>CM066033.1:1372145193-1374779232 GCA_033557465.1 Ichthyophis bannanicus
CACCACTATTTTACATTTTGAAACCGGTCATTGGCTGTACTACCAATGACCTCACTGTTGGATGGAAATTACACAACCTCTGACCTCCACAGTCAGCGAGGTAAATCTGTGGGCCACAGCCCCTCAATAGCTGCCAAACAGATGCCTGCATTGTAAAGAGGCAATCATGCCGACTGTGTGCTGTGGTTATCAGGGGGGTGGTGATCCATCAGGGCGATTGCTGATACATGCACATGACGTATATAGCACTGTAAGGGTATTGACACTGGCAGCCAACTGCTGTATTGTAGAAAGAGGTCTGGCCAGGTAACACTCCTGCAACGTATGAAGATATATGTACTTGTGAAGGCACAGATGTACAGTTAAAGGCAGCATTGATAATCTTTTGTACTGCAGGTGAACAATAATGTGTGCTGCGTTGAGACAGGTATACAAGAGCCTAACTGGAACCTGTAACCCAATGACAACAGATTATGCAGTCCACTTACAAAGCATTGGTGCAACACTTCTGCCACCAGGACTGTATGCCCTAACATGATAACAAAGGATAACATGCAGTAAGTTGGCATGCCAACACACATGTCCTGGTAATGGGCACCATGAAACCTACTGTGCATGTCCAATGCTCAGATATGAACATCCCCCCACCCCCCCAAGGCAACCACCACATCATTGCTGGACATACATGGAGATGCACCACAGAACATACTCCAGTGGCATACACAACCCCATATCACCAGGGGGACTGACACCTGACGTTGATGGTCTGTAAGCACCCATTGTTATCAGTGGCAAACCCAAACCTGCTAGCTGACACAAATAGAACACCTCATCTGTCAATGCACCAGGAATCATTGGATATGTGTCCAGAGGTTCAAAACCACACTGTATAAACAAGATTAATCTATAATAATCATGGTATGTTTTGGGACATGTGAGACACATTGTTGATATATCTGTCTACAGAGACCAGAAAAAATAATGTTAGCGACCCCATAACCAGTGTATCTGAATGATGCGTGTATTTACAATGTGACTATATTTTGACGTGCAGCCATGCGGAACATAGCAGCGTGATTAGCTTAATCCCACAGCCATGCGCCGCGCCCGTACGTGCACCGTGACGCGCAAATCCGGAAGTTGCGTCGCGCACGTCAGAACGCGCATACAGGAACATGGCATCCAGGACAAGGAAGCCGGCGTTTAGCCTCCGTGAGCTGCGCTACCTGGCAGCCCTCATTGCCCCGAAGCAGGAAAGGCTGTTCCCTGGCCCCTCCAGGCGAAGGAACATGGGGAGAGTGAGGAGGGCCTGGGAGAGGCTCACCAGGCGCTTCAACCGCATGGCTGACCACCAAAGGGAGGTAAGTGAATGGCCACAGGTCATCATAACCATATACACAGACAGGGTTGATGGCAGCTGTCCATGATGCTGTGTGTAGGTACTCTAGATCAGGAAAGTGCAACAGTTAAAGGCACACGCCATATTGTTAATGTATCACCTCTGAGTGGATTGCCATGTACCCAGGTGGTGACAGATGTGGTCACAGAGGGCCATGATGCCACCATGGAGACCTGACTGTTGCTGCTGTTGTTGTACGACCAGCACACTATAATACAGCTAGGGCACATCATGCCTATGGAGTGTCCTGAAACATCATGTGCTGATGGTGGTATCTGTATCTGCAGGGAACACATAGGGGCCACCCTCTGGGGTCTGGAAACGTGCAGCACATGGTCCCCAGCCACCCAGGTGCCATGGGGTTGTTTGCCAATGTTGTGTAATACATCACCCCCTATCCCCAGGACTCCACACAGCATATCAGAGTGGGCCCACGGTCACTGTGGAGATATGGTTGTTTGTGTCAATGTAGTTGGAAGCATCCCCCCTACCTCCAGGAGTCCAGTAAGCCCATCCAAATGGGTTCACTGTCACCCTGGAGATATGGCTGTGTGTGCTAATGTAGTTGGAAACATCCCCCCTACCTCCAGGAGTCCAGAGAGAACATCCAAATGGGTTCACTGTCACCCTGGAGATATGGCTGTGTATGCTAATGTAGTTGGAAACATCCCCCCTACCTCCAGGGGTCCAGAGAGAACATCCAAATGGGTTCACTGTCACCCTGGAGATATGGCTGTGTGTGCTAATGTAGTTGGAAACATCCCTCTACCTCCAGGAGTCCAGTAAGCCCATACAAGTGGGTTCACTGTCACCCTGGAGATATGGCTGTGTGTGCTAATGTAGTAGGAAACATCCCCCCTACCTCCAGGGGTCCAGTAAGCCCATCCAAATGGGTTCACTGTCACCCTGGAGATATGGCTGTGTGTGTCAAGGTTGATTGAGACCCCCCCCCTATCCCCAGGTGGCCACACACACCAGTAGAGTGTGCCCCACCCACCCTGGGTATATGGTGCAGTGTCACAATGCTGTTGATTCCATTCTCCACATCACCTGGAGTCATGATACAAGGGTATGGTGTTCAGGGAGTCACCATGGTGGCCTGCTGTATGTTGGTGAGGATGTGCCCTTGGACACCGAAGACCCAGGGGGAGGGGTAGCAGATTGTTACGGAGGTTATATCAGTCAGATATGTACCATAGGGTATGGAGGTTGGGTTGCACATCACACACAGTCCATGGGGTCCACAGCCCAGCACACACACTGTAGATGTACCCAGAACATACGTTGCATGCAGATGTGGATGTGCGTAAGCCACACATCACACATATGAGCATGGAGATCCAGGTCTAAAGGTCTGTAACAGAGATATGTCTGCAGCTATGCATGTTGAGTCTGGTCGCACATGTGCGCAGCACCCAAGGCCTCACACACCTGTTTGCAGATGTCGAGCACAGATGCTGGTGAGGGGGTCCATGAACCCAACCAGGTTGCACAACACAGCCTATCAATCGCACATGAACAGAGGTCGCAATAGCCCATACCAGTGTAATGGGCTGTGGCCCATAGTGTCTGCGTGCTAAAAGCGCAGCACAATACAGGGTAAAGGTCTGATGGAAATAACACCATCAGATAGGCCAGTTCGGGAGAGATGTGTGTCCACCATGACCAGTATGCTGCGTCCAAGAGACGCCAAGCGAGGTCTGATGTAACTATCAACGACCTCAGGCCACACAGGTCACACAAACCCTGTAGTGTGTCGCACAGTGATAGCCATGGGCCTATATGAACCCACATGTAATGGACAGGGCCCCCTGGGAGGATTCATGGGGCAACCCACCCAATGTCACCCTTATGGTGACATCATCCATGTGTGCTGGTATGTTATATTTCCCGTGGGTGTGGACTGCATGACATGTGCAGATGCTGTCACCAGGAATGTCTGACACATCACACATAGAGGGTTTGGGGGGTCAGCACGGACATCCGCATTGACAACCATGATGTGGTATGCCAGTGCCATGTCTGTGTAAGGGCCCACATGGAAAAGAACCTGTGCGTTCAGGGTGACACTCACAATGCACAGAGGTGTCACAGCACACATGCCCACACCCACAGCTAGGCATGTAGGTGGCACAGGGCACAGTCAATCACCATGAGCAAGCTTGTATAAGGTGTCACATGATGGAACTGTCTGCCCTGCTGCCGCCTGCATGTGGCCGCTCCCCAGCAGCCAATAGGGAGGGATCCCGGGGTAGGCCACCGCTCCTGTGTGCTGCAATGACGCCTCCCCCAAATGCTGCCCCCCAGTTCATCAGGTCCTGGCAAACCAGCAGGTCTGTGTCCCTGTAGGTGCAACACACCTCAATGGTATTGGCACCCCTGTGTCAGCGCCTGCTGACGTATCGCCTAAAGGTAGCACAGGTGTATGGCCGATCCCATCAATGGGGGATGTGTTGTCCTCTACCAAACACAATCCCAGGGGAACAGTGAGGACGTTCCCTGCACGTGACCCCACCATCCCTGGACAGGCCAAAATGTCACCCACATCATGGGACGTTGCGCCGTGTGTTGGCAGATATGGGCAACATGTGTCACCAGCTCCATGGTCCGTGTCACCCATGCCTGGTGTGCAGCATGGCCATGGCACACCCACACCCTGTCTCTATGTTTGGCCTGTGGGATTGCATCCAGGAGCGGTAGGTCGGACTGAGGAGCCAAACCCAAAACCCAACAAACCACCAAGGTGGCTGGGGTGGCAGCCATGTCCCCAGGGGTGTCCCGTTCCACCTGTGGATCCCATGTAACCCAAAAGACGCCTGGGTGGCTCCAAAGGGTTCCCCCCCCAACATTGGGAGGGCAGGGCTTTGGCACTGAGGAGCGAACGCAGTCCAAACAGGCCTGGTGGAATCACCAGGCCCCACAGGCGACTGTGTGGCAACAACAAGCTCCTGACTCCGCAAACGCATATGAGCCCCCTTGGCCCATGCTGTGGGGCAGGGGGCTGTGACCTGTACCACTACACAGGCCTCACCAGTGTCACCAGCCCAGAGGATGCTGGGCACCAAACGCTGTCTCTGTGGCTATCCTTGGGCCATCAAGGACCTTGTTAGCAATCCAGACCACACACATTGTGTCCGTGTCAGCTGCTGTGAGCTGGTGCACAGCATGGGAAAAGGGACCATCGTTGCAGATGGGTGCCATCTGTGACAACCCGGGACCATAACCCCCATGGTTGCCTGCACCTTGGTAACAGAACTGCAACAAGCCGCAGCACACAGGGCCAACATACGTCGAAATGTGTGAGGGGCCTGGTCACGGTGACAGCTCAGAGGGTGAGAAAGTGACCCACTAGGGGGGCCTGCATGCCTCAGAAGATGATGTGCATGGCCTGTGCATATGTCCCACCCGGAGGTACTAAGATGGGCAGTCAGGGCCACTCTGTACCAGTCAGAACATAGGTAGAGCTCACGACACAAACAATCACCAATATCCCCAGTCGGAAAGGGTGGCAGCCACCCTTCAACGACATCAGCATGTAAAGGTCACTCCTCTGAAAGGGATGGGACCCCCCCTGCATCACCCCCCCATGACCACCAGCTGGATAGTGACTATCCTGTGTTGTATGCCTCCATCGTTCTAAACAACATAGCCCCCACAGTACCCCAGGGTGTTGGGGCAGCTATGTTGACAACATAATGTCACCAATGACATGCCATCAGCCCATCTGGTGGGGGCGTATGACCGTAGATGCTGTGGGTTGCCGTGCCTGCCAGGCATCTGTGATGTCAGCCAGAATAGTGTCAATTAGCCTGCACATGGGAAGGGTTCTGATGGGGTTTGCAGACCATCGGTTAAACCACTTTTCGCCACACCCGCATGACAAGGGGCAGGTATATGTAGCAACTGTAAAGGCATGTCCAGACTAAGACAACGTATGCCTGCAGAGTGCCATTGGACCGTTCTGGGGGCAGAGACAGGGTCACCCCCCTTGCCATTGTGCCATGGACACGTGTCTGCCTAGTGGTTGCAAACTGGGAAACTGTGCACACGCAAAACTCGGCCACACCCCCTGTATGCCTTGCTATCTGTTAGGGACAGGGGGGCAGCAATGGTCCATGTAATTGGGAGCTTGCACGCCCACCCTGACCAGGCGGTACACGATCTGCCATGCTGCAGAGGGAGGGCCATCACCGACCCTTCCCTGCCTAGAACGAATGGTTGCTGGTAGTCATATGGCCATCATGGACCACACGGAGCTCACGCTGATAGAACCTGACCACCTCCCTCACATTAAACACATCTGAGAGATACCCAGCCGTAGCTTATCCTGCAGCGGCAGCATCAACAGGGCCTCACAGTCCATGACGAGGTACATGCTTCACCCCCCCCCAGCCATCCACATAACCACATGTCAACATTCCCATGAGGTCCATGTCAATGCATGCATGTGTGGTGGCCCATACCATTGGAACACGGGCCTATGTACATCATAGGAGAGGTCACAGATCACGGTCAGGTAGTTGGGTTCCCCCCCCCCCCCCGGGCAACCACACTCTGGTGAGCATTCCGTGTCTAATGAGCCGATGGGGTCCCCACCAGAGGTGGGTAGGTGCTGTTTTCCTCAGGGGACCGCAGCCATACCCACCTGTACCAGCTGCTCTCATGGAGCAGAAGGAATTGCCCCACCCAAACAAACCATTACCCCTCGGGGATGTGTCACCCCTCACCCTTTCTCGGTGTCTCTGTCACGCTCCCCCTTTCCCCCTCTCACGCCCCCCCATCCATCAGTCTCTGTACCACCCCTCATATTACCTGTGTGTTGTGGGGTAGTCGAGATAGGGGGGGGGGGGAGCAGCATGCAGGCAATGTCAGTTGATGCTGGCTGCTGCCCCCCTGGGCTGTTCCTGTCTATACCAACCAGGCTCAGTAATACCGTTGTGACACACATCTGCAAACGTATTCCAACATTTCCCAGGGACAAACTGTTATAGGTGGGTCACTATGCTGTCTGTGCCAAACACAGAAGGGGTGAGGGAGCAGTGCGACGCTGGCCACACAGGGGTATGTCTAGGCTGTGCAACCACCTGTGACAGATGCTAGGTGATGACCCCAGGCAATGTTTGCATATCCACAGGTGGAAGACCTGATGAAGAAGGGGCGGGAACTCCGCCAACACCACCCAGCATTCCTGGAGCAGTGCAGCAGGGAGGCGGAGGACGAGGCCGGTGGTGAGTATGGGGCCGGCAGCCTGTGTGTCGCCTGCGTCTGTACATGTTGTGTGTACCACACATGGATGTGCCCTAATGTCTGTCCTCCTCCACAGAGGGAGATGGCAGCAGTGACGGGCCCAGCACCTCCACCTATGTGCCCCACCGACCCACCACCCGCCATTCAAGTGAGAGGGGGGAGGTTGTGGAGGAGAGCCCAGAGCACGAACCCCAGGACACAGAGGAGGAGGAGATGGTGGCACAGGATGTCATTGTGCTGGATGACGAGCCGGAACCTGGGGCTTGCCGTGATGTGGAACCGGCGCCTGTACCCCCACAGCCTCCCAACCAGGGGGGATCAGATGTGACCATGGGGGGTGCCGGGGAGAGGGGGCAAGGGGGGTGGGGAAGGTGGGCCAAGGGGAGGTTGATGATGTGGATGCTGGGAGGGTGGGGGACGTGTGTGCGGGGAGGGGAGCAGGACAGGTGCGGGGTGTCGTGGGACACAGCCCAGCACAGGGCACAGGGGGCACCCGCCAGACACTGCAGGCGGCAGCACGGCATGGGCATCAGCGGGATCCGGCGTCATCCATCGCCACAGACAGGTCACATGCAGATGCCAGCACACAGACAACGCTCACTCCGTGTCTGTGTGCTGGCAGATGCATGCACGATGTGCTTGTGGCCATGGATGACGTGCGGCGCGACGTCCGTGTCGTGTACCATGCCCTGCAGTGTCTGACGAGGGCTGTTCGGCAGGTGTCCAACGATGTTGCGTGCCTGGCATCCCGGGGGACACCTGCCGAAGGGCATCACAGGTGCCAATGATGGCACCTGTGACGTCCCCATGTGCCCTGTGCTGTGCTGTGTTGCACCAACACACATGGGCCTGGGTTTGGGGGGCATGTTGCCCAATATTGTTTTTGTTTTGTGAATAAAGTTTTATATTTTGTTTTGTAAACAATGGTCACGTGTCTACTTACCCACCCACCCACCATGGCTGCAAGCATGGGATATGGGTGTGCATATGGAGGGGCAATGCAGGTAGACATGGGTGTCATATGTGCTCTGGCAACACATGTAGTCAGGGTGTCTCAAAGGTGCGTAGGGCCATGGGACAGGTGTATGCCCATGGGCTGTTGCAATGTAAGGGGGATGGAGAGCTAATGTGACACATGGATGGGCGTCAGCTAAACACATGTGTGTCCAGGATGCATGTGCTGCCAGCCGCATGACACACATGCCTGCCTATGTCAGATACATTCCTGGGGGGGTGGGCACTGGCATGCCTCCTGTGTTGCAGGCATGGACATGTCTCATACATATGCAGCCAGTCACATGGGTCAGATGGGGGCGACATGGTGCAGACACGTGACAATGGACCTGCCGTCTCTGCACATTCCCCCTTTCTGACCAATGTTTGTGTGCGGGCAATGGCCTGAATCTAGACTGGGTCAGTATACACACACTGTGCGGGTCGCACATGGCTTGTGCTGTCAGTGGTGCAGACATGCATGGCCATCCAAGAAACACATCGACACCTTGCCCTGGCAATGGTCACAGGGGTCTGGACAAACCATACATGTGTACACTACAGAGGGGTGCACAGGTGGACACATTGGAAACACACATTGCATGAGGTATACATAACACATTTATTTCATGCGTCCTTCACTGCAGCGTGTTCGCCCACGCCTGCCCCGTCGCAGCCCTCCCCCCCCCCGTGGTGGCACCCCCTCCCCTTGCCCGTTTGCTGCCGGTGGTGCCTGTGCTGCTGGTGGCGGTGGTGTTGATGGCTGCTGTGATGCAGCTGCAATATGTTCCAGGGCCTCGCAGATCCTACTGTATGGCATAGCCTCCACTGCATCAGTGAGGCATTGAAGCCCAGCACACATCTCGCCCAGCTGTTGGTTGGTCCTATCCAGTGATGCCTGGATCCTCTCCAGTGCCTGACGCTGGCCTGTGGGTGAGACACAGGGATGTGTGTGAGATAGCACTCTGTGAGACAACAGACACACACAGAAACGTCACACATAGTCAACATCAACAGTACTGCGACAGGGAATACTCTGGTACACACATGGCTAGGGTGACGAGCCCTCACCGTCACAGTAGTGTAGGCCACAGCCACACACAGGACACAGTACAGTAGTGTCATATGTGTGCCAGACACATTACTCCACAGGCTGTGCCAACACACACACGTACTGCAGAGGTTGCAGCAGGCGTGGGGACAGGTAGCAAGCACATGTCTGACAGGCCATGGATGGGGAGGCGTGAAACAGGGACAGGAACAACAGAGGCACCCCATCAGTGACAGATAGATAACGTTCGTGGCTAGGCAGCCCAGGGGCATGCACAGGTGGGTGGTTATACACAGTTTGGTGAGGGCACAGATGGAGTGTGCGCAAATCACGCAGATGGGGTGGCAGCATCAGAGCGCCCACTGTCACGTGCGCATGTGCACTAACGCATGAGCTGTCTGCCGACAGAGTGCTTCACATACGCCTTGTGTGTAGCGGGGAGGGGTCTGATAGCGGGGCATGTTCACCCTTGTGGACAGGTGGAGTGCTTGGACAGGGGAGGGGGGAAACAGTTGGAACAGCAGCGGGGGACAAACACCAGTGACACATGACCAGTGACATGCAGGGGGTTCCACAGCATGTCGCAGACCATTGGGGAAGGGCGTGGGTCTCCAGGGATAGGGGGGGGGGGAGTGTCACCCTGACTCAGGTTTGCAGCTGTGTATGCAGGTCGGGGGTGTTGTGTCACACATCACACCACAGAGGTCATTGCCTGCCCTGTGTGGCGATGTAGGTGAGTCCCACAGCTCTGCTATCAGGGGACTCAGTGTCTGGTCCACAGCACGGGGACACATTCATGTCCTGTTCTGTATGTCAGGCAGTCCACCTCATTGCGTGGCATACACGCAGACATTATGTACCTGCATCTCTACCAAGCTAACTCAGGAAGATTTGTGGACCTGTCATTTTGTGGTGTGCTGGTGTAGGGGTGTCACCACACCGTATGTTTAATGTGAAACTATCCTATGTTTGTTGTAGACCTGCAGCTGCTGTCAGTGGTGACTGGGGGATGCGTGACATGACATTACCCATGCCGCTTAGGTTGGGGGGGGGGCCCGATTGCCCAATGATGATGTGACACATTGCATCCTGTTGTCTGCAGGTCCTGTGACCTCTACAGAGGGCCAGACTGTTGCAAGGGCAATGCCTGGATCACGTTTTCTGCAGTGACCTTGTTGGTGGTGAGACCTCAGTGATGTTCTGTCTGTATCTGGCTGAGTACACCGGCCCTGAACTGGTCTGTGTTGTGTCACATGAACAACCTCCACACTACACCATACGCCTGTGTGTTCCCCACTGACTGCCATCTACCTAACCATTACAGTTATGGGCTGGGGGGGGGGTACACTGCCACATCCACCACACACACAAAACTAACACAGACTACTCTTCCAGGCATTGTGTGTGTGCCGTCTTGTTGCCACCCACCCTCGGCATGATGTTCCCCTGATGCAGCACGGTCCCGGAGATCTGCCCTCAGCACATCAAGTCTCTCGATGTACAGGTCCTGGCCTGGTTGCGGGTGAGGCTCGATCGTTGTTCCCACACCAGGCTGTGTGCTGCTGGCTGCAGGCCCTGTTGGTGTGGCGCTGGTGCAGTGGGTTTCGGGGATATCCCCTGATGGACATGTGTCACCCCCTGTTACGGCCTCCTCTGTCTCCTCAAACATTGTTGGCGCGTCATCCTGCGGCTCCACATCCGCCTCCTCATCCCCTGCATCCTGCGCCCCCATGCTGCTGTAGTCACCTGTAATGATAACAATCTGTAGCAGCACAAATATGTCTCTAGTCACCACATCTATTCACGTGTGTGCTGCAGCTACCACATACATGAGGGGGTGGGGGCTTGCATGTGTGCTGCCTACATACCCCCCTACACCCTCCCATACCAATAGTTTGCACGCAGACATGGACACCAGGGGTACATGTCTGTGCATTGCCCCTGCCCACCCTGTCCGGTTGACACTCAGTTATTCATGTTCCCAATGCACATCTTGGCCCCATCCAATGACTCCTGGCATCTGCCAAACCTCTGGCCCCGTTACCCTGTTAGTACCCATTGCGCACACTTGTCACTACCTCTCACTTTTTGACTGTGGGGGACAGTTATCAGGTCATGTTATGTAACGGCCTACCCTTGTATGTGTGTTTACTGTGCGAGTCTGTGACACACTATGCTGTGCACTTATATTGTCTGTCATCTCTGGGCCACTGCTGCACACATGCTGAGCAGGGCAGTGTGTATGTGACATCTACATGCCCTGGGCCACAGCCCTCACATTCATACAGGTGATGTCCAAACCTGTTGTGGGGGTGGGATGTGGCTTGTGTGCGCAGACAGTTGTGGGCCAGGTGGGGAGCGGGAATGAGATGCGGAACACATGTTGTGTATGGTGTTGAACTTGGCAAGGCAGCAGGGTCTGTGGGAGTGCAGCACACACAGGTGTGAACGGGAGGGCTACATGGTGGGGCATGTGAGACAGATGTGGGGGGGTGTTATCAGGGGACTGCTTTCTAAGCAGTGCTGATCAGAGCCAGGTCCAGGGAGCTCCTAGATGTCACTTGTGGGGATGATGACAATGTCAGGCATAGTAAGGCTGTGTTTCAAAGAGAGTCAGATCATTACCCGCCACCTGTGCCATGCAGGCAATCGTTTACATCATATGTGGGAGATGGCAGCCACCTGGTTGAGGGGGCTGTGAGCAGACCTCACCCTGGCTCAGTTACAGCACATGATTCACATGGGTTACAGCGTTGGCTATTGTTTTGGTCGCACCTCCCACAACATAGGTTCCCCGGTATTTGGAAACAACGGGGGTCTGATGGGACTGTGGCACAATGGGCAAAGGGCAGGCAGACACACGTAGAACAGGGAGCACAGAAACACCACAGATTGTCATATGGCAAGGTGTAACCAGTGTCCATACATACATGTTTGACGGAACATGCACTTGGACCACAGCAGGGGGCTCATAGGCCAGACACGAGGGGTGGGCTGAACAGGTTGGACCCTTGCTCTGGACATCATTCTGACATAGGGTATCCCACCAGATACTGCCCCCTGGCATTGCAGGGCCTTATGAGTGGGAGGCCAGGTACGGAGAGCATTGGAGAGTCTTGCTCACACTGTAAAGGGGGGTGCAGAGGGCACAGAGTTGGGGATGTGGACCACACAGAGGACGCAGCAGACGCCTGTGCATAGTTACCAGCAGAGTCCAGTTAGAGTGTTGTCTGGTGAGACAGAACCCTTGGCATGCATCTGGAATGGCCGTGTGGGGAACAATAACCCCCTGGGATCATGTGATGCGATGATTGCACCAGGTGAAGGCACATTGTGCTGGTAGCACACCAGGGATGTTGTGGGATGGGATGTTACATATGGGAAGCAATTCCTCGGGATCATACCCTGTCTCTGATTCTCTCATAGAGTGCTGCACAGACCATGTTTCATGGGGTGGGGAGCAGAGGTGAGGTCTGGAAGGTGTGCGAGGGGGGATGTGGCAATTTGTGCTTGTTATGTGTGTATCCTTGGGACAGGGTTTGCAGGTGTGCTTTAAAAACACTGTGTATGGCATAGAGTCCTGGTCAGTACTAGGGAGCTTTCATACATGCACTTTGCTGTCTATGTGGCACCTCGCTGATGTCACTGTGTGGCGTTGACTGTATAACAGTTCATGAGTTTGACAGATCTGCCCTATGTTCTGGCTGTTATGCCTACACTATGCGGCTTACCTATTCACCCCTACCTGCACTGAGGTTACAGCTGAACATGCTCTGATAAAGGACAGTTTTACCAATAACAATCATGCACTGTGCTACATGTATGCTGTTGCCGAGACTTTGTTGCAATACTACGTATCATACATACCTGCTGACGGATGGGCGCTGTCCAGGAACTCCGGGAGACCACAGGTGTATATTTGTCCAAGATGGCCAGCAAGCTCCCTCTCCAGGGGTGAGAGTGGGAGGATAAGGGGGCCACCACCACCTGTCCCCTGCACGTGCTGTCGCTCAGCATTCATTGTCTGCCTCACCCCCCGCTTGATGTCCGAGAACCTCTTTTTTAAGCTCTCAATGTCTCTTTGGGGACCCCCAGCCCCAGCCACAGACACCCTTATCTCCTCCCACACGGCATTACGTGTTGCCACTGAGGTCCTGCTACTCATCCTGCCATAAAGCTCCTCGTAGTGCTCCAACACCATAGAGAGGAGGTTGTGGTTCTCCTGATCTGTGAATCTGAGGGCCCTCCTCCTCTGCGACCCCAGCACTGGTATGCGCTTTCTTTTGCCTGTGTGGCTGTACATTGCTGCCTGGGGACCTGCAGATGGGCCTGGCGCAGGCTCATGCTCCTGTGCTCCCTCACCACCAGCTGCCCCAGCAACAGGTGTATGTTGCTCCCCAGCCCCCTCAGCATCACCCTCCCTCTCCACTTCCCTCTCCCCCTCCTCCTCATCCTCCCCCTCCCTCTCCATCTCCCTCCCCCCTCACTGCTCCACACCCAACACGGGGTACCCCACCACACCCTACACACACACCAGCCCCCCCTACCCCACACCACCCAGCCCACCCAACCCTACCCTACCCTGACAAACACACAACACAATGATGGTCAAAAAGCAGACACACACTCAGGACGACACCACAGACCACACTACACAGACCACTGACCACAAACACACAGCCTACTCAGCTCCTGCCCTTACTACCATGGACTACACTGCTCTGCTGCACACACCTCAGCTCTCCTCTCATAACCCTCGAGGTGTAACAGGTGTACAGGGTGCTCTAAAGGTTCTGGTTGAATTATTGACTTTGCGCATGCGCTGTTATATGCGGCCTGTGGTTTGGCGCGGCGTAGATGAACTCCCATGCATGCGCTAGCGTCTGTGCGCCGCGCAGGTGCGGCTATGCTGTGCATGGGCGTGTGTATGTGGGCGGTGCACAGAGTTGGACATGCGCGCAGCACACATACACGGCCCTGCGTACCGCACACTGACGCACAGCCATGGCTATATGCATCTTGCGTGGGGTGCACAGACGCACGAGCATGGGTATACGCCGCCCTGCGTGCCATGCCCAGATGCACGCGCATGCGCAGAACTGCGCTGCGCGGCAAAAGCATAGGTAAAAACATCTATATATTGTCATGCAGAGATGAGTCACGTTGAGGGTTGTTTTGTAGGTGAGGTGCGTGTTTATGGAGGGTGACAGAGTGGGCAAGGCAGGAGTTGTTGTTGATTGTGTTCTGTGTGCTGTTTCTATCCCTTTGTTCTGTGTGTCTGTTGGGTTTGTGGCCTGGTCTGTGTCATAGGAGGTTTGTGTGCGTGTTTGTGGAGGGTGACAGAGTGGGCAAGGCAGGAGTTGTTGTTGATTGTGTTCTGTGTGCTGTTTCTATCCCTTTGTTCTGTGTGTCTGTTGGGTTTGTGGCCTGGTCTGTGTCATAGGAGGTTTGTGTGCGTGTTTGTGGAGGGTGACAGAGTGGGCAAGGCAGGAGTTGTTGTTGATTGTGTTCTGTGTGCTGTTTCTATCCCTTTGTTCTGTGTGTCTGTTGGGTTTGTGGCCTGGTCTGTGTCATAGGAGGTTTGTGTGCGTGTTTGCGTGTGTTTGTGTAGACAGGAGGGAGGAGGTGATGGAGGAGATGTATGTTGCTGCATGTGCCCTGACATGTGGGCAGATGCTGCGGTTGCAGGACAGGGGAGATGGTGTCCATGGGGCTGGGGCGCAGGGCATGGGTGTAGTCCCACAGCAACTCACACCTGCAGCTGTGGGGGCGGTCCAGGCAGGTGCTGTTCATGAATGGCGCAGGAGGTGTGCCGAGGTGCAGGCTCGGCAGCCACGCCTCTACAGGCCCAGGGCCCAGCTCCAGGGCATGCGTGAGGACCAGGTCATCTCCCTTTACCGACTGAGCACAAGGGCTATTAGGGAGCTCTATGAGGATCTAAGACCTGACCTCGAGCCCCTGACTGATCGGTCCAATGCCATACCAGGTTTAGTCAAGCTCCTTGCTGCCTTACATTTCTTTGCCTCTGGCTGTTTCCAGTCATCTGTGGCCGCAGTGGGTGGCATGAGCCGCCCCTCCTTCTCAAGATGTCTCCACCAAGTACTGCGTGCCATGGTCAGCCGGATGGGGAATTACATAGCCCTTCCTCACAGTAGGCAACAGTGGGGGACCCTGAACCAGGCCTTTGAGACGTTAGCCAGGATACCACGCGTGATGGGAGCTATTGATTGCACACATGTTGCCCTGGTCCCGCCTAGAGACAGGGAGGTGGTGTTTCGCAACCGCAAACACTACCATTCCCTGAATGTTCAGGTTGTATGTGATGCTAATCTGCATATTACACAAAAGCGGAAGTAAGGATGTGGTTGAAAACTACAGGCCGGTTAGTTTAACTTCAGTGGTGAGTAAATTAATGGAAACGCTGTTGAAAGAGAAAATAGTGAGGTTTCTGGAGTCCAGCGGATTACAGGATCCGAGGCAGCATGGATTCACCAGAGGCAGGTCTTGTCAGACAAATTTGATTGATTTCTTTGACTGGGTGACCAGGGAATTGGACCGAGGGAGAGCTCTAGATGTGGTGTATTTAGATTTCAGTAAAGCCTTTGACACTGTTCCTCACAGGCGACTTATAAACAAACTGAGCACCCTAGGGATGGACCCTAAAGTTACTGCTTGGGTTAGAAATTGGTTGGGTAGGAGGCGACAAAGAGTACAAGTAAATGGAGCTCACTCTCAGGAGAAGGATGTTACCAGTGGTGTACCCCAGGGATCTGTCCTTGGTCCGATTCTTTTTAACATCTTTGTTAGTGATATAGCGGAAGGGCTGTCGGGTAAGGTTTGCCTCTTTGCAGATGATACCAAAATCTGCAATAAAGTAGACACCCAGGAAGGTGTAGATAACATGAGGAGGGATCTAGCTAAGCTTGAAGAATGGTCTAGAATTTGGCAGCTGGGATTTAATGTTAAAAAATGTAAGGTCATGCATTTGGGCTGCAGCAATCCAAGGGAGCAATACAGCATAGGAGGTGAAGTACTTTTGTCCACTAAAGAAGAGCGGGACCTAGGCGTAGTTGTGTCCGATGATCTTAAAGTAGCTAAACAGGTAGAAAAGGCGACGGCAAAAGCTAGAAGGATGCTTGGGTGCATACGGAGAGGAATGGCTAGCAGAAAAAAGGAGGTGATAATGCCTCTGTATAAGTCTTTGGTGCGACCTCATTTGGAGTATGGTGTGCAATTCTGGAGACCGCACCTTCAAAAGTATGTGAACAGGATGGAGTCGGTGCAGAGGGTTGCTACTAAGATGATTAGTAGTCTTCATTATAAAGCATATGAGGACAGACTTAAGGATCTTAATATGTACACCTTAGAGGAAAGGCGGGATAGAGGTGATATGATTGAGATGTTTAAATACCTCCGTGGCATAAATGTTCAGGGAGAGAGCCTCTTTCAATTGAAAGCAAGTTCTGCGACGAGGGGACATGGGATGAGGGTGAAGGGAGATAGATTCAGGAGTGATATGCGAAAATATTTCTTTACGGAAAGAGTAGTGGATCCATGGAATAGTCTCCCAGTGGAGGTGGTAGAGATGAGGACAGTAACTGAATTCAAAAAAGCATGGGACCAACACAGAGGATCTCTAAAGGTAAAAAGTGGACTGTTGTAGTTGTTATGGAAGGACAGACTAGATGGGCCTTGTGGTCTTTTTCTGTCATCATGTTTCTATGTTTCTATGTTTCTATATTCTGAATGTGGTCCCGAGGTTTGCAGGGTCCACCCATGACTCCTATATCCTGCATCACTCAGCACTATTCAGCCAATTCGAGGAGGGTCATTTTGGTGACTGTATATTGCTGGGTGAGTATTTCCATATATCTTCTTTAGGTATGCATGTATGTATCTGTTTCAGTGGCATCTCTTGTATAGGGCGCAGTGTACGCTCTGTGCGTTTTGAAACGTTAGTCACATAGACATGACAGACGACTGTTCTGATTTTCTTTGCTTACAGGAGTGACAATGTATTGTAACAGGGTACCTGATTAGGAATGTGACATCTGGATTTTAACAAGGACAGATCATACTCTGCTCATGGTGCTCATTAAACTACACACATGTGCAGATGTGTGTCCTGGTAGCAGTTTTCCACTAGTGTGTATGTGTGCCATCTGCCCACATGGGGGGGGGGGGGTGCCATTTACACCCACCTGTGTTGCCAGGTCGGCCTCTGGTCATTTTGGTATGTCATGTGACATTTATGTCCTTTAAACCCCTATACACCCAACCCCTGTCATGTGTGTGAGGTTCACACACTCAATCAGTTCTGGGGTTGTCACACAGGGGGCAGTAGATAACATGGGGAGTGGTGTGGCGTGAAACAGTGAATGCTCCTGGCCTTTGCAACTTGGAGTACATGTCTGCATACGTATGGCCATGCATTTGGCCGGTGTCATGGCAAGGAAGGAACACAGTCTAGGGGTTTTCAGGACCCTGGGCCACTGTAGATGTGCATGACATAGGCGTCGTTGTATGTGCTGATGTTGTTGTTGCTCAGCACTGTCGAAAGGTGGCAGCATGGGCAGGGGGCCTCCGTGGTTGCATACAGAGAGGTGTGGGTTCCGCATCCCCAGGTGGATACTCTGCCTCTGTATATGTGATTGTTGCAACCTCATGTGGGTTGTAGTGTGCTATTTTGTGGAACACAGCATAGACAGGCTCTGAACATGATGGAGACAGTGCAGAGGGTGGCCACTGAGATGATTGGTGGTCAGCAGTAAATAGCACATGGTTTCAGAACGCAAGATGTTCATATGTAGACCTTGGCAGACAGGGGGAATGGAGTTGTTATGGTTTTGACCTTCTCAGACCTGACTGCCATACCTGTTGGGGCCGTGAGCCTCCATTGCAGCACCGCACATGTTTGTGCTGTGTAACATGCTGACATGTACTTTGAACCTGTGATCATTGTATTGGTGGTCTGGTCTAAGGTTGGGGGTGTCAGAGATGGGGACAACAAATGCACTACAACACTTATGTGCCACACATAGTGGGTCCCTAGAGGTCAAACTGTGACTGTTGTGTTATTGGGCTTGTATGTACAGGCTGCCTAGGCCAGGTGTGCTATTTCCCTTAACATATGTATGTTTTTCTCAAATGCATAGTTGTGCTGTCCAATAGTTATGTCAGGAGGCGTTCTGCATTTGTTGCTCACGTCTATACCTGTGTCACTTAGGGGGTACAGGCGCTCATGCATTCACATGCAACATTTCTTTCTACAGGTGATGCAGGATATGGGTGTCGGCCCTGGCTGCTGACCCCTGTGCGTCAGCCACGGTCACGTGCAGAGCGGAGGTACAATGAGGCCCACGCCTCCAGCCGCTCTGTCATAGAGTGCACCTTTGGCATGTTGAAAAGTCGCTTCAGGTGTCTGGATAGGACAGGCAGGGCCTTACAATATCGGCCAGTGACTGTGGCAGAGATAATCATAGCCTGTTGCATCCTGCACAACATTGCTCTCAGGCACGATATTCCTGCAGAGATTAATGAGGATCTGGAGGAGGATCCACCGTGCCCCCCTGTGCGTGCCAGTGGTGACACACAGGTGGGCACAGCGGTCAGGCGGAGGTTGATTGCAGACATCTTCTCTGGTACGTATTGCGTATATTACCACATAGATGTGCTGTTATGTGTGTGTGATGTTTAAAGAGGTTGATGTTGCAGGACATACAGCATTCAAATGGATAATAGCATTGTGATTCCACTTAACATCACACGGACACATATAGCCATGAGGGTGTCACCAACAATGTGCACAGGGCACAGCAGCATCTGTTGGTGGATTATGTGGGTGGGTGTTGATACGCATTTCACAGCTTTTGGTGGTCACATTCCCAGGTAATGCCTGGTTGTGATAGCAGCTACTGTGCAAACACAGTTAGTGGTTTGGATGATCTTTGTGGGGCATGGTGTAAGGCATATGGTGCAGTGTTCCCAGTGGGAGGGGGGTGCATGTTTGTGGACTCTTCTCCTGCAGTGTAATTATCAATAATGTATACTTTGTAGCTGCCTGTGTGTTTGTTATGCTCATGTCAGCTGGCTATGTGTGTATGTTTCCTGTGTGTGGTGACACATGTCATACATTGCACAGTACCCATGCCAATGACTACCTTCCAAAGATGGTGTTAATTATTTGTGACGGGTGTTACTGCCACCCCACAGTGTGCCCTAATGTATACATCGTCACATAGGCATGACATGGCTGTAGTGAGGGATGGGGACCTGTGCAGTGTGCAGCCAGGGGGCCATATCATTGCTACTGTTGGTTTTTGGAATGTAGCCATTGCGTGCATTGATACATATGTACACACATACAGAGGTGATGCACGTCTGATCAGCAAAGGGTGGGTTACAATGGCCATATGCTATGCTGCATGTGTAGGTGTGTTTAGTGTTTAGTGGATTTTCATGTGAACCTGGCATATGTAGCTGCTGATATCTCAACATATGACACATGGCTCAACGTGTCACCAGACTCTGGAATGTGTTACCAGAGGATGTTGTATGGGCTGTTAGGTTACCTGTGCTTAGGAACCAGTTTGGACCTGTTCCCTGCAGAAACGTCTATATAGGACTATTACAAAGGGACAATGGATAATTGTTTCTTGATCCAGTTCAGCCATTGTGGGACTTGGGTATTTTGTGGATACTACTAGGTATATATGACATAGTGTGACCACTGTTGGGGGCAGGGTACTGACCATGATGGACCTTTGTGTGACACAGTATGGCGTATGGCATATCCTACATGCTGTGGATGTGTGTGAGGCAGGGGATCACACTACACATCACCAACTACCTTGCGGACCATGGCAAGGGATGTGATGTCCACATACACACAGAGAGCTAGATGAGCATTAGTTGTTTAAGGCGCACATGTAGGCTATCCATGGTTTCACATTATCACTGTCACACAGGGGGATGACATGCTGCCATCATGGTCAGGTCACAAACAGACATATGGGTCTTTTTATGAGGACGTGGCCCTGACATAGCCATCTATTTCCACACATCATCATCACAAAGGTGTCAATATTATTTGGGGTATGAGATGTACACTGCCGGATATGTTCGTGGCCCGTGGATACAGGGGCTGTTCATGCATATTTCCATGTGTTTCAGCATTTTACAGTGGGGTGACAGACAACATTGGGAGGGCACTACACACGGGGAGGGGGTATTGGTGGCAACATGGGGGACACAGACTGATATTGTGACCATGGGATGGGCCATAAACATGGTGGGGGCAGACACCTCTATAGACCATTGTGTACAACAACAGAGAAGTAAGGGAGGCGACAGAGGAATTACGGAGACCTTTATTTCGCATCAGATACCTCCATCCAGACTCTCCCATGAGAGAGATCAGTACAGTGTGATAGTGAACAGTCAGTGCATAGGTCATGTTGTGGGGTCTGACAGCTGTGTACAGGGAGGTGCAGTGTGTGTTTCAGACCTGGGTCCTTACATATGTTTGTTTATCTTGTGTTTTCCACTGCACAGGACATACTTCGTGAGGATGTGTTTGCTGTGGTGCATTGCCACTTGACTGTACATCAGCCATGATGCTGTGATCCGGGGTTGGTGGATCTACAGCTACATTGTCTATGCATGCACTCAGGGGTGAGAACATGTCGTCTGTGATGTGTCATATTTTGCAGATGTTGTTGTTAACTTTTTGTCCTTGAGCCTCCCTTACCCATATCTTCCTGTTGTCACACATATCCCCATGTGTTTGTGTGCATTATGTACGCTGAAACAATGTTTCTGTCAATTTTACAGCATGGATACATGTGTGTGTGGTTTTGTTTGGGTTTGTGGGAACCCACACTTGCTGCCTCTCCAAGCACTGTTCTCTCAGCCTTGGCAGGGTATCACTGCATGTCACTTGGCCTTTCTGTCCACAAATTGACACTTGTGCACATAATGGCCATGTCTCACAGCTGTCCCGCTGACCTGCGCACATTGGGTGGGTGCATGTTTGTGGGTTGACTGTGTGGCGATGCGGTGTCCAGTCATAGTACATAATCATGTGCTGTGCGGTGTATAAGCACCTGGGGGGCAGTGGTGACTGTGCTACCTCTGCCATATTGCTGTTTACCTTGTCAACATTCTAATCATGTGTTGCGAGCTGTAAGCAGAACTGTGTCTGTTTATTTGGGGAACCACTGTTGAGAAACATTTCTTTATCTCAGGTATCAGCATCATGTGGACATGCATTAACACTGACTTGACATGGTGATTCTACATGTTCGGCTGACATTGTCTCCCTTCACGGTGACCAGATGTGGCTGTGGATTTCCTCAAGGAATCCGGGACATACACATGATGCACACACAGGGTATGTTGCACCTTTGTCATTTGCGGATTACATCTGGCTGTACCACTTGATGTTTTACTTTTTGTCTGATATAAATGTAATGTTGCCTCTCTGTTCACATGTACATATGCATATGGTGAGTAGCAGTGAGGTGCCTGTGTGACATGGAACAGGACATGACCATAACCATGTGACACCCGTGTCTGCATTGACATTTCATGATGTTAACAATATGCATATTTTTTGATGTTCATATCATGTAACGTTTGCCCTTACATCCCTTTCTTGTGTATTTGGTAAGGTGTGACTCTCTGCTATTTGTGTTGTATTTGCAATGTGTCTGACGTGACCCTACTTATCCTCTCCTCACACAGGGCAGATGACATACCGAACACATTTCATACAGTGCATCTGGCCTTCCCATCAAACACGTGTTGGGGTAAAGACAACCATGGGATTCTGCCCGGATAATTGTGCCATTGGATGTTAGACTTATGAGAGTGGGACACATGCCTGTGATGGTCAGTATTGCTTTTGGACTGCTGCTTTCCCCATGACAGACCTGTACAACACACTGTTTATGCCATGCTGTGGCTGGGGGTCCCGCTCATTGCAGGGGACACAGATGAACTGTCAAGGACTGTGGCATATTGGGATGTGACACATGACTGTGGATGCCCAGGATTGCATGGGGAGTTGTGACCTGAACTTTTTGATTGCAGATACACTTTGCTCTTTGGACGCTGTGTGTAGCAGAGACGAACATTGTCACTGTATGTTGTACATACCTCCCCATTTGTTGAGTCGTTGTGTTTTGGCCATGTGTGTGACATGGCACACAGGATACAGTCACCTTTTTGATTGAACACGAGCATACAGACATATTTGTGCCATTGGGGCAACGATCGAGCAGTCGTATTAGCTATGTCCACCTGCCCTCCACCTGAACATGAGAGTTTCTGCCCCAACAACGCTTTCATGCCCACCACCATCCTTGATTAATGTGTTGCATTAGCCAAAGGGTTTGTTCATGCATGTGTGCCATCACTGTATCATGTTGGTCTGCGGATGGTGGTTGTGCTTATGACTGACTATGTTGGTGAGTCACAGCATGTGGACCTCTGTCTTCTGTGTGGTTCCCTGTAAGATGTTTCCCCATCATTTCCATATTAACATGCTGGTTATTGTGTTGGTTTAAATTACAGACGTGACACTCTGCATGTATGTACATACCTTGTATTGCACGTCAGTATGTTCCTGTTTATCCCCTGTGGTAAAGAGCCTCTCCTTGGCCAAATATTTTTGCTGTGTGCCAGTGTGGGTGTCCATTGTTCTCCCTCAATTTTTCAGACCATGTACCGTGCTATATGTGTCCACACAATGTCTACCCAACAAACACTGCAGGGGTCCTCCAGCATGGTGTCATCTCTGCAGCTTTCTGCAGGTTGTTTCTATACACAGAGGATCTCTAAAGGTAAAAAGTGGACTGTTGTAGTTGTTGTTATGGAAGGACAGACTAGATGGGCCTTGTGGTCTTTTTCTGTCATCATGTTTCTATGTTTCTATGTTTTGTTTGTATTCTCTCTGTATTCATGTACCCATGCTACCTGTTAGCAGATGCTCATTGTGCTTGGCAGGATTATTTGGGTCTACATTGTAGCATTTCTGATTTGTCGATCAGGCATTAGAGGTGAGATTGGACATTACTTCGATAATGTTTCTTCCAGATTACAACATTGTGACAACATATGTTGTTTTGATTTGTGTGCCTCCTGTGTTGGCGGATAGCTATGTTTGGGTAGACAAGTGATGTTTTGTCAATCCTCATGATGACACGCCTACGGCCTACAAGACCTCATATGTGCATTATACATTAGAGGCATGGAGTGGCTGGTGGGGGGTGGGGGGCTGCTGCCCAGTGCATAGTATGCAACTGGTGCACATAATATCTCGTGTCCCTCATTTGTGGTCACTGCAGTGACCTTTCTGTGGGATGTGATTTGGTGCCCTGCTAAATGGTTATTTTGCCTTGACCAGGGATGCACTCACCTTGTTATAATGATAGCACTGTCTACAGTATCTGTGAGGATTAACCCAACTAAAGATATGTATGTAACAGACATTTGTCTCCTTTGCTGCTTGATCATGTTCACAAACATGCAATGCAATGTGTGCCTTTGGATCAGTCCTGACTCCGGGTGACCCTGTTGACCCATGGTTTTCTGCTCAATGTCAGTGTATATAGATTGTTGGCTCTGTCTTCTGAGGTCATGGGGGGTGACATGCCTTGCCTAAAGCCACATGGCGTGCTAGTGTGATCTGAGCCCTAGTTGGTTGGTGTCGGAGACGGTTTTGGCAACACTAGGCTACTCCTCCGCTCTTTGCCAACATTTACACCAGTATCAACTGATTTGCTAGTCATGTCCATGTCCCACCTGTGCTCACATCCTTGTACAGTGTCAGCTGTGTATATGTCAGCCATTTGCCACATCAATGGGTATTACAGGTTCCACTTGAGACCCTCCGTTGGGATTATTTGTTCTGGATTGTGCTCAGTGTGCTGTTTGTGAGAGTAGTTAGCAGCATGTTTTTTAACTCACTAGTTTTCAGGTTTGATCACCACATGTGGTTCCCCGATTTATGCTCGGTTGTGCTACTTGGACCATTCGGGACCAGCGATTTCATCACCTCTACACACACCCTTCCCTCTCTTCACTCTACAGCAAGGTGTGCACTCTGTGCTGCCTAGCCCTCAGATATTATCTGCCACATAGGTGGCTTTCTTTCTGACATGACAGTGCACCTGCGTGTTTGGTAGTGCTGTGTTTCAGCTGTTGTGTGGTACATCTGCTTTCATGTTGAGTTAGCTCCTGTCCTGTCCCTGATTGCTGGCCAGCTCCCCCGAGCATCCTCTGGCGCCCTTGGGGTTAAGTTTCTTTCCTCGATTGCATGCTGTATCCACTGCGTAACATGTGATTGTGTGTGCGTGTGTGCATGTGTCCCTGGTCCAACATACAGACTTTAATCTGATCTGCACACAGCAGATATGCATGTGCTGTTGGTCCTGATTACTGTTGGGGGTTTGCCTTTTCTGCCATCCAGCAGGCATCTTGTATGATGGCCTTCACAATTTTTGTATGCAGACTTTGCAGATGAGCTCACAGTGGTGGTGTGGCCTACCGGTTGGTGCATTGGCCTTTGTGGTTGTGGTTGTAGGTGTGCGGCCTCTCTGCTCTATTTGATGTCTATGCTTGTCCTGCAGAGGTGTTTCCCATTTGTATGAGGGCCATATGTGTGACGATGTGTGCTGGGAGCACCTGGTACCCTCATATGAGTTGGGTACCATACTTCTGTCCATCTTCTGTCTGCCAGCTGCTGTGCCATCCTACCCTGATGTGTATGCTGGTACACCATGTCCTGCACTCCTACACATTACTGCATTTCATCTCTCCCTGGTTGCCTCTCGTGTGTGTGCTCTGCATAGCACTGCTACTCCGCTGTCATCCTGATATTTACACCTAGCCTGTAAGTTCTGCCTCGTCTGCTACCCACATCTTCCCATCCTCTGTCTCACACTGTCATTCTGTCATGGTACATTACCATCACTCAGTGCTTAACTACTGATGGGCTCAGTAACAGAACAGAACAGTCCCAGCACAAATGTAACCACAGCTTTCTCCTCTTTACTATCATTCAGTGAGCTTGGTGTCAATAGTTTGAGTATGTTGTCAAGTTAAACTGATCAGATATTCCGTGTAAAGAGTTCAGCCATGTCTTTCCCTGTTTATGCTCCTGTTATATGTAACACCAAACAGCGTGTTGTAATTGTCTTTATTGTGTTCTCTGTAACCCGCACTTACAACACATATTGTGGTATATGTGACATGGAAATAAATACAAGCACAGACATACATGCATATATATGTTTGTCCATTTCTCTGGATGACACATGGCCTGGGTCTGAGTTGTGTTCTCCAGCAGCTGTGATCTACGTGCTTCTGTGAATTAATCAGGGTCTTTCCTTTTAGCTCTGTGCAGTGTTTGGGTTACATGTGTGTTTTGCACATACCTCTGTTGTCCTTCACATTGGGGGATCTTCCTGCTCTTGGCAAACTTATTTGAGTTCACCTATACATCCCTGGGTCAGAACATGTCACACCTTCGATTCAGGCAGCTTAGGGGGTACCAACTATGGTGCCCTGGAAGTTGTCCAACTTTCAACATGTCCGCTGGGGAACATTTTACCTTGCCTTTACTGCCATGTTTGTTTACAAGGTGCGTTCTGGTGCACCCTACATGGTACATAAATTTATGGCACTGGGTAGTCCTTTTTTTAGATAGCAGCACAGATTGCTGCACACTTGCATGCAGACAACAGACGTAGCTATGCCAGCCTTATTCACTGCTTATTTATATCCATGACCCCTTCACCATCAGTCCATGTCCTCAACATTTGGCTACACTGGTGTCCCTTCTTGCATGTCTGCACACCTATGTGATATTTGCATGCATTACAATGCATAGTGCTGACAGCACAAACAGTGCTAGGACCTTGCCATGGCTCATACCTCACCCTGGGATGGGCCCTATAAGCAACATTGTGGGGTGCCATGGCGGACAATGGAAATCCAAATGTGCCCTCTAGGGTACCTTGGGGGGTGACTTCTGCATCACCTTCTATTACAGTGTTTTGAGAGTGAATTTGCTCGCAGTAGTAATTACAGGACACCAGTAACATGCCTCCTCGAGCAATATTCATGATAATAGGTGGTGGCTCAGCCAGCCTTATTTTTTGGGCACAGCAGGGGATTGCACCCATCATCACAACACCATTGGTCAGTGTATTAAACATTGTTCTGTGGCTCTATTTCGGTGCTTGCATATCAGCATAACGCCTCATACATCCCACAACTTACAGCGCACCATCTTATGCCGACCAAAATAGGACTTCCTCTGAGGGCAATATTACCCATATCAGACAATGCATATGGCTCATCCAGACTTTTCCATTGCACACAACGGGGACTTGAGACCCTGATCCCTGCACCATTGGTCGGCGTCTTAACCATTGTGCTGTGGCTCTGCTCCTGTGCTTCCACCTCAGCATGCCGCCTTATGCCGCACACTCTTGAGATGCCTCGTAACATATTAGCGTGCCGCCTCTGCTGCCCAATATTTCTGTGCCTCCTAAAATGGTGCCTCAGCCAGCTGTCTTCATTGGGCACTGCAGGGATTGAACCCCTGATCCCTGCACCATTGGTCAGCATCTTAACCATTGTGCTGTGGCTCTGCTGCTGTGCTTCCATCTCAGCGTGCCGCCTTATGCCGCACACTCTTGAGATGCCTCGTAACATATTAGCTCGCTGCCTCTGCTGCCCAATATTTCTGTGCCTCCTAAAATGGTGCCTCAGCCAGCTGTCTTCATTGGGCACTGAGGGGATTGAACCCCTGATCCCTGCACCATTGGTTGGCATCTTAACCATTGTGCTGTGTCTCAGCTCCTGTGCTTCCACCTCAGCGTGCTGCCTTATGCCACACACTCTTGAGATGCCTCATAACATATTAGCTCGCTGCCTCTGCTGCCCAATATTTCTGTGCCTCCTAAAATGGTGCCTCAGCCAGCTGTCTTCATTGGGCACTGAGGGGATTGAACCCCTGATCCCTGCACCATTGGTTGGCATCTTAACCATTGTGCTGTGTCTCAGCTCCTGTGCTTCCACCTCAGCGTGCTGCCTTATGCCACACACTATTGAGATGCCTCATAACATATTAGCGCGCCACCTCTGCTGCCCAATATTTCTGTGCCTCAGCCAGCTGTCTTCATTGGGCACTGCGGGGATTGAACCCCTGATCCATGCACCATTGGTCAGCGTCTTAACCATTGTGTTGTGGCTCTACTTTTCTGCTTCCACATCATCGCGCCACTTATGCCTCCCGTGCAGCTTTCCCACGCGCTGATGTGCGGGGCTCACATGTGCGCCGCGCACCTTAGCGCATATGCAAATCGCGGATTTTTCTTTTTCAGGCCGGAACGCCCACTCCTTATATGGCACACGCACACTACCGCGGCCCCGCACGTTAGGAATGTTTAGTAAACATGCCCCTAAGTTACAACTTGTTTATTTACCGCCATAGAACTCTGAATGGATAAGTTATCCATATAAAGTTATATAGATGGCCTATTGTTCAATTCTCTTGGAACAATAGGACCCCTCAGCTTATCTTCAGAGAGCAGCTGACAAGATTATAAATAACAAAGACTCGTGCTCCCCCCCCCCATATTCTTAAAGAAACAGGCATGCTAGTGATTCTTAATCCCAGACTATACAAACTGCTATAATTTTTGCTGCTTATGAACATCATTGCACATTTTTTTTGTAATTATATTAGCTGGGAATATGTTGCTTTCTTTATTCTTTATTCCTAATCGTGTTCAGATTTCCAAAATGGTTTCTTAGTCTGTTCTGCACCTTTCATGTTCAGCTTTTCCTCTTCTCATCATAACCAACTGCATACTGTCTGTCACTTTATTTTATTTTGTTTTATTTTTTTAAAGAATTCACGTTACATTTAAACCTCAACAGTGAGCATTTTGAATTGTTTGTCAAATTTAACTTGTATGTGGGTTTTTGTTAAACTTGTTGCAAGTCATCTGCCAAGCCTTGGGTTGAGTGGAACAGGGTATGTTGTCTATATGGTCTTGTTGTCATTCCCCCCTCCCATCCTCATTTTGGTTTGGTCCAGGACATTTCAGATTGGTTTCAGAAGCAAATTTGATGTGGGAAACATCTGGGGTGGAGTTCTTTGCAAAATGTGTTTAAAAGCAACTGAAGGCATGAATTTTTTTTTTTTGCTAGATTCTAAAAGCAAAAATCAACTGTGAACCTGTCAGACATGAGTCAGGGTTCTGTACAGGTTAACTACCATCTGGTTGCTGTAGATGAAAAACTTGTGTACTCCTAATTCCACATCTTAAAAAGGACCAAATTTGTTTTACCCATGGTTTGAGACCAAGAAGTGTTGAAGTAGGTAACAGCTTTGCTATGAAATTAAAAAAAAACCCCAAAACCTTTATGGTATTGAGAATCCAGAAGTGTTACAGAGTTGAGATAATTGCTATCGGTTTTTATTGACCAGTTAAAATGTTTGTGTAATTTAGGAAATAGAGCTGATTATGCCTTCAGTCTCCTATGTATCTAAACATGAGCAAATTTCTCCTCAACCATGTCTTAGAAAAACTGAGGATGACAGACCTTCCAGTTAAGACTAGTAACTTGTGCTGTATGTAGTACTGTGTATAAATGGAATTTAATACACACAAAAAAAAGAATAATACTTCCTTTATACTTTACTTAACTAGCTGGGAGAAACTATAAATTAAGTGACCATGTTGAACCTCCTCTTCCAATATTTTAAGCTTCATATAGAACAATGTGTTGAACTGGGCATAGCTATAATTTCATGGATTGTACTATGTACCAAACTATGAATGAAAAATCTTTCTGAAAGTTTACATAATCAGCATCGGTCCTCCATATTTTGGTTTGAAGACTTTCCATAGTTACAGGACAAATGTTTAACTACTGTTCTGAGTGAGGAGACCCCTTGTACTTTGACTAGGGCTCTGAGAGTGTCCCTCCATTTTAGTGGGAGGGGGGGGGGGGAGGAGGAGCCCCAGCTCGTCTTTCTCCTCAGGCAGCAGATTGCCTTGAGTCGCCCCTGATTCGAAGAGTCTGCTGGCACTGCTATAGCCATCTTGTAATCTGAATTGAACTCTATGGAGTCATGGCACTTGTCAGCTGTGAATGACTATAACAGCTATAGAGTACTAGAACTCTGGCAAAGGGCCCCAGGCAGCTTAGAGGGGACACTAGTGTCCACTAATTTTTAACTGTTAAATTTGTAACAATGATATTTGCATTCTCATTTATAATCCACATTAATGCCAGTGCCAACCATTGCCACATCTACCATCATCTTCCTTTTCTTGCTAGACATCTCTACTAAGTCATCAGGAGATACACGTTTAATCATTTTGATGAATGTAAGTCTCTCTTATTAAAGGCAGACAATTTTGTCTTGCTGCCTGTTATTATGGGCACAGTAGTACAAAACATGTGCTTACCAAAAATGTTGGCTGGTGAGCAGCCACAACATATGCAAGCAGTTTCTCAGTAGTCTCAAAAAAAGAATCGTTATTTATGAATGAGACACATGTGGCCTGGAATAATGCACAATTTTTGCCCCTTACTATGCAGTTCTATTACCTTGATGCACAGTTTTGCACCCTACCATGCACTGAGTAATAAGAAGATGCAAAATGGAATAACAATCAGTACAAGCTGTTATTCTTGGAAAAATAACACCAGCTTGGAAAGATAATGCCTGCTCAAAGCTGGTGTTATTTTTCCTAGCCAGTAGCATTGGGCTGCCAACATGTGGTCCAGTGCTCCCAACCTCTCTCCTAAAGGGGCCTGCATATTTTTACACAGTCTACAATCCAGAGCCCTCCCTCCCCCAGACCCATCAAATGGTCAGCATGCCCTCTTCAAAGTACACCCTCCCCAAAGTGATCACAAAGCAGAGAAGAAGCCCCCCAAAAGACCTTCTCCCCTCAACCCTGAGGCAGATGACCCCTGCCCCTGAAGAAAGTCTGTGCCTACCTAGGATAATCCCTGGTGGTGTGGGGAAGGCCAGCAGGAGTGATTCCCTTGCTCCTACCAGCACCACTGCTGGGTTCAAAATGACACCCATTACCCCTAGTGGTAGTCTTGCAGTACTACCAGCAGGGGCCAACCTGCTAAACAAGCCAGGTTGGCTCCTAGAGGCAGTACTGCGAGGTTAGATTTTACACCACTTATGTCCTTATTTTATAAAGTACAGTATTGTACATGCAAGCTTCACTTTATAAAATAGGCCTCCTATAAGCACGTGTTAACGTGTATTAATTCTGTAGGAGTTTACAAAGTTACTCTCTAATTGTCATCTTCTTAAAGATTTAGCAAACCGGCATTCAACTTAGCACATGTCTGAGGTATTTGCTAGATGCCAGCAATGTCGTTTTCTTTAATGTTGTTTCATTATCTGACTCCATAAAGTGCAGGGCATCCAAAAATCAATGATTTTTAAATCACAACTGATAAGAACTTTACGTTTTAGCTCCTCATTCTCAATTTGCTGGACCAAAATTGCTCCACATTTCTATTGCTGCCTGGCTAGACTATTACAAAATGATCTGTGCTTTGCATTCACCGCTTAATAAAGCTTTGTCGTATTACTAATAAAGATGATTTCCTGCCAGTATAAATAAAGACAGGCACAGCGAGGATCTTCCTCTAAGCTGTAAATAAAATTCATCTTTGTATTGGAAGTCTTTATGAGTCAGAATTCCAGCAGTTGCATAAGAGATTCAACGTGGGTATTTTGCAATTAGATCACCATGTTCAAAATGTCACTTCATGGCCATCAACCTAACTTTATGGAAATTAATGGCATGCCAAGAGAGATCATTTAAAGTGACCCATCTAAAATTAGATTCCCATTAGAACGAAGAATTTATCATTGACATCCAGAGTATCCTCTGAGCAATTATTAGTCTTGCACAAAATCTGTTTGCAAAAATAATCACTATCATTTCACAGTGGGTCAAATACAGAAACAACTCCTGTTATATTTATTCTTCCTGGAAAACATCTCACTTCGATGCATTACAGGAGAACAGTGGATGCCTGGGCAAACCCAGTTGATAAAATTTACTCATATCATCTATTAGCTATACTCCTACTAAAAACCCTTTACATTGTGTCTTTCATCATTTATATGACTTCCCTAAATGAAAGATGCTCAACAGCAAATTACATAGAAGTAGAAATAATTTCTGGAGTTAGCAGCATTGGAGGATTACGATAAAAGAAATTTAGTTCTTGTGAGAGATTACCAGAATGCAATTTATGTTCAGCAAACAGAGAAATAAATGTGTATGGAGCTAGAAGGATGAATGCAAGTATAAATTAATCACCATGGGTCTTCAGTAGTATTCATCGTATGGTATGGAACATGGACACAAAGAGCAAAATTGATGTTTTATTGACTTTAAAAAATTTTTTTAATTCATGTTGGCACTCTGGTTTACTGTATAATGGAAATGGAAAACCTTTAAGATATAATCAAATCCATATATTTATTCATCCATCACCTGTAAGGTAAACTCCATGCAAGCCAATAGTGCTGGACAGACGTGCGGAGTGAGAGAAATCTCCATCATACCTTTAACATCTACATCAATGAACTCACGCCACGTAACATCTTACGAATTCCAGAGGGAGGATCTCTTTGGCACGATGCAAGCACTATGCCGAGCATTAGCAGTAAGTCTGAGAGACTGAGATCATACTCTACATACCCTGGCTCAGAAGTGAGGTTCATGACTGTCATGGTATGTGCAAAGCTCACCCATTTGGAGAAATTGCCCCTAGAAGGTTTGGGAGAGAGAAGAATCACCCCCTTAGTTTTGCGTATTTTTACATGGTAACATAGTTGCATAAAATCTATACTAAAACTCAGTGAGGCAACTATTAGAATGGAGGTATGGTAGGAAGCGAAAAATGGGTATATACTGGCTGCATGCCAACAGAGTGGAGTGGAGGAGTGGCCTAGTGGTTGGGGCAAGGTACTTCAGGCCAGAAGGTCAGGGGTTCAAATCCCACTAGAGGACAGCAACCTTGGGCTGGAAGGACTGGGGTTTCTAGTCCCACAGGTGCTCCTTGGGGTCTTGGGCAAGCCACTTAACCCTCCATAGCCCATGTTCCCTGTAAAATAGTTATCACCAAGTTATAATGCCCTGTTCAATATAAACCACACTGATGCAGAATAGCACAGTATATAAGAGAATGTAAGTAAATAAAATAAAAACAGCAATAAAAATGTACCCACCCTTAGCTTACACCCTAGAGCTAAAGATGGTGGTAGCAATTGTACCAAGCCTTCTGGATAACCCTTGAAGATAAAAAGGAGATAGCAGGTTTGGATTTAAGATTTTAGTGCCCATAGGTAATACTAAACAGCAGATTCCAGAGAACAGGGCCTGGGGTGAGGGAGATATCAGAGATCTGGAGCAGAAGGTCATAGTGTCACAGTGGTGCTTCTCTGAAGCACCATATGCACTTGGCCCTAAAGAAAGTGGAAACAGGCTCCTCCTTGTCTTAGGCATTTGGCACCTTTGAGATTTGGCACCCTAGGTAATTGCCTATATCTAAAGTCAGACCTGGAAGATAACATGATGCAGCTTTTATGAGAAAAATCTTGAAGGAGTACGGAGAGCAGACAGAGCTTATGTGAACAAGTGAACAATACTTTTCTGGAAAATTTGGTGACTAAGGGTCATCTCTACTAAGCCCCATGCTGATAGGAGAAATATGGGTTGCGTTACTAGCATGGGGCTTTGTGCTAACTGCAGGGGCCGGGTACGGCTATCCCCCTGCAGTTACTGTGGTTTGCCACGGTAAACCCATCACAGAAGCAACTAACGCTATCCCCGCCAGGTGCAGGATTGTAGCAAGAACACCCCATACCATGTGGGTTTTTAGCGCAGGGCTCCATGCTGCTTTTTAGTGTGGTGCTGACACCACGTGCTAACCCTGCACTACCCAGGTAGCGCACATTTGTAAACATACCCCTTAAAGCTTGGGATAGAAGAAAGATTCTGGGTTTATTAGTATTTTCTACTGGGACTGCCACAGTCTGGTTTCCTGTTTTTTAAACACAGACCTTCACAGTTAAATAAAATCCAGATATTTAGCACAGTATCCAGATAGTGGCTGGTACTGGATATCTGGATCCTGCAGTGACCGGCGCTGCTAGATAGTGGCAATATTCAGCTTGCTATCCAGATAAAGCACATCAAGTTGGGACAGTGTTCACTCCACTTCCTCTCATGGACCTCCCTTGAACTATCCAGAGAGTGCCGAGGCGATCAGAGGAAATTTTCAACGACACTATCTATATAGTTCCGCTGAAGATTCCTCTCATCGGTCAGTAGGTGCTGGTAACTGGAGAATTGCCTTTGAATACCAGTCCACACGTTTTTATTTCATTAAAAACCACAAATTTGATATTAGCTTGTTTAAAGTATCTGAGATCTATTTGTCCTAGGGTTTTTTTGTTCTTTTAAATGAAGCCTCAGGAGCCTGTTGTAGCAGGACCTCTTGTTGCCACATTGTTTGGCATTTATTTAATTTGCCTACTTTCTTTACAGTGGAGAAAATCATGTTGTCTTAAACTGTCCACCTTGGTGGCAGATCCTGCACCATCTTATTGGGTAAAGAATCCTAGCCTAAGCTTTGTCCCATAGGTTATATACATTTGATCATTTCCCGTCTTTCTCAAAATTACGTTCTGACCATTTAGAAAGAGGCATAGCTAGGGAGATAAAGTTTCTAGATGAAATAAATGACTGCTTCTTGGAGCAGCTGGTTCATGAACCGACCAGAGGGGAAGCCATACTAACCCTGAATATACTACAAATGGCACAAAATGTTACAACCCTGAATATACTACAAATGGCACAAAATGTTACAGCCAGGATCATCATGAAAAAGAGCTTCACACCAGTCCTAATTGAGCTTCACCAGTCATAATTGAGCTTCACTGGCTCCCAATTACCGCCCGCATAAAATACAAACTCCTAGTAACCACATTCAAACTTATACACAACATAGCGCCGTCATTCCTAACCAATCTCATCAGCGCTCAAACTCACAATAGAAGCAGAAGAACCGCCAACTTAAACACTCTCAGTGTCCCAAAGAGTATAAGAACGGCCAAGATACACACCAGCAATAGAGCATTCTCTTACATTGCACCCATGCTATGGAATCAACTGCCACATGGCATGCGTGCAATCAACAACCTAACAGACTTTAGGAAAAAGCTCAAAACCCACCTGTTTATAACTCACTATAATCTAAACAGAGTAAATAATAACCGGAACACAAAGGGTCAACCGTATCCATGACACTAGAGTGACTTTACAATATGACTTTAAGGGATTTGAACACCATGTAATGCATCTAGGTTAATGCATATCCCCCCAGTTTAGTTGTAATTAGTGTAACAGATTGTATATATATAACTGCAAGTTGTAAATATTGTAACAATATGTATATATGTAATTGCACCTGTAAATATTGTATCAGATTTTTGTGCAGTGTGAACCCAGTGTGAATCTTGGCATGCAATCATTCTGTATTAACTGTTGATTACCCCTCCTTATATGTATAGTCAACCGCTGCTGATCGCTGGAAGCAGCGGTATACAAATGTTCTCTAAATAAATAAAATAAATAAATAAATACTGGACCTAGTCCTTAGTGGAACACCAGATCTGGTGCAAGAAATAAGGGTGTTGGGACCACTTGGCAATAGTGATCATAGCATGATCATGTTTGATTTAATTAGTGGAGGAGGGATAGTAAAGAAATCCACAGTACTACCTTTTAACTTTCAAAAGGGAGACTATGATAAAATGAGGAATATAGTTAAGAAAAAACTAAAAGGAGCAGTTGCAAAGGTTAAAGACTTACAGCAAGCTTGGGTGTTATTTAAAAATACTATCCTCGAAGCCCAGACCAGCTGTATTCCACGCATTAAGAAAAGTGGAAGAAAGTCCAGAAAACTGCCAGCATGGTTTAAAGGTGAGGTCAGAGAGGCTGTTGCTGCCAAAAAAGCATCCTTTAGGAAATGGAAAAAAGAGTCAAACGAAGAAAACTGGAAACAGCACAAGCACTGGCAAGTTAAATGCAAAGCATTGATAAGGCACGCAAAGCGAGAATTTGAGAAGGAAGGAACTTGCTACGGAAGCAAAAACACGAAATAAAGACTTTTTCAAGTACATTCATAGCAAAAGGCCTGTGAGAGAGTCCGTTGGGCCATTAGATGATAGAGGGGTAAAAGGGGCAGTAAGAGGAGACAAGGCTATAGCAGAGAGACTGAATGAATTCTTTGCTTCGGTCTTTACTGAGGAAGATGTAGGGATGTTACCCAAGACTGAAGTGGTATTTAAAGGTGATACTGCAGAGGAATTGAGAGAAATATCGCTACACCGGGAAGATATATTACAACTATTTGATAAACTGAATAGTAGCAAATCACCTGGACCGGATGGTATACATCCAAGAGTGTTGAAAGAACTGAAATATGAGATTGCGGACCTGCTATTGGTAATCTGTGAACTTTCATTAAAATCATCTGTAATACCTGAAGATTGGAGGGTTGCCAACGTAACACCAATCTTTAAAAAGGGTTCCAGGGGTGACCCGGGAAATTACAGACCGGTGAGTCTGACGTCAGTACCGGGGAAAATGGTAGAAACCATCATAAAGAACTCAATTACACAGCATGTAGATAGTCATGGCCTAATGGGAGACAGCCAACATGGCTTTAGACAAGGAAGATCTTGTCTTACTAATCTGATATGTTTTTTTGAAGGTGTGCATAAACAGGTAGACAAAGGTGAGTCGGTTGATATAGTGTATCTGGACTTTCAGAAAGCTTTTGATAAGGTCCCTCATCAGAGACTTTTGGCAAAACTAAAAAGTCATGGGATAGGAGGCAGTGTACTATTGTGGATTGGGAACTGGTTAAAAGATAGAAAGCAGAGGGTAGGGCTAAATGGCCAATATTCCCAATGGAAAAAGGTGAATAGTGGAGTACCCCAGGGATCTGTACTGGGTCCGCTACTTTTTGACATATTCATAAATGACCTGGAAAATGGAATAATGAGTGAGGTTATCAAATTTGCAGATGATACAAAACTGTTTAAAGTTGTTAAAACCCAGAGGGGATTGTGGAAAACTGCAGGAGGATCTGGATAAATTGGAAGACTGGGCATCCAAATGGCAGATGAAATTTAATGTGGCAAGTGCAAAGTTATGCACCTAGGAAAGAACAACCCACACTATAGTTGCACAATGCAAGGTTCCACATTGGGAACCACCACCCAGGAAAAAGATTTAGGAGTCATCATGGATAACATGTTAAAACCCTCTGCCCAGTGTGCAGCGGCAGCCAAGAAAGCAAATAGAATGCTAGGTATCATAAAGAAAGGGATGGAAAATAAAACAAAGGATATTATAATGCCTCTATATCATTCCTTGAATATTGTGTGCAGTTCTGGTCACCGTATCTTAAAAAGGACATAGCATTATTAGAAAAAGTACAGAGAAGAGCCACCAAAATGGTGAAGGGGATGGAAGGCTACTCCTATGAAGAGAGGCTACAAAAGTTGGGGCTCTTCAACCTGGAAAAGAGACGGCTGAGGGGAGATATGATAGAGGTCTATAAATTAATGAATGGAGTGGAGCAGGTAAACGTGGATCAATTGTTTACGCTATCAGAATATAGAAAGACTAGGGGACATACAATGAAGCTACAGGGTAAACTATTTAAGACAAATAAGAGAAAATATTTTTTCACTCAACGTGTAATCAAACTCTGGAATTTGTTACCGGAGGATGTGGTAAGGGCTGTTAGTGTAGCTGGGTTTAAAAAAGGTTTGGACAAGTTCCTGGAGGAAAGGTCCATAAACCACTATTAAAAAGGGACCCAGGATAATCAGTGCTTGACCCAGTACAAGCATTGAGGAACCTGTGTCTTTTGGGGATACTGCTAGGTATGTATGACCTAGATTGGCCACTGTTGGAAACAGGATACTGGGCTTGATGGACCTCGGTCTGACCAGTGGCGTAGCGTGAGTTGTCAGCACCCGCGGCAAGGCAAGTAATTTGCGCCCCCTAACCCGTGGATTTTAGCCGCCGGGGAGCTTCTTTGCGCGGGGGAGCCGACCGTGATCCTACCCCGGGAGGGAGCGATCGTCAGCACTGACCTCGCTGAGCCGGAGTCCAGGGAAACTAACAGCACAGCAGCAAGAGCCCGACAAGCATGGTTAAACGCCCAACAGCAGGGAAGAGGAGGAGATCCGGAACCAGAAACTCGCGATGCCGCCCTGCAGCTCCGCCTTCTCGAGCGCACAGGGCGATCCGACCCCAACCCCAGCTTTACATTGAGATCGAGGGGCGACGACGCGATAAACAGTCCCCCTCCCACCCCGCCCCTGCAGCTTGTGTGAAATAGCTACCTAGAGGGGGTCAATCGCATCGCCTGCGCTTTGTTGCCGAGGGTTTGCCAAGAACAATGCGACTCCCAGGACTGCGGGCTCGAGGGCTATAGCGCAAACCTCTTTGCAGTGCCACCACCAGATGGCGTACGCGCCAACATGTATCATAGGGACCTGCCTTTCCCCCTCATCGGCAACAGAGAGCTGCGAGTGCGAGCGCCCCCCCCATGTTGCGCCCGGTGCGGCCGGCCCCCCCTGCACCCCCCACGCTACGCCTCTGGGTCTGACCCAGTATGGCATATCTTATGTTCTTATGTCCTTTGCTGAAGAAACCTACATTAGATTCAAACTATTTTCTGTCTTCCAATTTTCCAGTCGTGTTTAAAATTCTTGAAAAATAGGGTAATTAGTGCAGATGAACCCAGTGCTCTTCATCTAAGGCAGTCAGGATTCCATGTGGGACATAGTACAGAATGTTCTTGGTGGCAGGTGCCAAATGAGACTACCAAGAGGGCTGCTACTGCTGGAAAGAAATCTGCACTTGTAAGGGCTGCTACTGCTGGAAGAAATCTGCACTTCTCCTGAGACATTCTTGGAGAAAAGGGAATTATTTGGGGTAAAACTAATTAAATTTGTATATTTTAAAATCCAGTGTTTTATTACTTCAGTTAGGGCTAGTATAACCAACCAGCCTTCAGTGAAATTACAAACATCTGGGGCTTTGTATAACAGAGTGAAACAAAAAATGTGTAGCAAGACCCAACCAGTAACAGTCATCAGAGCCACCAAATGGGTCAGTGAATACTCATAGGAAAACAAAAAAGAATTAAAAATTGTAAAGGGTAAACAGGCATCAAAGAGAACCATAACCTCAGGTCTTCAATAGCCCAAGCCTCATCATTTGTCTCCACCACCCCAATAAACCAATTGTCTTTCAACTTTTTATTAATACATTTTTTCATTAAAAAATCTTTTTATGTTCTACACTTTATGATATAGAAAAACTGACGCTTAAGCCACAAAGGAATCCCCAGAGAAACAGGACACTTACTTCATAAAGGCATCCGTGCAGAATATATTTCAATGGTCTTCATCAGCAATCCACTTGAATGAGTCTTTTTGTTGGTGGTTGAAGTGGTGAGACTGTAAGTTTGCTCCTGAAGCAAGCCTTTATGAGGCTGAAACATTGATGTTGAGCGTAAGCGTGCAATAATTAAGAAGGGTACTTTGTATTTTTCCTGCTGGTGAAATCGATAAACAGCATTGGATATAGCGCCGCATTCAAGTGAACTGCTGATGAAGGCCACTGAGACGCATTCTTCATGGATGCCTTTATGAGATAAGTGTCCTGTTTCTTTGGGGATTCATTGAATTTTTTGACTGCTTGTCATTTCTTTATTGATGGTTGGTCAAGTAGGTTAAAGTTGTCAACTATTTCAATTTCTTCTCCATCAACAATGAGCTTATTGATTTTGACAGTTGTCAGGATCGTTGTCTTTTTTACATTAAGGTGCAGGCCCATTTTAAGACTATGTTCCTTGATCTTAAGGGGAAAATGTTTAAGATCATCTTCACTTTCAGCCAGTTATGTGGTATCATCAGCATAGCGAAAGTTGTTGATGAGTCTTCCACCCGTCTTCACACCTTGGTTTTTCTTCATACAGTCCTGCTTCTCTGATGATTTGTTCTATTGAGTTTTCATGGCAAGATACGGAAGTAGGTTGCCAAGCCTTTCTTCCATGCAGGTAATTCTAGTGTTGTTGCCATTGTCACAGAAATGTGATCCTCCGCCGCCAACACCATCCCAGCGCTCCCTGCACATACAAAGGATTTGTGCAGGGAGCGCTTTATGGGATGGGAGGGGGTGGGATGGAAGTGGAATAGGGGTGGAGCGGGGGATGGGGTGGGTTGAAGCACCCAAACATACAGGGCCTATTCTGGTCAGGGCCCTGTATGTCCACTGGCAATGAGCTGCAGCTGCTGAAGGTTGAAAAAGTGCTGGGCGTGAAGGAGTTCAGGCTCCGCAGCCCCCCAATGATAGTGCGCTGCTATGAGTGTCCTGCCACCCAGTCCAGGCCATGGCTTTCCCCGTTGAGGGTAGGTGGTGGGGATAGGGGTTTACTGAGCCGACAGGCACTGGGCACTCCTGTTGGACATGTCAGTGCCATGGCACCGACACAGCAAAAAAGGTAAATGTCACCCAGGTGCCTTTTAAGAAAAAATCAGTGAAAGATTCCAAATTAACCTTGTCAGCAAATAGTCAGACTGTTAATATTAGTAAAAAGCAATCTTTGAAATGCCTGTTTGCAAATTCTAGAAATCTAAAAAATAAGATGGGAGTTAGATTATATAGAAATGAAAGAACGGTTAGATATAATTGGCATTTTAGAGATCTGGTTGAAGGAGGATAACCAATGGGCACTGTGATAGCAGGCTACAAACTATATCACAAGGATAGAGTAGATCACATTGATGGAGGGATGGCTCTATATGTTAAATAGGGCATTGAGTCAAAAAGGATCAACATTTTCAGGCCACAAAATACACTGTAGAATCTCTATGGATAGAAATTCCATGTAAAAAGGGGAAGGGAATGGTAGTACTACTGTCCACCTGGACAAAATGAACAGAAAATAAAATGCTAACAGAAATTAGGGAAGCTTACAAAGTTTACAACACAGTAATAATGAGGGATTTCAATTAGCCTAGTATTGACTGGGTCAATATCTTTCTAGCATCAGGACATGCTAGAAAGATAAGGATTCTAGATGAAGTAAGTGACTGTTTCATGGGGCAGCTTGTTCAGGAACCGATACATGAGGACGCAGTTTAGACATAGTCCTCAATGGAACACAGGATCTAGTGAGAGGTATCTGTTTTGGAGCCACTTCGGTTAGTAAATGGATGAAGGATAGCAAGGAAATTAGCAGCACTAGCATTCAACTTTCAAAAATGAGACTATAATAAAATGAGGAAAATGGTTAAGGAAAATCAAAAAGGAGCAACTGCAAAGGTTAAGAGTTTACAATAGCCCTGGGAGTTATTTAGGAATACTATCTTGGAAGCCCAGACCAGATGTATTCCATGTTTAAAAAAGGTGGAAGGAAGGTCAAATGACAGTCAGCATGCCTTAAAGGTGAGGTCAGAGAGGCTATTATAGGTAAGAGAGAATCTTTAAGAAAATGGGAAAAAAAAGCCAAATGATGAAAACGGGAAAAAGCTTAAGTACTGGCAAGTTAAATGCAAAGCATTAATAAGGCATGCAAAAAGATGCTTGCATTATAAAACCTTTTATTTATAAATTCATAACAAAACACCTGTGAAAGAGTCAGTTGGATCATTAGCTGATGGATGGGTGAAAGGTGCACTGAGAGAGGACAAGGCCATAGCAGAGACACTGAATGAATTTTTTGCTTCAGTATTTATGAAAGATGATGTAGGAAACTTACCCATGCCAGACATGATATTTAAAGGTGATATATTAGAGGAATTGAAACAAATCTCAATAAATTGGGAAGATGTAATACAGCTAATTGATAAACTAAAGAGGAGCAAATCACCTGGACCAGATGGCAAACATCCCAGTGTGCTGAAAGAACTGAAGTATGAAATTGTAGAACTATTATTAGTAATCTGTGATCTATCATTAAAATAATCTGCCATGCCCAAAGATTGGAGAGTGGACAATGTAATGCCAGTTTTAAAAAGAGTTGCAGGGGTGATCCAGAAAACTACAGACCAGTGAGCCAGACATCAGTATGGGGAAAATGTTAGAAATCATTATAAAAAACAAAAGTACTGAACAAGATAGTCATGGTTTAATGGCAGAAAGCCAACATGGATTTAACCAAGAAAATTCTTGTCTCACCAATCTCTAATTTTTTTTGAAGGTGTGGATAAATAGGTAGAAAAAGGTGAGCAGGTTGATATAGTGTATCTCAATTTTCAGAAAGCCATTGACAAAGTCCCTCATGAGAGACTCTTGAGTAAACTAAAAAGCCAAGGCATAGGAGGCAATGCACTATTGTGGATTAGGAACTGGTTGAAAGAGAGAAAACAGAGAGAAGGTATAAATGGACAATTTTCTCAATTGAGGAAGGTGAATAATGGAGTGCCCCAAAGCAAACATTTTTATAAATGACCTCAAAATGGGAATAACGAATGAGGTGATCAAATTTTCAGATGATACCAAATAATTCAAAAATGTTAAAACACAAGAGGATTGTAAAGAATTGCAAGAGGACCTTGATAGATTGGGAGACTGGGCATTCAAATAGCAGATGACATTTAATGATGACATGTGCAAAGTTATGCCCTTAGGGAAGAACAACCCAAACTATCATTACACAATGTAAGATTCCACATTAGGAACCACCATCCAGGAAAAGGATTTAGACATCATTGTGGATAGTACATTGAAACACTCTGCCCAATGTGCAGCAGCGTCCGTGAAAGCAAATAGAATGTTGGGAATCATAAAGAAAGGAATAGAGAATAAAATTAAGGCTATTACAATGCCTCTGAATCACTCCATAGTGTGACCACACCTTGAATATTGTGTGCAGTTCTGGTCACCGTATCTTAAAAAGGATATATCAGAATTAGAAAAGGTACAGAGAACAGCGACAAAAAATGGGAAAGGTGATGGAAGGATATTCCTGTGAGGAAAGGCTTAAAAGGTTAGGGCTCTTCAGCTTGGGAAAGAGACGACTGAGTGGAGATATGATAGAGGTATATAAAATAATGAATGGAGTAGAACAGGTAAATGTAAATCAGTTGTTTATTTCTTCGAAAGGTAGAAAGACTAGGGGAGATGCAATGAAGCTACAGTGTAGCACATGTAAGACTAATTGGAGAAAATATTTTTTCACTCAGCGCATAATCAAACTCTGGAATTTGTTATAAAAGGATGTAGTAAATGCTGTTAGTGTAGCTGGATTTAAAAGAGGTTTGAACAAGTTCCTCGAGGATAAGTCTGTACATGTTCGATGTAAAGTTGATTGAGTTGCCCGTTCTGATGTTTTATGACTATTTTATACCTGTTCCACGTAATGTTGCTTGACTGTTCATGTTTCCTATAAACTGCTCTGATACCAAATAGTGCGGTATATAAAAGCTAATAAATAAATAAATAAGTAAGTCCATAAACTACTATTAAAGAGAACCAGGGAAATCCACTGCTAAGCCATTGAACAAGCAACATGCAATCTGGATATCTTTTGGGAACCTGACAAGTACTTGTGATTTGGATTAGCCACTGTTGGAAACAGGATTCTGTGCAGATGTACCCTTGGCCTGACCTAAAATGGCATATCTTAGGTTATTATGTTCTTATGATTCCATGCTGGCTGTCTCCCATTAAGCCATGACTATCTACATGTTCAGCAATTTTGTTCTTTATGATGGTTTCTACCATATTTTCCTGGTACTGACGTCAAGCTCACCGGTCTGTAGTTTCCCGGATCACCCCTGGAACCCTTTTTAAAAATTGGTGTTACGTTCGCCATCTTCCAGTCTTTAGTTATTACAGATGATCTTAATGATAGTTCACAGATTTCTAATAGCAGGTCTGCAATCTCACATTTCAGTTCTTTCAACACCCTTGGATGTATATGATCCGGCCCAGGTGATCTGCTACTCTTCAGTTTATCTAATAGATATAATACATCTTCCCGATGTATCAATATTTCCTTCATTTCTTCCGCATCTTTAAATACCACTTCAGTCATGGGTAACATCCCTACATCTTCCTCAGTAAAGACCTTGTCACCTCTTAGTGCCCCTTTAACCCATCTATCATCTAATGGACCAACTGACTCTCTCACAGGTTTTTTGCTACGAATGTACTTGAAAAAGTCTTTATTATGCGTTTTTGCTTCCACATCAAACTTCTTCTCAAATTCTCCCTTTGCCTGCCTTATTAATGCCTTGCATTTAACTTGCCAGTGCTTGTGCTTTTTCCAGGTTTCGTCATTTGGCTCTTTTTTCCATTTCCTGAAAGATGCTTTTTTGGCAACAACAGCCTCTCTGACCTCACCTTTAAACCATGCTGGCAGTTTTTTGGATTTCCTTCCACTTTTCTTAAAGCGTGGAATACAGCTGGTCTGGGCTTCCAAGATAGTAGTTTTCAACAACACCCAAGCTTGATGTAAGTCTTTAACCTTTGCAACTGCTCCTTTTAGTTTTTTCTTAACTATTTTCCTCATTTTATCATAGTCTCCCTTTCGAAAGTTAAAAGGTGGATTTCTTTATTATCCCTCCTCCACTAATTAAATCAAACGCAATCATGCTATGATCACTATTGCCAAGTGGACCCAAGACCCTTATCTCTTGCACCAGATTTGGTGTTTCACTAAGGACTAAGTCCAATATGGCTTCCCCTCTGGTCGGTTCATGAAACAGCTGCTCCAAGAAGCAGTCATTTATGTCATCTAGGAACTTTATCTCCCTAGCATGTCCTGCCATGACACTGACCCAGTCGATACCGGGGTAATTAAAATCACCCATTATTATTACTATGCTGTAACTTTTATTAGCTTCCTTGATTTCTTTGAGCATTTCATCATCCATTTGTTCATTCTGGCCAGGCGGTCGATAGAACACCTCCACTGCCATCGCCTTCTCCTTTTTACATGGAATTTCAATCCATAGAGATTCTACAGCAAATTTTGTTTCCTACAAAACTTTAATCCTTTCTGACTCAATGCCCTCTCTAACATAGAGCGTAACCCCTCCACCAATTTGATCAGTTCTATCATTACGATATAGTTTGTACCCAGGTATCACAGTGTCCCACTGGTTGTCCTCCTTCCACCATGTCTCTGAGATTCCAGTCATATCTAACCTATCATTTAGTGCTATATATTCTAGCTCTCCCATCTTATTTTTTAGACTTCTAGCATTTGCATACAATCATTTTAGAGACTGTATTTTATTCATATTAATTTGGCTATTGGTAGGCATGGGTAATTTGGGATCTTTAAGCTCTGTCTGCTCCATACGCGAGGGCATTTGGGCTTCTTTACTCTTTTTTGGAACCTCTCTGCTTTTGGTAGTATCCTTCAAGGATACATTCTTCTGAACCATGCGCTCTTGTGCAACTGTCGGCTTTCCCCTATTATCTAGTTTAAAAGCAGCTCTATCTCCTTTTTAAAGGTTAATGCCAGCAGCCTGGTTCCATCCTGGTTAAGGTGAAGCCCATCCCTTCGGAAGAGCCCCTCCTTTCCCCAGAATGTTCCCCAGTTCCTAACAAATCCAAACCCCTCATCTCTGCACCATTGACTCATCCACGCATTGAGACTCTGGAGCTCTGCCTGCCTTTTGGGTCCTGCACACGGAACAGGAAGCATTTCAGAGAACGCTACCCTGGAAGTTCTGGATTTCAACTTCCTATCTAAAAGCTTAAATTTAGCCTCCAGAACCTCCCTACCACATTTTCCTATGTCATTGGTACCGACATGTACCAAGACATCAGACTTCTCCCCAGCACTATCTAAGACCTTATCTAGTTGGCGCGTGAGGTCCGCTGCCTTCGCACCTGGCAGGCATGTTACCAGGTGATCCTCACGTCCACCAGCCACCCAGCTATCTACATGCCTAATGGTCGAATCACCAACTATAACGGCTGTCCTAACCCTTCCCTCATGGGCACATGGCCCTGGAGAAACCTCCTCGGTGCGAGAGGGTTTTACATCACCTGGAGGACAGGTCCTAGTTACAGGATCATTTCCTGCCACACCAGGGTGATGCTCTCCTGTCATGTGACCTCTCTCCTCCATGGCAACAGGGATGCTGCCAGACTGGAGGTGGGACTTCAGGACTATATACCTGGAGGTCTCGTCTATGTACCTCACTGTCTTTCTTATGTCTTCCAAGTCTTCTACTCTAGCCTCTAGAAAATGGACTCGTTCCCTGAGAGCAAAGAGCTCCTTGCACCTAGTGCACACGTAAGACCTCTCACCAACTGGGAGAAAATCATACATGAGACACTCAATGCAATAGACTGGAAAGCCCCCATCTTGCTGCTGGACTGCTGTCTGCATCTTAGTTTTAAGCTTGTGTTTAGATCTTTAAGTTCTTTACTTACTAATGGTTGCTATGGATACTTATACTAATAAAATTGTATCTAATACGTTTAATATACTTTGTTCACCTGAAGCTTAATTAATCTCAGGTCTTTAGTGTATGACTGATTTGGATAATGAGCTGCACCTGAGAGCACCTCCTTTCCTTTAAGATGCTATGATTATTCTAGGGGTGGGTGGGTGTTGGGGATGGAGGGAGGGAAATAACACTTATTAAAAGAGGGCTGCTACACAGTACCCTGTACCCTGTCCTGTGCTGCTGAGGTAAGCTGTGACCAACTTCCTGGGTGATTAACAGTCCTTGCTTGGATGGAAGGAGTCTATCAAAATGGCCTTTTGATCTGCCACGTGCCGTTAACAGCTACTGAAAAAGATTCACAGGTCTCTTCTCCCCTAGGTAGAAGGCCTCTTTGTTTACTTGTTACTCAAAAAATACTGACCCTGTTTTGCCTTTTATGCTAAGTTATATTCTGATTTGATTTAAATTAAAGCTCTTTGCTGCTGCTAGGCTCTGACTTATTATGAAATTTAAACTAGAAGCTCTCTGCTGGGTTCTAAATTTAACCAGAAAGCTCTCTTCTGTGTTTTAAATTTAAACTAAAAGTACTTTGCTGATACTAGGCCCTGAGTGAGTATTAAATTTAAATTACAAGCTCTCTGCTGGGTATGAAAGCTAATTAGAAAGCTCTCTTCTGTGTTTTAAATTTAAACTAAAAGTACTTTGCTGATACCAGGCCCTGAGTGAGTATTAAATGTAAACTACAAGCTCTCTGCTGGGGAGACTGCCAAGCATTAGACCATTCTTCCAGCTTTTGTAGATCTTTCCTCATGTTATCCACTCTCTCAGGGGAGTCCATTCTGTTGCAAATTTTTTTATCATCTGCAAAAATAGACTTTTCCATTAAGTCCTTCAGCAATATCACTTCCTTTCATCCGAGTGAGTTCCGTTTACCATCACCTTCTGTCATCTGTTGGTCAATCATTTTCTGATTCTGTTCACTACCTTGGGACCCATCTCCAGGCTGTTCAGTTTATTGATAAGCCTCCTATAAGGCACAGTATCAAAGGCTTTGCTGAAATTGAGGTAGATCACATCCATTGCATGCCCTTGATCTAGTTCTCTGCTCACTCAGTCAAAGAACTCTATCAGATTTGTTGGGCATGATCGTCCTTTGGTTGAACCATGTTGTCTCGGATCATGCAACCTATTGGTTTTGAGAAAGCCCTTTATTCTCTCTTTCAGAAGTGTCTCCATTACTTTTCTCACCACTGAGGTAAGGCTTACTGACCTGTACTTGGTCACTTCTTCCCTATTACAATTTTTGTGAAGAGGTAGCACATCGTCCCTTCTCCAGTCCTGTGGAACTTCTCCTTTCTTCAAGGATCTATTAAAAACATCCTTTAAAAGGCCCTTTGACTTGTTGTAGGGGCAAGATGGCAGCTTCATGAGTCCATGGCACTCACCTCTTGGAAACTCAGTTCTTGTTGATCTGTGTGGCGCTGACTCAACCAGTAGAGATGGGTCAGAGGAAATGTAAACAGGCGTACCTACCCTCGGGCAATGTCAGGATGACCTATGAGACCCAGAGAACTCTGGATACCCGTGGGTTTGCACCGCGGAGTGATGGAGCAGCATCTTTGGTGGGCCTTCTGGGAGTTGGTCCGGCACAGCTGAGCATTTTGTGGGTATGGTTATCCCCCGAGTCGCAGACTTCCCCGCCATGACCCGGAAGTGTTACGGCAAGTGGTGGAGTGCTTCCCTTGAATCAGGCTGAGAGCATGCCTGTCCTGGGAGGTGAAGAGTGCCCACCGGTGTTGAGTTCCACTTCCATTGTTGCTGTGGATAGCTGTAGAGCGGAGGGAACACCTGAGCAGGGACGGATGCTGAGTTCAACAGCAACTGGAAGAGAGGTGGCTCTGGGTGTCAGGAGGTTGGAGAAGCCTGCGAACATTACATTGAAAATACTGTGGGATTCAGTGGCAGCAATGAACAATTCCCTATTATTGGTGGCTGAAACTGTGCGTAATGAGTTGCTGACTTTTAAATCTAAATTGCAAGAGGTGTCCAAAGTCCAGACGTAACAATCGGTGTGGCTGACCCAGTTCTCTGAAGAGCTGAAGCAGCTTTGGGGAGCACAAGAAGCCAGGATTAAAGATTAGTCTGTGTTCTTTAGAAAGTTAGAGCACTTAGAGAATCAGGCTAGGAAGTTTAATTTGAGTTTGTTGAATTTTCCTCGTTCTCCTACGTATTTGCCTCTGGAGATAGTGCATAGATACTTCGGAGAAGTATTAAAGATTTCTCAGTGTAGACAAGGGCTAACTCGGCTAGGCTCCAAATGTAAATTGGATATAATCAGTGAAGTGAATGAAACAGCTGCTGACAAACAAATTTATACACCTATGATTCACCCAGGATATGCAGATCTGGAGTTGTCAGATTCAGAGACAGACAGCGGATCAGGATCAATAATATCCATAGGGATAGAAGGCAGGGCCTCTATACATGAAACGGAAATGTAGAACCTAGCTTAGTTATAGGCCCAGAAAGTATAGGTCTGACCTGCAGTAAAACTATCTCTTTTAAAAGAACTTCTGCTTTTAACCTAGGACATTGAATTTAGTAAATAGAGCTTGTGTGTGATTAGCAAACAGAGTTTGTGTAGCAATAGATATTAGGTCAGATTAAACTTACTTAATTAAATAGAACATAGGGTACAGTTGCTCATCCTGCAATCTGATAGGATAAAGAGGTTGCTGGGTCAGGATGTGCTGCTCTTGTGAAACTGGCTTTGATTCAATTAGCAAATATAACGGATATAGCTTGAATAAATAATAGAAAATCAGCAAATATAATAAGTAACTAATTAGCTTCTGCTGAAAAGTAAAATCACAGCGACACCTACTGAATTTAGTGAACATAGTCATGAGACATAACTTCTGCTTTCTATATGATAATGTTGCCTATGTTAGCAAAATTTATGTACACGTGGAGTTTGGAAAGTACCAGATGTTAATTAAAGATTAACTGAATCAGCTGATATTTTCTAATAAAAACGGGAGCCCTATGAAGCCATCTTTGAAGAGGCTCGATGGATATGTCTGAATTAGACTCCATGTGTATCTTCCCTATAGAGCTCCATAGTGAGTGATTGATTAATTAATTAATTGTGTCTTGTCTTTTCTTCCTGTTGAGGGGTACAGGAATGTAGATAAAGAATCCAGGTATTGTGTGTTGGAAATTGGCCCCCCCCCCCCCCCCCAAGTAGGGCTCAGTGCCTGTCTCTTGGCTTTACCTCTCTGCTAGCTGGGGGGACACCTCCATTGCAACAGGGGACCTTACTGGGTTCCTTGAGAGTTCATTGGAAGTGATCATGGGTCAATCTAACCTGCTTATTATGCTAGTCCTGGATCAGATAAGTCTTTAATCCTTAGATCTTATTTCAAAAACTGACTCATTTGTATGCATTTTCCCAAATTTGGCTCATTACACTCAGGCGAGAAGGAGAGAGTTCCTAGAATATAAATCCCAGGTTCTCTCCATCGGAGGTTCTTTTTTGCTTACATTTCCTGCTAGATGTTATGTTTCCTATAAAGGAAAGAACCTTTTGTTTTTTGAGCCAAGACAAGTACTAGAATTTTTGGAAGCTAGGGAAGAATTTGTAGCTTCAACAGCCTCCCATCCGACTGATTCTTAACACTCCACTCAGTCTATTTTGATTTGGTTTCTATATTGTCTGTTCCCATTTGAAGTATTTCCTTTACCCCTTCTATTTTTTCCTTTTATTGTGGGCTAATTCCATGGTATTTCTTCTTCTCTGGAGAGTAGAGGGTTTTTTTTGTCTTTGTATGTATATCATGGTATTGGGAACCATGTATTTTCTTTTCATTCATGTTATGTTTGAATGTTTAAGTTTAAAATATAATAAATACAAAATATAAAAAAAAGACCCTGCAAGAATCTCTCTGAGCTTTTTCAGTATCCTGGGATGTATCCCATCCGGTCCCATGGCTTTGTCCACTTTCAGTTTTACAAGCTGTTCAAACATATCATCTTCTGTGAATGGTGTAGTATCTACCCCATTCCCATTTGTATATTTGTCAATCACAGGCGGTCCTTCTCCAGGATTTTCTTTAGTAAGAACAGAACAGAAGCATTTGATTAGCCTTTTTGCTTTTTCAATGTCACTTTCCACAAATCCGTTCTCAGCACTTCTGAATCCTGCAATTCCACCTCTGATCTTACTCTTCTCCCGAATATACCTGAAAAAGGTTTTGTCTCAACGCTTCACATCTTTAGCCATCTTTTCTTCTGCTTTTGCTTTTGCTATCCTTATTTCTCTTTTTGTCTCTTTTAGCTTTATCCTATATTCTTTTCTGTGTTCCTCTGTTTGCGAATTTCTGACTTTTGTGAAAGCTGTGTTTTTTTACTTTATTTGTGCAACCATTTCTTTGGTGAACCATATAGGTTTCATTTTTCTCTTGTTTTTATTTACTTTCCTTACATATACATTGCCTCCTTTATGTAACCAGTAGGTTAAAATAAATAGATTACCTGCTCGGTGCCCTAGGAGGGACGCAGAGCTTCGCTCCCAGGACTGGATTTGCAGGCTTTAAAAAGCCTATTTTAATGTTAAAAAATGAAGTTTAATTTAAAAGCAAATCCCAGTCCCATAGGAAAGCATTGAGTGTGCTTGGGGAAGTGCAGGGGCTGGGGGAAGTGGAAGGATCTCTTTAGTGAGCAGTCTTTCAGGAGAGAAACTGCAGAGACTGATAGAAATATACATTCTTTGAAATTGAGAAAATGGAAAGGAAAGCTATATTGAGCTGCTCTAAGGAACCTAAGATTACTGAAAGATGAAACTGTAGAGAAGCTCTTTGGAAAATATATATGTTTAATCCTGTGAAGGAATCCAGATAGCTCTGCTGAGTCTGGGCAGTTTAGAATCTTAAGAGTAGTGACACTGCTGCATGTTATTGGAAGCAGTGCAAAGGGAGAGAAAGGGACTGGTTTTAGACTTCTGGCAGAAGAACACTGCATAATTAAGGTTTAAACTGGAAACTCCTGAGTTCTTAAAGGAATAACTTTTTAAGACTGTGAAAGGTATGATTGGACAGTGTTTGTGTGGGCTTAGATAGGGACATTCAATTATTTTTTTATTTTTGGATAAGAATAGGGACAGTATTCCACATCAGATCCCAGTCAACATACTAACCCCCAAGTGACTGTGGATACAGTCTCCATTTAGATTAGTTTTATTTATTGATTTATTAAAGTTAGGGAGTAGGTGAAGTCTGGATCATCGCTGGACCAGCGGAATCCTGAGTTCCTGTGACATCAGATCTCCTGGAAGAGGACACCATGGGACTTCTGGACAAGAGACTGGGCCCCTTTGCAAAAAGGTTTTGGGGAAGAAAGGTTCCAGTGCACAAACACCCTGAGAGACTAAAAGAACTACATTTCTGAGCTCATACTTTACATTAACAATTGAAATACACACAGAAGAGAACTTACCTGTTAAAAGGTGGAAGTTCCTGTACAAAAAAGTATATTCATGGTAAGAGATAAACTGGAAAGTGTATCCTAAAGACCAAAACTGAAACACTTGAGTATTTTTTATTGGAAGACTACAGTGAACAAAAAAGAAACACTGAATGTTGATTTACTTCTGAGTTCTAAGGAGAAACCGTGTATAAATACTTTATTGATTTAACTTATTTAATTAGCTGTTGACATTTCTGAATCCATCTTTAAGCTTGTTCAACAAGTTATACAAGCTTAATTAATTTATCTGAAAATTCTGTTTATAAACTCTAAGGTGTTCTGTGTTCCATTCCTTGCAAAATCTGCCCTATCACAATAATTGTAACATCATCATGGTAGGGCCTTATACAAATTAGTTTATTTTTCATCTCAGCCTTTCTTTGCCTAACAGTGGATCTGGATGTGATTTATTTATTTATTTTATTTATTTATTTAACAATTTTTCTATACCGCGCTATTTCAATCAGTGCGGTGTACATTGAAACAAGAACATACTACAATGCATACAAGTAACATTGATGAGATTAGTGACTTCTGTAAGCCTCTGCTGGAGGGGGATATCAGAATCTGAGGTACCCACTTGGCCCACTGGACAACACTATAACATCCCAGGTATCATTGTAAGAGTTTGGCCATGCCCTTCTCCAGGAGTGTGGGGCTATATCTAGTTTAGCCCACTGCAGTTCCACTTCCCTTACCTCCTCTCACCTTGCCAACTCCTTCTTCGGGCATTCGGCCATTTTACTGAAATCAGCGGTTTTGAAGTCTAGGACTTTGAGCTTGCTGTGATTGGACTGTACCTTGGCTTTTATCTCAAACCATACCGTGTGATGATCGCTGCTGCTCACATGGGCACCCACCCGGACATTCGACATGCTATCTCCGTTGGTGAGTACTAAAACTTTCCCCGGTTGGTTCTATCACCATTTCAAACTTTCCCTGGTTGGTTCCATCACCATTGGACTTTAGCTTTGCCTTCAACTGGATAGACTGCTCACTTTTACTTACCCTCCTTGAGTCCTTGATTGGTTTGGCTCCTGTTTAAGGGACCATACACCCTTCCATGTGGTGTACCAGAGGGATCAATTTTGGCCATGGAACCTTTTAATTTTTTTATGCTTGCTTCTGCTGTGTTAGTGCAAGATCCAGGTAGTAACTGGCTCTTCTATGCTGACAACATACATCCAATTACTTAAACTGATAATGAAATACCAGATATTAGCAGATGGAGTATTTGTTTGGATGAAGTTGGTCAATGGTTATCTTAATATAAACTGAAATTAATTCCTAGTAAATTGGAAGCTATTAGTTTGCTAGGAAAACAATTGTCCTTGTCCTTGTTTTCTTTTCTCATCCTTTGTGCAACCTGATCCCTGTTAAAGATTTGGGAGTTCACTTTGACTGGGCTTTCAGCTTGATCAACAAATATCTTTTGTATTTAAAGCTTCTTTTTATGCTTTACATATGATTCATTCAGCTTGAGACTTACTGTAGCTCTCTTTATAATGGTTTAAGATCTTCCACTTTTAGGAAATTCCAGTTAATTCAAGACACATCTGTGAAACTGATATCCTGGGCTGGTAGAATGGATCTTGTGACTCCTCTTCTTTTTAGTAATCCTAATTACCTACTAATTATAGATGCAAATTTCTTATTGTTGATCCACTTAACTCTTCATACTAGTTATCCTATTTATTTGTATTTATTTGCTTGGTTGCTTCCTTATTAATCTGTTTATCCAATGCAATCTTTGAAACAAAGCATCCTATCTTTTCCACCAACCTTGTGGAGCTGGCTGGAGCTTACCTGAAGATCCAAATTTGCTTAATTACCTCTGCTGTTATGGAACTTTCTTTCTTTTAAACCTAGGCTTAGAAATTCTTAGAAACATAGAAACATGACAACAGAAAAAGACCACATGGCCTATCTAATCTGCCCTTTCGTATCAACCACTACAACAGTCCCCTTTTTTAAACTTCTTATCTGAAGTTTAAATTATGATTGAAGACCTGTTACACTGGTCAACAAATTTTTACAAAAGTCATGTTACTGAAATAAAAATAGTCATTTCTTATCAATTTTTATATGCGGAACACGAATATGACAGTGAAATTGCAAAGTTGGCTCTAGTTTTTTTGTAATCTACAAGAATTAATATTTACATCACGAAATGCATGTCAATAGTAAATATAATAGGCCTTCGGTTAATACCTGTAAAAAACCAAGTCATAGACTACTTCTTAGATTTTTTCGCCTGTCCCTTGTACAGCTGTTCGGGAACTTCTCTGGGGAGTGTCAGCAGTAGTCAGCCAGCATTGTAGTGGACCATTTTCCGTGGTATCTTTGCTCCATCATTGCAATATCCTGGTGAAAACATTCACCCTGTTCATCACTAACCATACCACAGTTATCAGGAAAGAAATCGAGATGGGAATCAAGGAAATGGATCTTTAGAGACATATTGCAGCCAAGTTTCTGATACTGCATCAGCATGTCTTCTACTAGTTCCTTGTAGTTTTCTGCCCTAACATTCCAAAGAAAGTTTGTTGACACTAGGCAAAAAGCATTCCATGCTTGTTTCGCATCACCCTACAGCAAATTGTTGAACCGGTCATCTTTGAAGAGCTCTCGAATCTGAGGACCCACAAAAATTCTCTCTTTAATCTTTGCTTCGCTGAGTCGAGGGAATTTTTCATGCAGGTATCGGAAAGCTGGTGAAGGGTGGTTCATGGCTTTCACGAAGTTTTTCATCAAACCTAGTTTGATGTGAAGGGGTGGTAGCAGGATTTTGTGAGCCTCAACCAGAGCTGGATGCTGGATATTCTTCTCTCCAACTGTTACATTTTGTCTGTGATTCCATTCCTTCTGCAAGTAGTGCCAATCCCTTGCTCGGCTATCCCACTCACATAAGAAACACATGTATTTTATATATCCCTGCTGCAGTCCCATTAAAAGGGCAACTACCTTCAAGTCACCACAGAGGTGCCAGCTGTACTTGTTATAGTTAACGGAAGTCAGTAGATGCTTTAAGTTATCGTATGTCACTTTCATGTGGACTGCAAAGAATTAGCTTGGTCTTCTCGGAGTATGATAATATCATTTATTTATTTATTTATTTAACAGGTTTTCTATACCACCTTTTCCTTAAATCAAAGCGGTTACCAAGACACAAGAAGGGAGAACAGAGACAGGGGGGCATACACTGACTAAACTAAAGAGTGAAGGTAAAATTGGGATACACAATATCAAGGAACTGTTACAGTAAAACAAGTTACATGCAGGCTATAATAATAGAGACTGTTAGATGTCTGTGCCATAGTACTCAGTGAAGAGTACAAATTTCAGTTGTTTTCTGAACTCCTTTAAATCATCCATGGATCGCACATCGGGAGGGAGAGAGAGTTCCATATAAGTGGGGCCGATAAGGAAATTGCCCTTTGTGTAGTACATTTACACGCTTTTCTGAAACTACTTGGGGTGCTGAGGGTGTTTGATGTAGTTATTCGTCTTGGCCTGTTGTTATTCTGGAGTAAGAGATTATGAAGGCTAAAAGCAGAGCATTTATGTCTGATCTTGAATATATTAATTACCATCTTGTATTTGACGCGCTGGCTTATTGGAAGCCAGTGGAGCTCTTTGAGAGTAGGGGTAATGTGATCTTGAGATGCTGAGCCAGCAATAATTCTGGCTGCCGTGTTCTGAGCCATCTGAAGAGGTTTAAGTGAGTGTTTTGAAAGACCGTAGTAGATAGGATTACAAAAGTCCAGAATAGGAGTTATTAAAGCTTGGCAGACAGACCGGAAGTGGTCATATGAGAGTAAGGGCTTGAGGCGTCTAATCACTTTCATTCTGTAGTATGCAGACCTCACAGTTTTTCTGATGTGTGACTGGAGGGTTAGACCTTTATCGAGGGTAATTCCAAGATATCTAACTTCATCCTTAACTGGTATTGTAATGTTGTTGTGTTTAATGAAAGGTGGGGGGTTGAAGTCGGTGTTTTGAGTGAGAATAAGCGCCTCTGTTTTATTGTAGTTTAAGGCAAGGTTATTGCATGTGAGCCAGGAAGACATGTTGTCAAGGCAATTTGTGATCTTGCTATAGTCAGGGTTGATGAGATCAATCGGTGTATAAATCATGATGTCATCTGCATAAATCGTATAACTTATTTGATGGGCTGCCATAATTTGACAAATTGGCTGAATAAAAATGTTGAATAGAAGGGAAGAAAGCGCAGATCCCTGAGGTACTCCTTGCTTGATATTTGTAGGCTGTGAAGTGTTGTTTCCAATTTTAACCTGAAACTGCCTGTTTGTTAAATAAGAGTTAAACCAACTAAGGACAGTACCAGAGATACCGATACTTTCCAATCTTGATAGGAGGATAGTGTGGTCAACTGTGTCGAAAGCCGCTGATATATCTAAGAAGATCAATAAAGATCCTTGCCTGTAATTGTCTAGGGTCTGGGTGATATCATTGAACAGATAGCAGCAGTGTTTCAACTCCATTTATTTATTTATTTATTTTATTTATTTAATTGGATTTCTATACCGCCTTATCATACAATCAAAGCGGTCTTACAAACAAAGATATTAAGAGTATTAGTGAGAAAATGTAAAGAAATAAAAGTTAAAGTTATGGTATAATGTGTTAGAGTGAGTTGCATTATCTACATAGTGAGCTATACTATAATGTGAGCTATTATACAATATGTATATGATTTACATTCCAGACAAATTAAGTTAGTTAATTGCATGACCGTAGTGTTCTATAAACAAAGATGTTTTCAGTTGCTTTCTAAAGTCATTGATGTCCTGAGCTGCTCTCAGCTCATTAGGTAGAGAGTTCCAGATGGAAGGTGCAGCAAAAGAGAAAGCCCTTTCAGAGGTGTCTTTACGTGTTTTTCTGACATCATTTGATAAGCTGATTCTGTTGTCAGATCCTGTTCTTCTAGGTCTGTTGCTAATATCTGACTGTATGAGATATGTCAGGCTTTCTGCAGAATATTGTTGTTTTATCTTGAAAATATAAATTATAGTTTTATATTTTACACGTGAAGCTATAGGTAACCAGTGAAGCTCTTTCAAGATGGGAGTTATATGTTCTCTACTTGATAGACCAAAAATTATACGTGCAGCAGTATTCTGCGCCAGTTGTAAAGGCTTAAGTGCTTGCTTAGATAAACCCAGATATATTGGATTACAGAAGTCAAGTAATGGAGTAATCAATGCTTGACAAACATTTCTGAAGTGAACAGTATCAAGAAGCGGCCTTAGTCTTTTGATGAGCTTCATTCTGTAATAAGTGCTTTTAATTGTCTTATTTATGTGTGATCTGAGATTCAACTCATTATCCAGAGTAACTCCAAGATATTTCACTTCTGATTTAATAGGAATAGTTGAGTTATCTATTTTGATGTCAGGAGGATGCGCAAAATTATGGTTACGAGAAATAAATAACGCCTCTGTTTTGCTAAAATTAATTTCCATGTTGTTTGTTTTACACCAGTTGGACATTTCTGAGAGACATTCTGTAATGCCCGAGAAATCAGGGTTCTCAATAGTGATAGTTGTGAAAATCATAATATCATCAGCATAGATTGTATACTTAATTCCACTTTTCAAAGGAATTTTGCATATTGGTTGCATATAAATATTGAAAAGGAGCGATGAAAGTGCAGATCCTTGTGGTACACCTTGTATTACTCTTATGGGCATAGAGGTTTTTTCCCCTATCTTTACTTGTAAAAATCTCTCTGTCAAATAGGAATGGAACCATTTTAAAGTGACCCCATGTAGACCAATCTCCTCTAATCTATTTAATAATCTATTGTGATTTACTGAGTCGAATGCTGCAGAGATGTCTATAAAAATCATTATAATACCTTTCTTAATGTCATCAATGGTGCGGAGTATGCAGTCAAAAAGATAAATCATTAAAGTTTCAACTCCATGGTTTGGGCGAAAACCATGTTGGTTAATATCTAGAGGTGCATGAACATCAATGTGTTCTTGAAGTTGAAGTTGCACTATCTTCTCTATGATCTTTGCTAAAAAGGGTATGCTGGAAATTGGCCGGTAGGCTGCTGGATTATTCTTGTCTAGCGTTGTTTTCTTTGGAATTGGTCTAACAGTTGCAAGCTTAAGTTGCTCTGGTAAAATACCTTGAGAGAGGGAATTTTGCACAATGTTTTGTATGATGTGAATAAAATTTGACTGTAGACTTGATCCACGATACAGGACATGGGTCAGTGGGAGAAGTGCATGTGTTTATAGAAGAAATAATGTGCAAGAGTTGCTCCTTTGATGGAAAGGAGAATTTTTCCCAAACCCTGGAATTTGAGACTGATTTTAAGTTAAGTCTTTCTGTAGCTTTTGTCTTAGAGTGGAATTTTTCCTTAATATAGTCCGCATACTTTTGCGGTTCAATTTGAGCTTCCCCTTCTGTTTTTTGCTCCTTTGTTAAAGATTTTACAATTTCAAACAGTTCTCTAGGTTTGTTGATGGAATTATTTATTATATTTGCATGGTATTCTTTCTTAGAGTTTTTAATATGCTCATCGTATATTTTTTGTTTATTTAAGTAAAGCAGCCTTAATTCTGTCACCTTATTCCTTCTCCACTTACGCTCAATTCTTCTGAGCTCTCTTTTCATCAAACGTATAGCTGTAGAATACCATGGCTTGTGATGTTGCTTATTAATCCTTGCTTCCCTTGGTCTCATGTCTGTCATTCTGGCTGCATTAGAAATTATGTGATACCATTCTGTTACTTGTGTCTCTAATTTCACTGAATCTGCAGATAGATGAGGTAAAGTATCTTGTATAAAAGCATCTTTGTTAAATTTTTTGAACCGTCTGTGATAGCATTTGTGGTCTAGGTTCATATCATTTTTTGTTTGTAATAAAATTTCTATTCTAACTATGTAGTGATCTGTCCAAGGAACTGGGGTGATGGTAGGAGTTGAAATTAGACCATCTAAGGTTAATTCATTTGAAACAAAGATGAGGTCAGGCGAGTAGCCATATGTGTGTGTAGGTGCATTAACTATTTGTGTGAAATGTATTGAGTCCATTGCTTGAAGGAATGACTCAGAGTCTCTACGGTTAATTGATTTAAGGTTGAAGTCACCTAGCACTATTGAGGGTTTGTATGGGGAAGTGATTGAACAGATAGTGTCCAGCGTTGAGGCAAGTTCATCAGAAGATGCTTTTGGTGCTCTATAATGCAAACTAATTGCCATGTGCTTGTTCTCAATGTTAATGGAATTACATTGTGGCGATTCTAAGATACATTGTATTCTGAATCTTAAACTCTTTTTTGCAATTATAAGTACTCCTCCTCCACGTTTGATTGAACGAGAGCTGCTATAAGCAAAGTAAGATTCTGGGACAAGCTGATTGAGAATTACATTATCAGTAGGATTTAACCAAGATTCTGTGATGCAGAGCACATCAGGTTGAGCGTCATCTATATGATCAACTATAGTTTGGACCTTGTTGCAACTCCATGGTTGGGGCGAAAGCCATGTTGATGTAGATCGAGTGGGGCATGGTCGTCAACATGGTCTTGGAGTTGTAGCTGTACTGCTTTTTCTATTACTTTGGCTAGGAATGGTATGCTAGAGATTGGCCTGTAAGCCGCTGGATTGTTCTTATCCAGGTTTGTTTTTTTGAGGATAGGCCTTATTGAGGCTAGTTTAAGTTGTTCGGGTATTATTCCTTGAGATAGGGATATGGATACAATATTGTGTATATAACTGAGGAAGTTATGCTTGGTTGCTTTGAGCCATTGAACTGGGCAAGGATCAGTAGGGGCAGTGCTAGTATTGAGAGCAGAGATGATATCCGAAATCTGTTTGGTTGAAGGAGTGTGGAAACTGTCCCAACTTGTTGTTATTGTTGTTGTTGTTGTGATGGAGCTGTAGGTTTCGGTATGTATTTGAGTCGGTATGTGACCTATTTTCTCATGAAGAAAGTTTGCAAAGGTTTGAGGGTTGATTTGTATGTCTTTGTCAGGACTTGGTTCTTTAGTTAGGTCTTTTACTATCTCAAAGAGTTCTCTGGGTTTATTGTAGGCTTTCAGAATGGTGTTTGTGTGATGCTCTCGTTTTGTATCGTTAATAAGATCATTATATCTTTTTTGCTTTGTTAAGTAAGTGTTTTGTGCAGTTGGAGATTTGGAGCGTCTCCAGTGGCGTTCTAGCTTTCTTAATTCTCTTTTAGCGTTGCGAATTGTATTGGAGTACCATGGAGCGTGTTGTCTTACGTTCTTTGATTTTATGTACGAAAAATATTTTATGAAAAATAGAAAAAAATACTCCACTCTAACATGCATCAATGTTTAAGGTGGCTAGCAATATGTCTTAACCTTTTTAAATATGTTTAAATATTTCTATTCCCAGATGTAGTCTCAGACCATAGTTGCGCTCGTAACCACTATCTCAGTGGAAAACAAATAGCGCTTTGATTGCATCAATGACTACTGGGAAATCATTTTTGTATGAATAAATAAATATCACCAGTATTCCACCACCGTTGTATTTCAAATGCTATTGAATAAGCTTATCTCAATCAGAATTCTCTTAGTTGTTCTCATCTCAATAGGAATTATCTTAGTTGTTCTCTACGCCTCCCACGGCACCTCTTTGAGCGTTTCACTCCTCATCGGAGTTTCTTCAGGAGGATCTAAGGATGAGAATAAAATAGAACAATAGCTCCAACCTTCCAATAAAATCACATTTGTGCATTGATTATGGCATTAGTGTAGATTTTTTATATAAAATATGAAGTTGTCTTATGATTAACAATCAATGAAGCCCCTCTTATGCCCACGTCTCTCAATGTCTTCGTGTGGTTCGAAAAAACGCCGCACATGCGGTCTTCCTCTCCCACCTCGTATTTATACAAAACAGCTGATTCTTGTCTGTGCTGCTTGTCTACCTACCTACAAGCTTGCCACTCCACTGAGGAATTTAAACCAAAAGGTTTTACTGTGTTGACCATAAAAAAACAACGTGATCCTGCAACAACGTTTCATCTAGAGTTTTTCCTTTCTTTGCTGTGTGGATCCGATCAATACAAAAACATCGCAGATGCATAAAATCATGATTGAAGTCCTCACACTGCTGAACTAAGGGTGCTGCCATATTTTTGCAATGTAGGCGGCTCTTATGCTCCTGCATCCGAACCCTAAAAGGGCGACTAGTTTTTCCTATATAGAGTTGATTACATGGGCACCTGATGGCGTACACAACTGAGGTGGTATTGCAAGATGTTGTTTGAGAGCATACGTTTTGCCTAAATATTGGAATTCAGTTGCCTCTTCTGTGATACTGCAAATTGTGCACTCACCACACGATCTGTGGCCTCGCTTTTCAAGTTTACTTTCACCTCTAATATGTGGACGTAAAGTAGTTGGGCTTAGCTGTTCTTTCAGGTTACTATTCCGTTGCCATACACATCTAACATTTCTCTCTTCCATACCTGGAGCCGTTCGCACTATATTCAAATGTTTTGAGACTATTCTTTGAATTTTATAGCTCAGTGGTGAAAACTTCGTTATTAAATTGACACAATCCTCAGTCTCAGCTGAATGTCTTTGATGTGTGGTATCTAGTAACCAGGTGCGATCATTGCACAATGCCCGCTTGTAAGCTCACTTAGAAATATGTTAAGGGTATCCTCTATCTGAGAAATCTTTTAGCAACTGTTTAGATTTATTCTTAAATTCTGATGTTTCTGAACAATTTCGGCGAAATCTAAGAAATTGGGAGAATGGGAGACTATTTTTTAATCGTACTGGATGACCACTTGTGTAATGTAAAAGTATTTCGAGCTATGGGTTTTTTGTAAATAGTGGAGCTCCACCCTCGTAACTCTCTGGTTACTTCCAAATCCAAAAAAACTATGGTATTGGAATCTACAGTGTGGGTAAACTGTATTGCTTTATTGCAATTGCTAAGCCATTTGATGAACTCCTGTGCTGTTGCCTCGGATCCCTTCCACAATAAAAAAATATCATCTATAAACCGGGTCCACATCTTAACATGTTGAAAAAATGGGGATGCTTCCAGCCAGTGATCTTCAAAATCCCCCATAAAAAGGTTAGCTATCGAGGGGGCACATGAGGCCCCCATCGCTATTCCTGAATTTTGCTGGTAAATAATGTTTTCAAACTGGAAATAATTGTGGGCTATAGTAAGTTGTGATAACATGTTAAGATGTGGACCCGGAAATGTCAAAAATGAACTACATGCAATATCTTCAAAACGAGAGCCAATAACACTTTTTTAATGTTATATTCGTGTTCAGCTCATCAAGATACTACAGATTAGGGCCTTTTAAAGTCAGTAACGATTTCAATGTTGACCAGTGTTATTTTACACAGGCTTTTGACTTGGCTAAGGTACTTGATGACTGCTGGTATGGTCATAGGGTATGATTTGGCTGAAATTTTCTGCACTGTGGTATTTTTGTTTGAATTTATTACTTTCTAATTGTTCAATGTAGACGTCTAATGGATGTCAGTAAGTTATATTGGGATTTTATAATTTGGTTTTATGTATTTGTTTTATTGATGTTCGTGTTAAATGTTTTATGCTTTCTTAAATGTGCATTGCCTTGTTGGTTTGATCAAAAGGCAGTTAATTAACTAACTCTTACAGTAAAACATGTTATATGTATGTATATAGTTTCCCCAGTTAACCCAAGTTTAAAACTCCTGTTTTATGTAAAGTAGGACGTATGTTGTCCAAATATTTTGTTCATTGTAAACTGCATTGATGAGAAATAGCGCGGTATATAAGAAATGTTAAATAAAATAAATAAATACATAAATTAAGATAAATAAACATGAATAAACTAAGACAAGTTGTCAAAAACTGGAAGTAAGGACAACAATACCAGTGGAAAGCAGCAAATGGAAACTGATTCAAATTTCTGAAAAGTAAAATTAATACTCACATCTTAAAACATAGAAACAGAAAATGATGACAGATAAAGAACACAGGTCCCATCCAGTCTATCCTTTCACCTTCATCCTATGACCCCTCCCCCCCTTCCAAAGATTACTTTCAACTGGAAGAGGGCCACCTCCTGTTCATTTATACCATGGAAGTATTTAAAGGCCTTTATCATATCACCCCTCTTCTGCCTTTCCTTCAAAATATACATATGGGGCCCGATATTCTAAAGGCATTTACACAATTTACTGACCTGTAAACCATGTAAATGCCGCTGAATGGGATCTTCACCATACTTCCCTCCCATGTGTCTTCAATAATTATGTTGGGGATAGAGTTTAGGATATGGGAGTAGGGGTAATTTTGTCGCAGCTATGGGTGGAGTTTAGTTGAAAGCTACATTTATGACATTGCTGGACCATGATCGGCTTCCAGGGGAAGGATTAAAAAATGGTGATTACTAATGGGGCTACTAGGGGACATGGGCACTGAATATCCCCAACTATAGCCACCATATGCCCCGATGTTAACTGCTTAGCATTGGGACATATCATGGGTGTTCTGGGGCATGTTGTGGGTGGAGACAGTTGCTAACTGGGTAACGGCGATATTGCACCACTACCTGGTTAGCGATCTGTAGGTAAAACTAGGCAAAGCAAAAGCTGGCCCACTTTTACCAGTGGGAGATAACTGAGTAGTGATGCAATATCGCCACTTCCTGGTTAGCTTCTGCGGTATCGGAAGCTGTGCGGTGACCTCAGATATTCAATACCAGGGCTGCATATGACTCCAGCATTGAATATCTGGGGTTACAGGATGGCAGTGATGGCTATGCGCTGTAGTGGTGCATAGCCATCCCAATTGAATATCAGGCCCATTGTGATCTTTAAGTCTATCCTTATATGCCTTATAGCAAAGGCCATTGACCATTTTAGTAGCTGCCCTCTGGACTGACTCCATACTGTTATATCATCTTGAAGGTGTGGTCTCCAGGATTATATTCAGTATTCCAAAAGAGGACTCACTAGATACTCAAAAAAAGGCACTATCACCTCTTGTTTCCTACTGGCCATTAACATAAGAACATAAGATATGCCATACTGGGTCAGACCAAGGTCCATGAAGCCCAGTATTCTGTTTCCAACAGTGGCCAATCTAGGTCATATGTACCTAGCAGTTTCCCCAAGAGACACAAGTTCCACAATGTTTGTACTGGGTCAAGCATTGATATCTTCGGTCACTTCTTAATAATGGTTTATGGACCTTTCCTCCAGGAACTTGTCCAAACCTTTTTTAAACCCAGCTACACTAACAGCCTTTACTACATCCTCCGGTAACAAATTCCAGAGTTTGATTACACGTTGAATGAAAAAATATTTTCTTTTATTAGTCTTAAATAGTTTACCCTGTAGCTTCATTGCATGTCCCCTAGTCTTTCTATATTCTGATAACGTAAACAATCGATCTACGTTTACCCGTTCCACTCCGTTCATTAATTTATAGACTTCTATCATATCTCCCCTCAGCCGTCTCTTTTCCAGGTTAAAGAGCCCTAAGCTTTTTAGCCTTTCTTCATAGGAGTATCCTTCCATCCCCTTTACCATTTTGGTGGCTCTTCTCTGAACCTTTTCTAAAATCGCTATATCCTTTTTAAGATACGGCGACCAGAATTGCACACAATATTCAAGGTGCGGTCTCACCATGGAACGATATAGAGGCATTATAATATCTTTTGTTTTATTTTCCATTCCTTTCCTTATCATACCTAGCATTCTATTTGCTCTCTTGGCCGCCGCTGCACACTGGGCCGAGGGTTTTAACATGGTATCCACAATGACGCCTAAATCTTTTTCCTGGGTGGTGGTTCCTAATGTGGAACCTTGCATCGTGTAACCATAGTTTGGGTTGTTCTTCCCTAGGTGCATAACCTTGCACTTGTCCACATTAAATTTCATTTGCCATTTTGATGCCCAGTCTTCCAATTTATCAAGATCCTCTTGCAATTTTTCACAATCCTCTTGGGTTTTAACAACTTTAAATAGTTTTGTGTCATCTGCAAATTTGATCACCTCACTCGTTATTCCACTTTCCAGGTCATTTATGAATATGTCAAAAAGCAGCGGACCCAGCACAGATCCCTGGGGTACACCACTATTCACCTTTCTCCATTGGGAATATTGGCCATTTAGCCCTACCCTCTGCTTTCTATCTTTTAATCAGTTCCTGATCCACAATAGTACACTGCCTCCTATCCCATGACTCTTTAGTTTTGCCAAAAGTCTCTGATGAGGGAACTTGTCAAAGGCTTTCTGAAAGTCCAGATACACAATATCAAACGACTCACCTTTGTCCACCTGTTTATTCACTCCTTCAAAAAAACATAACAGATTAGTAAGACAAGATCTTCCTTGTCTAAAGCCATGTTGCCTGTCTCCCATTAGGTTGTGACTATCTACATGCTGAGTAATTTTATTCTTTATGATGGTTTCTACCATTTTTCCTGGTACTGATGTCAGGCTCACCGGTCTGTAGTTTCCCGGATCACCCCTGGAACCCTTTTTAAAAATTGATGTTACATTGGCGATCCTCCAATCTTCAGGTATTAGAGATGATTTTAGTGATAGTTCACAGATTACTGATAGCAGGTCTGCAATCTCATATTTCAGTTCTTTCAACACCCTTGGATGTATACCATCCGGCCCAGGTGATTTGCTACTCTTCATTTTATCTAATAGTTGTAAGACATCTTCCCGATGTATCAATATTTCCTTCAATTCTTCCGCACCTTTAAAGACCACTTCAGTCATGGGTAACATCCCTACATCTTTCTCAGTAAAGACCGAAGCAAAGAATTCATTCAGTCTCTCCGCTATCGCCTTGTCGCCTCTTAGTGCTCCTTTAACCCCTTTATCATCTAATGGACCAATTGACTCTCTCACAGGTTTTTTGCTACGAATGTACTTGAAAAGGTCTTTATTTCGCGTTTTTGCTTCCGCAGCAAGCTGCTTCTTAAATTCTCTCTTTGCCTGCCTTATCAATGCCTTGCATTTGACTTACCAGTGCTTGTGCTGTTTCCAGGTTTCGTCGTTTGGCTCTTTTTTCCATTTCCTGAAAGATGCTTTTTTGGCAACAACAGCCTCTCTGACCTCACCTTTAAACCATGCTGGCAGTTTTTTGGACTTCCTTCCACTTTTCTTAAAGCGTGGAATACAGCTGGTCTGGGCTTCCAAGATAGTATTTTTCAACAACACCCAAGCTTGATGTATGTCTTTAACCTTTGCAACTGCTCCTTTTAGTTTTTTCTTGACTGTTTTCCTCATTTTATCATAGTCTCCCTTTCGAAAGTTAAAAGGTAGTACTGTGGATTTCCTTACTATCTCTCCTCCACCAATTAAATCAAAGGCGATCATGCTATGATCACTATTGCCAAGTGGCCCCAACACCCTTATCTCTTGCACTAGATCTGGTGTTCCACTAAGGACTAGGTCTAATATGGCTTCCCCTCTGGTTGGTTCATGAACCAGCTGCTCCAAGAAGCAGTCATTTATTTCATCTAGGAACTTTATCTCCCTAGCATGTCCTGACGTGACACTGACCCAGTCGATACCGGGGTAATTGAAATCACCCATTATTATTACTGCGCTGTAACTTTTGTTAGCTTCCTTGATTTCTTTGAGCATTTTATCATCCATTTGGTCATTCTGGCCAGGTGCTCGATAGTACACCCCCACTGCCATTGCCTTCCCCCTTTTATATGGAATTTCAATCCATATGGATTCTACAGCAGATTTTGTTTCCTGCAAAACTTTAATCCTTTCTGAGTCAATGCCCTCTCTAACATAGAGCGCAACCCCTCCACCAATTTGATCAGCTCTATCATTACGATATAGTTTCTACCCAGGTATCACAGTGTCCCACTGGTTGTCCTCTCCCTATGCACCCAAGCATCTTTTTGGCTTATGCTTTTTCTACATGTTTGGCCACTTTAAGATCAGCTAATACTATCACCCCTAGTTCTTGCTCTTCTTTTTGAGTATTGAAGTATTTTGCCATATACTGTACTACTCCCTTGGGTTTTTGCAACCCAAATATATGACCTTGCATTGTTTTAGTATTAAATCTTAGCTGCCAAATTCTCAACTATTTTTCATGCTGTGCTAGATCCCTACTTGTGTTATCCACACCTTTCAGTGTATCTACCCTGTTTCAAATTTTGGTGTCATTCCCAAGGAGGCATATCTTTCCCAAAAGAGTTTTCGTAATGAGAGCCTACCACACTATCCCGCAAGGAGTAAGGGGGGGGGGGGACTTAACATAGCCAAGCCATTGGACTGTATACTCTGTTTGTTGATTGGTTAGGTAATTGGGTAGTGAAGGCTGTGAAGAGAGTGAGAAGAAGTTGAGCAGGTAGTTAATTAGCTGCTTACCTCAGCTGAGTGGTAGTAGAGATCACAGGGTGTGTGTCAGTCTTGGGCTGATCAGACATCCTCCCTCCCTCCTAAGTACCTTTGGTAGTATGTTGGGGATAATGTTTAGGATATGGGGGGGGGGGATAATTTTTTCACAGCTATGGGCGGAGTTTAGTTTACATTTAGTTTACATTTATGAGACTGCTGGACCATGATCGGCTTCCAGGGGAAGGATTGAAGAATGGTGTTTACTTATTTATTTTATTTATTTAACACTTATTTATATACCGCATCTTCCAGCGATCAGTTGCGGTGTACAATTAACAACAATTAACAATGCAGAGCTTGTTTTACATAGAACAATTATAACTTTTTACATAGAACATCTTAACTTGTACAACAAAGGGTTTAAAAGACTAAGCAGAATAATTCAGTAAATCAACTAACACAGTTTGTGTTACAATTTAAACAGAAGTATTGTCCCTAAAACAGTTGTAACTATATACAAGGGGGTATCAATGCATAGGAATGGAATGACTATTCATTTAAGTTTGTACATATTGATTGTAGTAGGGAGTATAATATTGATTTTGGGCAGGTTCATGTTTAGCCTTTATCTAAGTTGAGTGGAGGGTTTTCTATGGTATTATAGTGTTTAGTGAATAGATAGGTTTTCAATTTTTTTCTGAATTCTATTATCTCTGTTAATGATCGTAAGTCCTCTGGTAAAGAGTTCCAGACTGTTGGGGCTATGTGTGAAAAGGCTCTATTATTTGTTAATTTGTGAGTTCGTATATATTCTTTTGGCATCTTAAGTTTATTTGATTGTCCTTTTCTATGAGTGGGCTTAGGTGGTTCTTTGCTTATTAGGTTACAGAGTGTCTTCGGGGCCATGTCATTTAGGGCTTTGAATGTAGTTATTATTGTTTTGTATGTTATCCTGCTTTGTATTGGTAACCAGTGAAGGGATGCTAGTATCGGTGTAATGTGTTGGAGTGAATTTATCTTTAATATAATTCTAGCTGTGGCATTTTGCGCAAGTTGGATCCTTTTGATGTTTTGTTTTGAAATGCCTATAAGTATTAAGTTGGCGAAGTCGAAGTGTGGAGTTATGGTAGCCTGTATTATATTGATAAAATCTTGTATAAATACAAGGGGGCGTAATTGCTTGAGGATTTTAAGTTTGAAGTAGATTTTCTTTAATGTATTTCTAATGTGCGTTTCCATAGTAAGGTGTGTATCTAAAATGACACCTAGATATCTTATTTCATTTTTTATTTTAATTTCTTGGTTTTGTAGTGTTATGTGGGTTGGAGGAGTGAATGTTTGGTTTTTTGTTACGATTAGGACTTCTGTTTTAGCATGGTTTATATGGAGGTTTTGGGTTTTTAGCCAGTATGTAATTTCATTGTAGCAGTCTGATAGAAGTTGAATCGGTAGGTTAGGAATCGTAAAAGGTATGTACATCATGATATCATCCGCATAGAGGTGATATTGTACTCCAAATTTTTTAAAGATATTGCAGACCGATTTTATATAGATATTGAAGAGTAGGGCTGACAGTGCTGAACCTTGTGGTAAACCTATTTCTTGTTTGTATGTGTTGGATGTTTGATTGCCTGCTCTTACATTTTGTGTTCTGTTATGTAAGTATGAAGTGAACCATTTATGTACGGTGGAATTTATGCCTAACTGTCTTAGGTTGTTGAGCAATATTGAGTGATGCACGCTATCAAAAGCTGCTGATATGTCAATGAAAAGGAGAATGAACGCCTGTTTGTGATTGTCAATTCCTTTTAGGAGTGTATCTATTAATACTGCTAGAAGCGTTTCTACTCCATGGCGGGGCCGGAAACCATATTGTTGTTCATCGAGTGGGTAAGATAAGTCTATGAATTCCTGTGTCTGAAGTTGCACTACCTTTTCAATTACTTTGGCCAAGAATGGTATGCTAGAAATGGGCCTATATGATGTTGGCAATGTTTTATCTAGTTTGCAGTTCTTTAAAATTGGACGTATTTGTGCATGTTTGAGCGGGGATGGAAGGTATCCTTGGGTGAGTGAGAGGTTTACTATTGGGAGAATATAGGATAGTAGAGTTGGTAGTGTGTTTTTTATCCATGATATTGGGCATGGATCTAAGTATGAAGTTGTAGTGTTTAGGCTGGAGATGATTGTTTTTAATGACGCTTTTGAAATGGGGTAAAATTCTGACCATTCATCAACAGGTTGATAAGTGATGTTGATATTTTCTGAGGGCATGGCAGGTTTCTTAGATTTGTTTTGATAATGATTAGCTAGGGTTTGAACTGAGATGTCTGTGATTTCGTTGCTAGAAGTTTGCTCGTTATTAGTTAATTTTCTGACTATGGAAAAAAGCTCTCTAGGTCTATTGTATGATTTTGTTAAGATTGCTGCGTAATAGTTTTTCTTTGTGCTGTCAATTGTTTCCTTGTAATTTGTTAGATAGTTACTGTATATTTCCTTGTGTACAGACAGCTTGGTTTTTCTCCATTTCGTTTCAAGTTTTCTTAGTTCTTTTTTCATTTGTCTTAGAGTGCTATTAAACCATGGTGAACTATTTGTTTTGGTGTATCTGGTCTTTTTATTTGGTTGTTTATTTTTAGCTGCATTATTGATAGTATCATTCCAGTTGTTAACAGCATCATCCAAATTAGTTGTTGATAAGAAGTAGGGGATTGTTGAGTCAAGGAAGTCTGTTTCATTAAATGTTTTGAATTTTGAAGTGGGGGTGCTTCTTATGTAATTATTGCTGCTGGGGATGGGATATGAGAGATTTATTTTGATGATAAAATGATCAGACCAAGGTGTCTCTGTGCATTCAGTGGAATTTGAGTTAACTAGCTTGAAGAGTATCTCAGGGAGAAGAACCAAATCTAGTGTTCCTCCTTTGATATGTGTTGCAGTTTTAATTATTTGATGGTACTCTATGTCTGCTATGGTGTCTAGGAATAGTTTAGAGTCTAATGAAGGTAGTGACGGAAGGTTAAAATCGCCTAGCATGATCACAGGATTTTGGTCAGTAGATGAACTGAGGAGTTCAATAAGGGAATCCAGGCCATCTGTTTTATTGTCTGGGGGTCTATAAATTAAGCAAATTTTTATGAGGCCGATTTTTATTAATAATGTGTCTATGTTATTATTAATATTTGATTGAATTGGCTTGGCGTTTAATGTTTTTTTGTCATCATTAGAACTCCACCACCTTTTTTATTGGGTCTATGTTTGTAGAATGTGTCATAGTTCTCTTTATCAAGTTGATTTAGATAGACTGTATCTGTTTCAGTGAGCCATGTCTCTGTGACACATAAAATGTCAGGTTTTAAGTCAGTTATCAGGTCATTAAATATGGGTAATTTATTTTTCATTGATCGTGCATTAATGAGGATACATGATAGGGAGGATGAGTGGTTAGAACAGATTTTATTATCTGTTAGTTGTGTGTTTGTTTGTTGTATGTGTATTAGTCTGTGATAATTAATTTTTGGCTAGTTTTGATGAGGGTGTCCCATGTGGCAGTCATTTCGAGTATGTGTGTGTATTATAGGTATAGTCATGTGATTTTTGTGGTTTAAACATAAGGATAGGTCAATTATTATTATTGTTAATAATATACAGGTGTATAATATTCGTGCGAGCATGTTGTTAGGGTGAAGCATTTTCAGTTTTATTGGCTCGGCTTAATGTGAGTGTATGTGCAGTTTTGGACTTCTGGCAACAGCACTATATTACTAGCAATGTTATATGCAGATATACTTAGAATTACTGACAACAGTACTATATTACTAGCAATGTTATATGCAGATATACTTTGAAATACTGACTACAGTACTATATTACTAGCAATGTTATATGCAGATATACTTTGAAATACTGACAACAGTACTATATTACTAGCAATGCTATTTGCAGGTACATTTTCAGAATTAATATTAGGGTTAAGTTTTCAATTTCAATGCGGTTGCAGATGAGATAATCAACACAACTCGTGGTTGTGATTAATTGGACCGGTAGATTGTGATGTAAATGATCAGACAGTAATTTTTAGTAATTACTCGCTGTATGGGTTATGGAGGAAGGTAATAGTTACAATAAAAGTAGACAGTAGTTGTAAATGAATAGGATTACTTGTAACAGTAACTCAGGTAGTAGTTATATATGAGTGAGACTACTGGCAACAGTAGATCAGACATTAGTTATGGCTGAATGGGATTATTGGTAACAATACAACAGACAGTAGATGTAAATGATTGAAACAGTCAATAGTTATAGGTGAATGAGATTACTGGCAACAGTATATCAGACAGTAGCTGTAAATGAAATCAACAGTCATTAAAGTTGGATTACTGACGACAGTAAATCAAACATTAGCTATTTGTAGAGGGTGTATGGGGGGTGCTGGTTACAGTATATTTCATGTAGTGGTTATGAATGGTTGCAAATACTGGCTACAGTACAATAGGCAATAGTCAACAGTGAAAGTCAGGTAGAAAATACTTGCTGTGGTCTGGAAGCTGTAGGATCGCTTGAAGGTACGCAAGCTCAACCCTAGGGGAGCTCGAGCGATATTGGCGGGTGAGAGTTGTAGTTGGATTTTCAGATTGCTGTATTCCGTGACATCAGTACAGAGTTGGCTCCGATCCTAAACGCCTTAGCCTAAGGGCCGTGCCAAAGGGCCCTCTTGCGCGGCCCTCAGGCGCGGGCGCGCTGGGCGCGCTCTCCTTTTAAATCAGAGAGTGGAGCTCGGATTGGCTGCTTGAGCTGTGGGATGCCGTGTGGAGGGGTGGAGCCAGCAATCAGCACTCCGATTCTCTTCGGTGCTCTTTTTGTGAGGCGGCAAGACTGGTTTCCTTTGCCGCTGGTCACAGGCAGGCTGAAGGCTCAATTCTCGGTGCAGGCTTCCGACGAGGTGGGTTTCAGCTCCTCCTGGAGCACGATGGCAAGGGATCTCTCTCCTGGCGCGCTCTCCTTTTAAATCAGAGAGTGGAGCCCGGATTGGCTGCTTGAGCTGTGGGATGCCGTGTGGAGGGGTGGAGCCAGCAATCAGCACTACGATTCTCTTCGGTGCTCTTTTTGTGAGGCGGCAAGACTGGTTTCCTTTGCCGCTGGTCACAGGCAGGCTGAAGGCTCAATTCTCGGTGCAGGCTTCCGACGAGGTGGGTTTCAGCTCCTCCTGGAGCACGATGGCAAGGGATCTCTCTCCTGGCGCGCTCTCCTTTTAAATCAGAGAGTGGAGCCCGGATTGGCTGCTTGAGCTGTGGGATGCCGTGTGGAGGGGTGGAGCCAGCAATCAGCACTCCGATTCTCTTCGGTGCTCTTTTTGTGAGGCGGCAAGACTGGTTTCCTTTGCCGCTGGTCACAGGCAGGCTGAAGGCTCAATTCTCGGTGCAGGCTTCCGACGAGGTGGGTTTCAGCTCCTCCTGGAGCACGATGGGACTACTAGGGCAGAGGAAGCTCTATAATGAGGCCAAGTGAGGCGGTGGCCTCAGGGGGCAACTTTTTGGTGGCGGCAAAAATTACCCCCAAAAAGACCACCTCACTTGGCCTTCAAACCCCCCTCCTCAAGAAAACCCTGATCAGAGGAGCCGCTGCCGCAGCAGCAGAATAAAGTGCCCCTTCCTGGCAGAGCCCTGTCTCATATTTCCTTCAGCGCCGGCTGCTTTTCAGAGCCACGAAGGGAGAGTTTCCCTTTCTTGTGGATCTGTTAAAGCTGAGCCCACTAGTGCTGATGGGAAATGGACATTTCCCATCAGCGCTGGTGGGCTCAACTAACAGAGCCGTGGGAAAGAGAAACTCTCCCTTCACGGCTCTGAAAATCAGCCGCCACTGAGGGAAATACGAAGCAGAGCTCTGCCAGGGAGGCGTGGGGCCATGGGGCACTTCATCTGGAGTGGAATGATAAGGGGATAGGACTGGAAATGGGCTAATGGGGGAGGGGAGGAGAGTGCTGCTGACCCTGGAAGAAAACTAAGGCTAGGGCTACAAATGGGCTAATGTGGGCGGGGGGGGGGGGGGAGAATAGGACTGGAAGGGAGTGGATACTGTGAGGGTCTGCCTGCGGAAGGAAAGGGCAGGAAGGGAGCTGACATGGGGGAAGGAAGGGGCTGCAAATGAGCTGATATGGCAGGGGAAAGAGGGGGGCTGGAATGGAGTTGACACCTAGGATGTATTGAAGGGGGATTGGAAGGGAGCTGACACTTGTGGATGGGAGTGGTAGGTGGCTGGGTAATGGGGAGGAGGCTGGAAGGGAGATGACATGTGTGAATGGCACTGGAAGGGGGATGGACAGAGGATAGGGTGACTGGCAGGGAGCTGACTGTTGGGGGGGTGGCACTGAGAGTGGATGTGAGCTGTTACCTGGGATGGTATTTGGACTAGAAGGGGCTGGGCAGTGGGGAAGGAGGGGGACTGGAAGGGAATGGACACCAGTGGCAGTCGTGGGAATGCAAGTTGGTTGACATTAGAGGGTACTGGGAGGGGACAACTGAAAAGGGGATCGATACTTGGGAGGGTTACTGGAACTGGAAATGGGCTGATGGAAGTAAGTGAAGAAAACAAAAGAAGAGATAAGAAATGGCAGATGGACCATGAACCATAGACCACAGAAAGAGAGATAAGAGAAGACAGGAAAGCAGAAGCCTCAGATCAGGACCAGCATGATCAGAGAATAAAATGGTCAGACAACAAAGGTAGAAAAATCGCTCCTGGTTCTGCTTTTGATTGGCTCCAGCAAATCCCAGAACGTGGAAACCTCATATAATTTTCTATAAATATCCTCAAATATAACCAAAACCTGAGCCTTAGCTATTTTCCTTATGATACTAGGGTTGCATTCTTGGATGGTTCCTTCCCTTAGGTCCCTGGACACTGGTAATATACACTCTTTTCCTCCCCCTCCATACATGCACTGAATCTAGCCAGAAAGATATTAAGTTATGCTGATATCAAGGGATTACCTATAACATTTTGTTTGACGCTCAGGTCTGGGTGAAGATAAAGAATACAGAGCAATATTGCCTTGTAAACCCCTTAAGGCCCGATTCTGAGACATGACTTGCGGGGCTGCACGTCCCGGCAGGACGTGCAGCCCCTCAGGCCATCCTGCCCTTATTCCCCCTCTGACTCTCCCTGCCCAGCTAGAGCAGCAGGACAGGGAAAGCTGGTGGGGGGTGGGAGGGGCGGAGTCTGGACGGAGTGGGGGCGGACTGAGGCAGCAGTATGTACAGGGTTGATTCTGGTCACAGTCCTGTACGTTCTGCGGGGTCAGCGGGAACGTGCTGATTATTCCACCTCAAAGGTGGAATAATCAGCACAAACCGAGTCATTGGGGCTGGACATCCCCCCCCCACCCCGGGGCCAGGGCTGGGTCCAGGTGCAGGGAGGTCCCCGCCACCCAATCTAGGCCCCAGCTGGCCAGCAGTGGATCAGGCGGCGGGGCAGAATTCGATCAGCACTGCAGAACCAGGGAAGCCCGCGGGGAGGATGCAGGGGCACACCAGGCCATCCTCGGGCCCGATTCTGTATGCCACGGGAACATCTTGCTCCTGTGGTACAGAATCGGGTCCTAACGGCCCCATCCTGCTTGGGGCCATCCAGACAGCCCGGACATGCCCCTGATAGAATTGGGCTCTTAGTCTCCTTATTAATACCCATGTTTTGAATTATTTTCCCATAAGAAATGTGACTCCCTCATCTCTTATTTGTTTTGTTTGTCTGTCGTGAATAGATTGTAAGCTCCAATGAGCAGGGACTGTCTCTAATGTGTATGTGTACTACTGTCTAGTAGTGTTATAGAAATGATAAGTAATGATGGTAGTAGTAGTAGTTATACTAGCTAGCAATAACAAACAATTTAATTGTAGTCGGACAAAATTCCCAAATCCACTCTTAAATCTATTTCCTTTTATGTTAAAGCTATTAGCAGTAAAATGTTGTTCAGTTTTCCCTTATTTTGATTTACTGTGGCTTAAATTAAAGCCTGATTTTGTATAGACCATTTAGGTGGGAAAAGGGGCATGCAAGTCAGGATGTTCCCAATTTGCAGCATATTTTACAAAAGGCTCACTAAAAACCCTTAAATGATGGATTTGTCACTAAAATGCAGGCCTATTGCAAAGCACATATATATTTGGTGCCCTACTGCTGGAACAACCATTTTACAAAAAACTTGAAAACCTCTCAGAGGTTTTGGGGAGGTGAAAGGAAGGAGTATTACTAAGCTGAAGTTACACACTCCTGCAGTGTAATATGACCCATCAGTCAGTAACCAGGCAACTACTGTATATGGCATAAGGGTGGCATACGCAAATTGTTGGCATTCACTGATGGGTGAAGATCGCATTTCACTACTGATGTCTGCTAATGGGTAAAGATCACAAAGCACTATTATTTACACACAAATAACACGGCTCTAACGCTGAAAGTATGTTGGAGAGTTAAAAGGCTTTACGAATGTATTCACTGAGATAACAAACCCTAACCAAATATGGGAGCAGTGCATTCCTGGTAACTGAACGCAGATTGAATAAATAAGTTTTGTAGGACAGAGCTTGTGCACCTTTCTCATTCTAGTTCCTGCCCAACTCTTGGCCTTTGGTTGAGAGGGAAAAAGGTACAGTCCATGCTTGGGAAACTGAATGCTTTGAGCTCAGTTTATTTTTTGTTTTTATGTTCTCTTATATATGGTGCTATTCTGCATCAGTGTGGTTTACATTGAACAGGGCATTATAACTTGGGGGTAATTATTTTACAGGGAACATGGGCTATGGAGGGTTAAGTGGCTTGCCCAAGACCACAAGGAGCACCTGTGGGACTAGAAACCCCAGTCCTTCTGGCCCAAGGTTGCTGTTCTACTAGTGGGATTTGAACCCCTGACCTTCCAGCCTGAAGTACCTTGCCCCAACCACTAGGCCACTCCTCCACTCCACTGCTACAATAGTAGAAGCTAATAGTAGTTAGCTTCTACTATTGCTATTGATTTGTATAGTGCTACAAGGCATATGCAGCGCTGTACAGAGACATGTAAGAGACAGTCCCTGCTTATCAGAGCTTACAGTCTAGTCAGAACAGACAACACAGAACTGGGGACTAGGATATAGCTAAAGGAATGATAAGGACACATATAGGAGGTGAACAGGAGACTAAGAGGGTCATTTTTAAGGGTTTCAGTCATAATTTAGACGTCAAAATCATAGAATGTCTCCGTAGCCATTCCACGAATGACATTTGCAGACATTTCCTGTGCAGGGGCATCCAAGTAGGCCCAGGGGTGTGGCCGAGGCCTGTCAGAGGAGTGGTAATATACCTACACATCCCCATTCCATCTCAGAAATGTCGAAGACGTTTGCTGGCATGGCGATGTTTATACCTGTTCCAGGCACGAATAGGCATCAGAGAAGTGCTTGTTTTCACTTGAAAATATCCAGAGAGTACAAAGAATTAATTGGCTAGCCTTAGATCACCTGGGACCAATGCTGGGATTTAAATACTGAGCCCTCTGTCTATTAAGCAGTTACTCTAATCATTATGCTATTAGAGATCTTGGTAGCTGAGAGCAGGGGAGGGGGTCTCAGTAATGGGAAGAGAGGTCCAGAGGCAGCCAGCCACTCCTCCACCATTACTACCCATCTGGGGCGTTGAGAATGCTACAAAGTTCAGCAATAGGCAGATGTTGAGGAGTGGCTTCTCCCCCTCCCTTAACCAGGTTTCAGGAGGTGTTGGGAGAGAAGGTCCTGAACAAGAATAGTTTTTGACCAGAGATATCTGCAGTTAAGAAGGACAAGAGACAGGGAAGATGGGGAAGAGTCAGCAGGACAGGACGGTACGAGCACAGTGATGAGACAAGTGAGGAGACTGGATGAAGAGTGACCATGACAGGTTTGGGACAAGTGGGCCTGAGATGAGGGCCACCAGCCCCAGTGTACCGGGATGGAGCACACTGCAAAAACACAGAATAATAAAGGAGAGGGCAAAACAAAGTGCAAGAAAACAAGAAAAGGCCCAAGTAATACTTACTTACAGGGGTAGTGACTGCATGATTCAGGACAAGAGGCACGAGAAAAGAAACGGAAGAGGACTGGAGTCACCAGAGTCTCCCCAAGGAGCTTGCCCAAGGACCTGCTCCTTGGGTGTTCTCCACGTGGGACTGACCACCGTGTTGAGCTTGATTAAATGAGTGGGACTGGGAGTCAGAGGCACTTCAGGGTGCAAGCAGAAGGGCAATGAACTGGATTGAGTCTGAAATAACAAAAATAAGAAAATAGAGCAGGTAAGCAGGCAAAACCAATACAGCAGTACAGGCAGTAATAACAGACATTGACCGCCACGTTAAGCTTGATTAAATGAGCTATGGTTATCTTGAAGGGGTGTTGGTTACGTGACTGGGAGCTGGCGTCACTTCTGGGTGCAAGCAGAGGGGCAATGAACTGGATTGAGTCTCAGAGGGATGCCGGTCATGTGATTGGGAGCCGGCATCACTTCCAGGTGCAAGCAGAGGGGCAATGAACTGGATTGAGTCTGAAATAACAAAAACAAGAAAAAGGAGCAGGTGAGCAGGCAAAACCAGTAGAGCAGTACAGGCAGTGAAAATGGATAGGGAGCCAATGAAGTGACTTGAGAAGAGCATAGCTATCACTGGTGGAAGATTAGCCGTGCAGCTGAGTTTTGAACAGGTTGAAGTAGGGACAGATGATTCAGTGGAAGACCAGTGAAGAGGAGGTTGCAATAGTCCAGACAGAAGGTGCCCAATATTGAGTTATGCCGGCTATGCTCTGCTATGGCGCATAACCATCTGTGCTGACACTTAACCCCAGATATTCAATTCTGGGGGCCCTGGCACTGAATATCCAGGTTTGCCGCACAGTCTCCCAGACACAGTAGATAACCAGGCAGGCTGCTGCGGCTAAAAGGTAGGTGAGGCAAAAGCTTGCCTATCTTTTAACCACGCTGCAAGAATTATGTTGGTCCTTCTGGAGTAATAAGGCTAGTATAAAAAAATCAAGGATTTACTCCACTTTAAATAGATTTTTTATACTACCTTTTAACCACAGCATCCAACCAAGCAGCATGAAATATCGTGCTGCCCAGTTATCTACTGTCAGCACCTCTGCTCCTCCCTGGAATGCCCGTGACATGCGCTAATACTAAGGGGCTTGTTTACAAAGCCGCGGTAGCGGTTCGCGGTCGTTATCGGAGCCATTACATCGATAGGTAATTGGCTCCCATTGTGGGGCCGCGGCTCCGATAATGACCGCGAACCGCTACCGCGGCTTTGTAAACAAGCCCCTAAGTGTTTGCGCCACTAACCGTGTTAGTGCCATGGCATATCCTAGTTAGAGGCATTTTCATGGTTTACAGGGCTGTACACTGTATAAATGCCTTTTGACTATCAGGCCTGAGGTGACTAGAGAATGGACAAGGATCTTAATAATGTGTTCAGAAAGGAAGGGATGAATTTTGCCAACATTCCCTTCGCTTGGAACAGGACCATACCAAATTTAAATCACTCCTCAAATCACGCCTATTCTCCATTGCCTTTGACTTCCCAACACCTACTGTATAATCTGGGTTATCTATTTGTCTGTCTCTTCATCTTGTCTGAACGATTGAGCTCTCCTTCCTTCCTATCACTCATTGTAGTGTAGTTCTTTTTTCCTTTTCCAGCCCCTGGCCTACTTTTATTCTTTTGTGGATTATACACTGCCTTGATGTAATGAAAGAGCAGTATATCAAATGCAATAAACATAAACATTATAGAGAAAGTAGCAACAGATTTTAGCTATCTATTGGATGTGTGTGGAGAAGGAGACGGAGGAGTCAAAAATGACCCCAAGGTTGCGAGCCAAGGAAACAGGGAGGAGTAGAGTGTTATCCACAGAAACAGAGAAAGGAGGAAGGGGGAATGTGGGCTTAGGGGGAAAGACGAGGAGCTCAATTCTGGCCATGCTCAATTTCAGATAGCGGTGAGACATCCAGGCACTAATGTCAGATAGGTAGGCAGAGATCTAAGTCTAGATTCCCAGAGAGATTTCAGATGCAGAGAGGGTAGATATGAGAGTCATCAGCATAGAGATTGTACTGAAAACCATGGGAGGAGATGAGTGCACTAAGGGATGGAGTGTAGAGAGAGAAAAGGCAAGGTCCCAAGACAGAGCCCTGGGGTACACTGACTGAAAGTGGGATGTCAGTACAGGAGGATCCACTAGAACATACACTAAAAGTGCAGTGGGAGAGATAAGAAGGAAATCAGGAGAGGATGGAACCCCTAAGTCCAACAAGGACAGGGTAGGGTATCAAGGAGAAGGTGGTGATCAACAAAGTCAAAAACAGCAGAAAGGTCTAGAAAAGTGGTTTCCAACCCAGTCCTCAGGTACTTCCAGGCCAGTCAGGTTTTCAGGATATCCACAATGAATATGCATGCGATAGATCTGCATGCACTGCTTTTACTGTATGTATATCTATCGCATGCATATTCATTGTGAATATCCTGAAGACCCGACTGGCCTGGGGGGTACCTGAGGACTGGATTGGAAACCATTGGTCTAGAAGGATAAAGATTGAGTAAAAGCCCTTGGATTTGGCATGGAAAAGTCATTGGAGACTTTGGCAAGAGCTGTCTCAGTAGAATATATTTAGGGCAAAAGCTAGATTGCAGTGGATCCAGAAGAGACTGAGAGGAGAGAAAGTCAGGACAGTAGCAGTGAACCCCATGTTCAAGTAGGTTAGACATAAAGGTAAGGAGAGAGATGAGTCGATAATTAGAAGGACAGATAGGATCAAGGGGTGGTTTCTTGAGGTGAGGTGTAACCACAGCATGCATAAAAGCTGCAAAAACGGTCGAAGATATCAAAGATGGATATGACAGTGGAGGAAATGGATTTTAGTAGATGGCTGGGGATGGGATCAGAGGAGCAGGTAGTAAGTTTAGAGGAGGGGAGAAGATGTGTGATTTCTTTCTCAGTGATCTTAGAAAAGGAGGAAAGGCGACAGAGGTCAAGGAAAGGATTAGGGAATGAAGAGGGGAAAGGCGGAATAGAGATGACCCCAGGGAGGACCTCAAGAGTAATCTGTGGACTTTGTTATGGAAGTAGTCAGACAAAGTCTGGGAAGAAAGAGAAGGAGGGGTTGGAGATGGTGGCACTTTGAGAAGAGAGTTGACGGTTGTAAAAAGATGAGGAGGGCCAGGGGCAAGAGAGTTAGTCAGATGGACATAGTACTCTTGCTTGGCGAGTGCTATGGCAGACTGAAAAGGAGGCTAGAATGAATTTGAAATGTAGGAGGTTTGCAAGTGTGCAGGATTTGAGCCAAAGGTGCTCAGTGGAGAAAAGAGGTGGTGAGACAGCAGTGATGAGATCCAATGTGTTGATAGCACAAAGATTCCTAAAGATGTTGGAGGAGATTGGGCAAGAGTGAGGTGGGGGGTGATGAAGAGTTAAATTTAACAGGTGATGGTCAAATAAGGAAAGAACTGAGGTGCAGAAATTTGAGGGCTGGCAGTTAGAGAAGAAGATAAGGTCAGGCAATGACCTAGATGATGAATAGGGGCAGTAGAGCATAGCTGGAGATTAATGAGGTGGTAAAGGAAAGGAGCTTTAAGGAATGAGGATCAGAGGAGTTATCAACATGAAAGTTTGCATTATGACAGATTAAATCCATCTGTAAGTTCTTGATCAATAAGCTGTAAGGATATTAATCCTTAAATCCACTGTTAAGATTCTTTATCGAGCTAAGAAATGTGATCATGATGGAACACTGGCTGCCAATTACCTATCGATGTAATTTAAAAATGTTGCTGCTGGCACATAAAAGTTTTTTATACAGGGATTACACATTACCTTGCAAATCATTTAATCCTTTTGAATACTACCCAACCAACTTGATCATTATTGGGGGTCATTTTGGAAGTCCTCTTTGTACTTTGTAAACAAGGATAGAGATGTCCAAAGCACAAATGCATTTCCAGAGCCCTTTCAGAACCCTGGACTTCCCAAGTGTGAGGAAGTCCAAGTATGAATGGCAACATGGTGGAGGCATGGCAGAGGTGTTCACAGGGACCTGAATGTTCCCACCTGATCTCAGAAACACTTAGGGCCCGATTCTGATCCCGACATCCATCTCCTTTGTATGTCCGGGCTGAGCCGGATGTACAAAGGAGATCCCGACTTTGATCCCGCGGGGCACGTCTAGCCCCGTGGGATCAGAATCGCAAACAGACCTGTATGTGCAGTCCTGGCCTGCACGTACAGCTATAGCCTGGCTAACTCAGTCAGGGCTTTTAAATGGAGCCACGATGGCATGGCATCCTGTTGCCATGGCACACACAGAGGGGAGCAGGTCCTCCTGCAGGTAATCCAGAGAAACACAAAGAGCAGGAGACGTCGGATGAGATAAAACGGTGAAAAGCGGTATATAAATACAGTTAAATAAATAAATAAAACTTCTTTATTATAAAGGAAACCCCCTTTATAATAAAGAAGTTTTATCTCATCCGACGTCTCCTGCTCTTTGTGTTATCCTGTTGCCATGGCACCATGGCTCCATTTAAAAGCCACAATGCCGGCCACTGCTAAAAAAAGTTAATTCCTCGCAGCCCGACCCCCGATCTGGCCAGCTAAGGACAGGGTCAGGCTGCAGGGTATTAACTTTGCCCCCCCCCCCACCCAGCCACTTCCGTGCCCCGAGTCTGCCTAAAAGAAACATCCAGGGAAGTTATTCCACCCCAGGGATAGAATAACTTCCCCAGCCATTTCGCTAGCCGTGGACATACGGGACACCACCTGCTCGCCCACTCTCCACCCCCGTGCCGCCTCTTCCCCGCCCCCGACTAACTTCCCCGCACAACCGGCAGGAAAGTTAGTCGGGGAATGCAGCCGGCACGAATTTCCCCCTTAGCGTCACATCTACAGTAAGTTCAGACCTGCTCCAGGCATGTGTAAAGTGTTCACTTTGGCTGGAAATCATCCAGAAGTGTAGAGAAGAGAGCACGTCATTGTCCCCACTACTCAGCACAATGTCAACAGCAACAGCAGTGGGATCTGAATCTTGGCTGCCTTGTTCCTTGCTTACTACTTTAACCTGGACATGCCTGCTTTTTTTTCAGATATTCTGGCTTTGACGTCCTGGATTGCACTTGCATGTCCTTTATAAAATTACCTTCCAAATGAAAATCTTTGTCATATTTCTTTTGTGCTAAGGGCACATTAAAAATCTACCTGGCAAACTGCTTCTTTTTCCTGATACCTCTTGCAGAATTTTCTGCTGGCCTATCTTTTCAGAGAATCTTCCTTCGATAGATTTAAGGAAAGGCTGAAGTGTTTTTACTTTACCTTGGAAAATAAGGACGATCGTACCCCATAACAGTGGATGTTTCCCCTCACATTTACTCTTATTGAATTGTAGAATTGTAGATTATTTTATGCTGGTCTGTCCAGATCCTCTAGTCCTTTGTACATTTCCCATCCATGTAAAGTATCTTTGCATACCTTGCTACCTCTGTTTTGACTTTGAGCAAATTGTGAACCACTTTGTATTACTTTACAAAAGGAGGTAAATTAAATCTATAATAAACTAAATTAAACTAATAGGGTCATTCCAGAAGCTGAATAGAGCATTTTCAGAAGCCTGGAGACGTACATGTAGCGAAAACATGTAAGTCTGTATTCCGGGTCATTACTCATGTGGACGTCTATCTTGTGTGCACAGGGATGCGTGTATGTCCCCATGAGGGTGTAGAATAGGGTGTGGCTGCCTCAGAGACATGTAATATAGACTGTATTCCAGAAAGCCCTGTGGACGTTTCTGACATTTCCTGCAAACATGCCCGTTATTCCTGCCAGATATGTGGAACAAGGCCAGAACTTTGCCAGTTTTCTGCTGTCTTCTATGTTTCATCCTACAAGTGAGAGTGTGTGTGCACAGTAAGGTTGGAGGGTTGCATAGGAGGAGCTGCAGTTGGGATGTGCAAAGCATGGAGGAAATGAATGCCTGGTTTGCAATGGCCATACTGCATAAAGCAGATAGTAACATAGCAACTTTAGTATATGATGGCAAATAAAGATGAGTATGGTCCATCTAGTCTGCCCAGTAAGGTGGCTAGAGTGGTTGTAACTGCTGCTCCGGGCAGGTCAGCACCCTTCTATTAAAAGATATTTAGAAACATAGAAACATGATGACAGAAAAAGACCACATGGCCTATCTAGTCTGTCCTTTCATAACAGCTACAACAGTCCACTTTTTACCTTTATAGATCCTCTGTGTTTGTCCCATGCTTTTTTGAATTCAGTTACTGTCCTCATCTCTACCACCTCCACTGGGAGACTATTCCACGGATCCACTACTTTTTCCGTAAAGAAATATTTCCGCATATCACTCCTGAATCTATCTCTCTTCACCCTCATCCCATGTCCCCTTGTAGCAGAACTTGCTTTCAATTGAAAGAGGCTCTCTCCTGAACATTTATGCCACGGAGGTATTTAAACATCTCAATCATATCACCTCTATCCCGCCTTTCCTCTAAGGTGTACATATTAAGATCCTTAAGTCTGTCCTCATATGCTTTATAATGAAGCCCACTAATCATTTTAGTAGCCACCCTCTGCACCGACTCCATCCTGTTCACATCCTTTTGAAGGTGCGGTCTCCAGAATTGCACACCATACTCCAAATGAGGTCGCACCAAAGACTTATACAGAGGCATTATCACCTCCTTTTTTCTGCTAGCCATTCCTCTCATCGCCTTTTCTACCTGTTTAGCTACTTTAAGATCATCAGACACAACCACGCCTAGGTCCCGCTCTTCTTTAGTGGACAAAAGTACTTCACCTCCTATACTGTATTGCTCCCTTGGATTGCTGCAGCCCAAATGCATGACCTTACATTTTTTAACATTAAATCCCAGCTGCCAAATTCTAGACCATTCTTCAAGCTTAGCTAGATCCCTCCTCATGTTATCTACACCTTCCTGGGTGTCTACTCTATTGCAGATTTTGGTATCATCCGCAAAGAGGCAAACCTTACCCGACAGCCCTTCCGCTATATCACTAACAAAGATGTTAAAAAGAATCGGACCAAGGACAGATCTCTGGGGCACACCACTGGTAACATCCTTCTCCTCAGAGTGAGCTCCATTTATTTGTACTCTTTGTCGACTCCCAGCCAACCAATTTCTAACCCAAGCAGTAACTTTAGGGTCCATCCCTAGGGTGCTCAGTTTGTTTATAAGTCACCTGTGAGGAACAGTGTCAAAGGCTTTACTGAAATCTAAATACACCACATCTAGAGCTGTCCCTCGGTCCAACTCCCTGGTCACCCAGTCAAAGAAATCAATCAGATTTGTCTGACAAGACCTGCCTCTGGTGAATCCATGCTGCCTCAGATCCTGTAATCTGCTGGACTCCAGAAACCTCACTATTTTCTCTTTCAGCAGCGTTTCCAATAATTTACTCACCACCGAAGTTAAACTAACCGGCCTGTAGTTTTCAACCACATCCTTACTTCCGCTTTTGTGTAAAGGCACCACATGAGCCTCTCTCCAGTCCTTTGGCACCACTCCCGACTCCAACGAGGCATTGAAAAGGTCAGTCAGTGGAGTTGCTAGAACGTCCCCAAATTCCCTCAGTATTCTAGGGTGTATCCCATCCGGTCCCATCGCTTTGTCTACTTTAAGTTGAGCTAGTTTCTCACGAACAGTCTTCTGAAAATTGTTCAAGACGTCCCTCGCTTCTTTTCCTATTTGTGGGTGTTTTCTGAGGTCCTGTTCCTGGTTCTTCATCTGTGAACACAGAACAAAAATATTTGTTAAGCAATTCCGCTTTATCCTTGTCAGCTTCTACATATTCCCCCCCTACACCCTTGAGTCTGACAATACCATTTTTGCCCTTCCTCTTCTCACTAAAATATCTGAAAAATGTCTTATCCCCCCATTTTATTGCATTGGCTATTTCCTCCTCCTTTTGAATCTTTGCCTTCTTGACTACTTTGCTAGCTTCTCTAAGTTTTTCCAAATACAGATGCCTGTCTTCCTCTCTCTGTGATCTCTTGTATTTCATGAAGGCCTCCCTCTTTTTCTTCACTTTTTCAGCTACTTCTTAGAAAACAATAGCGGTCTCCTTTTCCTTTTGCCTTTATTTACCATTTTAACAAAAAGGTTGGTTGCCCTTAAAATATCCCCTTTCAGTTTTGCCCACTGTTTTTCTACATCCCCCAGCTGTTCCCATCCCACTAACGACTCCCTGAGGTATTGGCCCATCTTCGCAAAGTTAGTCTTCCTAAAGTCTAAGATCCTCACCTTGGAATGGATTCTAACAGCCCTAGTCCTAATACTGAACCACACCATCTGGTGATCACTGGATGCAAAATGATCTCCCACTACAACATCAGAAACACTTTCACCATTGGTAAGCACCAAGTCCAGTATGGTCCCTTCACGTGGGGGGTCTGTTACCAATTGCCTGAAAAGTTCTCCCTGTAGAGAATCCAGGATCTCCTTACTTCTAGATGATACTGTAGCAGGAATGTGCCAATCAACATCTGACATATTGAAATCTCCTATCAGTAGCACTTCCCCTTTCCTAGCAATGCTGCGTATGTCTTCAATTAACTCTCTGTCCACCTCTTCCTCTTGTGAGGGAGGTCTGTATATCACACCAATGCAAATAGATTTCTCTTTCCCTCTTTCTAGTTTAACCCACAATGCCTCCTCTCTCCCTTTTAAGCTCTGTAATTCCAAAGCTTTAATAGTAGTTTTTACATATAGTGCCACTCCTCCTCCCCTTCTTCCTACCCTGTCCTTTCTGAATAAAGTATAGCCTGGTATAGTTACATCCCATTCATGGTTTTCTGTGAACCATGTTTCTGTAACTGCCACTAAATCCAAGTCAGCCACTCCCACCAAAGCTTCAACATCAGGGATCTTATTTCCCATGCTACGGGCATTTATACACACTGCTTTCCATATGTTACCCCTGTTACATTAAATACCTTTATGGAAATGGGTATCACCTACCTGTGGGCTTTCACTTACCTGGGGGCTTTCTTCACCTATCCCCAACGAATCTAGTTTAAAGCCCTCTTCAGTAGATTAGCCAGTCTACTACCGAAGATGCGTTGACCTTTCTTGGACAGATGGATGCCATCTCTGCTCTGCAACCCTTGGAACAGCATCCCATGGTCTAGGAAACCAAAACGCTCTCGATGACACCATCCATGCAGCCATGCATTCATCTCCAGGATGCGAGCCTCTCTGCCTTGGCCTTTACCCTCAACAGGGAGGATTGAAGAGAACACCACCTGTGCACCTAACTGCTTCACCCTCTGTCCCAGAGCCATGAAGTCACTTTTGATACGTTCCGAGGTATACCTGGCAGTATCATTTGTTCCAACATGGATTAGCAACATTGGGTAATAGTCAGTGGGCTTGATGAGTTTCGGCAAACTCTCCGTAACATCTTGGATTTTGGCACCAGGCAGACAGCATACCTCTCTGGACATCAAGTCTGGTCGGCAGATGGACACCTCAGTACCCCTCAGAAGAGGGTCTCCAACCAAAGTTTGCTTTGATTATATCTTTTTCCAAAAAGGGATCCACTGTGTCTGTCCCATGCCATTTTCAATTTTGTCACTGAATTTGCCCCCACCATCTCCATTCCATTCCATTCCATGCATCCACCACCCTTTCAGTGAAATAGTATTTCCCAATGTTGTTTTTATGTATGGCCTCTAGTTTTCTAGCTTCCCCTTCTTTGAAAAAAGGTTTGTTTGTTCATTGATACTCTTTAAGTATTTAAAAGTCTGTATCATATCTCCCCTGTCCCTCCTCTCCTCCAGAGTATATATATTTATGTCTTCAATTCTCTTCTCATACGTCTTCTGGCACTGGCTCTGAATCATTTTGGTCACCTTCTTCTGAACTGTTACAAGTCTTTTTATATCCCTTGTGAGATACAGTCTCCGAAACGGAACACAATACTCCAAGTGAGGTCTTAGCAATGACTTGTACAGGAGCATTAATACCTCATCCTTTCTGCTGTCATTCCTCTCTTTATGCAGCCCAGCATCCTACTGGCTTTGGTTATCGCCTTGGTGCATAATTTAGCCACCTTGAGATCCTCAGACACTGGCACTCTGAGTCCCTCTCCTGGTCCTTGCACATCAACATCTCTCCTCCTATTGCATACAATTCCTTCGGATTTCTGCATCCCATGTACATGACTCTGCACTTCTTTGCATGAAATCATAACTGCCAAGCATTAGACCATTCTTCTAGTGTTTTTAGATCTTTCCTCATGTTGTCCACTCCCTCAGCAGTGGCAACTCTGTTACGAATTTTTGTGTCATCTGCAAACAGGCAGACTTTTCCATTCAATCCTTCTGCAATATTACTTATACATACATTGAACAGTATGTCCCAGGACCGGTTTCTGAGGCACACTACTACATACCTTCCTTTCTTCTGAGTGAGTTCCATTTACCACCACCTTCTGTTGCATGTCAGTCAACCACTTTCTGATCCAGTTCAACACCTTGGGACCAATCTCCAGATAGAAAAAGGAGGAGGGCATCAAAGAGGTTACTCTATCAGAGGGTACCTAGACTGAGAAGCCAGTACATGGACCTTACTGATGAACACAGTGTCACCAGATTCTGCTTTGATAGGGCAGCCATACATCAGCTGTGCAGGGAGCTGGAGCCCCACCTCAGTGCAATGACACACAGGGGACAGGCCCTGCCTATGCATCTAAAGGTGACAACAGCACTCGCCTTCTTAGCAACAGGTACCTTTCAATATGTGCTGGCAGCCACTGCCAACCGCTTTGACCCGGTGAAAAGCGGGATATAAATGCAGCTAAATAAATAAATAAATGGGACAAGTGTAGCCACATGTAGGGAGCTGCTGTGAGACATGTCAGTACCCATTTCCCGTGCACCTGCCTCCACTTGCGCTTCAGGTCCTCATCGTCTCTGTTATTGTGATATATGGCATGGAGCTTGCAGCAGATGAGCTTTTTGTAGGCACCCACTCGTGTGCCCTCGTTGCCTATCAGAATGTCCCGGTGAGCAAGGATCTCCTGGAACATGAGATTTAACTCCCCATCAGTGAAAGTGCATTTTCCTGTGGGAAGCTTTGGAGCCATTTCCCAGTCACAACAGAAGCTTAGAAGAACTGGGGAGGCGTGACTGGCCAAGCCACCCACGCCTATATCACAGAGATGTATTTTTTCTGAATATGGTGCATGACTTGACATCCCCATAAATGAGATGGTCCGTATCATCTATCCTACATGCCCAGGATTTTGGATGGGACGTGGCAAAAACATCCCTGGGGCAATTCCAAAAGTGTGTGTACGTCCATATCCGCAGACCCAGAATACTGTTTAAATTGCACCCGTGTCTGATTTACACATGCATGCATCCCATACGCTGATTTTGTGAAATCTGCCTCTAAGTAAACATTGCAGAAGTGAACAGTACTATGTATATTAGATGTGTGCATCTGGAATGCCAAATGTGTATTCTGTGCATAAATATGATAGTATGATATCATGTATACTTCTGCAGTCAAGAGCTTTGCCTATCACTTGACAGCTGCAACATTTCTGCCATAACCTCACATTCAGTGACATAACCTCAGCTCCTCAACCTCCTGCCACTTTTTTTTTCATTTTATTCACCAGATTTCCCACTCATCACCTTCATTAAAACAAGAAAAAGTTGTGGGTAGTTCATGTTGGCGCAAGAAAATAAACTAGTACAAAACAGCAGGATTTTTACTCTTTCTCAGACTACAGGCTAAATCTTCAGCATTAAAAAACAGACACTAAGGGGCTTGTTTACAAAGCCGCGGTAACGGTTTCCCATCGTTATCGGAGCCGCAGCCCCATTGAAAACTTTGTAAACAAGCCCCTAAGCCTTTGGGTTATATCTTCAGTTTTTGTACCTGGATGTAATAGCTAATGCCTTCATTATCACTGAATAGAACGATGATATCTACGCAAATCTCACTCTACAGTTTTCTTGGGCACTACCCTCCTCTCTGCATCGGGCATCCATAGCAGTGCAGAAAATTGTGTGCAGAACTTGCACTAACACATGTGGTAAGCCTCCCATACTTTATTACAACAATCCTTTGGTAGGATGAACCTGTGGGATATACCAGTACTTGCATGATACACAAAGAGATATGAGTAAGAAGAATACTTATCTAATGTTCTAGTTAGTAGATTTTCTAGGTTGTTGCAGGAGTTTGGTACAGAAAAGAAAGAATCCCTTTGAGTGTGCAAGGCAGTGATTCTCAACCCAATCCACTGGGACCTCCCCACCCCCCGGCCAGTCAGGTTTTTAGGATATCCACTATGAATATGCATGAGATAGATCTGCATACAATGGAAGCAGTGCATGCAGATCTATCTCATGCATATTCACTGTGGGTATCCTGAAAACCTGACTAGCCTGGGGGATCCTAGAGAACTTGGTTGAGAACCACTGGTCTAAGGGAAGCCTTATCCTATAAGGGATATATACAGCAGGATATTTTATACATCTTTTCCGCATGTAAAATACTGATTTATGTACGTAAAAGGCCTCTTATAGAATAAAGTCATGCCTAAAAATATGCATGGTGCAGGTAGGTGCATTTTTGTAGAGTAGGCGTGCTCCAGGAAAGAGTTTGGGCAGAGCATTGACAGAGTCTTTCCTTGTGTAGGTTATAAAATACATGCAAATGGGTGTAGGCACGCACGTCACACACCAACATTTATGCCTGTTCCTGAGCAGCTGTAAATCTCAATCTGGAAGCTATTCTTGCAGAATTTGTGCTATTCTTTAATAAAGACACATAGACACCTATGTGTCTTTATAAAAGAGATGTCTTCCCCACCTCCAAAACTTGGTGCACTTATATAACTGACACCTTTTTTCAGAAGTTCAAGGCCAGTTACATTCAGGTAAAATAGGTGTTTCTGTCCCTGGAGGGCTTACAACCTAACTTTGTGCTCGAAGCAATAGAGGGATAACTGACTTGTCAAGATCACTGGGCAGAGCATTAGGATATGAACCTGCTTTTCAAAGCATTATTTTATTTATTTATTTAACGGTATTTCTATACCGCCTTATCATAAAATCAAAGTGGTGTCACAGCAATACAATCAAAAGTGGGGAAGGGAGGGTCATGCAGTGAATGTTATGAATTGCGTGTACGAGGGTAGTGTAACAGATTAGGTTGAACTAGGTACATTGTGAGCTATATTACAGCATGAGCTATGATACATTGTTCTGTACTATGTACTATGTACATTGTGATCTTATAATACAATGTTCTATGTAATTAGCTACTTCTCCACATACAGTGTGTTTGGTCTTCAGTCACGCAAGCTAATTGTTGACAAAGTGGCATCCATCACTGTTGTTATTGTATCTATCCATCTCATTGCTGGCCTTCCTCTCTTGCGTTGACGTTCAACCTTGCCAAGCATGATGCCTCTTTCTAATGATGTCTCTCTTCACATGATGTGTCCAAAGTATGAAAGTCGAAGTCTTGTCATCTGAGCTTCTAAAGAAAGCTTAGGTTTGATCTCCTCTAGTACTGACTGGTTTGTTCTTCGGGTAGTCCATGGTTTGCACTGTCTTCGTTGCCAGCACCATAATTCTAAGGCATTGATTTCCTTTTATTACTGTAGGCTACCAGAATCATTTTCAAAACTTCTCAAAATGTGTGTATCATCTTGCAGCATCCTATACCTTTATGCTAATCAATTGAAACAACCTGTTCACTCTATGAGCTCAAAGAAGCAAACTACGCTATGCTCTAGTGCTGGGGTCACCAACCTCCAGAGGGCCGCGGGCCGCACAGCCGACTACCGCCCCCGCGAAAAAAAACAACAAACGCAAAATTATGAAAACAATGGCTGATCACCTTTATTGAATTTAATGAGATGGCTGATGATTCATGCTAGCAGACAAACGCTTAAAGTCCAGCTTCACAGATGACACTGACAGGAGAAGGGATGCTTGCAGGTGGTCGTCGGTGAGCTGCGAGCGCGTGGATACAATGGCGGGAATCCTTGGCGGGCCGCACGTAATGTTAACCGGGGTAGAGCCTCGCGGGCCGCACAAAGGGACCTCGTGGGCCGCATGCGGCCCGCGGGCCGCAGGTTGGTGACCCCTGCTCTAGTGCAACACTTTGTTAGAGATTTTATTTATTTATTTATTTATTTAGCAAGCATTTGTAGCCCGCTCCTTCCAGCGATCAGAAGCGGGTAGGATTACTATTGTGAAACTGCCGAATCAAGGCAGGTACAAATTTTGTTTACATACAGATTGTCAGAAAAGCACATCATACAGAGTTAACACTTCTTAGCTATGGGGGAGTTCATTTACATATATACATAAATACATATATACAGGATAATCTTCTTGGACACAGTGGTCAGGGGCTGCTCCATCTGTGGGTTTAGTTCAGGTTGAAATGTGATTGGAAAATGTGCGTTTTGAGTTTCTTTCTGAAGTCTAGAAGGTCATTGCTAGCTCGTAGTTCTGGTGGGAGTTGGTTCCACAGTGTTGGCGCCGCATATGAGAAAGCCCTGTGGCTGGTGTTAGCTTTGGCAGATCTTATATCTGTTGGAGTGTGAAGGATGTTGGAATTGTGGGTTCTTCTGTTTCGGGTAGGAGGTTGCAATCTTACTAGGTTGTTGAGGAAGGAAGGTGCTAAGTTGTGGATGAGTTTGAAGGTGGTTGTTAGTATTTTGTATTTTGTGCGAGCTGTTATGGGTAGCCAGTGTAATTGAATTAGTACTGGTGTGATGTGGTCACTTAGATTTTTCTTCATTATGACCCTGGCAGCTACATTTTGTGCCATTTGTAATATGTTTAGGTTTTTTTTAGGTAAACCTTGTAGGATGGCGTTGCAGTAGTCAAAATGTGGCATGATGAGTGCTTGGGCCACTGTTCTGAAGTCTTGGGGATCAATAATATTCCGAATGGGTTGGAGCACTCTAAGCTTGTGGAAAACTGCTCTGTTGGTCTTTCGGAGGTGTTTTTCCATCTTTAGGTCACAGTCAAATGTGACTCCTAGATACTTTATTTCTTTTTTTGTTTGGTAAGTGTTACATAGTGTTATTGATGTGGGAGGGTCAAAATTCGGTTCTTTGGAGATATACATTACTTCGGTTTTTTTGTGATTAATTGACATACTACTTTGTTGTAACCAGTCTTGCATCTCTCCGATACATGTCTCCAGTGGGTTGTAGTCTGGGCTTTTAGTGTCTAGTTGTGTGTATAGCATGATATCATCGGCATAGATGTGGTAATTAATTTCGTGCCGTGAGAAAATTTTGCATAGTGGCTGCATATATATGTTAAACAGAAGTGCTGAGAGAGCAGAGCCTTGGGGGATTCCCTGTGTTTGTGAGAAAGATTCTGCTTTTTCTCCGTTGAATTGAACCTGTTGTGTTCGATTTGAGATGTAGGATGAGAACCATTTTAGTGGGGTTCCTGTTATTCCTATTGATTTTATCCTATTTATGAGGGTCCCATGATTAACTGTATCAAAGGCAGCTGAGATGTCAATGAATACAAGAATGTACATTTTCTTTTTGTTTTCAAGGCCCTTTAGGAGGTTGTTAAGTAGAACTAGTAACAGGGTTTCAACTCCATGATGTTGCCTGAAGCCATATTGCTGGTCATCAAGAGGAGCACTGTCAGTCAGATGGTCTTGGAGTTGTAGAAGGACCGTTTTTTCTATGATCTTTGCCAGGAATGAGATACTTGATAATGGACGGTAGGAGGCTGGGTCTTCTCCGTTGAGTGTAGTGTTTTTTAGGATCGGTCTAATGACTGATTTCTTTAGTTCTGAGGGCATGATTCCTTGTTGTAGGGATAGGTTAACTATGTGTGCTATGTGAGGTGCTATGTCTTGTTTCACTGCCTTGATCCAGGATGCAGGACAGGGATCTAGTGGGGAGGTGGTGCTTTTCAGGCTTGTGACAATGGCTGTGATTTGCTTGGTTCCTATTTTGTGGAAGTGCTCCCATAACTGGTTTTGCGTTGTGTTGTTCTCATTTCTGATTTGCGGTGTTGGTGGGGGGGGTGGAGGACCAGGGGCCGTCAGTTTGGTCGCGTAGTGGTTTGCCAGTGTTTGGACCTTGATGGATTTGTTGAGGTTGGCATTTTGGTCGGTTTTGGTTAGTGATTTGACTAGTTCAAATAACTCTCGTGGGCGATTGATTGCCTTGTTTAGGATGTTGGTGTGATGTAATTTTTTTGCATTGTTCACGTCGTCTTTGTATTTTGCGAGATGGGCCATGTATTTAGTTTTGAGATCGGAGGATTTGGTTTGTCTCCATTTTCTCTCTATTTTACGGAGCTCCCTTTTTGATTTTATTAGAGTTCCTGTGTACCAGGGTTCCGAGTTGATCTTATGTGGGTTTGATGTGTGTTTCAGAGTTGGGTTAGATGTATTTTGGATGTGTGTGTTCCATCTGTTAGTTAGTTCGTCTAGGTCTGTGGACTCTAGGTTTATGTGGGATGCAATGGTGCTTATGAGGTGTTCCTCGTTGAGTTTGCTGAATTTCCTAATGGGGTTGGTCATTCTCATCTCCTTTGAGTTTTTGGGCTGGCACTGTAGTTTAAGTTTACAGTTGATTTGGTGGTGGTCTGACCATGGTACTTGAGTTATGTTTATTATAGGTGGTTCATTGCTTTGTTGTGGATTTCTGGGTATGAAATCATATCTAGGATGTTTCCTCTATCGTGTGTGGGGTTGCTTATTATTTGTTGGAAACCCAATTGGTCGATGGCTTCATAGAAGGAGTCCGTGTGGGACGGAGGAATTGATGCTAGGTTCAAATCTCCGAGGATGATCTGGAATTTTTTGCTTTGTGTGGATGTGATGGTTTCTAGTGCTGTGGCTAGTGTTTCGTGCTGTGGTGAGGGAGGTCGATAGATTAGGCAGATGGATAATGCCATGCTCTCGACTTTAAGTAGGTCAACCGTTCATTGTAAATAGTTAAATCTAATTGTTCAATGTAAATGTATACATCTGTGTACAGTTGTTAAAATGTTCCCTGTAAACCGCCCTTGATCGCTGGAAGGGGCGGTATAGAAATATATACATAAATAAAAATAAAATAAGATCTGGATTTGTGACCGTAGATGTGGTTGTGAGTTGAAGGCTGGTTTTGGCTGCTATAAGGACTCCGCCTCCTCTTCTGTTGATGCGTGGGCAGTTGAATAGTTGGTATCCGGGCTTCTGTATTTGGTTCATTGTTGCAGAGTCTGAGTCAGTGAGCCATGTTTCTGTTATGCATAGGATATCTGGTTGTTCGTCAGTTAGAATGTTGTGGATAATATGCGTTTTATTCCTTATTGACCTAGCATTAATAAGGATAATGTTACATGTGTGATGTTCTTGGTGTGGGGTTCGTGTGAATTGTATTTGAGATCCAATAGTGTTCTTTGCTTTGGTTTTAGGGTGTTTTTGAGATTTGTTCCCTTTGATATGGGTGTGTCGTTGGGGTAATTTACTTGGTGTTTGTGTGGTGGTGATAGGATTTAAGTTGTATTGATGCAGGATGGGTAATGGAGGGGGGGGTGGAGAAGGTAGATTGGTGTATATAGTAGAGGAATGCAGTATTGTGAGTGTGGGATGGTTCTATATGAAGATGTTAGTATACACATGCACAAAATCAGGAAGGTGTGAGCAGGCTCCATTTTATGTCTGCCAGAAATACTTGGATTTTGGATTCGAGTGGCGCAGTGTGGGGTGAAGTCAAGGCAGCTGGCCTAGAGATGAGTTAGTGTAGGCCGGCAAGATAGTTGTTGGGTACCAACAGTCTAGCAGGGATAGATGGGTTGGGGTACAGCGTTTCTTATTATTTTCACAAAATAGGGATACAGTCCTAACGTTCCTTATCACTCAGTATAAACAGATACAGTATTGTGCGATACAGTCCTATCGTTACCTATCATTCAGTATAAACAGATACAGTATTGTGCGATACAGTCTTAAGGTTATTGCAAGAAGGTTATTGGGTTACTGCATTGAAATGTAACAACTTGCTGGTTAGAGATACTTTGTTTCATTTAGCTCTAAATAAACAGTAGTAGTCTTGTTCCCTGATGCAGAAAGGAAGTTTACACAGGAAAATCACCAGCAAAACCACTGCGCTAAAGCATAGTGCAGTGAGCAGACTAATCGCATGGAGGAGAATGAATTTTTAATTGCTCCCGATGTAAAAAACTGTGCTGAAACTTCGTGCAGTTTTATACTCTTCTCTTAACACTGGATCTTTATGCCAACTTTGGGCAGGTATAAAGATGCAGCGAGAAACAAAGGAATCATTTGAGGTGATATCTGATACTTTATTTATTTATTTTTATTTATTTATTAAAGTTTTTGTATACCGTCCTTTACCTCAAATGACTCAAAGAGGCTCAGATAATGTGCATTCCCAACTCGCCAATCCCAACACAACCCAAAAATCATTGGTAGCCCAGTTGCCCTAAATCCCCCACCCTCAAAACCCCCAGTAGCTAAGATACCACACCTCATCCAATCTATCTTGTACCTTAATCATTGGGGGGCAGGAGCAATGCCCCCTCACTCCTGTTCTCACTCCACCATCTTGGAAAATGATGACACCTGACTCAGCTCTGTGCATCCCAGGATGCATGGGGGGAAGGGGGGGTGTCAGTCCACCATACAAGGCTAATTTTGCACAGCATGGGATCAGCAAACTGACTAACCCTGCACAGTGCATTTCAGGATGCACCCCAGGGGTCAATCTGCCAATAAAGCTTTATAGGGCATATTGACCCTGCCCAGTGCATCCCAGAATTCATTTTGCAGGGTCAGGTACTGCAGTTTTCCAAAGTAGTGGCATGGGGGCATTACTCCCATGCCCATGCCCTCCAGTCCTTGCACCGCCCATGGTGGGAACAGGAGTTATCCACAGCCGCTTTTGCTTATGCTGAGGCTGAGTTTCAAAACGGCACCCATGACTCCTAGTGGTAATCTTGTAGTATTATTGCTAGGGATCAGGTTGCCAAATAAGGACAAAGAAACTATCCCTGTGGCATCTAATCATTCCCAACCCCCCCTCCACAACATTTGATCGTCCCTTTGACATCTTTGTGACATCTCATCGCCCCACCTAACTTCTCCCTCTGGTATGAAGATTCCCCTATCCAATCCTCCCATCATGAAAATCTTCTATTCAGCAGCCCATTTATTATTGGGGTCCCTAGTGTCTAGTGGGGGCAGCAGTGATCCTGAGTTGATTCTGCTCATGTTATTCCTGGGTTTCAAAGTGGTGTCTGTGATATCTAGCAGTAATCTCATAATACTACCTCTAGGGGGCAGACTGCCACATAAGGGCAAGGGCACAAAGCACCTCAACTCAAAACAGCTGTGATATGACTGTTTCACTTCTGCTAAGAAACTATGAGTAAAGCAGCCTGCACTGTGAGGCAGTTACAGCCCCCAGATAAAACAAGCCACTTGGCCCAGCTGGAACAGTTGTGCCTGTGGATGGACTTTCTTGCTGTACCGTGGGGAGGGGAGGGGGGCTCGGACTGGTTGGAGAGAGAATGACAGCCTTTCTGATTCCAAGGCAGACTGGGGGCGTAATCAAGTGCAATATATTTAGGGGTTGCTGAAAACCAACAGGCACGGGGAAAGTAACATACACTGCACCGCAGGTTCTACTTTAGAAACTCTACTGGGCAGGTTGGATGGACCATTTTGGTCTTTATCTGCTGTCATCCACCGCAATATGTTAAGATGTCTCTTGATAATACTTGCACATTCACCTTGCTTGTTTCTCTGGAGGCAAACAACCCCATAATTCATAATAGTCACACAATGAATGATAAATTATTCAATGATATCAGACGCCCCAATAAATCATGGAAGATCGGGGCAGACTAAAATCAGAAAAAGGAGGGCAGATATGTGTTTCAATCAGAAGTATTTTTGCAGTGAGGATTAATTTATTATCAGGGGATGGAAATCAGAATGTTATCTCTTAAAAATGGTAATCTTACGTATCGCAGCTAGCAAAGTGAAGCCTGCAGCTGGCTAACATAGAAAAGAATGCCCATCAATCTTCCTACCACAGAATTGGATCAAAAGTATTTTCACAAAACAACAGACAGGAAACTGAGAATTATAGAATAGTGATTACCCTGTGGAACTTCGATTACGATATAACTCACTCAAGATGATCTATGGTGGTATAGAAACAAGGTTATCAGAGTTCCCCAATGTAATTATCACTTCATTGTCCATGTTATTCTCGAGACTTTTGTTTATGGAAGATGATACTATAAGGGGTTTACTAAAAGCACTGTACTCATCGGAGTTTCACAGTGCCATTTTCAGTTGTTTGCATAGTTTGTTGACATACAGGGATACAATTTACAAGAACTTCGCCAAGAGCACAGTGGACTGGAGGAAACGCTTTTTGGCTCTGAGGCCTCGCCTGCAACAGCTCCAGGTGCGTTATGGGCTTCTGTATCCTGCCCGAATGTGCATGACTCTCCATAACCAAACCAAAACCTTTGATGAGCTGGAGGTACTGCATTTGTACCTGTAGGATAAAGAACTCCCACTGATGCGTTCAGGCCTGCAGATGGATGTACCCTGTCAAGGTTCTTGGTGGTGAGGAAGAGGCGGCCCGGTTGAGTGGCTGAATTCACGGGCGGATTGGACTGAGAATATAATTAATGTTAGTTGCAGAGAGTGTGTCTTTATGTTGAGTGGTATGTAACATGCTGTAATAGTGGCATAGGTTATGGGAAATGGTTGTGGGGCATAATGTTAAGGCGTAGACAGTGGGGTTGTTTGTTCTATTAATGGTGTCCCCTTGTGCCTTCCCTGCCCTTCTCAGGTTTGCCAAATTGATTACATAGGTAGGCATATACTCCTCAGGGGCCTGTTGGAGGAATTCTGGTTTATATGTTGGGGGATATGGGGCAGTTGGCCGCTGATAAAAGGAATGTAAGTTTGCCAGGCGTGACAGCACAGTTCTCCTTGCTGGGGGATAGAAGCATGGTTGAGCATGGGAAATTCTGGGCAATGTGGTTTTGTGTCAGTGGGGGCCCAAAAAGGGCAGGATATCCAACTCAGTTTTCTCTCAGACCCAAATATGGCTAAGTGGGCTTCCTTTAGAGTACTTTCTTTAAATGTGAAAGGAATAAACAACCCTGTAAAGAGGAAAAAGATTATTGCATACGGAAGGCGGGAGAAAGTAGATATCCTGTTTTTGCAAGAGACCCATTTAAATGCTAAGGAGTCTCTGAAGATAAGCATAAAGCCTTTTTCTTTGGTGGCATACTCCACGGTGATCCATAAACGCTGTGGGGTGGCCATCTTGGTTAAAAGCTCTCTTGTCTCGAGCAGCCTTCAGGTTTGCTCTGATACAGGGGGGAGATGGACTAAGGCTATAGTTAAAGCCGGGGCCTTAGAGCTGGCTTTAATCAATGTTTATGCTCCCAACCTAGACTGCCCAGAATTTATTGGGTCCCTCGCTGCGGAGGTATATGCTTCTATGGGGAAATTGATAATCTTAGGAGGGGATTTTAACTTTGTGTTGGATTCTATCATTGACAAGAAGCCTCCTAGGACCTCTCGACCCTCTAGGGCACAGATAGCTCTATTGTCTGTAATCAGGGAAGCGGGATTGGTGGATGTTTGGAGGTTACAGCACCCTGATGAGCAAGACTTTACCTTTTTTTTGACCCCTCATAAGACCCTCTCACGAATAGATTTTCTATTAATCTCCAAGTCATTGATTCCTAATACGGTATCATCACACATTCACCCTGCCCATGTCTCAGACCATGCAGCGGTTTCTGTTGTGATACATAATTGGAAGACACCCTTACACTCTCCAAGGTGGTCTCTTGACAGGTCCCTTCTGCGCGATGTGGACTTCTGCCAGAGAATTAAAGCTGCAATTGATGAGTATTTTAGATTTAACTCCCTTCAAGATACTACTGTCTGGGCTTGGTGGGAGGGCTTTAAAGCTTCCATTCGAGCCACTATCACGAGTTTTGGTATTCTGAGGGCTAGACAGGGAAACAAGCAACTGGCTGAGTTGGAATCCCAGATTAAGGTTGGGGAGCGTGTCTTAGCTAAGCGCTCTGAGCCCAGTATCCTCCTACGCCTACAGCGTTTGAGGTTTAAATATAACATACTGCTCACGAATGCTGCCTCACAAAGCATTAAAGTACAGAGGGGGGCTTATTATTGGGAAGGGAATAAGGCGGGGCGCCTGTTAGCTAATGCACTCCAGGGCCGCAAAGATGTTGGTCACATTGTGGCACTGAGAGACCCTCTTGAGCAATCCACGTTAACAAAGGACTCTGAAATAGCTGAAGCCTTCAGAACATTTTATGCCCAGCTATATACGTCCGATATAGAGTGCTCGCGGATAGCATTTGATAATCTGGTAGCTGGAATAAGTAGGCCAACACTGGATAAGGAAGAAAGAGAGGCGTTAGATCGTCCGATCTCCACAACTGAAATCTCCCAAGCTATTGACGCCTTAGCGGCGGGCAAAGCGGCCGGCCCGGATGGGCTTCCTACAGAGTTCTTTAAGGACTTTTCCAAAGAACTAGTCCCCCCCCCCTGCAGCAGTATTTTGATTTGCTTGCAGAAGCATCTCTTCAGGTGGGTTCCTTTGCTGCAGCGAACTTAATAGTTTTAGAAAAGGCAGGGAGGGACCCTGTGATGGTAGGTAATCATCGTACGATTTCTTTACTTAATGCGGACTATAAAATCTTTGCGATGATTCTGACACGTCGCTTGTCGAAGGTGGTGCCCCTCCTGACTAATCCGGATCAGTGTGGCTTTGTAGAGGGATGGTCGACCGCTGACAACGCTAGGCTCTTGTGTCACATCTTAGCACAAGGAGAGAAGGCTGGCAGCCCCCTGGTAGGGTTATCCCTGGACGCTGAGAAAGCTTTTGACCGTTTGGAGTGGTCTTTCCTGTTTTCTGGTCTCAAGTGGTTTGGCATAGGGGAGGGTTTCCTTCACTTGATCAATAACACAGGTACACTAAAAAAAATTTTTTTTAAACTACCTCTAATGTTTCGATTGATTTTTACGTTTTTTGGTGCCCTGAATCCAAATCTGGTAACCAATTTGCTCCATCACGTACAGATTTTTTGCTACATTGGGTTAGCAGTTTGAGGTGAACGTTTCAGATTGAGTGCGATCGAGATAAAAGTTTCTTGGATGAATTCTTTATACTAATTTCAAAGTTTAGTAAAAACACGATATTTGTCAACACAGTTTAGATTTTAAAGTCATTCTTGGGTCAATCAATCTCCTGGTGTGCCCGTTTCTTCTTCCCCTGAATGCTTCTCTTGGTGCGCTGCTTGGCGTATTTTTCATCTGGGGTTTCCCGCAGCAGCAACCAGCAGAAATCAGCCATCATAGTGGTGTTCCATCTTCCTTGGTACCTTCTCTCTGCGTCCTTGATGTCCTGGTGAAACCTTTCACCTTGTTCTTCACTGTACGCCCCCAAGTTTTCGGGAAAGTAGTTCACATGTGAGTGCAAGAAATGGACTTTCAGGCTCATGTTACAGCCTTGTTCTTTGAAGGCATTGAGCATCCTGGCAACAATATCCTTATAGTTCTCATCCCGCCTGTTCCCCAAGAATTTGAGAACAACATCCTTGAAGGAATCCCAGGCTTCTTTTTCCTTCTCAGACATCGTTTCAGCGAATGCTCCATCTGAAATGAGTTTCCTTATATCAGGGCCAACAAACACTCCTTCCTTTAGCTTTGCTTCAGAAAGTCGGGGGAACTTTGAGCAAAGGTACCGAAAGCACTCACCATCTTTTGGAAGGGACTTGATGAATTGCTTAATGAGACCCAACTTAATGTGGAGAGGTGGTAATAGAATTTTATCACGAGGTACCAAGCTCTCATGAACATTTTTCTCACCGGGTCTCAAATACTCCCGAATTGGCCAGTCTTTTTTCCCCCAGTGTAGGTCGCGGGCCCAGCTATCCCACAAGCAAAGGAAGCAGGGATATTTGGTGAAACCGGATTGCTGCCCTAATAGCATGGATAGAATTTTAAAGTCTCCACAAATCATCCACTTATGCTCATCATAACGAATCTTCTGAAGAATCAGGGCCAAATTCTCGTATTTTTCTTGGAGAATAACAGAGTGAGCAATAGGAACTGAAGCGAATGTGTTGCCATTATGAAGAACACCTTTTATGCTGTCTTTTGACGAATCAATGAACAGCCGCCATTCAGCAGGATCATACTTGAGTTTAAACTTTTCCATCACTCCGTATATATCGTTGCAAAATACCAAATCTTCCTCTTTGCTGAAATACTTCAAAAATTGTGTCTCGCGGTTGCGGTACCAATAAAAAGTTGTTCCTGGTGACAATAGATTTTTCTGTTTAAGCCGAGAACCTAGCAGTTGGGCAGCATCTTTTGGGAGTCCTAAATCCCGGACGAAATCATTCAATTCAGCTTGAGAGAAAAGTTCAGGTTTCGGATCTGGTTCAGTTTCAAACTCGGAAGTACTGGACTCATCGGGAAAAGCCATCTGATGAGTCTCATCATGATCAGAACCGTCCACACAAATATGATCCAAAGATTTTGGTGGTTCAGGCACAGGTACTTCGTTGCTATGAGGCATAGGCCTAATTGCTGAGGGAAGGTTGGGGTAACTTATTACGTTCTTATTTTTTAAGTTGTATCCCTTCACAATGCAAGAGCAAAAATAGCAGTCACTGCTGTGGTCTCTTTGTTCACGCCACATCATAGGTATTTCGAAACGAAATGCTTGTTTTTTACCTTTCATCCATAAGCGTAGATCTTCCTCACATGTCTTGCACACTTTGTGAGGAGCCCACGGTTTGTCTTGATCGCCTAACTTCAAACCGAAAAAGGCGAAATATACTTTTTTAATAAATGCAGAAATGTTCCTCTGCCGCTTTTTCACGGTATATTCCCCACAAATAAAACAAAAACTGGCCGGAGAGTTGACGCAACCTCTGGCTCTGTGAGCCATCACAAATACACAGCACTGCAAACTACAACTGTAGTGAACCACTTCGGAATAAAGCTGGATTACGACTGAGCAAACAAAAGGTAATAATGAACTTGCAAGAAACTGAAATTTGACAGGAACGTTCATGTCGCAACCACCGTGTTTGAGCGAGTGAACGAGGCGAGGCGAACAGGAAAGAACATTCCTTATATGGGTAAGAAATCTAAGAGTGTTATTCTTGGACTTATGTATAAATTTGAAAATAAATAACACAGGTACACTACCAAAAAACTGCCTCCAGTTTTGCAACTGATTCCTATAGATTTTGGGGTGCTGAATCCAGGAAAAATAGCCAAAATGTTCCATCACGTCACGTTTTCTTGCAAAATTAGATTTCTTAGCCATATAAGGAATGTTCACATAATTTCTTTTTAGCCGACTGCAGTTTATTTTCTTGGCCCAAAATAGAGGTTGTAATGGTTAACTAACTAGAAACACTCCCTCATGATATTTTAGAGTGTTTTGTATTCATTTTATACATTAACAGGACAATTGGGAGGCGGGGGGCTAAATCCAGTACTCGCGCTGGCGCACTCTGTTATTCTCCAAGAAAAATAGGAGAATTTGGCCCTGATTCTTCAGAGGTTTCGTTATGATGAGCATAAGTGGATGATTTGTGGAAACTTTAAAATTCTATCCATGCTATTAGGGCAGCAATCCGGTTTCACCAAATATCCCTGCTTCCTTTGCTTGTGGGATAGCCGGGCCCGCGACCTACACTGGGGGAAAAAAGACTGGCCAATTCGGGAGTATTTGAGACCCGGTGAGAAAAATGTTCTTCATGAGAGCTTGGTACCTCGTGATAAAATTCTATTACCACCTCTCCACATTAAGTTGGGTCTCATTAAGCAATTCATCAAGTCCCTTCCAAAAGATGGTGAGTGCTTTCGGTACCTTTGCTCAAAGTTCCCCCGACTTTCTGAAGCAAAGCTAAAGGAAGGAGTGTTTGTTGGCCCTGATATAAGGAAACTCATTTCAGATGGAGCATTCGCTGAAACGATGTCTGAGAAGGAAAAAGAAGCCTGGGATTCCTTCAAGGATGTTGTTCTGAAATTCTTGAGGAACAGGCGGGATGAGAACTATAAGGATATTGTTGCCAGGATGCTCAATGCCTTCAAAGAACAAGGCTGTAACATGAGCCTGAAAGTCCATTTCTTGCACTCCCATGTGAACTACTTTCCCAAAAACTTGGGGGCGTACAGTGAAGAACAAGGTGAAAGGTTTCACCAGGACATCAAGGACGCAGAGAGAAGGTACCAAGGAAGATGGAACACCACTATGATGGCTGATTTCTGCTGGTTGCTGCTGCGGGAAACCCCAGATGAAAAATACGCCAAGCAGAGCACCAAGAGAAGCATTCGGGGGAAGAAGAAACGGGCCCACCAGGAGATTGATTGACCCAAGAATGACTTTAAAATCTAAACTGTGTTGACAAATATCGTGTTTTTACTAAACTTTGAAATAAAAGTTTGCTAGTTATTACCACAGTGTCGGATCTCATTTATTAGAATTTTATTTTCACACCATCGGGTGTTTGTCTTCATGTATTGCAATGGTGCGGTTTGCGTTTTATATTCTTACATACATACCTGTACAACATTTTTTGCACATTTCTTTGCTTTGCTTTGTGTCTAACCTCGCTCTTATATGCTCAATGTTTGTGCACATGTATGTGGCTGTTTTAAGTGCAGACAATTTTGCTACCATCACAGTGTGTTTTGTTGACATTACTCTATTCTTATGTGCTGCCTTGTTACAATTTTCTTTATTCTTACTTGAATAACTACTAAACAATTAGTATAAAGAATTCATCCAAGAAACTTTTATCTCGATCGCACTCAATCTGAAATGTTCCCCTCAAACTGCTAACCGAATGTAGCAAAAAATCTGTACGTGATGGAGCAAATTGGTTACCAGATTTGGATTCAGCGCACCAAAAAACGTAAAAATCAATCGAAACATTAGAGGCAGTTTAAAAAAAATTTTTTTTAGTGTACCTGTGTAATTGGAAAAAAAAAAAAAAGCTTTCTTAGTTTTGGCTGAAGTTAGTGATGAGCAGTTCTCCAGTCATCTTCCTTTATGGCATAATCCTCTTTTTAAGATTAAGCAGAGGACATTTGCCTGGCGGCAGTGGTTTTCCAAAGGTATTTGGACTATAGGTCAACTAATTTGTAAAGGCCAGTGGAAATCATTTGAGAGACTGCAGAGAGAATTTAACCTCCCAGGGACATCGTACTTTCAATGGTTGCAGCTTAAACACTGCGTCCAGAAATCCAAGGTAGACATTACAAGCCTAACGGATGAGGAAGGGTTAACGAATACGATACGTGAGGCTGCATTGCTGACAGGGGTGGCTTCCTTCTATTATAAGAAATTACATCGAGGCCTCTCTTCTCAGGTAGTAGGCTTGCAAAATATATGGAATCATGATGTTGGCATCACCCTTACCCCAGAGAATTGGAAGAAACTATGGGCAAATCAAGTGAGGATTTCGAAGTCGGCCTCCATAACACAGACACTTCTCTTTTTTGCTCACAGGGCTTTTTACACTCCTGTTTGAGTGGCTAAATGGGATAAAAAGGCCAGCAATCAGTGTTGGTCGTGTTTAGAGAGCATTGGCACTTTCTCCCATATAGTCTTTGAGTGCCCGTGTGTGCAGATTTTCAGGGGTCGGGTCTGGGGGCAGATGCAAGGCTCTCACTGGGATTCCGCGAGGCTCTCACTTGGGAGATCGTAGGGTTCCGCTCAATTGTGGCTATCCCCTCACTGGGTAGGGAGCATTGTTTTCTGTTTGATTTTATGTTGGGCATAGCCATATATGAAATAGTTTTACACTGGAAATGTACTCACGAGTTTAACTGGTTAGCTTCGTCGAATAAGGTATGTCTGTACAGCAGCTATGAGCAGATGCCTAGGAAGAGCATTATGCTGACAGCTACCCACAGGACTAAATGGAAAGCCCTGAGAGACTTTGTAGAAGCAGCGGGTATACGTATTTAACAGGTATTCTTGCTGTGTGTTTGTAATTGTTATGTGTTGCGAGGAGAGCGTAACTGTCGCGTCTGCCTACTCAAGTTTTGTAAAGAGGCCAAGCCCATATGCACCAGAGGGGTGGGGGGAAGGTGGGGCGTTAGCTTATTTAGTTTAAGAGCCAATTTTACTGGCATTTTGTATCTGTTTGGAGATTTTCGTTTATGTTTCTTAATGGTTTTCTTTATGTTGTACCAAAAATGTAAATAAATATATATAAAAAAAAAATGATTTGACATACTGGGTCAGATCAATGGTCCATCAAGCCAGCATCCTTTTTGTAATGGTGGCCAATCCAGATCACAAATACCTGGCAGGTTCCCAAAAGGTGGACAGATTCCATGCTGCTTATCCCAGCAACATTAAAAGCGTTTACTACGTCATCTGAAAATGAATTCCAGAGCTTAATTAGGTGTTGAGTAAGAAAATATTCTACTTTGTAGCTTCATTGCATGTCCCCTAATCTTTTACTTTTGGAAGGAGTAAACAACCAATTCACATGTACTCATTCTACTCCACTCATTATAATGTACAGACCTCTGTCATATCTCCCCTAAGCAGTCTCTTGACCAAGCTGAAGGTCCTAACTTTTTAATTCTTTCTTCACTGGGGCATTTTTCCATGCCCTTTGTTATTTTGGGTGCTTTTCTCTGTGCCTTTTCCAATTCTGCTATATCTTTTTTTAGATCTGGCAGCCAGAACTGCATGTACTCTAATGCTCAAGGCAGCATAGAAATATAGAAACACAGAAACATGATGGCCGATAAAGACCACATGATAAAGACATGATAAAGACCATATCAACCACTACAACAGTCCCCTTTTTTCCTTTAGAGATCATCTGTGTTTGTCCCATGCTTTTTAAAATTCAGATACTGTCCTCATCTCTACCACCCCCACTGGGAGACTGTTCCACACATCTACCACTCTTTCCGTAAAGAAATATTTCCGCATATTACTCCTGAGTCTATCCCCTTTCACCCTCATCTTATGTCTCCTCATAGAAGAGCTAGCCTTTAATTTAAAGAGGCTCTCCTCTCCTCCTGTGCGTTTATATCTTGGAGGTATTTAAAAGTCTCAGTCATAACCCCTCTATCACTCCTTTCCTCTAAAGTATACATATTAAGATACTTAAGTCTGTCCTCATATGCTTTATAATGAAGATCACTAACCATTTTAGTAGCCACCCTCTGCACTGACTCCATCCTGTTCACATCCTTTTGAAGGTGCGGTCTCCAGAATTGCACACAATACTCCAAATGAGGTCGCACCAAAGACATATACAGAGGCACTATCACGTCCTTTCCTCTGCTGGCCATTCCTCTCCCTATGCACACAATCATCCTTCTAGTTTTTGCCGTCACCTTTCCTACTTGTTTAGCTACTTTAAGATCATCAGACACAATCATGTCTAGGTCCCGCTGTTCTTTGTGGACAGAAGTATTTCACCCCCTATACTATATCTCTCCCTTGGATTGTTGCAGTCCAAATGCATGACCTTGCATTTTTAACATTAAATCTCAGCTGACAAATTCTAGATCATTCTTCAAGATTAGCGAGATCCCTCCTCATGTTATCTACACCTTCCTGGGTGTCTATTCTATTGCAGATTTTGGTATCATCTGCAAAGAGGCAAACCTTACCCAACAGCCCTTCCGCTATATCACTGACAAAGATGTTAAAAAGAATCGGACCAAGGACAGATCCTTGGGGCACACCACTGGTAACCTTCTTCTACTCAGAGTGAGCTCCATTTACCTGTACTCTTTGTTGCCTCCCACTCGGCCAATTTCTAACCCAAGCAGTAACTTAGGGTCCATCCCAAGGGTGCTTAGTTTGTTAATACGTCACCTGTGAGGAACGGTGTCAAAGGTTTTACTGAAATCCAAATACACCATATTTAAGGCTCTCCCTCGGTCCATCCTTGTTCACCCAGTCAAAGAAATCAATCAGATTTGTCTAACAAGACCTGCCCCTGGTGAATACATGCTTCTTCGGATCCAGTAATCCATTTGACTCCAGAAATCTCACTATTTTCTTTCAGAAGTACGTCAAATAATTTACTCACCACTGAGATTAAACTAACTGGCCTGTACTTTTGAACCACATCTTTACTTCCGCGTTTGTGTAAAGGGACTACATGTGCCTCTCTCTAGTTCTCTGGCACCACTCCCGACTTGAATGAGGCATAGAAAAAGTCAGTCAATGGAGCTGTTAGAACGTCCCCAAGTTCTCTCAGTATTCTCGGGTGTATCCCATCTGGTCCCATCGCTTTGTCTACTTTAAGTTTAGCTTGTTCCCCATGAATACAGTCCTCTGAAAATTGCTCAAGATGCCCTTCGCCTCTATTGCTGTTTGTGGGTGTTTTCTGAGGTCCTGTTCCTGGTTCTTCTTCTGTGAACATAGAACAGAGACATTTGTTTATGTTTATGTTTATGTTTAATAAAACCTGATAGACCGCCCTTCACAATAAAATCAGAGCGGTTTATAACATATAAAAACCTTTAAAATAGGGCGCAAGGCCGGTAAAAGGAAAAGAAGTTACATTTCATAAAAAGAAAGAGGAAGAACAGAAAGGGCAGGAGAAAGTGGGAGGGGAGGAGTGAGATTATAGAGAGGGGGGAGAAGTAGGGAGGTTAAAGGCTAGGGAAAAGAGGTAGGTTTTTAGCTGCTGTTTAAATGCTGAGTGGGAGGGTTCTAAATGGATAGAGGAGGGAAGGGAGTTCCATAGTGCGGGGCCTATAAAGAAAAAAGCTGAAGAGCGGGTGGATTGCAAGTGGGCGGCAGAGGGGGGGGGAAGGGTAAGCCGGTTTATGTGAAATGAACGGGGGGTATATCTGGGAGTGTGGAAGTGAATTAAATCGGCTAGGTATTGTGGGGAGTTGGTGTGGAGGGCCTTGTGAACCAAAGTAAGTAGTTTGTATTGAAAGCGGAAGGGAAGAGGCAACCAGTGTAGATGGATAAGCAGAGGAGTTATATGGTGCGAATGAGAAGAGTGTGAAAGAAGGCGGGCTGCGGTATGCTGGATTCTTTGAAGGCGGTGTAAATGAGAAGAAGGCAGGCCAATAAGGATAGAGTTAGCGAAATCAACCCTGGACATGACAAGAGAGAGAAGGAGGGTAGATAGGGCAGAAGGAGAAAGAAAAGGACGGACAGCATGGATTTGACACAGGAAATAAAAGGAAGTTTTAGTAATATGTGAGATATGGGCGTGAAAGGAAAGATCTGAATCAAAGAGAACACCAAGATAGCGGAAGGTAGTGACTAAGGATATGGGAGTGTTAGACAAGGAAGGAGCTAACGAGGGGGAGGGGTGACTGTGGGGGAACCAAATAGCAGTGGTTAAGCAATTCCACTTTGTCCTCCTCAGCTTCTACATATTCCTCCCCTTCACCCTTGAGTCTGACAATACCACTTTTGCCCTTCTTCTTCTCACTAACATATCTAAAAAATGTCTTATCCCCCCATTATATTGCATTGGCTATTTCCTCCTCTTTTTAAATCTTTGCTTTCCTGACTACTTTGTTAGCTTCTCTAAGCTTTTCCAAATATAGTTGCCTGTCTTCTTCTCTCTGTGATAACTTGTATCAGAATATAGAAAGACTAGGGGACATGTAATGAAGCTACAGGGTAAACTATTTAAGACAAATAAGAGAAAATATTTTTTCGCTCAACGTGTAATCAAACTCTGGAATTTATTACCGGAGGATGTAGTAAAAGCTGTTAGTGTAGCTCGGTTTAAAAAAGGTTTTGATAAGTTCCTGGAGGAAAGGTCCATAAACCGTTATTAAAAGGGACCCAGGATATCACCGCTTGACCCAATACAAGCATTGTGGAACCTGTGTCATTTGGGGAAACTGCTAGATTGACCTAGATTGGCCACTGTTGGAAACAGGATACTGGGCTTGATTGACCTTGGTCTGACCCAGAATGGCTTATTTTATGTTCTTAGGTTCTTATGCTCTTATGACATTAGCTGGAAGGTACAGGAAGGAACATCAGAAGAGGTTTGGCCAAGTTCCTGGAGGAAAGGTCCATAAACCATTATTAAAAAGGGATCCAGGATATCAACGCTTGATGGACCTTGGTCTGACCCAGTATGGCATATCTTATGTTCTTATGTTCTTATGAAGGCCTCCCTCTTTTTTTTCACCTTTTAACTACTTCTTTCAAAAACAGCGGTCTCTTTTTCCTTTTACCTTTATTTACCATTTTAACAAAAAGGCTGGTTCCCCTTAAAATATCCCCTTTCAGTTTTGCCCACTGTTTTTCTACATCCCCCAGCTGTTCCCATCCCACTAATGATTCACTGAGGTATTGGCCCATCTTGGCAAAGTTATTTTTCCTAAAATCTAAGACCTTCGCTTTTGAATGGATTTTATCAGCCCTAGTCCTAATACTGAAACACACCATCTGGTGATCACTGGATGCAAAATGATCACCCACTATAACATCAGAAACAATTTCACTATTAGTAAGCACCAAGTCCAGTATGGCCCCTTCATGTGTGGGTTCTGTTACCAGTTGCCTGAACAGTTCTCCCTGTAGAGAATCCAGGATCTCCTTACTTCTAGATGAAGGACTAGAAAGGGGGACTGTTACTTCTGGAGAGAAATCTGCAACTGTGAGTATATACTTCTGGTAATTTTCTAAAAAGAATTCTTTGTATTAAAGATACTTAATCTGTGAACCCACTGTTTTTTGTTGGATCAGTTAGGGCCTAGTAGCAGCAATTAAAGTTTGAATTTAAAACACAGAGTAGAGCTTTCTGGTTACATTTCATACCCAGCAGAGAGCTTGTAGTTTAAATTTAATAGTCACTCAGGGCCAAGTAACAGCAAAGTACTTTTAGTTTAAATTTAACACACAGAAGAGAGCTTTCTGGTTAAATTTAGTACCCAGCAGAGAGCTTGTAGTTTAAATTTCAAAAGAAGTTAGAGCCTAGAAGCAGCTAAGAGCTATAATTTAAATCAAATCAGAATTTAGCTTACCTCAGTAGCACAAGACAGGGTACTGTGTAGCAGCCCTCTTTTAATAAGCGTTATTTCCCACCCACCCCTGGGATAATCATAGCTTTATAGGTACTTACACATCTTAAAAGACAGGAGGTGCTTTCAGGTGAAGCTCATTACCCAAATCAGTCATACACTAACGACCTGAGATTAATTAAGCTTCAGGTGAACAAGGTATATTAAATGTATTAGGTACAGTTTTATTGGTATAAATACCCATAGCAACCCCTAGTAAGTAAGAACTTAAAGATCTAGACACAAACTTAAAACTAAGATGCAGACAGCAGTCCAGCAGCGGGATGGGGGCTTTCCAGTCTTTTGCATTGAGTGTCACATGTATGATTTTCTCCCAGTTGGTGAGAGGTCTTACGTGTGCACTAGGTGCAAGGAGCTCTTTGCTCTCAGGGAACAAGTCCGTTCTCTAGAGGCTAAAGTAGCAGACTTGGAAAACATAAGACAGACAGAGAGGTACATAGACGAGACCTACAGAGATATAGTCCTGAAGTCCCACCTCCAGTCTGGCAGCACCCCTGTTGCCATGGAGGAGAGAGGTCACGTGACAGGAGAGCATCACCCTGGTGTGGCAGGAAGTGATCCTGTAACTAGGACCTGTCCTCCAGGTGATGTAAAACCCTCTCGTACCGAGGAGGTTTCTCCAGGGCCATGTGCCCATGAGGGAAGGGTTAGGACAGCCGTTATAGTTGGTGATTCGATCATTAGGCATGTAGATAGCTGGGTGGCTGGTGGACGTGAGGATCGCCTGGTAACATGCCTGCCTGGTACGAAGGTAGTGGACCTCACGCGCCACCTAGATAAGGTCTTAGATAGTGCTGGGGAGGAGTCTGCTGTCTTGGTACATGTTGGTACCAATGACATAGGAAAATGTGGTAGGTAGGTTCTGGAGGCAAAATTTAGGCTTTTAGGTAGGAAGTTGAAATCCAGAACTTCCATGGTAGCATTCTCCGAAATGCTTCCTGTTCCACGCGCAGGACCCAAAAGGCAGGCAGAGCTCCGGAGTCTCAATGCGTGGATGAGACAATGGTGCAGAGATGATGGTTTTGGATTTGTTAGGAACTGGGGAACATTCTGGGGAAAGGAGGGGCTCTTCCAAAGGGATGGGCTTCACCTTAACCGGGATGGAAGCAGGCTGCTGGCATTAACCTTTAAAAAGGAGATAGAGCAGCTTTTAAACTAGATATTAGGGGAAAGCCGACAGTCACCCAAGAGCGGATGGTTTGGAAGAATGTATCCTTGAAGGATACTACCAAAAGCAGAGAGGTTCCACAAAAGAGTAAAGTAGCCCAAATGCCCTCAAGTATGGAGCAGACAGAGCTTAAAGATCCCAATTTACCCATGTCTAACAATAGCCAAATTAACATGAATAAAATACATTCTCTAAAATGCTTGTATGCAAATGCTAGAAGTCTAAAGAATAAGATGGGAGAGTTAGAATATATAGCACTAAATGAAAGGTTAGATATGATTGGAATATCAGAGACATGGTGGAAGGAGGACAACCAGTGGGACACTGTGATACCTGGGTACAAACTATATCGTAATGATAGAGCTGATCAAATTGGTGGAGGGGTTGCGCTCTATGTTAGAGAGGGCATTGACTCAGAAAGGATTAAAGTTTTGCAGGAAACAAAATCTGCTGTGGAATCTATATGGATTAAAATTCCATATAAAAGGGGGAAGGCAATGGCAGTGAGGGTGTACTATCGAGCACCTGGCCAGAATGAACAAATGGATGATGAAATGCTCAAAGAAATCAAGGAACCTAACAAAAGTTACAGCGCAGTAATAATAATGGGTGATTTCAATTACCCCAGTATCGACTGGGTCAGTGTCACGTCAGGACATGCTAGGGAGATAAAGTTCCTAGATGAAATAAATGACTGTTTCTTGGAGCAGCTGGTTCACGAACCGACCAGAGGGGAAGCCATATTAGACCTAGTCCTTAGTGGAACACCAGATCTAGTGCAAGATCTGGTGTTCCACTATTGGGGCCACTTGGCAATAGTGATCATAGCATGATCACCTTTGATTTAATTAGTGGAGGAGGGATAGTAAGGAAATCCACAGTACTACCTTTTAACTTTCGAAAGGGAGACTATGATAAAATGAGGAAAACAGTTAAGAAAAACTAAAAGGAGCAGTTGCAAAGGTCAAAGACGTACATCAGGCTTGGCTGTTGTTGAAAAATACTATCTTGGAAGCCCAGACCAACTGTATTCCACGCTTTAAGAAAAGTGGAATGAAGTCAAAAAAACTGCCAGCATGGTTTAAAGGTGAGGTCAGAGAGGCTGTTGTTGCCAAAAAAGCATCTTTCAGGAAATGGAAAAAAGAGCCAAACGACGAAACCTGGAAACAGCACAAGCACTGGCAAGTCAAATGCAAGGCATTGATAAGGCAGGCAAAGAGAGAATTTGAGAAGAAGCTTGCTGCGGAAGCAAAAATTCGAAGTAAAGACCTTTTCAAGTACATTCGTAGCAAAAAACCTGTGAGAGAGTCAGTTGGTCCATTAGATGATAAAGGGGTTAAAGGAGCACTAAGAGGCAACAAGGCGATAGAGGAGAGATTGAATGAATTCTTTGCTTCAGTCTTTACTGAGGAAGATGTAGGGATGTTACCCATGACTGAAGTGGTATTTAAAGATGTGGAAGAATTGAAGGAAATATCGATACATCAGGAAGATATATTACAACTATTAGATAAACTGAAGAGTAGCAAATCACCTGGGCCGGATGGTATACATCCAAGGGTGTTGAAAGAACTGAAATATGAGATTGCAGACCTGCTATTAGTAATCTGTGAACTATCATTAAAATCATCTCTAATACCTGAAGATTGGAGGATCGCCAATGTAACACCAATTTTTAAAAAGGGTTTCAGGGGTGATCCGGGAAACTACAGACCGGTGAGCCTGACATCAGTACCAGGAAAAATGGTAGAAACCATCATAAAGAATAAAATTACTCAGCATGTAGATAGTCATGACCTAATGGGAGACAGCCAACATGGCTTTAGACAAGGAAGATCTTATCTTACTAATCTGTTATGTTTCTTTGAAGGAGTGAATAATCAGGTGGACAAAGCTGAGTCGGTTGATATTGTGTATCTGGACTTTCAGAAAGCCTTTGACAAGGTCCCTCATCAGAGATTTTTGGCAAAACTAAAGAGTCATGGGATAGGAGGCAGTGTACTATTGTGGATCAGGAACTGTTTAAAAGATAGAAAGCAGAGGGTAGGGCTAAATGGCCAATTTTCCCAATGGAGAAAGGTGAATAGTGCTGTACCCCAGGGATCTGTGCTCGGTCCGCTGCTTTTTGACATATTCATAAATGACCTGGAAAGTGGAATAACGAGTGAGGTTATCAAATTTGCAGATGACACAAAACTATTTAAAGTTGTTAAAACCCAAGAGGATTGTGGAAAATTGCAAGAGGATCTTGATAAATTGGAAGACTGGGCATCAAAATGGCAGATGAAATTTAATGTGGACAAGTGCAAGGTTATGCACCTAGGGAAGAACAACACAAACTATGGTTACACGATGCAAGGTTCCACATTAGGAACCACCACCCAGGAAAAAGATTTAGGCGTCATTGTGGATACCAAAATAATAGAAAAAGTGGTACAAATCCAGACACAGGAATACCTAGACTCATCCTACCCACTTGATGAACACCAATATGGATTTAGACCTCAACATGGAGTTGAAACACTCTTAACAGTCTTAACTGACGTACTACTGAGAGGGATTGACAATCACAAACAAGCATTTATACTCCTATTTATTGATATTTCGGCAGCATTTGATAGTGTTCACCACACTATAATGCTTAATAACCTGAAACAAATAGGAATAAATGCCACTGTACACAAATGGTTCACCTCTTATCTTAACAACAGAACACAAAATGTAAGAATAGGCAACCAAACATCAACCATTTATAAACAAGAAATTGGACTCCCACAAGGCTCTGCGCTTTCAGCCCTCCTGTTCAATATTTACATTAAACCAGTCTGCAATATTTTTAAAAAATTTGGAGTATACTATCATCTATATGCAGATGATATAATGATGTACATCCCTTTCACAATTCCTAACTTACCAATAAAACAACTATCAGATTGTTTCAATGAAATAACAACCTGGCTAAAAGCTCAAAACCTCCACATTAATCATTCAAAAACAGAAGTCCTAATTGTAACAAAAAGCCAGTCATATATCCCTCCAACCCACATAACAATACAAAATCATGACATTAAAATAAAAAACGAAATAAGATACCTAGGTGTTATACTAGACACACATCTGACGATGACTACTCATATCAGAAAAACTATAAAGAAAATATACTTTAAACTCAAAATCCTTAAACAACTTCGCCCATTAGTACACCTACAAGACTTCATTAATATAATCCAGGCTACAATAACCCCACACTTTGATTTTGCTAACCTAATTCTTCTAGGAATAACAAAACAAAATATCAAAAGAATCCAACTAGCACAAAATGCAGCAGCTAGAATTATAATGAAAGCACACTCATTCCAGCACATAACACCAATACTAGCTTCCCTTCATTGGTTACCAATTCAAAGCAGAATAATATATAAAACTACAATAACTACTTTTAAAGCATTAAATCACATGGCCCCAATCCCAATAAATAACCTAATCAGTATGGAACCTCAAAAAACTACACACCGAAAAGAACACTCAAATAAACTAAACTCTCCTCATGATTTCATAAAAGCAAATAAATTAACTAACAACAGAGCTTTCTCTCATGCAGCCCCATCCACCTGGAATTCCCTTCCAGAGGACCTAAGATCTATAAAGGAAATTATGGAACTCCGTAAGAAACTAAAAACTTATCTATTCTCCATGCACTACGGCAACATAGATAACCCCTTGATTTACTCAGATAACGGCTAAAATCACCTGACTGAGTAATACTAAATCCTACAATTTAACAGAAAAACCACTGAACTAAAAACGCTATGATTAAACCCTAAAGTACCACTACTTGTATCTGTATATAGTTTATCTGTATATAGTTTATTGTACATAGTTTAAAAGCAAGTTTTATGCTGTTATGTATTAGCCTATGCTGTTAACCAATATATTGTTTATTGTTACATAATGTTCGATGTAAAACCAAGCTCTTGCTTTGTGGATTTTGTTTTATTGTAAACCGCAACTGAACTCTGGAAGATGCGGGATATAAATGATTGTTAAATAAATAAATAAAATAAATACCATGTTAAAACCCTCGGCCCAGTGTGCAGCGGCGGCCAAGAGAGCAAATAGAATGCTAGGTATGATAAGGAAAGGAATGGAAAATAAAACAAAAGATATTACAATGCCTCTATATCGTTCCATGGTGAGACCGCACCTTGAATATTGTGTGCAATTCTGGTCGCCGTATCTTAAAAAGGATATAGCGATTTTAGAAAAGGTTCAGAGAAGAGCCACCAAAACGGTAAAGGGGATGGAAGGATACTCCTATGAAGAAAGGTTAAAAAGGTTGGGGCTCTTTAACCTGGAAAAGAGACGGCTGAGGGGAGATATAATAGAAGTCTATAAATTAATGAACGGAGTGGAATGGGTAAACGTAGATCAACTGTTTACGTTATCAGAATATAGAAAGACTAGGGGACATGCAATGAAGCTACAGGGTAAACTATTTAAGACTAATAAAAGAAAATATTTTTTCACTCAACGTGTAATCAAACTCTGGAATTTGTTACCGGAGGATGTAGTAAAGGCTGTTAGTGTAGCTGGGTTTAAAAAAGGTTTGGACAAGTTCCTGGAGGAAAGGTCCATAAACCATTATTAAGAAGGGACCCAGGATTTCAATGCTTGAACCAATACAAGCATTGTGGAACCTGTGTCCCTTGGGGAAACTGCTAGGTACGTATGACCTAGATTGGCCACTGTTGGAAACAGAATACTGGGCTTGATGGACCTTGGTCTGACCCATTATGGCATATCTTATGTTCTTATGTTCTTATACTGCAGCAGGAATGTGCCAATCAACATCTGGCATATTGAAATCCCCTATCAGTAGCACTTCCTTTTCCCCGGCAATGCTGCGTATGTCTTCAATTAACTCTAAGTCCCTCTCTTCCTCCAGTGAGAGTGGTGTGTATATCACGCCAATGCAAATAGCTTTCTCTTTCCCTCTTTCTAGTTTAATCCACAGTGCCTCCTCTCTGCCTTTTAAACCTTGTATTTCCATAGCTTTAATATTATATTACATATAGTGCCACTCCTCCTCCCCTTATTCCTACCCTGTCCTTTCTGTATAAAGTATAGCCTGGTATAGTTACATCCCAGTCATGTTGTCTGTGAACAATGTCTCTGTTACTACCACTAAATTTAAGTCAGCCTCTCTCATTAAAGCCTCAACATCTGGTATCTTCTTTCCTATGCTATGGACATTTATATACACTGCCCTCCATATGTTGCCCCTTTTACCCATTTCCATAAAGGTATTTAATGTTTCATGTATCTGGGGGCTTTCACTTATCTGGGGGCTTTCTTCACCCTTCCCCAATGAATCTAGTTTAAAGTCCTCTTCAGTAGGTTAGCCAGTCTGCTACTGAAGAAACGTTAACCCTTCTTGGACAGATGGATACCATTTCTGCTCTGCAACCCTTGGAACAGCAGCCCATGGTCCAGGAAACCAAAACACTCTTAATGACACCATCCATGCAGTGATGCATTCATCTCCAAAATGCAAGCTTCTCTACCCTGGCCTTTACCCTCAAGGGGGAGGATTGAAGAGAACACCACCTGTGCCCCTATCTGCTTTACTCTCTGTCCCAGAGCCATGAAGTGCTCAGAGGGATACCTGGCAGTATCATTTGTGTTGACATGGATGAGCAAGACTGGGTAATAGTCAGTGGGCTTGAGTCTCGACAAACTTTCCGTAACATCTCGGATTTTGGCACCTGACAGAGAGCACACCTCTCTGGACATCAAGTCTGGTTGGCAGATGGATGCCTCAATACCCCTTAGAAGAGTCACCAACCACCACTACCCTTCGCTTCCTTGTGGTCACTTATTCTGCATCTTTGGGGTGCTCAAGCTCTGGTTCTTCCCTTTCCAGGGATGCTTTCACATCCTCCACTTCCAGGGATGCATAATGGTTCTTCAATTCAAGGGGTTGGAGGAGTTGGAATGGTGATTCTGCAGGCCTTGGTGACTCGTATCCAACCTTTGTCATTCTGTAGGCTACCATCTTCTCCTCTTCTGCTGAAAAACTTAGATGTTTCAAGAAGCATGTCATCAATGTACTTCTCATTGTCTTGAATGCTCCTCATCCTCTTCTCTGAGCCCCTCCACTTGTTTCCTGAGAGCTTCAGCAGGCAGGTATCCTGCAAATGGAACTGGTCCATCTGGCATTGTGATCTCCATCTGGACAGAGGCAAAAGCTGTAACAAGGGCAACAATTTTTGCAATATGATTTTTCACAGCCATTGTTCAGTTGATGGAGCTTAGGTACCTGTTGAAGCAAAAGAGAGAGAGACTTACTAAAGTACCAGCCGGTTTCCCAGCTGTCCTTTCAGAAAAAAAGCAGTTAACCTCTTTTTAAGTGTGTTCTAAATGTGCTGTTCCAAGTCCCTGTGTGTAGCTAAGTGGGCAGGTGCCCTATAAAGTAAGATTGCTAACATGGGGTGGGTGGGAGTTGGGGGGGGGAGGGAACTAACACCTGATGAGGTATCAGTAGCTTCAAAGAGCTGAGAAAGATACTAAAAACAGAGTTTTAAACCTACATGACTAAAGAAAATATTTCTCCTTTTGAACTAAAGCACCAAAAATAATGTAATTTTGTTTTAAAAATGAACCAAAACCCATTTAAGAGCTACCAGGCAGAGAGCTAGTAATTAAAAGCCACAAACTCTTACCTTTGCTTGGAATGCAGAGCCCCTGTTAGGAATACCTCAACAGTGTAAGGTTCTGAAGACTTTTATGCAGCCCTCAGCTGCTCTCAGTTCTTTCACAGGTTAATTAGGCCCACTTACTCCTGATGAGGTGTCATTAGTTTCAAAGAGCCGAGAAAGATACTAAAAGCAGAGTTTTAAACCTACACCACTAAAGAAAATATTTTCCCTTTTGAACTAAAGCACCAAAAAGAATGTAACTTTGTTTTAAAAATGTACCAAAACCCTTTTAAGAGCTCTCAGGCAGAGAACTAGTAATTAAAAGCCACAAACTCTTTCCTTTGCTTGGAATGCAGAGACCCTGTTAGGAATGCATGTCCACTAAAGTGCATTACCTTGAGTGTGGGGATTAGTGTGTGATTTGGGCACTGCACTAAAACATAGCGTGGACCCCTGCACTAAAAATCCCATGCTGCCTGGGTTGTGCACGACAAGGTGGAGACTGGTGGGAGGGGGTGAAATGAAGAAGTTGCACGCACATCATTGCTAGTGTAGGCATTAGCAGTCTGCACTGTGATTTCTGCCATTAGCATGGGGGCACTTAACATCACCTCGATGGGTAGTGTTAAGTGCATCCAGGTGACAGCTAGCAAGGTGTTGCATCTTGGGCCTGCGCCTACTGAAGATGCCACATTCGCGTTACCGGTGCGGGCTTTAGTGAACATGCTTCAAGGTGCGATTGCACCATGGAGCAATACAGATGCATTATGATATCCTTTGCTTTATTCTTTATTCCTCTCCTATAATTCCAAGCATTCTATCAGCTTTCTTGACTGCTGCTGCACACTGATCAGAGGATTTCACAGTATTATTCACAGGGACACCTAGATCCTTTTCCTGGGTGGTGATTTTTAATGTGTAGTTACTGTATAGTTTGGATTGTTCTTCCCTAATGCATAACTTTGTGCTTGAACAAAACACCACCACAAAAAATTCAGCAAAAATTACTCAACACAAAAAATTGCAATAAAAATATCTTAGTCATCAACTATTCATCATACTCTTAAATATACAAATTCTCAACATTTATACTCAAAAATAATTTTGAAATGTTTTTAACAGTATCTTCACCAAGTTTTCAAAAATGATCTCTTTTCCGCATGCTAGCACAACTACAATAGGGGTTTGCTATACATATTTATAAAACAGAGCTCACACACTGGCAAAAAGCGAGCAATAATTTCATTAAGAACTACATATCAAATGATAACTTGGAGGCAGCCACTTTTTATACATCGATAACAAATTAAGCTCCAGAGGTTGAAACCAGAGCAGAGCCTCTGGCAGATGAGGGGGACTTTGGTAGCCTCACACTAAGGAAGTTAAGATCATGAGCTGAAGATAATATCTTCGGGCCCAATTGTCAAAGGTCTTTACATGGATAACTGCCCTAGATTTTAAGGGGGCAAGGTGTGGGCATAAATAGGGTTTGGTTTGGGTGGATTGAAGTGAGTAAATTATACACCATGGGCCTATTGTGGATCAGAAACTGGTTAAAAGATAGAAAGCAGAGGGTAGAGTTAAATGGCCAATTTTCCCAATGGAGAAAGGTGAATAGTGGTGTACCCCAGGGATCTGTGCTGGGTCCGCTGCTTTTTGACATATTCATAAATGACCTGGAAAGGGGAATAACGAGTGAGGTTATCAAATTTGCAGATGACACAAAACTATTTAAAGTTGTTAAAACCCAAGAAGATTGTGGAAAATTACAAGAGGATCTTGATAAAATAGAAGACTGGGCATCAAAATGGCAGATGAAATTTAATGTGGACAAGTGCAAAGTTATGCACCTAGGGAAGAACAATCCAAACTATGGTTATACAATGCAAGGTTCCACATTAGGAACCACCACCCAGGAAAAAGATTTAGGCGTCATTGTGGATAACATGTTAAAACCATCGGCCCAGTGTGCAGCGGCGGCCAAGAGAGCAAATAGAATGCTAGGTATCATAAGGAAAGGAATGGAAAATAAAACAAAAGATATTATAATGCCTCTATATCGTTCCATGGTGAGACCGCACCTTGAATATTGTGTGCAGTTCTGGTCGCCGTATCTTAAAAAGGATATAGCGTTATTAGAAAAGGTTCAGAGAAGAGCCACCAAAATGGTAAAGGGGATGGAAGGATACTCCTATGAAGAAAGGCTAAAAAGGTTAGGGCTCTTTAACCTGGAAAAGAGACAGCTGAGGGGAGATATGATAGAAGTCTATAAATTAATGAATGGAGTGGAATGGGTAAACGTAGATCGATTGTTTATGTTATCAGAATATGGAAAGACCAGGGGACATGCAATGAAGCTACATGGTAAACTATTTAAGACTAATAAAAGAAAATATTTTTTTTCACTCAACGTGTAATCAAACTCTGGAATTTGTTACCGGAGGATGTAGTAAAGGCTGTTAGTGTAGCTGGGTTTAAAAAAGGTTTGGACAAGTTCCTGGAGGAAAGGTCCATAAACCATTATTAAGAAGGGACCCAGGATATCAATGCTTGACCCAGTACAAGCATTGTGGAACCTGTGTCTTTTGGGGAAACTGCTAGGTACATATGACCTAGATTGGCCACTGTTGGAAACAGGATACTGGGGTTGATGGACCTTGGTCTGACCCAGTATGGCATATCTTATGTTCTTATGTTCTTATAAGTGAATTCATTCTACTGCTTCTCTCTACCTCTCTTCTTTCCCTGCACCCCTCCTCGTGAACTCCGCTCTTTCATTGGCTTGTTTCTCTCTTTGCCCTTTTCTTCCACTGCCAAATCCAGACTTTGATCCTTTCACCTTGCTGTTCCTTATGCCTGGAGCAAACTACCTAAGTCTTTACATCAGGCTCCATCTCTCCCCCTTTTCAAATCCATGCTAAAGGCTCACCTCTTTGAGGCTGCTTTTGGATCCTGATCCCTTGTTTTCCTTGTGTCTCCTTACCTTTCACTATTGTACATTTGTTCTCAGCTGTTGTTCTGTTCATCTTAATTAGAACGTAAGCTCTGAAGAGCAGGGACCGTCTTTTATATGTATCTGTACAGTGCTGCATACACCTTGTAGCCCTATATAAATGAATAATAATAATAGCAGTAGTAGTGGATTCAGGCTTTACATTCCCCATTTTACAAGAAAAATACATGTGAAGACTTAGACATTCCACATCCGCCTTTACACCTTCCCTGAAGCACACATATGTGCCAGCTTAAAGGGGCAGGCACATAGGCTGACAGAAGCCCCGCTTCTGAATCCCCCAACATCAACAAAAGCCAATTCCCCCCCCCCACACTGAGCACCATCAATATCCATCTCCCTCATCCTGCAACCCCCCCCCCATAGCATCAGTATCCATCTCTCCCTTCCCCTGAACCCCCATGATAGCATCAGTATCAATTAAGGGCAGCTTGAGCCCTAATAGTGGTACCATGAGTCTACCACTAGGGGTCAACCATCACCATTTTGAAGTGATTGGGCATCACTCCTGCCCCCAGTAGACACCAGAGACTCCCCCAGTAAGACCCAGGGGAGAGAGTCAGGAGGTGATGTGTAATGTTATTGGAGGGGTTTAGGGTTCAGATGTTGTCCTTATCATTCCCCTTAGATGTTCACCTACTGTGTTGTCTCTCTTCACTAGATTGTAAGCTCAGATAAGCAGGGACTGTCTCTTACATGTTTGTGCAGTGCTATGCAAATGCTCAGTAGTAGCAGTAGTCAAGCAGTTTGGGGCAAAATATGGCTTTTTAAAAATGTCAGGGGAGGGAAATATAGAAGCTTTTTTTCCCCTTTAAGTGCCATCAAGTCAGTGCTCCAAGATCTCACAGGTCACTATTAGCATGTACTTCGATCCCACAGGTGGCAGCATATCAGGCAGTTGAGAGTTGTCTCTATGGCTGAGGGGACTTGTCAGAAGAAATGATTTGTTTTCTGTTACAGTTAGTTGAGTTAGCCATTTTTCAGAATCATTTCATTTTTGAGGATACTATTTATCATCAGATTTCTGGAGTGGCAGTGGGGGCGACGGTTGCCCCGTCTATGGCAAACTTGTTTATGGGTTTGTTTGAGGCACAATGGATTTCTGGTTCTCTTTTTCTATCTAATAGAAAGCTATGGTGCCGTTTTATTGATGATGTGTTTCTATTGTGGTATGGCACTGGCAGTTTTTCAGGAGTTTCTTGTTTGGCTGAATAATTGCGCTGAAAATATTCATTTCACGAGTACCTGTAATGATAATGAAATAGTGTTCTTAGATTTGGTGATACGGAAGGGTTTGAATAACTAGATAACTTCGGTCCATAGGAAACCTACAGACAGAAACACATTTCTGCATTATGATAGTGCGTATCCACTTCGGCTGCGGGACAGCCTACCTTTCTCGCAATTTGTTCGGTATCGTAGAAATTGTTCTGATGATCAGGACTTTAGGCAACAATCTAAGATTTTAACGGAGGGTTTTAGATCTAGGGGGTATCCCAGGGGGGTTATTCAAAAGGCATATAAAAGTGCATCGTTTAGTAATAGGACCCTGTTGTTGACTCCTCGTGAGAAGAATGATCAGGATGATTTGGATCAAATAAATTTGATCTCAAAATACTCCCCATTTAGTTCCCATATTCAATGTATTATTAAGAGACATATGAGTGTGTTAAATATCCTTCCAGGTTTAGAAAAGAAAATGATCAGATGTGTGTGGAAACGGCAACAAAATTTTCAAGATCGTCTGTGTCCCTCAGTATTACGTCCATTATGTAATAGAATGGATTATAAAAGTGGCCACAGGGTTTGTGGGAAGTGTTCGATCTGTGGTGTTTCCAGTAACAGTACTCAACTGGCTTATGGAGGTAAGATTTTTAAATTGATGAAGCAAACCTCTTGCGGCGACTCTTTTGTGGTATACAGGATTTTGTGGCCGTGTGGATTATTGTACATAGGTAAGACTATTAGACCTTTCAGGAAGCACATTCTGGAACATAGAAGTAGGCCATCTTGTAAGGTATATGAAGCCCCGATAGTGCAGCATTGTTGTGAGAAAGGTCATTTGTTTACTGATTTACAGTGTTTTTGTTTGGATCAGGTGCTAACAGGTCAAGAGGGCCGTACTCAAGAGCAATCTTTGGTGTTGTGTGAGCAGAGGTGGATTTTTACAGTACGTACTGTGATACCTGAAGGTTTGAACACACAGATCGATTGGGGAGTTTGTATTTGATTGGTAGTGAGTATTAGCTGAGGTTAGTGGGGGTGGAGTTTGCTCATTGAAAGACACGATGACGTTGAGGTAGAGGAAGTGTTTAAAAAGGGAATTGGAGTCAGGGTGGCTGCATGCGCGTTGTTTTGGAGCTGATAGGCTTGTTTAAGCAGAGCTGAAATGTATGCAGCTGGTTGTTAGCATGTAGTACCCTGGTGCGTTAGGGTGAGTGAGGTGTTTTTTTAAGTTCAATAATTGTTTAAATGTTTTTCTGTTTTTGATGGATGTATTTCCTAATGATTGATGTATTTTTATGTTTTTAGTTAACAATATCCCCCTGAGGAAGCAACATGATATGCGAAACGCTTGTTAGCGCTTGATTAAGGCGTCGGGGTTGAAGTGACTGCGTTAAGCAGAAATGTTTGAAAGCTAAGTCTTTGATTTGCGGGTCTTCCATATATTGTTTGGGGATTTACAAAGGAGGTCATTGATGTGAAAGGGCATTCAGAATAGGTGTTTGTGATCTTGTGTCACGGTGAACACTGGCCCGTTAAAGCTGAGACATTCCTTGTAAGAATAATTTATGCTAATAACAGTAGTTCCATGTAAAAATTGTTCAATTGTTAACTGTAAACCGCCCTTGATCTCTGGAAGGGGCGGTATAGAAGAAATGTATAAATAAATAAATAAATAAATAACAGATTCAATCCACATACTGCACAAGAACATTTTTGTTATATTTGAGTGTGTGCTAGCTGATTTTTGGATCAAGTCAATGCTGACTCCTGGGTTTTCTTGGCAAGGTATGACCGGAAGTAGATTGCCAGGCCTTTTCTTCCAAGGCAATGGAGGTTAAAGTGACTTGCCCGAGATCACAAGGAGTGCCAGTGGGAATTTAACCCTGACCTTTTAGATACTAGGCTGTTGCTCTAACCACTAGGCTACTACTCTTCCACTTCCTAAAAGCTTTAAGGAGCATCAGTTTTAAGAAGCTTCAGACATAGAAACCTGGCATGAGCATGATGCTTTTTTTCTCCACCTGTAGTTTTTAAAAATTGGTGCTCCTACTGGACATCCCAGCAGATATATGTGCACTCCTTTATCCATTATAGTATTTTACAAAAGGCTTTGTGTTAGGCAGAACCTCTTGTACAATGCCAGGGGAATTGTGAACCTTCTGTCCTGGATATCTCAATTCCATCTATCAATGTGCTATGTAAAATTGAACTTCATGTATAATATTCACCATGAAAATATGGCAAACTCCACTCCTTCAGGAATCACACATTTATCTGACCTTGAAAGGTGAATTTCAATCTAATGGTAAGGGATTGAAAAGATGCAGCATGGGATAGTGGACTATGGACAAAAAGGTTCACAGCAAATGGGTTAAAAAAAGGTAAAACAGACAAATGCATATTCTCTAAGTCACAACTGGAAATGGTTGCATCTCTTGTTGCTGATAGTGATGTACCAATGTCAGAAGACCTGTGTACAGCAATGGACAATAAGGTGGTACAGTGATCCACTGGAAACTGTGTGAACGCTATAATATCCCTGCACCAGGAAAATTGTCAAGATCATGACCCTGAAAGAACTGTGAAGAATGAAGGCTTGTGATTACTTGGGACTTTCCAGTTTCAGTTGACAGAGCTTGATGCAAGAAAAACAAACACAGCGATTATAAAAAAAAATACAGCAGTGTTGCCAAGTCAATATGGATTCCTGGCAATCCAGCTGCCTCTGGGTTTTCTTGGCAATGTATCACCAGACGTAGACTGGCAGACCTTTTCTTTAGGGACAATGGAGAGTAAAGCAACTTATTCAAGGTGTGGCCGTGTGAGCTGAACCCTTCATCAGCTGAGTATTATGCAATTGCTCTAACCACTATACTGCTCCTCTACTTGGTACCTGGTGATTATTTTATACAATGTCTGGAGAGACGGAACATCCTCCACTACCACATAATGCAGTCAGAAACTAAGAATTGTGGCAGAAAGATACAGAAATAGACCCCATTGTTTTGGGTGCAAGTATTAAGGTGAGATCTTGCAGTAAAATTGAGAGACTGATATCACCTTAGTTTAGGACACTGCCCTCCCTTGAGACAGACAGAAACATCCTCTGTTCAGTATTCAGAGGTATCGTGCAAGCAGTCACACTTTGTAGCTGGCTACCCATGAAGGATCTTTAGCAGTGTGGAAAGAGGCGATTGGGCAGAATGGATGGGTCAGTTGGCCTTTTCAGCCATCATCCATTTTCTTATGTTACTATAATATGGGGGAAATAAAACAGGAAGGTGATCTCAAGGTTCCTGACAGAACAGAGAACAATAAAAGTGCAGTTAATACTACGAAAACCAGACATGAGGAAGGGAAGAGTTGATTTTATTTATTTATTTTATTTATTTAGACAGATTTGTATGCCACCTTTTCCTTCAATCAAGGTGGTCACGTCACAACGCAATTGGAGGGTTACATTTAACATTAGGGTACATGTAAACATTTAGACAGTACAGTTATGTGACAGTATTTAGACAGTACAGTTGAGGTAACATTTAACATATAGGTAGTTACTAACGTGGTGTGATAAATTTGTTCGTGTGAATGGGATGGGTGTGTGTTTAGTTGGCGGTGATGTTAGTGTTGCTGTTTGGGTAAGGGATGTTGCTTGAATGCTCATAGATTTCTATAAATAACCATGTTTTGAGGTCTTTGCGGAAGTTTGTGAGGTCTTCTAAAGCTCTCAGTCTCATTGGTAGGGCGTTCCATATTGAGGATGCCAGTAATGATGGTGCTCTTTTTGAGGTTGTTTGTTTGGTTTTGTGATAGCCTGCAGGGGTGCTGATCATGTTGTTATTATTGGTTCTTCTTGGTCTATTGCTGATGTCTCTTGTTATAATGTTTTGGAGTATGTCCGCTGAGAGATGGTGAATGACTTTGAAGATTATCATGATTGTTTTGTATTTAGCTCTTGCCACCATTGGGAGCCAGTGTAGTTGTTGTAGGACGGGAGTGATGTGCTCAGTCCTTGGGGTGTCTGTAATGATACGTGCTGTGGTGTTTTGTACCATCTGCAGTGGGTGTAGTGTCTGGTGAGGAAGGCCTTGATATAGTGAGTTTCCATAATCAAGCAGTGGTGTGATGAGTGCTTGACATACTATGCGGAACTGGTCTTGACAGAGCATTGGTTTGATTTGTCTGATTGTTTTCAATCGATGATATGCCTTGTTTGCAGTTTTGTTGTTGTGAGATTTTAAGTTTAGAGCTCTGTCTAGTGTTATGCCCAGATATTTAACTTCTTCTTTGACTACTATGTGTTTGTCTAGGATGCTTATGGTTTGTGGGGGTGTGAATGTGGGGTTCCTGGTGACGAACATTGCCTCAATTTTGTCATAGTTGACTGTCAAGTTGTTGGCTATGAGCCAGTCATTCATGTCTTCGAGGCATTTTGTTATTGGTGTAGTGTTTAGTGTCAGTAAGTTGACTGGAGCGTAAACCATGATGTCGTCAACATAAATGTGGTAGCATAGATTATGGTTCTTGATGATGTTGCATATGGACTGTATGTAGATGTTAAAAAGCATTGAAGATAGGGCTGAGCCTTGAGGTATTCCCTGCGTGACAGGGAATTGTAAGGATTTCTTTTGATCGCATTTGACTTGTTGCACTTGCCCTTCCAGGTATGATGTAAACCACTTTAGGGTATTCTTGCATAGTCCTATCAGTTGTAAATGTTGCAGTAGCTTAGGGTGTGACACGGTATCGAAGGCCGCTGAGATGTCCATGAACACTAGCAGGAAGCCGGTTTTTTTATGTTGTCTATGCCTCTTAGGAGATTGTCAAAGAGGGAGGTGAGTAGTGTTTCCACGCCGTGCTGGGGCTTGAATCCGTGCTGATGTATGTCCAGAGGGGCATTGATATCTATATGGTCCTGAAGTTGCCTTTGGACTGCTTTTTCCATGACTTTAGCAAGGAATGGCAGGCTAGAGATGGGACGGTATGATCTTGGTTCAGATGGGCTCAGATTGCTATTTTTAAGTATTGGTCGTATCATTGCATGCTTTAGGGATTGCAGCATGTATCCTTGTTGGAGTGAGTCCTTGACGATTTTTTGAATGTGATGAGAGAGCTGGCTTTTTGTGGCTTTGATCCGTGACACTGGGCATGGTTCTGATGGTGAAGTTGTTGTATTTAGACCAGATATAATGTCTTCTACTTGCTGTTTTGTTGGTATGTTGAAACTCTCCCATGTTTGATGTTTCTTTTTTATGGTGTGATCATTTGTTTGTTGTGAGGCAGAGTTTGTTTGGCTTGTGTTTTTTTGACTTCATGTAGTCTATTTTTTGTGGGTCAAGATGGTTGGTGCTTTGTTGCGTGTTATCCTTTTGGATAATGCTAAAAAGTTCTCTTGGTCTATTGGTAGATTTCATGATTAGGTTGGTATGGTGTTGCTGTTTGTGTTCATTTATTAGATTGTTATATTCCCATTGTTTGTCTCTGTATTGTGTTAGGACGTTGTGTGACTTGTTCCGTCTCCATTTTCGTTCTAGTCTTCTTAGTGTGCATTTTGCAACTCTTATTTCTTGTGAATACCATGGGGCGTTGGATCTTTTGCAAGTTTGTGGTTCATTGTTGGCTGGGGCAGATGCTGCGTTGGCTATTATTGTGTTCCACTCTTCTATATTAAGATCCAGGGTGTCTTGTTCCTGTTGATTTTGTGGCCTAAACCTGTTTTTCAGTGTTTTAAGTACTCTCAATCAGGCGATCCTTTATCTTCCAAATGAAATTTTTTTTCTGATTATGCAATGTCGTGCACCACCCTGGTGGCCAGTGGTCGTAAGGGTAGGTGGGACACAAAAATTATTTTATTATGAGAGGAGGGACTTTTAAGAGCCAGGTGTAACCTGGTCTTGGCAGTTCAGCTCCTAACTAAGAAAAATTGTGAATGCAGAGTAGAGGGTTAACAAGGCATTTATTTTCCTTTACGCATAAGATTCAGCTGGGTTACAACCTAAAGAAAAAGTCCTTAACTTCAGGAATGAAATCAACTCAGGTTAACGGAAAAACTGTTATGCTTCACAGTTGTAACAATGCTTAGTTAAGCTTTCCAGAGTAAAGCAAATGTTTCAGCACTCTTCTTCCATTTAGCAAATGAATAACATTCTGAAGATACCATATATCATTCACAGGTTTAACAGTGACTCTGCACTGCCTGAAATACACAAAGAACAGTCCATCTCTTCCTGAGATAAAAGGCTTGGCTCTACAAGTTCCACTTGCATCGGCTCAGAATTATCTCTGTCTGTATCAGTGGTTTCACTGGCTATAATTTCTGGCCAGGCCCTAGACCTGTTCTCTGGATGTTTAAAGAGTTCCTCTAGTGTTTGCCAATGAGTATGGCCTACCCTCGGGCATTGGCTACTTGGCTTATGAGAGGTAGCTGTGCTTTCCTTTCTCACAGGTTTAGCATTACTTTCAAAAGGTTTTTTATAAGGTAAGGTTTTCTTCATAGAAACAGAGTCAGCATACCTTGGCTTCCAGCAGCATGTAGAACTGGGATTTCCTCCTTCCCGTAGTTCTTCAGGAACACAATCCCTGTGCCAGTCTCCTCTCTGAAAACTTCTGTTACCTTTTGGTTTAGCCCCAGGTTCCTCTGGTCCAAGCAGGCTTCTTTCTTTCACTCTGCTTTGCCTCCAAAGGTGATTGTTCCTTTGCCCAGCACTAGTTTCCCAAGTGCTTCTTTCTGCTTGGTCTTTGCTTGTGGTGCTTCTTTCTCGTAAACCTTCAGCTTTACCTCCAGCTCCACACCTGCAAGCACTGCTCTGCTCTCTGCAGTCTCCAGTCTTCCGTTTATAAAGCTCTCCTGTGTTTGAGCTTTCCGGGCTGACTGTCAGGTGCTCTCGATTAGCTAAGTGTGTCCACTCAGGCTCTGTGAGTGCATGCCTGCTCTCTCTAGCTGTTCTGTGCGGATATTGCATCTTGTGCACATCTTTTTCCTCATGAAAAACAGCTTCTTCTCCTGCATTTTTACTTTCATCAGCCCCTGCTGCATGACAGCAATCAATACCAACTTCAGTGGGGGGAGGAAAAAGACCTTAGAGACCATTCGACCAGCTAAAAGCTTTTCACGTATCTCACATCATCATTCATTAAAAAATAAATCTCCCATTAATTTTTTCCAACTGAACTCTGTATATTTTTAAAGACTTTTTAACCTTATAGAATATTAACCATTTAATGTATGCGCTAAAATTACCCCAAATGGGGAAACGTTTCCTTCTATTGAAAAGATGCTGGGTGCTGGTCAAAGTGGAGTTTGCATCATTTCAACAGAAGGTCATTTTAGCATAAAGTAAGAAGATACAGGATTGCCTGATTGGAAGTACATAATTTTATATTTTCTGGGTTGTTAGGACAGTAGCTTTCAGCTTTTTAAGCTAAACTAGCAGCTATTAGGCTTTTACTAAGCCAATAACCAATAGCCCAAAAAACCCACATTTTTAGATCTAGCAAAGATCGATTGCAACTCTAACATTCTGTGACTTAACAGGATTCTGCAACGGTAAACCAACAGGAATATTCCATAAGCCCAAACATAATTGCTTAGTTCGAAAAAAAATTACAAAAAGGCTCTAAAGTAAAATTAGAAGCACTTAGCAATCATAGAAAATGTCAGAAACGCTGCTGCCATACATTTCTTAGTATGCAGTAACTATAAATTGCCCCACTTGTGAAATGGAAGACAGGAAACGATTTTTATTTTTCCTCCTAAATGAAAGTGTCCCCATAAAACTAGAACATCCATCATTAATACCTAGAGATCATTTAAGTATTTTTTTTTTAAATTTGACTTTTTTGGCATTTGTGTGTGTGCTAGCATTGCTGCCCTGACAACTAGAAGGATTGCTAAGGCACCTGCTGAAGGCATGCATTAACAGGAACCTTTGCTAATGGCAGAGGCCCCACTGAGTTAAGAGAATCCCTTCGGTGTGGATTCCAGATGTCATGATGCATCATTTGAACAATGCTAAGTCTTCATAAACCTCTGCACATTCTTGTAGTTTAGCTTTAATAGTCCATTCTAACTAAATTCCTATAGAGGATGCTTTGATGTGCAAATTGCGCCAGAGGCTAGTCCACAATTTAATAAGAGATGCTATGCAATATTCTATCACAATTGAAAATTTAAAAAAACCCTACCAATCTGAGGGTTAACTTATGCAATGCATGTCTTCAAGTCAATACTGACTCCTGGCAAACCAGCAGCTACTGAGTTTTCTTGACAGTGGGACTGGAGCTGGATTACCAGGCCTTTCATCAGAGACAATAGGGGGTTAAGTGACTTCCCCAAGGGCACAAGGAGTATCATTGGGAACTGGACTCAGGTCTCTTGGTTACCAAACCAGTGTTCTAACCACTAGGCTACTACTCCTCTTATAACACTGCTAAAGTCATATCATGCCCTGATAAGACATTTTATTTTTATAACTGTCCAACCCTACTGCAAAAAAATTTTTGGTTGGACTATTTATACAATGAAAGCTACAATGCTGTCATAGAATAAACAGACCATTTATCTATTTGAAAAACACCTGTAGATTCTTTGATTTATTTCAATGAATTTTTCATCTTTTGTCTTCGTATCACTTGCCATTTCTAAAATGTAGCTACATGTTACATCTGATCACCATCGACATGCATTCAAAATTCATACAGTCCATATACCTGATATAACATATTTTGAACTAGCTCCTTATTTCAAATGCAGTTAGCTCTGCGAAACCCCCCCCCCCCCCCAACCAAAACCCAAAAAATGAACTGGCTTGTAAATAGAATACTGTCGCTGTAAAAACACATAAAAATATGAATAAAAGTGAACAGGAAAAAGATCTGCACAATTTATTTCCGAAATCCCAAAAGCAGAAACCAGCTTTGAAATTAGAAGAAATATTCAGATGATGGAGTTTCTCCCTTCCTGGAGGATATTTGCAAGAGCACATAATAATGTCGAATATAACTAAGTTTGCCTTTGGATAGCTTAGAGACTGAAACATGTTAAACGATATGACTCACAGAGCCAGCTCATTGACACCAATGAAGTGAATGTAACAGTTTCAGGTTGACCTGTTCCATAATAATAAAAAGGTATTTATTACACTGAAAAAAACTGCCACTGGGCAGAATGAACAAGAATAAATGTCAAAGTCCTAGTCAAGTTCATGAGAATATAGTGAATCATATTCTGATCATGGATGTGGACACCTCAATTTCAGCACAGATAAGAAAGCTGTTTTGTAGGGCAGAAAGAAGCTATCTATATGCAGGTGTTTCTCATTTTTACTTGGTGACATAAATCAATGACCTATATAATACTAGGGCTGATTGCTCTGATGAGTTTTGTCTGATATGACAAACAGTGCAACATTTTTCTTCCAAAAGTATTTTCATATGAACCATCACTAGGATTTAATGTGATTTTCTTGTGACTTCTGAAGATATTCGAAGAAAATTGAAACTCCAGGAGCAATAAATAACTAAATGTATGGAATACATACATATGTATATTGGATTGGGTCAGTTCTCAAATGTTGCAGTCAGCTTCTTTGCTAAACACCTTCTGTATACTCGCAGCACCTTTCTGAATAATGTGTGGCACTGAATATACGTGGACAGTGTCAATATTCAGTCTGTTATCTACACTTTTAAGTGGCTTAATTTAGGACAGGCCTTTTGCTCATCCTGTAATTTCTTTGATATCGGATTATTGCATTGGTTTTCAAATGTTTGCTGATGATATACAGCTTTATATCTGATTGGGGAAATCACGGGTCAATTGGTTAGTTAAGCTTGGTAGTTACTTACAAGCTATTGAAGAGTGGATGAAGAAAATAAACTGGTGCTGAATCAGCAGAGGATGGAAGTCCTTTGGATTCATTGTGCCAATTGGGCTCTGGGTCATCTATGTTTATTTTTGAATGGGGTACAACTGGAAGCCAAGGGTCGAGTGTGTACTATGAGATCTGAGTTTGACGGTCTTCTGTCATTAGATGGGCACATTTCAAAGGTGCTAAGTGTTCTTTTTCTAGGTCTGCCAGTTAAGAAAGGTTCAGGTATCTCATGACTGTGATGAGAGTTAAGCACTGTTTTCAAATTTATTCTATAACTTGAAAAGATTTTGAAGAGAAGGGACTGTAGCCATTCTAAAATAAGGTCGTCGATGTTTTAGAAGCATCAGTTCATTTGAAAAAGAGTCAATGACTGTGGCTAATTCTGAGACCTTATGGCTACTTTAGTCTCTAAGAAAGGAAAAGAAAACAATATACAAAAAAATTGATATCATAATAATAACATTACTAAGTTCATAATTATATAGGTTGTGCTTTCACGGTGAGATATACAGAGAGTCGTTTCAGATTGCTTTTTTTTAATAGACATTCTGGCATGGATGTCCCAGATTGCCCTTGGGCATCTTCTGCAAAATGTACCTTCATGCCTTTAACCCCATGACTCAGACCCGATTTAAGGATATTTATTTAATTATTATTTATTTAACTGGTTTTATATACCGTTTTCCTGCAAGGCAAAACGGTTTACATTGAACAAGAAGGAACATTTACATTGAACGACTGGAACTATGTACAGGTAACTTTGGTATAAATATTACAGTGTTTACAATGAACAAAAGAAAAAAGTGAACTGTTTACAGATGGCATAGAGGCTATGTGGTGAGGTGTTGTGTTTGCCTACTTGGGGGGAAAAAGCTGGGTGAAGGAGGATGGGGGTACTGGTGTGGGATATTCACAATGGATAAGCATTCGATTGATTTGCTTGCGGTGTAAATCTTATCCTTCAATCAAAGTGGTCACAACACAATTGGGGCATATGAGACACACACATACACTAATATGTACAGGGAACATGGACAATGGAGGGTTAAGTGGCTTGTTCAAGACCTCAAGGAGCACCTGTGGGAATGGAAACCCCAGTCCTTCATGGCCCAAGGTTGCTGTCCTTTAGTGGGATTTGAGCCACTGACCTTCGGTACTTTGCCCCAACCACTAGGCCACTCCTCCCTCCCCATTTAGATGGGGCAGGAAATGGGCAGCCAGGAGCAGAGTCTGGGCGGGCAGTGGAGATTCACCGGCCCTGGACATACAGGGCCGATTCTAATGTCAGCCCTGGACGTCCAGGGCTGGAAAAATGTCTGGGGAAGTTATTCCACCTCCGAGGTGGAATAACCTCCCTGGACATGCTTTTTTGAAATGTCCGGGGCATGGATGGGGCGGGGGTGGGGGGGGCCAGGGTTTATTCCACGCAGCCCGACCCTATCCTTAGGAGGCCAGATCAGGGGTCAGGCTGTGGGGAATAAACCCCTTTTTCAGGCGGCTGGCATCACGCCTTTTAAATGGAGCTGTGGTGCCATGGCACTGTGGCTCCATTTTAAAGCCCTGACTGAGTTAGCCGGGGGCAGTCCTGCACGTACAGGACTGTTCATGATTCTGATCCCGTGGGGCTAGACGTGCCCCGTGGGATCAGAATCGCGATCCCCTCTGTGCATTTGGTTCAGACCAGATGCACAGAGGGGAGCTACATGCGCGATGGAATCGAACCCTAAAGGGACAGACTTTTCCAACACAATGCTTTGAGACATGAACCAAATGAAACCACAATATAGCAGTCAATTCATATTTTCTAAGAAAATGCCATCTATTCATGGTTGCCAGTTAGATGTAAGATTCGTTTTCCTGTTTCACTCGAGGGAATTAGACAGCTAAATAATTAATGTGTGGCTTTGCCAATCAATATTCCTGACTTTATTTCACTCATCCATTCATCCACATATGATGGTGCACATTTTGTCAAAAGAGAAAATGGGAATTAAGTTAAGGAATGCTCATATGTCCCAAATGCAATACATAATTTTAAAAAGTCAGGAACAGTTTTATGTGCAGCTTCTGCAAAACTGTCCGAGTGATATTTGCCAGGAGGAAGGTCATTCAGAAAAGGCAGTGAAGCAAGTCATGTTTATAGCTGCAGTGCCGCACGTTAGCTTGCTTCAGCTATAGCCTGGTGGGCAAAAATATGTTTTGGTCCTGCAGGAGGTACAGAGGGAATGAATGACTTAGCATTCACCTCTGCCAAGTGCAAAGTTAGCAAGAATTTAAACTCTCAGCCTAATCCAAAAAGATGTCAGCTATGTGCTGTGTGACAACTAGGACTGAGCATTCCTTAGTGCACATTTGGTCTATTTGCATGACTTTAAAAATTATTTCAAGCTAAATTGATTGAAAGTATCAATGTTTATTTGCAAATTCCTTTTCTGCTCTTTAAACCTCAGAGCAGTTTATGATATGCTAAAATCAGAATGTAAAAAGACAATAAGAGAAATAAAGGGGAAACAGGGATGTAGCATGTTATAATTACAAAATCAGAAATAAGGTAAGAGGGAAACAGAACAGGGTAAGAGGTTTAGAGGCAGCTGTCCACTATCATTCCTGCCAGTAAGTCAACCACAAAATAATTCAGTCCTGGAATACTTGTGTAAAGGCATATGGGGGGGAGGGGGGGGTTAATTGCCTGGGTCAGGGTATTTATTTGTTGTTGCCGCTGCATTCCAGAGGCGTTCTGGGGGCGGCACCCGATGATAACCGGACATATTGAGTCACTACACAGCGGAAGTCAGGCGCAGTAAAAGCTAGCCTAAATTTCGCCACCAAAGCTAACCGGGCGGCGGCTGACTATTGCCACTGCCCAGTTAGTGCTGCTACTATCTGGCTGACCTGGATATTTAATGCCGGTGAAAAACAGAAGCAGCAGGGAGACCACCCCACCTGTAGACAAAGCAGACACAGGAAAATCAGGAGGCAGCACACCACTGGTAGGAACAAGAGCCTCTAATTAAATGTGACATATATAAATACATAAATAACAAACAAACAAGTCCATATGATTTGTTTTTAGTTTTATTTATTATATTTGATTTGATTTTTGTGGTGTAATTTATATTCCATTTTCATTATTTTTAATTTGGCCTTAATTGCTTAGTGATTTCATTGCCTTTTAATTATTTATTATTCATTTATCTTTATTTATGTATTTATTTTGAGAATGGTTTCTTAGCTGGTTTTTAGACATTATTATGGATTTTATTCATTTATTATTATGTTTTAATTATATGTGCTTGTTTGTTTGTTATTTATGTATTTATATATGTCTTTTGAGGTTCCTGTCCTCTGAAGAAGGCTTTTGCCAAACACGTGTTGGGCTGACCCGAGACACATTTAATTAAAGGCTCTTGTTCCTACCAGTGGCATGGTGCCTCCTGCTTTTCCTGTGTCTATTTAATGCTGGCGGCCAGATATGGTCCGGCATTGAATATAAGGGTCTTCGTTTCAGCGGTAATGGCTAGTCACTTTAGATTGGCTAGCTGCTGCCGCTGAATATCGGGCATACATTTATATGGCAGGAAGAGGATAATGAACTAGGAGATTTATTAAGAAATTATCATAGTATTAAACATTTATATTCAGCAGATCAAGGCTTATTGCAGATTCTTTCATTAAATGAAGGCCGATTGACTTGGATGCATAATAGAGCATTTTCAATCTTTGTTCCAAGGTTGTGGATTGCATTACCAGTGTTCATTCGACAAGAACAGAACTTGTTAAATTTTTCAGAAAAAGTTAAAGATGTATTTGTTTGCATTGGGGTGTTCAGCTTGATAAAAGATATTTGATAGAGAGGTAGGAGTATACATTTTGGGGAAGATAAATTGGGAGGGGAATTTTGGGTAAGTTGGGTGGGAATGAGGTGCAGAAAAGAGTAGAGCATTGAAATGGTTACTGAACTGAGTATACATGTTAATTTATTTTGAATGATATTTGTATTAATATGTTTTTATTGTTTTATTGTATTATGAATGTTTTTATGTAAACCAGATAGATATTAATGGTGTATTGCAATACATAAATATCATAAATGAAATGGTCTTGGAGAAAACATTGGAACCATTTTAATACAGTCTCCCCTATTCCCAGGTCTATCAGTTATTTCAGTAGGGTATGGTACTCAACCAAATCAAAAGCTATGTACTAATGTGTTAGTATGATGAGCACATGTTAAAAATCTCTAGCATGCATTAATTTAAAAAAACTGTTACAGCAACAAATAAAATAAAAATATAAAAAAAATAAAAATAAAAAACCCACTGGAATCAAATACAAACTGAAAATGTGTGCCTTGTTCACATCCTTAGTGATAACCCTAAAAAAAAGGTTTTAGACATTTGACCAAATTTCTAATGGAATATCCTCTCATTTTTTTTAACTTTGAAAACCTCAAGTGGTAGGTGATGGGGAAGAGCAGTGATCATCCCATCCTAGAATTCGGAAAAGCAATAACATAATTCAGAATAAAGACTTGATTCACTAAGGATTTTCTTCCATTATGGAGATAATGTTATAAAAAGCCACCTAGATTTATGCACAAAACAGTGTGCATAAATTCTGATATTTTAGCCATTTTTCACATGAAAATGGCCACCTATATATGCAAATGGCACCTTTACTGTGGGCATGCACAGGGGTGGACTTTGTGTGGAGCATGGATAGTTCGAGCAATTATGCACATTATAAAATCCTTTAATTTACGTGTATCATTGCAAAAGGTAGGCACGATCATTTACACCAGCTCTAGGGCTCTCGTACTTATGGTCTATTTTGTAAAGTCAAGTAAGCGCATATCTGACTTTATAAAAAGCTGCAAAGTATATGTGAAGACATATTAACTAGGCATTAGTTTATAAAATTACCATCTTTAGGATTTATTTTAGAAGCCCTATTTGTGGTTTTGATGTCTGAAAATGTTCACAGAGATGTTTCTAGAGTCATTTTAGAAGTCAGGTCTGTGGAAGTCAAAGTCTGAATAGGGCATGGTGGAGGTGTGGCTGGGGCATTCCCTGGAAGCTGGACGTCACTGAATGATCTCAGAAATATCCAGAACTGCGTCTAAGTTTAGACCAGCTCCTGGCACAAATAAGCATCTGAAAGGCACTTGTTTTGGCTGAAAAATATCTAGAGGATGCAGAGAAGATAGCACCCCCATCATCCCCAGTACTCAGCATAGAAACATAGAAACATAGAAATATGATGACAGAAACACTGATTAGGTGTTAGCAGTTCCCAAACCTGAGGAGGTTACTAGAGTTCAGCAACCTACTGTGCTCAAGGAAAGTTCCACTAAAGCACCAAAAAGAAAGTAACCTTGTTTTAAAAATATACAAAAATCCTTTTAAGAGCTCCCAGTCAGAGAGCTAGCAATTTAATATAATAAAATAAACCCTCAAATCCTTACTGTTGGTTGATCTGTAAAGCCCCTGTTAGGAAAGCCTCAACAGGGCAGGGCACTGGAGCCTTTTGTGCAGGCCTCAGCTGCTCTCAGGTAATCAGGCCCACTAACTCCTGATTAGGTGTTTGCAGTTCCCAAAACTGAGGAGGTTGCTAGAGTTCAGCAACCTACTGTGCTCTAGGAAAGTTCCACTAAAGCACCAAAAAGAAAGTAACCTTGTTTTAAAAATATACAAAAACCCTTTTAAGAGCTCCCAGTCAGAGAGCCAGCAATTTAATATAATAAAATAAACCCTCAAATCCTTACTGTTGGTTGATCTGTAGAGCCCCTGTTAGGAAAGCATAATCACAATGATAGCAGCAGTGGGACTCAAACTCTGTCACCTCTGTTCCTAGCCCACTACTCTAACCATTAAGCTATTCTTACACATCCAGACTTCACAAATATTATTCTGAGGACATCTATTAAGATGCCCCCACAGACATCCATTTCAGGCATGTCCACATTTGTGAAATCATGTTCGCACCTGGACATATCTGATTTTTTTCAGATGTCCTGGCTTAGACGTCCCAGATTGCACTTGGACATCCTTTCTAAAATGCACCTCTTAGGGCTGATTCAGAGATGTGACTTGCGAGGCTGCACGTCCTGGAAGGAGTTTGGGCGAAGCTGACATACAGGGCCGATTCAAGTCACGGCCTCGTACATCCTGCAAAGTCATGGGGAATAAGCAGCACAAACTGGGCAATCAGGGCCAGAACCCCACCCTGGGGCCAGGGCTGGGGTTGGGTGTAGGTAGGTCCTCGTTGCCCAATCCAGGCCCTGCTGCTCAGCCGTGGATTGGGCAGCAGTGAGAAGAGGGTTGGCACCACGGGAGCCAGGGGATCCTGTGGGGAGGATGTCCCCACATGCTTGCAGGGGCATGCCAGGCCATCCTTGGGCCCAATTCTGTATGCTGTAGGAATGTTTTGCTACTGCAGTACAGAATGAGATGCTAATGGGCCCATCCTGCTTGAGGCTGTCCGGATGGCCCGGCCTTCCCCCTTTATGAATCAGGCTCTCAGTAAATAAAGGCCCCAAGAATGGTTATAGTGCAAACATTCAGTAATCCAACAGACACTCCTTACCTTGCCTCCAAGCAATGGAAGCACTTCAGCTCTGACAAACCCTCTCAGAATCAACTCACTCCAAGGGAGGAACCCTAGACCTGAAATTTACCCGTCACCTGGCCACACAAACACCTTTCCTCAATGACCCAGATCACCCCAGTACCTTGGTCTAACCATAACATGCTCATCTTCTTCCTACCAAACCTCTCTAGCGCACCCACCCACAAGGCCCCTACATCTCAGACATGGAGGTTTTGGACATTTAACAGAGACTCCATCACCAACATGCTACCTATGACTCAAGTTGATCTGACTAACCTTGACTCCTCAGTATCTGAATGGAACAACTACATATTGTTAATGGAACAACTACATATAACTACCTGAAGCTTTGCAGGTTTTAGGGTTTAACCAATTAATTAAAGATCCAACCCATGTTAAAGGTGGCATATTAGACCTAATATTTACAACTGAAACAACTGTCAACTCACCATCCATCTTGGATCTATCAATCAACCCAGTTCCATGGTCAGATCACAAACTAATTATATTCAAGGTTCCCCTTCCCAGATGTAACCAAAAGGAAGAAAATGGAGTGAATGGCATTACCAGTCCCACCCTGAGAAGATTTAAGCCATTTGACAAAGACTTAATCCTAAAAACAACACTTCCACTAACCAACTTACCAGAGTGCAGCCTTGATGATTTAGTTTCTAATTGGAATAATACGCTCAGTACAATTGCCACATGTCCATCGACTAACAAATCTCAACGCAAACGACCTTCTGCTATCTGGTATTCATCTGAGCTGAAAGCCTCTCGCACAACCCTAAGGAAACTTGAGAGACGATGGCGACGCTCACACTCAGAAGTAGACAGAACTGCATATATCCTACATCTCACATCTCATCGCACAGCGGTTACTGACTCAATGAGACATTACCATGCGGTCACGTTAAAAAGATCTCTAAACAAGCCTCATGACCTGTTTGCCATAGTTAAGCGTTTGACAAATGAACCCGCTTCGCAACTCAAATACGAAATCCACCCTCAATTATTTGCTAACTATCTACAATCCAAAATTTGCCAAACTGACAATATCTCAGCTCCTAACATAGTTCTAGATCCAGTAGATCAAGCTCTACTTACTATCTTCTCAATACCACCTAAACGACAAATCGAGGACACCATTGCTAGCTTAAACATGACCACCGCTCATACTGATCCATGCCCTGCGTTCTGGATCAAAGATTTACGAGCTGACCTCAGTCCCATCATATCCAGACTCATGATTCAATCATTTACAACAGGAACTTTCCCACGTATCCTTAAGCAAACATCCATAAGGCCATTACTAAAAAACAACAAGCTCGACCCTCTTAAACCAGAATCATATAGACCAATAGCAAGCATTCCTTTACTAGCAAAAATATTGGAAAAAGAAGTACAAAAACAAATTCAGGATCATATTGAAATTAACGCTCCACTAGACCCATGCCAGCACGGCTTCAGAGAATCCCACGGTGTGGAAACGCTTCTAACTACACTGTTCAGCAGCTTATTATCAGGTATTGATAACATCCGCCAAGGGTTTGTCCTTGTCTTCCTAGATATCGCAGCCGCTTTTGATTCTGTGAGCCATGAACGTCTCAAAGGGAAGGGAATTACCAATAAAGCACTCGAGTGGTGTAAATCCTACCTTTCGGACAGATGGCAACAGGTACGATCCAACGATACTTCATCAGATCAGTTTAATCAAAAACAAGGTGTCCCTCAAGGCTCCTCCCTCTCCGCCCTTATGTTCAATATATACATGCAGCCTATATGCAACCTGATACGATCCTTTAGAGTCAACTGCATGATATACGCGGATGATGTACTATTATATTTTCCTTTTACAACAGAGAACCCCGACCTCACTCCTTTAACAAACTGCATAAATGAAGTATCCAACTGGCTACAATCTCAAAATCTAAGGATCCAACACAAAAAAACAGAGGTGTTATTCATTACATGGAACCGAAATTTCACTGCTCCGTCCTTTTTGAAAGTAAAGGATGCTAACCTCCAGACCAAGACCACCATCAGATACCTTGGTGTCACTTTAGACCAGAACTTGGATATGAAAGCACACATAGGAAATATTGTTAGAGCAGTATACCACAAAATACGTTCCCTTAGACATCTACGATCCTTGCTAGAGCCAGACGATTTTAGAACCATCTATCAGGCGCTAATCATACCTCATTTTGATTATGCGAACTCAATATTACAAGGTCCCCCTCAAGCCACATTACATCCACTTCAATTGGCAATGAATGCCGCAGCAAGAGTCCTTCATGGAGCATCCCGGAAAGAACATATTTCACCTATTCTAAAACATCTTCATTGGCTCCCGATACGAAATAGACTCACTTTCAAAACTTTACTAATTACATTCAAAGCCATCAAAGAGCTCTCATCTGCATCATTATCAGATATGATCCAAACAACACCCCTCAATAGGGATAGAAGGTCAGTATCACTCAATTCTCAATTCTCTGTTAGTCCCTAAATCAATAACACAATACACCAAAACTACTACTGACAGGGCTTTCTTTTTCTGTGCACCAAGGTGTTGGAACAGCCTTCCTCAAAACATCCGATCAATACCAGACCTTTTGCAGTTTCGAAAAGCTTTGAAACACTACCTCTTCCTCTTGTCTTATCCATTAAACAATCCAGATAACACAACCTACCCACAGACCTTCCAAACATACAAATTCAATACAGACACCCCACAGACCTCCCATACACAATACTGAAGCCAGGATGAGATCATGTCTGTTATATTAATTAATTACCCTGTTATCCGAGTTGTATTTCCTGTTTTTTCTGTAAACACAAAGTACCGTTGAATTGTGTAACTCCTTGTTTATTGTAAACCGCACTGATGCTGACTAGTGAGGTATATAAGAGACTATAAATAAATAAATAAATATTATCCTACGCTACTACACCCAACAGCCCAACCAGGATAAAAAGATCAAATCATGTACCCTGGTTCACACCAGAGCTCAAAACCCTAAAAAACAAGTTCAGGCCACTAGAGTGCACATGGAGACACCACAAGGATCCATCCAACCACTCAGCATACATAACAACCCAGTCTAAATACTGCTCACTCACCCTTCTGAATAAAAAAGAATACCATACGAACCTATTTAAATCCTTCCTCAACCGGCCAAGAGAACTAGTCAACATAGCCTTGAACCTACTCAAAAACCCAATCGCTAACAATTCCAATACCACTCTGACACCAGCCAACATGGCACAATTTCTGCAATCTAAGCAATTAAACCTGGTCAACAGTCAGTCCTTTGTCCATCCAGCAACTAGAAAATATTATTGCAAACTTCAACAACACTGCCTTCTCACTCAACCCCTGTCCTTTCTCCTGGATAAAAATGACCAAGCAAGAGCTCATCCCAACCATTCTAGCCATTGTACAGACTTCACTATCACTAGGTTACCTGCCAACAGCCCTCAAGCAAGCTTCCAAAGATCCTTTCTTAAAATTCCTGCAGCTAACCCAACATCACCATCCTCCTACAGACCCATCTCCAGTATCCCCTCCCTTGCCAAAATCATCATAAAAGTAGTGTAACTCCAAACACAGGACTATGAGGACTCCTATGCCCCCCTCAACAACCCTACTGACCTCCCTCTTAGATGCACTAATCTAAGGTACAAAAAAACCCGCACAATGTTTCATTCTCATTTTTGACATTTCTGCAGTCTTTGACTCTGTCAGGGATGAGAACCTCATCTCACGTCTCCATGTAATTGGCCTCAGAGAAACAACACTACAGTGGTTCCATTTCTACCTGGTCGACCGATACCAACAAGTCAGAATTGGAGCAGAAACCTCCAACCTGTTCAGGCTACTTCAGGGCTTACCTCAGGGTTCTACACTAACATCCTTGCTTTTCAACATTTTCATTCAATCACTATGCAAAATAATCCAGAACCATAATATCCTCTATCATCTGTATGCCGATGACATTTAATCCTATGCACCATTCACCATTAACAACCCTGACTACTTCATAATAGGTCTGTAGTAAAATGGGTCAATGCCTTGAAGCTGTCATATAATGGCTCAACCGTCACATTATGCACATTAACCCCAACAAATCAGAAGTCCTCTGCATAATGAAGAACCTCACTTTCTCGCCACCATCCTCAATCAATTTCGCCAACTTAACTCTGCAAGTAAAAGAGCAAGTAAAGTACCTTGGCATAATGCTTGACCAAAACATGAACTTCCACGCTCACATCAAACAAGTTAGCAAAGCAGCATACTTCTGAATGAAAACAGTGCAAAACCTTCATACCCTATTGGAACAGAACAACTTCAGAAATTTATTTATTTACATTCTCTTATATACTGTGCTATTCAGCATCAGTGTGGTTTATATTGAACAAACTGAAATTACATTGAACAGGGCATTATAACTTGGAGATAACTATTTTACAGGGAACATGGGCTATGGAGGGTTAAGTGGCTTGCCCAAGACCACAAAGAGCACCTGTGGGACTAGAAACTCCAGTCCTTCTGGCCCAAGGTTGCTGTCCTGTAGTGGGATTTGAACCCCTGACCTTCCAGCTTGAAGCACCTTGCCCCAACCACTAGGCCACTCCTCCACTCCACTCTCTACCCTCATTACTCCATATGCTATACTTCATTGCTTGCGGTCCCTTCATGACCGCAAACTGGTCATTCCTTCCCCTGCTCACATCAAATATGAGTCCATGCGACGTTCCACTTTTTTCTCCCAGGTCCCATCCATTTGGAACTGACTCCCCTCTCACATTTGTTTAGAACCTAAAATTTAAAACCCTCTTAAAAAACCTCCTTTTCGAACAGGCTTTCGATGTGGGTATGCTCTAAGCTGCAGCTGCATCTGTATAACTGACTCTGGTTTGAATGTCTATACGGTCCTCTATCTCCTGTCCACTTTCCTATCCGACATTGTAGTTTCCTTCTAATCTTCTCTGCGTTACATGTTTTTTAAATTTTTGTTGCATACCGCCCTGTACATCCCACAAAGGGCAGTATAATCAAATACCAAATAAACCAAAAAACATCCACTCTGTGGCTACCTTTCCTCTCTTATCTCACTCTATACCCCTCCTGGGAACTATAGCAGATCCTTTTTATGTGTCCCCTTCTTGGCATTGCCAACTCCAGACTTCGTTCATTCCATCTTGCTGCTCCATATTCCTGGAACGAGCTACCTGAGTGAGTGTGTTTGGCTCCTTCTCTAGCCCTATTCAAATCTAGGCTAAAACCCCACATCTTTGAGGCTGCTTTTGGATCCTGATGCTCCTCACGCTCTTGGTTTACTACTTCTGTATATCTTACCATACTCTAGTCCCCAGTTTTGTGATGTTTTTCATCTTGATTAGATTGTAAGTTCTGATGAGCAGGGACTATGTCTTACACCTATATGTACTGTGGAACACCTCTTTGATGGGGGGGGGGGCAAGCTCCGCCTTGACTCTGCCCGAAGTTCCACCCTAACTCTGCCCCTAGCCTCCATAGCTTTTCCCCCTCCTGTTCTGTCCATGGGGATCCCATCTCCCATGGGTAGAAGAGAAAGGAATGGCTGTGATCGCGGCAGACTCCCATCTGCCCACAGATCGGATCCTCGCAGGCTGGAGGGGAAGGCCGCCACGATCGTGACAAATATGTCCCCTGTATGCCCATGGGGATCCAAACTCCTGCAGGCAGACAGGTGTCATCTTTGACACGACTGCAGCAGCCCTCCACCCCTGCCTGCGGGGATCCGATTTCCCATGGGCAGACAGGAGGAGTCTGCCACGATAATAGCTGCTTTCTTTTCTCTGCTGGTCAGCAAACGTTTTGTGAAGCAAGGGCCTGTGTGGCCCACCCCATTCTGATGCCTATGTACAGTGCTGCATACTCCTTGTAGTACTATACAAATAAGTAGTAATAGTAAGTAGTAGGTTCTACGAATGCCCTAAATGCACAACACCACATATGGAATGCAAAATAGGTTATCAGCATCCTCTATCCACTTCCTGCATCCCCCCTTGCATATCCATGAAAGCTTCATTATAATGCCATATCTGGACTACAATACCCTGAGATCCTGGGGCAGTCTAAGTCAGGGCCAGTGTGTACATACAAGGCAGTCTAAGGCTGCGCTTACAGATGGAGAATATGAGTCAAAGAATAGAATGTCTCTCTCATCCCCAATACCATTGATGCCCATCCCATCTCTGCCTTTCTTTCCTATATTGAGAAGTTGTTTATGCTACTGGTAGCAGAAAGCTAGGGAACGATCTTTAGAGAATAGATACCTTGGTAGAAACATTGCATGAGGCAATGCTCAAAAACACCTGTTATGCATATATATATATATATCTTTCTTCACTGGGAAAAAAATACTGATATCACCCAAGGTGAATATCCCTACTTGTGATGTCATACACAAACAATGGGCAAGCCACTGTGAGAAAGACCTCAAAGGAAGTGAAGGGGGGAGCCATAATAAGTTTCCTGTATTGGGGATGATGAAAGATTACAAGTGAGTAACTACCTTTTCTCCGTGGAAAAGAAATGTCTGTCAAGCCCTCATCACTCCAATATTTGACTATGTAAGCATAATATACCAGGGGCTCCCAAAAGCCACTTTACTCCCATTACAACTCACACAGAACACAGCTGCCATAATAATCACAGGCACTAGCCAATGAGCACACATTACCCCACTGCTAAGGAAGCTATACTGGCTGCCCATTTATATGAGAGTCAAATACAAGGTCTCCCTGACCATCTTTAAGACCCCCTCCATAGCCTTTCAGTGGATATCCTTTGGCCTCTCATTCATGAACCTCTCAACAACAGATCAAGGAGAAAAGCCAGCCACTGCCTTTCATCAGTTTCGGCTTCATTCTCTCGCTCCAATGGACATTAGGGAGTTTTGTTGTAAACTAAAAACCCACCTCTTCCTGAAACATTTTAGACCTGACACTTAACTCCTGACCAATCCTTCCCGCCCTCCAGAGCTCTCAGCATGTTCCCCTGCTCCTCTCATTGTTACCCCTGCAGATTTGAACCATGTATCATAACTTTCTCTCATTATTACCTGCTTTATTAAATATTAAAGATTAAATGTTAATGCCTGTCCCTGCCATTATGTTACTCCTGTTCACATGTTATAACCACTAGTTACCTGTTAAGATTTAATTCATTTACTCACGTTCCGTGTAATGTTCTACTTGATCCCTGTACACCGCTGTGACTGGTAGATACAGCGGTATAAAAAAGTTGCTAAATAAATAAAATAATATTTAAAACATGTAATAAAGGTTTGTCCAATCTATTTCTCAGTTACATAATACCCAATTGCTAGAAATATTGTTTTTATGGAAAATTCAGCTGAAATAATCCATTACAAAAGATGTGAAAAAAGTTATCCTTAACAAAGAAGAATAACAAAATTGTTTTTGGAAAATAGATATTTATATAGCTCACAGATTGACTTGTTGAACCTTCACAAATGGGTATTTCTTGCGTGACTTTGGTAAATTGATTTTTTTCCTGCCTGGTGGGATTTTCTTTTGCTTAGGTGTAAAAGTTCAGACATCTATTGTAATCTATAATTTTAGACATTCGATACCACTGCAGTTATTGTAGAAATACAAAACTACTGCAGCTGGTAGTTCTAACACTGTGATACCTTTATAAGGGCTATAATGGGTCTGCCTGCCCCTCTAAGTAGAGTAATCAAATAGTCAAAAAAAGACTGAAAAGAAAAATATTAGCCGTCTCTTTATTAGCACTTGGCTTCTCTTCCCTTAACATGCTCAATAAGAGCAAAAGATTGCTTATTACCCAGAGTATATCAGTCCTACCCTTTAGATCAGTCCCACACCAGCCAGATTAGGAATGTACACAGGTCAAAACCTGTCGGTTCATTTTTGGTTATTTTTGGCTTTCCCCCATATTTTTGGGATATTTTAGAGATACTTCCACGTATTTCGTAAAACATTTTTAATTTGTGTTGTAACTTAATGCTTAATGCACATTAATTCATAGGTTAATGCATGTTAAATCAATTTAGTGTGCACTCAGGGGACTGTTTGCTAAAGAACAGGAAAAGCAGAGGGTGTGCTCCAACATCTGCCCTGCATTTAGCACATAGGATAGACACTTCCCACGCAGGCCGCATTACATGCCCTGGTGTTTTCCGCTCAGGCATGCGATGCAGGTCCTGGCATCAAAAATAAAACAGCAAGAAGTCCCACACCATGATCCCCTGATCCCCTTCTCAATACACTTCCCTCCCAGGGCCGCTTCTGCCTTGATTTGATCCGCCCCGATGACAATCAGCACTTACTCCGCCATCACACAATCTCCCTGACAGTGGCAAAAGTTCTAATGAGGGGACCCCATTGTTGCTCCCTCCCCCCATGTGTGCAAACACACTTTAATCTACTTGCTGCATTGCCTCTGTTGCAGTTCCAGTGGCTGCTGCATTCCAAGCCGCCTGAGAGTGAAGGCAGCACAGCAAACAAATTAAAGTTGACATGCTGTCATGTGGGCCCCTTCTTCAGGGTGCTCCCCACATTGTGGGGGCTGCTTGGGTGGAATTTACACTACCTCTCCCTTCCAATCAGCATCTAATCTCCCCCAGACAGTACTCTTTTAGAGAAGGCCACCCACAACAAATCCTTACTACCAATCACCCCTCAAGATCAACCTTCCCAACCAGTAGCCCTCACAAGTATCTTAAAGTCCCTCTAAAGAAGAGTTGAATCTTCAAAGGCTGCACACACACAATATCCTTCTATAATGTTCAAATGCACTATGACGGGGCCATTGAAATCAGGGCTCATTAGGATTAACTCAGTATAGGATCTTCTTCAACTCCTGGAAGGTTTTTCATGCTTCTTGAGGCCACAACAACTTGTCTGGTGCCTCCTTAGGCAGCAGATGGGCTAATGGTTCATTCTGCTCTGCAAAGTGGGGCAAATCAATGGTTGATAAGCCCTAGAAAAGCTATCATCTGTTTCTTTGTCTGAGGTGGATTCACTCAAATGATGGCTTCTGTCTTTAGCATTTGTCTTATTCTCAAGGAATAGTCTGGACAGGGATATACCAAGAGCTGTGTGAGTGGTGCAGCCATACAGAGTGCAAGTATGGAAGGGATACTGATGTCATCACTGAACTTCCAGGAAACCCAACAAAAGCCAGTTCCAACAGATTGATGAGTGGAGTAGAGAAGGGTCTACAGGTTCATGAGTTGTACAGGGCACATGTCTAGCTTTTTATGATCTTAAATGTAGGTACTGATACACCAGGTTCCCAACCTGACCATTTCCTGGGTTCCAGACCCTCAGGTTGGAAACAGAGCCGCCATTCATGCTCACTCACTCCTTGATCTCAGTTTGACCAAGGTTTCTCAGACTGGTATCCCTCTTCTATGATAAAATAAGGAATATAGTTAAGAAAAAACTGAAAGGAGCGGTTGGAAAGGTTAAAGACTTACATCAAGCTTGGGTGTTGTTTAAAAATACTATCCTGGAAGCCCAGACCAGCTGTATTCCACACATTAAGAAAAGTGGAAGAAAGTCCAAAAAACTGCCAGCATGGTTTAAAGGTGAGGTCAGAAAGGCTGCTGCTGCCAAAAAAGCATCTTTCAGGAAATGGAAAAAAGAACCAAACGATGAAAACTGGAAACAGCACAAGCACTGGCAAGTTAAATGCAAAGCATTGGTAAGGCAGGCAAAGCGAGAATTTGAGAAGGAACTTGCTACGGAAGCAAAAACACGAAATAAAGACTTTTTCAAGTACATTCGTAGCAAAGGGCCTGTGAGAGAGTCAACTGGATCATTAGATGATGGAGGGGTAAAAGGGGCAGTAAGAGGAGATAAGGCTGTAGCAGAGAGACTGAATGAATTCTTTGCTTCAGTCTTTACTGAGGAAGATGTAGGGATGTTACCAAAGACTGAAGTGGTATTTAAAGGTGATACTGCAGAGGAATTGAGAGAAATATCGCTACACCGGGAAGATGTATTACAACTATTTGATAAACTGAATAGTAGCAAATCACCTGGACCGGATGGTATACATCCAAGAGTGTTGAAAGAACTGAAATATGAGCTTGCAGACCTGCTATTAGTAATCTGTGAACTTCATTCAAATCATCTGTAATACCTGAAGATTGGAGGATTGCCAATGTAACGCCAATTTTTAAAAAGGGTTCCAGGGGTGATCCAGGAAATTACAGACAGTTGAGCCTGACGTCAGTACCGGGGAAAATGGTAGAAACCATCATAAAGAACAAAATTACACAGCATGTAGATAGTCATGGCCTAATGGGAGACAGCCAACATGGCTTTAGACAAGGAAGATCTTGTCTTACTAATCTGATATGTTTTTTTGAACGTGTGAATAAGCAGGTAGACAAAGGTGAGTCAGTTGATATAGTATATCTGGACTTTCAGAAAGCCTTTGACAAGGTCCCTCATCAGAGACTTTTGGCAAAACTAAAAAGTCATGGGATAGGAGGCAGTGTACTATTGTGGATCGGGAACTGGTTGAAAGATAGAAAGCAGAGGGTAGGGCTAAATGGCCAATTTTCCCAATGGAAAAACGTTAATGGTGGAGTACCCCAGGGATCTGTACTGGGTCCGCTACTTTTTGACATATTCATAAATGACCTGGAAAAGGGAATAACTAGTGAGGTTATTAAATTTGCAGACGACACAAAACTGTTTAAAGTTGTTAAAACCCAAGAGGACTGTGCAAAACTGCAGGAGGATCTGGACAAATTGGAAGACTGGGCATCCAAATGGCAGGTGAAATTTAATGTGGACAAGTGCAAAGTTATGCACCTAGGAAAGAACAACCCACACTATGGTTACACAATGCAAGGTTCCACATTGGGAACCACCACCCAGGAAAAAGATTTAGGAGTCATCGTGGATAACATGTTAAAACCCTCTGCCCAGTGTGCAGTGGCAGCCAAAAAAGCAAATAGAATGCTAGGTATCATAAGGAAAGGAATGGAAAATAAAACAAAGGATATTATAATGCCTCTGTATCGTTCCATGGTACGACCGCACCTTGAATATTGTGTGCAATTCTGGTCACCGTATCTTAAAAAGGATATAGCATTATTAGAAAAGGTACAGAAAAGAGCCACCAAAATGGTAAAGGGGATGGAAGGCTACTCCTATGAAGAGAGGCTGCAAAGCTTGGGGCTCTTCAGCCTGGAAAAGAGACGGCTGAGGGGAGATATGATAGAGGTCTATAAATTAATGAATGGAGTGGAACGGGTAAATGTAGATCGATTGTTTACGCTATCAGAATATAGAAAGACTAGGGAACATGTAATGAAGCTACAGGGTAATCTATTTAAGACAAATAAGAGAAAATATTTTTTCACTCAACGTGTTATCAAACTCTGGAATTTGTTACCAGAGGATGTAGTAAGAGCTGTTATTGTAGCTGGGTTTAAAAAGGTTTGGACAAGTTCTTGGAGGAAAGGTCCATAAACCATTATTAAAAAGGGACCCAGGATATCAACGCTTGATCCAATACAAGCATTGTGTAACCTGTCTCTTGGGGATACTGCTAGGTATGTATGACCTCGATTGGCCACTGTTTGAAACAGGATACTGGGCTTGATGGACCTTGGTCTGACCCAGTATGGCATATCTTATGTTCTTATGTTCTATACTTGGTAAGAGTCCCTGTGATTCTTGAGACATATCTTCGTTTATAGGGCCCTTACTTATGGCAGGTTTTAGTAGTTTGGAAAATCAGGTTTTCTCCTGGCAAATTTACTGCTAAGAATTAAGTACATTAGTTGTTCTGAGATATAAGTCTAGACCCACCACAGGGAAAAATTTAAAGCTGGCGAACAACTCACTTTTTAACCTTAGGTTTTGATTCTGGTATGTGGAAGCAGACTTTTGGTCATAGCTTGCGGATGAGATAGGCTGGGGCCACTCAGCCACGATACTCTTCAACCAGTTTTGTTGTTCCCTTTGATTTTCTAAATTTTCTTTGTATTATACCGTAAACCACTTTGGTGTGCCTGTCAAAAAGTGGTATAAAAAGTACAATAAACATTAAGGGGGTTATTCTGTGCTATAAATAGTGGAGATAGCTCCATTTAAAAGCCCTGACTGAGTTAGCCAGGCTTTTCATGTACATTCAGGCTGGACTGAATCACAGTCCCGGCTTGCACGTCCATGACTGTTTGGGATTCTCATCCCCTGGGGCTAGATGTACCTCATGGGATCAGAACTCCGATCCTCTCTGTGCATCCAGTTCAGACCAGACAGTCAGAGGGCATCTACAGGCAGGACGGAATCGGGTACTAAATAAATGCAAGCAGTGCCCAGCTTACCTTTGTAGGCTTCAAAGAGCACAACATCAAGGTAAACTGGGATCTCTCCTGTCCACTCCTTCACAGTATGATTGTACCAATATTTTTGACAATTACATTAGAAGAAAATTAGATTTAAATAAAATGTGAGGGATCAGGCCTATAGCTCAGACTGGGTTTAAATCTCCCATCCATCAGAATCATCTCAGGTTGAGCACACTGCAGAGACAAAACACTCGTTACTGGGTTCTGGGCTGGTCTTGAAGGCATTCACAAACCCTTGGGCCTTGTGTGGCTTCCCAGTGCCAGATGGGCATGCTTTCTGAGGACTGGATATAAAAACAAGTAACAGTTACACAAATATGGGAAATACTGAGAGCTGGGCTCTCCAGTCATTTTATTTGTGTTTAACGCAGCAGTGTTCCTATCCAGAATGTGATAGATACAGAGGCATCAGCTCCAGGAAAATGCACTCTCTCTTGCATCATGTCACAGCTGATCAGGTAACTGCTTTGATCCATAGCAGCCTGAGATTTACCTGATCACAGCATAAGGATGCTACTAATGAGACATTTTGAATTCAGGATGGTTGAAACTGTTAGCTAGCATTTTCTATGATTTGTCCTTGTGCTGCTACTTCAAATAACATCCTACAGGGTCAAAAACTATAAACGAGAAAGCAGAAACCACCAGGGTACAAACAGCAGTGTATGGTGTGTTGAGAATCAAAGAACAGAATGGGAAAGAGAAAGCAAGTTGAATCAATAAATGATAATTTTTGATATAAATTCAAATTGGTGATGAGCGTGAGTGTTTCAGTGCTGTAGAATCACTGAAGAAACCAGTAACATGTGGAGACAGCAGTATATATTTTGGCTCTACGATATACAACATTGGCATGGCATATTACTTTGAAATTATTCACAAAAAGATGTTTTTCATCCAGACATTGTGTGCATGTTACAAGAATTACGATGACTCACGATGCCCTAATGTAAAGCAGTAGACTACAAAGCATGTTTTACAGTACCTTAGGATAGCAGTGGTGCTGCTTTGTTCCCTGTTATTGTACCCCAACTTGTGTGTAGTTCTAGTGGGAGAATGGAAATAAATGATCTAAATAACCAAACGAATGAATAAACAAATCCCTCGATAGTCCCATTAAAAATAGAAGATCCACATTGTAATGAAAACATGACCATTCAGCTCCAAGCAGTAATGTCTGGCATTTTTCCCATGATGAAACAATAGAACAATAGGTAGCTTACCTACAAGGTGACCTTGTTCTTTCACTACTTCTTGTTCGGGCATTGTTTCTGCAGCATTCATGTCTTTGCTGATATTACCACGATGATGTTTCCCAAAATTCAGTTTCATTCCTACATGCTTTTAAGCGTTCTGTTGTTCAGTGGTGTCTCTTTACTTGGACTCGTAACACTTGATTAAAAAAAAATCAGTCAGGTTGTTGAAGACTGGTATAGGTTTTTGACTTAGGCTATGAGAACTTCTATATTTCCACATCCTGTAGGGGTACCCAAAAGCAAGGGGATAAAACCCTGTTTCAATGTAATGTATATCTATTCCATGTAAAAAGTTAAAAAGTTCTCTGTTCAATGTAAAGTATACAGTAGTATACATAATTTGTTAAATTGTTCCATGTAAACCGCCCTTGATCACTGGAAGGGGCGGTATAGAAGAAATAAGTAAATAAAATAAATAAATAAATAAAAACGACCAAAAAAAGTCTATGACAGCAATAAATGATCAAAATTAATTTAATGAGCAATATAACCACAATGAATTTTTTTATAAAAGTTAACTGCACAGTATGCATTAGATCTGCATGCTTGCTAAAGTGTGTTAGGGTTAAGAACATAAGAACATAAGATATGCCATACTGGGTCAGACCAAGGTCCATCAAGCCCAGTATCCTGTTTCCAACAGTGGCCAATCTAGGTCATACATACCTAGCAGTATCCCCAAAAGACACAGGTTCCACAATGCTTGTATTGGGTCAAGCATTGATATCCTGGGTCCCTTTTTAATAATGATTTATGGACCTTTCCTCCAAGAACTTGTCCAAACCTATTTAAAACCCAGCTACACTAACAGCTCTTATTATATGCTCCGGTAACAGATTCCAGAGTTTGATTACACATCGAGTGAAAAAATATTTTCTCTTATTTGTCTTAAATAGTTTACCCTGTAGCTTCATTACATGTCCCCTAGTCTTTCTATATTCTGATAGCGCAAACAATCGATCAACGTTTACCCGTTCCACTCCATTCATTAATTTATAGACCTCTATCATATCTCCCCTCAGCCGTCTCTTTTCCAGGTTGAAGAGCCCTAACCTTTGTAGCCTCTCTTCATAGGAGTACCCTTCCATCCCCTTAACCATTTTGGTGGCTCTTCTCGGTACCTTTTCTAATAACGCTATATCCTTTTTAAGATACGGCGACCAGAATGGCACACAATATTCAAGGTGCGGTCGTACCATGGAACGAAACAGAGATATTATAATATCCTTTGTTTTATTTTCCATCCCTTTCCTTATCATACCTAGCATTCTATTTGCTTTCTTGGCCGCCGCTGCACACTGGGCCGAGGGTTTTAACATGTTATACACAATGACTCCTAAATCTTTTTCCTGGGTGGTGGTTCCCAATGTGGAACCTTGCATTGTGTAACCATAGTGTGTGTGTTCTTTCCTAGGTGCATAACTTTGCACTTGCCAACATTAAATTTCATCTGCCATTTGGATGCCCAGTCTCCAATTCATCCAGATCCTCCTGCAGTTTTCCACAATCCTCTTGGGTTTTAACAACTTTAAACAGTTTTGTGTCATCTGCAAATTTGATAACCTCACTAGTTATTCCCTTTTCCAGGTCATTTATGAATATGTCAAAAAGTAGCGGACACAGTACAGATCCCTGGGGTACTCCACTATTAACGTTTTTCCATTGGGAAAATTGGCCATTTAGCCCTACCCTCTGCTTTCTATCTTTTAACCAGTTCCTGATCCACAATAGTACACTGCCTCCTATCCCATGACTTTTTAGTTTTGCCAAAAGTCTCTGATGAGGGACCTTGTTAAAGGCTTTCTGAAAGTCCAGATAAACTATATCAACCGACTCACCTTTGTCTACCTGTTTATGCACACCTTCAAAAAAACATAACAGATTAGTAAGACAAGATCTTCCTTGTCTAAAGCCATGTTGGCTGTCTCCCATTAGGCCAAGACTATCTACATGCTGTGTAATTTTGTTCTTTATGATGGTTTCTACCATTTTCCCTGGTACTGACGTCAGGCTCACCGGTCTTTAATTTCCCGGATCACCCCTGGAACCCTTATTAAAAATTGGTGTTACATTGGCGACCCTCCAATCTTCAGGTATTACAGATGATTTTAATGAAAGTTCACAGATTCAATCTCATATTTCAGTTCTTTCAACACTCTTGGATGTATACCATCTGGCCCAGGTGAGTTGCTACTATTCAGTTTATCAAATAGTTGTAATACATCTTCCTGGTGTAGTGATATTTCTCTCAATTCCTCTGCAGTATCACCTTTAAATACCACTTCAGTCTTTGGTAACATCCCTACATCTTCCTCAGTAAAGACCAAAGCAAAGAATTCATTCAGCCTCTCCGCTATAGCCTTGTTTCCTCTTACTGCCCCCTATCATCTAATGGTCCAATTGACTCTCTTACAGGCCTTTTGCTATGAATGTACTTGAAAAAGTCTTTATTTTGTGTTTTTGCTTCCGTAGCAAGTTTCTTCTCAAATTCTCGCTTTGCCTGTTTTATCAATGCTTTTGCATTTAACTTGCCAGTGCTTGTACTGTTTCCAGTTTTCATCGTTTGGCTCTTTTTTCCATTTCCTGAAAGATGCTTTTTTGGCAGCAACAGCTTCTCTGACCTCACCTTTAAACCATGCTGGCAGTTTTTTGGACTTTCTTCCACTTTTCTTAATTTTATTTATTATTTATTTATTTAGCTGTATTTATATCCCGCTTTTCACCAGGTCAAAGTGGTCAATTGGGAGATACATTTAACATGAGGGGATATGACACACATACGCTAATACTTACAGGGAACATGGGCAATGGAGGGTTAAGTGGCTTGCCCAAGACCACAAGGAGTGCCTATAGGACTAGAAATCCCAGTCCCTCCGGCCTGAGATTGCTGTCCCCAGGTGGGATTTGAACCCCCGGCCCTCCAGCCCGAAGTACCTTGTCCTAACCACTAGGCCACTCCTCCCAGCTGGTCTGGGCTTCCAGGATAGTATTTTTAAACAACACCCAAGCTTGATGTAAGTCTTTGCAACCGCTCATTTTAGTTTTTTCTTAACTATATTCCTCATTTTATCATAGTCTCCCTTTCGAAAGTTAAATGGTAGTACTGTGGATTTCTTTACTATCCCTCCTCCACTAATTAAATCAAACACGACCATGCTATGATCACTATTGCCAAGTGGTCCCAACACCCTTATTTCTTGCACCAGATCTGGTGTTCCACTAAGGACTTGGTCCAGTATGGCTTCCCCTCTGGTCAGTTCATGAACATAAGAACATAAGAACATAAGATATGCCATACTGGGTCAGACCAAGGTCCATCAAGCCCAGTATTCTGTTTTCAACAGTGGCCAATCTAGGTCATATGTACTGTGATGCTGCAGACCCTCTGAGAGGGGAAGAAAATGTTTTAAATGCAGGAAAAGTCAAGCACAACCTGCAATATCGCGAGGAACCACATAGGGGGAGCAGGAGGGACCTCCGAGGAACAGAGGAACCACACCTCCTAGGTCATGAGGTAATGCCAGCCAGCTTCCAATCAAGAAAGAGAGGAGTGCCTCTTAAAGGGAATTTGGAAGGTTGGAAGGCAGAATTAGAACAGGCAGAGCGGCCAGAACCGGATTCAGTCCAGAGAGAATCAGGAGCAGAACAGCCTGGGAAAGGAGAACAGGCTGGGAAAGTGGTACAGTCCTGGAAAGGAGGATATCCTGAGGAGACAGGACAGCCCTGGAGAAAGGCACAGGCAGGATGGCCTGGGAAAGGAGGACTGCCAGGAGAACCCGCAGAACCAGCAGGCTGGGCAGGACATCCGAGTGAATGGGCTAGATATCCAGAAGGAGCAGTAATCCCTGAACCACGGTCCCTCAGGAGGCAGCAGCAGCCGCATTGGCTTGGAGAAAGGAGACCCCATGGAGAAGGTGGGACAACTCCAGCCAGAGTGAGTGTTTGTGGTACAGAGAGGCAAAGGCGTGGCTGTGACTGTGGTCTAAAGCCAACAGCAAGACGCTTGGAGAGCTCAAGGCCTATTTCGCAAGCCAGGCAGGATCCCAACTGGAGCGGGCCTCAAACCTCACCTGGAGCAGACAAGCTGAGAAGAAAAGGTAACCCATATTTAACTAAATGCAAGGTATAGACTGCTGATGTATGGGGAATACAGGGAGCACAGGAATATTATCCTTGTGAGAATGCTTATGAGATAAGGTGCAAGAAACACGCACCAACTAAGAGACTTGTTAGTGACCAAGCTTTACAGAAAGCTAAGACAAAACACTTGCAAAAGGAAGATAGTTCCCAGTATCTGTGGGCGCAGGACCGACGCCCTGTATTCAACCCTGAGCATTGGGAGGTTGTGCAGAAGATATTTAAAAAGCCTTATTACAACTTACCAACAAATACTGACTTAGGCTCAGAGGCTTCAGAAGGGGAACCGATGCAGGTGGAATTTGCATCAGACACTGAGATGGACTGTAGCTTCTGTAAGACAGGAAGCTTGGAGTCCTTACTAAGCAACTAAGCTAGGTCTTGGGAATTGAGACTGTTTGTTTGCCTGTTATACCATTTACTGTGAAGATAACAGTTTTGCTTTGATGTTTTTTTTTTTTTATCCTGAAGTAAGGAATTTGTGTTTGATGTTTTTGTCTCCAAGCATATGAACCTTTTTGCATGAAAGGGGAAATAAATGGCTTTTGTTTTCCCTCCACTCGGACCTTTTGTTTTCGGTGGGATTTTGGTACCAAAGGACACTACCAGGGCTGAAAGTCCCTGGGCCCTGTTTGATATTGGCCAAACCCAACCTTAAATGTCTTTATGTCCCACCTACCTCGCTCCAGTACGCTGCCAAGGTAGGCCCTGTGACAGTACCTAGCAGTTTCCCCAAGAGACACAAGTTCCACAATGCTTGTACTGGGTCCAGCATTGATATCTTCGGTCACTTCTTAATAATGGTTTATGGACCTTTCCTCCAGGAACTTGTCCAAACCTTTTTTAAACCCAGCTACACTAACAGCCTTTACTACATCCTCCGGTAACAAATTCCAGAGTTTGATTACACGTTGAGTGAAAAAATATTTTCTTTTATTAGTCTTAAATAGTTTACCCTGTAGCTTCATTGCATGTCCCCTAGTCTTTCTATATTCTGATAAGGTAAACAATCGATCTACGTTTACCCGTTCCACTCCGTTCATTAATTTATAGACTTCTATCATATCTCCCCTCAGCCGTCTCTTTTCCAGGTTAAAGAGCCCTAACCTTTTTAGCCTTTCTTCATAGGAGTATCCTTCCATCCCCTTTACCATTTTGGTGGCTCTTCTCTGTACCTTTTCTAAAATCGCTATATCCTTTTTAAGATACGGTGACCAGAATTGCACACAATATTCAAGGTGCGGTCTCACCATGGAACATGGTATCCACAATAACGCCTAAATCTTTTTCCTGGGTGGAGGTTCCTAATGTGGAACCTTGCATCGTGTAACCATAGTTTGGGTTGTTCTTCCCTAGGTGCATAACCTTGCACTTGTCCACATTAAATTTCATTTGCCATTTTGATGCCCAGTCTTCCAATTTATCAAGATCCTCTTGCAATTTTTCACAATCCTCTTGGGTTTTAACAACTTTAAATAGTTTTGTGTCATCTGCAAATTTGATAACCTCATTCGTTATTCCATTTTCCAGATCATTTATGAATATGTCAAAAAGCAGCGGACCCAGCACAGATCCCTGGGGTACACCACTATTCACCTTTCTCCATTGGGAAAATTGGCCATTTAGCCCTACCCTCTGCTTTCTATCTTTTAACCAGTTCCTGATCCACAATAGTACACTGCCTCCTATCCCATGACTCTTTAGTTTTGCCAAAAGTCTCTGATGAGGGACCTTGTCAAAGGCTTTCTGAAAGTCCAGATACACAAAATCAACCGACTCACCTTTGTCCACCTGTTTATTCACTCCTTCAAAAAAAACATAACAGATTAGTAAGACAAGATCTTCTTGTCTAAAGCCATGTTGGCTGTCTCCCATTAGGTTGTGACTATCTACATGCTGAGTAATTTTATTCTTTAAGATGGTTTCTACTATTTTTCCCGGTACTGACATCAGGCTTACCGGTCTGTAGTTTCCCGGATCACCCCTGGAACCCTTTTTAAAAATTGGTGTTACATTGGCGATCCTCCAATCTTCAGGTATTAGAGATGATTTTAATGATAGTTCACAGATTACTGATAGCAGGTCTGCAATCTCATATTTCAGTTCTTTCAACACCCTTGGATGTATACCATCCGGCCCAGGTGATTTGCTACTCTTCAGTTTTTCTAATAGTTGTAAGACATCTTCCCGATGCATCGATATTTCCTGCAATTCTTCCGCACCTTTAAATACCACTTCAGTCATGGGTAACATCCCTACATCTTCCTCAATAAAGACCGAAGCAAAGAATTCATTCAGTCTCTCCGCTATTGCCTTGTCGCCTCTTAGTGCTCCTTTAACCCCTTTATCATCTAATGGACCAACTAACTCTCTCACAGGTTTTTTGCTACGAATGTACTTGAAAAGGTCTTTATTTCGCGTTTTTGCTTCCGCAGCAAGCTTCTTCTCAAATTCTCTCTTTACCTGCCTTATCAATGCCTTGCATTTGACTTGCCAGTGCTTGTGCTGTTTCCAGGTTTCGTCGTTTGGCTCTTTTTTCCATTTCCTGAAAGATTCTTTTTTGGCAACAACAGCCTCTCTGACCTCACCTTTAAATCATGCTGGCAGTTTTTTGGTCTTCCTTCCACTTTTCTTAAAGCGTGGAATACAGCTGGTCTGGGCTTCCAAGATAGTATTTTTCAACAACACCCAAGCTTGATGTACGTCTTTAACCTTCGCAACTGCTTCTTTTAGTTTTTTCTTAACTGTTTTCCTCATTTTATCATAGTCTCCCTTTCGAAAGTTAAAAGGTAGTACTGTGGATTTCCTTACTATCCCTCCTCCACTAATTAAATCAAAGGCAATCATGCTATGATCACTATTGCCAAGTGGCCCCAACACCCTTATCTCTTGCACTAGATCTGGTGTTCCAGAACCAGCTGCTCCAGCTGAACCAGCTGCTCCAAGAAGCAGTCATTTATTACATCTAGAAACTTTATCTCCCTAGCATGTCCTGCCGTGGCACTGACCCAGTCGATACCGGGGTAATTGAAATCTCCCCTTATTATTACTCTGCTGTGACTTTTGTTAGCTTCCTTGATTTCTTTGAGCATTTCATCATCCATTTGTTCATTCTGGCCAGGCGGTCGATAGTACACCCCCACTGCCATCACCTTCCCCTTCATACATGGAATTTCAATCCATAGAGATTCTACAGCAAATTTTGTTTCCTGCAAAACTAATCCTTTCTGACTCAATGCCCTCTCTAACACAGAGTGCAACCCCTCCACCAATTTGATCAGTTCTATCATTATGATATAGTTTGTATCCAGATATCACAGTGTCCCACTGGTTATCCTCCTTCCACCATGTCTCCGAGATTGCAATCATATCTAACCTCTCATTTAGTGCTATATATTCTAACTCTCCCATCTTATTGTTTAGACTTCTAGTATTTGCATACAAGCATTTTAGAGACTGTATTTTATTAATATTAATCTGGCTATTGGTAGGCATGGGTAATTTGGAATCTTTACTCTCTGTCTGCCCCATACTCAAGGGCATTTGGGCTACTTTACTCTTTTTTGGAACCTCACTGCTTTTGGATACCTTCTTCCGAACCATGCGCTCTTGAGCGACTGTCGGCTTTCCCCTATTTTCTAGTTTAAAAGTTTCTCTATCTCCTTTTTAAAGGTTAATTTATTTTATTTATTTATTTATTTATTTAACATTATTTCTATACCGCCTTCTCCTTCAATCAAGGCGGTCTCCACAGCAAACAATCAAATGTGTTCATGTGTTCTCATGCAGTGGTGCGTGTAGTGTGTTTGAGGTGGTGTGTATTTGATTTGGTTGATCTTACTATAATGTGCGCTATTATACAGGTTGAGCTATTGTACATTCTATATACAATGGTTGAGCTCTTATACATTCTATATACAATGGTCAGGGTGTGGGTATGTCCATTGTTCTAACTTGATTAGTAAGTTATGTGACGTGTCCATAGTGTTCAAGGAATAGTGTTGTCTTCAGCTGTTTGCGAAAGTCTTTGACGTCAGTCGTTAGTCTCAGCTCGTCTGGGAGGGAGTTCCAGATAGTTGGTGCGGCCAGCGAGAGTGCTCGTTCTGTGGTGTCCTTGCGTGTCTTGGTGAATTCTTTTGGGGTGTTCACTCAGTTGGAGGTGCCTCTTCTTCTTGGTCGTGTGCTTGTGTCAGGTTTTATGAGTGTGTGTAGGCTGGTGGCTGAGGAGTGCTGTTTGATCTTGAATATGTTTATGATGGTTTTGTATTTGATGCGGGAGTTGATTGGGAGCCAGTGTAGTTCTTTCAGTATGGGTGTGATGTGTTCTTGTCTTGAAGTGTCAGTTATTATGCGGGCCGCTGTGTTTTGTACTAGTTGCAGCGGTTTAAGTGTTTGTTTTGTTAGTCCCAGGTGCATTGGATTGCAGAAGTCTAGTAGTGGGGTTATTAGTGCCTGGCAGACTGTGCGGAAGTGCCAGCAGTCTGGTTCCATCCTGGTTAAGGTGAAGCCCATCCCTTTAAAGAGCCCCTCCTTTCCCCAGAATGTTCCCCAGTTCCTAACAAATCCAAAACCCTCATCCTTGCACCGTCTCATCCACGCATTGAGACTCCGGAGCTCTGCCTGCCTTTTGGGTCCTGCACATGGAAAGGGAAGCATTTTGGAGAACGCTACCCTGGAAGTTCTGGATCTCAACTTCCTACCTAAAAACTTAAATTTAGCCTCCAGAACGTCCCTATCAGGTTTTCCTATGTCATTGGTACCAACATGTACCAAAGACAGCAGACTCCTCCCCAGCACTATCTAAGATCTTATCTAGGCAGTGCATGAGGTCCGCTACCTTCGCACCAGGCAGGCATGTTACCAGGCGATCCTCATGTCCACCAGCCACCCAGCTATCTACATGCCTAATGATTGAATCACCAACTATAACAGCTGTCCTAACCCTCCCCTCATGGGCACATGGCCCTGGAGAAACATCCTCAGTGCGAGAGGGTTTTACATCACCTGGATGACAGGTCCTATTTACAGGATCACGTCCTGCCACACCAGGGTGATGCTTTCCTGTCACGTGACCTCTCTCCTCCATGGCAACAGGGATGCTGCCAGATTGGAGGTGGGACTTCAGGACTATATCCCTGTAGGTCTCGTCCATGTACTTCTCTGTCTTTCTTATGTCTTCCAGATCTGTTACTCTATCTTCCAGATCTGCTACTCTAATCTTCTGGGATTTGAAGGTATTGTGCATTTAGAGTAAAAATAAACACGCAGAACATGTGACAGTAGTGTGCTACGTGTTGGGGGTGTATACAGTATGGTCCCAGCAGATACCATTCTGATTTGGATCCTAATGAGTGCCAGTGGCAATCACACTTAACACAGATGCACTTAACGCTGCCCACTGAGGTTGCACTAAGTGCACATGTGCTATCTGCTACATTGACAGAAAAGGTACGCTGTCAAACTTGTGCTAACAGCGCTGTGCAGATATACATGCCCTCTGCTCCAAACCCACCCATTTCTCCCCCTGCGACTCTCTAAGCAGATGTTCTTGTTATTGTGCCATCACATCAACATCGACTCATGGTAACCCTCTGGATAGCTGTTCTAAATTATTTTCAATCAGGAGGCTCGTTGTTGATAGAGTGGCATCCATAGCTGCTGTTTATTGTTTTGATCCATCAAATTGCTGGCCGCCTTCCTCTTTTGCGCTCTTTTTCAATTATGGCAAGTATGATGCCTTTCTCTAGTGATCTTTCTCTTCGCATAATGTGCCCAAAATATGAAAGTTGAAAACTTGTCATTTGAGCTTTTAAACAAAGCTTAGGCTTGATCTCCTCTAGTACTGACTGGTTTGTTGTCCGGGTAGTCCATGCTATACACTGTATTCTTCACCAGCACCATAATTTGAAGTCATCAGGTTTCTTCCTGTCTTTCTTCTTCACCGCCTGACTTTCGCATTCATATGACAATATTAAAAATACCATGGCTTGGACAAGTTGAATCTTTGTATGCAGAGATTTGTTTCTACACTTGAGAATCTTGTCTGGGTTCTTTATGGCCAGTCTGCAAAGAGCAATGCGTCATTTGATTTATGTTTATGTTTATTTAGATTTGATATACCGCTCAGGCCAGAGGCATTAGAGCAGTTTACAATGCAGTATCATTCTAGGAAATAGGAAAGGAGCGCCATTATATAATAGGACAGAATAGAGGATAGAGACAGTCAAACAGATAATAGTAGGGGAGAAACATAGAACAGCAGGTTACCACATCACAGACGCATGTCAGTCCAATCCAAATCATCAGTGCAACTCTCAGCAACAAGCGCCATGGACCAGCGCCTAAGGGCCACGCCAAAGGGCCCTCTGGCGAGGCCCTCAGGCGCGGGCCCACAAGGCGCGGGCGCGCCTGAGAAGCAGTGGTTTTTATGGTGGTGAAGGGCCGCTGATAGGCAGGTCTGGGAGGTGAAGGGGAGCTCCTGCTCACTCCCTCTGTGACTGGCTGCTCTTTCACGTGCCTGAGAAGCGGCGGTTTTTATGGTGGTGAAGGGCCGCTGATAGGCAGGTCCGGGAGGTGAAGGGGAGCTCCTGCTCACTCCCTCTGTGACTGGCTGCTCTTTCACGCGCCTGAGAAGCTTGACCGCTTGTCGTTTCTTTATTGATTTGGCCTACTATTTCTATTTCTTCTACATCAAAGAAAAAATTATTGGGGAGCGTGCGAGGAAAGAGGTTGGCTGGTTACCCTGTGCACCGCCGTGGGATTCTTCTTGGCAGCCCGGAGCACCCGGTTCACCTGAGCGGCGTCTGCCCCTGACGTCATCCAGGGGGCCTTAAAGCTCGGCGAAATATCCCAGCAGTTGGGAGCGTGCGAGGAAAGAGGTTGGCTGGTTACCCTGTGCACCGCCGTGGGATTCTTCTCGGCAGCCCGGAGCACCCGATTCACCTGAGCGGCGCCTGCCCCTGACGTCATCCAGGGGGCCTTAAAGCTCGGCGGAATATCCCAGCAGTTGGGAGCGTGCGAGGAAAGAGGTTGGCTGGTTACCCTGTGCACCGCCGTGGGATTCTTCTTGGCAGCCCGGAGCACCCGGTTCACCTGAGCGGCGCCTGCCCCTGACGTCATCCAGGGGGCCTTAAAAGCACGACCGCTACGCGGCACGCGGTAGCGGTCGCGTTTCAAAGGGGCGCTTTTTTAAGGGGCAGGTAATGCTCCTTATGCGCTCCTTTGGCGCTCGAGGAGCCTGGGAGATGGTTTGTGATCGTGTAGGATGGGCAAACGCAGGAAGCGTCATCAAACTGTGAGTATTGTGAATCCTACAAAAGTTGTCAAAGTTTCCGGTCCCATGGATAGACATCTGGTCGCTGTGGGAAATATGGAGGCTCAGAAAGATGTTCCATCTGACACACAGCTCCCTAGTGATAGCTCCTCGATATCTTTGGGGGTTAGTATCTCTTCCCCTTCTGCTGGTAATGGACAGACTGCCCCAGTTACCTCCTCACCAGTACGGGAGGTTTTGCTGCAGCAATTGGATTGTTTGCCATCTGTATCCCCTTCTGGTTCCTCTTTAGCCCATGGGGTTGTTCCTTTACCCCGGGTGTTGAAGGTACCGGAGGGTTTTGTTTCAGCACACAGGGACGGTTTATCGTCTGTACCTGCGGCTTCTCAGGAAATCTCCCTAGCGGATGTGTGGCAGGTTCTATCTAGGATCGACTCTTCACTTGGCTCAATTGTATCTCAATTCTCAGATTTCTCAAGGGACTCTGTGGCGAAATTTGCCCAGCATGATACTCAGATTGCTGTATTAGATCAAAAATGCCAGAAATTGGAAGCTCAGTGTAATGTACTACAAAACTCCTCGATGTCTTTTATAAAAGATAGTATTACCTTACATTTTCAGCAAGAAATATTAGAAAATAGTTTGCGTGCTTCTAATGTGCGATGTTTGAATTTTCCGTATACTCGTTTTCTGTCTCCCCAAATTTTATTTGATAAATATCTAGTGGAAGTTTTAGGATATAGGGAAGACTCAAAACCACATGTTGTAAAATTGTTTTACATTTCTCGTAAAGGGACAGCACCAGAGGAGATGATCCCTGGAGCTGCCCCAGTAGTATCCCAGGATTCTCTGGACGTTTCAGCGTTCATTGAGTCCTCTCGGGATTTAATTTCTACACGAGCCACCCTTCTGGTATCATTTGCTTCTGAGGTGGAAAAGAATGCTGTGATGCGCTTATTTTTCACGAATAAAGATGCTGCCTTCTGTGGGGAGAAAATTAATATGTTTCCAGACGTCTCCAGGACGACTCAGCTGCATCGTCGGGGTTTTCTTATGTTAAAGCCCCGCGTCCTAGCTATTGGTGCCACGTTTTTTCTGAAATTTCCCTGTAAATGTTTAGTTACCTTTAAAGGCACCAAGTATGTCTTTTTGGAAACGTCAGCTTTGGAAACTTTTCTTTTGACGAGTTCTACGCAGGTTAAATAGTTAGTTTCTAGGTCAAATTTTCTTGTCATCAGATGGAAAAAAAAAGAGTAAAATGATTAGACTAGCTTCCTCCTTTCTTTCAGTTTTCTTGTGTAACAGGTTTTCTTGTTATTATCTTGATCAGTTGTCGCTCCTCATGACGTGGACTGTAATTTGTATGTCTATTATATGGTAATGTTTCTTTTGGAATGTTTGTATTCTTTGAATTTTCTCAATAAAATATTTTGAAACTTAAAAAAAAAAAAAAAAAATTATTGATTTTGCCAGTGGTCAGGATCTTTATCTTCCTTATATTAAGATACATGCCCATTTTAAGACACTGTTCCTTGATGTTGATATGCAGATGTTTCAGATCGTCTTCACTTTAAGCCGGTAACTTGGTATTGTCAGCATAGCAAAGGTTGTTGATGAGTCTTCCAACAATCTTCACACCCCATATGCCTTCATACAATCCTGCATAGAACAAAAAAAAAGATGTCTGTGCAACTTAGATGTAGTAATTTCTGAGAAAAAAATCCAAAATATTATTTGGACAGGATTAATAGCAACCTTCACTAATATTTGGTTGCACAACCCTTGGTAATGATGGCAACCTCCAAACATTTTTTGTATAAGTTTCATATATCTGTCTGCTGGTAGTTTCTCCCACTCTTCAACTGTGATTTGTTCCATCTCATAAATGTTTCCAGAATTCCTTTTACCAATGGCAGATTTCAGCTCCTTCCAAAGGTTCTCGATTGGATTGAGATCAGGACTCATTGGTAGTCAACATAAACAGTCCATTTGTTCTTTTTAACCATTCTTTTTTACTTTTGGATGTATATTTTGGGTCATTGTTCTACTGGAGAACCTATGACGTTCAATCCAGACCTAGCTTTCTGAAACTAGGTAGCACATTTCGCTCCAAAATACCTTGGTAGTCCTTTGACTTCATGATTCCTTTAATACATTCCAGGCCTCCAGTTTCCAAGGCAGCAAAACAGCCCCACAGCATTATGGAACTTCCACCATATTTAACTTTTGGAAGGGTGTTTTTTTCCTTATAAGCTTAATTTGTAACAGACGCCAATATGTATATAGCCACCAGCAGGTTGAATATGTATGTATATAGTATGTATATAGTAACCTAATACTGTAAATTACACCAATTTTATTTATTTATTTATTTTATTTTATTTTATTTAACAATCACTTATATACCGCACCTTCCAGGGATCAAGTGCGGTTTACAAAGAACGAGTTAAAGAACAGCGCGGCAAGTCTGTTTTTACATGGAACATCAGTGAACTATGAACAAAAGTATATTTTTACATGAAACATTTGAGAACTATATACGTTAGAGAACATTAGAGAACTAACGTAAGAGAGTTATAGACAGAAGGTATAAGCCTTAACAAACAAAACATGCTTAGTTTAGGATGTATCAGAGACTAAATACTAGATATTGTGTGGGTAGTTGCAAAAATGCAATGTGTGCCTTCGAGTCAGTCCTGACTCCTGGCGACCCAGAAGCTCCTGGGTTTTCTTGGCAGAGTCACCGGAAGTAGATTGCCAGGCCTTTCTTCTGAGGCAATGGAGGGTTAAGTGACTTTCCCAAGGCCACAAGGAGTGTTAGTGTGGGTAGTTAGGGCTATGCAAATGGGTAAATATATGATGTTATATTTGTGTCTGTTCGTTGAAATTGCATTGAGGGTTCTTAGGGTGGGAGCAATTGGGTAAGTTTAATTGTTCTTATTTGTGTCCTTCTAGGTCTGATACCAATTTTGTCTTGTATCAATCTAGTATTCTGTTATCCATTTTCTGATTGGGAGAGGGAGTTTGCTATTTGGCCATAGTGTGAGATAAACAGATAGGTTTTCAATTTCTTTCGGAGCTCCTTTATTTCAATTAATGTTCTTATTTCTTCTGGGAGGGAGTTCCAGAGGATAGGGGCTGCGTGTGAAAAAGCTTTTTTGTTGGTTGTCTTTTTGGCCTTTGTGAAGTCTTTTGGGATCTTTATTTTATTTGTATAGCCTCTCCTGTGAGGAGTTTTAGTTGATTCCTTAATGATGAGTTTGTTTAGTGTAGGTGGAGCCATGTTATTTAATGCCTTGAAGGTAGTTATTAGTGTTTTATAGTTTATCCTGCTTTGTATTGGTAGCCAGTGTAGATTAGCTAATAAAGGTGTTATGTGTTCAAATGTGTGCACCTTCATAATAGTTCTGGCTGATGCATTTTGTGCAAATTGAAATCTTTTAATGTTTTGTTTTGTTGCGCCTAGTAGAGTTAAATTGGCAAAATCAAAGTGAGGTGTAATGATTGCCTGTATTATACTCATAAAGTCTTGTATGTGTACAAGTGGACGTAATTGCTTTAGAATTTTAAGCTTAAAATTGATTTTTTTTGTTGTGCTTCTGATGTGAGTATTCATGCTGAGATATGTGTCGAGGATCACGCCTAGATATCGCACTTCATTTTTTATTTTAATCTCATGGTTTTGAAGTGTGATGTGTGTTGCGGGAATGTATGATTGGTTTTTCGTTACGATTAATATGTCTGTTTTTGAATGGTTGATATGGAGATTGTGGTCTTTTAGCCATGTTGTTATTTCATTGAAGCACTCCATTAATAATTGCAGTGGTAGGGTAGGGATCGTGAATGGAATGTACATCATTATATCGTCTGCATATAAATGATAATGGACCTTGAATTTTTTAAAAATGTTGCAGACAGGTTTTATATAAATATTGAAAAGGAGGGCTGATAGGGCAGAACCTTGAGGGAGGTTAAGTTCCTGGTTGTATGTGTTAGATGTTTGGTGCAGATTCTTACTATTTGCGTTCTGTTGCTTAGATATGAAGTGAACCAATTATGAACTGTTGATTTTATACCTATTTGTCTGAGACTATTAAGCATTATGGTATGGTGTATACTATCGAATGCTGCAGAGATGTCAATGAATAGAAGGATGAACGCTTGTTTAGAATTGTCAATTCCTCTCACAAGGGTGTCAAGTAGTACTGTTAGGAGAGTTTCTACTCCATGACATGGGCGAAAACCAAATTGTTGTTCATCAAGGGGGGCTGAGTTATCTATATATTCCTGTGTTTGAATTTGAACAGCCTTTTCAATTAGTTTAGCCATGAAGGGTATACTTGAAATAGGTCTATAGGAGTTCGGCGATGTTTTGTCTAGGGTGCCGTTTTTAAGTATTGGGCAAATTTGTGCATGTTTTAGTGTAAAGAGAGGTTGATTATAGGAAGAATGAAGGGGGATAAAATTGGAAGAGTATTCTTTATCCAGATTACTGGACAAGGGTCAAGTTGTCGTATTAAGGTTTGAGATTATATTCTTGAGTGTGTCTTTAGTTATAGGGTGGAAGTCAGACCAATCGTCTACATGATGATAGTGAGAATTATTAAGAGGTTTTGTGAGAATGAAAGATGTTTAGCTTTATTTTTATAGTGATTAGCTAAGGTCTGGGCAGATATATCCGTAATGTGTAGTAGATGCCATTATGTGTATAGCCACTTAATTATCACATATAGTTGCAGAGCAATACCGTACATCCACACTCTGGGTGATCAATCTGTATATAGTTAGACAACCTGTAAATAGTTGTAAGTGAACCTGGTCACCTGTGACCAATTGCTTGCATGCACATAGTTACCCCTGTCAGTCCCAAGTAGTAACACCTGTTCATTGTAAGTCCAGTGTAGGTCCTGCCTGCACTGTACAAATTTTGTTGACTGTAAACCACACTGATTCCAAAGAATGCGGTATAAACAAGACATTAAATAAATAAAATAAATAAATAAATAAATAATTTCTTCACCTGTAAATCTATCACTGGTCTGCATTGCCAAAGAGCTCATGTTTGGTTTTATCTGTCCACAGAATATTTTTCCCAGAAGGATTGTGGTTTCTCAAGGTGGGTTTGGGCAAAGATCATGCATGCCTTTTTATGTCTGTCTTTGAGCAGGGAGGTCCTCCTTGGACTTCACCCATGAAGTCCTTCTTTGTTTAGTGCATGGCATAGAGTTTCGGTTGAAATCACCATGCCAGATTGCTCCAGGTTATCTTTAAGCTCTTTGGATGTTGCATGTGATGTTTTTCCAGCACTTTGCACTAACCTTTGAAAACTTCTTGGATTAATTTTCCTCTTCCCATCACATCCTGGGAGGTTCTGACAGTCCCATGAGTAGAAAGCTTCCTAATAACATTGCAGATTGTAGACACAGGAATCCCATGGTCTTTGTAGATGGCCTTGTACCCCTTTGAAGTTTGATGTTTGATGAAAAATACTTTTCTGATGTCTCAGGCAGCTTGTCTTCACCATTGTGAAAATGGAGCAGGGAGTGAATGTGACCATTTTAGACATTAGAGCTATCTTTCTTTGGTTGAGTCAAGTCATGTGAGTACTGACAATTGATCACAAGTGCATCTAACTTTACTGCAGTGGGAATGTGGTTCTTCTGTTCAAAATGATTTGAATTGTTTATAAGAGTGTCAATAATCATGTCTTGGCAATGTCCCAGTTTTTATACTATTTCCTTTTTTAATTGGTCTTGTTTTATTTGATTCTTTTATGTGTCAAATATGTGTGCATTTTTTTAAGAGCCATCAAGTCAATGCTGACTCCTGGTGACCCAGTGTTTTCTTGGCAAGGTATGACCAGAAGTAGATTACTGGGCTTTTTCTTCTGAGGCAATGGAGGGTAAAGCGACTTGCCCAAGGTCACAAGGAGTGCCTGTGGGAGTTGAACCCTGAGCTCTTGGGCACTAAGCTGTTGCTCTAACTACTAGGCTACTCCTCCACTTTGGGCTAAACATGTATGCATATATAGTCGAAAGTCATTTCAATGGCTACTTTTGTTTAGGAGATACTGGACATTAAGGGGTTGAACTGCATGGGTGCCAATAATGCTGACCACAACTGTAATTGTTCTACAGTCAACTGTGGAAGACCACATTGTTAGAGATAAGTCTTATCCTTTTCCAAATCATCCTGTTCCTCCCTATAAAGGGAAGAATACAACTCCCTATAAAGACCTTCAACGTCTGACTTGGCCATATAAATCTCTCCTTTTTTATCTTTGAGAGCTCAAACATTTCATCAGTCCTCTCTATTCTGAATCAAAGATAATAGCGTCCCCGATTTGTTGCTAAATCAGTGATGCTTGTATCAAAAATGCATTATAGATTCATGCGCTCTTTCATTCATTTCAGCCTACAGTGTTAAACCCTGTTCCTTTGCAGCAATGGTGTCATCTCACTGCACAAATTTGCTTCTCTAGTAACACTGTTCTCCTATTAACATCCTGCTGTCTCCTCAAAGTATAACCTAAAATCTCTCTTTCCCTTTAATACTGAAGAGCTTACTTGACTCTCCCCTCACCAGTAACCTCACTGGGCTCTTGAAGCTACAAAGAACTACATTCACAGACAATGGGAAGGTTATCAAATACTCAATAAATACACACAGTTCTATAGAAAAATACACCAAAGCTTTGCGGAGAGAAACTAGAAGACACACGTTCTCCCTGTTTACTCTAACGTACTAGTCATGGTTCACTTTATTTATAAGACTTTTTTAGATGATACAGCATAATTTCACTTTATCATTATACGTCATGTATGTTTATCATATTGTAGGTCAACTTATTCGGTGTGGGTCAATGTGGAGCCATAAATGGAGTCCAAGGCATAATTGTTTACTGTTACATGGCCCTTATAAGGAGACATACAGGGTTCCAGAATATAGAATGACCTAATTGACATAATTGTTTACTGCTGATAACTTGATATCTTCTAACCTTGAGCGCTTCTCGATATCTACTAATTACTAATTACTAACCCTGAAAGTATTTTAGCTAGTAACCCTGAGACTGCTATCTGGTATCCCTGAGATAGAGAGGCTGGGGTACAACGTGCCCTTTCTTTATTTCAGGACATGTAACCCTTCACCTAGTAAGCTAATATATGAAGTTTTATTTCTAAGCAAGGTTCTGAACAGAATTAACTCTTTCTCAGTTTTAGTTAATCTAATAGTGTATGGTACCCCATACTAATATACATGCTTTCAGTCCCTCCTCTGATTCTGGAAAGAATCATTACTAAGTAAGGAAACTCATATATTGCCATTGAAGTGGAAATACAACTGAATTCTGGGCCAATCTGCAACATTATTGCAGTGGTCAGTGATCCTACTGACTTCTGATTCAGAAAGCTGTGAAAGGTGTAGAGGTGGAAAGAAACCAGTGCTGACATAGAGAAACAACTGTCAGTACATAGAGGAGTAATACTTCTACAATGAAACATCCCAAAATACCAAACAAAAATGCTAACAGGCCTTGCAAAGGCCTGAATACTGAATACTGAATACTGAATTCCAGTATGAAGGACCAAGAATCAGTGAGAGCTAAAAAGGAATTTACATAACTCTCACTTGGAACAAAAGTACTGTTTCTGACTTCATCCAATAGACCTTTCACTATTTTTCCATTAGTATCAAGCATACTACAACAAAAATCAACTAGTACTCTGCATACAGCATTGTCTTTGCTGGGAGAAAATCTAAAAATCATTCCGTTCCTGACTGCATAAGCTGACACTATGTTTACTGGACCTTGCAATACACACTAATTGCCTCAGTAAAAAAAAACAGAGCAGTCACTATGACTGCATCCTGAGGGGAAACATCCCTTTTTCTTCTTAAAGATCTGTTTGAGATTGACAACAAATTAATAGTTCAATTCACTATAGGGTATCCATCGGAGCTATATAGCAAGCACCTAACCAACCTCTGCACTACAAAAATACTAACTGAAACATCAATTCTCAAATCGGAGATTACAAAATCAGCTCAACAAAAATAAAATACCTGAAAACTATGTTTCACAATATACCAAACAGTAAACCAGCGTTTGGAGAAGTTAAGAAAGAGAATTAGAAGTGCAGAGAGAAAGTTCACAGTTTTAGAAAAACATGCAAGAACCTCAAAGTTCATGTGATCATTCTGCACATGAAAATCCCTAAATGCACAGTCCAAAATTAACAATGCAGAAACAATGTGGACAACTTGAAAAAACATCTGCAGCCCTTCTTGCAATTAGAAAAAGAAACATGGCTGTCGTGGGGCGAGCCTACACAAAAGATTGAAGGAGCTGAACATTCAAAAGGTGCTCTACTTTTGCCAAACCACAAAAAAACTAAATTACCAAGTAGACAATATTGAAGAGAGGCAGATACCAGCAATGGCTGGCTTGCAAAGCAAATACAATGAGCCGCAGCAAAAATGCTTAACAGCTAAGATGTGAGATTCAGAAACTCACTGAAGACAAGATATATTCTGTATACAATTACTCAAAAACCTCTGAGACATGACTATTAAATTATTTCACTTTAACTCTGGTTAAGTATGCCTAGGTCTGAACTAGAGGCATCCAAAAAGGGGTAGCTAAACTACACACTTGGTTCCCATTAACTGACATTACTTTGTAAATTACTGAAATATAAGAACCTATACATAGGATCTTCATACCTATATCTTTAATTACTCTAGGTTCTGCGTTTGAATTTGTGTTTGTATATGACTATATGTCACAAAACTCCTCAAAGATCCTAGGCCTAACTCCTGGTAAACCTTCATGCTGAGGAGCTGTCACTGTTGGAAGACAAGCAACAAACTTTGATAACTTGATAACCGTATTGCTGTTTGTCGAGGGTTTCGTGGTCATCGAGGTGTTCTTGCAGTTGGATGAGGGCTGCTTTTTCTATGATCTTTGCTAAAAGGGATATGCTGGAGATTGGGCGGTAAGAAGATGGGTCTTCTTTGTTAAGCGAGTTGTTCTTTAGTATCGGTCTAATTATAGACTTTTTGAGCTGATTGGGCATGACTCCCTGTGACAATGATTGGTTCACAATATGTGCGACCTGGTGGCCAATATCCTTTTTTGCTGCTTTAATCCAGGTGGTTGGGCAGGGATCAAGCAGGGAGGTGGTGGTATTTATATTGGTTATTATTCCAATTGCTTGCTTATCATCAATTTTGTGAAATTCAATCCAAGCCTGTTCTTTCGTCACTGCAGTTTTCGAGTGGGGTTCGGGCGGACATAACGCGGTTGTGGTTGTTGTTAGTTTGCTCGCATAGTGATCTGCGAGAATTTGGGGCTGAATAGTGTCACCCTGTTGTTCTGGTTGGGTTGTTTTTGTTAGTGTTTTCACTATTTGAAATAGTTCCCGTGGTTTGTTGATGGCTTTATTCAGTAGGCTAGTGTGGTGTTTCCTTTTTGCATCATCCACCTCGTCTTTGTATTTTACGAGGATGTCGAGGTATTTAGCTCTGAGTTCCAAGGTTTTGTTACGTCTCCACTTTTTTTCGGACCTTCTAAGTTCTCTCTTCCTTTGGGTTAGAGTAGTTGTATACCAGGGCTCTGATTGTTGTTTACCTGGGGTTGCTGTATTTTTCCATTTCGGGTTCGCTGCAGCCTGAATTCCTTCATCCCAGCTATTTGCTAGTGCATTGAGATCAGTAGATTCCAAGTCGATGTGTGCCTTGATGCTACTTGTGAGATCATCCAGATCAAACTTATTGAAGGATCTCAGTTGTTGCGTTCCTCGTTGGGCTTTCGCATCTCTTGGTACCGCTGGGAGTTTTATCAGTAAGTCTTTTTGGTGATGGTCAGACCAGGGTATGGCTTTGATTTTAATCAGGGGTCTATCATGGTTGTTCTGTTTGCTCATAGGAGTAAAGACCATGTCCAGTGTATGTCCCTTTTCATGTGTTGGTTCGTTTATTATCTGATGGTATCCAAGTTGTGACATAGCTTCCAGGAAGATATTGGCGTGCACTGCTGTTGTTGACGCTAGGTTTAGGTCACCGAGGATGATTTGGAATTTTTTTTGGTTGTGTTGAGGAAATGTTTTCTAGTGCTGCAGCAAGTATTTCGTGGTTCGGTGAGGGGGCTCTGTATATTAGGCAGATGGATATTGCAGAGTTCTCCACTTTGAGGATGTCCATGTCTGGGTTTGATTCCAGGGATGTGCACGAGAGTTTCAAGTGTGACCTGGCGACTATGAGCACTCCTCCACCTCTTTTGTTGGAGCGAGGGCAGTTATACAGGTTATAGCCTGGTCTGCTTATCTGGTTCAGTAAGGCAGCATCGGTGTTTGTGAGCCAGGTTTCTGTTATGCAGAGGATGTCTGGTTGCTCATCTTTGATTATGTCAAAGATGATGTGGGTCTTGTTTCTGATTGATCGGGCGTTTATGAGGGTGATGTTACAGACTACTAATGGGTCTGGTGGAGCCTGGCTTTGGTGAGCATGGGGCCGGTTGGGCTTCAGCGACCATGCCATTTTTGACTTTGGCTTGCGGTTCTTCTGCGCACCCGCGTGCTTTCTCCTTGCATGCCCTGGATAGATCGAAAGTGTCGGTACTACACCGGTGGTGAGGTATGTTGAGGGAAAGTGTTTCAGCGGAGTATGGATGGCATAGAGGATGAAGAGTGGGCCACATATGAGTGGCGTAGATTGGTATATGTTTGCTTTGGTTGTGTATGTTGATATTAGGGTGAACAGCCAAATTCCTAGGGCCATTTTTAGCAGCTTCATGTCTAGGTGTGCTTGCGTAACAAGACAATACAGTAATTTCTTAGTATCCAACGTTACATTGAAACAGATGAAAATGTTATGTTGTAAAGGTTACCGTATCAGCAGCCATTAATTACAGTATCAGCAGGCAGTAGTTGCAGTTCAGCAGGTGATAGTAACAGAGGAAAATGTTATGCTGTAAGCGGCACACTTATTACAGAGGTAAAAGTTCCCGTACCAGCAGGCAGTAATTACAGTATTAACAGGCAGTAGTTACAGTACAGCAGGTGATAGTATCAGTCACTATGGTGTGTCCGAATGACATTAGGTAACAATGGTTAATCCGTAATTTTGTCACAGGGAGTCATGCCCAATCAGCTCAAAAAGTCTATAATTAGACCGATACTAAAGAACAACTCGCTTAACAAAGAAGACCCATCTTCTTACCGCCCAATCTCCAGCATATCCCTTTTAGCAAAGATCATAGAAAAAGCAGCCCTCATCCAACTGCAAGAACACCTCGATGACCACGAAACCCTCGACAAACAGCAATACGGTTTCAGAAAAAATCATGGGGTCGAAACTCTGCTATTGGCACTGTTTAACTGCCTCCTCAAGGGTCTAGAGGACAGGAAGAAAATGTTTCTTCTTATTTTTATCGACATCTCAGCTGCCTTCGACACTGTACATCACCTAACCCTCCTTAACAAGCTGGCATCAATTGGAATATTAGGAACCACCCTGAAATGGTTCTCCTCCTACATAACAGACAGAAAGCCACAAGTCCAATTCAACGGAGAAAAAGCCGAAGCCTTCACTCAAACCCAAGGCATACCACAGGGGTCGGCACTCTCGGCACTACTGTTTAACATTTACATGCAACCCCTCAGTGAAATATTCAGGAAATATGGCATCAACTACCACATATACGCAGACGATATCATGCTGTACACACAGCTTGAGACCGTTGACCCAAATTACGATCAGCTGGAAACCTGCATGGGAGAGATGTTGGGATGGCTAAAACAAAACAACATGTCGATTAATCATAAGAAGACTGAAGTTATGTTTATATCCAGTAAAACTGACTTTGAACCGCCACCAACAATCACATTGTGCAACAATACTTACAACACTAAGAAGGAAATTAGATATTTAGGAGTCATAATCGACAGCAAACTGAAAATGGAAAAACACCTCAGCAACACCAACAAAGCTATCTTTCACAAGCTTAGAGTACTACGACCCCTACGGAATGTACTAGATCCATGTGATTTCCGTTCAGTTGCTCAAGCGCTCATCATGCCCCACCTCGACTACTGTAACTCCATCTTACAGGGTCTACCAAAGAAAACGACTAACAGATTACAACTGGCACAACACGTAGCAGCAAGGATCATCATGAGAACAAGCGTCACCGAACATATCACACCTATATTGATGGAACTACACTGGCTCCCAGTCGCTGCCAGGATCCAATACAAAACATTGGTAACGACATTCAAGCTAATTCACAACCTGGCCCCATCATTCCTTTCCACCCTGATCGCCTTGCAACCTACCACAAGAAGCAGGAGAACCATAAACGCAGACACACTTATAGTCCCAAACAGCATCAGACATGTAAAATCCAGCACTAGTCGCAGAGCATTCTCCTTCTCTGCCCCCACTTTATGGAACAACCTACCACATGAGCTGAGAGCAATAAATGACCTACTCGATTTCAGGAAAAAATTAAAAACTCATCTATTCAACTGCCACTATGGCCAGATGTGAATCCAACAAGATAAAAAGAAACGAATAGCCGTTTGTCAAATGTAAATAGTTAAAGGATAAGCGCTTTTGTACATATGTATGATAGTTCCGGAAGGTCTATATGTAGACCCTGCGATGTGTGCTGTGTATTACCCCTCTTCTTGCTATCTATGCCCCAAACTTTCTGTCTTGATTTTGTGACATATCCCAAAACTATAATCAGACCGCTTCTGATCGCTGGAAGTAGCGGTATATAAGTGTTTGCTAAATAAAATAAATAAATAAATAAATAAACTTAAAATATTTTTCCCATCAAGTGTAAGTGTGCCTCAAAAATATTTGGATATTTCTTCTAACATCCTCATGATTCTGAATACAATACTGCTTCACTAATAAATTGCCATAGCACATCTAGGACCAGATTAGGAAATATGCATAGCCAATATGCATAGCAATAAAAATATTCTCAAAAAAATATTCTAAGACAAACTAAATATATAGCCATTCTTCTTAATACACTTCTTAAGATGACGAGGAGATATACTATTGCTATACTGGCCCTCTACTTCTCAATTACTTTATTAAGTAGAGGTTCAGTACCTAAAAGTCATTACATACATATCAGGAAAATACTAATCTAAACTATCCCCATCCTTCTAGGACATACTATAAATACATTAAAAAAAACATTTTAAATGCTATATAAAAGTATTTTACATGAATAGTCCATTTAGAATTCACTTAATACAACAATCTCTTTGTAATGTCACTGTTCTTTCAGAAAATACTTTAAATCATAAAAGTCCTTTTCTTCAATTTCACTGTTGTCCAATAAGACTCTTTGCTGCAAATTCTTGATTCACCGACACAGGAAGCCACTTCCTGGACTTGTGAGGGGGCCACCGTATAAGATGCATTCGTTGAGAATGTTGTCTCACTTTACAAGCTGAATATCCCACCAAGAACACACGACCAGGAACTCCGGAGCTGGGAGTGTCTTCGGATGCAGTCTTAAGCAGGACCCAATCTGCTGACTTCACTTCTGCTAAAACAATTCTGCGGATCCCAGATATAAAGTACTTGCCATCTCGTTAAGAAGTCACTTGCAATAAAAAAACACAAACAGGGCTGAAGATGCATTCGTACCTGGCTTGTGTGTATTTTGCATTGATTTTATTCTGCCCACTTCTTCCCACTTGTTTTTGATGTGCGGTTTAAGAGTGTGGCTGTTTCTGATGTTGTTCTGCTTTTGCAGGGGTTGGCATGCAGATGTTGACCTTCCACAACCGTCACCCCCTTTTCCTAGTTTAAATGCATATCCACATACTGCCTGAATTTTTCACTTAGGTTTCTTTTCCCTGAGAATGCAACAGTGTTAACAATGGGCTTGAGTTTCTCTCCCAGAGATTGGAAGTCCTTTTGGGCTGTAGAGGCACTGTTTCTAGCCAGGTCATTTGTGCCCAAGTGGATAATAACATCAGGTTTGGAGTGCTCACTTTTTGCGCTAAGTATTTCAACAACTTGGTTTGTATTCCTGCTGGCTGAAGAGCCTGGTAGGCACATGACTATCTTCTCTCCTTTGAACTGTGTTCCCAAGTTGGTGCCTCTGATGATGGAATCTCCAAGTAGTAATAGATTTCTGTTTGGTGAGGTTATCTTCATATTTGTTGCTTTAGCAGGAGATTGGGCATTGTCTGACTCATTTAAGGGCCCTTCAGTTTCTTTGGATTGGGCATCCTCATTAGCCAAGGCAGAGAAGGCATTGTGCAGGGATATCTCTTGATGTGTAGGATGTCTCTGCGTTACAGGACGCAATCTTCTGGAACCCACTGTGATCCTTTTGTTCCTGGGGTGTTTGATTCTTTGTGGGAGCGGTAGTGGACTTTGTTCAGTTTGTATCCTAGAAGAGGTACGCTTCATTGCAGCCAGTTCCTCCCTCAGTAGAGACACTTCGTTATGTATGGCAGCTAGGTCTTTCCTTAGTAGAGTCAGTTCTTCATGCATGGCAGCTGAGTTTAGGCATATAGGGCAAGCTCTTAGGCTCCAAATGATTCTTCTTTGAATGAAAGTACCACAGTTATTGCACTGAATACACGACATGTTGATTAAGCAGTCCCAGAAGAGGAAGAATAATAATAAGAAAAGTTGAAGAAGATGTGGGCGTTACCCAAGTTAGGAACGACAGATGGCACGTATGTGACCACTATATAGGCAATGCAGCCCCTGGGGTGGGTGGGGTGAGGGGTAGGGTGGGTGAGAACCTAAGTGTTTCTGGCCAGTAGGCTGTCCCTGAACAGTGGGCACACAGCAAAGGAGTAGGTAAGGGAACCCACCAAGAAGGGCAAATAGATAGATAAATATGTGGAGACAAACAGACAGACAGATAGAACTCACAGTTAAGCAGCAAATTCAGCAAAAATCACCTTTTGGGAGAGCCCTGGAAAGCACTCCTCTTCTCAAGGACCAGAAAGGCAATCTGAGCAAGCCCACATGCACAACAGGAAATGGAGATCTACAACAATGCCTCAGCAGGGGGGAGGGGTAGTCACTCAAGTAGACTAAGTGAAAGATAGTTGAAAACTCTACAGCAATGGAGTAGGTAAGGGAACCCACCAAGAAGGGCAAATAGATAGATAAATATGTGGAGACAAACAGACAGACAGATAGAACTCACAGTTAAGCAGCAAATTCAGCAAAAATCACCTTTTGGCTTGCTCTTTTTCAACTTTAGCTTGAGTTTGCATACTAGTAGTTGGTGATCTGTACCATAGTCAGCTCCAGGCTTTGTCATTGTTGATGTTATAGAGCTTTTCCATTGTTGACTTCCACAAATGTAGTCATTTTGATTTTTATACAATCTATTGGGTGAAGTCCAGTGTTGCTGGAAGAAAGTGGTTCTGATAAATAGGTCTTTGGTCATGCAGAATTCTATCAGTCTTTCTCCAGCTTCATTTCTGTTGTGAAGTCCATATTTTCTGATCACTTTGCCTTCTTGGTTCTTGCCTACTTTTGTGTTCCAGTCACCCATGACTATCAAGATATCCTATTTGCATATTCTGTCAATTTCATCTTGTACTTGTTCATAGAACTCATCAACTTTATCCTCTTCTGCAGCTGTTCAGGCATATACTTGAATTAGAGTTGTGTTGATGGGCATTCCTCATAGAAGTTGAGAGTTCACTGATTGCATTGTAGTTCTTGCACGTTTCTTGTTAATTATAAATGCAACACCATTTCTTCTTTGTCTTTAATTTCTAGCATAGTAGACCATGTGATAATCAGATGCAAAGTGCCTGATGCCAGTCCATTAAAGTTTGCTGACACCCAACAGATTGAATTGTACACGTTCCATTTCATTCTTGACCATCTCCAACTTCCCTTGGTTCATGCTTCGTATGTTCCAAGTCCCAATATGTAAGACATCTTTGCAGCTTCATCAGCAGTCAGGCGTTCCAAGGGCTTTGATCCAACTACATCATAAATGCTGGCTTTACTCTGAAACATTTTCAGCTCCTCCCCAATAGCCCATTGAGTGCCTTCCAAGTTGAGGTCTCATCTTCTAGCACTATAGTGCAATTTGTTTTGTTGTGACTATACATTGGGTTTTTGTGGTAAGCTACGGAAATAGATTGCCAGGCTTGTCTTCTGCGCAGGTAATTCTAGTGTTGTTGACATTGCTTGCTTTATAATATCTAAAAAAATTGCATGCTTTTCTTGGAAAATCTTTCAATCCTGCAAACTATTGACAATTCAAGTTTGCTAGTCAGATTGCAGACTATTTTATTAAACTTTGCACTTTTTGAATTTGTATTTGGCATTTTGATATTCTCCTAGGTTAGGTATTCAGATGGAGTGATCTGATGCTTTCTCTTAATACAGAAAATTACAGATAATCAAAAGTACCTTAGTGGTAGTAGCAGTGCACATAGGATAGACTTTCAAATTATATATTCACTGCATGACTGAATTTTTACCTCAGTTTATCTTGGACATGAGTCTAAAATGCACCTGTGTGATTGCTGCTTGATCTTTTGGGTAAATCACCTTGAGTCCTAGACAGTAAAATGTGAAGTGATTTTACAAAATGCGCTTTGCATGAAAAATAATGAAAAATGCCTTGAAACAGGCAAAAGAGCCAAACTACTGTTTGCAGTAGCAAACCTATGCTTGAATTCCATGCAAAGGTTTGTAAATTTGGCATTAATGAGTGGCCCTGCTGCAAAATCATGCAAAGCAGCTCATTAATGCAACAAATGTAAGAGAAGAAAAGGCTACACAGGCCCATTTTTGCTGCAAAAATAACTACAGCTCAATAATTATTTTACTCCTTAGGGAGTAATTTTATAAAAGATAGGTGTCATTGCCATGCATGGTCTATGCACACACACGTGGAAGTGGACAGGAATGCATTAAGTGAGATGTTATAAAGCAGCAGAGTTCACATATATGTTGTGCAGCCAAAGGGGCCAGTTTGGGTGGGCCTGAAAAATACACATGTAAGACATATTCTGTAAGTGTCATGCATGTGTGCCTCATCATTTATGCCTGCTATATGTACCGAGCAGAAGGGAAGAAACCTGTCTTTTTTGACCCGGAGCATAGATTAATTTTTGGTGCTGCCATTTGATGTTTCAGTGCATGGTCAGTCCTAAACTTTCCTCACACTGTCATCTCTATTGCCCCTTTTTACCCTACTCCTCCCTACCTTCTCTGCTGCTGTTGGTCTCTCCCTTTAGCACCCTCGCCTTCTTCAGATCCCCCCTGCCCTCTAAAACCCTTCTCTATAACTACCCCATCCCTGTCCTTCCTCTCACATACTTCAAACTCTCCGTTTTTGTCTCTCTCTCACAGACTGTGGAATATGTGTGTCAGTGTGTGTGTATTTCTCTGTGTGTGTATATGTATGTGTCTCTTTTGGGGTATGAACCTGAGTGGGCCAGTATGTGACTGTGTGGGTTTGTCAATGTTCTCGTGTGTGTTTGCAGTGTGAGGCCAATTCTGTTCTGACCCTCCAGCCCCTGTGTGCCCCTCAGAATCTGGGTATATAGTGGTAGCACCTGATTCTGATCCCACAGGTGCTAGACATGCCCATGGGATGAGAATCGGGTCTACTGGCCTGGACATGCAGGCCGGGCCCTGATTCAGTTGGGTTGAATGCCTAGAAAATCCCCGGCTAACTCAGCCAAGCTCCATAATGGAGCCTCAGTGCCATGGCGTCTCGTTGCCATGTCACCATGGCTTCATTATGGAGCCTCGATTCCCGACCACCGAACCAAATTACTCTTTCCCTGTAGCCTGACCCCCGATCTGGCATCCCATGGCAAGGGTCAGGCTGCCAGGTACCCTCTGAACCCCCTCACTGATTTGTCCTGGTTCTGCGCTGTGGTTCCCCGGTGTCCAGGTGGACGTATTCCACCTCTGAGGTGGAATAAGTCTCCCATCTATGTGACCAACCCTAGATGTACAGGGCTGACCTCAGAAACGGCCCGTATGTCCAGGGTCATGGCCCATCCGTGCCCTGTCCTCGCTCTGCCTCCAGACCGCCCCTCTCACCCTGTCTAAGACTTCCTGTACAACAGCGCTATTCGCATAGGGAGCCTTTACACCGGGAGAGGCAGGAGGATGAATAGTGGGGATGTACGTCCAGGCAAGACATACATCCCCGCTATTCATGGCACAGAATGACCTCCTGAGTGTCTATGTGGGGGTACCCTTATGACTAGGCACATGAGTCTAAAATTCACCTGTGCTATTGCTTCTTGTTCTTTAGGGCAGATCACTTTGCTGGCGGTGTTTCTGGCAACCATGAATGGTGGCAGTGGTGGCTCTTGTGTCTCCTGAGGTACCTGCTGCAGAGGGTAAACCAGCTGGAGACAGATGATCCTGCATCTCACAGAGGAGGTTTGCATGTGGAAGTTTAGATTTGACTTCATCTGTGCAACCAGTATAAGGCAGACCTGAAGTCCACTGCATGGAGGAGTGTACCTGAAAGTGGCCACAGCTATGGCATTTCTCACCACTGTATCATTCCAGAAGGCATTAGCCAGGCATCTACTTCTTACTGCATAGCTCATTTTTAGACACCTTTCTATGGAAAGGCAGAGTCTTAGCAGCAACAACATCAATCTATGACCAAATTCTATAGAAACATAGAAACATGATGACAGAAAAAGACCACATGACCTATCTAGTCTGTCCTTCCATATCAACAACTACAACAGTCCCATTTTTTTCTTTAGAGATCCTCTGTGTTTGTCCCATGCCTCTTTGAATTCAGTTACTGTCCTCATCTCTACCACCTCCACTGGGAGACTATTCGACGGATCCACCACTCTTAGCTAGGGATCTAGCTAAGCTTGAAGAATAGTCTAGAATTTGGCAGCTGGGATTTAATGTTAAAAAATGTGAGGTCATGCATTTCGGCTGCAGCAATCCAAGGGAGCAATATAGTATAGGGGGTGAAGTACTTTTGTTCACTAAAGAAGAGCGGGACCTAGGCATGGTTGTGTCTGATGATCTTAAAGTAGCTAAACAGGTAGAAAAGGTGACGGCAAAAGCTAGAAGGATGCTTGGGTGCATACGGAGAGGAATGGATAGCAGAAAAAAGGAGGTGATAATGCCTCTGTATAAGTCTTTGGTGCGACCTCATTTGGAGTATGGTGTGTAATTCTGGAGACCGCACCTTCAAAAGGATGTGAACAGGATGGAGTCAGTACAGAGGGTGGCTACTAAAATGATTAGTGGTCTTCATTATAAAGCATATGAGGACAGACTGAAGCATCTTAATATGTACACCTTAGAGGAAAGGCGGGATAGAGGTGATATGATTGAGATGTTTAAATACCTCCGTGACATAAATGTTCAGGGAGAGAGCCTCTTTCAATTGAAAGCAAGTTCTGCTACGAGGGGACATGGGATGAGGGTGAAGGGAGATAGATTCAGGAGTGATATGCGGAAATATTTCTTTATGGAGCCGTGGAATAGTCTCCCAGTGGAGATGTAGAGATGAGGACAGTAACTGAATTCAAAAAAGCATGGGACAAACATAGAGGATCTCTAAAGGTAAAAAGGGGACTGTTGTAGTTGTTATGGAAGGACAGACTAGATAGGCCATGTGGTCTTTTTCTGTCGTCATATTTCTATGTTTCTATGTTTCTCTTTCCATAAAGAAATATTTCTGCAAATAACTTCTGAATCTATCCCCCTTCACCCTCATCCCATGTTCCCTTGTAGCACATGAGCCTCTCTCCAGTCCTTTGGCACCACTCCCGACTCCAACGAGGCATTGAAAAGGTCAGTCAGTGGAGCTGCTGGAACGTCCCCAAGTTCCCTCAGTATTCTAGGGTGTATCCCATCCGGTCCCATCGCTTTGCCTACTTTAAGTTGAGCAAGTTTCTCACGAACACAGTTTTCTGAAAATTGTTCAAGATGTCCCTCGCTTCTGTTCCTGTTTGTACGTGTCTATGAGCTGGCATTCCTTCCCCCTTTGCCAGAGGCTATAGAATGCACTGGCTGTATGCTCCCACTGAGGCCCTGGAAGACACATATCACTTGCACCTGTAGAGCTTGAGGTGATTTCGACATGTGGCCCTTCCACTACTTCTGGGGTGAGCAAACATATGACACCATGGGGAGACCAGGTAAGTGTCGGTCTAGGGTGCATCTACTTTATGTCTTATGCTGATGCAGATAGAGACCATAGGTTTGGGCTACACAACACTATCCCCTCCTCCCACCTTCTACCACTAGAAACTTTAAGTGATGACATGCATGTGATTTTGGTTACATGACATCGATTCTGACATAATTCCTTTGCCTTCTTGTGCCACTGGACCTAAACAACATCTTGAGACAGCTTGTACAATTATAATTATAATTATTCATTTAGAGGATTTATGGTCCGCCTTTACCACTAGAGTTCAAAAAGGATAATAATCATATTAAAATTCCAAATATACATTCATCATCTAAACTTACAATTCATCATCTAACCTAATTTTTTTTAAAGTACTTACAATCCATTATCCACCCAACATCTAAACAGACCTGCAATATCCAAAAGTAATAAACCTTTGACATATTTCATTGCACTACTTGCTGAAATGAAAAATAAACTTTTTAAAAGATGCCTAAGGGATATGTTTACTAAGCTGTGCGATTTTTAAGCTGCTTTGAGCTGAAATAAACTTCCTGTGGACATTTGACAAGAAAGGGATTATTTGAGATTTAGGGGTATGTTTACTAATCGGTGGTAGTGGCTTCTGTGTGATAACGGAGCCACGGCCCCATTGAATTCAATAGGGCCACGGCTCCGATATCTCACGGAAGCCCTGCTACCGTTTAGTAAACATACCCCTAAATCTCAAATAACCCCTTTCTTGTCAAATGTCCACAGGAATTTTATTTCAGCTCAAAGCAGCTTAAAAATCACACAGCTATCAAAAATGCTCTTCGATTTATAATCCTTCACCGCAGGATAAGCCAGCATCTTTCAATCTGAGAAATGTAAGAACCTAGAAGAACAAGAATACTGCAACATTTGCACCATATACCTAGGACCATCCCCATACAAAAAGCAATCCTAAAATGAATGGACAGCCAATGTAATTTTATTGCAACTGGTGTTGCATGCTCGCACTGAAAACCTCTTAAAACCACCTTTGCTGCCAAATTATGTATAACTTGCATAGAAGAGATAGACTTATGAGAGAGGCCTAAATATAGGGCCCGATCAGCAGTGGCGGCTAGCATGATTACAGTGCCTAGCCGTCGCCACTAAACTGTTAACCCAGATATTCAATGCAGGGACCTTATCCGGCCACTGGCATTGACTATCTAGATCCGCTGCCGAAACTGTAAGCTAAATGGGTAGTGGCGATATTCAGCTGTTTGCCCGGTTAGCTTTGACGGCAAAGGTTAAGACAGCTTTTGCTGCATCTAACGTTCACCACTGAGATATAACTGGATGGCGTTTTTAAACCGTGTAACTGCCTTTGAATATCGGGCCCATAATTCATTACAATAATCATGAACAGAAATGAAAGAGGCCTGCGCTACTGTTTTTCAATGATCTTCTGATAAAAATGGCCTAATTTTGTTTCACCAATCTAAGCTTATAAACATCTTCTGCATCGAGTTACTAATTTGTGCTTCCATAGGCAAAGTGGATTCTAAAGTCACACTCAAAAGTTTGAGTTGTAATTACAGTCCCGCCCAAAACAAGATCCCACTGTGGGGAAAGATCGAAAGATCGTTTCACCCACAACAGCTGAGTCTTCACCGGTTCAGCTTCAGCCGATGATCACCCATCTACAAAACCATCCAATTAGAGCAGCAGTTTAACAAACTATGAGCAGCTTGGACCAGCAATATATCATCTGTTTAAGAATAATTTCTAACTCCTAAATGCCCCAAATCATAACCAAATTGACTTAAAAATACATTAAAAAATAGAAAGGAGATAGGAGACCCCTGAGGCACTCCATTATTTATTTATTTATTTGACAGGTTTTCTATTCCGCTTTATCGTTAATTCAAAGCTGTTTACTACTGCTACTACTACTGAGCAGTTTTTACATAGGACACAAACAGCAATGAGCTTTTACATGAAACAGGGAATTAAACTTGGAGGAATATGAGGGGTAAATGATAGTTTAACAATAGCTAACTATATACAGTGCAGAAATTTCAGTGTTCCATTGCAATATATACTGTATAACAATTGTATAAAAAATCCTTAAACCAAGCCAGCACTGGGCCTATAAGACCAAAAGAACTTAATTGCGCACGATGGTGATCATGGTCCACTACATCAAATGCAGTCAATAGATTAAACTGATGACAAATACTTGACAATTTCCATCTAAAAACAGATTCAAGTCAAAAAGCACACAGGCCAACAATATCTCAGTACTGTACATCCGCCTAAAACCCAACTTATCTCTCCTCTCACTATAGATATTGACCCCGCTGTTGAGTAACCACTGCTCTCATTAATTTAGCTAGCATTGAAAGACTTGCTATCAGACGAGAGCTACAAGGTTGCTGCCTTCTTGCTGTGGAATGTGCAAGTCTTTTACAGGCTTTGCTGATAGTTCTGGCTAGGGTCTGACTTCTTTAACCGCTTGCTTGTAAGGTCTGTCTGTCTGTCTGTATATATTATTTATTTATTTTTCTTATCATTGTTAGTGCCTTTTTTTCAGTATTTTTGTTTGTGACCTTGTTCAGCTCTCCCTCTGTTTTCAGCTGTGTGTGTCTCTCCTCTTCCTTATTATCCTTCCTTACAGCCCACACGCTCCCTGACTTATAGTCTCTTATAGCCGCCCTGTGTTCATTACCATGCTCACTCACAGGTGCACCTTATCCCCTGAAATTTCTACCACCTATCCTTTTATTTCCTCTTTCTTTGCTCCTCTCCATCTCTCTTCTATGGCTCCTCAACAATTTCCCTTCCTATTGCTCATACTCCCTAATTGTCTCCCCCCACCTACCAACACCTTCAAGCCCCTTCACCTAACACCCCTTTTACCATCCTCACTTCCTCCTCCATCTTCTCATCTACCCTATCATCAGCTCTTAAGCTTCACCACTTTCTCCCTTTCATTCATCCATTTCCACTCTCTCTGAAATAACCTCACCCTCGTTATCACTGTGCTGTCTCCTCTCTGCCGCACACTCTTTTACACCTTCTTCTTCTCTCTTCTGGAGATATAAACCTCAACCCTGGCCTCCTCTAGACTTTGTCACACTCCCAGAACAGATCCTCACACAACAGATCAAATCGTATTCGTATCCCTCTACTTTCCTCCTCCTCTCTCCTTTCCTCCTCCGCCTTCTGGAACGCACACTCCGTCTCAAATAAACTTGCCTTTACTCATGATCTCTTTATCTCTAATGCTTTCCATCTCCTTGCTCTAACTGAGACCTGGCCCCTCCCAGAGGACGCTGGCTCCTCCCAGAGAATGCTGTTCTCTGTCATGGCGGCTATCAGTCCTCCTACATGCCTCTTCCCACTGGCCATGGTGGTAGTGTTGGGCTTCTACTCTCTCCTTCCTGTCAATTTCAACCCCTCCTTCTGCCTCAGTCTCCCTCCTTTCCCTCCTTTGAAGACCACTCCATCCGGCTTTTTTCTCCCCTTCCTCTCCAATTAGCTGTTATTTATCGAGCTCCTAACAAGTCCTCCTCTACCCTTTCTCTCTGACTTTGCTCATGGTTTCCTTATTTCTGGATTCATCTTCCCCCTCCTTTATCATGGTGATTTTATAATACATGTTGATAACTCCTCTGACCAGTGGTAGGATCTGATCCAAACAGAAATCAGTTCAGATTGATCCCGCCACTGACAGGTCCAAGCGGGTGGTAGCATGGCACATTTTTGCATTGCCAGTACAACGCACTCGGGCCACTGGTGGTCACTGCAGGGCAGCAGCTACCTGGTGACACAGTGGCTCAATCCCCTCCACCTGCAAGTGGTTTGATGGCATCAGGGGCTTCCCATGATGCCGCAGTCCCCCGATGCTGTCAAATCACAGGTGGGCAGGAGGAATCCCACCACAGCAGCACTAGCATGTGGATGCCATTTTTGGCCCAGTTCACCAAACATGGCCTGCGGCAGGAACTGGTTTGCACAAACGGGCCAAACTGGTCAGATCTCACCACTGCCTCTGACCCTTATGCTTTAAAGCTCCTCTGCCCAAACCCTGGCTGACTACTTCCATGACAAAATCCACAAGATCATACTCCAATTCCCAATGATGTCAGCTACTTCCCCTCCTCCCCCTTTTCACTCCCAACTCCCCATCCACCTCTGCTAGCCTTTCTTCCTTTTCTATGATCTCTGAGAAGGTAACCACTGACCTTCTTTCCTCATCCAAACTCACTACCTGTTCCTCTGATCCTATTCCCACCCATCTCCTTAGCTCCATCTCTTCCACTGTAGTCTCTTCCATCACTCATATTCTCAACCTATCGCTCTCCAGTACAACTTTACCCACAGCCTTCAAGCATGCTGTGGTTACTCCTCTCCTCAAGAAACCCTCACTTGACCCTGCCTGTCCTTCTAACTATTGACCCATCTACTTCCTCCCCTTTATTTCTAAACTACATGAATGTGCGTTCACCACCATTGCCTCAACTTCCTTTCCTCTCAAGTCCTTCTGGATCCTCTACAATCTGGCAACCAAAACGGCTCTTGCCAAAGTCTACAGTGATCTATTCCTGGCAAAATCCAAGGGCCTTTCTCAATCCTCATGCTTCTTGACCTTTCTGCTACTTTTGATACTGTTGACCATAACCTTCTCCTTGATACCTTGTCCTCACTTGGTTTTAAGGGCTCTGTGCTTTCCTGGTTCTTTTCTTATCTCTCCTATCACTCTTTCAGTGTTTGTTTTGGTGGATCCTTCTCTACTGCTATCCCACCCTCAGTTGGTGTACCCCAAGGGTTTGTCTTGGGTCCTCTTCTTTTCCCTTTCTATACCCAGCCCCTTGGTGCACTCATCTCTTCCCATGGCTTTCAGTACTATCTTTGTGCTGATGATTCCCAGATCTACCTCTTTACACCTGGAATCTTTCCAGCAGTCGGGCCCGGATCTCCACCTGCCTTTCTGAATTTGCTGCTTAGATGTCTCATTGTCGCTTGAAATTGAACATGGCCAAAACTGAGCTTCTTATTTTTCCCCTTAAATCTCCTCTCCTCTCCCCTTCCTCCTTTCTCATTCTCTGTGGATAGCTCTCTACTCCTCCCTGTTTTCTAGGTTTGCAACCTTGGGGTCATCTTCAACTTCTCTCTCTCCTTCTCCACACACATCCAACTGATAGCTAAAACCTACCATTTCTTTCTCTACAACATCACAAAAAATCAACCATTCCTTTCTGAACACATTACTAAGACACGTATCTACTCTTTAGTCACCTCCCATTCATCCCCTCTGTTGTCCAGGCACCTGAATCTACATTTCAGGATTCCAAATGTCTGCTCTATTACAGCCATGGTCTGCCTGTGTACCTTATTGTAGTTCTATTCAGTTTCTCTCTTGAGTGACCTATGGGGGCTATCAACCAAGTTTTGAGGGGATAGCCTCTGTCACCTGCAAGGATAAAACTACAGGAGGTAGGAGAGAACACATACTTAATTGGTGGTAGGTTTGCAGATGAATGCATAGGTGGGCGCTGACCCTTCCAGGGATGCTTGTTGCACATTGTGAGATTTTTCTGTGGAATGGGTAAGAGTTGGTTTGAGTGGGTACGTGTGCTCACTTGGAAGCCATATGGCCACTTCAAAGCACTCATGTAACCCTGGTTATGACAGAATGTAGGCATTATGACATGAGTCAGGATAGCAGATACACATATCAATGTATTTCCAGGCACATCCGTCCTTTTTTTAAATCTTCCCTGTTGTTGTGGAACATAGTTCTGAGTTTGTGGAAAATGCCACACCGCAGGGATATCTTCTGGTGGCAATTGATTCTAGTGCCTGCAGCCTCAAAGATAATGTTATTGTTTGCCTTGATCTCACTGCAAAGAAGTCAGAGTCCCCCCACAGAAAAGTTGCATTTATGGTGACTAGGGCCTCTCTGAACTTTTGTGATGTTGACATGATTTGAATATGTGCAGACATGCATATTTCATAAGCATTCATGTACTTTGCTGCAAAGTGCATCTATTGTATATGTTCCTAACGAACAAGTGCCCAATTTTTTGGCACGTTAATTGCAAATTTAGCACTGATTTGGATACCATGTTTGAGTAATTGGCTCCCATTTCTCTCCATCCCCTTATTTGAAGTGTTAGTGGTTCTGAAAGGCCAGATGACATAGTAACCCTCTGATTTCAGTAACTACTCTGTCAAAAGGCTGGATGACGTGCATACCTGTTTGCAAAATTAGTATTTTGCATCTAGTTTCAGTGGCTCCAGTCCTTTCCTCTTTGTCCTAAATAATAACAAAACATTGCTTCCCGTGGACCTTTGGGATGTTTATGAATCCTGCCTACTATGATGAAGCTGTCTTCTGAGTAGGTGAAGCGAGCAACCCATCTGGTTATAGGGCTCTGCCTTCTATACTCCAGCCCTCTATGTAAGGTCCCAAAACCTATCCCAAACCATGTACATGTAATTTCAAGTGTGTTCTACAGCTACTTTCTCCTCTGCAATGATGTCCCATGCACCCTTCAGCTTGCTTTGCTGTTGCACTGTTGCCCTACAGGTCACCCAAATGATGTGACTGAATGCATACCAGATACCCCATACTGGATTCCACTGACTGATGGCTTCTGTATGGTACAATGCAGTGACAGCTTCTCGGGGGGGGGGGGGGGCTTTGTCTCTTGACAATCAAAGGTCATCTATATGTTGGGCATGGATGCCAGAACACATGTAGCTCAGTAATGAAGTCTGTACCATTGAGGAGTCAGAACCTTTCCATAAAGGTGTGAAGGCAGGCTCTGGTAATGCTAACCCTTGTATCCTAATGGGTAGTAACTCTCCTTTACATGAGGGTCTTATTAAGCCAGAATATTGCTCTGGTATTTGGTTTGCTTTGGGTACTCCAGAAAGGGCATATGCATGGGGGTTCGAGGGAGAGGGGGAGGGGCAGACCATCTGGACTTGGGCTGACACATAGCTCTGGTAAGCAGCTTAGAGCTCCAACCCCTGGACGTGAACGCGACGTGCACCAGTCAGCTAAACTGCGAGAACTCAAGCTCTAAACTGAAAGAAGGATGGTCTACTTTCCAGACAGTTGATGAGAAACTAATCATAAATACCATCTCAAACCTAAATACAACAACTTCGCTTCTAGATCCATGTCCAGCAGAGTGGATCAAAGCTACTAAGCAAGAAATTGCTCATCTTATATCGCACATAGTAAATCAATCTCTGCAGCAAGGTATCATGCCCGCCCAACTTAAGAGATCTCTAATTAGGCCTATATTAAAAAATAAAGCTCTCAACAAGGAAGATCCAACCTCCTACCGTCCGATATCAAGCATATCCTTCCTTGCAAAGATCATCGAGAAAGTAACCCAACAGCAACTTCAAGACCACCTAGACAAAAACCAAATCCTTGATGACCATCAATACGGTTTCCGACCGCACCATGGAGTAGAACCCTACTCATAGCGCTTCTAGACAACCTCCTCAAGGGCCTGGAAAACAAAAACAAGATGTACATACTCATATTCATTGATATTTCAGCAGCATTCGACACAGTACATCATCAAACACTCTTGAGCAGACTTGCGACCATAGGTATAGCAGGAACCCCGTTAAAGTGGTTTGAGTCCTACTTAACAAATAGAATGCAACAGGTACGCTACAATAATGAACAAGCAAAGCCTTTCCCCCAAACCCAAGGAATACCTCAAGGATCAGCTATCTCCTCCCTGCTATTCAACGTTTACATCCAGCCAGTATGTATGATCTTCCAAAAGCACAATATCAGCTACCACTTATATGCGGATGATATTATGTTGTACACACAACTTGATGTAAACAATCCTAATTACAACCAATTAGAAGAATGCCTACATGAAATGCAAAATTGGCTCCAATGCAACAATATGTCTATAAACCACAAAAAAACCTGAAGTAATGTTCATATCAGGAAATCAAGACTTCGATCCCCCTGCAACCATCACCCTGAACAACAACACGTATCACTCGAAAAATGAGATCAAATATCTAGGCGTACTGATTGATGCTAACTTAAAAATGGACAAACACCTCCATATAACCAACAGAGCAATATTTCACAAGCTGAGAGTTCTACAACTTCTACGCAGCATCATTGACCACTCGGACTTCAGAACAGTAGCTCAAGCTCTTATCATTCCCCACCTTGACTACTGTAATGCCATCTTGCAAGGTCTACCGAAGAAAACCTTAAACATCCTACAAATGGCAGAAAATGTAGCAGCCAGGATTATCATGAATAAAAACCTGGTCGATCACATCACACCAGTCCTGATTGAGCTTCACTGGCTCCCCATCTCTGCATGAATAATATACAAGGTACTAGTAACAACATACAAAATCATCCACAAAATATCCCCCTCATTCCTCGCTAACCTCATCACCACACAACCCCCCAACTGAAGCAGACGGACCGCTAACCTGAACACCCTCTGCGTACCAAGCAGCATAAGAGCAGTTAAAGAACGAACGAGCAACCGGGCCTATACGTATTCTGCACCCATTCTCTGGAACCAGCTACCCCATGAGTTACGTCTGATCAAAGACCTAAAGGACTTCAGGAAAAAGCTTAAGACCCACCTTTTCCAAACTCATTATGGCATTACCTAGGCCACTCAATGCTGCCAACAAACATACCTGAAACCCTTACTACCTAGAAGCCTTTCACCACTAACCATGTGGATGAGGAGAGACAGCACTGAATAATAGAGAGGAGTATGTTACATACGAGGGCAAGGATTTAAGGACTCTGTTCTGTCATGTTTTTTTTTATCCCTCGCACTTTTACTGTATGTTCTGGTGGATCCTCCTCTACTGTCATCCCACTTTCAGTTAGTGTACATAAGAACATAAGATATGCCATACTGGGTCAGACCAAGGTCCATCAAGCCCAGTATCCTATTTCCAACAGTGGCCAATCTAGGTCATACGTACCTAGCAGTTTCCCCAAAAGACACAGGTTCCACAATGCTTGTACTGGGTCAATCATTGATATCCTGGATCCCTTCTTAATAATGGTTTATGGACCTTTCCTCCAGGAACTTGTCTAAACCTTTTTTAAACCCAGCTACACTAACAGCCTTTACTACATCCTCCGGTAACAAATTCCAGAGTTTGATTACACGATGAGTGAAAAAATATTTTCTTTTATTAGTCTTAAATAGCCCTGTAGCCTCATTGCATGTCCCCTAATCTTTCTATATTTTGATAATGTAAACAATTGATCTACGCTTACCCGTTCCACTCCGTTCATTAATTTATAGACTTCTATCATATCTCCCCTCAGCCGTCTCTTTTCCAGGTTAAAGAGCCCTAACCTTTTTAGCCTTTCTTCATAGGAGTATCCTTAAATCCCCTTTACCATTTTGGTGGCTCTTCTCTGAACCTTTTCTAATAACGCTATATCCTTTTTAAGATACGGCGACCAGAATTGCACACAATATTCAAGGTGCGGTCTCACCATGGAACGATATAGAGGCATTATAATATATTTTGTTTTATTTTCCATTCCTTTCCTTATGATACCTAGCATTCTAATTGCTCTCTTGGCCGCTGCTGCACACTGGGCTGATGGTTTTAACATGTTATCCACAATGACGCCTAAATCTTTTTCCTGGGTGGTGGTTCCTAATGTGGAACCTTGCATCTTGTAACCATAGTTTGGGTTGTTCTTCCCTAGGTGCATAACTTTGCACTTGTCCACATTAAATTTCATCTGCAATTTTGATGACCAGTCTTCCAATTTATCAAGATCCTCTTGCAATTTTCCACAATCCTCTTGGGTTTTAACAACTTTAAATAGTTTTGTGTCATCTGCAAATTTGATAACATCACTCGTTATTCCCTTTTCCAGGTCATTTATGAATATGTCAAAAAGCAGCGGACCCAGCACAGATCCGTGGGGCACACCACCATTCACCTTTCTCCATTGGGAAAATTGGCCATTTAGCCCTACCCTCTGCTTTCTATCTTTTAACCAGTTCCTGATCCACAATAGTACACTACCTCCTATCCCATGATTCTTTAGTTTTGCCAAAAGTCTCTGATGAGGGACCTTGTCAAAGGCTTTCTGAAAGTCCAGATACACTCTATCAACCGATCTTCCTTGTCTAAAGCCATGTTGGCTGTCTCACATTAGGCCATGACTATCTACATGCTGAGTAATTTTGTTCTTTATGATGGTTTCTACCATTTTTCCCAGTACTGATGTCAGGCTCACCAGTCTGTAGTTTCCCGGATCACCCCTGGAACCCTTTTTAAAAATTGGTGTTACATTGGCGATCCTCCAATCTTCAGGTATTACAGATGATTTTAATGAAAATTCACGGATTACTAATAGCAGGTCTGCAATCTCATATTGCAGTTCTTTTAACACCCTTGGATGTATACCATCTGGCCCAGGTGATTTGCTACTCTTCAGTTTATCTAATAGTTGTAATACATCTTCCCGATGTATCGATATTTCGTTCAATTCTTCCGCACCTTTAAATACCACTTCTGTCATGGGTAACATCCCTACATCTTCCTCGGTAAAGACTGAAGCAAAGAATTCATTCAGTCTCTCCGCTATCGCCTTGTCACCTCTTAGTGCCCCTTTAACCCCTTTATCATTTAATGGACCAAATGACTCTCTCACAGGTTTTTTGCTACGAATGTACTTGAAAAAGTCTTTATTTCACGTTTTTGCTTACGCAACAAGCTTCTTCTCAAATTCTCCCTTTGCTTGCCTTATCAATGTCTTGCATTTGACTTGCCAGGTTTCGTCATTTGGCTATTTTTTCCAATTCCTGAAAGATGCTTTTTTTGACAACAACAGCCTCTCTGACCTCACCTTTAAACCATGCTGGCAGTTTTTTGGACTTCCTTCCACTTTTCTTAAAGTGTGGAATAGAGCTGGTCTGGGCTTCCATGATAGTTTTCAACAGCACCCAAGCATGATGTAAGTCTTTAACCTTTGCAACTGCTCCATTAATTTTTTTCTTAACTATTTTCCTCATTTTATCATAGTCTCCCTTTTGAAAGTTAAAAGGTAGTACTGTGGATTTCCTTGCTATCCCTCCTCCACTAATTAAATCAAACGCGATCATGCTATGATCACTATTGCCAAGTGGCCCCAACACCCTTATCTCTTGCACAAGATCTGATGTTCCATTAAGGACTAGGTCTATTATAGCTTCCCCTCTGGTCATTTCATGAACCGGCTGCTCCAAGAAGCAGTCATTTATTTCATCTAGGAACTTTATCTCCCTAGCATGTCCTGCCGTGACACTGACCCAGGCGATACCGGGGTAATTGAAATCACCCATTATTATTACTGCACTGTAACGTTTGTTAGCTTCCTTGATTTCTTTGAGCATTTCATCATCCATTTGTTCATTCTGGCCAGGTGGTCGATAGTACACCCCCACTGCCATTGCCTTCCCCATTTTACATGGAATTTCAATCCATAGAGATTCTACAGCAAATTTTGTTTCCTGAAAAACTTTAATCCTTTCTGACTCCATGCCCTCTCTAACATAGAGCGCAACCCCTCCAACAATTTGATCAGCTCTATCATTACTATATAGTTTGTACCCAGGAATAACAGTGTCCCACTGGTTGTCCTCCTTCCACCATGTCTCTGATATTCCAATCATATCTAACCTCTCATTTAGTGCTATATATTCTAATGCTCCCATCATATTTTTTAGACTTTTAGCATTTGCATTCAAGCATTTTAGAGACTGTATTTTATTCATATTAATCTGGCTATTGGTAGACATAGGTAATTTGGGATCTTTGAGCTCTGTCTGCTCCATACTCGAAGGCATTTGGGCTACTTTACTCTTTTTTGGAACCTCTCTGCTTTTGGTAGTATCCTTCAAGGATACATTCTTCCGATCCATGCGCTCTTGTGTGACTGTTGGCTTTCCCCTATTATCTAGTTTAAAAGCTGCTCTATCTGCTTTTTAAAGGTTAATGCCAGCAGCCTGGTTCCATCCCTGTTAAGGTGAAGCCCATCCCTTGGGAAGAGCCCTCCTTTCCCCAGAATGTTCCCCAGTTCCTAAGAAATCCAAAACCCTCATCTCTGTACCATTGTGTCATCCACGCATTGAGACTCCGGAGCTCTGCCTGCCTTTTGGGTCCTGCGCGTGGAACGGAAAGCATTTCAGAGAACCCTACCCTGGAAGTTATGGATTTCAACTTCCTATCTAAAAGCCTTAATTTACCCTCCAGAACTTCCCTACCACATTTTCCTATGTCATTGGTACCGACATGTACCAAGACAGCAGACTCCTCCTCAGCACTATCTAAGACCTTATCTAGGTGGTGAATGAGGTTCGCTACCTTCACACCAGGCAGGCATGTGACCCAGCGATCCTCATGCCCACCAGCCACTTAGCTATCTACACGCCTAATGATCAAATCACCAACTATAACGCTGTCCTAACCCTTCCCTCATGAGCACATGGCCCTGGAGAAACTTCCTCGGTGTGAGAGGGTTTTACATTACCTGGAGGACAGGTCCTAGTTACAGGATCACTTCCTGCCACACCAGGATGATGCTCTCCTGTCATGTGACCTATCTCCTCCATGGCAACAGGTATGCTGCCAGACTGGAGGTGGGACTTCAGGACTATATCCCTGTAGGTCTCGTCTATGTACCTCTCTGTCTTTCTTATGTTTTCTAAGTCTTCTACTCTAGCCTCTAGAGAACGGACTTGTTCCCTGAGAGCAAAGAGCTCCTTGCACCTAGTGCACACGTAAGACCTCTCACCAACTGGGAGAAAATCATACATGTGGCACTCAATGCAAAAGAGTGGAAAGCCCCCATCTCACTGCTGGACTGCTGTCTGCATCTTAGTTTTAAGCTTGTGTTTAGATCTAAGTTCTTTGCTTACTAAGGGTTGCTATGGATATGTATACTACTAAAACTATACCTAATACGTTTTAGTATACCTTGTTCACCTGAAGCTTAATTAATCTCATGCCCTTAGTGTATGACTGATTTGGATAACACACTTCACCTGAGTGCACCTCCTTTCCTTTAAGATGTGTAAGTTCCTATAAAGCTATGATTATCCCAGGGGTGGGTGGGTGTTGGTCAGGGAGGGAGGGAAATAACACTTATTAAAAGAGGGCTGCTACACAGTACCCTGTCCTGTGCTGCTGAGGTAAGCTGTGACCAACTTCCTGGGTGATTAACAGTCCTTGCTTGGAAGGAGTCTTTCAAAATGGCCTTTTGACCTGCCACCTGCCGTTAACACCTACTGAAAAAGTTTCACAGGTCTCTTGCCCCCTAGGTAGAAGGCCTCTTTGTAAGGGTCTCTAGAAGACTTTGTTGCTCAAAGAGTACTGACCCTGTTTTGCCTTTTATGCTAAGTTACATTCTGATTTGATTTAAATTACAGCTCTTTGCTGCTTCTAGGCTCTGACTTATTATGAAATTTAAAGTACAAGCTCTCTGCTAGGTTCTAAATTTAACCAGAAAGCTCTCTTCTGTGTTTTAAATTTAAACTAAAATTACTTTGCCGATACTAGGCCCTGAGTGACTATTAAATTTAAACTACAAGCTCTCTGCTAGATTCCATACTTAACCAGAAAGCTCTTTTTTGTGTTTTAAATTTAAACTAAAAGTATTTTGCTGATACTAGGCCCTGAGTGACTATTAAATTTAAATTTAAACTACAAGCTCTCTGCTGGGTTCCAAATTTAACCAGAAAGCTCTCTTCTGTATTTTAAATTTAAACTTAAACTGCTGCTACTAGGCCCTGACTGATTTAGCCAAAAACACTGGGTTGACAGATTAATTAGCTTTAATACAAAGAAGTCCTTTCAGATAATTCCCAGAAGTATATACTCACAATTACAGATGTCTCTCCATAAGTAGCAGTCCCTTTTTTTTTCTAGTCCTTCAAGACTCAGGGTTCTATCTTAGGACCTCTCCTTTTCTGTCTCTACAGTTTGCCCTTTGGTGCACTTATTTCCTCCCATGGTTTTCAGTATCATCTTTGTGCGATGACTCTTGGAGCTATCTCTCTGTACCTGAAATCCCTCCAGGAATTCAGGCCCGGATCTCTGTCTGCTTATCTGACATTAGTGCTTGGATATCTCACCATCATCTAAAATTGAACATGGCCAAAACTGAACTCCTTATTTTTCTCCTTCCTCCCTTCTCTATTTCTGTGGATAATTCTACATTCCTCCCTTTCTCCTCAGCTCGCAGGCTTGGGGTCATCTTTGACTCTACTCTCACTTTCTCTACACACATCCAACACGGAGCTAACACCTGTCATTTCTTTCTCTGTAACATCAGCAAAATGTGTCCCTTTCTTTCTGAATACTGTCACACTCCCCCTGCTGGCCAGGCCAATAGGCAGAAGGGTGGCCTCATTTGCCTTTAAGTAACAATGGTCACTAGATTTTTCTCTCACCAGGGAATTCTGGGAGTTGTAGTTTCTCTCAGTTACTTGTAGACAAAGTAGTTGCAACCACTCGGTTTGTTTAAGGCAAAACAGAAAATTTATTTTTGATCTGGGTTCCCCTTTCGCATCAAAATTCAAAAACACAAGGCAGTAAAGGATTATTCTCAAAAAGAAAACTCAACAGGAACATAAAGCGTCTGGAATATCAGAACTTGGTAAAACCCTTTTCACACACAGTAGCTGTTCACAGCCATTCTTCAGCAGTAAGAAAATCACAGCTACTTTCCTCAATTTTAAATCAGGTACAGTTCTTTTCTCTTTATCACAAACTGTTCAGTTAACACTCAGGATTCCAGGAATGTTCTTTACTTCAAATGGAAGCTTCTGTTTCTCTTCTAGCTAAGAGACACAGGCTATGCAAAGACTTCCCTTTATAGTCTTTCTTCTAGCACATGTGAAAGCTTCCCTTCTTACAATAAGAACAATACATTGGTATCACATCACACTCAGTTTCAGGCATACATGAATCTACTTGCATATCTTCCTGTATTGCAAGTTGTCTGTCCCTCTCTGGACTTTCACTAGCAGATTCAAGCTTACTGTTTGGAAGAAGCTTCTGGAATTCCCTTACAAACTGCTCTCCTGGAGAAAGGTTAGCTGTGCTTTGAGAATAAGCTCCTCTATCCTGCAACAGTTGCCTTAGCTTCTCAATTAGGTTCAGGTCTGTCTCACTGCCCTTGGTTGGGTTCTGGTTATCAGCATTTGTAACAGCTTTCACCCACCTTCTGGCAGCTCAGGTTCCTGGAGCACTCTGCTCTGCACTCTTTCTCAGTTCATTAGCAATGTCCTCAGCAAAGCTTCTGCTGGACTCTGAAGCAGACACACCTTTTTCAAAAGGATTGCTTCCCTTGTTGCTGGAGCCAAATTTCCCCGTGGAATAAAACCTTCCATGTCTCCCTTCTCTGGGCTTCCTTAAACCAGGTTTCTCCTTTGAACCCTCTGGCTTCAGTACTCCCTCTGAACAGGATCCTGGCCACGAGCTTCCTGCTCTCCATGAGCCTTCTGTCCACTCTGACCTCTCAGCTCTCTCTGAACCTTCTGCTTCCTTTGCTCCTCCAGATTCTCCAGATCCTCCAGCTCTTCCAGCTTCCTCTGCCCTCTCTGACTTCAGTGACGCAGGTTTAAAAAGGTGCTTTCCAGCCACCACGCCCTGCTCTCTGCATGTGTTTGTTATCAGAGCTCAAACCTGACCCTACGTTAGGGCTTGGGCATGGCTCTGCCTCAGCCAAAGCATGCTTCTCTAGTTTGTTTGTAGTTTGAGCTCTCTGGGAACCTTGCCTTTCTTCTGTCTTAAAGGTGTAGTCCCTATTTTCCTGTATTTCCATTTGCTCACTACAGCTCGCATTGTCACAATACACTACTAAGAACCTTATCCACCAACTAGTCACCTCCTGTCTTGTCTATTGTAACCTGCTCCTTATTGCTCTCCATCTGAATTATCTCTATTCCCTTCAGCCTGTTCCAAACTCAGCTGCAATTATCTTCCACCAGTGTCACTATGCTCATGTAATCCCTCTTCTCAAGTCACTTCTCTGGCTCTCTATCCGTTTCCATGCCTAGTTCAAACAACTCCTACTGATCTACAAGTACATTCATTCTGCTTCTCCTCACTATCTCACTCTACACCCCACTATCTCACGCTACACCCCAACTCGGGAACTAGTGTATGCCTAGTAGCACTATACATATAAATATATACTCTTAGAAACCTCTGCCGCATGATCTGAATATCTCACCACACATACCTACTTATCCATTTGGTTGCATGGTTTGCTCAATATCAGGAGGTCTCAATTGGTATACCACGCTGTCAGCAGAGCCACTCACACTACTTTGTGGAGATATCATCGCTGCTGAAACCTTTGAGCCAATAAATGAGCCTGCTGTTTAAATTCTGTGTCTTCCAAGCAATTCAATCCCCTCTCTAACATATAGCGCAACCCCTCCACCAATTTGATCTACCCTATCATTGTGATATAATTTGTACCCAGGTATTACAATGTCCCATTGGTTGTCCTCCTTCCACCAGGTCTCTGAGATGCCAATTATTTCTAACCTTTCATTTACCGCCATATATTCTAACTCACCCATCTTATTTTTTAGACTTCTAGCATTTGCATACAGGCATTTCAGAGTTGGTATTTTGCTCATACTAACAATCTGATAATATGGAATCTTTCAACTCTGTTCTTTATTTAAAGGCATCTAGTTTGTTTTTACCTTTATTGGGACCTCTCTATTGGGGTGTCCTAACTTCCCTGTTTTGCTAGTATCCTTCAAGGATACATCGTTCAGAACCATGTGCTCTTGGGCAGCAGTCGGCTTTCCCCTATTTTCTAGTTTAAAAAGACATTGTGCTCAAGTTGCCCCAGATTCTTTCGAGATGTCCCTTCTAAAATGCCATGTCACACATGCAAGTGCCACCAATGAAATAGATTTATTGTTTACATTTGGGAGGTAGAAATGAGCACTTTCTTAAAAAATCTGTGCATGCCTCAAAGCTGGGGCAAACCCCAACAGGGAATTTTTTTTTTTGCCATAAGTGTAGATTCCTTTTGTAAAATAGGGATTGCATGTAGAGTTTTGGAATACCCAGGTGATGCCAAAACAGATCTCCACCATACATGAAATGGATCTCCACATGTAAACTATGTGCTCTTGGGCAACTGGCGGCTTTCCCCTATTTTCTAGTTTAAAAAGACATTGTGCTCAAGTTGCCCCAGATTCTTTCTAGATGTCCTTTCTAAAATTACCTGTAATCGGGCATTCTCCCTTTATGCCCCCTCTTTATGGAATGTCCTATCATGTGAACTACGGAACTGCTCCGATCATACCGAGTTCCGGAAGAAGCTAATAACTCATCTCTTCCAAGAACATTTTTCCCTACCATCATAGCCCTCTCTCTACACCCTTTCTCTCCTACTCAACCCTCCCTCCAATACCGTACCCAATTCATTTTCCTATGACCTCTCCCTAACCTCTCCTGTAAATAAGCATGTAAATAGTTCTTGTCCATGAAGACTCCTCATGTACAAAAGTTACTTATATTAACCATATATATTCTTGTTATGTAGTTCGGTTCTATGTAATCAGTTGAAATAAACTGTCATGTTATGTTCTCTGTAAACCGTCTTGAATTGAAGAAAGACGGTATATAAAAACTGTTAAATAAATAAATAATATAAACAGTAGTTTTCTGAAATCATAGTTGCTCATGCATTCTACAGTGGTACATGTTGCTTTCTATCTCTTTAAATGCTTTTTATATAAAGCCCACATCTTCAAAGATATGATAGAACACTGAAGATGCTGAACTAGAGGTGCTTCTGCTATACCTCTGTTCAAACTACTTCTATATTCAATGTGTGCCAACTATCTGTTTTGTTTTTCCTACATATACTGTAAAAGGTTACACAAAAGGTTGCATGGACAATGGATGATGTATACCACAGAGGTGGACTAACAATTAGATGAATGCTATAATTTATATTCTTTGTGAGTAATGGAGAGATGGGGACATTTTATTTCCACAGTGGTAGATAGAGCAGAGAGAACATGGGCTGCACTTACCGTGACCACTGTAAGCTGAAGGGACAGAGGACTGAACAGTTTGGGGTTGGGGGGCATTTTAGAAGCTCTATTCATGCTTTACACATCCAAAATCAGATGTCAGAAACACTGAGACGTTGCAAGAGCCATGTTCGAAAACCTTGAAGATGCACGTCTCCAGGGCCATCGTGTCCATGTCACATGGGGGCATGGCAGAGGTGTGTATGGGATGATCCTGAAAAGATAGATGAGTGCACCTGAACTCAGAAATGGCCAGCACTTTTCAATACACTGGTTGTGATGCCCACTTTGATTGTAGGATAAGGTGGTATACAAATCTGTCTAAATAAATAAATAAATAAATAAATAAATGTCTATTCCTGTTCCAGGGCATAAACATGCATCAAAAAAGCACTTGCTCTGCCACCAAAACATCCAGAGGGAGTAGAGAAGAAGACAGTCTGATATCCCCAGTACTAGGAGAGGAAATGAAGACAGTTGTTTAGTAGCTGGCATGCCACTGTACATCCCCACTTGCAAATTGGCAGCCTGGGACATGTATGCAGCATGGGATAGACATCCTTATCCTAAAATGTTGTTGCAGGGACATCTATGTGACTGTGGCCACTGCCGTCCATTACGGGCATGTACAGGTTTCTAAAACTGGCCTGAAACTTGTACATGGCCAGCCTACTGACATGCACAAGTCCACCGGTTTTAATTACTGCGCAGATGGATGGAGATGGAGTGATTTTAGAAGGTATGTGCCTGTGCTCACCATCACTGCCACCATTCCCATGGTATTTTGGAAATTTTCACCTGGACATCCCAAATTGCACCTAGATTGCCTTTATAAAATGTGCCTTCACATATATTAGCGGAAGCTAATGAATCATGCTCCATGAATATCTGATAATGAATCTGGTCGCAAACACAGTATGAGGACTCAGTGTAGATCAGGGGTCTCAAACACGCGGCCCGCGAGACAACTTTGTGCGGCCCGCGAAAGAGAAAAACAAAAAAACCCCAAAACCCTGACTTCTGCCGTTGCCGCCGTGGCAGCGGCAGAATCAATTGTCAAATTAAAAAAAAAAAGACTTCTGCTGCTCAAGCAGCAATATCACCTGTCCTGCGGCCCCTTCCCCTGTGCCCGGAGATCCGAATCTGCTCATCAGCGGCGTGCTTTTCAAGCCGCGAAGAGTATTCCCCTCTTGCGCGGCTTGAAACCGCGCGAGAGGGGAATACTCTTCGCGGCTTGAAAAGCACGCCGCTGATGAGCAGATTCGGATCTCCGGGCACAGGGGAAGGGGCCGCAGGACAGGTGAAATTGCTGCTTGAGCAGCAGAAGTCTTTTTTTTTTTTTAATTTGACAATTGATTCTGCCGCTGCCACGGCGGCAACGGCAGAAGTCAGGGTTTGGGTTTTTTTTTGTTTTCCTCTGTCGAGGGGGGGGGGGTATGACTGGAAATGGGAAGATGGGGGTTAGGACTGGAAGTGGGCTATTGGCAGGGGGGGGGTTATGACTGGTAATGGGCTATGGTGGGGGCTAGGACTGGAAATGGGCAGATGGGGGTTAGGACTGGAAGTGGGCTATTGGCAGGGGGGGGGTTATGACTGGTAATGGGCTATGGTGGGGGCTAGGACTGGAAATGGGCAGATGGGGGTTAGGACTGGAAGTGGGCTATTGGCAGGGGGGGGGTTATGACTGGTAATGGCCTATGAGGGGAGGTAAGACTGAAAATGGGGTGATGGGGGATACGACTGCAAGTGGGCTATGGGGGGGACTAGGACTGGTAATGGGCTATGGGGGGGTAAGACTGAAAATGGGGTGATGGGGGGGTAAGACTGGAAGTGCGCTATGGGGAGGTTAGGACTGGTAATGGGCTATGGGGGGTCTAGGACTGGTAATGGGCTGGGGGGGTTGCTAGGACTGGAAATGGGCTGAGTGGAAAGGGGGCTTGAACTGCAAATGGCTGATGGGGAGGGGGGCTTGGAATGGAAATGGGCTGTGAGGGGAGGGAGCTAGGATTGGAAATGGGCTGATGGGGGGCTAGGATTGGAAATGGGCTGATGGTGAGGCTAGGATAGGACTGGAAATGGACTGATGCAGGGACTAGAAAGGAGCAGATGCTGGGTGGGGCTGGAACTAGAAGGGAGCTGATGTTGGGGGAGGATTAGAATGGGATGGAGCTGGGAAAGTGAAATGGAGAGGGGAAAAATATTTTGTCTGGAAGAGAAGACAAATCTACAATTGGCCAGGTATTGGGAGAGTAAGTGGGGATTGAGGATGGAGGGGTAAAATTTGAGTGGATGAAATAGGAATGAGGAAAGAGCAAAAGGAGAAAGATTAGTATGTTAAAGCAGATGTAGGGAGAGAGAATGGAAAAAAACTAGAAGAGAGAAGAAAGGACAAATGGACAGCAGACGATGGAGATAGCAGAAGACACGAAGAAACCAGAAGTGGCTGGAGCAATTGCAACTGAAAAAAAATGCACAAAAGGTAGAAAAATAGCTCTTTATTTTGAATTTATTAACTGGAATATGTCAGCTCTGGGAAATGTGCATCATTAATGTTTGCGCTTTGTTTAGTACAAGAGGAAATTAATTTATAGTTTTATTTCTACAGTGTTGTTGTACATTCCAAGTTTGGCTTTTGGGGTTCCCAGTTTAATTATTGTCTTCCTATTTCTGAATCTTTTAGTCTTTCTTTATCCATACTCATTAAGAGGCATGTTTACTAAAAGTTAGTGTATGGTAACATTATGCAAATATTTATGCAAATGAGGCCCCTTATGCAAATGAGGCCCCACATCTTATGCGGCCCCCGGGTTACTTTACAAGTCCTCATTTGGCCCTCAAAGCAATTTGAGTTTGAGACCCCTGGTGTAGATGGACAATCTTCTTAAGCTGCATGGCCAGAGGACAATTTAGTAAAATGCAAGTGAGAAGATCCAAATCTTGTATGGACCAGTATGACTGTAATAAACCTAAGCTGTATAAAATATACTTATATGCTTAATGTTGTTATTGTTAAGTGCCATCGAGACATCGTTGACTCATGGTGACCCTTTGGATAGTTATCTTAAACTGGGTTTGGTCTTCAGTCAGGTGGCTCATAGTTGATAGAGTGGCATCTATAGCTGCTATTATTGTATCAATCCATCTCATTGCTGGCCTTCCTCTTTTCAGCTCATCCCCATTAGCCAGTTGAGTGCCTTCCGACCTGGGGGGTCTCATCTTCCAGCACTATAGTGCAATTTGTTTTGTTTTGACTATCCATTGGGTTTTTGTGGCAAGATGCGGAAGAAGATTTCCAGGTCTTTATTCCATGCAGGTAATGCTAGTGTTGTTGCTATTGTCACAGAAATGTGATCCTCCATCACCAACACTATCCCATTCTACTGCTACCCAGATGGGTGGTTTTTCTTAGTCCGGCACCTCAGCTGAGACCTGTCCATCATGGAAGACCCTGACAGATACCGATAGCTTAGCTCTCAACACCACTGATGCACACAAGCCCTCACAGCACGACACGTTGTAAACCAGGTGAGGGATATGCTTGATAAACACATGACTCTGTTCCAAATATTGGGACATCATATCAAAAGATTATGTTTTATACTTGTGATCTGTAGAACATAAATACCTTAAGATGAAAAAATTGATCAACTGGAGGTTATTCTTGAAGGAACCAGGATGACAGAAGGAATGTCTTAACAAATGATTGCAGCCCATTAGTTTTCAGCAGATAGTTCTTCGCTATGATCAGTCTAGGAAATTTAGAATAAAAAATGGAATGGATCTATAATCAAATAACAGTGAAAATAAAAAATTCAAATCACAGCTGTTCAATCATGAATGAAAAGATTGTAATTGTGTCTTGAACTTGTCCATAGAATAAAAATATCATCAATGGATAATATACTGAAATTGTACATCATTTATTTTCAAAAACAGTTACATACAAATGAGCCCCTATGGCTATCCCTTTGACTTGAAGGTAGAAATCATCTTGAAAACAAAAATTAAATAACACTACCCCGAGCAACTTGGTGAACAACAACAAGAGGACGGTGAGATGGTAATTTCTCTTTCAAAGTAGAACAAATTGTATCAAATAGAGCTTGTTGAGGAACATTGATATAAAGCATGGGCAATGGCTGAAGTGAATACAATTACTGTATGCTCAGCCGCAAAGTGGCAATTAGCGTAAGTGTACCTAATGACTATGGATGTGCATCTGTTTGAAATGAAATGGGAAATATCAAATATCAAAACATAGTAAAATGTGTGGGAAGCTTGTGTGGCTATAAGCAATAGAATTTATGATTTTTATACACCAAAAATTCTTTTTGGACTCGGGAGGCAGATGATGAGGTTTGGGTGATTGTCATGAGCCAGATAGAAATTTAGGGGGTCTTTTAATAAAGGGCGTTAGCTGACAACACATGTTCTGACACATGCTGAATGTGCCTTGGGACACGCGTTGACACTTGCAGAGGGCCATGACAGCATGGGATGGGCCCCACACTGACTGTCTAACTCGCATTAAGGTCGTGAGCGGGTGGGGTAGGGGTAGAGCGTGGGTGTGGCATGCTCCATGCAGTTAGTGCCGGGTTCATACCACTTTCTAAATGCATTAGTGTGGGATCACATAACTCCACCTATCGAGGTGGCATTAAGTGCACTCGCGCTAATGTGGCGTGCGCTAAGGGACAGGGCTCCATGTTAACTGTCAGGGAAAAGATTTATATGTCCCCCAATAATTAATGCAGTGGTGTTACACTGAACACCTTATAATTTTGATACTGTTGGTGTGTTCAGTGCAACACACTAGTGCCCTTAAAAAGATTTGTTATATCATGGGCAGAAAATTCAGGTTTTCCCAGATGTAGCTAGGGCCACTCATTGTAGAAGGAAGACCTCTTTGCAAGCTGAAGACTGAAGTTCTGGCTTTGGGGGAACCTTTTCTTCAAATTTACTTATAACTCGATTATTTTCCTCTAAGGCTAAAATATATATTTTTTAAAATTCTGTCTAGATAGAAATCTATTCTGAGAAGGCTGCTTTGCCCGTTTTTCTTTTTTTCGGTTGATGAGTCATAATAGTTACAGCATTATAAGGTACTTTTTTGGATAGGCTATTCTATATTTTTTTATTATTTTTTAATTTCCTATTAAAAAGTTAGGGGCTTGTTTACAAAGCCGCGGTAGCGATTCGCGATCGTTATCGGAGCTGCGGCCCCAATGGGGCCGCAGCTCCGATAACGATCGCGAATCGCTACTGCGGCTTTGTAAACAAGCCCCTTAATCTTCCCTTTCCACACTGATATGGGCTTATGGTAGAAAATAATTTTGTTTCTTCATTGTGAGTGGTGCAATTTGTATTTGAAATATATCTATCTTTCCTATATTTATATGAATGTAATTTAAAATAAAATAAAATATAATAAACTCTAGTGTACTCCGGTCTTAGGGGTATGTTTACTAAATGGCGCACAAGTGCGCGGCGCACAACAGCGTGCACTAAGGTACCTTAGCGCACGCTAATGATGCATTTTTGTGCCCCGCACACGTGCGCGCCGCACTAACGGGCCCGCTCATGTGCGCGGCGTGCAAATGAGCGATAGAGGCGTGGAAAGGCTCCCGGAGGGCGGAGGAAGGCTCTCCAGGGGCGGAGAGACGGGGTCAATGGATGGAGAGTGGGAGGGGAGAGGCTCCCCGCACAGGAGCGGGGCTGAAATTCGAGTAAAAAAATACCGTGAGTGAAAACCTCACGGTAGAGCCGATTTAAACGGAAGAGAAACCATTTCTGTCAGCAATGTACAGCAAAACCAGGGAAACCTACAAAACGTGAGCAGTGTGATACATGTGCACGGAACAAAAAGGCAAATAAACATTAAAAATGACCCCAACAAAATATAATAAAATTATAATCTAGCTGGGCAATAGTGATAGTAATGGGAAACATCAAAAAACACTCCCAAGAAATCCCCAAAAATAAATATGAATTTTAGAAGGGTCTACGCTCCGTCCCCATACAAGGTGAATGATCCCACAGTGAAATAGCACTGATCAGGGTTTCCCTCTCCATTGGACAGGTTACCTATGGCATGCACATTTTCACAACAGCAGGGTGGGCAGGTCGGAATGGGCAGAGTCTCCCAAATGCAGTCCTGGAGAGCCCCACACCATTCTGGTTCCATGCTGCCTCTAATAAAGATGCCTGTGCTGCATATCTATGCACCACCCCCATGGTATGCATATGTAGCTCATGCATATTCAGGAGGGACAGCATGAAAACCCGAACAGTGTTTGGCACACCAGGACTGGAGTTGGGAACCTCTGCCGTAAAGCAGCAGCCAACAGGGACAGACACACCCACACCCACAGGCCCCATTGGCCAATGCCTCCTGGAGAGGCAGGACATTGGGCCCTGCGTGCAATGACATAGGAACATTTGGTAGGGAGGTTCTGGAGGCAAAATTTAGGCTTTTACGTAGGAAGTTGAAATCCAGAACTTCCAGGGTAGCATTCTCCGAAATGCTTCCTGTTCCACGCGCAGGACCCAAAAGGCAGGCAGAGCTCCGGAGTCTCAATGCTTGGATGAGACAATGGTGCAGAGATGAGGGTTTTGGATTTGTTAGGCACTGGGGAACATTCTGGGGAAAGGAGGGGCTCTTCTGAAGGGATGGGCTTCACCTTAACCGGGATGGAACCAGGCTGCTGGCATTAACCTTTAAAAAGGAGATAGAGCAGCTTTTAAACTAGATATTAGGGGAAAGCCGACAGTCGCCCAAGAGCGGATGGTTCGGAAGAATGTATCCTTGAAGGATACTACCAAAAGCAGAGAGGTTCCACAAAAGAGTAAAGTAGCCCAAATGCCCTCAAGTATGGAGCAGACAGACCTTAAAGATCCCAATTTACCCATGTCTAACAATAGCCAAATTAACATGAATAAAATACATTCTCTAAAATGCTTGTATGAAAATGCTAGAAGTCTAAAGAATAAGATGGGAGAGTTAGAATATATAGCACTAAATGAAAGGTTAGATATGATTGGAATATCAGACATGGTGGAAGGAGGACAACCAGTGGGACACTGTGATACCTGGGTACAAACTATATCGTAATGATAGAGCTGATCAAATTGGTGGAGGGGTTGCGCTCTATGTTAGAGAGGGCATTGACTCAGAAAGGATTAAAGTTTTGCAGGAAAGAAAATCTGCTGTAGAATCTATATGGATTGAAATTCCATATAAAAGGGGGAAGGCAATGGCAGTGGGGGTGTACTATCGAGCACCTGGCCAGAATGACCAAATGGATGATGAAATGCTCAAAGAAATCAAGGAAGCTAACAAAAGTTACAGCGCAGTAATAATAATGGGTGATTTCAATTACCCCGGTATCGACTGGGTCAGTGTCATGTCAGGACATGCTAGGGAGATAAAGTTCCTAGATGAAATAAATGACTGCTTCTTGGAGCAGCTGGTTCATGAACCGACCAGAGGGGAAGCCATATTAGACCTAATCCTTAGTGGAACACCAGATCTAGTGCAAGAGATAAGGGTGTTGGGGCCACTTGGCAATAGTGATCATAGCATGATCGCCTTTGATTTAATTAGTGGAGGAGGGATAGTAAGGAAATCCACAGTACTACCTTTTAACTTTCGAAAGGGAGACTATGATAAAATGAGGAAAACAGTTAAGAAAAAACTAAAAGGAGCAGTTGCGAAGGTTAAAGACGTACATCAAGCTTGGGTGTTGTTGAAAAATACTATCTTGGAAGCCCAGACCAGCTGTATTCCACGCTTTAAGAAAAGTGGAAGGAAGTCCAAAAAACTGCCACCATGGTTTAAAGGTGAGGTCAGAGAGGCTGCTGTTGCCAAAAAAGCATCTTTCAGGAAATGGAAAAAAGAGCCAAACGACAAAACCTGGAAACAGCACAAGCACTGGCAAGTCAAATGCAAGGCATTGATAAGGCAGGCAAAGAGAGAATTTGAGAAGAAGCTTGCTGCAGAAGCAAAAACGCGAAATAAAGACCTTTTCAAGTACATTCGTAGCAAAAAACCTGTGAGAGAGTCAGTTGGTCCATTAGATGATAAAGGGGTTAAAGGAGCACTAAGAGGCGACAAGGCGATAGCGGAGAGACTGAATGAATTCTTTGCTTCAGTCTTTACTGAGGAAGATGTAGGGATGTTACCCATGACTGAAGTGGTATTTAAAGGTGTGGAAGAATTGAAGGAAATATCGATACATCGGGAAGATGTCTTACAACTATTAGATAAACTGAAGAGTAGCAAATCACCTGGGCCGGATGGTATACATCCAAGGGTGTTGAAAGAACTGAAATATGAAATTGCAGAACTGCTATCAGTAATCTGTGAACTATCATTAAAATCATCTCTAATACCTGAAGATTGGAGGATCGCCAATGTAACACCAATTTTTAAAAAGGGTTCCAGGGGTGATCCAGGAAACTACAGACCGGTGAGCCTGACGTAGAAACCATCATAAAGAATAAAATTACTCAGCATGTAGGTAGTCACAACCTAATGGGAGACAGCCAACATGGCTTTAGACATGGAAGATCTTGTCTTACTAATCTGTTATGTTTTTTTGAAGGAGTGAATAAACAGGTGGACAAAGGTGAGTCGGTTTATATTGTGTATCTGGACTTTCAGAAAGCCTTTGACAAGGTCCCTCATCAGAGACTTTTGGCAAAACTAAAGAGTCATGGGAGGGGCGGAGCCTGATGTCCAGCGGGATGGTCGCATAACGCTGAGGCTCCCGAGAGGCCTACTCAGAATCCTGAATTAACACCGGACATTCTTGAATTTCTGCTCTGATCTTACCGGGGCACATTGGTGAGATGGCGGGGACCAAACCTACGCGCCTGGAATTTGGATCTCCAGCGGCTTCTCACGGCAAACGCTCCAAAACTGAACCCCCGTCCCCGCAGAAGGGGCTGGCTCTACGCGAGGGCCCCGAAATGCAGCAGGAGATCCTCGCAGAGATCAGAGGGGTTAAAGACCTCGTGCAGTCAAACGGGGAAGCACTCCGAGCGCTGCGGGAAGACCTTGGTGTATTTCAAGGCAGGCTAGAGGGGCTCTCCTCGCGTCAGGACAAAATGGAGAGCATATTAGACTCCCATGCGGTCCGGCTGTCCAAACTCGACAAAGTTGAACGTCAGGTGCGGGCCTTGCAGAAAGAAGTGGAAGATGGCAATAATAGAGCGCGCCGCAACAACCTACGCCTAGTGGGCATACCGGAGGGAGCGGAATCGGGAGACATGAAGGAGTTTCTATATAAAATCCTCCCTTCTCTGCTCCAAATCACCTTTACCAAAGAATTGGAGATCGATCGCGCTCATCGTGTACCCACAAACATAACGCTCAACAGGAAGACCCCGCGGCCTATCATCTTTCGACTTTTGAGATATCAACATGTGGAGCAAATTCTCAGCGCCTCTCGGGCAAAGGGCCATATGGAGTTTGAGAGCCACAAGATCTCCTTCTATCCTGACTTGGCTAAACCCACGGTTGATCGCCGAAAGCGCTTTCTGGAATTCCGGCCGAGGCTTCAACAATTACAAGCACGCTATGGCCTGATGTACCCGGCCAAGCTCCGAGTCACGCTGCACAATCAGACAAGAACATTTGAGGACCCTGATCTACTAGCGGAGTTTTTGGATGCTAAAGAAGCCGACTTGATGCGCTGACTTCCAGAGTGTTCCTACCAGTGTTCTCATATCCGCTGTACCCGCCATTTTGGATTTGCCACGGTTCAGCAAAGAGTCTGTTGAGGGCGGTTTGTTGCCTTATTTTGATGATATTTGTGACCCGACTCCATCTACCCAGAGTAGCTTCGATGAATATCAGAGACAGTGTTAATTATGGACTCTGGTGTTTCTTTTCTTTTTTTTCATGTCTTTATCCTCCTCTCTAGGGCCTCCTCCCGCAGACATATGGTCGCCATATTCATTGGGGGTTTTGCTTCTTCTCTAAGTTACTTTGGTACATGCTTTTCAATATGGGGTGTATTAGCCAGCATATTCGGTGATTATGTCATTGCTGTACAGATTCTGCTTATGTTGTATGTTTTCAAGCGCCCTTACCTAAAATGTCTATTACCGATTGATGGCACCATGTAAGATTTTATCATTGAACGTAAAAGGCATCAATAACCCGATAAAACGGAAGAAAATCCTGAGCTATCTAAGTCATGAAGCTGCGGACCTGATTTTCCTCCAAGAAACGCATTTAAATTCGAAGGAAACTCTTAAACTCAATGTTAAACCTTACATGGTGGCCGCCTATTCCCCAGCTGTTTCTAAGAAATGTGGGGTTGCCATACTGGTTAGGAAATCTCTGCATGCTACTATTATTGCGACTAGCTCAGATACAGCAGGCAGATGGTCCAGGGCTCACCTCAAGATAGGTAACCTTGAAGTTACATGTATATGCCTTTATGCTCCTAATGTAGATGACCCTGCCTTTTTTGCTACCATTGCTCAGGTTGCGCAGGCCTCTGCTAATACTTCATTGATAATTGGGGGGGATTTCAATTTAGTTCTTGATCCCCTGATTGACAAACAGCCGCCTAGGATGAGTGGTCCCCCCCAAGAGTCACACTACGCTTACCTCTATGATCAAAGATCTTGCTTTAGTCGATCTATGGAGGTTACTACACCCCAATGAGCTTGACTTTACCTTCTTTTCTTCCCCTCATAAATCCCAGTCTCGCATAGATTTCTTTCTAATATCAAAACTGTTAGTTCCTCAGGTAGACACTGCAAAGATTCACTCCCAACATATCTCAGATCACGCTGCTATTTCTTTTCAATTACACACACCACTGCGCCCCAAGGGAATTCGGGGGCCTGGTTCTTCGATAGAGCCCTATTAACTCAACCAGAGTTCCAGTTAGAAATTCGAGCAGCCATACAGGACTACTTTCACTTTAATCTACCCCAGGACACTGCAAATTGGGCTTGGTGGGAGGGTTTTAAAGCGGCCATTCGTGCAACGATCACTAGTTATCAAATTCGCCTGCGGAAACAACGCAAACAGCAGCTCCTTATACTAGACCAACAAATCAAAGCAGGCGAACGAGTTCTAACTTCACGTACTGATCCATGCGTCTTAGTTCGCTTACAGCGTCTCCGTTTTCAATATAATGCAATCCTCTCAACTGCAGCTTCTCAGAGTATTGCACTTCAGCAAGGGACATACTACCGTGAAAGCAACCGAGCCGGTCGACTTTTAGCCAACACCTTGAAAGGTCAAAAAGAAGCCAAACGCGTAGCGGCCCTTCGCGCCCCACAGGGAGGGGGCATACTGACCACAGACTCCGATATCGTAGAACTTTTTCGGGATTTCTATACCCGTCTATATCAATCTGAATGTGAGTTCTCATCCGAGACCTTCGAGCGCTTGTTTTCTGGTATTCAGCGGCCGACCCTTTCTGAAGCTGATAGGGATGCGCTGGATGAACCCTTCTCTACTTCAGAGATCCATTCTGCCCTAAAACGAACAGCCTCGGGTCGAGCCGCTGGGCCTGATGGTCTCCCGACAGAATTCTACAGAACGTTCAGTGCAGATTTAGTTCCCTACTTAAAACTTTACTTTACTGCCCTTGCGGTAGATACATCCTCTTTGGGATCCTTTTCTGCAGCTAATGTGGTAGTTTTTGAGAAAGAAGGCAGAGACCCGCTGCTAACCGCCAACTACCGTCCAATCTCCCTACTTAATGCCGATTATAAGATCTTCGCAACGATCTTGGCCACCCGGCTATCTGACAGGATGGCCACCTTAGTCCATCCCGACCAATGTGGTTTTATACCCGGCCGCTCCACCGCTGACAATGCTCGGACCTTGTGCCATGTGCTATCCAGTGCTGCCAATTTAGACCACCCATGGGTGGGTCTTTCCCTAGATGCTGAAAAAGCCTTTGATCGCCTGGAATGGCCCTTCTTATTTGCAGTTCTCCGATGGTATGGCTTTGGGGAGGGCTTCCTCCGATACCTCCAAGTCATGTATTCTCAACCCGTTGCCAGTATTTGTGTAAATGCCATTAAGTCTCGGCCTTTTAATCTTCAAAGAGGCACGCATCAAGGTTGCCCCCTATCACCAATGCTCTTTGATCTAGCTCTTGAACCCCTCGCCCTCCTTATTAGACAGTCCGCACGTATTCGAGGTGTCCCCTTCAGTCACAGAGAGATTAAACTCTCTGCATATGCAGATGACCTTATGCTCTTTGTATCCCTTGATTCGGTCCCGGCTGTCTTGGACCTGATTGATGGATACTCGCAATTATCGGGCTATAAAATAAACTGGACCAAATCCGTAGCATTCCCACTGAACCGCTGGGTACATGAGGCTGACATGCAGGCCTTTCCTTTCCTTTGGCAATCCCGCATGGTGAAATATCTTGGCGTCCACTACTGTTCTCCTTTAGAAGACACTATTAGTTTTAATGCCAAGGAGGTAGTCTCCAAAGTCCGTGAGCTCACAAATCGGTGGTCTCCCTTATCCCTTACATGGTGGGGCCGCCTAGAAACCGTCAAAATGATGATAGTCCCCAAAGTGAACTATATTTTAGAAATGCTGCCCTGCTTCCTCCCGCTACACACCTACAAAGACATAGAGGGCCTTCTCGTCCGTTATCTCTGGCAGGGAAAACCACCAAGAGTAGCTAAACAAAAACTACAGTCTGCGAAGGAACTAGGGGGTACCCGCTTTCCTGATTTTCTTAGATATCATCAAGCCTTCCTACTTAAACAAGGTGCCCGATGGCTAGCTGCCTCAACAGACAACAGACCAGTTTGGCTTGACATTGAAGAGGAGCTAAGTAGCCCAATTCCGTTGATCCATCTCCCCGGCATGTCCTATCAAGTAGACACACGCCATCCCCCAATGATTGTCGATACTCTTGCGGCCTTTAACACTCTCATTCTGTCACTGGGTCCAAACGTATGTCCTCAGGACGGACTCCCGCTGTGGAATAACCCCAGAATTCAAGTCCTAAATAATACGATTGCATGGAAACCCTGGTACTCTAGGGGGATCTGGACACCCCAACAACTCTTCTCTGCAGCTCGTTGGAAGACCTTTTCTGATTTACAAAAGGAATTTGCGTTACCAGCGAAACATTACTTTCAATTGATGCAGCTTCAACACTGCCTCAAAAGTGCTCAAATCCTGCCGCCCTCTGCCCCTACTGAGGACGGGCTATTAGAACTAATTCACTCTATTAGTAGTACACATGGGGTAGCCTCTAACTTTTATAAATTATTATGTCAGGGTACCGATACTGCTACTTGTAGAGCTCAACAAGCCTGGGAACGCGAACTGCAAACCACTTTAACCCCTGTGCAATGGAGCGTTTTCTGGAGCAAAGTAGTGCGGGTTTCCCGATCTGCCTCTGTAACCCAAACTCTCTTCTTTTTTGCACATAGATGCTTTTATACTCCAGAAAGAATAGCCAAATGGAACACAACTGCTAGGGACCAGTGTTGGTCTTGCCATACTGCTGTGGGAACCCTCGCTCATGTTCTTTATGAATGTCCTCAACTGCAGGTTTACTGGGGGCGGGTCTGGGGTCGTATTCAATCTATCTTACACCTCCACGAGCCTCTTTCTTGGAAGATTGTGGGACTCCGCTCAGTGGCGGAGGTCCCCTCTCTTCCTAAGAAGGGTCGCTTTCTCCTTGATTTCATGCTGGGTATAGCCATATGTTTAATCACGAGGAATTGGAAGGATAGCTCTCGAATTACTGCCAATGAATGGTGGAACCTCGTCTGCTTATATAGTAAATATGAGCAGATATCTCGGAGAGCTATTCCCCATATCCAAACTCACTCTCGCTTGTCTAAATGGCAGATGCTCAATGATTATGTACACTCTGCTCATTGCTCCGACATGTCTGTTTAATGTATACTCATCATGTTTCAGATCACCGTTAGGTTTTGTACCACAATAATGTCAGTACACGCCCGTTCTCGGGAATGATTAGTTTCTAGAGAAGAAGCAGGGGGGAGGGGGGTGGTAGGGGTTTACTTTGGTGTATGTATCACATTCTATGTATGTATTTGTCTTTTAGCTGTATGTCTTCCTTTCCTTTGTTGTTATAAAACGAAAATAAAGCATTTAAAAAAAAAAAGAGTCATGGGATAGGAGGCAGTGTACTATTGTGGATCAGGAACTGGTTAAAAGATAGAAAGCAGAGGGTAGGGCTAAATGGCCAATTTTCCCAATGGAGAAAAGTGAATAGTGGTATACCCCAGGGATCTGTGCTGGGTCCGCTGCTTTTTGACATATTCATAAATGACCTGGAAAATGGAATACGAGTGAGGTTATCAAATTTGCAGATGACACAAAACTATTTAAAGTTGTTAAAACCCAAGAGGATTGTAAAAAATTGCAAGAGGATCTTGATAAATTGGAAGACTGGGCATCAAAATGGCAGATGAAATTTAATGTGGACAAGTGCAAGGTTATGCACCTAGGGAAGAACAACCCAAACTATGGTTACACGATGCAAGGTTCCACATTAGGAACCACCACCCAGGAAAAAGATTTAGGCGTCATTGTGGATACCATGTTAAAACCCTCGGCCCAGTGTGCAGCAGCGGCCAAGAGAGCAAATAGAATGCTAGGTATGATAAGGAAAGGAATGGAAAATAAAGCAAAAGATATTATAATGCCTCTATATCGTTCCATGGTGAGACCGCACCTTGAATATTGTGTGCAATTCTGGTCTCCGTATCTTAAAAAGGATATAGTGATTTTAGAAAAGGTACAGGGAAGAGCCACCAAAATGGTAAAGGGGATGGAAGGATACTCCTATGAAGAAAGGCTAAAAAGGTTAGGGCTCTTTAACCTGGAAAAGAGACAGCTGAGGGGAGATATGATAGAAGTCTATAAATTAATGAACGGAGTGGATTGGGTAAACGTAGATCGATTGTTTACCTTATCAGAATATAGAAAAACTAGGGGACATGCAATGAAGCTACAGGGTAAACTATTTAAGACTAATAAAAGAAAATATTTTTTCACTCAACGTGTAATCAAACTCTGGAATTTGTTACCGGAGGATGTAGTAAAGGCTGTTAGTGTAGCTGGGTTTAAAAAAAGGTTTGGACAAGTTCCTGGAGGAAAGGTCCATAAACCATTATTAAGAAGTGACCGAAGATATCAATGCTTGACCCAGTACAAGCATTGTGGAACTTGTGTCTCTTGGGAAAAACTCCTAGGTAAATATGACCTAGATTGGCCACTGTTGGAAACAGAATACTGGGCTTGATGGACCTTGGTCTGACCCAGTATGGCATATCTTATGTTCTTATGTTCTTATGTACTAGCACTTGCATACCTTAGCAATGCCACCCTACACCTGGGTATATGATACACAGCTATCAAACGTTTGCTATGAGTACTGGCAGATAGAAATTCCTACGTTAAGCACAGTTTGCTGATTGAGCTCCATCATAACACTCTTTCTGATGTCTGCGGTGTGTGCTTCAGGTCTGGTCTCTGACAGTGTTTACCACCCTGGGGAGTGACCCCCAATAGTATTGCGTACCATATCCATGCCTGTACTGTGCCCAGGACTGGTGTGGTGGGCAGGGCTGCTAAACCCCTCTATAGTAGCACAATGCTAGCATAGGTGTGGGAGTGTGTGTCTGTCTATACAGTGTGTGGTGGCTGCAAACACCTTCCACAGCCCACACTGCCAGCACTGTTGCCAGTATTGGCCTGCCAATGTGCATAATGAGGAGCAAGGTACCATGGGTATAGCCCAGACAGGGTGGCCTGGCCAGGATGCATCTGCACAGGGCATAGGGCACTGTCTAGGATATTTTAGTGCCCGGCCACCACCTACACAGACAGGGTGACCTCAGTATGTCCTGCTGGGACATCACTCTCACCCTGACTGTGCAGTGATGACAGCATGGCTAGGCACCCCCATAGTGCTATATAGTATTTCTGTTATGTGATATTTATGTGTTTCCTTTTGGGGCCCAGTCACTGATTTATCTGCTTGTTGTGTATGCTGATATCCCAGTTCTGGGTGCATGTATTTCCATCAGGAACATGCACTATGGATGAGCTAGCAGACTGTTTACAGCTGGTATGTGTCTTGATGGAGTACCTTGCAGGGTGCAGTGGCTTAAGACTTGCTGCAGGAAAATATCAGATAGTGGTGGGGTGCAGTTTAGCATATCCAGGCCTACTGTCTGTCTGCTATTGCTTATGTTATGGATGTGTACAGAGCTGTATTGACTGCCCTGTAGGTTCATCTGTTCCCCAGCAGGACTGGGGTTGATGGTCCCTGCTACTGTCACCATTGCAGGGAGGTAGAATGTGGATCTGTTGATGGGAGACCCTGTTTGCCACCCTTGGCCCTGGAGGAGGAGGGTAGTGGTGCATAATCCTCCTAGGGGGTCCATAGGGGCTACACCTGACTGAGACAAACAGATATATCCAAGGTGTTTCTGCAGAAACTACCTATCCCACACTTTAATACTGCTTTGGACCTCCAGCATTGCCTTTTTTGGCCATTGAAGGTGCTGTGGACCTGGTGCTGGGCGCTTCACCGCACCCTCAGGGTGAGCACAGTACCCGCACAATGTGACAGTGTGTAGCTACTCTGTGCCAGTAAAACACACGGTCAGTACCCACTACCAGGCCGAGGTGCTGTGGGGGTGGACATGGTCAGTTCCCCCTACCAGTCCGAGGTGCTGTGGGGGTGCATACCCCGTCTTATGTTTATCTGTGGACAGCTGATTTGCATGTGCAGTGCATCATGGGTACGTGTGTGCTAACCCTATCCTTGTGACCACAGCAGACTGTGTGGTGACGTGCACTCCCTCTGCAGCCAGCCAGGGGCTTGCTAGCAGCTTTAGAACTGTAGCCCAATGGTTACTTCACTGCCTGTGGAGCCAGAGGTTGTGGGTTCAAACCTACAGTGGGGTTATTTGACAGGGCTGTCCAAATCATTATTTAGTTTTAATGTACATTATTGCTGCCAGCAAAAACACCCTCAGCGTACTGTACCCATAAGGTGCCTCAGAGGGCGCTTTATAGGTTACTGTCCATATAAGGTGCACTATATGTTATCCTGTGGAGCAACTTATAGGGTGTCCTATAGGGGACATTTTAGGGTGCCGTGGCAGACAGTGCACTTTATAATGTGCCCTATGGAGTGCCTTATAGGGCACCTTCAATTATGGCACATGAGGGCGTGTTTGATGGCAGCAATTAAGAAAATACAAATAAAGTGCTGCAGGAAACAATACCTACATTGCAAAGCTGATGCCTCAGCCAGCCTTATGTATTAGGCACACTGGGGAGCAAACTCATGACCCCTGTATCAGTAGTCAGTGCCTTAACCATTGTGCTACACTGCTGCTCCTCCTTGCATGTCAGCGCACCTACTTCACATTTCCATGCGTTTAAATGCACAGTGCTGCCATCAAACACAGTGCTATGACCTTGCAGTGCCTCATAGGGCACCCTATATGGCGCCCTATAGGCCGCCCTTTCAGCAACATTGTAGGATGACGTGGCGGACACTGCACTTTAAAATGTGCCCTCTGAGGTACCCTATGAGGTGCCTTATGCAGCACCTTATGTTACAATACTTTGAGGGTGTGTTTGCTGCCAGCACTAATTAAAATAAAAATAAAATGCCCCCCACAGCACTATTACCTATAGCTGGCAATGCCTCAGCCAGCCTTCTTCATTAGGCACAGTTGGGGATTAAACCCATGACTCCTGCATTATTGGTCAGTGTCTTAACCATTGTGCTCCACTGCTGCTCCTCCTTGCATGTCAGCGCACCTACTTATGATTTTCATTCCTTAAACAGCACAGTGCTGCCATCAAAAACAGTGCTGTGACCTTGCGGTAACTCATACGGCACCCTCTAAAGCGCCCTATAAGCAACATTCTAGGTTGCCTTGGCGGACAGTGCACTTTAAAATATGCCTTATGGGGCGCCTTATGTTAACACGCTTTGAAAGTGCATTTGCTAGTAGAGATAACGAAAATAAAAATAAAATGCCTCCTAAAGCAATCCTCCCCATAATAGGTAACGCCTCAGCCAGTCTTCTTCATTGGGCACAGTGGGGGATTGAACCCATGATCCCTGCATCATTGGTCAGTGTCTTAACCATTGTACTGTGGCTCTGTTCCTGTGCTTGTGCATCAGCGCGCCACTTCTGCTTCCTGTGCAACTTTCTCGCACTAATGTGCAGGGCGCACTTGAGCGCCGCGCACATTAGTGCATGATTAATCCCGGTTTTGCTTTTTTCAGCCTGAAACGCCCACTCCTTATATGGTATCCGCACACTAGCGCGGCCCACACATTACTGGGGTTTTATTAAACATACCCCTTAGTCAATTCTCATAAGACTGACTCAACATATGGGTCTTCTTCTAACTCATTAAAAGTAGAATCATTCAATCGATAATGAATCTTGGTAACATACTGATGTCACTTCAATGCCATTGTTATATTGCTTTTATCGAAAAGTTTCACAATCATATGGAAATTATGTGCAAGATCTATAAGTGAGCATGATTCTCAAATAGAAATATTATGATTTCTTATTTTGGAAACCACAATATCCAAGTGAAGCCAAATTCTCAAGGACCAATTGCTGATAAGTATATACAATCTGCTATTAGCACAATGAAAGGCCTAGGAGACAAAGTACAACAAACACCATCCCTACTCCCTGTTCCTACAAAAAAGCAAATGATTCAACCACCAAGAGAGCATTCTTGCTTGTGGCACCTATGATCTGGAACTCCCTACCTATGAAGCTGAGATCCACCATCAACATGAAGGATTTTAGAAAGCAGCTAAAAACCTTCCTCTTTACATATCATTATAATGAACTCACCTAACCTGAATACAATTGAACACATCTAACTCTGGAATAGATAAACCCATTCAATTTCCACCAGGAACATGCACTATGGACTAGCTAACAGACTGTTTGCAGCTGGTATGTGTCTTGATGTAGTGCCTTGCAGGGTGCAGTGGCTGAAGGCTTGCTGCAGGAGAATATCAGATAGTGGTGGGGTGCAGCTTAGCATATCCAGGCCTAATGTCTGTCTGCTATTGTGTTATGGATGTGTACAGAGCTGCATTGACTGCCCTGTAGGTGTCTGTTCCCCAACAGGACTGGGGTTGATGGTCCTCTCTACTGTCACCATTGCAGGGAGGTAGAATGTGGATCTGTTGATGGGAGACCCTGTTTACCACCCTCAACCCTGGAGAGGGAGGGTGGTGGTGCATGATCCACCTGACTGAGACAAACAGATATATCCAAGGTGTGTCTGCAGAAACTACCTATCTCACACATTAACACTGCTGGGGACCTGCAGCATGGCCCATTTCTGCCATGGCAGGTGCTGTGGACCTGGTGCTGGGCGCCCCACCGCACACTCAGGGTGAGCACAGTAACCGCACAATGTGACGGTGTGTAGCTACTCTGTGCCAGTAACACACATGGTCAATTCCCCCTACCAGGCTGAGGTGCTGTGGGGGTGCATACCCCATCTTGTGTTCATCTGTAGACAGCTGATTTGCATGTACAGTGCATCATGGGTACGGGTGGGCTAACCCTATCCTTGTGACCACAGCAGACTGTCTGTGTGGTGACATGCAGTCCCTCTGCAGCCAGCCAGGGGCTTGTTAGTAGGTATAGAGCTGTAGCCCACTGGTTACTTCACTGTCTGTTGAAGCTAGAGATCATGGATTCAAACCCACAGTGGGGTTATTTGATAGGGCTGTCCAAAGCATTATCTCTTTTTAATGTACATTATTGCTGCCAGCAAAAACACCCTCAGCGTACTGTACCTATAAGGTGCCTCAGAGGGTGCTTTATAGGGCGCCCTATAGGTCACCGTCCATATAAGGTGCACTACACATTATCCTGTGGAACGACTTATAGGGTGCCCTATAGGGGACATTATAGGGTGCCGTGGCGGACAGTGCACTTTATAATGTGCCCTATGAAATGCCTTATAGGGTGCCCTATGCGGCACCTTCTGTTACGGCACGTGAGGGCGTGTTTGCTGGCAGCAATTAATAAAATACAAATAAAGTGCTGCAGGAAACAATATGTACATGTCAAAGCTGATGCCTCAGCCAGCCTTACATATTAGGCACACTGGGGATCAAACTCATGACTCCTGTATTAGCAGTCAGTGCCTTAACCATTGTGCTACACTGTTGTTCTTCCTTGCATGTCAGCACACCTACTTCAGATTTCCATGCGTTTAAATGCACAGTGCTGCCATCAAACACAGTGCTATGACCTTGCTGTGTCTCATAGGGCACCCTATATGGGGTCCTATAGGCCACCCTTTCAGCAACATTGTAGGGTGCCGTGGTGGACAGTGCACCTTAAAATGTGCCCTCTGGGGTACCTTATGAGGCACCTTATGCAGCACCTTATGTTACAATACTTTGAGGGTGTGTTTGCTGCCAGCACTAATTAAAATAAAAATAAAATGCCTCCTAAAGCAATATCACCTATAACATGTAATGCTTCAACCAGCCTTCTTCATTAGGCACAGTGGGGGATTAAACCCATGACTCCTGCATCATTGGTCAGTGTCTTAACCATTGTGCTACACTGCTGCTCCTCTTTGTATGTCAGCGCACCTACTTATGATTTTCATTCGTTAAACTGCACAGTGCTGCCATCAAAAACAGTGCTGTGACCTTGCGGTGCCTCATACGGCACCCTATAAAGCGCCCTATAAGCAACATTCTAGGGTGCCTTGGCGGACAGTGCACTTTAAAATGTGCCCTCTGGGGTACCTTATGGGGCGCCTTATGTTACAGTGCTTTCAGAGTGCGTTTGCTAGTAGCAGTAATTAAAATAAAATTAATATGCCTCAGACTACAACATTACCTATAACAGGTAATGCCTCAGCCAGCCTTCTTCATTGGGCACAGTGGGGGATTGAACCCATGATCCCTGCACTGTTGGTCAGTGTCTTAACCATTGTACTGTGGCTCTGTTCCTGTGTGTGTGCACATCAGCACGCCACTTATGCTTCCCGCGCAAGTTTCTCATGCGCTAATGTGCGCGGCGCACATTAGCGCATGATTAATCCTGGTTTGATTTTTTCTGACTGAAACGCCCACTCCTTATACTCACACCGCTTTGACCCTGTGAAAAGCGGGATATAAATACAGTTAAATAAATAAATAAAATCAATAAAAATAAATATATGGCATCCCGCACACTAGCGCGGCGCGCACCTAATGGGGTTTTAGTAAACATACCCCAAAATGTCCCAAAATGTTGTTCTTCATTTTTTTGTTGAACTGTTGGTATTTCCACTCCTGCACATATTGCCATTTACTTCAGCGAAAGTCAATCATCCAGTCTTTTTTCTCCATTAGAAGGACAAGAAAGCTGTGTAGAAACAAGCCAGTGATGTTCGGAATCACAGTCCAAAACGTGACACAGGTCTGTGTTTCAAGCTCTTAGGGGTATGTTTACTAAACTACTTTAATGTGCGCTCTGACACGTTATCGCTCGCTAACGCACTCAGCGGCGCTCAGCAGCGCAAACGAGCGCTGAAGGCGGAGTAAAGGCTCCCTGAGGGCGGAGGAAGGCTCCCCAGGGGCGGAGAGAAGGGGTCAATGGGTGGAGAGTGGGAGGGAAGATGCTCCCTGCACACTAACGCTGTGGATTTTGGGGCTGAAAACTAACGCCAGTGAAACCCTGGCGTTAGAGTAGATTTAAAGGGAAGAGAAACCATTTACGTCAGCAATGTACAGCCAGGGAAACCTACAAAAGGTGATAAGTGTGATACATGTGCACAGAACAAAAGGGCAAATAAACATTGAAAATGACCTGAACAAACTGGAAAAAAAACATAACCTAGCTGGGCAATAGTGATATCAATGGGAAACATCAAAAAACACTACTGAGAAAGCTCCAAAAAAAAAGATATCAATTTTGGAAGGGGCTATGCTCTGTCCCCATACAAGGTGAATGATCCCACAGTGAAATAACGCTGATCAGGGCTTTCCCTTGTTACTGGACAAGTTTCCTATGGCATGCACATGACCCGCAACAGCAGGGTGGGCATTTCGGAACGGGCAACTGGACAGATGCTGGAAAAGGGGACACAGAAGGCTGTAGGCGGCACATGCGGTGGTGCAGCTGGGCCACAGTGCAGACTAGGGTGATGCCTAGGTGGCCCATACGAATGCTGAAACAGTAGAGCAGCCAGACAGCAACTGATGAGGGCCCAACACGGGCAAGAGTGTGTTTCCCACAGTGTCACTGGGGATAGTACCCAGCAGGTACCCCCAAGGGTACAGAACATTTGCAGGCGGTGCTGGGGGGAAGCGTGGACATCTATGCAGGCACCCCTACCCCAGAACCCGCACCATAAGCAGCCACCTACCCACACACTGGATGGCCCGAGATTGCGCACCACCAGCACAAACAGCAGAAGGGCATGTCAGCATGGTGACAGAGGGGTACTGGTGGTGGATGGGGTAGTGGCTGCTGCCCACAGCAGACCATGGCCCAGCCCTGTTTAGGTGGGTGCCGTGCACTGCAACAGACAGGCTCTGTCTGACAAACAGTCATGGTATCTCCAGGGAATACACTGTCTCTGTGGCAACACGGTGGTGCAGGGCACACAGCCAGTGTGTTCAGGAGCAGAAAATCACAGGTTTAAGTCCCAGCTGTGGTTCCTGCCAACCCAGTCCCCATTTTTTACCCACTACTAAAACGTGCTAATACAGACAGAACCTTTATTGCAGATGACGTAAAGATGCCCAAAACACCTACATTTTACCCTACAGAGCACAGACACCATAAACAGGCGCATTACCTAGAGCAGAGTCTCCCAAATGCAGTCCTGGAGGGCCAAACACCATTCAGGTTCCATGCTTCCTCTAATAAAGATGCCTGTGCTGCATATCTATGCACCACCCCCATGGTATGCAGATGTAGCTCATGCATATTCATGAGGGACAGCATGAAAACCCGAACAGTGTTTGGCACACCATGACTGGAGTTGGGAACCTCTGCCGTAAAGCAGCTGCCAAGAGGGGCAGACACACCCACACCCACACCCACAGGCTCCATTAGCCAATGCCTCCTGGAGAGGCAGGACATTGGGCCCTGCGTGCATCTCCCAATACTAGCAATTGCATACCTTAGCAATGCCACCCTAAACCTGGGAATAAGGTACACAGCTATCAAAAGGTTGCTATGATTACTGGCAGATAGCAATTCCTACGTTAAGCACAGTTTGCTGATTGAGCTCCATCATAGCAACCTTTCTGATGTCTGTGGAGTGTGCTTCAGGTCTGGTGTCTGACAGTGTTTACCACACTGGGGAGTGACCTCCAACAGTATTGCGTACCATATCCATGCCTGCACTGTGCCCAGGACTGGTGTGATGGCCAGGGCTGCTAAATACCTCTATAGTAGCACAATGCTGGCATAGGTGTGGGAGTGTGTGTCTGTCTATCCAGTGTGTGGTGGCTGCAAACACCCTCCACAGCCCACACTGCCAGCAGTTGCCAGTATTGGCCTGCCAATGTGCATAATGAGGAGCAAGGTACCATGGGCATAGCCCGGACAGGGTGGCCTGGCCAGGATGCATCTGCACAGGGCATAGGGCACTGGCTGGGACATTGTAGTGCCTGGCCACCACCTGCACAGACAGAGTGGCCACAGCATGTTCTGCTGGGAGATCACTCTCACCCTGACTGAGCAGTGACCACGGTATGGTTAGGCTCCCCCATAATATTTCTTTTATATGATGTTTATGGGTTCCTTTTTGGGGCCCAGTCACTGACTTATCTGTTTGGTGTATATGCTGACATCCCAGTTCTGGGTGCATGTGTTTCCACCAGGAACATGCACTATGGACTAGCTAGCAGACTGTCTGCAGCTGGTATGTGTCTTGATGGAACACTTTGCAGGGTGCAGCAGTTGAAGGCTTGCTGCAGGAGAATATCAGATAATGGTGGGGTGCGGCTTCGCATATACAGGCCTAATGTCTGTCTGCTATTGCTTTATGGATGTGTACAGAACTGCATTGACTGCCCTGTAGAGTGTCTGTTCTCCAGCAGCACTGGGGTTGATGGTCCCCTCTACTGCTGCCATTGTAGAGAGGTAGAATGTGGATCTGCTGGTGGGAGACCTGTTTACCCTCCTCAGCCCAGGAGGAGGAGGGTGGTGGTACATAATCCTCCTAGGGGTCCATAGGGGCTAAACCTGACTGAGACATACAGATATATCCAAGGTGTGCCTGCATAAACTACCTATCTCACATATTAGCACTGCTGGGGACCTGGTGCTGGGCGCCCCACCTCACCCTCAGGGTGAGTGCAGTACCTGCACAATGTGACGGTGTGTAGCTACTCTGTGCCAGTACCACACACGGTCAGTTCCCCCTACCAGGCCGAGGTGCTGTGGGGGTGCATACCCCATCTTGTGATCATCTGTAGACTGCTGATTTGCATGTGCAGTGCATCATGGGTATGGGTGGGTTGATCCTATCCTGGTGACCACAGCAGACTGTTTGTGTGGTGACGTGCAGTCCTTCTGCAGCCAGCCAGGGGTTTGCTAGCAGTTATGGAGCTGTAGCCCACTGGCTATTTCACTACTTGTAGAGCCAGAGGTCATGGGTTCAAACCCACAGTAGGGGTTCTTTGATAGGGCTGTCCAAAGCATTGTCTTTTTTTAATGTACATTAGCGCTGCCAGCAAAACACCCTCAGGGTACTGTAACCATAAGGTTTCTCAGAAGGCGCCCTATAAGGCGCCTTTTGAGGCACCTTATGGTTACAGTCGGTATAAGGTGCCTTATAAGGTGTCCTATGGAGCGCCTTATAGGGTGCCCTATGGGGTGCCATATAGGGTGCCTTATGCGGCACCTTAGGTTACGGCACTTGAGGGTGTGTTTGCTGGCAGCAATAAATAAAATACACATAAAATGCCTCAGGAAACAATACTTACATGTCACAGCTGATGCCTCAGCCAGCCTTATGCTTTAGGAACACTGGGGGATTGAACTCATGACCCCTGTATCATCAGTCAGTGTATTAACCATTGTGCTACACTTCTGTTTCTATGCTTGGCTGTCTGTGCGCCTACTTAAGATTACCGTGCGGTAATGCGCTTAGCGGTGCTTCGCACGATCATGTGCGTAGCAGCGCACGTTATCGCGCGATACTCCCGTTTTGCTGCTTTAAGACTGAAATGCCCACTCCTTATATGGCATCCTGCACACTAGCACCAGGCGCACATTAGGACGGTTTAGTAAACATACCCCCAAGTTCTTATTAGGCGATTTACTTTCTCTTTTTCCCCAATGGTAGGTAATACGTTTTCGCTACAGGTGGTATCAAGTCAGATGGAACAGACAACGATTCTTGGAGATACTTTTTAAAGAGATCAATAGGGGTCACACCAGTTATCACAGGAAAATTCAAAAGACGTATATTAGAAGACCGAGCAGCATTCTCTAAGATCTCTAACTTCGCCCGAAGGGCAGTATTATCTTTAACTAAAGAGAGAGTCAGATCAGAAATCTGATTCAGTTTCTGATCAGTAACTTCCAGTTTACCACGGGTATCCACCACATCTTTGTCCAATTTAGTTACTGTCTCCTCCAGAGAAGACACTCTAGTAGAGGACAGGGCTAACTCTTGACCAACCACCTGAGATAACTGCACAATAGCTTCCCAAATGTTGTCCAGAGTCACAGAAACAGGACAAGATATATCAAATGAGAATGAAGCTGCAGAAGTAGAAACAACTACTGGGTCCATCTTCAACCCATCAGCACTACTCAGTCCCTGAGCAGGAACTCCTGCCACTGCAAACACTGCCTCTTCCGGCGGGTCAGTCAAGCTCACTAAAGACTGACCTCTGACTCTTTCCACTGGTTGGTCCCGCACCGGGGTCACAGATGCACCCTCTTCCGGCAGGTCCGAAGTCCCACACGGCGGGGGTGGTATCTGAAGAGCCCAGAAGGGCTGGCGGGGAATGTGCATCCGGGGAGAAAGACACATCATGGGCGGAGGATGCTGAGGTCTCCTCCACTGGCGCCTCCAAGCCCACTCTAATCTCCTGTCGCTGGTTCTCGGTGAGCCGCACAAAATGATCCATAGGTCCCAGCAGAGGAGGTAAGGGCTCAGTGGGAAAAGATCTTAACTTGCCCTTACACTTAGGCATTGTAGCTCAAAACTCCACAGCCACCACCTTAGGTAGACCACTCCCTGTACTCCGAGGCTGATTTCTAAAGTCAAGTTGCCACTGGCCTGTGCCAATAAAATCATGTGTCAGATGGAATCCAATCAGATCAGCTGTCGCACAGGGCTATGTAATTTGTCGCTCTTTGATTTCCAACTTTCACTTCATTGTGGCATATTGCAACCAGTTGTCCCAGTTTTGGCTTTCTATGATTTTTTTGGTTGGGATTTTTTGCATGTGAATTCATTAGATTTGAGCAAATGTCCAGAACTCCAAATGGTTAGTGCTGCAAGCATCTTTGCTGTAAAATCGTGAAGGCACATGGTCGAGTCGGTAACCAGCTAACTTCAGGGGTTGGCCAGCTAAATCTTTTATATTACACATTTTTCATCTCTGAGAAACTAATTATAAACTCCCCAGTTGAACACATTTATCCAGATATCTGACCTGCCTTGAATCTTCTTCCATGACCCCTCGCACATCCACCTTCCCAGAATTATGATACAATCACACTAGATTGCAAGCTGCATATATCAGGGACTTCCTCTCTTTTTATGTACCTTTACATTACTGTGTAATCCATTAGTGCAATGTAAATGATAAATGGTAGGTAGCAGTAGCACTAATGCTTCTTTTCTATAGAGCCAGGGGATGAGAGATTATTATAAATCACTTCTTCTTGATTATGGGAGAGATGCCTTGTACATCACTGATTTGTGCCATGTTGGCAGCCACACACCAGCCGGTTAAGCACCCTTTTCTCTAATCTCTGTCACATGATACTATAACAATAACAATTTGCTCTGTGTTCGTGTCACTGCTAAGATCCCACCAATAGATAGCACACCTCATACACATACTCTTCCCCTGCCAGAGAACTTGACAAATTTGTGCAGCAAACATACTTTTCTCTGCAGCATAGATATGTGCTATGCTCTTTGACGCATCTCCCTTTATATCCCTTACGGTATCCCCCCCCCCCACGACTTTCATGGGCCATTTCATCCCTCACCCGTCAGCAGCTTCCCACCGCCACCGAGCTTTTTCCTCCGGACTTTACCTTGCTCTCTCCTAACTCCCAAGCTGCGCTCTGGTCTTCTTCCCTCACGGCTGCCCTTGACCGTGTCGCTCCTTTACGTCCTCGGAAACCCCGTCATCGGCCCCTACACCCTTGGTACCATCAAGGTTTGAGGCTTCTGCGCACCCAGCTTCGTAAATCCGAGCGTCAATGGCGTAAGGACCCTACACCATCTACCTTAGCTTTTTTCAAATCTAATTACTTCCATTACCGTTCTAACGTTCATCAGGCTAAACGCTCATATTTCTCTAATGCAATTCTGAATGCCCCAAACCAGACCCGACACCTTTACTCCACCCTGCAATCCTTAACCTCACTTCAACCCTCTGCGTCAGCTGGTCATATCCATCCTACTCCGTCCCCCTCTCTCTTAGCCTCATACTTTAGCAACAAGATCTCCACCCTAAGAATGTCATTACCTTCCTGTCCTGCCCCAATACTTTCCCCTCCTCCGGTTGCCTCTCCCCCACCACTAGACTGTCTCTCTCACTCTTGGGCTTCTTTCTCCTTAATTACGTCCCCGGAACTTCATCACCTTATCGCTTCTTCCAGGAAGACAACCTGTCCTCTTGATCCCATTCCCTCTCCCTGGCTTCTCGATCCTTCTCTGGCACTTCTACCTCACATCCTTACTATGTTTAATTCCAGCTTGTCAACAGGTTCTTTCCCCTCTGTTTGGAAGCACGCCCTAATCCGCCCTATCCTAAAAAATCCTTCACTCGACCCATTGGTTCCTGCTCACTATCGTCCTGTTTCCAACCTTCCTTTCCTTTCTAAACTCTTCGAAAAATTTGTTTTTGCACAACTTTCTCACTATCTGGACTCTAACTTTCTTCACCCTCGTCAGTCTGGATTTCATCAGGGTCACAGTGTTGACACTATCTTACTCGCTTTCACTAATGCACTACACGTGGCGCACGATCGTGGGGATATTTCGGTGGCGGTTGCTCTTGATCTTTCGGCGGCCTTTGATCTTGTTGACCACTCCCTTCTTCTTCAGCGTCTACGGGAAGCTGGTCTATGTAGTACTGTCTATCACTGGTTTCATTCTTTTCTTTCCTCTCGCTCCTTTGCGGTTCTTTCCCCCTCCCCTTCTATTCCCCCCTCCGATCCCTTCCCTCTCTCCTGTGGTGTCCCCCAGGGTTCTGTCTTAGCACCTCTTCTTTTCAATCTGTTTCTTTCTCCTCTTGCTCTCTTAATCCAACAGTCTGGAATCTCTGCTTTTCTCTATGCCGATGACATCGTTCTACTGCATCACACTTCCCCTTCCTGTCCTGATCTTTCTGCACTTAACTCTTGTCTCTCGGATGTAGCTAATTGGTTGACTCTTCACTGTCTTCACCTCAATCTCACTAAGACTGTGGCTATCTGGTTCTCTCACGGCTGTCCACCCCCTCAGCTGGCTCCTTCATTCTCTGGTTCTGCTGTTCCCTTAGTCTCTTCTTTTCATTACCTCGGTGTTCTTTTTGATTCGGATCTCTCCTTTCAGTCACACCTTTCTCATGTCACTAAATCATCTTTCTTCTTCCTTCGTCAAATTCGTGCGGTGCGTCCTTTTCTGTCCCCCTCAGCCCTCTCCACCTTGTTAATGTCTCTAGTTATGTCTCGTGTAGACTTCGCCAACTCTACTCTCATTGGACTCCCCAAGTACCGACTATCTCAATTACAACAGATACAGAACACTGCCGCTCGTCTTGCCTGTCATGCCTCTCTCCGAGATCACGTCACACCCCTGCTTTTTCATCTCCACTGGTTGCCTTTTCCTTACCGCTCACAATTCAAGCTGCTCACTCTGGTCCACAAAGCTTTCCATACTGGCACCCCTCAATATCTTGCTGACCTTCTCTCTTTTCACTCTCCCCGGTACACACCCCTCGTTCTTTTCACCTCAATCATCTCACTCTTCCTTCCCCCTCCCGTGCTCACCTACAATCCACACGTTCTTCTGCTTTTTTCTTCATTGGCCCTGCCCTCTGGAATTCTCTACCCTCTTCCCTCCGTTTAGAACCTCACCACCCTACCTTCAAAAAGCATCTGAAAACTCACCTCTTCTCCCTTGCTTACGATGTGCCCTCCCCTTTTGTGTGACCTCCACTCCCCTTGCCCCAACCTTCCTTTTGTTTCCCTTTCCTATCCCTTTCTGTCTCCCCTGTCTATATTCCTGCTTTTATAATGAAATTATGATTGTTCTCTTTCTTTTCTTTTCTATTCTTTCCTGCCTCTCTTGTCTATACTATGGTTTTATAAAGATATTGTAATTTCCTTTTCCTTTTCTTTTCCATGGCTCTGGCCATTTTAATAATGTTTTTTTTTTAATTGTACATCACTCTGATTTCTGGAGAAGGGCGATTTTATCAAGTCACAATAAACATAAACATAAACATCTTTTTAATAACTTGTAAATTTCAGTTTGTTTTTTTGCTGGAACTCTGCAGCAAGCAAGCAAGCAATAAGCACAGGCTCTTCTGCCTCTCTGAAAGCCTTAAACAAAATGATAAACTCCTCTGATCCTGTGTTCACCCTTCCAGCCCAGTTGATGATATCATCACCAGTGTGGTTTGCATAAGAGAGGCAGGAGGGATAGGCTTGTTTGGCTGCTTGTCAAAGAGATTCAATATGAATGGCTGACGTGCCTTGTGCTTATAGCGTGTCCTCCCATACCTCCCATTCTTCCTCTTTCAGTGTGGTACTATCGTGTCTGTGTTGCATGTGTGCCCCCAACAAATATGAATGGGATGCATGGTAGTTTGTCCTGTCAGTCTCACCCATTACATTTGAGGACAGTAAAACTAAATGAATATGGTATCATTCTTTCCATTTTATCATTTATATGAAAAGTAATACACATCCATGGTTTGGATTGTTTCATATCTTGCAAAAAACATATAAGAGAGTGAAAAATTGTTTCTTGCTGTACAACAGGAGGCCCATAGTTTAGAGGCCTCCTTTTGACTCTAAATATCCCTACAAGTGCTTATTATGCCGGGATTAGGTACTGTATGTTTTTGTCCCAGAGCAGTTTCATTTCTTTTGGAATGCTAAAAAGAAATTCCGGCATTGCTGTGGGGTGAGAATTCTATTTATTTGGAGCTTGGTTGTTTTGCTGTCTCTGCTCCTGCCCCATTCCCCCTAACCCCCTTATTTTACGGTCTACAGCAAATCAAAAAGCTCTGATATATTTTTTTCTTTATTTCGTTATAGAGATTTTCCTATTGCTTTATGATTTGTATTTACCATGCAAGTGGACCCATCAAGTCCAGTATCCTGGTCATAAGTATCTGTCAGGTTCCCAGAAAGGTCCACAGATTCCATGCTGCTTGTCCCAGGGGTAAGCAGTGAATTTCCCTGGTCCTCTTTAAAAATAGTCTATAGAATTTTCCTCCAAGAACTTGTCCAAACCGATTTTAAACCCAGCTACATGAACAGCTTTTATTACATCCTCCAGTAATGAATTCCAGAGTTTAATTATGCCTTGAGTTAACAAATATTTTCTCTAATTAGTTTTAAATGTAGTTTCATTGAGTGTCCCTTATTCTTTCTATATAAGTGTACACTAAATAAAATAAATAAATAAATGTTTACCTGTTTCATGTCATTCATTGTTTTATAGACCTCTATCATATTTCCCCTCAGATGTTTTTTTTTTCCAAGTTGAAGAGCCCTAACCTTTTAAGCCTTTCCTCGTAGGGGTATCCTTCCATTCCCTTTATCATTTTAAAGGCTCTTCTCTGTGCCTTTTCTAATTCTGCTATATCCTTTTTAAGAGATGGCAACTAGATTTGCACATGATATTCAAGGGGTGGTTGCACCGGAGCAATACAGAAGTTTTTTTTTTTTTAAATGCTTTATTTTCATTTTACAAACAACAAAGGAAGGAAGACATACAACTAAAAGACAATACATACATGGAATGTGATACATACACCAAAGTAAACCCCTGCCACCCCCCTCCCCCCTGCTTCTTCTCTAGAAAACTGAATCATTCTCAAAGCGGGCGTATACTGACATTATTGAGTTACAAAACCTAATGGCGATCTGAAACATGATGATTGTACATTAAACAGACATGGCAAGCAATAAACAGATTATACATGATCATTGAGTATCTGCCATTTTAGATAAGCGATAATGAATTGGGCATGGAAAATAGCTCTCCGAAATATCTGCTCATATATGCTTTATAAGCAGACAAGGTTCACTATTCATTGACGGTAAATCGAGAGCTATCCTTCCAAGTCCTCGGGATTAAACATATGGCTATACCCGGCATGACATCAGGAAAGAGCAACCCCTCTTAGGAAGAGAGGGGACCTCCGCCACTAAGCGGAGTCCCACAGTTTTCCAAGAAAGAGGCTCATGAAGGTGTAAGATAAGTGAAATACGACCCCAGACCCGCCCCCAGAAACCTGTAATTAAGAACATTCATAATGAGCATGAGTAAGGGTTCCCACATCAGTATGGCAAGACCTACACTGGTCCCAAGCAGTTGTGTTCATTTGGTTATTTTCCTGGAATATAAGAACAGCTATGTGCAAAAGACGAGAGTTAAGTTAGGGTAGCTGAGGCAAAGCGGGAGACCCGCACTAATTTGCTCCAGGAAACGCTCCAACGCACAGGGATTAAAGTGATTTACAGTTAGCGATCCCAGGCTTGTTGCACGCTACAAGTGGCAGTATCTGTACCCTGACATAATAGTTTGTAAAGGTTAGAGGCTATCCCATGTGTACAACTAATAGAGTGAAATAGTTCTTTTTTTTTTTTTGAAACTTTTATTTTCATTTTACAACAAGCAAACGGAACAACAAACCAAAGGAGACAAATACAAATATACACATAAGGAAAGCAACCCCAATTACCCCCCACCCCTAAGCTTCTTCTCTGGAACTGAGGAGTATCATCAAAGAGGCGTATACATATAGCAGTGATTGTACATCCAAACAAACAAAAGAGTATCAGCAATATAGACTGATCAGGTGAAATAGATTTAAACAGTCAGATGGGAGCATTTAGCATTTTAGCATTTTAAACATAATCGTGGAGAATCCTCCATTCAGACAAATGATAGAGGGTCTGAACGGAGAGACCAACAGATGAGGTAGTTGTTCATATTTACTGTATAGACTGACAGGATGCCACCATTCATTGAAATTAAGAGGGGACCTATTTTTCCCCCAGTATTTTCCAGTAATATTAGGGTACCGGGCATTCAAACATAATATAAGTTAGTATGTGAATGGCCGTGTGGCATATCCAAAATCTGTTGCTCTGGGTAGCGGTCATTTGACTAACCTATCAGGAGTATAGAAACTGCGGTGGATTAAAAGAAAAAAGTGTCTGAGTAAGTGAGGGAGATCGAGAGATCCATGTCAACCTGCTCCAGGCTGGGCTCCCATGCTCCGGAGTCAAAGCTACATGCAACTCCCGCTCCCAGAATTTCGGCGCTGTCTGAGCGCATTGGTGAATAATGGGAGTGAGGGGAGAAGCAGCCTCCATATATCTTCTAGCGCAAAATCTGTTATCAAAGCAGTAAAAGAATCAAGACTCTTGGGTGGACCACTCGTTCTGGGCGGCAGCCAAGCTGTCAAGGGCTCAAGTACTTGGTTGAATCGCCGCCGAGCATTAATGGAGGGCTGGCAAATGCCTGTGCTAACTGCAGAATACTTGCATAATAAACAGGATTATCCACATTCGGAGCATAAATACCAATACACGTAAATTACAGTCTCAACCTGAAGGTGTGCACGGGCCCATCTACCCTCCTTATCAAAGCTAACATCCATTACAATAGCTTGCAGAGACTTCTTAACCAAAATGGCTACCCCACACCGCTTGGAAACAGCGGAAGAAAAGGCAGTCGCCATATTAGGCGTGGTATTAAGTTACAATGCCACAGCGGAATTTAAATGCATTTCCTGAAGAAACATTAAAGTAACATGCTCATGATTAAGATAGCTAAGGATTTTCTTTCTTTTGATTGAACTATTAATGCCGTTTACGTTTTATGAGAAGATCTGACACAAGGCCATCTAGAAAGATTAGAAATTCTGAGAAAGAACACAATAATGCACACAATTTCCCAATGTCCCTCATCTTAACTATGTATGACTGTGCACATAACATAATAATCAATGAGTTAATGAAAATCATGGAAACGCCCCATATAAAAAAAATAAGCACCGAGGTGCACTAGAGAAGAAGCTAAACCCCAGAAATTACTGGCGACCTAATGTCTGCGGGGAGAAACTCCAGAGAGGGCCCAAGCTAAAACATATAACCTGTAAAACTATGCATGTTTCGAATCCCACCGAGGTGCACATCATGGAGGGATAGAAGGCCAAGTAAATTATAGATAGAAAGAAAAGTCCAGGCAGTCTCTATTCCAGGCTGGGGTCACCGCGTCGGGCCGTTCAAGATGGCGGGCAAATCCGGCGAATTACAGATCAAGATTGTTGAATCATAGTGGTTGGATTAGCGCATCTGATCTGCGTTATTTGGAGTCCAAAAACATTGCTAGTAGATCGGGATCTTCGAATGTTATGGCTGGGTTATGGAGAGTCACTCTGAGCTTCACTGGATATATTAGGCCAAAGTGAGCCTGTGGTTATTGAAGTCCAGGGCGAGAAGCAAGGAGTCTCCTCCGTCGGTCAACTGTGGACTTTGCCACGTCAGGGGAAAAGAAACTTTATGACTTTCAAATTCAAGATGATAGTTCGCCCGGGCAGCAGTGCAAATTTGCTCTACTTACTGGTATCGCAATAATCGAAAATTGAGAGCCCGAGGGGTCGTCCGATTGAGCGCCATATTAGCAGGAACACGATGCGCTCGGTCAGTCTCCAGATCTCTGTAAATAATAATCTTTAGCAAGGGAGGGAGAGTTATGACCAAGAATTCTCGCATGTCTCCTGCTCTCACATCCTCCGGTACTCCAATGAGCCCCATATGGTTGCAACCAGCTCGATCATTGCTATCCTCCTGCTCTTTTCGAAAATTCTGTATCATACGCTCAGCCTTGCCCAATTTCACCAAGCGCACCGCGTGCGAGTCAAGGACCTCCGCCATGTTGTCCTGTCGTAATGGGAGACTTTCGAGCCGGTTCTGAAATGTGCCAAAGTCTTCACGCATGGTTCGGAGCACCGCTCCGTTGGATTGTACCAGCTCCTTCACACCGCGTATCTCCTCCAAGATCCCCTGTGGCGTTGCGGGGTTTTCCCAAAGTGGGGCCATCTTTTGTGGGGAAGAACTCTGTTTTGGAGCGTTTTCCGTGTGAAGAAGAGGGAGACCCGAGGTCCAGTCGCACTGGTTTGTGGCCCGCCGTTCCCCCCGAGGCACCCCGGTAAGTTCAGAGCAAAAAATGAAATTTATGCAGGTATTAATTCAGGATTCTGAGTAGGCCTCTCGGGAGCTTCAACGCGAAGCGTCTATCCCGCTCTACATCAGGCTCCGCCCCCCAGAGTGAAATAGTTCTATTAGCCCATCCTTAATAAAGATAGAAGGCGGCATGATTAGAACACTTTTGAGGCAGCATGGAAGCTACATCGATTGAGAGTAATGTTGCGCTAGTAGCGCAAATTCCCTATATAAATCAGGAAAGATTTTCCAACGAGCTGTAGGGAAGAGCTGTTGAGGTGTCCAGATCTCCCTGGAGTACCAGGGCCTGGAAGTAATCATGTGTGGCTGCTCGAATTTCTAACCAGAACTCTGGCTGAATTGATAGGGCTCTATCAGAGAACCAGGCCCCCGGATTCCCATGAAGTGCAGTAGTGTGGTATTGAAAAGAAACAGCAGCATAAACTGAAATATGCTGAGAGTGAATCTTTACAGCGTCCACCTGAGGAACTAACAGTATTGAGATTAGAAAGGAGTCTATGCGAAACTGGGATTTGTGAGGGGAAGAGAAGAAGGTAAAGTCAAACTCATTGGGGTGTAGTAACCTCCATGGATCGACTAGAACAATATCGTTGATCACTGAGGTAAGCGTGATGTGACTCTTGGGGGGACCACTTGTCCTAGGCGGCTATTTGTCTATCAGGGGATCCAGAACTGAATTGAAATCCCCCCCAATATCAAGGAAGTATTAGCAAAGGCCTGCGTAACCTGAGCAAGAATAGCAAAAGGGCAGGGTCATCCACATTAGGAGCATGAAGGCATATACATGTAACTTAAAAGTTACCTATCTTAAAGTAAACTCTGGGCCATCTACCCGCTGTATCTAAGCAGGTCGCAACAATAGTAGCATACCGAGATTTCCTATCCAATATGGCAACCCCACATTTCCCAGAAACGGCTGGGGAATAGGTGGCCACCATGTAAGAGTTAATATTGAGGTGGAAAGTTTCCTTCGAATTAAGATGTGTTTCTTGGAGGAAAATCAGGTCCGCAGCTTCATGACTTAGAAAGCTTAGGAGTTTCCTCCGTTTATCGGATTATTGATTCCTTGTACGTTCAATGAGAAAATCTGACATGGTGCCATCAATCAATAATAGACATTTTAGGTAAGAGCTCTTGAAAACTTACATCATAATCAGAATCTGTACAATAATGACATAAACACCAAATATGCTAGCCAATACACCCATACTGAAAAATATGTACCAAAGTAACCTAGAGAAGAAGCAAAACCCCCAATGAATATGGCGACCAGATGTCTGCGGGAGGAGGCCCTAGAGAGGAAGATATTGACATAATAAAAGAAAAGAAACACCAGAGTCCATAAGAAACACTGTCTCTGATACTCGTCGAGGCTGCTATGGGCAGATGGAGTCAGGTCCCATATATCTTCAAAATAAGGCAACAAACCGCCCTCGACAGACTCTTCACTGTGCTGCGGTAAATCCAATATGGCAGGTACAGCGGATGTGAGAGTACTGGCCGAAATATGCTGGAAGTCAGCGCATCAAGTCGGCTTCTTTAGAGTCCAAGAACTCCGCTAGTAGAGCAGGGTCCTCAAATGTTCTTGTCTGATTGTGAAGCGTGACTCGGAGCTTGGCCGGGTACATCAGGCCATAGCGTGCTTGTAGTTGTTGAAGCCTCGGCCGAAATTCCAGAAAGCGCTTTCGGCGGTCGACCGTGGGTTTAGCCAAGTCAGGATAGAAGGAGATCTTGTGGCTCTCATACTCCATATGGCCCTTTGCTCGGGAGGCACTGAGAATTTGTTCCACATGTTGATATCTCAAAAGTCGAAAGATGATGGGCCGCGGGGTCTTCCTGTTGAGCGTTATGTTTGTGGGAACACGATGAGCGCGATCAATCTCCAATTCTTTGGTAAAGGTGATTTGGAGCAGGGAAGGGAGGATTTTACTTAAAAATTCCTTCATATCTCCCAATTCCGCTCCCTCCGGTATGCCCACGAGTCGTAGGTTGTTGCGGCACGCTCTATTATTGCCATCTTCTACTTCTTTCTGCAAGGCCCGCACCTGACGTTCAACTTTGTCGAGTTTGGACAGCCGGACCGCATGGGAGTCTAATATACTCTCCATTTTGTCCTGACGCGAAGAGAGCCCCTCCAGCCTGCCTTGCAATACACCAAGATCTTCCCTCAGCGCTCGAAGTGCTTCACCGTTTGACTGCACGAGGTCCTTAACCCCTCTAATTTCTGCGAGGATTTCCTGCTGCATTTCGGGGCCCTCGCGGAAAGCCGGCCCCTTCTGCGGGGACGGGGGTTCAGTTTTGGAGCGTTTACCGTGAGAAGCCACTGGAGATCCAAATTCCAGACGCGTAGGTTTGGTCCCTGCCATCTCACCAATATGCCCCGGCAAGATCAGAGCAGAAATTCAAGTTTGTCCGGTGTTAATTCAGGATTCTGAGTAGGCCTCTCGGGAGCCTCAGCGTGATGCGACCATCCCGCTGGACATCGGGCTCCGCCCCCCCGCAATACAGAAGTTTTATAATATCCTGAGTTTTGTTCTTCGTTCCTTTCCTTATGATTCCTAGCATTCTATTTGCTTTATTGGTTTCAACATATTATCCACAGTGATGCCTAGATCCTTTTCCTGATGTGGAACCTTGCATTGTGTAACCGTAATTTGGGTTGCTCTTCCCTAAAAGGCACATTTTACAATGGGATGTCCAAGTGCAATATAGGACGTAAAAGCCAGAACATCTGTAAAAATCAAAACAAAAAACAAACAAACAGGCATGTATAAATTCAAAAATGATTTGAGAAATGTGGACATGCCCAATATGGAAATCTATGGAGATGTCTACATAGACATCCCCAGATTAGTATTTCAGAATGTGGATGTCTAACAGTATATTAGTTAAAGTGGTGGTTTGGAAGCAGGGTTGCCAGAGTTCAAATCCCAGTGTGGTTCTTTGTGATCTTAGACTAGTCACTTAACTCTCCATCTTCACTACACTCTCTGGATGTTTTAAGGCCAAAAGAAGTACTTTCCTGATGCCGATCTGTGCCTGTGGCAGGTCTAAACATGGACGTGCCTTCAGTGTCCCTGTCATTCCTAAATTCAAATGGGAATGTGTAAGTCCAGTGCATCTCTCCTGGTATGCCTCCACCACACCCCCTTGCCTACTTGGATGTTCCTGCACTGGAGACATCTGTAAATATAATTTGTGGAATGGCTTTGGAGACATCTCCATGATTTCAACGTCCATGTGCATGTCTTTAGACATCTTAAATCACAATTAAGCCTTTTAAAATGTCCCCCCAAGTGCATAACTTTGCACTTGCCCTCATTAAATTTCATCTGCCATTTGGACACCCAGTCTCCCAATTTATCAAGGTCCTCTTGCAATTTTTCAAAATCCTCTTATGTTTTAACAACTTTAAATAATTTTGTTTCAACTGCAAATTTGATCACCTCACTTGTTATTCCCATTTTCCAGTTCATTTATGCATTTGTTAAAAAGCAGTGGCCCCAGCACAGATCCCTGGGACTCCACTATTCACCTTTCTCCACTGAGAAAATTGGCCATTTAACTCTACTCTCTGTTTTCTATCTTTTAACCAGTTCCTAATCCACAACAGTTCAATGCTTCCTATTCCATGACTTTTTAATTTCCCCAAAAGTCTCTCATGAGCTTTCTGAAAATCCAGATACACTATATCAACCAGCTCACCTTTATCTACCTACTTATTCACATCTTCTAAAAAATATTACAGGTTAGAGAGATAGGACTTTCCTTTGGCTAAATCCATATTGCCTTTCTCCCATTAAACTATGGCTATCTATATCTTCAGTAGTTTTATGCTTTATAGTGGTTTCTACCATTTTGCCCATTGCCCATGTCAGGTTCACCAGTCTGTAGTTTCCCAGATCCCTCCAGAACCCTTTTTTAAAAATTGGCGCTGTATTGACCATTCTCCAATTTTCATTTATTACAGATGATTTCATTGATAGCTCACAGATTATTAACCGTTAAGTCTACAGTCTCATTTTTAGTTCTTTTAGCACCCTGGGATGTATACCATTTGGTCAAGGTGATCTACTATTCTCTAGTTTCTCAGTTGTATTACATCTTCCAGGTTTATTGAGATTTGTTCCAATTTCCCCATTACATCACCTTTAAATACCATTTCAGGTATGGGTAACTTCACTACATCTTTTTCAGTGAAGTTCGAAGCAAAGAATTCATTCAGTCTTTCCACTATGGCCTTGTCCTCCCTTAGTGCCCCTTTTACGCCTCTATCATCTAATGGTCCAACTTACTCTCTCACAGGTTTTTTGCTATGAATATATTTGAAAAGGTTTTTATTCTGCATTTTTGTTTCTGTTTTTGGATGCCTTATCAATGCCTTGCATCTAACTTGCCAGTGCTTATGTTGCTTCTTGTTTTTGTCATTTGGTTCCTTTTTACCTTTTCGGAAAGATGTATTTTTGGCTATACCAGCCTCTTTGACCTCATCTTTAAACCATGCCATCAATCATTTGGCCTTCTTTCCACCTTCCTTAAAGTGTGAAATACATCTTGTCTGGGCTTCCAAAATAGTATTTTTAAACAATACCCATGCTTGATGTAAATCTTTAACCTTTACAGCTGCTGTTTTTAATTTGTTCTTAACCAGTTTTCTCTTTTCATAATAGTCTCCTTTTTGAAAATTAAATATTGATGTCATGGATTTCCTTGCTGTTCTCCCTCCATTTATTAAATCAAAGTAAAAGCATATATATATTGTATTTGCAAACAGTAAGCTACCAGAAAGCAGATATCTTTTCTATCATTTACTTTAACAGAATAACATTTTAAAGGTTTTCCATGAGTAAAAGCTGTTTTGCATGTGGAAAAGGAATTTTAGGAAATTACATATGTAAAAAGTGCACATGCCTAAAGATCACACATGTTTTTAAGTCAACAATGTAAAAGTGTACCTGGGGCACAGTATGGGCACAGCAGAAATGTCAAGGTTAGGACATATTCACTTCTGATAATGTTATAGAAATGGATCTCTTAAAGATGGAGCCGTTTCTAAGATTCATATCCACATGCAGTCAGAGAAGTCACTTCACGACTTCATGTGGGTAAAACGGATAGCACATTCACGTGTCTTGCAACCATTTTGGAAGCTTTGACATGTAGATGCTGCTAATTAACTACAGAGGACTTTACCTTCTATTTATTTCAGTCTGGAGTGGGAAATAAGCATCAGAGAATCAATCCCCTTTAATCCCTCCTGTAAATGGGTGGCCAAAAGCAGCGCTTTTGAAATACATGTTCATGTCACGGAGCAGGTGTTAATCCAGACATAGGCAATTTTGGCCTTACATGTGCCTCCCCTATATGAAATGGGGAGAACACCTGTAGATTTTTGTCCCATCCAGGCCATATCCTGAAATGCCCTGGAACGCCTCCTGGAAAAACATACCCGATGCCAAAATATGAAAACCAAAATTTTGCTTTCCATTTGGATGTGGCTTACACATTTATCTGCCATCTTATCCACATTTAAAACATGAACAAGGCTTTTAAAATGACTCCTGTGTCATATAAAATATGTGAGTTCACATTTAGAATACATGCCCATAGTTGCATTATAAGAGTTGGTTCTGGGTGCTTGTATTATAAAGGTACATAGATACCTAGGTTGTCGCCATAAAAATGATGCCTTCCAGGACTTTCAACATAGGCATCCTGCTATGACCACTGACAGTGTTAAAAGGCTTAAGACCAAACAGCTATATAAGCTTATATAAGCTGACCAGTTGTTTTGGTTTGAGTGAAGAACAAGTTTCCCTTTATTTATTTATGCATTGTATTTATTTAGGTTTTCTAACCAACACTATCCGTCTTTTTAGGCAGAGTATAATCAACATATATAATAAAATAACACCTGTGATGTGCAAAGGTGCATATTAAGGCAATTGGAGTGGAGGAGTGGCCTAGTGGTTGGGGCAAGGTACTTCAGGCTGGAAGGTCGGGGGTTCAAATCCCACTAGAGGACAGCAACCTTGGGACAGAAGGACTGGGGTTTCTAGTCCCACAGGTGCTCCTTGTGGTCTTGGGCAAGCCACTTAACCCTCCATAGCCCATGTTCCCTGTAAAATTGTTATCTCCAAGTTATAATGCCCTGTTCAATGTAATTTCAGTTTGTTCAATGTAAACCGCACTGATGCTGAATAGCACAGTATATAAGAGAATGTAAATAAATAAATAATTCCAGACTCCTATCAACAGGGGGAGCTCTGGTGACTTGCAAAGGTTACACACTGAGGCAGTTCCAAGCTCTTGTCATTAGAAGGAACACTCATAGGTGGCTTAGTGCTCCTGCCCTAAGCAACTATAGGAGCAGAGCTAAGGGAAGCCCGGCTTCCTTAAAAATCCTATTCAGCAAAGGCTACTTTAAGAGGGAAATAATGCAAGCAACCAATGCAGCAGGGAATCGTTTAAGAAGTAGAATAAGGGCACTCATGGAGGGAGGTAAGGTAGCCAACTGGGTCCAGATGCACATGGCAGGATTGATCCAGTCCTGGGTTTACCCCATTGCATGCAGAGACATGCATTTTGAGTTCTCCATTGCACTCTATAAGAAAAAGCAAGACTACAAGTTTCTGTATACAATGGGGTAAACCCAGGACTGGATCAAGCTTGTCAGGTGCATCTGGAGCCAGTTGGCAACCCTAGAGGGAGGCCCTGGGAAGGAAGAAACTATAGCCTTCAAGACCCTGTCAGGTTGGGACAGAAGCCCAATTCCTACAAGCTGAGTAGAGAAAGTAGACCCTCCAAGAATTGGTAAAGAGGAGGGTGTGGCTCATAACCTGTAAAGAAAACCCTTTTATGAAGAGTGGAGAAAGTTCACAGGCTGCAGGGAAGGAGAAAAAACGACATCTTAATGTGGCAGTGTGTTGCAAGAGAGGTGCCCTGAAGCTGAAAGATAATGTGGGGTGTGCATCTAGTGCAAGAAACTGGACAGTGTGGACAAGAGCTTTGTCAGGAAGGGTAGTGGGCACAGCAAGAGTGAAAGGCTGGACATGGTGGACTAGAGCTCTGCTAGGAAATGCAGTGTGCATGGTTGGAGTAAAAATTCTGCACTGGTTGCCCATTGCAGCTAGAATAAAATATAAATACATAATGATAGTTTTTAAACTACACAATAAAGTATCCCCATCATACCTTAACTCCCTCCTCAATTTGCCTGAAAACACAAGAACCAGAAGAAATAGATAAGTGTTCGCCCAACTCATCATGAAGCACTCAACTGTACATAGTTGTAATATAGTTTCATTTGATATGAACTTTTGTTAGCTATTGAGTTCAATTATTGCTTAATGTAAAGTTCATTGTTATGTTCTATGTAAACTGCCTCTGATCACGGGAAGCGGTGGTATATAAAAACATTATAAATAAATAAAATAAATCAATCAATTGTGAATAAAGAACTGCCAGGAGTAGAGGAGAAGATCATTATTCTACTTCACCACACCAACCCCACTATACCCGACCTCGCCCCGATAAACTTCTGTCTACTCCCAAGTATGCTCCTGGCTATCGTCAAACTTCCTCCACCTCAATACTGCTAAATCCGCCGCCATCAGGTTCACTCTACTCCCCCAACCCAGGCCCCCTCCCTCACAAATCTTCCCATTCCCCTCACCAATTCGCTATCTTGGTGTAACCCTGGACCCCTCCCTCTCCTTTCATGAGCACATCTCCATCATTGTCCGCCATTCCTTTGTCACCCTTCAGCAGATTCGTGCAATACACCCCTTTCTTTCCTTACCTTCACTTACAACCCTCACACTGTCCTTAGTTACCTCTCGTTTGGATTACTGCAATGTTGCCCTGTCTGGCCTTCCCCTTTTTTCAGTTTTAATGTCTCCAACTTCTTCAGAACACGGCAGCTTGAATTCTCGCACACTCCATCCGTTCAGACCACATTGCCTCCCTGCTTATATGACTACACTGGTTGCCTCTCATATACCACATTGATTACAAAAACGTATCCTTGTTCATCGAGCACTCCACACTGCCACTCCCCAATACCTCGCAGACCTTCTACAATATCACACCCAACATCGTCTCTTCAGGTCTATCTATTCCAACTGTTTGCTTCTTCCTTCTCCCTCCCGTGCCGACCTTGAACTTACTCACCACTCCGCTTTCTGTTTCCTGGATCCTACCCTTTGGAAATCCTTATCTGCTCCCATCCATTCAGAACCATCATTGGTAAACTTCAAATCCATGCTCAAGACTCACCTCTTTCACAAAGCTTTTGATCTCTCGCCTTCTACCACATAGTTTTCCTCCCGACCCCTGCCTTTGTCTTACCTGTACTGTCCTCTTCCTATCTTCCCTCTTCTGCTATCTTCTAGTTTCTTGTGCTTTCCTGTCAATAATGACGTTCTTTTCCTTTTCTCTCATGTAGCTGTTTTATTTTATGTACACCGCTCTGATGCTCCACCTGAGTGGTATATCAAAAACTCAGTAAAGATCAAGATAAAGATAAAGAAGAGAGGGTTCTTCTGTTAGCAGGTAGCAGGTTGAAAAGCCTTGTAGCTGAATTGGTTTGGAAAACCATTAAAGTATAATACTGTAAATTTGGAAAGGGTATGGCCAGAAGAAGAGTGTAATACTCTTGGATCAGTGGGCTAGAGGAGTGTACTCCATAGCAGCATTAATATTAAGTAAATTAGCAGAAGCTAGTTTGTTCAAAGATGTGTGAACTACTTGATTTCAAGTGGTTATACTAATAAGAATGCCCAGAACCCTGTAATAGATAGCTGGAAGAAAAAGATGGACTGAACTGTGGTAATTAACTCCGGAGCCAGCCAGCTCAGAATGTGAGATCACCTATGAAGGAGAATACCTTAGAGGGGTGTGGAAGCAGAACCCCCACAAGCTTGCTGAGAACAGTAGGAGTAAAGAGCCAGGGGTGGTGGCTTGTATGCTTGCACCCCTATGTTTAAAGAAGAAGGAAAAGACGATGTGGAGATCCAGGTTTCTCAAGCTTGAGAAACGTGTTACACATGACTGCTAAATAGACAGTGCTCATCAGTACAGGCTGGATGTCAATCAGTTCTCTGTGTTACTGTAAACTTGATGAAGAGTTCATTTTATTTTGGTTCTCAGTCCTTGGTTATCACAAAACCTTTTAAATAAAAGTTTGTGTTTGAGTGAATGTTGCTTGGAACTGAAGTTTCTTACCATACTGAGAGTCTCTAGCCACCAAAGATAGGAAGGTTCCCAAAGAGATCAATTCCCAAGTGGCTCACAGCACCCTCTAGCTGTGACACAACAACAAATTATAAGAAACCATAAAACAATCATAACATTATCAGCAAAAGTTTGCTTAACTTTACTGTATATTAAAGTGTTATCCTAAAGGTGAACTGTTCTTAAGTGAATACAATCCTCCTTAAACTGCCCTAATCAGCAGAGATTGTATATGTTAATTCATCCAAAGACTTGTCTAAACAGCAAGGATTTTAAAAGCTTTCTGAAGACTACATTTCACATTTCGGATCTCTGTGAAAGGACCTGCAATAGCAAAGGTTTTATGGGATTTTTTGCCTCTATATCAGATAAATATAGCTATTGTATTGAAGGAATATCAAGTAGATTCTGTCCTGCAGATTTAAGTTGGTGAGATGTTATTAAACTCATGAGCACCCAAATAACCATCAGTGCTTCACCATTCAAAACTTTATGGATTAGTGAGAATTTTAAACTTAATCTTTGATGCAAGTAAAATATGGTCAGATTGTCTTAAATTCAGTCAAAATTGGGCAGTTGCTTTCTGTACAAGTTGTAAAAGTATTGGGGGTATGTTTACTAAACCTTCTTAATGTGCGCCCGGCGTTAGTGTGCAGGATGCCATATAAGGAGTGGGCGTTTCAGTCTAAAGTAGCAAAACGGGATTAGCACGCGATAACGCGCGCTGCTGCGCACATTATCAAGCAAAGCGCCGCTAAGCGTGTTACCGCGCGGTAATCTTAAGTAGGCGCACAGACATCCAAGCATAAAAATGGAAGTGTAGCACAATGGTTAATACACTGACTGATGATGCAGGGGTCTTAGGTTTGATCCCCCAGTATGCATAAGGCTGGCTGAGGCATCAGTTTGACATGTAAGTATTGTTTCCTGAGGCATTTTATTTGTATTTTAATTACTGCTGCCAGCAAACACACCCTCACGTGCCGTAACCTAAGGTGCCGCATAAGGCACCCTATAAGGCACTCCATAGGGCACATTATAAAGTGCACTGTCCGCCACGGCACCCTATAATGTCCCCTATAGGGCACCCTATAAGGCGCTCCATAGGACACCTTATACGGACTGTAACCATAAGGTGCCTCAGAAGGCGCTTTATAGGGTGCCCTATAAGGTGCCTTATAGGGCGCCTTCTGAGGCACCTTATGGTTACAGTACCCTGAGGGTGTTTTGCTGGCAGCACTAATGTACATTAAAAATGGACAATGCTTTGGACAGCCCTATCAAATAACCCCACTGTGGGTTTGGAACCCATGACCTCTGGCTCTACAAGCAGTGAAGTAACCAGTGGGCTACAGCTCCATAGCTGCTAGCAGCCCCCTGGCTGGCTGCAGAAGGACTGCATATCACCACACAAACAGTCTGCTGTGGTCACCAGGATAGGGTTAACCTACCCATACCCATGATGCACTGCACATGCAAATCAGCAGTCTACAGATGATCACAAGATGGGGTATGCACCCCCACAGCACCTTGGCCTGGTAGGGGGAACTGACCGTGTGTGTTACTGGCACAGAGTAGCTACACACCATCACATTGGGCAGGTACTGTACTCACCCTGAGGGTGAGGAGGGGTGCCCAGCACCAGGTCCACAGCAGATATAGGCCATGCTGCAGGACCCCAGCAGTGCTAATGTGTGAGATAGGTAGTGTCTGCAGACACACCTTGGCTACATCTGTATTTCTCAGTCAAGGTTTAGCCCTTATGGACCCCTAGGAGAATTATCTACCACCACCTCCCCCCACCCCCCCCTGGGGCTGAGGGTGGTAAACAGGGTCTCCCATCAACAGATCCACATTCTACCTCCCTGCAATGGTGGCAGTAGAGGGGACCATCAACCCCAGTACTGCTGGGGAACAAACAGGGCAGTCAATGCAGCTCTGTACACATCCATAAAGCAATAGCAGACAGACATTAGGCCTGGATATGCTAGACTGCACCCCACCACTATCTGATATTCTCCTGTAGCAAGCCTTCAGCCACTGCACCCTGCAAGGTGTTTTAGCAAAACACATACCAGCTGCAGACAGTCTGCTAGCTAGTCCATGTTCCTGGTGGAAATGCATGCACACCAAGCAGATAAGTCAGTGACTGGGCCCCAAAAGGAAACCCATAAATATCACATGGAAAAAATGTTACATAGCACTATGGGGGAACCTAGCCATGCCGTGGTCACTGCTCAGTCAGGGTGAGAGTGATCTCCCAGCAGAACATGCTGCGGCCACCCTGTCTGTGCAGGTGGTGGCCGGGCACTACAATGTCCCAGCCATTGCCCTATGCCCTGTGCAGATGCATCCTGGCCAGGCCACCCTGTCTGGGCTATACCCATGGTACCTTGCTCCTCATTATGCACATTGGCAGGCCAATACTGGCAACAGTGCTGGCAGTGTGGGCTGTGAAGGGTGTTTGCAGCCACCACACACTGGATAGACAGACACACACTCCCGCACCTATGCCAGCATTGTGCTACTATAGAGGTGTTTGGCAGCCCTGGCCACCACACCAGTCCTGGGCACAGTGCAGGCATGGATATGGTACGCAATACTGTTGGGTGTCACTTCCCAGGGTGGTAAACACTGTCAGACACCAGACCTGAAGCACACTCCACAGACAACAGAAAGGTTGCTATGATGGAGCTCAATCAGCAAACGGTGCTTAACATAAGAATTGCTATCTGCCAGTAATCATAGCTACCTTTTGATAGCTGTGTACCGTATTCCCAGGTTTAGGGTGGCATTGCTACGGTATGCAAGTGCTAGTATTGGGAGATGCACGCAGGGCCCAATGTCCTGCCTCTCCAGGAGGCATTGGCTAATGGAGCCTGTTGGTGTGGGTGTGTCTGCCCCTGTTGGCTGCTGCTTTACGGCAGAGGTTCCCAACTCCAGTCCTGGTGTGCCAAACACTGTTTGGGTTTTCATGCTGTCCCTCATAAATATGCATGAGATACATCTGCATACCATGGGGGCGGTGCATAGATATGCAGCACAGGCATCTTTATTAGAGGCAGCATGGAACCTGAATGGTGTTTGGCCCTCCAGGACTGCATTTGGGAGACTCTGCTCTAGGTAATGCGCCTGTTTATGGTGTCTGTGCTCTGTAGGGTAAAATAGAGGTGTTTTGGGCATGTTTACGTCATCTGCAATAAAGGTTCTATCTGTATTAGCACGTTTTAGTAGTGGGTAAAAAATGGGGGCTGGGTTGGCAGGAACCACAGCTGGGACTTGAACCTGTGACCTTCTGCTCCTGAACACACTGGCTGTGTGCACTGCACCACCGTGTTGCCACAGAGACAGTACATTCCCTGGGGATACCATGACTGTTCATCAGATGGGGCCTGTCTGTTGCAGTGCATGGCACCCACCTACACAGGGCTAGGCCACGGTCTGCTCTGGGCAGCTGCCACTGCCCCCTCCACCACCAGTGCCCCTCTGCCACCCTGCTGACATGCCCTTCTGCTGGTGGTGCTGGTGGAGCACAGTCTCAGGCCATCCAGTGTGCGGGTAGGTGGCTGCCTATGGTGTGGGTTCTGGGGTAGGGGTGTCTGCATAGGTGTTCCCGCTTCCCCCCCAGCACCGCCTGCCACTGTTCTGTGCCCTTGGGGGTCCCTACTGGGTACTATCCCCTGTGACACTGTGGGAAGTACACTCGTGCCCATGCTGGGCCCTCATCAGTTGCTGTCTGGCTGCTCTACTGTTTCAGCATTCCTATGGGTCACCTATGCATCACCCTAGTCCGCACTGTGGCCCAGCTGCAGTACAGCATGTGCCGTCTGCAGCCCTCTGTGTTCCCTTTCCCAGCATCTGTCCAGTTGCCCATTCCGACATGCCCGCCCTGCTGTTGTGGAACATGTGCACCCCATAGGAAACCTGTCCAATGGAGAGGGGAAACCCTGATGAGCGCTATTGCACTGTGGGATCATTCACCTTGTATGGGTCGGAGCGTAGACCCAAAATTCATATCATTTTTTTGGAGCTTTCTCGGGAGTGGTTTTTGATGTTTCCCATTAATATCACTATTGCCCAGCTTGGTTATGTTTTTTTTATATTTTGTTGGGGTCATTTTCAATGTTTCTTTGCACTTTTGATCCTTGCACATGTTTCACACTTATCATTTTTTTGTAGGTTTCCCTGGTTTTGCTGTACATTGCTGACATAAATGGTTTCTCTGCCCTTTAAATCAGCTCCAAAGTCAGGGTTTCACTGGCATTAGTTTTGAGCCTCGGATTTCACATCATTAGTGTGCGGGGAGCCTCTCCCCTCCCACTCTCTACCCATTGACTCCTTCTCTCCTCCCCTGGGGAGCCCTCCTCCGCCCTCCGGGAGCCTTTCCCCACCTTCAGCGCCCATTTGCGCTGCTGCGCGCATTAACGCGTGCTAAGGTACCTGATAAAGCGCCATTAACACGCGTTAAGGTACCACCAAAAAGTTGTCTAATAGACAATATTTTGGTGGTGGTGAGAAGTGAGGAGGAATGTGACACATTCTATCTAACCTTTTTGATGTCTTGGACATCTGCACCTTGCCCACTCACAATCTTAAATGACAGAGGTGTAAGGCAGGGGTCTCCAAATCCAGCCCTGGAGGGCCACAAACCAGTCAGGTTGGCAGGATATCTCTAATGCATATATATCTTATGCATATTCATTAGGGATATCCCGAAAACCTGACTGGTCTACGGCTCTCCAGGACCAGGGTTCCCCACCCCTGCACTAGATAGACAGACACACACTCCCACACATATGCCAGCATTGTGCAAATATAGAGGTTTGCGGCAACCATGGCCGTCACACCAGTCCTGGGCACAGTGCAGGCATTGCTATGGTGCGCAAAACTGTTGGGGGTCACTCCCCAGGGTGGTAAACACTGTCAGAATCAATAACTGAAACACACTCCACAGATATCAGAAAGGTTGCTATGATGAACCTCTATCAACAAATCATGTTTAACTTAGGATTTGTTAGCTGACTTTAATCATAGCAACCTTTTGATATATGTGGAACGTGTTCCCAAGTTTAGGACGGCATTGCTAAGGTATGCAGGTGCCAGTATTGGGAGATGCTGCTCTGCGCAGGGCCCAACAGCCTGACTCTCCATGAGGCGTTGGATAGTGGAGCCTGTGTGTGTGGGTGTTTGTACCCCTGTTGGCCTCTGCTCTAGGGCTGAGTTTCCCAACTCCGGTCCTGGTGGGCCAAACACTGTTCAGGTTTTCATGCTGTCCCTAATGAATATGCATGAGATACATTTGCATACAATGGGGGTGGCGCATACAAATGCAGCACAGGCATATTTATTAGGGACAGCATGACATCTGAATGGTGTTTGGTCCTCCAGGACTGCAGTTGGGAAACTCTGCTCTAGGGATTACACATGTTTATGGTGTCTGTGCCCTGTAGGGTAAAATATAGGCGTTTCAGGCTTGTTTATTTAATCTGCAATAACAGTGCCGTCCTTATTACCACAGTTTAGTACTGGGTAAAATATAGGGACATGGTTTGCAGGAGCCACAGTTGGGGCTTGGACCTGTGACCTTCTGCCCCTGAACACACTGGCTGTGTGTACTGCACCACACTGTTGCCACAGAGGCAGATCATTCCCTGGGGCTACCATTAGTGTTCGTTAGACAGACCTTGTCTGTTGCACCACACGGCACCCACCTAAACAGGGTTTAGCCTTGGTCTGCTGTGGGCAGATGCCACTGCCCCCTCCACCACCAGCAACCCTCCACCGCCATGCTGACATGCCCTTATGCCAGTGATGCTGGTAGTGCGCAGTCCTAGGCCATCCAGTGTGCCAGTAGGCAGCTGCCTATGGTGTGGGTTCTTGGGTAGGGGTGCCTACATGGACATGCGCACTTCCCCCCGGCACCACCTGCCAATGTTATGTGCCCTTGGGGGTACCTGCTGGGTAATATCCCCTGTGATACTGTGGGACACACACTCGTGCCCATGTTGGACCCTCGTCAGTTGCTGTCTTGCTGCTTTACAGTTTCAGCATTCTTATGTGCCACCTAGGCATCTGCCTAGTCCACACTGTACCCCAGCTGGACCACAGCATAACAAATCTGCCCACTATAAATGACAAAACCCTGATCACCGCTATTTCACTGTGGGATCATTCACTTTGTAGGGTGACAGAGCATAGCCCCTTCCAAACATGATATCTTCCTTTTTACGCTTTGTCAGTAGTGTTGGTTTATGTTTATCTTTAGTAGTACTATTGGCCAGCTTGGTTATGGTGATTTCAAATGTGGTTCTGGCCATTTAATATGTTTATTTGCCTTTTTTGGTTCCTGCACATGTATCACTGGGTTTCCCTGGCTTTGCTGTACATTGGTGACTGAAATGGTTTCTCTCTCCTGCAAATGTGCCTCTAGCGCGAGGTTTTCACTGGCGCTAATTTTCAGACCTTCATTTCACGGCATTAATGTGCATGGGGCCTCTCCCCACCCACTCTCTGCCCAGTGACCCCTCATCTCCGCCCCTGGGGAGCCTTACTCTGCCCTCTGGGGAGCCTTACTCCATCCTCTGCGCACCTTAACACCGCCGCAGACATTATCACACGATACGTGACGTTCTCGCATGGTAAAGCGCCATTATCACATGTTAATGTCTCGTATCGCACGATAACGTTGCAGTTGCGCCGTTAGCGCTGTTTAGTAAACATATCCCATTGAAAGAGGACAGACTATCTGGGACATTCAGAAGCAAGCTGAATGTTCTACCATGTGTCCTATTAAGCTATATAATTTGTATTCTGCCAACATTTTATCATATTTCTGTTATTTGAATTATCTATTGTGCAGTTCTAAGGTGCACATTACTGAAACTGTATGATACTATTGCTATTACTGGGATTTAATTTACCTATCTTACGATTCTTACCATCTGTTTTTCTGGTTTGTGGTCACGTTACTTTTGTTAAGCTACTACAACAATTGGGTATGTTTACTAAACTGCGTTAGTGTGATTCACGGTAGGATCCGCGGTACAGGCAGAAACATCAAATAAGGACATGGGCAGTACATCGTTATCGCCAATGTGCGTTACCAGGTGCCATAGCCTAACGATCTTTAGAAAACATCGTGTAAAGCGCTACGCAACGCGCGCCCATAAGGCGTCTGATAAGGTGTCTAGCAAAGCATCCAGAATTGTAGCACAATGGGCAATACACTGACTAATGGTGCAAGAGAAGTGAGTTCAATCCCCCTGTGGGTCCAATGAATAAAGGATGCTGAGACATCACCTTTTACTCAAAATCAGTGCTTTATGAAGCAGTTTGTTAATTTTAATTAGTGCTGCCAGCAAACACACCCTCACAGGGCCGTAACCTAAGGTGCCGCATAAGACACCCTATAAGGCACCCCAGAGGGCACATCATAAAGTGCACTGTCCGCCAAGGCACCCTAGAATGTACCCTATGGGCCACCCCACAGGGCGCAGTATAGGGTCCTGCATTGGGCACTGTATAGGGCGCCTGATGAGGCAACGTAAGGAGACAGCACTGTGAGGGTGTCATGCTGGCAGCACCAATTGAAATTAAAAAAAGAAAATGCTACAGACAGCGCTAACAAATATCCCCACTGTGGGATCAAACCCATGACCCCTGGCTCCACAGGCAGTGAAGTAACTAGTGGGCCACATTGCTAGTGCTATGAACAAAGCCCTGTCTGGCAGATGAAGGACGTCAGGTCACCACACAAACTGTCTGCTGTGGTGGCCAGGATTTGGGTTAATCCACTCATACCCATGGTGCACTGCACATGCAGATCTGCAGTCCATAGATGAACACAAGATGGGGTATGCACCCCCACAGCACCTCGGCCTGGTAGAGGGAACTGACCGTGTCTCACTGGCACAGAGTACCTACAGACAGTAATCCAACAGGTTGCCCTATACGGTGCATGAAAAGGTGCCTAGCAAGGCATCCAGAGCTACAGCACAATGGTTAATACACTGACTAATGGCGCAGGGGTCGTGAGTTCAAACCCCTGTGGGTCTAATGAGTAAAGCTGGCGGAGACATCACCGTATACCTTAAAGCAGTGCTGACAGAAGCAGTTATTTTGTTAACCCTAAGTAGTGCTGCCAACAAACACACCCTCACAGGGCCGTAACCTAAGGCGCCGCATAAGGCATTGCAGAGGGCACATTATAAAGTGCACTGTCTGCCAAGGCACCACATAATGTCCCCTATGGGGGACCCCATAGGGCGCTTGGAAGGGTGACTCATAGGGCATGTTATAGGGCACCTGAGGCGGCACCCTAAGGAGACAGCACCATCGCCAACACACATCTGAGCCATGCTGCAAGATGACCTACCTGGTGCTGCCTGTGGACCCAAACCACCCTGTCTCCCACCCCATCATTGTCACCCCAACCCCTGTCCCCCATCTTGCCACCTGTCCAAACCAGACTGTAAGATGCGATGAGGAGGGTGGCAGCACGACATGTCCCCACAACGCCCAGCCCCACCGTATGCACATCAGTTACCATCCCCAACACCCCACAGACACAGGTTGAAGCATTCAGAGTCAACAGTGACCATGCAACGTCCCCAGTGACGTGTCAATGTTCCACAACAATGCAAAGGTGATCCTCCCAGCTGCAAACAACGAAACACCCAGACACTTCATGTCAGCGACGGTGTGTCAGTTTTCCCAGTGACAGTCAACATAGCAGGCCAACAAGAAGGTTCAAAAAAGGCCTGTGTCCAACTTGCAGAGGTCCATCTCCCAGTGGCAACAACACCCAGGGACAGTTGCACAGAGGTGCTGTGTCCAAACAAATGTGGCAGATGGGGCTCCAGATGAAGTGTGGTAGATGTGCCCTGTTTGTTGGCTGTGTCCTGTGTGGAAAGGGGTAGAAATAAGGTAAGGGAAGGGCACACCCACACCCACCATCAGGTCAGAAAGGACACATTGACATCAGAATATGTGCATCAGGAATGCTTAAACACTACAACATGACACGACCACAAAACACAGCATAGTGCACATGGACCACAGCAGGAGATGGCCCTGCAGACCAGGACACAATCCCAACATGGTCATGTGAATGCCCATGTCACACAGGCACCCCAGAGGTCTACAGCATGTCCAGCAGTGGTGGTGCACAGAGATACCACAGAAATGCACGTTGCTACTAACAGGCCAAATGCAGCATCTGCACGTGGCCGATGTCCCAGAGGAGGGAAGGTGAAACCTACCTGAAAGGTATAGCATTGGACTGATGGGGAAAGCCAGAGTCTGGCAAGGGCACAAGGGGCCCCAGTAGAGGCTTCAGACGTCAATGAACTGCGTCCATCACCACAACCTCACGATCAGCTGTTAGTGGAGCATGGCCGAGGAAGGCTCTGCTGCGTGGAAACATAATGGTGGCGTGAAGTGTCCTGCCAGCAAACATGAGAAACGTCAGGGAAAAATATATGACAGATGAACACAATGTACAGAAGGGCAGAAGCAGAAGAGCATAGAGAGACGGATGAACATCACTGGACAGGTGGCAAGACACACACGTCCCAAAGACACAGAGACACACACCGTGAGACAAGGTAAGCATGCCGCAAGCTGCAGTTGGCTGGACTGCGGACAATCAGGGACAAGTGGAGACATGGATGCACCGAGGCTGTCTAATGCAACAATGGCAGTGAGGTCTTTACGTGTTCCTAAGCATTGCAATGCCCTGTGTCCGGAGACACACACAGCCTGGTAACATGTGCACAGGTACAGTATGTAGACCCCCAAGATGTGCACAGGCAATGGTCACATGTGTGTCAAACGGAGCATATGGTGGATGGAGTGTGAGGCCAAAGACATGTGCAACCCCAGAGGAGCAGTGGAGAGGGAAACACATATGTGTCATGTGGTGCTGCCACCACAGCACACCTAGCTGTATGTCCACCCATCCCAGTCACCCTCATGTTGCTGTGACATACACACAGTTCTTACATGAACCACAACATTGGGCAGTATCGGCAGCCTATCCCTGGGAGGCAGGAACACAGCAGCCTATCCTGGGGAGCTGAAACACAAGAGACAAATAGAGACATGTCATTACAGTGCCGTGAAACACACATACCAGCTCACATATGGTGACCCATAAGCATCCCCCCACATGCAGAACTTACAGGAGAAGAGCTCCTCGATCAGATGTTGCCTGGCCACCATCCCCTCATGTGTGTCACCACGGCCATGTGCAGGAGGGCACACAGGATCCTCCCCAAGATCCTCATTAATATCGACTGGGACATTGTGCCTGAGAGCAATGTTGTGGAGGATGCAACAGGCCAGAATGATCTTTGCCACAGTCAGGGGTCCGTACTGTAAGGCACCGCCGGTCCTATCCAGACAGGGGTCAGAAATCAGGCACGACACCCATATCCTGCATCACCTGCAAACAGAAACGGCATAAAGTCACACGTGAGATGATGGACCTATGGAATCACTGATGTAGCAATGCCCAACTGGACAGCAGAGAAGCATGGACACACACATATGACATCACAGCATTGCACACAATGGCAGTGCACCAGAGTCTGATGCTGGGAGTCCCAGAGCATACTCGGAGGGGCAGAGATGCACAGTTGTGCAAGTCTGTGACCGTCATGATACATTGCACACAGAGCATAGGCCAACGGAACACATCCCCAGGGGGGCCAGGTGGGAGTGGCAGTGGAGACAGGCCAAAGTGAACAGTCATGCAGCATACATGTGTGATAGCAGGTGCGCCCACAGCTCAAGACCCGTGTCATCCCCTACATGGCGAATGAGAGGAGGCCCCATACACACTGTACACCATGTGGATGGTTCTGTGCCCCCAATCCTCCCCCTCCCCCCGTGGATGGCACATGCACAAACCTGCAGCACATGGAGTGGGAAAGGGACACACCCCACAGGCAAACATATGTACAACTGCCCGTGCAGTATGGCCTAGGTAAGGTGCAGGAGCCATGGCCAAGCAAGAGGTGTTGCACGCATCCATGGAGGGGACACACCATACGCGTCCAGAGTGCCCCTGGACACGGGAGCTTGTGAAGTGAACAGCAGAGGCAGGATACAGCCCATACCACATGTGTGCAGGGACACACAGATGAGCACTAACACACACATGGTAGGCAGAGAGACGTGTGGCAGCGCACAGAGGTATATGACCACATTCCAGGTGACAGGGTGTGATGTAGTGTCAGGTCTACAATAGGCTGCACCAGGAAATAACACCACAATGTCAGGCATGCAGAGGACACAGGTGACAATGGTGCCCCGCGAATCATATATGGTAGGCGCACGTAAGATATGGTGAATACCTACACAGCAGGACTTAGTCCTCATATTGTCCGGCCTCAAACTGGCCGAACAGTGCCAAGTGCTGCAGGATATAGGAGTCATGGGCTGACCCTGGGAACCGTGGAACCACATTCAGAATCCGCATACTTGCATCACAAACAACCTGCACATTCAGGGAATGGAAGTGTTTGCGGTTGCGGTACACAACCTCTCTGTCGCGGGGTGGGACCAGGGCAACATGTGTGCAATCTATTGCTCCCATCACATGTGGTATCCCTGCAATCCGCTGGAATGCCTGTCCCAGGGCCACCCAATGTTGCCTACTGTTGGGAATGGCAATGTAATTTCCAACCCGGCTGACCATGGCCCGCAGTACCTGGTGGAGGCAGCGAGAGAACGTTGGCCTATTCATCCCACCCACTGCAGCCACTGAGGATTGGAAACAGCCAGAGGCAAAGAAATGTAGGGCAGCCAGGAGCTTGGCCAATCCCGGTATAGCACGTGACCGGGCAGTCAGGGGCTCGAGGTCAGGTCGGAGATCCTCATAGAGCTCCATAATAGCCCCTGTGTCCAGCCGGTAGAGGGAGATTGCCTGCTCCTCCCTGATGTCTTGGAGCATGGCCCTGGGCCTGTAGAGGCATTGCAGGCAGGGCCGTGCCTCAGCATGCCTACGGCGCCATTGTTCTCCCACACCCGCCTGTGGACCCCCCACAGCTGCAGGCCTGAGTTGCAGCAGGATAGCACCCATGCCCAGTGCTGCAGTCCCAGGAACATCATCTCCATCCTCCGGAAAGCGCAGCCCAGCCAGCTCCAGCAATGCAAGCACTGCACCACCTGCATTCATAGTCTGAGCCATGATAGACACAGGATGGAGGACATGTGGCTGGGAAATAGGGTGCGGGGCGGGGATGGAAATCACACTAACGATACACACCTGGTGAGCCAGGAAGGTCCATCACAGCCAACACCCTGTACGCATCGACGCAGCGCGCGCGGGAGCACGCGTTCCCGCAATGCATCAGACGAAAGGCATCTACGTGTGTCCCTGTGATGCAGCAGGGTGTAAAGATACTGCGAAGTACACCCCATTCCAAATTTGGAAGACGCCAAGTTGGGACAGGCACGCAAGACGCGTCTCCACGTGTGTACACGCAGCATGCAACGTACATCTGATGTAATGTGTGCCATGCAAATTGCATTATCCCCAAACGTGCATGTTAGCATGCAGACAAAGAAAATAACATTGCGATCTCATAGAGCATTTGATTTGCTAAGCAGCAGAAACCACGATGGTGGTAGGAGGGTGCGTGTATACTGCGGTTGTGTACTGCTAAGGCTAATACGGAGGAATGCTAGAACGCTGCGATCCGTCCACAGTAACGCACGTAGGGTACGTCACCACGGCACGTACATGCGTGTGCATGGGGAACTCACGTCTCTTGGCACATACACAACGCGCGTAGAGCCACACCCAAGGTATACCTATAAGTATAGTGAGCACAAAATGGCACACACCTCAGCACACATAACCGAACAGGTATGGAGTGCAGGAACCGGGGAACAGAAGAGGCTGGAGTGGAGCAAACAACAAACACACCAGTGCCAAACCCTGATGGAGATGATGAGAGGCCATACCCATCTGGGGCACAGCAGCACCCAAGTGAGGAGGCCATCGGCACACAAGGGCAAAGGTGGTGCAGGACCCCAGTGCCAGAGGAGGTCAGGAAGAGGACAGTGTGGTTCAGCCAGGAGGAGAACGATCTCCTCCTGGCCAGCGTCCTTGAACACTACGACCTGCTCTTTGGATGCATCAGCACAACTACTACAATTGTCACATGCACCAGGGCATGGGTGGAGGTGCAGGCAGGGGTGGTAACTGCAGATGGACCCCATCATGACGTGGAAAGTCTATGTAAATGCTACTGTGACATAAAGCGCAACATATGCAATGAGCTTGCCAGGGAGAGGCGAGGGGCACAGGGCACTGGAGGGGGCCCAGCACAGGTGGCCACCTTAAGTGATCTCGAGCGGCACCTGGCAGACCGACTGGGGCCTATGCACATCCATGGCCTGCCCCCTGCATTGGACACAGTGCACCCATGTGCTGGTATGTGTGAGAGTGAGCTGCACCAGTGGGAGACACCACATGCACATGTGTAGGGGTGGACCAAGGGTGGGGTGGGGGTGGCATGACGTGGCTGTTTGGGAACCAGGGGGTGGCACAGGCATATGGGCAGCTGCTGGTTCATGACCAATGGGGGGGACATGTCTATGGTGGGCAGGGGGTGCACAGCACAGTGGATGGGTGCAGGGGCAAGGAGGACAGGCCCACAGTACCAGCAGAGGCTGCCAATATGTTGCAGGGGATACGGTGCAGGGTTGGTGGAAGCAGCAGGGCCACACGGATAGTAACATGGCCAACGAGACAGCACAATGCACCTGTGCCAACCATGGTCAGTGGTTGCAGGGCTGAAGGCAATGATGGGGCTGCATGGGGTGTGTGGCAACGTGCAAGGGGGGGAGAGGGCCATGGTAGTGCAGGGCACAGGGCCCACTGGCATGGATAGAGAACAAACGTTGGGGAGGGGCACAGGGGCCCTGGCCCAGACCCATGCGGCTCACCCACACACATGTGCCCATAGGGGGGTGGGACAGGTGTAGACAGGCAGTCATGCCTCATCTGACCTATGTAACATTGTGCCCTATAGGTGACATTTGCTCCATTGATGAACCAGAGGAGGCACCAGAGGACAACGAGCCTGGGCCGTGCACCCTGATGGACCCTGTGCCAGAGGTGGGCCAGGTGGGAGCAGGTGGTCCATCCCCACCCCTGGGGGAGGACAGCAGGCAGGGCACACAGCCTGCATGGGATGGCGCACCACCCACCAATGCAGCCATGGGGGAAGTGGCTGTAGAAGATGAACAGCGGACCAGGCAAGAGGCGCTGGCTGCAGTGTCTGAGGTGATTGGGCAGATGCAGGCGCACTCAGCAGTGGCACAGAGGGATGCAGAGGGTGAGTGTCCAACTGTGTTAGGGTGGCAATGTACAGGTGGTGGATGGTTCCCTGTCCCACAATGCACTGCCTGCTGTCCCCACAGGTATACAACATGTCCTGCGAGCGGTGGTGAGGGAACAGTGCCGCCAATGCCGTGCGTCACGGCGCCTGCAGCGCACAATGTCGGGGGTCCTGGCGGGGGTGCAGGACCTGGCCTCATCGGCACAGCGCATGGCTGCAAGCCTGGAGCTTCTTGCGGCAGACAGAGGGCCGATGCCACCACCACCGCCGCCACCACCACCACCACCACCACCACCAGCGGCAGCAGTAGCGGCGGCGTCAGGTGTGCCACCATCAACATGGGGTGGGAGGGGCCACGCAAGGTGTGGCAGGGGGAGGGGGAAATAAACTGCTGCACAAGTGGCTGTAGCTGATGCCATGTGTCCTGTGTTGCTTTTGTGGGGCCACTACACACAGAGCCCCCCTCCTGTCCACCCCATGTCACCACCCCGTGCCACTAACGCAACCGGCCCGTGTCCCCCCCTTCCCCAGCTGTGTCCACCATGGGTAGACATCAGACCATGTACTGTGTCACGCTGGCACCCCTCGCCCCTGGCTAAGGGGGGTGTGGGTTACCATAGGGCCGCTCCGCGGTCTGTGTATCACCAGCCTCTCTCACCTATCAGTAGTCAGTGCTTGGTGGTATGTGTGCATCTCACAGGGGACATGTAGTCAGGCTGCCAAGGGGCGAGGCACAGGACAGATATATATGTAACACAATGGTACATGATCACCATTTACAGGATAGGTGTCTGGGTTTCAGGGACACAGAGCATTCCCAGTAAACACATATCCCAGAAATGAGTGTTTCTGGGGCCACCATAGTGCGGGATACACCGGTCCGTAGCAGCAGGGATAGCTTGTACCCCTCTAGCCCTGCTGCCGGTGGCTGGTGACAACAGGTGCCGCCATCGCTCATGACTGCAGAGCCCCACACCAGCAACAGGTACCGGTAACCTATGAATACGATGCAGGGTAGCATTAAGCTGTGTTAGAGAGGCCACGTTCATACCCCAGTGCCCTCGCCCCTGCAGCAGGAGCTTGGCAGCCGCATCTCTGTCTCTAGCTGTGAATCTGTAGCCACGATGACTGTCCCCCCAGCGTCAGGGGGTGATCAGGGCCACCCAGCCTGGGCACTGTGGGTACCCCTCCCTGGTGTACCCCCTCACAGGACAGGCATGTCCCATCCATGTTCCGCAGGATCAGGAGCATCGCACTGAGCACAGTCCATGATAGTGCTCCCCACTATTAGGTGTGCCACAGCTTCCCCAAGCTGCATAGGCCCCAGTTCATTGTCCCTCACACTGTCCCCAGCTATCAGCGTCCCAGGTGAGTGTGGTACCCCTCCTGTGTGTGGCTGCCAACTCTCCCGTGGACACGCTATGTCCCACTTAGCGGACCCAGCTCCTGGGGGGCTCCGTGGCCCTGCCCTGCTCTTTAGTGGGCCAACCCCTCCAGCCTGTGGTGGTGGTATGGCCTGTGGCAGTCTGGCATCCCGCTCCCCCTTCCCCTCGGCTGCTGCCGCTGCCCTCAGCCCGTTCCCTGCCCTGGCTCTCCCTGTCATATCCTGGCCCCGGCTGCCGCGTCCAGGGCTCTGGCTATGGCCACCACCCCCAGGTGGTGACACTAGGCCTGCCCTCCCGTACCTGCATACGTGCAGCATGCCCTGCCCATGGGGCTCCATGCGCTGTGCAACTCCCTCGTCCGTCCAACACGGGGACTCTATGGTGTTGGCCCGGTGGAGGCCATTGCCCTCCCGGGGGTGTATATGTCATCCCCACCCTGCTGCATATACGAGTGGACCATGTACAAGGGTGACCCCCCTTGTCACATGGCCCCCCATACCGCTGATGGGCCCCCGTGCCACAACGTCCACTGCCCCGTGCATGCTGTCTGGCCTGTCCCCATGCTCAACCCTGGTAGCACACTGGTAGGGCACTGCTGGTACTATGTACACCCCTGTGCCTGGGGTCTTGCGCTGTGTGCCATGGGTGTGTCCCAATCCCATAGGCCATTCCCCTGGGCCGCTCTGACAATCCTGATGTACTTGGGCTGGGATAGGTGCACTGTGTGTTCCGCATGGGTATCCACATGGCACACTGCCACCACCCCAAGCCGAAACAAGCTGTTAACTGCACAGCCTTTGGTTCAACAGGTGGCCCGGCCCCCTCCCCCATTGCATCCCCACTACCAACTGGCCACTATGGACCCCTGGCGACCCCTTGGTGCGCCCCCCCTCCACAGGTTGCCACCCCTTCCCGCCCCCCAAACCACCCTGTACACACATGGCCACCCCATCTGCCCACACCTCTCTGCCCCCGATATGGCCCCCCGGTACCTGGTAAGCCCCGTAGGGTACATTCAGCATTCCACCTGACAGTCACACCATCCACACTCTACTCCACCGCATCCATGCCCCCAGCACCCTGTGGCACTCCCAATACCCCCCTCCACCCACACTCCCCCCCTCCCCTCCTCCTGACGGGCCAAACCCCCCTACCCCCCACCCCTCCCATCCCACAATGGGTACCACTCCAAACCCTCGTTCCCCCCTCTCCTTGTGTATCCCCCTACCTCGCCACCAACAGCTGGCCACTCCCCTCCCTCCATTTTGCATACCTCCCCAGGTCTCCTCATGTTGCACTATCTTTGCTCGACCACGTGCACCCACATTACTGCTCACCCGCAGATACCCTGAGCTCTCGAATAGTGTCCCTCATGCTCAGTACGTCCGCACACGTCCATTCTCGTGACATGGCTGGTCTAGCCGCTAACACACAATAGTTATGGGACAGAGCAACTCACCATGTCCCATCGCACCCCCCCCTCACCAATTCCACATGGGCTGGGGCCACCTCCATCCGTATTCCTGTGGTCCCTCTATAGAACCGTATAGCTCCCTCCACAATTGTTGCAGCTTATGGCACCCCCACACTATCTGCATAGGGTCACCCCTCTCCCCAAACCCCCTCCAACAGGTATCTGCTTGCTCCAGATAGATACGGTGCAGCCTAGCTGGGGTCCAGATCATCCTGATCCGGTATGTAGGGGGGCTCTCTACCCAAGCCGTTCCCCATGCAAGCCTCTTTTCCCCTACTGAGATGGGCTGCCACTGCTCCACCTCCCAGGGACACCCCCATTCCCTCTCCCACTGTTCCTGCCATCAGGCCGTAACCTCTGCCCCTGCATTCAGTAGGTGCTACGGTTTGGACACCAGACCCCGCAGTTAACATTGCTCATCCATCAGTTACACATACCCCGTTGGCCAGCCCTGTCGACCCCTCTGTACCCTCTGCATTTCCAGGTAGTACCACAGCTGCATATACGAATGTAGGTCGTTATCCCTCACCCCAAACACCTTTCGGAGTTCAGCATAGGGCTGTACCCCACTATTGCATCCAACACCTGCCCCACCCTCACCCAGCCCTCCTTGGCCCAACGTTGTAACCCCCCCCACCACCCCGTGGTAAAGGCAACCGTGTTCTGTATGTTTGTGTCCCGGGGCAGGCACCTCCCTTGCAGTTCTTAACCCTTCCATCCCCCCACATCTGCACGGTTAGCCTCCGTTACGGGTTCACAGCCCCCTACCCGACCCTTCCCCCCACACCCCATACCACTGCCTCCGCACACACTCCCTGTGCCGACCCCATTGCGGAGTTCTCCCTCTCTCTCTCCGCACAAACAATGCTCTATGCTGTTTGGCGTCATAGTGGTTGTCCAAATTGGGGGCTCCAAGCCCCCCTCCCTCCTGCAGTCAACGCATGGCATGCCTATCTACCCTTGCCCTCCTGCCCACCCGAATACACCTAATTATCGGATCGTGCAGCCCCCTAAGGTACCTCATCATCACATTGGGCGGTAAGGCCATAGGGACAACCAAACCCCATGGTAACACAGACATCCGTATTGTAGCTACTCTCCCCATCTACGTCAGGCCAACTCCATCTTCCTACGTCCCTCCCTATCGCCACCATCAGGAGTTTATAATTCCACACCTGTGCACAGTCTGGAGCTGCTCCAAACTGTCTACCCACATACTGGGATCCTGCACGTACCCATTGTACTGGCCAAGTGCCTCCCCCCACCTCGCCTCCAATCCCGTATCCATATTTGCCCTCAATATGTCCGACTTATGCATGTTCGTCTGGTGGCCCGATCCCTCACCATACTGCCCTACTGCCAAAGGGGGCCCCAATGTATGGATAACATCATCCGCACAATGTACTACACCACTAAGCTGCTCCTGCAGCTCAGTTCCACCAATATATACTTTCCCTCTGACGTAGGCTGCCAACGGCCCAATGACCTATGGATACAATAGGGGCAGCAGAGGGCACCCCTGCCCTGTTCCTCTGCACAGCCCAATGCTCTCAGGGTATCCCCCCTAACCCGTATTTGCACCCATGGACAGGCATACAGCGCCCTCACCCACCGTAGGAATGTCTCTCCCACCCTTACCCTGTCTAGCACCTGCAACATAACTCCCCACTCTGCCCTGTCATTATACCTGTCATTGTCAACTGACAGGTATACTGCCTCCCTCCCTGTTGTTTGCACAGACTAGATAATATCTAGCAACTTCCGAATGTTATCGCCCCCATGCCCCCCTGTAATGATCCCGTCTGATCCATATGCCCAGGCTCCTTCAGTAATTCTTGCAACCTACCCGCCACAATCCTAACCAACACCTTAGCATCCACATGAATAGGCCAGATGGGCTGGTATGCTCCACAGACAGTATGAGTGCCACCCTCCTAAGGGATACTGGTTACACCCGCTCCCTCCATAGACCATGGTGATTTCGCACCCTGCAGCACCCCATTGCGGTCCTCCATAGCAACCCCCCCTCTCACCCTGCATGACCTTATACGTGTTTGCCATGTAGCCATCCAGGGCCGGAGCCTTCCAGTCCGTAAAGGTCTTTGCCGCTCCCTTCACTCCCTCATCGGTTACCAGCATCCCCAATTCTTCCGCTACACCCTCCGTGAGCTTACTCAGACTACACCTTGCCACATACCCCTCCCTCATCATCCCTTCCCCTCGCAACTCACCACTGTGGATTGTTGTATGATACGCTACTGATGCCTTCCTACTGTCCTATCCCGTCGACACCATTGTCCCCTCTGTGTTGCACACACCTCCTATTGTGGATAGCTGCCGTCGTGCTGTCATCCTGCAGGCCATTCGCCCCCCTGCTCGGTTTTCCCCCTCATTCCACCCCTGCAGCACTGTAGTCCGGGCACAATGGTGTCTCCGCTGCCCTTACCTGATTACATTGCAGTCTCACCTTTAGGGGTGCACACAGACACACCTGTCACTCGCGCAACAATGACACATAGCAATGAGAGACATCTGGCCACCTTAGGAATGTTCAAACTGTTAACAACTTTATTTACATTGCCGACATTTGAGGGGCCCAGTCATCGCTGTCGTTCGTGGTTGTGGTAGGCCATGGCACGGGCCATCACAGGGCGGGTGTGCCATGTGTATCCCCACACTACCCACCCCGGGGACCCCTGTCACATGGTGGCTGGCCAGGTGCGCCACTGGCAATGCGCTCCTCCAGTGCACGCAGCCGGTCAGCCACCACGGTCAGGGTCGCCAGGACCTGCCCTTTGATGAGGGCGTGCTGCCTCTGGGCGTGCGCCTGGGCACGCACAGCCACAGTCAGGCACAGCCCGCACATGCAGCCGCACAGACACACATCTCCCCTTGTCTGTTTGGCTGCATGCACGGTGCGCCTGTCAACGGCCATGTGTGGCAGGCACATGTCCAGGAGGTGTGCATCTGGGTCATCATGGGGCAGGTAGCTGGTGCCCACATTGCCCTGTGGCAGCCCGTGCTGATGGGGACCTGCTTCAGCTGTCACCCCCATCCCTGCCCCCACCCCATCGTCTTCCCCCCCCTGGACCCAACCTGCTCCACCCCCATCCCGCCCACCTGGTCCCCCTCTAGCCCCTGGCTCCCAATCGCAGGCACCCCCTCCTCCCCCTCTGCCCCAACCGCCCCTATGCCTCCTCCCCCGCCTCCCCCACTCCCACCTCCCCCTCCTCCCCTGCTCCCACTACACCCTCCACCTCCATCTCCCCCGCTCCCACCTCCCCCTCCTCCTCCCCGTCCCCCTCCTCCCCCTCGTTGTGGGCTGCAGCACCCTCCAGGTCATCCCCCCCGCCGTTGTCTTCAGGCATGGGCTCCGAGGCGTGGACATCCTCCTGGCCTCTGTCACCGCCTTCATCCTCCGTCCCCACTGCAGCATCCTGCGCCTCTGGCACCGCTGGCTCCACGGCAGCACGTGCATCCGCTGTGGGAGAGGGGAACATGAATCATCTCCATGGTCACACATCAGCCACGGCACTCACATGCGTCCTGTGGATCTGACAGCCATTGCCCCACAGGGCCATGTCACATCACTCACCATCCCGTTGGGCCATCCGCTCCCGCTGGACATGCGCTACGAAGCGCGGGAACCTCGCCCTCAGCTCCCGTACCTTCTTCCGGAGATCCTCCACCTGTCGGGTTGAAAGCACACATTGACATTAGTGGACAAGAACCCTTTAGTGGACCACGATGCAACACAGATATATCTCTGTGTGTCAAAGGTGCCCGCCCCTATTGTCTGGTTCATTCATGCCCCATGCATTTGCCAGGGCCTCCCCCATGTGTGAACCATGCCAGGGCATGTCTGGCTTGGACCCTATGTGCCCTGTGTGTGGGCACATGCGACCCAGACAAAGCGCACACCTGTGGGCCATCTCCACACATTTGCCAGTGCCCATCAGCTAATGCCGGGTTGGTAGGTGGGCCTCTGCAGTGCACCCTGCTGCATCCTGGGGATATAGTTAAGCCCTGTGAACCCAAACAGGGGCAGTCAGCATAGCACCAGGATGGGAGATAGGGCTCTGCAGTGCACCCTGATGCATCCTGGGGATATAGTTGAGCCCTGTGAACACAAACAGGGGCAGTCAGCATAGTGCCAGGATGGGGGATAGGGCTCTGAGGTGAGGCCTACTGCATCCTGGAGATATAGTTGAGCCCTGTGAACCCAAACAGGGGCAGTCAGCATAGCACCAGGATGGGGGATAGGGCTCTGCAGTGCACCTTGCTGCATCCTGGGGATATAGTTGAGCCCTGTGAACACAAACAGGGGCAGTCAGCATAGCACCAGGATGGGGGATGGAGCTCTGAGTTGAGGCCTGCTGCATCCTGGGGATATAGTTGAGCCCTGTGAACCCAAACAGGGGCAGTCAGCATAGCACCAGGATGGGGGATAGGGCTCTGCATTGCACCCTGCTGCATCCTGGGGATATAGTTGAGCCCTGTGAACACAAACAGGGGCAGTCAGCATAGCGCCAGGATGGGGGATAGGGCTCTGAGGTGAGGCCTACTGCATCCTGGGGATATAGTTGAGCCCTGTGAACACAAACAGGGGCAGTCAGCATAGCACTAGGATGGGGGATGGAGCTCTGAGTTGAGGCCTGCTGCATCCTGGGGATATAGTTGAACCCTGTGAACCCAAACAGGGGCAGTCACCATAGCACCAGGATGGGGGATAGGGCTCTGAGGTGAGGCCTACTGCATCCTGGGGATATAGTTGAGCCCTGTGAACACAAACAGGGGCAGTCAGCATAGCACCATGATGGGGGATAGGGCTCTGAGGTGAGGCCTACTGCATCCTGGGGATATAGTTGAGCCCTGTGAACCCAAACAGGGGCAGTCAGCATAGCACCAGGATGGGGGATAGGGCTCTGCAGTGCACCCTGCTGCATCCTGGGGATATAGTTGAGCCCTGTGAACACAAACAGGGGCAGTCAGCATAGTGCCAGGATGGGGGATAGGGCTCTGAGGTGAGGCCTACTGCATCCTGGGGATATAGTTGAGCCCTGTGAACCCAAACAGGGGCAGTCAGCATAGCACCAGGATGGGGGATAGGGCTCTGCAGTGCACCCTGCTGCATCCTGGGGATATAGTTGAGCCCTGTGAACCCAAACAGGGGCAGTCAGCATAGCACCATGATGGGGAATAGGGCTCTGAGGTGAGGCCTACTGCATCCTGGGGATATAGTTGAGCCCTGTGAACCCAAACAGGGGCAGTCAGCATAGCACCAGGATGGGGGATAGGGCTCTACAGTGCACCCTGCTGCATCCTGGGGATATAGTTGAGCCCTGTGAACACAAACAGGGGCAGTCAGCATAGTGCCAGGATGGGGGATAGGGCTCTGAGTTGAGGCCTACTGCATCCTGGGGATATAGTTGAGCCCTGTGAACCCAAACAGGGGCAGTCAGCATAGCACCAGGATGGGGGATAGGGCTCTGCAGTGCACCCTGCTGCATCCTGGGGATATAGTTGAGCCCTGTGAACACAAACAGGGGCAGTCAGCATTGGGATAGGGCTCTGAGGTGAGGCCTACTGCATCCTGGGGATATAGTTGAGCCCTGTGAACACAAACAGGGGCAGTCAGCATAGCACCAGGATGGGGGATGGAGCTCTGAGTTGAGGCCTGCTGCATCCTGGGGATATAGTTGAGCCCTGTGAACCCAAACAGGGGCAGTCATCATAGCACCAGGATGGGGGATGGGGCTCTGCAGTGCACCCTGCTGCATCCTGGGGATATAGTTGAGCCCTGTGAACCCAAACAGGGGCAGTCAGCATAGCACCAGGATGGGGGTTGGAGCCCTAAGTTGAGGCCTGCTGCATCCTGGGGATATAGTTAAGCCCTGTGAACCCAAACAGGGGCAGTCACCATAGCACCAGGATGGGGGATAGGGCTCTGAGGTGAGGCCTACTGCATCTTGGGGATATGGTTGAGCCTTGTGATCACAAGCATGGCCAGGGACATACCCCTGTGTGTCTCTTGGCCTCTGGAATGGACCTGTGGTGTTGTGTGGATAGGGCACATCACTGAGGCTGCAACAGCTCCATATACCATTACATTGTACTGGGTACTCCATCTCTGTGGTGGTATGGGCTACCCCCTGGAGGCAGTGGGGTTCTATTTTAAGGGGGGTGGGGGGGTGGGGTTGCTGTTAGTCCCAGCAAGACACACCAACACATGACATTCCCTGGGAGTGTGTGGCTGATAGGTGGTTTGGTTACCAGGTGTTCTTCTTCACATCCTAGTTTGGGTTGCCTGTCCCCATGCACTTACCTCACGTGGGTAATCAGAACCTCTATTATACCTCCTGGTGAGGCGCTCCCAGGCCCTCCTCACTCTGGCCAGATTCTGCCTCTGGGATGAGCCTGGGGAGAGGCGATCCTGGCGGAGGCAGAATAACTCTGTCAGCAGGTAGATATTCGCCATGGTGATGGCAGGCTTCCTGGACATGGCAGCCATCTCCTCCAGAAATGTTTTTACTGCGTACCTGCGTGCGTACCCGCATGCGTACCCCCGTGCGTACCTCCGTGTGTACCTCCGTGCATACCCGCGTGCGTACCCGCACGCGTGGGCATTTCTCATTGTAACAGTTGGGGGGTGTTTTAAAGTTTTGATTGCTGCGACCAACTATACGTGTGATAGGCTGTGGCCTCTACGAAACTGTATGTTAGACCCTGATTTTAAACCCCCTACCCTTTAGAATTGCTGCTAAGACTCAGAATTTCCTGTTTGAGATGTCTGCTTATTGCAGAGTCTGCATGAGTCTGTGCAAATGAGTCTGCTTTAGACATTTCTCATTGGGATATGTTCACATTCCGTTGCCCAGAGATGTCCTCGCTGTATCTATCACTTTTCATGTGCCTTTTGATCAGCTGGCTTGAGAGGGGGAAATGGAGGGAGAGGCCCAGAGGGGGACTCTGATTGGGTAAGGGTGGGGGGGGGCATTTGCACCTATGGAGAGCTTGTGTGTATTTAACTTTTACCAGATGTCTATATGGTATTTGCTCCTGTTCATGCTTGCTCAGTCACTTTTGACCTCGTTTCTGTCTGGGCCTTGTGCACATTCCAGTGGCTTGGATTCTGTCAGTGACTCCTGGTATTAATTGGTTGCATACACTCCACTGATACCATGGGAATATACTCAGACAGCCCTACCACATATCACCACAGTGGGTACAAACCCCTAACCTCTGTCTGCACAGCCAGTGCATTTGCCAGTGGCCTGCATCTCTATAGCTACTGCTCCATGCCTGGCTGGCTACAGAGGGGCTGCAGATCACCACTCCAACCATCTGTTGTGGTTGCCAGGGTTGGATTGGACAAGCCACACCCATGATGCACTGCACATGCAGATCAGCAGTCTACAGAGGGTCCCGTGTTGCGGGGTGCACCCCTCCCCCAGCACCTCGGCCTGGTTGTGTGTCTTGACCATGTGAAACCCCACAGAACCTCAGCCTGGTGGGGGTTCTGACCATGTGTGTTACTGCCACAGAGTGGCTACCGTCCATCACAGCGGACGGGTCCCATGTTCACCCTGAGGGTGAGGTGGGGTGCCCAGCACCATTTCCACTGCACCTGGCATTTCTGCGATGGCCTATGCTACAGGTCCCCCTAGGTGCCTCTGTGTGATAGGTGGCCCCTGCAGATACCCTTTGCATTGGCCTGTGTCCATCTGTACATCACGTCTTACCCATGTGGACTGTGATACACCCTGAATAGTTCCTACACTGTGTGGGTACCCTGGTCACATGATTTCAGGTCCATGGGGGGTTTGTGCCCATAGGCGGTTTAAGTACTACCACCCAACCCACCTTCTGTGGTCAGGGTGGGAAACATGGTTTCCAACAAACGCGTCTGCATTTTACTCCCCTACACTGGTGACAGTAGAGGGTACCGTTCACGCCAGTCCTGCCAGGGATTGAATGCCCCACCAGGGCAGTCTATGCAGATCTGTATGCCTCACTACATTGGGCAGTGACAGACAGAAGACCTGGTACTGCACAGCTACCCCACACCACTATATGACATCCTCCAGCAGCAAGCAGAGTGAGTCACCAGCCGCTATACCCTGCAAGGTATTCCAGCCACACACATACAAACTGCAGTCAGCCTGCCTGCCTGCCTGCTAGTCCATAATGCATGTTCCTGGAGGTGCTGTGTGCACCCACACCTGGGATGTGCACACAATCACCAAGCAGATGGGTCAGTGATAGGGCTCCAGAGAATGGAGCCCACATATCTCACTTCAGGACACTGTGTAGCACTATGGGGGAACCCAGCTAAGCCGTGGTCACTGCACAGTCAGGGTGTGCATGATCACACAGCAGAACATGCCGTGGCCACCCTGTCCGTGTAGGTGGTGTGCAAGCCCTACAATGTCCCAGCCATTGCCCTGGGCCCTGTGCAGGTGCATCCTGCCCAGGCCGAACTCTCCAGCTATACCCACAGTACCTTGCTCCTCATTATGCACATTGCCAGGCCAATACTAGCGACAGTGATAGCGGTGTGTGCTGCAGAGGGTGTTAGCAAACGCAACACACTGGATAGACTGACGCACACCCCCACACATAAGTCAGTATAGGCTTTTTCCAGCCCAGGACACCGCACCAGTCCTGGGCACAGTGCAGGCGTGGCTAAGGTATGCTGTACTGTTGGGGTCTCTTCACAAGGTGGTGGACACTGTCAGGTTCCAGACGTGACACACACTCCACAGACATCTCAGAGTCTGGTATGGTACAGCACACTGGGCCGCTTGTGCTAACATTAGGGATTGCTATGTGCCAGTTATCATGGCAGACTTTTACTATCTGTGTACCGTATTCCCTGGTCTTGGGTGTTACTGCTAGGGTATGCATGTGCTAGTATTGGGGGATGCACACAGGGCCCAACATCCTGCCTCTCCAGGACGCAGTGGCTAATGGGGCCGGTGGGTGCGGGTGTTTCCACCCCTGTGGGTCATTGCTCTTGGACAGGGGTTCCCAACCGCAGTCCTGGTGGGCCGCACCATGTTCGGAATTTCATGATATTACTGATGACTATGCATGAGACACATCCAGATACCATGGGGGCCGCGCATCGACATACAGCACAGGCATCTTTATTGCAGACAGCATGGCACCGGAATGTTGATTGGACCTCCATGACTGCCTTTGGGGGACTCTGCTCTCGTTAATGCGCCTATTTGTGGTGTCTGTGCTCTGTGCGTTAAAATGTAGGTGTTGGAAGCATGCTTATTCTATCAGCACTACAAGGTTCCATCTTACCGGTTTCTTACTGGTAAAAGGTATGGGGGCGGAGTTGGCAGGGACCACAGCTCGGGATTGAACCAGTGACCTTCAGCTCCTGAGCACACTGGCTGTGCTTACTGTGCCACAGGGGCAGATCGTTCCCCAGGAGGTACCATGACTGTTTGTCCTTATGAGCCTATCAGTTGTAGTGCACAGCACCCACCTGGACCAGGCTGGGCCATGGTCTGCTGCAGGCAGGTGCCACTGCCCCCTCCACCGCCAGTACCCCTCCACCACCATGCTGCCATGCCCTTCTGCTGGTGGTGCTGGTGGTGGGCAGTCTCGGGCCATCCAGTGTGCATGTCAGAAGCTGCCTATAGTATGGGTAGTGGGGTAGGGGTGCCTAGATGGACTCCCACACTTCCCCCCAGCACCGCCTGCCATTGTTCTGTGCCCTTAGGGGTGGCTGCTGGGTACTGTCCCTTGTGACACTGTGGGGGACACACTCATGCCCATGTTGGGCTCGCAACAGATGCAGTCTGGCTCTACTGTTTATGCATTCCTATGGGCCACACTGAGCATCATCCTGGTCCCCACTGTGGCCCAGCTGCACCACAGCATGTGCCTCCTGCAGCCCTCTGCATCCCCTTTTCCAGCATCTGCCCAGTTGCCCGTTCCACCATGCCCACTCTGCTGTTGCAGGACATGTGCACACCATGGGGAACCTGTTCAGTAACAAGGGGATGCCCTGATCTGCACTATTTCACTGTGGCATCATTCACCGTCTATGGTGTCAGGGCATACACCCTTTCACAGTTGATATCTTTTTCTGAGGCTTTCTCAGTGGTATTTTTGGCTGTTTCCCATTGCTATCACTATTGGCTAGCTTGGTTATGTTATTTTCATCGTTTGTTATGGTCATTTTCACTGCTTATTTGCCCTTTTGTTCTGTGCACATGTATCACACTTATCATGTTTTGTGGGTTTCCCTGCCTATGCTGTACATTGCTGACGTTGAAATGGTTTCCCTCCCTGCAGATTTGCATCTACCGGCAGGTTTTCAATCGCGGTAGGATTCAGCCCTTGAGTTCACCGCATTGGGGTGCCTGGAGCCTCTCCCCGCCCACACTCCGCCCACACTCAGCCATTGACCCCTTCTCTCCGCCCTCTCTCCACCCTCTGCGGTGTTTTACCGCGCCGCGGACCCTTACGATCATTAACTACTGTTAACGCGCATTATGATACGTCAACGATCGTTAACGTCTCATAACACACGTTAACAGTGGTTAACGATCGTTAACATTACATAACGAGCGTTGTGTAACGTTAACGCACTTTAGTAAACATAAACCAATGTATGTTGTCAGTGTAAAGTGATACCTGCTATACATTGCCTTGGGTGAATCTCTTCATAAAGATGGTTAATGAACCCTGTCAATAAATAAATACATAGATAGATGACAGGAAGACCAAAAATAGAATTATAGTCATCAAAACCTCATCCGACTAGAACAAACATCTGAATAGAACAAACATCATCTGGATTAAGAAAACAGTTTAAGGGATAGTAATATATATAACTTGTTAAAATCATTTCTTACAACTGTGTGGTCTAGTCACTGTGATGCTGATGCCCATATGAGTCGGGGCCAGATTCCTCCATGGGTCATCCATTTCCATGCCCCTTTCACAACTGTGTCTTCTTATACTGCTCTTTCATAGCCCTTAACAACACGAAAGACTTATAGAAATGTTCTGTTCTCCTTTCACCTCCCCTCTTGGATTCCAGTAGTTCTGTCTCCCTCAGCAATGAACCTCTGCCATCAGGCAGGAGGGGGTGTCAAGAGGAAAAGAGAAGTGAGCCTGTTGACTTTAGAATGATCACACCATTGAACTTCTCTTCGGTAAACACTTTGGCCACAATATTCTGAAAGTATGTTCAGAGGTCCGTGCACGAGAATACCATTAGCATGCTACTGAAAACATTTTTACCATTCCCACACAAAATTATTTTGCAGTACTCATGATAAATTGTTAGTATATTCATACAAAACATTTTAGCATGAGTTTTCTTTTCATAACTCATCTTTGCATAATGGTAGAAAGATACTGAGTTATTTCCGATCGTGTTGAGTGCCACAGGCTTAATTAAGAGGAATTTCCAAGCACACCTTGATAAATTACCCTTACGCATAACATTTTACGAACTCCAGAGGGAGGCTCTCTTTGGCATGATCAAGTACTATGCTGAGTATCAGCAGTAAATTTGAGAGACTGAGATCATACCCCACATACCCTGGCTTAGAAGTGAGGTTCATGACTGTCATGGTATGTGCAAAACTAACTCATTTGGAGAAACTGCCCCAGTAGAATATGGTGGTAATAAATAAATTCTACATGATGAATAAGCTTGAATTATGTTTGCTTTTCTTTATATTTGAATACAATTATTTCAGCCAACATTCTGGGATGATTTTGCTATTCCAGACTATCTGAGAGTTTTTTCCCTTTATAATGTTAATTTCTTCCTCTTGTCTCACCTCATTGTTTGAGCTGGGGGAATTTGGTAAGCTGGAGCATTCCTCTTTGCCTAAGTGGAAAATCTTATAGGCTTTTTTTTCAATTCATGTAATCTTATTATAACGAAACAAGGGAAATTCAAACATCCTAGCATAGAAAACAAGAAGTAGTTCTCCCTGGTGAAATACCTGAATCAACCCTCTTCTTCAAATGGAGGGAATCACAGTCAAACTGAAAGGTCAGCCAACATTCTGGAGCACGAAGAGATGAAACATTCTGCCCTAGAGGAAAGGACTGTCTCTATGCATAGAAAAAGATAAACTTGATTCCAGCGTATCTACTTCTTTAAATTATCACAGAGAGCTTTTATATTGCATCCCCTGATACTATACACATTTCTTCAAGAATAGCATAAAAGAGAATAGGAATTGAGTGATAAAAACATGTGATCTGCAATATTTATCTGATATATTTTACTCTCTTTTGACATACAATAAGTTTTTTTTCTAACTTGTGGCAGCTATCAATCGTTTCATTTGTATTCATTGGTAGTGCGCATAGTAACAGTATATGACGACAGATAAAGATCAGTATGCCCCATCTAGTCTGCCCAGTAAGGTGGCTAGAATAATTGTACCCACCGTTCCGTGAAGGTCACCCCCCTCTATGTGTTGAAATATAAAAGATATTTAAGTTTATTTTGATTTTATCCTCTTGCTATAAAGGGATCTACTGTGTTACCTAGTCAAAGAACTCAAATCAAATTTGGTTGGCATGATCGTCCTTTGATAAAACCATATTGCCTCTGATCATGCAAACCATTGGTTTCTAGAAAGTTCACTATCCTTTCTTTCATGAGTGCCTTCATTACTTTTCTTGCCAGCCTATGGTTTGCAACTCTTCCCTATTACCACTTTTGCGACGAGTTACCACATCAGCCTTTCTCCTGTTCTATGGAACCTCTCCTATTTCCAAGGATCTATTAAAAATATCTTTTAAGTGGACAAGTAGCCTAATGGTAAGACTATTGGATTGGTAGCCAAAATAACAGGGTTTGATCCCCACTAGCACTCGTTGTAGCATTGGGCAAACACTTAATCCTACATTGCCTCAGAGGAAAGGCCTGGCAATCTACTTCCAGTCACACTGCCAAGAAAACCCAGGGGCTGCTGCATCACCAGGAGTTAGCATTGACACAAAGGCCCTGCCAGAACCTCTCTTAGCTCTAAATATCCTGGGATGTAACCCATCCGGTCCCATGGCTTTGTTCACTTTTAGTTTTGCGAGCCGTTGAAAAGCATCAACTTCTGTGAATGGTGTGGTATCTACTCCATTCGCATTTGTATTTTTGTCAATCATATGTGATCCTTCTCCAGGACTTTCATTAGTGAATACAGAACAGAAGTATTTGTATAGCATTTTCACTTTTTCAAAGTCACTTTCCACAAATTCGTCCTCAGCACTTTTAAGTCTTGCAATTCAACTTCTCATCTTCCTCTTCTTCTGAAAATACCTGAAAAACGTTTTCTCACTATGCTTCAGATCTTTAGCCATCTTTTCTTCTACCTTTGTTTTGCTATTCTTATTTCTCTCTTTGTCTCTTTAAGCTTTATCCTGTATTCTTTATTGTGTTCCTGGCTATTCTACTAAAGAGGGCTTTAAACTAGATTCAGTGGGGATGGGTGAAGAAAGACCCCAGGTAAGTGAAACATTAAATACCTTTATGGAAATGGGCGAAAGGGGCAACATATGGAAAGCAGTGTGTATAAATGACCATAGCATCTTTGCTAGTGATATAGCGGAAGGGCTGTCGGGTAAGGTTTGCCTCTTTGCGGATGATACCAAAACCTGCAATACAGTAGACACCCAGGAAGGTATAGATAACATGAGGAGGGATCTAGCAAAGCTTGAAGAATGATCTAGACTTTGGCAGCTGAAATTTAATGTTTAAAAATGCAAGGTCATGCATCTGGGCTGCAGCAATCCAAGGGAGCAATATAGTATAGGGGGTGAATTATTTTTGTCCACTAAAGAAGAGCGGGATCTAGGCGTGATTGTGTCTGATGATGTTAAAGTAGCTAAACAGGTAGAAAAGGCAATAGTGAATGCTAGAAGGATGCTTGGGTGCATAGGGAGAAGAATGACCAGCAGAAAAAAGGAGGTGATAGTGCCTCTGTATATAAGTCTTTGGTGAGAACTCATTTGGAATATTGTGTGCAATTCTGGAGACCGCACCTTCAAAAGGATATAAACGGACTGGAGTCAGTGCAGAGGGTGGCTACTAAAATGGTTAGTGGTCTTCATTATAAAGCATATGAGGACAGACTTAAGGATCTTAATATGTACACTTTAGAGGAAAGGCGGGATAGAGGTGATATGATGAGACGTTTATATACCTCCGTGGTATAAATGCACAGGAGGAAAGCCTCTTTCGATTGAAAGCAAGCTCTGCTACTAGGGTACATGGGATGAGGGTGAAAGGGGATAAATTCAGGAATGATATGCGGAAATATTTCTTTACGGAAAGAGTAGTGGATCCGTGGAATAGTCTCCCATTGGAGGTGGTAGAGATGAAGACAGTATCTGAATTCAAAGATGCATGGGGCAAACACAGAGGATCTCTAAAGGAAAAAGGGGGACTGTTGTAGTGGTCAATATGGAAGGGCAGACTAGATAGGCCATGTGATCTTTTTCTGTCACCATGTTTCTATGTTTCTATCTTTGTAAGTTTCCTTTTTGTGTGATCTTCTGAATTTTGTGAAAGCTGTGTTTTTGCCTTTATTTGTGCAGCCACTTTTTTTAGAGAACCGTATAGGTTTCCTTTTCCTATTGTTTTTATTTACTGTCCTCATATATCTATATATACGTTGGCCCTTTTATTGCCTCCTTTAGTTTAAACCACTGTAATTCAACTTCCCTTATCTCCTCCCACTCTGCGAACTCCTCCTTCAGCTACATTTTACTGAAGTCAACATTTGTGAATTCTAGAACTTTGAGTTTGCTGTGATTGGACTCTGCGATAGCTTTTACTTCAAACCACACAATGTGATGATCACTGCTGCTCACATTGGCAACCACTCTGAAATTTGGAACGCTATCTCCATTGGTGAGTACTAGTTCAAGTGTTGAATTTTGTCTAAGCAATGCTTCTTGGAAGGCATCCACAATCTTTTTACTTCTTTCCAGATTTGCAAAAAGAATACTTTAATCCATTTCTGGTAGATTAAAGTCACCCAATTTGAACACTTCTTCCTTCATTGCTGCCTTTGCAATATCAATAAGTTGGAGACCTTTAGACTACACTAATATGGATGATTGTGCCATCTCCTCTTCCAATCACAATCCACAACACTTCTTTTCCCCATGTTCCTGCATTTCAGCAGCTTTAACCCTGGAATTACCGAGATTTTTTGCACACACTGAATACCGTTGGGGTCATAAATGACCCCACGACGAATTTTAATTGTTAACCATGAAAAATTTAAACTAAACAGACAAAATATTATTCTGAATTAATTATTTATTATATGAAGGTTAAATGTTTTGAAATGTAATGCTTTATCACAAAATTACATGAAGAAGAGTTGCCATGAAAGCAGTTTTTGCATGCACTTGATGAACACAGTAAAGTACTACAGTCATTTGCATGAGACACAGACAATTTCTGAATGTTCTTTGCAAACATTGTGCTTGCAGGAGGCGCAAACTATTTTGCTTTTCTTGCCTTTTTCTCTGGAACAGCAGTGACATCTTGCCCTTTTCTTTGGGATCCTGACATTGCAAACCGCATCAGTGGCTTCTTCAATGCTGGAAGAAGTCTCACTGCAATTACTCTGAAGCAGCTGCTTTCCTAATTCCAAGAGGAATAGACGACGTCTGTACTTTGACTTGGACTGCCATTCTGGATTTAGTGACATCCAAACAATGAAGGCGTTCAAAGCACTGATGTCCAACATGTTGTAGAAGATTGTCACTGGCCAGTGTCTTGTCATTCGTTTTGTGGTATACGTGCGCAACATTTGATCTTCCTATCTATCATGCGCGTTTTTTTGTCTGGACGTGTGTTATCTACTTCTTCTTCATCATGCAAACTGCTCAGAAGAACAACCACTTTTCCTTTCTTCGGGCAATAGGAAACCAGAGTGGCGTCATCGCAAAAGACAAACAGTGAAGTGAATACCTCTCGGCCCTTTGCTGTTACAAATTCTGGAGGTAATTCTTTTCTGTTCTTTCGAATTGTCCCCAAAAGTGTCATTTGTTTTTCTAGCAATTTCCGTGACAGGGATAAACTGCAGAAGAGATTGTCAACAGTAACATTTCTGCCAGATCGCATCAATCCTTCAGTGAGTTGCAGCACAACCCTTTCACCCTGATTCTGTTCCCTGTTTTGTCCGAGTTCCCTTCCTGTATATACTTGAAGAAGCAGAACATATGACGTTGCACTGTCACACAACATCCATAGCTTTATGCCATATTTCCCAGGTTTGCTGGGAATATATTGTCTGAACGGAACACGGCCACGAATTGTAAGCAGTTGCTCATCCACGGTAACATTTTCACCAGGAACAAAGGCGTCACTTAGTGCGGTAAACGTGACTAACGCGCGTTATACGACGTTAATGACCGTAAGTGCTGTATAACGCACGTACCGACGCGCTAACGACCGTTAACGTAATACTACGCGCGTTAAGCATAGTTAACGGTCGTAAAGTCCCGCGGCGCGTTAAAACAACGGAGAAGGTGGAGAGTGGGCGGAGAGAAGGGGTCAATGGGCGGAGAGTGGGCGGGGAGAGGCTCCCCTCACACTAACGTACTGAATTCCTGAGCTCAATTCCAACGCAAATGAAAACCTGTCGTTAAAGGCATTTAAAGGGAAGAGAAACCATTTCCGTCAGGAATGTACAGAAAAACCGGGGAAACCCACAAACGTGAGCAGTGTGATACATGTGCACAGAACAAAATTTCACATAAAACGTTAAAAATGACCACAAGAAACATTTTAAAAAGCATAATTCAGCTGGGCAACAGTGATAGCAATGGGCAACAAGGAACAACACTCCCTGGAAAGCACCAAAACACAATGAAATGATGTGTGGAAGGGTCTACGCTCCGCAGACCCTTTCAAAGATCATTTCATTGTAATGGAGCTGTCCTGGGAGTGTTGTGTAATGTTTCCCAATGATATCATTGTTGCCCAGCTTGGTTATGGGTGTGTGCCCCTTTTGTGAGGTTTATGTGCACCTTTGTCTGCATACAAGGTAAATGAGGCCACAGTAAACCTGTTGCAGAGCAGGGTTTGTGACTCATCAGGCCGGTTTAACTAACTCCAGGGACTACACTGTCTCTGTGGCCACAGTGTGGTGCAACAGACACAGCCAGTGCCTGTAAGACCAGAGGGTCACAGGTTCAAATCCCAGCTGGGGCTCCTGCCAACCCAGTCCCCATAGTTTTACCCACCACTAAACAGTGATAGTAAAGACACTTCTTTATTGCAGAGAACATACGCATGGCCTATATTTTACCACACCAAACACAGACACCAGAAACAGGCACATTACCTAAAGCAGAGTCCCGAAAATGCAGTCCTGGAGGGCCCCACACCATTCCGGTTTCATGCTGCCTCTAATAAAGATTCCTGTGCTGCATAGCTATGCACCACCCCCATGGTATGCAGATGTAGCTCATGCATATTTATGAGGGACAGCATGAAAACCCGAACAGTGTTTGGAACAACAGGACTGGAGTTGGGGAACTCTGCCGTAAAGCAGCAGCCAACAGGGCCACACACCCACCCACAGGCCCCATTGGCCAATGCCACCTGGAGAGGCAAGACATTGGGCCCTGCCTGTATCTCCCAATACTAGCAGTTGCATACCTTAGCAATGCCACCCTACACCTGGGTATATGGTACACAGCTATCAAACGTTTCCTCTGATAACTGGCAGATATCAATTCCTACGTTAAGCACATTTTGCTCATTGAGCTCCACCATAACAATCATTCTGATGTCTGCGGTGTGTGCTGCAGGTCTGGTCTCTGACAGTGTTCACCACGCTGGGGAGTGACCCCCCAACAGTCTTGTGTACCATATCCATGCCTGTACTATGCCCAGGACTGGTGTGGTGGGTATGGCTGCTGACCACCTCTATAGTAGCACAATGCTGGCATAGGTGTGGGGGTGGCTGTCTGTCTATCCAGTGTGTGGTGGCTGCAAACACCTTCCACAGCCCACACTGCCAGCAATGTTGCCAGTATTGGGCTGCCAATGTGCATAATGAGGAGCAAGGTACCATGGGTATAGGCCGGACAGGGTGGCCTGGCCAGGGTGCATCTGCACAGGGCATAGGGCAGTGACAGGCACATTGTAGTGTCCGGCCACCACCTACACAGTCAGGGGGACCTCAGTATATCCTGCTGAGAGATCACTCTCACCCTGACTGTTCAGTGACCACAGCATGGCTAGGCACTCCCATAGTGCTATCTAGTATTTCTCTCATGTGATAAATATGGGTTTCCTTTTGGGGCCCAGTCACTGATGTATCTGCTTGCTGTGTATGCTGACATCCCAGTTCTGGGTGCAGGTATCTCCATTGGGCACTAGCAGACTGTTTGCAGCTGGTAGGTGTTGTGATGGAGTGGCTTGCAGGGTGCAGTGGCTGATGGCTTGCACCAGGGGAATATCAGATAGTGGTGGGGTGCAGCATACCATATCCAGGCCTAATGTCTGTCTGCTATTGTGTTATGGCTGTGTACAGAGCTGCATTGACTGCCCTGTGGGGTGTCTGTTCCTCAGCAGGACTAGGGTTAATGTTCCCCTCTACTGCCACCTTTGCAGGGAGGTAGACTGTGGATCTTTTGATGGGAGGCCCTGTTTGCCACCCTCAGCCCTGGGGGAGGGGGGTGATGGTGCATGGGGGCTACACCTGACTGAAACAGACAGAGATGTCCAAGGTGTTCCTGCAGAAACTACCTATCTCACACAGTAACACTGCTTTGGACCTGCACCATGGACGGTGCTGTGGACCTAGTGCTGGGCACCTCACTGCACCCTCAGGGTGAGCACAGTACCCGCACAATTTGACGGTGTGTAGCTACTCTGTGCCAGTACAACACACGGTCGGTACCCCCTATCAGGCCGAGGTGCTGTGGGGGTGCACATGGTCAGTTCCCCCTACCAGGCCGAGGTGCTGTGGGGGTGCATTCCCCATGGTGTGTATCTGTGGACAGCTGATTTGCATGTGCAGTGCATCATGGGTGTGACTGGCATAATCCAACCCTGTGAAACTCCAGCACCTGCTCACAGGCTCTGCTAAACCATAGGGCATCACACGTACATCTGTTAGCATAATGCATAGGTGCAAGACACCCTACAGAGTCTGTAATATAAGATGCCCACACTGGTAAAAACACACGTACCCACGCACGTAAAAACACACGTACCCACGCACGATTGTACGCGCGCAGCTACGCATGGGGCTACGCACGTACCAATGCACGCAACCTCGCACGCACCAACGTACGTGGCTAGGCACACTCCGAGGGTATTTTTCTGACACCAATACTCAACGTAACGAAAAACATGCCTCCTCTTTCCCTCTGTAATGTACAGGGTGATGCCTGGGACAGCCTTCAGCGTTAGGCACACTGGGAACTCGAACCCATGCTGCCTGTAACAGCGGTCAGTACCGTAACATTGTGCTACAGCTCTGTTTCAGTGCTTTGTGTCTGTACGTCTTCTTACGTTTAACGTGCAGTAACGCGCCATGGCGCCCGGTAACGCTCGTTAATTTTTTTAACGCGCGTTAGTGGTGACGATGTACCGCCCATGTCCTTATTTGGGGTTTCTGTCACTACCGCAGCTCCTAACGCGAATTGCACTAACGCAGTTTAGTAAACATACCCCTTAGAGTTGCTTCCCAGGTATCAAAATATGTCTGATTTGAGCAAGCTTATCCATGCCTCATTGTTCACATCTGTTGGTTGCATCATCAAATCTGAGAGCACAAGACATTTGCTGAAAATGGTTACGGGCCATATTTTTGCCGAAAACAGAACAACCATCTTCAAGTTTCCACAACTGAACTATGGATTCATTTCTTGACTTGCACATGCCTGAGAGGATCAGAAGTCCAAGAAAATGTTTAAATTCTCTGTCTGTCAAATCTTTCCAGGTGTCGTCATAAATGCGTCTTCCTTGTTTGCTCGTCCACATCATGATTTCATTCAATAAGTTCTTCCTCATGAACAAGTGGAATGCTGTGAGAGGGCCATCAACATTTCGTACAGCATACCTTGAAGGACCTTGTTGTATGGGCATGACATAAGCTCTAGCATATCTTCCAGCAGCTTGCTTTATAGGTTTCCTGTTCCATGATGTGGCATCCTTAGATACATAGGCTTCAATGGCAACATTTGTGCTTATAGTTGATGACCTCTTAGCTTCTCTACGACCACAACTAAGATTCCTCACAGATGATACTGACACCGAGGACTCCTGCCTTCTTCCCCGTCCAGCACAGCCTCGACCATTGCCTCGACCTGTAACTTGACTCTTTGCTGCAGGCGATGTTACCGGCTCAACATCAGTCTCGCATTCACTTGGCGACCAACTGCTGTCGCCATCTGAATCATGACTGTCATCATCAGATTTATCGCCCGAACTTGGCTGATATGCTTCTTCGCTTGCTGAATATTCTGCATCATCAGATGACTCAAAGCCGTCACTGTCAGCATCTCGTTGTAATATTTCTCTTACTTGGGCAGCTGAATACTTTTGTTTTGACATCATAAACAATAACCTAAAATAAATAAACAAAGATAAAGTTGAATAAAATGCAAAGAAGTTTTACTATAGGTGTACAATAATCGTGATGAATGAGCTGAAAGCCTTTAAATTTCATCAGAAATAATGAGAGAACGTATGATATCAATTACAGAAAATATGTAATTTTCATAAAATAAGAGTACAAAAAATAAATGATACATAATTAATGATAAATACATTTGTCAGATCAAAAAATTCACAAAACTGCAAATTTTATCATGATCCATACCGGACGTAAGCAACTGGGGTCAATAATGACCCCACTGGTACTCTGTGCTGCAATTCATCACTAGCGTCACCTAGCAGATGAAAATTATTCCTCTCATGGTGCAATATAAAGAGAATATTGACATGTGAAATGTCATAAAAAGATTGCATTCTTGAACAACTAGTTTCCGAGATACGCGTTGCGAAACTTGCAATGGGGTCATTTTTGACCCCATCATTACTCCCAGGGTTAATATTGCTTTTGACATATAGAGCTCCTCCTCCTCCTTTTTTGCCTTCTCTTCTAAATAAATTTGTTTTTGCTGGGAGTCACATCATGAACTTGTTTTTTTCCATGCATCACCCTCTTTCCCTAGTTAAAATGTTTGTCCACATTAGAACATAGGATCCTTTTGCCTGCCACAGAAAGATGCAGCTATCAACACGGTATAGCCTCTTGTTGTTCCATCTATTGCTCCACTTGCCTATATATCTAAATCCTTCTTGTTTACACCAGGTCTGGAGCCACATATTAAAGTTGGTTAAGTGATGTAGCCTTTCTTCCCCTTATCATGAACGGGTAGAACTTTTGCGAATGTTATAATGTTGACAATAGGTTTAAGTTTCTCTCTCAGAATCTGAAAGTCCCTATATACTGTAGAGGTACTGTTTCTAGCCAGGTCATTTGTACCCAAGTGGATAAAAACATCAATTTTAGAATGCTTACTTTCCGCACTGATTATGCTAACTGCTGACTGAAGAACCTGGGAGGCATTTGACCATCTGATGTCCCTTGGACTGTCTTCCCAAGTTAATCACTCTGATGATGGAGTCTCCAAACAGTGTGATTGTTTGTTCATGTTTGGGGCATTACCAGTAGATTTCATATTAACCTTCGCATTTAAGGCCACTTCAGTTTCCACTAATGGGGCACTCTCATTTTCCAAGGTGGAGAAGACATTAAGCAGGGATATCTCTTGATGGAGAAGGTGACTCCATGTTACAGATCACAACCTACAAGAGCCCACTGTGATCCATTTGTTCCTGGGGTGTTGATTCTTTGGGGGAGCAGTGATGGATTGCTTTCAATGTGTATCCTAGGGGAGGTGTGTTTCATTGCAAAAACAATCAGATGGTGTAGAGAAGATAGCATTCCATCATCCCCAGTACTCAGCACAATGTCAACGATAGCTACAGTGGGATTTTAACCCTAGCTGCCCTGTTCCTAGCTCACTGTTCTAACCATCAGGCTATCCTAGACATCTAGATAGATTATCCTAGATGTCCAGGTAGGTTATCCTAGACGTTGAGTTCTGACTTTTTCTAGAAGGATATTTTCTCTCTAGGAAAAATGGGTGGGGAAGACATACAGTTGTAGTACAAAGTTGCATTCAGGACAGTAGGTATTTCCCTATCCCTGGAGGATTTACAATCTAAATATGTGCTGAGAAAATGGAGGGTTAAGTGACTTGCTCAGGGCCACCAAGAGCATCAGTGGGATTTCAATCTTGGTTTCCCTGGTTCTGAACCAATTCTCTAACAAAATGATGGCATATTTATTTGGATTGGCCCCGTCAAATCTCTCCATAGATATGCATACAGATTACCTTACAGAATCAAATACCCACCATGTTCCTCAACCAAACATTTCAGAGTTATAACACTGACTTACAGGGTTGTAACTATTGCTCTGTGCAGATTGCACTTAGTTATTGTTTTGTAGATCCAATATAATGTTACTACTGTGATTTTGGGTTTTAACTCCAGCTTTGTGAGGTGACCACATGTACTGATGGAATTCCCATTGAAATATTACAGCAATCAAACGAACGTAGCTCTAACGATACTTGCAAAACTGACTGACTGGAAACTATATGTGTTCATACCAAGACTAAAGAAAGATGATCCAATTAACTGTGGAAATTATCATACAATCACTCTGATCCCACACACCAGCAAGATTCATTTGGTGGAGACTACAGCCATACCTGGAGCAAGAACTTCCTAAGTGCAAGCAGGTACAAGAGACATCATCACTGATGTGAGATGGATCCTTAAAAAGACAAAAAAATGCAAAAAGGTTATGCATATGTATTTTATTGACTACAGCAAATCATCAAAAGCTCTGGGCTACATTAAGAAGCCTGGGTATCCCAGAACTCCTGATAGTTCTCATGTACAACTTTTGCGTTGATCAAGAAGCATCAGCTTGAATAGAACAAGGAAAAACAGAATCATTTAAAATCAGCAAAAGTGAATGACAAGGCTGCATGCTTTCTCCATACCTGTTCATACCTGTTTATATGCAGAACACTTCAACAGAGAAGCAAGACTGTATGAAGACAGCTGAGGTGTTAAGATTGGTAGTAGATTCATCAAAAACCTTGGCTTTGCTGATGTTTACCACTTCACTGACTAAAAGTGAAGATGACCTGAAACATCTGCTTATCAAGAGCAAGGAACATAGTCTTTTTAAAATTATTTTATCTTTATGCATTTTACAAATATTCAAGCACAAAAATTGAAAGGAAAAGGTTTCAAGGTTACAAAAAATTAAAGAAAAATGACAACAAGGAAAACATAATACCTCCAAAAGCCCACTAGCCCAACAATCAGGGGATCTAAGACAATAGGAAACCAAATGCATGACCTTGCATTTTTTAACATTAAGGGGTATGTTTACTAAAGTGCGGTAAACTTGAATAACGCGCGTTGTATGACGTTAACGATCGTAAGTGCAGTATAACGCGCGTAATCACGCGCCAACGACCGTTAACGTCATACTACGCGCGTTAACTGCACGTAACAATCGTAAAGCCCCGCGGCGCGTTAAAACAGCGCAGAAGGTGGAGAGTGGGCGGAGAGAAGGGGTCAATGGGCGGAGATTGGGCAGGGAGAGGCTCCCCTCTCACTAATGCGCTGAATTTCTGAGCTCAATTCCAACGCGAATGAAAACCTGCCGTTAAAGGCATATTACAGGGAAGAGAAACCATTTACGTCAGCAATGTACAGCAAAACCGGGGAAACCTACAAAACGTGAGCAGTGTGATACATGTGCACAGAACAAAAGTTCACATAAAACTTTAAAAATGACCACAAGAAATATTGTAGAAAGTATAATCCTGCTGGACAACAGTGATAGCAATGGGCAACAATGAAAAACACTCCCAGGAAAGCTAAAAAAAAAAAAAATGATGTTTGGAAGGGTCTATGCTCCGTAGACCCTTTCAAAAAGCATTTCATTTTATTGGAGCTTTCCTGGGAGTGTTTTTCATTGTTGCCCAATGATATCATTGTTGCCCAGCTCGATTATGGGTGTTTGCCCCTTTTTTAGAGGTCTGTTTGAGGTTTATTTGCACTTTTGTCTCCATACAAGGTAAATGAGCCCACAGTAAAATTGTGCAAAGCAGGGTTTCTGACTCGTCAGGCCAGTTTTCCTATCTCCAGGGACTGCACTGTCTCTGTGGCCACAGTGTGGTGCAATGGACACAGCCAGTGCCTGTAAGACCAGAGGGTCACAGGTTCAAATCCCAGCTGGGGCTCCTGCCAACCCAGTCCCCATAGTTTTACCCACCATTAAACAGTGATAGTAAAGACACTCCTTTATTGCAGAGAACATACGCATGGTTACTACGCCTATATTTTACCACACCAGAAACAGGCACATTACCTAAAGCAGAGTCCCGCAAATGCAGTCCTGGAGGGCCCCACACCATTCCGGTTCCATGCTGCCTCTAATAAAGATGCCTGTGCTGCATAGCTATGCACCACCCCCATGGTATGCAGATGTAGCTCATGCATATTTATGAGGGACAGCATGAAATCCCGAACAGTGTTTGGAACACCAGGACTGGAGTTGGGGAACTCTGCCGTAAAGCAGCAGCCAACAGGGCCACACACACACCCACAGGCCCCATTGGCCAATGCCTCCTGGAGAGGCAAGACATTGGGCCCTGCCTGTATCTCTCAATACTAGCACTTGCATACCTTAGCAATGCCACCCTACACCTGGGTATATGGTACACAGCTATCAAACGTTTCCTATGATAACTGGCAGATATCAATTCCTACGTTAAGCACATTTTGCTCATTGAGTTCCACCATAACAATCATTCTGATGTCTGCGGTGTGTGCTGCAGGTCTGGTCTCTGACAGTGTTCACCACCCTGGGGAGTGACCCCCCAACAGTCTTGTGTACCATATCCATGCCTGTACTATGCCCAGGACTGGTGTGGTGGGTATGGCTGCTGACCACCTCTATAGTAGCACAATGCTAGCATAGGTGTGGGGGTGGCTGTCTGTCTATCCAGTGTGTGGTGGCTGCAAACACCTTCCACAGCCCACACTGCCAGCAATGTTGCCAGTATTGGGCTGCCAATGTGCATAATGAGGAGCAAGGTACCATGGGTATAGGCCGGACAGAGTGGCCTGGCCAGGGTGCATCTGCACAGGGCATAGGGCAGTGACAGGCACATTGTAGTGCCCGGCCACCACCTACACAGACAGGGTGACCTCAGTATATCCTGCTGAGAGATCACTCTCACCCTGACTGTGCAGTGACCACAGCATGGCTAGGCACTCCCATAGTGCTATCTAGTATTTCTTTCATGTGATAGATATGGGTTTCTTTTTGGGGCCCAGTCACTGATGTATCTGCTTGCTGTGTATGCTGACATCCCAGTTCTGGGTGCAGGCATCTCCACTGGGCACTAGCAGACTGTTTGCAGCTGGTATGTGTTGTGATGGAGTGGCTGATGGCTTGCACCAGGGGAATATCAGATAGTGGTGGGGTGCAGCATACCATATCCAGACCTAATGTCTGTCTGCTATTGTGTTATGGCTGTGTACAGAGCTGCATTGACTGCCCTGTGGGGTGTCTGTTCCTCAGCAGGACTGGGGTTGATGTACCCCTCTACTGCCACCTTTGCAGGGAGGTAGACTGTGGATCTTATGATGGGAGACCCTGTTTGCCACCCTCGGCCCTGGGGGAGGGGGGTGGTGGTGCATGGGGGCTACACCTGACTAAAACAGATAGAGATGTCCAAGGTGTTCCTGCAGAAACTACCTAGCTCACACATTAACACTGCTTTGGACCTGCACCATGGCCTCTTTCAGCCATGGACGGTGCTGTGGACCTAGTGCTGGGCACCTCACTGCACCCTCAGGGTGAGCACAGTACCCGCACAATGTGACAGTGTGTAGCTACTCTGTGCCAGTTCAACACATGGTCAGTACCCCCTACCAGGCTGAGGTACTGTGGGGGATGCACCTGATCACTTCCCCCCTACCAGGCTGAGGTGCTCTGGGGGTACATTCCCCATGGTGTGTATCTGTGGACGGCTGATTTGCATGTGCAGTGCATCATGGGTGTGACTGGCACAATCCAACCCTGGGTAAATCCAGCACCTGCTCACAGGCTCAGATACACCATAGGCCATCACACATACATCTGTTAGCATAATGCATAGGTGCAGGACACCCTAAAGAGTCTGTAATATTAGGTGCCCACGCTGGTAAAAACACACGTACCCACGCACGATTGTACACACGCACCAATGCACTAGCTACGCACGTACCAACGCACGTGGCTAGGCACACTGCGAGGGTGTGCTTCTGGCACCACTACTCAACGTAAAGAAAAACATGCCTCCTCATTCCCTATGTAATGTACAGGGTGATGCCTGGGCCAGCCTTCTTTGTTAGGCACACTGGGGACTCGAACCCATGCTGCCTATAACAGCGGTCAGTACACTAACCATTGTGCTACAGCTCTGTTTCAGTGCTTTGTGTCTGTACGCCTTCATACGATTAACACGCAGTAATGCGCCATGGCGCCTTGTAACGCTCGTTAGTTTTTGGAACGCGCGTTAGTGGTTAGGATGTCCCGCCCATGTCCTTTTTTTGGCTTTCCTTTCACTAACGCGGCCCCTAACGCGATTTGCACTAACGCAGTTTAGTAAACATACCCCTAAATCTCAGTTGCCAAATTCTAGACCATTCTTCAAGCTTAGCTAGATCCCCCCTCATGTTATCTGCTGTTTTTTTTTATTGCAAATATAGAATTCTAAGGGTTGGTTAAACTTTAGGTATTGGGAAAATTGCTAATTGCTGGTCCTACATTATGTTTGGGGATAGTCAAACTGCTTGATTTCCTTGTGTAGCCTTAATAGTTTCTGAGTGTGCCCACAGTTCAGGCATAAGCCTACTGGGGCAGGGACACTTCTAAGAAAAATCAGCTACTTGGTATAGAAATACTTACTTTGCAAGGGACCAACAGAGGCCTTTGCACAGGGGGCTGATAGACCTACAAAGGTATATTTTGGGTATTTCTGGTTCATTGCTTGAAAGGCATCTCCCAGGGAGGGGCTACTTTAGATCATCAGACACCTGGCTTCACATACCGGTCACAGCCTGTCTGAAAAAGCCAGAGCTGCACAAGACACAGATAAGCTTATTCCTTTTTATCTCTGCTGTTTTTTTTTTATTGCAAATATAGAATTCTAAGGGTTGGTTAAACTTTAGGTATTGGGAAAATTGCTAATTGCTAGTCCTACATTGCATTTGGGGATAGTCAAACTGCTTGATTTCCTTAACAGCTTCTGAGTGTGCCCACAGTTCAGGTATAAGCCTACTGGGGCAGGGACACTTGGGTTCCCGCCTACCCTACCCACCTCTGGGGCTGCATTGCCTATATAGTGGCCAATAGCTTGGGATATGCCCAAATTTTCATAACCAGCATGTCTTGTATTCAGTGCAATACCTGCGGTACTTTCATTCCCAGAAGAATCATTTGGAGTCTAAGAGCATGTCCTATGTGCCGAAGGTCATCTGCCATGTATAACGAATTGATTCTACTAAGAGAAGACCCAACTGCCATGCATAAAGAATTGTCTCTACTGAGGAAAGAACTTACTGCAATGAAGCACACCTCTTCTAGGATACAGACTGAACAAAGTCCACCACCGCGCCCACGAAGAGTCAAACACACCAGGAACAAATGGATCACAGTGGGTTCAGGTAGATTGCGATCTGTGACACAGAGACATCCTATACACCAAGAGATATCCCTACATAATACATTCTCTGCCTTGGTTAATGAGGATGCCCTGTCCAAAGAAACTGAATGGCCCTTAGAGGAGTCAGTCAATGCTCAATCTCCTGCTAAAGCACCAAATATGAAAAACTCACCAAACAGAAAACTACTACTACTTGGAGATTCCATCATCAGAGACACCAACTTGGGAACACAGTTCAAAGGAGAGAAGAAAGTCAAATGCCTCCTAGGCTCCTTAGCCGGCAGGAATACAAACCAAATTATTGATGTACTCAGCGCGGAAAGCAAACACTCCAAACTTGATGTTGTCATCCACTTGGGTACAAATGACCTGCTAGAAATAGTGCCTCTACAGTCCAAAAGGACTTCCAATCTCTGGGAGAAAAACTCAAGCCCATTGTTAACACTGTAGGATTCTCAGAAGTTCTACCTGTTCTAGGTAAGGGGGCAAAAAGGCTAAATCGCATTAACAGCTTTAATGCATGGCTCCAGTCTTGGTGCAAACAAGAAGGATTCAGATTTATTGGCGACTGGGAAAACACATGGACCAACAAGAAACTATACTGTGCTGATGGGCTACACCTCTCTGTCACAGGGAAAAGAATCCTACATGAAAAATTCAGGCACTATGTTGATTTGCATTTAAACTAGAAGAAGGGGGTGACGGACGGGGAAGGTCAAGTTCTGGATGTCACCCTCTGCAAAAGCAGAATAACAGAAACAACCACACTTTTAAACAACACATCAAAAGCAACTGGGAAGAAGTGGGTAGAATAAAATCAAGGCAAAATATGCACAAACCAGTTAAATGCTGGAAAGCAATGAGCACAAATGCTCGAAGCTTAGCCAACAAATTTTGGACCTGGAAGCCCTAATGATGGAAAAGGACTTGGATATTGGCCATTACAGAAACATGGTTTAATGACTCGCATGATTGGGATATAGCCATACTTGGCTATAATCTATTCAGAAGAGACAGAGAAAATGGAAAAGGGGGAGGGGTAGCCTTGTATGTCAAAAGCAATATCAAAGCTACTGAAATGCAGGGTGCATGGGGAAAAGAAGAAGCGCTCTGGATCATGCTGGAAAGAGGAGATGGCACTGTCATCCATACTGCTGTAATCTACAGACCTCCGACTCAAATTGAAGATATAGATGACAAATTGATTATAGATATTGCCAAGATAGCAACAAAGGGGGAAACAATCATATTGGGTGACTTTAATCTACCCGATGTGGATTGGATTACTCCTTCTGCAAATCTGGAAAGAAGCAAAAAAATTGTGGACGCTATCCAAAATGCATTACTTAGACAAATGGTGATGGAACCAACCAGGGAAAGCTCAACGCTGGATTTGGTGCTCACCAACAGTGATAGCGTGTCTAATGTCTGGGTGAGTGTTCCTGTGAGCAACAGCCATCATCACATGGTGTGGTTTGAGATAAAAGCCAAGGTGCAATCCAATCATAGCAAGCTCAAAGTCCTAAACTTTAAAAACACTGACTTCAATAAAATGGCCGAGTACCTAAAGGAGGAGCTGACAGGGTGGAAGGGGATAAGGGAAGTGGAATTGCAATGGGCTAAACTAAAAGGGGCAATAAAAGGGGCAACAGATAAATATGTAAGAAAAGTAAATAAAAACAAGTGGAGAAGGAAACCTATTTGGTTTTCCAAAGAAGTGGCTGCTCAAATAAGGGCAAAAACCACAGCTTTCGCAAAATTCAAAAGCTTGCAAACAGAACACAGAAATGAATACAGGATCAAACTCAAGGAGACAAAAAGAAATAAGGATAGCAAAATCACAGGCAGAGGAAAAGATGGCTAAAGATGTTACGTGCGGCAACAAAACTTTCTTCAGGTATATTCAGGAAAGGAAAAAGATCAGAGGTGGAATTGCAGGACTCAGAAGTGCTGGAAATGGACTCGTGGAAAATGACGTTGATAAAGCAAAATTACTGAACAAATACTTCTGCTCAGTTTTTACTAAAGAAAATCCTGGAGAAGGACTACCTGTAACTCCCAAATATAAAAATGGGAATGAGGTAGATACCACACCATTCAGAGAGGATGAGGTTTTAGAACAACTTGCAAAACTGAAAGTGGACAAGGCCATGGGACCAGTTGGGATACATCCCAGGATACTGAAAGAGCTCAGAGAGGTTCTTGCAGGGCCGTTAAAGGATGTTTTCAACAGATCCTTGGAAACAGGAGAGGTTCCTCAGGACTGGAGAATGGCTGATGTCGTACCTCAACACAAAAGTGGTGACAGGGAAGAAGTGTCAAACTACAGGCCCGTGAGCCTTACCTCAGTGGCGGGAAATGTAATGGAGACGCTCCTGAAACAGCGAATAGTGAACTTTCTTAAAACTAGCAGGTTACAGGATCCGAGGCAACATGGTTTTACCGAGGGAGGATCTTGCCAGTCAAATCTCATTGAGTTCTTTGACTGGGTGACCAGAGAACTGGATCAAGGACATGCGGTGGATGTCATCTACCTGGATTTCAGCAAAGCTTTTGATACTGCATCAGAAATTGGTTGACTGACAGACGACAGAAGGTGATGATAAATGGAGTTCACTCGGATGAAAGGAAGGTGATTAGCGGGGTGCCTCAGGGTTCGGTCCTAGGCCTGGCATTGTTCAATGTATTTGTGATTGATATTGCTGAAGGACTGAATGGAAAAGTCTGTCTTTTTGCAGATGACATGAAAATTTGCAACAGAGTGGACTCCCCCGAGGGAGTGCTTAACATGAGGAGGGATCTGAAAAAGCTGGAGGAATGGTCTGATGCTTGGCAATTAAGATTTAATGCGAAGAAGTCCAGTGTCATGAATTTGGGTAGCAGAAATCCAAGGGAAATGTACACTATAAGGGGCGAGAGGTTGGTGTGCGCGGAGCAGGAGAAAGACCTCGGTGTGATTATTTCTGTAGATCTCAAGGTGGCAAAACAGTGCGACAAGGCGGTGGCAAAAGCCAGGAGGATGTTGGGCTGTATTCGAAGAGGAATTACCAGCAGAAAGGAAGGGGTACTAGTACCACTGTATATGTCTCTGGTGAGGCTTCACTTGGAATACTGTGTTCAGTTTTGGCGACCGTATCTTGCAAAGGATGTAAAAAGAATGGAAGCTGTTCAGAGGAAGGCGACCAAAATGATTTGGAGCCTACGTCAGAAGCCTTATGTGGAGAGACTTGAAGACCTAAATATGTACACTTTGGAGGAGAGGAGGGATAGAGGAGATATGATTCAGACCTTTAAATACTTAAAGAGAAATAATGAACAAACAAACCTCTTCCAGAGACAGGGAAGCTGTAAAACTAGAGAGCATAACATGAAGCTGCAAGGTGGTAAATTGAAAGGCAATGTCAGAAAATACTTTTTTACTGAAAGGGTGGTAGATGTTGGAATGCCCTCCCGATGGAGGTGGTGGGGACAAACACAGTGACGGAATTCAATGTGGCCTGGGACAGATACTGTGGATCACTTTACAAGAACAAGATTAAATCAAAATAATCTGAACCATCTAATTTCTCAACAAATAGGGGTGTCCTCTATGGAGCAATGGGGGGAGGAGCGGTGTGATCACCCCTAAACAAAAAAAGAAACAAAGATATGGGGAGGGGTGAAGACATGGGGTGGGGTACACCTGCTCCTGGTGGGTGCACTACTAAGCAAAGACATGGGTAGGGGTGCACCTACTCCCTAAAAGACATGGGAAGGGGTGCACCTACTCCTGTCATATTGCTGGGCAGACTAGATGGACCATACTAGTCTTTATCTGCCGTCATTTACTATGTTACTATGTTACACCTTTCCTGAGTGTCTACCCTAGTGCAGATTTTGGTGTCATCCTTAAAGAGGCAAACCTTACCCGACAGCCCTTCAGCTGTATCACTAACAAAGATGTTTAAAAGAATCGGACCAAGGACAGATCCCTGGGGCACACCACTAGTAACCTCCTTCTCCTCAGAAAGAGCTCCATTTACTGGTACCCTTTGTCACCTCCCACTCAACCAATTTCTGACCAAGCAGTAACTTTCGGGTCCATCCCTAGGGTGCTCAGTTTGTTTATAAGTTGCCTGTGAGGAATGGTGTCAAAGGCTTTACTGAAATCTAAGTACACCACATCTAGGTCTCTCCCTCGGTCCAACTCCCTGGTCACTCAGTCAAAGAAATCAATCAGATTTGTCTGACAAGACCTGCTTCTGGTGAATCCATGCTGCCTCGGATCCTGTAATCCGCTGGACTCCAGAAACCTCACTATTTTCTCTTTCAGCAGTGTTTTCAATAGTTTACTCACCACCGAAGTTGAACTAACCGGTCTGTAGTTTTCAACCACATCCTTACTTCTGCTTTTGTGTAAAGGGACCACATGAGCCTCTCTCGAGTTCTTTGGCACCACTCCTGACTCCAACGAGGCATTGAAAAGGTCAATCAGTGAAGCTGATAGAATGTTCCCAAGTTCCCTCAGTATTCTAGGGTGTATCCCATCCAGTCCCATCACTTTGTTTACTTTAAGTTGAGCTAGTTTCTCACAGACACAGTCTTCTGAAAATTGTTCAAGATGCTTCTCGCTTCTGTTCCTGTTTGTGCGTGTTTTCTGAAGTCCTGTTCCTGGTTCTTCATCTGTGAACACAGAACAGAAATATTTGTTAAGCAATTCAGTTTTATCCTCATCAGCTTCCACATATTCCTCCTCTTCACCCTTGAGTCTGACAATACCATTTTTGCCCTTTCCCTTCTCACTAACATATCTGAAAAATGTCTTATCCCCTCATTTTATTGCATTGGCTATATTGTCCTCTTTTTGAATCTGCTTTCCTGACTACTCTGCTAGCTTCTCTAAGTTTTTCCAAATATAGATGTCTGTCTTCCTCTCTCTGTGATCTCTTGTATTTCATGAAGGCCTCCCTCTTTTTCTTCACCTTTTCAGCTACTTCTTTTGAAAAACAGCGGTTTTCTTTTCCTTTTACCTTTATTTACCATTTTAACAAAAAGGTTGATTGCCCTTAAAATGCAGTATCTCCTTTCAGTTTTCCTCTTAAACCTTTTTGGTCCAGAAGGACTTGTGTTTCTAGTCCCACAGGAACTCCTTGTGGTCTTGGGCAAGCCACTTAACCCTCCATTGCCCATGCTCCCTATAAGTATTAGCGTATGTGTCTCATATCTCCTCGTGTTAAATGTATCCACCAATTGTGTTGTGCTCACTTTGATTGAAGGATAAGGTGGTATACAAAACTGTCTAAATAAATAAATAAATAAATAAAATAAAAGGAACAGAGCGCTTCTTGAAGTACAATTTATAGAGCCAATCCCTATCAGATGATAGTCCTAAGGAAATTAATAAAGTTGAAGGTATCACAGATTCAGCTTCAGAGGACTCCAAAATATTATCTATATTAAGAACATCAGCGTATTGTAAATGAGAGAGTGAGGCCAGCTGAGTCCCCGCCACCACCTTCTTTTGAGATGGAATATAATGCACTTTTGCAAGTGGAGGATGAGACTCAGATGGGATTCCCAGAACATTTTGCATATACATTTTTAACATATCTCTTGCAGAAACTAAAGGAAAATGAGGAAAATTAACTAAGCGCAAATTCGTAGATTGCACTTGATTCTCTAGAAGTTCATTTTTGAAGTTCAAATCAGAAGCATCCTTCATTATTGATTAATAATAAGTCTCATGTTTCTGAGTTTCAAGTGAACATAGTCTTAAAATCAGCCTGCACCTTAACGTAAAGAAAATAAAGGCGGGGGGTAGGGGATATTCATGATGGCAGCTAAGGCTGCTAAAGCAAATACTCTAGCTGTTGCCGCTTTAAATTGAACCAGGATATTTATTGTCAGAGTCATAGCCAGCCATTTGATATTGATTGGTCAGTAGTGATATTCAGACTGTTATCTAAACCAGCTAAATTTAGACAAGACATTATCCTCAGATGCCACCTCTGCTATGCTCTTGGAATGCTCCAACACTAGCTGGTTAGCGTTGGGGTGCCTAGTGTCTGAAACTGGGCATATTCAGTGGCCCTAACCACCTAAATGCCTTAGAATATCCTCCCCAAAGATCCCCACAACTAGCAAAATCAATCATTTCATCCTTGATGGAGAAGAAACAGAACTAGTAGACAACTTTAACTGGCTTGGATCAACAAGCAGTCAAGAAATCTGGCAATGAATTGATCTCATCAGAATGCCTATGAAGGACCTAGACAATATTTTCACATGCAGAGATGTATCTCTGTATATAAACATTGGACTTGTCCAAGCCATGATTTTTTTCAGTAATCTCATATGGATGTGAAAGTTGGACAGTGAAGAAGAAAGACGGGAAGTAAATTGATGCCTTTGAATTATGGTGCTGATAAAGAATACTGTATATACCATGGACTGCTTGAAGAACAAAGCAATTGGTACTAGAGCAGATTAAACCCAAGCTTTTTCTAGAAACTCAAATGACAAGATTTTGGCTTTCATAGTTTGGACACATCATGTGAAGAGAAAGATTATCAGAGAAAGACATCATGCTTATCAAGATTGAAGGTCAATGAAAAAAAAGAAGACCAGCAATGCAGATCGATACTATAACAGCAGCTATGGATGTCACTCTATAAACAAGTCACCTGACTGAAGACCGGACACTGTTTAGGACAACTATCCAGAGGGTCACCATGGGTTGATATTGACTCAATGATACTTAACAACAACAACAACAAAAGGCTACAGGGAGGATATTCAGCAAAGGCGGCTAACTGTTCCAATGTGACTTGCCGCTGCTGCTGAAACTTAAACCCAGATATTCAATATTGGGGTCATATCCAGTCCCAGCATTGAACATTGGGGTTGCCCAGATTGGCAAGAAGCAAACTGGGCAGTGTTGATACACAGCTGCTGCCCAGTTAGCTTCTACAGTGAAAGTTAGGCCAGCCTTTGTGGCACCTAACGTTTGCCACTATGCTCCATAGTGCCACTGCCCAGTTATGGCCAGGTACCGCGCCCAGAACTCCCCGATGCTAAACAGTTAGCTTCGGGACATGCAGCAGTGACACCTAGGGATATAACCGTGTTACTGATGCTGAATACCCAGATAGAAGAATTAACGTAGTTAGCAGATCTGCTAACAGCATTAATCCCTTTGAATATACCTGCCAACATTTACTCACTCTTCCACACTTTGATTACGCAAATGTTGCCCTATATGGTCTCCCCAAGAACACCCTTAATTCGCTGCAACTCGCCATGAATGCGGCTGCGCGTGTGCTCTGTGGTACAGCAAGATCAGACCATATCACCCCGATACTTATGGATCTCCACTGGTTACCAATTCAAGGCAGATTATTATACAAGATCCTTCTCATCACTTTCAAGATCATCAATAACCTAGCCCCTGCAGCTCTCGGTGACCTTATCACTCTCACCCCGAAAAACAGATTGAGAAGATCTGTAGCTGACAACACTTTGATCATCCCTAAAGAGTCCATCAAGTGTACCCAGACAACCAAGAAAAGGACCTTCGACTTCTACGCCCCAAAATCCTGGAACGACCTTCCACCAGAAATTAGAGCCATCAAAGACCTTATTCAGTTCCGTAAGGCAATCAAACACCACATTTTCCTCCTTCACTTTGCACAAGCATCCACCCCTCCTCTGTTCTCCCACACTCCAACGCACACAAACCTTCCTTTCTCCACTTAAATAATCTGTCACAAATACCTTGAGCTTACCTTCAGCTCTTCTAGAAATACCAACCAATCTAACTGTGTTTGATGTACATATGTATATAGTTACCCTGTTGCTCCAAGTTAAACCCCTGTTATAATGTAAACACAGGACAGTTTTTGACTGTGCAACCTTTGTTATATGTAAACCGCGCTGATAACAAATAGCGCGGTATATAAAAAATTGTTAAATAAATAAATAAATAAATAAAATAAATAAATAGGAATAGCGCATTTCCAGTCCTTGAGGATCACTGGCCAGTCAGATTTTCAGGCTAACCATAATGAACATAAGAACATAAGATAGGCCATACTGGGTCAGACCAAGGTCCATCAAGCCCAGTATTCTGTTTCCAACAGTGGCCAATCTAGGTCATATGTACCTAGCAGTTTCCCCAAGAGACACAGGTTCCACAATGCTTGTATTGGTTCAAGCATTGATATCCTGGGTCCCTTCTTAATAATGGTTTATGGACCTTTCCTCCAGGAACTTGTCCAAACCTTTTTTAAACCCAGCTACACTAACAGCCTTTACTACATCCTCCGGTAACAAATTCCAGAGTTTGATTACACGTTGAGTGAAAAAATATTTTTTTTATTAGTCTTAAATAGTTTATCCTGTAGCTTCATTGCATGTCCCCTAGTCTTTCTATATTCTGATAAGGTAAACAATCGATCTACGTTTACCCGTTCCATTCCGTTCATTAATTTATAGACTTCTATCATATCTCCCCTCAGCCGTCTCTTTTCCAGGTTAAAGAGCCCTAACCTTTTTAGCTTTTCTTCATAGGAGTATCTTTCCATCCCCTTTACCATTTTGGTGGCTCTTCTCTGAACCTTTTCTAAAATTGCTATATCCTTTTTAAGATACGGCGACCAGAATTGCACACAATATTCAAGCTGCGGTCTCACCATGGAACGATATAGAGGCATTATAATATCTTTTGTTTTATTTTCCATTCCTTTCCTTATGATACCTAGCATTCTATTTGCTCTCTTGGCCGCCGCTGCACACTGGGCCGAGGGTTTTAACATGGTATCCACAATGACGCCTAAATCTTTTTCCTGGGTGGTGGTTCCTAATGTGGAACCTTGCATCGTGTAACCATAGTTTGGGTTGTTCTTCCCTAGGTGCATAACCTTGCACTTGTCCACATTAAATTTCATCTGCCATTTTGATGCCCAGTCTTCCAGTTTATCAAGATCCTCTTGCAATTTTCCATTTTCAATTTTCTTGGGTTTTAACAACTTTAAATAGTTTTGTGTCATCTGCAAATTTGATCACCTCACTCGTTATTCCACTTTCCAGGTCATTTATGAATATGTCAAAATGCAGCGGACCCAGCACAGATCCTTGGGGTACACCACTATTCACCTTTCTCCATTGGGAAAATTGGCCATTTAGCCCTACCCTCTGCTTTCTATCTTTTAACCAGTTCCTAATCCACAATAGTACACTGCCTCCTATCTCATGACTCTTTAGTTTTGCCAAAAGTCTCTGATGAAGGACCTTGTCAAAGACTTTCTGAAACTCCAGATACACAATATCAACTGACTCACCTTTATCCCCTTGTTTATTCACTCCTTCAAAAAAACATAACAGATTAGTAAGACAAGATCTTCCTTGTCTAAAGCCATGTTGGCTGTCTCCCATTAGGTCATGACTATCTACATGCTGAGTAATTTTATTCTTTATGATGGTTTCTACCATTTTTCCTGGTACTGATGTCAGGCTCACCGGTCTGTAGTTTCCCGGATCACCCCTGGAACTCTTTTTAAAAATTGGCGTTACATTGGCGATCCTCCAATCTTCAGGTATTAGAGATGATTTTAATGAAAGTTCACAGATTACTAATAGCAGGTCTGCAATCTCATATTTCAGTTCTTTCAACACCCTTGGATGTATACCATCCGGCCCAGGTGATTTGCTACTCTGAATATATGAATATAAATGAGATATACACCACTTCAAACTATAATGTTCTGACACTGGAGGGGATCCAATATATGAAGTAGTAAACACTCAAGTAATACAGGCTGCTTCAACCAGTGGTCATAATTTCATAACCATACAAAAAAATTATTGTAAAATAGTGGGAACCATCAGTCTAGGGCTTGGTCTATATTTTCTCAAAGGCAGTACTTCATTTCCCATAAGTTTCATCATCAGCTCCCAGAAACGGTTAAAATACAAGCATTTATTCCAAAACCATTAAAAAATCTGAGTGTAATATGATAAATGCTCATCTGACATGAATTCATGTTTCGAGGAGCTGACATTTTTTCCATGCTCTTCTGCTTCAGGGAATCATTTATTTCCTGCAATCTCTTTGCAGCATTTTTGGAAGAGATCGCTGGGAACTGATGATGAAACTTATGGAAAATGAAGTAGTGCTTATGAGAAAATATAGACCAATCCTAGATTGATGGTTCCTACTATTGTACAGTAATTTTTTGTATGGTTATGAATTTATGGCCGCTGATTGAAGCAGCCTGTATTACTTGAATGTTTACTATTTAGTACATGGGATATGCATTAGACATAGAAGCACATTTCAAATGGAATGTCCAAGTGCAATCTGGGACGTCGAAGCCAGAACATCTGAAAAGAAAGGCAGGCACGTGCAAGTTCAGGCACAATTCCAGAAACTTGGACATGCTGATATGTACATATATAAAATGTCTATATAGATGTCCCCAGGAAAGCATTTTAGAACCATTATGCTATTAGATGTCTTCAAGACATCTAATAGCATAATGGTTGGAGTAGCAGCTGAAGAACTGGGTGGCCAGGTCCAAATCCCAGTGTGGGAACTTGTAATCTAAAACTAGTCACTTAATTCTCCATCTTCACTACACTCTCTGGATGTTCTAAAGTGAAAACAAACACTTTCCTGAGACCTATTCAAGCCTGGAGCAAGAATAAACATGCATAAGGTATGCCAGACTGCATCAGACCAAGGTCCATCAAGCCCAGTATCCTGTTTCCAACAGTGGACAATCTAGGTCACAAGTACCTAGCAGTTTCCCCAAAAAACACAGGTTCCTCAATGCTTGTATTAGGTCAAGCAGTGGATACCCCAGGTCCCCTTTAATAATGGTGTATGGACCTTTCCTCCAGAACTTGTCCAAACCTTTTAAACCCGGCTACTCTAACAGCTTTCACTACAGCCTCTGGTAACAAATTCCAGAGTTTGATTACACGTTAAGTGAAAAAATATTTTCTCTTATTAGTCTTAAATAGGTTACCCTCTAGCTACATTGCATGTCCTCTGATCTATCTATATTTTGATTGCATAAACAATCAATCTATGTTTACCCGTTTCACTCCTTTCATTAATTTATAGACCTCTGTCATATCTCCCCTCAGCTGTTTCCCCTGTTCTAGGTTGAAGAGTCCTAATCTTTTTAGCCTCTCTTCATAGGGGTATACTTCCATCCATTTTACTATTTTGGTGATTCTTCTCTGTACCTTTTCTAATAACGCTATAACCTTTTTAAGATACGGCAATCAGAATTGCACATAATATTCAAGGTGCGGTCGCATCATGGAACAAGATTTAATATGAAGAAGTGCAGTGTCATGCACTTGGGAATAAGAAATCCAAGGGAATTGTATGCAGTAGGGGATGAGAGATTGATGTGCACGGATCAGGAGAAAGACCTCGGTGTGATTGTTTCTGATGATCTCAAGGTAGCGAAACAGTGTGACAGGACGGTGGCAAAAGCCAGTAGGATGCTGGGTTGCATACAGAGAGGAATTATCAGCAGAAAGGAAGAGGTTCTAATGCCAATGTACAAGTTGCTGGTGAGGCCTCACTTGGAACATTGTGTTCAGTTTTGGAGACCGTATCTCGCAAAGGATATAAGAAGGCTGGAATCAGTTCAGAGAGAGGCGATCAAAATGATTTGGAGCCTGTGTCATAAGACTTAAGAGAAGAGACTTGAAGAACTAAATATGTACACTCTAGAGGAGAAGAGGGACAGGGGAGATAAGATTCAGACCTTTAAATACTTAAAAAAGTATTAATGGACAAACAAACCTCTAACAAAGACGGGGAAGCTGTAAAACTAGAGGGCATAACATGAAGTTGCAAGGGGGTAAACTGAAAGGTAATATCAGGAAATACTTTTTCACTGAAAGTGTGGTGGATGCTTGGAATGCCCTCTCGATGGAAGTGGTGGGGGGCAAAGAGTGACAGAATTCAAAATGGCATGAAACAGACATAGTGGATCCCTTTATAGCAATAGGATAAAATCAAAATAAGCATAACTATCTCTTATATCTGAACAAATAGGGGTGACCTAAACGGAGCGGTGGGTACACTCCTAAACAAAGGCATGGGGAGGGGTGACCTGCATGGTGCGTCAAGTGCACCTACTCTTGCCGACTTGCAGGGCAGACTAGATGGACCATGCTGGTCTTTATCTGCCATCATAACTATGTTACTATGATACAGAGGTATCATAATATCCTTTGTTTTTTTTCTCTGTTCCTCTCCTTATGATACCTAGCATTCTATTTGCTCTCTTGGCCACTGCTGCACACTGGGAGGAGGGTTTCAACATGTTATCCACGATGATGCCTAAATCTTTTTCCTGGTTGGTGGTTCCTAATGTGGAACCTTGCTTCGTGTAACCATGGTTTAGGTTGTTTTTTCCTAGGTGCTTAACTTTACACTTGTCCACATTAAATTTCATCTGCCATTTCAATGCCCAGTCTTCCAATTTATCAAGGTCCTCTTGCAATTTTCCACAATCCTCATGGATTTTAACAACTTTGAATAGTTTTGTGTCATCTGCAAATTTGATAACCTCACTCATTATTCCCTTTTCCGGGTCTTTTATGAATATGTTAAAATGCAGTGGACCTAGCACAGATCCCTGGAGTACTCTGCTATTCATCTTTCTCCATTGGGAAGATTGACCATTTATTTTACATTTCTTATATACTGCCTTTCATGATATCAAGGTGGTTTACATTGAACAGGGCATTGTAACTTAGAAATAACTGTTTTATAGGGAACATGGGCAATGGAGGGTTAAGTTGTTTGCCCAAGACCATGAGGAGCACCTGTGGGACTAGAAGCCCCATTCCTCCTGGCTCAAGGTTGCTGTTCTCTAGTGGGATTTGAACCCCTGACTTTCTGGCCTGAGGTACCTTGCCCCAACCACTAGGCCACTGCTCCCCCTATTCTATGCTTTCTATCTTTTAACCAGTTCTTGATCCACAATAGTACACTGCCTCCTATCCCATGACTTTTTAATTGTGCCAAAAGTCTCTATGAGGGACCTTGTCAAAGGGTTTTTGAAAATCCAGATACACTATATCAACCGACTCACCTTTGTCTACCTGTTTATTCACACTTTCAAAAAAACATAACAGATTAGTAAGACCAGATCTTCCTTGGCTAAAGCCATGTTGGCTGTCTCCCATTAAGCCATAACTATCTACATGTTTAGTAATGTTGTCCTTTATAATGATTTCTACCATTTTTCCCAGTATCGATGTCAGACTTACTGGTCTGTAGTCTCCCGGATCACCACTGGAACCATTTTTAAAAATTGGCGTTACATTGGCCATCCTCCAATCTTCGGGTATTACCGATGATTTTAAAGATAGCTAGTTTACTAATAGCAGGTCTGCAATCTCATATTTCAGTTCTTTCAACACCCTTGGATGTATACCATCTGGCCCAGCTGATTTGCTACTATTCAGTTTATCAAATAGCTGTAATCCATCTTCCCGGTGTATAGATATTTCTTTCGATTCTTCTACTGCATCACCTTTAAATACCACTTCAGTGATGAGTAAGATCCCTACTTCTTCCTCAGTAAAGACCGAAGCAAAGAATTCATTCAGTTTCTCCACTATGGCTTTGTTCCCTCTTAGTGCTCCTTTTACCCCTCTATCATCTAATGGTCCAACTGACTCTCTCACAGATTTTTTGCTACAAATGTTCTTGAAAAGTCTTTATTACGCATTTTTGCTTCCACAGCAAGTTTCTTCTCAAATTCTCTCTTTGCTTGCCTTATGAATGCCTTGCATCTAACTTGAGAGTGCTTGTGTTGTTTCCAGTTTTTGTTATTTGGCTCCTTTTTCCATTTCCTGTAGGATGCTTCTCTGACCTCAACTTTAAATCATGCTGACAGTTTTTTGGACTTCCTTCTACTTTTCTTAAAGCGTGGACTACAGCTGATCTGGGCTTCCAAGATAGTATTTTTAAACAACACCCATGCTTAATGTAAATCTTTAAACTTTGCAACTGCTCCATTTATTTTTTTCTTAACTATTTTCCTCATTTTATCATAGTTTCCCTTTTGAAAATTAAAAGGTAGTACTATGGATTTCCTTACCCTCCCTCCTCCATTTATTAAATCAAATGTAATCATTCTATGATCACTATAGACAAGTAGCCCCAACACCCTTATCTCTTGCACCAGTTCCTGTGTTCCACTAAGGACTAGGTCCAAAAGGCTTTTCCTCTGGTTGGTCCAAGAAGCAGTCATTTCATCTAGAAATTGTATCTCCCTAACCTGTCCTGCCATGACACTGACCCAGTTGATATGGGGGTAATTGAAATCACCCATTATTATTACTGTGCTGTAGCTTTTGTTAGCTTCCCTGATTTCTATGAGCATTTCATCACCCATTTGCTCATTCTGGCCAGGAGGTCGATAGTACACCCCCACTGCCATTGCCTTTCCCTTCCCCTTTTTACATGGAATTTCATTCCAAAGAGATTCTGCAGTGAATTTTATTTTCTGCAAAACTTTAACCCTTTGTGACTCAATGCCCTCTCTAACATAGAGCACATCCCTTCCACCAATTTGATCTGTTCTATAATTATGATATAGTTTGTACTCAGGTATCACAGTGTCCCACTGGTTGTCCTTCTTCCACCATGTCTCTGAGATACCAATCATATCTAACCTCTCATTTAGTGCTAGATATTCTCTCATCTTATTTTTTAGACTTTTAGCATTTACATACAAGCATTTTAGAGGCTGTATTTTATTCATATTAATCTGGCTGTCGGTAGGTAGGGGTAATTTGGAATCTTTAAACTCTGTCTGCTCTATATTCAAGGGCATTTGGGCTACTTTTGCCTTTATCAGAACCTCTCTGCTGATATGCCCTTACTTCAGTCTTATCCTAGTATCCTTCAAGGATACATTGTTCTGAACCATGCACTCTTGGGCGACTGTCAGCTCTCCCCTATTATCTAGATTAAAAGCTGCTCTATCTCCTTTTTAAAGGTTAATGCCGGCAGCCTGATTTTCATCTCAGTTAAGGTGGAGCCCATCCCTTCAGAAGAGCCCCTCCTTTCCCCAGAATGTTCCTCGGTTCCTAACAAATGCAGGTGGCTGCAAATGTTCTGCTGCTTCTGGGATCAAATGTGGATATGTAAGGCCATTATCCCTCCCAAGACATGTCTCAGCCATACCTATATACCTACTTGCACATCCCTGTACTGGAGACGTCTTTGAATGGCATTCGTGTAATGGTTATTGAGACATATCGGTGTCTGTAGACATTCAAACCACAACTCAGCCTTTCTGGATTTCCAAAATAGTGGGGCCTGGATCGGGTGGCAGGGACTCTCCTTCACTCACTCCCTGTGGTGCTGGGGACTGCCTGGCCCAATCACTGCTGCTCCCAGGACTTATTCCACCTCCAAGGTGAAGTAAGTCCGATGTCTATCCTGCATCCAGTGGATGGACAGGGCCCTGACCAGAACAGACCCTGATGTCCAATTGCTGCAGCCTGCCCCCAGTATTTCCACTCTCTACCTCTGTCCCGCCCCATCCAGTGCTCTCTGCACAATGGCTTTGTGCATGCGGGGAGCCAAGGCACCAGAATACGATCCCTGAGAATAGTGGGGTTTGCACGTCCAAACCAGACATACATCCCTGCTATTTGGGGATCAGAATGACCCCCATAGAAGGCAATTCCAGACTGTGCATGTCTGGTCCATCCAGACATCCAAAATATGTATGGGGTACAATTCTACCAGATTCTGCAACTACAGGAACTAAACGTTCCTGCAGTTGTAGAATCTGGGAACATGGATGGGCCAGCGTGCATAGTATTCTGAGCGGGTAGATATACAGTATGCTGCTCTTCTCCACCACTCAGTGCTCCTGCTGGTGTGCTGGTGCCATGGTGTCCTATCACCATGGCACCGGGACGCCCAGCAGGAGCAAGTGAGGTGGAATAAGTCCAACGTCTATCCTCCACCCGGTGGACGAACAGGGTCCTGACTAGAATAGGCCCTGTACATCCAGGTGCTGCGGCCCACCTCCGCTCTGCCCACTCTCCGCCTCCATCTCACCCCTCCCGCCCCTGTCCAGAGTTCCCCTCTGTGTGTGCGGGGAGTCAAGACACTGAAATACGATCCCTGCAAATAGTGGGAGTGGCATATCCAAATTGAACGTACATCCCCGCTATTCGGAGTTCAGAATGACCGCTATAGTGTATACATATTTGGCTCATGCGTATTCATTAGAGTTATCTTGAGATCCTGACTAGTTGGTGACCCTAGAGGACTGAAATTGCCCCCCTCTTATTTACATCACCAGAAGTATTGTTTTATACTTTCCTGTTTTCAGGCTATTATGAGCTCAGCAGACCCGCATACATTACCATCGCTTTTCAGTAGAAAATTATGTTCTGTTTTAGCAATTTGAGAAACTACTTTGATATATTGAACTTTTGCCTCCAGTTTGCATTTAAAAGTCAGAGCACATGGATGTGGCAACAGATCATATTTCATAAGTGCTTATAATATATAGGTAACCTGACCCTACTCGTTCTCTTTCTTCTCGTCGCTATACCTTCCAACTCACTCTAGCTCCCTGTTCTCAAACTGCCCTCTCTCTTTACCTCCACCCCTCTTCCCCTTCCATCCCCAGAAGGGCAAATTTTAGATTTTTAACAATCCTTTCTAAGGAAGAGACAAGGAATCTTACTGCATCTTTAGAATGCAGATTCCTTCCCCTAACCCTACCTTCTCTTTCCCCTGAACCTCGTTCATTCCTCCTTTTGCCCCCCCCCAGCAACTCTGATATGTTCTATCTTTTCATTTCTAGCAAAGTTAAATCCTTCTTCCCCCACCAAACATGTAGTAGAGCGATGTTGTTCATTACCAAGAGTCATAGAAGTGCCGTTAGGCATAGAGCTTCTTAAATAATATGCATAATAGAAATTGCTATATTAATAGAACATTGTCTTGCTAATGCATGCATTATACATCATAACAGTGTCTCTTCATTTGCCATAGCTAGCCAATGATGAACTTAGCATTATGTCTTTCTAATTTCCTGACTGCTAGCCTTGCATCGTAAAAGAGCTGAATGCATAATATAGCTGAGAGGTGTACATCTTGATTTAAAAATATGAGGTTGATAAAAAATCTATCCAATTGAACGCTTAGTGGCATGTATAGTAAGCAGCATTATCTGTTAATGCAGCAGATAATGCATGCTGTCTGGGTGGGTTAAGAGCTAATGTAGGAAAATTGCAGATAATGCAATGATTTTCTGTGCTATTTGCAGAAACTGATTTATCTGCATGAGTGATGAGATAAGGGTGGAGAGTGGGCATGTCTGCTATGTGTCATTACCATGGGAATTCACAGAGCTGCCGGGCCGTGGTCTTTGCAATTTTAGTGTCCTGTCTGCTGGGGAAAAGCCCCAGCCACAAATTGCCGTGGTTGGGTGCAGGCATGCATCTGCGGACCGAGGTTTGTGGCCGCTGGGGGTGGGGAGGGGAGGGAGCGGGGAGGGTGGGCCGGGGCCGACTATAAAAGGGGCTGTGGGGGCGCCGGCCCGTCCTCTTTCGCCGCTCCCCGCCTTCCTTAGAGGAGGACTGACTTGGAGGATCAGGAGATCGGCATGCAGGTAGGCACCACGTGCCGCGTTACAACATACATACTCGGGCATCGAGAAGCGGCAGCAAGGTAATTAATTAATAAATAAATAAATACCTGGGGTGGCCATGGAGGATGGAGGCATGGCAGCCGGCCATTGAAGGGAATGGGGATGACCCGGACGTTGCCTTGCAGCATGGGGAAGTAACGCACAAGAATGAAAAGCAAACAATCAAAAAAAAAAAAAGCACATTTAAATTGATCACCGCGTCCGAGGGTGAGAGCAGCAAAGGCAATGAGAGTGGACTCATGCGGGGAATCATGGGAGCACAGCCAAGATATATACAGATTAAAAAAAAAGGAACGATAAGAGAGGAAATGTAAAATGCTGCCATCTAATGAACACAAACGTTATAGATGATTGTTAAAAGGGTTTATACAAAAAAATAAATAAAGAATAATAAATAAATAAATAAAATATAATTAGATATTTCCAAGATTAATATCAGTTTATAAAAAAAATAAAGAAAATATATTCTGATAGGTATATGCATTAAATGGTGAAAGAAGGTGAAAAGAAGGATTAATCAGATAGGGAAAAAGGTAAGGATTAAGTGTTCTTGGAATGCAAGGCAGGAGGGGGAGGATGAAGCAAGAGTTGTACGGAATTAAAACAAACATGTGAGGCAAGTACTAATTTAGTCTTTTGTATTTTCGCACCGCCTCCGCATAGTACACTTTATCCAAAGATAGAGATGCCGCAAAAGGACAACCAAAGGGCCCCCAGGACACGCAGCGCCCAGCAGTCAGATGGCAGGGTAACAGCGAAGAAAACACCAGCAGCAAAAGCGAAAGCAGATAATGTGGGCAGCATGGAAGCAGCAGGCAGTACAGCGGCAAAGCCCAGACGCAGCAACAGGAGAACGGCATCACAGCAGCTGGCGACCACACATCCTACACAAAGACAGGAGTTGGATGAGTTGCTACAAATGGTACGCAAACAAGTTACGCAACATGGCTTGACCTCAGTTAAACAAAAGCTGGGGATGCCATGCTTAAGGGTTGAAGATCAGCCGACAGCGAGCAACAGCTCACAATTACCTCTAGTAGCGCGACAATTACATCGACACCTGGCATGGCAAATGGTAAGTTGGGGTGTGTAGTGGGGGCACCTGAGCTGTTATCCTCATCATCTGAGGACTCCGTCTCTGATAGTGACGGGGACCTAGCATTGGCAGATGTGATTCAGAATGCATTAAAGAATTTTAAAAAACATAAAAAAACAAAACAATTGAATCCTCTAATGCAGGCACGGTCAGGGCAGAGTCAGAGGGGAGGAAACCGAAAGAGCTTGGCAGCAGGGGCAGCCCCAGGAGTGCAGGTTGAGTGGCGCGATACCGGCCACGATCCACGCTGTGGCGTGAGTTCACTGGCCAGTTCAGTGCCAAAAAAAGAATAAAAAGCATATTTGGAGACAAGAATATATAGACTTATTCTCTCTCTTGTTTAGGGATCAAGAAGAGGAATTAACGGCGGGAAAGATAGAGAAAAAAGAGGGGAGAGGGATAGGGATAGGAAGTCAAAAATTCCAAAGTCCATTAACAACTGGGTGACAGCTTTCCACATATTTATGAGTGTAGTGATGGAGAAGGAACCCGAATCGGGGCTCTATCTGACCAGGTACCTAGACACGATCACCCGAGCACACAAACAATATGGTGGATGGGCCTGACTGAACTACGATGTGAAGTTCATAAGAACATAAGAACATAAGATATGCCATACTGGGTCAGACCAAGGTCCATCAAGCCCAGTATTCTGTTTCCAACAGTGGCCAAATTAGGTCATATGTACCTAGCAGTTTCCCCAAGAGACACAAGTTCCACAATGCTTGTACTGGGTCAAGCATTGATATCTTCGGTCACTTCTTAATAATGGTTTATGGACCTTTCCTCCAGGAACTTGTCCAAACCTTTTTTAAACCCAGCTACACTAACAGCATTTACTACATCCTCCGGTAACAAATTCCAGAGTTTGATTACACGTTGAGTGAAAAATATTTTCTTTTATTAGTCTTAAATAGTTTACCCTGTAGCTTCATTGCATGTCCCCTAGTCTTTCTATATTCTGATAACGTAAACAATCGATCTACGTTTACCCGTTCCACTCCGTTCATTAATTTATAGACTTCTATCATATCTCCCCTCAGCCGTCTCTTTTCCAGGTTAAAGAGCACTAACCTTTTTAGCCTTTCCTCATAGGAGTATCCTTCCATCCCCTTTACCATTTTGGTGGCTCTTCTCTGAACCTTTTCTAAAATCGCTATATCCTTTTTAAGATACGGCGACCAGAATTGCACACAATATTCAAGGTGCGGTCTCACCATGGAACGATATAGAGGCATTATAATATCTTTTGTTTTATTTTCCATTCCTTTCCTTATCATACCTAGAATTCTATTTGCTCTCTTGGCTGCCGCTGCACACTGGGCCGAGGGTTTTAACATGGTATCCACAATGACGCCTAAATCTTTTTCCTGGGTGGTGGTTCCTAATGTGGAACCTTGCATCTTGTAACCATAGTTTGGGTTGTTCTTCCCTAGGTGCATAACTTTGCACTTGTCCACATTAAATTTCATCTGCCATTTTGATGACCAGTCTTCCAATTTATCAAGATCTTCTTGCAATTTTTCACAATCCTCTTGGGTTTTAACAACTTTAAATAGTTTTGTGTCATCTGCAAATTTGATAACCTCACTCATTATTCCACTTTCCAGGTCATTTATGAATATGTCAAAAAGCAGCGGACCCAGCACAGATCCCTGGGGTACACCACTATTCACCTTTCTCCATTGGGAAAATTGGCCATTTAGCCCAACCCTCTGCTTTCTATCTTTTAACCAGTTCCTGATCCACAATAGTACACTGCCTCCTATCCCATGACTCTTTAGTTTTGCCAAAAGTCTCTGATGAGGGACCTTGTCAAAGGCTTTCTGAAAGTCCAGATACACAATATCAACTGATTCACCTTTGTCCACCTGTTTATTCACTCCTTCAAAAAAACATAACAGATTAGTAAGACAAGATCTTCCTTGTCTAAAGCCATGTTGGCTGTCTCCCATTAGGTCGTGACTATCTACATGCTGAGTAATTTTATTCTTTATGATGGTTTCTACCATTTTTCCCGGTACTGACGTCAGGCTCACCGGTCTGTAGTTTCCCGGATCACCCCTGGAACCCTTTTTAAAAATTGGTGTTACATTGGCGATCCTCCAATCTTCAGGTGTTAGAGATGATTTTAATGATAGTTCACAGATTACTAATAGCAGGTCTGCAATCTCATATTTCAGTTCTTTCAACACCCTTGGATGTATACCATCCAGCCCAGGTGATTTGCTACTCTTCAGTTTATCTAATAGTTGTAAGACATCTTCCCGATGTATCGATATTTCCTTCAATTCTTCCGCACCTTTAAATACCACTTCATTCATGGGTAACATCCCTACATCTTCCTCAGTAAAGACTGAAGCAAAGAATTCATTCAGTCTCTCCGCTATCGCCTTGTCGCCTCTTATTTTTTATTTTATTTATTTATTAACAATTCTTATATACCGCACTATTAGACATCAGCGCGGTTTACATTGAACAGAAAACATCCGACAGTTTACATATGTCTGGTCATTACATTTAACAGGAAGTATAACTTAGCGAAATAGGGGAAACTAAATACAATGAAGGATTATCTGATAAAGGAAATGGTGCTCTTAGTGCTCCTTTAACCCCTTTATCATCTAATGGACCAACTGACTCTCTCACAGGTTTTTTGCTACGAATGTACTTGAAAAGGTCTTTATTTCGTGTTTTTGCTTCCGCAGCAAGCTTCTTCTCAAATTCTCTCTTTGCCTGCCTTATCAATGCCTTGCATTTGACTTGCCTGTGCTTGTGCTGTTTCCAGGTTTCGTCATTTGGCTCTTTTTCCATTTCCTGAAAGATGCTTTTTTGGCAACAACAGCCTCTCTGACCTCACCTTTAAACCATGCTGGCAGTGTTTTGGATTTCCTTCCACTTTTCTTAAAGCGTGGAATACAGCTGGTCTGGGCTTCCAAGATAGTATTTTTCAACAACATCCAAGCTTGATGTACGTCTTTAACCTTTGCAACTGCTCCTTTTAGTTTTTTCTTAACTGTTTTCCTCATTTTATCATAGTCTCCCTTTCGAAAGTTAAAGGGTAGTACTGTGGATTTCCTTACTATCCCTCCTCCACTAATTAAATCAAAGGCGATCATGCTATGATCACTATTGCCAAGTGGCCCCAACACCCTTATCTCTTGCACTAGATCTGGTGTTCCACTAAGGACTAGGTCTAATATGGCTTCCCCTCTGGTTGGTTCATGAACCAGCTGCTCCAAGAAGCAGTCATTTATTTCATCTAGGAACTTTATCTCCCTAGCATGTCCTGCTGTGACACTGACCCAGTCGATGCCGGGGTAATTGAAATCACCCATTATTATTACTGCACTGTAACTTTTGCTAGCTTCCTTGATTTCTTTGAGCATTTCATCATCCATTTGTTCATTCTGACCAGGCGGACGATAGTACACCCCCACTGCCATCGCCTTCCCCTTTTTACATGGAATTTCAATCCATAGAGATTCTACAGCAAATTTTGTTTCTTGCAAAACTTTAATCCTTTCTGACTCAATGCCCTCTCTAACATAGAGCGCAACCCCTCCACCAATTTGATCAGCTCTATCATTATGATATAGTTTGTACCCAGGTATCACAGTGTCCCACTGGCTGTCCTCCTTCCACCATGTCTCTGATATTCCAATCATATCTAACCTCTCGTTTAGTGCTATAAATTCTAACTCTCCCATCTTGTTTTTTAGACTTCTAGCATTTGCATACAAGCATTTTAGAGACTGTATTTTATTCATATTAATTTGGCTATTGGTAGACATAGGTAATTTGGGATCTTTAAGCTCTGTCTGCTCCATACTCGAGGGCATTTGGGCTACTTTACTCTTTTTTGGAACCTCTCTGCTTTTGGTAGTATCCTTCAAGGATACATTCTTCCAAACCATGCGCTCTTGGGCGACTGTCGGCTTTCCCCTATTATCTAGTTTAAAAGCTGCTCTATCTCCTTTTTAAAGGTTAATGCCAGCAGCCTGGTTCCATCCCGGTTAAGGTGAAGCCCATCCCTTCGGAAGAGCCCCTCCTTTCCCCAGAATGTTCCCCAGTTCCTAACAAATCCAAACCCCTCATCTCTGCACCATTGTCTCATCCACGCATTGAGACTCCGGAGCTCTGCCTACCTTTTGGGTCCTGCGCGTGGAACGGGAAGCATTTCGGAGAATGCTACCCTGGAAGTTCTGGATTTCAACTTCCTACCTAAAAGCCTAAATTTAGCTTCCAGAACCTCCCTACCACATTTTCCTATGTCATTGGTACTGACATGTACCAAGACAGCAGACTCCTCCCCAGCACTATCTAAGACCTTATCTAGGTGGCGCGTGAGGTCCGCTACCTTCGCACCAGGCAGGCATGTTACCAGGCGATCTTCACGTCCACCAGCCACCCAGCTATCTACATGCCTAATGATCGAATCACCAACTATAACTGCTGTCCTAACCCTTCCCTCATGGGCACTTGGCCCTGGAGAAACCTCCTCGGTGCGAGAGGCGTTTACATCACCTGGAGGACAGGTCCTAGTTACAGGATCACTTCCTGCCACACCAGGGTGATGCTCTCCTGTCACGTGACCTCTCTCCTCCATGGCAACAGGGATGCTGCCAGACTGGAGGTGGGACTTCAGGACTATATCCCTGTAGGTCTCATCTATGTACCTCTCTGTCTGTCTAATGCTTTCCAAGTCTGCTACTTTAGCCTCTAGAGAACGGACTTGTTCCCTGAGAGCAAAGAGCTCCTTGCACCTAGTGCACACGTAAGACCTCTCACCAGCTGGGAGAAAATCATACATGTGACACTCAATGCAAAAGACTGGAAAGCCCACATCCCGCTGCTGGACTGCTGTCTGCATCTTAGTTTTAAGTTTGTGTTTAGATCTTTAAGTTCTTTATGTACTAAAGTTCAGGAGAAGCATGGCAGAGGATCCCACATTAGCATGGCATCACAGGATACTGGACCTGTGGATGGAGGAAATGGCTCCCAATAGGCCATGGAGCCAAGAAGGGCTACAGCAGCCTTTTCAGGGCACACAATGGCAGCAGCCCTTTCAGGGCACACAATGGCGGCAGGCTAACCAGTCGGCGGGGCAACGTTCGTGCCGCCAGTACAACGCAGGGAGTTGTACATGGCAGCCATATAAATACAAACACTCCTGTTCAGTCTGTGGGGGCGGACACCCAGCTTACACATGCAGAGCAGCGAGGGAGGGTAAGCCATTCAAAACTGTGCAGCAGCGCACAAACGAAGGCCAAGGCCCTAACACCCATCAAGCTTGAGCGCATGCGCCCGTGGCTGAGGGCCTATCAAAAATGGGACAAAGCTATCAATATTGAAAATGGCTTCTCTTATGGTTTTCGCATCCCATCCCTAATACCAGCAAAATCACAGGCACGCGTCAAAAACAATCCCCCATCAATCAGCAAATACAACTCAGTAGCACATAACAAGACAGCAAAGGAAATAGGTATGGGGAGGGTAGCCTGGCCGTTCAAGACCCCGCCCTTCGAGGACATAGTAGTGTCCCCACTGGGTTGTTGTTAAGTGCCGTCGAGTCGGAGTCGACTCATGGCGACCCTCTGGATAGCTATCCTAAATTGTGTTCGGTCTTGAGTCAGGCGGCTCATTGTTGACAGACTGGTACCCGTAGCTGCTGTTATTGTATCAATCCATCTCATTGCTTGCCTTCCTCTTTTGCATTGACCTTCTATCTTGCCAAGGATGATGTCTTTCTCTAATGATCTCTCTCTTTGCATGATGTGTCCAAAGTATGAAAGTCGAAGTCTTGTCATCTGAGTTTCTAAAGAAAGCTTAGGTTAGATCTCCTCTAGTCCAGACTGGTTTGTTCTTCGGGCAGTCCATGGTATACACAGTATTCGCCGCCAGCACCATAATTCAAAGGCATACATTTTCTTCACGTGTATCTTTTTCACTGTGGTCTATCTTTTCCCCATTGGGTGTCTATCTTTTTCCCATTGGGTGTGATACCAAAAAAAGAACCAGGGCAATTCCGGTTAATTCACAATCTATCATACCCTGAAGGACGGTCAGTTAACGACTATATAGACCCTGCTTTATGTTCCGTGAAATATGCGACCATTTATCAAGCAGTCATGCTTATATGGAGCAAAGGGCAGAAGGCACAGCTGGTAAAGGCGGATATAGAGGGAGGAGTGGTCTAGTGGTTAGGACAAGGTACTTCAGGCCGGAGGGCCGGGGGTTCAAGTCCCACCTGGGGACAGCAATCTCAGGCCGGAGGGACTGGGATTTCTAGTCCTATAGGCACTCCTTGTGGTCTTGGGCAAGCCACTTAACCCTCCATTGCCCATGTTCCCTGTAAGTATTAACGTATGTGTGTCATATCCCCTCATGTTAAATGTATCCCCCCAATTGACCGCTTTGACCCGGTGAAAAGCGGAATATAAATACAGCTAAATAAATAAATAAATAAATAGAATCTGCTTTCAGGCTATTGCCAGTGCACCCAGAGTCCTTTCCCTTGTTGGGTTTCACTTTCAATGGGGAATTCGTCTACGATAAATGCTTGCCCATGGGATGTGCAGTATCATGTGCATACTTTGAACAATTTAGTTCATTCATCCATTGGGTAGTTGAGGACGTGGCAGGCCCCAACACAGTGGTGCACTACCTGGACGATTTCTTATTCATTGGAAAAGATTATGGCTGCAAAAGGATATTCGGTATTTTTGAGCAGGTGGCACAGTCATTTGGAATTCCGTTAGCGACAGAAAAGACAGGTGGCCCTGAAGGGATTATCACATTCCTAGGCATACAGCTAGACGTGCCGGCACAAAGGTCACATTTACCAGCAGATAAGGTGCTGAAGCTGAAAAGAGACATTCAACAAATACACGGTCAATGAAAAGCTACATTGGAGCAATTCCACTCAATACTGGGCCTGCTTTGCTTTGCATGCAGGGTTATACCGATGGGGCGGGTTTTCTGCCGCCGCATGGCACTGGCAATGAGGGGGATCAAGAAGAAACACCATCACATCCGAGTCACTAGAGAAATACGTGAAAACCTTCAGGTCTGGTTGCAATTCCTGCATATGTTCAATGGTCTTGCCTTCTGGCAGGCACTTCCAGTATCTAACGCCGATATAGAATTCTTCACGGATGCCTCCGGCGGAATTGGTTTTGGCATATACTTCAAAGGGGCGTGGTGTTCCGAACAATGGCCCAGGGAATGGCATGCAAAAGGAGCCACCAAGGACATCATGTTCCTGGAACTATTCCCGCTAATGGTAGCCTTGTGTATCTGGGCCCCTTGGCTCACCAACAGAGCTATCATCTTCTATACCGATAATTTAGCGGTGGTTTGGGCAGTGAACAGAATGTGAGCCAAGACGCTGGGGGTAGTGGCATTGTTAAGAATTGTGTTGCTATGCCTGGTACACAACGTAACCATTAGAACCGAGCATATAGCGGGCGTCCATAATAACATTGCCGATGCTCTCGCTCATTGTAAGATCAAGCTCTTTCACGAACTCGCGCCCGAGGCGGACGCGGTCAAGACAGCGGTACCCGACGAGGTCTGGGAGTTTGGTCCATCGAGGTTTGGGAGCTCCTGTTGGACTCCTTAGCCAAGCAGACAAGACGAAAATACGTCACAGCATGCGAACAGTACCAGGAATTCTGCAGAGATGCCAGAATTCAGAAAGAAGACAGACTCAAAGTAGGGGCGATACTGAGATGGATTTTACATTGTAAGAGCCGAGGGATCACAAAAGCAGCAGTGCAGGCCCGCTTGGCAGCTGTAGCATTTTTTGCCAGGGCAATGGGGAAGAGGAGCCCGAGGACGGATTTCATCATTAAGAGAGTCATGAAAGGCTGGTCTTTGGGGCAGTCTCATAAGGTAGACCAACAATGCCTGATCACTCATCAGATGCTGCAAAAAATGATGGTGCAGCAAGCCAGGTCTGTTTCGATGTGTATGAGACTAGGCTGTTCAGATGTGCCTTTGCGTGGGTGTTTTACGGGGTATTTCAGATAGGGGAGCTCATGGCCTCCTCTAGGCACAGGAAAGCCTATGGCGGAATAGAAAAATGAGATGTAGGTATACACGAAAGGGCTGTAGTGATACACTTGCGCAGATCCAAAACCGAGATTGTCGGAAAAGGTGCGCTAGTGGTGTTGTCAGCATTGCCCGGTGACCCCTCATGCCCTGTAAAAAACACCATAGCATACCAACAGCTATGGGCCGACATAGGAGATCAATGGTTTGTACATGCGAATGGTGCCCCCTATCACATTTCCAATTTACCAAGGTACTCAAGCTATTTATAGAACGAGCTGGGCGGGAAGTGCGCTTTTATGGCTCGCACTCCTTTCACATTGGGGCTGCTTCAACGGCAGCTGACATTGGGATGTCAAGGGAAAAAAATCATGAATATAGGCAGGTGGCGCTCGGACAGATACAAACTTTACATATGCCCAGCGGAATAACGGCCGGATTGGCTTGCGAAGAAAAAGAGCCATCACAAGAGGGGACGGGGGAGTTTGTATTTCAATGGTTATGACAGTTGGTGACTATTTATCATGTAAAATAAATAAATAAATGAAATAAAAAGAGGGGGGATAAGAGCGTAGTAAGAATGTGCTAGCATTCATTCTGCAATAATTGTCTCTTTCTGATTTATGATCCAATACAGGTGTGAGTCACCCCCTCGGACCTCGGAAAGCATGGATATGCGGCCATTCCTTTGTTCACTGGGCACAAAGGAGGACACGGTACAGACCTCAGGGGCTTAATCTGGGACTACTAAGCATGGAGGTGTCAGTGGTATGGCTAGGACGGCGAGGTATGGTGTGGGACCAGCTCATGCCATACCTATGACAAAGGAAGAGAATAAAGGGGAACCCAGTGATGATAGTTGTTCACTTAGGGGACAACGACCTAGCGTCTACACGCAGCATCGAGCTTACTAAGAAAATGCAAAGTGATATGCTGGCATTAGCAAACACCTTCCCCGGGACTTGCTTGGCATGGTCTCACATCATACCACGTCGGGTGTGGAGGGGCGAAAAGTCACACAAGGCACTGGAAACGACGAGGCAGAAAGTGAACAGATGGATGACCCGCTTCATGGAGGCAATAGGAGGGTACAGCATCAGGCACAACCTCATCAAAGAAAGCTGTCCGGGTTTGTATCGCACAGATGGAGTACACTTGTCCGACATAGGAATGGACATGTTCCTGTGTGCCATACAAGACACGGTGTAACAATTATGGCAGAAGCAGGTGTTGGCCACAGCTGCGTATTAAAAAAAAAAAAAGGTGGGGCCCCCCAGCAAGTGAGGAGTCACTGCCATGGGGGTTGGCAGGGGAGATAGGGCCCCGAGGAACCGCACGACCCCGATGAGAGAGAACACAGCCCAGGGATCGGGTAAAGGGGGAGAGCTGCAGGAGAGAAACATGGACCTTCCCCGGAGAGATTGACAAGGTGCAGCAGGAACACCGTGCAGATGGCCCCCTGACTCGCTTTGATGGTGTGCGGGGGGGGGGGGAAAGGAGGGGAAAAGGGTTGCTAAGTCAGCTTGAACGGCAGGCGCAACTCCTTTTCTCCCGGATGATATGGGGAGGACTAAGGACAGATGGAAAAAGCTTTTACGGCAAATTTTCCTCCCCCCATTTACCGGGCCCATGGGATATTGGCTGTGTCTCTCGAGGGGGCAGGAAAACGCAAGAGGTGCAGGAAGAGAAAATGCTTATGAGTGTTGGTTGATTGGAATTTTTCCTTCACCATGGAAACACGCTCTCGTTCGCCCTATTCTGAAAAACCCCTCCTTGGATCCTTTACTTCCCACGCACTACCGTCCTGTTTCCAATCTGTCTTTTCTTTCTAAGCTTTTGGAGAAATATGTCTTTGCACAACTCTCTCACCACCTTGCATCCATCAATTTTCTTCACCCACGTCAATCTGGGTTTCGTCAGGGTCACAGCGTCGAAACGGTTCTCTTAGCTTTCACAAATGCTTTACATGTTGCACACGATCGTGGTGATATCTCGGTGGCGGTAGCTCTGGATCTATCCGCAGCCTTTGACTTGGTTGATCACTCTCTCCTCCTACAACGTTTACGGGATGCGGGTCTTTGCAGTACAGTCCACCACTGGTTCCATTCCTTTCTTTCTTCCCGGTCCTGCTCGGTGCTTTCCTCTTCCGCTTCTATTTCCCCCTCCGAACCTCAACGTCTTCTTTGTGGGGTCCCTCAAGGTTCCGTCCTCGCTCCCCTTCTTTTTAACCTTTTTTTAGCCCCCCTTGCTTCCTTAATCCAACAGTTCGGTATTTCCTTTTTCTTCTATGCTGATGATATCTTGTTACTCCATCACACATCCCCCTCTAGTCCTGATCTCACTGCACTAGATTCCTGCCTTTCAGCCGTCGCAAACTGGCTAACCCTCAACTGCCTCCATCTCAACCTGACCAAGACCATCGCTATTTGGTTCACCCACGGTGCCTCTTCTCCTTCCATGGCCCCCTCTTTTTCTGGTTCCCCTATACCTCTGGTCTCCACTTTTCGTTACCTTGGTGTACACTTTGATTCTGATCTATCCTTCCACACACACATATCACATATCACATATCACCAAATCATCTTTTTTCTTCCTGCGTCAACTTCGCTCTATTCGTCCCTTCTTCTCCTCTTCTGCTCTTACCACTCTAGTGCTTTCCCTTGTCATGTCCCGCGTTGATTTTTCAAACTCACTCTTCATTGGTCTCCCCAAATCCCAATTAAACCGCCTGCAACGTGTTCAAAATACTGCAGCACGCCTCCTTACACACACTTCCCTCCGCGATCATATCACACCCCAGTTATTTCATCTTCACTGGCTTCCTATCCCCTTCCGTTCCACCTTTAAATTATTAACCTTGGTCCATAAAGCTATTCATGACAGCACCCCCCAGTACTTATCTGATCTCCTCTTCTTCCATTCTCCAGATACACCCCTCGTTCTTTTCACCTCAATCGTCTCACACTCCCGTCCCCCTCCCGTGCTCACTTACAATCCACCCGCTCCTCTGCTTTCTTCTTTGCTGGTCCCGCCCTCTGGAATTCTCTCCCTTCTACCCTCCGTTTAGAGCCCCAACACAAAGTCTTCAAGCAAAACCTCAAGACCCACCTGTTTTCCCTGGCATTTAATCTCCCCTCTCCTTTTGTGTGACTCTACTATTTCCTTAACCCCCCTCCCTGATGTTCCCTCGTGTTGCCATGTCTCGTCCTGCCTTCTTGGTCCTTCTCTACTATCCCTTTTTTTTTTAATATTGTACATTTCTTTTCCTTTCGTTGGCCTCGGCCTTCTTTTATTACTCAGCTTTTAATTGTACACCGCCTTGGTTATTGAGAAAGGCGGTTTTTATCAAATAAATAAACATAAACATAAATAAACATAAGATGTGTATAAATGTCAAGAAATTCATAGATATGAGGGGCATGCTGTGGCCAACAGTTTTGTTCTGTTAATTACCATTATTAACAAATAAACAAATGTGTTGATGAAAGAAAACGTGTAGTGCAATGTATGACAGACAGGGGGGGGGGAGGGGGAGGGACTGGGTGGGGAAGGACAGACCCAAGACCGTCATGCCGATTGCACGGCTGTGCAGTGTATGCTCTCAACACATACAGTAACGTATGGCTTCAGAAGCTAACACTGTGCTATCTGCACCTTCTTGCCATGTTTGCTACCAAAGCCTAACACGCCTCAGTAAACAGACCTCTTCGATTATTTTTATGGAATTAAACATATAGGTGGCTAATAAACTATTCTTCTTTCTGGAACTGATTTCATATTTATTCAAATAAAAATTATGTGTGGGGGGATACATTTATCTACCACCACTGAAAATCCCTCTCCCCCCTCCACTCCCGTAATGCTTTATCATTCTACAATATTTTTTCACCATGTAATTAAACCATTTCTCTCTGTCTGTTTCTCTGGGGCCAATTTATTAAGTCACAATTTTTTGCCGCTATTTAATACTTGTTTCCGCATTTAACGGTGTAAAAGTAGGTTATTGCTCTCTGTTTTGCAGTAGCATACATTGTTTCTGTATAGTGTAAATATTGTGTGCTATTTCTACACAACAAATCAGGTAAAATGCATGTCAGGTATGAGCGATGTCTCATTCAGAGGCTTGCAGATCAGTTCATTTACATATGATGTGCTTGGCAGGGGCGGCCCAAGGGGGGTGCGGGGCCATGTGCGGAGACTCGGTGCGGGGCCTCATTTGCATAAGTGGCCTTATTTGCATAAATATTTGCATAATGTTACCATACACTAACTTTTAGTAAACATGTCTCTTAATGAGGGTATGGATAAAGAAAGACTAAAAGATTTCTACATTACTATAATCCAGTGCCAACCGCCAGGCACATTAGGAACTACTACAAACATTGCCCATTTAGAACCCATAGCAAACCCGCCGAATCCTGACAGCATTACCAGGACTCACAAAGCACCATACCCTACCTATCAAAAGGCAACACTGCAAATATTAAACCAATACATTTCAGAGAATACTGGGGAAAGAGAACAAGTGGTAATGTCAAAAAGGAATTACATAAATAGAATACCTCAGCTCAGTTACACATGCAGAACATAGACCATCACCAAACAAGGAATCACAATTTAGAAACAGGAAGGCAATAATTAAACTGGGAACCCCAAAAGCCAAACTTGGAATGTACAACACTGTAGAAATAAAACTATAAATTAATTTCCTCTTGTACCAAACAAAGCGCAGACGTTAATGATGCACATTTCCCAGAGCTTTCATATTCCAGCTAATAAATTCCAAATAAAGAGATATCTTTCTACCTTTTGTGCATTTTTTTCAGTTGCAATTGCTCCAGCCACTTTCTTCTGGTTTCTTCATGTTTTCTGCTAACTGTCCATCGTCTGCTGTCCATTTGTTCTTTCTTCTCTCTTCTAGTTTTTTTTTTCCATTCTCTACATCTGCTTTGACATACTAATCTTTCTCCATTTGCTCTTTCCTCATTCCTATTTCATCCACTCAAATTTTACCCCTCCATCCTCAATCCCCACTTACTCTCCCAATACCCGGCCAATTGTAGATTTTTCATCCCTTCCACACAAAATATTTTTCCCCTCTCCATTTTACTCTCCCAGCCCCATCCCATTCTAATCCTCCCCCAACATCAGCTCCCTTCTAGTTCCAGTCTCACCCAGCATCCATTCCCTTCTAGTCCCTGCATCAGCCCATTTCCAGTCCTAGCCCCCCATCAACCCATTTCCAGTCCTAGCTCCCCCATCCATTTTCAGTCTGAGTCCCTTCATCAGTTCATTTCCAATCCTAGCCCCCCATCAGCCCATTTCTAGTCATTTACTAGCCCCATCATCAGCCCATGTCAAATCATAGCTCCCTTCCACTCCGCCCAATTCCAGTCCAAGCCCCCCTTGAGCCTACTTCCAGTTCTATCCCCTCCATGAGTCCATTTCAATTCAAGCCCCCACCACAGCCCATTTCCAATCTTAGCTACCCCCAACAGCCCATTTCCAGTCGTATCCTAGCTGCTCCATCAGCCCATTTTCAGTCCTAGCTCCCTTCCCTCACAGCCCATTTCCATTCCAAGCTCCCTCCCCATCAGCTATTTGCAGTTCAAGCCTCCCCTTCCACTCAGCCCATTTCCAGTCATAGCAACCCCCCAACCCATTACCAGTCCTAGCCCCCCATCAACCCACTTCCAGTCCTAACCCCCCCATCACCCCATTTTCAGTTTAAGCCCCCCCTATAACCCATTACCAGTCCTAACCCCCCATCAGCCCACTTCCAGTCTTAACCCCATAGCTCATTGCTAGTCCTAACCCCCCATCAGCCCACAGCCCATTACCAGTCCTAACTACATCAGCCCTCCTCAAGTCCTAACCCCTCCCCATCAGCCCATTTCCTATCCTAGCCCCCATAGCCCATTATCAGTCCTAACCCCCCCCCAACAGCCCACAGCCCATTACCAGTCCAAACCCCCCCCCAACAGCCCATTTCCTGTCCTAGCCCCCCCCATAGCCCATTCTCAGTCCTAACCCCCCCATAGCCCATTACCAGTCCTAACCCCCCATCGCCCCATTTCCAGACAGCCCCCATCAGCCCACAGCCCATTACCAGTCTTAACACCCCCCCTATAGCCCATTACCAGTCCTAACCCCCCCCAACAGCCCACAGCCCATTTCCTGTCCTAGCCCCCCCAGCCCATTACCAGTCCTAACCCCACCCCCATAGCCCATTACCAGTCCTAACCCCCCATCTCCCCATTTCCAGACAGCCAATTGCCAGTCCTAACCCCCCCCATCGCCCATTACCAGTCCTAACCCCCCATAGCCCCATTTCCAGACAGCCCATTGCCAGTCCTAACCCCCCCCGCCCATTACCAGTCCTAACCCCCCCTTAGCCCCATTTCCAGACAGCCCATTGCCAGTCCTAACCCCCCCGCCCATTACCAGTCCTACCCCCCCCATAGCCCCATTTCCAGACAGCCCATTGCCAGTCCTAACCCCCCCGCCCATTACCATTCCTAACCCCCCATAGCCCCATTTCCAGACAGCCCCTTGCCAGTCCTAACCCCCCCCCCCGCCCATTACCAGTCCTAACCCCCCCCATTACCAGTCCTAACCCCCCCGCCCATTACCAGTCCGCCCATTGCCAGTCCTAACCCCCCGCCCATTACCAGTCCTAACCCCCACATCGCCCCATTTCCAGACAGCCCATTACCAGTCCTAACCCCCCCCCGCCCATTAGCAGTCCTAACCCCCCCATTTCCAGTCCTACCCCCCCCGCCCATTACCAGTCCTAACCCCCCCATTGCCAGTCCTAACCCCCCCCCCCCTTAGCTGTCAAATTCTAGACCATTATTTAAGCTTTGTTAGATACCATCTCATATTATCTACACTTTCCTGTGTATGTACCCTGTTGTAGTTTTTGGTATCATCCACAAAAGAATAAACACATCCCATCACTCTTACAAAAATGTTAAAAATAACAATCAAGAACTGATCCCTGCAGCATAACTCTAGTAATGTCTTTATCTTCAGAGCTAACTCCCTTTTGTAACCAGTTTCATTTCTTCTTTTTTTCTTTTTTTTTTATTGATTTAAAAATACCATTCATACAGCCTCTGAAGGAAATAAAATAACAGAGAAAAGGCCAAGCAGTTGAAATGCAAATAATTAACCCACATGTTTGGAGCAAGATATTAAGTGAATAAATTCATGGAAAAAATGAGTAGAGTAGGAGAGCAAATGTTACAACTGGCTGAGGAAAAACAGCACATAAAACTTCATTTAAATCCTCTTAAACTATAAGAAAATTGAGTTGCTGCTTAGATTCAGAAAGGAGAAATTGTTTACCCTCAAACTGAACCAAACATTTACAAGAAAATGTTTTAAAAAAAATGTGCACCCAAGGCAAGGACCCTCTATTTTAACACAAAGAAGTGTCTGCACTTTTTTCTTTGTATCATGAAAGAAAGGAAATGTTTGAAGCTCTGTCTCTAAAAGCAGCTCATGCTTATTTTTGAACTAAACACAAGATAGTAGTATTCCGTTTGGCTAGAGAGCAAAGCAGCCCACTAGCATGGGTTTTTTTGTTACTATGTCCAAGTAGCATTCCAGGAACTTAATCTGGTCCATACCTTTTGACTGAGCTCCGCTCTGATCTCCCCATCCCTCCCCTCCCCTCCCCTCCCCTCCATCCATCCATCCATCCAGCATCGGCTTATGGCAAAAATTAAAAAACAAAAACCTGGCTCTGGCTGCTGCTGCCACCGCGGCAGAATGAAGTGTCCCGCGGGGCCTCCTCAGCACGCTGAGCCCCTCTGCAAGGGCTTGCAGATTCGCGAAGGGAGAGTGTGTCTCCCTCGCGTCTCTGTTAAGCCCGCAGGGGCTAATGGGAAATTTCCCATCAGCCCCTCGCGTCTAAAGGGGCAGATGGGAAATTTCCCATTAGCCCCTGCGGGCTTAACAGAGACGCGAGGGAGACACACTCTCCCTTCGCGAATCTGCAAGCCCTTGCAGAGGGGCTCAGTGTGCTGAGGAGGCCCCGCGGGACACTTCATTCTGCCGCTGCTGCGGTGGCAGCGGCAGCGGCAGCAGCCAGAGCCAGGTTTGGTTTTTTTTTTATGTAATTAAAAAAAAGCAGAATGTTCTTTGCGCGGGGCCCCCTGAAACGCGGGGCCCTGTGCAAAAAACATTCTTGCTCAATGGACGGGCCGGCCCTGGTGCTTGGCAGGGAAGCAAGAGATCTAGCTATATTTTCTACCAAAAGCATTGCTAAGATAAGGAACCTTATTTTTTTGTCTAAAGCTCCTATGGTGAGTCCCCTCACCACAATGAAATTCCTGGTGGTCTTCTGAGGAAAGCTAAAGTCCCTGATCCTCCCTCCTATCCACCAAGAATATAGGGGTATGTTTACTAAGCAGCGGTAGCGGCTTCTGTGCAATATCGGAGCCGCGGCTCCATTGGGGCTGCAGCTCCAATATCGCATGGAAGCCGCTACTGCTGCTTAATAAACATACCCCATCATTTTCAACCCAGAGCCTTCCAAAATAGTCAAGCCCCTGATTGTAATTCTGCCATCCATTCTATAATACAACATAGAAAGAAAGGAGCAGAGAAACTCTGTTCTGCCTTGAGAACGTTCTTTTCTTTCTTTGCGCTTTTTGGCTTTAGTCTTTCTATCTTTCCCTGAAGGAGTGTTTACTAAGTCATCATGGGATGGGAGATCAACTAAACTTTCTTCCCTAGAGCATGAAGGTTTCTCTGAATTACTCGTCTGATTATGAGTGGAGACGAAAACTTCTCTGGGGATTAAACCCTTCTCTAGGCCTCTTTCAAACTGTGGCCAGTCCCTACCTAAGACTAGCTCTTTAGGTAATTTGGGAACTACCGCTATTGACATATTTTTTTCTATTCCCAAACCTCTGACCAGTAATTTGTACACCGGATAAAAGGTGGCAGCGGCATTCACACATTTTATTTTGACTCTGCCCTCTGGTTGACTTGGGATGGACACAGCTTGCTCTTGGATAATGGACCAGAGCTTGCGCGAAATCATCGTCTGGTCCGCGCCAGAGTCAAGTAGAGCTTTGGCAGCTACTCCTTGTACAGTGACATCAAGGACAAATCCTTCTGATAATAGGTGTCTGTTCTCTCCCATGAGATCAGTACGTACTCGGCACTCATTCATTACATGACCCAACTTTCCACAGCCAAAACATCTTATGGAATGACTTTTCTCTACATTCCTAGCATGTTTTTCATTCTGTGTCTTAACCTGTGAGATACTTCCTGATGACTGCTTAAATGTCGCTACTGCCATCTTTGCTACCTCCCCAGTATGCTGGGTATCTAATTCAGCCTCTAAATACCTTTCGGTTAAGGCAATAGCCTCTGCAGTAGTGCGACAATTTTGTAGTATAAGGAAGCTCTGTATACTACTGGGTACAGCAATCATAAACTGCTCAAGGATTATCCCATCCATTAGCATTTCAATGGTTCTTTCATTAGGCCTTAGCCACTTTTCAGCTAAGCTCTTCAGCCTGTGACCTAATGTCTTCGGCGTTTCGCCTACTTCCAAACGCGCCACACGTAGCTTACGGTTATAGACGAGAGGAGTCAGGCCGAGGCGTTCCCTGATGGCCTTCGTCACCTCACTATAATTGTTTGCTAACGAAGCGGGCATTGCCCTATAGGCTGACAGTGCCTCTCCAGTGAGTGAAACTGCCAATCTAATGGGCCACTGCTCTTCCGGCCAACCCACGGAAAGAGCTATTCTTTCAAAAGAGTCCAGGAAGTCATCTGGATCATCATTTACTCCTAACTTCCCTAAAGTTAGAGTCTCGTAGGACCCTAGTCCTACCGGACAGCTGCCCAGTCCTGAGCTCTGCTTCAAAAGTCCAGCGGCTTCTTCCTGTGGCTTCTGTTGCTGGCTTAGGCAGGTCTCCAGCATCTGCAGGACTGGCCTTTGTTGCTCCTGCATTGCCAGGATTGCACGCTGCTGTGCTTGCGCAGCCAGTTCCGCCTGCTTGCTGAATTGTGCCGCCATCCAGCTAAACATCTCCCGCTGCTCCATGGCGATGAGATCCCTGGAAAATAAAGAGAAACAAAAAAACCCCAAGTGTGGCTGCACAACAATCAGACCTACACTTCCCCTTTTTTTTTTTTTTTCCAAATTTTCCCTTTAACTTTTGCTTGTATCCACACAAGTTATGCCCTTCTACCTGTTACCTGGTAGAAATGTAGACTCGAACTCTCAGCAAGGGTGGTGCTGCTCTGCGTTGTAGCAGTTCCCAGTGTAGTCAGCAACCTTGCCTTCCATTCCAGCTTCTCTGCAGTCCGGTCCATGTTTTCCTCCTCCAATCGGGTTTTCTTTCACCTCCGGTCCGGGTTTTCCTTTACCTCCAGTCCGGGTTTTCCTTTTTTTTTTTTTTTTCAAATTGAATACTGGTAATTTCTATTTCTTCTCAGTATGTCTTAGGATTATATCCAAATCCAAACAACTATGCCATTTGTCGTGGGGAGCCCCGTCTACATCATTAGAAATATGGGGCTGTTCCACAGCAAAGATTATTTTAGGTAGCCAAAGGGAATGTAATGTTCATCTGGCGTAGTAAAGATGTTCTTACTTATTCCAGCTTCCTAAGAGCACTCATTAACGAAACCAAGTGTAGAGAAATTAAGACTTTTATTCCCCGTCAGTGCAAAATAAGACATTTAGAATCAACAGAAAGTCCTTTGTTTCAAAAGGTACCAGCATTCAAATCATATGCTTAATTGTTAAACTCCACAATTAATGCAAGGCTTGATTACATGAATTCAGCTCATTCCAATAGCATAGGAATTCTACAAACTTCTTCTAGGTTACACGGTGGCTACAGACTCCTGGCACGAGGCTATGCACAACTCACATTCCATCTGTTCAGGTTGAGACATGGGAACAGTATTTATGCATTCTATCTCCATGGATTCTTCATCAGGGGAATAATCACTGTCCCTGTCTGACACAGGTCTGTGTGCAATGTCTCTAGGGTCTTGTCTCCAGTACCACTGTGTTCTAAGTGCTTTAGGGATTTTATGAAACCAATCTGGCTTCTCCTTCTTTACAGAGTGAGCACGTGTTTCAACAGGACCTTTAGGACTCAAGCATTTTATATCATTAATAAATCTTTCATACCTGGAGTCTGGCTCATTTGAATCCGCGGAGTTTTCCCTTTCAGAAACTTTCCCCTGGTAACAGGTTCTCTGCCTCTAAGCTTTAGGCAACGCTCTGCTTTCTGGCAGCCTGGTAAAACCTGACGTGGATTCCATTTTCTCCTTTGGCAAGAACTCAGCCTTTTCACAAAGTGCTTTTCCTTTCTTGCCTGTTAACACTTGGTTAGCATTTCTCAGAGATTGCAAGCTTTTCTCTAAACCATTCTCTCTGGTTCTTTGCTTCTGTCTCTCTACTCTTGAGTCAGGCACGCTGTGAGAACTGGTCGTGGCACACACTCTAACTTCAGGGCTGGCTCTAACAAACTTCCCTTGAACAGCAGCACGCTTAGCCTGGCCCTTCTGAACTTCACCCTTGTGAACTCTGTTCCTTTGGGCTTGCTCACATAGGATTCTTTCACTTACTCCTTCTCTTGGAGCTGATCCTCTTAATAGAGCTGTTCCTCCTTGTGAAGACGTTCCTCCTTTCTCTGCTTGCTCTCTCTCCTTCTCTCCTTCTCTCCTTGATCCTCTGCCTTGCTGGCATTCAGCTCTGACTTATAAAGCAATCTTTCCTTCAAGACTTCCGGGGTCATTCCCAGGTGCAAATCATTAGCCCTCTTAGGCTCATTAGCTCCTGTATGGTCATTCTTGCTCCCTCTAGCTGTGCCTGGAGGTAACTGCACATCTAGATTCCTAAAAGAAACAGGATTTCTTTTCAAGTTCTCAACTTTATTGATACCCACATCATGACAGGCTTAAATATAGGTAACGGTTTGCCTCGCCTATCGTTTTGGCCCATATCGCTAACTGGGCAGCATGAAATGTCGCTGCTGCCCGGTTATCGCTTGTTGCCACCTCTGCTCCACCCCGGAACACCCCCGACACGCTCAATGCTAACTGGACAGCATCGGGGCTTGTAGGGGAGTTAGAAGGCGATATTCAATGGCACTAATCATGTAAGTGCCATTGAATATCCCAATTTAAGGCATTTACATGGTTTACTGGGCTATTAAGAATGTGTATGTCAAAAGTGTTCTTAATTAAGTATTCGTGTTTGGCTGTTTGATCCCCTTGTGGGGCTCATCTATTGTACCCCTGGTAAAGCATCTGCAATAACGTTTGGTTTGGTTACCATGCACAGACTGGGTCTTGGTTGCTTCATGTGGTACAGTGCTCTTTGGTTGGACTCTTTCTTCATGTTATCCACTCACTCGGGAGAGTCCACTCTGTTGCAAATTCTTTTCTCATCAGCAAAAAGACAAACTTTTCCATTCAGTCCTTCAGCAATATCACTCACAAATACATCAGACAGTACTGGTCCCTAGGTATTTGGCAATTGGTATTAGTCCTGAGAAACCATTCAGTTAATTTTCCTTCACTGAATTATTTGTGCAATTGTCTCATTCATCCCCATTCACGTCTATGGGGTAAGCTAGTTTATAATGTAACAGTGTGGCTTACCATTCATTTTCAATCAAACCTACATGAAATATTCTGGCCAGTATCTGTAATAATGGCAACAGTGCTACAAACTAGGAAGAATGTCACAAACACCCCACAGCATCATAAAATGGGAAAATGGAATAAATGTTGCAGGAAGACAAATGTCCAAGCAGCACAAAGAGTTGAATGAATATCCCCCGGGAGCAGAAGAGGGCAAAACAGCACCAGCATTGGTGGAAAAACACCAAGGAAGTTTGAGAGGGGTAAAAAGGAACCAACATTGTCAAGAATAGTCTAGGGCAGGCATGTCCAATTCGAACAAATCGTGATCTACTTTTACCGGCCAAAAGTGCCTGTGATCTACCACCATAAAAATTAAGTTTCAAATTAGTTTCAAATTAAATTTTAACCCAATAAAGTTGGAGGATTCCCCCCCCCCATTTTTAATGAACCTTCTGTCATTTACTTGGATATGATCAGCTGTTAAGCAAATTAAGCAAAAACAAAACAGAGAGACAAAGATCCAGTAAGAACTGCAAGGGGAAATGGAAAGTACATTTTTTCTTAAAGATTTATGAGTAATAACTTAAATTTAGGTCCAGTATTGATCCAGGCTGATCTTGCACAATCTTTAATATTTCACTCTTGCTCATTAGTGAGACGTCTGAGCCTGCATTTCATCCACCAGCTTTTTGAAGTTGGGTGAATATTGCATGAGAGCCAGTCTCAGGGAATCCTGGAGATGTTCATCTGTCATTTTGGAACGTTGTGTACTATGTCATTTTCAGATGGGAAAACACAGATTCACACAAATAAGTTGAACCAAAACAGGAGTGCTTCACTGCATCTTCTCAAGTTGGGAAATTTATCTCTAGGCACTAGCTTTCAAAATGATTCTTGCTCAGCACGGGTCTTGAGAAAAATGTCATTTTTAAGGGTTAATATTTTGCTTTCAAGAGATGGCTTGTTCAATGAGGAATTTTTACTGATAGCAGCTGCAGTTTCTTTAATATCCACATCTACTTTGAATGGGTATGACAAGTACTCCACAATTGTTCCAATTTTTTGGAAGTCACAGAATCTATTTTCGAATTCCTGGATAACAGAACAGATTTCTGTCACATCTCGTTCTGAAAAACAAAATTTGGATATTGTCCCAGATGGTCCTGCGTATTAGGAAAATGATCAAAAGTGTTGTTTGCAAGGTCAGTCATCATTAGCTCAAATTTGCTCTTGTAGGATGAAACTGTACTCATCATCTCGCCAGTGCACTTGTTTTTACCTTGTAGTTCAAAGTTCATATCACTTAGTTCACCTGTAAAGTCAGCGAGAAATGCCAGATCACATAACCACTCCTCATCTTCCTACTCTGCTTGGTCATCTCCCTTCTCCTTCAAAAACTTCTTATTTCATTCAGCAAATCACAAAATCTTTGCAGAAATTTGTGCCTACTTAGCCACCTTACATCTGTGTGCAAAATGATTTCCGCTGCCCCTTCATCAAGAGTAAGATTAAAAAGCTGTCTTTGAAGTGATCTTCCACGAACTGAATTTACAGTTTTGAAAGTGATATCCATAACAGTCTTTGTATCGAGTCTCTTGCTTGACAAAACTTGCTGGTGAATGATGCAGTGGTAAGAAAGGAAATCTGGGAAGTCGTCATGCCATCTACAGAGGGCTATGAAACCATTAACCTCACCTATCATTGCTCTTGCTCCATCAGTAGTGATGGAAACAAGTCTATGCAATGGAAGATTACACTTTGTCACAAAAGAATGGAATGAACTGACTATTTCCTGACCGGTAGTTCTCCCTTTTAAAGAAATCATTCCAAGTAGTTCTTTAACACTGAAGTCTTCAAAAACCATCCGGATAAAGACTAGTAACTGGGCTATGTCTCTTATGTCTGTAGAATCATCCAGTTGGAGTGAGAAAGCAACACAATTTGAAACATCCTCCAACAATTGTCCAGTTGTGTCTCCACGCATCTTTTCTATTTGCCGCACGACGGTGTTTCTTGACAATTGTACATCTTGAATAGCAGCTATAATCCCTTTCTTATTTTTAAATCCTTCAAAAAGATTGTCAGCTGCTTCAAGAAAACAATCTTTTACAAATTCCCCTTCAGTGAAAGGTTTGCATTTCTTTGCGATCAGATTGCTGATCTTGAAGGATGGTATGGTTGCATTGACCGAATGTGACCTTGGCTTCGCCATCAACTGTTGCTGAGTAGCCAATTTCGATTTAAGTTCTTTGAGCTTCGGTTTACAAATTTCACTTTGGGTGGAAAATCAGCATCAAACCTATTGCTATGCAGAGCCTTATAATGACGTTCCAGATTACTCTTTTTGGGCAAGGATACTGGGGTGTTACAAATTAGACAACACCACATGTCTTTCACCATGATGAAGAAGTAGTCCATTTCCCATTCATCATGAAAGTGGTAGGTTTTGCTCTTCTTTGGAACACTCATCTTCATTATACTGTGGTGGCTGGATGTAAGAAGGCCAAATCTGCTAAGTTAGTATAAACATTGGCTGAATTTGGCCCAAAACTGTCACTGTCCCAAAGTATTAAAGATCAACAGGAATTGAAGACCTCTGGATGATGTGTAATACAAGGACTGGAGATGCCAAAACCACACATGCAGTTCTAAAAGTAGAAATAAGAATTCATCATACTGGCACCAATAATCAAATACCACCAAACAATCATCAAAAAAACTCAAACACCTGTCCAGCAAACCAGATAAAATCAAATACTGCCAAACAAGCTAAAATACCACCAGACATGATTTAATAAATTCTGCACACAGTGTAGAATCAATGCAAAGGCAAGGCAAAATAAAATTGCAGTGTAGAATCAACGCAAAGGCTAGGCAAAATAAAACTGCAGAGGCAAGTAAACGTCACAGTGGTTTGAACCAATTCGAAGGCAAGGCATAGACACGTTAGAACAAAATTGGAAAAGCCCGCCAAAATCAGCAAATTCTTGACACTTTGTTGTGTCTGCCCCAAAGGATCAGCAGCAGCGGCAAGCTCTCGGCAGACAACCTGCCGGCACGAGCTCTTTCCTAGCGATGGGGAGAGCTGTTGGAGAGATGGAGCCAAGTGGGGCTGGCAAGCTACCTCTGACCCCTCCGCAATCTACAGGTAGATCGCGATCTACCTGTTGGACATGCCTGGTCTAGGGCATAGACAGAGGGATTAAGAGGTAACAAGACATCTTTTAATACCTGAAGATTGGAGGATCACCATTGTAATGCCAATTTTTTAAAAAGGGTTCCAGGGGTGATCCAGGAAACTACAGACCGGTGAGCCTGACTTCAGTAATGGGAAAAATTGTAGAAATCATAAAAAACAAAATTACTCAACATGTAGATAGTCATGGCTTAATGGGAGACAGCCAACATGGCTTTAGACAAAGAAGATCTTGTCTTACTAATCTGTTATTTTTTTTGAAAGTGTGAATAAACAGACAAAGGTGAGTCAGTTGATATAGTGTATCTGGACTTTCAGAAAGCCTTTGACAAGGTCCCTCATCAGAGACTTTAGGCAAAACTAAAAAGTCATGGGATAGGAGGCAGTGTACTATTATGGATCAAGAACTTGTTAAAAGATAGAAAGCAGAGGGTAGGGCTAAATGGCTAATTTTCCCAATGGAGAAAGGTGAATAGTGGAGTACCCCAGGGATCTGTGTTGGGTCCGCTGCTTTTTGACATATTCATAAATGACCTGGAAAAGGGAATAAAGAGTGAGGTTATAAAATTTGCAGATGACACCAAGCTATTTAAAGTTGTTAAAACCCAAGAAGATTGTGGAAAATTGCAAGAGGATCTTGGTAAATTGGAAGACTGGGCATCCAAACGGCAGATAAAATTTAATGTGGATAAGTGCAAAGTTATGCATCTAGGAAAGAAAAACCCAAACTATGGTTCAATGATGCAAGTTTCCACATTGGGAACCACCATCCAGGAAAAAGATTTAGGCGTCATCGTGGATAACATGTTAAAACCCTCCGCCCAGTGTGCTTCGACGGCCAAGAGAGCAAATAGAATGCTAGGTATCATAAGGAAAGGAATGGAAAATAAAGCAAAGGATATTATAATGCCTCTGTATCATTCCATGGTGTGACCATACCTTGAATATTGTGTGCAGTTCTGTTCGCCGTATCTTAAAAAGGATATAGTGATATTAGAAAAGGTACAGAGAAGAGCCACCAAAATGGTAAAGGGGATGGAAGGATATCCCTATGAAGAGAGGCTAAAAAGTTAGGGCTCTTCAACCTGGAAAAGAGATGGCTGAGGGGAGATATGATAGAGGTCTATAAATTAATAAATGGAATGGGTAAATATAGATCAATTGTTTACGTCATCAGAATATAAAAAGACTAGGGGACATGCAATGAAGCTACAGGGTAACCTATTTAAGACTAATAAGAGAAAATATTTTTTCACTCAACGTGTAATCAAACCCTGGAATTTGTTACCGGAGGATGTAGTAAACGCTGCTACTGTAGCTGGGTTTAAAAAAGGTTTGGACAAGTTTCTGGAGGAAAGGTCCATAAACCATTATTAAAAGGGACCCAGGATATCACCGCTTGACCCAATACAAGCATTGAGGAACCTGTGTCTTTTGGGGAGACTGCTAGGTACTGTTGGAAACAGGATACTGGGCTTGATTGGCCTTGGTCTGACCCAGTATGGCATATCTTATGTTCTTATGCTCTTATGACATTAGCTGGAAGGTACAGGAAGGAACATCAGAAGAGGATAAATATGGCTGGAAGACCCTAAACAAATGAAGAGTACCAACACACCAGAAAGACAAGCTACGTTCTGGGGTTTTCTTTCTTTATTTTTGGTTTTGGCATGAAGGCTCCAGGTTTTTACTGGAAACTAGATAGCAGGCTGCAGAAGAGCTATGTAGGCAGCAGTGACCCTCATGGCTGGCAGTAGTGAGAGTGGAACTAGCTAGATTACAGGAGCAGGTGTGGCAGAAACGAGGCAGGGGATAGCAGAAGTAGTAGCATGTTGACACAGGCAGCAGTGGCAGAGAGAGACAAGGGGAAAGGAGATTTTCTTTTTTGTAATTTTTTTCTTGTAAGTTTTAGCATGTGGGGATAGAGAGAGCCAGTGGAAAAGGGCAGCAAGCCAGAGAGACTGCGGTGGAAAATGGCAGAAATATAGCAAAGCATCGAATCATTTAGGGGGGTTATTTTATTTATTTATGTATTTAGACAGATTTGTATACCACCCTATCCTTCAATCAAAGTGGTCACAACACAGTTGGAGGTTTACATTTAACAGGAGGGGATGCGACTAATGAACGTAAAGACATTGTGCTTATAAGTCTAAATGGGAATATGTAGATGGTGTCAAGTGGTGAAGGTAGATGGATTTTTTAGAATCCCTATATTCTTTCAGTGTCTGAAAGTGGGCATAGAGACGTCCAAAGCATGGAGACACCTCCAGAGTTATTTTAGGAGCCAGGTCTGTGCCATCTAAGTCTTTATCTGAGGTGTGCTGGAGGCATGGCCAGGGGTCCTCAAGCAGAGCTAAGGAAGACAGAGAGGCATATAGATGAGACCTACTGGGATGAAGTACCACCTCTATTCTGGCAGTATGTCTGTTGCCATGGAGGAGAGAGGTCAGGTGAAATGAGAGCATCACCTTGGTGTGGCAGGAAGTGATCTTGTAGCTAGAACCTGTCTTCCAGATGATGTAAACCCTCTCACACAGAGGAGATTTCTCTAGGGCCATATGCCCATGAGGGAAGGATTAGGATGGCCGTTATAGCTGGTGATTCAATCATTAGGCATGGAGCTACCTGGGTAGCTGGTGGACGTGAGGATCGCCTGGTAACATGCCTCCCTGGTGTGAAGGTAGCAGACCTCATGCGCCACCTAGACAAGGTTTTAGAAAGTGCTGGGGAGGAGTCTGTTTTCTTGGTACCGTATTTCTCGGATTATAAATTGTGTTTTTTTACATCCGTAAATGATGGTGCGACCTATGCACCGGAGTTACTTATTTAAGAAATTTACTTGGTGGAACCCTCGACATGGATATAAATACTTGCAACTGCGCAGTGGACAGTCTTTCTCCCTGGGCCCTCCGCTCTACACCCAGTGCTTCCAAGCAGACCTTCCGATCAGCAGACTGGTACGTACCTTTGCTATACTCGCAAATAGAATAACAAATAGCATACAAAATAGCATACGGGATGAATTTCAGTTACTAAAAAGATGTTATTTTTAACCCTACAGAAAATGGTGACACTGAAGGCGCAGAACTCATACACTGTGCAATTCAAACTGAAAGTCATTCATTACGCAGAAGAACATGGTAACAGAGTCACCGAGTGAACTTTTGTGATAAATCAGAAATTAGTTAGAGATGGGAGGAAGATGCAGGGAAAACTAACTTTGATGAAATGCAGCAAGAAGGGAAATCACGTCTTTAAAGCATGGTGGCCTGAATTAGCAGCACATTTGCTTCAGTTCTTTGTAGAGCGGAGGGCTCAGGGCCATGGATTGTCCACTGTGCAGGTGTGATTCAAAGCAGTTCATATCACCAGGGAAATGGTCATTCGTGGTGCTACTGGTACATAAGAAACAAATTAAGCTTTAGACAAAAAACAACGATGTGTAAGCAGCAAGCCGCTGATTTCTTGGATAAAGTACAGAATTTCAGGGAATTCGTAAACAAAGAAATTATCACATACACAGTGACACCGGACTTCATAATCAACATGGTCGAGGTTCCTTTAACCTTTGACATCCCATTAGGGAGAACAGTCAGTCAAAAGGGGGTTAGAACAATAAATATTATAACCATCGGACACGAAAAAAAAACACTTTACAGTGGTGATGGCCTACTGTGCAAATGGAATGAAGCTGCCACCTTTGATTACTGTATATTCAAAAGGAAGACAACGTCACTTGAAACTCTACCAACCAAGAATGTTCTTGATATGAATGAGAAAGGATGGATGCATGAGAGCATGATGTTGAAATGGCTGCAGCACTGCTTTAGTAAGCAACTGGATGGATTTTTCTAGAGACAGAAAGAACTACTTGTCATGGACAGCATGAGAGCCCATTTCACTGAAGACATAAAGAAGAAAACAAAAACTCTGAACACTGTCCCTGTTATTATAACTGGTGGTATGACAAAAATGCTTCAACTGCTTGACATTTTCGTCAACAAAAGATTCAAAGCTATGTTGTGTTGCCTATGGGAAAACTGGATATGCCACTGTGCTACCAGCCATATGTGCCATGACACTTTGCAGAGGTTACCGGGTGCGTTGTGACAGCATGGTAGGAACAGGGCCGGCCCGTCCATTGAGCAAGAATGTTTTTTGCACAGGGCCCCATGCAAAAAACATTCTATATCAGCCCAGATAGATTAAAAAAAAATGGCTGTGGCTGCTGCTGCCGCTGTGGCAGGGGCAGAATCAAGCATCCCGTGGGGCCCCCCCTGCCAGGCAGAGCCTTCCCTGCAACATCAGCTCCCTCAGCATCGGCTTTCAGAGCCACGAAAGGAGAGCCTCTCTCTCGCGGCTCTGTTAAGCCTGCAGGGGCTGATGGGAAATCCCAGCCCCGGCGGGATTAATGGAGCCGCGAGAAAGGGAAACTCTCCCTTCGCGGCTCTGAAACTCCCGTGCTGAGGGAGCAGATGCTGCAGGGAAGGCTCTGCCGGGCAGGGGGGGGGTCCCACGGGACTCTTGATTCTGCCGCTGCCACAGTGGCAGTGGCAGACGTAGCCATTTTTTAAAATCTATCTGGGCTGATGCCACAGTGCCGGGCGGGGGGGGGGGGGCCCACGGGATGCTTGATTCTGCCGCTGCCACAGCGGCAGCAGCAGACGTTTCTTTTTTTTTTAATCTACCTGGACTGATGGAGGGAGGGGAGTTAGGACTGGTAATGGGCTATGGAGGGGGCTAAGACTGGAAGTGGGCTGATGGGGGGGCTAGGACTAGTAATGGGCTATGGGGATAGCTAGGACTGGAAATAGGCTATGGGGGGCTTATACTGGAAATGGGCTGATTGGGGGTTTAGGACTAGTAATGGGCTGGGGGGGCTAGGACTGGAAATATCACTGATGGGTGGGTTAGGACTGGTAATGGGCTATGGGGGGTACGACTGGAAATGGGCTGATGGGGGAATAGGACTGGTAATGGGCTATGGGGGGCTAAGAGTGGAAATGGGTTGATGGGGTTAGGACTGGAAGTGGGCTGATGGGGGTTAGGTCTGGTAATGGGCTATGGGGAGCTAAGACTGGAAATGGGGTGATGGGGGTTAGGACTGGAAGTGGGCTGATGGGGGGCTAGGACTGGTAATGGGCTATGGGTGGGCTAGGACTGGTAATGGTCTGAGGGTAAGGGGGACTTCAACTACAAAAACCTGAAGGGACGGGGGCTTGGAATGGAAATGGGCTGAGTGGAAGGGGGTGCTTGAACTGCAAATAGCTGATGTGGAGGGGGGCTTGGAATGGAAATGGGCTGTGAGGGGAGGGAGGTAGGACTGGAAATGGGCTGAGTGGGGGGGCTAGGACAGGAAATGGGCTGATGGATGGGCTAGGATAGGACTTGAAATGGGCTGTTGGGGGGTGCTAAGATTGTAAATTGGCTATGGTGGGGGCTTGGATTGAAATGGAATCATGGAGGGGCTTGAACTGGAAGTAGGCTTATGGGGGGCTTGGATTGGAAATGGGCTGAGTGGAGAGGAGTTAGGATTTGACATGGGCTGATGGTGGGGCTAGGAAAGGACTAGAGATGGGCTGATGGGGCGCTGGGATTGGAAATAAGCTGATGGAGGGACTCGGCTAGGACTGGAAATGGGCTGATGGTGGGGCTAGGATAGGATTGGAAATGGGCTGATGGGGGGCTAGGACTGGAAATGGTCTGATGCGGGGACTAGAAGGGAGTGGATGCTGGGTGGGGCTGGAACTAGAAGGGAGCTGATGTTGGGGGAGGATTAGAATGGGATGGAGCTGGGAGAATGAAATGGAGAGGGGAAAAATATGTTGTGTGGGAGGGAAGACAAATCTACAATAGGCTGGATATTGGGAGAGTAAGTGGGGATTGAGGATGGAGGGGTAAAATTTGAGTGGATGAAATAGGAATGAGGAAAGAGCAAAAGGAGAAAGATTAGTATGTTAAAGCAGATGTAGAGAGAGAATGGAAAAAAAACTTGGAGAGAAGAAAGGACTAATGGATAGCAGATGATGGAGAGATAGCAGACGACACAAAACCAGAAGAAAGTGGCTGGAGCAATTGCAACTGAAAAAAATGCACAAAAGGTAGAAAAATATCTCTTTATTTTGAATTTATTAACTGGAATATGTCAGCTCTGGGAAATGGAAGGAACAACAGAGGAGCAAGACCCCCGCACACAGCACAGGAAACACAAAAGGCAAAGGTCGGATATACTGGTGCAAAAGGGTTTTATTGCAGGAACCCCAACGCGTTTCGGCGAGAACGCCTTCTTCAGGGGGAACGCATCTTTGAACATAAAATATGGAAGACGTACTTACGAAGGCACCATGCAACACGTTTTCGTCTTGAGAAAGACTCCGATGAACCAAATAAATGAACTAGAGTATAAAATATAAAGTATATTACATTAAAATGAAATACCCAGAGCCAGGTGTTGCATGGTGCCTTCGTAAGTACATCTTCCATGTCCCTCATTGAGCTATATGCTACTTTTTATAGTCTCCATTTTATTATCTATGCTATGTTTTAATGTTTGCTTGCTTATTCATTTATTTATTTATTTATTTATTTATTTATTTATCATTTATTGATAATTCTTTAAGTATGGAGTTTTGATTAGTTATTATTATTATTTATATTTATTAGATGTTGTTTTTAATGTTTTTTGATATCATGTTTTTATACTTGTATATTATGTTAGTTCATTCTTATTTTATTTTCAAAGATGCATTCCCCCTGAAGAAGGCGTTCTCGCTGAAACGCTTTGGGGTTCTTGAAATAAAACCTTTTTTGCACTGGTATATCCGAGCTCTGGGAAATGTGCATCATTAACGTCTGCGCTTTGTTTAGTACAAGAGGAAGTTAATTTATAGTTTTATTTCTACAGTGTTTTTGTACATTCCAAGTTTGGGTTTTGGGGTTCCCAGTTTAATTATTGGCTTCCGGTTTCTAAATTGCGATTCCTTGTTTGGTGATAGTCTATGTTCTGCATGTGTAACTGAGCTGAGGTATTCTGTTTATATAATTCCTATTTGACATTGCCACTTGTTCTCTTTCCCCAGTTGGTCATGTATTGTTATTCTCTGAAATGTATTGGTTTAATATTTGCAGTGTTGCCTTTTGATAGGTAGGGTATGGTGCTTTGTGAGTCCTGGTAGTGCTGTTAGGATACGGCGGGTTTGCTATGGGTTCTAAATGGGCAGTGTTTGTAGTAGTTCCTAATGTGCCTGGCGGTTGGCACTGGATTATAGTAATGTAGAAATCTTTTAGTCTTTCTTTATCCATACACTCATTAAGAGGCATGTTTACTAAAAGTTAGTGTATGGTAACATTATGCAAATATTTATGCAAATGAGACTCTTTATGCAAATGAGGCCCACAGTGAGTCTCCGCACATGGCCCCACACCCCCCCCTTGGGCCTCCCCTGGGTGGGAAGGTGTGAGTGATAAAATAATCAGATCAGATTATGTGAAGGCTGATATGTTAAAAAGCACTGATAACCGTGAAGATGTAGATGATGAAGAAGTCAATAACGAACATAAACTGTCACCTAAAATTGCAGAACTATTTCATAGTGACACCGAAGTTGAGGACTTCAACGGCTTTCCCGAGAGAGATACAGAACAAATCTGATGTTGAATGAGTGTTATTGTAAAGTGAAAGTGAAACAGAATACATCTGTTTTTCAGAAACAGCAACGTTGTCTTGCGCTTTATTGTCTGTACTTATGACCTATACACAGGGGCGACTTATATTGTAAATTTACATTCAAAAAAGCCAAATTGAGCCACTGCATCTTATACACAGGGCGACTTGTAATCCAGGAAACACAGTACATGTGGGTACCAATGACATAGAAAAATGTGGTAGGGAGGTTCTGGAGGCCAAATTTAGGCTTTTAGGTAGGAAGTTGAAATCCAGAACTTCCAGGGTAGCATTCTCCGAAATGCTTCCCGTTCCACGCACAGGATCCAAAAGGCAGGAAGAGCTCCGGAGTCTCAATGCATAGATGAGACAATGGTACAGGAAGAGGGTTTTAGTTTTGTTAGGAACTGGGTAACTTTCTGAGGAAGGGAGGGGATTTTCCAAAAGGATGGGCTCCACCTTAACCGGGATGGAACCAGACTGCTAGCATTAACCTTTAAAAAGGAGATAGAGCAGCTTTTAAGCTATATAGTAGTGGAAAGTTGACAATCAACTAAGAGCGCATGGTTCAGAAGGATGTATCCTTGAAGGATACTAGAAAAACAGGGAAGTTACGGCATCATGATAGAGAGGCTCCAATAAAGATAAAAGTAACCCAGATCCCCTTAAATACAGAGCCGGCAGAGTTGAAAGATTCCAATTTACCCATATCAACTGATAATCAGATTGATATGAATAAAATACAACCTCTAAAATGCCTGTGTGCAAATGCTAGAAATCTAAAAAAATAAGATGGGACAGTTAGAATAGCACTAAATAAAAGGTTAGATATAATTGGCATCTAAGAGATCTGGTGGAAGGAGGACAATCAATGGGACACTGTATTACTTGGGTACTACTGCTACTAATAATAATCATTTGTATAGTACTACAAGGAATACACAGAGCTATACATATAGATGTAAGACATAGGGGTACATTTACTAAACCGTGCTAAAAGAGCAGGTGTTCCATTAATGCGCATTAATGGGGCATTTGTGCTATTAGTGCATGCTAATGTGCTGTTAGCGTGTGTTAAAAACACTTTAGCATGCGCTAACGGGATCGACAGCGTAAAGCGCCCTATGGGCATAGAGTAGGCAGAGAGTAGGGGTCAATGGGTGGGGAGTGGGCAGAAACAAGGCCCAGTTCCCTTAATGGTGGCACCATAACACCAGGAACCTTACCGCATATCAAAACCTGTCAGTAAGGGTGCATTTTGAGGAGAGAAAGCCTGTGCTGCACAGACAGGTGAGCCCAAGAGGTGATAGTAGTGCTCCATTAGCAAATACAGCATAGTATGAAAGGGCGCTATGTTGATGGTGCAAATGGGGCAAAAGAGGGTGCATGTGGGTCATGCAGTGGGGGCTGCTGGTGCATAGGGTGGACCAGGCAGTTGCCTAGGTGGCACATAAGCACATTGGACCTGAAAATATGCCAGACTGTGTCAGACCAAGGTCCATCATGCCCAGTATCCTGTGTCCAACAGAGCCAATCTAGGTCACAGGTACCTAGCAATTCCCCAAAAGACACACAGGTTCCACAATGCTTGTAATGGGGTAAAAAGTGCAAATCCTGGGTCCCCCTTAATAATGGTTTATGGACCCTCTCCAGGAACCTGTCCAAACGTTTTTTAAACCCAGCTACACTAACAGTCTTCACTACATGCTCCGGTAATGAATTGCAGGGTTTGATAATGCATCTTTCTACATTCTGACGGCCTAAACAATCAACCTATGTTTGCCCGTTCCACTGCAGGCAATATTTTCTAGACCTCTAACATAATACCCCTCAGCCGTCTCTTCCCCAGGTTGAAGATAAATAACATTGGCAGGCGGTGATGGGGTCCCTGGAGAAGCAGTTGGTTGGGGGGGGGGGGATGAATGGCTGTCCATATATGCCTCCGCCCCCACTCCCCGCTGGACCGTGTGCACTAGATACCCACCTACTCCCATGTTGGCTGGCCTGGGGCTGCACACCACCAACACTGTCAGTACATGGGCATGTCGGCATGGCGTGGGGGGTGTTGGAAGAGGGGGCAGTGGCACCCGCCTGCAGCAGACCAAAGCAATGCCATGATCCAGTGCACCATATGCAGTGCAACATGTGCCAAGGTCCATCTGATGGGAAGCATGTCAGCCCCAGAACCTGTTGCACCACTGTAGGGCACTACACACAGTTGGGTGTGTAAGAGCAGAGGATCACAGGTTCAGGCCCTGGTTGTGTATCATGCAGTGCATGTCCCTGTGGCTGCATTTTATCCCACAGTGCAGGTAGAACACCAACATGTGCAACCCCCAATGAATCAGCGAAGAAGGGTACAAATACCCACACAGACAGACTCCACTATCCTCAGCTGGATGGAGAGTCAGACTGACAGCACCGGCACACTGAGTGCCAGTTCACATTAGAGTGCACATTAGAGTGCACCTTAACAGTCCCTAAGCTGAGATTGGGACCAGAGTGGCAGGAATGCCAACTATCCCCATTTTGCATAGTGCATCAATATGAGTGTGAGTGTGAGTGTGTGCGTGTATGTATGTCTATCAATTGTTTTGTGGCTTTCTACTCCTCACTGAGCTTCACAATGCCTGTTGTTTCCAGCATTAGCCTGCAAATGTGCATTATGAGGAGCAAAGTATTGTGGGTGTGGTCCGAACAGGGCGAATTGGCCAGGATGTATCTGCATTGGGGGTAGGGCAATGTTTGGGACATCATAATGGCCGACCGCCACCCACAAGGAGCGGGTAGCCACATCATGTCATGCTGGGAGGGCACTCTCACTCTGACCGAGCAGTGACCATGGCACAGCTATGTATCCATATAGTGCCTGCTTCTAGTGATATAGGTGAGCTTCCTGTCCTGTGAGCCTGATCACTGACCCAAGTGTTAGGTGCCCATGACTGCTCTGTGTACTGTCTGCAGTTGGTATGTGTGGCTGGGACACCAAGTGGTGGGCAGCAGGTACTTGCTGTGTGTGAATGTTAGATCTAGGTGGTTGGGAAGTGAGGTGTTCCAGACCTACTCCCAGTATTACTGGTAGAGCCAGCAGGACTCTAATAACAACCCCAAGCACATCTAGAGGCCCTTTTCCCTTTGTAGTTGACAGCCATGGCTTCGGAATTGTAACAATGGATATTGCAATGAACTGTTCATTGCAATGAACTGTTTTAGGTAGAACAGGGCCAGTTGGGACTGGCATAATCACACTGCAAACAGTAACTGCCACACACTGGTGGTGATGGAAATCTGAAGTAGAGGGGGACCTGGTTCTGGGCGCCCATCCTCACCCTCAGGGTGGCCACAGAACTGCTCAATAGCATGGTTTGTAGCTGCTCTGTGATTGTATCACACACTGTCAGTTCCTCTTACTGAACTGAGGTGATGGACACATGCATTCTCCATTCGGTGATCAGCTGTAGACTGCTGTTCTGCATGTGCACTGCATCATGGGTACTGGTAGTGGCTAACCTATACTAGCACACACAGCAGACATTTTAGGTGGTGACCTACAGTCTCATTGTATCCAGCCATTGCTGCTCAGAGAGGTGTGGAGGTGCAGCCTATTGGTTAGTGCAAGGTCTCTGTAAGCATGGGACAGGGGTTTGCTTCCTACTTGTTCTTTTTGTGGCTGTGCTACTCAGATCATTTTCATGCCTTTAAGAGTCAGGGCTCTGCAGATCTGTGCTACCAGCCCATACCACCCTCTCCTCAGACACCATCTGTCCTTCAGCCCATCTGTCAGTCTCTGTCAGCTGTGTACAGTCCTGTCTTCTTGTGCAGGCTGCTACTCCATGACCTACACTGGTACCTTTTCTCGCATTACGGCTCTTCGTGCTCGCCTCTCCTATGCCTGATCTGCACGTCACCACTACTACTCTGTCCTGTTGCTGCAAACATCCTGCTGCTTCTGCCTCCACTGGAGGACACGTCTTCCTCATCTTATGCCACACACTGTAGCACTTTACATTGGCACCACTTTGTGCATTGGTACAGCTGCTTCCCACATGCTCGTCCACTTTACTGGCTGCCAAATAGGGTGCCCACCAATATGGCAGGTCCATCAACTTCCACCTGTCCTTCCTTCCATCACTTTTACATTGACATTCTTTGGTGCTCTGTCCAGCATTTGGCTTACAGCCATAGTCCTGCTTTAAGGTGCATGCTTTCCACCTTAGGGCACCTTGTCTCTCCTTAGGACGCCTTATCTCATGTTAGGGTGCCTTATCACATTTTAAACCTGGAATTACCGAGGTTTTTTGCACACACTGAATACCATTGGGGTCATAAATGACCCCACGATGAATTTTAATTGTTAACCATGAAAAATTTAAACTAAACAGACAAAATATTATTCCAAATTAATTATTCATTATATGAAGGTTACATGTTTTGAAATTTAATGCTTTATCATAAAATTACATGAAGAAGAGTTGCCATGAAAGCAGTTTTTGCATGCACTTGATGAACACAGTAAAGTACTACAGTCATTTGCATAAGACACAGACAATTTCGGAATGTTCTTTGCAAAAATTGCGCTTGCAGGAGGTGCAAACTATGTTGCTTTTCTTGTCTTTTTCTCTGGAACAGCAGTGACATCTTGCCCTTTTCTTTGGGATCCCAACATTGCAAACAGCATCAGTGGCTTCTTCAATGCTGGAAGAAGTCTCGCTGCAATTATTCTGAACCAGCTGCTTTTCTAATTCCAAGAGGAATAGACGACGTCTGTGCTTTTACTTGGACTGCCATTCTGGATTTAGTGACATCCAAACAATGAAGGCGTTCAAATCACTGATGTCCAACATGTTGTAGAAGATTGTCACTGGCCAGCATCTTGTCATTCATTTTGTGGTATACGTGCGCAACATTTCATCTGCCGTTATCTACTCCACCTTTACTAGAATTATAGTCCAAGATCATGCGTGGGTTTTTTGTCTGGACGTGTGTTATCTACGTCTTCCTGATCATGCAAACTGCTCAGAAGAACGACCACTTTTCCTTTCTTCGGGCAATAGGAAACCAGAGTGGCATCATCGCGAAAGGCAAACAATGAAGTGAATACCTCTCAGCCCTTTGCTGTTGCAAATTCTGGAGGTAATTCTTTTTTGTTCTTTCAAATTGTCCCCAAAAGTGTCATTTGTTTTTCTAGCAATTTCCGTGACAGGGATAAACTGCAGAAGAAATTGTCAACAGTAACATTTCTGTCAGATCGCGTCAATCCTTCAGTGAGTTGCAGCACAACCCTTTCACCCTGATTCTGTTCCCTGTTTTGTCCGAGTTCCCTTCCTGTATATACTTGAAGACACAGAACATATGACGTTGCACTGTCACACAACATCCATAGCTTTATGCCATATTTCCCAGGTTTGCTGGCAATATATTGTCTGAATGGAACACGGCCATGAAATGTAAGCAGTTGCTCATCCACGGTAACATTTTCACCAGGAACAAAGGCGTCACTTAGAGTTGCTTCCCAGGTATCAAAAATGTGTCTGATTGGAGCAAGCTTATCGACGCCTCATTGTTCATGTCTCTTGTTGCATCATCAAATCTGAGAGCACAAGAAATTTGCTGAAAACGGTTATGGGCCATATTTTTGCCGAAAACAGAACGACCATCTTCAAGGTTCCACAACTGAACTATGGATTCATTTCGTGATTGGTACACGCCTGAGAGGATCAGAAGTCCAAGAAAATGTTGAAATTCTCTGTCTGTCAAATCTTTCCAGGTGTTGTCATAAATAAGTCTTCCTTGTTTGCTCGTCCACATCATGATTTCATTCAATAAGTTCTTCCTCATGAACAAGTGGAATGCTGCGAGAGGGCCATCAACATTTCGTACAGCATACCTTGTAGGATCTTGTTGTACGGGCATGACATTAGCTCTGGCGTGTCTTCCAGCAGCTTGCTTTATAGGTTTCCTGTTCCATGATGTGGCATCCTTAGATACATAGGCTTCAATGGCAACATTTGTGCTTATAGTTGATGACCTCTTTGCTCCTCTACGACCACAACTAAGATTCCTCACAGATGATACTGATACCGAGGACCCCTGCCTTCTTCCCCGTCCAGCACAGCCTTGACCTTTGCCTCGACCTGTAACTTGACTCTTTGCTGCAGGTGATGTTACTGGCTCAACATCAGTCTCGCATTTACTTGGCGACCAACTGCTGTCATCATCTGAATCATGACTGTCATCAGATTTATCGCCCAAACTTGGCTGATATGCTTCTTCGCTTGCTGAATATGCTGCATCATCAGACGACTCAGAGCCGTCACTGTCAGCATCTCGTTGCAATATTTCTCTTACTTGAGAAGCTGAATACTTTCGTTTTGACATCATAAACAATAACCTAAAATAAATAAACAAAGATAAAGTTGAATAAAACGCAAAGCAGTTTTACTATAGGTGTAAAATAATCGTGCTGAACGAGCTGAAAGCCTTTAGATTTCATCGGAAATAATGAGAGAACATATGATATCAATTACAGAAAATGTGTAATTTTCATAAAATAAGAGTAAAAAAAATAAATGATACATAATTAATGATAAATACCTTTGTCAGATCAAAAATTTCACAAAACTGCAAATTGTATCACGATCCAAACTGGATGTAAGCAACTGGGGTCAAAAATGGTCCCATTGGTACTCTGTGCTACAATTCATCACTAGCGTCACCTAGCGGATGAAAATTATTCCTCTCATGGTGCAATATAAAGAGAATATTGACATGTGAAAAGTCATAAAAAGACTGCATTCTTGAGCAACTAGTTTCTGAGATACGCGTTGTGAAATGTGCAATGGGGTCACTTTTGACCCCATCAGTACTCCCAGGGTTAAGGTGCCTTATCTCCTGTTAAGGTACCTTATCACATCCTAAGACGTCTTGTCTCTCCTTAGGACATCTTGTCACCTTACCACACTTGGTCCTGTTAACTCACATTAAAAGGCCCAAGGCACCCTAACGCCAGCATGCCTCCTCCCTGCCCACTGCCTTATATGGCTTCAGGCACCTTAACGCTGCCCTTACCGCCAGTGACTTTACCGCGGTTTAGTAAAAATACCCCATAGTCTCTATTCATCAGAGCTTACAATCTAATCAACAAACTATATTGCAATGATAGGGTAGATAAAATTGGTGAAGGGGTTGTGCTTTATGTTAGAAAGGGAGTTGAATCACACCGGATTAAAGTTTTGCAGGAAACTGCACTGTAGAATCTCTATGGATAAAAATTCCATGTAAAAGGGGGAGGGCGGTGGCAGTGGGGGTGAACAACCGACCGTCTGGCCAGAATGAACAGTTGGATGATGAAATGCTAAAAGAAATTAGGGAAGCTCACAAAAGTTACAACACGGTAATAATGGGTGATTTTAATTACCCTCGTATGGACTAGATCAATGTCACAGCAAGACATGCTAGGGAGATAACATTCCTAGATGAAATAAATGACTGTTTCTTGGAGCAGCTGGTTCATGAACCAACAAGAGGGGGAGCTATTTTGGACCTAGTCCTTAATGGAACACAGGATCTGGTGCAAGAGATAAGGGTGTTGGGGCCACTTGGCAACAGTAAACATAGCATGATCACATTCTGCAGATGGTACAAAATTATTGAAAATTATTAAAACGCAAGAGGATTGTGAGAAATTGCAAGAAGACCTTGATAAATTGGAAGACTGGATATCGAAATGGCCCTTACCACCGCTGCAGATCCCTAGAGGAATGACAGTGGCGGCAATGGGTGCCCCCAGTGGGCCATTGCTCCAGGTGTCTGCCTAATTTGCCTAATGTGGCACAGGCCCTAATCAGCCCCATAAAATTCATATAGCCCTTTATTTCTCCGAGTAAACACATCTAGTCTCTCAGAAAGGAGCACATTGCCTCTGGACAATTAAATTCCACTGTTGATTAGACTGGGTTAGTTTGCTTTTTGCAATAACTGACAAGATTAGTTGTACTTTCGCATTGTCAGAACTAGTTAGTAACAGACCATATTAAAGATGTGGTTGTCACTTCTGTGGAGAAAGGCTGCAGCACTTTATAAATGTACTGGATATTAAAATAGCATAGTAATTAATTCTTATAAAAATATGGAACGGTAAGATGATAGCGCAAAATATTTCTAGTCCAATAAGACACAGCTAGAGCCTGAATAGCAAAAGCCTCACAGCAACATATTTTACAGAGCTTGTGTATGAACCGACAGTTCTAGGGATGTTCTTATAAATCAAATATGTCCAATGAATCTTTTTTAGTTTGGAGACTCAATATAGTTATTTTTAGAGCTGTATATGAGCATTTTGCATGAAATATCTTTCCTGCTTGTAATAACTGATCAATATTGTATAATATGCATTGACATATAAAATTCACCTCTTTCCTTCTTATCTCTTGCCACTATTTTCATGCTGCTCATATACTTCATTTCTATATTTTTCATTTCTGTGATGTTTGGCTAATATAAGAATGATTTATTTCTGCAGTAAATAGAATTTGCTTGTAGAATACTCATAAGTCCACCATCCAGACAACATATAATGAAGCATATGCCTAATTAATTCAAACTCGTTTTATTATCCATTCTTTTTATATGCTTTCTGAAATATTTTCTTAATTTTGTCTATTGTACCTGAAGATTGGAAGGCTGCCAATGTAATGCTAGCTTTTAAAAAGGGATCTAGGAAATTACAGACTGGGAACCTGATGTCGTTGCTGGGCAAAATGGTAGAATCTATTATAAAGAACAAAATGACCGAACACGGACGGGCCCTTTTACTAAGGGGCACTAGGTTGTTGCATTGAATGTGCCAAAAGTACCGAAACTATGGCACATTAGGTGCTTGATGGACCTTTCTTATGTTCTGTATGTTCTTAGGTAACGTGGGACTCTGTTGTCAGCAACACCCGACCTATGTACAAAAGATCACTTGAGTTGCAACTGCCAGTGTTGTTGGCCAAACAAAATAACAAAACAACTGAGATCCAGACCAAGAGAAGGGACAAACCAACCAGCAACATAAAAGACATCCACATAGATTCATTCACATAGATGGTCACCTGGGATACGCCCTTTCTGACTGACAAAAATCTGGATGCAAGGAAACCGGACATAGTGGTAAAGGAGATGAACACCAGACCAGCATTCATTATAGAGGTGTCAGTTCCAAGTGATTAATCTGTGAATCGCGTGGAGAAGGAGAAGATCCTGAAGTACCAAGAAATGCAATCAGAGACCAAGAAAATATGACAGAAAGATACAGAAATATTTCCTATCATTTTGGGAGCCGCAGGCCTGATAAAGAAGAACTGCCAGTCACATCTTGGCAAATTACCCATACATTTTACATCTTATGGACTCCAAAAGGAAGCTGTCTTTGGCACGATGCAAGGATGGTGAGCATTAGCAGTAAATCTGAGAGACTGAGGGAGGAGTGGCCTAGTGGTTGGGGCAAGTTACCTTGGGCCAGAGGCCCAGGGGTTCAAATTCAACTAGAGGACAGCAACTGTGGGCTGCATAGGGTTGCCAACTGGCCGGTTTTTCCATGGCCAGGCCGGCTGCCGGCGCAGAGGTAAAACCGGCCCTTGAAAAGCCGTTTTTTTGCTCTGGCCGCAAGATCGGGAGCAGCCAGAGCAAAAAACCGGCTTTTCTCCCAACCCGTCCAAAAAAAACCCCTTCCCCGGGTCAGCCCACACACCGGAGGGCTTCAGAGGGAGCCGGGGAAGCCCACGCGAGGCCCCGGCTCCCTCTGTACAGCCGCCAGCATGAAGAACCTTTTCCTTCACGCTGGCGGCTGTATCTGTAAAGCTGCGATTGCTGGGAAAGGTTAAAGGCAATGCCCTTTAACCTTTCCCAGCATTTGCGGCTTCACAGAAACAGCCGCCAGCGTGAAGGAAAAGGTTCTTCATGCTGGCGGCTGTACAGAGGGAGCCGGGGCCTCGCGTGGGCTTCCCCGGCTCCCTCTAAAGCCTCAGACAGCCGCGGTTTTGGGGGGGGAGGCCAAGGACTGCATGGGCTGTGATGGGGGGAGGGGACCTGGACTGGAAAAGGGCTAGGGGGGGGGGGGACTTGGACTGGAAATGGGTTGTGATGGGGGGGGGGGACCTGGACCGTAAAAGGGCTATGGGGGGCGGGGACTTGGACTGGAAAGAAATGGGCTGTGATGGGGGGGGACCTGGAATGTAAAAGGGCTATGGGGGGGGGGACATGGACTGGAAAAGGGTTGTGATGGGGAGGGGACCTGGACTGGAAAAGGGCTATGGGGGGGGGGGAACTTGGACTGGAAATGGGCTATGGTGGAGGGAGGGTGAACTTGGACTGGAAATAGGCTGTGATTAGGGGGACTTGGACTGGAAATGGGTTGTGAAGGGGGGGACCTGGACTGGAAAAGGGCTATGGGGGGGGGGGCATTGGACTGGAAAGAAATGGGCTGTGATGGGGGGGAGGACCTGGACTGTAAAAGGGCTTTGTTGGGGGGGGGGGACATGGACTGGAAATGGGTTGTGATAGGGAGGGGGACCTGGACTGGAAAAGGGCTATGGGGGGGGGGGGGAACTTGGACTGGAAATGGGCTATGGTGGAGGGAGGGGGAACTTACACTGAAAATAGGCTGAGATTAGGGTGTATAGGACTGCAAATGGACTGTGATGGTGGGGGGGGGGCTAGGACTGCAAATGGGCTGTGATGGTGCGGGGGGACTCGGACTGCAAATGGGATGTGATGGTGGGGGGGCCTAGGACTGGAAATAGGCTGTGATGGGGGACTTGGACTGGAAATGGGCTGTGATGGGGGGGGGGGCTAGGACTGGAAATGGTCTGTGATGTGAGGGCTAGCACTGGAAATGGGCTGATGAAGAGCTGGAATAGGACTGGAAATGGGCTGATGTGGGGCATGGGAGAATGGGACTAGAAAGGAGTGGATGCTGGGTGGGTCTAGAACTATAAGGGAACTGATTTTGGGGGAGGACTAGAATGGATGGGGAATGAGAATGGAGAGGGGAAAAATATTTTGTGTGGAAGAAAGGTCTATGATGGGCTGGGTATTGGGAGAGTAAGAGGGGCTTGAGAATGGAAGGGTGAAATTTAAATGGATGATAAAGGAATAAGGAAAGAATTGGGGGAAAGAGCAAAAGGGAAACAATCAGTATGTTAAAGCAGAAATAGAGAGAGAATGGAAAAGAGAAGGAAGGACAAATGGATAGCTCGCAGAAGACACAAAGAAACCAGAAGAAAGTGACTGGAGCAATTGCAACTGAAAAATAAAATGCCCAAACAGAAGGTAGAAAAATACTTTTTATTTTGAATTTATTAACTGGAATATGTCTGGTCTGGGAAGTGTGTATTGCTAACATCTTTGCGTTTTTCTTTAGTGCAAGAGGAAATGACTTTATAGTTTTATTTCTCCAGTGTTGTACATTTCATGTTTGGATTTTGGGGTTCCCAGTTTAATTATTATCTGACCAAGGAAGTTAGCCTACACGTATCCTTGGTAATTTTTGTGGGTGGGGCTGGGGGCGGGGCAGGGGTGGGACTAGGGGCGGAGAATGGGTGGAGCATGGCGAGCCACAGGTGTCGGGTTTTTCTTGGTGAAAAAGTTGGTAACCCTAGGGCTGCAAGGACTGGGGATTCTAGTCCTACAGGTTCTCCTTGTGGCCTTTGTCATGCCACTTAACCCTCCATTACCTCAGGTACAAAAAACATAGATTGTGCGTCCTTTGAGGACCAGTGAAAAATATATATACAGTTCCTGAATGTACACTGCTTTGACTGGTAGAAAAGCAGTATATAAGCTTAGACAAATTAATACTCCACATACCCTGGTTTAGTGTTGAGATTCATTACAAGATTCCACCAATATTCAGAATTTCATTCATTGAAGTGGAATCCTATATTGAGATTTGGATCTTTGGGATGTCAGCTAAGTGATTATTCCTCTGAAGCAGGGTGGTTTTGAATTCTTATTGTGTCCCCCGAAACATAGCGCTATGTTGGAATGGGGGTTTGATATAATCTCCTCCTATGATTGATGATATAAATATTTTGGGACTGATTTCTTTTATACGTATTTAGTAGAATGGACTGTAGCTAACTGGCCATATGTACATGTCTTATGCATAGGTCTAACTAAATTGGTCCAACAAAAAATTATGGGTTTACTCTAAGGGCTCAATCTTTCTAGTTTGGGCTACAGCTTTTCTTGTTGACTCCTATTTTTGTTCTTGTTCTATTTAATTATTCATGAAGTATTTCTCTGTGCCTTTTCTAATGTCACTAAATATTTTTTGAGCTGCAAAGACCAAAACTGCAAACAATACTTAGGGGAATGATTACTAAACTGAGGTAATTTTACAGACCACACATTAGGTAACGTTACCACGCAGTAACTTTACAACCCGCGCGGAAGCGTTCCACGGCACGGTACACACCGCAGAGGTAGGAGAGAGGGTGGAGAGCAGGGGCCAATGGGCGGGGAGTGGGCGGGGAGAAGCCCCCTGCACACTAACACGCTAAACTGAAGGGCTGAATCCTACCGCAAATGAAAACCTGCCGTTAACAGATGCACATTTGCAAGAGAGAGAAACCATTTAAGTGTCAGCAATGTACAGCCTAGGCAGGGAGCCCGAGAGAGGTGATAGTAGTGCTCCATCTGCAACAACAGTATAGTGGCCAAGTATGAAAGGCCACTATGGTGATGGTGAAAATAGGGCATAGGGGGACTGCAGGCAGGACATGCAGTGGGGGCAGCTGGGGCACAGGGTGAACTAGGCCGTCGCCCAGGTGGCACATAGGAACTTAGAAACTGGAAATCAGCAGGACAGCAACTGACCAGGGCCAAACATGCCCAGTAGTCAGTGTTCCTCAGTGTCCCATCCAGGGGACATTACCCAGCAAGTATCCAAAAAGTCACACAGGTACCACTATGCCTGTAATAGGGTAAGCAGTGCACATCTGGGGACCACACTAACAAGGGTCCAGAGACTACACCCAGGATGGGTCCCAAACAGTTCATAGACCAAGCTAACTGAACACACTTTATGGAAGCCCCTAGTAAGGCATTGCAGGGTGTGCCCACACGTTGTCGGAAACATATATACACCCAGTAGGCCAAACTGGGTACACCGTACCTGAGGTGCATACCCTAGCCTGTCCACGGTCGGCAGTAACAACACACTCCACCTACATCTACCCGGTCAACCCTAGCCAATAGTAGCTAGAGCACCAGCCTGACATCCCCCCAGCCATCACGCCCCCATGTGGAAGGGACATAACATTGGTAGGCAGTGATGGGGGGGATGTGTGGATGTCTATGTATACCTCGCCACCCCAGACCCTACACCCTAGGCACCCGCCTACCTGCACAGTGGATGGCCCAGGACCACACACGACCAGCCCCGACAGCATATGGTCATGTCGGCTTGGCAGGGTGTGTGTGTTTGTGCTAGAGAGAGCAGTGCCACCCACCTGCAGTGGACCTAGGCCATGCCCTGTACCAGTACGTGGTGTGCAGTGCAACAGAAATGGTCTGCCTAAGGAAAGTAAGGGTAGCCCCAGGGACCACCACTCCTCTGTGGCAATAGTGTGGTGCAGTACACACAGCCAGTGTATCCAGATGCAGAAGACCACAGATTCAAGGCCAGCTATGGATCCTACAGAGCATCTCCCCACATTTTACCCTACAATGCAGATACAACATCAACATGTGCATACCCCAAAACCGCGTCGAACGGGGGTCAAAACACCCACTCACAGAGGCTCCACTATCCAAAGCTTCATGGAGAGTCAGGCTGTTGGCCCCAGCACGTAGCTGCAGTTATCAGCAGAGCACTACTACTACCCCCTGCACAGTTTAGCAATGTTGGCATTGTGATCAGGACCAGTGTGGCGAGTAGGATTGCCAATCACCCCTATCATTGCACAATGCTGTAATAGGGGTGTGTGTGTGTGTATGTCTATCAGTTGTTTTGTGGCTGTCTACACCGCTCTGGGCCCACAATGCCCCACTGTTACCAGCGTTAGCCTGCAAATAAGCATAATGAGGAGCAAGGTATTGTGGGTAAGGCCCAGACAGGGCGGGTTGGCAGGATGCATCTGCACAGGTTGTAGGGCAATGACTGGGACACTATAGTGCCCGACCACCACCTGCATGGACAGGGTGGCCACAGCATGGCATGCTGTGAGGTCAATCTCACCCTGACTGAACAGTGACCATGGCATGTCTATGCTCCCACATAGTGCTCCACACTGTTTGTTTTTTGTTATACCTGTGTGTTTGCAGTTCTGGAGCTCAATCACTGAGATGCTTGTTTGGTGTCTGTGCTGTACATCCTGTTTCTGGGTGCACAGGGTTCTCCTGTGAGTGTACACTATGGACTGGCTAATGGACTGTCTGCAGTTAGTCTGTGCATGGTTGGAACACCTTGTAGGGTGCTGCAGGTGCAGTCTGATGGTGCTGTCTGCTGGTGAGTGGCAGACCATGGTGTGAGGCAGTTGAGGTTTCCTTGGCTTATCCCAACCATTACTGCTGGTCTGCTACTGCCACAGGTATGGCTTTAGCCCACCAGTCCTGGAGAGCTGTTGCTTGTCCTATAGCCAGGGCTCAGGCACCTGTTCTTCCACTCTATCACCTACAGCATGGGTGATTGTGGGTCCTTTTGGGTATATAGTGTATACCACTTTGACCTGTAGAGACAGTGCTACATCCACCTCATGCGAGTCTAGACACCCCTCTGCCCTGATAACAGGTACCCATAGCAACCAGACTCTAACGCTGGGTATGCACTAATCTGGGTGTTGTCTGGCCCCACAGGGCCACATGTGACTGCAGGACACAGAGGTACTTTCGGTTGCACTGCTAGGAACACCTGGCATACAGTGGCAGTGCTGGAAATGTACAGCAGGACCTATCTCTAGCACCACATGTACTGCAGACCCAGTGCTGTGTGCCCATCCTAACCCTCAGGGTGAACACAGAACCTGCACAATGGCATGGTCTGTAGCTACTCTGTGCCAGTATCATGTACTGTCAGTCCGTCTTACCACGCTGCAGTACCAGAGAGGTGCAGACCCCGTCTAGTGATCAGCTGTAGACTGCTGTTCTGCATGTGCATTGCATCATGGGTGCTGGTGGGGTTACCCTATCCTGGCACACAGAGCAGACAGTTTGTGCGGTGACCTGTTGTCCTTCTGTACCCAGCCATTGCTGTGCAGCAAGCCATAGAGGTATAACCTACTGGTTAGTGCAATGACATTCTAAACAGTGGGCATGGGTTTAATTCCTCATTGTTCCCTCTTTTCATGCCTGTCCAACTCAGATATTTTGCATGCTTATAACAGTCATATCTTTGCAGATCCATGCTGCCAGCCCATATTACCCTCACCACTGTTGCAAACAATCCTTCGGTCCATCTTTCTGCGTCTGTCAGCTGTGTAGCATCCTGTCTTCTTGTGCAGGCTGCCACCCCATGTCCTGCGCTGGTACTCTTTCCTGCATTGCACCTCTGCATGCTTGCCTTGCCTGTGCCTGATCTGCATGCACCACCACTCCTCTGACCACCCATAATTGTAACTATCCTGCCACCTCCGCCTCCACTGGGGGAAACATATTCCCATCGTCTGCCACCAACTGTCTTTCCAGTACTTTACATTGCCAACACTCTGTGTTATGGTACAGTTGCCCCCACCATGTTTGTCAACAGTACTGGCAGCCACATGGGATGCCCGTAGATATGGCAGGTCCAGAAGCTCCCAGCGCTCCCTCCTTCACTCACCTGTTCATTGCCTTTCCTCAGTGCTCTATCTAGTGTTAGGGCTACATATGTCTCTGTGCCTCACAGGTCATGCATGTCATCCTGAAGCACCTTGCAGCCCTTAGGGCACACTAACCTAGGGCACCGTAACCCTGTTAGGCCACCTTAACCTATGGTTCCATAGCCCAGGGTGCCTACAGTGCCTTATCCAGGGGTGCCTAATACGGCGCTTAGCCTAAGCAGCCCTATAGGGCGCCTTATGAGGCACCTTAAAAGGCACCTAACAAGGAACCTTATAAGGCAACTAACAAGGCACCTTATAAGGCACCTTACTTATAAGGCACCTTACAAGGCGCCTTGTAATGTTCCTTGTAGGGTGCCTTATAAGGCACCTTGTAACGTGCGTTAGCTGATACAGCTTGCTGTAATGATGCACCGCCCACGCCTTTATATGGGCATCTGTACCTTTACCGCGGAACCTAACGCGGGTAACATTACCGCAGTTTAGTAAACATACACCTTAAGGTTCAGTCACATTATGGAGCGATAAAGAGGCATTGTGATGTCATCTTTTTTGTTATTTTCTATTCCTCTCCTAGTAATTCCAAGCATTCTGTTTTATTTTTTGACTGCCACCACACACTGAGTGGAAGATTTCAATGTATTGTCCACGAGCACACCTTGGGGGAAGTCTACTAAGCTGGGCTAATGGTCAACCTGGGTTGTCTGCAACTAGGTCCAATGTTATTCAATGCAATCTAGTTGTAGATTGCTCGGATTAACTGTTAGCCTGGTTTAGAAGATGTGGTGTCACATTCTAATGTGTCCATCCAGGCCCCTGTGTGTCCGATTGGAATTGGAAAATCCAGAGGTAGACCCGATTTTGATCCCATGGGATGTGCTCTGTGGGATCAGAATTAGGTCTAGGGCTTTTACATGCAGGCCGAGACCCAATACCAATCGCCCCAATTCCAATTGCCCTGCATGCACAGCCACCTGCCTGGCAGAAACATAGAGGGAACGTGACCCTCGCAAAGCAGAATGGGAACACACAGCAAGTGAGGGATGTGTGAGGTCACAGGTGCTTGTTTATTTAAAAAACCCTGTGTTTCGTCAATACGCCTTCTTCAGGGGGTACACATCTTAAAAACATGAAACACAAACATATACATAAATAAGCAGAGTAATAATCTATATAAAAATGTTTTGAACACAAACACAAACAGTACAAACATTAATTTTTTTTATAAAGAAATAACTAATTAAATAAATAAATAATTTGTGTTAAGTAAACAATAAATATAAGGACCACAATTAGACCGTATATAAAACACACATAATGATATTCATACAAAGTAATTGCATTAAAAAACACATAGGGGTATGTTTACTAAGCAGTCTTAACGTGCGCTCTTCCACGTTATCACGTGATAAGGTACCTTATCACGCAATAATGGCGCTTTATCGGGCGCAGAGGTACCTTAGTGCGCGATAACGCGCGCAGTGTCGCAAATGAGCGCTGAGGGCGGAGAAAGGCTCCCAGAGGGCGGAGGAAGGCTCCCCAGGGGCGGAGAGAGAGAGTCAATGGGCGGAGAGTGGGAGGGGAGAGGCTCCCTGCACACTAATGCTGTGAAATTCAAGGCTGAAAATTAACGCCAGTGAAACCCTGGCGTTAGAGCTGATTTAAAGGGAAAAGAAACCATTTCCGTCAGCAATGTACAGCAAAACCAGGGAAACCTACAAAAAGTGATGGGTTTGATACATGTGCACGGAACAAAAGGGCAAATAAACATTGAAAATGACCTGAACAAAATGGAAACAAAACATAACCAAGCTGGGAAATAGTGATATTAATGAGAAACATAAAAAAAACCCCTGAGAAAGCTAAAAAAAAAAGATATGAATTTTGGAAGGGTCTATGCTCCGTCCCCATACAAGGTGAAAGAGCCCACAGTGAAAGTGCGCTGAGCAGGGTTTTCCCTCTCTATTGGGCAGGTGTCCTATGGCGTGCGCATGTTCTGCAACAGCAGGGTGGGCATGTCAGAACGGGCAACTGGACAGATGCTTGATTGGAAAGGGGACACAGAGGGTTGCAGGCGGCACATGCTGTGGTGCAGCTGGGCAACAGTGCGGACTAGGGGTGATGCCTATATGGCCCATAGGAATGCTGAAACAGTAGTGCAGCCAGACAGCAACTGATGAGGGCCCAACATGGGCACGAGTGTGCTTCCCACAGTGTCACAGGTGATAGTACCCAGCAGGTACCCCCAAGGGCACAGAACATTGCCAGGCGGTGCTGGGGGGAAGCGTGGACAGCTATGCAGGCACCCCTACCCCAGAACCCGCACCATAGGCAGCCACCTACCCACACCCTGGATGTCCTGAGACTGCGCTCCACCAGCACCACCAGCAGAAGGGCATGTCAGCAGGGTGGCAGAGGGGTATTGGTGGTGGAGGGGGCAGTGGCAGCTGCCCAGAGCAGACCATGGCCTAGCCCTGTGTAGGTGGGTACCATGCACTGCAACAGACAGGCCCTGTCTGATGAACAGTCATGGTATCCCCATGGAATGCACTGCCTCTGTGGCAACACAGTGGTGCAGTGCACACAGCCAGTGTGTTCAGGAGCAGAAGGGCACAGGTTCAAGTCCCAGCTGTGGTTCCTGCCAACCCAACCCCCATATTTTACCCACTACTAAAACGTGCCAATACAGACAGAACCTTTATTGCAGATGATGTAGACATGCCCAAAACACCTACATTTTACCCTACAGAGCACAGACACCATAAACATGCGCATTACCTAGAGCAGAGTCTCCCAAATGCAGTCCTGGAGGGCCAAACACCATTCAGGTTCCATGCTATCTCTAATAAACATGTCTGTGCTGCATTTGTATGCACTGCCCCCATTGTATGCAAATATAGCCATGCATATTCATTAGGGACAGCATGAAAACCCGAACAGTGTTTGGCCCTCGAGGACTGGACTGGAGTTGGGAACCTCTGCCCTAGAGCAGAGTTGGGAACCTCTGCTCTAGAGCAGCTGCCAACAGGGGCAGACACACTCGCACCCACAGGCTCCATTATCCCAAGCCTCCTGGAGAGGCAGGATGTTGGGCCCTGCGTGCATCTCCCAATACTAGCACTTGCATGCCTTAGCAATGTCACCCTAAACATGGGAAAACTGTACACAGCTATCAAAAGGATGCTATGATAACTGGCAGATAGCAATTCCTACGTTAAGCACAATTAGCTGATTGAGCTGCATCATAGCAACCTTTCTGATGTCTGTGGAGTGTGTCTCAGGTCTGGTGTCTGACAGAGTGACCCCAACAGTATTGCGTACCATAGCCATGCTTGCACTGTGCCCAGGACTGGTGTGGTGGCCAGGGCTGCCAAACACCTCTATAGTTGCACAATGCTGACATAGGTGTGTGTCTGTATAACCAGTGTGTGGTGGCTGCCAACACCCTCCACAGCCCACACTGCTAGCACTGTTGCCAGTATTGGCCTGCCAATGTGCATAATGAGGAGCAAGGTACTGTGGGAATAGCCTGGATAGGGTGGCCTGGCCTGGCTGCATCTGCACAGGGCAAAGGGCAATGGCTCGGACATTGTAGTGCCTGGCCACCACCTGCACAGACAGGGTAGCCACAGCATGTCCTGCTGGGAGGTCACTCTCACCCTGACTGATCAGTGACCACCAAACAAATAAAGTTCAATCGTTCCTTATGAAGCTAAATAGAGTGTCTTCATATATTCTTTAACAAATACACTAATATGCTAACTGTGAAGGTCTCAGTCTTATTCATGCACCACTGTACAGACAAATCTGTGGAGGAGTAGCCTAGTGATTTGGGCAAGGTACTTCAGGCCAGAAGGTCGGGGGTTCAAATCCCACTAGAGTTAAAGAGCACATTCACTGTCTTGAGACGATTTGTCTGTACAGTGGTGCATGAACAAGACTGAGACCTTCACAGTTAGCGTATTAGTGTATTTGATAAAGAATATATGAACACACTCTATTTAGCTCCATATGGAACGATTGAACTTTATTTGTTTGGCTGTTAAACGTTCAGAAGTAGACCAAGTAGTATTGTGATCAGTGACCACGGCATGGCTAGGTTCCCCCATAGTGCTATATAGCATTTCTTTCATGCAATATATATGGGTTCTCTTTTGGGATCCAATCCCTGACTTATCTGCTTGGTGTGTATGCTGACATCCCAGTTCTGGGTACATGCATCTCCTCCAGGAACATGCACTATGGACTAGCTAGCCGACTGTCTGCGTTTAGTATGTGTCTGGCTGGAACACCTTGCAGGAACACCTGCCATATCAGTGGGCATCCCATGTGGCTGCCAGTACTGATAACAAACAGCAGGGTACAGCGGCTGGAGGCTTGCTGCTGGAGAATGTCAGATAGTGGTGTGGGGCAGCTGAGCGTTTCCAGACCTGCTGTCTGTTTGCCTTGCCTTATGGATGTGTACAGATCGGCATTGACTGCCCTGTAGGGTGTCTGTTCCCAAGCAGGACTGGGGTTGATGGTCCCCTCTACTGCCACCAGTGAAGGGAGGTAGAATGTGGATCTGTTGGTGGGAGATCCTGTTTCCCACCCTGAACCACAGAGGGTGTGTTGGGTGGTGGTACATAATCTGCCTATGGGTTCAAACACCCCCCCTTCACCTACATCATGTGACCATGGCACCAACACAGGACATGCACTATTCTGGGTGCATCATAGCCCATAAGGGCTAAACATGACTGAGACATACAAATGTATCCTAGGTGTGTCTGCAGGAACTACCTATCACACATACACTAGTACTGATGGGGACCTGCAGCATGGCGTATATCAGCCATGAAAGGTGCTGTGGACCTGGTGCTGGGCGCCCCACCTCACCCTCAGGGTGAGCACAGTACCCGCACAATGTGACGGTCTGTAGCTACTCTGTGCCAGTAACACACACTGTCAGTTCGTCTTTCCAAGCTGAGGTACCGCAGACGGGCAGACCCCATTTGGTGATCAGCTGTAGACAGCTATTCAACATGTGCATTGCATCATGGGTACTGGTGGGGTTACCCTATCCTGGCACTGAGAGCAGACAGTTTGTGCGGTGACCTGCAGTCCTTCTGTACTCAGCCATTGCTGTGGGATACACCATGGAGGTATAGTCTACTGGTTAGTACAATACCATTTTTGGCAGTGGTCATGGGTTCAATTCCTCACTGTTCCCCCTTTTCATTTCTGTCCTACTCAAATAGTTTGCATGTCTGTAACAGTCATATTTTTGCAGATCTGTGCTGCCAGCCCATAATATCCTCGCCACAGTTACCGACATTCCTTTGGTCCGTCTATCTGCGTCTGTGAGCTGTGTAGAGTCCTGTCTGCCTGTGCAGGCTGCCACCCCATGTCCTGCACAGCTACCCTATCCTGCATTGTGCCTCTTCATGCTTGCTTCCCCTGTGCCTGATCTGCATGGCACCACCCATAATTGTAACTATCCTGCCACCTCCACCTCCACTGGAGAACACGTATTCCCATCATCTGCCACGTACTTTCCTGTACTTTACATTTCCAACACTCTGTGCTGTGGTACAGTTGCCCCCAACATGTTTGTTATCAGTACTGGCAGCCACATGGGATGCCCACTGATATGGCAGGTACAGAAGCTCCCAGCTCTCCTTCCTTCACTCACCTGTTCATTGCCTTTCCTTGGTGCTCTATCTAGTGTTAGGGCTGCATCTGTTTCTATGCCTGACAGGTCATGCATGTCAACCTGAAGCACATTGCAGCCCTTAGGGCACATTAACCTAGGGCACCTTAACCTTATTAGGCCACCTTAACCTATGGTTCCGTAACCCAGGGTGCCTTCTAAGGTGCCTTGTCCAGGGGTGCCTAATACGGCGCTTAACCTAAGGAGCCCTATAGGGTGCCTTACAAATTGCCTTATGGGGGACCTTATAAGGCACCTAACAAGGCACCTCATAAGATACCTTATAAGGCACCTTACAAGGCGCCTTATAAGGCACCTTACTAATAAGGCACCTCAAAAGGCACCTAACAAGACAACTTATAAGGCACCTAACAAGGTACCTTACAAGGCACCTCATAAGGCACCTCATAAGGCACTTCATAAGGCACCTAACAAGGCGCCTTACAAGGCGCCTTACTTATAAGGTACCTTATAAGACGCCTTATAAGACGCCTTGGACTAACGCGCCTTATAAGGCACCTTGTAAGACGCGTTAGTCTAAGGCACCTTGCAACGCGTGTTATCTCACATGTCTTGCTTTAATGATGCACCACCCACTCCTTTATATGGGCATCCGTCCCATTACCACGGAACCTAAAGCGGGTAACATTACCACGGTTTAGTAAACATACCCCAAAGTAACATTATCGCGCGATAATGTTACGTTTAATACGATAATGTCTCCGGAGGCGGTAAGGTGCACAGAGAGTGGAGTAAGCCTCTCCAGAGGGTGGAGAGAAGGGGTCAATGGGCAGGGGATGGGCAGGGAGAGGCCCCTGTTACACTAACACCGGGATCTTAAGACCAGAACATTACCATGAGTGAAAACCTGACGTTAGAGGCACATTTGCAGGAAAGAGAAACCATTTATGTCAGCAATGTACAGCAAAGGCCGGGAGACCCAGAAAAATGATAGTAGTGCTACATGTGCAGCAACAGCATAGTGCCAAAGTATGGAAGGGCACTATGGTGAGGCTGCAAATGGGTACAGGGGGCTGCAGGCTGGACATGCAATGGGGCAGCTGGGACACAGGGTGGACTAGGCAGATGCCTAGATGGCATATAGGAATGCAGCAACTGACCAAGGTCAAACATGCCCACGAGTGTGCGTTGCACACTGTCCCAGGGAACAGTACCCAGAAAGCACCCCAAAGGGCACTTAACAGTGGCAGGTGGTGCTGGGGGGGGGGGAGCATGGATGCCTATGTAGGCACCCCTACCCCAGACCCCACACCATAGGCAGCCGCCTACGGGCACACTGGAGAACCTGGGACTGCGCACCACCAGCACCACTGGCATAAGGGCATGTCAGCATGGTGGGGGAGGGGTGCTGGTGGTGGAGGGAGCAGTGGCAGCTGCCCACAGCAGACCAAGGTCAAGCCCTGTTTAGGTGGGTAGCGTGCAATGCAACAGACAAGGTCTGTCTGCAGAACAGTCATGGTATCCCCAGGGAATGACCTGCCTCTGTGGCAACAGTTTGGTGCAGTACACACAGCCAGTGTGTTCAGGGGCAGAAGATCACAGATTCAAGTCCCAGCTGTGGCTCCTGAAGACCATGTCCCTATATTTTGCCCTACAGAACACATACACCATAAACATGTGCACTTCATAGAGCTGAGGTTCCCAACTGCAATCCCGGAGGGCCAAACACCAGTCAGGTTTGCAGGCTGTCCATAATAAATATGCATGAGATGCATTTGTATGCACTGCCCCCATTGTATGCAAATGTATCCATGTATATTCATTAGGGACAGCCTGAAAACCTGAATGGTTGTTGGCCCCCCAGGACCGGAGTTGGGAACCTCTGCCCTAGAGCATCAGCCAATAGGGTCACAAACACCCACACCCACAGGCTCCACTATCCAAAGCCTGATGGAGAGTCAGGCTGTTGGGCCCTGCGTGGAGCAGCAGCTACCACTATTAGGACCTGCATACCTTAGCAATGCCGTCATAAACATGGAAACATGCTCCATATATCTTAAAAGGTTGTTATGATGAATTTCAGATAACACATCCTAAATTCAACACAATTTGTTAACAGAGATTCATCATAGTAACCTCTCTCATATATGTGGAGAGTGATTACTGTTTTTGTTGTCTGACAGTGTTTACCACCCCGGAGAGTGACCATAACAGTAATGAGTACCTTAGCAATGCCTGCACTGTGCCCAGGACTGGTGTGGCAGTCAGGACTGCCAACCACCTCTATCTTTGCACAATGCTGAAATAGGTGTGTTAGTGTGTGTATGTCTAACCAGTGTTTTGTGGCTGCCTACCCCTTACACAGCTCACAATGCTTGCACAGTTTCCACTGTTAGCCTGCCAATTTGCATAATGAGGAGCAAGGTAATGTGGGTATGGGCCGGACAGGGCAGTCTGGGTAGGAATGCATCTGCACAGGGCATAGGGCAATGGCTGGGATATTGTAGTGAGCGACCACCACCTGCACGGACAGGGTGGCCACAGCATGTCATGCTGGGAGGTCCGCCTCACCCTGGCTGAGCAGTGACCATGGCATGTCTAGGTTCCCACATAGTGCTATGCAAGGCTCTTCTCTAGTGATGTTTGTGAGTTTCCTTTTTTTGAGCTCCAATCACTGGTATGCCTGTTTGGTGTTTGCATTTACATCACACTTCTGGGTGCACGTAGTTCCTCTAGAAACATGTGCTGGCTAGCAGACTGTCTGCAGTTAGCATGTGTTTGGCTGCAACACCTTGCAGGGTGCAGCAGGTGCAGACAGACTGTGTCTGCTGTTGGTGAATGTTATATTGTGGCTGAGCTGACCAGGCCTACTGCCAGTGGCCCTGTCACAAGTACTGAGGTGCATCAACTGTCCCTCTACCAGCAGGATGGGAGTTGCTGGCTCCACAGGCTGTCATCATGTACCTATGCTGTCCCCATTGCAAACGTTGAGAGTGTGGGTGTGTTAGGCAGATTATGTCCCCCTCCCTGACCGAGAGAAAGCAGTTTGCTATGTACATCACTATCATGTGAGTCCAGACACTCCCCTGCCCCTAAAACCAGTGACCATGGAAAGCACACATGAAACACACTATTTTGAGTGCATCATGGTCTATAAAAGACTAGCAAATACAAACGGACACAGGAAGTTCTTAGGCATGTCTGCAAAGAATATCTGTCACACACTGGCAGTGATACAGACCTGCAGCAAAGTCTATCTCAACCAACCTGGGTACTGCGGACCTGATGCTGGCCACCCCACCCCACCCTCAGGGCGAGCACAGAACATGCAGAATGGCATGGCCTGTAGGTACTCTGTGCCAGTAACACGCATGGTCAGTCCTCCCTACCAAGCTGACCTGCTGTAGAGATGCATACCCCATCTGGTGAGCAGATGTAGACTGCTGTTCTGCATGTGATTTGCATTATGGGTAGTGTTGGTTCTATCCTATCCTGGGAACCATAGCAGATAGTTTGTTCGGTGACCTGCATTGGTCTGCTAAAACCCATATTAATCTAGCACACTGGTTAATGCAATGACTTCAGTGGCAGAGATCATAGGTTCAATCCCACAGTGGGTTTCCTTTAGTAAGACTGGTCAAGGAAACCCCCATTTAAAAACATAAGACATAAGATATGCCATACTGGGTCAGACCAAGGTCCATCAAGCCCAGTATCCTGTTTCCAACAGTGGCCAATCTAGGTCATACGTACCTAGCAGTTTCCCCAAAAGACACAGGTTCCGCAATGCTTGTACTGGGTCAAGCATTGATATCCTGGGTCCCTTCTTAATAATGGTTTATGGACCTTTCCTCCAGGAACTTGTCCAAACCTTTTTTAAACCCAGCTACACTAACAGCCTTTACAACATCCTCAGGTAACAAATTCCAGAGTTTGATTACATGTTGAGTGAAAAAATATTTTCTTTTATTAGTCTTAAATAGTTTACCCTGTAGCTTCATTGCATGTTCCCTAGTCTTTCTATATTCTGATAATGTAAACAATCGATCTACGTTTACCCGTTCCACTCCGTTCATTAATTTATAGACTTCTATCATATTTCCCCTCAGCCGTCTCTTTTCCAGGTTAAAGAGCCCTAACCTTGTAGGGAAATCTGACTTAAATCTGCCTTGGGTCTGCTTATATATATATTGGCTTCATATTAGCTTTATATGACTGCACCCTTGCCTGATGATATTATGGATGGCACAGAAGACAAGAAGACAGACAAGAAGACAATAGCTATATGAGAGTATATGCTTGCCATAAGAAAATGGATGCGGCCTGTTATGGAGGATTCTGGGAAACCATATTCTGGATAGAAGTATGCAGAATGATGGGCCTAACATGAAATTACAGGTCAAGCAAAGAATTCAAACAAATGGTTTCAAAAATACTCTCTGCCTGGTTTCAATTAGTGCCAAGAAGAAGGAAAAATACAGGAAGGGTCAGAGGTCACAGGCCATGCATAGATAAATAGACCTAAAAGCACAGAGGTCACAGGCCATGCATAGATAAATAGACCTAAAAGCATTTTCCAGATGTATAGAGGTCATAGGCCATGTATAAATGAGCAGGGTCCAGATGTACAAATGTAAGGAGATTCTCCCCTGGGAAAAGTGTTGCAGGGCCCTGCTGACACTTAAGAATGAATGATGGATTACTGAACAGACATTTGAGACGGAGAGAAATGTATATAAGGCAATTATTCTTCATGTAAGAGTGGGCGGTATTTTCTTCCTCTTCACAGAGAAAGAAAGTACTGTCTGCCATCTCTAGATAGGCATTTGCTGTTTGCTATTTTATAATCACTTTTGTTATTCTAAATAAAAGTCTTTTGAGCTAAAGCAACTGCCGTCTAAATAATTCTCTGATTGGTGATATTTTGGGCAACCGTTGTGGGAACCAGAAGCTACAATAATTGGTGCCGAACACCCTCTAAATTTTTTTCCCTTCCAAATTGCCCAAGGACTCCTCTGACTGCAGTTTTTGACTTGTAGTTTTACTTGTCAGAGGGACTACCTCCTGTTTTTCACAGTAGATTAAAAAAAAAAAAACAGGGGATGAGAATACCTTAAGAGGATTCCTTCTGCTGGTACAGAAGATGGGAATACCGCTCTGAGTGACGTCGAGAGAGATTTTGATACCCTAGGACGACTCCAGTGGGTGAGTTTTGTTTTTCCTGTCTACAAACAAAGACGGAAGATTTACCCAGGTTCAATTGGTGGGTGAGTACCAAATTTACACATATGCATATGTATTTTATGTGTTTCATGTTTTGTTATGTAGCAAATCGTTAGATTGTCTTTGCATTTAATTGTAATGGTAGGGAAAGAAAGTTTGAAAGTTTTGCCCAGACATTAGGTCTCTGTCTTTCCGGGATTGATTGATGTACGCTTGAGACTGTACATATCATTGATATGAAGCAAATGTGTGTCTTTATCCACGTTTTCATACCTCCGCGAGGAGATTGGCTGGATTTAGATGAAGCGTAAGCGTTGTCAGCGTGTATAAATCCTGGATTTCTTAATTTCGCTCCTCTGTTAATTACGAGGTTTGGATTGCTACCTAAAAGCGAAATTGCGCACGCCTCTGTATATAAGGAGGTTCAATTTGCTATTGGTAAAAGGCGACATTAATTGCCCCTGTCCCTCAACAGTGAAAACACCAGGTCTACATAGCCTATAGAGAAGGGACAGCTAGGGAAATGTTTAAAAGAAAATCTAAACAGGAAGAAAATACTGAGAAAGGAACTGAGCTCGGTCCTAATCCCATAGATAGCCTTGTTAAACAGAACCCCCTATTGGAGGCTTCAATAAAAAATTGTTCTAAACAATGGGAAAAATGGACGAAAAAAACACCCTCTCTTGCCTGGCCAGCAGGGGGGTCGTTTGATCCGCTCATTTTGACCAAAATTAGGGATCATATTTTATTTAACAAATGTGGCAAAGCCCAATTGGAACATTTGCGACATATTTCCCTGTGGATGCAAGCTGGTCCAGAGCTTTCGCCATCTGCCCCTGTGCCCCCACCTTCTTATTGGGCAGCCGAAAGTAAAGCTATGGCAGCCATAGGCTATTCCGACCCTGTTTTCCAGCCCAAGTCAGAACCGACTTCTCACCCAGCAGCCTCTATACCCCCAGAACAGGTCCTGCATAAACTCTTGGACACTGAGGGAGCTTGGGCAAAGATTGAGGGTCATGTTAACTTAAAAGCCACCCCTGCCCCAGATCCCAGTGCATATGCTGAGGCACAGGCAAGATTAGAAGAGTTGAAACAGCAATTAACAGCAGAACATGAAGATTTAGAAAGTCAGGCTCAAGCTTTAAAGCAATCTGAGGAAAAAATTACTGAGAATCTTAGAAGATGGGAGTTAGACCTGACAGATAGGGAAAAACGTCTTAAGACGATTATAGAAGAGGAAGAAGAGGAGAAGGTAGAGGAGGAAGTAGATGACGAAAAGACAAAAAGTGCACTTACAGTGATTTGTGGAGTTGTGAAAGGTGGTAAAGCTCTTCGAGCTCCACAACCCTGTATCCTTACTTTTATTACTTAGCAGATGGGATGAGGGGAGGAGTTTCTGTTCAAGATGGCCGCAGCTACCGTTTCCGTGTGAGAGCGTTTTTTCCTTACTTCTGTTGAATGGGAAGGAAGCGTAAGGGCAAGGGGGGGACTTTGCCTTCTCAATCCCCTTCTGCCTCTACACCGATTACCTCTGGCCCGATGGATTCTTTTGTTTCGCGCTCGAGCCGGGCTGTGACAGATCCAGGAGAGGAATCCTGAGCTGTGATATCGCCGGAGTCGGGTGGCTCGGCGTTTACTTCGGGTCTATCTCTCTCTCCTGTGAGCCCTGCACCAAAGGTTTCCCGTGCCTTGACCCTTCCAGAGGGGTTCCTGGAGCTTGGCTCCCACCCGAAGATGGAGGAAGCTATTAGCTTGAGTGGGCCAGGAATAGAGGTGCGGTTGCCCTGCAGAAATGATATTCCTGCAGTGTTATCATCGATATCTCCAGCGGTGCCGAGTAAGGGGGAGTCCACAGGGTTGCCTGTGGTGGACCGAGAGCAGGCGCCTAATGCAGGAATGGAAACTGGTGATTTAAGAATTGCCTCAGGTTTACCTTTTTCTCTACCGAGACCGGAGAGTTTTACATTGGAGTCGATCTGGCAGGCGATTCTTCTTCTTGGGGAGGCTTTGGTCCCGCGGGTGACTTCTTTGGAGCAGAAAGTGGTTACCGAATCTACTGCTATGGAATGTTTGGAACAGCGAGTGAATAGTCTGCAACCAGAAGTGGTTGACTTGCATCAAAAGTTGGAAGGAGTGGAAGCTAAGTCGGATGCTTATCAGAAGAATTTTTCATCTATTCAAGTTAAGTTGGAACATTTGGACAATCTTACTAGAATGAATAATTTGCGATTGATTAATTTTCCTAGAATCTCTTCAGTATCTCCTAGTGAAATGTTTAAGCGATATCTAAGTGAAGTGTTGGGGGTATCTTCTGAATTATTTCCCCCCTTGGTGAGGGCTTACTATTTGCCGAAAGGTAAATTGACTACAGCAGTGGCTCAGGAGGGGGTTGATTTAATGCATTGTAATACTTTAAATGTAACTGAATTATTGGAAAAGTCTGTAGATGAGACTCCTGTTCCTTCTACATTATTGGTAACTTTTGCATTGTTATCTGATAGAGAGTGGGTGTTGAGGCTTTTCTTTAGGAAGAGAAACCTGCCTTTTAAAGGGTTAACGGTAAGAGTATTTCCAGATTTGGCTAGGGATACTCAGAGACGTAGGCGAGAATTTCTCTTGTTACGACCTGGTATCCTCCAGTTGGGAGGGGTTTGTTTTCTTAAATATCCATGTAAGTGTTTGGTTAAATATAAAGCGGTTTCCTATATTTTTTATGATCCCTCCCAGCTTACAGCATTCATTAATGCTAGGCGCTTGGAGCTCTCTGTTACCCCCTCACTTGATCTCACTTAATAGTACTGTCATGGTTGGATAGCTTGCACTACATGTCATGATATTGTTTGCTATTGTTAATATCTCCACCCCTTCTTTCTAATTTGTGGGCTAGTGTGGAAGGTATTTCTTTTTGTTCTCTTGAGGGACGTTACCTTGATGGTTTATTATTGATGTATAATTTCTGATTTATCTTCCTTTTTCCTCAAGGAATGCTGTTTGTAAGCTTTCTTGTATTTGTTTTGGAAAAATTTGCATAAATAAAAATTATTACAGAGCAGGAGGATGGCAATGGTTATTATGTTTACCGATGGTCCTCCAACATGTACGGTTGGACAAGAGCCAACCAGCCTCAGATGTTACAGTGGCCCCCTAATGGATCACTAGAAACTGTACACCTTAACACCGCCCGACTCTGCATTCGCGGAGGAGCAGGAGACCCTAACTGGGATTCTGCCTATATGGAGGCAGGTCTGAGGGTTTGGGAGAAGTATGAGAATCAGGACGCTAATAAACAGCTTCTGTTTCCAGTAATCTATACAAATGAAGGCAAATCTAAATATATCCCATGGAGTTTTACTGATATGACTAATATAGCCAGTAGTCTCCCTCCACTTAGTAGAGGGGGAGAGACATGGATTCAAAAATTTGAAAGAATTACGGCTGGATATCATTTGGCTTTGGGAGATATCAAAGCTTTATTGGCCAAAATTCTGGGAAATAGTGCGACAAATCAAGTGTTCGCCAATGCCGATTTAGGCCAGGTGAAGGTCACAGTTAACACTTATGATGGTTCTTCCTTCAACGAGTTTCGTCCTCGTATTTGGGACTCCCTCAGGGAGATGTACCCTACTCAGCGCAGTTTGGCTCCTCTCACTACTATGAGATTCCAAATAGGTGAGGATATCAGTGCATACCTTGTACGATTTCAAGATTTATGGGAAGCACAAATGGGGGTACCATACGATGATGTTTGTATGAGACCTGTATTTTTCCAGACTTTGTGTAATACATTACCCCCATCCGTAACTGCAAAATTAAAGTCTATAGTAGCCTTGGAGTCTGAGCCATGGCCTAAACAACAGGCCCATATTTTGCATTATATTCGATCTTTAGAGGAGGACACTTTGAAACCTGAGAAGGATTTGAAACAGGCCCAAGCACGCTTGTTACACCTTCAACTTAAAGGGTTACAAGAAATTAAAGATCCCCAATCCACCACCAAATTACATCTTGATAAATCTAATAATGAACTTATTAGACAACTAAAACAAAAAATTAGGGAACAGCAGGAGAAAATTGATGACATGGAATATTTGGATCCTTATGAGGATGATGTTCCAGACCCCTGCGATGAGGTATGGGATAGAGATAAGGAGCGCATTTACTATAACGGAGCCCAACGACCCCGTTATCCTCAGCCACAGCGTCGAGGTCCCTCTTACCAACAAAATAACCGCACTCCTGCCCCACAGTGTTGGAACTGTGGTGGTTACGGTCATTTTCAGCGCTCATGTCGTGCTCAGCGCAGAAATGAGAACTTTGATAGGAGGCGTTTTCCCTTGTGGACACCTCCCCGGAATTCTGGACCCCCACCCCAACAATGACTGGGAATCTATATCTTACAGGCGAGGCTCACATATCAGGAACCTCTGATCACAGTATATCTTAATGATGAGCCCACAGAAATGTTACTTGATACAGGAGCCACATCCTCTGTATTAACTGCTTTACCACAGAGATGCCAGCTTAGTAGAAAGAAAATGACTACCACTGGTTTTGATGGTAGACCCCTTACATCTTATCTAACTACACCTATTTGTTTAAGAATAGGAGATCAGCAGATTTCTCATTCTTTTCTGTTTGCCCCATATTGCCCAGTAAATTTGATGGGTAGGGACTTACTGGTGAAATTACAGGTTGAATTCACCTATGGTCCGCTGGGAGAAAAAGGCCCTGAGCGGTCACTGCTACTCAGCCCTTATGGCCGAGTTAAATCACATCTGCCTGTAACCATTCGTATTAAGCCTGGCTGTAAACCACCAAAGATTCTGCAGTATCCCCTCCAACCGGAGGCCCTGCAGGGATCTCGCCAGGAGATTCAGGAGCTGTTACAGCATGGAATTATTGAACTCAGTAATTCCCCATAGAAAACCCCCACTATTCCCTGTGAAAAAGCCTAATGGGAAGTGGAGAATAGTTCATGACTTACGTGCACTTAACAGTGTTATTGAACCACAGTTTCCAGTAGTCTCAAACCCTGCCACATTGCTGACAACGACTACTCTGTACAAATATCATACTGTTCTGGACCTTTCCCATGCCTTTTTTGGGATAGAAGTTGAATCCACATCCCGGCAGTTTCTGGCATTTATTTTTGAGGGTCAGCATTATCAGTGGACCAGGTTACCCCAAGGATATGTGGAAAGTCCTTCCATATTCTCTCAAGCACTAGTTGCTGATTTGCAATCATTCAGGGCAGAGCTGCCCAGCAATGTGTCTTTGTTACAGTATGTAGATGACTTACTGCTTTCCACAGCTGAGGCTGCAACAAATCTGGCCCTCACAGATAAACTTGTTTGTTATCTTTTGGAAAGTGGATACCAGATTAACATGGCCAAGGCACAGATCTGCCAAACTGAAGTCACTTTTCTGGGTTTCCTAGTAGGAGATGGAATGCTGTCTCTGACAGAGAAAACTAAACAACACTGCTTGCAATTACAGATGCCTACCACTGTAAAGCAATTGCGATCTCTGCTCGGCATGATAAATTTCTGCCGAAATTGGATCCCAGGTCATAGTCAACGCACACATCCCTTTCGCAAATATTTAAAAGGGGGGGCTAAGGGGTCGACTGTTATCAGCCTGTCAGCTCCTGACCAGATTTTGCTTCAATCTCTTTTGACTGATGTCTCGCACACACCAAGTATCTGTCTTCCTGACTATTCAAAGGAGATGTTTCTCATTAGCTTTCACGGACATCACACGTGGGCAGCTGTGATTTATCAGGATGATGGTAAAATTGTGTCCTACTTGTCTGGATCTTTTTCTGTTACAGAAATAGTTCTGCCTGATGTTGAGAGAGGGTTAGTAGCCACCAGTGAGGCAGTCAGAAAGACCTATAACACCTTTCATCCCTTGCGACTCACTGTGTATTGCTCCGGTGATGTAGAGGCATTGTTATGCAGTAATACTCTCCACTTTACCCCATATCGGGTGCACCAGCTTTGTGCTACTCTGCTACGGAGTCACATTCTCATTAAGCCATTCCCTGCAAGTCACCCTTTTGGCTACCTACAAAATTTAGTTTCTGTTATTAGTGGAGAGGAAGAAGATAAGATCCCCATTTTTTCTTTTGCAGATAATATTCTGTCTCTTCACGAAATGCCTGTCAATTCTAAAGTCTGGTTCACTGACGGTTCTGAGACGTCACTATGTTCTGGTTTCAGTGCAGTACAAATATCTCCCTCTGGAGACATTCTAGATGTATTGCAATATCAGTTGCCGAGTGTTTATAGTGCTCAAGGTGCAGAACTCTGTGCAATTTTGGCAGTCTTACTGCATCAGGAGAGACAGAACATTATTATATTCACTGACTCCCAATATGCAGCACAAGTGCTGACAGCACTTCACCAGAAATGGTCACAAAGAGGTTTTATCACTTCCTCAGCCAGCTCAATTTCACATCTTGATGAGATACATCAAATTTATGAGTGTTTAGAGAAACGCAGAATCAACAATCTGTTTCTGTGCTGTGAATGGGTTCCTGGACATACACAGGGAAACTCTTTCCGCCAGATGGGCAATGCCCTGGCAGATCAGTTAGCCAAAGAAGTAACTAGTAATGCTTCCCTGACCTTGCCTGTTACCAGATCACAGATCTATTTAGTACCTGACCTTGCTGATTATCAGAAAGATGCTGTTTCTCATGAGATAGGAAATTGGGAGAGACTAGGTTGTTCCCAAATTAAGAAAATGTGGGTACATCCATCAGGAAAACTTTGTATCTGTTATGTGGCACTAAAACGCCTTATAGATCTCATACACGATATCTATCATTCTAGTACTGCAAATGTCTACAGCATGCTTGAGGACATTTTTTGGTGTCCACACATGAAAAATCGCATTCAGGAACTAGTAGCTAAATGTCCTGTGTGTATCCTGAATTCTCAGCCAGGAGGAAAACCCATAGCCAAAGGTCATCTCCCGGTTCTAAGTGGTCCTTTTGAATCCTGGTATGTAGATTTTACTGACATGATCCACAGATGTGCTCAGAAGCGGTATCTTTTAGTGTGGGTTTGCCCTTGGTCTAAATGGATTGAGGCCTTCCCCTGCAATAGAGAGACTGCTGAAGAAGTAGTAGAGGTTTTGCTAACACAAATAATTCCCCGATTTGGCATTCCTAAAGTCATATATTCTGACAATGGCTCTCACTTTCGTAATGCTCTTGTAACTGCACTCACCCAGCATCTTCCTGTTCAGTGGAAGTATGTTTCTGTGTATAAACCTACTTCCAATGGTCTTGTTGAACGATGTAATGGCATTTTGAAAACTCAACTCAGAAAAATTTGTGCTTCTGGTCATATGACCTGGCTACAAGCATTACCAATGTGCTTATTTCAGCTGCGTAATAGCCCGATCAAGCGATTACATATGACACCTCATGAAATGGCCACTGGCCGGCGTATGCGCACAACTAATTTATCACAGTCCCAGGTTCCGATTCATGATAGTCTTTCTGCTTACCTTGCAGGACTCCGGATTGCGCTTCAAGAAATTGCTGACCGTGTAGCAGCCACACAGTCTGTGTCCAGTCCATCCTTATTACCTTGTTTCCCTGTAGGGTCCACTGTCTATAAAAGAAATTGTGTTCGTGCATCCTGGGACTGCCCAACCTTTTCAGGACCCCACGTTGTCACTGCTGCTTCCCCTTTTGCTGCAAGACTGAATGATACTGATACTTGGGTGCATGTCAGCCATCTAAAAGCGTCTCCAGCTGTCCCATCTGATTAATCAGTTTTATTTTCCTACAGAACTCAGTGTTCTCACAACAGTGCTATGTTATTAGTACCAAAGATGATCGCTGTCAAGCCTACTCCATGGGCGTCCTTGTGCTTTTTTCTGGGAATCTCTGTCATAATCGTCCTCCTTATTGAGTGTTTACATCCAGATGGACAGCTAGCTTTGTTTCTTCATGGATGGAACCAGACTAACCAGACGATATCTCGAGCACCCCGAGCTTTACCTGAAGGCTCTCTGAACTTGTGGAAGCAATCAGTATTACACATTGTTTCCCTGATGAACATTACAGACTGCATTATTTGTACCCCTTTACCAAAGGGTGTATCATATGCTCCAGTACATGTTTCAAAGGTTCTCTTAAATGAGTATGCAGGACAGCTTGCTTGTGTAGATAATAATAACTTTTCTGCCAGTTGTTATGAGACTTTTAATTGTTCCCAGACGTGGCATGCAATGAATATGATACATGACCCTTTGCGTGTATATGTTGACCCGAATATGATATTTGATCTATGTTTAATAACAAATGTATCCATTGCTTTTTCAGACAGGTGTAACCTGTCGTATAATGTTATTAATGGATCCTTTCATTTTGCTAGTAATTCTGTCATGATAAAGTGGTATAATCAATCCGGTAATATGGACCCCTCCAATATGAAATATGATTGGAGAAATATTACAAGAAACCCGGTAGTGTTTAATGGAGCTGACTTCCGCTGGTATGTGGGAGTTGGTCCCATTTATCACGATGATTCAGCTGTGCTGACAACGGGTTCTCAGAATGAATCTCCATATACTTCTTGCTATCTCCCAATGTCCAGTTTCAGGAGGGATCTTACCTCAGCTACCACGGGAAAATCTTTTGTTAAGTGGTTTGATGGGCATCATATGAGTCGCATATGGACACCTGCTACAAACCTCTTTGCTGTAATGGGTCATTATTGGTTGTGTGGGGAAACTCTGTATCAGGTAATTAACCTCTCCCTATTACCCTGTGCTTTGGTTAAAGTTTCTTCTTTTTCTGTCTTGATACCTCTTAATGTTACCCATCATTCTGCTTCTCGCTCCACCCTGCATAGATTAAAACGTAGCTCCTCAGCTTATGCTAGCCCCTGGGATTCCTCTATAGCCGAGGATGATGCCATTCAGGCCTCATTTGAGTATATCAATTCCACTTATCCCATGACTAAAACTCGTTTGGATGCCCTTAGCGCAACGGCCTGGATTCCCTTTGCCACCCCCACCCTTACTGCTGAGCTTGGTATGGCTGTACGCCGTTTGCAATGTTTGTTGCATATTCAAATGAAAGCTGTTACTGAATCCATATCACGCCTAGCCGAGTCCCTTGAACAAAATACACAAATGACTCTGCAGAATAGGCAAGCTTTGGATTTACTTTTGGCCGCTGAAGGCGGAACATGCACTTTCATTAATGCTACGAACTGTTGTACTGTAATCGCTAACCACACGGTGTTTGTGTTAGATGCCATGAATAAGATAAAGCATCTCTCTGATTTGCATATTGATGATTTTAAAGGGGGACTTCAACTTAATAATATTTGGGGTAGTATTGCTTCATGGTTTGCTAGTTTAGGTGTAGGACTTAAAGCCTTCTTTATTACGCTTTTAAGTATAGCTTGTTTTGCAATCATTGCTTGTTGTACCTTATCCATTTTACTTGCCTGTTGTAAACGAATGATATCGAAAAGCACTAAAACCATGTATATTGTGTCAAGGGAACAGTACCAACGATTGCCTTTGAATGATCCATCTTTGTCTCAAATGGTTGTTATTCACGCCCCTTAGTGGGATTATTTTAATTATCCCCCCAACAAAAAAAAAATAAAAAAAGTGGCGAATGTAGGGAAATCTCTCTGCCTGGTTTCAATTAGTGCCAAGAAGAAGGAAAAATACAGGAAGGGTCAGAGGTCACAGACCATGCATAGATAAATAGACCTAAAAGCACAGAGGTCACAGGCCATGCATAGATAAATAGACCTAAAAGCATTTTCCAGATGTATAGAGGTCATAGGCCATGTATAAATGAGCAGGGTCCAGATGTACAAATGTAAGGAGATTCTCCCCTGGGAAAAGTGTTGCAGGGCCCTGCTGACACTTAAGAATGAATGATGGATTACTGAACAGACATTTGAGACGGAGAGAAATGTATATAAGGCAATTATTCTTCATGTAAGAGTGGGCGGTATTTTCTTCCTCTTCACAGAGAAAGAAAGTACTGTCTGCCATCTCTAGATAGGCATTTGCTGTTTGCTATTTTATAATCACTTTTGTTATTCTAAATAAAAGTCTTTTGAGCTAAAGCAACTGCCGTCTAAATAATTCTCTGATTGGTGATATTTTGGGCAACCGTTGTGGGAACCAGAAGCTACAACCTTTTTAGCCTTTCTTCATAGGAGTATCCTTCCATCCCCTTTACCATTTTGGTGGCTCTTCTCTGAACCTTTTCTAATAACGCTATATCCTTTTTAAGATACGGCGACCAGAATTGCACACAATATTCAAGGTGCGGTCTCACCATGGAACGGTATAGAGGCATTAATATCTTTTGTTTTATTTTCCATTCCTTTCCTTATGATACCTAGCATTCCATTTGCTCTATTGGCTGCCACTGCACACTGGGCCGAGGGTTTTAACATGTTATCCACAATGATGCCTAAATATTTTTCCTGGGTGGTGGTTCCTAATGTGGAACCTTGCATCATGTAACCATAGTTTGGGTTGTTCTTCCCTAGGTGCATAACTTTGCACTTGTCCACATTAAATTTCATCTGCCATCTTCCTTGTCTAAAGCCATGTAGGCTGTCTCCCATTAGGCCATGACTATCTACATGCTGAGTAATTTTATTCTTTATGATGGTTTCTACCATTTTTCCCGGTACTGACGTGAGGCTCACCGGTCTGTAGTTTCCCGGATCACCCCTGGAACCCTTTTTAAAATTGGTGTTACATTGGCGATCCTCCAATCTTCAGGTATTAGAGATGATTTTAATGATAGTTCACAAATTACTAATAGCAGGTCTGCAATCTCATATTTCAGTTCTTTCAACACACTTGGATGTATGCCATCCGACTCAGGTGATTTGCTACTCTTCAGTTTATCTAATAGTTGTAATACATCTTCCCGATGTATCGATATTTCCTTCAATTCTTCAGCACCTTTAAATACCACTTCAGTCATGGGTAACATCCCTACATCTTCCTCAGTAAAGACCGAAGCAAAGAATTCATTCAGTTTCTCCGCTATTGCCTTGTCGCCTCTTAATGCCCCTTTAACTCCTCTATCATCTAATGGTCCAACCGACTCTCTCACAGGTTTTTTGCTACAAAGGTACTTGAAAAAATCTTTATTTCGCATTTTTGCTTCCGCAGCAAGCTTCTTCTCAAATTCTCCCTTTGCCTTCTTTATCAATGCCTTGCATTTGACCTGCCAGTGCTTGTGCTGTTTCCAGGTTTCGTCGTTTGGCTCTTTTTTCCATTTCCTGAAAGATGCTTTTTTTTTTTTTTGCCTGTAACAGTCAGACATATTTATGAAATCAGTTTTTCCAGCCAAAAACACCCTCACCTCAGTTGGCTAACCTAAGATGCCCTGTAAAGTGCCTTTGCTGTGGTTCTACCCTATCCCGGAAAGCACAGCAGAATGTTTGTGGGGTGACCTGCAGTTGTTGTGTATCCAGCCATTGCTCAGATTTGAGCCGTAGAGGAATAGAACACTGGTTAATTCAATGACTTTCCCAGACAGCAGTCATGGGTTTGATTCCCCAGTGCTTCAACATCAAAAAGAGTATCTAAGGCAGATTTTTTTCATGGCTGTAACAGTCAGACACATCTCTATAGTCTGTGTCTCAAGTGAAATACGGACTCATCCTAGTCACACACCCTACGGTGCCTTAGACCGTGACCTGGCAGAAGGCGCTGTAAGCTAAGGTGCCTTATTATGCGGCCGAGGCCCAAACGCCGGAAAGCCTGCCACGCCATAACATAAAGAGCCAGTCACCACAACATACCGTTTCCGCCGCGTATCACCGCTGCTACGGATAAGTTGCTGTGTACCGGGCATGTAAATACCACGTGTGCTGTGCGCCGTAGTAGTACGATCTAGCGCATGTTACTGCATGCCACGGCATATGCGTGACATGCGTCATCAAGCCATGCACATCAGACAAAATGGGCAGGCGTTCCAGGAAACCTGCGTTTACACGCAGGGAGCTGAAACTACTGGCAGAACTCATCTGCACAAGGCAGAGCCGCCTTTCCACCAGCTCCTCCAAGCGGCAGGACCTTGCCAGGGTGAGGAGGGCGTAGACACGCCTCACCAGACGCTATAATCGATCTGCAGACTACCCACCTGAAGTAAGTGTATGGGGACAGGTCACACAAATGGCAGTTGTGCAACACAATATCCAGCAATCAACACACATCATACATGCACAACATGGTAGAAATACTAGTCTGTGGGCCAACCTGTGACCAATGTAGGTGCATATGCTGTTGTGTGCAAGTCTGCCCTATCCATAGGAGCCCTCAGACCTGATTACAGAGGTCTAAGATTAATCCTGGTGTTACGGTAGTTTCTCCAGTTGATGTGTTGAAGTCCACCCTATCCTCAGGAGGCCTTAGACCTGATCACATAGGTCTATTCTTCATCCTGGTGGTATGGTACCTGCTTCTGTTGCAGTTTCACAGATCTGCCCTATCCCCATGAGGCCTTAGACTGTTTAAGCCCACCCTATCCACAGGAGGCCTTAGACCTGATTACAGAGGTCTAGTATACATCCTGGTGTCATGGTAGTTGCTCCTGTTGATGTGTTCAAGTTCACCCTATCCCCAGGAGGCCCTAGTCCTCATTACAGATGTCCATTATTCATCCTGGTGGTATGGTAGTTGTTCCTGCTGCAGTTTCACAGATCTGCCTTATCCCCAAGAGGCCTTAGACCTGATTAGACATTCAAAACCTTACTACTGACTTTCAAAGCTATCAATGGGCTCTCCTCCGCATCCTTAACAGAACTCATACAGAGCAACCCCCCTAACAGATCTAGAAGATCACTAGCGATTAACACACTAATAGTCCTTAAAGCAATAACCAAGTGCACCCAGGCAACAGTAAACAGGGCTTTCAAATTCTGTGCGCCTAGATGCTGGACTCCCTCCCACCCAGCATCCAGGCAATCACTGATCTAGCCCAGTTTAGGAAAGCTTTAAAACATCACCTGTTCCTCTTGCATTACCCGGAAGACAGTACCATAATAGCCACATCAACTAGCTAACCAATGCAGTACAAATGATGAAGCAGTACTAGATTATACAGATGTAAATAGTTACCCAAGTTTGGATCCAAGTTTGAGTACCTGTTAATTGTAAACACAAATCAACCAATTGAAATGTGTAAGTTTGTTGTTCCATGTAAAGCACACTGATGTGGAATAGCACGGTATATAAGAGAATGTAAATAAATAAATAAATAAATTACAGAGGTCTAGTATACATCCTGGTGTTATGGTAGTTGCGCCTGTTGATGTGTTCAAGTTCACCCTATCCCAAGGAAGCCCTAGTCCTCATTACAGAGGTCCAATATTCATCCTGGTGGTATTGTAGTTGTTCCTGTTGCAGTTTCACAGATCTGCTCTATCCCCAGGAGGCCTTAGTCCAGACTACAGAGGTCTGTTATACATCCTGGTGTTTTGGTACCTGCGTCTCTTGCAGTTTCACAGATCTTCCCTATCCCCAGGAGGCCTCAGACCTGACTACAGAGGTCTAGTATACATCCTGGTGTCATGGTAGTTGCCCCTGTTGATGTGTTTAAGTCCACCCTATCACCAGGAGGCCTTAGACCTGATCACATAAGTCTATGCTTCATCCTGGTGTTTTGGTACCTGCGTCTCTTGCAGTATCACAGATCTGCCCTATCCCCAGGAGGCCTTAGTCCAGACTACAGAGGTCTGTTATACATCCTGGTGTTTTGGTACCTGCTTCTGTTGCAATTTCACAGATCTGCCCTATCCCCAGGAGACCTTAGACCTGATTACAGAGGACTAATATTCATCCTGGTGTTATGGTGGTTTCTCCTGTTGATGTGCTTAAGTCCACCCTATCCCCAGGAGGCCTTAGATCTGATCACATATGTCTATGCTTTATCCTGGTGGTATGGTACCTGCTTCTGTTGCAGTTTCACATATCTGCCCTATCCCCAGGAGGCCTTAGTCCTGGCTACAGAGGTCTGTGCTCACATCCTTGTATGGTGGCAGCTGTCTATGTGCAGCCATCTGCCACATCACACTGTGCTATGGGTTTCCATACACACATTCCCTTTGACAGAACATATTTGCCTTGTGTTTGGTGTGTTTGCTTGGGATAGTGGTTACAGCCATGTGTTTCTCCACTTCGCTGCATGGCCTGTGCCTGCGCCTGTGTGCGGTTCTTGTTGTGACTATGTGTATGAGCTGGCTGAACAGCATGTTGGACATGCCGCGCCAGACATGTCTATAAGCCGATCCCAGAAAAGTGGGTGCATCTATACCCACAGATGCGGAATTAGCATGGAATTGCACCTGTACCCAATTTAAATGTATCCATCGGATATAACTGGCCTATATGGAATCTACCTCTATGTGTGTCATTTTAGAAGTCCTGTTCCTAAGCTGGACATCGGAAAACAGACACATAGGGGTCTGTTTACTAAACGGCGCACTTGTACGGGGCGCACATGAGCGCTCTAAAAGAGGTATTTAAGTGCTCTTAAGCGCCCCGTACGAGTGCGCGGCACATTAACGGGTCCCGCAAGCGTGCGCCGACAACGCGCACATTTGCGGGACGGTAATGTGCGAAACAGGCGTGGAAAGGAGAAATGAGGGCGGAGGAAGGCCCCCTAGGGGCGGAGAGACGGGGTCAGTGGGCGGAATGTGGGAGGGGGGAGACTCGCCGCACAGGAGCGTGCCCGAATCTCCAAGGAAATATACCGCGAGTCCAACAGTCGCGTTAGAGGTGCTGGGAAGGGAAAGGAAACCGTTTCCGTCAGCAATGTGCAGCACAATACTGGAAAGCCCAAATCCGTGAGCAGTGTGTCCCATGTGCACAGATCAACCTCGTTAATTGCACAGGGCACTAACCACACGGGCGCCGCGCACCTTCGCGCATCTGTCACTCACAGCTTCCCGACGGAACGCCCACTCCTTCTACGGCACCCGCTCTGCACCGCGGACCGCACACCTCCGGCCTTTAGTAAACAGACCCCATAGACATAAAAATCATGAAGATGTCCCTGGAGCCATTTGAAAAAAACTACTATATGGACATCTCTGGGGCAAACGCATCCATATTGCATGGAAGTGTGGTGAAGGCATAGCCTTAGTCTTCAGGAAAAGATACAGATGTGCGCTCAATTTAAAAAAATGGCGAACATGACTAAATGCACCTGCAGTAGTGTCCATGTCTTTCCTGCTCCAGGATATGAATAAGCATCACAGAAGCTCTTGTTCTGCCACCAAAACACTTGGAGGGAACAGAGAAGAAGATACTTTAATATCCGCAATAATTTTTATAAACAAAAAAACAAAACAAAAGGAAAACGCGGACCCTTGTTTTTTCTTGTCAGCACACCCGATGCGTCTCCATTTGCAAACTAGCAGGCAGGGATGTGAATGCAGCATGGGAAAGATATCTTTGTTCTAAAGTTTTGTCATGGGGATGTGAAAGTTTCTGAAATCAGGCTGAAACCTGCACGTGGCTGGTCTTTTTTCATATGCGTTTGACCTGCACATCCCAGATTGCACTTACAGTAGACATCATTTCTAAAAGTGCCTTCACATTAACTGGCTCACCATTATCCACATATTTATTCACGCCTTCAAAGAAATGGAGAAAATTGGTGAGATAAGACTTCCCTTAACTAAATCTATGTTGACTTTGCCCCAGGGCCGGATTTACCTTGAGTGAGGCCCTACGCCAACAAAAATTGTGGGCCCCCAGCAGGGGCGGCCCAAGGGGGGTGCGGACCTCATTTGCATAAGGGGCCTCATTTGCATAAATATTTGCATAATGTTACCATATACTAACTTTTAGTAAACGTGCCTCTTTTTTTTTTTTTTTTTTTTTTTTTTTTTAAACTTTTATTTTCATTTTACAACAAGCAAAAAGAAACAACACACCAAAGGAAACAAATACAAACATACAATAAGGAAAAGCAACCCCAGTTACCCCCCACCCCTATGCTTCTTCTCTAAGCTGATAAGTATCATCATATAAGCGCTTACAAACAACAGTAATTGTACATCAAAACAACCAGAAATAGTATCTGCGATACAGAATGATCATGTGACAGAGATTTACACAGATTTAAACAGTCAGATGAGAGCATTTAGCAGCTTGAACATAGTCGTTGAGCATCTTCCATTTAGACAAGTGGTGAGGGGTCTGAGCGGAAGAAGCTAACATACGAGGTATTTGCTCATATTTACTGTAGAGACAGACATGATTCCACCATTCATTGGGGCTCAGATGGGAGCTATTTTTCCAGTATTTCGTAATTAGGGAAATAGCTATGCCTAGCATAAAGTCTAAAAGGAAGTAAGCCGATTTGGGAAGAGAGGGGATCCCCGCAGCTGAGCGGAGTCCCACTATCTTCCAAGAGAGGGGCTCTTGAAAGTGCAAAATAGATTGAATACGACCCCAGACCCGACTCCAGTAATACTGTAATGCGGTGCATTCATACATAACATGAGTGAGTGAACCAATGGCCGCATGGCATGTCCAGCATCTATTGCTCTGGGTGGCGTTCCATTTGGCTAACCTGTCAGGAGTATAGAAACATCGGTGGGCTAGAAAGAAAAGTGTCTGAGTGAGTGAGGCGGATCGAGAGACCCGTGTCACCTTGCTCCAGACTAGGCTCCATTGCTCCGGGGTCAAAGTTACATGCATTTCCCGCTCCCAGGATTTCTGTGCTGTAGGAGTGCCTCTATTAACAGTATTACATAAAGTTTTGTAAAAGTTAGATGCTACACCCGATAAGCTCCCGATAGATCGGATAATCTCCGACAATCCTTGGGTATGGGTTTCCGATGGCGGGAGCACCTTAGCACTCCGAAGACAATGCTGAAGTTGCACCAACTGAAAGTAGTGTTTCGCAGGGAGACCAAATTCAATTTGTAATTCGCTAAAAGTTTTCCAGCGACCATCAGAGAACAGCTGGTTAGGGATCCAAATGCCCCTAGTGTACCAGGGGCTCCACGCCATCGGTTTATTTTGTATTTGAAATCGAGCATTGTGCCAAAGCGGGAGTCTATCTAGCGGACAAAGTCGGGAGTCTAGAGATTGCTCAAGGGTATTAAAGGCACCTAAAGTGTCTAAGAGCATTGGTGGATAGTGGGAGTCTGATGGGAGAGTCATACCAGGGAGATAAGTAAGAGGAATTGGTTTGCAAAGGTCCTCCTCTATATCTAGCCACACTGGTCTACTCGGTGTTAGGTCTTCCAGCCAACGAGCGCCTTGTTTGAGAAGAAAGGAGTGGTGGTATTTCAGGAAATCAGGGAATCTGACACCACCATTTTCTTTATCTGCTTGTAACTTATGTTTCGCTATCCTAGGTGTCTTGTTTTTTCCATAAGTATCTAGTCAGAAGACCCTCTAAATCTTTATATGTACGTCGAGGTAGGAGACATGGCAACATTTCTAAAATGTAGTTCACTTTGGGAACAATCATCATTTTAATGGTTTCTAGGCGGCCCCACCAAGTAAGTGTTAAAGGAGTCCAGCGTTGAGTAAGCGCCCGGACCTTAGAGGTTAAATCTTTAGCATTAAAGGTGATGGTGTCTTCTAAAGGAGAGCAGTAGTGCACCCCAAGGTATTTGACCATGCGAGGCTGCCATAAAAAGGGAAAGGATTGCATATCTGCCTGATGGATCAGAGGATTTAGTGGAAAGGCTACCGATTTGGTCCAATTTATCTTATAGCCCGAGAGTTGTGAATATTTACCAATTTGCTCTAGGACAGCCGGCACTGAGTCTAGGGAGACAAAGAGCATAAGGTCATCAGCATATGCTGAAATTTTGATTTCCCTATGAGAGAAAGGGACTCCATGAATATCCTTGGATTGCCGGATTAGTAAAGCTAAGGGTTCGAGTGCGAGATCGAAAAGAAGTGGAGACAGTGGGCATCCCTGGCGAGTACCGCGTTGCAGGGGAAATGGCTGAGACTTTAAAGCATTAGCACAGATACTAGCTGTAGGCTGTGCATACATGGTTTGGAGACAACGGAGAAAGCCTTCTCCGAATCCGTACCAGCGGAGAGTTGCAAACAAGAAGGGCCATTCTAAGCGGTCGAAGGCCTTCTCAGCATCAAGTGAGAGGCCAACCAATGGTCGATCAAGATTAACTGCGGCAGTCAGTACATGACATAGGGTCCTAGCATTATCAGCAGTTGATCTACCGGGAATGAAACCGCATTGATCTGGGTGTATTAAAGTAGACATCTTGTCAGAGAGCCGGGTGGAGAGAATGGTGGCAAATATTTTATAGTCTGCGTTTAGTAGGGAAATGGGACGATAATTAGCTGTTAGTTGCGGATCTCTCCCCTCTTTCTCAAAAACTACTACATTTGCCATTGAGAAGGATCCAGAAGGAGATCCCCCCTCGGCCAGAGCAGAAAAATAAAGTTTCAAAAACGGAGCTAAGTCAGCGTTAAAAGTTTTGTAGAATTCAACTGGGAGACCGTCCGGGCCTGCGGCTCGACCTGTGGCACATCTCTTGAGTGCCGATTGAATTTCTGATAAAGTGAATGGTTTGTCCATGGCCTCTCTATCTTCGTCAGATAGGGTCGGTCGTTGTACCCCTGATAGTAATCGTTCAAATGCTTCTGGCTCGAAGTCACATTCAGATTGATAAAGCCGAGTATAAAATCACGAAAGAGTTCTAATATTTCTGTATCTTTAGTGACCAATCTCCCCCCCGACGGATTGCGGAGAGCGGTAACACGCTTGGCTTCTTTTTGACCTTTCAGGGCATTGGCTAACAATTTGCCAGCACGGTTATTTTCCCGATAGTACATCCCTTGTTGTGATTCAATATTTTTAGCAGCAGCGGTATATAAAAGCTGATTGTATTGAAAACGAAGGCGTTGTAAGCGAAGTAAAATACATGGGTCAGTACGGGACGTGAGGAGACGCTCTCCAGCTTGTATCTGTTGTTCTAGAATCAGTAAATGTTGCTTTCTTTGTTTCCCCTGTCGGATTTGATAGCTAGTTATAGTTGCACGGATAGACGCCTTGAAACCCTCCCACCAAGCCCAGCTTGCAGTGTCATGGGGTGAATTAAAATGAAAGTAGTCTTGGATAGCGGCCTTTATGTCAACCTGAAAATCTTTTTGGTCTAGTAGGGATCTATCAAAATACCAAGCACGGGGATGTTCACCTTGCGTAGTGACATGTAATGAGAAAGATATGGCAGCATGATCTGAAATGTGGAGAGGATGAATCCTAGCCGTGTCCACTTGGGGTATCAGTGCTTTGGAGATAAGAAAAAAATCTATTCTAGATTGTGAGTGATGGGGGGCTGAGAAAAAGGTGAACTCTAAGTCGGAGGGGTGAAGCAGCCTCCATATATCTACTAACGCAAGATCTTTCATCAGAGCTGTAAGGGTATCAAGACTCTTGGGTGGACCACTCGTTTTAGGCGGCTGTCTATCTATCAAAGGATCAAGTACTTGGTTGAAATCGCCGCCAAGTATTAATGGAGTATTGGCAGAGGCCTGTGCCAACTGCGCAATACTTGCATAGTAAGCAGGGTTATCCACATTCGGAGCATAAATACAAATACACGTGAATTCACTATCTCCAACCTTAAGGTGTGCACGGGCCCATCTACCCTCCTTATCAGAGCTAGTATCCATTACAGTAGCTTGCAAAGACTTCTTAACCAAGATGGCTACCCCACACCGTTTGGAAACGGCAGGAGAGTAGGCAGCCACCATGTAAGGCTTAGCATTAAGTTTCAGTGTTTCAGCGGAGTTTAAATGCGTTTCCTGAAGAAACACTAAATCAGCATGCTCATGATTAAGATAGCTAAGGATTTTTTTTCTTTTGATTGGACTATTGATGCCTTTTACGTTCAGTGATAAGATCTTACATAAGGCCATTCAGAAAGGTTAAAAATTCTGAAAAAGAACATGATAACGCACATAATTTCACAATGTCCCTCATATTAACTGTATATGGCTGTACACATGACATGATAGAAAATAAGCTAATGAAAAACAATGAAGCGCCCCATATAAAAAATAAGCACCGAAGTGCATTAGAGAAGAAGCAGAACCCCAGAAATTACTGGCGACCATATGTCTGCGGGGAGAAACCCCAGAGAAGGCCTAAATTGAAACATATAACCTGTATAGCTGTGCATGTTCCGAATCCAACCGAGGTGCACATCATGGAGGGATAGGAGACCAAGTAAGTTATATATAGACAGAAAGAAAAGTCCAGGCAGTCTCTGTTCCAGTCTGTGATCACCGCGTCGGGCCATTCAAAATGGCGGGCAGATCCGGCGGATTACAGATCCAAGTTGTTGGATTAGCGCATCTGGTCTGCTTCTTTGGAATCTAAAAATGTTGCTAGTAGATCAGGATCTTCGAATGTTCTAGTTTGGTTATGGAGAGTCACTCTGAGCTTCGCTGGATACAATAGGCCAAAGCGAGCCTGTAGCTGTTGAAGTCTAGGGCGAAAAGCAAGGAGTCTCTTCCGACGGTCAACTGTGGGCTTTGCCAAGTCAGGGAAGAAGGAGACTTTATGACTTTCAAACTCCAGATGATGATTCGCCCGGGCAGCATTTAGAATTTGCTCAACTTGCTGATATCTCAGTAATCGAAAGATGATAGGCCGGGGGGTCGTCCGATTGAGCGCCATGTTGGTAGGAACACGATGTGCTCGGTCAATTTCCAGATCTCTGTGAAAAGTGATCTTCAGCAAGGAGGGAAGAGTTTTGACCAGGAATTCTCTTATATCTCCTGCTTCGGCCCCCTCCGGTACTCCAATGAGCCTTACATTGTTGCGACGGGCTCGATTATTGCTATCCTCTAACTCTTTTTGAAGATTCTGTATCTGACGCTCAGCCTTGTCCAGTTTCACCAAGCGGACCGCGTGCGAGTCGAGGACCCCCGCCATGTTGTCCTGCCGTAGTGAAAGACCTTCAAGCCGGTCCTGAAGCATACCGAAGTCTTCTCGCATGGCTCGGAGCGCTTCTCCGTTGGACTGTACCAGTTCCTTCACACCGCGTATTTCCTCCAAGATCTCCTGTTGCATTTCGGGGTTTTCCCGAAGTGGAACTATCTTTTGTGGGGAAGACAACTCTGTTTTGGAGCGTTTTCCGTGTGAAGAAGAGGGAGACCCGAAGTCTAAGCGCGCTGGTTTGTGGGCCGCCATCCCCCCCGAGGTACCCCGGTAAGTTCGGAGCAAAATATTAAGTTTAGGTAGGTATTAAGTCAGGATTCTGAGTAGGCCTCTCGGAAGCTTCAGCGCGAAGCGTCTAACCCGCTGGACATCAGGCTCCGCCCCCCCAGTAAACGTGCCTCTTAATGAGTGTATGGATAAAGAAAGACTAAAAGATTTCTACATTACTATAATCCAGTGCCAACTGCCAGACACATTAGGAACTACTACAAACACTGCCCATAGTAAACCCGCCGTATCCTAACAGCACTACCAGGACTCACAAAGCACCATACTCTACCAATCAAAAGGCAACACTGCAAATATTAAACCAATACATTTCAGAGAACAACAATACATGACCTACTGGGGAAAGAGAACAAGTGGCAAAGTCAAATAGGAATTATATAAACAGAACACCTCAGCTCAGTTACACATGCAGAACATAGACCATCACCAAACAAGTAATCACAATTTAGAAATAGGAAGACTATAATTAAACTGGGAATCCCAAAAGCCAAACTTGGAATGTACAACACTGTAGAAATAAAACTATACATTAATTTGCTCTTGTACTAAACAAAGCGCAGATGTTAATGATGCACATTTACCAGAGCTGACATATTCCAATTAATAAATTCAAAATAAAGAGATATTTTTCTACCTTTTGTGCATTTTTTTCAGCTGCAATTGCTCCAGCCACTTTCTTCTGGTTTCTTCGTGTCTTCTGCTAACTCTCCATCATCTGCTGTCCATTTGTCCTTTCTTCTCTCTTCTAGATTTTTTTCCATTCTCTCTCTACATCTGCTTTAACATACTAATCTTTCTCCTTTTGCTCTTTCCTCATTCCTATTTCATCCACTCAAATTTTACCCCTCCATCCTCAATCCCCACTTACTCTCCCAATACACGGCCAATTGTAGATTTTTTATCCCTCCCACACAAAATATTTTTCCCTTCTCCATTTTACTCTTCCAGCCCCATCCCATTCTAATCCTCCCCCAACATCAGCTCCCTTCTAGTTCCAGCCTCACCCAGCATCCATTCCCTTCTAGTCCCTGCATCAGCCCATTTCCAGTCCTAGCCATCCATCAGCCCATTTCCAGTCCTAGCAACCCCCCAACCCAATACCAGTCCTAGCCCCCCCATCACCCCACTTACAGTCCTTAACCCCCATCACCCCATTTTCAGTTTAAGCCCCCCCTATAACCCATTACCAGTCCTAACCCCCCATCAGCCCACTTCCAGTCCTAACCCCATCAACCCATTTCCAGTCAGCCCCCCATAGCCCATTGCCAGTCCTACCCCCCCATCAGCCCACAGCCCATTACCAGTCCTAACCCCATCATCCCTCCTCCAGTTTTAACCCCCCAGCCCATTTCCAGTCCTAGCCCCCCATAGCCCATTACCAGACAACCCCCATCAGCCCACAGCCCATTACCAGTCTCAACCCCCCCAAAGCCCATTACCAGTTCTAACCCCCCCCCAACAGCCCATTACCAGTCCTAACCCCATCAGCCCACCTCCAGTCTTAACCGCCCAGCCCATTTCCAGTCCTAGCCCCCCCCCATAGCCCATTACCAGACAGCCCCCATCAGCCCACAGCCCATTACCAGTCTTAACCCCCCCCAAAGCCCATTGCCAGTTCTAAGCCCCCCCAACAGCCCACAGTCCATTACCAGTCCTAACCCCATCAGCCCACCTCTAGCCTTAACCCCCCCAGCCCAGCCCAGCCCAGCCCAGCCCATTTCCAGCCCCAGCCCCCCAATAGCCCATTACCAGTCCTACCCCCCCCATAGCCCATTACCAGCCCCAGCCCCCCCAATAGCCCATTACCAGTCCTACCCCCCCCCATAGCCCATTACCAGACCTACCCCCCCCCCGGCCTAAAGTAAAATTTAATTTAAAAAAAAAACCTGGTGGCTGCCGCCGCGGGGCCCCCTCTGCTGCCGCGGGGGCCCCGTCTACAAGCTGAAGCTGTCGGGTCGGGTCGGGTCGGGTCTCTCTCCCTCCCTCCCTCGCTGCAGGCTGCAGGCTGCGAGAGACGCGAAGGGAGAGCGTCTCCTCGCGTCTGTGTTAAGCCCGCAGGGGCTGATGGGAAATCCCATCAGCCCCTGCGGGCTTAACACAGACGCGAGGAGACGCTCTATCTTCGCGTCTCTCGCAGCCTGCAGCGAGGGAGGGAGGGAGGGAGGGAGGGAGAGACCCGACCCGACCCGACCCGACCCCTTCAGCTTGTAGACGGGGCCCCCGCAGCAGCAGAGGGGGCCCCGCGGCGGCAGCCACCAGGTTTTTTTTTTTAATTGTGTGTGTTTAAAAAAAATTACCTGATTCTTTTTTTGTGGGCCCCTGCCGGCTGTGGGCCCTACGCCATGGCGTACATGGCGTATGGGTAAATCCGGCCCTGCTTTGCCCCATTAAACCATATCTATCCATGTGCCCAATAATTTTGTTTTAAAAATGGTTTCCTACCATTTTACCTAGCATTGATATTAGACTTGCCAATTTGTAGTTTCCAGTATCATCTCTGGAGTCCTTTTTAAAATTGGTGTTACGTTGGCCACCACCCAATCTTCTGGTACCCTAGACAATATTAATGAAAGGTTAAAAATCACTTATAGTAGCTGTGCAATTTCATCTTTGAGTTCTCTCAGGACTCTTGGGTGTGTACCATCCGGTTCAGGTGATTTGATGCTCTTTAGTTTATGAGTTTGTTCTGCTACATCTTCCAGGGTCACTGAGAATTCATTCAACTCTTCTGGCTTATCTCCATTAAACCAGAACATCAAAAAAGTCCAACCCCAATCGGAGTATTCATAAAACACTTTTTTTGTCAGATGTTTCAATGTGAGGAACAAACCCCTACATATGAAGTGTCCATTTTACTCAAAGTATTCCAGTAAAAGCATCAGAAAAGACTTAAGCAAGCAAGCAAAAAGCACTAAGGAGGTATGTTTACTAAACTGTCCTAATGTTACCGGTGCTAGTTGCAACGTTAATGTGAGGAATGCCTTATAAGGTAGTGGGCGTTCCGGAGGGAAGGTAGCAAGGAATCTGTATTGCGCGATAGTGGGCACCTTGGCTAGTTAACGCGCATTAACCCTAAGTTCATGCCAGCACTGTGCTAGAAGCTGTAAAGATGTAGCCCACTAGTTACTGCAATGACTGTGGAGGCAGAGGTCATGGGTTTGATTCTGCAGTGGGGTTGTTTAAGAAGGCTGTCTGAGGCATTTCCTTTTAATTTAAATCTGTGCTGCCATCAAAAACACCCTCACAGTGCCGTAACCTATGGTGCCTCATAAGGCGCCCTATAAAGCACCCCATAGGCACCTTATAATGTGTCCTATAGGGCTCATAATAGGGTGCCTTATAGGGCGCCTTATGAGGCACCTTAGGTTACGGCACTGTGAGGGGGTTCGCGCTGGCAGCACAGATGTAAATTAAAAGGAAAAGCCTCAGACAGCCTTATTAAAGAACACCACTGTGGGATAGAACCCATGACCTCTGCCTTCACAGTCATTGCAGTAACCAGTAGACTACATCTCTATAGCTTCTAACTCAGTGCTGGCTGGCTACAGAAGGACTGCAGGTCACCGCACAAACTGTCTGCTGTGGTTACCAGGATAGGGTAAACCCACCCATACCCATGATGCACTGCAAATGCAGATCAGCAGTCTACATCTGATCACAGGATGGGGTATGTGCCTCTACAGCACCTTGGCCTGGTATGGGGAACTGACTGTGTGTGTTACTGTCACAGCGTAGTTACAGACCGTAACATTGTGCAGTTCCTGTACTCACCCTGAGGGTGAGGTGGGGTGGCCAGCACCAGGTCCGCAGCACCTGGGTTGGCTGGGATAGGCTGTGCTGTAGATCCCCATCAGTGCCAGTGTGTGATAGGTAGTCCTTATAGACACATCTAGGATACAGCTGGGTCCATCTGTATTTCCCAGTCAAGTCTAGCCCTTGTGGACTATGATGCACCCAGGATAGTGCATATCCTGTGTGGTTGCTATGGTCACTTGTAAGAGAAAAAGGGAGGTGTGTGGATCCAAAAGCAGATTATGTAGCATCACCCAACCCCCCCTCACTGGGTCAGGGTGGGGGACAGGATCTCCCACCAACCGCTGCAAACTCCACAGCAGAGGCAGTAGAGAGGACCAACACCCCAGTCCTGCTGGGGAATAGGTACCTTCCAGGGCAGTCAATGCAGATCTGTACATATCACATAGGGCAGGGGTGGGCAATTCTGGTCCTGGAGGGCCGCAGACCAGTCAGGTTTTCATGATGTCCCTAATGAATATTCATGAGATCTATTTGCATCCACTGCCTTCCGTTGTATGAAAATAGGTCCATGAATATTCATTAGGGACATCATGAAAACCTGACTGGTCTGCCACCCCCCCCGGCGGACCGGGATTGCCCACCCCTGACATAGGGCACCGGTAGTAGGTCTAGAAAAGCTCAGCTGTCCCCCCCCCACCCCCCCACCAGCAGAGAGCACATTCAGTCTTCACCCACTGCACCCTACAAGGTGTTCCAGCCATACACATTGTGATAAGGAAGCTTATCATAGCTCAGGAAGGAGCTATAGAAAAGGTGAAGTGACTCTGAACAAGCAGCCTGTCAGTTCTGGTAGAAATAAGAAAACAGAATTTTCCCATAAAAGACTACCAGTCCCAGAATGCACCAGGTTTCCAACAGCCATTAGAGGAGCTGAAGTGGGGAAATGTGTGTTCAATCAGGAGGGCTATGAGGTAATCCCTAAGCACTCATCTCAAAGGGAAGGGCCTGATTCAGCACAGCTGCGCTGTGTTAGGGAGGAGCACTCATCTAAGCAGAATAAAGGTAGAGTTTATTCTACAGAGAATTATCCTCAGAATCATCCTCATCATCTTCATGATCAGCTTGGATATCCTCAGTTTCATCTGGAGGATCATCAGAAGCAGAAGCCAAACCGGACGGACAGAGAGGGCAAGAAACCCTTTGGAAGAAGGAAGAGAAAAGCCTTTGGGAGGTCTAGAGGAGTGTGGAGCAGTACGTATACTGGGAGGCATTCAAAGGGCCAGCATACACCATTGGACTGGGGAAAGCCAGAGGAATGGTGCTGCAGAGCTAGGAATCTCCAGACGGTACCTGTGAGGGAGACGGCTGCACGTGGAAGGGACCCTAAGACCCGTGCCAGAAGGTATGTGAAGAGAGATCCAGTGTCCAGGGATCTGGATTGGAAGGCTGGACATAAGAACTGGACTACATACTGGCCAGGCTATATAGAGAGGAACTCTAACAGCAATGGAAGCTCAGGTATGAACACTGATCTATGCCCTAGCTGTAACCTTGAAAGACAGCAGGGAAACAAGTATTCTCCTGAAAGTGCTCCATTGGGAGATTCATCTGTGCCAATCCATGATATTGAACCCATGCTTGTTGAAGAAGAGGGGGTGATAGCAGATGAAGAATCTGTTTACATGGACTGCTCTCTGTCTAAACTCCTTTGGTGATTTTCCGTTATAAAGTACAGCAACCATCACAAAGAAATACAAACTTGTTCTTTAATCTACTCAGAAAAGCTCCTGAGTAGGATTTTTAGCCACGCAGTAGAAAGCAAGCCAGCTAAGGGGTTTCAGCTGGATAACTGCTAGCAATTGAGCCTTACCTAATTGCTTGTGAGCTCTGAGAGAATCACTTCTGAATCTATGTGGGAAGATATAAGAAGTTAACCTGAAAAGAACAGTTTTTTTCTTTTTTTGTGGCTTTTGTTTGTTGTTTGATACATTGCTAAGAGAATATTAGCTAAAGCCTACAGAAAAGACCAGTTTGTTGCCAACCACGTCTTATTTCTTTTGCTTTGATTGCCTGATAAGTTAAAATGTTGTTTTCCTGATTTTGTTTTTCCAAGTTTAACACTGAAAGCAAGTAACTTGATTTATGTGCTACCAAGCATATCTGTGTTGGGAGAAATAACCCCATAAATAAATATCTTATTGACTTTACACTTGAGCACAACTAAATTATTGTGAGCAGCTGTGTCGGGTGTGAATGGACTGCATTGCCCACAATCCCTTGCAAATCATATTGACATATGCACTTGCCAAGACTGTGAACATTCTCACCCAGGCAGCCGTCTGACAACATGCTAACTGTAGACAGTCTGCTAGCTAGTACATAGTTCATAGCCCTGGAGGAGCTATGTGTACCAAAAAGCATGATGTAAGCGCACACACACCAAGCAAGTAAATCAGTGATTGGGCCCCAGAAAAGAAAACCCATAGATATCACCTGAGAGGACCAGTGTGGCATACTATGTGGAACCTAGACATGCCATGGTCACTGCTCAGTCAGGGTGAGACGGACCTCCCAGCATGACATGCTGCGGCCATCCTGTCCATGCAGGTGGTGGTCGGGCACTACAATATCTCAGCCATTGCTCTATGCCTTGTGCAGATGCATCCTGCCCAGACCGCCCTGTCTGGGCCATTCCCACAGTACCTTGCTCCTCATTATGCACATTGGCAGGCTAATGCTGGAAACAGTGTAAGGATTGTGGGCTCAGTAAGGTGTAGGCAGCCACAAAACACCGGATAGACATACTCACACTTCTTCACCTATTTCAGCATTGTACGAAGATAGAGGTGGTTGGCAGCCCTGGCACCAGTCCTCGGCACAGTGCAGTTATTGCTAAGGTACTCAGTACTGTTATGGTCACTCTCCAGGGTGGTAAACACTGTCAGACAACAAACAGAAAGGAAACACTCCACATATCTCAGAAAGGTTGCTATGATGAATCTCTGTTAACTATTTGTGTTTAATTTAGGATCTGTTATCTGACATTCATCATAGCAACCTTTTGATATATATGGAGCATGTTTCCATGTTTATGACGGCATTGCTGTGGAATGCAGGTGGTAGTAGTGGTGGCTGCTGCTCCGCGCAGGGCCCAAAAGCCTGACTATCCATGAGGATATGGATAGTGGGGCCTGCGGGTGTGGGTGTTTGTGCCCCTGTTGGCCGCTGCTCTAGGGAGTGCACATGTTTCTGGTGTATGTGTTCAGTAGGGTAAAATATAGGGACAAGGTCTGCAGATGCCACAGCTGGGCCTGAACCTGTGACCTTCTGCCCCTGAGCACACTGGCTGTGTGTACTGCACCAAACTGTTGCAACAGAAGCAGGTCATTTCCTGGTGACACCATGTCTGTTCTTCAGACAGACCTTGTCTGTTGCACTGCACGCCACCCACCTGAACAGAGCATGGCCTTGGTATGCTGTGGGCAGATGCCACTGCCCTCTCCACCACCAGCACCCCTCTACCACCATGCTGTCATGCCCTTATGCCGGTGGTGCTGATGGTGCGTAGTCCAAGGCCATCCAGTGTGCAGATACGCAGCCGCCTATGGTGTAGGATCTGGGGTAGGGGTGCTTATATAGACATCTGCGCTCCCCCCCGGCACCACCTGACAATTTTATGTGCCCTTTGGGGTACCTGCTGGGTACTGTCCCCTGGAACAATGTGGGACACACACTCGTGAGCATGTTTGACCTTGGTCAATTGCTGCCTTGCTGATTTGCAGTTTCTGCGTTCCTATGTGCCACTTAGGCATCTGCCTAGTCTACCCTGTGCCCCAGCTGCCCTACTGCATGTCTCAGCTGCAGCCCCTTGTACCCCATTTGCGGCCTCACCGTAGTGCTCTTTCGTACTTGGGCACTATGCTGTTGCTGCACATGTATCACTACTATCACCTTTCTTGATTTCCCTGCCTTTGCTGTACATTGCTGACTGAAATGGTTTCTCTCTCTTGCAAATGTGCCTCTAACGCAAGGTTTTCACTGGCGTTAATTTTCAGACCTTCATTTCAGAGCGTTAGTGTGCCTGGAGGCTCTCCTTGCCCACTCTCTGCCCATTGACCCCTTCTCTCTGCCCTCTGGGGAGCCTTACACCACCCTCTGTGTGCCTTAAAGCCGCAGGTGACGTTATCACGCGAAACCTCACGGTATCATGTGATAATGTTACTTTAGCACACGATAATATTATGTATCGTGCGATAACGTTACATATCATGCGCTAACTGCGCAGCTGCAACGTTATTGCTGTTTAGTAAACATACCCCTAAGCTTGATCCAAAGTGGACTGCCCTCTTACATCCGTTCACAGATAGAGGTACACAACACAGTGCTGCGTTTTGGGTTCAATCCTCATTTATAAGACCCTGCTTCAGGTGTTCATTTGATTCCATGAATGGTATAATGCAGCATAACATACTCACCCCATAATGGCTGCCAAAACCGTTTTCCATGTGGTGGATTATCACCATTAAATACACTTTCTGTCATGGGTAGTTTCTTCACAGCTTTCTCAGTAAAGACCGAAACAAAGAATTCATTTAAAGTATCATTTTAAAGGGTGGAACTTTGCTTGATAATTTTTTTTCTGCTTTGAATTGGAGCCTCTGTATGCCCTGAAAGAGGAGGAGCAGTTGCTGACGTCACTGGTCTGCTGCCATAAAAACCCTTGCTTGCTGCTGGATGCGACTGCTGGAGCGTGCCTGTGGATACGTGACCGAAGGGGCATGGCCAAAGGGGCATGCTCTGCTCCTTTGGAGCACCTTCGGAGCCTGGAGGAGTGAAACAATAGCTGAGGGAGTTAGACAGGGAAGTGGAGAAAGAAAGTGTTTCTGACACTGGAGGTCAAGGCCGTGAAAATCATTGGGCCAATGAATCATCATTTTCAATCAAGCAGCACGGAGACCTGTTTATTGGAGCTTTGAAAGATAGAAACATTATGGCAGAAAAAGACCACATGGCCTATCTAGTCTGCCTTGCCATATCAACCACTACAACAGTGATGGTTCTTTTGGTACTATGAGTACTTCCTCAGCAACTTCTCCATCATGCAGGGTGTTGCCCAGCCCAGCCAGGGAACTTGCCTTTGAGCAGATGCCTCCACCTTTGTGGATAAGGGGGAAGGTAATCTGCTCACTTCCCCACTGAGGTCTTCTTTTGTTCTAGACCAGGGAATTGTTTCTTCTGACTTAAAGTGGACACTTGGTCCATTGTCATTTCCAGAAGTTCCCCAGAAAGCATCTCCCCCAAAGGGAGTTTCACTGGGTGACATTTGGGAAATAGTGACTTGCACGGAATTGTCGCTGCAGTCATCTCTTTCCCAGGTTGTGCAGTTTTCTGTTGATGTCATTGATTAGTTAAATGAGCACAAGGGTCAAATATCTCTCTGTAATACAGCTGTGTCTGAATTGGAGGAGCAAGTTTCCTTGGCTCAGGCAGCTCTCTCCTCAAATGTTAATGGTTAAGGCATTTGATATACCACTCTTTACTTGCACATCAGAGCTGACGTTAGCAACATAATTCAGAGGTGTAGGAAGGCCTTCTTGGTATTGAAGCCATGGCTGCTTGCGCTTGGAGCTTCATTTTATCTGAAACATCCTTGTAAATGTATGGTTATCTTACACAGGGTTAAATACATGTTTATAGAATTGGAGCAAATAGAGGCCTTTATTCTGGGGAGGTCTAATCTTTGAACTTTCCTTTAGATTGTTTGAGCTTCCTGGCTTAAGTTTAAATGGGCATTAGTTTAATAGAAACTCTGCGGGGGCTTTGATGAATGCTTTCCCTGTTTGTTTTTGCTTGTTATGGGTTTTGCTTGTTATTTTTTGATGGGAAATGATCTCCCTCTTGATGAGGATGTTATTGTATTTCTTATGATTAATAAAGAAAAAATAATAATAAAGTATCATTTTAGAAATGACATCCAGGTGAAATCTGGAGTCTCTATGGAAAAACGTCCAAATATTGTCAGGGACATTTACATAATAACATAGGGGTATGTTTACTAAACTGCGCTAATGTGCTAATGATGTGTATTTGTGCCCCGCACAGGTGCGCGGCGCACTAAAGTGCATGCTCATGTGCGCGGCGCGCTACTGTGCGATAAAGGCGTGGAAAGGCTCCCCAGGGGCGGACAGAAGGGGTCAATGGGTGGAGAGTGGGAGGGGGGAGGCTCCCCGCACACGAGCGGGGCTGAAATTCAAGCCAAAAAATACCGCGAGTGAAAACCTCGCGGTAGAGCCGATTTAAAGGGAAGAGAAACCATTTCTGTCAGCAATGTACAGCCAAACCAGGGAAACCTACAAAAAGTGAGCAGTGTGATACATGTGCACGGAACAAAAGGGAAAATAAACATTGAAAATGACCCCAACAAAATAAAATAAAATTATAATCAAGCTGGGCAATAGTGATAGTAATGGGAAACATCAAAAAACACTCCCAAGAAAGCCCCAAAAAATAAATATGAATTTTAGAAGGGTCTACGCTCCGTCCCCATACAAGGTGAATGATCCCACAGTGAAATAGCACTGATCAGGGTTTCCCTATCCATTGGACAGGTTACCTATGGCATGCACATGTTCCACAACAGCAGGGTGGGCAGGTCGGAATGGGCAACTGGACAGATGCTGGGAAAGGTGATACAGAGGGCTGCAAGCGGCACATGCTGTGGTGCAGCTGGGGCACAGTGCGGACTAGGCAGATGCCTAGATGGCACCTAGGAATGCTGAAACTGAACAGCAGCCAGACAGCAACTTATGAGGGCCCAACATGGGCACGAGAGTGTTTAGCACACTGTCACAGGGGATAGTACCCAGCAGGTACCCCCAAGGGCACAGAACATTGGCAGGCGGTGATTGGGGGACGTGCGGACAAATTTGCAGGCACCCCTACCCCAGAACCCGCACCATAGGCATCCGCCTACCCGCACACAGGATGGCCTGAGACTGCATACCACCAGCACCACCAGCAGAAGGGCATGTCAGCAGGGTGGCACAGGGGTACTGGAGGTGGAGGGGGGCAGTGGCAGCTGCCCAGAGCAGACCATGGTCTAGCCCTGTGTAGGTGGGTGCAATGCACTGCAACAGACAGGCCCTGCCGGACAAACAGTCATGGTATCATCAGGGAATGCACTGTCTCTGTGGCAACACGGTGGTGCAGTGCACACAACCAGTGTGTTTGGAGACAGAAGGTCACAGGTTCAAGCCCTAGCTGGGGCTCCTGCCAATACAGTCCCCATATTTTACCCACAACTAACTAGTGATAGTAAAGACAAACCTTTATTGCAGAGAACATAAGCATGGCTCAAACACCTCTATTTTACCCTACAGAGCACAGACACCAGAAACATGCACATTATCTAGAGCAGATTCCCCAAATGCAGTCCTGGAGGGCCACAAATCCTTCAGGGTTTATGCTGTCTCCAATCTAAGGATGGAGCGGTACTGGTGGTGGAGGTGGCAGCAGCTGGTGGCCACAGCAGACCATGGCCAAGCCCTGTCCAGGTTGGTGCCATACACTGCAACAAACAGGCCCTGTCGGATGTACAGTCATGGACTCCCCAGGGAATGCAGCATATCTGTGGCAACACGGTGGTGCAGTGCACACAGACAGTGTGTGTAAAAACAGAAGGTCACAGGTTCAAAGCCCAGCTGGGGCTACTGCCAATCCAGTCCACATATTTTTCCCACAACTAAACCGTGATAGTAAGGACAAACCTTTATTGCAGAGAACATACGCATGGTTAATACGCCTATATTTTACCCCACCGAGCACAGACACCATAAACAGGCACATTACCTAGAGCAGAGTCTCCCAAATGCAGTCCTGGAGGGCCAAACACCATTCAGGTTCCATGCTACCTCTAATAAAGATGCCTGTGCTGCATATCTATGCACCACCCCCATGGTATGCAGATGTATCTCATGCATATTCATGAGGGACAGCATGAAAATCCAAACAGTGTTTGGCACACCAGGACTGGAGTTGGGAACCTCTGCCGTAAAGCAGCAGCCAACAGGGGCAGACACACCCACACTCACACCCATAGGCACCATTAGCCAATGCCTCCTGGAGAGGCAGGACATTGGGCCCTGCGTGCATCTCCCAATACTAGCACTTGCATACCTTAGCAATGCCACCATACACCTGGGTATACGGTACACAGCTATCAAACGTTTGCTATGATTACTGGCAGATAGCAATTCCTACGTTAAGCACAGTTTGCTCATTGAGCTCCATCATAACAATCTTTCTGATGTCTGTAGTGTGTGCTTCAGGTCTGGTCTCTGACAGTGTTTACCACCCTGGGGAGTGACCCCCAACAGTATTGCGTACCATATCCATGCCTGTACTGTGCCCAGGACTGGTGTGGTGGCCAGGGCTGCTGAACTCCTCTATAGTAGCACAATGCTGGCATAGGTGTGGGGGTGTGTGTCTGTGTATCCAGTTTGTGGTGGCTGCAAACACCCTCCACAGCCCACACTGGCAGCACTGTTGCCAGTATTGGCCTGCCAATATGCATAATGAGGAGCAAGGTACCATGGGTATAGCCCGAACAGGGTGGCCTGGCCAGGATGCATCTGCACAGGGCATAAAGCACTGGCTGGGACATTTTAATGCCCGGCCACCACCTACACAGACAGGGTGGCCTCAGCATGTCCTGCTGGGAGATCACTCTCACCCTGACTGAGCAGTGACCACAGCATGGCTAGGCACCCCCATAGTGCTATATAGTATTTTTTTCATGTGATGTTTATGGGTTTCCTTTTGGGGTCCAGTCACTGACTTATCTGCTTGTTGTGTATGCTGACATCCCAGTTCTGGGTGCCTGCATTTCCACCAGGAACATGCACTATGGACTAGCTAGCAGATTGTTTGCAGCTGGTATGTGTCTTGATGGAGCAACTTGCAGGGTGCAGCGGCTGAAGGCTTGCTGCAGGAGAATACCAGATAGTGGTGGGGTGCAGCTTAGCATATCCAGGCCTAATGTCTGTCTGCTCTTGTGCTATGAATGTGTACAGAGCTGCATTGACTGCCCTGTAGGGGTGTCTGTTCCCCAGCAGGACTGGGGTTGATGGTCCCCTCTACTGCCACCATTGCAGGGAGATAGAATGTAGATCTGTTGATGGGAGACCCTGTTTACCACCCTCAGCCCTGGAGGAGAAGGAGGAGAGTGGTGGTGGTACATAATCCTCCTAGAGATCCATAGGGGCTACACCTGACTCAGACAGACATATAGCCAAGGTGTTTCTGCAGAAACTACCTATCTCACACATTAGCACTGCTGGGGACCTACAGCATAGCTTATTTCTGTCATGGAAGGTGCTGTGGACCTGGTGCTGGGCGCCCCACCGCACACTCAGGGTGAGCACAGTACCCGCACAATGTGACGGTGTGTAGCTACTCTGTGCCAGTAACACACATGGTCAGTTCCCCCTACCAGGCCGAGGTGCTGTGGGGGTGCATACCCCATCTTGTGTTCATCTGTAGACAGTTGATTTGCATGTGCAGTGCATTATGGGTACGGGTGGGCTAACCCTATCCTGGTGACCACAGCAGACTGTCTGTGTGGTGACATGCAGTCCCTCTGCAGCCAGCCAGGGGCTTGTTAGCAGCTATAGAGCTGTAGCCCACTGGTTACTTCACTGCCTATGGAGCCAAAGGTCATGGGTTCAAACCCACAGTGGGGTTATTTGATAGGGCTGCCCAAAGCATTATCTATTTTTAATGTACATTATTGCTGCCAGCAAAAACACCCTCAGCGTACTGTACCCATAAAGTGCCTCAGAGGGAGCTTTATAGGGCGCCCTATAGGGCACCTCATGGTTACCGTCCATATAAGGTGCACTATACGTTATCCTGTGGAGCGACTTATAGGGGACATTATGGGGTGCTGTGGCGGACAGTGCACTTTATAATGTGCCCTATGGAGTGCCTTATAGGGTGCCTTATGTGGCACCTTCAGTTACGGCACGTGAGGGCGTGTTTGCTGGCAGCAATTAATAAAATACAAATAAAGTGCTGCAGGAAACAATATGTACATGTAAAAGCTGATGCCTCAGCCAGCCTTATGTATTAGGCACACTGGGGATCAAACCCATGACCCCTGCATCAGCAATCAGTGACTTAACCATTGTGCTACACTGCTGCTCCTTCTTGCCTGTCAGCGCACCTACCTCAGATTTCCATGCGTTTAAATGCACCGTGCTGCCATCAAACACAGTGCTATGACCTTGCTGTGCCTCATAGGGCACCCAATATGGCGCCCTATAGGCCACCCTTTCAGCAACATTGTAGGGTGCCGTGGCGGACAGTGCACTTTAAAATGTGCCCTCTGGGGTACCCTATGAGGCGCCTTATGCAGCACCTTATGTTACAATACTTTGAGGGTGTGTTTGCTGGCAGCACTAATTAAAATAAAAATAAAATGCCTCCTAAAGCAATATTACCTATAACAGGTAATGCCTCAGCCAGCCTTCTTCATTAGGCACAGTGGGGGATTGAACCCATGACTCCTGCATTATTGGTCAGTGTCTTAACCAATGTGCTACACTGCTGCTTCTCCTTGCATGTCAGCGCACCTACTTATGATTTTCATTCCTTAAACTGCACAGTGCTGCCATCACAAACAGTGCTGTGACCTTGCTGTACCTCATACGGCACCCTATAAAGCGCCCTATAAGCAACATTCTAGGGTGCCTTGGCGGACAGTGCACTCTATAATGTGCCCTCTGGGGTACCTTATGGGGCGCCTTATGTTACAGTGCTTTCAGAGTGCGTTTGCTAGTAGCAGTAATTAAAATAAAATTAATATGCCTCAGACTGCAATATTACCTTTAATAGGTAATGCCTCAGCCAGCCTTCATCGGGCACAGTGGGGGATTGAACCCATGATCCCTTCACCATCGGTCAGTGTCTTCACCATCGTACTGTGGCTCTCTTCCTGTGCTTGCACATCAGCGCGCCACTTATGCTTCCCGCACAAGTTTCTCATGCACTAATCTGCGCGGCGCACATGAGCGCACCTCGCACATTAGCGCATGATTAATCCCGGTTTGCTTTTTCAGACTGAAACGCCCACTCCTTATATGGCATCCCGCACACTAGCGCGGCGCGCACCTAACGGGGTTTTAGTAAACATACCCCATAGTAACATAGTAAATGAGGGCAGATAAAGACCAGTATGGTCCATCTAGTCTGCCCAGTAAGATGGCAAGAGTAGGTGCACCTGTTGCTCCGTGCAGGTCACTCCTCCTCATGTCTTTGTTTTAGGGGTGAACCCACTGCTCCATGTAGGAAACCCCTATATGTTGAGAAATTAGTTAGTTAAGTTTATTTTGATTTTATCCTGTTACTGTAAAGGGATCCACTGTGTCTGTCCCATGACATTTTGAATTCTGTCACTGTATTTGCCCCCAACACTGCCATCGGGAGGGCATTCCAAGCATCCACCACCTTTCAGTGAAAAAGTATTTCCTGACATTGCCTTTCAGTTTACCCCCTTGCAGCTTCATGTTATGCCCTCTAGTTTTACAGCTTCCCCATCTGTGGAAGAGGTTTGTTTGTTCATTATTTCTCTTTACGTATTTAAATGTCTGAATCATAGTAACATATAGGCCCGATTTTGGAAACATGGATGTCCCCAAAATGGATGGTTACACGGACGGACAGAGACTTCCTCATTAGTCTATCTATCCTATTTTGAATGGAAGCTAGTTTGCATGTTGGGATGTCCATCACCATGCTGAACTACTATCAAGTGTTCTAGATGTTTTCATTGTCAGCAGTGAAAACATAGGGGGTAGTAGAGTACCTTCTTCTCTATGCCCTCCTGGTGTCTGAAAGACAGAACGAGAGCTTTTCTGATGCCTATTCATGCCCTGGAGTAGATATAAACTTTGAAATGGCTCGGGATGTACAGAGCATTTCTCAAATCAGGTGAGGATCTCCAAATGCTTGGGAATGCCTTCGACACACCTACACCATGCCCCCTTTCTGCTGTGGACATACATGTACCGGGGACAACCTGTGAACCACTTTCTAAAATGATTCCAGGGATGTCTCTGCTTTGGACATCCATGTGCCTGTTTTCTGATGTCAACAGCATGAATAGTACTTCTGAAATAACCCCCTTAGTCTCTCAGCTATGACCTTGTCCTACCCAAGTGCTCCTTTTACTCCTTGATCATCCAATGGCCCAACTGATTCCTCCCCTGGCTTGTTGCTACACATGTATCTGAAAAAGTTGTTATTGTGAGTAGTCTCTATAGCAAGTTTCTTTTCAAATTCTCCTTTTATCTTCCTTATTGGTGCCTTGCATTTACAGTAACTATGAATATGTTGTTTCCTATATTTTTCATTTGGTTCCTTTTTCCATTTTTTAAAGATGTTTTTTTGGCTCTAATAGCCTCTTTCACCTCACCTTTTAGCAATGCTGTCTGTTGTCTGTCCTTCCTTCTGCCTTTCTTAATGAGTTTGATACATCTGGGCTGGTTTTCCAAGATTGAATTGTTAAACAATGGCCATATCTGATATAAACTTTTGACCTTTGCAGCTGCTCCTTTTAATTTGTGCTCTAACCATTTCCTCATTTTTTGTAGTCTCCCTTTTGAAAATTAAACACTGACAAAGTAGATTTCTTTTGCATACTCATGCCATTTATTAAGTCCAATGTGATTATATTATGATTGCTAGTGCCAAGTGGTCCCAACACAGATAACTCTTGTACCAAATCCTGTGCCGTACAAAGGTCTAAGTTTCTAAATAGTTCTTTCTCTAGCTGGTTCCAAAATTAGCTGTCCATGAAGCAATTATTTATTTCATCTAGGAATTATACCTCTCTAGCATGTTCTGTGTGATGTATGATGTTTATCCAATCAATACTGGCGTAATTGAAATCACCCATTATTGACATCCATCAGACCAGCAGGGTTGAAGTGTCTTCCGCAGCAGACCAGCTAACCTACTGAAGAGGGCTTTAAATAGGATGAGTGAAGAAAGCTCCCGGGTAAGTGAAACATTAAATATCTCTATAGCAAAGGGTAAAAGGGGCAGCATCTGTAAAGTAGTGTGTATAATGTTTGTAGTATGGAAAATAAGATCCCAAATGTTGAGGCTTTAATGGAAGAGGCTGACTTGGTTTTAGTGGCAGTTATGGAGACAGGGTTCATGGACAACCATGACTGGGATGTAATTAAATCAGGCTATACTTTATTCAGGAAGAAGAGGGAAGGAAGAAGGGGAGGTGGAGGGGATCTATATGTAACAAATAATATTAAAGCTATAGAATTACAGGACTTAAAAGGGAGTGAGGAGGCACTGTGGGTTAAACTAGAGAGAGGGAAAGGGAAATCCATTTTCATTGGTGTGATATACAGATCTCTCTTACAAGGAGAAGAAGTGGATGGGGATTTAATAGAAGACATACACAGTATTGCCATTAATGGAGAATTGTTACTGATAAGTGATTTCAATATGGCGGATGTTGATTGGTACATCCCTTCTGCAGTGTCATCTAGAAGTAAGGAGATCCTATATTCTCTACAGGGAGAACTATTCTGACAACTGGTAACAGAACCCACACGTGAAGGGGCCATATTGGAGTTGGTGCTTACCAATGGGGAAAGTGTTTCCGATGTCCTAATGGGAGATCATCTCACATCCAGTGATCACCAGATGGTGTGATTCAGTATTAGGACTAGGGCTGATAAAATCCATTCAAAAGTGAGGGCCTTAGAGTTTAGGAAAACCAACTTTGCCAAATGGGATAATACCTCAAGGAGTCATTAGCGGGACGGGAACAGATGAGGGATATAGAAAAGCAGTGGGCAAAGCTGAAAGGGGATATTTTAAGGGCAGCAAACCTTTTTGTTAAAATGGTAAATAAAGGTAAAAGGAAAAGGAGACCGCTATGGCTTTTGAAAGAAGTAGCTGAAAAGATGAAGAAAAAGAGGGAGGCCTTCATAAATATAAGAGGTCACAGAGAGAGGAAGACAGGCATCTATATTTGGAAAAACTTAAGAGAAGCTAGCAACATAATCAGGAAAACAAGATACAAAAAGAAGAAGAAATAACCAGTGCAATAAAATGGGGGGATAAGACATTTTTCAGATATGATAGTGAGAATAGGCATGGCAAACGTGGTATTGTCAGACTCAAGGGTGAAGGGGAGGAATATGTAGAAACTGATGAAGATAAAGCAGAATTGTTTAACAAATATTTCTGTTCTGTGTTTACAGATGAAGGGCCAGGAGCAGGACCTCAGAAAACTCCAGCAAATAGGAACTGAAGTGATGGGGGACTCAAACGATTTTCAGAAAACTATATTCATAAGGAGCTAGCTAAACTGAAAGTAGAGAAAGTGATGGGAACAGATGGGATACATCTGAAAATATTGAAGGTTAGTGCCGCTGAATATCCGCGGATACTGCTGGTGTGTTCTGGGGGTGGCACCCATTGATAAGTGACAAACGTCAGGCACAGTAAAGGCTGGCTTAATGTTTGCCGCTGAAGCTAACCAGGCAGTGGCTGAACACAGCATCGCCGCTGCCTGAACTTCATGACGTCCAGGCAACCTGGACATTCAATGCCGGCACCCGGATATGTCCCCGGCAGGAAATATCCGGGTTTAACGTTCAGCGGTGCAGCTAGTCGCTTTAGCACTGAATATCGGGCTTTATAAATTTAGTTGTTCTCTGCAACAGGTCATATCCTTATTGATATTGCAGCATTTAACACAGTTTTAAAAGAAGTCAACTTTTTTTTTTATTTCCAGCTCTCCATCCTGCAGTATTTTCAGAGTTTGAATAAGCCTAGGTATTTCATTGGAATTATGACATTTCCGTAGCACAATCAGTATAGACAGCATGATGGTTTGAATGTGGTTTAAGTAGTTGGTTCAAGGTCACACAGTGAATCTGAGTGGGAAAGAGAAACCCACCGAGGGCTTCTCCAATCACAGTGATGCACTCTGCTCTGAGATACTGGTTATATGATGCTTTTCAATTACAAAGGCAGAGTCCCTGCCAAGATCCTGCAGCCTATTATACTTTAATAATGTTTGTCACCTCTTCTCTTCTGTCTTTGCCTCCATCTATTTTTCTGCACCTAAATGCCACATATTTGTGATCCTTGCCACCAGACTTTAAACAATCTTCTAAAATTATTACTACTTCTTTCAGCTTTCCATGTTCATAACCCAAATTTCCAGTAAGCTATTGTCACAACTGAATTTTCTAGACCTATTTTAGATCTTAACTTTGTCAAAGATATCCTTAGACAGAAAGAAAATATCGTTTTGTTCTTCTGTTCTTTAGATTTCAGTTTTCAAGCGGGTATCTCAAAGTGGAGACCCATAGGCCAAACTAATTTCCTTCTCCTAAGTCTGCCTCAGATCATCTCGGCACTAATTCAGTTGAGGTTGAAGGTATCCAACATATCAAATGCTGCCTTTTGATGTTTATCATACTAGAAAAGATGCAATTGTGTCCTGACACATTTCCTGCTATATATATATACTGGCGATTCATTCTGACTTTTGTGAATTTAGATGGTTAAGTAATCTTCCATGCATGATAAGGACATACTGATGGATAGCAGACATGTCTAGATCATCATTATTTTTTTTGACTGAGTCTTGATCAGTCATTTATTTGCACAAAAGGGAGTCAAAACAGCTGATATGCCTAATTTAGTTGGCTAAGTTTAACTTAAAGTGTATTTATGACCACAACTTAGCCAGCTGGGTTGCAGCTGAAAAGCCATTTAAATTTGGTACTAAAACAAGCAGGTCGATGCAGAAAGCTAGCGTGGGTTTTACGAGCCCCTAATGCCACATTTAAGCATGTTTAACGATCCTGCAAATGCAGGAAACAGGCGTAAACGCCGGCAGAAAAACTAGCACCCAACTAACGCGACACAAATTTAAATGAATTATTTAAATCTAGTATAATCAGCTGGGCTGCTACATCTGATGCAGAGACAGGCATAGAGTGTTTTGCAACCAGCTATAGCACCAACACCTTTACTTCCGGGTCTGAGTAGAAGTAAACCTGTAACGCATGCCCCCAACAGTATTTTGATGGCACCAGATGCTTTTCCCGATGCCTAGATCATCTCTTCCTCAGATGATCAGTCATTGGGAAAAGCCTGCGATGCCATCAGAATACTGTGGGAGGTCATGCCCCATAATAAAATTATCAGGATGCGGAGCCAGATACCACCATTTTGCAAGATGGTCGACGCAGAGCGGAAGTGCGTAGGCAGCGCTCCCACTTCAGGTGAATTCGGGAGGGAGGCCGCCAGAGCACCAGGTAGGAGCCTCTAGGTTGTTTTTTTTTAAATTTAATGGGGAATGGGGGGAAAGGGGCTACTAGACCACCAGGTTCTTTTTCTATTTAATGTGAGGGTGGGGGGGGAGAATGGGGGGAAGGGGCCATAGACCACCAGGGATCATTTTATTGTGGGGCATGGCCCCAGACAGTATTTTGATGACATCAGAGGCTTTTCACAATGCTATAATCGTCCCCAATGCCATCAAAATACTGTTGGGGCTACTATGCAAATTAGCCACGAGGTGCCCGGAGAGCCAGCCAAACTAGCGCAGACTTCTTGTGCGTGTGTGTTTGGTTTGCTCTCTCAGTTTAATGCTGCAGTGGATGATTTGCATGTGCACGGTTAACGTGGGGGTCATTTGCATGTCCTATCTTTGCTGCATTCAGTGTTAAAAAATATGCGTTGTTGGGCCACGTTAAAGTCGTCTTCAGCGTGTGTCTAGCGCTGGTTTTCTACAACGACCTGAAGATAAGCTAGATATGAAACAGATATAGCCACCTAACTTAGCAGGCTAGCACTGAAATGTAATGCTCTGTTGCTAAGTCTGTTCCCTTGACCTTTCTCTGACCCAGAATGCCGACTAATGAAATCAATGTAGCTGTCTTGTGAAAATTTTCATCCCTCAGCATCGAACTCTCTACATCTCAAATTAGTCTTCTAGATCCCTTTGATCTACTCCTAGGATATAATGGGCTTGGTGAAATGACAGAAATACTGGTGAGTTTTATTCATAATGCCCTCTACCGGAGCATGCAAGAACCAATCCCCAATTCAGTGACAAATCTCAATGATACCAAAAAATCACCAAAGTAACCCCCGTGGAAATTTCCAAACAATTATTTTTGTCGGATGTTACAGGAAAGGAACATGTAATGATACTATGTCCACCACTCAGTTACATCCATTTTAATCAGTTTTTTATAAAACCATGAAACTCCACTACTTAGCTGGATAAGAAGAAACGAAACTCAAACTACTCAGGCACGACGTGCACGTTTTGGGTCTGTAGCCCTGTTTCAAGTGCTGCCATACTTCAATTCAACCGCCATCAAACGCTGAAATCAGCTGCTTCCTCAAAAGGGTTAAAGACTTCAGAGAATGGCTGTACTTCGCTGTCAATCACTTCTGACTACCAATGAAACTCCAGAGATGTCCCACTGACCAGGGGAAGCCCTGGGATCATCAGATGACATCAGTGAATACTGAGCCAATCGATCTCTTTGTTGAGACCATCAGGATGCACTGTCCGCAATTGAAAAATCCAACGCTGTTCACAACTCTGTAATTTATTAATGCGATCCCCACCTTGAGGGTCTGTTGGTACATGATCAATGACAGACTGGAATGGACCCATCCAGGTACGGGTCGGCACTTTAAAAGACAGTGGGAAACGGACTGCACCTCATCCTTTGTCGTGTACCTGATTTATTGTCTATGCCCTCTGGCTTATGTGGGCAGAACTACACGGATAATTAAACTTCGGCTAAGTGAGCATGCCTCTTGGCTTCGACAGGGGATTGTGACAGCTCCAATGGTTGAACACTGTCTTGTTTTTGGCCATGTTTTTCAGGATTTACGGTGGTCTGTCATTGATCATGTACCAACAGACCCTCGAGAATTGGATTGGGGGATAGAGGTGATATACTGAGATTTCAGTAAGGCCTTTGGCACCGTTCTGCATCGACAACTTATAAATAAATTGAGTGTCCTTGAGATGAACCCTAAAGTGACTGATTTTGTAAGAAAGAATGAAAATGAACCAAAAAGGTTTTCTTTGTACATCCCTAACCGGTATCTATATTATTCTGAATGGATTGTTGCACTCTGTGGTTCCACTATGACCCGTTTTCAATGAACTCTCCTATAATGTCACCCGAACATTCTTCCTTTTTGCTTTTCATATTTTACATTCTCACCTCTGTGTCTGTCTGTGTGAATTAGTAGCATTAATATTATAGTAATACAGGATGTATGCAGCACTTTACAGGCACATAGAGTAGTTAGTCCTTGCTTCTTGGAATTTGTAGTCTGTCAAGATAGCTTGAGAAGTATAAAAACAAAACAAAAGAGATGACTGACATTAAAAGTGAAATTAATTGAGAATTAAACCAGGTATTATTATAGGTGGGATTTATTCAACACAGAAGAACTTAATTTGAGTTAAATTTCAGGAAATAAGGCGTTTTAGGAGGACATATAAAACTACTAGTAGGGTGAGTGAAACACTAGGAAAAATGTGATTATTTGGAGTTCACTTGAGGAGAGGAACCACTTGACCAAATTTTGGAGAGCTGTAAAAATATGAACTCTTCCCTACAATGAATCTATAAGAGAAAACCAAGGACTGGGGTGGGTGGGTGCAGGGGCGGCCCAAGGGGTGTGCGGGGCCATGTGCGGAGACTCGGTGCAGGGCCTCTTTTGCATAAGGGGCCTCATTTGCATAAATATTTGCATAATGTTGCCATACACTAACTTTTAGTAAACATGCCTCTTAATGAGTGTATGGATAAAGGAAGACTAAAAGATTTCTACATTATTATAATCCAGTGACAACCGCAAGGCACATTAGAAACTACTACAACAGCGATGGCGAACCTATGGCACGCGTGCCAGCTGTGGCACGCGAAGGCCTTGCAGCTGGCACGCGGGAAGGTCCGCATTTAAAAGGTCCCAAATTTAAAAAAAAAAAAAAACCAAACAAACCGGCTGCTTCTGCCGCGGCAGCCTCAAGAGCTCTGCCGCGGCAGCCTCAAGAGCTCTGCCGCGGGCCCCCCCCCCCGCCCGCCCGCCCGCCCGGCAGAGCCTCCCTGCATCATCTACCTTCAAGTCGCAAAACGCGGGCTTCTTTCAGAGCCGCGAGAGTTTCCTTTCTCGCGGCTCTCCCGCGAGAAAGGAAACTCTCGCGGCTCTGAAAGAAGCCCGCGTTTTGCGACTTGAAGGTAGATGATGCAGGGAGGCTCTGCCGGGCGGGGGGGGGGCCGCGGCAGAGCTCTTGAGGCTGCTGCGGCAGAGCTCTTGAGGCTGCCGCGGCAGAAGCAGCCGCTTTGTTTGGGTTTTTTTTTTTTAATTTGGGATGATAGGGGGGAAGGGGGTTTAGGACTGGTAATGGGCTATGGTGGGGAGGCTAAGACTGGACATGGGCTGATGGGGGGGGGTAGGACTGGTAATTGGCCATGGGGGGGGCTAAGACTGGAAAGGGGCTGATGGGGGGGGGGTTAGGACTGGTAATTGGCCATGGGGGGGGGGTAAGACTGGAAAAGGGCTGATGGGGGGGTTAGGACTGGTAATTGGCCGGGGGGGGGGGGTAGGACTGGTAATTGGCAGGGGGGGGGGGAGGACGTGTAATTGGCCAGGGGGGGGGGGGTTGGGAGTGTAATTTGCCAAGGGGGGGGGCAAAGAGTGGAAATGGGCTGATGGGGGGGGTTAGGACTGGTAATTGGCCGGGGGGGGGGTAGGACGGGTAATTGGCCGGGGGGGGGTAGGACTGGTAATTGGCCAGGGGGGGGGGTTAGGACTGGTAATTGGCCGGGGTTAGGACTGGTAATTGGCCATGGGGGGGGCTAAGACTGGAAATGGGCTGATGGGGGGGGGGGGGTTAGGACTAGTAATGGGCCATGGGGGGTGCTAAGGCTGGAAGTGGGCTGGTGATGGTGATGGTGATGGTGATTTGGGGGGGGGTAGGACTAGTAATGGGCTATGGGGGGGGGCTAAGACTGGAAATGGGCTGATGGGGGGGTTAGGACTGGTAATGGGCTGATGGGGGGGTTAGGACTGGTAATGGGCTATGGGGGGGCTAAGACTGGAAATGGGCTGAGTGGAAGGAGGGCTTGAACTGCAAATAGCTGATGGGATTGGGGCTTGGAATGGAAATGGGTTGTGAGGGGGAGGGAGCTAGGACTGGAAATGGGTGAGGGGGGGCTAGGACAGGAAATGGGCTGATGGAGGGGCTAGAATAGGACTGGAAATTGGCTGTTGGGGGGGTGCTAAGATTGGAAATGGGCTGTGGTGGGGGTTTGGATTGAAATGGACTCATGAAGGGGCTAGAACTGGAAGTAGGCTCATGGGGGGCTTGGATTGGAAATGGGCTGAGTGGAGGGGAGCTAGGATTTGACATGGGCTGATGGTGGGGCTAGGAAAGGACTAGAAATGGGCTCATGGGGGGCTGGGTTTGGAAATGAGCTGATGGAGGGACTCGGATGGGACTGCAAATAGATAGGGGAGCTAGGACTGGAAATGGGCTTATGGGGGGTTAGGACTGGAAGTGGGTTGATGAGGGGGGGCTAGGACTGGTATTGGGTTGGGAGGTTGCTAGGACTGGAAATGGGTTGGGGGGCTGCTAGGACTGGAAATGGGCTGATGCAGGGACTAGAAGGGAATGGATGCTGGGTGAGGCTGGAACTAGAAGGGAGCTGGTGTTGGGGGAGGATTAGAATGGGATGGGGCTGGGAGAGTAAAATGGAGAGGGGAAAAATATTTTGTGTGGGAGGGATAAAAAATCTACAATTGGCCGGGTATTGGGAGAATAAGTGGGGATTGAGGATGGAGGGGTAAATTTTGAGTAGATGAAATAGGAATGAGGAAAGAGCAAAAGGAGAAAGATTAGTATGTTAAAGCAGATGTAGAGAGAGAATGGAAAAAAAAAAACCAAGAAGACAGAAGAAGGACAAATGGACAGCAGATGGAGAGTTAGGAGAAGACACGAAGAAACCAGAAGAAAGTGGCTGGAGCAATTGCAACTGAAAAAAAATGCACAAAAGGTAGAAAAATATCTCTTTATTTTGAATTTATTAACTGGAATATGTCAGCTCTGGGAAATGTGCATCATTAATTTTTGCGCTTTGTTTAGTACAAGAGGAAATTAATTTATAGTTTTATTTCTACAGTGTTGTTGTATATTCCAAGTTTGGCTTTTGGGGTTCCCAGTTTAATTATTGTCTTCCTGTTTTTAAATTGTGATTCCTTGTTTGGTGATGGTCTGTTCTGCATGTGTAACTGAGCTGAGGTATTCTGTTTATATAATTCCTATTTGACATTGCCACTTGTTCTTTCCCCAGTAGGTCATGTATTGTTGTTCTCTGAAATGTATTGGTTTAATATTTGCAGTGTTGCCTTTTGATAGTTAGGGTATGGTGCTTTGTGAGTCCTGGTAGTACTGTTAGGATACGGCGGGTTTGCTATGGGTTCTAAATGGGCAGCGTTTGTAGTAGTTCCTAATGTGCCTGGCGGTTGGTACTGGATTATAGTAATGTAGAAACCTTTTAGTCTTTCTTTATCCATATACTCATTAAGAGGCATGTTTACTAAAAGTTAGTGTATGGTAACATTATGCAAATATTTATGCAAATGAGGCACCTTATGCAAATGAGGCTTTAATGGACGTGCTGGCACTTTGAGGAAATTCTTTGGTTTTGTGCGGCAGTTTGGGCACTCGGGCTCAAAAAGGTTAGCCATCACTGTACTACAAACACTGCCCATTTAAACCCATAGCAAACCTGCCGTATCATAACAGCACTACCAGGACTCACAAAGCACCATACCCTACCTATCAAAAGGCAACACTGCAAATATTAAACCAATACATTTCAGAGAATAACATGACCTACTGGGGAAAGAGAACAAGTGGCAATGTCAAATAGGAATTACACAAACAGAATACCTCAGCTCAGTTACACATGCAGAACATAGACCATCACCAAACAAGGAATCACAATTTAGAAACAGGAAGACAATAATTAAACTGGGAACCCCAAAAGCCAAACTTGGAATGTACAACAACACTGTAGAAAAAAAACCTATAAATTAATTCCCTCTTGTACTAAACAAAGCGCAGACATTAATGATGCACATTTCCCAGAGCTGACATATTCCAGTTAATAAATTCAAAATAAAGCAATATTTTTCTACCTTTTGTGCATTTCTTTTTCAGTTGCAATTGCTCCAGCCACTTTCTTCTGGTTTCTTTGTGTCTTCTGCTAACTCTCCATCGTCTGCTGTCGATTTGTCCTTTCTTCTCTCTTCTAGTTTTTTTCCATTCTCTCTCTAAATCTGCTTTAACATAGTAATCTTTCTCCTTTTGCTCTTTCCTCATTCCTATTTCATCCACTCAAATTTTACCCCTCCATCCTCAATCCCCAGTTACTCTCTCAATACCCGGCCAATTGTAGATTTTTCTTCCCTCCCACACAAAATATTTTTCCCCTCTCCTTTTCACTCTCCCAGCTCCATCCCATTCCAATCCTCCTCCAACATCAGCTTCCTTCTAGTTCCAGCCCCACCCAGCATCCACTCCCTTCTAGTCCCCGCATCAGCCCATTTCCAGTGCTAGCCCCTCCATCAGCCCATTTCCAATCCTATCCTAGCCCCACCATCAGCCCATTTCCAGTCCTAGCTCCCCCATCCATTTCCAGTCCTATCCGAATCCATCCATCAGCTCATTTCCAATCCCAGCCCCCCATCAGCCCATTTCTAGTCCTTTCCTAGCCCCACCATCAGCCCATGTCAAATCCTAGCTACCCTCCACTCAGCCCATTTCCAATCCAAGCCCCCCATGAGCCTACTTCCAGTTCTAGCCCCTCCTTGAGTCCATTTCAATCCAAGCCCCCACCACAGCCCATTTCCAATCTTAGCACCCCCAACAGTCCATTTCCAGTCCTATCCTAGCCCCTCCATCAGCCCATTTCCTGTCCTAGCTCTCCCCACCACTCAGCCAATTTCTAGTCTTAGCCCGCTCCCCACAGCTCATTTCCATTTAAAGCCCCCTCCCCATCATCTATTTGCAGTTCAAGCCCCCTTCCACTCAGCTTAATTCCATTCTAAGTCCCCCTCCCCATCAGCTCTTTGCAGTTCAAGCTCCCTCCTTCCACTCGGCCCATTTCCATTCCAAGCACCTGTCCCCATCAGCTATTTGCAGTTCAAGTCCCCCCTTCCATTCAGCCCATTTCCAGTACTAGCAATCCCCCCAGCCCATTACCAGTCCTAAGCCCCCCATCACCCCACTTCAGTCTTAGCCCTCCCCATAGCCCATTACCAGTCCTAACCCCCCATCACCCCATTACCAGTCCTAACCCCCCAGCCCATTACCAGTCCTAACCCCCCATCACCCTACTTCCAGTCCTAGCCCTGCCATAGAAACATAGAAACATGATGACAGAAAAAAACACTACATAGCCTATCTAGTCTGTCCTTCCATATCAACAACTACAACAGTTCACTTTTTACCTTTAGAGATCATCTGTGTTGGTCCCATGCTTTTTTGAATTCAGTTACTGTCCTCATCTCTACCACCTCCACTGGGAGACTATCCCATGGATCCACTACTCTTTCCATAAAGAAATATTTCCGCATATCACTCCTGAATCTATCTCCCTTCACCCTCATCCCATGTCCCCTCGTAGCAGAACTTCCTTTCAATTGAAAGAGGCTCTCTCCCTGAACATTTATGACACGGAGGTATTTAAACATCTCAATCATATCACCTCTATCCCGCCTTTCCTCTAAGGTGTACATATTAAGATCCTTAAGTCTGTCCTCATATGCTTTATAATGAAGCCCACTAATCATTTTAGTAGCCACCCTCTGCACCGACTCCATCCTGTTCACATCCATAGCCCATTTCCTTTCCAAGCCCCCGTCCCCATCAGCTATTTGCAGTTCAAGTCCCCCTTTCCACTCAGCCCATTTCCATTACTAGCAACCCCCCACAGCCCATTACCAGTCCTAAGCCCCCCATCACCCCATTTTCAGTCTTAGCCCTCCCCATAACCCATTACTAGTCCTAACCCCCCCATCAGCCACTTCCAGTCCTAACCCCCCCCAACAGCCCATTATGTCTTAGCCCCCCCATAGCCCATTACCAGTCAACCTCCCTCCATAGCCCATTACCAGTCCTAACCCCCATCACCCCATTACCAGTCCTAACCCCCCCAGCCCATTACTAGTCCTAACCCCCCTCCCCCCATCAGCCCAGGGAAATCTTAAAAGAAAAAAGTAACTTGCTGCTGCCGCCATGGCAGCGGCAGAATGAAGTGTCTCCTGCAGTCTCCTGTGGCCCCCCGGCTGCCCGGCAGAGCCTGCCTCAATCACTCTCCTCGGTGCAGCTTTCAGAGGCGCGAAGGGAGAGTTTCTCTCGTGGCTCTGTTAAGCTCACCGGGGCTGATGGGAAATTTCCCATCAGCCCCGGCAAGCTTAACAGAGCTGCGAGAGGGACACTTTCCTTTTGCGGCTCTGAAAGCCATGCCGAGGAGAGTGATTGAGGCGGGCTCTGCCGGGCAGCCGGGGGGGGGGGGCCCGCGGGAGACACTTGACTGCAGGAGACACTTCATTTTGCTGCTGCCACAGTGTAAGCGGCAGCAAGTTTCTTTTGTCTTTTAAAGTGGCTGATGGGCAGAATGTTGTTTGTGCGGGGCCCCCTGAAATGTGGTGCCCTGTGCAAACAACATTCTTGCTCAATGGATGGGCCGGCCCTGGGTGAGTGGGTGAGGGGTAGGATGGGAAGATCTTCAGACAACTCCTGCAGAGGCCAGGGAGTCAAAGCAGACAGTATAGACATCAATGGTCTTTTGCAAGCTGGCAAATGCTAAAACTAGGTTAACTTCTACTATCCTTTATTATCTCACATTCCACCTTGATTTGTAATTCAAAGAGACCTTTAACACCTTGAAACTAGAAAGTTAGTCAAGCTATGTAAGGCAACTATCATCGTAGTGTAATTCAAAATATACATTACTATTCAACCTTTTTCTCTTTATCAATGAAAAGCCCCTGATCTGTTAATATACAACCATGAAGGTAGCTTTCTCAGAAACTTCAAATCTTAATGCTTTTCATCATTAAAAATTGCAGATTCTGAAAAATTTAAAACTGTAATACAACAGTGATTAATGGCATGATTTTATAATAGGATGACTATGTGAAACATCCAAAAAGGTGCCTATTATTAGCTCATTTTATAAAGACATTGTAAGTACCTACTGTATGTGCCATTATAAAATAGGCTTCTGGATCTAGGCCCTGTAACGCGCAAATGCCCATTTTAAAGAAGGTGTAAATGTGTGCCTGTTTGCCTTGTCTGTACACACATATTTTAGAGAATACTAGCATACACTGCAACTTCACCTCCGCTCCACTTAAAATATGCCTCAGGATGCTTACGGTATATTCAGATCATACAAAAGTAGCTGCTTGCTTTCCATTTGTGTACCTCTTATCAGGACCGGTGCAAGGATATCAGGTGCCCAAGGTGATCCATCAAGCCCGATACCCCCTCTGCTTCTGTCCCCACCCCACTTGCCGCAGCTTCCACCTCTTTCCAGCAATGCAGCACTTATCCGAACCGTCTGGCGCTGCATTGCCGTTCCTTCTGTCTATCTTCGGCCATTTCAACCCCCTCTGATGCAGGAAGCCAGAAAGAGAAGGAATGGCAACGCAGAGTTGAAGAGTTCAAGTGCCGTCTAAATGGCATTCCTGCCGCCGGCATTGGCGCTCTAGGCACCCGCCTACATTACCTATTGGGTCACACCAGCCTTTGCTTCTTACGTGATCGTAGAATTTTATAAAAGTCCCTTTCTGCATGTAAAATAGATTTTGCATGTAAAAAGAGCTGTATAAAATTGCCCCCTCAGTCTCTCTGTCTGGCTTTACAGTTCACTTCCTTGTGACCTAACCAAACCAAATTTTGAAGGGAATAAGGAGGATGTTCCTCCATTTGTGTATCTAAGAAATTTTGTCAAACAGACCATAGAAAGGTATGTTGGGATGCCAGTGAAGATTTCTGTTAAAAATGAGGTTCTCTAAGGATACCTATGTTGGACATATTGAAATGCTAATTGTGATTTTGGGACTGATACTATTTGCTTCTGCCAAGTTAAGGGTAAAACTTCCTTTAGCGATTCTCTGTTAAAAAAGAGATTTTGTGCAGGTACGTCTATGGAGTGGCCATCCGATCTTGCCTCTCATTTGTCCATCTCGTCTTTTGTTCTTGTATCAATTGTTTTGAGAGGCAATGCTGATTCACTGAGTAAGTTCACCAAGTAAGTTAATTGGCCTATAATGTTTGGGCTTGATATGCTCTCAGTGGTGAAAGGTGAAAAGTGGAGTATCCAGGGATCTGTGCTGGGCCCGTTGCTTTTTAACATATTCATAAATGACTTGCAAATGGGAATAGCGAGTGAGGTGATCAAATTTGCAGATGACACAAAATTATTCAAACTTGTTAAAACACAAGAGAATTATGAAAAATTGCAAGAGGACCTTGATAAACAGGAAGACTGGATGTCCAAATGGCAGATGAAATTTAATATAGACATGTGAAGAGTTTTGCACCCAGGAAAGAACAACCCAAACTATAGTTACACAATGCAAGGTTCCACATTAGGAACCACCACCCACGAAAAAGATTTAGGCGTCATTATGGATAACATGTTGAAACCCTCCACCCAGTGTGCAGCAGCAGCCAAGAAATGAAATCGAAAACTAGGACTCATGTAAAGGAATGAAGAATAAAACCAAGGATATTATAACACCTCTGTATTGTTCCATGGTGCGACCTCACCTTGAATATTGTATGCAATTCTGGTCACCATATCTTAAAAAGAATATAGAGGTATTAGAAAAGATACAGAGACGAGTCACCAAAATGGTAAAGAGGATGGAAGGAGACCTCTATAAGGAAAGACTTAAAAGATTAGGGCTCTTCAACTTGGAAAAGAGATGGCTGAGGGGAATATGATAGAGGTCTATAAATTAATGAATGGAATGAAACGGGTAAATGTAGATTGGTTGTTTACTCCTTCAAAAAGTAGAAAGACTAGGGGGCATGCAATGAAGCTACAACATAACCCATTTAAAGCTAACAAGAGAAAATATTTTTTCACTCAATGCATAATCAAACTCTGGAATTCATTACCAGAGGATGTAGCAAAAGCTGTTAGTATAGCTGGGTTTAAAAAGGGGTTTGAACAAGTTCCTGGAAGAAAGATCTATAAACCTTTATTAAAGTGGATCCGGGAAATCCACTGCTTGCCCCAATACAAGCAATGTGAAACCTGTGTGTCTTTTTGGGAAAGTGCCAGGTACTTGTGACCTGGAATTGGGCACTGTTGGAAACATGATATTGGACTTGATGGACCTTGGTGTGACCCAGTATGGCATATCTTATGTTCTTATGCCTGATAAATGTGCTTTGAGATCCTCTGAATAACACTGTTAAGTTTCTATGGTGTAAGACTATTTTTGGATATTTACCTCCTAATTTATAGGTTATTGCTATTTTGGATTTATAAATGCGATAAAGGCGCCTAGACACCTCTCTAAAGTAGGTGCCCAGAACCAGCACCTGTACTGTGTATATGCCAATGTTTGTGTTGACACCTTCTCCAAAGCTCATGTGAATATACACAGGCAGCTCCGCTCCTGCTTTGCCAAAACACCTTGGAATGCCTATACACGGTGGACATACAAGTACATACCATCTTGTCATGGCCATAGTTACACACTGCCTTTTCTGTATGTAAAACTGGCTTTACATGTGGAATAACCTTCATCAAATTACTCCCACAAAGGCAATTTGCAACTAGATACCTAGGCAGGAAAGGCACATAGTAGCATAAGTTGTGCCTTTTTTAATATATTACGGGCCCAGTTTTCATCTGGGCCGCATCGGTGCATAGCCTGTCCGCCATCTGTCTAACCTGGATTTCAGTGCCAGGGTCATATGCAGCCCCGGCATTGAAAATCTGTGTCTCACCGCACAACCCAGAAGCTGCAGGAACTAGCCGGGTAGCACTGATTTTCGATGCTACCCGCTTAGCCCCTGTGCCTGAAAGATAGGCAAAGAAAAACCTCGTCTATTTTTTATGCACAGAGGGCTAAGTGGGTAACATCGAAAATCGGTGCTACCCATTTAGCCGTTTCCTCCAGCCCCGCTCTGCCCCGGAACACCCCTAACATGCCCCGATGCTAACGGCAAAATATCTGGGCGCGTTAAGGGCTTATCCGGGATTTTCGAAGGGCACTACCCGTGTAGGTGCCTTTTGAAAATCCCAGATAAGCATTTACACTGGTAACTATGGCAGTTACCTGTGTAAATGTAGAAGAGAGCTTAGTTGATACTTTTCAGGCTGTGGGGCTCTTTCACTAAAGGAAACAAAATGATTAACATGCATTTTAGCAGCATGCGGTAACCGGCGGCGGAGAACACTAATGTGCGTGCATGCCAGCACGTTGAGCAGCCCTTGTGTGCTAGTGAGGAAAGTAGGTGGGTTAGAGACAGTGTGGGGAGCTCATTGCCACTAGCATGAACGAAGCTGTCGCATGCTCGGCTGCAATGTGTCAATTAGTGCAAATGCATAAGACGATACCTCCATGCATATCATTAGGTGCAGCTGTATTACCCTAGCCATGCATTTTGATGCTCAATGATGCACAAACTCTTGGGAACTTGCTGAACACCCCCCTAACAGTTACCGCATGATGGTTGCACTCACTTTAGTTTTGATGCTAATTGTGTAGTAAGTGAACATCTTTATTGAAAGGGCCCCTTTGTGGTTCTTTGCATTTCAGCATTGGTCCAAAAGGTCCACAAGTATATCCAGTTCATTCAAACATTTGTAATTATTCAATATATTCATGCTTCCTTAGCGACAATGTGTAGTTATGGATCAGTTCATTATATAAACCCTGTCCTTCATGCGCTTTTTTGATATAAAATGAGTATATAAGAAGATACTTACTTGATCATGACACAAAACATTTTCACATTATAGATCTCATCATCCATCCACCAAAATTCTGACATAATAATTGGGTTTTGAATTGTATCTGCTTCAGGGTTGTGTTCTTGCATATATATAAGGCATGCTGATCTATATTCAATGGTCCATATGCAATTCTACAAAGAATGTTCTAGAGAATTTTTTGAGTGCGGTATTTATTCTTTTTCTACAGGACGGATATGTTATTGTGTCTTGTTTTATACAGGCAGCATATGTGCCTATGTACTGTTTATAAAATTAACTCAGGAGGAGCACATGTAATTATATGCAATATGGGGGGGGGGGGTTATAAAATAACAGGGCACTTAGATTTGGAGGTAGAAAATGTGCCTGTTTTATAAAGACCCATAAGTACCTATGAGGTTCAGTTTGAAAGCTCTATTCATGATTTGGACCTCTGAAAATGGGCATATAGATGTCCAAATGAGAGCGACATCCCTGGACCCATTTTAGAAAGCCGGCTGTATGGATGTCGCTGGCGCAAGCATAGGGGCATGGTGACGGCGTAGCCTAGGTGATACAACAGTGCAATTTCACAGTGACATGAGTGTGTCTGGCCATACATGCCTATGCCTGCTCCTGAACATGAATAAGGTGCAAGACAGTGCTCGTTTCAAGGCAGCAACACTTGCAGGGGGAAGAGCAAAATGGGCTCCCATGTCCCATAGTTAATATTTCCAAGCCTAAGCAACCTGCATGTTAATTTATAGTCCAAACTGACCAACCGCTGCACATCTGCTTATCTGGAATGGCCAGTCGAGACATGCATGTCTCATAACAGACACCACTCTTCTGAAATACCCTGACTGGCACATCCGTATTTCTGAAATGGCCTACAACTATGCATGAAGTCATCACCAGTTATTGGGAAGCTCAGCTTTTTTTTTTGGAGGGGGGGGGGGGGAAGAGACAGCGTGATTTCAGAAGGCCTCCCTTCACTGCTGCCACTCCCTCGGATTTTTGGGCATGGTGCTCTGGTCATCCCAGATCCTTCCTACTGTAGGTGTCCCTTCTAAAATTCCACTTCACTTGTCTGTATGAAATAGCCTAGTGTCGATCAAAGGTGCAGACATTAGCAGGCATAAATCTTAAGAGTGTAAAGTATGCATGGACAATGCACATTTTATAAATATGGACATAAATTGTTAGTCCACCCAGGCTTCACTCAAACTTCATTTCTGTGTACGCCTACTGTACAAGTACATGCTGGCTTGCACAGTGCTTACTTTTAGACGTGACCTAAATTTATAAGAGCACATTTAGAGTGTTTTAGGTGGTCACTGTTCTGTAAGTACGCATGTACTTTCAGTGTGGACACACACAGGGTGGGGAATGGATGGAACACCAATGATAAAATACTATAACTTACATTCCTTCAGAAAATTCTAAGCAGGGCATTTACACCTGCCATAAGGCACGCCTAAGGACTTGAGCCTCGTTTGCACACATATGCACACCACTTATACACATATTTACTTATTTTAGAAAGTAAAGTACATGCATGCTTTGTTTTATAAAAAAGGCATGAAATACATCTGTTGCAATGAGTGTTAGAGCCGTGTGAGTTCATACATTTACCATCTATGTGTATAAATGATTTACAAACTGACCGTCCACAGTCAGAATAGGCACTATCTCTGCTCCTGGGAATACCTATGTCCATATCATGTATAAATAGATGCTATATTTCAGTGTACCTTCTTTGTATGCCTTTAAAACTCTTAGCAATTTTATAAGAACAGACTTACCTCGTATGCATGTCAAATGCTATTCCACATGCTGAAGCCAGATATAAAAATGCACCTTTTGGGGGTTACCTTAGAAGCATCTTCATGTGTAAGAGACGTCTAACATGCAGATCACTTACATGTGCAAATAGTGGATTTTAATGAACCGCTATTTACATGTCGTGATCCACATTATGCAGAGACTTGAAGGAGGCGTGCTTAGGGAATAGAGACAGAGCAGCTCATGCATGCCTACAATATCAATGTGGGAATACACGTCGATAAACAAATTCTAAATGTCGGCATTTACATCTGCCCTGAGGGAGGCATTAGCACCTGCTTGACAGTGCAGGTGTAAAGGCCAAATCCATCCTCTCAATCATCCTCTGACATCTAATCCTGCCCTCAATACCCCCCAAAATCAAGTACTCCAACTGACACTCCCCAAAATCCAGATTCTCACCTGAACTCCCCTGATATCAATTATTCCACTAGACACCCCACTGAAATCCAGATATCTCCATTACAGCCTCCCCCTAAATTCATACCCCCCCCCCCCCACCCGCCGGTGTGAGCCCCTGGCAGAATTCTCAGCCCCATCATCATCCTCCCCTGGCCTTTACTGGAGTCTCTGGTAGTGGAAACAGAAGAAATTCCCAGTCACTCCTAGGGGTATGTTTACTAAACGGCTAATGATGCGTTTTTGTGCCCCACACACGTGCGCGCCGCACTAAAGTGCCCGCTCATGTGCGCGGTGCGCTGATGTGCGATAGAGGCGTGGAAAGGCTCCCGGAGGGCGGAGGAAGGCTCCCCAGGGGCGGAGAGACGGGGTCAATGAGTGTAGAGTGGAAGGGGAGAGGCTCCCCGCACAGGAGCAGGGCTGAAATTCAAGTAAAAAAATACCGCGAGTGAAAACCTCGCGGTAGAGCCAATTTAAAGGGAAGAGAAACCATTTATGTCAGCAATGTACAGCAAAACCAGGGAAACCTACAAAAAGTGAGCAGTGTGATATATGTGCACAGAACAAAAGGGCAAATAAACATTAAAAATGACCCCAACAAAATATAATAAAATTATAATCAAGCTGGGAAATAGTGATATTAATGGGAAATGTCAAAAAACACTGCCAAGAAAGCCCCAAAAAATAAATATGAATTTTAGAAGGGTCTACGCTCCGTCCCCATACAAGGTGAATGATCCCACAGTGAAATAGCACTGATCAGGGTTTCCCTCTCCATTGGACAGGTTACCTATGGCATGCACATTTCCACAACAGCAGGGCGGGCAGGTCGGAATGGGCAATTGGACAGATGCTGGGAAAGGGGATACAGAGGGCTGCAGGCGGCACATGCTGTGGTGCAGCTGGGGCACAGTGCGGACTAGGCAGATGCCTAGATGGCACCTAGGAATGCTGAAACTGAACAGCAGCCAGACAACAACTGATGAGGGCCCAACATGGGTACGAGAGTGTTTATCACAGTATCACAGGGGATAGTACCCAGCAGGTACCCCCAAGGGCACGGAACATTGGCAGGCGGTGATTGGGGGACGTGTGGACAGATATGCAAGCACCCCTACCCCAGAACCTGCACTATAGGCAGCCGCTTACCCACACACAGGATGGCCTGAGACTGCGTACCACCAGCACCACCAGCAGAAGGGCATGTCAGCATGGTGGCACAGGGGTACTGGAGGTGGAGGGGGCAATGGCAGCTGCCCAGAGCAGACCATGGCCTAGCCCTGTGTAGGTGGGTGCAATGCACTGCAACAGACAGGCCCTGCCGGACAAACAGTCATGGTATCATCAGGGAATGCACTGTTTCTGTGGCAACACGGTGGTGCAGTGCACACAACCAGTGTGTTTGGAAACAGAAGGTCACAGGTTCAAGCCCCAGCTGGGGCTCCTGCCAATCCAGTCCCCATATTTTACCCACAACTATATCGCGATAGTAAAGATGAACCTTTATTGCAGAGAACATAAGCATGGCTCAGACACCTCTATTTTACCCTACAGAGCACAGACACCAGAAACATGCACATTACCTAGAGCAGATTACTCCAAATGCAGTCCTGGAGGGCCACAAATCCTTCAGGGTTTATGCTGTCTCCAATCTAAGGATGGAGCGGTACTGGTGGTGGAGGTGGCAGCAGCTGGTGGCCACTGCAGACCATGGCATAGCCCTGTCCAGGTGGGTGCCGTGCACTGCAACAAACAGGCCCTGTCAGATGTACAGTCATGGACTCCACAGGGAATGCAGCATATCTGTGGCAACATGGTGGTGCAGTGCACACAGACAGTGTGTGCAAGAACAGAAGGTCACAGGTTCAAAGCCCAGCTGGGGCTGCTCTCAAACCAGTCCACATATTTTTCCCACAACTAAACCGTGATAGTAAGGACAAACCTTTATTACAGAGAACATACGCATGGTTAATACGCCTATACTTTACCCCACCGAGCACAGACACCATAAACAGGCGCATTACCTAGAGCAGAGTCTCCCAAATGCAGTCCTGGAGGGCCCCACACCATTCAGGTTCCATGCTGTCTCTAATAAAGATGCCTGTGCTGCATATCTATGCACCACCCCCATGGTATGCAGATGTAGCTCATGCATATTCATGAGGGACAGCATGAAAACCCGAACAGTGTTTGGCACACCAGGACTGGAGTTGGGAACCTCTGCCGTAAAGCAGCAGCCAACAGGGGCAGACACACCCACACCCACACCCACAGGCCCCATTGGCCAATGCCTCCTGGAGAGGCAGGACATTGGGCCCTGCGTGCATCTCCCAGTACTAGCACATGCATACCTTAGCAAGGCCACCCTACACCTGGGTATACGGTACACAGCTATCAAACGTTTCCTATGATTACTGGCAGATAGCAAGTCCTACGTTAAGCACAGTTTGCACATTGAGCTCCATCATAACAATCTTTTTGATGTCTGCGGTGTGTGCTTCAGGTCTAGTCTCTGACAGTGTTTACCACCCTGGGGAGTGACCCCCAACAGTATTGCGTACCATATCCATGCCTGTACTGTGCCCAGGACTGGTGTGGTGGGCAGGGCTGCTAAACTCCTCTATAGTAGCACAATGCTGGCATAGGTGTGGGAGTGTGTGTCTGTCTATACAGTGTGTGGTGGCTGCAAACACCTTCCACAGCCCACACTGCCAGCACTGTTGCCAGTATTGGCCTGCCAATGTGCATAATGAGGAGCAAGGTACCATGGGTATAGCCCAGACAGGGTGGCCTGGCCAGGATGCATCTGCACAGGGCATAGGGCACTGACTGGGACATTTTAGTGCCCGGCCACCACCTACACAGACAGGGTGACCTCAGTATGTCCTGCTGGGAGATCACTCTCACCCTGACTGTGCAGTGACGACAGCATGGCTAGGCACCCCCATAGTGCTATATAGTATTTTTGGCATGTGATATTTATGGGTTTCCTTTTGGGGCCCAGTCACTGATTTATCTGCTTGTTGTGTATGCTGACATCCCAGTTCTGGGTGCATGCATTTCCACCAGAAACATGCACTATGGACTAGCTAGCAGACTGTTTGCAGCTGGTATGTGTCTTGATGGAGTGCTTTGCAGAGTGCAGCGGCTGAAGGCTTGCTGCAGGAGAATGTCAGATAGTGGTGGGGTGCAGCTTAGCATATCCAGGCCTAATATCTGTCTGCTATTGTGTTATGGATGTGTACAGAGCTGCATTGACTGCCCTGTAGGGTATCTGTTCCCCAGCAGGACTGGGGTTGATGGTCCCCTCTACTGCCCCCATTGCAGGGAGGTAGAATGTGGATCTGTTGATGGGAGACCCTATTTACCACCCTCAGCCCTGGAGGAGGAGGGCGGTGGTACATAATCCTCCTAGGGGCTACTCCTGACTGAGACAGACAGATATATCCAAGGTGTTTCTGCAGAAACTACCTATCTCACACATTAATACTGCTTTGAACCTCCAGCATGGCCTTTTTCTGCCATGGAAGGTGCTGTGGACCTGGTGCTGGGCGCCTCACCGCACCCTCAGGGTGAGCACAGTACCCGCACAATGTGACGGTGTGTAGCTACTCTGTGCCAGTAAAACACACGGTCAGTACCCCCTACCAGGCCTAGGTGCTGTGGGGGTACACATGGTCAGTTCCCCCTACCAGGCCGAGGTGCTGTGGGAGTGCATACCCCATCTTGTGTTTATCTGTGGACAGCTGATCTGCATGTGCAGTGCATCATGGGTACGGGTGTGCTAACCCTATCCTGGTGACCACAGCAGACTGTCTGTGTGGTGACGTGCACTCCCTCTGCAGCCAGCCAGGGGCTTTCTAGCAGCTCTAGAGCTGTAGCACAATGGTTACTTCACTGCCTGTGGAGCCAGAAATCATGGGCTCAAACCCACAGTGGGGTTATTTGGTAGGGCTGCCCAAAGCATTATCTATTTTTAATGTACATTATTGCTGCCAGCAAAAACACCCTCATCGTACTGTATCTATAAGGTGCCTCAGAGGGCACTTTATAGGGCGCCGTATAGGTCACCTTATGGTTACCGTCCATATAAGGTGCACTATACGTTATCCTGTGGTGCAACTTATAGGGTGCCCTATAGGGGACATTTTAGGGTGCCGTGGCGGACAGTGCACTTTGGAGTGCCTTATAGGGCCCTATGGAGTGCCTTATAGGGCACCTTCAATTACGGCACGTGAGGGCGTGTTTGCTGGCAGCAATTAATAAAATACAAATAAAGTGCTGCAGTAAACAATACATACATTGCAAAGCTGATGCCTCAGCCAGCCTTATGTATTAGGCACACTGGGGAGCAAACTCATGATCCCTGTATCAGCAGGCAGTGCCTTAACCATTATGCTACACTGCTGCTCCTCCTTGCATGTCAGCGCACCTACTTAAGATTTCCATGCGTTTAAATGCACAGTGCTGCCATCAAACACAGTGCTATGACCTTGCTGTGCCTCATAGGGCACCCTATATGGCGCCCTATAGGCCGCCCTTTCAGCAACATTGTAGGGTGCCGTGGCGGACAGTGCACTTTAAAATGTGCCCTCTGGGGTACCCTATGAGGTGCCTTATGCAGCACCTTATGTTACAATACTTTGAGGGTGTGTTTGCTGGCAGCACTAATTAAAATAAAAATAAAATGCCCCCTACAGCAATATTACCTATAACAGGTAATGCCTCAGTCAGCCTTCTTCATTAGGCACAGTGGGGGATTGAACCCATGACTCCTGCATCATTGGTCAGTGTCTTAACCATTGTGCTCCACTGCTGCTTTTCTTTGCATGTCAGTGCACCTACTTATGATTTTCATTCCTTAAACTGCACAGTGCTGCCATCAAAAACAGTGCTGTGACCTTGCGGTAACTCATACGGCACCCTATAAAGCGCCCTATAAGCAACATTCTAGGGTGCCTTGGTGGACAGTGCACTTTAAAATGTGCCTTATGGGGCGCTTTATGTTAACACGCTTTGAAAGTGCGTTTGCTAGTAGTGATAATTAAAATAAAAATAATATGCCTCCTAATGCAATCTTCCCCATAGTAGGTAATGCCTCAGCCAGCCTTCTTCATTGGGCACAGTGGGGGATTGAACCCATGATTCCTGCACCATTGGTCAGTGTCTTAACCATTGTACTGTGGCTCTGTTCCTGTGCTTGTGCATCAGCGTGCCACTTCTGCTTCCCGCGCAACTTTCTCATGCGCTAATGTGCGTGGCGCACATTAGCGCATGATTAATCCTGGTTTTGCTTTTTTCAGCCTGAAACGCCCACTCCTTATATGGCATCCGCACACTAGCACGCCGCGCACCATAACGGGGTTTTAGTAAATATACCCCCTGGTCTTGTGATTCCAGGGTTCAAAATTACACCCTTGAACCCTAGTGGTAGTATTGTGGTACTACTTCCAGGGGACAAGCTTCCAAATACCTTACGGGTCTCATCAGCACCAGCACCAGCCTCCCTTTCTCCCAGCCCTAACACCCCCTTCTCCGAGTGCCAGCATTTCTAGCCGCATCAGTCTCACTTCTCCAACAGCTGATTTTTTCCTGTAGTCTTTGATAGAACCAATACATGTTTCCAAGAGGTGATTATGTAAATGCAAAATTACATGCTGAAATCTCGTAAATAGGGCAAATAAAGATTCCCAAATGCAATTGTGTGCTGTGAATTTTGTATGCACTATCATCTTAACAAAGGCATTCACACCTTGGTACATCAGACTTTTTGTGTGAAAAACAAAGCACTTTAAGTTCTCTTGGTTTATGTAAGAACTTTGTTGAAACATCTTAATGATTATTCATATCAAAATAGGCATCATTCTTTGATATATTGCTAAAACTTTGGATAGCATAGTTAGACAATAACTTATATTTCCATTCCCCTTAACAGTAAACTACTGTGCAGATGCTGGGGTGGGGGGTCATGTGTGGATGTATTAAAGAGAATAGGAAAATGTAAAACCACTGAACTACGGACGTGATGTTTCCTGGAATCTACCTATAATAGTGTACAATACATGTGGTATATTGCATATTGGAAACATGGTTACAGACTCAAATTGGGGCTGAATTAGCACAAATTGGAAAATTGCATGCAGTAGCACCAGTCATGAGGGTTTAAAGCTTTGATAATTGAAACTACTGCTAGCAAGTTTCCACCATGTGCTAATTTCATCATTTTTTGTATCTGTAATAGAGTGGAGAGTAGCCTAGTGATTAGTGCAGCAACCTCGGATCAGAAAAACAAGGGTTTAAATCCCACTGATTTGCCTTGGTTCAGTCCCTTAACCCTCCACTGCCTCTGCTACAAAGTTAAATTGTAAGTTTTCTGGAGACAGAGACATACCTACAGTACTTGATTATAACTCACCTTGATCTACAACTGAAAAAAGGTATGAAATAAAAAACTTCTAAATAATGAAATTGGAGAAATTAAGAGGCAATAGGAAAAATATACAGAATTTGAATAAAGATGATTTTATTTCCATGTACAAAGTTATTGATAAACTAGTCAGGTTGTATATTAGTTTATGTTTATGTTTTTGATTATCGTTTTAGAATACCTGTCTTTCAGAAGCACGGCAAAGGAAGAGTACAATTGGTACACAATTTTAGCATGATAATAAAATTATAATTAAAAGTTATCTAACATCCTTCTCCTGTGCCTGTATGTTCGATGTACTGCTTCCATGCTGCAGTTGTGCTTTTATTTTCACATTTCTACCAGGGAACTATCACAGAAGTCTGTCGCCTGTATATGTGCCTCAGAAAAAAGCGAGTTGCATTTGCGTCATGAAATTTCTCAAGCTGCTCTCTGCTGTCAGCTCCCTGGCTACAGTCCTTCATCCAAATCCTTTCCGTGTAAACTGCACAGATGTTTCCTGCCAATACTGATGCCTCCCATGCTGATGAACAGCGAAAAGACACCTGACCTGATGGCAGTGTTTTACTACAACCAGTATGAAATTTAAAGGTCTGTGTGATTTATTTTGGATCTATTAAGATGCACTTTTTTTGTATGGACAAGCTTTATTTATGTGAGTGAAACCTGCGCTGTTGGATACTGCCTCTGGTCTCCATGTACACAGGCCAATGTTACCTTCTTTGCATAGTCAATTTGAAATCGGGTTACAGTTTCCTGGCGAATGGGGAACCGCACACTCCCAGAGTCTATCAAGGCCTGGAGGTGGGTTCCCTTGAGCTCCACTGGACTAATAGAGTTCTGTTCCCTGGGGTGGGGAGTGTCCGCAAAAGTGCAAGTGTGAGGGGTGGTTAGGCTGACATCCATGGGTTCTTCTATACCCAGGGGACATTCCCAAGCCAAGTGTCCCAGGGCTCTACACCTAAAACAGGTGAAGGGGTCATGGCTGGGGCCATGCCCTCACATAGAAGGTCATTTTGGGGGTCAGAACATGGGAGCCAACATCTGTTCTGGCTTCCTCTTCTGTCCTCCTGGGCTGATGGGTGACTTCTTCCCCTTCTCACTGTCCGCTTCAGTCACCGGCTGGGTTTCATGATATCCCTTCGCTATTTCCAGTGCACTCTCCAGTGTAAGCTTGAGATGCTGATGTACCCACTGTTTCATTGGGGTGGTCAAGCCCTCCAAAAACTGCTCCAACAGTATAATCTTGGCTATCTCGGGCCCGTTTTTTCCCTCTAGTTGTAGCCACTTCTATGCGAGATCCTTCAAACGATAGAGGAACCTCCAAGTACTCTCTTTTATCTGGAGCCCTCCCTTTCCGAATCACTAGCAGTAGGCCTCTGTGGTACAGCCGTCTCATTCCAGTATGGAGTCATTGACAGCTGCATACATAGCTCGCCCATCTGGCTTGGCATCCTGGAATCCAGCCTTACTGCTGCCAATCTGGAGATTCCCCAAATAAGTAGTCCATGTCACCTTTGACCAATCAAAGTTCACCAAGAAGTGGTCTGGTTCATCTTTTGTCATCATTTTAAGAAGTGGTTGTGCTGGAGGGTGGAGGGCCTGGGTCAACTGAGCTATGAAACTCTTCTGTAGCTCCCCTTGGCTCGAATAAGATCATGTATCTGTTGTTGCTGCAGCTCTTCCAGCAGGGCATTTTGAAACTGCTGCTGATACTGTTGCTGTTGCTGTTGCTGCTGACCTTCTGCCAGAATCAGGAGGAGCTGCTCCATCCTGGCTTGTCACAGTTCTCTTGTAACACCACCACAGCTCCCTCTTGTGCAGCTGAGTTACCTCTGCAGTATTCTAACTACTTTTAGTGGCCTTTAGTGGCCAAAACAAAGCCTGCCTGTCTGGCACTGATTATACCTTCTTCAGTTTCTTAACTAGGGCGAGGCTAACCCTCTCATCCCATACAAACAAAAAAAGCCTGACTTGCTGTAGAGGCCCAGCTTTGGAGGGATGTGGATTTGCCCTCAGTCACATGGTTAGAGGAAATCCCTAAGCTGCCATCATATGTGGTAGTGTGGCATGCAGTGGGAAGGGGCTCTCTTTAAAAAACAGAACAGGGAAAATAAAATCAGCTTTACTTCTGTCACAGCTTGTTAAACCTTCATAAGCTGGTTCTCCCAGCCCTTCCTTCAGCCCCAGTTAAATTTCCTACCTCAGAACTCGTTTTTATGATTTGCCTTGGAAGGACTTCTGGCTCCACAGGCCACTCTCCCTCCTGCAGCCTCTTCCTGAACCATGCCCTCCCAGCCCTGAACTCTGGACTGCAGACTCCCTTAAAGGGAACTGTTGATACTCCCTTTGAAGAAGGACGGGTAACATTCTATTGTCCCCATCACACTGTTATATAAAGAATACTGCAAGACTACCTCTAGGTGTCATTTTCACCATTTTTGGGCCTGTCAGCTTTCAGGGTGTGAATTGTGGGGGACTGGTCCTGTTTTGGTCCACTAGACACAGGGAGAAAATATTGGGTGTGTCCCAAAGAGAGTCAGGTGTTGGGGAAGGATCAGGTTATGGTCTTTTCAGAGGCTTATGTTGGGGGAGCTTCCAGTTGTGGAGGTTGTGGAGGGAATGACTTGAGAGGTCTCACTTTTGGGGGCTGATCCAAGGGGTTCTGGATAAGGGGGTCTTGATTTTGTGTGTGTGAGGGGGGGGGATCGTTCTGTCTATAGTAGTTCTGACCAAGGGGGAATGTTGGGGGGGGGGGCGTCATCATTGCGGGAGTCTTGATGGTGGGAGAGGATGTGATTGAAAGAGGGATCAGATGGAGGGGTTCATTTTGCACCACTGTGACAGCTGCATTTTTGGACTTATTAGTGTCAGGGCACATGTTGCATGCCTCAGTAGCGAGCATAGATAGCATAGATACGGTATGTGTACGGTATGTATACGGTATGTGTGCCCATGCCGAAAGGATCTGCCCTGTGCGTTAATTTCAGGGCAGATGTTGGGCAATGGGAACACCCCTGACAATCAACTTCCAGGCTTTGCACTTAACGTGTATTATTTGTTGCGCATAACACATGACAAGTCCAAAAACTTACCACACTAGTAAGCATGTCCTCAGGGTTTTACTTAAAGCAATGGAGGATGACATTACTTGCCCAAGGTCAGAAGTAGCATAAGTGGGATTTGAACCCTGGATTCCTTGCTGCTCTTCCACTGTTCATTCCATTTCTTTATCCTTCATTATCTTACTTAGGACTTTGATATAAGTCCTCTGGGCAGGTAACTACCTACTGTACCTACCTGAATTTGTAATTTGCTTTGAACTCAGATTTGAAATGAAAAGTAATTCAATTTAGTTCTAATGCATTTTGCAATTTATGGAACATCTTGTGGGTATTTACAGCATGCCATTAAAAAACAATGCCAAGGAATAAAAAGAAAAAGAAAAAACATGCTTCACCCCATTATTATTACATGCCATCATTTTTGAGCGCCAGAAAAATGTCTCCCAGGAATATGCATGCTGGCAAGTGAGCATTATGGATGCACATGAAAAATCTCTCAATTAACTTATTAATAGAGGTCAGGCATTTCCTTCAAGGTGCGTTAAAGGGCACAGCTTGTTTTATTCCTTCTGAAATCTCACTGGTTCCATGATGAAAACGACATTGAGAATTATGAGAGAGCCGAAGAGCTTAAAATTATCAAAAAATAAGCCAGACATTAATTTAAAATATGTCTATAATGCCTCTTCTATTCTAGATGGTTTATAACACATACAGGAAGTAATTAACGTAAAATACAGAACATCCATTAAATCTTATTTGGGCCCTTTTAGTAAGAGGCAGCCGATTTCTGCACATGCCACACATTCCGGGTAAATATTCATGCATGGTACGTGCAACAATCATGTGCAAAGCGTTGTGGGTGCACCTAGCACACTCCCAGAAGTTACCCTAACATGTAGCAGAAGCATTTAATGAGAATGGGGAGCTGGGTAATTATAATTAGTGCGGGCATACCTCAGGGTCTGCCTACTAAACTGCGTTAGCTGCTTCCGCAGCGCTAACGCAGAATTATCACCTGGCAGTAGCAGTTAACGCGGGTGAAATGCGGATAGTGCAGGCACTTTTCTGTGATATCTGGTCGTTGCGTGGTGGACCCAGGGAGAGGTGCGATTGGGGCAGGGAGTAGGCGTTCTGATTTTTGGCAGTTAGCGCGCAAAAATATTTCACGCAATGGCTGCCAAAAATGGACCAATCATGGCTGCAGATTACTCTGCTGTGGGCCTCTTCGTGGCTTTGATCATCACCGCAGTGCCCCAGGATAAACAATGCATGATCCAGTACAAGCATTGTAGATTCTGTGTCTTTGGGGAAACTGCTAGGTGCTTGTGACCTAGAGTGGTCACTGTTGGAAACAGGATACTGGGCTTGATGGACCTTGGTCTGACCCAGTATGGCATATCTTATGTTCTTATGTTCTTAAATGGGCACCCCCAATGTAAGATCATTGTCAGTGCCACAGATGTACAGATCCATGGCACCAACAAGTAAAACAAAGTAACCTTCCCCACTGATCGCCATCTCCCCCCCCCCCCCCCGGACAGCTCCTAATCCCCATTAGCAACTGTCTGTGGCGATTAGTACACCCCTTGGCTAGCCCAACTAGCCAATGAGGCTCCCTCCATCCCTTCTCCTCCCGATCTACTAGTAGTAATCCTGGCTAGCCAATTGGGCCCCCTCCCCCTTCCTCCTCCCCCTCCGCAATAATAAGACCCAGCTAGCTAGTCTGGATAAGAAGTGGCCATGGTAAGTTCAAAATGTTTGCGGTATCTTCAGATGTATAGCTGGAAATGCCCCTGAGATACCATTGCCTTTTTGCTGCTATCACTAGCCTTTTGCAGCCATCACACCGCAGTTCAATAGACATGCTCCTTAACGACATCTCTTGAGGTGACATTAAGTGCACCCATGCTAGCTGCAGCATCAATAGCATGTAATGTGTACCCCCAAATTACCACTAACCAAACTCACCCTCCACCCCTAACTTTCCCATTCCCCACCCCATCACAGTTACCATGGAAATTAACAGATTATCTGTTGATTTTACATTTAGAAGTATGATTTTTATTATTAATTTAGAGGCACTTTCTTTGTGTTTTATCATAATTTTAGCCTATTTTATTTCTGTATATTTTGCTCTCTGTTTATCAGTAGGTACAGTAACAATGGGGCCCATTTACTAAAGTGTAATAAGAGGTTAATGTGCACTTTAGCACGTGGTAATTCAATGCGGGGCTGAGGTAACTGCTGCCAGGCTGGTATGACAGCAGTTACCTTGGCCCCGCATTGAATACTGCGTACAATCCAACCATCCTAATTATCTTTTCTAAGTTTCTTATTGAAAGGCAAAGGATACAAGAATACTTTGGGGGTTATTTTAGAAGCATCTCTGCAGCATCGGACACCACCTGGACACGTGATCTACACCGGAGGTGAGGCTTGCTCTTTTTTCCCCTCCCGCTGCTCATCCGAGGCCCAATCGGGGATCGGAGACACAGAATAAAGCTGCCTTAACTCTGTAGGCGTGCCCACGCCGTGGGTGCCCGCGCCTGAGGGCCTCGCCAGAGGGCCCTTTGGTGTGGCCCTTAGGCGGGAGCCCGTGGTGGGAAATCTCCAATTGCACCTCCACGAATGCCACATCCTGTACATTGCTCACTGTAGCAATTGAAAAACGCCAGAAGACGACGTCCTCATCTGTCACCACAACACCAACAAAGTTCTATCCTGCATTTCTGTATACTCATTTCCACGCATACAGGTACCTGCTCATTTCAACTGAACTATTAGATCTGTTCTTTAATAATAGGAAAAAACCCTATATGTTCTGAGCCTTGGCATATATGCAATATCTGTGATAGCAACTATAACTGTACTGCGCAATAACTGAACCCTTGACTTTCTATCTGAAAACATTGCTGACTCCTAATAAGTAGATACATAAATCGATGCACAGTTACTTACATAAATACCGATGATCAAATACCTCTAAAGCTACAGTGGCAGCGCAACTCACATAAAATTTGATGATGGAATTCCTTAATATACCACTAACCATCCTACTATGTGTTATCATGTATGCAAAAGCTACTCTGTCATACCCTTATACATATTCGATATGCTCACTCCCAAGTCTCACTCATATACATTACTCAGCGCAATACATACAATGGGCACCAGACAAAATCGAAACGCCCAACATATACCAACCAAGCTCAAAAACAAAGAAACCTTACTCAAGATTAATTAAAATAAAAACTACCCCTATTGCAACACGTCATAACACCAGCATGCTAATCCCCCAAAACTGTTTACTAATAAATGCCAGGTCTATTAGGAATAAAACACACATTATACAGGACCTTATTACCGACGAAAAGCTAGATTTACTCTGTATCACGGAAACATAGCTGACAGATACAGACAGTCCTCCTTAACATACTAAGTACCCCAGGTTACAATCTGTTACAGGTTACAGACCACGCTCTGCTAAACATGAAGCCCTAGCAACAGCTCTTGAAGCAGTCTGTGAAAACTCAATGAAAAAATATCAGATGATATTAGGGGACATAAACCTTGCATCATAAGAACATAAGATATGCCATACTGGGTCAGACCAAGGTCCATCAAGCCCAGTATCCTGTTTCCAACAGTGGCCAATCTAGGTCATATGTACCTAGCAGTTTCCCCAAAAGACACAGGTTCCACAATGCTTGTACTAGGTCAAGCATTGATATCCTGGGTCCCTTTTTAATAATGGTTTATGGACCTTTCCTCCAGGAACTTGTCCAAACCTTTTCTAAACCCAACTACACTAACAGCTCTTACTACATCCTCCGGTAACAAATTTCAGAGTTTGATTACACGTTGAGTGAAAAAATATTTTCTCTTATTTGTCTTAACTAGTTTACCCTGTAGCTTCATTACATGTCCCCTAGTCTTTCTATATTCTGATAGCGTAAACAATCGATCTACGCTTACCCGTTCCACTCAATTCATTAATTTATAGATCTCTATCATATCTCCCCTCAGTCGTCTCTTTTCCAGGTTGAAGAGCCCTAACCTTTGCAGCCTCTCTTCATAGGAGTAGCCTTCCATCCCCTTTACCATTTTGGTGGCTCTTCTCTGTACCTTTTCTAATAACGCTATATCCTTTTTAAGATACGGCGACCAGAATTGCACACAATATTCAAGGTGTGGTCGTACCATGGAACGATACAGAGGCATTATAATATCCTTTGTTTTATTTTCCATTCCTTTCCTTATGATACCTAGCATTCTATTTGCTTTCTTGGCCGCCGCTGCACACCGGGCGGAGGGTTTTAACATGTTATCCACGATGACTCCTAAATCTTTTTCCTAGGTGGTGGTTCTCAATGTGGAACCTTGCATCGTGTAACCATAGTGTGGGTTGTTCTTTCCTAGGTGCATAACTTTGCACTTGTCCACATTAAATTTCATCTGCCATTTGGATGCCCAGTCATCCAATTTATCCAGATCCTCCTGCAGTTTTCCACAGTCCTCTTCGGTTTTAACAACTTTAAACAGTTTTGTGTCGTCTGCAAATTTGATAACCTCACTAGTTGTTCCCTTTTCCAGGTCATTTATGAATATGTCAAAAAGTAGTGGACCCAGTACAGATCCCTGGGGTACTCTACTATTCACCTTTTTCCATTGGGAAAATTGGCCATTTAGCCCTACCCTCTGCTTTCTATCTTTTAACCATTTCCCGATCCACAATAGTACACTGCCTCCTATCCCATGACTTTTTAGTTTTGCCAAAAGTCTCTGATGAGGGACCTTGTCAAAGGCTTTCTGAAAGTCCAGATACACTATATCAACCAACTCACCTTTGTCTACCTGTTTATTCACACCTTCAAAAAAACATATCAGATTAGTAAGACAAGATCTTCCTTGTCTAAAGCCATGTTGGCTGTCTCCCATTAGGCCATGACTATCTACATGCTGTGTAATTTTGTTCTTTATGATGGTTTCTACCATTTTCTCCGGTACTGACGTCAGGCTCACCGGTCTGTAATTTCCCGGATCACCCCTGGAACCCTTTTTAAAAATTGGCGTTACATTGGCGACCCTTCAATCTTCTGGTATTAAAGATGATTTTAATGAAAGTTCACAGATTACTAATAGCAGGTCTGCAATCTCATATTTCAGTTCTTTCAATACTCTTGGATGTATATCATCCGGTCCAGGTGATTTGCTACTATTCAGTTTTTCAAATAGTTGTAATACATCTTCCCGGTGTAGTGATATTTCTCTCAATTCCTCTGCAGTATCGCCTTTAAATACCACTTCAGTCTTGGGTAACATCCCTATATCTTCCTCAGTAAAGACCGAAGCAAAGAATTCATTCAGTCTCTCCGCTATAGCCTTGTCTCCTCTTGCTGCCCCTTTTACCCCTCTATCATCTAATGGTCCAATTGACTCTCTGCTTTTGCTACGAATGTACTTGAAAAAGTCTTTATTTAGTGTTTTTGCTGCCATAGCAAGTTCCTTCTCAAATTCTCGCTTTGCCTGCCTTATCATTGTTTTGCATTTAACTTGCCAGTGCTTGTGCTGTTTCCAGTTTGTCGTTTGGCTCTTTTTTCCATTTCCTAAAAGATGCTTTTTTGGCAGCAACAGCCTCTCTGACCTCACCTTTAAGCCATGCTGGCAGTTTTTTGGACTTTCTTCCACTTTTCTTAATGCATGGAATACAGCTGGTCAACAACACCCAAGCTTGATGTAAGTCTTTAACCTTTGCAACCGCTCCTTTTAGTTTTTTCTTAAGTATATTCCTCATTGTATAATAGTCTCCCTTTTGAAAGTTAAAAGGTAGTACTGTGGATTTCTTTACTATCCCTCCTCCACTAATTAAATGAAACACGATCATCACAGCCATCAAAAGAATTAGACAAAGGCTAAACAGTTTTATCTACATCTCACTATAACAGAAAAGAAAACCTGCCCTATCTGCATCTGTACTACTCATAATGATTATATCCCACATAACTTGTATATGTATTTAATAATATAATGTTAATGTACATAATGTATATAGTGTTGCACTGTTCAGTGCTATCTGTTCAACATTTCTGTTTACTGTACATTGGTTATAGTTATATGACGTTATATGTAAAACAAATCCATGATTTGTTGCCTGTTGTTATTTGTGAACCGCAGCTGATCTTAGGAAGCTGCGGTATATAAGAGATTGTTAAATAAAATAAATAAAAATGCTATGATCACTATTGCCAAGTGGTCTCAACACCCTTATTTCTTGCACCAGATCTGGTGTTCCACTAAGGACTAGGTCCAGTATGGCATCACACACACAAATGCATTCATAGAAGCCATGGACGAAATGGGATATAAACAAATAATTCAAACACCCACCCACAACAAGGGAAATGTACTTGACATGGTATTCTTACCTAAAAAGCACTCAAACACAGTAGCAAGCTCAACACCAAAAATAACACAGTTCCATGGTCTGATCATCACCTTGTCCAATTCACCTTCTACATGCCAATGCAACCTCCCAAACTAGAAGACAAAACACATGCACATAAAAGCATGTTTAAAAATTTGGATAAAGACACATTAATAAAATCAATTTTATCTCACACAAACACGGAAACTACAAATCTGGATGTCTTAATAAAACAATGGAATAATGGAATAGAAGCAGTTTCATACCAACCATACAAAGTTTCTCCTAATGTAAACACCAAATTAAAGAATAAAACTGAAGCATGGTACACTTCTGACTTGGTCAAAGCAAATAAAGACCTCAGAAGAATGGAAAAATATGGAGAACTAAAAAGTCATTAGAAATCAAAGCACAATATCTGTTATTACTCGCAAGCTACAAAGAAACCATAAATTCTGCAAAAAAGAATTACCATACCAAAAAGCTAAATAATGCTTTAAATAGACCTAGAGAATTGTTCGAACTTGTAAAGTCCTTTACCAAACGAACTAAGGACACCAATACGAAATATCCAATAAATGCCCAAACACTTGCTGATCATTATTCTAGCAAATTAAATCCTACAGAAGAAAAAAACCTCTCATAAAATAATAGTGAGCAATGTATTTCAAAGGACATCACAGACTATCGATTCCGCAGAAGAGTGGGACAATTTCCATAAAATAGATCTTAGACAAATGCTAAACATAATTACAAGCATAAACACCACTACATCCACTCTAGATCCCTGCCCAGTAGCCTGGATCAAGGCCACAAAAACAGAAACTGCACCCATACTACTAAACATAGTAAACCAATCACTTCTCCAAGGAACCATGCCAGCAGAGCTATAAAGATCACTCATACGACCTCTCCTAAAAAACAAAACGCTCAACAAAGAAGACCCATCTGCATATAGACCCATATCAAGTATCCCATTTATAGCCAAAACCATTGAAAAAACAGTCCAATGTCAGTTACAGGAACATATAGACGCCACAAATGCACTTGATGACCAACAATATGGTTTTCGTCAATCCCATGGAGTAGAAACACTGCTACTTGTATTATTTGATAAGCTATATAAAGGCATTGAAAACTGCAAGAAAATGTTCATCTTAATATTCATAGACATAACAGCGGCCTTTGACTGTAAATCATAGGGCCCTCATATCAAAACTGGAATCAATAGGAATAAAGGGAACTCCCTTAAAATGGTTCACCTCCTATATATCCAATAGAGTACAGCAGTTATACTTTGACCAAAACTTATCTAATACCTTCCCACAAACACAAGGTATTCCACAGGGTTCTGCAATATCTGCCATACTATTCAACTTATACCTAAGGCCCATTTGCAAAATATTTCAAAAGCGCAAAATGAATCATCATCTATACGCGGACGATATAATGCTTTATACACAATTGGATATATGTAACCCAGATTATAGCCACATAGAAGCCTGCCTTAAAGAAACCCATTTATGGCTCCAACAAAAAAACATGAACATCAACCATAAGAAAATGGAAGTAATGTTTATCTCTAAAAACCCAGAATTTAAACATCCCCCCACAATCCTACTAAATAATATTTCTTACAACATCAAGCAAGAATTAAAGTACCTAGGTATGATGCTTGATAAGGCTCTTAGCATGGAAACTCATCTAAGACTATTAACCAGAACAATTTTCCACAAACTGAGAATCTTACAACCGCTACACAATATCATCGAACAATCAGATTTTAGAACAATAGTGCAAACACTCATAACCCCACATCTGGACTATTGTAATGGCATCCTCCATGGACTACTTAAAAAAATCAATCAACATACTCCAAATGGCCCAGAACGTCACAGCTCGAATATTAATGAATGTGCGAATTTCAGATCACATCACACCCATTCTAATGGAACTTCACTGGCTCCCTATCCAAGCACGCATAAGATACAAAATTATAATTACAACATTCCAGTTAATTCACAATATTGCCCCATCATTCCTCGCCACACTCATTAAAATACAACCCCCCAACAGAAACAGACGTACACACAATCTAAACACTCTACAGATTCCACTTTATACGCAAGGTAAAAATGAATACCAGCAATAGAACATTCACTTACCTAGCCCCCCCACACACAATGGAACAAACTCCCTGACACACTAAGATCCAGCAAGGACCTCCAATCATTCAGAAAAAACTCAAAACTTACTATTCCAACAATATTACAATCTGTCAGAAATAACATAAATCAAATTGTCGCTATGCACCTAGTTCTATATTGTTATATGTAATTGCTGTCCTTGCAGAGTTAAATGTTAAAATGTAAACCATTGCTGATCACTGGAAGGAGCGGTATAAAAATGGATTCAAATAAATAAATATTTACTAGTGTAGATTGGCATATTTGCGCAAATGACGTTTTGGAATCAGAGCTATTTACACGTGAGGATACTTAGGTACATTTAGATTTCCAGAAACCATGGAGAGGGCAGGGAGAGAGAGTGGTTAGAGCAGGCCTCCGGAATAGATGTGGATTCCCTCTCTTGCCAGGGGGATCTGAGTCCAGTAGAAAAAAATGCATATGTTGGCATTTACTGCTTTCTTGAGTCATGAATGAGGGGCAGCTGTAAAGGCCAAGGTCTGGCTCTCCTGACCACCACCTCATCCTCGATCTCCCCATCTTCACCCCCTATCTCTATCTCTCCTTCAATGATCCATAACACATCAAATCCCTTCCTAGACCCCCCTCAACACATCCGATCCTCTCCCTTCAAACACCTCCACGACAAAGATGTCCCCACCTGGGTCGGTGCAGGGGTATTTGACACCCTAGGCAAAACTTCAGCATCCCGCCCCCTTGCAATGAGCTTTTAGACTCCTAGTGCTCCCTTCCCCTACGAATTTGATTATTAAACAATTGCAGTCAGCACCATCCCTATAAAAATGCATATTTGGACATCATAGTTCTAAATATTACTGTATTTTATAAATATATGCCTAATGAGGGAAAGTTCAAAAAGCCACTTAGAAGGGTAAATGGGCTATGTGCATATTGTACGTTCTTCCTGCATGTAGAAGTACACACTGGTGACTGAGTTTTTGTGGCTGCCAGGACCCATTGCTGCTCTTTCCTGCCTCCCCCCAGAAGCTGTTATCCTAGATGACTGCCTAGTTTGCTTGGTGGTTGGGCTGGCCCTATTCCCCACCTGATCCCTCCAGCAAAAAGAAATCTCCTGAGGCCTCCCCCGGTAGTTTTCCTACCCTCCACCTCTGGATCACTATCCTCAGCTTTACTGGGACCTTCGTGTCTAGTGAGAATAGGAGCAATACACACTTGTTCCTGTTCCTTCGACTCTGGGTTTCAAAATGTCGCCCATGACCCACAGTGGCAATCTTGGTACTGATGAAGTATTGTGAGATTGCCACAAGGCAACATGGGTGCCATTTTGAAACACGGAACTGAAGGAACAGAAGTGAATGGGCATTTTTCCTGTTCCCACTAGACACCAGGAGTCCTGGTAAGACTGTGCATAGGGTTCGAAGGTGAGGGGGACTGCAGAGGAGGTCACGGGGCTGCATTTTTGTAGAGAGGGATAGGTGATAGAGTCTTTGTACTAGTAGGGCTGGATGGAGGGATCAAATGTCTGAGGGGGATTGTAGAATAAATTGAATGCGCTGAGGGTGATCGGGGGTGGGAGATGGAGATTGGGGGTGGTGATGATCAGAGGACGGAACTGGTAGCGCTGCAATAGTGTCTGAGCAGATCAGGAGCAGAGATTAAAAAATAAAACGCTCCCATGCAAATGTGAGGGCTGCTCTCATAGTTTTTTTTCTCAAGTGCTGCTCCTACAAGATGTGGAAAGAGATACAAATGCAACCCTACACCACTTTCACAAGAGGCTCTACATCTGGTAGCGCCACTTGTAAAATACTATGTGAATTCACCATATCCTGCTCTTTACATGTCAATTCTCCTCTCTATGCCCGATCTAAAATCTGCCTTTTTATATATTACGCTGATCTAGTTACTCTTTTAATCCTGGATAATGCACTTTTTTCTGTTGATTATGACTTTCACACAGTGCTAACAGTATCCAGTTTTATTATTCATTAATTTGGATGAATCAGATATCCTAAAAGAGCACTCTCTATAAAGCTTTGGGTTTCTGAATGATGATTTGTGATGAGCTTCTTTGTCACCTCTCTCTTGCTAGGTCAGTGTTACCTTTAGCAACTTTCTGCAATGATTTCATATTCAGATTGGGCTAGTATTAAATTTAAGAGTGCAGGTTAATACTGTGGATAGAGGGCCCATTAGCATCAGGACGTATAGCGGCGTGAGTTGGGGATATTCAGCGGCACTAACCGTGTTACTGCTGTAGAATATCCCTCTCAGCTCTGTAAACCATGTAAATGCCTTGGACTATCAGGCCCAGAATGTCTTAGCCTCTGTTTTCTTTGAGCCTTCTGATTCCTAAGAAAATATATATGTATATAGGAATTATTAGTTTTTCCCTTTTCTGTACTGTATATCTATAGTAGCCTGCACAGTAAACTTTAGTATAGAATGAAGAGAACTTAATATTCCTGTAAAAGCAACTGAAAATTGTTGAATTATTTTCTAAAATATGTAGGAATTATTGGAGCCTTGCGATTTCTGACAGCTTGATGTTATTATGTGCAAATTCTTTGCTGCCCAGTTCACATCAGGAATCGCATACTAATAACAAACCAGCTTTCAAAATGATCTGGGTATTTCTAAGCTCAAAAGAAACATTAGCGGAGGCAAATGAATAAGCACTAAAAAAGAATTTTTTAAAAAAAGTAAAGTTACACAAACAAATTCTGTGTCATATTGAATTTATTGTCTTTTTCTCCTCATTTTCTTGCCACAGACCAGATTGTATAATTTTTTTCTGAACCATGTTCAAGCAATGGCTCGCTCCTTGAAGGTCTGTACAAGGAGTTGACAAGTTGATAGGTGCTTCATGTCCTATACTTCAGCAGTCTTTCATGTGTTCATGACATCGGAGTATTCCCATTTGATCATGTGAGGCTTTTATCTGCCATTTTTTTGTGCGCAGATGGTTCAAACATGGAAATGCTGAGTAGTCTGCTTTGGTCACCTGATTTTACAAAACATATCGTGGAATCGGAAAAGATACAGAGAAGAGAAACCAAAACAATAATGGAAAAGGCATGACTCTTATGAGAAAAAGCTAAAAAGGTTAGAGCTCTTGGGCTTAGAGAAGTCAGCTGAGGGAAGCCACTTAACCCTCCATTGCCCATGTTCCCTGTAAAATAGTTATCTCCAAGTTATAATGCCCTGTTCAATGAAATTTCAGTTTGTTCAATGTAAACCGCCTTGATATCATGAAAGGCGGTATATTAGAAAAGTTAAATAAATAAATAAATGAGAGAGGTCTATAAAATCCCAAGTGGAATGGGGAAACACAAATGGATCGTTTAATCTTTCAAAGGGTAGAAAGATGAGGGCACATGCCATGACGTTTCTAGATAGCATATTTAAAACAAAATGGAGGCTTGAAGATAATGCCTTTATATGTTTTTTTATATGTTCTAATGACTACTTAACGTATTTATGTTGTTCAGTGTTTGTTCAATATGGTTTATTTATTTATTATCCTTTGTGAATAAAATCTGGTGTTTATTATTGAAACTTTTTTTTGCCACGTGATGTCTGCTTTTTGTTGGCATCAGAACTTTGCAGCCAGCTATAGACGAGCCACTGTTTGCAGTTTTTTTAACAGAATCTATATATGTCTGTTTTGCCAGTTTTTTCGATGCTCGTTGTAAACCATCTCATCTGTAATCCACTGTCCTGAGTTGTAACTATCAGTCTGTCATCCTTCAGTTACAGTTCATCTCTCCTTAACTATTCTTGAATGACAAATTGTTCCTGGAGTTCAGTGCTCCTTTGACTCTAGCGATGTACATTTATTATATACACTGTGGGGGTCATTCTGACCCATGAATAGTGGGGTTGAACATCCGGGTTGGATGTCCAACCTGCGCACAGCTCCTGGACCTAATTCTGGCTTCCTGGCTCCCTGCACGTACAAGGCTGTTGTGCGGGCAGCGCTGGACAGGGGCAGGAGGGTGCGGTGCTGATGCAGAGTGAGGACAGAGGAGGAGTGTAGCCAGGCACAGGGACGTACAGAGGCCATTCAGGTCAGGCCTCTGTAGTCCCCCGCCTTATTCCAAGCCAGTGCTAACTGTTACCATGTGGTCATGACACTTGCCACATGCTGATTTGTACGTTAAATGCCATCACCCATTAAGGTGCTGAATGGTCGAGGTAGGGATGGAGAATGGGAGTGGGTTCACCTATCCACCTACTGTAATAGTGTTGCGTTAGGCTACTCATCCGCTCATTAACTGCCGACACCATGCTGGTCATACCCCCAACGGTAACCATGGAGGCTTTGCACTTAATGCACAATAGATTTTCTGCTAAACATACATTAGGTGCAAAATCCTAATGTATTTTAGTAAAAGGGGCCCTTATTTACCTAACCCCAAGAAAGAAAATACAAAAGTGGTTAAGTACCACCCTTGTCCGATGTTTCCCACTACTTCCGTTGAGATAACATTTATTCATTTATTCTAGTGGTGTTCCCTTGGTCCTACCTCCAGGGAAACCTTACATGGTCACCCATGACAACACCACAGTGGGTGGTGTCTTGCTGTGATTCACCCTGTAGTTTGATTAGTGCCCAGAAGTTGAACTCAGCTAGCAGTAACACAGGGTAGCTCAGATTACTTATTCTGCCTGTGTTGAGGCAGTAACATTATTTCTGTAGACCCCAATCAAAATAAAGAAGCCCTGCTTTCACCATGCAGTTTAACAAGGAGTTGTTTACCTTCCTGGGTGCACTGAGAATCTAACTATGCTGCAAGGATACAGAGGTCTTTTATTGTGGAAGTAGGAGAGAGAGATGAAATTGTAATTTTCAGTCGAAACACTTGTTTATTGTTTTCGCACACACAAAGGCCATTTTTCATTTTGTTTAATTTTAGAAGTATTTTTCTGTAATGTTCTTTTCTACATATTTTTCATTTCTTTATGTTTATTTGCAAATAATGTGGACTAAAACGGAAAGAATGCTATTTGCAAACAGAGCCTGACATTTTCAGATAATGGAAGCTAAAAAGAAGAGAAAAAAATGGGAAACACACATTTATTTCGAAACAAAATGAAATGCTTGGATTTATTTTTTTGCATTTTTCATTTTGTATCAAAATCAATCTACATGCCTGTTTAAGGCAGCTTCTATTCAAGCTGCAACACCCAAAAATGCTGTGTGCCATGGAGTCAATATTGACTCCTGGCAACCCGGATGTTTTCTTGGCAAGGTCTGACTGGAAATAAATTGCCAGGCCTTTCTTCTGAAAAATATATAAACGGCACTCAAATAAAACAAACAATTGTATGAATCTAAATTGATGGTATAAAATCTTCCCACATTTATCCACTGTTTCTGCAAACAACTGCTAACTTCAAACAGTTTAAGAAGAATGGGTCTCAGTATTCCGGACCAGTGCTTTTGGTTACTGTTAACTTATCAGTCACCCACACTGTTAGTACGGCTCAATTCACATCAATGACCCAATTCTCATTAAACGCCCCAGTGGTGTTATCAGGATTGCCACATCAGAAAACTTAACTGTTGTCCTATGTTTCCGGCAGTCCACCCTCGACGCTTCAAAACCAACGCGCTCCAGCGTTTCGCGATCAAGATCCCTTCTTCAGGGGAACACTAACAAATAAGCAAAAGAAACCGTGTAAAACCAATAAATATCCTAGATATCCCATCTACAATCCCGTCATCTAAAAGTTTTCATAAAAACTCCCTAAACTCACCTTTGACCACGGACAAGATCCCACAATCAGCACAGTCTATTTTACCAAACGGCTCCATTCACCAACAGCTCCAGTTAGCCTTACAGACGCGCATGTGCACCGCTAGAAAAAACTACTAGAGTTTGTGCTTGGGAACGCCCATCGCGCCCTACCAACACCTGATCCAGGCAGAAAAACCGCAGATCATTAAACACATGTCCCTTCTCTATACAATGTAAAACTATTGGTGCTTCCAATACTTTACATGCAAACCGACTTTTAAGTTCCTGTAGCCGTATCTTCCGTACTCTACTAGTTTTTCCAATATACAGCAGAGCACAGGGACAAAAAAATCCCATAAACTACACTTGCTGACAAACAGGTTGTATTGTTCTTTAACTGAAAAGTTTGACCTTTATAGCTAAATTGAGTCAACTCTAGGGCAACATTACACACAGAACACTCTCTGCATGCTTTATGACCAGAACAATCTCTAGATTCAACTAATGGGCACAACACTGAAGGGCACAAACGATCCTTCAAATTCCCTTGCCGTGTCCACACACGACGGATAGACTTATCTTCAAGCCCCGGTACAGAATTAATAACAGCCCTATGTCTCTTCAGACTACGTTGTATATATCTACTCATCGGAGAGTACTTAGAAATAAAATTAATATATTCATTATCATCCTTACTAGTTTTCTCACGCGGTGTTAACAATAACGCTCTATTATTAAAACTAGCTCTCTTATATGCATTCCAAATAACTTTTCTCGGATATCCTCTGGCACCAAACTCCTCAGCCAACAACCTCGATTTAACCTTAAAATCGCTGTCATCAGAGCAGTTCCGGCGGTACCGCACAAATTGAGAAAAGGGAAGGCTTTCTCTCAGCCCTCGGGAGTGGGCACTGCCATAATGTAAAAGTGTATTTCTGTCAGTTTCTTTCCTATGGACCAACGTCTTCCACCCAGTAGGACTCTTTCGTACCAACACATCAAGAAACACAATCTCATCGGTGCTGCAAACGCTGGTGAACTTGATCCGTTCATTACAGCTGTTCAGCCAAACCAAAAAATCAAACACAGTTCTCAAACCGTCCCACAGTACAAATATATCATAAATAAATCAGCACCAGAGATGTAAATGCGAGGCAAAAGGCGATCTATACACCCACTGGGCTTTAAACCAGCCCATAAACAAATTCGCAATGGAGGGGGCTACAGTTGCCCCCATCGCTACCCCCGCGATCTGTTGAAAGATCTGTCCTTCAAAAATAAAATTGTGGGAAATCACTAGATCTGCAAGATGCCCCAAAAAAATGATTAACTCATCACCCAAATCCCCATGGCTATGGAGCCCTCGTTCCACAGCCTGGAGAGCAGCTGCCTGGGGTATAGAGGTATACAGAGACGTTACATCTAATGTTGCTAATAAAACTGTTGAAGACTGTCAATACTGCATACTTATCAAGAGTATTCAGAAAATGGGTGGTATCTCTGAGATATGAAGGAATCTCAACAAGTATTGGACGCAAAATAGAGTCAATAAATATCGACAGCGGTTCTAAAACTGAGCCTCTAGTCGAGACTATAGGTCTGCCAGGAGGGTTAGTATTATTCTTATGGATCTTGGGGAGTAGGTAGAACTTTGCTTTTATTGGAGATGAAACATTTAAGAACAAAAACTCTTTTTTAGAAATCAGTTTAGCACTTAAAGCTGGTTCAGTCAGAATTTTAATCTTTCTTTGCAAATCACTTGTGGGATCCAATTCTAATATTACATATACCAAGGTATCCAACAGCTGACGTTCTGCTTCTTTAATATAGTCTTCACGAGTCCAAATAACAATCGCCCCACCTTTGTCAGCTCTTCTGATAACCAAGTCCCTTCTAGATTCCAGATCCTCAAGAGCTCGCTTCTCACTCTTAGAAAGCGCAAAAAAAGTTTTAGTCTGTTGAGACGACTCTAGGCGTAACACATCTCTCAAAATTAGATCTTTAAACACTAACAGTGCCGGAGGCACTTGCCCGGGCGGAATCCAGTTTGACTTCAGTGGAATCTTCACCCTTCATGCATCATCCATGCCCGGTTCATTTGAGCTAGTCATGTGCAACGCAAAAAAACTTTTAAGATGTAATTTCCTAATAAGACTTTCTAGATCAACCCTAAATTGAAACATATCAAAATAGAGTGAGGGGACAAACGAGAGTCCTCTATTTAAAACCTTTATGTGATCCTCTGTTAAGGTAACCTTAGATAAATTCACAATTAAAGATGAGACTGACCTACTCCCATCTTTCTTCTGAGGCAATGGAGGGTAAAGTGGCTTGCCCAAGACCACAAGGAGTTCCAGTGGGCATTGAACCCTGAGTCTTTTGTTTAGCAGGCCACTACACTATTCCTTCACTCCTATAGGGATAATGCTCCCAATGGGAGCCATTGACAGCAGTGGGGTTTGAACCCACGTGCCCACGGAGAATGACAGAAACCTAATCCAGCCCCTTAGACTTCTCAGACACACTACCAACAAATCTAATATCTCAGGAAACAAAAAGGATTTTTTGATACAAATAGGACCTGCAGAGAGCCCTAAATATCCTCATCCTTTTCTCTGAGTGGAAACTCAGGATCCAATATTGAAAAGCATTTTTCCGATTAGCAGCACCTTCTAACCGGTTCAGTACAGCTAAGCTAGATAGTGCTGTTGACTATCTGGATAGTGCCTCTGAATATCATTACAGACCACCCCGGCACTACTGAGACAGCGCCAGGATGGTTTGGGGCGCAGCTGGAGGGGTGGGGGAGGGGGGAGATTTTAATTATCCGGATAGTTGTGATTTTCAGAATCACTAACTGGATAACTATCCAGTGGGACCCACTATCTGGATAGTGCCACTGAATATCCAGATTTTTTTGCCTCTGGCGGGTGGCATTTACAAAACAAATACAGATGATTGTAGGCTGAATATTGCAGCAGAGTTCTGCATGTCTCCAGTCCTTACAGGACATATAAGCTCTGCTTAGCTCAGTAGATGACCTTCACCTGAATTATGGAGTGCATGATCTGCAATATATTGTTCATCTTGTGTGTGTATGTGCGGGGGGGAGGGGGGTAATTTTATAAAGGGATATGTAGAAAATTTTTTGAAAAATATGGCTATCTTTTGCAGGCAGCAGTGGCATGTATATACCTAATAGTCTTGAGTACGTACAATCTCTCTCACAAAGCTATACCTGCTCAGAGGCGGGTGCAGCTATGGGGCCCTTTCACTAAAGACCACAAAGAGTTTGCACTTGACATGCCTTAGCAATGCATGTTAAGTGCAAAGCCTCCACATTAGCTGTTGGGAGCATGACCTGTATGTTCCCAGCAGCTAACATGCATTGGGGTACCCTAACTAGCAGCAAAATAACATGGGGGCATAGAGGTGCTGTTAGCTGAAACCGTGCTATGTGCCACTCTAACTGCGCTCGCTTGCTACTGTGTTGGCCACGCCCACATTCTGCCTCTACCCACCCACTGTCCACAGTAGCATGCCGGTGCCAGTTAATGTGCATCTCACTGTTAGCAGTGTTTAGTAAAAAGGTTCTTATGTATTTGCACTCTAGGAGGGTAGGTAAGAGATATTTATAAAGTACATAGCTCTGCGCATTAGAACATCACAGGAGCTCTTGTTTGCACGCATGCTGGAATGTGCATTTTCTCCCATTCAATTCTGTAATAGCTATTTTCCAAATGTAAAACATGCATTACATGCCAAAAATCCTTTATAAAATGACCCCATCTGGTATTAAAATCTGCCCTGGATTACGGGCCACAGGAAAAGGACTCATGTCTGCTACTGAAGTGTTATGATGACTATCCCCTACTATGATATATCAGTAAAATATTCTAGTACTTAAATCTTCCTATTTAAGGTCTTCTAAAAATCATTGCACAAAGTAATGTGCAAAAAAAATGTTTCTATCTTATGTTTTAAAGGCAGTTTAGGAGCCACAAACATCTTTGAACAGGTTTATAGATAAATTCCATTTTATGGTTTCCACTACAACTACCATATTCATTGCAATATGCATAAACCCCACAATCCCTTTACAGACATGCAAAGTTGATTTCATGATGTCAGAAACATCTGGATTAAGATGCATGATACCAGTGAATAGGGAAGGAATTCATAATTATTATCCACACTCAAGCAGCGCATTGCCTCATTTAAATATACTCTAAAACACGTACCAGGTTCGTAATCCATGGTAAATAATTATGGTCAACAAATTTTTACAAAAGTCATGTTACTGAAATAAAAATAGTAATTTCTTATCAATTTTTATATGCTGAACACAAATATGACAGTGAAATTGCAAAGTTGGCTCTAGTTTGTTTGTAATCTACAAGAATTAATGTTTACATCACGAAATGCATGTCAATAGTAAATATAACAGGCCTTCAGTTAATACCTGTAAAAAACCAAGTCATAGACTACTTCTTAGATTTTTTTCGCCTGTCTCTTGTACAGCTATTCTGGAGCTTCTCTGGGGAGTGTCCATCAGTAGTCAGCCAGCATTGTAGTGGACCATTTTCCCTGGTATCTTTGCTCCATCGTTGCGATATCCTGGTGAAAACATTCACCCTGTCACTAACCATACCACAGTTGCCAGGAAAGAAATCAAGATGGGAATCAAGAAAATAGATCTTTAGAGACATATTGCAGCCAAGTTTCTGATACTGCATCAGCATGTCTTCTACTAGCTCCTTGTAGTTTTCTGCCCTAACATTCCTGAGAAAGTTTGTTGACACTAGGTGAAAAGCATTCCATGCTTGTTTCGCATCACCCTGCACAAAGTTGTTGAACCGGTCATCTTTGAGGAGCTCTCGAATCTGAGGGCCCACAAAAACTCCCTCTTTAATCTTTGCTTCACTGAGTCGAGGGAATTTTTCATGCAGCTATCGGAAAGCTGGCGAAGAGTGGTCCATGGCTTTCAAAAAGTTTTTCATCAAACCTAGTTTGATGTGAAGGGGTGGTAGCAGGATTTTGTGAGCCTCAACCAGAGCTGGGTGCTGGATATTCTTCTCTCCAACTGTTACAATATGCCGCTCTTTTGATTGTGTTTCAAAGTATTGACTTTTTATATTACTAAGCTCTATGCTGCCGTTGAACTTCACTCACCAATCTGGACCGATCCAGCATCAGGGGTAGAAGTGGGAGCTGCAAATCCCTCCTGCTCCCCCCTCCAAGGTGGGATCAAACTGCAGAACCAAGAACTTAAAAGTAGCATGCCTCCAGGCATGCCCGCACCTGGCGGGCTTTTTTCTTATGGCCTTGCCAGAGTGCTTTTTGGTATGACCCTTAGGCAGGGAACATAGGCAGGAACAATTACATTCAGTAATATCTCTCAAAAATCAACTCATTAAAACTGCAAGTCTCCTCTTCAACATGCTGAACAATGCTGGAATCGACTCGGACCACATACAATTCATCACTTCACGCATCCATTGTTATAATCCGTGCCCAGACCCCCTGAAATCCCCCACCTAACCGTATTACATCCTCAAAGACAGAAAAGTTCAAACCAACACGTCATTTACCGCAATACATTTCAGAAACCCATATTGCTGCCTATGGAGCTTCCTTCATAACCTTTCATGCTATACCCTGCATGTTGCACTGTTACTTTATAACTGTTAACCCTTTGAGTAAGAGCTGCATACCTTCACTTGCTATCGTGTTCATTATTCCTCAATTAATGTAGTTTCCAATCGTCATACAGTCCTATCTTGCTACATTGTTTACTGTTTTCATTATCCTTTGCAGCATTGTACAACATCTCCGCCATTGGCTTGATATTCAACCTGTACTATATTTAAGTCTGCATTGCTATATTGTACTGTTATTGCAATGAGAAACTGTTTCCTCATTACTTATCAATTGCCCTCCTTTACCTCCCTAGTACCCACCTTGGCATTAATGGTTCAATACTGCAAACACACCAACAGTTCCACCAAACTCCCATCCTGTTTCTTGCCTATCAAAAATGAAAAACCTGCACACTATATCTTACATATTCTGCTTACTAATGCTATCCCCACTTATTCATTCTCTCCACTCAACAACACCACACTATTTTCAGATTCCTATCATACAGCACCACACTTGCAACAATCCTTCCATCTTCCAGCTTTACCCCACATACAACACTCACAAGCCCCAGCGTAGCAGACTCATTTACATTACTCCACTACAAACAAACGACAGCAAACTACCCCCATTACCTAATCAACTTATTAAATGTTTACTCCTGATTACAAGATCAATCAGGAACAAAATTCCCGCTGTCCTTGATCTCATAAATGACAACATCCCCGACATACTATGTCTAACAACAACCTGGTTATCTGAGTCCGACACTGTCCTGATTAATCAGCTCACTCTCCCTAACTACAAATTATACCACTGCCCGAGAGTAACCAAATGTGTGTGTGTGTGTGTGTGTGTGGGGGTGGGGGGGGTTCTAATCATAGCAAATAAAAAACTTAATTCAAGTCTCCATACATGTAAAAACATAGAAGATGTGGATATACTAACCATTCAGAACAAATATTTTTCCATCACTCTTATATACAGACTACCATCAACCTCATCAGACAACCTCTCACCAATACTGGAAATAGCATGTACCTCACCGCAAAACAAATCCCACATCATCCTTGGGGATTTCAACTTACCATAGCTCCTTAACTCCCATGCCTTCCACTTTCTAAATGCAATGTATGATATTGACCTCCTTCAAGTGGTACAGACCCCGACCCATAAAAAAGGGAATACTTAGACCTGACTGTCCTCCAAACAAATATTACTCAAGACATAAAATATACCACACCTACAACACTTCCTATTCCTTGGATGGATCATTTTCTGGATCATTTTAGATACCTCTCTCACTGAACTTAATGAGATCATCCTCAACCGGAACTCCTCTATTTCCAATGCCGCACTAGCACCCCTGCCCCCCATGTTCCCAACCCTAACTCCAAAACCTCCAAGCCATGGTCCACAACAGAATTAAAACTGCTAAAAAGAAAATTGTGTAAGCTTGAACACAAATGCAGGCACACTAGACTAGAAAATTATAATAAATCATACATGCTCACCCTAAAAATCTATAAAGAGTCCATAAATAACTGGAAAAGAGAATATCATGCATCCTTTCTCTCCAAATCTCTCAACAAGCCATGAGAACTCTTCTCCATTGTTAGATTCTTAATGAGAACACCCACTCTAGATGACAAGAAAGTAAGTATCCACTCCCAGATACTATCAAATTATTACATGGAGAAACTCTAACCCTATACCTCCCAAGTCTGCCCACTCCCACCCCTCTCCTCTCAATCATTCATCACTGACCCCTTACAACAACACATATGGGTGACATTCCACTTAAGCAATCTTAGACATGTTAAAAAAACATTATCAATTGCATAAATACAACCACCTCCCCAACTGACCCTTTCCCAGTTAGCTGGTTGAAATCAAGTAAGAATGAGCTAACCCCAACAATACTAGAAATAGTAAACCACTCCTTACGCCAAGGTCATATGCCATCCCTCCTAAAACAAGCCATAATCCGACAAATACTAAAAACTCCATCCATAGACAAAAACCTACCCAATTCATATAGACCCATATCGAGTCTACCCTTCCTAGCTAAGATCATTGAAAAAATGGTAACTGACTAAAATGGTTAATGGTCTTCATTATTAAGCATATAAGGACAGACTTAAGGATCTTAATATGTGCACCTTTGAGGAAAGGCAGGATAGAGGTGATATCATTGAGACGTTTAAATACCTCCATGATATAAATGCACAGGAAGAGAACCTCTTTCGATTGAAAGCAAGCTCTGCTATGAGGGGACATGGGATGAGGGTGAAAGGGGATAGATTCAGGAGTGATATGCAGAAATATTTCTTTACGGAAAGAGTGGTGGATCTGTGGAATAGTCTCCAAGTGGAAGTGATAGAGATGAGGACAGTATCTGATGAGGACTCAATTGCTTGACTTTCTTAACCTCAATGCTCCCCTCGATGATCAACAACATGGGTTTAGACCTCATCACAGCATAGAGACCCCTATGCTAACTTTATTCAACAATCTTATACAGGGCCTGGATTCCAACAAGCATGCATTTATACTAGTTTTCCTGGACATCACATCCATGTTTCATTTGGTTTAGATCTTACTTATCTAATCACACCCAACAGGTACAACTCGGCCAATTATCTTCTACAATTTACAAACAAGAACAAAGTATCCCACAGGGTTCCTCCTTATCTGCTCTATTATTCAACTTCTATATCCAACTAATATGCAACATTTTCAAGAAACACAAGGTATGCTATCATCTCTATGCCAATGATATAATGGTGTATCATCTCATGGATATCTCAAACCCAATATTCCCACAAATACTCTCTTGCCTAGATGATTTATTTATTTATTTATTTATTAACATTTCTTATTGTGACGCTCGCGCCCCTACCAGGCGGTTGCCTAGTAGGGACGGCTGGCCATCTGTATCCCTTCGAGGGTTGTAGTTGTGTCAATAAGGAAAGCCAAGTGGTTATTTAAAGCGCACAGGAAATTTTTATTCGGTTTCCAAAGTTGGCAAGTGATGAACATAAAAATTCTTTAAGCACTTTTTCCAGACAAAAGAAATACAGGATAATTTCTCCAAATGAAAATGTCCAAACAAAACTCACAGCAGTTTCTATTCTTCACTGCACTGGCTTGACATTTCAAAACAAAAGCATTTGTAAAACTCTTCACAGCTTCCAACCTGCTGTTGCCACGCCCATACAAACAGTTCTAGCTGTTTGGGCCTTCACTGAAGTTCTGCAGTTTTTACTTCTTAAGAGAGAGATTCCTAACCTCTTGTCTTCAGGGTTACTCTTCTCTTTCAACTCTTGAAACTGCTTTAACTTGCAACAGCTTCCTTTTGTATTTCACTGTTTTCTAACACACATTACTATTGTATTTTAGTGCACAGCTCACATTCCATCTCAGAGGTTTCTGACTCAATAACACTTTCTTCAGGGCCTACCTCCATGCTCTCAATTGAGCTACAGCTAGGTGCTCTTTGAAAGTGCTCTGGTAACTTTTCCTTAAGAGTCTTTGCAATGTTAAACAGTCTCTCACACTGCCTGTCCTTGGCTCCTCCAAGCCGGTCTCCTGTGTGTCTCTCCTGCTTAACCTCCCTCCTGAGATACTTCTTGCTGTGCTGAGGCTTCAGGTGTCTGAAAGTCTCCTCTGAGTCAGAGCAAGAACTATTCTGGTGGCACTGCTCATTCCCTGCGTACCTTCCTTGGCTGCCTTTGTAATGGTTCCTCCATTTGCTGCTCTCCTTGGCTGCAAGGGTTTTCCACAGCTTGGCCCCAGATCTCTCCTGTCTGTGCCTCCTGGGAATTGGACTTGAACCTGGGCTAGGGCTTGAACTGCAGCTGCCACTGGTGCTTGCTCCTGCACTCCTCCTGGACCTTCTGCTCACAACTCCTTCCTCCTCCTGCCTCAAACTCAAACTGTGCCTCTCTCTTTTGTTTGTTCTTCCTCTGTTAACCGTTGAGCTGGGCAACTCCCTTCCTAGCTCCTCCCACTTGGACCTCCTACTCCTCTGCAGGGTTGTCCTGTGGTCTGTGATTGGCTTACCTTTGGCTCTGCCCTCTAGGTTTCTTTCAGTGCTTCTAGTATGAAGCCTAGGATTTTGTGCTCCCATCCCCCGCAATGAAAAAAAATCCTTCTTTTTTTTTGTTTTCCCTAGCTGGGCTGCACTCACCTCATCACATTATATACCGCACTATTCGCCATCAGCGCGGTTTACATGGAACAGAAACATCCGACAAGTTGCGTATGTCTGGTCATTACAATTAACAGGATATGGAACTTGGAGAACAGGGTAAACTATATACATAAGAAGTGTATTGAGAAAGGATACTGTTTGGTGTTTTACATTGTTGGGGACGCCTGTTGTGAGGGCTTGCCTGGTTGACTGCTACTGTTGCTGAGGTGCTCGCCACGGATTGGCTCAACGTGCATAATTTACTAATCAACATGAATAAGACAGAAGTATATGTCTCCAGAAACCCATGCTTCACCCCCCCCCCCCCCCAAACACAATTCACATATGGGAGATAGAGGTCAAAAAAGAGGTGAAATACCTAGGCATTATGTTAGACCAGATGCTAAACATGACCACCCACTTGAAATCAGTTGCCAAAGCTGTATACTTCAAATTACATGTAATTCAGCAACTAAGACCTTTGCTAGATGACCACGATTTTAGAACGGTCATACAGATACTAATTACCCTGCAATTGTATCCTCCAAGGTCTACCCAAAAAAACCATTTACCAACTTCAACTAGCCCAAAATCTTGCTGTGCACATCATGACCTCAGAAAACATCCACAAACAGGAACAGAAGTGAGGGGCATCTTGAACAATTTTCAGAAGACTGTGCTTGTGAGAAACTTGCTAAACTTAAAGTAAACATAGAAATGGGACCGGATGGGATACACCCTAGAATACTACGGGAACTTGGGGATGTTATAGCAGCTCCTAACTTTAAAGGAGCTGGTTTTTTCCTTTTTTCTGTTTGAAACAAGTTTAAACATGGAGATCAGTAAGCAGAATGGTTATGCCATCCCTGAGATTTATGGGAAGATTTGATATTGCTCTTCTTTTAATAGGAAGAAATGGATTATTAAACAAAGGTGAAGTATGTCATGAAGGGCCCCTTTTACTAAAGTTCATTAAGCTGTTGACATGGCAATTAGCACATATTAACTGTTATTGCAATGCTGCAGCTTGCCACGTGGGTGGATGTTTGCTAAAATGCATTAATGGTTAAGGAGAGCTTTAGCATGGGGCTGCAGTAGCCACCTGAATATTTCATGTTAACTGCTTAGTACGAGGGGCCAGTTAGGGGTGCATAGTGGGCATTGGCTGCACATTATGATTAGCATGTGGGCAATTAACGAGCGCTCATTGTCAAAGTTGCAGTTACCGCGGGTGTCCTTAATGCCCTCTCAATGGGTGGTATGAAGTGTACCTGCATTAATTGCAACTGCTGTTGCCACATCTTAGGGATGTTTTCAGCTCAGCAACTGTCAGGAATATATCGGGCATATTCCGGATAGTTAGCACCAGAGCATTGTACTTAACTCATGGTAGTTTTTGCTCCTAACGTGCAGTCAGTGAAAAAACGTAGCATGCTCTGATTCCTGAGTTCACTACCAAATGTGGAATGGGGTGAGAAATGGATGGGGACCGGATAGGGACTGTGCCTTACACTTAACGTGCAGCATTATGTCTTAACTGTTAATGCAACAGATAATATGGAGCTGCTAAAGCCACCTCCGTAGCTGGGGAGTGCTTTGGATTTATTTGCAATACATTTAATGCACTATAAATCTTTGTATGGGAAGATGCTCCCAGCAGTTAATTTGTGATACCTGCCAAATTGTAACATATTTTAGTAAGTGGGACCTTAACTTTCCCAGTTAGTTGTGTCCTGGTTGAAATTAATGGTTCTATAAAATAAAGATGCAATAGATGCATCAGCCTTGAGTTGTTAGACGTGGTGTAAGAGTGGAGATTGTTTTCAGGAACATATTTGGGTCTATTCTGTACTGCGAATAGTGGAGATGGACGTCAATCCCTGCTATTCGCCCCTTCCATCCCTGGCAAAAGTCTCCCCATACAAACAAGGAGTTTTTATTGGGAGGCTTAGATGGGGGCAGGAGGGGGCATTGTGGAAGCGGAGTGAGGGTGGGCAGTAGGCAGTCCGCGACCCCGGATGTACAGGGCTGATTCTGAAAGTCGGCCCTGCACATCCGGGGGCCTCAGATCTAGATGGGATTTATTCCACCTTGGAGGTGGAATAAGTCCCGCTGGAGATCAGGGGATGACAGCCCGGGCAGCGGCAGAGAGTTGAGGGAGTGCAGGGGGTTATCTGCAGCCCGACCCTAGCCATGGAAGGCCAGATCGGGGGCTGAGCTGCGGGGAAAGAAGATTGTGGTTGGCGACTAGGGATCGTGACTCCTGAATGGAGCCGCTGTTCCATGGCAACAGCGCGCCACGACACCATAGCTCCATTCAGGAGCCTGACTGAGTTAGCCAGGCAGGGGTCTATACATGCAGGACGATCTGAATCGGGTCCTGGCCGGCACATACAGGCCCTAGACCCAATTCTGATGCTGTGGGGCACATCTAGCCCCTGCGGGATGAGAATCAGGTCTGTCTCTGTGCGTCCCAATTCCGATTGGATGCACAGGGGCCTGGACGCACACATTAGAATGTGCCTCTACGTCTTTAATTGCAAGGATGCAAAGGATGGGATGAGGATATGTTTTGCCAAGGCTGGAATGTGGTAGGAAGGAGGGAGTATTGCTAATATATTGTCCCCTAGTATGATGAGGGATTATTTGATGTCTGAGAGATACTAGGTGATATGTTCCTTTAATGTTCATATTTATTGATTTTAGGCCATTTGAAGTTACCTATGGATTTAGATGGATAGCATCCTTCACTTTTGGCTATTGCCAATTGATAAAGGACACTAGCCAGATATATTTCAACATTTCAGACCTTGCTTTTCATGCTGAACATTTGCAATAGGTATATTACCTTGCAGGAAGTATTGCCCGTCCCTTGGTCTGATCATTCTTTGGAGTATGCAAGAGGTCAGACAATGATGCAACATTTTCTTTTGCCTTTTTTTAGGATTAACAAAGTCAAGTTGGGAAGGAATATATAAGAACAGAGAATCCAAGTATCCCCGGATAGTTGCAAATGATGGATCCCAGCACTGGTTTTGATTGAGTTAGAAGCCTAAAGGAAGAGTAGGAAACTGCTAGCTCAAAAAAGGTAAGCCTAAACAAAACTAGGCACTTCTACATTGTACCTATAAACCAAATTTCATTATGCACAAATATTTACTTAGCGTGCTATATAATACTGTTCTTCACATTATTCAAGGAAGAAAGCATACAGTACAGAGGCATTTCCAGATGTAAAGTAGATATAAATATTCAATTATTGTGGGACTTGCTGAAACTCAAAGGAGGGGATTTTTCACCAGAAGCCACCAGAGCCCAGTCTGAGCCCATGATTTAAGTGCTGAACAGAGTGCATATCATAGTGTCCCTACCCCCCTTTCGCCTATGAAGAAACTAAATATTGAGATGAATTCATGGCTCGTGTCTTTTGCTGCCATTGTTGGCTTGTGATTCTATACAGGCAGTGTTTAGAACTCTTTACGAGGAAGTTGTCATTGTCATTGCACAATGGTGACACCTAGTGGCCATATTTAAGGCCTTAAATTGGAGAATTCCATAAAAAGCACTGGTGCATGGGCTTTGGCTGAGGACTGTCACAGAAATGACTGGGCTTAAAGTGAGCTCAGAAGGGATATAAAATAAGGAAAAGAATTGAAGAATCTCTGGACAGTTGCAAATGAGAGCGACAAGTGGGGGATCCCAGTCCTGGTTTTGATTGAGCTGGAAGCCTAAGGGAACTAGCTCAAAAAAGGATAGGTCTACTACTACTACTAGTACTTATCATTTGTATAGTGCTAAACCAAACTAGGAGTTGACACATTATGGGGCTGATTCTATATGGGGCGCGTGGAAAGTTACATGCTAGTTATGTGTGTAAGTCCTTATTTTAAAGGACTAGCATACGTGAATAGGCACTTATGCATTTAAGTCCTATCTTGTGTACTTTCAGTTTGAGTACACACAGGAGCGGATAGAGGATAATATTATAACATGCGTGTTTCTGAACAATCTAGGTGCGAGCCTTTAAACCTGCTCTAGATAAGCATAACTGATGGCCCTGTTTTATAAAGTGTACCCAGGTGTCACTTTATAAAGTAGGCCCCAGATACAGGGGAGTTAATAAAATTACCATCTGTATTCACCAACCAGTTAGCATTATGCACAAATGTTTGCCTAGAATGCGATATGATGTCATTCTTTATGCTACGCAGTAAAATAAACTTTCTGAAGCATCTCCAGATGTAAAGTCAATATAATCTTAAATTTCTGTGGGACCCACCGGAGCCCAGGCTGAGCCCATGATTTAAGTGTTGAACAGTGTGCATATTCTCATGCCCTGCTCCTGTCTCCCAGCCCCACCCCAGCACTTTTTCATGCCTCTCTCCCATTCCCTCTCCTCCCTGCTTGTATCGGTGAATGGTGGAAGAGAGCTGCACACGCGGAGGGTAATTTTATAGTTAGGTGAATGTGTCTCTCTTCAGGCTTTTTTATAAAGAGAAACAGACGTTTACTTTTCTTTATAAACGAGGGATGAAAGTGTTTGAAAATGTGCATTAAATCTAGGCATGAGAACTAGGGCTGGTGTAAATGGCCATTTATAGAGAACACGTGTAAGTTATAGTGTTATATAACTTACGTGTGTAGATTTGTGCTCTGCCCATGTGTACACCTATATCATAAGTACGGGCCATCGCCCTGATGCAGGCACGTATAGAACAGTGACCGACATGTAAAGGCCTATCCGTGTGCCTAAGTCATTGAAAATGTGACTTATGAACATTAATGGTATATAGCGTCATGCGGTTCCTTATAAAATTACTTCCTATAAAGGACATTTTCTAAGGAGGCATCTAGTGTATGCCTGAAAGTAGGTGCCTACTTATCTTTATAAAATACTGGCGAAAATGCACCTTAATTTAGGGCATGATCACTTATACCAGCCCTAGAACAAATGTAAGGAGTGGCCTAGTGGTTGGGGCAAGGTACTTCAGGCTGGAAGGTTGGGGGTTCAAATCACACTAGAGGACAGCAACCTTGGGCTAGAAGGACTGGAGTTTCTAGTCCCACAGGTGCTCCTTGTGGTCTTGGGTAAGCCACTTAACCCTCCATAGCCCATGTTTCCTGTAAAATAGTTATCTCCGAGTTATAATGCCCTGTTCAATGTAATTTCAGTTTGTTCAATATAAACCACACTGATACAGAATAGTGCAGTATATAAGAAAATGTAAATAAATAAATACCTGATCCTAGATTTATAGAGAAGGCAAGTAAATTATAGTGTTTTATAACTTATGTGTGCAACTTTGTGCCCCGCCCACATTCCACCCATTTTCCACTCTGTGCATGCCCACAGTGAAAGTACACACCATCAGTTGTATTTGCATAATTACAAAATAGGGCACAGAATGAGCACATTCATTCATGCATATAAGTGGACACTTATATGTGTAAATGATTAAAGTCCCCCATTTGCATGCATATTTGTTGCTTAAATCTAGGCAGCTCCTTATAAACGTACCCCCTATTAGACAGAGAGCTGCAGAAGTTATATGCGTAGATAGGAATGTGGGTGAGGGGTTGTCTGGTAAGGAATGGATGATAATGGGGAGTATAGGATGTGCGGTGAGTGAAGAATGGGACATGAGGTATTTAGTGAGTAAAGGGGTGTGTAGGATATAATCCTTCCCCCAACCTCTTCTGCCCTTTCCTCCTTTTCTAAGATCACTGAGGAAGAAACCATATATTTTCTCTAAACTTACTACTTGCCCCTCTGAACCAATACCCAACCATCTACCAAACTCCATCTCATCCACTATTGTCCCTTCTATCTGTCGTATCCTCAACCTATCACTTTCTACCACAACTGTTCCTGCAGCCTTCAAGCATACGGTGATTACACTTCTCCTGAAGAAACCATTCCTTGATCCTACCTGGCCTTTTAATTATTAACCTGTCTTTCTCCTCCCTCTTTATTTCTAAGCTACTTGACCTTACAGTTTACCACCACTGTCTTGACTTTCTCTCCTCTTAATCCCTTCTGGATCCACTGCAATCTGGCTTTTACCCTTTACATTCTACTGAGGCGGCTCTTGCCAAAGTCTCCAGTGACTTGTTTCTCCTCAAGTCCAAGGGCATTTACGGAATCCTCATCCTACTTGACCTTTCTGCTGCTTTGACACTGTTGATCACCACCTTCTTCTCAATATTTAGGAGCTCTGTCCTGTCCTGGTTTTCTTCCTATCTCACCTACCGCACTTTGTGTATGTTCTGGTGGATCCTCCTCTACTGCTCTCCTGTTTTCAGTCGGTGTATCCTAGGGCTCTGTCTTGGGACCTCTCCTTTTTTCTCTCTACATTCAGTCCCTTGGTGCACTCTCCTCCCATGGTTTTCAGTATTTTTATTTATTTTATTTATTTAACAGGTTTTTTATACCGCCTTTTCCTTAAATCAAAGCGGTTACAAAGACATACAAAGGCTAAACATAGGCAAGGGAAGTGAAAGATGGGATACATAACATGGTGAACTATTACAAAAAACACAATATAGAGAGGTTACAATTAATATGAGTTGGTTAGGTGTCATAGCCGTAGTGCTCAATGAAAAGAACAAACTTTAGTTGTTTTCGGAATTCCTTCAGTTCCTCAATTGATCGTAGGTCGGGGGGGGGGGGGGGAGAGAGTTCCATATTAGAGGGGCCGATAAGGAAAGAGCTCTTTGTGAGGTGAGTTTACAGACTTTAGTGTAGCTACTTGGGGTGCTGAGGGTGTCAGCTGTGGTTTTCCTTCTAGGTCTTTTGCTGGTGTTAGGGAATAAGAGGGCTTGGAGACTGATTGCTGAAGTCTTATGTCTGATTTTAAATATATTGATGACCAACTTGTATCTGATACGGAGGCTTATTGGGAGCCAGTGGAGTTCTTTAAGGATTGGGGTGATGTGGGCTTGAGTTGAAGAGCCGGCGATTATTCTGGCAGCTGTGTTCTGAGCCATCTGAAGTGGCTTGAGTGAGTGTTTCGGGATTCCGTTGTAAATAGGGTTACAGAAGTCAAGAATTGGAGTTATTAGAGCCTGACAGACTGAGCGGAAATGTTGTTGGGAGAGAAGGGGCTTCAGGCGTCTAATTATTTTCATTCTGTAGTAAGCGCTTCTAACAGTTTTTCTGATGTGAGATTGAAGGTTGAGTCGCTTGTCAAGGGTTACTCCAAGGTATCTTACTTCGTCCTTTAAAGGTATTGTTGTATTTTTAAATTTAATAAAAGGTGGGGGGCTGAAGTCAGTGTTTCGAGTAATGATGAGAGCCTCTGTCTTGTTATGGTTCATGGCCAGGTTATTGAGCGTAAGCCAGGCAGACATGTTGTCGAGTACCATCTCTATGCTGATGACTCTCAGATCTATCACTCTGCATCTGAAATCTCTCCGGGAATCCAGGCCTGGATCTCTGCCTGCTTATCTAAGATTAGTGCCTGGATGTCTCAACACCATCTGCAGTTGAATATGTCCAAAACTGAGCGCCTTATCTTTCCCCCTAAGCCCACCTCCCCTCTTCCTCCTTTCTTTTGGTGGATAACTCTCTACTTCTCCCTGTTTTCTTGGCTTGCAACCTTGGAGCCATCTTTGACCCCTCCCTCTCCTTCTCCACACACATCCAACAGATAGCTAAAACCTGTCACTTCTTTCTCTATAACACTGGCAAAATTCATCCCTTCCTTTCTGAACATACTACAAAGACCATTTTCAAAAATCTCGTATGAGCATATGATCTTGCAGGAAATAGCAGACACACAGAATATGTGTAGGATGCATGTTGGGTAAGGAATGGTTTATAGGTTCATGGTGGGTGAGGTGATGTAGTGTGTACAATGGGTGAGGGATGTATGAGGCATGTGATCATGATGGTTCTTGTCAGGAGGGAAGACCCAAGAACAATGAGTAGGTGAGGTCCAGAGACAGGTTCTCCACAGGATAGGGCACTCTGGGTCCAGGAGTAACTTGGACAGGGTCCTTTTCCTGCAACAGCCACCTTCCCTTTAGGTTAACTCTTTAAGTTGCTGGTGGCTATCAGGTCTCTGCTGTTCAAACCCACAAATCAGGAATAGAAGACCCCCCAAGGGAGAAAGGAAACACAATTACAGGGCATTCACCAAGGAGAAGCAAATTAGGAGTAAAGGTGAAGCCCAACAGGAACTTGTGCTGATCTAGGGATATCCAACAAGGCAAATCAGGATCTTAAGTGTGACTGGGAGCCAAGCACAAATCGACAAAAAGGTGCAGACCAAAGAGGTGTAGCCAGAGCAAAGTTTACATATGGATCCCAGACAGGAACACGATAATCTACACAAGGAAGTAGTAGACATAAAGCAGGCTAAGGCAGCCAGCCAGGCAAGTGGAGCCTACTGACACCTGTTGGCTGAAGGTCATAAGCAAGGTTCCTTTGGGAAATGAGTCATTTGTAGGCTGGTGGCAAAATCTCATAGTGATGAGTAAGAGGTGATATTTGGAGTTTGTGATGGGTGAGGGGAAGTAGGCTGAATGGGAGGTGAGGGTCAATGTTGTGGGTATGTGATGGATGAAGAGGTTTGACTGAGTGCAGTGCGCTGGGTATGTATATGTGCTGACAAGCATATGAGTAGCTCACCTACAGAGATAGAAAGACAAGTGAACAAACTCCTTTTATTATATATAGATAGAGAAATAGCAGCATTTAACTCATTAAGGGGTCAATATAGAAGCCTTATTTGTGATTTCCATGTGGAAGTGACATATGCATGTAAATAGTGATTTTAGACAGGGCTGAGTTTACACGTGGATGGCCTTACGACGTAGAAGTTGCAAGGGGATTTCTGGGGGCATAGTTAGGGAATGGCTTGGGCAGGTCAAAAATCAACACGTCTATTCCCTCTTTCATTTAGGGAATACATTTCAGGATTTATTGCTACTTCTTGGCACATTTAGGTTTTCCAAAAATACCAACTTAAACGTGAAAGTGCTGGGTTTCCCCAGCAGATTTTCTCATGTGTAAATTAGCAATATGACTCCTCTAATTCCATGTATTGGTAAGTACATACAGTGGAATCTTGGTTTTCGTGATTAATCCGTTCGAAAAAGTCTGACTAAAACCGAATGTATGAAAACTGAAGCAATATTTCCCATAAGAAATAATGTAAATCCAATTAATCTGTTCCAGACACCCAAAAATATTAACAAAAATACATTTTATAGATAATAACTATATTTTTACATACAGAAAACAATGAGAAATAAATATAAATGACTAATGAAATGGATAAATGAACATTTAACATCACTTTACCTTTACTGAAGACTCTTGTTGGCACATGGAAGACAGTCAATCAGTAAGAGAATCAAAATAAAGAAATTCCCACTTATGGCCACAAGATGGTGCTCCATTTTCAACTGTATGAAAACCGAGACAATGTACAAAACCTGGGACAAAGTCTTGACGAAAAAAGTCAACGAAAACCGAATCGTATGAAAACTAGGGCATACGAAAACCGAGGTTTGACTGTATACACTTCTGCATTGTTTTAGAAAAGATTCCACATTTAGCAAAGCCCTTTCTAAAACTCTACCGGAACTGTGTATGTCATGACCTCGACATCTCAATTCCAATCTCCAAGTTCTATGTGCCTTTACATTCTTGGGGGCTTTTTTAAAACTTTTTTTTTAATAGAACTTTTGCAATAAATGCACAAGATAACTTACTAAAGAGAATGTCAACACACATATTAAAGGAAGCAAAGGAATAAATGAGTATACAGTATTACTTTTCATTAGTGCATCCTGTTAAAGAAGGCCCCAATAAGAACCAGAAACACAGGCGCTAAATGAAAATAAAAGTAAAACTATAAAGTAAAGGAAACAGAACTGAAAGATTTCATACAGTGTGTCTTATCTGGTGTACAGCCTCATACCAACCAATTGCTAGCCTACCATTTCTGGTCAAAGTAATAGAGAAAATAGTACTTTCACAACTGCAAGAATACACAGATGAAAACTACCCACTTGATCCCCAACAATATGGCTTTGGGCCTCAACATGGAGTGGAATCCTTACTCATCACTCTAACCAATAATCTCTCAAAAGGCATCGACAAAATAAACAAAGGATTCATCCTCATTTTCCTGGACATCAAAACCTCCTTTGACTCCATTCCACACAATCTGATCATCCAATGCTTGCAAGCAATCGATCTGAAAGGCACCACGCTTAACACTACAGTAGAAGCCCCAAAGTGCGTCAATTGACACAAATGCATCTTTGAAGTTGTACACCAGCGCCACTGCTAGAACCATGTTAGTCATGTTCCATGACTTTGTTAGCAAGATCAAGATGTTCAAATATGTGCAGCAAAAATTAATGACAGATGCACCACCTAGCGGGAAAATGAATTTATACATAGAAGCCGGATGATGTAAAGGCTGTTAGTATAGCTGGGTTTAAAAAAGGTTTGGACAAGTTCCTAGAGGAAAGGGCCATAAACCATTATTAAGAAGGGATCCAGGATATCAATGCTTGACCCAGTACAAGCTTTGCAGAACCTGTGTCTTTTGGGGAAACTGCTAGGTATGTATGACCTAGATTGACTACTGTTGGAAACAGGATACTGGGCTTGATGGACCTTGGTCTGACCCAGTATGGAATATCTTATGTTCTTATGAAGTCCCAAAGTACGTCAATTGACGTACTTTGGGGCTTCTAGGTATAAATTCATGTTCCTGCTAGGTGGCGCATCTCAATCACCGTTTACAGTTTTACTCCGACATTACAAACAATGAACACATGATGATGTCATGTTATGACGTCACATACTACACGTATTTAACAAATAAGTAACTTCACATTAATTCACATCTGCATTTCTTGCTAAACGCAGTCGTGATAATGTGTCAATTGACGCACTTTGGGGTTTCTAGGTAAAATGCCTTTTGGGGCTTCTAGTGTTAAATGGTTCATCTCATAACTCACAGAGCACCATCTCTGAGTAAAAATGGGCAATGAAACCTCAAAGCCCTATTTACAACAGCAGAGCCAGTTCCCCAAGGCTCTGCTTTATCCTCATTGGTTGGAGGAAGAGGTTGAATAACAATCTGCACCATACTACAAGCACATAACCTACTCTACCATATATAAGCAGACAATATCATGTTTTTTGCTCCTATTAACACCACCAATCCAACCATCGCCCACGTAAAGAAATGCTTCACCTCCATATTAACATGGCTTACTAAACACAACTTGAATATAAATTTCAAAAAAAACTGAAGTCCTATACATCTTCAAGGACACTAACTTCACACCACCTAGTCACATAATGGTTGCTGGAACCCAATTTCAAGTCAAACTGCAAGTAAGCTACTTAGGGATCATCCTTGATCAACACCTCACACATTCCCCTCATATAACAAATGTCAAAAGAACCATCTACCACAAACTCAAGACAGTACAACACCTAAGATCACTCCTGGAGTCAAACAATTTCCGCACAGTTCTTCAATGACTCATATTCCATCATTTTGATTACTGTAACATCATCCTGCAAGGCTTACCTGAATCCACTCTCCAACCATTCCAACTAGCCATGAATACTGCTACACACATACTCTGTAACACTCAAAGGACTGAACATATAACCCCAATACTCAAACTGCACTAGCTGCCCATCAACCAAAGGATAAAACACAAGGCCATCCACACAAACATCAAGCTATTCCATGGATTGTCTTCCACCTACCTACAAGAATTAATACAGAAAACCCCAAATAACAGGTCCAGAAGAACAAACTCTATCAACACATGCCACATACTATCTGTAAACATAAAAACCAACTCCCCAGCATCCAGAAGAGCCTTCTCACTTCGCTGCGGCATTGTGGAACACATTACTAGACCATCCCCATGCAACGAGCAACCACACAGACTTTAAAAAGAACCTAAAAATTAATTTATTCATTGAACATTTCCCTAATGATAATATCTAATCAATGGATCACCAGCCTAGCCATCCCACACCAACCCCCTCTTCCCCTGGTCCTCCCCCCTGCCACCCTCCCCTAGCCAAAACCCACCCTCCTCCCTACCCCCACATGCAGCAAACATGCACCCATCGGATGTACTTATTTTATTTATTTATATGCCAACTAATGTTTAATGTTTATAGCTCTAGTTATGCTTCCACTAAGTCTTCACTGTTACATGTAAGCTAGTTCAATGTATCTCACTAAGCTGTTTATTTTCCATGTAAGCCAACCTGGCCAAGTTTTTATTTGTAAACCACTTAGACTCGTAGATCAGCAGTGTATCAGCACAGTTAAATAAATAAATAAATACAATTCAGTCCTCTATGCAACATAGTAAATTACAAACAAGTAGAATATATAGAAAAATGATTCTAAATGTAGGATGTCTATTATACAGGAATTGTTGTAAGGTGTATTTTTTAATGACTCGATACAATATTTCCTTTCATTTCAAAATACATATAAACAAGGGAAATGCAAACAGAGATTGCATCCTTAGAGCTAATAAGTTGCTTCTTGGCTAGAAAGGATTTTTGCCTCTCCTGCAAAGTTCTAGAAATATCTGAAAAATTTGAAATAGCAAAGCTCAAAAAGTCCACATTTGTAAATCTAAAGGATAGTTTTTGAGTCTAAATCTTATCTGGCTCCAAAACAAGTTACCAATAACATGCTTTGAGAGAACATTTCCAACTGTGAATGTTCTAACAAAGCCATCACATCTAAACTGTCTTCTGAGACAGCTGTTATACTCTCTTCTCTCCTGTTCCTTCCAGGAGGGACACTTGGAATATAGAAGACATAATTGGTGGAAATGATTGAGAAAAAGCCTTCAGGACTTCTCCACCTTAATATATCCAGTAGATAGATAAGATTACTTCTAGGGAAATTTATAAATCCCAAATGCAGGTCACCTCAACTTGTTAAGATATCACCTCAGTTTGATATCTTAACAAGTCGAGGTGACCTGCACAGAGTGGTGGGTACACCCCTAAACAAAGGCATGGGGAGGGGTGACCTGGGCAGATTAGATGGAGCACGCTGGTGTTTATCTGCCATCATATATTATGTTACTATTACAGATTCAGTTTTTTAGTAAAGATTTCAAAAATGTCTAACTTCTGCTGGATATCCTTTAGTTTTTAAGGATCACCCATGTTTTAGACTCCAAACTTGCTACTTTTATCCCCTAGATTTCACATTGTTGCTGACATCCCCTATATGCTGTCTTCCCTAGTAGTCTGATTCAGTACCAAATGAATACAAGAAACAAAAGATGATTCCATCTTTGTTATGGCTGTCCCGATAGCAGTCATTGGACTCATAGAGGTCCTCACCTAAGCAACACTTGCATACGTTGGAAGATCAAGAGAAGCCATCTCCCCATTACCTCCAGGCATTCCCGCATTGGTCTCTGCTATTCGAGCTTCATCAGTACCCCCGCCCAAGCACACTAATTCCCACAGTGTATGGGGTCCTTGTACTTTTGGAGAGTTTTGAGTTTGCAAACTTGAAAAATGCTATTCTCTCTTGTCTACTGTAACTCCAGCAGTCTAACCTAATCCAATCACCTAATTCAATAAGTATGTCAAGTGAATTGATTTCATTGCAAAAGCAAATAAATGACAGCATCGGACAAGTTTAAAAACAAACATTAATAGCATGAAAATGTAAATTGATTTCCTGTGACTTTAAAGGTTAAGCTTGGAGTAGGGAAGTTTAAAAGGCTTAACTTGAGAAGATACTGGGGCCATATTGAATTACTATAAATCTAAATAACAGACTGAAGGAGTCAGGTTTGGATTTCAATCTGTAATTACTGGCTTGAATAAATACTTAAGCATGGCTAAGATCTCTTGAGTCCTTTTTTGCTAATTAACAAAATGACAAGCATGTACATTTTGTCTGTGTTCCCAGACTCTCTTCCGCTTTCAGTATGCTCTGCACAGCTCAAAACCTCTCAGTAGGTGAAATAGTTGTTTATCAACAAAGTAACAAAGCTGTGTGGTTCTGCTTGTCTATAATGTATAAAAAAAATAAATCCTTTCCAAAGGTATACCATCATGATACAATACTTGCTCCTCAAGACTGGGGATCTGTGTCTATCAAACAACTGTTGAAAGAAAGCTGTGGTCACAATGCTCCTCACCAAACATTTGGCAGACCCTACTTGCTCTTCCAGATATCAGCCCATCCTCCTACTCCCTTTCACATCCAAATTGCTTGAACATGCGATTCATCACTGTTGTCTTGACTTTCTTTCCTCTTAAGCCATTCTGGATCTACTAAACATAGAAACATAGAAACATGATGACAGAAAAAGACCACAAGGCCCATCTAGTCTGTCCTTCCATAACAACTACAACAGTCCACTTTTTACCTTTAGAGATCCTCTGTGTTGGTCCCATGCTTTTTTGAATTCAGTTACTGTCCTCATCTCTACCACCTCCACTGGGAGACTATTCCACGGATCCACTACTCTTTCCGTAAAGAAATATTTCTGCATATCACTCCTGAATCTATCTCCCTTCACCCTCATCCCATGTCCCCTCGTAGCAGAACTTGCTTTCAATTGAAAGAGGCTCTCTCCCTGAACATTTATGCCACGGAGGTATTTAAACATCTCAATCATATCACCTCTATACTGCCTTTCCTCTAAGGTGTACATATTAAGATCCTTAAGTCTGTCCTCATATGCTTTATAATGAAGCCCATTAATCATTTTAGTAGCAACCCTCTGCACCGACTCCATCCTGTTCACATCCTTTTGAAGGTGCGGTCTCCAGAATTGCACACCATACTCCAAATGAGGTCGCACCAAAGACTTATACAGAGGCATTATCACCTCCTTTTTTCTGCTAGCCATTCCTCTCCGTATGCACCCAAGCATCCTTCTAGCTTTTGCCGTCGCCTTTTCTACCTGTTTAGCTACTTTAAGATCATCAGACACAACCACGCCTAGGTCCCGCTCTTCTTTAGTGGACAAAAGTACTTCACCTCCTATACTGTATTGCTCCCTTGGATTGCTGCAGCCCAAATGCATGACCTTACATTTTTTAACATTAAATCCCAGCTGCCAAATTCTAGACCATTCTTCAAGTTTAGCTAGATCCCTCCTCATGTTATCTACACCTTCCTGGGTGTCTACTCTATTGCAGATTTTGGTATCATCCGCAAAGAGGCAAACCTACTAAGATCTGGCTTCCATTCTCTACATTCTATAGAAATGTCCTCTTGGCAAAGTCTCCAGTGACTTGTTCCTGGCCAAATGCAAGGATCTTTTTTTTGAAAAATCATTTTTATTATCATTATTATTCAACATAATAACAAACATAACAAATGCAAGGGTGTTCCAACAACCATTCCAGTGCAAACATCTTGATACAATATACACACAAACGTGCTATTCCCAAACTAATACAATGTGTAACTATGTCACCACACCCCCCCCAAATGCCCCCGTCCCTCCTTACCCTCCCCATCCGAACTTTTAATCAACTCCACACCCACACCCACACCCAAACCCAACCCCCCCCCCCAAACCCCCATGCTAGTACACCGAATCCATTCTTCTCTCTGGTGTCCTTCCTTCCAGGGGTCCCCCATCCGCTAAACCCCTCAAACCAACCTCCTCCCCTCCCCCCCTTTCCAGTAGTGGCTAACTTAGAAGCTCAATGGTTAATAGGTTAAGCTGACATCTTCTACTGCCCCCCTTCCCCCTTGGATGTCTGGAAGTGCCCCTAGCCTGGGTCCCCAGGTGTACTGGAATTTTTCCCATTTCCTTTGCCCCAACATCCGGGCTATTCTGTACTCCATATGCATCATTTCTTTCATGAGCTGTTCCCATTCCCTCAACTGTGGGACCAACCCCGACATCCATTGCCTCAGAATACATTGCTTTGCAGCAATGAAGCTTCTCTCACATAGCTTCTTCCGTTTCGCTCCTCCAACTTTATCTGTTTGGGTTAAGTTAAATAAACACCATTCTGGTATGAGTTATCCCTGTCCAGATCATCAACTTCTCCCAGACTCCCTCTCATAAGCTTCGGATTCGTGGACAGGACCAAAACTGATGCAAAAGCATACCTTTATCCCTTTCATAGAGCCTACATGCATCAGTCTTCGAGATCCCCATTCTCGCAGCTAAGTCATCGGGCACGTACGCATGCCAAAGAAATTTATACTGCAATTCTTGAAGCCGCACTGCCTCAGAGATACCTTTCACTCGTGCAAATGCCTGTTGTAGCATATCGACCGTGACTCCGGGCAAACCATCCTGCTGCCATCTCTGCGCTAGGGGAGCCAACGCTGTCAGATCTCCTCCTGGGGAGAGCTCTTCCTTAAGAGTTCGAAGCACTGCATTCTCTTGCATCCTCTCCATTAACCCCCACAAGCTTTGCGGCCTCATCGCCCTCTCACCCTTATTATGCAGACTACTCACATAATGCCGGACTTGCAGGTAAAAATAAAAAGTATTGGTTGACAGATTATACCTCTTACTTAACGCTTGGAATGAAACCATATAGTTCTCTGCCTCCATTCTTAACTGTCCCAAATAATCTATCCCAGCTTTTCTCCAAGTCCTGGGTGCGCCTGTACACATCCATGGTGTAAAGTCCCCATTACCCATCAGAGGAAGGCAATCTGTGGCTCTCCAGTTCCACTTACCCTGTTGACACAGGGCTTTCCAAGCTTTCCGAATGGCCCCCGAAATATTGCGACTCCTTCCAAGCCAACGGTAGGTCGATCTCTGTTTTATGTAATAAGTATACCCTATGCCATGGTCCTGACATCTGATCAATCAGATCTAAAGGCGTTTGCTCACCTATCATGCAAGGGCCGTGCCAGATACACTAAATTGTACCTCCTCAAGGAGGGCAAGTCCGCACCCCCCTCTTCCCCGCTCTTCATGAGCACTGAGAGTGCAATACGTGCTCTCCGCCCCCGCCACACAAATTTACCCAACTGCCACTGCAATATCAGCAAGTCCTTCCGCCGCAACCATATCAGAAGCTGCCTTAAGAGGTAGAGCCAGCGCGGCAGTTCTATCATTTTTACAAGTGCTATTCGACCCATAAGAGAAACGGGGAGATCTCTCCACTTTTTCAATCTGTCTGTAGTCTTGTCTATCATTGGCCCCACATTAACCTCGTACAACTGCTTTGAAGTGTCTGGAATTTGAATGCCCAGGTAGCGAATTTGCCCCTGCGCCCAGCTTAATGGGAACTCACCCTGCCAATTCCCCCGTATGCGGCCACCCACGTCTAATACTACCAATTTACTTCTGTTCACCTGCAGCCCTGAAAATCGCCCAAACCGTTCAATGTGTTGCAGCGCTACTTCCAACGACCTCTGGGGACTACGAAGACACAGTAGCATGTTGTCTGCGAAAGCACTCACCTTGATCCCTCCCCCTGTCCATTCAATGCCCTCTATCACCTCAGAGTCGATAATCGATCTCAATAGAGGTTCTAACTGAAGCACGAAGAGCAGTGGGGACAAAAGGCACCCCTGTCTCATGCCCCTTTGCAGCGAAAAGGGCTGCGATCTTTCTCCCCCACTGACCACTATTGCCAGCTGGTCCATATATAGCACTTGTATCCACTGTAAGTATTGCCCTTGGAATCCAAATCTGCGCAGTGACGCAAACATATAACTCCAAGGGACCCTATCAAAAGCCTTCTCTGCGTCCCAGCTTACCAGGAGTAGTGGGTCCTGCTCCAACTGACATTTTTCCATCCCCAGCAGCACTCTGCTAATATTCACGAAGGCCTCTCTACCCTTTACACAACCTGACTGATGAGGCCCCACTAGCCCCGGGAGAAAACGCTGAAGCCTGTGCGCCAACATGGAGGCGAGGACCTTCAGGTCATAGTTGATTAAAGGCCGGATCTTCTGGGTCTTTTCCAGGCTTACGGATAAGGGTAATGATCGCAGTCCTCATTTTCCTTGGAAAACATCCCGTCTCCAATGCTTCCCCATAGACTGCTGCCAGCGTTGGAGTAACCTGGGCAGACAGCATTTTATAAAACTCCGTCCCATATCCATCTGGGCCCGGTGTCTTGTGCAGCACCCCTTTCTGAATTACTCTCTGTATCTCTTCTCCTGTAATCGGTTGGTTCAGCTCCAGTTGCTACGCCTCTGATAACACCGGGAGCCGTACTTTGTCTAAAAATGCTTTTGCCTGGCCCACATTCTCCCCTTCCAGTGTATACAGCTCCTCATAAAACTTTTGAAAGACCCGTACAATTTGCCCCACCTCAATTTTTTTTCCCCCTTTACTGTCCCGAATAACAGCTACCCCTCTAGGGCCCATCCGTTCTCTCACTAATCTAGCCAGATGTTTGCCCGTTCGGTCCCCATAGCGAAAGAATTGGTGTCTATAATATTGCATAGAGTGGATAGCTCTCTCCTGCAACACCCCATTCAGCTGCTTTTGGATTTCAATATAATTTTTAATGCCTCCTCGATTCCGTAGTGCTGTGGCCTTTGCCTCATGCATTTCCCTTGATAATCTGAACAAATCTTCATTTAGTATCTGTCTCTCAGCCGATACATATGCTATGATATGGCCACGAAGCTCTGCCTTCCCTGCTTCCCAGAATACTGCCGCCGTGCTTGCCTGTTCCTCATTAAAACGCAAATATTCTTCCCAATGCCGTGCTAGATAATGTTGAAATTCCGGCTTTCTCTACATATAGCTCAGAAAAGACCACTTACTACTTACCCCTCCAATCCAATCTCACCATAGCATGATCAGAAATGACTATAGATTCTATCTCTACATTCACCACTTTTCCAAAGAATTGTCTGGACACAAGTACATCGATCCGAGACCACGACTGGTGAGCTCGGGATAGATGCGTGTAGTCTCTTTGTCCCTGATGCAAGACTCTCCATGAATCCACCACCCCTCCCATGTTACAGAGATACCCCACACCCTTCTTGGTCCACCTTCCCATTTTCTGTGGCTGCGATCTATCTAAGTCAGGGTCGTGTGGGCAGTTGAAGTCTCCTCCGATTATCAGAGGTATCTTCGGGACCCCCATGATTTTTGCTAAAATCCGCTGAAAAAACTGATGGTCATAGACATTAGGCGCATATATGTTGCCTAGGTAAAGTTCCTCTCCTTGAAGTCGAGCGTGCAAAAACAGAAGTCTACCCATTGGGTCTACCTCCTCATCCAGGATCTCACAGGAAACACTTTTGTGCACCAATATCGCCACTCCCCGTTTCCGTCCCCCAGACAATGCAGCAATTACTTGGCCCATCCAGTCTCTCCGCAACTTGCTATGTTCCCGTGCATTTAAGTGCGTCTCCTGCAGCAATGCTATTTGTGCCTTCTCGCACTTTAAAGCCTGCAATATTTTAGTGCATTTCACAGGCGAACTCACCCCACCCACGTTCCAAGACACTATCCGCAGATCATGTCTTATCTCTAATTTTTAGTTTAATATGCTTTTGCAACCGCAGCACTGCTTCAACTCTTGCCCAGGGTTGCCCAGCCTCAACCCCAGACCTCAGTTCAACCCGTCCATTGTAATACCCTCTAAGATGTAACGCCAGCTTAGCACCTTCTACTGAACCCGCCTTTCTCGAGACTGCCCTCTTCATTTTTGCCTGTTTCTCCCACCCCCCTTTCCCCCACCCCTCCCCCTCCCCCTCCCCCCACCTCTCCTTCCCCCCTCTCCCTCCTCCCTCCCCCCCTCTAAACACCTTAAAATCAATTTAATGCATGCCCTCAGCCTTTACTTGCTGAGGCCTGAGCAACCACATTAGATGCTGCAGGGCTGCCTCAGCCTATCCCCCCTCCCTCCTTTGCTGTACCCCGTTACTGAATCAAATATAACCGATTACCCCCAGAGTAATATTCCCCTGATCCCCAATGCACACTCATCAATTCACATATTAAGGTCTCCTACTAGAGTCCGCTCTGCAAACAAGGTCTGTTCCTGTTGACTGCATACCGCTCCAGGAACCAGCCCAAGTGATATCTGCTTGCCTCCTATGCAGTCCAAGTTAGCACTTTGGCTGTAACTGCTGCCTTTCCACGTGGCGTCCGCATCCACACCGAGGTCAGGCTTGCTCTGGCTCCTCGCTGCTGCTGCTACTCCCAAGCCGCTCCATGAACTGTTTTGCCTCCATCGCCGTCTCAAATGTAAAGTTTTTCCCCTGACTGGAGACTCGCAGTACTGCCGGAAAGGCCAACGCGAATCGCATCCCGTGTTTAAACAACTCCGTGCATACAGGGGATAATTTTTTACGCCTTGCCGCTACCATCGCAGAGTAATCTTGAAACAGCAAAATCCGTTGATTGTCCAGCTTTAGTTCACCTTTCTTTTGGTAAGCCTGCAGAACCTGCATTTTGTATTGGAAGTTGAGCATTCTTAGGATCACCACTCATGGCCTGTTCCAGCCCTCTCATCGCACTCCCAGCTGGTGCGCTCTCTCTATGGTGAAATGGCCTCTCAATGCTTCTAGGCCAAGCTCCTCTGGCAAACATTTTTCCAAAAACGGGAGCAGTGCACACTCTGTTGTCGTTTCTGGTAATCCCACAATCCTTAAATTGTTCCTTCGCAATCTGTTCTCCAGATTGTCTACTTTTTGTTGCAAGGTTTCCAAAAGTAGCTTTTGCTCCTTTCTCTCCCTCTCCTGCCTGCCCTTGCCATCTTCAATGCATGCCACTCGATGCTCTAATTCTTCAACTCTCCTTCCAAACTCTGTCAGTGTTTCCCCAACTCCTTCAAGTTTCTGCATTATTAAATTGAATTTGGGGTCTAAAAGCTTCACCACCTCTTTTGCCAGCTCTTCTGAGGTAGAGTCTGTGCTTTCAACCCCTGGCGATGGTGGCTGGAGCATCGCAGAAGATGTGGGCCCCATCTTGGCCGACCTCTCACGCTCTTTTTTCGCCGGTAAAGGCATCTTTCGCTTCCAATTTGTCTCCCCACTCACCAAGTGCCACTCTATGGGCTCTTTTTCAGAAGTTGATGGACTTTGTGCGCAAAAGGGGTGATAATAGAGCAGATTAAATCCCGAGGCAGCCCCGGAGCAAGCGAGGCACGTCCTCACTCACTCATGCATCACGTGGACTCCCCCATCCAAGGATCTTTACTCGATCCTCATCCTTCTTGACCTATTTGAAGCTTTTGGCACTGTTGATTATCATCATCTCCTTGATACCCTGTTCTCACTTGGATTTAAGAACTCTGATCTGTCCTAGATCTTCTTATCTCTCCCATCACACTTTTAGTCTATGTTCCAGTGGAACTTCCTCCACTTCCACCCTGCTTCCTGTTGGTGTACCTCAGGGCTCTGTCTTGGGACCTCTCCTTTTCTCATTCTATATTTATTTTCTTGGTGTCTTGATTTTCTCCCATGGTGGTCAATACCATTTTTATGCTGACTGCTGTCAGATTTACCTCTCTGCACCTGAAATCTACCCAGGAATCCAGGCGTGTATCTCATCCTCCTTGTCTGATGTTGCTGCCTGGATGTCCTGCCACCACCTGATCATAGCCAAGATGGAGATCCTTATCTTTCCCGTGAAACCCACCTCAGCCCTTCCTCTTTTCTCTCTTTATGTGGGTAACATTATCATCCTCCTTGTGTCCTCTGATCATAACTAAGGGGCATCTTTGACTTCTCTCTCTTTCTCTGCACACATCCAACAGATGGCTAAAACCTCCTGTTTCTTTCTCTGTAACATCAGCAAAATTCATCCCTTCCATTTTGAACATACTACCAAAAACGTGATCCATTCTCTAATCCCCTCCTGTTTAGACTATTGCAACCAGCTCCTTGCTGGCCTTCCCCAGAATAATCTCTTTCCCCTTCAATCCATTCAAACATCAGCTGCATGACTAATCTTCTGCCATTGTCTCTGCACCCATGTAACCCTTCCTTTTAAGTCACTTCATTAGTTCCCTTTACATTTCCACATCCAGTTCAAACATCTCCTATTAACCTGAAGTGCATTCATTCTGTAGCTCATCGTTATCTTTCCTCTATTATCTCTCCCTACACCCCTCCTCGGGAACTCTGCTCATCAGGCAAGTCATTTTTGTCCGCTTCTCTTCCACTGCCAGACTTCATGATTCCACCTTTCTGCACCATATGCCTGAATCGGTACATCAGGATCCATCTCTGGTACATTTCAATTCCAGGCTACAAATCCAGCTCTTTGAGTCTGCTTTTGGATCCTAACCCACTTATTCTACTATTTACTACCCATGTGTGTTGCAAACATTCCATCTTAGTTCTATCCTAGTCTCCTGTTTGTTGTGTTTGCCAGTCTTTAATTTATTTTTATTTATTTATTTAACAGCTTTTATATACCGCACTTTTGATATCAGCGCGGTTTACATTTTAACAAATTTTGTACTTAAACATAAAACAAATGTTAAGTTTACAGAGAACAGGGAGTAAAAACATGGATAACAGGGATTAACAATTAACAGATATTTTTAAATATTTACAATAGGTTCTTAAATGCTCGAGCTCTAAAGGTAGGGTTTGTGAGGCTTGGTCTAGATCGAGTGGTAAGGTTTCGGGAGCTTATTTGACTAGCCGTGATCAAAGGTCTGTGTGGGAGGGGGGTCAGTATATTGTGAGAAGTGTTGTAGGAAGAGGTGTGTTTTTATGGATTTTCTGAACTGGGACAGGTCTTTTTGTGATCTAATACTAGGTGGAAGCGTGTTCCAGCATCTAGGGGCGAAGGAAGAGAATGCTCTTAAAATGGTTGTTTGAGTGAGTTTTTTGCTGTCATTTGGGACTGTTAGCATGTTCTCTGTTACAGAACGTCTAGATCTGGTGTTCTGTGTGTGTTGGAGGAGATCAGATAAGGAGGATGATGATGAGATATGGTGGAATGCTTTGAAGGTCAGGATGAGAGCTTTGTATAAAGTCCTGCAAGTTAGTTAATACAGGACAACAAAGTCTTACAGGTCTTTAGCAAGGTAGCAATAACCTGCGTCAAATCGCCCTCTCTTCTCAACCATGCCCTTTCAAAAGACAGGCAATAAGTGAGAATTGATCCACCTGAGGCATGAGAATTGAACCCTGCAAGATCAAGTTGTCCACTGTCGGCAGACACCATGGTGCTAACGCTAGTAATGAAAGCAGATCTACATACTATGGTCTACGCAACCAATTTGGAGCAATCAAGATCACTCAACTGCAGTGCACTTCTATTCTCTGAAAAAGATGCCTAATCAAGAGTCAAGGAGGGAACATGTACAGGAGACCCCCCCCCCTACTGGCCAACACTGCGCTAGAGCGTCAAAATCTGACACTCTCTTTCTCTTCGCCTGCTGAAGAAGTGACTCACCTTGGTGTTCACGGAGGAAGTCGTCACATCCATAATCTGTTCACCCCAGCAAAGAGCTCTTGTGAAACAGAGGGATTCAGTTCCCACTCCCCCAGATCCAGCCATTGTCAACTGAGGTAGTCTGCCTGCACATCTTCCTTTCCGGCCACATGCTGCTGCTGCTGCTACTACTACTACTACTACTGAGCACATGCACCACTGAAAGAGCCAGGAGATTATCCTCCAATCACAGCAGCAGCCAGGGCCGGATTTACCCATACGCCATGGCGTAGGGCCCACAGCCGGCAGGGGCCCACAAAAAAAGAACCAGGTATTTTTTTTTAAACACACACAATTAAAAAAAAAAAAAAAAAAAAAATAGATTGTAAATTCCTTGGAGCAGCTTGCACATGCCTTGTAGCACTATACAAGTGATTAGCAAAAGTAGCAGGATGAGGCCTTTTGATGAACCTATGGAGGGGAAAGGAGGCCAGTCAAGACGACACAACCCAGTTTATTTTGTATATTAGGAGGAGGTGAAATACCTCCTGTTAACTGGTTTACAGTGAGAGTTGGTTAGCTCATTTTCATTCTTTCTATTGAGTTCAAACTACTTATTTTATGAGTAGAAATGTTAAAGGAAAAACAAAACTAGAAAACAATAAGAAAATCAGCAATATAACTCACTGTGAGAAGTTAGTAATATCAGATCTTGTGAAAACAATCTCCAAATAATAATATCATGCATATACAGTAGACTGACATTCTTGATTTTAAATCTTGTCATATTTTAGATACAAGGCAGAAATGAGGAAAACAGCTAAGAAAAAACTAAAAGGAGCAGCTGCAAAGTTTAAAGATTTACATCAAGCATGGATGTTTAAAAATACTATCTTGGAAGCCCAGACCAGTTGTATTGCACACTTTAAGAAAAGTGGAAGGAAGTCCCAAAAACTGCCAGCATGGTTTAAAGGTAAGATCAGAGAGGCTGTTGTAGCCAAAAAAGCATCTTTCAGGAAATGTAAAAAGGAGCCAAATGATGAAAACTGGAAACAACATAAGCACTAGTAAGTTAGATGCAAGGCATTGATAAAGCAGGCAAAGAAAGAATTTGAAAAAAAGCTTGCTGTGGAAGCAAAAACGCATAATAAAAACTTTTCCTTGAAAAAAGAAAGCAACACATTCCTAGGCTATGTAATTTAAGAAATATCAACTTTGCAGCAAAACTTGTAGCCTGGAATTCTAATACCAACTCCTGAAACTGCACACTGGACCAGCATGGTGTTAATATAAATGTATATTCTGCAAAAAACAAAGGAGATGCATGATGCTTGCACATCAAGGAACAAAAAGACAAGTGGAAAACTGCAGCACTGTTTATAGCATTTTATCATGGTGTCATAAACTGCAATATGGTTCTTGCTTTGTAATTTTGAACATAAAGAGGGTCTTTTACTAAATGCCGCTAAGGTTTTGCACTTAACGAGCATTACCAACAACCATTAAGTGCAAAGCCTTCATGTTAGTCATCAGGATCATGATTGGTAGGTTCTTGGCAGCTAACATGCGACTGGGTACCATAATGATTTGTAAAGTAACGTGGGTGCACTTAAAGGGCACCCATAGAGGAGCTGTTATGTGAACCTACACTAAGTTCCACGTTACCTTCACTCACATGCTAATATGTTCTCCACACCCATGCTCTGCTGTTAACCCATCCACTGTACACATTAGCGCATGAGTACCAGTTAACATGCATTTTAGTGGACAGTAGCCAGCATGCTCACATGTTAAGCAGCCAGTTACCACTTGCTAAAACATGTGTTAACTGGTTAGTGGTATTTAGTAAAAAGGCACCATAGTCTGCATCCACAGAAAACCCCCTCCCCCTGACAGTGCAGTGTAGAATTAGGAATTAGAAACAAACCCTCATACAGAGTACACTACCTAACAGACAGAAAACCCCTGACGTAGTGAAGAGAGGCCCCTTGATAATAACTTTTTTGTTGGAGCTATCATTCAAAAGAAGGAGGAATTAGATCCACCTCTCGCCGTGATAGCTCCTTTTATTAGTTTCAAAAACAGTGTAGTAATTTAAAACACTTAGTTGCAGGAAAACTTTAGCTTCCAAATAGAATTCATCATGAGCTTGAAAATGCCACAGAATCTATTATGAATGACGTGGCACATTTCGGGTCAGAAAACACCATGACCCTGCATCAGGTTGAACAAGATGCCTGCAGCAATTGTAGCTTCAATGACCAAAAGAAAACGGAGCCACTCAGCTTTTATACGAACTGGCGTGTGACGTAAATGCTGATGAAAATGACAACCACTGCCCAGGACCAATCAAAAACCTGAGAATGTTTGCTATAACCCAACGGACAGGGAGGAACCCTACAAATAAGGGAATCCCTTGTCTATACTGGTTAGATGAATCAAATTCCTTAAGATAACGAATCAAATGATGCTCTACCACTCCAAATAGATACATCTAGGAGAACATGCATCTCGACTCTGTACGAAAAATCTCACGGCACCTATGGTTGAGCATTGCTTGCAAAGCATACACTCGTTTGATCAGCTTCGCTGGCGAGTTGTGGACAGTGTCCCGTTGAACCCCAGGAGCGGCGATCGGGTCTCCAGATTGCAGAAGTTGGATCAACAGTGGATCTACACATTAGGAACAGTTTCCCCTTCAGGTTTAAATACTGCACTGTCTCTCCAATTAGCTGTTATTTATCAACCCCCTGACAAGTCCACCTCTACCTTTCTCTCTGACTTTGACTCATAGCTTTCCATCTTTCTGGATTCATCTTCCCCCTCTCTTATTCTTGGGAATTTAAACATTCATGTTGATAACTCCTCTGATCCTTATGTTTTAAAGCTCCTCTCCCTTACCTCATCATTCAAACTCCAGCTTTGCTCTACTCCCACTGCCTTGACCTTGTATTCTTCTCTAATTGCTTACCCTCAAACTTCTGTATCTCACTTCTTCTCTTATCAGGCCATCACCTGCTAAGCTTCACTCTTCATCATTCACCGCCTCAATCTTTCTCCTCCAATCTCTTTAGAAATCTCAACCACCTCACCCTTCACTCTTCATCATTCACCGCCTCAACCTTTCTCCTCCAATCTCTTTAGAAATCTTCATGCTATTGACCTGTTGGCTGTCTCCTCCACTGTCACATCACCTCTTTCTTTCACTATGTCATCTGAGGCAATAGCTTCCTATAACACTACACTTACCTCTGCTCTGTATTATCTTGTTCTGCCCATGCCATGTTCTATGAGGCATAGTGTACCTCAACTCTGGCTGTCTTCCACTACCAGATATCTACATTCCTGCGCCTGTTCAGCTGAGCGTTCTTGGCTCAAATTCTACACCCTTGCAGACTTTCTACACTTCAAATTCATGCTTGTCTTTTTCCAATCAGCCATAGCACTCACCAAACAAGACTATTATTTCAATCCGACTAACTCTTTTGCCTCTGACCCTCACCATCTCTTTACAACTCTCAAGGGAGACCCTAGGTGTCGCATGAGCAAGTAAGAGGTGTCTCGGCTTGCTCCGGGGCTGCCCTGCTATTAATCGGCAATTTTTAACAAATTCACCCCAGGGAATTTAGTGGAAAATACCTTTGGGTGACAGACAGTGATCGGGTGAAAGGAATTGCGGGCAAGACAGGTTGAACATGCCTCCACCGCTGAGGAAAGAGCAAGAGAAAGGCCAGAAGACGGGAGCTGTTGCAACAACGGGGCTGGCAGCAAATATGGTGGCGCTGCGCTCACCGGGAGGTGAGAGTGTGGACTCTGGGCCTGAGGAGCTTGCGCGTGAAGTGGCGAAGCTCCTAGAGCCTAAATTCGACCTGATTTTGAGCAAGTTGGAGACAATGGCAGAGACGCTCACGGAGTGTACACACAGAGTGGATGAGCTGGAACATTGGGTAGCGGAGCTTGAGGATGGAGAGGGCAAGCAGGGCCGGGAAATGGACTGACTGCGTCAGAAGGTGGATGCCTTACTGGAAAAAGTTGATGACTTGGAAAATCGTTCTAGGAGGAACAATGTGAGAATTGTAGGAGTCCCGGAGTCTAAAACGGATGCTATGTTGCTGGACTTGGTAGAGACATGGTTGCCGCAAGAGCTGGGACTAGCAGAGTTAGTTGGCAAACTGAAAGTGGAGCGGGTACATCGGCTGGGGCCTAGGGCTGAGAATCGCCAAAGGCCCAGAGTGATTATTGCGAGGATCTTACATTTCCAGCATAAGTGGCTTTTGTTACAGGCCTTTCGCAAGAAGCGGGACCTAACTTTGGACAATCAAACAGTTCTCCTGTTTCAGGACTACTCCCATTGCGGCGAAGCGGAAAGAGTTCTCCCCATTGTGTGCGGCCCTATTCAAAAAGCATGCGCGCTTTAATCTCGCCTTTCTGGTGGTGCTGCGTGTGCACCACGAGGGGAAGCAGCATGGGATGCCGGGGAGGATGGGAGGGTGGTGGGGGTTGAGGGGGTTGAGGGGGTAGTGGGGGTAGTGCGGGAAGAGAAGAAGGGGGGGGGGCAACAGTGGGAGGGAGATAGGACAGGGAGATAGGGGGCTGGGTGTGGGTTTGTTTAGGGGACCTACTACGTGGTGGCCTAATGGAAAGGAGCGGGGGGAGGATCCGAGAGCCAGAGATGGGCGGCTCTTGGTCTGGCAATCTTTAGCTGTGGGAGTTGTTAAGGTGAGTAAGGGAATAGGGGTTAATGGGGACTGATTTGGGCTTTACTTCTTGGAATGTTGGTGGCCTGGGCACCCCTATAAAACGTACCAAAGTACTACAGGCCTTGAAAACAGCAGGAGCTCAGGTGGCATTCTTACAGGAGACTCATTTAAGTGCGCGAGAACATGCCAAGCTAAAAAGGTCATGGGTGGGGCAGGTCTGTGCTGTGGAGGTGGTTGGGGGTCGGAGGAGAGGGGTTGCACTTCTGTTCCATAAGGGTCTTACAGTGGAGATACTGAGTGAGGATAGTGATCCTTTGGGGCGTTATCTTTGGGTGCATCTGAAGATCAATGGGGAACAATTGGTTTTAGGCAATGTGTACACTCCCAATATATATAATCATGGGTTCTTCGAGGCCTTGGTCCGGAAATTAGGCAGCCTACCTAAAGTATCGGTAATTTTAGCTGGGGATTTTAATTGTCCCCATGACCAGGTACTGGATAAGTCATCCCCGACGCATGGAGCAGGAGGTTGGGCGTCATGGGGAATGAACTATCTATGTCAGATGGGGGGGGGGGGCTTCTAGATGTCTGGAGGATCCTACATGGGGGAGAGAGGGACTATACACATCTGTCGCGAGCCCACCAGACGTGGTCTCGAATTGATTACATATTAGTGAGGCAAACGGATTTTGGTAGAGTGCGGAGGGCGGACATTAGTCAGATCTTGGTCTCCGATCATGCCATGGTGAGTATGGCTTGGGTAGGGCGCCGTGCTTTGCGGGGTAAATGGTCTTTCCCTAGGCACTTATGGCATCGAAGTGAATTTCAGGAATATGTGCGTGCCAAGTGGCGGGAGTTCCTTGAGAATAATGAGGGGAGTGTGTCTTCCGTGACCACCTTGTGGGAAGTGGGGAAGGCGGTAGTCTGAGGACAGGTGATTGCATTTGTGGTTCGCAAGAAGAAGAGAGTGAATGAAGATCTGGTGAGATTAACACATGAGCTTCAAGGGAAGAAGCAGGATTCTCTGCGTACTCCGGGAGGGAAGGTGCTATAGGAGTATATTGCTTTGCAGAGAAAAATAAACAACCTCCTCCAAGAGACGGCAATTTACGATATACAGTACTATAGGCATCCGTTTTTTCGGTTTGGAAATCGCTCGGGCAAGCTGTTGGCGAGACTGGTATGGAAATGGAATGGTACTAATTTGGTAGTGCAGATCCACAATGAGAAGGGAGAGATGAGGACAGAGCCCACGGACATAGCGGAAGTGTTTAAAGGCTTTTATAATAGGTTGTATACCCCAGAACAAGAGGATAAGGAACAGGAGAGGGCCTTCTTAGACAGTGTGGAGTTGTGTCAGATGACACGCCGCAGGAGAGGGAGTTGTTAAATCAGCCTATCTTTGGGGTAGAGATTCAGAAGGTCATCAGGGCGGGGAAGGTGCATAAAGCACCGGGACCGGATGGCTACGGTGTGGAGTTTTATAAGATACTGGAGCTACAGGTAGTGCCTACCTTGGTTGCGGTGTATGCGGAAGTTTTGGATACGGGAAAATTTCTGAGGGACATGCGGATGGCTTCCATCTCGCTGATACACAAGGTAGGGAAGGATCCGGAAGACACCGCATCCTATAGGCCTATTTCGCTCATTAATTTTGATATGAAAATTCTTGCATCGGTGCTTGCTACGCAAGCACAGGACGTATTGTCTCGGATCATTGGGCAGTATCAGGCGGGCTTTGTACGGGGGAGAGTGGCTGCTAGGAATATTGTTCATGTTTTATTGAGCATGGAGAGATGTCTTCAACAGCACAGACCATTACTGTTGGCTAGTTTAGATGCCGAGAAGGCCTTCGACCGAGTCTCGTGGGATTATATGTTTGAAACGCTGCGGCGATTTGGCTTCGCGGGGCGGTTTGTAGATTGGGTGCGTGTGTTGTACGCCAAACCGAGGGCATTTATTTCGGTGGGGGGAGTGAATTTGGCGCCGTTTTGTCTGCAGAGGGGGACCCGGCAGGGGTGCCCCTTGTCTCCGCTCCTTTTTATACTGCATTTGGAGCCTCTTTTGGTGAAGTTGATGTATCAGGAGGGAGTGACAGGTGTGGATTGGAAGGCTAGTGAATTGAAAGTTAGTGCGTTCGCAGATGATATGCTGCTATGTTTGACGAATCCGCAGGTGTCACTGATCCGGGCTTTACAAGTGATTGAGGAGTTTGGTGCCTTTTCTGGGTTGAAGATAAACAAAGCTAAGTCTTTAGGGCTTGATGTGGGTGGGACCTGCCGGCGGTCTTGGAGTGGGGCCTTTCCATTAATGTGGGCGGAGGGGCAGATCCGTTATTTGGGTATCCAGATCCCTGAGCAGCTAGGTCAGTTGTACCAAGCAAATATCTCGGTGCTGATGGCAGGAATGGTTGGTCGTCTACGGAGATGGAAGGATCTGCCGTTGTCGCTGAGTGGCAGAATAGCGTTGTTCAATATGGTGGAGTTCCCCTGCTGGGCCTATATTCTACGCCATCTCCCTGTGTGGTTGCTGCAAAGGGATGTGGAGCGACTGGGCAGCCATTTGTCCCGGTTTCTGTGGCGGGGTCAGCGAGCTAGGATAGCCTTAGGCACTTTGATGCAACCAAGGGGAAGTGGCGGTGCTGGGTTGTTATCGGTTCGGCGATACAATATGGTGTGCTGGTTGCGGGCCCTGCGGGACATGGTGGAGGGTACGTCAGAGGTAATTCTTTTGAGTATTATTGATGAGGTGGTGGCTCCGCAGCATAGAATGGTGATGACGTATGTCGAGAGGGGGAAACTTCCTGCGGCCTGCAGACAGTCGGGCTTCTGGAGTGTGCTCCGGATGGCCTGGAAAATGCTTTGCAGTTATCATGGAGGTCGAGGGAGCTTGACAGACTGTATCCCATTGGGAGGGAATCTGGCGTTCCTCCCGGGACTGCGGGCTGCTGTGGCAAAAGAGTGGGTGGCCAAGGTACGTGGGGCATCTCCGTATGGAGGAGGGTGTAGAGGTGGATTTGTTTTCCTCCTTGCGGGAGAGATATAATTTGGAACCCCGGGATTTGTACTTCTATTTCCAGGCCCGTGATTATGTGAGTATGCTGCGGAGGGGTCAGGAGGGGTTGTTGGCGAGGGGAGGAATGTTGGAGCTGTTTGGTGCTTTAGAAGGGAAGATCATGACAGGAACTTTAGATCAGGTCTTGTTTCCAGAAGGGGACCAGGTCAGTTTGAGAGCGCTAGCGGAGAAATGGCGGAAGGATGGGGGTGATGCAGGGGCCAGAGTGGCGCCTGAGAGGGGCCTTCGCTGAGATCAAGACTATTTCAGAAACAATTCAGCTGCAGGAAATTCAATATAAGTTCCTCTGGAGGGCGTACGTGCATAATGTGTGGGCGGCCAAGGTGGGTCTGGCAGAGACAGATGTGTGTAGCCTCTGCAAGGTAGAGAGGGGGGGGGGGGGTTGGCTCACAGATTTTGGTTTTGCACCCGAATACAGAAGCTGTGGATGGGAGTGGGATGTTTGTTGGGGGGGGGGGGTTGCGGGTTTAGGTGGAGATGACCCTGGAATGGTGTCTTTTTGGATCTTATGAGGGAGTGCAACCCCTGGGGGGGAGTGCGCGTAAGCTTTGTGCAAAAGCGTTTGTCACTGTGAAGCTGTGCATACTGCGGAATTGGTTGAAAGATACTGCGCCTGAGATTGGGGAGTGGGAACGGGCTATGGGAAATTTGATGGAAATGGAGCAGCGTACTGCCCGGCTGTTAGCAGGCAATGCTTGGGAGTGGTTCCTCACTGTGTGGAAACCCTTACGAGATAAGGCCCCCGGGACTGTGGGTGGAGGAGGGTGAGAGTATAGGCTACTTGGGTACAGGTTGAGGGGGGGAGGAAGTTTGGTGAGGGGCGGGAAGGGGGTGGGGGTGGGAGGGGCTGACGGGAGTGGGGTTAGTTCTTAGGTTTGCAGGGAGGTCAGTGGGGAGGGCAAGGGGAGGGTGAGTTTGGACGATCTTTGTATGGTGGGATTGAGTTGCTTTTTGCTCACTGTGTATGGTGGTGGTGTAGGGGAGGGGATTGTGGGGAGGCTCCTGTTGTATTTGTGGTTGTTGTTGTGGTTTGAAATACACTCAGTTTGAACCAATAATAACAATAAAAATGATTTTACCTACAACTCTCAAATCTCTCCTCAAGGTGCCCTCCCTTTCTGCCCAAACCCTGGCACACTACTTCCATGTTAAAATCCACAAGATCACACTCCAATTCCCCACGAAGTCAGCTACTTCCCCTCTTTACTCCCCCCCCCCAGCTCTGCTACCCTTTCTTCCTTTTTTTATGATCTCTAAACTCACTACCTGCTACTCTGATCCTATTTTCACCCATCTCTTTTGCTCCATCTCTTCAACTGTATTCCCTTCCATCTCATATTCTCAACCTATCACTCTCCACTGCAACTTTCCCTGCAGCCTTCAAGCAGGCTGTGGTCACCCCTCTCCTCAAAAAACCCTCACTAGACCCTACCTGTCCTTCCCATTTCCCTCTTTCCCTTTGTTTCTAAACTACTGGATCATGTAGTGCACTATCATTGCCTCAACTTTCTTTCCTCTCAAGCCCTTCTGGATCCTCTACAATCTGGCTTTCATCCTTTATATTCTACTGAAACAGCTCTTGCCAATGTCTCTAGTGACCTGTTCCTGGCAAAATCCAAGGGCCTTTACTCAATCCTCATCCTTCTTCACCTTTCTGCTACTTTTGACACTGTTGACAACCACCTTCTCCTTGATACCTTGTCCTCACTTCGTTTTAAGGACTCTGTGCTATCCTGGTTCTCTTTGTATCTCTCCCATTACTCTTTCAGTGTTTGTTCTGCTATCCTGCTCTCAGTTGGTGTACCCGAAGGATCTGTCTTGGGTCCACTCCTTTTCTCTCTACATATCCAGTCCCTTGGTGAACTCATCTCTTTCTATGGCTTTCAGTACTATCTTTATGCTGATGACTCCCAGATCTACCTCTCTACACCTGAAATCTCTCCAGCAATTCAAACCTAGATCTCTGCCTGTCTTTGCTGCTTGGATGTCTCACTGCCGCTTGAAACTGAACATGGCCAAAACTGAGCTTCTTATTTTTCCCCCTAAATCCTCCTCTTCCCTTCCTCCTTTCTCAGTCTCTGTGGATAGCTCTCTATTCCTCCCTGTCTCCTCAGCTCACAACCTTGGGGTCGTTTTTGACTTTCTTCTCTCCTTCTCCACACACATCCAACTGATAGCTGAATCCTGCCATTTGTTTCTCTGTAATATCAACAAACCTTGCCCATTCCTTTCTGAACACACTACCAAGACACTTCTCCACTCCTCAGTCATCTCCCATCTAAATATTGTAACCTACTCCTTATTGGTCTCTTTCTGAATCATCTCTCTCCCCTTCAATCTGTTCAACACTCTGCTGCCCAGTTCATCTTTCGCCAGCCTTGTCATGCTCATATTACCCCTCTCCTCAAGTCACTTCATTGGCTTCCTATTCGTTTCTGCATCCAGTTCAAACTTCTCCTGATCACTTGTAAATGCATCCACTGCAGCTTCTCACTACCTTTCCTCTCCCTACACCCCTCCTCGGGAACTCCGCTCTTCTGGAAAATCACTTCTATCTGTGCCCTTTTCTTCTATTGCTAACTTTAGACTTCACTCCTTTCACCTTGCTGCTCCTTTTACCTGGAATAAACTACCTGAGTCTGTACATCAGGTGCCTTCTCTGATCCCTTTCAAATCCAGGCTGAAATCTCACCTCTTCACTGCTTCTTTCGGATCTTGACTCACCTGATCTCCTTTGTGTTTCCTTACCATTCCCCCTAACTATATCACATGTCTACAGCTATTATGCTGTCTGTCTTGTCTAGATTGTAAGCTCTGATGAGAAGGAACCGTCTTTTACATGTGTCTGTGCAGATGGTGCTATATAAATGTTCAGTAGTAGTAGTCTCTCTAGTAGTCTCCTAGGCCCATATGTAGTATCTCCTCTCCATCTTCCCAGTCCCTTCCCCTATGTCTAACAGCTCCCATTGGTTTCCCTAGTCCTCTACCGCTAGTGTGTCCGGCACCTCCTATCTCTCTTCTCTCTCCAAACCGCATGGTCCTTGCATTGCCTCTCCAGCCTCCAACCCTTGTTTCTGCAGTTTGCTTACCATCGCATTCATCTTCCTCCCTGCCACAGGCATTGACACAACTGCTACAGCATTGCCACAGGCTGGTGGCCACAGCTTTGTTAAAAAAGTATACAAAGAATCACGACAACCACTGGGATCGCAAATACAAAACTATAACTTTTCAATTTGGCAACAAAATGAAAGACTGTATCAAATCGTAGATACAAACTAACCTGTGTGTGGCGTTTGGGATTTCAATAAGGCCTCAGCGGAGGGACCTGGCTGCTGCTGAGTTTCCACAGCAATCACTTCAAAGCCCAGGTTGAAACTCTCGAATTTATCTTTCATTAGTCATTAGTTAAGAGGTTTTTTTTATTTTTTTGAAATGCATTTAAAAAGTAAATAAACCACTTAACTGACAAAAGGAAATCCTCCAAACACTAAATCCGAGTTTGGATGGCCTTACAGTACGGTTTATAGGAAATTCGGAGAGAGGCTGTTGGCGAAAGTCTTTAACCTGCCCCAGGAGGGGGAGAAATTAGTGGACATGATGGGGTGGGCTAGTATCTCTCTCATTCCTAAGGAAGGGAAGGACCCACAAGCATGTGCATCCTACGGCCGATCTCCCTGCTGAATCTTGATGCAAAATTGTTAGCTAAAATCCTAGCCACAAACCTTAATAAAATCATATTGAGTCATGTGTCAGGATTAACAGTAGATGCTCCGATTTTTTTTCCCGATCCTTGACATCAGAACCCTTGGCAGCATGCATCAGGATGAGCATAGAAATACAGGGGATTAGTGTGAGGGGGGGGGGGCGGGATTACCGGGTGTCCCCCTTTGCAGGTTATATCATTCTGCCAGTGACACAGCCACAGATCTCACTACTTTTTATAAGGTGGGAGTTGAGTGAGTATGGCAGACTCTCAGGCTTTTGACTGAACTAGATCAAATCTGAGATACTGAGCCTCACAGTCCTGGAGAGGCAGAAGGAGTGGCTCCAGCATACCCTCCCCTTTAGGTATCTGGGGATGCAGTTGGGGTGATGGCACTGTGCTCTCTGAGACAAACTACAGACAGCTGGTAGGGAGGTCAATAGCCTTTTAAGACAGTGAGTGCAAGGCTATTGACCTGGCTCAACCACATCACAGTGATAAAAATGATGTTAGTGCCGCGTTTCCTATTTTTGTTTGAGGCTCTACCAGTAGAGGCTCTACCCACTAGTGCTCAAATTGGTGCAACATAAAATTGAATGGCTGGCTTGGGGGGATGGGCACCCAGTGTGGCACATAGGATACTTCATAGCACAAGGGGGAGGAGGAACTGGGGTTTCTTGACCTCTAGCACTATTTTGTTGCCACTCAGCTCAAGGGAGCCTATTCTTGGTTGCGTGAACCTAAGCAACAATAGGTTGAATTAGAACGGGCATCTCTTCTGGAGGGAGGGTGGGTCTTTGGAGGAGATATTACGAAGAGGGATTGAGCAAGGGATAGCAAACCCATATGTCTGACATACGCTAGACATGTGGTGCTGTTATTGGCGGGAGTTGCTAGCTTGGAAATGTCTCCACCTGTTTCCAAGAACGGGAGGACCCACGCTCCCAAGTTCTGACTAGATGGGCAAATAGCGGTTTGAGCCAGGTGTATCAATTGTTTAAATAACCCGGAGAAGCTGTGGCCACTTGTGGGGCTACGGGACTTATATAAGCTTGAGGGGTGTGACTATTTCTCTTAAGTGCAGATTCACATTTTTCAATGCAAAGGACAGTGAAAACAAATCTGCTTAAAGCGAGGATGTGGTTCGAGATCCCTTAGGATGCCTGGGAGGAAGCATTTGCTGTCTCGATTCTATGGGGGCTCAATTTAGAGGAAGCACATAAGTTATGATATATGTTACAATGGGAGAATGACCTCGGGATGGTGTGGGGGGAGGAAGAATGGGATCGTCTGATTCAGCATATCATGAAACTCTCAATGGTAGCTAATCTCAAAGAAAATAAGGTGCAACACTAATGGTACCTTATGCTGGAGAGGTTGCATAAAGTGGGGGTGTTGTCATCTAGTGCATGCTGATGTCAATGTGGGGCAAAAGGGACGTTATACCACATGTGGTGGGAATGTAGGGAAGTACAGAGTTACTGGAGCAAGGTGGCTTCCATTACTGAAGAAATGCTGGAGATAGTCGTATCCAGACGTCCAGAGTTCCTGATGCTTCACCAGAATATCAACATGATGCCTGGGTGGAAGCAGGGCATGGTACACCATTGTAAAGTTTATTTAACAGTTTTTCTATATTGCTTTATCCTATGGTCAAAGCGGTTTACATTGTAACAGAACATTTTATATTAAAGAGAGAATTCAACTTGGAGGTAACAGTTATACATTTATTAGGGTGTCATGTCTGGAGGGTGGTGGGCTGGGGGTGGGGGATTGGGGGGAACTTAAGGGCAAGGGAGGGGATGGGACAGAAGGTGAGACGTGGAGGTTTAGGCTATGTTCCTGGGAAGCAGTCTTTGAAGATGTAAGTCTTGAGGGCTTCTTGAAGGAAATCATATCACTAGTGATCCTTAGTTTGTCAGGCATAGAATTCTGTATGTACAGAGCATAAAGAGAGAAGGCTCTCTTGGATGTGGTAGCACTGTTTTTCATAAAATTGGTGGTATGTGCCGCATGTTCCTCGATCTAGTTTGTTGTTTTCTGTTGGAGGTGTGGTGATGAGGAGTTGTTAAGAACTTTGAAGGTTGTGAGGATAGATTTGAATTTTATGCATTCTATTATTGGGAGTCAATGCAGTTGTTTGAGAAAAGGTATAATATGTTACCTTTTTTTTGCGTTGAAAGGATTCATGCAGCTGTGTTGAGTGCAAGTTGGAGAGGGTGGATGGTTGAGTACGGTATGCCTTGAAAGATGATATTACTATAGTCAAAGAGGAGAAAGATGGTTGCTTGGAGGACTGAGTGGAAGTCATGGTCGGTCAGTAAAGGTTTGAGGTGCTTGATTGTTTTGGGCTTAAAGTATGTGCTCTGGGTAATATTTTGTATGTGTGCTGTGAAAGTGAGGTTTTGATCCAGTGTAACTCTGAGGTATTGTATATCTTGCTTCACTTGGAATTGGGTGCCATCAATAGCTATAGTTGCTGTGAGATATGAGTTAGTAGCTCATTGGAATAGGCTGCAATTGTCAGGGGTCACTGATTCTGGTGGCGACTAGCCACTTTGTACTCGATGTATAGATTGACTGCACTTAAATGAGGCCACATGGAAGCGGTTACCACCCAGTGAGCAGGGGTGTGGTGCTGGTTGCAGCATAGAGGGGAGTGGGACTGGGAAGAAGCTGGTTTATTTATTTTATTTTTTTATTTAACAGGTTTTTCTATATCGCTTTATCATTTCAGTCAAAGCAGTTTACATTGTAACTTAAACTTGGTAATGTACATTAAACAGGGACATTGATAACCTGGATTTTTCTGAGATAATGGAGGGTTAAGTTACTGGGGGGGGGGGAATGGGGCAGGAGGGGGTTGAGGGCAGCACTCTAGTGCCTTAATACAGTTGGCAAAAAGAGCGGGGGAGGGAGGGCAGAAAGGAGAAGGTGGGGGAGGGAGGGAGGGAAAGGGGTATGTGTTTGTACTGCTACTGTTTGGGAGGAGAGTTCATTATGGCTCTGATTCTGTAAGGCCCATCAGGTCATGCAGCTTCGCTATCCACCGTCACCATATGCCACCTCCTGCCCCCCTGCATGCACAGAGCTGCTGTGTGTGCTGCAGGGGATGCGGGCAGCACAGGGGTGCGAAGTGGCCAGAGCATGGGTGGGACTGACCCCCAGACATACAGAGCCAATTCTGGTGATGGCCCTGAATGTCTGGGAATCACTGGGGGGACAGCGAGCTTATTCCACCAGGTGAAATAAGCACTGACTGCCCTCCCCCAGATCGGCCAGCGTGCCCCCCAGTGGCGATGGAGGAGAGCGGGGGGAGTCACCACTGCCTGATCCGGTTCCTGGCTTCCCCCGTTGGGGTCAAGAGACAGGGAAACAGGGGGTCTAAGGCAGTGGGCAGATTGAGCCACAGGGAAGACATCCCATGGCGATGCAGAGGCACAATGGGTCATCTCCCAGGACCCGATTCTGCACCAATGGGACCATCTTGCTCCCGCAGAATCTGATCCTAATGGGCCCGTCCTAGTCGGGGCCATCCAGATGGCCCGGACATGCCCCTTCTAGGATTTTGCTCTATGTGGGCTATTTGTGCCTTCTCTCTGCCACAACTAACTTCCCCGCTGGTTGTGCAGGAAAGTTAGATGGGGGCCGGGTAGGGGCAGATTTGACAGAGTCTGGGCAGTCGCAGGCCCTGAATGCACAGGGCCGATTCTAATGTCGGCCCTCTACGTCCAGGATCGGTGACACGTGTGGGGAAGTTATTCCACCTCCAAGGATGTTTTTAAAGTGTGTGCCCAGGGCGTGGATGGAGTAGGGAGGGCCAGGGGACATTCCCCGCATCCCGACCTTGGCCTTAGGAGGCCAGATCGAGGATCAGGCTGCAGGGAATACACTTTATTTTGCGGGGGCCAGCATCGTGGCTCTTCAATAGATCTGCAGTCCTGGCTTGCACGTGCAGGACTGTTCGCAATTCTGATCCCGCGGGGCTAGACATGCTCCGCGGGATCAGAATAGTGATCCCCTCTGTATTCCTGGTTCAGACCAGATGTACAGAAGGGATCGACATCCGGGACGGACTCGTGCCCTATGTGAATATGTTTTTGCCCTATTTTGTATTTGTAAAAGTTTAATAAATATTTCAAGTTTAAAAAAAATATGTCTTTCATCAAGAACTTTGGTTTCATATTGTGCATTCATCAGTTTTTCTATCCAAGCTCTTATAAAGGATGATTCCTTGATTGAGAATGCATAAATCTCTGCATAGCACAGATAGCAGCATATTTAATTACTAGGTGATAGCTGATTACTTCACTAGATATGTCCAAGTGCATTAGAGAGGTGGAGAGTTTCACAGTGACAAAGGTACTTGGGAACAATCTCATTTCCCATTTTGAGTCTGTGGTGAAATGTATTTTTGTTCCTAACTTAAAATAAGATGTAATCTTAAAATTGTGTAGATCTACAAGGAGAAAAAAAACTGAAATCAAGAGACTGTCATTGCCTCATCTAATAAGAACATGGGCCTTTGTAGTCCACAAAAAATGATTTCTCAGAAATGGAATACAGTATACTCTGTCACCAGGAGAGCAGAGAGAGCCATAGAAAAGATAAGGTAAGTTTTATCAGCTCAATCTTGTGAGCTGAATGCATCTGTGCAGAAAGATCACTGCTGAGGTACGTGATCTGAATTCTAAACACTGTCCGGTTTTTCACTGTCTCCTCAATATCTGGGGTGACAAACAGCGCCTTTATCAATATTAAACAAAGTCTCAGTTCCGCAATGTTTCTCAGCCTCGTTGGTGATTGAATACCTGGAGATATGCTCCCTCTGGCATTATATCTGATGCAGAAAAATTTAATTTGGGCCAGCTTGAGGTGGGTGGGGGGGGGGGGGGAGGGATGTGGATGAGGGATTATTCAGTACTGCTGCACAAAAAATGACCTCTGTCGTTTTTCTTTTTACACCAGACTGAACTTTGCAGGCTCATGTGAATAAAATAGTTTTGAAGGAAAAGCAGGCCAAATGTGAAGAGTTTTCACTGAACGACAGCACAATATTGCTACACCAAAAAAGGTGGCTTTAGCTTGAGCAAAGTAGTTTCTTTGGGGCATGTTTATTAAGTTCTGCACCGGTAACTAGTGCAGGGCTGCGTGCTATCTGTAGGAGGCAAGAACAGCCGCTCTCCTGCACTTATAGAAACACGATGGCACATAAAGACCACACAGCCTATCTAGTCTGCCCTTCCATACCAACGACTAAGCTTTACAATCCCTTTTTATTCCTTTTGAGATTGTCTGTCTTTCCCCCAACCTTCTTGAATTCAGATACAGTCCTTGTCTCTACTCTCTCCACTGGGAGACTGTTTTGTGGCTTGGATCCTTGAAAAGACTCCTGGTTTTATTTATTGCATGCTTATCTGCTGCTACAGTTTCACACATTTACCACTCTTTCCATAAAGAAATAGTTCCGCATATTGCTCCTGAGTCTATCCCCTTTCATCTTCAACCTATGCAGAGCTTTCAAATGAGGGGCGCTCCTCCTGGGTCTTTATGACATGGAGACTGTGGCGAAGATTTAAGTGGAAGGCCCCCAAGAAAACTTTTGTTGAGGCCCCCTCTATTGTCGTCTCCCTCCTCCAGCGCTGGCATTAGTGGCAGTAGCAAGGTGATCCACGCTCCCACAGCGGTGGTAGCAACAGTAGCGGTGGCAAACTTATTTACATTTGTTTGCCATGCTGCCTCTGTGCCTTGTGGTGCAACTGTTATCAGGAGCTAACAGTCGAGCCTGGAAGAGAGGCAGCGTGACAAACAAATATAAGTGTTGACCTGCTGCCGTGTGGGCCCCTTCTTGCTTGGGCCCCCACGCATTGTGGGAGCTGCTTGGGTGGAATTTATGCTGCTACGCAGAGATATTTAATCATCTCAATAAAAATCTACAAATTTATTGGGCTCCTAAATCAGATATATCTGATGAGCATTCAGCAGTGGATATCCTCAAATATGGATGTGCCCAAGCAACAAATATTCAGTCATTCTTTGAATGTTTTGGACTTTTTCCATTTTTCAACATTCTTTTCAAGTCAATTCATGCATTTGTTTTGCTAGAATGTTTTTAATTTGTTTTAAAGCTTTTTAAAATACACGGATTGATTGTACATGCCAACTTATTATATTACAGTGCATTAAATCAACTTCCCATGCATTAAGCGGCATGTTTACTAAAATGTGCTGTTAATGCGTATTGAGGCCTATTTTTTAGCACTGAGCCAGGGCTGGATCCATGCTAAGTGAAGAGAGCTTCCTGGCATGTCTCTGTGCAGATAGCTTTGTGTATTACTTTGTGTTGCTTTAGCACAATATAAACCCTGTGCTGTTTGCGCACTTTAGTAAACATGCTTCTAAATTCTTTAAGGTGTTCTAAAGAACCAAATGCCCAACCAGTCCTGAAAAACAGTTCTGATTGTGTATTTTAAGGACTTAAGTTTCTACCTCTGAGCTAGACCTGTCTATTAGAAAAGAAGTTACTCCTGTTAGCACAGCAAATGCAATAATGGGGTATCAGTTACCATATTCCATTGAAAACTGAACTAGTAGGGGCATGTTTACTAAAGTGCAGTCGTTTTTTGCCCTAACGTGCATTGTGAGTCAAAATCAATGTGCATTAGGTTCAACGGCACTGTGGTAATTGTCAGAGACATGTCCAGCACGTACCCAACAGTTAACACGCAGCATGCGCTCAGGCCCTTGGCAATTTCAGTAGGTACAGTGGCTTTCCTCAGGGTAAAGCGGTTATGCAGTGGATGTTTGTTATATATAGCGGTTCTCAAACTGGATTGTAGGATTTTGGCAGGAAATTTTTATTTTGGGCAGGAAAGGTTGTTGGAGAAAAGGTAGGACATTTTGAATTTTAGCTGGAAATTTGAATATGATAACATAATGACATTTTGTCTAACAGCAACATTATTCCAGTATTGGGAAAAGTACTATGCCCAAAGAGAAGGCATAGCAATGGGCTCCCCTCTCTTCCCAATTATAACAAACGTTTTATGGAGTCTCTTGAATACACCCTACTGGACAATGCCAAGCTCAAACACAAACTCTGGGTCCGTTATGCAGATGACACATATATCATTTGACCCCATGTGTCTTATCAATAGATGAACCTTCCTTCCAAAGACTTTATTGAGTAACGTATGGTGACATTTTACTTACCAGTTAATGTCATTTCCTTGAGTGCTGCTAGACCCGTCCAGACAAGTGGGTTGTGTTCCCCTAATAGCAGACTGGTGGACACAAAGAACCAATGATAAGCCCAGGCTTCAATGACATCACTCCAATGCCTTTATTCGCCTCAGCCTCCAGAAGCCCCTTCAGAATTCATCCCAAAGCATATGGGAGAAACATGGCAAGCCTCACACAACCTCAACCATGGGCAACAATGAGTGAGCAACAGTAGAGAACTATGTACAGGAAAGCATAAAACATAAGTAGACAATGAGCCTGCAGAGTCAAGTATAAAAATCAGAGCAGACCCAAGGTACCGCAGTAAAAGAACAGAGAAATAGAGTTCCAGGGACAGGCCTGGACTAGTATAGCAGGACTCAAGGAAAGGACATTAACTGGTAAATAAAATGTCACCTTCCATATCAACATGCTAGACCAGTCCAGAATAGTGGGATGTAGCAAAGTTACAACTCCACTGGGTGGGAAGAAGACACAGCAGTTCACAAAACCCTTGAGTCAAAGCCCTCATGTGGACATTAAAGTGGTAATGCTTGACAAAAGTGGAAAGTGATGGCCATGTTGCTGCCCAACGAATGTCTGCAGGGGCTATCGAGCCCCGTTCTGCCCATGAAAATGCCTGCGCTCAGGTAGAATGGGCACGCAAACCCTCCAGAACCAGCCAGTTCCGTAACAGATACGCCGAGGGAAAGGCCTCCTTAATCCAGCACGCCAATATCAACTTAGCCACCATGTCATCCTTCCACAGGCCATAAAATAGACAAAAAGGAATTTGTAACCTTCAAGTACTAGAGAAGCACCCTCCAGATAACCACAAGGCAAAGATTCTTATCCTTCCCCGACCCTACTCCTTAGAGAAGGAGAGCAGGCTTACAACCCGGTTCATGTGAAAGGGAGAAGGCACCTTAGGCAAGAAGAAAGGCACAGGCTGAATGGAAACGGCCTCTTTGAAAAAGACAGATAAGGATCTTAGCAAGACAGAGCCTGCAACTTGGAAATTCGTCTTGCAGAACAAATCACGACCAAAAAGATCATCTTGAGCATCATATCCTTTTAAAATAGCATGCCTCAATGACTCAAAGGGCACTGCCATCAGGGCCCTGAGCACCAGACACAGATCTCAGTAAAAGGGACTGCAGATCAGAGGAGAGGATGCAGATGCAGAACCCCTTAGAGAAAGAGTGAGACGTCCGGGTGCAAGACTAGACTTACCAGACAAAGGACCACAAAAATGGGCCAAAGCTTCTATCTGAACATTCAGAGAGCTAAGGGAATGGCCCTTCTCCAGGCCATCCTGTAGAACGGCCAACAGAGATGGCAGTTTGGCTGCATCAGGAGCCAACTGCTAAGTGCTGCATCATTGCTCAAAAGAGACACCAGATCTGCATGTATACTAGCTTGGTAGACCTCCTGCTGGCTCCAAGAAGATTGGAAACCACCACTAGATTTATTTATTTATTTATTTAGCTGCACTTATATACCGCTTTTCACCGGGTCAAAGCTGCAAGGTGGTAAATTGAAAGGCAATGTCAGGAAATACTTTTTCACTGAAAGGGTGGTGGATGCTTGGAATGCCTTCCTGATGGAGGTGGTGGGGGCAAACACAGTGACGGAATTCAAAGTGGCCTGGGACAGACACAGTGGATCACTTTACAGCAACAAGTCAAAATCAAAATAAACTGAACCATCTAATTTCTCAACAAATAGGGGTGTCCTACATAGAGCGATGGGGGGAGGAGCGGTGGGTTCACCTCTAAACAAAGATATGGGGAGGGGTGAAGACATTGGGAGGGGTGCACCTGCTTCTGGTGGGTGCACTCCTAAACAAAGACATGAGAAGGGGTGCACCTACTCCCAGCACCCCTAAACAAAGACATGGGAATGGGTGCACCTACTCCCTAAAGACATGAGAAGGGGTGCACCTATTCCTGCCATATTGCTGGGCAGACTAGATGGACCATACTGGTCTTTATCTGCCGTCATTTACTATGTTACTATGTTACTATATGTTAGCTGTCTTCTTTCAAGAGCCAAGCCCTAAGCAAGAAGGGAAATGGGTCCTCCAGGATGAACGGTCCCTGCCGTAACAAGACCTGAGACAGAAGCAACCAAAGACAAGGTGCCCACAGGAGCCACATCAAGTCTCTGAATCATGCTCTCCTTGGCCAGTCCAATACCACCAGAATAATCCTGCCCAGGGGCAATCTATATGCCGAATCACATCCCCCACCAAGGGCCATGGAGAAAAAAGGTACAGCTGGTGCTGACTTGACCAAGGCTGGGTCAGGGCATCAACACCCTCTGAAGCCGTCTCAATGTGGTGACTGAAGAAGTGGCAAACCAGCATTAGAATGGATCATCATCAGATCCATTTCGGGGCGACCCCAGCGACTCAGAATCAACTGAAATGCCTCCTGACTCAACTTCCACTCTCCAGGATCCAGAGAACGGTGGTTGAGGAAATCCACTTCCACATTGTCCACCCCAACAATGTGCTGAGCCAACAAGATTAGGAGGATCTTCTCCATCCAGGCAAACAGGAGAGCCATCTCCAGAGCTACCTCAGTACTCCTTGTGTTGCTTTGCTGATTGACATAAGCCACTGCAATGGCATTTTATGAAAACCCTTGAACCACCCAGCCCTCTATCAGAGGCTGGAAATGCAGAAGAGCCAATCTGATGGCCCTCGCCACAAGGTGGTTGACGGACCACACCACTTTCTTGTAGTTTCAACATCCCTAGGCCATATGGTCTTGGCAATGAGCTCCCCAGTCGGAGAGACTGGCTTCCATCATCAGGAGGATCCAGGAGAAAACATTTAGTGGCACACTCTTCCTCAGATGACAGGGCTGCTGCCACCACCACAGGCTGGATGTTATCATCAATGGGAGCATAAGCCTGCACTCAAACTCCTGAGGAGCACAGAGTCAACAAGGGCCACTGGAGCGGTTGCTTGTGAGCACGAGTCCCCAGCACCATCTCTATGGTTGCCGCCATCAATCTGAAGAGAATCCCAGACTCTGGGAGCCTGTGGCACACAGAACAGCACCAGGCAATCCAACAGACTTTGACATTCTCCTCTGCAAGAAAACTCTGTCCACTCAAGAGTTGAAACATGCCCCTGCAAATTCCAGAGACTGAGAAGGCCACAGCTGGCTCTTCCCCAATTGATCAGCCAGCTGAGACTTTCTAAAAAGGACACAGATCCTTTGGTGCTGCAGCATCACAGCCACCATCACCATGACCTGGGAGAACATCTTTGGGGTAGTAGAAAGCCCAAAAAGGAAGGCAGCAAATTGATAGTGAAAGCCAAACATGGCAACATGCAAATACTTTTGCTGATCTGCCCAGATCGGGATATGAAAATATGCCTTGGTGAGATCCAGAGAAGCCAAGAACTTCCCTCAGTGCATTACTTGAATCACAGAGAACAAGGATTCCATCCGGAAGCACAGGACATGCAAGTGCTCGTTGACCCCCTTGAGGTTCTGAATGGGCCAGAAGGAACAATCCTTTTGGAGCAGCAACTTGTCCAAGGTGATCTGCACAGTGGCACTTTTGATTTCAGACACTCAAGGGGAGATGACAAAGGCATCTGGAATGGGATCTTTGCATTCCAGGAAACAGCTGAATTGAATGGTGTCTGGCGCCCAGTGATCCTTTGCAATCCGAGACCATTCCTGAAAGAAAAGACAAAGACTGCCTCCAACTGGAGGAACTAGGGAATGGACCCGAAAACCTTTGTTGTGCAGCCTGGGAGGGTCCTCCTCTAGAAGGGACTGAGTTCTTAGGCCAACACACTCCATGAAAGGACTGAGAACAAGCCCAAAGCCCGGAAAACTGTTTTTCAGAATGGTAATGATGAGTGTCCTGATGCCCCTGGGAATCCAGCCAGCACACCCTTGGTTTATGGGCAAAGATTGACAAGAAGGAGCACCAGCCTGCTTCATAGGCCCTTTGGACCCATCTTTTGGAAGGCGGTAAATTTTGTTTCGCCAGGTCCTTTAAAAGTTTCTCCGAATTGGCTCCAAACAGAAGCTTCCCCTTAAAAACCAGTTGGGCCAACTGGGCTTTGGAAGATGTGTTCACTGCCAAGTGCCAGAGCCAAATCCAACTCCATGAAACCAGCATCAGGGCATCACCCATGTCTACCAAACATACCAGGTCATACATGGCATCAGAAAGGGAGGTCATAGCTGACACCAAAAGAGGAGTAGTATTATGCGGCAGAATAAATTGAATCCACTGGTGCAGGCTTGAGACATCAGACTGGTGTATACCATTAGCTGCAGAATAGCTGCTGCTGTGGTGAAACTGACTCCACAACTACGAATCCATCTTCTGGTCCAGAAATCCTTTTAAAGCCAATCTGCCTTCCACAGTAATGGTAGTCCATCTGGTAACCTCTGTGACCTGTATGTCCATCTTGTCAATGCCAAACCACTCAATGCACTCCTTTTCTGGGAGAGCAGAAATCTTCTTACACACCCTTAACTCTTTAGTCAGGGAGTTGGGAGAGTCCCACTCTGACCGGATCATATTCTTGATCACATCTGGAAATGGGAAGACAGTAGTGGATTTTTGTACTCCTTGAAGGAGCTGGAGTACCTTTGGCTCTTGCTCTGTGCAGGAGCCGAAGTGCTCAAATGAGAGAGTCACCCTCAAAGTGATTGTTCATGAGTGTTTAATCTATCTTTTCCTCTCAATCTTCAGAGAAGAGAAAATCCATCCACCATCTGCTGAAGACAAAGATCAAGGCAGATGAGACCCTGGCAATCAACACCACCAGCTCCTCCTTCTAGAATAGGCGGAACACAGAACATAGAATAGGGGAAACTGCTAGATACGTATGACCTAGATTGGCCACCGTTGGATACTGGGCTTGATGGACCTTGGTCTGACCCAGTATGGCATATCTTATGTTCTTATGTTCTTAACACACCGGCCTCTTCACAGTTTTTTGAAGGTGAGGGTACTGCTACATCCACATCAGAGCCAAGTACTGAGCCATCTGAATCAAGTCAGTCAAAATCTCGGACAGCTCCCAGCTGTTCTCTGTCTCCAGGGGACACCCGTGCCATGGATGCTTAGTCAAAGGCAATTTAATGGAGCTTCCACTCCACATCTGCCCTGCATGAGACTGCACCTGGGGGCACCCAGAGGCCGCAGGGTCTGAATTTCCATGCCAGAAGGACCAGGCCTGTTTGCAAAAAAGAGAGAATTCCAGAGAGGACAATCTGGAGTCTGGAAGCTCTCCTCTCGGAAATGACCCTCCAACACCAGGGGGCACAACTGCCACAGACCCCCTAGAGAACAATAAGTGGCTCACAACACAGTTTCCATATCCTTCGGCCAGCTGGCTATCCTTACCAATAGCACCATCTGTCACCTCCTGCCCTGAGACTAATCGCATCCCTTGGCTGAAAGAGGGGGAACAGGCGCTCCAGGGATGACTCAGAATGTCATGTAAGAAGAACAGAGTCCAGAATCTAGAGAAGAGGCACCTTGTTTGCCACAGGTCAAACAACATTTCCTGGAAAAAGATACAGAGAGATAAGGCAAGTATCACAGCAGCACACGCTAAGGCTGCAGCAGCCTGAAGACGTGTATTACCTGTACTTTTATGTTTATGTTTATTAAAATTTGATATACTGTCCTTCAATAAAATAGCAGGGCAGTTTAAAAATACATTAAAGAAAAGGTGAAAAGAACTCCAAAAAATCATAGGAAAGGGGTGCACATCGATACCAGGTGACAAGAGGGAGGGAGAGAGGCGGGGCAGGAGAGGAAAGTCAGGAGGGAGCAGATATCATTGGCAGGGAACCCAGCTTTTACTACAGCATGCATTGACTGTGTTTTAATTGCAGCATGCATTAACTGTGCTTTTACTGCAATGTGCATTACATGTGCTAGGAGAAAAACATGCATTGGAGCCACTTGGGCACAATACATTTATTTATTTACATTCTCTTATATACCACCCTATTCTGCATCAGTGTGGTTTACATTGAACAGGGCATTATAACTTGGAGATAACTATTTTACAGGGAACATGGGCTATGGAGGGTTAAGTGGCTTGCCCAAGATCACAAGGAGCACCTGTGGGACTAGAAACACCAGTCCTTCTGGCCCAAGGTTGCTGTCCTCTAGTGGGATTTGAACTCCTGACCTTCCAGCCTGAAGTAACTTGCCCCTACCACTAGGCCACTCCTCCACTCCACATGTGCACATGTACAGATCACATGATTCCAGGTACACAAAATAAGAAAACACTATTAATGTGTGTAGAAAATGGTGGGAAACTCCTACACTGCACCAACAGTCATCAGAGGTCTAGCCCAAACAGACAGAACAGAAGCCCCCAACTAGGACAATGATGAGGTCAAGCCTTGGTACTCAACTCCCTGAAAGTCCCAGGCAGAGGATTCCTGCTTGGCTAAGTTCTACTCACATGGTACTTTTTCATTGGCTTTGGCAGCACTGTTTTTAAGGCAGCTAGTAGGCAGATCCCTCCGAGACCTTTCTGCATTCTTCAGGAGAGAGTAAGGGGGAACAGAGAAGGAGGGAGGGGACATTGAGGTTGTGAGAGGCTGCTACACTCTTACAGAGCCTTCCAATTTTGTGACTGCTTAACAGGCTGTTATCATTATCAGAGCATGGATATGAATCAATTTCCCCTTCTGCTATGGCTACCAAAAAGACCACAGTCTAGTGCAGCCTCCCACGTCATATTCAAGTAAGAGATTCATCCCCAAGGTGGTGTTCATGAGCATTTAATGTATCTTTTCCTCTCAATCTTCAGATTTTCTTCAGAGTCCATCCACCATCTTGCTGGAGACAAAGAAATGCTGAAAGGACCTTTAGTGGCTGAGGCGAATAGAGGCATGGGAGTGATGTCATTGAAATCTGGGCTTTTCATTGGTTCTTTATCTCCACCAATCTTCTGGTACATAAGAACATAAGAAATTCCATACTAGGTTAGACCAAGATCCATCAAGACCAGTATCCTGTTTCCACCAGTGGCCAATCCAGGTCACAAGTATCTGGCAGGTTCTCAAAGGATACACGGGTTTCACAATGCTTATCCCGGGATAAGCAGTGGATTTTCTGAGTCCTCCTTAATAATGGTTTATGGATCTTTCCTCCAGGAACCTGTCCAAACCTTTTTTAAACTCAGCTACACTAACAGCTTTTATTACATCCTCCAGTAACAAATTCCAGAGTTTGATTACAAATTGAGTGACAAAAATATTTTATCTTATTGTATAGCTTCATTGCATGCCACTTAGTCTTTCTTTGTTTACTCGTACTAATCTATCATTCTCCCCTTAGCCATCTCTCTTCCAAGTTGAAGAGCCCTAAATTTTTAAGCCTTTCCTCATAAGGGTATCCTTCCATCCCCTTTACTATTTTCGTGGCTCTTCTCTGTAACTTTTCTTATTCTGTTATATACTTTTTAAGATATGGTGACCAGAACTGCACACAATATTCAAGTTTCAGTCACACCATGGAACAATACAGATACATTATAATATCATTGATTTCTTCCTTATGATTCCTAGTATTCTATGTGCTTTCTTGGCCAGGTCTGCACACTGGGCAGAGGGTTTTGACATATTATCCATATTATCAGAGCAATCCCCAACTTGAGCCAGTTCAGAAAGGCCCTTAAACATTTCCTCTTCATCAAATATCTTACAGACAGCTCCGAACCTCAGTCCCACTCGAATAGCGAGCACCTCAACAATAGTAGTAGTCAAACAGGCAAGCCCTCGCAACAGGCGTCCCCAACAATGTAAAACACCAAACAGTATCCTTTCTCATTACACTTCCTATGTATATAGTTTACCCTGTTCTCCAAGTTCCATTTCCTGTTAAATGTAATGACCAGATATATGTAATTTGTCAGATGTTTCTGTTCCATGTAAACCGCGCTGATGGCAAATAGTGCGGTATATAAGAAATGTTAATAAAATAAAATCCACTTTTCCTGGGTGGTGCTTCCTAATGTGGAGCCTTGCATCATGTAACTGTAGTTTGGGTTGTTCTTTTCCTAGAAGCATAATATTATACTTGCCCACATTGAATTTCTTCTGTCATCTGGATGTCCAATCTTCCAGTTTGTAAAGGTGCTCTTGCAATTTTTCACAATCCTCTTGTGTTTTAATAACTTTGAATAATTTTGAGTCATCTACAAATCTGATCACCTCACTCGGTATTCCTATTTTCAGGTCATTTATGAATATATTAAAAAGCAGCAGGCCCAGCACAGATCCCTGGGGTACTCCACTATTCACTTTTCTCCATTAGGAAAATTGGCCATTTAGCCCTACCTTCTGCTTTCTATCTGTTAACCAGTTCTTGATCCACAATAGTACACTGCCTCCTATCCCATGACTTTTTAATTTTGCTAAGAGTCTCTAATGAGGGACCTTGTCAAAGGCTTTCTGAAAGTCCAAATACACTATATCAACCGACTCACCTTTGTCTACCTGTTTATTCGCACCTTCAAAAAAACATAACAGATTAGTAAGACACGACATCCCTTGGCTAAATCCATATGGTTTTTCTCCCATTAAACCATGAGTATCTACATGTTTAGTAATTTTTTTTCTTTATAATAGTTTCTACTATTTTGCCCAGTACTGATGTCGGGCTCACCAGTCTGCAGTTTCCTGGAACACCCCTGGAACCCTTTTTAAAAATTGGGGTTACAGTGGCCATCCTCCAATCTTCAGGTACTACAGATGATTTTAATAATGGTTTGCAGATTACTAATAGTAGGTCTGCAGGGGTATGCCAGTCAAGTGGTGCTGCCGAAGAGATGGTCTCAGCTCAGGCTTCAGGTTTGCAAATTGCTCTATCATCTGGTGTATCTCCCTTGGCTAGGACTAAGACATTTTCTCTTGAGGCTATTTGGGAAGCCACTGTTCATCTCTCCAAGAATATCTCTAAGCGAACTATTGAGTTATCGACTAAAGTTCAATCTAATATGGATTTGATTAAAGAGAACTCTGAAGCCATTGACTCTTTTATAGCAGTTGTTCAAGACCAAGTGGATAAGATTTCATCTTTATCTGACACTAATGCTGCTTTAGATAATGTGGCTGTGAAGTTCAAACTGGAGGCATTGAACAACACATCCAGGGCAGCATATCCGAGGGTATTGAATGTCCAAGAAGCTACAGGTGTCTGTGCTATGGAAATGTTTAAACATTACTTGATGGAAGTTCTTGTCATGAAGGAATTGATGACTCCCCATTTCTAGGGAGTATTATCTCCTATCAGTAAAATAATACCAGATATGGATGTCCTTAATATCACTGCTTTTCTGGAGACATCAGAAGCAGAGATGGATAGCTCTGCAACTTTATTATTAATTTGTGCTTTATCCATGGATTGAAGAAATCTGTAATGTTTTGTAGTTTCTCAATATCTATTTTTCCTGACCTAGCAAGGGAAACCCAGAAGAAATGGCTAGTTTTTGTTGTTGAGACCTGGAATGCTGCAGTTGGGTGCTTTGTTCTATTTTCCAGTTAAATGACTTGGCTTCCTTTAGAAGTTCTAAGCTGACAACATTTCTTCTGGGACCCTATGTGGAGGTGACATAAACCACGCCTTAGTTGTATAACCTTCGTGCCAGCACTATGCCAGCTCATTGTCTGTTTCTCCTTTTCTTTTCTCGGGGTAAGCAGTGGATTTCCTGGGTCCTCTTTAACAATGGTTTATGGACCTTTCCTCCAGGAACTTGTCCAAACCTTTTTTAAACCCAGCTGCTCTAACAGCTTTTACTACATCCTCTGGTAATGAATTGCTGAGTTTGATTGCCTTGTAAGACCTATAATTCAGTTGCTTTAAAATTATTTTTACATATTTTTACCACTCCATCCTTTCTTCTTATCCTGACCTTCCTGAATAATAGCCCAATGTAATTATATCCCAGTTATGGTTCTCGATGAACCACATCACCACCACCACCACTATATCCAAGTTAGCCTCTTCCATTATAGCCTCTAGACCTAGAATCGTATTTCCCGTAATATGGGCATTAGTATGCACAGCTTTCGAAATGTTGCCTTATATTCTCATTTCTAGACAGGTATTTCATGTTTTACTTAACTGAGGGCTTTTACTTGCCTGGGGGCTTGGTTCATCCATCCCCAATGAACACACTTTAAAGCCCTCTTTAGAAGTTTGGCCAGTCTACAGAAGCAACTTTGCCCCTTCTTTAATAGGCGGATGCTATCTCTTTTTAGCAGCCCTTGCAAAATCATCCCATTGTTCAGGAAGCCAAAACATTCAGGATGACACCATCCATGCAGGCGTGCATTCATCTACAGGATGCAAGCTTTTCTGTCTTGGCTTTACCCTCGACAGGGAGGATTGAAGAGAATACCGCCTGTGCGCCTATCTGCTCTACCTTCTTTCCCAGAGCCATGAAGTCACTCTTGATATGTTTGCAGGGATACCTAATAGTAACTATTTTTGCTGTGAGTTTATGAGCAATTGGGGTGTGAACAACCAATTATGAAAATATTAGGACTGTGTAAATGTTTTTTTTTTATGAAGCACTACAATTTTTAAAGAAAATAAGAAAGCCCAAAAACTTTAAAGTCGGGGCCAATGATTGAGTTGAAGAACATATACGACTGTGAGATAACAGCAACTGAGTTTCTCTATTCTGATAGTCTCTCAGAAAATTATTGTGATATTAACTGACTGAACAGCTACATGGTTTAATTAAACTGATTTCACTGCACCGTAGTTCAGAAGGAGTTGATATGTTTCATAATTTTTTCCTTCTGAGTGGGAATAATTTGATTTGTCGAAGGGCCACCTACAGAAATAGCAGATTATATTCAATTTGATTAAACATGTAAATGGTGCTATCTGTCTGGCTGGAGATTCTAATTGCATTCTGTTTCCTGCAAACAGATTAGAATAGATGCTTATGAATAAAAGGTTGCGATGATCTCATTTAAAAGATGTAGGTTTGCTAGATGTTGGTACATGCTACATACGGGTAAAAGGGATTGCTGATACTATTCAGAAGCTATTATAAAGTAGATACATCTTCAGCCCACCAGAGTTGATACGCGCCTTAGAGTGGCCCATAGGGCGGTAGATGAGAACCTGTTCTGTACAGAGCCACCAAAACACCTCCCTCTGCATTCAGAGCCCACCAGCAACACCAGCAGAGTCTTTAAAGCATCCACAGTCCAGGACAGGTACAAAGCAAACCTTCTGTCCTGCAACTAACCTAAGTACACACCCTGCACTGCCCTTTAGTATCATTCTGGAATGCACCTTTCTCACAACCGGTGCATTCCAGAGAACAAGTTGCAACTTCTACTATATCATATACCACAGCTATACTCTCAGCTGCACCACTGCTCCTACATCCTTATTATACTTCTCGTTTCTCATGCAATCACACTTCGGCACATACTATCTCAACAATCATCCTATCATACTTGTATACCAACCACACAACAGACTGCTACCTTTCTGATCAGGCCACAGCCCAGAAACCCCTCCAATCTCTTCAAGATTCACCTTTTACTCAAACATTTTCCTACTGACTCACCCTCCTGCCTCCCTCTCAAAATCCCCATCCTTGTTGACTACATCAGGGACAACAAAATCGACATAACATGCATCACGGAAACCTGGCTGGAAGAATCAGATAACGTTCTCCTAAACCAAATTGCCATACCGGCCTACCAGCTCTTCAATCATCCCAGAACTCACAAAAAAGGAGGAGGAATACTTATTATAGCTACAGTAAGGAGTTCCTGCAATTCAAAACCACACACTTAGCTCTTCCTAGGACCTGGACACCATATCCATTAGCAACCCCTGCCTATCCATCTGCCTGGTATATGTTCCCCCTCCCCCCAAGTGAGGCCCAATGACCTCTCCCCACTCATTGAAGAAGCATGCTGTGAGCATCACAGAAATAAATGGCTCATCCTGCTGGGGAACCTCAACTTACCAACTTTATCAGGCAAACATGCATCCTCTTTCCTACAAGCGATTGAGGCACTGCAGCTTAACGAAATAAGCTCAGATGCAACCCACATGAAGGCTAGAATGCTAGACTTAATATTTACTCCTTCTAACTGGCCTCATCAGCACCTTTCCTCCATGACACAAAACTTATCAGTGCCCTGGTCTGACCACAGAATTCTCATCTTCTTCCTACCAAACAGCACCAATCACCCGCAAACACGCCTTCTCCTGCACAGGCACGGAGATTTCAGACGTTCGACAGAGACTCATTCATTGGCACAATCCAGCCACTAACACAAGTGGATCCAGCACAAAATAACCCATGCAGCCTTGATGATTTTATCGCCCAATGGAACTCACTCATTTTATCATATGCCCCCGGGTCTCACAGCATACCCAGAATGAAAAGATCGTACCTAGTACAATGGTTTACTCCAGAGCTTATATCAATGAAAAATAAGCTTAGAAGGCTTGAGCGCAAGTAGAGACATCACAAGAGCCCAGGTACCCATTTAGCATATACCAAAACCCTAGCAGACTACTGCACCCTCACTATGCTGAAGAAGAAGGAACATTATACCAAGCTAATCAACGCCTCTCTAAACTGAGAATTATTTGACATTGCCCAACATTTCATCAAAACACCCTCTACTACAAAGACCACCACATCCATTTCACCAACAGAAATGGCCGAATACCTACAAGCTAAACAGGCACACTCTTCATCAACAGCCACACCACCTAGCTATGAAACCAACTTTACCAATGACCCAGACACAAGGACCTGGTCAATTAGCCCCCTATCTGCCAAGCAACTGGAAGACATCATATCAAACCTCAACAGTACCACATCACCATTGGACCCTTGCCCATTCTCATGGATTAAAATAATCAGACAGGAGCTCATGCCAGTCACTCTACACATTGTCCAGTCATCACTTACTGTGGGTGACATGCAAGCAAGCGTCCATCAGACCATTAATAAAATCCTACACACACAACCCAGCTATACTCTCTTCTTATAGACCCATCTGAAGCATCCTCTCCCTTGCCAAAATCATTCAGAAGGTAGTTCAGCTACAAACACAGGAATTCATGGACTCCCACTCCCCACTCGATGAGCATCAGCATGGCTTTAAATCTTGTCACAGCACCAAAACCCTACTGACTTTTCTCCTCAATTCATTAATCGAAGGCACAGAGAAAACCACACAAGGGTTCGTCCTAGTATTCCTGGACATATCTGCAGCCTTCAACTCTGTCATACACACTCAGCTTATATCATGCTCCATGCAACTGGCCCAAGAGACAAGACATACAGTGGTTAGAATAGAATCACCGACCTCGAGCCCATTCGAGCTTCTCCAGAGCCTACCACAGAGTTCAGCACTATCTTCTTTGCTATTTGACATCTTCATCCAACCCCTCTGCAATTCAGAGCTACAAAATCCTCTATTACCTGCATGCCGACAACATCCTCATCTACACACCTTTCTCCACCAGCAACCCCGACTACTCTATAATCAGCAGATGCCTAGAGGCAGTTACACATTGGCTCAGACTCCACAATCTGCTCATTAACTCTAATAAGCAGAAGTCCTTCACATAATTAAGTACCCCTCCTTCTCTCCTCCAGCCACAGTAAAGCTTGCAAACATAACATTGCAAGTAAAGCAACAAGTAAAATACCTGGACATAACACTGGACCAAAACCTGAACTTCAAAGCCCACATTAAGCATGTTACCAGAGCAACATATTATTGCATCAAGACTCTGTGGAACCTCCAACCCTTGCTTGACCACAATGACTTCAGAAATGTCTGCCAAGCCCTCATCACCCCCATCTTTGACTATGCCAACATTATCTATCAGGGTCTCCTGAAATCCACACTATAGCCTCTACAGCTTGCACAGAATGTTGCTGCCAGAATCATCACGGGTACCAACCATCACTCTCACATAACACCCATATTAAAGCAATTACTCTGGCTCCCCATGCATATTTCCCACACCAACACTTCCACTTCCAACAGAACCTTCTGCTTTTACACACCAACCATCTGGAACTCGCTTTCCCCAGACATTTGCTCACTCACAGACATAGAGGACTTTCACCGCACATTGAAAGCATTTCTTTTCCTGGAGCACTTTAGTTCAGATACCTAGCCACCCTCTCACGTCAACTGCTCACACCAAAAATACTTCATCTCCCTATATTATTTTACCTGCAGCACACCTACCAAACCAACCTGTCCCTGCATGCCCATGTGCTAGACCTTGCCCTATGAATGTCGTACCTATACACTGCATATTTTAACATACAGCTTTTTCTTCATTGGTTGTATTTTATATTTTATACAGTTTTATTTTGCACAGTTTTAGTTTGTTCAATGTATTCCATGTAACATTCGAGTTTCTGTTCTAACCTCTTCCCTGTAAACCGTTGTGACTAGTAGATACAGTGGTATCGAAAAGTTATTAAATAAATATATATGCAGCAGTGCTTGCGACATACTCCTACACTGACAAGGTTTGTGCCGAAGGAACTGTGGGGTTCCTTCCTAGCCTTTAATATAAGCCATGGATATTGGACCAGGCTCCAGTTCAATCGAGGTTAGGTTAGTGGGGGATTAGGTTTCAGAAATTTTTGGTCGAAGTGTGGAACCTTGTCCTCCGATCCCACAGTTATAGAATAACTAAAGCTGTCTGGGAGGAGTATTTAAACTTTAATCCTAATGATAATATTTCCCGGGCACTGTTTGGGATGCTGCTACAGTAATCCTACTCAGATAAATAATTTTGCTTTCTCTATCAATGATAAAAAAAGAGGGAAAAGTAATAAAAAGCTAGAGTGACAGTACAAACCGACAGTGGATAAAGATGTGTGGCAAAACCTCCTTAAGGTGAAAAGAGATTTAAATGCGAGGGGAGTTTCTTACAATGGCATACTGCTTGAGGTTAGCCAGAAGTCATTTTTATGAAAATGCTACTAAAGCAAGTAAGCTTCTTTTATGACATTTGAAAAGAATCCACATGAAAAGATATGTTAAATGAGATTCTAGGCAATTAGCAGAGTTTCACTGAGTTGTTTTGCAAGTTATATTCACCGTGATTCGCTGCATCCCACAAGGCATTGGCTAACTGAAGGAGTTATGAGATACCCTAGGACCAGCTACTGCTGGGAAGGTGTCTGCACTTGTGAGTGTTCATCTGATGAGAAATTTTTGTAAAGCATTGGAAAAGGGAGGACTGGGTAACATTGAGATTCTGCATTTATTTAAATAAAGGTACATTTTAGAAAAGACATGGAGATCGGAAGTGAGACGTCGAGGTTTTGACGTTTACAATTCTGGGAGCATTTTAGAAAGGACTCTGCTAAATGTAGAACCATTTATAAAATATCAAAAAAGAAGTATAGGAGCGCATATGGATATGCACAGCGAGAGGAGCTATTTTACAAGCCTACACGTGGGAAAAAGCAATGGAAGGAACACAGCTTTATACACATGTAAGTTTTGGTATCTTGCAATCCACAAAAGTAAGTGCTGCACACCTACATGCTCATAGTATGTGTGATATTTTGCAAACCTACATTTGTAAATGCCAGCAGTTAACACAAGGGGAGATTAAGGAGTGGAGACATAGGTTAGTGGTTAAAGGAATAACCTAGTACCCTAAGAAATCTGGGTTTGATTCCCACTTGTAATTCTGGGCAAATCATTTAACCCTCCATTATCTCAGGAACAAACTTAGATTGTAAGCCCTCTGGAGACAGGAAAATAGCTACATACCCTCTTAATCCCCCCTATAAAAAGATGGCTGAAACTAGCATTTTTAGAAAAACCTAAATGTGCCAGGGAGAAAGTGTAAATTTAGCTCAGGACATTTTTGTTACATACATTTATTCCCCATATCCAAGGGGGAATACACATGCAGAATTTTGCTCCGTCTTGGCCATGCACTAACCACACTCCTGACTTACATAGTAACATAGTAAATGACGGCAGATAAAGACCATTTCCTGACATTGCCTTTCAATTTACCCCCTTGCAGCTTAATGTTATGCTTCTCTGAGAAACATGCACGACCGGCCTGCAGGCATGTCTAAATTGAAAATGGGCCCCGTTTCAACTTAATTCTGCATCTGAGTGGAGGAGTGGCCTAGTGGTTGGGGCAAGGTACTTCAGGCCAGAAGTTTGGGGGTTCAAATCCCACTAGAGGACAGCAATCTTGGGCCAGAAGGACTGGGGTTTCTAGTCCCACAGGTGCTCCTTGTGGTCTTGGGCAAGCCACTTAACCCTCCATAGCCCATGTTCCCTGTAAAATAGTTATCTCCAAGTTATAATGACCTGTTCAATGTAATTTCAGTTTGTTCAATGTAAACTGCACTGATGCAGAATAGCATGGTATATAAGAGAATGTAAATAAATAAATCTGTGGGGCTAGATGTGCCTGCAGGTCCAGAATTGGGGAGGTAGATGTGTCCAGTGTGCCATGGGCAAAGCGCTATTCAGCAGGCCCATGCACATATCTGGCACATGGCCCATGCATGGGTGCTGGCTCAGGTCATGCAATGCAATGGTGAAACATGTCCCCCATCAATATTATGGAACACAGGTAAAGATTTTGGATGTCCCTGCACCCACTATAGTCTGAAAAGTTACACGCTTCAGATCCTGCATATCTCTGTGATGTACCCATGAACGCCAAGCCTCCTCAGTAAAAATGTGCATCTCCTAAGCTGAGGATATCGCAGAAAGTACATGGGCCTTTCTGGAGTGTGCTATGCTCATCTCCACGGCTGATCTTGCTCCCATTCCACCCCTTCTGGGCATGTTCTGAGATTCCCATCAGCACCATAGATGTGCACGACAGCATTGTTTCCGAATATGATCAGGAACATTTTCAGCACATAAATGTCCCTGCCACACATACAAACTCCTTATTCATGTTCTGGAATGACCTCCACAATGAGCTTGGTTCAAGCAACCATTCTCACTCATTTAGACTATTGCACTTCTCTTATGTTGGAATACCACAAACTGTTCTGCTTTGTTTACAAATGGCAGTCAAACTGTATTGGCAACAAAATATGATAGGGTAACACTAATTATGATTTTTCTTCATTGGTTATCCATATGGGCTAGATTAGATTTTCAGTTGTTATGTTTAGTATTTAAATGTGTAAATGCATCAGCTCCTGCCTATTTGACATCATTGGTTTCTTTAGTAATTAACCAACGTGAGATTGGATGTACCCATCAAAATAAGTAAGCTTTGCCTCAATCTTCTGAAGTTAAGAAGCTGTCTACTTTGAAAACTACCTTCCTAATTCCATGCTGCCAACTTGTGGAATTCTTTATCCCCTGAGCTGAGAAATGAATCTGATTACATAAGATTTTGCGAAAAATTAAAGACCTATTTTGTAAATATTATGATTAGGTCTCATAATGTGCTGATTTGATGATGTTTTATTGTGATGATTATCTATGTCAAACATTTCAGTGACGTTTTTCACTTGATTAGATGTCATTTTTGCCTGTAATACACTTTGAGCTAATTTGGGTTAAGCAGAATATAGATGTGTAATTAAACTAAACTAAAGACATGCCCCCTTTGCAGATTCCACATAATAAGGCCATTCACATGTAAATTGAGTCCTTTCTAAATTGATGCCATTTACACGCGTATATGCCTAATTATACTTATGTAAATTGCACTTAAGGCTTCCAAAATAATTTCCATAGTCACGTTAACACGGAGTAGCTGCAAAACTTTCTGTTTGTCTATTAATAAAGAGAGAAAATGGTAGAAAAACATTTCTTTGTGTATAGAAAGATAAATTGTCTGCTATAAAAATGACCCTAAAAAGAGAAGAATTTTGCAAACGGTCTTTCCTTTTAGGAGGTAAGTGAATACTGTGATATTGTTGGAATAGGTTTTAAGCACAGTGACAGATTAAAGGGACAAGTTGAAAGGGTCCCTCTGTTGAACTGATTGTAGTATAAATCACCAAAAGAATTGCCTTAGAAGTACAGCTATATGTAGATAAACCAGAGCTCAGTTATCGTCAGTCCTGAAGGAGAGCGGAGACAAGACCTGCTTATGTTGGGAAGGAATTTGTATTTGTGATTGTTAACCTTCTGAGAAATGATCTTAAGACTCGGGAAAAAGGAAGACTGGGATAACCTGACATTCTGTTTCTATTTAAAATTCTGTGTTCATTTATGTAGTCAGTTAAACACAACTTGGCTATAAACGTTTCTGTTTAGTGTTTGATCCACCCTCGACCACCTCCCACCCATACCATTCTCAATTTTTGATTTATAAGCTGTGAAGCCAATTAAGAATAGAAGGTTTTTTCCATTACAGGTTTTAATTGGGCATCTTTTTCACAAAGTTATTAGCCCCTAGGAATTAATTGGTCCTAGGTTCTTGCAGTTCATCTTGAAGCAAACATAAAATACTCATATATAGTATGCAATATACCTAATAAGCCTATGGGCTTTATAGCTAATATAACTTAAATATTCCGGTTCCCTGGGAAACTTTCAATAACTAAAAAAACTCACCAATAGTAAAATGCAGACAGCAGTCCAGCATCAAGATGGACGCTATTCAGTCCTTTGTCCTGACGCTGCATGTATGATTATCTTTCTGTTGGTGAGAGATTGCCTGTGTGCGGTCAGTGAAAAGAGCTCCTAGCTCTCAGGGAATAAGTCAGATATCTGGAGGCTAGAAGCAGAGTTCAGGAAGACAAAAATATATATAGTGGTGACCTTCATCGACACAGTAGAAAGCCCTACTTCCACTCTGGCAACATCTGCACTGCTATGGAGGAGAAGGGTCACTTGAAAGAAAAACATCCAATTGGATTTAGCCAGGACCTGACTTCCAGGGGATGCAATATGCTCTCACACCGAGCATGTGTCTCCAGGAACCTCTAACTGGGAAGAAAGAGTTAGGAGGGTTGTTGAGGTGGGAATTCAATCATTAGACCTGTAGACAGCTGAGTGACTCATGGATATGAGGATCACTTGGTAACTTGCCTGCCTGGTACGAAGGTGGAAGACTTCACATGGCACCTAGATAAGATTTTAGATAGTGCTGGGGAGGAACTGGCTATCTTGGTACATGTGGATACCCAGGGCATAAGAAAGTATGGAAGAGAGGTTCTGGAATCCAATTTTTGTTTTAAGGTAAAAATATTGAAAACCAGACTATCAGGGTAGCATACCCAATACTGCTTTCCATTCAATACAGAGGAACCAAGAGCTGGCTGAGCTACAGAGCTCCAAAGTCTCTGAAAAGATGAGCTCCACCATAAGCAGGCTGCTGGCGCTAACATTCTAAAAGAGAGCAGCTTTTAAGCTAGAACATGGGGGAGAGCCGACAGCTGGTCAGGAACACATAGTTCAGAGTAAGGTATATTTGTTGTTGTTATTAAGTGCCGTCGAGTCGGAGTCGACTCATGGCGACCCTCTGGATAGCTATCCTAAATTGTGTTCAGTCTTCAGTCAGGCGGCTTATTGTTGACAGACTGGTACCCATAGCTGCTGTTATTGTATCGATCCATCTCATTGCTGGCCTTCCTCTTTTGCGTTGACCTTCTATCTTGCCAAGCATGATGTCTTTCTCTAATGATCTCTCTCTCCGCATGATGTGTCCAAAGTATGAAAGTCGAAGTCTTGTCATCTGAGCTTCTAAAGAAAGCTTAGGTTTGATCTCCTCTAGTACAGACTGGTTTGTTCTTCTTCGGCAGTCCATGGTATACACAGTATTCACCGCCAGCACCATAATTCAAAGGCATCAATTTTCTTCCTGTCTATCTTTTTCACTGTCCAGCTTTCACATCCATATGATGTTATTGAAAATACCATGGCTTGAACAAGTCGAATCTTTGTATGGAGAGAGACATCTCTGCTCTTGAGAATCTTATCTAGGTCTTTCATAGCCATTCTGCCAAGAGAAATGCGTCGTCTGATTTCTTGACTGCTTGTTGCTTCTTTATTGATAGTTGATCCAAGTAGGTTAAAGTTATTCACGATTTCAATTTCTTCTCCTTCGACGATGAACCTGTTGATTATGCCAGTTGTCATGATCTTTGTCTTCTTTACATTAAGGTGCAGGCCCATTTTGAGACTATGTTCTTTGATTGTGAGAAGCAAATGTTTCAGATCATCTTCACTTTCCGCCAGTAATGTGGTATCATCAGCATAGCGAAGGTTGTTGATGAGTCTTCCACCAATCTTCACACCTCTGTTGTCTTCATACAATCCTGCTTCTCTGATGATTTGTTCTGCATATAAATTAAACAAGTAGGGGGAAAGTATGCAGCCTTGTCTTACACCTTTGCTTATTTTAAACCATTCTGTTTCTCCTTGTTCTGTTCGAACTGTTGCTTCTTGATCAATGTACAGATTGTGCAAGAGAATGATCAGGTGTTCTGGTATACCCATGCTTCTTAATGTGGCCCAGAGTTTCTCATGGTTTACACAGTCAAAAGCTTTGCTATAGTCGATAAAGCACAAATAGATATCCTTTTGGTATTTTTTAGTCTTTTCAAGGATCCATCTCACATCTGCAATGATGTCTCTCGTTCCTCGTCCTTTTCTGAAACCTGCTTGCACTTCAGGTAGTTCTTGTTCCAGGTATGAGTGTAGTCTCTTTTGAATAATCTTCAGTAGAATCTTGCTGGCATGTGGGATCAGAGTGATTGTGCGATAATTTCCACAGTCAGTTGGATCACCTTTATTTAGTATTGGTATAAGCACAGATCTTTTCCAGTCAGTTGGCCATGATGCTGTCTTCCATATTTCTTGGCAGAGCCTTGTAAGTATGGTAACAGCTGCATCAGATTGCTGTAATACTTCTATGGGAATGCAATCAATGCCTGGTGCTTTGTTCTTTGATAAGGCTTTCAATGCTGCTTCAACTTCTTCTTTCATCACCAATGGTTCCAGATCATAAGGTACAGGTTGAAACAGCTGTTGGTCGACTTGATCTTTATCATATAAAAACTCTGTATATTCCTTCCATCTTTTCTTGATCTTCTCAGCATCATTCAACATATTTAAAGGATACTATTAAAACCCCTCACTTGGTTTGCAGCTTGTCGTGCTGTGAGGGCTTATGTGCATCAGTGATGCTGAGGGCTAAACTATCGGTAGTTTAACTACTATCAGGGTCTCCAAAGATGGACAGATCTCAGCTGAGGTGCCAGACCAAGACAAACCACTCATCTGGGCAGCAGCAGAATGGGACAGCATTGGCAGCGGAGAGTCACATTTCTGTGACAATGGCAATGTCACTAAACTTAAACTGTGCAAAGAAAGTCCTGGCAATCTACTTCCATATCTTGCTATGAAAACCCAATAGATAGTCACAACAAAACAAATTGCACTATAGTGCTGGAAGATGAGACCCCCAGGTCGGAAGGCACTCAACTGGCTACTGGGGAGGAGCTGAAGACTTTTCAGAGTAAAGCCAGCATTTAAGATGTGGTTGGATCAAAGCCCTTGGGACGCCTGACCGCTGATGTATCTGCGCATGAAATGAGAGTCAGAAGCTGCAAATATGTCTTACATATTGGGACATGGACTGTACAAAGCATGAACTAAGGGAAGTTGGAGGTCGTCAAGAATGAAATGGAAAGTGTACAACTTGATCTGTTAGATGTCAGCGAACTGAAATGGACTGGCATAGGGCAATTTGCATCAGATGATTCCATGGTCTTCTATGCTGGAAATGAAGAAATGGTATTGCATTTATTAAGAAGAAACTTGCAAGAACTGTAATGAAATACAATGCAGTCAGTGAATGCTTAATTTCTATTCTTCTACGTGGAATGCCTATCAACACAACTATAATTCAAGTATATGCCCCAACAACAGCTGCAGAAGAGGATGAGATTGATGAGTTCTATGAACAAGTACAAGCTGAAACTGACAGAACATGCAAACAGGATATCCTGATAGTCATGGGTGACTGGAATGCAAACGTTGGCAACAAAGAAGAAGGCAAAATCATTGGAAAATATGGACTTGGCAACAGAAATGAAGCTGGAGAAAGACTGATAGAATTCTGCAAGACCAATGATCTATTCATTTCAAACACCTTCTTCTAGCAACACAAGTGGTGACTGTACATGTGGACTTCACCGAATGGATTATATAAAAATCAAATTGACTACATCTGTGGAAGTCAACAATGGAAAAGCTCTATAACATCAACAAAGACAAAACCTGGAGCTGACTGTGGTACAGATCGCCAACTACTAGTATGCAAACTCAACTTAAAGTTGAAAAAGAGCAAACCACTCATGAATGCAGCAAAATATGACCTTGAGAATATACCACTGGAATTTAAAGACTGCCTGCAAAATTGATTTGCTGCTTTAGATACAAATGACAGAGCTCCAGAAGAGTTATGGGATGATATCAAGAAGGCTGTGTTGGAAGAAAGCAAGAATACTCTACAAAAGGTGAAAAAGCAAAAATGGTCAAAATGGATGACCGAAAAAACTCAGAAAATTTCCCTGAAATGCAGAGAAGCTAAAGCCAGAAGAGAAAGAGAGGCAATCTCAGAACTCAGAGATTTCCAACGTGCAGCAAGATAAGACAAGGAGAGATAGTACAATGATGCATGCAAGGAAATAGAAGCAGAATCTTTTAAAGGAAGAACAAGACTGACTTTCCTAAAGCTACGAGAGTTAAAGAAAAAATTTTAGCCTCAAATTGGAATGCTACAAGATACTCAAGGATCTATGTTGAATGATGCTGAGAAGATCAAGAAAAGGTAGAAAGAAAAAACAAACTTTTTATATGATAAAGATCAAGTGGACCAACAGCCGTTTCAATCTGTACCTTATGATCAGGAACCATTGGTGATGAAAGAAGTAGTTGGAGCAGCATTGAAAGCCTTATAAAAGAACAAAGCACCAGTCATTGATGGCATTCTCACAGAAGTATTACAGCAATCTGATGCAGCTGTTACCATACTTACAAGGCTCTGCCAGGAAATTTGGAAGACAACATCATGGCCAACTGACTGGAAAAGATCTATGCTTATACCAGTACTAAAGAAAGGTGATCCAACTGACTGTGGAAATTACCGCACAATTGCTCTGATCCCACATGAAGATTATTCAGCAGAGACTACAACAATACCTGGCACAAGAACTACCTGAAGTGCAAGCAGGGTCCAGGAAACAGCGAGGAATGAGAGACATCACTGCAGATGTGAAATGGATCCTTGAAAAGACTAAAAGGATATCTATTTGTGCTTTATTGACTACAGCAAGGCTTTTGACTGTGTAAACCATGAGAAACTCTGGACTACATTAAGAAACATGGGTATACCAGAACACCTGATAATTCTCTTGCCCAACCTTTACATTGATCAAGAATCAACAGTTTGAATGGTGATAATTCTCTTGCCCAACCTTCACATTGATCAAGAATCAACAGTTTGAATGGAACAAGGAGAAACAGAATTGTTTAAATTCAGTAAAGGTGTATGACAAGGCTGCATACTTTCCCCCTACCTATTTAATTTATATGCAGAACAAAACATAAGAGAAGCAGAGGGCAACAACAAGATTCTGATCACTCTGGGGGGTCCAGATGGGGGGCCGCTTGGGGCACTATCAGGTAACCTGGTTTAGTAAGAGAACAATAGGGGACCCCGGGTGACCACAATATAGTCACTCTTAATGTGGGGGGCCTTCACTCCCCAATCAAAAGAGACCATATTTTAACATATCTACAGTCACTGGGCACAGAGGTAGCGTCAGTGCAGGAAACACACTTATCTGCTCTGGAACACCAACAAAGAAGATGGGTAAAGGATGTCATAGTGGCCCATTACAACTCCAGGCAAAGAGGAGTAGCTATCCTGGTGGAGAAGAGAACAACCTGGGATTTACATAAAATAGTGCACGATCAAACTCTGGAATTTGTTACTGGAGGATGTAGTAAAAGCTTTTAGTGTAGCTGAGTTTAAAAAAGGTTTGGACAAGTTCCTGGAGAAAAGGTTCATAAACCATTATTAAAGTTGACCTGGGATATCACTGCTTGACCCAATACAAGCATTGTGGAAACTGTGTCTTTTGGGGAAACTGCTAGGTACTTATAACCTAGATTGGCCACTGTTGGAAACAGGATCCTGGGCTTGATGGATCTTGGTCTGACCCAGTATGGCAAATCTTATGTTCTTATATTCTTGGCCAGAAGGGCACTATATTTAAGCATGGGGAGAACTATAGCAGGAAAAAAAGTTTTATATTAGGTAGTATTTATGCCCCAAAACATATAATCATAGTTTATTTAGCAATGCTTATTTACTGCTTTTCATTGGGTCAAAGCAGTGCACATTCAGGTATGGTATATATTTCCCTTGTCTCCAAAGGGCTCACAATCTATGTTTTTGTACCCTAAGCAATGGAGGGTTAAGTGGTTTGCCCAAGGTGTGCCTGTGGGACTAGAAACCCCAGTCCCTCCAGCCCAAGGCTGCTGTCCTCCAGCAGGATTTGAACCCCGGGCCTGTTAGCTCAAGGCAACTTGCCCCAACCACCAAGCCACTCCTTGTCCACTTGGCAGACCAGTCCAACTACCAACCAATATTGGGGGAAGATTTTAACCAAGTAGCAGACACCACCATTGACTGCCAACCCCCATGGATGGTACCAAAAGGTTCAACAGACCATGGAATAAATTGTATTGGCAAGGAATTAGAACTAATCAATGGGTGGCATACATTGCACCCCCTGGATATAGAGTTTACACATTATTCTAGACTCCACTGGGTCCACAGGTGAATTGACTATATACTTCTCTTGGAACAATTCTTCTCCAAAATGCACAGCATGGAAATACACCCACAGGTGGTCTCAAACCATGCAGTGGTACAGATTAAAATGAGGTGGGGAAAAATGGGAACTAGCTTCTGAAGAATGAACCCTGTTTGGACTCGGAATCCAGAGTTCCAAATATTATTGTGAAAAGCTTGGTTAGACAGGGGAGTCTGAACTATCTACTGATTGTAACATTCATATGAGACTATATGCAATAATCAACTAAGATCTCCAGGGGGGATTTTAACTATCTACATTTCAGGCTATATACAGGTTAATGCTTTCTTTCATGTTTGAATCTTATGAGATGGGGGGTTATGCTGTTGTTTTGAAATGTTCCAGGAATAGGTGTGTCTTTAGGTGTTTTCTGAAAGTCTTGAGGTTGTCAGTGAATCTGAGATTATCTGGTAGTCTGTTCCATATGGATGGTACATATAACAGGTATGCACTTTTACTTGCTTGCTGGTTTGATTTGGTCCTGGTGTGAGAAATGGTCAGGGTGTTTAATGTGGATGTTCGTCTGGTTCTTTGTGGTTGGGAGGGTTGTAAAAGCGAGCTGAGGTGTGTGTGTGGGGGGTGGGGGTGGGGGTGTGGTTCATATGGATGGCTTTATGGGTTAACAGTATTGTTTTGTACTTTATGCGGCTCAGCAGAGGGGGCCAGTGTTATTGGAGTTATATGGTTTTGCCTTGTCACTACTGCTACTGAATGGAGAGCTGCTTGGAGTGGAAGATGTGTAGATTGTGGTAGTCCTTGGTAAATGGCATTGCAGTAGTCTAGGTGTGGTTTTACTGTTGTACCGTCCGGAAGTCTTCTGGCTTGAGGAGTGGTCAGTCATTGTAGCATCTTTGCTTTGGTGGTTTTGTTTATGTGGGATTTGAATGTTAAATGTTGGTCTAGTGTGACCCGAGGTATTTGACTTCTGTCTTAGTTTTGATTGTGGTATCATTCAGCATTATCCTGGGTGGAGGTACAGATGTGGTGTATCTTGTTATGTAGAGGGCTTTTGTCCTGTTGAAGTTAATTTGCAGGTTATTGTCTCATAGCCAGTCAGCACTTCCATGAAACAGTCTTGGTAGACAGAGGGGATGGGTTGAGTTGTGTTGTTTTGTCTACATATCATAATAGCATCTGTGTAGAGATTGAAGAGAATGGCAGAGAAGGTGTATCCTTGGGAGACTTCTTGTGTTTGCTTATATGGGATGGAGGTGTTGTTTTCTATCTTTATCTGTTGGCGCCTGTCTGTGAGGAATGATGTGAACCATTTAGTATGGTGCCCTGAATTCCATCTGTGCATTCCATTTCTGCGAATACATACCTGAATGGGTGCAGGATACCTGATACAATCCATATAGGTTACTCAGCAACAAAGTCAACACAGCACCAGCGGATCAGGCACCATGGCTGAGGGCCCTTCGGAAAGCATGGACATGGTGGGCCAAGAAAAACACACAAAGTTGGTGTATGACCCCAGTCCTAGAAATAGTGGGGAATCTGGGATTTCCCCCGGGGCAGGCGACATCTAAATTCACCCAAAGGAATCAGGGCCGGCATTTAGACATGGGAAACATTCTAGCGTGGAGAGGGGTATTTTCCCTCCCTTTGAAATTATACAGCACAAACTACAGTTGCCAAAACATCATTACTTTCAATACATGCAACTAAAGCACTATTGGCATTCTTCAGCAGCTAGAAATGCACAAGGTAGCCAAATGGGGGAGGGGGATGAGGATTTTTGTTAATTGGCACCCCAGTGGAATTGACTGGGAAATTGGTATCATATACCGAGAGACCTCCTCCCCAACTACCTTCAGAGCTTAGCAAAACAATGGACAGAGGAACTGGGGAGGGAAGTGAGGGAAGATCAGCTGGAGAAGTTCTTTCAGAGGCTTCCAAAAATTCTTTCCTCTGCTAAGTATCAGGAAATGCAGTTCCAGATAATCCATAGAGGGTATTTGATGAAAGAAAGAGGGACTAAATGTGGCCTTTGGGAACAGGCACACTGCGACAAATGCAAAATGCACCTACATAACTTCAGACACGCTTTTTTTGAATGCCCCAAATTAATGGGTATATGGAGCTCAGTGCTGCAATGCCTTACACAAGTGATTAAGAAACAGGTAAAATGGAATTACAGCCTACTCCTCTTGGAGGAGGAAAGCCCATTGAGAGAAGGGAAAATTTATCATAGGGAAAGAAAATTCCTCTTGATTGGCCTATGGGCTGTTAAAAAATCATGTAGCAATATTGGGTGGGGGAAGAATACCCGGCGTTTATCCAATGGCTCATAGTAATGCATACTCTGGCAAGGGTGGGGCAATACATTTATGCTCCCTATAAGACACTCAAATGGGAGAGATATCGACAAATATGGAGGCAATTTCAAATAAACTTCCCTCAGGCAGCACAGGGGAGGGATGAGGGGATAAGGGAAGGGGTACTGGACTAAGCCATAGGGGGAGGGCGTTCTATAAGTAAAGGTCAGAAATCTACTTTAATATGGAGTAATGTCTTGGATCTGAGCGGTTTGTTGGTAGGAACAAAAAAGAGAAACAAGCTTATGCAGACATATGTTGGTTGTTAGATTATTATGTTAAATAGGACAAACACATGATTAGTCCTGTGTGACCCAAGTTACGGAGCAATTGTTTTGGTTGTGTGATATGAAAAACGAGTAAATACAAACAAAAAACAAAAGAGGATGGTGCACAATATACAACCCTCGAAGAGGAATTCCACTCCACCCCAGAATTTGACCTCCCTGTCCCTGAAATACACCCCAGCAAAGACCCACCCTCCCTCTATAAGCAGCCCCAAACCTACTTCTTCAACCCCTGATGTCTAGTTGTGGGAGGCCAGAGCAATCCCTTGATTCTCTGCCCTCTTGGGCGCTGGGTTCAAAATGACACTTGGTGGCAAGCTCTTATTTGGCAGCTTGACACTTCATGGTAGTACCACAAGATTATAGCTAGGAGTTGACTAATGCCATTTTGATCCCAGTGTCCAATGGAGTGGGAATGACTAAGATCACTCCAGTTCCCCACTACTAGGTACCAGGTATTGCAGAGGTAGGCCTTGGGGAGGGGAGCATAAACGTGTGTGTGGGGAGAATCATGGGGTGTCTTCAGGTGATAGGATGGTCTTTTGGGACGTTGTGGGTAGGCTCTTCTTCCAGAGGAGAATCAGGAATAGGGGTCTTCAGGAAAGTTCAGGCTCCCGAAATCATTGAGCCATGCATTTATCACCCAATGTTCTCTGGAAGAAATATAATGCAGCTTGCAAAGCGGAAAACAAGCTGTGCTATTCATCTACCTCTGGAACTACTAACCTACACTTCTGAGTTACCAGAGGTTTATTTATTTATTTATTTATTTAACAGCTTTTATATACCACACTTTTATCATCAGCGCGGTTTACATATTAACAACTTTGTACATAAGCATAAAACATATGTCAAGTTTACAGGTAACAGGATATGAAAACATGGATAACTGGGGTTAAAATAAATAACAGATATTCACAACTATTTACAATAGATTCTCAAATGTTTTGAGCTCTAAATATGGGGGTCTATGAGGTTTTGATCTGGAACGGGTAATGAAGTTTCGGGAACTTATTCGACTAGCCATGATCATTGGTTTGTGGTGGAGGGGGAGGGGGTGGGGAGCCAGTGCATTGTGAGAAGTGTTGTAGGAAGAGGTGTGTTTTTAGGGATTTTCTGAATTGGGACAGGTCTTGTTGTGATCTGATGCTAGGTGGCAGCGTGTTCCAGCATCTGGGGGTGAAGGATGAGAATGCGCTTGTAGTAGTTGTCTGAGTGAGTTTTGTAAGGTCTTTTGGGACCGTTAGCATGTTCTCTGTTACAGATCGTCTAGATCTGGTGTTCTGTGTGTGATGAAGGAGGTCAGACAACGAGGATGGTGGGATTTGGTGGAATGCTTTGAAGGTCAAAATGAGGGCTTTGTATAAAATCCTGCATGATATCGGGAGCCAGTGAAGTTCGAATAGGATGGGAGTAATATGTTGACTCCTTGAGGCTCCATGTAGAACCCTGGCCGCTGTATTCATGGCCAATTGAAGTGGATTCAGTGTGCTCTTGGGTAGGCCGTGTAGTACGATATTTGCGTAGTCAAAGTGAGGAGTGACTAATGCCTGGAAGGTTGTGCGGAAGTAGCATGGATCAAGCATAGGTCTGAGGTGTCGGAGTGTCCTGATCTTATGGTAGATGGCTTTTACAGTATTTTTTATATGTTCTTTGAATTCAAGCCAGTATTTTTTATATGTTCTTTGAATTCAAGCCGCTGGTCGAGTATAACACCCAGGTAACGTATTGAGGTTTTGAGTGGTAGATCGGCATCTCTTGTTCTTAGAGTTGGTGGAGGAGAGAAGTCTTTGTTCCTTGTGACGATCAGGACTTCTGTTTTTTTTAAATTAATTCGGAGATTTTGTGTGAGCAGCCAGTCTGAGATTGAATTGAAGCAGGTGATTAATGTAGTGTAGTCAGGTTTTAACACGTTGATTGGAGTGAATAAGAGCACATCATCCGCGTAGATGAGACATGATTAGTAACAGGTTAGTAACTGCCACCCTCCTCATGGTTTTTTATTGCTGTCATTTCCATGTTTCTGTGTTATTCCAGGGTAGGAACCCCTCCTGTTATCAATGGCTAAGGCTATAGGAAGCAGATGCTAAGTAATATAATAGAAGTTCCTTCTGGGTGGAAAACCTTTGCAAAGATAGCTTATCAAAAAGCAACCGTTCTAAAAGAGGGGGCCCATAACACACCCAACCCAGCTCAAGGAGCAGAGAAGGAAAAGAGGATAAAAGAGGTTTAACAAGAAATGTTTAGCTATGAAAGGGGCATTATTTTCTTTCTTTTAAGTAATCTAGACTCTCATTAACAATTATACTTTCCATTGTTGTGGGCAAGATGAAACACTAGATAAAGTATGTGATCAGTAATATACTTTCGATTAAAAATTATTTTAATAACATTTTTTTACATTCTGAACTCTAATACATGAACTTTTTTTTTCACAGCAATAAAGATGTGCAACACGGTACTATCATTAGATAAGTGCTTGCATTTTCCGCATCTTAAACAATTCAATATTCTTCATTTTAAATAAAGAATTTGATTCTTTGTATTAAATCTGTATATCTTATTTTATCTTCTCAGATGAATTCAACATAAATTTAATCAAATGCAAGAGGATGCTTTTCCCAGATAAGCACATCTTACATTAATAGTCTAGAGCTCTGGTATACGCGTTGTTAAACGTTCTTAGAATTTTAAGTAATTTCTGAGTATGCATTTTAAGTTGTGTTGTTGGTGTGGATGTGTTTGGTTTACTACCTCCATGATGTGTAGAGTAGGATGTGCCATCTTCATCAGACTTCTGTGCAGCCAGGTCCCCTTCTGGCTTTGCATCTATTGCCTTAACAAAATTGAAGAGATGACTGCATATTACAAACCCTCTTCCACAGGACCCAACAGTTTAAATATGCCTTATTTACCAGGGACATTAGTGTGAACACTGTCGGTGCTTGGATACGGTCTAAGATACTTAGGAGGGTAGTTACCAAGCTGCGGTTAAATCTGACATTTTACTGCAGCTTAGTTTACCGCAGTAGTCACTAACCTATGGTAACTTAGTACTGCAGGTTAGTGACTCCTGTGGTAGAGGAACAAGGCAGCTTGCGATGATCTCTGCAGGCTGCGTTATTCAAAGCGAAAAATGAAGCCAACTCAAAGCTGGCATTCTTTTCCAGGCTGGGAACATCGAGCCTCTAACATGTGGCTTGATGCTCCCAGCTGCCATCTTAAATGGGCCACATTGTAAATAGATCACCGGTGGTCCAGGGGTCCCCACCCCCTTGGAACCATCAAGGAATCAGGGCCGTCCCCTGAATAATGCCCCCCTTTACATATGCCTCCAACCACTCCAAGGGCATGATCAAAAATCCCCACTTTCAGACCCTCACCTCCCAAACCCCAATCTAAATATACCCACACCCAAAGGCCTACAGAGACCTACCCTAAATCAAGTCTGGTGGTCCATTGGTATCCAGATGCCAGTGATCCCCACTTCTTCTTGTCTGAGCTAGCACCAGTTTCAAATGGTACATGATCCCTTAGTGATAGTCTCATCGTACTACTGCTAGAGGTCAACCACTAGGAAATTGCAGGTACCACTAGGGAATTGCAGGTACCATTTTGAAACTACCACTGTCACGGATGGAAGTGAGTGGGAATTGCTGTTATCTGGATACCATTGGACCACTAGACGTGACTTAATATAGGCCCAGGGAAGTCTTAGGGGGATTTAGATCTGGACTTGGGGGTGGAATCTGAAAGGGGGGGAGTCTTTGGAGGGGTGGGGGATCAGAGGAATGTGTAAGAGGGAGGCTTATTTGAGGGATGCCCTGCTTCCTTAGTGGTGCTAGGGGATGAGTAGCCCCAGACCACCGGTCATCTATTTACAACACAGTCCCTCTAAGATAGCACCCAGTAGCGTCAGTCCGCTTGTTAGTGACGTGATGCTCTTGGCAGAAAAGCAATGCTAGTTTTGAGCTGGTGTTATTTTTCCATGAATAATGAGGCTTACCATGTTTGAATACTAATGAGGTATTTTGCATGCATTTACATCCTTTGCATCTCATCAGTATGCAAGGCACATTGCAGTGGAAAATTGTGCATAATGGTAAAATGATGTACCTTATCGGCCTTAATCATGCATTATTGTCATAACACACTTTGATAATTACCCCTTTAGGCTTTTATTTTGAGCTCTGAGAGAGGGGTGGTCCCTGGTATTTGCCAAAGTGCTTTGATGTCAAGTTAAGGGACATTGTTGGAAGTTCCACTGAACAGGCGATGTGGAAGAGCAAGTTGAAGGTGAGGACTTTCTCAGTGGAAGGTCCTGAATTGTGGATTTCTATGCCAATAAATATGAGTGGGGCTAACTATATGAGCTCTGGAAAAAACTAAAGACATGGTTATTTCTGGCAGCAAGCTGAAGGATCTGGCCAGATTCAAATGTCAGCTCCATGAAAGGGTGGCATGGCAAGAGCTGGGTGTCTGCCAGAGGGTTGAAGATTTGGAGATTTAGAGAGAGTGTGGGTTGTTGTTTTTAATTATTTTTATGATTGTACAGCATGCTAAGCAACCTTGTTTGCTGGGAAGCATTACTAATAAATAATAAATTGGCATCTAGGGCCCTTCAAACCTGTGATTTCATTTCGATTAGTCCAAATCAACTAGCTTCTTTGAGGCTCAAAATCTCAGCCTTCCACGGTGAGCAAGACATAGTAGCCCATCAATTTTCTCCTCTTCCACTGTCATCATTACAACCTGAATGATCCTCCAGGTATTTTGGCCAGTTCTTTTCAGTCGTTTGTTATTCTGACACAATTTCACTGTACAAAACACTTAAACTTATTTAGTTCAGCAAATTTTCAGTTTGACGTTATTCCTCCCCCATTGCTTAAGAAGTGCTGGGATTTTTTTACCCCAAAAGTCCTAAATCTCACAAACCATAGCCTCTCTACTGGGATTGTCCCTTCCATATGGAAACACTCTATAGTTTGTCCACTATTAAAACAACAAAATTTAGATGCATCTCTGCCTGTCTGCTAGCATCCTATTTTCAACCTTCCTTTCTTAGCCAAACTACTTGAAAAGACAGTCTATGAACAGATGTCTTATATGTTGGAATCCAATAACTCCTTTCATCCCAGACAATCTAGTTTCACCCACATCATAGTACTGAGACTGCTCTTGTTGAAATTTTAAAAGAAATTGCCACTCTCTGATACCTGTGGAGGGAGATCCTATAGCATGCACATCCGGCCCCCGGACATGTCTAAATTGAAAATGGGCCCTGTTTGAATCTAATTCCGCATCCGTGGACCAGACATGCCCACGGATCCAGAATTGGGGAGGTAAATGTGTCTGGCACAGACCAGGCAAAATGCTATTCAGCTGGCCCGTGCACACATTGGGCGGGTGGCCTGCGCACGGGTGCAGTCACAAGCCATGCAATATAATGGAAAAACACATCCGCCATCAATATTATGGGACACAGGTAAACATTTTGGATGTTCCCATGCCCATCGTATTCAGAAAAGTTGGCGTTAAAAATCCTGCTCATCTCCGCGATATACTGTATCCGCAGATGTCACACATCCTTGGTAAAAACATGCATTTCCTAAGCTGCTCTTCATACTGACAGTAATTTACTGATGCAAACTAGACATAAATACCAATGATAAATGACTGCTGCTGCTCTAACCTAGACCATATACCATGTACTCCTTTGGATACCCTGAAATGTGCTAGATAATCCCAGTGCACCCTAATATTGCATAAGTGGAGTGGAGTGGCCTAGTGGTTGGGGCAAGGTACTTCAGGCTCGAAGGTCGGGTGTTCAAATCCCACTAGAGGACAGTAACCTTGGGCTGGAAGGACTGGGGTTTCTAGTCCCACAGGTGCTCCTTGTGGTCTTGGGCAAGCCACTTAACCCTCCATAGCCCATGTTCTCTGTAAAATAGTTATCTCCAAGTTATAATGCCCTGTTCAATGTAAACCACACTGATGCAGCATATAAGAGAATGTAAATATGAACATCTATGTCATGATATACCTCACATCAAATTGTATTTGGCATTAGGAACTGGTCCCAGTGATCCATGCCTTGGTCATCTTTACAAACATGCTTTAAACTGCTAAGGATGGACCCTTACCAAGTGTGCAAAGCCAAAAATAACATTTTAGTTCCCCAAAGTATACATAATAATGCTGAGCAATAAAGATATGCCCTTTTTGTGCCTATGGCCTATAAGTGCACTCATTCTGCTGCTCCACACTACCTTTCCTCTCTTATCTCTTCCTACTCCCCTCCTCGGGAACTCCGCTCTTCTGGCAGTTTGCTTCTATCTGTGCCCTTCTCTTCTACTGTCAACTCCAGACTTTGCTCCTTTCACCTTGCTACTCCTTATGCCTGGAACAAACTACCTGAGTCTGTATGTTAGGCTTCTCCTCTGGCCCTTCTCAAATCCAGGCTGAACGTTCACCTCTTCGTTGCTGCTTTAGCATCTGATCTGCCTAAGCTCCCTTCTGTTTCCTTACCATTCCCCTAGATGTATCCTGTCCACAGCTGCTGCGTTGTGTTGCCTTGACTAGATTATAAGCTCTGCTGCACAGAGACCATCTTTTATGTGTGTCTGTGCAGTGCTGCGTATGCCTTGTACTATTATACAAATGATCAGCAGCAGTAGTAGTAGTGGTAGTAGTATGGCCTTCTGGCCATGACATTTGATCCCCACCTATCTGGGTACTGCCATTTCTCTCAGCAGCTACACCTGTCCCATCATGGTGTAGGTTGATCTGTAGACATCCGCTATCTGTGGGGCAACCCTGTCTGCCTTCCCACGGCCTGTTTTGTGGCACTGCTCCCCTGGTCAGCCTGTGTGGGCTCGACCCTTTCAGCCCTATTATTCAACCTCTTCCTGCAACCATTATGAACCATAATTAAGTCCTGCAATGACCTATACCACATCTGTGCAGATGATGTAATGATTTACACACCTATTAACACAAGTATCAACATCACACACATAACAAGCTATTTTTCCAAACTCCAAAACTGACTCAAGAGTCAGAATCTGAACATAAATGTTAAGAAGACCGAGGCTATGTTCATCACTAGAGATGCTACCTTTATGCCACCACCCACCATACCTATCGATGGAACACATATCCAAGTGAAACAAAACATATGGTACCTTGGAGTTAAACTGGACCAATACCTTGCCTTCAAAGCACACATACAAACATAACACAGAACATGTATTTTAATCTAAAAACAATCAAGAATCTCAAGCCACTCCTATCAGAGCATGACTTCCATTCTTTCCTCCAAGCAACTGTATTCACCCTCTTTGATTACTGTAATATTACTTTCCAGGGCAAACCAATCTCAACCATCCACCACCTCCAACTTGCACTCATCACAGCTGCAAGAATCCTCCTCAGTGTAAAATGATCAGAGCACATCACTCCTCTCCTTAAGTAATTACATTGGCTCCCTATGATAGAACATATAAAATTCAAAGCCATCCTCATACCATTCAAAATCCTTAATGACTCTGCACTACCATACCTACAAACCCTGATCTAGATCACACCTGACAACAGAGGAACACACTACAGACTCAGCTGATGTTCACAAGAACCAACACCACTACATCTAAGAGAACATTCTCTCTCTCCACAACGCTACTATGGAACTCTATCCCAGAAAGCCTAAGAACTACTTTTCCTTCAGAAAATCCCTTAAAGCCCATATTTTCAAGGAATGCTACCCTCTAACATAACCCTGATCTGTTCCCTCCTCTCCCCTCAAACTCCCCCTTCAGTTTCCCCTGCCTCATATCCCCTTATATAAGATTATACATAGTTACCCACAATTATATATATCAAAGTTAACCCAAGTTGACTTCCCTGTTCATTGTAAATGTTCTGTTTCAGTGTAAACACTTTGACTGGAGGATAAAGCAGAATAAAAAAAAGCTGTTAAATAAATGAATAAATAAAAAACAGGCCTATGTGTATGATATGCGTGATCATTTATGCCAGCCATAGAGCGGGTGTGATAGCACCTAGATTCAGTCACAATCTACTTATGCCTCTATTTCATAAAGTAAAGCACGCATATACATTTCTTTATAAACTAGGCATGATTGATTCATGTAAAGAACATAAGAACTTAAGAACATAAGATATGCCAAACTGGGTCAGACCAAGGTCCATCAAGCCCAGTATCCTGTTTCCAACAGTGGCCAATCTAGGTCATACGTACCTAGCAGTATCCCCAAAAGACAAAGGTTCCACAATGCTTGTATTGGGTCAAGCATTGATATCCTGGGTCCCTTTTTAATAATGGTTTATGGACCTTTCCTCCAGGAACTTGTCCAAACCTTTTTTAAACCCAGCTACACCAACAGCTCTTACTACGTCCTCCGGTAACAAATTCCAGAGTTTGATTACACGTTGAGTGAAAAAATATTTTCTCTTATTTGTCTTAAATAGTTTACCCTGTAGCTTCATTGCATGTCCCCTAGTCTTTCTATATTCTGATAGCGTAAACAATTGATCTACGTTTACCCGTTCCACTCCATTCATTAATTTATAGACCTCTATCATATCTCCCCTCAGCCGTCTCTTTTCCAGGTTGAAGAGCCCTAACCTTTGTAGCCTCTCTTCATAGGAGTAGCCTTCCATCTCCTTTACCATTTTGGTGGCTCTTCTCTGTACCTTTTCTAATAACGCTATATCCTTTTTAAGATACGGTGACCAGAATTGCACACAATATTCAAGGTGCGGTCGTACCATGGAATGATACAGAGGCATTATAATATCCTTTGTTTTATTTTTCATTCCTTTCCTTATGATACCTAGCATTCTATTTGCTTTCTTAGCCGCCGCTGCACACTGGGCGGAGGGTTTTAACATGTTATCCACGATGACTCCTTAATCTTTTTCCTGGGTGGTGGTTCCCAATGTGGAACCTTGCATCGTGTAACCATAGTGTGGGTTGTTCTTTCCTAGGTGCATAACTTTGCACTTGTCCACATTAAATTTCATCTGCCATTTGGATGCCCAGTCTTCCAATTTATCCAGATCTTCCTGCAGTTTTCCACAGTCCTCTTGGGTTTTAACAACTTTAAACAGTTTTGTGTCGTCTGCAAATTTGATAACCTCACTTGTTATTCCCTTTTCTAGGTCATTTATGAATATATCAAAAAGTAGTGGACCCAGTACAGATCCCTGGGGTACTCCACTAGTCACCTTTTTCCATTGGGAAAATTGGCCATTTAGCCCTACCCTCTGCTTTCTATCTTTTAACCAGTTCCCGAGCCACAATAGTGCACTGCCTCCTATCCCATGACTTTTTAGTTTTGCCAAAAGTCTCTGATGAGGGACCTTGTCAAAGGCTTTCTGAAAGTCCAGATACACTATATCAACCGACTCACCTTTGTCTACCTGTTTATTCACACCTTCAAAAAAAACATATCAGATTAGTAAGACAAGATCTTCCTTGTCTAAAGCCATGTTGGCTGTCTCCCATTAGGCCATGACTATGTACATGTTGTGTAATTTTGTTCTTTATGATGGTTTCTACCATTTTCCCCGGTACTGATGTCAGGCTCACCGGTCTGTAATTTCCCGGATCACCCCTGGCACCCTTTTTAAAAATTGGCGTTACATTGGCGATCTTCCAATCTTCAGGTATTACAGATGATTTTAATGAAAGTTCACAGATTACTAATAGCAGGTCTGCAAGCTCATATTTCAGTTCTTTCAACACTCTTGGATGTATACCATCCGGTCCAGGTGATTTTCTACTATTCAGTTTATCAAATAGCTGTAATACATCTTCCCGGTTTAATGATATTTCTCTCAATTCCTCTGCAGTATCACCTTTAAATACCACTTCAGTCTTGGGTAACATCCCTACATCTTCCTCAGTAAAGACCGAAGCAAAGAATTCATTCAGTCTCTCCGCTATAGCCTTGTCTCCTTTTACTGCCCCTTTTACCCCTCTGTCATCTAATGGTCCAATTGATCTCTCACAGGCCTTTTGCTACGAATGTACTTGAAAAAGTCTTTGTTTTGTGTTTTTGCTTCCGTAGCAAGTTCCTTCTCAAATTCTCGCTTTGCCTGCCTTATCAATGCTTTGCATTTAACTTGCCAGTGCTTGTGCTGTTTCCAGTTTTCTTCATTTGGCTCTTTTTTCCATTTCCTGAAAGATGCTTTTTTGGCAGCAACAGTCTCTCTGACCTCACCTTTAAACCATGCTGGCAGTTTTTTGGACTTTCTTCCACTTTTCTTAATGCGTGGAATACAGCTGGTCTGGGCTTCCAGGATAGTATTTTTAAACAACACCCAAGCTTCATGTAAGTCTTTAACCTTTGCAATTGCTCCTTTTAGTTTTTTCTTAACTATATTCCTCATTTTATCATAGTCTCCCTTTCGAAAGTTAAAAGGTAGTACTGTGGATTTCTTTACTATCCCTCCTCCACTAATTAAATAAAACACGATCATGCTATGATCACTATTGCCAAGTGGTCCCAACACCCTTATTTCTTGCACCAGATATGGTGTTCCACTAAGGACTAGATCCAGTATGGCTTCCCCTCTGGTTGATTCATGAACCAGCTGCTCCAAGAAGCAGTCATTTATTTCATCTAGAAACTTTATCCCAGCATCCAAACAGATCCCTATTTTACGGAGCCATGGGAGAAGGTGGACTAATGCATCCCACGATAACATAACCTGGGTCAACCGACCACACCACTCCCACCTGCTACACATTACACTTCAACACAATATGAAACCCAAACGATTTGAAAACCCCTACCCTCATAGCCTAAAACGTGCCCTCATCAACGCCCATTCTATCCGGAAGAAGTGGCCAGCCGTCACTGACATCATTGCCAGCCACAGCCTTGATATACTCATGGTCCCTGAGACGTGGTTATCCACCGAAGACAACGTCTTACTCAACCAGATCCTCCCCCAGAATTTCACCGCACATTCAAGTCATAGACAAGATAAAATAGGAGGTGGCATGCTCATCCTCACAAGGTCAGACCTCCATTTTCGAACTGTAGACTCCACCAGTTCAAACCACCTTGAGACCATCACCATCTCCAATAAACGCTGCTCAATCATCCTGCTTTACAGAGCACCTTCAGCCTCCCCAGATGATCTCTCGGCTATCATTGATCTGGCATCTAACACTCAGAACCCAAGCATCCCAAATTGGATCCTAGGGGACTTTAACCTGCCTATGCTACAAGATAATCAAGCATCAGCCTTCCTCGATGCCCTCAAAAATCTTGGCTTCAAGCAATTAGTTAATGATCCTACTCACATTAAGGGAAATATCCTTGATCTAGTATTTGCCCCGCAAACCTCTCTTAACCCAGCCCAGGATCCTATAACCTCCATAACTCCTATTCCTTGGTCAGATCACAAACTGATCATCATCGAGATTCCTTCGTACAAAGCCTACACAAAAATCAACAAAATACAAAACAACACCACAAGACCGCCCTCTCAATATTTCAAGCCTTACAACAGAGATCTTATCCTTGCGGAGATGCAACAACTCTTCTCTGAAACCACCCAGAACCTTGATGACCTAATCTCTCACTGGAACAACTGCCTCAGTTCGATTGCCCTACGTACGCCAACCAACAGGCCCCCAGGCAAAAGGATGAGTGCCCCATGGTACTCAGCTGATCTTAAAACATCACTTAATCAATTACGGAAACTAGAGAAACGCTGGCGCCGATCTCATTCTTTACATGACCAGACAGCATACAACTGTCATCTAGCTGCGCATCGCAACGCAATCACCGACACGATGAAGCAGTACTACTCAAACACCTTAAAGAGATCGCTTAATAAACTGTATGACCTTTTCGACCTGGTTAAGACCTTATCAAAGGAACCATCCTCTGGACCTCCATTTGAGATACACCCACAAGATTTTGCAACTTATCTCCAATCCAAAATATGCCAGACTGACAAAATCTCTACTACAACCTTCGAAATAGAGCAAGACTGCCAAACAACACTAACCATGTTTTCTACCCCACCAAGAGAGAACTCGAAGACACTATTGCGGCCCTAAATATCACTACTGCCCAGTCTGATCCATGCCCAGCCTTCTGGATCAAGGAGCTTCGCAGCCATTTCAGCCCAGTACTGTCCAAAATAATGACCCTCTCCTTCTCAACCGGCTCCTTCCCTTCAGCCCTTAAACACACCTCTATTAGACCTCTGCTAAAAAACTGCAAACTTGATCCCCAGCAGGTGGAATCCTATAGACCCATATCCAGCATTCCACTACTTGTGAAGATCATTGAAAAGGAAGCTCAACGACAATTACAGGATCACATCAACTCAGCTGCACCGTTAGACCTATGCCAACATGGCTTTAGAGAATTCCACAGAGTGGAAACCCTCCTTACCACTCTCTTCTGCAAGATAATCACAGGCATTGATGACATCCGTAAGGGTTTTGCTCTCATCTTTCTGGACATCGCTGCAGCCTTTGATTCAGTAAATCATGAGCTTCTATTAAGACGACTGATTGACAAAGGCATTAATGGACGAGCGCTCGAATGGTGCAGATCCTACCTGTCCGAAAGATGGAAACATGTTCGTTCTGGAGGGACAAATTCTGAACCTTTCCACCAAAGTCAAGGAGTCCCACAAGGATCCTCCCTTTCTGCACTCTTGTTCAATATTTACATGCAGCCAATTTGTAACATCATCCGGTCCTTCAATGTCGACTGCATGTTATACGCAGACGATGTCTTTCTCTACATTCCTTTCTCTACTGAGCATCTGGACCTCTCCCCACTGACGAGTTGTTTCAATGCAATATCTGACTGGCTTCTTTCTCAAAACCTCAGAATACAACATAAGAAAACGGAAGTACTCTTCATTACGAGGAACCCCAACTTTACCCCATCACAATATCTTAAAGTAAAAGAAGCTGAGCTGCACTCTAAACCATCAATACGATACCTGGGAGTCATCCTAGATCAACACCTGGATATGAAGGCTCACATAGGAAACATAGTCAGGTCAGTCTACTACAAGATCCGCTCACTTAGGCATCTACGCTCCATGCTTGAACCAACTGACTTTTGGACAATTTTCCAGGCATTGGTCATACCTCATTTCGACTATGCCAATGCCATATTACAAGGTCTTCCCCAGTCTACACTAAACCCGCTGCAGCTAGCCATGAACACGGCAGCAAGAATCCTCCATGGAGCCTCCAGGAGCGACCACGTGACGCCTCTGCTAATACAGTTGCATTGGCTACCCATCCAGGCTAGAATAGTTTTCAAGATCTTGATAATCACTTTTAAAGCTGTTCACAATCTCTCATCCACATCCTTAACCTCCCTCATCCATGCCACATCACCAAATAGAGTAAGAAGATCCACTACTATAAACTCCCTAACCGTACCGAAAGCACTTACTGTTTGCACTAAATCGACAGCCAACAGGGCTTTCAGTCTCAGGGCCCCAAGATATTGGAATTCATTACCCCATGATATCCGGGCTATTAAGAATCTACCACAGTTCATGAAAGCCCTCAAAGGTCACCTCTTCAACAAGTACCTTATTGAGCCCAACTGCATCCCTTAGAGCTCCAAGACACCCCCATACCACCCACATTCCCAGACAAACTTATAGCATACCAACAACACACCAAGTTGAAACTCAAACCCATGACGTGGATTGTGTTTTCTATGCATCTTCTTTGATTTTGTTTCCATGTAATACGTTTTGTAAATAGTTACCCCTGTTATCCAAGTTTTTTGTTCCCTGTTATCTGTAAACTCATACATGTTATTTGTACTGAGCATTTTGTTCCATGTAAACCGCGCTGATGCCGGATAGTGTGGTATATAAGAGAATGTAAATAAATAAATATCTCCCTAGCATGTCCTGCCATGACACTGAGTCAGTCGATACCGGGGTAATTGAAATCACCCATTATCACTACTCTGCTGTAACTTTTGTTAGCTTCCTTGATCTCTTTAAACATTTCATCATCCATTTGTTTATTCTGGCCAGGCGGTCGATAGTACACCCCCACTGCCATCACCTTCACCTTCATACATGTAATTTCAATCCATAGAGATTCTACAGCAAATTTTGTTTCCTGCAAAACTTTAATCCTTTCTGACTCAATGCCCTCTCTAACATAGAGCGCAACCCCAAAATGTTTGTTAACCTAGATATGCCTTTTAAAATTAGCCTTTGAGTGTGGACACATGCAAAGTAATAGGCATAGGGAAGAATAACCCTAAAAGTAGCTACATGATGCTGGGTTCCACATTTGGAGTCACCACCCAGGACAAGTATCTATATAAGAACATAAGAAATAGCATACTGGTTCAGACCAAGGTCCATCAAGCCTAGTATCCTGTTTCCAACAGTGGCCAATCCAGGTCACAAGTACCTGGCAGGTTCCCAAAAAGGCACACAGGTTCCACAATACTCATCCCGAGGTAAGCAATGGATTTCCTGGGTCCTCTTTAATAATAGTTTATGGATCTTTCCTCCAAGAACTTATCCAAACCTTTTTAAACCCAACTACACTAACAGCTTATACTACATCCTCCCATCATCTTGGGCAAAGCATTAAAACCTTCTGCCCAGTGTGCAGCATCAGCCAAAAAAGGAACCAATGGAATTATTAGAAAAGGAATAGAGAATAAGACAAAACATATCATAATGCCTATGTATCTCTCCATCGTACAACCACACTTTGAATACTATGTGCAATTCTGGTCACCACATCTCAGGAAAGAGTGCAAAATTAGAAAAAGTACAGAGAAGGGCAAACCAAATGATAAAGGAGATGGGACTACACCCCTATGAGGCAAGGCTAAAGTTATTAGTGCTCTTCAGCTCGGAGGAGAGATCACTGAGTTAAGGCCGAGCACCTCTTTTTAGAGTAGGCTCTTTCTTGTATAGGCTCATTTCCTAACAAATCTAAATCCTTCTTCCCTGCATCATTATCTCATTCACGCATTGAGACTGAATCTCTGCCTTTTGGGTCCTGTGCATGAAAAGGGAAGCATTTCTGAGACTGCTACCCTGGATTCAACTTTTTACCTAAAATCCTAAGTTTAGCATCAAGAACCTTCCTCCCATACTTTCCTATGTCATTAATATACATGTGTACCGATATAGCCAGTTCTAACTCGGCACTGTCTAAAATTCTAAGTGATACATGAAATCTGCCACCCTTGCAACAGGCAGACAAGTTTATTTATTTATTTAAAAAGCTTTTATATCTTCTGAACATTCAGTGGGGGATTCAAATATGTCTTTCGGGACCATGAGTACAAACTCAGACAAATCTCCATTAATGGGTTTAACCCTGCCCAGCTTGCAAGGTGTTTTTGAGGCTGCGGTTCCTTCAGGTCAAGATGATTTGGATGAACTTGCTTCTCATTCTCTTCAACAGGATCCTTCCCGGTTGGGTACTTTAGATTTATGGTTAAATCTTTTTTATTATTTTACAAAGGTCAACATAGTAATCATACACATGTAAATACACTTCAAACAAATATGCCTGCTCCGTTGGTGTTTCAACCTCCTGTAGTGACTTTGATGGCTCCGGATAATATATCTTTACTTGACATTTGGGAGGTGGTTACTCATACTGAAGTTTCAGTGCGTTCGGCACTTTCCCAGATCTCGCAGTTTTCTAGTGATGTGGTCGCCAAACTCACTGAGCAGAAGGCTAGTATATATAGGTGTAAGTTGGTAGTTAATAAGTTAGAGGGTCAGGTAGTTGTAGCACAAGCTGCTATTTCTTCGTCAGATCAAGACAGTTCTGTGGTACATTATCAATTGGAATCTTTGGAGAATATGGCAAGGGCAAAGAATCTACGTTTTATTAATCTCCTCGTACTCATTACCTCTCTCGTTTGATATTGTTGCAAAAATATTTCAAAGAAACATTATTGATTCCGGATGTGGATTCTATTAAGTTGTCTAGTGCTTATTATGTTCCGCCTGGGGCCAGGTCTCAGGTTTCCTCTCAAGATGATTTTGCTCAAGCGGCTCCTTTAGAGTCCTTAGATGTTTCTGCATTTTTGGAATCATCATAAGAACATAAGAACGGGGCGGAGCCTGATGTCCAGCGGGTAAGACGCTTCGCGCTGAAGCTCCCGAGAGGCCTACTTAGAATCCTGACTTAATACCTATACAAACTTACTATTTCGCTCCGAACTGACCGGGGTACATCGGGGGGGATGGCGGCCCATAAACCAGCGCGCTTGGACTTCGGGTCTCCTTCTTCTTCTCACGGAAAACGCTCCAAAACAGAGGTGTCCTCCCCACAGAAGATGGTTCCATTTCATGAAAACCCCGAAATGCACCTGGAGATTTTAGAGGAAATACGCGGCGTGAAGGAATTGGTGCAGTCCAATGGAGAAGCGCTTTGAGCCATGCGAGAAGACTTTGGAGTACTCCAGGACCGACTTGAAAGTCTCTCATTGCGGCAGGACAACATGGCGGGGGTCCTCGACTCGCACGCGGAGCGCTTGGGCAAACTGGACAAAGCTGAGCGCCAGATACAGAATCTTCAAAAGGAGCTAGAAGATAGCAATAATCGAGCCCGTCGCAACAATGTGAGGCTCATTGGAATACCGGAGGGGGTGGAAGCAGGAGATATAAGAGAATTCTTGCTCAAAACTCTTCCCTCCTTGCTGAAGATCACTTTTCATAGAGAACTGGAAATCGATCGTGCGCATCGTGTTCCTACCCACATGGCGCTCAACCGCACGACCCCCCGGCCTATTATCTTTCGCTTGCTACGATATCAACAAGTGGAACAAATTTTAAATGCTGCCCGGGCGAATCATCATTTGGAATTTGAAGGCCATAAAGTCTCCTTCTTCCCTGACTTGGCAAAGCCTACCGTTGACCGTCGGAAGAAACTCCTTGCTTTTCGCCCTCGACTTCAACAGCTACAGGCTCGCTTTGGCCTGTTATATCCAGCGAAGCTCCGAGTGACTCTCCACAACCAAACCAGGACATTCGAAGATCCTGATCTACTATCAACATTTTTAGACTCCAAAGAAGCAGAGCAGATGCGCTAATCCAAAATTTGGACTTTTATCTGCCGGCTCTGTCCGCCATTTTGAAGGGCCCGATGCGGCGGTCATAGTCAAGCACAGAGACTACCTGGACTTTCTTTCTTTCTCCATATGACTTTTGTTTTTTTTGGTCTCCTATCCCTCCATGATGTGTGCCTCGGTCGGATTCGAAGCACGCACAGTCCTACAGGTTATGTGTTTTTCAATTGCGGCCTTCTCTGGGGTTTCTCCCCGCAGACACATGGTCGCCAGTAATTTCTGGGGTTCTGCTTCTTCTCTACCGCGCTGCGGTTTTTCTTTTTTAATGTGGGGCGCTTCATTGTATTATATTAGCTTATTTTCTTTTATGTCATGTGTACAGTCAGATACAGTCAATTTGAGGGACATTGTAAAACTATGTGCGCTATCATGCTCAGAATTTTTAACTTTTCCGAATGGCCTTATGTAAAATCTTATCACTCAACGTAAAAGGCATTAATAGTCCAATCAAAAGAAAGAAAATCCTTAGCTATCTTAGCCATGAGCATGCTGATTTAGTGTTTCTTCAGGAAACGCATCTAAACTCTGCTGAAACACTGAAACTCAATGCTAAGCCTTACATGATGGCTGCCTATTCTCCCGCCGTTTCCAAACGGTGCGGGGTAGCCATTTTGGTTAAGAAGTCTTTGCAAGCCACGGTAATTGATACCAGCGCTGACAAGGAGGGTAGATGGGCCCGTGTACACCTTAAGGTTGGAGATAGTGAATTCACGTGTATTTGCATTTATGCCCCGAATGTGGACAACCCTGCTTACTATGCAAGTATTGCGCAGTTGGCACAGGCCTCTGCCAATGCTCCATTAATACTTGGTGGTGATTTTAATCAAGTGTTAGATCCTTTGATAGATAGACAGCCGCCTAGAACGAGTAGTCCACCCAAGAGCCTCACTACCCTTAAAGCTCTGATGCAAGATCTTGCGCTGGTAGATATATGGAGGCTGCTTCACCACTCCGACTTAGAGTTTACTTTTTTCTCTGCTCCCCATCACTCCCAATCTAGGATAGATTTCTTTCTCATTTCCAAAGCACTGATTTCCCAAGTGGACACGGCTAGGACCCATCCTCTCCATATTTCAGATCATGCTGCCATATCTCTGTCATTACATGTTACTGCGCGGGACGACTCTCCCCGAGCTTGGTTTTTTGATAGATCCCTACTAGGTCAAAAAGATTTTCAGGTTGATATAAAGGCCGCAATCCAAGATTATTTTCATTTCAACTCACCCCATGACACAGCGAGCTGGGCTTGGTGGGAGGGTTTTAAAGCATCTATTCGTGCAACTATAACTAGCTATCAAATTCGGCAGGGGAAACAAAGAAAGCAGCGCTTACTGATTCTAGAGCAGCAGATACAAGCTGGGGAGCGTCTCCTCACGTCCCGTACTGACCCATGTATTTTACTCCGTTTACAACGCTTGCGTTTTCAATACAATCAACTCTTGTATACTGCTGCTGTTAAAAATATTGAATCACAACAAGGGATATATTACCGGGAAAATAACCGTGCTGGCAAATTATTAGCAAATGCCCTAAAAGGTCAAAAAGAAGCCAAGCGTGTTACAGCCCTCCGTGATCCGTCGGAGGGGGGGGGGGGGTTTGGTCACTACAGATACAGAAATCTTAGAACTCTTTCGTGATTTTTATACTCGGCTTTATCAATCTGAATGTGATTTTGAGCCAGAAGTATTTGACCGCTTACTTTCAGGGGTACAAAGACCGACCCTAACTGACGAAGATAGAGTGGCCATGGACAAACCATTTACTTTATCAGAAATTCATTCTGCTATTAAGAAATGTGCCTCAGGACGAGCCGCAGGCCCAGACGGTCTCCCTGCTGAATTCTACAAAACCTTTCACGCTGACTTAGCTCCAGTTTTGAAACTTTATTTTTCTGCTCTGGCCGAGGAGGGCTCCCCTTCTGGGTCCTTTTCCATGGCAAATGTAGTAGTTTTTGAGAAAGAGGGGAGAGACCCGCAACTAACAGCTAATTATCGTCCAATTTCCCTCCTAAACGCGGACTATAAAATATTTGCCACCATTCTCTCCACCCGGCTCTCTGATAGGATGTCTACCTTAATACACCCAGATCAATGCGGTTTCATTCCTGGTAGATCAACTGCTGACAATGCTCGGACTCTATGTCATGTTCTAACTGCCGCAGTTAATCTTGATCGCCCATTTGTTGGCCTCTCACTTGATGCTGAGAAGGCCTTTGATCGTTTAGAGTGGCCCTTCCTGTTTGCAGTCCTCCGCTGGTACGGATTCGGGGAAGGTTTTCTCCGTTGTCTCCGCACCATGTATGCACAGCCTACAGCTAGTATATGTGCCAATGCTTTAAAGTCTCAGCCTTTTCCCCTTCAACGCGGTACTCGCCAGGGATGCCCACTGTCACCACTTCTTTTCGATCTAGCACTCGAACCCTTGGCTTTACTAATCCGGCAATCGGAGGAGATTCATGGAGTCCCCTTCTCCCATAGGGAAATCAAAATTTCAGCGTATGCTGATGACCTTATGCTTTTTGTTTCTATAGACTCAGTACCGGCTGTCCTAGAGCAAATTGGTAAATACTCACAACTGTCCGGTTATAAGATAAATTGGACCAAGTCGGTAGCCTTTCCATTAAATCCTTTGCTTCATCAGGCAGATATGCAACCCTTCCCCTTTTTATGGCAACCTCGCATGGTCAAATACCTTGGGGTCCACTATTGTTCTCCTTTGGAAGACACTATCTCCTTCAATGCCAAAGACTTAACCTCTAAAGTCCGGGCGCTTACTCACCGCTGGACTCCTTTAACACTTACCTGGTGGGGTCGCTTAGAAACCATAAAAATGATGATTGTTCCGAAAGTGAATTATATTTTAGAAATGTTGCCCTGTCTCTTACCTCGACGCACATATAAAGATATAGAGGGCCTTCTGACTAGATATTTATGGCAAAACAAGACACCTAGGATAGCGAAACATAAGCTACAAGCAGATAAGGAAAATGGGGGTGTCAGATTCCCAGATTTCCTGAAGTACCATCAATCTTTTCTTCTCAAACAAGGCGCTCGTTGGCTGGACGATCTAGTACCGAGTAGACCTGTGTGGCTAGACATAGAAGAGGACCTTTGCAAACCGATTCCTCTTACTTTCCTCCCTGGTATGACTCTCCCATCAGACTCTCACTATCCACCAATGCTTTTAGACACCTTAGGTGCCTTTAATACTCTTATGCAATCTTTAGACTCCCGACTCTGTCCGTTAGACAGGCTCCCGCTTTGGTACAATACTCGATTTCGCATACAAAATAAGCCGATGGCGTGGAGCCCCTGGTACACTAGGGGCATTTGGATTCCTAGCCAGTTGTTCCATGATGGTCGCTGGAAAACTTTTAGTGAATTGCAAATTGAATTTGGTCTCCCAGCGAAACACTACTTTCAATTGGTGCAACTTCAGCATTGCCTTCGGAGTGCTAAGGTGCTCCCGCCGTCGGCATCCCCTACACAAGGTTGGTCGGAGACTATCCGACATATCGGTAGTTCACCGGGTGTAGCATCCAATTTTTACAAAACCTTATGTAATGCTATAACTAGAGATACCCCTATAGACCCCGGAGCAATGGAGCCTTGTCTGGAGTAGAGTGACACGGGTCTCCCGATCCGCCTCACTCACTCAGACACTCTTCTTTCTAGCCCACCGGTGTTTTTACACTCCTGACAGATTAGCCAAATGGAACACTACTCAGGGCAATAGTTGTTGGACATGCCATGCGGCCATTGGTTCACTACCTCATGTTATGTATGAATGTCCCGCACTACAGTATTACTGGCGTCGGGTCTGGGGTCGTATCCAGTCTATTTTGCACTTTCAAGAGCCCCTTTCTTGGAGGATAGTGGGACTTCGCTCAGCTGCGGGGATCCCCTCTCTTCCAAAAACGGCTTACTTCCTTTTGGACTTTATGCTTGGCATTGCTATTTCCCTAATTACGAAATACTGGAAAAATAGCTCCCATCTGAGCCCCAATGAATGGTGGAATCATGTCTGTCTCTACAGTAAATATGAACAAATACCTCGTATTTTATTTATTTATTTATTTATTTAAAGTCTCTTTTATACCGCGCTATTCAGCATCAGTGCGGTTTACAATAAACAACGAACATACACATTTCCAATAGTACTTTGTGTTTACATATGAACAGGAGAACAACTTGGCTAACAGGGTAACTATATACAATAACAATATATACAATTTACAGGCTGGTCATGTGTTCTTATGGTTTCAGACAGAGGAGATTTGTGAGGTCTCGGTAATTGGTGCTGAGCTTTCATTGGTTTCTGGGTAATGTAGGAGGAAGAGGTAGTGTTTCACAGCCTTCCTGAATTGGAATATGTCTGGGATTGTTCGGATGTTGTGAGGGAGGCTGTTCCAGATCATTGGTGCATAAAGTTTGAATGCCCTGCTGGATGTTGACTTGGTGCATTGAGTCATTGATCTTGGGACTATCAAGGTGTTTTGTGCTACTGACCTTCTGTCCCTATTGTGGGGTGTCTTCTGGACTATCTCTGATAGTGATGTTTGCTTCCCCCGTTCAGACTCCTCATCATCGGTCCAAATGGAAGTTGCTCAATGACTATGTATATTCTGCTAAATGCTCTCATCTGACTGTCTAAATTTGTATATATCTCTGTCCCATGATCATTCTGTATTGTAGATACTCTTTTGATCATTTTGCTGTACAATCACTGTTGTTAGGAAGCGCTCACATGCTGACATAATCGGCTAGAGAAGAAGCATGGGGGTGGGGGGTAATTGGGTTTACTTTTCCTTATTGTTTACTTGTTTTGTCTCCTTTGGTGTGTTGTTTCTTTTGTTTGTTGCAAAATGAAAATAAAAGTTTAAAAAAAAAAAAAAAAAAGAACATAAGAACATAAGATATGCCATACTGGGTCAGACCAAGGTCCATCAAGCCCAGTATTCTGTTTCCAACAGTTGCCAATCTAGGTCGTATGTACCTAGAAGTTTCCCCAAGAGACACAAGTTCCACAATGCTTGTACTGGGTCAAGCATTGATATCTTCGGTCACTTCTTAATAATGGTTTATGGATCTTTCCTCCAGGAACTTGTCCAAACCTTTTTTAAACCCAGCTACACTAACAGCCTTTATTACATCCTCCGGTAACAAATTCCAGAGTTTGATTACACGTTGAGTGAAAAAATATTTTCTTTTATTAGTCTTAAAAAGTTTACCCTGTAGCTTCATTGCATGTCCCCTAGTCTTTCTATATTCTGATAAGGTAAACAATCGATCTACGTTTACCCGTTCCACTCCGTTCATTAATTTATAGACTTCTATCATATCTCCCCTCAGCTGTCTCTTTTCCAGGTTAAAGAGCCCTAACCTTTTTAGCCTTTCTTCATAGGAGTATCCTTCCATCCCCTTTACCATTTTGGTGGCTCTTCTCTGTACCTTTTCTAAAATCGCTATATCCTTTTTAAGATACGGCAACCAGAATTGCACACAATATTCAAGGTGCAGTCTCACCATGGAACGATATAGAGGAATTATAATATCTTTTGTTTTATTTTCCATTCCTTTCCTTATCATACCTAACATTCTATTTGCTCTCTTGGCTGCCGCTGCACACTGGGCCGAGGGTTTTAACATGGTATCCACAATGACGCCTAAATCTTTTTCCTGGGTGGTGGTTCCTAATGTGGAACCTTGCATCGTGTAACCATAGTTTGGGTTGTTCTTCCCTAGGTGCATAACCTTGCACTTGTCCACATTAAATTTCATCTGCCATTTTGATGCCCAGTCTTCCAATTTATCAAGATCCTCTTGCAATTTTTCACAATCCTCTTGGGTTTTAACAACTTTAAATAGTTTTGTGTCATCTGCAAATTTGATAACCTCACTTGTTATTCCACTTTCCAGGTCATTTATGAATATGTCAAAAAGTAGCGGACCCAGCACAGATCCCTGGGGTACACCACTATTCACCTTTCTCCATTGGGAAAATTGGCCATTTAGCCCTACCCTCTGCTTTCTATCTTTTAACCAGTTCCTGATCCACAATAGTACACTGCCTCCTATCCCATGACTCTTTAGTTTCGCCAAAAGTCTCTGATGAGGGACCTTGTCAAAGGCTTTCTGAAAGTCCAGATACACAATATCAACCGACTCACCTTTGTCCACCTGTTTATTCACTCCTTCAAAAAAACATAACAGATTAGTAAGACAAGATCTTCCTTGTCTAAAGCCATGTTGGCTGTCTCCCATTAGGTTGTGACTATCTACATGCTGAGTAATTTTATTCTTTATGATGGTTTCTACCATTTTTCCCGGTACTGACGTCAGGCTCACCGGTCTGTAGTTTCCCGGATCACCCCTGGAACCCTTTTTAAAAATTGGTGTTACATTGGCGATCCTCCAATCTTCAGGTATTAGAGATGATTTTAATGATAGTTCACAGATTACTGATAGCAGTTCTGCAATCTCATATTTCAGTTCTTTCAACACCCTTGGATGTATACCATCCGGCCCAGGTGATTTGCTACTCTTCAGTTTATCTAATAGTTGTAAGACATCTTCCCGATGTATCGATATTTCCTTCAATTCTTCCGCACCTTTAAATACCACTTCAGTCATGTGTAACATCCCTACATCTTCCTCAGTAAAGACCGAAGCAAAGAATTCATTCAGTCTCTCCGCTATCGCCTTGTTGCCTCTTAGTGCTCCTTTAACCCCTTTATCATCTAATGGACCAACTGACTCTCTCACAGGTTTTTTGCTACGAATGTACTTGAAAAGGTCTTTATTTCGCGTTTTTGCTTCCGCAGAAAGCTTCTTCTCAAATTCTCTCTTTGCCTGCCTTATCAATGCCTTGCATTTTACTTGCCAGCGCTTGTGCTGTTTCCAGGTTTCGCCGTTTGGCTCTTTTTTCCATTTCCTGAAAGATGCTTTTTTGGCAACAACAGCCTCTCTGACCTCACCTTTAAACCATGCTGGCAGTTTTTTGGACTTCCTTCCACTTTTCTTAAAGCGTGGAATACAGCTGGTCTGGGCTTCCAAGATAGTATTTTTCAACAACACCCAAGCTTGATGTACGTCTTTAACCTTCGCATCTGCTCCTTTTAGTTTTTTCTTAACTGTTTTCCTCATTTTATCATAGTCTCCCTTTCGAAAGTTAAAAGGTAGTACTGTGGATTTCCTTACTATCCCTCCTCCACTAATTAAATCAAAGGCGATCATGCTATGATCACTATTGCCAAGTGGCCCCAACACCCTTATCTCTTGCACTAGATCTGGTGTTCCACTAAGGACTAGGTCTAATATGGCTTCCCCTCTGGTCGGTTCATGAACCAGCTGCTCCAAGAAGCAGTCATTTATTTCATCTAGGAACTTTATCTCCCTAGCATGTCCTGACATGACACTGACCCAGTTGATACCGGGGTAATTGAAATCACCCATTATTATCACCCATTATTATTATCAGCAGATGTTATTCCTCAACTGGCCACATTATTTGCCTCTTTTCTCTTACTTTCTGATAAAAATTTGATAATGAAACTTTATTTTTCTAAGAAGAGTGCTAATTTTTGTGGCTCTCCTATTCAAATATTTCCTGATGTTGGTAGGTCCACCAAAAGCACAAGAAAGATTTCCTGAGTTTGAAACCTAGGACTTTGGCCCTGGATGCTACTTTTTTCCTGAAATATCCTTGTAAATGTATTGCGCAATTTCAAGATAATAAGTTTGTTTTCCTAGAACCTGTTCAATTAGAGGCTTTTGTGTCTGGGAAGGAGAATACAGGTTATGTAAAAGTGTAATTTCTACTTGCTTGCTTATGTATAAGGGGTTCCAATTTAATTATTCTCTTGGGTGTTAGATGGATTTGTGGTTTTTATTTTCTTTTAGGCTTTCCCCTTAATTTATTTATTTATTTTATTTATTTATCTATTTCTTCTATACCGCCCCTTCCAGTGGACTTTGATGTTTCTTTTGTCTTGGACATATTGTTATAATGTGGGTTGTATGATATTTTTCTAGTTTCCTTGGCAAAAGTTACTTTTCTGTACAAGAGTTATATATCTTGGATTGTATTTGAAAATTAATTAAATAAAATAAAAGCTTTTATACTGCTCTTACCAAATAAATAAATAAAGTAATTTATTTATTTATTTAGCTAGGCTTATGTACAACCGTTCACTGGGTCAAAGTTGTTTACATTGAAAAAAACATCAAGTACATAGAACAGGAGGGAACTTACCAGTAGTTACAAATAACAGAGTTACCTGAACAAATTTTTATTTTATTTTACATTCTCTTATATACCGCGCTATTCTGCATCAGTGCGGTTTACATTGAACAAACTGAAATTACATTGAATAGGGCATTATAACTTGGAGATAACTATAACTCACTAACTACATGGAGGCCATTCCAATATGTCTGTCCAGGCCCCTGTGTGTCCGATCGGAATTGGGACACCCAGAGGTAGACCGGATTTTATTTATTTACATTCTCTTATATACTGTGCTATTCTGCATTAGTGCGGTTTACACTGAACAAACTGAAATTACATTGAACAGGGCATTATAACTTGGAGATAACTATTTTACAGGGAACATGGGCTATGGAGGGTTAAGTGGCTTGCCCAAGACCACAAGGAGCACCTGTGGGACTAGAAACCCCAGTCCTTCTGGCCCAAGGTTGCTGTCCTCTAGTGGGATTTGAACCCCCGACTTGAAGTACCTTGCCCCAACCACTAGGCCACTATCGCGCGGGGGTTATTTGTGCCCGCAGGATCCGAATCAAATCTAGGGCCTGAATGTGCAGGCTGGGCCCCGATTCCGATCAGCCTGCACGCATAGCAGATCACTGGCTACTTCAGTCAGGCTCCTGAATGGAGCAGCGACTGTTGGCCGCTGCTGATTTACTTCGTTCCCCACAGCCGGAGCCTCAATCTGGCTTCCCATGGTCAGGGTTTGTCTGCGGGGAATTTCCTGCACCCCCTACCTTACTATCCTGGCCCAGCAGCAGGTTCTCCTGACATCCAGGGAGACTTATTCCACCTCTGCAGTGGAATAAGTACTCCGTCTAAGTTCACAGCCCCCAGATGTACAGGGCCGACCTCAGAATCAGCCCTGCACATCCGGGGTCACGGACCGCCCATGCCCCCGCTCTTGCTCTGTCTCTGAAATGCCCCATCCCGTCCCCGTCTAAGCCTCCCCATACAAACACGTTATTCTTACAGGGAGGCTTTTACAGGGGGCAACAGGGGTGCGAATAGTGGGGATGGACATCCCAACAGGACGTCTAGCCCCGCTATTTGCGGGACAGAATGACCCCCATAGTATCTAATGACTGATTATTTGCAATCTATGAACTATATACATCAATGAATTATATACAATAGGACAGGTATACATAACAGTATATGCTTTGCTATTACAGGTGTAGGTTCTGTCTTGAGGGTGTCTTTCTTTTTGGTGTTACGTTGGTTGGCTGGTTAGGTGGTGGGTCCAAAGTGATCAGAGAATAAGTGGGTTTTCAAGTGTTTGCGGAAAGAGGGGAGGTTGGAGATATTCCTTATTGTGTCTGGCAGAGAGTTCCAATGGGATGGTGCATATAGCTCGAATGCTCTGTGGAAAGTTTGTTGATTGAACTTTGTTTTAGATTGTGGTATTTTGAGTTTGTTGATTGTAGTAAATCTTCTTGGTCTATTTATAGAGAGTTTCTGAAGTAGGGTTTGGAGGTGAGTGGTGGGTCGGGAGTGTAGTGCTTTGTGTGTTAGTAGTAAGGATTTATATGTAATTCTGCTGGGGAGGGGCAGCCAGTGCAGTTTGCAGTGAGAATCAAATCTATCCCACAATCAAACCTTTGCCTTACTCCACCCTCTACTCCTGGGGGAATTCTGTGCAAATAAAAAAAATCTGCTGACAATATTTAAAACTCGGCAAAATTCTGCAAGTTTTTTTTCTCAAAATAACAAAGCATAATCATTGTTTTTGCCCAATGCCTAATTTAAAATACAATACAAAAAAATGATTACCAAACATTGCAAAATTGAGAATTTCTTTGTGCAGAATTTCCCCAAGATTAGTGCTCCCCTCCCCCCCATTTCTCCCCCATACTCCCCTGCCCCCCATACTCCCCTCCCCCCATACTCCCCTGCCCCCTCCCCCTCAGTTCTCTCTCTTGCTCCCTTCATCCTTCCCGTGCACGTAGGCACCCCAGCATTGACCCTCTACCCTCTCCCTCACTCAACCTCCACTCCTTAGCCTCCACATCCTCCCTAGCTCTCCTTTCCCAGGTTTCAATTCCTCTCCCATTTTGCAACAGTCATGCTCTGCTCTGTTTCTGACCTCCATGCTCCCAGGCTCTGTCCTACTGCATTCGCTCCTATACTTTCTCTCTCTCTCTCCCCTCCCGAGGCATTTTTCCTGGATTCCACCCTCTTCAGAAATCTTGTCCTTCTTAGGCCTGATCCTCCCTTCATGGTTTTCTGGTACTTTTACAAGGATTCAAGCTACCAAATTAGGGTAAAATGCACTTTACCACACTTTAATAAAAGGGCCTCTTTATAAATAACCACAGAATTTATCAGCTTAACGCCAATCTCCTTTTTCCCCAAGTTTTAAGAGAGTTTTCTAGCAGGTTAATACTCACAAGTACAGATTCCTTCCGAGAATGACGCCAAATATCAGTCAATGTGAGATTTAGCTGGTTAGCAGATTCTGCTAACTGCCTAAACCCCTTTGAATATTGATCTCCAGATATTCAGCACTGGTACCTGAATACCGGCTGGTACTGAAAATCCAGATTTAGTGGTTAGCAGTGGCACTATACAGATAGTGGTGATAGTCAACCATTATATGTATAGGCAATTTGCATAGCATTAGGACCGCCTGTTTGCTGTGCTGAGTTATGGATATTGTTATCCGCATAGTACACTGAAAATCATCACTATGTGGATAAGTGCCGACTCCTCCCCAACTCCACCCACGGACTGTCCCGACATTATCCAAATACTGCTGAAGTAGTCAATGCCACCAAATATCCCTCTCACCAGGACTTATCTGGTTGGCAGGTCCTGCTAACTGGGTTCCCTTATCTCTATATACACAAAAAAATGTTACTTTACTCTGCTTTCTCTGTTTATAGCAAGAGGATGAAATCAAAACAAGTTTATTTTATACTTCTACAAATAGAGGGTGACCTGCACAAAGTGGCAGGTACAACCCTACAACCCTAAAAAAAGGCATGGTGGGGGGTGACCTACCTGGAGCAGCAGGTCCACCTACTCTTGCTGCCTTGCTGGGCAGACTAGATGGACCATACTGGTCTTTATCTGCCATCATATACTATGTTACTATGATAAAATAAACAGCTACTACTCTAATGGGCTTGGTACTGCACTGAGCTCTTCTGTGGTCTGTGTCAATGGTCACCTGACTCATGGACTTATTTGAGCATTTCTATCCTGCCATTTTAATGTTTTTGCAGGCACCATATTTTCCCTATTAAGTCTGTTCTCTCTTGCTGGGCAGGACTCTGGAACTAATGCCATCATGAGGCTGACTGAGAATTGATTTCCACAGATGAAGTAGTTGTTTATAGAAACATAGAAACATGATGATAGAAAAAGACCACATGGCCTACCTAGTCTGCCCTTCCATATTGACTACTTGTGACGCATCTCCACGTCACAGGAGTGATATGCGGAAATATTTCTTTACGGAAAGAGTAGTGGATCCGTGGAATAGTCTCCCAGTGGAGGTGGTAGAGATGAGGACAGTAACTGAATTCAAGAAAGCATGGGACCAACACAGAGGATCTCTAAAGGCAAAAAGTGGACTGTTGTAGTTGTTATGGAAGGACAGACTAGATAGGCCATGTGGTCTTTTTCTGTCGTCATGTTTCTATGTTTCTATGTCCCTATTAGGCAGCTGCCTAGGGCCGTGAGGCACGAGTTGCCTTTTAATGTAAGAACAGTCTGTAGTCGAGTGTTATAGGCAAAAATAAATACAGGGCTTTATTCCCCTTCCCTTAAAGACTTCCTTTTTAACAGCAACAGATGATAAACAAAACAACTGTTTCTTCACAGCAAAATAAACTCTTTTCTCCAAGTAATTATCATAGTGCTTCAGCTTGCTTGTTCAACATAAAGATTCAATCTCATCTGAGAAAGATAGTGTGCAATCCATGGGACTGGATTCCAAATCACAGCTAGCGTTTTCCCACTGCATTGGCTCACAGTCTGGGTTTTCAGGTGGGTAACAATCCTTACAGCTGGTATTATCCCAACTCCCTCCTTGTGAGACACCGGTTATTCTAGCAGGAAACTGCTCTATATTGACAGGGTTCTGGGCACCTGTACCTTGGGCAGTTTCTCCTGGGAATTCTCTCTCTTTCCAGTAATGAGGATTTTCCTCTAAGCTTCTAGCCTTTGCTTTACTGGCTGTGCCCACCTCTTGCCCTCTAGAGAAAATAGAGTACTTAGCTTTTCCTCCATGGCAGTTAGCTTCCCCTCTTCCCTCTGTTATCCGGGCTTCTCTCTTTGGGCTGTGGAGTGCTCTTTCTCGGGACCTCCAGCCACCAGTATTCTGGGCAGTTCTATAGCCACGTTCTGGAGAGACTTTTTTCCTGCTGCTCCTTGCTACCGGGACACACCCACTGCTTCCTGGATCCAGCAAGCTCTCCTGTCTGTGACGTCTGCTTTCCACCTGGTTTCTCACTCCTCCCAGGATGCTGCCCTCTCTGGCCTGAGAGACTCCTGCACTCATCTCAGAGACTCCTGTTCTGCCACCTCCCCCTGCTGGGATTTCCCAGCAGCTTTTATCTTCCTGTTTCTTGCACGCTGTATGTGCTTCCCTGAACAGGTGCTCCTGATTAGCTTTTTGGTTTTCTGCTGCATCATGACTAGTGTGTGGAAACCTGGCTCCACTACTCTTTTGCTCCTTGTAATCTGAATATGTTTGCTGCCTATGCGATTCCAAGGTAAGCTCTTCTTTTTCCCCTATTACCATAGGTTCTGTACCGGTCACTGCATCACATACTATAATAGTCCCTCACCTTTGCTTGAATTCGATCCAGACTAGTGACAGCAGAGGAATGGGGTAGTCAAAATAAAAATATTCACTGCTCTAAGGCTGCTGTCATGTGCTTTGTTTCCTTCTAAATGCCCTAGTGGTCTGGTGGATAGCCAACCGCTCTGCGGTGGTCATGCCCTTCAAAAAAGCAATGGGTGACAGAGATGTTGACACCAATACGAATTTGGGAATAATTCATATGCTACTGGCCACTGCTTTATAATCTCAAGGGCCACTGTTGGTTTACTGATGTTGCATGCAGAGTATACTGATGGATTCACATGGCGTGGAAAAGGAGGATGAACCCTGACCAGGTCAGTTATAAAAGAGAGTGATTTGCAAGTAGCAGGAGAAATTTCCACTTGTTGGGGGTAAGTGCTGTGCAAAGAGTAAAACATAGTCGTTTTATACTCTAACAGTTTAATGATTCTCCTTCAGTGGGCTGCCTTTCACTAAGTGGGTGGTGGATGGGCCATCATCCAGCAGATTGTTAATGTGAAATTGTTTCTATTCTTAGCATCTTAAATTACCTGTTCGTGAAAAATGAAGGGGAGCGAAGGGAAGATGACTCACTCCTAATATTACGTTTCATATTTTTTGGCATTGCTTCTGCCTGGAAGTCATGGATAATGGCATGTGGTCCTAAGTTCTCAGATTCTTCAAGGGTCACAGTCTAATTAATCACATAAAAACATCACAGCAATAATTGAACATTACAGATGCACACTAGGAGTCGGATGGCTTGATAAATCTTCTATGTTCCTTAAAAAAAAGCCATTTGGAAGATTTCTGAGGTATTTCTTATATCCTGAGAATTACACATTCTTTCCATTGACGTTACTACTATTACTACTGCCTATCATTTACTGTATATAACACAGTGCTGTATGAATGCACATAAAAGATTATAAGCTGTATGGAGCAGATATTATCTGCTAAGACAGAGAAACAAAACAAACAGGGGACTAGGGGATTCTTAAGAGAAATGATTGAAATACACATAGGTGTAGAAAGGAGAATCAGGGGGTCAGGATAATGCACAGCATAGGGGACATTTTAGAAGCCCTATATGTAAGTTAGAAGCCTGAAAATGGGCATTTAGACGTGCAAAACCTGGAGATGTCCCCAGGGCTATTTTAGAAGCTGGATATATAGACATCACCAGCATGTTGAAAGAGGTGTGGTAGAGGCGTGGCCTGGGTGGGGCAAGGGAGATGCACATCGCGGTGCAATTTCAGAATGCCATAAGCACATCTGGCCTTCACATGAGGTTTTGAGGACAAAGAAAAGATCAAACATATTGGTGATTAATGAATGTCTGACTTAGGGTCCTTTTATTAAAGCCCAGTAAATCTGTACACTTAATGTACATTTTTAACACGTTAAGTACAAAGCTTCATTGGAAATGTCAGGGGTATGAGCAGCATGTTCTTAACAGTTAATGTGGCACCCCCACTCCCCCATGTCAGCTCCTCTCCTGCACCCTCCTTCCCTGGCAGACCATCTCAGCATCCATTCCCTTCCAGTCCCATTCTCCCATCCCCATGCATTAGCCCATTTGTAGCCCTAGCCACCAGTTTTCTTTCAGGGGCAGCAGCTCCCCCCCCCATCAGTCCACTTCCAATTCTAGCCCTCAGTCTTCTTCTAGTGTCAGCAGCTTTCTACTCCCTCATCAGCCCATTTCCAGTTTCAGCCTATTTCCAGTCCTAGTTCCCCCAATCAGCCCACTCCAGTCCTAGCTCCCCCCATCAGCAGATAATCAGTCCTAATCCCCCCAGTAGGCCCATTTCCAGCCCATTTCTAGTCCTAACTCCCCCAACCAGCCCATTTCCAATTCTATCCCACCTAATCAGCCTATTTCCAGTCCTAGCCCCCCCCCCCATTCTGCCCATTTCCAGTCCTAACTCCCTCGATAAGCCCATTTCCAGTGCTAGCCCCCCATCAGCACATTACCAGTCCTAACCTCCCAATAAGCCTATTTCCAGTCCTAGCCCCGCAGTGTACTCATTTCCAGCCCTAACTCCCCCAATTAGTTCATTTCCAGTCCAGGCCCCCCCCCCTAGTCTGCCCATTTCCTGTCCTAACTCCCCTGACCAGCCCATTTCCAGTTCTAGAGCACCTAATCAGCCTAATTCCAGTTCTAGTCCCCCCCAGTCTGCTCATTTCCAGTCCTAACTCCCCCAATTAGCTCATTTGCAATCCTAGCCCCCCCAGTCTGCCGATTTCCTGTCCTAACTCCCCTGACCAGCCCATTTCCAGTTCTAGAGCACCTAATCAGCCTAATTCCAGTTCTAGCCCCCCCAGTCTGCTCATTTCCAGTCCTAACTCCCCCGATAAGCCCATTTCCAGTGCTAGACCCCCCAGTCTACTAATTTCCAGCCCTAACTCCCCCAATTCGCTCATGTGCAGTCCTAGCCCCCCCCCCCCCCCCCAGTCTGCCCATTTCCGGTCCTAACTGCCCTGACTAGCCCATTTCAGTTCTAGCCCTCCTAATCAGCCCATTTCCAGTCCTAGCCCCTCAGTCTACCCATTTCCAGTCCTAAACCCCCTGATCTGCTCATTACCAGTCCTATCCCCTCCAATCAGACAATTTCTGGGGCTACCCCCCCCCCCCCAGCCCAGTTCTGCCCTGCCCTACTCTGCCCATTTAAGCCCATCCTCCTCCATGGAAGAGCCTTGCATTGGCCCGTGGTTCATCTTTGCAGAGCCATGGGAAGGAAAAGTGTTTCTCTTCTTTCCCAGCTCTGTTAAAGTTAAGCCCGCTGACGCTGAGGGTAATCTAGGCATTTCCTGTCTCGAGCGAGACAGGAAATGCCTAGATTACCCTCAGAGACAGTGACACAACTTTAAGACAGCTGCGGGAAAGAAGAGAAGAACTTTTCCTTCACGCAGCACTGCAAAGATGAGCGAGGATGCTGGAAAACGTTTCCTTTGCAGTGGGGGAAGGGCGTGCGAGGCCAATGATGCTGTCGCTGATGCTGCCGCTGCCAAGAAGCATTGGTGTCAGCTTGTCCTGCAGTTGTTGTTGTTTTTTTATTTTGAAGGCCGAGTGAGGCGGTCTTTTTTAGGGCATTTTTTGCCACCCCCAAAAAGTTGCCGCTTGAGGCCACCGCCTCACTCAGCCTCATTATAGAGCTGCCCCTTTATACAAGGGATTTTTTTGTCATTTCACTTCACCAATTTGGACCATATTGTTAGGTCCATTACCTAACACCCAAATGAATCTCCATATTCATTTCAGGTTGTTTGTAATGCGACAAAACAGGACAAAAACCATGGGGATGAATACTTTTGCAAGGCACTGTATAATGGTTTCCATCATTTTGCCTGGTACAGATTCAAGCACACCGGTTTGTAGTTTCCCACATCACCACTGGAAGCCTTTTGAAAAATTGGTGTCACATAGGTCACTCTCCAATCCTCAGGTACTACTGATGATTTACTATTACTACTACTACAACTAATTATTTGTATAGGACTCAGGGCCGGTCCATCCATTGTGTGAGAATATAGTTTGAACAGGGCTCCATGCTTCAGGGGGCCTCGCACAAACTTCATTTTCACATAGTGAATGGCTTCAGAGTTGAGCACCTGTATGTCTTAAAAACCCAGCAGAATCATTCATAGGTCTCATCTGAGCATGTACTATACTCACAATGCAGCAAACACAGCTGAACTTGCTGTATTGTGAATATTTATTTATTTATTTTAACAGACACTTATATACCACGCTTTCCCATGGATCAGGTGCGGTTTACAAAGAACAATGGAATGAACCAGCGAAACAATAATAAGTGCCTGTTCATCTTACATATAACATCTGTGAATTTTATACAAAGAACATAAGCTTTAATACAAAGAACTAGAACATGTTACCAATGATCTAACAGCTGTGTGCATAACAACCTTTGCATGGAGCTTAGCAACTATATACAATACAACTGTTACATTGTAATTAAACTATATACATTATAGGATAATTGGCAGTTATCATTATATTACATTAATTTTTTTTTGTGAATTTTATTATCTTCTATTAACCTTTGCCTGTTTGTGTAATAGTATTTGACTGGTCACCATAGTGTGTCATAAATAGGTGTGTTTTTAATTTCTTACGAAATTCCTTGATATCACTTAGAATTCTAATTTCTTCGGGTAGTGCATTCCGGAGGATTGGGGCTGAGTGTGAAAAGGCCTTGTTGTTAGTGGACTTTTTAGATTTTGTAAAGTCTTTCGGAAACATAATTTTGTTTGTGTTACCTCTCCCTTGGTTGATTTTTGGTGTTTCCTTGCTAATTAGGTTGTTCAGTACCGAAGGTGCCAGCTTGTTTAATGCTTTAAATGTGGTTATTAGGATTTTATAGTTTATTCGGCAGTAGATTGGTAGCCAGTGTAGATTAGCTAAAATAGGTGTTATATGTTCTATTGTACTGGCTTTCATGATAGTTCTGGCGGCTACATTTTGTGTCAACTGAAGTCTTTTAAGGTTCTGTTTGGTTATTCCTTGGAGTGTTGTGTTTGCAAAGTCAAAGTGGGGTGTAATGATTGCCTGAATTATACTCATGAAATCATGTAGGTGAACCAGTGGGCGTAGTTGTTTAAGTACCTTAAGCTTGTAGTGAATTTTTTTTGTTGTGTTTTTGATGTGAGATTCCATGCTAAGATTCTTATCCAGAATCACACCTACATACTTCACCTCATTTTTTTGTTTTGATTTTGTGGTTCTGTATTGTAGTAAGTTGTCATGCCAGTTGTCATGATCTTTGTCTTCTTTACATTAAGGTGCAGGCCCATTTTGAGACTATGTTCTTTGATTGTGAGAAGCAAATGTTTCAGATCATCTTCACTTTCCGCCAGTAATGTGGTATCATCAGCATAGCGAAGGTTGTTGATGAGTCTTCCACCAATCTTCACACCTCTGTTGTCTTCATACAATCCTGCTTCTCTGATGATTTGTTCTGCATATAAATTAAACAGGTAGGGGGAAAGTATGCAGCCTTGTCTTACACCTTTGCTTATTTTAAACCATTCTGTTTCTCCTTGTTCCGTTCGAACTGTTGCTTCTTGATCAATGTACAGATTGTGCAAGAGAACGATCAGATGTTCTGGTATACCCATGCTTCTTAATGTGGCCCAGAGTTTCTCATGGTTTACACAGTCAAAAGTTTGCTATAGTCGATAAAGCACATCAACAGGTTCATCGTCGAAGGAGAAGAAATTGAAATCGTGAATAACTTTAACCTACTTGGATCAACTATCAATAAAGAAGCAACAAGCAGTCAAGAAATCAGACGATGCATTGCTCTTGGCAGAATGGCTATGAAAGACCTAGATAAGATTCTCAAGAGCAGAGATGTCTCTCTCCATACAAAGATTCGACTTGTTCAAGCCATGGTATTTTCAATAACATCATATGGATGTGAAAGCTGGACAGTGAAAAAGATAGACAGGAAGAAAATTGATGCCTTTGAAATATGGTGCTGGCGGTGAATACTGTGTATACCATAGACTGCCCGAAGAACAAACCAGTCTGTACTAGAGGAGATCAAACCTAAGCTTTCTTTAGAAGCTCAGATGACAAGACTTCGACTTTCATACTTTGGACACATCATGGGGAGAGAGAGATCATTAGAGAAAGACATCATGCTTGGCAAGATAGAAGGTCAACACAAAAGAGGAAGGCCACCAATGAGATGGATCGATACAATAACAGCAGCTACGGGTACCAGTCTGTCAACAATAAGCCGCCTGACTGAAGACTGAACACAATTTAGGATAGCTATCCAGAGGGTCGCCATGAGTCGACTCCGACTCGACGGCACTTAACAACAACATTGTAGTAAATGTTGGGGGGATAAAGGTTTGATTTTTTGTTACATATAAGATGTCTGTTTTTGAGTAATTGATGTTTAAATTGTGTTCTTTTAGCCATATTGTAAGTTTGTTGAAACACTCAGTTAGTAATTGAATTGGTGGGTTAGGGATCTTGAATGGAATGTATAACATTATATCGTCTGCGTAGATATGGTAGTGGACGTGAAACTGTTTGAAGATGTTGCAGACACATTGGAGGTAAATATTAAAAAGGAGTGCCGAGAGGGCAGATCCTTGTGGAAGGCCAAGTTCCTGTTTGTATGTATTAGATGTTTGGGTATTGATTCTTACTGCTTGGCTTCTATTGTTCAAGTATGAGGTAAACCATTAATATACTGTTGAATTTATTCCTATTTGTCTGAGTCTATTTAGCATTATTGTGTGATTTACACTGTCAAATGCAGCAGAGATGTCTAAAAATAGTAGAATGAACGCTTGTTTAGTGTCGTCAATACCTCTTACCAGTGTGTCTAGTAGAATTGTAAACAGGGTTTCTACTCCATGGTGAAGGCGGAAACCATATTGCTGTTCGTCAAGAGGGGCCAAAGTGTCAATGTAGTCCTGAGTTTGGATTTGGATTACTTTTTCAATTAATTTGGCCATGAAGTGTATGCTTGATATAGGTCTATATAGTTCTCATGGTATCTCTGGTGTGTTTTGTTATAACTGTGTTGTAATCACTGTTCCCTCTAAGCTGTGCGCATGTGCGCGTGCACACACCTCACCGAGCGCGCGCACATACTTTACAACAGAGCGCACAAAAATTACGGTTCTGATTCTGATAGAAAACAACACAGACGTCTTAAAATTGTAAAAGTTGTGATTCTAATTACTAGAAATTTTCCACTTCATTTAGTAATTGTCTATTTTCATTTAATCAGGAGTAGCCTAGTGGTTAGAACACTGGCTTAGTAACCAAGCAACCAGGGTTCAGTTCCCACTAGCACTCCTTGTGGCCTTGGGCAAGTCACTTAACCCTCCATTGTCACAGAAGAAAGGCTTGACAATCTACTTCCAGTGACATTGCCAAGAAAACCCAGGAGCTTCTGGGTCACCAGGAGTCAGGACTGACTCAAAGACACACATGGCATTTTACATTCTGTATTCTGACGTGTAGTCACATTTTAAAGTATATAACTACGAGTGTCGTTATGTGGCGCACAAAAATTTAACCTTCCTTCAAAAGCTGCACAGCTGATATTTTATGGGCACACAGCCTATAGAAAATTAGAGGGAACATTGGTTGTAATTGATTGTTTTGTTTAGGCCTTTAACCTTTCCCGGCATTTAGCGTGCTTCACAGTAACACAGCTGCTAGCATGAGGAAAAACAGCGCTTTTCACACTGGTGGCTGTGCAGAGATGAGCCAGGGCCTTGTGTGGGCTTTTCCGGCTCAACTGAAGCAGCTTAGACAGGTGCAGGGCTCTTCGGGGGGGGGGGGGAGGGAGGGGTCAAAGATAAGACAGGAAATGGCCGATGGGAGGGCTAGGATTGGAAATGGGCTGATGGGGAGAGCTTGGACTGGAAATGGGCTGATGGGGGGTGGGTGCTAGGACTGAAAATGGACTGATGGGGGGCTGGAATAGGACTGGAAATGGCTGATGGGGAGCTAAGATTGGAAATGGGCTGATGGGGGGAATTTGGACTGGTAATGGACTGATGGAAGGCTGGAATACGACTGGAAATGGGTTGATGGGGGCTGGAATAGGACTGGAAATGGCTGATGGGGGGCTAGCATTGGAAATGGACTGATGGGGAGGAGCTTGGACTGGAAATGGGCTGATGGGGGGGCTGGAATAGGACTGGAAATGGCTGATGGGGGCTAGGATTGGAAATGGCTGATGGGGGGCTAGGATTGGAAATGGGCTGATGAGGGGAGCTTGGAGTGGAAATAGGCTGATGGGGGTCTGGATTAGGACTGGAAATGGCTGATGTGTGGGGGGGCTTGGATAGGAAATGGCTGATGGGGGACTAGGATTGGAAATGGGCTGATGAGGGGGTGCTAGGATTGGAAATGGGCTGATGAAGGGCTGGAATAGGACTAGAAATGGCTGATGGGGGCTAGGATTGGAAAGGGCTGATGGGGGGCTAGGATTGGAAATGGGCTGATGAGGGGAGCTTGGAGTGGAAATAGGCTGATGGGGGTCTGGATTAGGACTGGAAATGGCTGATGTGTGTGGGGGGGGGGGCTTGGATAGGAAATGGCTGATGGGGGACTAGGATTGGAAATGGGCTGATGAGGGGGGTGCTAGGATTGGAAATGGGCTGATGAAGGGCTGGAATAGGACTAGAAATGGCTGATGGGGGCTAGGATTGGAAATGGGCTGATGGGGGGTGCTAGGACTGGAAATGGGCTGATGTGGGGGTGGGAGAATGGGACTAGAAGGGAGCAAATGCTGGGTGGGGCTGGAACTAGAAGGGAGCTGATGTTGGGGCAGGACTAGAAGGGGATGGGACTGGGGGAGTGAGGATGGAGAGGAGAAAATATATTTTGTGTGGGAGGGAAGAAAAATGTATGATTCAGGCACCAAGGAGGTCCTGACACTTACCCAACTAGACCAGCCAGGCTCCAGCATGGAGCGGTGGTGCTGTGGCATCCCATTGCCATGGCACTGTGGCTCCATGCAGGAGCCCTAATCCCCAGAACACCCCGCAAATGTCCTTTTCCCGCTGCCCAACCCTAGATTGAGCCAGTCGTTGCCTGAGTCGCGCTGCGAGGTACCCCTTCCACTCCCTTTCCAGCTCTAGAGCAGTCATGTCCCAATATCTAGGGGGACTTATTCCACCTCTATGGTAGAATAAATCCCCCATCTAGATTGCTGACCCCAGACGTACAAGGCAGACACTGGAATCGGCCCTGTACATCCAGGGTCAGGGCTCCACCCACTGCCTGCCCTCGCTCTACCTCCGGCCTGCCCCTTCCCGCCCACAAACAAAGCTCCCCACACATCTTCAACCCCACTACCTGAAGGAGTTCCTCAGGGTTCCGTCTTAGGTCCACTCCTCTTCTCTCTCTATACCCAATCCCTTGGCACTCTTATCTCTTCCCATGGCTTTCACTATCATCTCTATGCCGACGACTCTCAAATCTATCTTTCTGCACCTGTTATCTCTCCTGATATCCAGTCTAAGATCTCACTCTGCCTCTCTGACATTGCTATCAATCAACTGGCAGCACCCTTTGCTTGGAATAGTCTTCCTATCTCTTTGTCCTGTAAATATTTGTTATTTGTATTATGTAACTTATTTTGTTTTCTGTCTTATTAGATTGTGAGCTCTGATGAGCAGGGACTGTCTCTCTTCTATGTTTGTACAAGGCTTCGTATGTTGCGGTGCTTTATAAGCCTTTAATAATCATAATAATAATAATAACATATTGCCTATATGTGCACGGAGCTCTGTCGGCTGCACTGGCACCCCAGCGTTTAGTGGGGATGGATGTCCGAACCAGATATCCATCCCTGCTAAAGGCAAACTGGAATCTACCCCATAGTGAAACTGGGTTCTAGAGTATGGTAAGATACATATAAATAGTGGACAAAAGAGTGAGGGCCATCAGGATCCAAAAGCAGCTTCAAAGAAGTGGGCTTTTAACCTGGATTTGATTAGGGCTGGATAAGGAGCCAGACACAAAGACTCAGGTAGTTTGTTCCTTGGATATGGAGCAGCAAGGTGGAATGAACAAAGTCTGTAGCTGACAATGGCAGAGAAGGGCGCAGATAAAAAGAATATACCAGAGGAGTGGAGTTTCCGAGGGGGGGAGGGGTGTAGAGTGAGATAAGAGAGGAAAGGTTGTGAGGAGCCACAGAATAAATGCACTTGTAGGTCAGTAGGAGAAGTTTGAATTTGATGCAGAAACTGATAGGGATCCAGTGAAGTGACTTGAGAGGAGAGGTTACATGAGCATAGCGGCACTGGTGGAAGATAAACCGTACAGCTGAGGTTTGAACAGATTGGAGGGGAGAGAGATGATTCAGAGGAAGCCAAACAGGGAGCAGGTTACAATAGTCAAGGCGAGAGGTGACTAATGAGTGGATGAGGGTCTTAATAATATGAGTAGGAAGGAAAGTACACATTTTCCTGATATTATAGAGAAAGAAGCCCAAGGTTTTAGCTATCTGTTGGATGTGCGCAGAGAAAGAGAGGGTAGAGTCACAGATGGCCCCGAGGTTGCGGGCTGAGGAAATGGAAAGGAGTGTAGTGTCATCCACAGAAATACAGAAGGGAAGAAGGGGGGGGGGAGGTGGGTTTAGGGTGAAAGATAAAGAGCTCAGTTTTGGCCATGTTCAACTTCAGATGGCGGTGAGACAGCCAGGCAGCAATGTTGGATAAGAAGGCAGAGATCCGGGACTGGATGCCTGGAGAGATTTCAGGCGCAGAGAGGTAAATCTGAGAGTTGTCAGCATAAAGATGGTACTGAAAACCAGGGGAGGAAATAAGTGCACCAAAGGATGGACAGAGCCCTGCAATCCCATATTTCAATTCTTTCAGCACCCTGGGATGTATGTCATCCAGTCCAAATGATTTGCTGCTTTTTAATTTACCAGATAGCTGTATTACATCTACCCAGTTTATTGAGATTTGTTTCAATTCCTCTTACATACCACTTTTGAATATCATTTCTGGCATGGGTAAGTTTCCTATATCTTTTTCAGTAAAAAGCTTTTAGCTCCCCATCAGTCTCTCCACTATGGCCTTGTCCTCTTAGTGCCCCTTTTACCCCTCTATCATCTAATGGTCAACTGGCTCTGTCACAGGTCTTTTGCTATGAATGTACTTGAAAAAGTGTTTATTATGTGCTTTTGTTACCACCGTAAGCTACTTTTTCAAATTCTCTCTTTTCCTGCTTTATCAATTTATTTATTTAACCAGTTTTGTATACCACCTTATCCTTCAATCAAAATCGTTAGCAACATAAATTGTGGGTCTACATTCAACAGGAGGGGGGGGGGGGGGTATGACATGACATACATATAGACTATCTGCAATTAGTCCTTAGTTCTCATTTGGGCGTGTGGGCTGTCGGTGTGCCATATGCAGCAGAATTGTGGTGCTTGGCAATTTCATGTTACTTGTCCATAGAAATCCATGAACAGGAGGATTTGGAGAGATTTGTGGAAGTCCTTGAGGTTGTTTAGGGCTCTTAATTCTTCAGGGAGGGAGTTCCATAGGGCAGGTGCCGAGAGTGAAATAGCTCTTTTGGACGTTGCTTGCTTTGTTTTATGATATCCTGCTGGTGTGTTGAGTCTGTTACTGCCATTGATTCACCTGGGTCTGCTACTTATTTCCTTCGTTATTATGTCTTGAAGCACATCTGCTGAGCAGTGATGTATGACTTTGGATATGTTCAGAGTTGCTTTGAATCTTGCTCGTGAAATTATTGGTAGCCAGTGCAGCTGTTGAAGTAGTGTATAAAGTTCCAGATTTGTGTACACAATATCAGTACTTGTTGTCTGCTGCTGTAGTTAGCATTGGGGCCCTTGTAGAATCTTGTTGGAACCTCCATCACACTTCTTTTCTGGATCCAAGGACTCAAGTCTCTTCAGTGCTGGTAATGGACATTCTTCAATGAAGTCAAGTTAAATCTGTCACTTTCACAGATCCTGACTAACACTCTGTCCCTCTAACTCCTGCCTGTTACCTCACTAAAAAAATGAGTTTTTGCCTGGTTACAAGCTTGCAGAAGGAAAAATAAAAAACTTCTCCCATGCAAACATTCATTTCAAACGTTCACTAACTTCCAACCAGATCTTTCTTACTTTCTTCTCCTCTTTTCACATTTCAACTCAACAATCATACAAACGTTCTCAAAGCACCTTAAAATTCCTTAGTTTAACTCTCTTTAGGGAAGACTATCTCTTTCTCTGCTCTTACAAAGCCCTATACCCTACTTCCCTATTCCCTAGCATTTCAGAGCATACATTCAAAACACCTCAGATTAATCTCACTAAAACTCCAAATTAAAAAAAACCCACAATCTTCTGGACTAATCCTTCTCTATCTAAACTCTAATCTTGAAACTCCAAACCTAGAATGAACTCCCTTTAACAAGTGCTATTTTCAGATACCTACTTAAAAAAAAAAATAAAACTTGGAAAGAGCACTTTCGAAACTTGATTTGTTCTCAATTGATCCTTAGACAGGATGTTTAATGATGGGAGATTTACCTGAATCTATTTTTTTTTTCACTTTATAAGGGACCTTAATATCAACAGTCTTACACTTCTCAAATAAAACGTGAAACTCACCCAAAACAACTCACACTTCATTTACTCTCTCTCTCAAACTTCCTTTCAGACCTCAAAACTTTCACCAAAACACTCAAAGGCCTCGTCGCACAAGTACCCTTACATGCTTCCTCACTCACTCACAAACAGACACCAACTGAAGCCAAAGGTTTGCTTTACCAGTGTTCTAAAACAGCCAGGTAAGTGTCCTTGCTCTTGCTGATGTCACCAGTAAGTCCCATTTAATAAAAATAAACAACTTCCTTTTCCTTTTTGATCTTTTTTCTCATACAGACTAAACATAATGACATTTTTCTAAGCTGGCTGTAACGCCTGACAGCGTGAAACAAACGTTTCCCTTCATCTGTGCCACTGTGCGCAGACAGTTGCAGCTGACCATTTCACAGCTTTGTTGCCCTGTAAATCCCTCCCTCTCTCACTTCAACCTGGAACTTATTTCACATTCAACTCTATGTTTTTATACATCAAAATCATTTATTTCAGCACTTCTTATCAAGAGATAGCAATTTTATTTCTCTTTTGGAGACTTTTTTATCTTGTAGCAAAATTTTTATATTCACTTTTCATGTCAGCCAAAATCCCTGCCTTAAATGAGCACAAAATCTCATAAAACACTTCTATAAATTCTCAGTGCTTTCTTCTCACCCTGGGGACCTTTTAAAACATTTATAACTTTTTACATTTATACTTTTAATTTTAGGAAGTTTTTCAGTGGAAGCCATGCCCTTTTCCTGAAACGCTATAAAAATACAGTATTTTCATTTTTAAAAATAAAAAAAAATCAATTTATAGGGATCCTCAGACCTCTCACAGCTTCTTTAGCCCATTAAAACTTTAAAATGTCCACTTTTATTTTTTGACCAGTTTCATGCTGTTTTAAACAACTGTGACCCCTTTAAAACTAACTCTGCCTCTTTTCATAAGGCCTACAGCAGGCCTTCAGCCCTCCAAGAATCCCGGCTGCCCCAGGCACAGGATGACTCAACAACTCTTCCTGTGTCACCCTAATAGCTCAACCTTACTTTGAGTCACCTGGCACCAAAATATAAAATGTGGGCTTCTCTGAGTCCAAACAGCACAATCCAGACCCTCTCCCTGGCACCAGAGTTCACAAAGGAATTTTGGAAAAAAGGGGGTAGAAGATAGTCATCATTAATAGTAATGAGGGAGGGGAGCACTGATGTATAGGTTGCAGGGGGCACCAGAAATCCTAGCATGGGTTCTGGTGCTGACAGTGAAAATGTCCTTAAAAGGGTCCACACTAATCAGCCTTAGAACATAAGAACATAAGATATGCCACACTGGGTCAGACCAAGGTCCATCAAGCCCAGTATCCTGTTTCCAACAGTGGCCAATCTAGGTCATACGTACCTAGCAGTTTTCCCAAAAGACACAGGTTCCGCAATGCTTGTACTGGGTCAAGCATTGATATCCTGGGTCCCTTCTTAATAATGGTTTATGGACCTTTCCTCCAGGAACTTGTCCAAACCTTTTTTAAACCCAGCTACACTAACAGCCTTTACTGCATCCTCCGGTAACAAATTCCAGAGTTTGATTACACGTTGAGTGAAAAAATATTTTCTTTTATTAGTCTTAAATAGTTTACCCTGTAGCTTCATTGCATGTCCCCTGGTCTTTCTATATTCTGATAATGTAAACAATCGATCTACGTTTACCCGTTCCACTCCCTTCATTAATTTATAGACTTCTATCATATCTCCCCTCAACCGTCTCTTTTCCAGGTTAAAGAGCCCTAACCTTTTTAGCCTTTCTTCATAGGAGTATCCTTCCATCCCCTTTACCATTTTGGTGGCTCTTCAATGAACTTTTTCTAATAACACTATATCCTTTTTAAGATACGGCGACCAGAATTGCACACAATATTCAAGGTGCAGTCTCACCATGGAACGTTATAGAGGCTTTATAATATCTTTTGTTTTATTTTCCATTCCTTTCCTTATGATACGTAGCATTCTATTTGCTCTCTTGGCCGCCGCTGCACACTGAGCTGAGGGTTTTAACATGTTATGCACAATGACGCCTAAATCTTTTTCCTGGGTGGTGGTTCCTAATGTAGAACCTTGCATCGTGTAACCATAGTTTGGGTTGTTCTTCCCTAGGTGCATAACTTTGCACTTGTCCACATTAAATTTCATCTGCCATTTTGATGCCCAGTCTTCCAATTTATCAAGATCCTCTTGCAATTTTCCACAATCCTCTTGGGTTTTAACAACTTTAAATAGTTTTGTGTCATCTGCAAATTTGATAACCTCACTCGTTATTCCACTTTCCAGGTCATTTATGAATATTTCAAAAGCAGCGGACCCAGCACAGATCCCTGGGGTACACCACTATTCACCTTGACCTTGTCATTCCAGTAATCTTATCCTCCTGATTTCACTGATGAAAAGAATGATACCAGTCCTGGAATACAGAAGCCTTCCTTCTTTTCTACAGATGGAGAACTGAACCTTGAAAGTCTTGTTTCAGATTTTGCTGCTAGTGGGATCCAGCATTGCCAAGTTGGTCAAGCATACTCTCCTTCTGGTCTCATGTTGCAGGATACACCTGGATTCCTGATCACCTAGTCACAAATTGCTACACAGAAAATATATAGATCACTTGATCCACAGAATGTTTTATAGAAACACGAAAATTTATGACATACGCTCACCTCATGCACAACAGTGATTAAAAGCACACATGGACAATGCAACTGCTAGTATACCGAACATTCTGAGCCAGTTGGAGAAGGTCATGATCCAACCCACACCACAATAACACACTAGATCTAGAAGATAGAAACAGAAACACAGAAAAATGATGGCAGATACAGCCATATGACCTATCCAATCTACCCATCCGTACCAGCTACAATCCCTTCTTTACCTTTGAGATCCTCTGTGTTTGTCTCATGGCTTCTTGAAATCAGATACAGACCTTGTCTCTACCACCTCTACTGGGATGCTATTTAACCTATCCACCATTCTTTCCATAAAGAAATATTTCCTCAGATTTCTCCTGAATCTAGCTCCATTCACCTTTATCTTATGTCCCTCATTCCAGAGCTTTATTTAAATTGAAAGAAGATCTCCTATGCATATCTCCTACCTTTCTTCCAAAGTATACATATTAAGATCATTAAATCCATGTGCTTTATGACAAAGACCACTGATCATTTTAGTAGCCGCCCTCTGCATCAACTCCATTCTGTTTATATTTTTTTGAAGGTACTGTCTCCAGAATTGCACACAGTACTCAACATGAGATCTCACCAGAGATTTATAGAGAGGCGATATCATCTCCTTCTTCCTGCCTCTTCTAGCTGTCTGACTGCCTTTAGATTATCAGGGGTGGAAGATAGTCATCATTAATAGTAATGAGGGAGCCTTACTTCGGTGGCAGGAAAAGTAATGGAGGTGCTTCTGAAAGAGCGAATAGTGGACTTTCTCAAAACCAACAGGTTGCATGATCCGAGGCAACATGATTTTACCAAAGGGTGATATTGCCAAACAAATCTGAGAACTAGATCAGGGGCATGAGAACTAGATCAGGGGCATACGATGGATGTTATCTATCTGGATTTCAGCAAAACCTTTGATACTGTTCCTCATAGGAGGCTTATCAATAAACTCAGTAGTTTGGGGATGGGTCCCAAGGTGGTGAACTGGATCAGAAATTGGTTGACTGACAAATGAGAGAAGGTGATGGTAAATGGAGCTCACTCGGATGAAAGGAGGGTGATTAGCGGGGTGCCCCAGGGTTCGATCTTGGGCCCGGCACTGTTCAATGTATTTGTGAGTGATATTGCTGAAGGACTGAATGAAAAGTCTGTCTTTTTGCAGATGACATGAAAATTTGCAACAGAGTGGACTCCCCTGAGGGAGTTGATAACATGAGGAAAGATCTACAAAAGCTGGAAGAATAGTCTAATGCTAGGCAGTTAAGATTTAATGTGAAGAAGTGCAGAGTCATGCACTTGGGAAGCAGAAATCCAAGGGAAATGTACGTGATAGGAGGCGAGAGGTTGGTGTGCATGGACCAGGAGAAGGACCTTGGTGTGACTATTTCTGAGGATCTCAAGGTGGCAAAACAGTGTGACAAGGCAGTGGCAAAAGCCAGGAGGATGTTGGGTTGCATACAAAGAGGAATTACCAGCAGAAAGGATGAGATACTAATGCCACTGTATAAGTCACTGGTGAGGCCTCACTTGGAATACTGCATTCAGTTTTGGAGACCATATCTTGAAAAGGATGTAAAAAGACTGGAAACTGTTCAGAGGAAGGCGACCAAAATGATTTGGAGCTTGCATCAGAAACCTTATGAGAAGAGACTTGAAGACCTAAATATGTACATTCTGGAGGAGAGGAGGGATAGGGGAGATATGATTCAGACCTTTAAAGATTTAAAGAGAAATAATGAACAAACAAACCTCTTCCAAAGACGAGGAAGCTGTAAAACTAGAGGGCATAACATGAAGCTGCAAGGGGTAAATTGAAAACAAAAAGAAAATGTACATTCTTGTATTCATTGACATCTCAGCTGCCTTTGATACAGTTAATCATGGGACCCTCATAAATAGGATAAAATCAATAGGAATAACAGGAACCCCACTAAAATGGTTCTCATCCTACATCTCAAATCGAACACAACAGGTTCAATTCAACGGAGAAAAAGCAGAATCTTTCTCACAAACACAGGGAATCCCCCAAGGCTCTGCTCTCTCAGCACTTCTGTTTAACATATATATGCAGCCACTATGCAAAATTTTCTCACGGCACGAAATTAATTACCACATCTATGCCGATGATATCATGCTATACACGCAACTAGACACTAAAAACCCAGACTACAACCCACTGGAGACATGTATCGGAGAGATGCAAGACTGGTTACAACAAAGTAGTATGTCAATTAATCACAAAAAAACCGAAGTAATGTATATCTCCAAAGAACCGAATTTTGACCCTCCCACATCAATAACACTATGTAACAACACTTACCAAACAAAAAAGAAATAAAGTATCTAGGAGTCACATTTGACTGTGACCTAAAGATGGAAAAACACCTCCGAAAGACCAACAGAGCAGTTTTCCACAAGCTTAGAGTGCTCCAACCCATTCGGAATATTATTGATCCCCAAGACTTCAGAACAGTGGCCCAAGCACTCATCATGCCACATTTTGACTACTGCAACGCCATCCTACAAGGTTTACCTAAAAAAAACCCTAAACATATTACAAATGGCACAAAATGTAGCTGCCAGGGTCATAATGAAGAAAAATCTAAGTGACCACATCACACCAGTACTAATTCAATTACACTGGCTACCCATAACAGCTCGCACAAAATACAAAATACTAACAACCACCTTCAAACTCATCCACAACTTAGCACCTTCCTTCCTCAACAACCTAGTAAGATTGCAACCTCCTACCCGAAACAGAAGAACCCACAATTCCAACATCCTTCACACTCCAACAGATATAAGATCTGCCAAAGCTAACACCAGCCACAGGGCTTTCTCATATGCGGCGCCAACACTGTGGAACCAACTCCCACCAGAACTACGAGCTAGCAATGACCTTCTAGACTTCAGAAAGAAACTCAAAACGCACATTTTCCAATCACATTTCAACCTGAACTAAATCCACAGATGGAGCAGCCCCTGACCACTGTGTCCAAGAAGATTATCCTGTATATATGTATTTATGTATATATGTAAATGAACTCCCCCATAGCTAAGAAGTGTTAACTCTGTATGATGTGCTTTTCTGACAATCTGTATGTAAACAAAATTTGTACCTGCCTTGATTCGGCAGTTTCACAATAGTAATCCTACCCGCTTCTGATCGCTGGAAGGAGCGGGCTACAAATGCTTGCTAAATAAATAAAATAAAATAAATAAATAAAGGCAATGTCATGAAATACTTTTTCACTGAAAGGGTGATGGATGCTTGGAATGCCTTCCCAATGGAAGTGGTGGGGGCAAATACAGTGACAGAATTCAAAATGGCATGGGACAGACACAGTGGATCCCTTTACAGCAACAGGATAAAATTGAAATAAATTTAACTATCTAATTTCTCAACAAATAAGGGTGTCCTACACGGAGCAGTTGGTTCACCCCTAAACAAAGACATGGGGAGGGGTGGCCTGTACAGAGCGGCAGGTGCACCTACTCTTGCCATCTTACTGGGCAGACTAGATGGACCATAATGGTCTTTATCTGCCGTCATTTACTGTGTTACTATGTTATTATGTTAGAAACAATTACCTCAGGTCCTGCTCTTTCTTTATGGACAAACGTACTTCAGCCACTATACAATACTACTCCCTTCGATGTTTGTAGTTTGAATGCATAACCCTGCATTTTTTAGCATTAAATCTCATCAAGCTTTGCTAGACCACTCCTCCACGGGTTATATAACCCGTCCTGGATGTCTGTCCTACTGCAGATACTGATATAATTTACAAAGAAGCAAATCTTACCCGACAGTCCTTCCACAATATTACCCTTCAAAAATGTTTAAAAAAATCAGACCAAGGACCAATCCCTGCGTCACAACACTGGTAACGTTCTTATCCTCAGAGTGAACTCCATTTACCAGTACCCTTTGTTGCCTCCCACTTAATCAGTTTCTAACACAGTAGGTCACTTTAACTCTTTTAGTGCGGATGTCAACAAAAGTTGACTCAAGGGGCCAGGTGCTGACGTTGACCATAGTTGACATCTAGGGGTAGGGTGCTGTTAGATGGCTATTAGTCTACAAAAGTCACCTGGCTTGTGCATAGCTATCCGTAGTCTGGTACAGCTATGGTCTGTACGTAATAATCTGGCCTAGTTCCCCTGCGCATGCACATTGGTGAGCATGCTAGTGCATGTTTACTTCATCCAATTTATGGAATTTTGAATTGTACTTTTATAATGGTGTCGTTTTGGAATGCGTCCAAAACGAGATAGTAAAAGAAAGTTTTCTGTTCAGGATGTGTTGAATATTGTTGCTGATTCAGACTCTGACTTATCAGACATCGATTTTGAGGCTGGTCATGTAGAAACTGAAAGTGAAAATGAGGCTGCTGTCCAAACAAACGAAAGTGTAGAACACGTGCCATCAACTATTGCATGGGATGACTATCCAGATATAGATATATATGAGCCGTCATGGTTACTAGACTTTTCCAGGCGACGTGGTGTTTTAGTTGATACAACTGACTATAAACCTGTTGAATACGTCAAGCTATTTTCCCAGAGACTATATTCGAACTGATGGCTGAAGAGATAAATAGATATGCTGAACGTTTTCTTGAACAAGGCAGTGAAATGTCACCAAATTCACATTTTAGGAAATGGAAATTAACAACAAAAGATGAATTGAAAGGCTTTGTTGCTCTACAACTAGAGATGGGTTGAACTGGCATTTCAATTACAAAGAGCACTGGTCCACGCGTGACATTTCTCCAGGTGACTTTGGACGTGTCATGTCACATGATCATTACATTTTTTATTCAAAGTTTTTTGCATTTCTGTAATAATGACCAGCAAGTTGTCAGGGGTGAACCTGGATATAACCCCTTATACAAAGTTCAGCTACTGATCAACATTACATCACCGACGTATCGCGCCTGCTACCAACCTGGCTGTGACCTGTCTATTGATGAATCAATGATAAAGTATAAGGGGAGATTGTTTTTCCGTCAATATATGCCAAATAAGCCGACAAAATATGGTATAAAGGATTTTGTTCTAGCTGAAGCCAATACTGGATACTGCTTGAAAATAATAACATACACTGGCAAAACGTCTTTTCCCAGGCAGGACTGTCCATTGACCAGTCAAGTTGTTCTGCAGTTTCTTGATGGCTATGAGAATGATGGGCATGTTGTTTATATGGACAATTTTTACATGTCACCAGACCTGTTCATGCAATTGCAGAACAAAGGCATTGGTGCATGTGGCACTGTAAGAATTAACAGAAAGAACATGCCTGTGCAACTACGACCAGAAAAACTGAAACTGAAACGTGGTGATGACCTAGTGTTTTTTTCGGGCAGATAATTTGGTTGCTGCAGCTTGGCATGTCGTCAAACGAGTGACAGCATTATCAACATTTCACACTAATACCACATGTGATAAAGTCATTCGAGAAAAAGGGAAACCAGAAGGACGATTGCTAGATAAGCCTGTTCTAATCAAAAAATATAATATGAAAATGGCTGGCGTCAATCGTCTTGACCAGATGCTCGGGTCATATGCTTACAGCCACAAGACTTCGAAGTGGTACCACGTTGCCTATCATTGAATACGTGAAGTAACACTTACTAATGGTTACATACTATACAAACAGCATAACCAAAGTCAACCATTGACCGTGTCTAATTTTCGTCAGCAGGTTGTCAATGGTTTATTGTCAGACTATGTTCCAGTTCAGATCCCTGATCGAGGAAGAAAATGCAAGGATGACATTCCAGCCAGGATGATTGGTTGGCATTTCACTGCTGCTTATGAGGATAAAAAATACAAACCAGACTGTGTCATCTGCAGCAATAGACAAACTAAGCATCATCAGTGCAACACTTATTGTAAGCAGTGTGTTGACCCAAAGCATGCTACCACATGCTTTGAACATTACCACACGCTTCACAATTATCAAATCTAGAAAGAACATTAAAGTGACATGGTTAGACATTGGTTGCCTAAATTTATTAGATTTTTAACACTGAACATTAGTTTTAAACATATATGTTGTTACCATTACTGTTTATTTGTGTCAGGACTGATTACAAACAACGCTTGCAACATTTAGCAAAAATAACTCATTTTTCGTAAAACAATTCAGCACTGGGAACAAATGTAAAAATTTTAATTCAGCACCAAAAAAGTTAAGGTCAATTCCTAGGGAACTCAATTTATTTATAAGTTGCCTATCCAATGTAGAACCGTACCAAACACTTAGCTGAAATCTAAGGGGCTTGTTTACAAAGCCGCGGTAGCGGTTTGCGATCGTAATCGCAGCCGCGGCCCCATTGATTTCAATGGGGCCGCGGCTGCGATCGCGATCGCGAACCACTACCGCGGCTTTGTAAACAAGCCCCTAAGTGTACCACATCTAGCGCTCTCCCTTGGTCCAATGTTTTGATCATCCTTTCAAAGAAATTAGATTTGTCTGACAAGATTTACCTCTAGTAAAACCATATGGCATTCAACCCTGCAATCCACTGGATTCCAGAAAGCTCATTATCCTCTATTTTAGCAATGCTTCCATTAATTTACTCATTACAGAGGTCAAACTAACTGACCTGTAGTTCCCAACCTCCTCCTTATTTCCACTTTTACATAGAGAGACCACATGCACCTTTGTCAAGTCCTTTGGAACCATTCCCAACTCTAAAGATGCATTGAAAAAGTCAGACAACAGAGCTGCCGAAACATCCTTAAATTCCTTAAGTACTCTTGGATGCATCCCATCTGGAAACATTGCTTTGTCTAGTTTTAGTTTATCTAGTGTTTCATGAAAGCAGTCTTCTGATAATCTTTCCAAGGTCCATTCCTATTTGTGCTTGTTTTCTGAGGTCCCAATTCCTAGCCCTTCATCTATGAACATAGAACAGAAACATTTATTAAGCATTTCATTTTATCCTCACCTATTCCTTTCCTTTATCCTTGAGAGCTATTTTTGTACTTCCTCTTGTCATTAACATTTCTAAAAAATGTCTTGTTCTCCTTCCTATTTGACCGCATTAGCTATTCTTTTTTTTTATTTGCATCTTTACTTTACTGACTCCCAGCTTTTCTTAGCATTTCCAAATATTGTTGCTTGTTTTCCTCTTTTTGTGATCTCTCATATTTTAAGGTTACAGGGACCTTTGCATAGTAGACTGATACTTAGAAGTAAGATTTTAGTTTGAATATTTCATTGTCTGTTATAAGCCTGATTCACAGGGTGGGGCTAATTGAATCACCTCTATAGCCTGTCCACAAGATCCTGATCAACTCTGGTCATCACAGCTTCAAGAGACTCCACACAGTTAAGCTTCCAGACTTTACAATTGCCTTTTTATATACATTTTTACTGCTAGATATCAGTTTTTTAGGCATATTCTGACTGCCTACATTCCTTGCATAGCCTTTAAATCAGAAATCTGAGTGTGCCCTCAGTTCATGTAAAGTCTACTGGCCAGAGACTCTTGTGACATAAAGCTACTTGAAGATAGAAGTACACATTTGTTTTCAGATTTGCAGAGAACTGGTCTTCTACCTAAGTCTCCCTCTTAATTTGTAGCAAAGATATAATTTTTAAGTTTACAGGGACCTTTGCATACTAGGCTGATACACAGAAGTAAGATTTCAGTTTGAATATTTCAGTTGCCATTGTCTGTTACAAGCCTGCTTCACAGGGTCAGGCTAATTGAATCACTTCTACAGCCTGTCCACAAAAACCTGATCATAGAAACATAGAAACATAGAAAAATGATGACAGAAAAAGACCACATGGCCTATCTAGTCTGTCCTTCCATATCAACAACTGCAACAGTCCCCTTTTTTCCTTTAGAGATCCTCTGTATTTGTCTCGTGCTTTTATGAATGTAGATACTGTTCTCATCTCTACCACCTCCACTGGGAGACTATTCCATGGATCCACCGCTCTTTCCTTAAAGAAATATTTCCGCATATCACTCCTGAATCTATCCCCTTTCACCCTCATCCCATCCCATGTCCCCTCGTAGCAGAACTTACTTTCAATCAAGAGTCTCTCCCCCTGTGCACTTATGCCATGGAGGTATTTAAATGTCTCAATCATATCACCTCCATCCCGCCTTTCCTCTGAGGTGTACATATTAAGATCCTTAAGTCTGTCCTCATATGCTTTATAATGAAGACCACTAACCATTTTAGTAGCCATCCTCTGTACTGACTCCATCCTGTTTATATCCTTTTGAAGGTGCGAACTCCAGAATTGCACATAATACTCAAAATGAGGTCGCACCAAACATTTATACAGAGGCATTATCACCTCCTTTTTTCTGCTACCCATTGCTCTCCCTGAGGGAGTGGAGAATATGAGGAAATATCTACAAAAGCTGGAAGAATGGTCTACTGCTTGGAAGTTAAGATTTAATGTGAAGAAGTGCAGTGTCATGCACTTATGAAGCAGAAATCCAAAGGAACTGTTCGTGATAGGGGGCGAGAGGTTGGTGTGCATGGACCAGGAGAATGTCTTTGGAGTAATTGTTTCCAAGGATCTCAAGGTGGCGAAACAGTGCAAAAAAGCGGTAGCAAAAGCCAGAAGGATGCTGGGTTACATACAAAGAGGAATTACCAGCAGAAAGGAAGAGATACTAATGTCACTGTACAAGTCACTGGTGAGGCCTCACTTGGAATATTGTGTTCAGTTTTGGAGGCCATATCTCGCAAAGCATATGAAAAGACTGAAAACTGTTCAGAGGAAGGTGACCAAAATGATTTTTTTTTTTTTTGCTGTATTTATATCCCGCTTTTCACCGGGTCAAAGCGGTCAATTGGGGGATACATTTAACACAAGGGGATATGAGACACATATGCTAATACTTACAGGGAACATGGGCAATGGAGGGTTAAGTGGCTTGCCCAAGACCACAAGGAGTGCCTATAGGACTAGAAATCCCAGTCCCTCCGGCCTGAGATTGCTGTCCCCAGGTGGGACTTGAACCCCTGGCCCTCTGGCCTGAAGTACCTTGTCCTAACCACTAGACCACTTCTCCCATCAGGCTCCCATCAGGCTCCCATGCAGGCTCCCATTTGGAGCCTGCATCAGAAGACTTATGAGAAGAGACTTGAAGACCTAAATATGTACATTCTGGAGGAGAGGAGGGACAAGGGAGATGTGATTCATACCTAAAACAAACCTCTTCCAAAGATGAGGAAGCTGTAAAACTAGAGGGCATAACATGAAGCTGCAAGGGAGTAAATTTAAAGGCAATGTGAGGAAATACTTTTTCACTGAAAGGGTGGTAGATGCTTGGAATGCCCTCCTGATGGAAGTGGTGGGGGCAAATACAGTGACAGAATTCAATGGCATGGGACAGACACAGTGGATCCCTTTATAGCATGAGGATAAAATCAAAATAAACATAACTATCTCTAATATCTCAACAAATAGTGGTGACCTACATGGAGTGGATACACCCCTAAACAAAGAAATGGGGAGGGGCGACCTGCACAGAGCGGCAGGTGCACCTATTCTTGCCGTCTTGCTGGCCAGACTAGATGGACCATGCTGGTCTTTATCTGCCATCATATACTATGTTACTATGTTATGAAGTCCATCCTCTTTTTCCTTATATTTCAATTTCTTCTTTTAAGAACCATCATGGACTCTTTTTCCTTATACATTTCTTTACTTTCCTAACAAGAATGTTTGTTGTCCTTGAACTATCTCCTTTCAGTTTTGTACACTGATTTTCTACATCTCCCACCTATTCCCATTCAGCTAACAAACTCATTGAGGTATTCCCCCATCTTGACAAAGGAAGGTTTCCTAAAGTCTAGAACCCTCACTTTGAATGGATCATCTCTGTCCTTGTCCAAATACAGAGCCACACCATTTGGTGCTCACTGAATGTGAGATGATCTCCCACTATAACATCAGTAACATTCTCCCCATACATCAGCACCAATATGGCGCCATTCTGCATAGGTTCCATTACTAATTGCCAGAAAAGTTCCCCCTATAAAGAATATAGAATATCCTTACGTCTAGGTGACACCACAGCAAGGATGTCTCAGTCAACATCCAGTACATTGAAATCAGTAGCACTTTTCCTTTCATAGTAATACTGTGAATGTCTTCAGTTAAATCTCTGTCCCCTTCTGTGAAGGAGTTCTGTATATCACAGCAATGTGATACTGCAATGTTATATATCAAGGTTTACTGAACAAAAGAGACTTCAGCCAAAATGGCCGAACTACATGTAGAAGTACCAGCACTTGCATGCAGAAGATGGAAAATTGGCACTTCCATGCGGAAGCTGCTGTGTTAGTTATGCTCAGTTTTACTATGTGTAGATTTATTAAATGGCTCACCCCTCTATATGCGGCAGCAAATCCATGTTCACTCTTGCGTGTCCTTATATGCCTTTTACAAAAGGCTTAATGTTCGGCAACATTTTTGGAAAATTCTGCTGGAACCGATCACGTCTCAACTTTGATGTGTTATGTAGAATGGGTCTTCACGTTTATACTTATATCTCTATTAATGTAAGACCTCCCTCTGCCAATCCAAGAAGGCCTCTTGGTCACTAATAAACACTCTCTTTTAACGTCCAGTGTTAAATGTAGCCCAGGGCCAGTGTCCTTTTGCTTAGCCTTTTTTGTGTATGCAAGTCATTTCAAACCCTAGATCCTTTGTAGACAAAATCCCTGTACCTGAGTCACTCCCAGTAGTCAGCGGCTCTCCTTGGAATTAGTGCCTTAAAGACAGAGGCTTCCCATTAAAACTCTGCAATTGAGCTTATTTACCCTAACCACTGACCAGTGTATATACACAGCATTCAATATTATCCTGGAAAATGAGGAAGCTCCAAAAGACCTTTCTCGGATGAGCATAAAACCCTGCTTATCACACAAGACTGAAGTAAGTTTGCCAGATCCAATGGCTGACCCATAACCAAACACCGAGAGGCCAAGCATAGAACCTTAAATTTGACTCTGAGTTGTTGCAGCCAATGCAACTATTTATTTATTTTTTTACATTTCTTATATACCGCACTATTTGAGATCAGCGTGGTTTACATAGAACAAACAGTATCTGACAATAAGCAAATGTCTGGTCATTACATTGAACAGGAAAAGTAACTTGGAGAACAGGGTGAACTATATACATATGCAGATGAATTGAACAGGGTAAACTATATACATATGCAAATAAAATTTAAAATAGGCTTCACATGATCATGGTTGCATTTTGCAAAGATCACCTTAGCAGCTCTGTTCAGTATCACCTGAAGATTCATCGCTGGTACTTCAGTAAGCCCTGATAAACAGCTTTGCAGTAATCTATGCATGATGTTAACAAAGCATGGGTAACTGTCAAAAGACCCTTCATATCAACAAAAGGATGCAATTTGCAGATTTGCTGCTACAATGAGAAGGCCCTGTGCACACTTGTCCATTCATGTTCAATTGATCATCTACTTGAACACGCAAATTTGAATCCCACAATTCAAAGATTTGAATTTCCATACTTATCCTTCCGTAATACTACCTGAGTATGCTAATCTAAAAAAGGAATGTACCCACATGCTTCTTCCTTGGGGTGACTTTTCTCTTCCAAGGTCACTTCCTGCAAACTGAAGTGCAGGACACTCTTCCTGCTTCCTGCCTGCATTTAGGATCCTTGAGCTTATTGTCCTGCTTCGGCTGCTGCTTCTCAGTGCCTTGCAGCCCTGCTGGATTGGGACTGTATGGCGGAGAACCTCAGGAGAGATACATTTTAAATTCTATTCTACTTGTGTACTCTATTTTTTATTGCCATTATAGCCAGTTTTTAATTGTGGGTTTTCCATCAGAGGTAATGCACAGCTTTAGCACGTTTCACTTGTATCCACCCCCAGGCTTATTCTTCACAATTAAAGTTCTTACTCTTCACCAGTGCACAATAGGGTCAAACCACAAATACCACCATAGTGTGACACACATGCTTCACAGTTTCTCAACACTAGGCTACTAGACCAGGGTTTTTCAAGTTGATCTAGAGTATTCCCTAGGCAGTCTGATGGTAGGATATCCATAATGGATATACATTCCATAGTAACATAGTAACATAGTAAACGACGGCAGATAAAGACCAGTATGGTCCATCTAGTCTGCCCAGTAAGATGACAGGAGTAGGTACGCAGGAGTAGGTGCACCTGCCACTCCGTGCAGGCCACCCCTCCCCATGTCTTTGTTTAGGGGTGAACCCGCCACTCCGTGTAGGACACCCCTATTTATTGAGAAATTAGATGGTTCAGTTTATTTTGATTTTATCCTGTTGCTGTAAAGGGATCCACTGTGTCTGTCCCATGCCATTTTGTATTCTGTCACTGTATTTGTACCCACCACTTCCATCAGGAGGGCATTCCAAGCATCCACCAGCCTTTCAGTGAAAAAGTATTTCCTGACATTGCCTTTCAATTTACAATGCAGGCTATCTCATGCATGTTGATTATCCTGAAAACAAGACTGGCATGTGAAGCACTGTACTAGAGCCACAAGATGGGACAATAATCATACCCAGGTTTATTGCATGAAGTGCCGAAAAGGGCCATCAGATGGGTCCCAAACCATGACACTCTTCAGACAGATATGGTTTTTCTTCACCTTGATCCAAGTTTTCTGAGATTTCTCCAGCCTCGAACAATTCCACCATTCAGTGAAGGCTGTAACTTAGAATTACTTGGCAGCTCTAGGCATGGCTGTAATGTATGTGAAAATATTGAAATTGATTATATGCATCCTATAATTCTGACTTTTCTGAGCAGGTTATAGAACACAATATTTGCAAAAGTCTAATAGCAGAGCTTTGTAGTCCATTCCTTGCTAATCGCAGTATGGTAGCAGAATACCCCAAGGCTATCTCAGGTGTTAGTAATTAAGACTTTGTTCATCAAATTCTCATTTTTCCATTTCCAAGCTGAGCCTGTTTTTTTACATGATAAACAGTAATTTGCATAGAATTTATATGGTAATTTGCTACTTTGCCTGGGAGTGAAATGTCCTCTAAAACTGAATAGAAAGTGATATATTGTGTGCTTTTATTAATCATAGCATGACAGATGTGTATAGTTTTAGATACCTTCATTCTAACAATCAGATTCAAGCTCGTATACTAAATGAAAGCAATCTCACACATACCAACATAACAATACTGGTCTTTGATGACTGTTAACACTGAATATTTTAACGGGGCTGCTAAATAAGTCAATAACATTTTGTGCTGAATCATTCCACTCAATCCTACCCACATAAATATAAGCTAACAGTGTGACAAGTTCATTTTTCCAGTCCCTAAAGCTTCTGATTACATTAAAAAATGTTTAATATATTTTTCTTGCCACTACACACAGTACAATCAGTATAGTGTGGGTGCTTTCCTTATAGATACTCACTTTGACCTTGATGTTAGCTTTTTCTGGTCATTGCTACCACCATCTGCACTAAACGAGAACCCCAGCTGTTAACCCTACAAGCTTAGGCATCTATAGGTTGGTCCTTATTTTTTTCTTAACTGAACACTTTAACCAAATTATCCTACTGCCCATTGTAGGCAGATAATCACCTCTCTCCTGCTACTTCTTGCTGATTAACCTTGCCTGCTCTCCCTTGGAGTTTAACTCACTTTAATTTGGAAACTTGTATTTCATCATTTCAGACCACAAGCCTGTTCATGGCATACTGCATCATACGATGACCATATATAAAACCATACTGCAGTAGTATTAACAACATTACACTGTAAGGCACATTCCAACATGTGTGTCCAGGCCCCTATGCGCCTGATCGGAATCGGGACGCACAGAGGTAGACATGATTCCGATCCTGTGGGGGCTAGACGTGCCCCCCGGGATCAGAATCGGGTCTAGGGTCTGTACGTGCAGGCTGGGACCTGATTCCGATTGGCCTGCATGTACAGACCCATGCCCAGCTAAGTCAGTCAGGCTCCTGAATAGAGCTGTGGTGCCATGGCGTTCCATTGCCATGACACCACGGCTCCATTCAGGAGCAGCAATCTTCAGCCACCGACCACTCTCCTTTTCCCGTAGCCCGACCCCCGATCTGGCCTTCCATGGCCAGAGCAGACTGTGGAATCCCCTTCACCCCCTCACTTCACTTGCGCTGCCCGGGAATGCCATCCACTGTCTAGTCTGCTGACCCCAGACATACAGGGCCGACTTCAGAATCGGCCCTGTACATCCAGGGTCGTGACCTCCCATTGCCCGCCTTAACTCCACCTCCACAATGCCCCTTCCCTCCCCCATCTAAGCCTCCCCTTACAAACTCCTTGTTCATATGGGGAGGCTTTTGACAAGGCCGGTAGGGGGGCGAATAGCAGGGATAGAATAGACCCATGTGCTAAGTGCAACAATTTACAAACACAAAACAAATCAACTACAAGCATTCAAGTTACAATTAATGTCATATCATATGAGCTTCAGCACTCCCTGTGTAGCCAAGACACCCTTTTGGAGTCATAAAGATAAGGCTTTCTGCTGGTAAAAGAGACAGGGGTCATTAGTCAAAGGGATCTAGCTGGCTAAGTAAGAACTTAGCTAGTTAGATCAAAGCCTTTGAGTACTTACTGGGCTAACTAGCTAAATCTAGCTCACTTTCATCAGGAAGATTAGTTTAGCTGATGAAATTCTTGGTGGTCCTGGGGACAAAATTATGGTGGGAGAAGAAGGTAGGTGACTAACAGTGATTTTTTTAGCACGCGCCACCTAACTTAGCTGGTCAAATCTAGACACTGCTCCTAGTGAGATTAGTCCATGACTGCCCCGCAAGCGCACACTATGAAATGGGTACGTTGGTCAGTCAATTTATGTTCAATGTAAACCGCACTGATGATAAATAGCGCGGTATATAAAAACTGTTAAATAAATAAATAAATAAAGTCAGCTTGGACACCCATGGTCTAGAATGCGTGTGGTCATGTATCATGGCCTACCCCTGTGTCTGCACAAATCCCATATGGAACATATGAATGTCAGTTGACCAGTAGCATAGCAAGGCAGTGCAACATACAGACCTAACAAGGTGCCCCTCACCCACGCCTGCCGAACATACCCTGTTAGTATTGGTAATGTACTGTCAAAGAAATAACCTTTAATTTGAGTAATATTTAATATTTGCTTCCAACCGTTGGAACCATAGTAAGCAACTAAGGACTGAGGTATTCATTTATGCAGATGATATTCAGCTTATAGTCCTATTGAAGGATGATAGATCATCCTCTTTTCAAAGTTTTAATGGATGTCTATGTGAGGTTAGAACTTGGTTGAATGATAGTGGGTTAGCATTAAATGTTTCTAAGACTGTTTTTTGGGATTGGGAGGGGTAGTTATGGATAGGCTTGAGACCCTCCCTATGACTGATTCAAATCTGATACCTTGGGTGACAGAATTGCGATCTCTGGGGGTAATAATAGAAAGTGAAGGGATTGGTGCGAAACAGACGGCTGTGGTCGCCCACTCAGTCTATTTTAAACTAAAACTGATTTACCAACTCAAACCTTATTTGGAAGAAGTGGAGTTACAAGTGATCGCTCAGACTTTATTATTAAGCATATTAGATTACTGTAATGTGCTATATGTGGGGTTAAAGAGTAGATGGTTTAAAAAATTACAGATGATGCAATAGCGAGGTTTCTGTTGGGGGGGGGGGCGTCCCTTGTTGGAACAACTGCACTGGTTACCCATCAATCAAAGATGTTCTTTCAAGCTTTTAATGATGATTTTTAAAGTGATAAGATATGGTAGTCCTCAGTATTTACAGAATAAACTACATAGATACAACTCAGGGAGAGTGTTAAATTCTTCTCATTCTTCCGGCAGGAAGGAGAAATGTAGAATGTCACGGTAATCCAATTGTCATGATCACAGAAAGGAAAGTCATTAATTCTGGTCTGACAGATTCAGCAGGCCATGATAGAAAGTACAGGCTTGACTTGCAGTGGCTGGGTGAGCACCTTGGCACCGAGGTTCATGGGAGCAAGTATGGGCCACAACTCTCTGACAATAAAATGTAGACTGGCAGGATCCACCACTATGGACAACCACAGTTGCATCATGGTCTGAGAAGTGATACGGTCATCAAAGGGATGATAGTTTGAAACCCACTAAAACTCTGTCCACCTTCACACAGCTGATATATGCACACATTTCCTGCACTGTGAGCCACTTCAGGTAGTCAGCCTGGATCAGTATTGAACTTGATCTGTGTGTGCGTGTGTATTTGCCTGCCCCTGCCACTACTTGCTGCCAAATTCCTGCATGCAATGCCCTACATTCTGGACTAACACGTACTTGCATGGCACATCTTTTGATGGTTGCCCAGGCCGCATACAATTCAGCCACAGTCATATCAAGACGTAATAGACATCATTGTATACTCTGGTAGCAGATATTCCACCTTATATATTATCTATTTATTCATTTATTTATTTAACAGTTTTTCTAAATCGTCTTTCTACAAGTCAAGACGGTTTACATGAAACTTAGTGCAAGAACAGAAGCTAATAACTACTAGTTCATGTTACATTGATCACATAAGTAACATATTATAATATAATAAACATATTGTAACATGCACTAAGGGGGCTAACTAACTATTTGCATGTTGTACTGAACTAGGAAACTGGTGGGTGTTTGAGTGAGGTGATGATGTAGGAGTTATTCATTGTTTGGGCTTGGTCCGTAGTAACTGAGGAATAAGAATGTCTTCATGCTTTTGCGGAAGTCTTTCAGGAGTTCTATGGGTCTTATTTGTTGTGGTAGAGAGTTCCATAGAGCTAGGGCATATAACGAGAAAGCCCTGTTGTTAGTCCTTTGGCTGCACTTTGTTCTATCTTTTGGTATTTCTAGTGTATTTATGTTGCTTTGTCTCCTGGGTCTACTGAAGCTGTGGGTAGCAATTAAAGAATCAAGGTTGAATGCTGAGAGTTTGTTGATGATTTTGTGTGTGTTGATGATGGCCTTTTATTTGACTCTTTGCAATATAGGTATCCAGTATAGCTACTTGAGGAGTGGGGTGATGTGCGACTGATGAGACTACCCAAAAATCAGCCTTGCTGCCGTGTTTTGTGCTAACTGCAGTGGATATAGTGAGCTCTTAAGAGATACCATGATATATTGAGTTGCAGTAATTCAGCAAGGGATTGAGTACCGCTTCACAGACTGTATGGAAATCTGAACGTGAAAGGAGTGGGCATAAGTGCTTTATGGTCCATAGCTATAGTAAATTGCTTTGGTGGTGTGGTTTATATGTGGAAGGAGATTGAGTTGTTGGTAGAGAGTTACACCGAGATATTTGATCTCAGTTTTGACTTTGATTTGGATTTTGACCTTGGTTGCTCTGCTTTGCAATTGTGGCAATGTCTCGCAGCATAGATGAGGCTGCACATTTCTCATGATCCTCCTGAGTATGTGAACACATACAGGGCACATGGGAAGATCTGGAGAATCCACATATCCCTTTGAGGAATAGGTACATGTGGCGGGTCAGTGTGTGCAACTGGCAAGATAAAGCCAACACATGTGATACGCCACATTCTCAGCACTCACCCTGACTGTGGGGATGGGCCCACATAGCCCGGTGACCATCTTCATCAGCACTACTGATGGTTGTCCCAGACAACACAGTAGGTGTAGAAAGGGAGTGGTACAAACAAAAGCAACAAAGTATCTCTAGGAAACACAGGAGCAAAGAAACAGATACAAGGACTGGCAGTAGTTCAGGTTTGGAAAAACCCCTTTTATTGGCGACCCTTACGCATTTCAGCCAGCGGCCTTCTTCAGGGGGATGTCATATGAAGGAACAAACCTCAAAAAAGTAAAATTAAGACATATCAATAAACAATAAAATTAAAACATGTCAATAGAAAAAAGTTAAAACACCGTCAAAAGATCAATAAATAAATAAATAAATAATGGATAAATAATTGATAAAAAACAAACAAAAAACATGCAGAGTGTACCTAACATCAACATGCAAATTATTGCCATGGATAAAAAAAAATAATAATAATGATGATAATAATATGGCAAAAGGACAAATTAAAAAAACAATAGATTATAAATATGTATGTAATAAAAACATATATAATGAATTAAAACAATTGTATATCAAACTTATTGTATGTGAAAGAGAAGAGATGAGGAGGATACAATATAAACAGGTAAATCAAAATAATGAATAATAATAAATAATGGTAAGAATAAAAACACTAGCTTGTATAATAATGTATTATGTAAATACCAATACCTTCAGATAAATCTTTCATATAAATAAGGACATTGAACACAGAAATAAAATATAAATAAATAAATGTAAGAAATGATAAAAACATATGTATAACCCTTCTATCTCAAATAAATTTGGATAAAACAACCACATGAAATTTCCACAAGAATAGCCATAAGGTTAAAAACAAAGCTGGGTAAAGGAGGAGCTCAAATATGATTGTCTATAAAAACTTTGTAAAGGTCACTAGGACACTACTTCCAAAATTAATTCAAAAAAGTAAAAACTGTATGATAGAGGCTTTCCAAAAAGTAGTATATCATGAAATACAGAAATTGTATGATGAGAAGAAACCACGCACTTATTTTAATGTAAGTCGGGAATAAAAAATAGCATTGTTGCAACTTAAAAACAATTATGAGATCATTATTAAACCAGCAGATAAAGGAGGAGCTCTTGTCATTCAAGACAGAGACCCTTATATACAGGAGATTTTGCGACAAGTACAAGACACTACCTACTATGTATGCTTAAAAGATAATCCTACTCAAGTTCTTAAAAGTAAAGTCGATACATTAATTTATGTAGGTCGAGAGGCAGGATATCTTACCCCAAAAGAAGTTGATTTTTTAACAATAGACCATCCCATAATGCCGACGATATATGTCCTACCAAAAATACACAAATCCTTAGAGAATCCATCGGGAAGACCTATAATATCGGCAATTGGCTCTTTATTTGAGCCCGTTTCCAAATTTTTAGATGTCTTTCTTCGTCCCTTTGTAGAACTTGCTCCATCATACATCTGTGATTCATCCAATATGATACAATGTTTAAGAACTTATCAAGGAACTCATATTGGAATTTTATTAGTAACTTTGGACATAAAATCACTATATACCAATATACTTCAAGAGGCAGCTTTAACAGTTTCAGAAAGTGTCCTCATTAAAAGATCTAGACCCGTCAGAGCACCTACCTGTTTTCTTATGCAATTGGCTACTTTGATTTTATGTAACAACTTTTTTTGTTTTCAAGACCTATATTATCATCAAGTCAGGGGTGTCGCCATGGGATCATCTGTAGCACCCGATGCTGCAAACCTTTATGTTTCAAATTTTGAAAAAGTTTTTCTTTCTCCACACACATTTCAAAAGCAGGTAAACTTATGGAGACGTTATATAGATGACATATTTTTCATTTGGGAAGGGACATCTGATCAATTACTTGTATTTATCAAATGGTTAAATTCATTAAATTCACATTTACAATTTGAACATACATATAGTCCTGGACAAATCACGTATTTGGATATTGTAATTAAGAATACATCAGATGGTTTCATTACTACCCTTTTTAGAAAGCCTACTGATAGAAATTCATTACTACATTTTAGCAGTTTTCATAATCGCTCTTTAAAAGAAAATCTACCAGTAAGCCGATTTTTAAGAGTTCGTAGACTATGCACTACTGACGGTGATTTTGAAAATCAGGCCACAATAATGAGCAATAGATTTTTAGATCGTGGATATCCAGTGAAATGTGTTGAAAAAGCATTACACCGTACCCGTTCCTCAGACAGGGAGTCCCTTTTGAAACAACACACTCACGAAAAAACTAATAGTTTGCGCGCTCACTTTTTCTGTTTATTTAAAAAAATTACTCAAATTTTAAGGAATGCATGGCATATTTTGGAACCTTTACCTTTCTTAAAAAATACTAAGTTAATAGTGGCTTATAAGAGGAACTCAAATCTAAGGGATATTTTGGTTCCATCGGCTCTTAGTAAACCACACTTTTTACCTAAAGCTCTTGGCCATTTTAAATGTGGCAGATGTACTGTATGTAAGAATGTTATGGTAACTAAAGAGGAATTCATTAATCCCATTGATTCTTACAAAGTCAAACTTTTAAGATTTTTCAAATTGTGATACATCAAATGTCATTTATTTAATACAATGTCCCTGCAAGTTGTGTGATGTAGGTAAAACTGAAAGAAGTATCAAAACGCGCATTATTGAACACAAAAGTTGCCTCCGCAGGAAAACTATGGAGAAAGCATTGGTACAACATTGGACTGAAGCCCAACATTCAGTTTCAGACTTATGTTTTCTCGTTTTAAAAGTAGTAAGACCCCATTGGCGAGGAGGAAATACTAGTAAAGTTCTTCTCAGGATAGAACAGTGGCTTATATATGAATTACAGACATTACATCCACAAGGTTTAAATCAAGACATTTATTTATTTAGTTATTTGCATTCTCTTATATACTGCATCAGTGCAGTTTACATTGAACAAACTGAAATTACATTGAACAGGGCATTATAACTTGGAGATAACTATTTTACAGGGAACATGGGCTATGGAGGGTTAAGTGGCTTGCCCAAGACCACAAGGAGCACCTGTGGGACTAGAAACCCCAGTCCTTCCGGCCCAAGGTTGCTGTCCTCTAGTGGGATTTGAACCCCCAACCTTCCGGCTTGAAGTACCTTGCCCCAACCACTAGGCCACTCCTCCACTCCTATCAGATTTAAAACAGATGTATCTGTTTTCTTATAGAATTTGTCTTTTTTTCCTCTTCCTTGTCCCCTTCCTTCCTTTCCCTTCCCCCTCTCTCCTTCCCCCTTCCCCTTCCCCCTCCCCACCCCTTCCCTCCCTCCCATCTTACCTTTCTCTCCCCTCCCCCTCCCTCTCCCTTTTCCCTTTTCCCTTTTCCTTTCCCTTTCTCCTTTCCCCCTCCTTCTTTCTCCCTTTTTCCCCTTCCTCCCCTTCCTTCCCTCCCCCTTTCCCCCTCCCTTTCCTTTCTTCCCCTCTCCCTTCCCCCTTTTCCCCTTTTCCCCTTCCCCTCTCCTTTCCCTTTCCCCTCTCCCTCCTTTCCCCCTCCCTCTCCCTCCCCCCCCTCTCCCCCTCCCCCTTCCATTTCCTTCTCTCCCCTCCCCCTTCCCTTCTCCCCCCTTTCCCCCTTCCTCTCCCTCTCCCCTTTCCCCCCCTCCCTCCCCCCTTTTCCCCTTCCCCCTTCCCCCCTTCCCCCCTCTCCCCCTCCATCCCCTTCCCCCTCCCCTTCCCCCTCCCCCTTCCCCCTCCCCTTCCCCCTTTCCTTTCCCCTCCCCTCCTTCCCTTTCCGTTTCCTTTAATTTGCTTAACATTTCATCAATTCATTTTTTATATCAATTTTTATAAAACATTTTGACCAATGGTCTGATTGTGATCAGTTCACATACCAGTAACATCGGCTATTGTAAGATACTTGTCCTGATACGGTACAACAAGAGCCTAATCACATCCATATATTTGTAAAGTAATGGTGTATTGATACCTTCCTTTTTTGTACTTTGTAAAGGGGGGCGCTGGGTGAGAATGTCCACAGTCTTGCAAAGGCAAATACTATTATGACTTGCAAAGGATTGTGGGGAATGTAGTCCATTCATACCAGAATCAGCCGTTCACAAAATAAATGAGTTGTGTTGCTCGAGTGTAAGCAAAGAAAATATATTTTATTTATGGGGTTATTTCTCCCACACAGATTTACTTGGTAGCACAAAAGGATACTTGCTTTCAGTATTATACTTAGGAAAAACAAATCATGATCAGCAACTGAACTTCTTAAGCAATCAATCAAACAATAAAGACCTTGATGGGAACAGAAAGGTCTTTCTGAGGGCTCCTGCTAATACCTTTTAGCAGTGCTCCAAAACAAAAAAACAAAACCCAAAAAGTAATCAAAAACTGTTCTTTTTCAAGGATAACATTCTTGTATTTTCACACACACACACACACACACACACACACACACACACACACACACACACACACACACACACACACACACACACACACACACAGAGGTTTCCTTTCCAGAGCCCACGTGCAATTATGCAAGGCTTAATTGCCAACAATTAACCAGCTGCAAACCTCTTGGCTGGTTTACTTTCTATACGTGGCTCAAATCCTACCCAAAAGCTTTCTTGTAAACTTTTCTGGGTAGATAAAAGAACAAGTTATATTTCTTTTTGATGGTTGTTGTATTTGTGAAAGTATTTTACCACAGCAGCCTAGACAGAGAGCAATCCATGTAATCACTCTGATCATTTAAAATATCTCCTTCTTCTTCAACTATCATAGAATCAATATCATGATCTGGCTCAGAGGAATTCCTTAATGGAGCACTCTCAGGACAATACTTGTTTCCCTGCTGTCTTCCAAGTGAAGAGCTAGGGCATAAATCAGTGTTCATACCTGAGCTCCCTTTGCTGTTAGGGTTCCTCTCCAGATATCCTGGCCAGTATGTAGTCCAGCTTTTATGTCCCGCCTTCCAATCAAGATCCCTGGACACTGGGTCTCTCTTCACATACCTTCTTGCACTGGTCTTAGGGCCCCTTCCAAATGCAGCCGTCTCCCTCACAGGTGCTGTCCGGGGATTCCTGGCTCTGTAAACCCACTCCTCTGGCTTCCTCAAGTCCAATGGAGTATGCTTGCCTCTGGAATGACTCCCAACACACGTACTGCTATGGGCTCCTTCTTTAGACCTCCAAGATGTTTTCCTCTTCTTTCTTCCACGCTGCTTCTTGCTCTCTCTGTCCTTCTCCATCTGCAACTGCTGATTCTGTGTAGAATCTGTTTTACTTTTAACCTGCTTAGAGGGATACTCCACCCTAGCACAGCTCAACTGTGCTGAATCAAGCCCTGCCCTTGGAGATGAGTGATTGGGGATTACCTCATAGCTCTCCTGATTGAACACACGTTTCCCCACTTCAGCTCTTCTAGTGGCTGTTTGAAACCTGGTGCATTCTGGGACTGGAAGTCTTTTATGAAAACATTCTGTTTTATTATTTCTACCAGCAAAGACAGGTTGCTTGTTCAGAGCCAATTCACCTCTATTATAGGTCCTTCCTGAACTATGATAAGCTTCCTTATCACAACTTGCAAAAATAAAAAAAACTCCCGTGTTCAAACAATTTTATTTTTATGACCTTTGCCTCATGAACTTTCACATTACTTTGGCGGGAAAACGCTGTTAAAAAGATCACGAGAAATATGTTTTCTTCTACATTTTCTCTACAAGATTTGCCACGTAGAAGTGGTGAGTTACCCCCTTTTTTACCTTAGGATAGAATTGATTAACATTTTATGCTATAGGATTCTTAAAGGAGTATATTTTCTGCATTCCATGGGATATACACAAAAGGCACATATCAGTATACACGCTGCCGGATTTTTCTTCTCTTTTCTCATGCTGCTCGCACAGGTTTGCTTTACACCGGCAAGGTGCAATATTCTTGAAACACCGTTCAAGGTAGAACACAAATTTCCGGTTAGCATTAATCGCATAAGAATAATCTTGTCATAACATTGGTAGATAATTTCATTATGGATATCGTGAAAAGTTTTTTAATTAATACTACCTGTACGGAATGGCCATTTTCTAAAATAAGAGTGCATCAATTATGAATAAATCAATCTCCGAAGTATGACCAAATTCCCTTTACATTTAATTTAAAATCTTGGGCACATTTTTTCGATCTTATAATGGTCTTAAAAATATAAGAAAAATAACATTTTTGCATTTGTTTTTTATGATGTAATTTTTTTGTGATGGAGTATTTTTAAGTATTCCATGGGACATACACAACAGTACATATCAGTATGAATGGCGTGTGGTTTCTTCTTTTTTTTTTTTTTTTTTAAATTTTATTTTCATTTTGCAACAAACAAAAGAAACAACACACCAAAAGAGACAAAACAAGTATACAATAAGGAAAAGTAAACCCATTACCCCCCACCCCGATGCTTCTTCTCTACCCGATTATATCAGCATGTGAGCGTTTCCAATTAACAGTGATTATACATCAAACGATCAAAAGAGTATCTACAATACAGCATGATCATGGGACAGAGATATATACAAAGTTAGATAGTCAGATGAGAGCATTTAGCAAAATATACATGGTCATTGAGCATCTTCCATTGAGACCAATGAGAAGGAGTCTGAACGGAAGAAGCGAACAGACGAGGTATTTGGTCATAGTTACTGTAGAGATAGGCATGATTCCACCATTCATTGGGGCTCAAATGGGAGCTAATTTTCCAGTAGTACGTAATTAGGGAAATAGCAATGCCAAGCATAAAGTTCGAAAGGAGATAAGCCATTTTTGGGAGAGAGGGGATCCCCGCAACTGGGCGAGGTCCCACTATCCTCCAAGAAAGGGGCTCCTGAGAGTGCGAGATAGACTAAATACGACCCCAGACCCGACGCTAGTAATACTGTAGTGCGGGATATTCATGCATAACATGAGGCAATGAACCAATGGCCGCAGGACGTGTCCAGCAACCATTGCCCTGAGTAGTGTTCCATTTGTCTAATCTGTGAGAAGTTGAAAAACACCGGTGGGCTAGAAAGAAGAGGGTCTGAATGAGTAAGGCGGAACGGGAACCCATGTCCCTCTACTCCAGATAAGGCTCTATTGCTCCGAGGTCAAAGTCACATGCAATTCTCTCTCCCATACTTTCTGCGCTATAGGGGCATCTCTAGTGATAGCATTACAGAAGGTTTAGCTAAATTGGATGCTACACCCGGTGAACTACCGAGAGATCGGAAAGTCTCCAATCAACCTTGTGTAGAGAATGCCGATGGCGGGAGTACTCTAGTGCACCGAAGGCGATGCTGAAGTTGCACAGACCAGAGTCGGGAGTCTAAAGATTGCATAAGAGTATTAAAGGCACCTAAAGTGTCTAAAAGCATTGGTGGATAGTGGGAGTCTGATGGGAGAGTCATACCAGGGAGAAAGGTAAGAGGAATCGGTTTGCAAAGGCCCGCTTCTATATCTAGCCACACAGGTCTACTCGGTACTGGATCTTCCAACCAACGAGCACCTTGTTTGAGAAGAAAAGATTGAGGGAACACTTGAGTAAAATCGCCACCAAGTATTAATGGGGCATTGGCAGAGGCCAAGGCCAACTGCGCAATACTTGCATAGTAAGCAGGGTTGTCCACATTCGGGGCATAATGCAAATACACGTGAATTCACTATCTCCAACCTCAAGGTGTACACGGGCCCATCTACCCTCCTTGTCAGCACTAATATCAGGTACAGTAGCGTGCTAAGACTTCTTAACCAGAGTGGCTATCCCGTACCATTTGAAAACGGTGGGAGAAGAGGCAGCTACCATGTGAGGCTTAGCATTGAGTTTCAGTGTTTCAGCAGAGTTTAAATGCGTTTCCTGAAGAAACACTAAATCAACATGCTCATGGCTAAGATAGCTAAGGATTTTCTTGCCTTTGAGTGGACCATTAATGCCTTTGACGGTGAATGATAAGATTTTACATAAGGCCATTCAGAAAAGTTAAGAATTCTGAGCATGATAGCACACATAATTTCACTATGTCCCTCAAACTGACTGTATCTGGCTGTACACATGACATAGGAAAAATAAACTAATATAATACAATGAAGCGCCCCACATTAACAAAGAAAACCGCAGTACGGTAGAGGAGAAGCAAAACCCCAAAATTACTGGCGACCATGTGTCTGCGGGGAGAAACCCCCGAGAAGGCCGAAATTGAAAAACATAACCTGTAGGACTGTGCGTGCTCCGAATCCGACCGAGGCACACACCATGAAGGGATAGGAGACCAAAAAAACAAAAGTCATATGGAGAAAGAAAGAAAGTCCAGGCTATTTCGGTGCTTGGCTATGACCGCCGCATCGGGCCCTTCAAAATGGCGGATAGAGCCGGCAATTAAGAGTCCAAGATTTGGGATTAGCGCATCTGCTCTGCTTCTTTGGAGTCTAAAAATGTTGATAGTAGATCAGGATCTTCGAACGTCCTGGTTTGGTTGTGGAGAGTCACTCGGAGCTTCGCTGGATACAACAGGCCAAAGCGAGCCTGTAGCTGTTGAAGTTGAGGGCGAAAAGCAAGGAGTTTCTTCCGCCGGTCAACGGTAGGCTTTGCCAAATCAGGAAAGAAGGAGACCTTACGACCTTCAAATTCCAAATGATGATTCGCTCGGGCAGCATGTAAAATTTGTTCCACTTGTTGATATCGTAGCAAACTAAAGACAATAGGCCGGGGGGTCGTGCGGTTGAGCGCCATATGGACAGGAACACGGTGTGCTCGATCGATTTCCAGTTCTCGGTGAAAAGTAATCTTCAGCAAGGAGGGAAGAGTTTTGAGCAAGAATTCTCTTATATCTCCTGCTTCCACCCCCTCCGGCATTCCGAGGAGCCTCACATTGTTGCGACGGGCTCGATTATTGCTATCTTCTAACTCCTTTTGAAGATTCTGTATCTGGCGCTCAGCCTCATCCAGTTTGCCCAAGCGCACCTCGTGCGAGTCGAGGACCCCCGCCATGTTCTCCTGCCGTAATGAAAGACTTTCAAGTCGGTCCTGGAGCACTCCAAAGTCTTCTCGCATGGCTCGAAGCGCTTCTCCATTGGACTGCACCAATTCCTTCACGCCGCGTATTTCCTCCAGAATCTCCAGGTGCATCTCGGGGTTTTCACGAAATGGAACCATCTTCTGTGGGGAGGACACCTCTGTTTTGGAGCGTTTTCCGTGAGAAGAAGAAGGAGACCCGAAGTCCAAGCGCGCTGGTTTATGGGCCGCCATTCCCCCCGAGGTGCCCCGGTCAGCCCGGAGCGAAATAGTAAATTTGTATAGGTATTAAGTCAGGATTCTTAGTAGGCCTCTCGGGAGCTTCAACGCAAAGCGTCCTACCCGCTGGACATCAGGCTCCGCCCCCCGTGGTTTCTTCTTTTTTAACGGTTCCCCTTTTTTAACGCTGCTTGCAGAGGTTTACTCTGCACCGGCAAAGGTGAATAATTTTTTTTGAAATGCCGTTTAAGGTAGAATACATATTTCTGCTTGCATATGGATAATTTTGCCGTGTGATTTCAACTCTGTTCAATCACATCGGTAGAGAATTTCATTATGTAAATCGTGAAAAGAATTTTAATCAGCACTGCCTGTATGGAATGGCTGTTTTCTAAAGCAAGAGTGCATTTTTTACAAATAAATCAATCTCCAAAGCATGAATAAATCTCCCTTACATTTATTAACCGAGGTAGTTTGGACATGGTGCTCCGGGCCCCTCTAACCAACCACCCCCCATTCCCCTCGCCCCACCTTTAGTTCCCCCTCTCTGCCCACAAACGCACACAGACAACCGCTCTTGGGAAATAACCGGTCGCAGCTTTATTAATCTTTATAACATACCGAACATTACAATCCAAGTATAATTCTGTCAACAATCCACACAGCGGAACAATGCCTCACCAGCCATGCTATTAGCAAGGTGACCCTGCCTCCGCTTCCGCCGCGGTCATGCCAACGGTAATCTTCCTAATCCCCTTTCCCCGACCTCGCCATGTAATTAGCAAAAGTCAGCCAGGGGGTGTCCGGGTCGGGGACACCCCGCCCCCAGCCCAAGTATAGCCTAAGGCTCCGGACCCCGGACCTCCGGGATCCCGCCACCGGCACAGAGGACATTGATGTCAGGTCGAGGGCACCCCGCCCTCGACCCCGGTACCGCCTGGAGCTCCAGACCCCAGACCTCCGGGATCCCTCTACCGGCGCCGGTGACATCAATGTCCCGAAGCCGCACCCCCCCCACACAAGCTGCAACCGGTGAGCCCCCCACCAAAGCATACATTGCACTAGGGGATATGTGCTCACCGTCCCCTTAACAACCATGCCCCCGCACTCTCCATGCACAAATGTCAGATTAGCTAGCTGCCTTGTACAAGGACCCCGACTGGCACCCAGCTGATTCCCCCCTCCCCCTTTTTTGTTTTTTAAAGTCAGCCAGCCGGCCATGACATGATGTCCGCCACAGAGACCCCACTGGGAAACCTGCCCAGCCGATTCCCCCCTCCCCCTTTTTTTTTTATTTTTTTTTTTATAGTCAGCCAGCCGGCCATGACATGACGTCCGCCACAGAGACCCCACTGGGAAACCTGCACCGAAGGACAGCAAGATCCTTCGACACCACTCATAGCACTTACCGTCCGCCCCCGACCCAATCGTTGCCCTCCTGCAAATGTAACTCGATCCATGCCGGCGTGGTCCTCGATCCCAAGGGTGACCGATCAAAGGCAAGAGGAGCGGACCAAATGCGACCATGCTCCCCCAGCCATAACGACACCCTAGCCAGCTCCTGACCACAGGAGTCCACACCGGCTACCGATTCTCGCTCACCATCCCCCACCATAATGGGACAACCATCAGCCTACCTACCCTAGGCCTTTCCCCCGCAACTGAACCGCAACCGGTCAGAACAAAACCCCAACCGGTTAGCCTCCAACAATTGCATGCCCGTTCGCCTCCCCGATTCCGAAACCAGCTCGCAAGCCCCAGTCCCCTCTGCCGATGCCTGTAGCTGCTAATCCGGCACCCCCGGTCACTGCCCCCAACATCGCACAAGCTGGCTGTGAACTGCCTCAGACATGCGGACACACCACCCTCAGCACCGCGGAACATACCACAGCGCCCAGCCCTACGTTCGCCGCCGCATCCTCAGCCCATCTGCCTGACAATGCTTCCGAGGTCCTGAATCCACATACTTGAAGATTCGCCCCCGTGCGGGCATGAATGCCACCAACACCACAAGGGGTCCACAAGATGTCCCAATGGGCTGAACACTAGCCCATCATACCTCCAAAATCCCGTCCCTTGCAGTCTATTTCAGATTGAGCTAGGAGGACCCGCAACAGCCCCAGTCCTACCCGTACCCGCTGTCGCTATATAGCCCCCCACACCCCCGCCTTGCCAGAATTTGCTACAGACCCACCCCTATGGACCGCACCGAAATTACCCGGCATCAACGCCCCGAAAGGGGGGCGTCATACTGTAATCCTGCCCCCATGGTAAGGCAGAGCAGCGCTTCCCACATCCACCCTTGTGTAATAGGCCCCCCCAGTGTCCAAAGGCGTTGACCAGAACCCTCCACCCCCTGCAGCTAATTGTACGCCCCGCATCCCCCCCGGCCCACGTTCCACCCCTTCCGCGGGACCCCGCCCCTTTCCAGGCCCTTTCAGATCTACCACCGTACCCCTTCGGTAGTGGCAAACCCGTCCACCAGAACTTTTGAGCCTGCCGGGGCATGCCGAGATAAAACCCCTGCTCGCTGATGAACATGCCAATACCACTGCCCTGTCCCGACCACTGCGACAGTGTCGCCCCACTCCAGTAACCTGCAGCTGCACGCTGATCGAACAACAGCCCTCCCGCCCCTAACTGGAAGATCAATTCCTGGGATGCTATTGTTAGATAGGCAGGAGGCACGCCCAGCCTGCTAAGAGCTGACAACACGCCCACGCTCCCTTGGAAGAATTCCCGCACCCATAAACTGGCAATCCCAGCATAGCATGTCCCACAGGCCCGCATCCCAAGCCGCCCGCAGCGCTCGGATCCCAAATCCTGTGGTGCAGTACAAGCACTCCCGAAATTGCCGCCACCCACTGCCGCAGCAACCCTGCATCAGGGAGCCTGCATTTCCTTCAATGCTAATTACAATGCAGCCGACCCGGTCACTAAGAACACCTGCCATATCGACGTCTTATCAAGAAGGAGAGGACCCGCCAACTCCCTGACCTCCGAATCTCCGCATAACCGGCACTCCTCTGCACCGGGCCTTCCGTCTTACACTGTTCGGGCTGCCAATCCATTTGCCCAACCTACCTCCCGCTCCCCCAAGTACTAAAACCGCAAGTAGGCAACCGCAACTGCACAGCCCCTCGCCAGGCATTTTCGCACTAACCTCCATCGTCACCGCAGAAACCACGCCATTGACACCGCCAGGTGTACTGTCCACAAATGCAAACTGATTCCGTAACCCCTGTGCCCCTCACGCCCCAAGACTAAAATGGCCAACCACTGCAACCGACCGATCCACAAGTAGCAAGACCGTACCCCGAATTAGTGCAGTGGGCCGGCAACCCCCGCTGCCTGCTCGAGGGGCCGGCACGGAGGCCTAATGGGCCCCGTTTCCACCTTTCCTGCCACACATTGGCCCCTAAAGCCTGATTCCACCTGACGTTATTCCCAGCCACAAACGGGCAAAAGACTTTGGACCTCCCGTGCCACTCGCCTGCCCCACAGCCTCCTAACTGCCGCCTCACCGCCACCCTCTCTGGGTTTTTTTTTTTTGACTGACTCCCGCTGACCCAACTACTGCCCTCTAGAAGGCGGAAAGCTCTACATATCGCCACTGCCAAATCCGCCGGCCAGAGTCCTCAGACTCTATCCCAGAGCCCCTTCTCCTCGAAACACGGCTTCCCGCCCCTTCTGCAGAAACATCTGCCCCCCCAATGACATGGTCGAAGAATTGGTGAACGCTGCGGGGAATAACTCCACACAGGGGAGCCACCCCAACACCCCTGCCCCGTTTTTCACACGCGTATGACCGTTGTGCCCCCCCACGATCTCCGCCACCGACCCAGCCTCCCGGTCTGCCTGCAACTCACCTGCTGCCCCAGTCTCGGCCACCTTGCTGCCGCTGGCTGAAGCCTCCAGCGTCCACCATCCTTGGTCATCTGATGCCGCCGGTCCTGGGCGCTCAGCTCGCCGTTGGCCACCTCCACTGCACCTGCCAGTGTGCCGAGTTCCCATCGCACCTGTGGAGACAAAGAAAACAACAGCAGAAACCAAGGTGGGGAGCCCCCCCCCGCCCGCAACCATTCCGCCCCGCATGAACCGTGGCCCACCACCAAGCCATCCCTCCCGTCAACAAAGCCTCCAACTGGTTAATAGACTCCCGGACCGTGGCCAGCCCCCCGGGGGAATCCTGTACCGACTTACCCCACCCCCCAAGCCTTGACACCTCCCTCCAAGCGAAGGCCCACAGTCCAACGCCCCCGGGGGGAAATACATCCAGGCCGGTAAAACATCCACTACTAAGTCATACCCTTTCATTCACGAGGAACTAGGAACAGTCGATACTCGAAACATGAAACGGTTCATTTCAGTATTTTTCCGCACCAGTCTGCACTCATTGGCTTTGTGCATTACATCAAAAGTGGTTGCGCATTGTGTGAATCAGCATTTGCGAACACAGTAGCCCCATAGATGAGAGAATTGCATGCTGTTAGTATTGCTGCTGATACCGCTAGCAAAGAGGAGCTGCACAGGTTGTTCCCCCCTGGAGTCCCTCCAGATAGCCCCCCTTCCCCCTTTAATCCCTTCCACTGGATGAGGAGGAGTAGAGAGATTACATGGGTAAAATAAAGTATTCAAAGATAAGCACCACAGAAGCATCCGTTCCTCTTTCCCATTCCAAACCATGTGCGGTCTTTCTAACAAAGTCAGTGTGTACATGAGAGAAGCATAGACAGTAGTCAAGGTTATGGCACATGCACACTCAGGACAAGAGCAAAGCCCTGGGCACTGTCCCTCGAACAATGCACATGCATAATGCAGCAACCCATGAGAAAGAGGCCTGGCAATGAGATACACATAGGCAGCAGTGGAGGCTGTATTTACCAAAAGGCGCTGCTGTGGTAGTGCACGCCATTCACTGCAGGTCCCATTCCAGGTGATGGGGCATAACAAACCCTAACAGCATTAGCATGCATTAATGAAGCAGCACAATTTCACAAAGCCAGCCTGTATGCTGAACAAAGCACAACCGGAATGCAGAACCAAAGCCTTTCCAGACTACAGGAAATCCTCCACACCTCCCTTCCCCACTCCCAATCCCGAGCTATACTCCTAGGAGGAGAAAGCCCAAACCCTGCTGGTAATCCTAACAAAGGAAGACAGCAACATACAACATGACGGCAGATAAAAACCGGCACGGTCCATCCGGACCGCCCAGCAAAGGCAGCAAGAGCAGGCACTCCCGCTGCTCCGTGCAGGCCACCCCTCCCCACGTCCCCGCCGAAGGCTGCACCCACACAACGGGTCACCCCCACCTCCCCCGACACACAAGACACTGTAGTGAAGTTTAGTTTGATTTTTTTCCTGTGGCGTTTCTCCCCTGACATCATGAACTCCGCCACTGCAGCCACACCCCCCTCCCCCAACAGCAGGGCATTGCAAGCATCCACCACCCCCCAGCAAAAAAGTACCTCCCGACGTTTCCCCCCAGCGCAACCCCCCTCAGCCTCATGCCATGCCCTCCAGCAACACCAGCCTCCCCTCCCTGGAAAAGGCTCGTCTGTTTACCCACCCTCGCAAGCACCTAAAGGGCTGCCTCACATCTCCCCTGTCCCTCCCCCACTCCCGTGCACACATATGCAGGCCTCAAAGTCCCCCCCCCGCATTCCCCCCAGCACAGGCTCCAACCCACCCCATGCGCCCTCCTCCGAACCACCTCCCGCCCCCCATGACCTCCGCAAGACACAGTCTCCCAATTTTGAACAAAATTAGTCCAAATGAGGCCTCACCAGTGACCCGGAAAGCAGGCTCAGACCACGAGGAGACGCCTGAGTACAGGCAACCACTGCCGACTCATGGTGCCTCCCCTTCACTGCCGCCCGCCTCCAGCTCCCAGGCTCCTCCGCGCTCCTGCACGCGGGTGGAGCCAATAAGCCTCATAGGAGCCCTTCCTGTCATTGTGCCTCCGCCCCCTTCTGATGACGGCCGCGGGCCAGGGTCCTCGCACCGGACGAACACCCGGTTACATGCGGCCACCGGGACCCTGCCCCACGGCCTTTCATTTATGATCTTCGGCACAATTTTTTGATGGTCTTAGAGTTGCATAATATTTTTTGCACATGTTTTTATGATGTGACAATTTTATTTGATGTTAGTACAAGATTGTTTCTATTCATAATTCCCTATTTATTATACAGTTTTTACTTTTTTGAATTAATTTTGGAAGTAGTGTCCTAGTGACCTTTACAAAATTTTTATAGACAATCATAAAATCTTAAATTCTTTGTAATGGCTAGGTTATATTTGAGCTCCTCCTTTACCCAGCTTTGTTTTTACCCTTATGGTTATTCTTGTGGAAATTTCATGCGGTTGTTTCATCCAAATTTAGTTGAGATAGAAGCGTTATACATACGTTTTTATCATTTCTTACATTTATTTATTTATATTTTATTTCAGTGGTCAATGTCGCTATTTATATGAAAGGTTTATCTGAAGGTATTAGTATTTACATAATACATTATTATACAAGCTAGTGTTTTTATTCTTACTATTATTTATTATTATTCATTATTCTGATTTACCTGTTTATATTGTATCCTCCTCATCTCTTCTCTTTCACATACAATAAGTTTGATATACAATTGTTTTAATTCATTATATATGTTTTTAGTACATACATATTTATAATCTATTGTTTTTTGAATTTGTCCTTTTGCCATATTATTATCATTATCATTATTATTATTATTTTTATCCATGGTAATAATTTGCATGTTGATGTTAGGTACACTCTGCATGTTTTTAGTTTGGTTTTTATCAATTATTTATCCATTATTTATGTATTTATTGTTTGATCTTTTGACGGTGTTTTAACTTTTTTCTATTGACATGTTTTAATTTTATTGTTTATTGATATGTCCTAATTTTACTTTTTTGAGGTTTGTTCCCTCATATGATATCCCCCTGAAGAAGTCTGCTGGCCAAAATGCGTAGGGGTCACCAATAAAAGGGGTTTTTCCAAACCTGAACTACTGCCAGTCCTTGTATCTGTTTCTTTGCTCCTCAGGTGTAGAAAGTGATACATCTAAGGGGGATGGCAAAGAAACACAAAAGAGATCAGGTGAGTCAAGATTCGAAAGTGGCAGCGAAGAGATGATGCCATCAAAAGGTAGAAAGACTAGAGAACACATACGGGGCTATTCTCAGCCTCGAATAGCAGGGATGAATGTCCCAACGGGATGTCCATCCCCGCTATTCATTGCTTCTCCTGCTCCCGAATAACTTCCCCTCCAGTTGTGTGGGGAAGTTAGACGGGGCAGAGAATGGGTGGCCCAGGGGCAGAGTCTGGGTGGACAGTGTGCGGTCACCAGTCCTGGATGTAAGGGCCGATTCTAATGTTGGCCCTGTATGTCCAGGGCTGGCAACATGTTCGAGGAAGTTATTGTGCCCCGCAGGATCAGAATCGTGCCCTGCTATATGTGCCTTGCAGGGTCAGAATTGTGATCCCTTCTGTACATCTGGCTCAGACCAGTCGTACAGAGGGGATCTATGTATGGGATGGAATCGGGCTGATAATGAAGCTACAGTATAACCCATTTAAGACTAATGAGAGAAAATATTTTGTCACGCAATATGTAATCAAACTCTGGAATTCGTTACCAGAGAATGTAGTAAAAGCTGTTAGTGTAGGTTTAGACAAGTTCTTGGAGAAAGGTCCATACACCATTCTTAAAGAGGACACAGGAAATCCACTGCTTATCCCGGGACAAGCACTGTGGAACCGTATGTACCATTGCTGGGAACCTGCCAGGTACCTGTGACCTGGATTGGCCACTGTTGTAAACAGGATACTGGGCTTGATGGAGTTTGGTCTGACCCAGTATGGCATTTATTATGTTCTTATGTTCTTATTGGCATTGGGGTCATTTCACTATAGGGTTTTTGTTGAGTACAAATGTTCTGGAGCAAGCTGAGTATTGCCAGCTAGTGTGGACAGCTAGTATTGGCAGCTAGTGTGGGCCGATGACAGCACAGGACATTTCCACACACACTGTACAACTGATGCTTAACACTACAAGCCCCAAAGTGCGTCAATTGACACAAATGCATCTTCGAAGTTGTATATCAGCGCCACTGCTAGAACCATGTCAATCATGTTCCATGACTTTGTTAGCAAGGTCAAGATGTTCAAATATGTGCATCGAAAATTAATGACAGATGCACCACCTAGCGGTAAAATGAATTTATACCTAGAAGCCCCAAAGTGCGTCATTTGACCCACTCAATTGTTTTGGATGCGTCAATTGACGTACTTTGGGGCTTCTAGGTATAAATTCATGTTCTCACTAGGTGGCGCATCTCAATCACTGTTTACAGTTTTACTCCGACATTACAAACAATAAACACACGATGACATGTAATGATGTCAATACTGCACGTATTTAACAAATAAGTAACGTCACATTAATTCACATCTGTATTTCATGCTAAACGCAGTCGTCGTGATAATGCATCAACTGACGCACTTTGGGGTTTCTAGGTAAAATTCCTTTTGGGGCTTCTAGTGTTAAGTTGCGAGTGGGCAGGGTGGGGCACAGTATAGGCACAATGGGATCTGCACAGTTCTCACTATGCACAAACTGCCTTAACCCAGGATCACCTACCAGCAGTTCAGTAGGTGGTATTACATGCACCCGTGCTAGTACCACACATAGTATGGGCTCCATTTTCCCTGACAGTACATATGGCAGCATTGCACCTGACACGCAGGGCAGGGAAAAAGATCATTTCTGCATCAGGTAGAAGCTACTGCTGCCACCATCCCTTTCCCACATGCTCCTAACATGGATGCATGGTGGCAATGGTGGAGGCATGAATCCTTTGTGACAGCGGCGGCATGTATGTGTGCCGCCGCTGTCACAACAGAGTTGTACTGGATATCATGGATGTGCACCCTAGGCGGGCATCAAGTCCTCCTAGGGGACTAGCTGGCCCTAATGTATTGCTCATGTGGTACCACTTTTGACACTAACAACATTGGGCCCTTTATTAGAAGGACACCATGCTGTGAAGGCCAATGGACCACTACTATCACTAATTTTAGGGCTCCAGTCTGGTTGCTTCACACTGCCTACATGTGGTTGGTTTCTCTGTGTGTTGTTTAATGGCCGTGAATGGCTCAGTCTAACAAAGCAGTCCTTAATGCCAGCTTTCAGCTGGCATTAAGGTTCCCGGCAGCTGAACCTGTAATGCACAGTAGCGGAATGGCCACTAGGATAACACACACTGTCTCCGCCTATGTTCCACCCAGTTAATGCCCCTTCTCCACTCCTTAGCAGCTTACTGCATGCCAAGATTTTATTGGCAGATAAGCCCCCATAATCGGTGCTTCCTGTAGGGCAACTGCTACCAGGCGCCAATAACGCAAGCACACGGCACCTTTGCGCCCTTCCCGGCCATTAGTAAAAGTACCCCTAAGTGTGTGCCTGGACAAGAAATATTTCCTTTGTAGTTGTTTAAAACAATTTTCAGAAATGTTTTTGGTTTGTTTCATATTTGTTGTTCAGATGCAAATAGAAGAAAAAATAGCCAATGCAGCAAAATGGAGTAACAAAACATTTTTCAGATATTTTAGTGAAAAGAGGAAGTGCAAAAGTGGTATTGTCAGACTCAGTGGTGAAAGGGAGGAATATGTAGAAGCTGATGAGGATAAAGCAGAATTACTTAACAAATATTTTTGTTCTGTATTCACAGATCAAGGGCCAGGAGCAGGGCCTCAGAAAACATCCACAAACAGAAACAGTAGTGAAGCGGATCTTTAACAATTTTCAGAAGACTGTGTTCCTAAGGAACTAGCTAAACCAAAAGTAGTCAAAACAATGTTTCTGGATGGAATACATCTGAAAGTATTGAAGGAACTTGGGGTTATTCTAACGGTTCCGCTGTCTAACCTTTTCATTGCTTCTTTAGAGTCTGGAGTGGTCCCAGAGGACTGGAGAAAGGTCCCTTTATACAAAAGTGGAAGTACGGATGAGGTTGAGAACTACAGGACAGTTGTCTAACCTCTGTGGTGAGTACATTAATGGAAAGGCTGCTAAAACAGAGGATAGTGAGGTTTCTAGAGTCCAACGGATTACGGGATCTGAAGCAGAATGGTTTTAATAGGGACCAGTCTTATCAGACAGATCTAATTAATTTCTTTGACTAGGCAACCAGAGAGCTGGACCAAGGGAAAGCCCTATTTGTGGCATACTTAGATTTCAGTAAAGCCTTTGACACCGTTCCACAAAGATGACTTACAAATATATTAAGTATCCTAGGGATGGACCCTAAATTGACTGACCGGGTTAGAGATTGATAGAGTGGGAGGCGAAAAAGCATACAGATAAATGGAGCTTCCTCTGAGAAGGATATAATCAGTGGTGTGCCGCAGGATTCTGTCCTTGGTCCAAATCTTTTAAACATCTTTGTTAGTGATATTGTGGAACAGCTAAGGTTCGCCTCTTTGTGGATTATACCAAAATATGCAATAGAGTAGACACCCTGGAAGGAGTAGATAATATGAGGAGGGATCTGGTTAAGCTTGAAGAATGGTCAAGAATTTGGCAGCTGAGATTTAATGCTAAAAAATGCAGGGTCATGCATTTGTGCTGCAAAAATCCAGGGGACCAATACAGTGTAGGGGGCGAAGTACTTCTGTCCACGAAAGAAGAGCGGGACCTAGGTGTGATTGTTTCTGATGATCTTAAAGTAGCTAAACAGGTAGAAAAGGCGACAGCAAAAGCCAGAAGGATGCTTGGATGCATAGGTAGAGGAATGACCAGAAGAAGAAAGGAGGTGATAGTGCCTCTGTATAAGTCTTTGGTGCGGCCTTATTTGGAGTATTGTGTGCAATTCTGGAGACCGCACCTTCAAAAGGATATAAACAGGATCGAGTCGGTGCAGAGGGTGGCTACTAAAATGGTTAGTGGACTTCATTATAAAGTATATGAGGACAGACTTAAAGATCTTAATATGTAAACATTAGAGGAAAGGTGTGATAGGGGAGATATGATAAAGACGTTTAAATACCTCAGTGGCATAAATGTACAAGAAGAGAGCCTCTTTGGATTGAAAGTAAGCTCTGCTATGAGGGGACATAGGATGAGGGTGAAAGGGGATAGACTCAGGAGTAATATGTGGAAATATTTCTTTACAGAACAAGTGGTAGATGTGTGAAATAGTTTCCCAGTGGAGTTGATATGGAAGGGCAGGCTAGATAGGCCATATGGTCTTTTTCTGCCATCATGTTTCTACGTTTCTATACTATGGGGATCATTTTAAAAGGCTTAGTCATGATTTAGGAGGTATGAAGACATGGGTTCGAATCCATTCCACAAATGACATTTACAGACTTCTGCATTGCAAGGATTTTCAAGTAGGCAAGGTGGTGTGGTGGAGGCATGCCAGGGGAGGTGCAATGGATCTACACATTCCTCTTCAATTTCGGGAATGATGGGGACTTCTGAAAGCACATCCACATTTAGACCAGTTGCAGGGATGAATAGGCATAAAAAAGTGCTTGTTTTGCCCTTAAAACATCCAGAGAGTGTAGAAATAGAGAGTTAAATGACTGGTCTAAGGTCAAAAAGACCCTCACTGGAATTTGAAACCTGGCCACCCTGCTCCCAACCCACTATTTTAATCATTATACTATTAGACATCCATGTTGTGAGATGCTCTTCTGGGGATGTCTATGTAGACGTCTGAAAAAGAACACAAGAAGCGAGATGCTCAGAATAGAAGTGGTCACAGATGCTTTTATTGAAAACCCCCAAAGCACCTGTGACCACTTCTGTTGCGATCACCTTGCTTCTGGTGTTCTTTTGCTGTTTCTGAGAGCGTGCTTGCTCTCTTTTGGACTCTTCTGTACAGACGTCCATATCAGGCATGTCCACATTTTTGAAATTGCGCCTGCACTTGAATATTTTCAGACACACTGACTTTGATGTTCCATATTGCACTTAGATGCCCCATTGTGAAAGCTGCCTTTATATGCTCACAAGTAATTTTTGAAGTCTGTGAATCGCTTCCACATGTACCATTTCATAGCTATACATGAATACAAGCAATGTGTGTGCCCTTTAAATTTTTAGGGGCCCAAACAAATTGAATGCATGCTCACAAATGTGCATCCCTAATCATTTTTAAAGTCTTGAATTTAAAATAATCATTCCCAAAGTGGTATTACTTTTACATCTTCTTCCTAAATCTTAGGAGTCTTTAACTAAAGTGCAGTTGGGCTTTGCACCTACTGTAGGTATTTCACAAGAAAAAATGTACAGTAGATGCAAAGCCTGTGGGGTAAATGCAGGGGAGCATGCCCTGCATTTAGCACACAGGGCTGCTAAATTCCACGGGGACCTGTGAACTCTGCCGTGACAGGGAGTGTGGGAGCATTCATGGTCCTTGGGGGGAGAACCAGAGCACTTGTGTTTCTTGCCAAGGCAGGGAACATAGACCCTGGGCCAAACAGCCACCCCCTCATAGCTGATAAGCCCCCTCCCCAATAATCATCCTCCAGTGATCACCCTCAATATGCCCTTGACTGGTAACTTCTTCCTCCTCTATTTTAGGACCACCATGGCCAGAAAGCTTTCTGACCATAGCTATGCAAAGGGGCCCATCACGACAGGGACTTCAAGCTCCCTCCCTCAAAACATAGGGGTCACCACATGCTAGTCTTGCAACCCTTAGTGAAGACGCCATGAGACTAGCACAGGGTGATCCCAGTGCCATTTTGAAGACTGCTGGAGCCGGGGCAGGAGTAGAGGGATACTGCTCCTACCCCATTCACCCCTTGATCACCAGGGATGACCTGGTTGGACATTGGGTAAGTGCTACTAGGGGAAGAGTCCTGGAGTGTTTCTGGGAAGGGGGGCTTAAAGCCCCTGCTGTTGGTGGGCCACTTTGTAGGGCTCTATGGCTGGAAAGCTTTCCAGATATGGAGGTCCTGAAAAGGGTACAGATCGGGGGGGGGGGGGGATTATTAGGGGGATGCATTGGGGGAATGATCGTGGCAGGGAGATCATCGGGGGGGGGGGGGAACCAGCAGTGGGGCAACAGTTGAGGCTGTGCTACTGCACAGCTGGTGCCATGGCTGTACTAAGCACCACCTCTTTGCAGCCCCCACTATCAGCAATCATGACAGCTAATGTGTGGCATTGTGGAGTGTCTGTCACCGGCTGACATGCCCTCTTTGAGCCTCAACCCCATCCACCTTCAGCAAGTGCAGTCAGTGCTGTTTTTGGACCATGCTGTCTACACTTGCCCTGCAGTAGCAGTTACTGCAGTTTAACATATCTTAAACCTACGGTAACTGCTTATCGATGCTTAGTCTAAGGGCCTCTTAGTTTCCATGGCGCTGAAAAGTAAAATGAATCACTTGAGGGAACTCAAGACTAACAGGCGTGTTTTATTCCTCTTCCAGTGGATTGTAAACTTTTTACTAACACAGAATTGCTGTCTCACTCCTCAGTAAATATAGGCTTCTCTTGGCTGACTATATATAGACTTCCTGAAAGATCAAAAAAACTAGGGAAGACATAAATAGCATGCCTTTGGTAGAGAGAATTTTATGTCACTTGTATTTCTCTTTGCTTTGCTTTTGTTTATTTTTGAATTATTGTTGTTTTAGTTTGACACTGCTCACTCTTTTGCCTTGAGTACGCTGTGTCTGGTGATATTAGGGCATTATTTAGAAGTATGCATGCAGTCAGTGGAGGAGTAGGCCAGGTGGCTAACAGCTAGGGAAGTCAAGGTTCAAATCCTGTTTCTTCCACTGATGCCCCCTGTGATCATACGAAAGCCACTTCACCCTCCACCACACTAAATACAAATTTCATTATAATTCCACTTGCTGAGGGAAGCAACTTGTGTATCTGCTTGTAAGCTGTCTAGAGCTCAGATTTGGAAAATGAAAGTAAGTAAATCTCAGATCCAATCCAACAATAAAAAATGTGAAAAAAAGGCTTTGTGGGACCATTTTCACAAAAAAAATGTACATCTCTGAAGGTGTAGTTATTTTTTTTTCATGTCCCAGAAAAGACCTAAATTTCGGCATGGTATCAGGTATTAAAGGGCTTGAATGACTCAAATTGCAGGCTCCCTACGGGACTCCATTAGGGTTTCTAATCCCTGCTATCTACTGTCCCTTCTCACAGTCTTTTCCTTTATCCCCAACTTGAAAATAAATGATTAAAATAGGGTCCCCTGGGAGGATTTCATAACCATTTCCCTTTTGTTCTACCCTAGTACCCTGTTAGTTGTGTGTGTCTGTCCTGATAGTCTGTGAGCTCCTGTGAGGATGGACTGTCTCTTACATACTGAGGCCAATTCTGTACTGGCCATCCAACCCCTTGTGCGGCGATCAGAATCAGGGTGGGGGTTAGATGTGCCCGTGGGATCAGAATCGTGTCTACAGCCTAGATGTGCAGGCCAGGCCCCGATACTGAGCATTTGCATGTCCAGCCACATACCCGGCAAACTCAGCTAGGCCCCTGAACGGAACTGCAGTGCCATGGCATCCCGTCGCCATGGCACCGCAGTTCTGTTCAGGGGCCATGCTTCCTGGCCACAATTGAGATGCCGCTTTCCCCACAGCCTGACTCCCGATCCGGCCTCCCATGGCCAGAGTCGGGCTGCAGGGATCCCCCTGTGCCCCCTTACCTCTTTGCAGCCCCCCCCCTCCCGGCTCCTGTGTCCCCCATCTAAGCAGCTGACCATGGATGTACAGGGCCGACCTCAGCATCGGCCCTGTACGTCCGGGGTCAGTTGCCACCCACCGCTCACTCTCGCTCCTCCCACAGGCCTCCCTCTCCCGCCCATGATCAGAGCTCCCTGTACAAAATGGCACTATGTGCGGGAAGCTCTGTTCCCTGCAGGGTGATCCAGGCATTTTGCGGGTCTGGATTTCTGGATCGCAATGACCCCCATTGTGTACAGTGCTGTGTATGCCTTGTAGCACTATAGAAATGTGTAGTAGGAATAGTATAATAGTAGTTATTTGAATTAAATTAAATTTGTTTTTGTTAAATTATTCATGGAGAATTCACACCAATTACACATTTTTTGTGTTCCTTTTCTGTTCTTATAATCTTCCATGAGTTGGACATGTTCATATAACCCCTCTTCTCAAGCTGCTTCATTGGTTCCCTATCCATTTCCATATCCAGTTCAAACTTCTCCTACTGATCTATAAGTGTATTCACTCTGCAGCTCTTCACTACCTTTCCTCTCGTATTGCTCCCTAAAATCCTTCTCGGGAGCTTTTATCTGTGCCTTTCTCTTCTACTGTCAACTCCAGACTTTGATTCTTCCACCTCGCTGCTCCTTATGCCTGGAACAAAGTACCTGAGTCTGTACGTCAGGCTTCATCTCTGGCCCTTTTCAAATCCAGGCTGAAAACTCACCTCTGAGGCACCTTTGGATCCTGATCCACTTAGTCTCCTAAATGTTTCCTTATCATTCTCCTAGATAAATCCTTGTCCACAGTTGTTGTTTTGTCTGTCTTGACTAGATTGTAAGCTCTGATGAGCAGTGACCATCTTTTTCATGTGTCTGTAGAGAACTGCTTACGCCTTGTAGCGCTATACAAATGATCAATAGTGGTAATAGTAGTAGGGGTGTTTGTTGCTGTTGTTGTGGAAGACACTCTCTCCTTTTGTCTCTCCTCTGGAATCTCATTTATGTTTGATCTTTGTATTGATTCTAACCAGCAATCTGCATCATTAGTAATAAACTGCAAAACAGAAACACCCAACTCTAACCTCCACCCTCCCTTCAGTACAATCACATTTTCAGAGCACTTAGATCTTCATTTGTACAATGAGAAATCAAAGTCATAAGAAAGGGCTGCCACACCACCAACATTTTTTTTTTATCCGCAAACTTGCAGAAAGTGTGGTCCGTCTTTCCATCTCAAAAGAACATATATTGGTAACCTGCAATGCGCTAAATGTGGCAGGCTGGAATCAAGCGAATGTGAGAGTATACAATATTTAGCCGCTAAACATGCCACTGATCCAATAAGGAAATATCAGCAACAGATTACATTACCAGTTTCAGCCAGCGCATACATCCTCATCAAACTCTACCCCCAGATCCTTCACCCATTTGGACTCCATGGCGGAAACTGAACCCCACTTCAGCTCTGTGTGGAACCACCCATATAACCAAGAATTAACTCCCATCTGAAAAGACGTTTTCAGCAAAATCCAAACATAAACCCCCCTCTTTCAAAGACTGCAGTTGATCCTGCAAATGACTTAGCATGAAGTGTCGGATTTGCAAGTATCCATATAAATCACGAGCTGCCAACCAAAACTGAGCCTGCAAGGATCTCGACTTCACAGGTCAAGCCCCCAGGCTCTAATAACTCTTCCACATATCGCAGGCCACTCTCTTCTCATCTATGGAAAAGTACTCCACCTATCCCCATCACAAAATCCTCATTCTCATGAAGTGGCAAATAGAAAGAAACCTCTGATAAGACCCCTTATCTGCTTTTGAGTCCAAATCCAACCAATCATATAGGCCTCGCCAATAAGCTTTGGCCCCCACAGCAAAAGAACATGGATGTGTGGTGTATTATGCAAAAGTCAGAGAGAATGGATGCACTAATTGAGTGTCCATCCCAGATATGCAAAAATGGAAGACCCTAGCAACCAGCCCTTAAAGGTAATCTGCCGGATTCACATGACCTGTTAACTGTACTCTGATAAATTAATTGTGTACTCCAAGTTGCCCCTTTCCTGTTTAATGTACATACTCTATTTTAAGTTTCACTGTAAACTGCTTTTACTGAATGATAAAGCAGTATAGAAAACATGTTAAATAAATAAATAACTACTCACAACAGAATACTAATGATGTAACAAAGCAAATCCCGTTACCATAAACCCTCATCAACTGGTGCCTGTTTTAACATATATAAAGGTATCTTGGGCTACCTCCCATTACATAAAATCGGAGAGATCAGCTGATCCCACTTCGTCATGTCCACCTTAGTGATTACCAATGGCAAATATTGCAATAAATAAAGCCACTATGGCAGAACCACCATTTTAACCACCTGCACCTGCCCCCACCCCATAAAGACAGAGGCAAATGACACCAATTAGTAAACTGCACACTCATCTCCCTCAACAATTTATAGATATTCAAGCTATAAAGAAGATTTAAGTTCCTAGGAATTGATACTCCCAAATAAGTTAAGGTTCCAGTGCTTACCTGAATGGACAGTCCCCTTCCCAAGTCTTCTGAACATTGCCACTAGCCTCCATCAACAACTTACCCCAATTAACCTGCAGGCTGCAAATGTAACCAAAGGCCTTCAACAATTCTCACACTTTAAACATGGAAGCCTTAGGATCCACAATCAACATGAAAAGGTCATCAGTGAACAAAACTACCTTAAGCTCAAGCTCTCTAACCTTAATCCCTTTGACTTCCACCATCTGGCAAATCTTCTGAGCCAACGGCTCTATAAACAGCACAAACAAATCTGGTAACAGGGGGCAACCATGATGAGTCCTTTCCATGTAGCAAAAACTCTGCTGTCAGAGCACCACTGATTGAGACCCGAGGCTGTGTATGCAAGATTTTTTACAAGATCTATGCAAAGATTTTGAGAGAATCCATGAATATCTCTCCAAAACCAAAATTGCACAAAATATATCACAAATATTCCTGTGCCAGTGTATCAAAGGTTTTCTCAATAACAAAGTGAACAGCCAATGTTTGCTCTCCATTCCATTGTATTTCTTTGGCTCCAGCCAAGACTCACCAGACATTAACCAAGCCATTTATACGAAGGACAAAATCCAAATTGTTCCTTCACAGCCAGCCATGGAAGCATGGTACCCAACAGATCCACGAAAATCTTTGCATAGATCTTGATGTCATCATTTAGTAGTGAGATTCGTCGATAAGAGCTTGACAGCAGGAGGTCCTGTCCTTCCTTAGGAAGCACTCTTTTAATGGCCTGGTTAATGTCATGGTCAAAGGACTCCACTCTCACAGCATCCTTATCCATTACCCTAAGTGGGTCAGTCAGAGCCCAGAAGTAGTTTACTGTATACAATTCAGCCTACAAGCCATTAGGCCTTGGTGATTTCAAATTCTGCAACTGACAAATAAGCCACAATCTCTTCACATGTGATAGATGCACGGAGAGCCACCTCCTCATTAACCATAATTCGGGGTATACAGAGATTAGCAAAAAAACTCATCCATCCTTCACTCCTCAAGATTCACTCTGGCATACAAATGAGCATAAGAAGAAGAAAATAGCTTCTCTATATTTTAGTTAGAGATATGGGGCATACCATTATCATCTTTCAACACTGGAACAAAACGAGCTCTCTCAGACATTTGTAGAAGATGCATCAGATACTGGCTGCTTTTGTTCTCAAAATGGAACAACCACTGCTTCTGAAATAAAAAACAGAGTATTCATTGTTTACCGATATCCTCCCCAACATCACAACCGCATCACTAGACCTCGAAGAGACGATGACTGCATGGAACCACAGCCTGAGCTCCTTTGCACGCATCCCTATACAAGACAAGCCATATCCAAGAAGGAGAAAACCCACATGTTGGTACACCACCGAGCTACGAACCTCACTACAAGTACTGAGGAAACTTGAAAGAAAATGGTGACGCACATGGTCACCAGGAGACCAGGCAACATACAACTCCCATCTGCAGGCACACCAGGACCTAATATCAACAAAAATTAAAAAACATCACTCTGCACTCCTAAGCCGATCTTTGAACAAACCCCACAAACTGTTTAAATTAGTCAAGACCTTAACAAAGGAACCATCATCATCACAACCTGCCACAATACACCCCCAGGACTATGCAGATTACCTGTTAGCCAAAACCAAAAACATTAGCAAAGCCACGTTGTCCAGCCTCACCAGCAACCCACCCAAGCCACTTACCTCCCTCATGACACCATCAGCTACAAGTATTGAGGACATCATCGCTGTCATCAACGTCACCACTGCTCCAAATGACCCTTGTCCAGCGTTCTGGATAAGATCCCTACGTAAAGAGCTCAGCCCCATAATAGCCCAAATCATCGACATATCCTTCTCTACAGGACAATTCCCACTATGTCTCAAGCAGACGTCAATCCAGCCCATTCTGAAGAACTCCAAGCTAAATTCCCAGAAGGTGGAATCATACCGACCAATATCGAGCATCCCGCTGCTAGCAAAAATAAATGAGAAGGTCGTACAGTGCCAGATACAGGACCATATTGATGCCACAGCTCCCCTGGACCCATGCCAACACGGTTTTAGGGAATCCCATGGCACCGAAACCCTCCTCGCCACACTTATCAACACACTGATCACGGGGATTGACAACATCAAACAAGGATATGCATTAATTTTCCTTGACATTGCTGGTGCGTTTGACTCTGTAAACCATACGGCTGCAGGACAAGGGAATTATTGGCTCAGCATTGAATTGGTGCAAATCCTATCTAACGGAAAGATGGCAGCAGGTACGAACAGGAGCCACAACATCTAAGTCCTTCCAGCAAATACATGGTGTACCGCAAGGCTCCTCACTCTCCGCCCTCCTATTCAACATATACATGCAGCCCATATGTGAAATAATCCAATCATTCAACATATCATGTCTCATCTACGCAGATGATGTGCTACTTTTCACCCCATTCACGGTCAATCGTCTGGACTTCTCCCCGTTAGTAAAATGCTTTGAGGCCGTAACTGACTGGCTCCATTCACAGAGCCTCAAGATAAACTTTAGCAAGACTGATGTAATGTTCATTACTAGAAATCAGTCCTCCCCACCACCGACATTAAAGACAAGAGATGCTGAACTTCCAAGTAAACCCAGCATCCGATACCTAGGCATAACGCTAGACCAGCAGCTCGAATTCAAAACGCACATCAGCAACACCATCAAACAAATCTACGACAAACTACAAACATTGCGACATCTTCGACCCATGCTGCAACCGGACGACTTCAGAACAGTTTTTCAGGCACTGGTGACCCCCCACTTCGACTACGCCAACGTGATCCTGCATGGACTACCCAAACACATGCTAAACCCATTACAGCTGGCAATGAACGCTGCATCACGCTTCCTACATGGATCCTCTAGAAGAGATCACATCACCCCCATCTTAAAAGACTTACACTGGCTCCCAATCTACTGCCGTCTCACCTATAAAGTAGTCATGATGACCTTCAAGGCCATTAACAAGACGTCAGCCACCTCCCTATCGGACCTCCTCCACCCTACTCCAGCGAACAGAGCAAGGAGAACATTTGCCACAACACCCTTCAGACCCCCAATGAAATAACAAAATGTACCCAGGCAACAAAAAAACAAGCTTTCAAATTCTATGCCCCCAGCTGTTGGAATGCACTCCCAACCACCATCAGAGCAATCACAGATCTCGCCCAATTCAGAAAAGCACTAAAGCATAACCTCTTTCTCCTACACTATTCTCAACCCAGTAATTCAACCCAGTAATTTAACACCACCAACCATACACCTTGCCATGTCAAGTTTGTATTTAACTGTAAAAAGATGTAGATAGTTACCCCAGTTGAGCCAAGTTGTATGTACCCATTCATTGTAAGTGCACAGCAGTATGTCTGTTATGCGCAGAAATGTTAAATGTAAACCGCACTGATTTTAAAGAGCGCGGTATATAAAAGCAATAAATAAATAAATAAATACATAAATAAATAAATAATAAAAAAAAGAGTATTCATTGTTTACTGATATATCAAACTGCAAAGTTTGGCCTGCTCCTTCAACTCATGTGTACAGTGTCTTGTGAAAGTATTCATCCCCTCAGTTTTTGTCCTGTTTTGTCTCACTACAACCTGGAATGAAAATTGAGTTTCATTTGGATTTTAGGAATTGGACCTAACAATATAGTCCAAATTGGTGAAGTGGCGAGTGTATATGTATTCACCTCTTTTGCTATGAAACCCCTAAATAAGATCTGGTCTAACCAATTAACCTCAGGAGTCACATAATTAGTTGATTAGAGTCCTCCTGTGTGCAATCAGTGTCACATGATCTGTCACAAGATGCCTATATAAATATAGCTATTCTGAAAGGCCCCTGACTCTGCAACACCACTAAGCAAGCAACATGAAGACCAAGGAGCACTCCAAACAGGTCAGAGACAAAGTTGTGGAGAAGTATAGATCAGGGTTGGCATATAAAAAAAATATACAGAATTGTGAATATCCCACGAAGCACCATTAAAACCATTATTACATAATGGAAAGAATATGGAACCTCTACATACCTGACAAGAGAAGGCCACCCACCAAAACTCACAGACCAGGCAAGAAGGGCATTAATCAGAGATCTCACAAAGACACCAAGGATAACACTGAAGGAGCTGCAAAGATCCACAGCGAAGATAGGAATATCTGTCCATAGAACCACTTTAAGCTATACATTCCACAGAGCTTTATGGAAAAAGCCATTGCTTAAAGAAAAAAATAAGAAAGTATGTTTGGAGTTTGCACAACAGCATGTGGCAGATGCCCCCAAAAAATGAAAGAAGGTTCTCTGGTCAGAGGAGATGAAAACTGAACTTTTTGGCCATCGTGGGAAACACCATGTATGGCACAAACCCAACACTTTCCATCACCTGAGAACACAATTCCTGCAGTGAAACACGGCGATGAAGGAACGATGGATGGCACTAAATACAGGACAATTCTTGAGGAAACTTTGTTTCAGTCTGCCAGAGATTTGGGACTGGGATGAAGGTTCACCTTCCAGCAGAACAATGACCCTAAACATATTGCTAAAGCTACACTGGAGTGGTTTAAAGGGAAACATTTAAATGTCTTGGAATGGCCTAGTCAAAGCCCAGACCTCAATCCAATTGAGAATCTGTGGCATGACTTGAAGGTTGCTGTGCACCAACGCAACCCATCTAACTTGAAGGAGTTAGAGACGTTTTGCCTTGAGGAATGGGTGAAAATCCCAGTGGCTAGATGTGCTAAGCTAATAGAGACATACCCCAAGAGACTTGCAGCTGTAATTGCAGCAAAAGGTAGCTCTACAAAGTACTGACTTTGGGGGGGAATACCTATACACACTCCTGATTTCTGTTTTTATTTTGCCTTAATTTCTGTGTCACAATAAAGGATATTTTGCACCTTCAAAGTGGTAGGCATGTTGTGTAAATCACTTGGTGCTAATCCCCAAATCTCCATTTTAATTCCAGGTTGTAATGCGACAAAACAGGACAAACACCGAGGGGATGAGTACTTTCACAAGGCACTGTATATCCAGAGGTCAACCTTTTTTGCAAAAGCCACAACTACCCTCACAGGTACACTGAGGTGCCTGCTGGCCACATAAGCAACAATCGCGCTCTTCAGAAACAGCTTTGCTGTTTCCAAATACAATAGTGGGTCATCTCTATTAGCCATATTATACAGCTCATAGTCCTGCCACTGTTTAGAAATATACTCAGCAATTCAGGATCTTCATTGAAGCCCACTGGCATGTTCCAGAGACCCTCTAACCTACTTGCCCTCTTAAAAAGAAAATTCATGACCCCTAGATAAAGAAAGCTAATCAATATCATCTCTTCAACCCAAGTGAGAAGAAAATCAGAAACTAAAATATAATCCAACTAACTCTGATAGGGATGTACCTGGAAGCATGAGTAAACTCCTTATCATCATGATGCAAAACACACTATGCATTCACCAGTCCCCCACTTGACAATACCCCTGAAAGCACTTGTCAGAGGGCCCAGACTCACCCCCTACAAACACTCAATTCCAGGCAGGATCAGACATTGCATTAAAATTCTCAGCTAAACAGAACATAAAAATATCCCTCATTTTGGTGCAAAAAATAATTATGCCCATCTGAAAAATACATAGTAATTATCCAAAAGCACCCTCCCCAAAAATCCTCCAGGACCCCTGTATACTAACTCTCAGGGTCACATTTCACTTTCTTCTCCACATATGCAACTTTCTTATGAATAAGGATGGTCATCCCTGCCTTACGAGATTTTGGTGCCAAAGCAGAGTTGCATCACCCCACCACATCATCACGTTTTTAGTTTCCCATGTTCTATTGCACTCAAGTGAATTTCTTGAAGAAAGATAATCTGTGCCCCCTGTCAATGCAGCAAGCCCAAAATCCTTTTCTGCTTTATGACAGATCTGATCTCAGCCACATTCCAAGAATTGATCACCTTAAGTACCATAGTTGACCATTGTCCAAACACACTGCTCTAATCATTCATCCAAAGCCCACATCCACTCTCCCATGAACCACTCACCCAGTCCTCAACAGTTGTACCTGTACATCCCAACACATCCTTCCTGTCACCCCTTCCATTCAAATTCCTCTCAAAACTCCAACCCCCCCCCCCTTTACTGTCTAAATCAATTGGTCTCAATCATGAGGATAGCATCACCCCAGAAGACAGCACACATCCCTAATAACAAACTCTCACATACATCCACTTCATTCACCATCAGGTTTCCAGCACTTTCCAAGCACTCCCTTCTCAATACATACACTCCCCCCAAATCCACAATCCCCCATTCAGCAAGCCTAAACCCTAGACCTTCCATTACCCAAGCTCCTGACTCCCTCAAGTACAGCACAGAAGAGCCCTATAGAGCTCTTGCAAAACCATGGTGAGAACAGATATTGTATAAATAAAACATAAAATAGTGACATCAACATAGTAACCCCATATTAAAACAAAAACCACTGAGTAGTTAGCAATAAGAGAAAGAAAGAAAACAAGAAATAATCAAGTCTCAGGAGCCAGATTTCCATCAGATTGCCTCTTCAACTGCTTGCGTCCTACAGAGACACAATGCCATTTAGATTGTTGCTGCTGCAAGGAAATACGTCTAACCAGCCACTGGACCAACCCTTGCATTAGACCTGCCTCAGTGAGTGCTGTCCTGGCTTCATCTAAAGTTTTACACTGATAGGGAACTCCATTCCCGGTAAAAGCTAAGCCAGATATAGGCACCCAGCAATAATGCACCTCTCCTTGGCACAAAGCAGCAGTAACCTCATAAAACTCATGCCATTTCTGCAGTTAACGCAGTCACCATAAATTCAACATTATGGCTATCAACCTCAACAAGATGGTCCATGTTACATGCTTCAGCCAGGATCCATTCTTGAAGATGGTAGTGGTGCAGACACACTACCAAGTCCTACAGCACATTAGATCAAGAAGGACCCAATGCCCATGTGCAATTTCAGCATGAATGCCCTTCAGCCGTCCGCTCTTCTGCTGATAGCTTGCAACATTTACTGAAATGCCATGTTTAGTCATTTCTTGTATTTGTTCTGTGTGAACCCCTTGCATGTGGGATTCTTATGGTGGGCCCTATTTTCCATACCTTCAATTTATTCTGGGCATCCTGCCCTGCTGTCTCCAATCGATCAACATGCTGCGCGTGGGTCTTCTTCTGCCTCTATGCGGTTTTTGGCCTCATCCACCCAGGCTTCGTGTTTGCTCATGTGCTGCCTCAGTTCTAGCAGCAACACCTTCATTTAATCCATTTGAGGGTCAAATTCCTCAATAAGTTCTTTAATTTATAAAACATAAGATGCATTTTGGCACTGGTTGCCAGCGTGCAGAGAAAGATGGAGCAGTGTCAACTTCCTTGCCTCAAGCTCATTCAGACTTACCATGTGGTCTGTTCTCCAACTCTTTTCCATGAGGGCAAAAAAAGATTTCAAGTCATCAGTTTTGGGCAAATCAGGTCGCTTTATGTTGCCTCAGCTACAATTTACATTTTGAGCCACCTAGACAGAGGAAAAATTTGTGTATTAGAATATAACTCATTTTGAGCTCAGAGTTGGAAAAAAATAAGTCATTAAATCTAAAGTCCAAAATCCAAATCTTAAATTTTAGTATAGAGATGAAATAGCGTCAAGATAACTACCATGGTAAGCATGAGCTTATGTTTCTATCCAATTATTTGTTAAAGTTCATATTAACCAGAAGTAGAAAAAGCTGTTCAGTTTTTGACACAGGTTGCATTTGGAAAGCCCTGGTATGTTTTCATATGTATTGGACATTAATGTTAGAAAACAAGAAGGCTTATTTAATTGGCTCCCCTGCCAAATGATCCCAGACACTTCAAGCTGTTAAATAATTCTTAAAGAAACAATCGTGTTTTCTCCTAATTATAAATCTGGCTATTTAACCTATCCAATAGACTCAAAATCACAGTTCATTTTAAAAATTATTCTCTGCAGTCGCCCCAGAATGAAGCAACTGTTACATGCCGTTGTTAAAACTGTTGTTGACAAACAGACCATGGTGCTAAAATACATATTGGTCCTTCCAATTTCCTATTATAAACATCACCAGCATTATTGTAAGATAGAAGAGAAGGAAGCCTCTATTTTACTCAGAGACCAATGAGGTTTGTTTTATACTGATTGGGGTTGCAAAATGCAATGCGTGCTGTTGAGTCAATACTGACTCCTGGCAACAGAGCAGCTCCAGGGATTTCTTGGCAAGGTGTGATGGGAAGCAAATTAACAAACCTTTCTTCCAAGGAAATGCCAGTAGGAATTGAATTCTAGTTGCATGACTCCAAGACCGTTGCTCTAACCACTAGGCTACTCCTCCACTCTACTGATAGGCTTAATAGAAATAATACTGGAATTCATTGTGAAAGTATACATAGAAAAATATATCTTAATGTGACTAGATGGTGACAAAAAATACCTATATGCAGTATATTCTGGAAACGAGACTTATGGGCTTCCTCCCAGTCTAGGGGCTGATGTTCTAACTTGCAAAATTTATTATCAAGCAGGCTTTGCATGAAAACAATGTGCAAAACTGTCCTTAAATTGCAACAATGACAGGATGTTTTTCCATGCAAAGTTCTGTTTGCACCCCCCACAAAATTTGGCCCTTTGTTGGAATAATAAGGCTACGTTTCCTAAAAGGTGCTTCCACATTACTACTCCCTAACACACCTTAACACACATTGTTTACCAATGTAATGCAGCCTATTTACTATGTTTACTAAAGAGTGGTAAGGGAGCAACTGTGCCGTTAACATGTGTTATCGGCGCCCGGGAGTGGTTAATGCTGCGGAAAGCACCGATAGCGCTTCATTAATGAGTGTTCAAGGGGCCCTCAGAGTTAAGGGAAAAGGAGGTGGAGAGTGGGCATTAATGGTGCGGAGAGTGGTCATTGACAGTATGTGCTCCCTTACTGCCGGCTTGAACAATTGCACGTTAGAGCCCTCAGCCCTAGGAACCCTAACACCAAGTAAAACCTCGCAGAAGGGGGTATTTTTGAGGGGAGAGAGCCTATTTAAATGTCTGCATTGTGATCCACACGGAGAGACTCCCAAGGAAGTGATAGTAGTGCTCCATTAGCATCCACAGCATAGTGCCCTATGGCAAATTTGGCAAAGGAGGTGTCATGTGGGTGATGCTGTGCTACTGGCAGGTCGACAAGGCTTACAAGGTGGCTGCCTAGGGAGAACATCTGTGATGGCTGGTATGACTCTACCCTGACAGCAGCAGCACACATACATGCTGACGCAGTCAGAAGGGAGTTCTACCACCCCCACCCCCACTGCCACCATGCTGCCTCGTCAGCATTGTGCATGGGTGGGATTTGCAGTGCAGTGGCAGCAGCCTGCAGCTGGAGAAATTAGTGTCCCGGTGCTGTGTGTCAGGTGCAACGCTGTATCTCCCACTGTCAGTGGTATGCCAAGCATGTCAGAGCTGGTACAGTGGAGATATCCTGCTCTCTCCCTCCCGAGGTCTAAGGCAGCAGCACCTGTGCCCACATCCCCCGATGGAGGGGGGCAGGAAAGGTATGGTGTGACTAGCTGCATGTGCACTACCTCAGTAAGACCACTGGCAGCACTGAGGAGGCGGCTGGAGCATGCCTCCATGGAGGGAGGGATTGTCTGACATGCTGTCTCCCATCCAGTAGGGACATGACTAGTGGTCCTACTGGATGGCTGGGCCTGGGAGCAGAATGCCCCCCACTTGTGCATATCCAGTGGATATGTGCATGTGGTACGTCAAGATTTCACTGAGCCAGGAATATTATGCAATATGAGAATGACCCATGTCAGAGGAAAGAATGAGCACCCTGCTCTCTCACCTGTCAAATGATGACCAGAATCTGCATGTTCCGGTGACCCCTCCAGAACCCAGCGCTCAGTGGGTCACAACCATCTGAGCCACATTTGATTCCAGATTACCCCTTGTGGTCTGCAACATATGAGAGTAGTCCATGACTCGCCCACATGCACACACCATACAATGTGTACGTTGGTCATTCTACTTGGACACCCATTGGCTGGTATGTGTGCATTCAGGTATCATGGCCTACTCCTTTAACTGGACCGATCCCAGATGTACAGCATGCATGTCAGTTACCCCAGCAGCAAAGCAAGGCTGTGCAACATACAGACCTCACAAGACATCCCTCTCACATACTTGTCTAACAGACCCTGTCAGACAAGACTGTATTGGGGTTCTTTGGAACAGCTGCCGCAATCTAGGAGACTGTAATGAGATATCATGGAACCTTTCCTAGCCAAATAGAGCAGGGCACTCAGACATGTTTTAAATGTGCAGACAACCAAGTGACTAGCATAAGACAACACTTGCAGCACACTAGCATTGATATAGATCTACTCCAGGACCTGGACAGTCAATCATTTTGATGCCAGGAACAGTTCAGTGTCTGCTTTGACTGGCGGATACACATTCTTATACTTTTTTATTTGTTCCACTAACACATTGGACCTTTACACATGCTATTTGTGAACATGCCCTTCTGAAAGCATGACTTTCTTGGCTCTGCTGCAGGCCATTGTAGAGGGTCAGACATATTCACCACGCAGATGTATGACACTTGAGTGGAAGAGTAGCCTAATGGTTAGAGCACTGGCTTGGAGACCAAGGTTCAAATACCACTAGCACTCTTTGTGTGACTGGTGGGAGTATTTTTCAGAGGCTTTTTATGTCTGTAACATCCATCATAGCATGACCTCTACACCTTGTGGCCTTTGGCAAGTTGCCTAACCCTCCATTGCCTCAGAATAATCCAAGTTCTCAATGACTCTGTTTTAATGTACATTACCAAGTTTAGGCTATACTGTGAACTGCTTTGACTGACATGATACAGAGATATCAAAACAACCTGTTATAGAAATACATATCTAACATAAATGACAAACATGAATCTACTATTTCATCATCACTGTGACTATACAGCTTTGGCTCTATTACATCTATGCATTACATGCAGCCATATCCTACCCCTGGGATGGCCACCTGCAGGGATCATCACACTTCCTTATTTGCTCCATATGGCCAGTATGAGCGACCCGTGTCCAGTTGTTGTATTCACATTTTTCTGGAGATTTGTACGGTGGTTGGGAGGCTGGGACAGCCGTGAGACCATCATAGCTAGTATTGGGGCTTCCCCATGGCACAGGCACACTTTTTTCTGACATATTACAACTGCATTGGTGATGTCGCATCAGGTACATCGGTGCTGCAAGCCCATACCACATTCTCATCTACCACCATCCTTCCTTCAGTCCATCCATCAGCCTCTGCTGGCTATGTGATGTCATGTACACCCGATCAGCGTCACACAAGGGAGCGGGAAGCAGGACTCCTCCCTGCTCCCCTGCACAAGACCAATCAGAGCTCCTAGACACAATTTAAAAAGCTGCACCAGTGGGAACATCGAGGGAGCGAACCAGAGCCACTACACGCTGCTGAAAGGCCCGATCGGCGCCGCACAAGGGAGCGGAAAGCAGGACTCCTCCCCACTCCCCTGGACAAGACCAATCAGAGCTCCTGGACACAATTTAAAAAGCTGCACCAGCGGTCACGCCTGCACCTGGTGGGCCCATGCCTGAGGACTTTGCCAGAGGGTCCTTTGGCGTGGTCCTTAGGCAGGGACCAATCGCGGGAGACCAACCCTGCCTCTATACCCCTCCTGAATGCCTCAACGGAGGAAACATCCAATCACCGATATAACTTCAACTTTCCTGACATAACAAAAGCAGCCACAGGCCCATACTACCTGGCACAACCGCATTGCCACTGCTCCGCATCTGAACATTGGATACAAACAGATGTTCAGCCAGTTCACTCTGTACAGTTGTAAATAGTTACCCACGTTTTCATCCAAATTCTGTTTCCTGTTAATTGTAAACACTAATCGACGGTTTTGAAAAGTGTATTTAACTGGTTCTATGTAAACCGCACTGATGGAAAATAGCGCGGTATATAAGAGAATGTAATAAAATAAATAAATAAAATAAAATAAATGACTTAAGAACCCCCAAAGCGCATGATACTGGATGGAACACACCTCAGCCCCAGTGATTCTGCACCATAAGGAAACCTCACAACGTCAGCAGCAGGCAAGACCACTCAAAACAACCCATTCTGGCAGTGCGTCTTTCACAGGGCAGACAAGAATGCAAGCACACAACATCAAACTCAAACACTACCTCCTACCGACACTACCTCCATGGGAACCAGGTCACATACAGTGCCAGCCCACCTGCCACCTCTTTCATTTGCACAATCAACTGCTACCCTGACACACCAACACTTGAGACCCACTGCATGCAGAGCACACAACTTAACCCAGTTACCTTACATACATCTCCCACAAACTGCACACACTAACCCCATCGTGGCCTCCCCCATCAAATGTGCATTAATCAATGCAAGATCAATAAGAAATAAACCAAACACCATCTATGACTACATACAAGCCCACAAGATAGACATCATCTGCATCACAGAAACCTGGTTAATGGACACAGACCAAGTTATCCCTAACCAAATAACCCTGCCTGAGTATGCAGCATTCAACAGTCCCTGAACACACAAGGGAGGAGGGGGAGTATTGATACTGGCCATAAAGCACTACAGATTCAGGACCACCTCAACTATTGACTTGATGGAGATCAATACAATCATCATCTTCAACAAATACCTGAGAATATGCCTCACTTATAGACCACCAAATGCCAAAACCAAGGAACTCTCCACCATCTTGGAGATCATCTGTGCAAATGGTGCACAGCACAAACCACTTATTGCCCTTGGAGACTACACCCAGCAAAGAAGCCAATGCATTCCTTAAGGCAATGGATGCCCTACAATACACCCAATTAGTCAATGCACCCACTCACCAACATGGAACGAGACCAGATCTGATCTTCATACCAAAGCAACTCATGGAGCATGATCAGACATCAGCCCCAATGATCTATCCTATGTCCTGGTCTGATCACTACTCAATAATGTTTTCAATGCTCATCATGAGCCCCGACTTCCCCCAGGAACCATTGCACCCAAACAGAAAGTTTAGAACCTTTGACAAGGAGGCATTCTTGTGGGAGATAACCCTGAATTTCCAACAAAACAGCCACAATCTGGATAACATCCTCTAAAACTGGAACACCACAATATCTACAGCTGCTACACTCACGAGCCATAAACACACATGCATCCACAAAATACCCAATGAACCATGGTACTCCAGCAACATCAGAGAAGCAAAAAGAGCACTGAGAAGTCTCTAAAGGAAATGGAGATGTAATAAGACCCAGAACACACTTCAACAATACGGATCCAAGCAACATGAATACAACAACATAATCAATGAGTGCAAACAATAATATTACACCAATACCATCACGAAGTCAGCAAACAGACCTAGAGAGCTCTTCAGCATCGTGCAGAAGCTCACCAAAGATAATACTCATCAGAATGTCCAGCTCATAGACCTCCAAGAAATTGCAAATTTCTTAATTGGCAAACACACCAACCTTTCACAATGCCAAGCTGCTACAGTAAACAGTCCAATGACCTTTGCACACAAAGAAACTTGGGATGACTTTACTATCCCCTTACTGTCACAGATTGAGCGCATCATAGGCTCACTGAATACAACAACTTCTACAATTGACCCCTGCCCTGTGACATGGATCAAAGACTCAAAAGATCAACTCAGCAAGTGTATCCAAGAAATGGTAGAACTATCTTTACAACATGGCTATATGCCACCCTCCCTCAAACAAGCCGCCATTCAACCGGCCCTCAAGAAGAACACCTTCGATCCAGTAGACCCGAAATCCTACCGACCAATCTCTAGCCTGCCATTCATTGCAAAAGTCATCGAAAAATCCATACAAAAGCAGTTACAGGATCACATCGACATAAATGCACCATTGGACATACATCAGCACAGGTTTAAACCACAGCACAATGTTATTATTTATTTATTATTTAGTATACATTTGTATACCGCTACTTCCAGCGATCAGCAGTGGTTTTTTGATTACAGATTGGAAATTGTCAAATCATGACAGGAAATTTTTGAGGTATAAACACATTGATTAGACAGGAAAGCACAGCACACAGAGAACATGGGCTATGGAGGGTTAAGTGGCTTGCCCAAGACCACAAGGAGCACCTGTGGGACTAGAAACCCCAGTCCTTCCAGCACAAGGTTGCTGTCCTCTAGTGGGATTTGAACCCCTGACCTTCCGGCCTGAAGTACCTTGACCCAACCACTAGGCTACTCCTCCACTCCTCCACTCCATGTTGAAATGCTGATAACCTCCCTATTTGACAACCTTATAAGGGGCATCAATAATATTCCTGTTAATTTTCATGGACATATCAGCAGCCTTTGATACAATCTCCCACACCATAATGATACAACGATTACAAGAAATCAGCCTACGCAGCAATATGATAAAATGGTTCAATTCATACTTCAACAACCGAACACAGTAAGTCAAATGCGGTGAAAATGAATCTACAAAGTTCGATATACAGCAGGGCATCCCTCAAGGGTCTGCGCTGTTATCCATTCTCTTCAACATATGCATAGAGCCCATTTTCAACATTATCAAACACCATAAGATGCATTACCACCTATATGCGGACGATATCATGGTCTATAGCCCCATCAACATACACGCATCTGACCTGTCCCCCATAACCAAGTGTCTGTAAGACATGATCACATGGCTCACCAACAACTCCCTCTCAGTGAACTGTAACAGATGGACGCGATGTTCATCACCAGAAGCACCATCTTTACTCCACCGCAAACAACCAATTTCTATGACAAACACATATCAGTGAAAGATGAAGTAAAGTACCTGGGTATTACTTTGGATAAAAACTTGACTCTTCAGACCCACATTAACAAAACTGCCACAAAAGCGTACCACAGATTGAAGCTCATCAGAAGGCTCAAACCCATCCTGCACCATGATCACTTCCACTCTGTATGCCAAGCAATAATTACACTATTACTAGACTATGGTTGATCACGTCCACTCTGTATGCCAAGCAATAATTACACTAATACTAGACTATGGTAACTCACTCTATCAATGTTTCTCTAAACAATCCCTTCACCCTCTTCAACTGATGCAAAACACAGCAGCTTGGATTATTACAAACACATCAAGAAATTAACATTTCATGGCAATTCTTCAACAGCTACACTGACTGCCCATCCATTCATGCACAAGATACAAAGCAACCATAAATATATTCAAAATCTTCCACAACATCTCGGCCTCTGCCCTTTAGAATCTAGTAACCAAGGACTCCAGCACAAGGCCCAGGCGAAGCAGTATGGTAAACAAACTCATCACACCTGCTGAATATCGACGATCCAATCAATCCACAACCAGAAGAGCTCCATCACTTGCCGCACCTGCACTATGGAATTCACTTCCTGACTTAATGAGAACCACGATTGACACTAAGGACTTTCGGAGGATGCTCAAGACACTACACTTCTCCGAGCACTACAGATTCTCCCAGAGTCCGTAGCCAACCACAGTCAACCAATGCCTGCCTTACATGTAAATTGTACATATTTGTACCCTAACCGCCCCCCCCACCCCTCTACTTACCTACTTAGAATGTACCTAACCATACTCTATAAACCACTTGGATTGAAGGAAAAGGTGATATATAAAACTGGATAAATAAATAAATAAATAAATAAAATAAATGTATTCTTCTGACAGCTGCTACACCATGGCCCACACAGGAGCTTCTTCCTCATTTCGAGGTATTATTCACGCCTCTTCTGTGGCTGATCTGTATGTCACCACTCCTGTTCCATCATCCTTTTGATGTACACATTGTGGCAATTCTGATGCTGCAGGGGGACACCTTTATCCCATCCTGTGCTACACACTGACATTACAGTATTTTACGTGGAAACCCCTCACTGCAACAGTACAGCTGCCTCTCACATGCTCATGCACATGCTGCCTCTCACAAGCATTGTGGAACCTGTGTCTTTTGGGGAAACTACTAGGTACGTATGACCTAGATTGGCCACTGTTGGAAACAGGATACTGGGCTTGATGGACCTTGGTCTGACACAGTATGGCATATCTTATGTTCTTATGTTCTTATCCAACTTACTGACTGCCATGTAGGATGCCCAAGGATCTGTCAGGTTCATCAGCTCCCACCTAACCTTCCATCCAACACCTTACGTTGACTTTCTCTGCGCATCCCTTATCCAGAGTTAGAGTGACTGCCGTTTTCAGGCATTAAGGTGCATGTTTGGCACCTTAATGCCCAGTGTCCTGTTAGCACATCCTTATTACTGGAATGCCTACTTCCTGCTCTGTGTCTTTATCACACGCAAACACCCTTAATACTGCCATTATCGCTCAAAATCCCCTGCTCCCTTAACGTTTTTTAGTAAACATACCCCTTAGTCATGATTTGGATGTCAAAATGCATGTATGTGGATATCCAAATCACAAAGACGTCTCTGGAGGCATTTTACAAATAACTTTGAAGATGTCCCTGCTGGGGGACAGCCAAACAGGCAGGGATGTGTGATGAGGAGGTCTGTCCAGTGTGGGATGACAGGCATACACATCTCCAATGGATATCAAAACCCTGGGGGACGTCTGTGGCCATGTCCATGTTTAGACTTGCTCCAGGCAAGAATAGATATTGGGAAAGTGCTTGTTTGGGTCCTGAAACATCTGGAGGATGTTAAAAAGATGGCACTGCACCATCTCCATAATTGCAATACTATTTTCGGTATACATGGGAAACCTGTGTTGGGTTTGAACCAACTCTGCATATCTCTTATATGTCCCTAGTATTGAATGCTGTTCTGGGGATGTCTATGTAGAGAGCCCCGCAGATGTCCATGTTTGTGAAATTGTGCCTGAACTTGGATGTGCCTGGCTTTTCTGCTATTATGGCTTGGATGTCCCAGAATGCACTGGTGTGTCCTTCGTAAAATGTGCCTTCACATGTGCATTAATGGTGTTAGCACATGTTAATATGGTAGTGTCCTTTAGTACTCTAGGACATAGTCAGATATGTGTAAGAGTATATTTAAATTCATAAATTGTGATCTGCTATAATGCAAAAGGATGAATTGAAAACGAAAACGTCTTCAGAATCATGTTCACAGACTGTTTTCATTGAAAATAATGGGCCCATTATTCAAAGGCATTACATGGTTTCCAAACCTGTAGACCATCTAAATGCCCCTAAGCAGGATATTCAGTGGCATTGACATGGTTAGCATTAGGGTGATCCTTGGATGGTACCAAGGGATAACTAGTCAGTGGTGATATTCAGCTGCTGTCCAGTTATCTCTCAGCAGCAAAGGTTAGGCAGAGCAAAAACTGTCGTAACGTTTGCCGCTGAAGCTAATTGAGCAGTGACTGAATATCTCTGTTGGCTGGTTAGCTTCCAGCTTCCGCAACTAAACCTGTTGACACTGTTGACCACAATCTTCTCTTCGATACCCTGTCCTCACTTGGTTTTAAGGGCTCTGTACTATCCTGGTTCTCCTCCTATCTCTCCCATCGCTCTTTCAGTGTTAGTTAATGCCCTGTTAATGCCCTGTTAATGCCCTGTTCAATGTAATTTCAGTTTGTTCAATGTAAACCGCACTGATGCAGAATAGCGCGGTATATAAGAGAATGTAAATAAATAAATAAATAAATAAATAAATAGTTCTGGTGGCTCCTCCTCCGCTACTATCCCGCTCTCAGTTGGTATACCCCAAGGATCTGTCTTGGGTCCACTCCTTTTCTCTCTCTATGCCCAGTCCCTTGGTGTGCTCATCTCTTCCCATGGCTTTCAGTACCGTCTTTATGCTGATGACTCCCAGATCTACCTCTCTACATCTGAAATCTCTCCGGCAATTCAGGCCAGGTCTCTGTCTGCCTTTCTGACATTGCTGCTTGGATGTCTCACAGCCGCTTGAAATTGAATATGGCCAAGACTGAGCTTCTTATCTTTCCCCCTAAAATCTCCTCTCCTCTTCCTCCTTTCTCAGTCTCTGTGGATAACTACTTCTTCCTGTTTCCTTGGTTCGCAACCGTGAGGTTGTCTTTGACTCCTCTCTCTTCTTCCCCACACACATCCATCTGATAGCTAAGACCTGCCGTTTCTTTCTCTATAACATCAACAAAATCCTCCCATTCCTTTCTGAACACACTACTAAGAAGCCTACCCACTCCTTAATCACCTCCCTTCTTGACTACTGTAACCTACTCCTTGCTGGTCTCTTTGAATCATCTCTCTCCCCTTCAATCTGTTCAACACTCTGCTGCACAGCTAATCTTCCACCAGCCTCGTTATGTCCATATTACTCCTCTTCTCAAGTCACTTCATTGGCTCTCTATCCGTTTCTGTATCCGGTTCAAACTTCTCCTGCTGACCTATAAGTGCATTCACTCTGCAGCTCCTCACTACCTTTCTTCTCTTATCTCTCCTTACATCCCCCCTAGGGAACTCCGCTTTTCTGGCAAATTGCTTCTATCTGTGCCCTTCTCTTCTATTGCTAACTCCAGATTTTGCTCCTTTCACCTTGCTGCACCTTACGCCTGGAACAAACTACCTGTGTCTATATGCCAGGCACCTTCTCTGACACTTTTCAAATCCACCTCTTCGTTGCTGCTTTTGGTTATTGACTCACCTGATCTCCTTGTTTCTTTACCTTTCCCCCTTGTTTTCTCCCTGTCTACACCTTCTACGCTGTTTGTCTTGACTAGATTGTATGCTCTGATGAGCAGGGATTGTCTCTTACATGTCTATGTGCAGCGCTGCGTACGACTCGTAGTGCTATACAAATGCTCAGTAGTAATAGTAACCCAGATATTCAATGCTGATGGTCGAATATAGCTCCGGCATTGAATATCTGGGTTTGGTGTTCAGCGGCAACGGCTAGCGCTGTAACTGTGCTTGCTGCCGTCACTGAATATCTAGCCCAGGAACTATATCTCAGTAGGTTATAGTTACATTTCCTGCCAGTTTCATAGATAAGTTTCTTCCTCAATTTGTTAGAAAGCTCATTTACATGTTCTAGTTTCAGGTAATCCACCAATGTATACAGAAATGAAGAGACGGTGCAGAATTTCCAACTTTTTTGTTGGAGATAGTTAGTTATTAACTGCAATTTTTCTTTGAAAAAAGATACTGCTACTCATAGGCAAGACTCTTTAATTACATAGCAAATGACGACAGATAAAGACCAGTCTGGTCCATCTAGTCTGCCCAGTAAGATGGCAAGAGTTGGTGCACCTGCCACTCCGTGCAGGTCACCCCTCCCCATGTCTTTGTTTAGGGGTGAACCCACCGCTCCGTGTAGGACACCCGTTTGTTGAGAAATTAGATAGTTAAATTTAATTAAAACATGAGAACCATAGGTGAATTTTTTTAGTCAATGAAAAAGGTTGTGGTACTCCATACCACTCTATAACCCCTTAAAAGAAGCCCTGGCTATTACGGTAGATATGTAAACAATCCGACAGTGAATTTAAATAGGCAGATTTGGGGAGAGGGGGCACTAGTGAGCAGGAAAGAAGTTGTCACTTGAAAGAGAGACTCCAGGTGGAAGAAAATAAATAATCAGAAATTCCACTCCTAGCAAGCTAATCCACAGTACCCCGGAAAATAGAAACAGGAGACCTACAACAATGAACACATTAGTAGTCCCCAAGATGACGACAAAATGCACAAAGACTACCTCCAACAGGGCCTTCTCCATATTTGCTCCTTTAAACTGGAATGCCCTTCCCCATGAAATCCGAGGCATCAAAAGTCTAGCCCCATTCAGAAAAGCCTTGAAACATCACCTGTTCACAAAATTCTACCCGGAAACCATCCGAGGTAAACACCCAACTGGCAACCTACCTGCATGCCCCAGCCATCCTAACTTCCTAACACAAACAGAAAATGGTTAGCCTACACATAAGCCCCACCGCTAACCATCACACGTGTACTATCCACCCACAAATGCACATGTAACAACTAGATGAGTTAGAGAAGTGTACATAGTATAAAGTTAGCTTGTACATAGTTTTCCCGGTTTATTCCATGTTTAATATCCTGTTTCACTGTAAACTCAATGTTGCCTGTATGCATTGTAGTATGTTTCTGTTCGATGTACACCGCGCTGATTATAATAGCGCGGTATAGAAGAAGAAATGTTAAATGTTAAATTAAATAAAATAAAATAGTGCTTTGAATATCTTACAGTCTTTGAAAGATATTCCCAAGATTCCCAAGGGAGTCACATTTGACAACAACCTAAAGATGGAAAAGCACCTACACAAAACCAACAAGGCCATTTTCCACAAACGTAGAGTTATACAACCTCTACGGAACATCCTCGAACCTCACGATTTTAGGTCTGTTGCGCAAGCACTCATTATTCCACACTTAGACTACTGCAACGCCATCCTCCAGGGTCTTCCAAAGAAAACGCTAAACATCCTACAAATGGCTCAGAATGTGGCGGCGAGGATCATCATGCGAAAAAGCATTGCTGAACACATCACACCTGTATTGATCGAGCTGCATTGGCTCCCTATTACGGCCCGGATATAATATAAAACATTGATAATCACACACAAACTCATACATAACATAGCTCCATCCTTTCTCTCCAACCTTATCAGCACGCAACCACCCAACAGAGACAGAAGAACCGTCAACTCACACACCCTACATGTTCCACCTGACATCAGATCCGTCAAATCTAGCACTAGCCGCCGAGCATACTCTTACTCTGCCCCGACCCTCTGGAATCAACTGCCGCCTGAGCTCAGAGCAACCAAAGACCTTAATGCATTCAGGAAAAAGCTGAAAACTCATCTATTCCAGTGCTATTACAATTTGATGTAAATCCCAGGGGAATACAAGATGTCACAATTTGCAACAGGAATACTGTTAGGAAAAATGTACATATGTAAATCTCTGTCTCCTCTCCTATGACCTTATTACTGTGTGCCGTGCTTTCCTTTCAAATCAATGTAATGTTACTACGAATTTTCTGTCTTGATTTGGCAATTTTTAATCTGTAATCAAACCGCTGCTGATCGCTGGAAGCTGCGGTATACAAATGTATTCTAAATAAATAAAATAAATAAATAATGTCCGTTAGCAAAATGAGTAAGCCTGACTTTGTTTTTCTAAATATCCATGCTGCTAAATGATTGAAAATTGATCCTACTTCACTGCACGAAGTGGAGAAACTCTCCTTGCGTTCTATTGTGGCTGAACTTCTCTTTCGTAAAGATTTATTCAAGGATACTTGGGATTCTACCGAGAAAATAAAAGCAGAGCATCGGCACTAGAAACCTGTTCTATAGCTTCAGCGGTGAAAGCTAGGCCAGTCTTTAACTTTCACTGTTTAGCAGTAACCAGGCAGTGGATGAATATCACTGCTACCTGGTTATCACCAAGGGCCACCTCCGCTTCACTTCTGGATTGCCCCAGTGTTAGCCGGCTAACATCAGGGAATTCAGAGGCGGCACTCAAGGATATTCAGCAGTATTAACCATGTAATGCCACTAAATATCCTGGTCAGCATGATTAACACCCTTGGCAGGTCTGCTAACTGCATTAATTGCTTTGAATACACCCCCCCCCCTCCCTTGCAGGGGGTATCACTCGACCTAGCAACTGGCTTATAGAATATCTCTTAGGGAATTTTCTCTCTGGCTTACATCATGTGCGCTAAGGGGGTTATTTTATAAGGATCCTTTTAAAGTTATTCACCATCTACTTTAGTTATTTACATGTGTTAATGGGCATTTATGTGCATAATTTATCTGGTTGTGATTGCATAAGTACATGGATAAATCTGTTGGCATCTGCTTCTACTGTTGGCATGTATTTGGCTGGAGTGCCCAAGTACACACAAGTTCTTTAGAAATCTACGTTTTCACATTTACACTGACCCTAGGGCTGGTTTAAGTGATTGCGCCTTAAGTTAATATGTGTGTTTTCAACCACTTACCCTAGTATTTTATAAAGAGAAGTAGGCACCTACTTTTCTTTATAACATAGCACCTAACTAGGCGCCTCCTTATAAAATTACCCTCCATGAATCAAGGATTGAGGAAGTCTAGCCTGAAACTGAGCAGGATCTTGGGTTCTTTATACTTTGAATCATTTTGACTTCTGCAAAATTAGGCAAATTGGAGGACTAGCCTAGTGGTTAGAGCAACTGCCTTGTACCCACAAGATGAACAGTTCATTTCCCATTGTTATTCCTTTTTTTTTTTTTATTGATATTTCAATCTTTTACAAAAAGAAAAAACAAAAGCAATAATAAGTAATAATACATTAAAACAAACAGTTTCTTAAACAATATTAACACCCAGCCCACAACATGGAGTGTGTGAAAAAAAGACAGATCAATGCTGAGAAAGAGAAGACTAATAAATATAAACCCCTATTTTCTAAGCAAGCCCACTAATTAACCAACCTTCTGCAAAACATTTTCCAATTGAGAGGCATCAAAAAAGATATAGGACTTAGCCCGGTGTGTAACAACACACTTGCAAGGATATTTAAGTAGGAAAGTAGCCCCTAATGCCAAAACACGTGGTCGAAATGAAAGGAAAGCCTTCCTTTTCAATTGCGTTGTGCGGGACACATCGGGAAAGACCTGTATCTGATGCCCAAAAAACTTTTCCTGCCGATGTTTAAAATATGAGCGCATAATCCTCTCCTTATCTTGTTCTAAAGAAAAAGCAACTAACAGAGTAGCCCGAGTGGATATCTCTTCCACTGAGGACTCCAAATAAGCGGATAAATCTAGACTCTGAGCAGATAAACACTCCATATCATCTGCAATTACACCACCAGTTTCTAAATCCGAAACCACCTTCCCTCTGATAGCTGTAGGTAAATAATACATTTTTGATAGAGCTATGGATTCAGGTTCAGAATCCTTTAAAACATCTTTTAAATATTTAACGAATAGTATTGTTGGAGAAAGGTAATGCGTCCGAGGAAAATTCAATAATCTTAGATTTTTAACCCTTAAGGCATTTTCAATAATTTCATCACGAGTATGCAAGTGCAGAGAATCCTGAACAAATGAAGTAACAGACCCTTGAATAGAAACAAGCTGATTATCTACTTTAGCCTTATGAGATTCAAGAGAACATAATCGATCTTGATGATTAGACGAAGAACTAACAGTTTCTTCGTGAACGTGGAAACTTTAGCCAACGAAGAATTCAAAGAACATTCAGTTCTAGAAACAATCTTCCATATATCCTGTAAAGAAACGTCCGCCGGAGGAGACAAATCATCTAAAGATGGCAGGGAAAAGTCAATAGAACAAGGCAGAGATACAATATCCCCTTCAAGTTTCAGAAATGACTCAGGCAATTTAGAAGAAGAAAAAACATTACCACTTGAAGGAGAAGAGGATCCACTGTCCAATTCTTGTGGGCTTTTGCTGGGTGGGGTTACAACCCTTCGCGGATCAGGAGACGGAATAGAGGAAACAGAACTAACTGAAACTGAAGATTCAGGAGACAACGCCGAGGTGGGTGGGGGAACCACGGACCGTACATGGCTGTCCATGGGCCCCACCACCTTTGCAGACTTTCCAGATGCCATTGAAGCAGATAGCAACTTCTTCTTGCGTTTCCCCATATAATAAGAACACTTGAAAAAGCACTCAAACAATTCACTCACTCCGCTCCGATGTGCTCCGAAGGGGCTCCAAAGGGGCGTGACTTACCCCTTAGGACACGCCCCTTCGGAGCACACACCCGGGAACGCGCCTGCGGTGCGCGTCCCGCGGTGAGGGCAGGTTAAATAGCCCAAGCTGCTCACGTGGTTCGCAGTGCTCTCCGGGACTGGGCAGCTCAACTCCTCTCAGCCAGCAGCAAAAAGAAACAATGTAGCAAGGCACACACACGTCCCATTGTTATTCCTTATGACCATGGGTAAGTCACTTTAACCTCCATTGCCTTGGTATAAAAGGCCTGGCATCTACTTCAGTGATCCAAGAAAACCCAGAGGCAGCTGGGTTGCCGGGAGTCAACACTGACTTGATGGCAATAAAAAAAAGAAAACATAATAATCTCACTTCCTTCTAGCAAAGGGATGGATGGGACCAAGGGGACTAAACCTCTGATCCAGAAAGTTCTGCAGTGTGAGAGTAAAAAAAGTACAGGTGAATACCCTGACCTCCTCCTAAAGGTTGAAATGTACAGCAAACATATATTAAAGGCAGTGTAATCATTTATAAGACCACTAGGTGGCACTAATATGATAAGAGGTTAAAATATTGTTGTGTCTATATTTAAGAGGAACTATCCGGTTAGCAGGGTCTACTAACCAGGTAAGTCCCACTGAGAGGGATACACAGCAGCAGTATTCATATATTGCTCCTGAATATTTCTTCAGACCATCTTGGCACTAAATAGTGGTGATAAAAAATGTTAAATACAAGTAAAGGAACACACTGATTTATTACTTGTACATTACAAATCTTCATCTAAAAGGATAAGACCATACATAAATAAGTCACACTGAAATAAAAACCAACATGTTTTGGCCGTAGCCTGCTTCAGGGGTAAAATCAATACTACTAAAGTTACTGCTTGGGTTAGAAACTGGTTGAGTGGGAGGCAACAGAGGGTACAGGTAAATGGAGCTCACTCTGAGGAGAAGGAGGTTGCCAGTAGTTTGTCCTAGGGATCTGTCCTTGGTCCGTTTCTTTTTAACATCTTTGTTAGTGATATAGCGGAAAGGCTGTTGGGTAAGTTTTGCCTCTTTGCGGATGATACCAAAATCTGCAATAGAGTAGACACCCAGGAAGGTGTAGATAACATGAGGAGGGATCTCGCTAAGCTTGAAGAATAGTCCAGAATTTGGCAGCTGAGATTTAATGCTAAAAAATCCAGAGTCATGCTTTTTGGCTGCAGCAATCCAAGGGAGCGATATAGCATAAGGGGTGAAATACTTCTGTCCACAAAAGAAGAGCGGGACCTAGACGTGATTGTGTCTGATGATCTTAAAGTAGCTAAACAGGTACAAAAGGTGATGGCGAAAACTAAAAGGTTGCTTGGGTGAATAGGGAGAGGAATGACCAGCAGAAGAAAGGAGGTGATAGTGCCTCTGTATAGGTCTTTGGTGCAACCTCATTTGGAGTATTGTGTGCAATTCTGGAGACAGCACCTTCAAAAGGATATAAACAGTTTGGAGTCAGTACGGAGGGTGGCTACCAAAATGGTTAGTGGTCTTCATTATAAAGCATATGAAGACAGATTTAAATATCTTAATTGGTATACTTTAGAGGAAAGGTGGGACAGAAGTGATATAATTGAGTCATTTAAATACCTCTGTGGCATAAATGCACAGGAGGAGAGACTCTTTCGATTGAAAGCAAGCTCTGCTTCGAGGGGTCATAGGATGAGGGTGAAAGGGGATAGACTCAGAAATAATATGCGGAAATCTTTCTTCACGGAAAGAGTGGTAGATGCATGGAATAGTCTCCCAGTGGAGGTGGTAGAGATGAGAACAGTATCTGAATTCAAAAAAGCATGGGACAAACACAGAGGATCTCTAAAGAGAAAAAGGGGACTGCTGTAGTGGTTGATATGGATGGACAGACTAGATAGGCCATGTGGTCTTTTTCTGTCATTATGTTTCTATGTTTCTATAAATAATAAAATCAAACAAGTATCAATACAACATAAATAGTATGATCATAAAACATAAACATCTTAAAAGAATCATTTTTAACAATAACAATAACAAAATAATGCAAACACAAATGATGGAGGCCCCTTATTGGAACAGAACAATCAAAGAGAAAACCCTCCGTGATAGGGCGAATACACAAATCTGTGTGTTTCTCACAAACACTTCAAATTTGCTTCAAAACTGCTCTTAGGGACCAAACTAGCCTTTGTATTTACAGCATTTAATAGACTAGCATAAAGTTATCCTAAATGGACGGCAGATTGCCTGTCCAGATAATGGCAGTGCTGACCCCCTAAACCCGATATTCAGCACTGGCCAGTATCTAAATACTGGCACTGAATATTCAGATTTTCTGTTGTTGTTTTTTTTTTACCCACGAGAGCTGACATTTAAAAAAAAATGCAGACCACTGTGAGCTGAATAGCAGCCCCTGTGTGTCTGATGTTTTTTTTTTTTTGCAGTGGTTATTCTTGCTGATCTGTATTCTGAGGAGATAATACTCCCTTCATGTCTCAAGTTATAACAAACTGAAAAGCCATAAAGAGTTCACTAATTAAAGCCCCGTTTTCAGCTTTCTACTGTATTTTGTTCTCCAGTATGCTTGAATAAGCTCAGTCTGTAACAGAAACACACCATGGGAGTGCTGTTTCTGATAATACTTGAAGCCCAAAGGAGAAGTAAATCTCTAGAAACATAAAAAAGACCTCCAAAACTATGGATGTGAGATCTGAGGTTCTCTGCCATAAAGGAGAGTGTAAACATCATTTCACTAAGTTAATATTATCTGTCTATATGTCCAGTGAAAACCTATTAAACTCAATTCAAGATAGTTTTGTCTCTTATTTGTATATTTCAGTTATCTACCAGCTGCTACAATTGCTATTTCTCAAAGGTGAACTTTTGCAATAAATTAGATTTTAAAGCATAGATTGAAAGTATTTCCGGTTTAAATGAGAATTTTATCAACAGAATAAATATATGAAAACCAAATGTAACATATCGAAATGTTTTGGGCTTCAATTTCAGGCTTCTATAAAATAATCCATCTTAGAAACTTCATCTAACTTCTATGTAAAAGCCTCTTTTATTTCCAATAGCTTTGGATAAATGCTAAGTGCTTTCATTTAGCAATGACAGTTTTTTTTTTTAATGTAAAGAGGCAATCTTGAGATATTATGGTGTTCAACAAAAATAAGCAATTCACCTTTACATTTTAAAATGGAATAACTTTTTCATATTACTTTCTTTTGTGAGTCACAAGCTAAGTTCAAGCAGGAACTAAAGTAAATTACTGGAATTGCTCCTCTTTCTCTACTTGTCCTAATGTTTCATTTTTAACTCAAGTCTCATGTGGAAGCAAATTACCCTGTTCTCCAAGTTCCATTTCCTGTTAAATGTAAATGACCAGACATATGTAAGTTGTCGGATGTTTCTGCTCCATGTAAACCGCGCTGACGGCAAATAGTGCGGTATATAAGAAATGTTAATAAATAAAATAAATAAATAAATAATAGATTACTAGAAATGACCTTGAGCTTTTCCTAAGATTTTCCATTCGTCTGTCTCTGCATGCTGGTTAAAAACATTACAGAGATTTCTTACCTTTAAAGACTATAGCTGCTCAGTTCTTTTGAATGTAGCGCTACTCATGGGGTATGTTTACTAAGGACCTTTAAGCGTGCAAAGGTCCCGTGTGCATGCATTATCGGTGACCAGTAGCAGTTACTGACATGGAAAGTGCTGATAATATGGGCTTAATGGGTGGTAACGTTACCTGCCGGTAAGTTGCAAAGGGGGGGAGAAGGGATGCTAACTGGACGAACCGTAGGCAGGGACAGCATGTGTGCACTTAACACCGGTTCTCTTATTGTACGTTACAGGCGCAGCTACCGGGAACCTTAATGCCAGCTAAAATCTGACATTAAGGGCTCATTTTGAAGCCAGAGAGTCATTCTTGGCTGTTAAACACCACACATGGAGCTCATTCACATATAAGCAGTGTGCAGTAATCAGGCTGGAGCCCTGAAGTCAGTGATAATAGTGGTCTATTGGCAGCCACAGCATGGTGCCCTTTCAATAAAGGGCACTATGTTGTTGGTGCCAAAGTGGCAAGGGTGATGCAATATGAGTGACTGAGCGAGGCTGGTTAGTGCAATAGGTGGACAAAGAGGCCACCTAGAATGTACATCTGCGATGTCTGTTGCGACTCTGCTGTGACAGCAGTGGCAAACATACATGCCACTGCTGCCATAAAGGAGTCATGCCACCACCACAGCCACCATGCAGCCATGTTAGTAGTGGGGGGTGGCAGCGGCAGTGGCATCTGCCTGTTGCAAAAGATACCTTAGTCCCTGCTCTGTGTGTCAGGTGCAATGCTACTGTGTCTACAGTCAGGGGCACGGCAAGCATGTCACTGGCAGGTAAAGGGGCACGGCAAGCATGTCACTGGCAGGTAAAGTGGAGCCCATGGTGCTTCGTCTCTTCTGTGGTGGCAAAGCTTAAGGCAACAGCCTGCATGCTCATGGCATGCCACACCTGCCCTCCTCTGATGTCAGAGGGGGACAGGAGTGATATGCCATGACTAGCCACAAGCGTGCCACTGCTTTAAGGCCACCCACAGCACTGAAGCGGTGGCTGTGCCACTCTTGCAGAGAGGGAGGGATTAGCCAGCATGCTGTCCACCATGATCAGTAGTCCTAGGCACCTACCTAGTTCACATAGTGGATACTCCGGTCCTGGGTACTGTGAGTCATGAGCAGCTGAGTTAGGGCTAAGCATGCTTTTCCAAATGAGAGACAACAGTGTGTGACCCGTAACCTGCAGTGTGGGAGAATGCACAGGCAAGCACAATTAAAGGCAGCCATACACAGCACATATGTGGCACCTGTAACGCCCAGAGACTGGGAAGTGCTGTCTGCCAACCTCAATCGCCTTCATGCCCTGATTGTGCATGTTGTGTCTCCTGGCTACATCATCAGTCCCAAAGTGGTTCAACAGGGAAGGGTTGCATCAGGATGACATGTGCATGTGAAGAGAAAAATATGCCTGTGAGACCATAAGTTTAGGCAATATGATAACACCCCATCTCAGGAAAAATAACCACACTGCTTTCTCAGTTGCCAAATGATGACCAGGGCCTGTGTGTGAATCAGTGATCCTTTCATGAACAAACACTCATTTAGGTGCCACATTCATCTGAGCCACACAGGAGTTCAAACTACTCAGTGTGACCTGTCATCCATGACGTTATTCCAGGACTGGGCCACAAGCAAACTCTATGAAATGGTTACCTTGGTCACCCTGCTAGATCACCCACTGTCTTACATTGTGTGTTCATCTATCATGCCCTGCCCCTCTGAAAGAACAGATCCCATAGGTAAGACATTTATTTATTTATTTAACCAGTTTTATATAACCACCTTATCTTTCAATCAAAGTGGTTTACAGTATAACTCAATTAAGTGTATTTAAAGAGGTTAGGAAGGGAGGGGGAAGTGAGGGTAGTAAAATTATGTGGCAGACATGTGGCAGATATGAGCGTCAATTCTACATACAAACCTAACAAGATGTCCCTCTTCCACAGCAGCCTCACATACCTTATCAGACAAGTACGGCAAAGAGCCTGCAGAGAGTTACACAGACATAAACATACGCCAGCTCACGGCCTCATGCATCCTGAGAATGACCACTTACACACACATGAATTGATGCACTCATACTCTCACTTGGTTGCTCTGTGGCACCAAACACATGGCCAATGTGTGTGTGAGAGAGAGAATGGTCAAGGGGCTCAAGACCAGCCCGTGGATGAGGAATGATAAGTCCAGGTGTGTTAACTTTACCCTACATTTCCAGAGTTGTATCAGTAATTGCAACCCTCTCTATCTGGTACAGCATGAGTCCTCACACTCTGCTTCCACACTGAAAAGCTGCACAAATACCACCGGGATGGCAGAGTGTGCTACAAGCACCCACACACTATGTGGGCATTACTAGCTTGTGCGCACAGAGAGCGAGTGTTGACAACGTCCAAACATTAAAGAAGGCTTAAGGGCCAAGCAAGAATGCCAATTGACACTATTTTGGACAGTGGGGTCATGTGTGTGAGTGTGTCCAGAGGACTGTGAGCTGCAGCAATGAACTGTGCATGCACGCATGTGATGCCCAGGCTTTATGGCTCCGCATTCAACCTGTTGCATGGTCAGTTAGCCATTAACTTCACAGACTGTGTGACACTATTTATGGGCAGAATGTTATTTTTTCATGAAGTAGTTGCAGCCTGTGGGAGTCACTGGCTGACTAGCTGTGCCTGAATACATGCTGTCCCCAAAGCTGTGACACTCAAATGCATTCCCATGCCCCTACACTTACCTCCCAAAATGACACTGCTGTACAGCTACCAAATTGCCTGCTGGTTTGACTGGAGTGAGCTGGGGAGACACGGTTTCACCAGGGAGAGCTCCATCATACATGTGTGTGCAGCAACTCTCATCTCTGACTGAGCCTCCAGGCCTCAGGACACATCTGGCTGCATAAGTGAGAGACCTGATTCATGCCAACTGCCATAATAGCTATATCTGTGGCAACACTGTCAGCCCCCTTGGTACAGCAGCTAGGTTCACATGGAGGGCTGGCCTTTGTGAATGTCCAATGGAGTCACTAAGTTGGTGAGACAGTAAAGATTCTGTGCTCTTGTCCTAAGCTGCAGTCTGATTGAACTCTGGGAGTCTCTTAGCTCCATGCAGAGTATGCACATGTGCCACATAATGTCCACTTTCTGTGCTGGCTTATGTTGGTCTGTATATACCTGTTATCAGTGGGGCAACCTTGTCTGCCTTCCCACAGTCTGCTGTGTGGCAGTGCTCCCCTGGTCAGGCCTGTGTGGGCATGGAAGGGGAGATCCCTGTGCCATCATACCAAGTAGCCAGCCTCAGATATATCACAACTCTTGCAGCTCTCATAGATCCTGCAATGGGTAAGGATGTAGGCCTCATAGAACAATCTGGAGAACATTGGCACAACATCAGTTATGTCTCCCAGGGCCTGGTACAGCGGATGTATGGCTGCCCTATCACACTGAAAAATAAAAATGACCCCCCCCCCCTCAAAAAAAACAGTGCACACCAAAAAAAAAAAAAACAGCCATAAAAGCACCCCCCCCCCCCCCCGAGTGGTAAAAAAAACCTCAGTATAAGATGTCACCAAGCTGTGTCAGCGTAGCTGAACTCACAAACGTAACACATGCTACATGGGTTCCAGGGGTGATCCAGGAAACTACAGACCAGTGAGCCTGACGTCAGTACCGGGAAAAATGGTAGAAACTATCATAAAGAACAAAATTACTCAACATGTAGATAGTCATGGCTTAATGGGAGACAGCCAACATGGCTTTAGACAAGGAAGAACTTGTCTTACTAATCTGTTATGTTTTTTGAAGGTGTGAATAAACAGTTAGACAAAGGTGAGTCGGTTGATATAGGGTATCTGGACTTTCAGAAAGCCTTCGACAAGGTCCCTCATCAGAGACTTTCAGCAAAACTAAAAAGTCATGGGATAGGAGGCAGTGTACTATTGTAGATTAGGAACTGGTTAAAAGATAGAAAGCAGAGGGTAGGGCTAAATGGCTAATTTTCCCAATGGAAAAAGGTGAATAGTACCCCAGGGATCTGTGCTGGGTCTGCTGCTTTTTGACATATTCATAAATGACCTGTAAAAGGGAATAACGAGTGAGGTTATCAAATTTGCAGATGACACAAAACTATTTAAAGTTGTTAAAACCCAAGAGGATTGTGGAAAATTGCAAGAATATCTTGATAAATTGGAAGATTGGGCATCCAAATGGCAGATGAAATTTAATGTGGACAAGTGCAAAGTTATGCACCTAGGTAAGACAAAACCCAAACTATGGTTACACGATGCAGGGTTCCACATTGGGAACCACCACCCAGGAAAAAGATTTAGGCGTCATTGTGGATAACATGTTAAAACCCTCCACCCAGTATGCAGCGGCGGCTAAGAGAGCAAATAGAATGCTAGGTATCATGAGGAAAGGAATGGAAAATAAAACAAAGGATATTATAATGCCTCTATATCGTTCCATGGTGAGACCGCACCTTGAATATTCTGTGCAATTCTGGTCGCCGTATCTTAAAAAGGATATAGCATTATTAGAAAAGGTACAGAGAAGAGCCGCCAAAATGGTAAAGGGGATGGAAGGATACTCCTATGAGGAGAGGCTAAAAAGCTTAGGGCTCTTCAGCCTGGAAAAGAGACGGCTGAGGGGAGATATGATAGAAGTATATAAATTAATGAATGGAGTGGAACTGGTATACATAGATCAATTATTTACATCATAGGAATATAAAAAGACTAGGGGTCATGCAATGAAGCTACAGGGTAACCTATTTAAGATTAATGAGAGAAAATATTTTTTCACTCAACATGTAATCAAACTCTGGAATTTGTTATCGGAGGATCTAGGAAAAGCTGTTAGTGTAGCTAGGTTTAAAAGGGTTTGGACAAGTTCCTGGAGGAAAGGTCCATAAACTATTATTAAAAGGGACCCGGGATATCACTGCTTGACCCAATACAAGCATTGAGGAACCTGTGTCTTTTGGGGAGACTGCTAGGTACTTATGACCTAGATTGGCCACTGTTGGAAACAGGATACTGGGCTTGATGGACCTTGGTCTGACCCAGTATGGCATATCTTATGTTCTTATGACCTACCATTATAGGTCAGAAACCACCACCCATGGGTTACAAATGTTCCTCCCACACCAAGACTGCACCCAAGCTCCCAAACATAAACCATTCAAAAGGGCACAAGCCAATTAACAAACATGCCCAGAACGCAAGACCCAAACCACTCACCTAGACCCTGCCTCCAAACCCCAACATGTACCAAAATTACTGACAAAATGCTCTACAAGTTCACCCCACTACTTCAAACACACAAATAGACCAATACACTGGCTACGAGACGTGTTGAACAATCTTGTCGAAAGACAATTTTGAATAGTTTATCTCATGGTGAACGTACAGCTCTGTGATATTTGAAGGAGGCTACCAGTATTACGATTAGACAGGCCAACAAGAGAGGAGCGGTGGTTGTTTTGGATTCTGAGTATCACCATCAAGAAATTATATAACAACTCTCTGATTTAACCACCTACCGTCAATTGGAGGATCCAATGGATTGATGGAATACCCGGTTTCGTGAGTTAACACAGGAAGCATTTGAGAAGAAATTGATTGATAAGAAAGAATTGAGGTTTTGAATGTACAGCATCCACGTGTCCCCTATTTTTACATTCTTCCTAAAATTTGTAAAAATGAAACAAAACAACCAGGCTGTCTGATAGTTTCATCAATTGGATCTTTGTTGGAACCCCTATTAATTTATATAAGCATTTTTTAATGTCCTTTAATTCCATCTATTCCATTATTTGTTAGAGATACCACCCTTTCCTTACATTGTTATCTAACATGCAACTAGTTTCTGAACATTCAGATTGCATTTTGACAACTTTAGATGTTGCAGCCCTTTAGAAAAGTATACCTCAGTTAAGTGCTCTTGCAATTATTGAAGGGGTATTGCGGGAACAGGGAGATGTTAATTTAAGTTTATTAGTAACATAGTAAATGACAGCAGATAAAGACCAGTATGGCCCATCTAGTCTGCCAGTAAGATGGCAAGTGTAGGTGCACCTGCCGCTCCGTGCAGGCCACCCCTCCCCATGTCTTTGTTTAGGGGTGAACCCCACCGCTCTGTGTAGGACACCCCTGTTTGTTGAGAAATTAGATAGTTACGTTTATTTTGATTTTATCCTGTTTCTATAAAGGATCCACTGTGTCTGTCCCATCCAATTTTGAATTCTGTCACTGTATTAGCAAAAGGCCTGTGAGAGAGTCAATTGGACCATTAGATGATACAGGGATAAAAGGGGCAGTAAGAGGAGACAAGGCTATAGCGGAGAGACTGAATGAATTCTTTGCTTCAGTCTTTACTGATGAAGATGTAGGGATGTTACCCAAGACTGAAGTGGTATTTAAAGGTGATATTGCAGAGGAATTGAGAGAAATATCGCTACACCGGGAAGATATATTACAACTATTTGATAAACTGAATAGTAGAAAATCACCTGGACCGGATGGTATACATCCAAGAGTGATGAAAGAACTGAAATATGAGATTGCAGACCTGCTATTAGTAATCTGTGAACTTTCATTAAAATCATCTGTAATACCTGAAGATTGGAGGGTCGCCAATGTAACGCCAATTTTTAAAAAGGGTTCCAGGGGTGATCCGGGAAATTACAGACCGGTGAGCCTAACATCAGTACCGGGGAAGATGGTATAAACCATCATAAAGAACAAAATTACACAGCATGTAGATAGTCATGGTCTAATGGGAGACAGCCAACATGGCTTTAGACAAGGAAGATCTTATTTTACTAATCTGATATGTTTTTTTGAAGGTGTGAATAAGCAGGTAGACAAAGGTGAGTCAGTTGATATAGTGTATCTAGACTTTCAGAAAGCCTTTGACAAGGTCCCTCATCAGAGACTTTTAGCAAAACTAAAATGACATGGGATAGGAGGCAATGTACTATTGTGGATTGGGAACTGGTTAAAAGATAGAAAGCAGAGGGTAGGGCTAAATGGCCAATTTTCCCAATGGAAAAAGGTGAATAGTGGAGTACCCCAGGGATTTGTACTGGGTCCGCTACTTTTTGACATATTCATAAAGGACCTGGAAAAGGGAATAACTAGTGAAGTTATCAAATTTGCAGATGACACAAAACTGTTTAAAGTTGCTAAAACCCAAAAGGACTATAGAAAACTGCAGGAGGATCTGGATAAATTGGAAGACTGGGCATCCAAATGGCAGATGAAATTTAATGTGGACAAGTGCAAAGTTATGCACCTAGGAAAGAACAACCCACACTATGGTTACATAATGCAAGGTTCCACATTGGGAACCACCACCCAGGAAAAAGATTTGGGAGTCATCGTGGATAACATGTTAAAACCCTCCACCCAGTGTGCAGCGGTGGCCAAGAAAGCAAATAGAATGCTAGGTATCATAAGGAAAGGAATGGAAAATAAAACAAAGGATATTATAATGCCTCTGTATCGTTCCATGGTGAGACCGCACCTTGAATATTGTGTGCAATTCTGGTCGCCGTATCTTAAAAAGGATATAGCGTTATTAGAAAAGTTACAGAGAAGAGCCACCAAAATGGTAAAGGGGATGGAAGGCTACTCCTATGAGGAGAGGCTACAAAGGTTAGGGCTCTTCAACCTGGAAAAGAGACGGCTGAGGGGAGATATGATAGAGGTCTATAAATTAATGAATGGAGTGGAACGGGTAAACGTAAATCGAATCAGAATATAGAAAGACTAGGGACATTTAATGAAGCTACAGGGTAAACTATTTAAGACAAATAAGAGAAAATATTTTTTTCACTCAACGTGTAATCAAACTCTGGAATTTGTTGCCGGAGGATGTAGTAAGAGCTGTTAGTGTAGCTGGGTTTAAAAAAGGTTTGGACACGTTCCTGGAGGAAAGGTCCATAAACCATTATTAAAAAGGGACCCAGGATATCAATGCTTGACCCAATACAAGCATTGTGGAACCTGTGTCTTTTGGGGATACTGCTAGGTACGTATGACCTAGATTGGCCACTGTTGGAAACAGGATACTGGGCTTGATGGACCTTGGTCTGACCCAGTATGGCATATCTTATGTTCTTATCTTATGTTCTGATGTTCTTATTTGCCCCCACCTCTTCATTTGGGAGGGCATTGGAATTTCTTATGGCATTAGCTCGCATAGTTCTATGTGAGTCATTTTTTTGTTATATTTGTATTAGCAGTCTAATGATATTAAGATGGTGGTGACATTGGCGCTGTTGGTCACAAATTTTTATATGTCTCGATTTGAGGCTCCATGGCCTCAAGATATTTGCAATCGGTTGGTTTTGTCTACTTGGGTCCAGTATGTAGATGACATGTTTGTCATCTGGACTGGATTGGAAGAGGCTCTGTTGCAGTTTTTGTAGCAGTTGAACATGGTAGATAGGCATATTCAGTTTTCTTGGGTTTATTACCCTAAATCTGTTTCTTTTTTGGATGTGGAAATAGTACAGACAGCGGTAGGTTTTCGAACTTTGGTGTATAAAAAACCTACCGATAGAAATGCATTTCCTGCATTATACCTGCGCTCATCCAAGTTCATTTAAGAAGGGATTCCATTTTTTCAGTTCCTCCATTATCATAGGAATTGTAGTTCTACAGTTGAGTTTAAGATACAGTCTATGTGGTTGGAAAAGGTTTTCTGTGACTGAGGATATCCCCTTGAGACTGTTGAAAAAGCTCAATGGAGAGCATTATATAATGATCATAGTTGGCTTTTATCCCCCTGTGCTACTCAAGTTCGAAGTGATATGAATGATTCCCGTTATATACATTTTGTGACACGGTATACTTCAGCTAACGGAGATTTACATTGGATTATTTTTTCTCATTTTTATGTGTTGCATAGCACTCTTGGTTTGGGTGAGTACTCTCTGTGCATGGTGTTTACACGTGGATGAGATTTATGTGATGTTTTGAGCCTGACGATTGTTCGAAAGTCTGTGAAGTTGCCTACGGTAGCTGGCTATTCTGCATGTGGGCATTGCTCGGTTTGTACCATAATAGTGTCATTAAGGTCATTTGTGAATAATGACCTTAATGGTGTCATTAAGGTCATTTGTGTATAATGACTGAATGTTTGCATTATGATGGACAACTGATTGTCATTCTAGTTTTGCGATATATATGCTTACTTGTCCATTTTGGCTCACTTACATAGGCAAAACATCTCGAGAACTACGGATACGATTGATGGTGCATTGTAGTAAAGTAAAATGTGCAGTTCCCCACACTCTGATGGTTGAACATTGTCAACTGAAGTCTCATGTTTTTTCAGATCTTAAGTGTTGGGTGATTGACCATGTTCCGCCACTGTTGCGAGGGAGAAATCGGAATAAGTTATTGGTCCGGAGAGAGCAATCATGAATTTTTCAGCTAGGTACGATTGCTCCAGCTGGCTTGAATGAGAATATTGAATGAAGAGCTTGGTGGTAGGTTGTCGGTGGTGAGGGTGGGTGTTTTCTTGTAGCCAGCGTATTGGTTTATTTGTGTGTTTGAAGAAGTGGGGTGAACTTGTGGAGTATTTTGTCGGTAATTTTGGTATTTATTTATTTCACATTCGTATATATCGCCTTATCTGACAATCAAGGCGGTTTACAATTAACAGAACAAATTACATTGAACATATTTAACTATGTACAATAACAGAACTAATCATAAAATTATTTACATTGGTTGGTCTGACAGGACTAGGGGATGCAATGATAATTCAGGACTTCAAGGAAGAAGGCTGCAGGGGAAATGTGTACTAGCTGAATTGAACAGGATGGGTGACGGTAAGAATGGGATGTGAAGTGGTGTTAAGGTATCTTCTGATATGTGGGAAAGGATTCTGGGTAGGAATGACCATAGTGCTCATTAAAAAGGAATTATACACTCATCAAACCTTAGCAAGTAAAGCCACAATAGTATCCTATGAAAAAAGGCCACTCGCTATATCCCTATGCTAAACACCATAATCATGCTTCAGTGGTATACACATTACAAAAATATTTTTTGTCAGATCGTCTGTACTGAGGATGTAAAACATACTCGTTTAACAGACCCTCCTTTTATTCGACTTTTTAAAAGGTCATGTCGACCAAATTATGCCCGAGGCTATAAACGGCCAATAGGACCAGCCCCTGCATACAGTTAATGCTATGTGCAAAATCTTCACTTTCAAACAAGTACTATAACCTTTTGAATGTCTATTACATGGGGATGGTATTACTTAGCTGAACCGTTAAAAGTTCTTGCAAGACGGCATCTAATCTCCGTTTTCCAGGCTATCGCCGAAAGCTTTCTGCCATGGTTCAACGCTGTTAAATCCATCGAACCGGGAATTCAAAAGACATGCCTGCTATTACCAATCCCTCCAAGACATTCCTGCAACTGTTGGGTAATCGTGCGACACAAAACTTTTGTGTTTCAAGCACGCTGTCGAAATGGCTCTTTATCAAGCTGAACCTACCCAACTTCCTGTTCCGTTCAAACATGAATGACGTCATCTCTACATTGTAGAAATGTGTAGGAACATATGATGGCATCTAAAACACAAAAAGCTGAAGCTTAAGTCAAAGACCACCATTCGATCTCCGCATTCAATCCAAATGGTATGACCGTTTGAAGCATGAAAATCCAAATGGTATGACCGTTTGAAGCATGAAAATCCATTAAAAAGGAATGCCTTTCATCTCTTTCTGAAATCAGTAAGGTCTTTTATTTGCTTTATAGCTGGAGGCAAGGCATTTGAAAGTGTTGGGGCATAATGAGAGCAAGCTCTTTTGTTTGTCATTTTGGTTGTCTTGTGGTAGTCGTTTGGGGTTGGGGTTTGGAGGCAGGGTCTTGGTGAATGGTTTGGGTCCTGTATTCTGGGCATTCTAGTTAATTGGCTTGTGCCATTTTGAATGGTCTATGTTTGGAAGCTTGGGTGTAGTCTTGCTATGGGAGGAACATTTGTTTCTACCTACGTAGCCTCTTTAAAACACATGTGGAGTGGAGGAGTGGCCTAGTGGTTGTGGCAAGCTACTGAAGATCGGTGGTTCAAATCCCACTAGAGGACAGCAACCTTGGGCCGGAAGGACTGGGGTTTCTAGTCCCATAGGTGCTCCTTGTGGTCTTGGGCAAGCCACTTAACCCTCCATAGCCCATGCTCCCTGTAAAATAGTTATCTCCAAGTTATAATACCCTGTTCAATGTAAACTGCACTGATGCAGAATAGCACAGTATATAAGAGAATGTAAAAAAAAAATGTGTGGCGGGTGATGGCAATTTGTTCTTTTGAAATCAAATGTGTGGATTGCTGTGGCTGCGTGAATATTTTGTTGGGGTGCTGTTTTCATGGGCTGTTGCTGAGGCACTGTTTTGTATGATATGACTGGTGGTATTTTATGTTATGGTCTGTGGGTTTGTTTATTTTTCAGGGTAAGAGAATGGCAGTTGCAGAGTGTGTGGTGTGGTCCTTCTCCCTCATGCAGTCTGGGGGCGAAATGCCTGGCGACGGAGGATGGACTTGGTCTGACTGAAGCAAGCGCCATGAGTATTATTTGATAGTATTTGCCATTGCTGCCTGTTTGCATCTGTATGAGATTTGAGGCTACGTTTAGGGTGAGATCTGTTGCTATGTTGTAATCTCCCAGGTATATTATTCAGCATAACAGCATGGACATTGATATATACCATGCAGTTGCAAGTAACCCACGAGTGGTGGTTTTTGACCTATGATGGTAGGTCGCATAGCATATGTTACGTTTGTGAGTTCAGCTACGCTGATACAAAGGGCCATTGGGTTGGCTTGGTGACATCTTATACTGAGGTCTTTTTTACCACCCGGGTTTTTTTTTTCGTGCTTCTATGATTGCTGTTTTTTTTTTTTTTGGTGTGCACTGTTTTTTTCATTTTTATTTCGCAGTTCGCTGTACCATTTGCTTGATGTTTGCGTATTCAGATGCCCTATCACACTGCCAACAATATATGATCTTATTTCTTGTGCAAAATAACCAACCAATTATCCATCATGGAGTGAGAGAATATTTAATAAATCTTGTGTATATAAACACAACCTCTGTTGAGTTGAATATGTTCTTACCAAGTCAGCCAGTTAATCAATCTTGTCTTACTATCTTATGCCCAAGATTTAAACAATTACACAGGTACACTACCAAAAAACTGCCTCCAGTTTTGCAACTGATTCCTATAGATTTTGGGGTGCTGAATCCAGGAAAAATAGCCAAAATGTTCCATCACGTCACGTTTTCTTGCAAAATTAGATTTCTTACCCATATAAGGAATGTTCACATAATTTCTTTTTAGCCGACTGCAGTTTATTTTCTTGGCCCAAAATAGAGGTTGTAATGGTTAACTAACTAGAAACACTCCCTCATGATATTTTAGAGTGTTTTGTATTCATTTTATACATTAACAGGACAATTGGGAGGCGGGGGGCTAAATCCAGTACTCGCGCTGGCGCATGTTCTTTCCTGTTCGCCTCGCCTCATTCACTCGCTCAAACACGGTGGTTGCGACATGAACGTTCCTGTCAAATTTCAGTTTCTTGCAAGTTCATTATTACCTTTTGTTTGCTCAGTCGTAATCCAGCTTTATTCCGAAGTGGTTCACTACAGTTGTAGTTTGCAGTGCTGTGTATTTGTGATGGCTCACAGAGCCAGAGGTTGCATCAACTCTCCGGACAGTTTTTGTTTTATTTGTGGGGAATATACCGTGAAAAAGCGGCAGAGGAACATTTCTGCATTTATTAAAAAAGTATACTTCGCCTATTTCGGTTTGAAGTTAGGCGATCAAGACAAAACGTGGGCTCCTCACAAAGTGTGCAAGACATGTGACCCTCATAAATAGGATAAAATCAATAGGAATAACAGGAACCCCACTAAAATGGTTCTCATCCTACATCTCAAATCGAACACAACAGGTTCAATTCAACGGAGAAAAAGCAGAATCTTTCTCACAAACACAGGGAATCCCCCAAGGCTCTGCTCTCTCAGCACTTCTGTTTAACATATATATGCAGCCACTATGCAAAATTTTCTCACGGCACGAAATTAATTACCACATCTATGCCGATGATATCATGCTATACACACAACTAGACACTAAAAACCCAGACTACAACCCACTGGAGACATGTATCGGAGAGATGCAAGACTGGTTACAACAAAGTAGTATGTCAATTAATCACAAAAAAACCGAAGTAATGTATATCTCCAAAGAACCGAATTTTGACCCTCCCACATCAATAACACTATGTAACAACACTTACCAAACAAAAAAAGAAATAAAGTATCTAGGAGTCACATTTGACTGTAACCTAAAGATGGAAAAACACCTCCGAAAGACCAACAGAGCAGTTTTCCACAAGCTTAGAGTGCTCCAACCCATTCGGAATATTATTGATCCCCAAGACTTCAGAACAGTGGCCCAAGCACTCATCATGCCACATTTTGACTACTGCAACGCCATCCTACAAGGTTTACCTAAAAAAAACCTAAACATATTACAAATGGCACAAAATGTAGCTGCCAGGGTCATAATGAAGAAAAATCTAAGTGACCACATCACACCAGTACTAATTCAATTACACTGGCTACCCATAACAGCTCGCACAAAATACAAAATACTAACAACCACCTTCAAACTCATCCACAACTTAGCACCTTCCTTCCTGAACAACCTAGTAAGATTGCAACCTCCTACCCAAAACAGAAGAACCCACAATTCCAACATCCTTCACACTCCAACAGATATAAGATCTGCCAAAGCTAACACCAGCCACAGGGCTTTCTCATATGCGGCGCCAACACTGTGGAACCAACTCCCACCAGAACTACGAGCTAGCAATGACCTTCTAGACTTCAGAAAGAAACTCAAAACGCACATTTTCCAATCACATTTCAACCTGAACTAAACCCACAGATAGAGCAGCCCTGACCACTGTGTCCAAGAAGATTATCCTGTATATATGTATTTATGTATATATGTAAATGAACTCCCCCATAGCTAAGAAGTGTTAACTCTGTATGATGTGCTTTTCTGACAATCTGTATGTAAACAAAATTTGTACCTGCCTTGATTCGGCAGTTTCACAATAGTAATCCAACCCGCTTCTGATCGCTGGAAGGAGCGGGCTACAAATGCTTGCTAAATAAAATAAAATAAATGTGAGGAAGATCTACGCTTATGGATGAAAGGTAAAAAACAAGCATTTCGTTTTGGAATACCTATGATGTGGCGTGAACAAAGAGATCACAGCAGTGACTGCTATTTTTGCTCTTGCATTGTGAAGGGATACAACTTAAAAAATAAGAACGTAATAAGTTACCCCAACCTTCCCTCAGCAATTAGGCCTATGCCTCATAGCAACGAAGTACCTGTGCCTGAACCACCAAAATCTTTGGATCATATTTGTGTGGACGGTTCTGATCATGATGAGACTCATCAGATGGCTTTTCCCGATGAGTCCAGTACTTCCGAGTTTGAAACTGAACCAGATCCGAAACCTGAACTTTTCTCTCAAGCTGAATTGAATGATTTAGTCCGGGATTTAGGACTCCCAAAAGATGCTGCCCAACTGCTAGGTTCTCGGCTTAAACAGAAAAATCTATTGTCACCAGGAACAACTTTTTATTGGTACCGCAACCGCGAGACACAATTTTTGAAGTATTTCAGCAAAGAGGAAGATTTGGTATTTTGCAACGATATATACGGAGTGATGGAAAAGTTTAAACTCAAGTATGATCCTGCTGAATGGCGGCTGTTCATTGATTCGTCAAAAGACAGCATAAAAGGTGTTCTTCTTCATAATGGCAACACATTCGCTTCAGTTTCTATTGCTCACTCTGTTATTCTCCAAGAAAAATACGAGAATTTGGCCCTGATTCTTCAGAAGATTCGTTATGATGAGCATAAGTGGATGATTTGTGGAGACTTTAAAATTCTATCCATGCTATTAGGGCAGCAATCCGGTTTCACCAAATATCCCTGCTTCCTTTGCTTGTGGGATAGCCGGGCCCGCGACCTACACTGGGGAAAAAAAGACTGGCCAATTCGGGAGTATTTGAGACCCGGTGAGAAAAATGTTCTTCATGAGAGCTTGGTACCTCGTGATAAAATTCTATTACCACCTCTCCACATTAAGTTGGGTCTCATTAAGCAATTCATCAAGTCCCTTCCAAAAGATGGTGAGTGCTTTCAGTACCTTTGCTCAAAGTTCCCCCGACTTTCTGAAGCAAAGCTAAAGGAAGGAGTGTTTGTTGGCCCTGATATAAGGAAACTCATTTCAGATGGAGCATTCGCTGAAACGATGTCTGAGAAGGAAAAAGAAGCCTGGGATTCCTTCAAGGATGTTGTTCTAAAATTCTTGGGGAACAGGCGGGATGAGAACTATAAGGATATTGTTGCCAGGATGCTCAATGCCTTCAAAGAACAAGGCTGTAACATGAGCCTGAAAGTCCATTTCTTGCACTCCCATGTGAACTACTTTCCCAAAAACGTGGGGGCGTACAGTGAAGAACAAGGTGAAAGGTTTCACCAGGACCTCAAGGACGCAGAGAGAAGGTACCAAGGAAGATGGAACACCACTATGATGGCTGATTTCTGCTGTTTGCTGCTGCGGGAAACCCCAGATGAAAAATACGCCAAGCAGCGCACCAAGAGAAGCATTCGGGGGAAGAAGAAACGGGCCCACCAGGAGATTGATTGACCCAAGAATGACTTTAAAATCTAAACTGTGTTGACAAGTATCGTGTTTTTACTAAACTTTGAAATAAAAATTTGCTAGTTATTACCACAGTGTCGGATCTCATTTATTAGAATTTTATTTTCACACCATCGGGTGTTTGTCTTCATGTATTGCAATGGTGCGGTTTGCGTTTTCTATTCTTACATACATACCTGTACAACATTTTTTGCACATTTCTTTGCTTTGCTTTGTGTCTAACCTCGCTCTTATATGCTCAGTGTTTGTGCACATGTATGTGGCTGTTTTAAGTGCAGACAATTTTTCTACCATCACAGTGTGTTTTGTTGACATTACTCTATTCTTATGTGCTGCCTTGTTACAATTTTCTTTATTCTTATTTGAATAACTACTAAACAATTAGTATAAAGAATTCATCCAAGAAACTTTTATCTCGATCGCACTCAATCTGAAACGTTCACCTCAAACTGCTAACCCAATGTAGCAAAAAATCTGTACGTGATGGAGCAAATTGGTTACCAGATTTGGATTCAGAGCACCAAAAAACGTAAAAATCAATCGAAACATTAGAGGCAGTTTAAAAAAAATTTTTTTTAGTGTACCTGTGTTATGTTTACTATGATACTGGACGGCAATCGATGCAATTCCTGCAAATAACTAGTTATATGTTCACATTTCCCTAGCACAAAAATTAAACAAACTCAGTGGCAGTGCTGCGGAGGGGTACCTGGGTTATACAGAAACACAGAAAAATGACAGAAGATAAAGACCATATGATTCAGTTATCAGTTCTTCTTCTGTTCCCCTGGTTGGCTGAAACAGCATTCACAGATCCCGGGGAGGAATGGGGTCCGAATCAGGGCCGGCTATACATTTGGGGAAAGCTTTCCAGGTTGTTACAAATGAAGTCTCGTAGCCCTGATCACAACTGAGCTAGAAACCTGAACAAGCAGAAGGAAATCTCCAGGCCACAAGAAAAGGTGGATGACGTCATGAAACTTGTACACTTTCCAAGCTTTATTGAGGTGATTCAAAATTTTCATTCAATGACATCTAGAAGTGAATCACAAAATACTCTATCATGAAAAAATATCTAGATAATTCAGCAAATGGATTTGGGGTTTTTTAAATCTACGTTTTTAATTTTGTTTGGTTTCCTACTCAGACCTGTCAGTAATATTCAACAGATTTTCTCAGTTGACTCAAAGTAAATACAATTGTTCCATCAACCTCAAATCAGGATACAATTCGCCTAGTTTGAATGTGACTTTGAATTGTTTGCACATCTTTACATACTGTCACTGCTGAGACTTCAGTAATGTTTTTGTAATGATGCATTAACAAGTCTAGCTAGAGACAGAAACATTTTTAGAAGTTGGTCAATATATGCTTTGTTACATTACTGTTGAAATTTAAGTCGTACCAACCATCCCATACTGTGTATCTCTTAGATTGGGATGATCAGATACTAGAGTCACATTGTTGTCAAGGAGAGTAACAGAGGTTACTCTCCTTGACAACAATGTGACCCAACACATTCAGAATTCTGCTGCTAAACTCTTATTTCGTGCCTCCTGCTTTGACCATGTTATCCATCTATTAATCCATCTCCACTGGCTTCCAATCCAATATCATGTTCAATACAAACCTCTCACTCTGGTTCACAAAATCCTCTACTCCAGTGCACTGCAGTACTCCTTCTTACGTATCATTCTGCACACACCGCACCGTGCTCTTTGCTCTATCTATACAAATCACCTTCACCTCCCTACTGCCTCCCAAGCTCATCTTGAATTTACTTGTCTTTCCGCATTCTACTTCTTAGGCCCCAGTCTATGAAACAACGTCCCTCAAGACCTCCATATGGAATCGGCATTTGCCAAACCCAAATCTCAACTCAAAACCTAGCTATTTCAAAAAGCCTTCAATATCCCCTCCGATTGACACCTGCTGTTTAAACATATCTCTCTCATTGACCTCCTCCTAAAATCCCTCTACTCTTCCCATTTTCTTAATTAATTATATGATGTAAACTGCTCTGCTGCTACTACAAAGGGAGATATATCAACATTTTAATAAACATAAATACATTTCTGCCGAGATTGGCTCATGCGCCTTTGCATGTATATTGCTCTCTTTGTCATCAGTCTTTGAGGTGTGCATGCTTGGATCTAGTTTTACCTCTTCTGCTTTATGCTCTTCTCCTGTGATTACAATGCTGGCCTGCTTCTCTCTTCAGCACTGACAAACAATCCTATGCCTGGCTGACTTTTGTGCATGTTTGCATCAAAGCTCTGAGGAAAAGAGGACTGTGCATGCTCATTTAGCATAGACTGTATAGCACTAAGACACTGTCAGTACATAGCAGCTACAACAAGAATATAAGAACATAAGAAATGCCATACTGGGTCAGACAAGGTCCATCAAGCCCAGTATCCTGTTTCCAACAGTGACCAATCCACATCACATTACCTGGTAGGTTCCCAGGAAGGTACCCAGGTTCCACAATGCTTGTCATGGGGCAAGCAGTGGATTTCCTGGTCCTCTTTAATAATGGTTTATGCACCTTTCTCTAGGAACTTGTCCAAACCTTTTTTAAACCAGCTACACTAACAGCTTTTACTACATCCTCCGGTAATGAATTCCAGAGTTTGATTACATGTTGAGTGAAAACATATTTTCTCTTATTAGTCTTAAATGGGTTACATTGTAGCTTCATTGCGTATCCTCTAGTCTTTCTACTTTTTGATGGAGTAAACAACCGATCTGATATGATAGAGGTCTATAAATTAATGAATGGATTAGAACAGGTAAATGTAGATCAGTTGTTCTTTCTGCAATCTAGCACTGGTCAGTTATTCCAGATCACAGGGCTATCTGCCTCTACACATTTGCAGTATCTTTTGTTTCCTCTACCCTTCCCATGAACAGTTTCAGTTCCTTGGTTTCATGAAAGTCTTAGCTGAGTTTTTGTAGAAGATCTTTGCCACTGCAGGCAGAGAAGACCGAAGCAGATACCTTTGCTGAATAGCTGCAAGCCCGCCAGTGCGCTGTGACCTGTGCCAAAAAATCCTTGAAAAGCAGACCTTGTACCCCTTCCACACAAGTCTCTTGGCGTTTTGATTCTCAGCAGTGATGCTTTCTTCATGCAGGATTGTCTTAGGAGCTCCTGTTTTTTATTTTTTTTTATGTGCCGGCATCCCTGTGCAAAGCTGAGTCAGGGCGCTACTGCGAGTGGGAAGCATGGCTGCCATGATCATAGTAGGGCCCATGATCAGAGAAGTGTCATGGTAGGCTCAAGATTGGCTCCAGTACCCTCAGGATGCATTGTGGAGTGCAGTACTGGGGTACCACGCTGTTCCCCTAGTTGTGCCACATGTAGAGTGATAGAATCATGAGGAGGGGTAGGAGAAAAATTAGCGAGACCCATCTGGAAAATAAATAAATAAATGGCACTCGCAGGCTGATAGTGGCTGGGATAGGGTCGGATAGTGCATCCAATCGTTGGGACTGAGTAAAGCCGTAAATTGAGGGTTGGCTGGCATAAAATAAAACCAGGCATTGAGAGAAACCTCAAAAATAATACAGACACTGGGGAGTTTACAAAGAGAGCAACGTATACGTAAAATAAGAATGCGTGTGAGTCTATGAGCAGTGTAGGAGGCAGGCTGTGAAGAGAGCTATGGAAGGACAGCACAGAGCACAAGGCAGGTCTCTGTTAGGCAGGTGAATGGCTCAGGATCATGGCGTATTTAAAGTTAAACCTGATAGAGTTGGTCATTCTCCCTAAAATAGCTTAAAATTAATTTTGGATAGAACGCATATCTGTTCTGGACAAAAGAGACTGTGTTATATTGCTGTGAGTTCTGGGAAAGTCTTGGAACTCTTTTTCTGAGCCAGTGTGGTGGAAGAACACTGTAAGCTGCCCCTGCATTAGTTGAAAATGTTCCCTGTAAACCACCTAGACAAAGCGGTATATAAAATCAATAAATGACCTTGAAGACTGTTGCAATAAATGACCTGAAGTACCTAGCAGTTTCCCCAGACTGTTCTGTTTGGGGAACTGCTAGGTACTTGTGACCTAGATTGGCCACTGTTGGAAACAGGATACTGGGCTTGATGGACCTTGGTCTGACCCAGTATGGCATATCTTATGGTTCTTCTTTGCTTAACTGCTCTAACGCTTAGGGTTTAGCTTCTGAAAGAAAGGACATGCGCGCAGAGCTGTAGTGAGAGAAGTGGGAAAAGAAAGAAATAAGGTGCGTTTAGCATCTGTTTTAGAGATTTGGGAAAACTGTGTATAATATTAAGCATTGTTTCAAAAGATTTTGAAGTAATTTCTTTCATGGAGATCAAGCTTATTCAAAACCGCGCTAATCAGTGGCACTAACGTGGGTAGCACCCGGGGGTAACCTGACAGTGGTGATATTTAGCCACTGTCCAGTTTTTCCTTGGCAGTGAAAGCTAGGCACAGTGAAGGCTGTCCTAATGTTTGCTGTCATAGCTACTGCTATCTGGTTAGCTTCAACATTCTCTAGTTGACCCGGATATTCAATGGCCCTGGTGCTGAATATCTGGGTCTTAGGTTCAGCGGAGCGGCTAGCAGCTTTAGAATGGCTAGCCACCATTTCTGAATAAGGGGCCCACTATTTATAAGGAACTTGGTTGATTTTGCATGGAAATCTGACTATGGCTGGTGGAATACTCGCTGCCAGAGGGGAAACAAAAACCCTTTCTAGAACAGTTTTGAAAGAAAGGAAAGAACATAAGTTAAAAGAACTGCTACTTAGCAGATTTCCTGTATAGTATTTGGATATCAGCAAATTCTTGAGCTTTAAAACCTGATTTGCTGAAGAATGATTTCTCATCCAGTACACTGCAGGAGTCAGAGAACTGTGTGTGCTGCCCAGTACTCTGGCTTGACCTTTAATTACTAAAGTTAGCTAAAGTGATTTGGAAGAACAGTTGAATGTCCGGACGTGCAAGTTGCCTGGAAAGACTTTAAAAGTATCGCAGCAACTAAGATGATTTTGAACAGCTGCAAAACTGAAAGTGGACAAGGCCATGGGACCGGATGGGATACATCCTGGGATACCAAAAGAGCTTAAAGAAGTTCTGGCAGGGCCTTTAAAGAATGTTTTTAATAGATCCTTGGAGATGGGTGAGGTTGTGCAGGACTGGAGAAGGGCTGATGTGGTACCTCTTCACAAAAGCAGTAATAGGGAAGAGGTGACAAACTATAGGCTGGTAAGCCTTACCTCTGTGGCAGGAAGTGATGGAGGCACTCTTGAAAGAAAGAATAGTGGACCATCTGGAAACCAATGGATTGCATGACTCAAGGCAAATAGTTTTTACCAGGGGAAGATCATGCCAAACAAATTTGATTGAGTTCTTTGACTGGGTTACCAGAGAACTAACATAAGAACATAAGATACTAGATCAAGGGCAAGTGATGGATGCAATATATCTAGATTTCATCAAAGCCTTTGATACTGTTCCCCATAGGAGGCTTGTAATGAACTGAAGAGCCTGGGGATCAGTTCCAAGGTGGTGAAGTAGATTAGAAATTGGTTGACTGGCAGCCACAGAAGGTGATGGTAAAAGGAACTCACTCAGAAGAAAGAAAAGTATACGGTGGCATGCCAAAGGGATTGGTCCTGGGACTGATACTATTCAACGTATTTGTGAGTAATATTGTGGAAGGTTGAATGGAAAAGTCAGCCTTTTTGCAGATGATATGAACATTTGCAACAGAGTGGACACTTCTGAGGGAGTGGACAACATGAGCAAAGATCTGCAATCACTGGAAGAATGGTCTAATGCTTGGCAGTTCAGATTTAATGTGAAGAAGTGCAGAATCATGCACTTGAGATGCAGAAATCCAAAGGAATTGCATGCGATAGGGGGCAAGAGGTTGGTGTGCATGGACCAGGAGATGGACCTTGGAGTGCTAGTGTCTGAGGAGCCCAAGGTGGTGAAACAATGTGCCAAAATGCTAGCCAAAGCCAGAAGGATGCTGAGCTGCATAAGAGAGGAATAACCAGCAGAAAGGAAGAGATATTAGATCTCCTGTACAGGTCGTTCATGAGACCTCACTTGGAGTATTGTAGTCAGTTCTGAAGATCGAATCTCACAAAGGATATAAAAAGACTTGAAATGGTTCAGAAGAAGGCAACAAAAATTATATAGAACCTGCACCAGAAGATGCATGAGAAGAGATTTGGGGACCTAAATATGTATACCCTGGAGGAGAGGACGGACAGAGGAGATATGATACAGACCTTTAAATACTTAAAGGGTATAATGAACAAACAAACGTTTTTCAAAGAAGGGGAACTGTACAACTAGAGGGCATATGATGAAACTGCAAGGTGATAAACTTAAAAGCAACATCAGGAAATACTTTATACTGGTTTTTATCTGTCATCATATACTATGCTACTATGTAAGAAAATTGACAAGAAAAACTGATGTGTGTGTGGACTATGAGAATGCATTGGTGTGAGTGAGGAACCTAGTTAGGGAGTTTAAATAATTTATTTTTCTAATTAGTTAGTTTATAAGTATTACTCAATTTAACAACAAACTTAAAATAATTTTCTCTTAAAAATATCCCCAAACAAAACATAGCAATAGGGAAACAGGTTTTTCTTATTGATTTTGTAAAGACAGAGCAGTACGTAACCTGCTTCTGTGTGAGACGCTATAGAACCACAGATGCCCAGAGTCTGAGGAGTAATGTGTTGTTGTTCCTGTTCTGAAGAAAAGACCTGCAATTAAGTTGGGCCCCATCGTAAGAGAGTAACCTGGAAAAGAGGTATTTTGATGCATTAGTTCAGTATTATTTGTTTGAGCTCAAATAAACTTAACAATTGTTAGGGGAGAATTAAAGAAGAAAACTTACCTGAAAAACTCCTGGAGAAGTCCCTGATTACCTGTGAGGGAATACAAAGTCGAACAGTTAGCTGCAAAGGAAAAAGAAAAGTTTAGAAGCTCACCTTTGCTAAAAAGGAACTAGTTAGAGATGCTTACCTTTAAAAGTAAATCCACCACTGGAAAGCTTTAATTAGTTGTAAGCGGAAAAAAAATGATTTATTTTGAGAAAAGAAGCAGATTTTTTTAACTAACACAGAATTTGCTCAGTTTAGAGAACTTGTCATACAATTGTTATAAAATGCTGTTAGCACTTGGTAATTTCCAGGCTAGCCAATGCATTTTAATAAATAGGTTCCATTACAAAAAAATTAAAATCCTTTAAAACAGTCCATTTAAAATGGGTTAGATTTACTAAAATACACTACTACATTAGTGTGTGCTAATATTGTTAACCTATTAGTAAATAGGTTCCATTCACAGAATAAGCCCTGATGTAAATAACACTTTATAGCAGTGCATACTAATGTAATAGACACTTTAGTAAATGTAGTCCTAAATATTTTGGACCATTCAAGGCTAAATTACAAATAAATTTTAAATGAGTGGCTTTGTTATTTACTGATTGCTATTAGAAAGTTGTGGTTCAATAAAACCCTTTTCTGAGCTTAAAAGCCTAACAGTAAAATTTAATCCCCCCTAATTTACGACCAACCTTCTGGATGCTATCACAATCAACTGTCTCACTTGAGAGCTAGATTTAAAGTCTTCTACCATATTAATACACACTGCCAATTTAAAATAGCATGTTAATGGTGTTAATGCACACGAACATGGTAGTGTGCTTTCTTACATCGAGCCCTGCATGAATTACTCTGAAGCAGCAAATAGAGAAAATAGAAAACTTAAAAATCACTAGAAATATTTTGAAGATTTTCTTGGCCGGGGTAATATGTTTATACCTGTTTTCCTTGCATGGGCTGTTTCCTTTTGTGACTATCCTCAGCAGTAATCTAATTCTACCGCAGGTAGCTCAGCAGTGTCCCTGTTCACACTTCACTGAACTCTGATCATCTAAGAGCTGTGACAGAGACATTCAGATATCTATCCAAATACCTTTGCTGTAGTGGAAAATTATGATGCTCCAGAACTGGAATCTGAAGGGGTGTAAGAACTGAAGGAATACACTCAGTGCTTGCAAAATCCTCAAAGCAATTTAAAAGGGTCCTAAATCTGAAAATTCCTGCTGCTGGGTAACTGTTATCAATGTCATTAAATCGGAGACATTGCTTTATGGAAAAGGTTAAGGTCTCTATTCAGCAAGGCGACTTGTGGGACTGCATGTCCCAGCGGCTCTCCTTGCATGGCCGAAGCAGCAATACAGGAAGGGCTGGTGGGGGCGGGAGGGGGACTGGGGGTGAGATGTGCTGCTTATTCCACCGTGGAGACCCCAATCAGGCCTGGGAGCCCCCCTGATGGCCAGAAGTAGTGCATGGTGGGTCCCCGCCACCCAATCCAGGCCCAGCCAGCCCAGCCAAGGGTCAGGCGATGGGGTGACAGGGAGTCAGTGTTTCTATACCGCCTTATCCTATGGTCAAAGTGATTTACGTTACAATAGAACATTATACATTAAACAGGGAAGTCAGCTTGGTGGTAACATTTAACATTTGGTTTGTGAAGTCTAGGGTATCATTAAAGATGCAGGTAGTCAAGGGAGGGAACAGTAAGAGGGGGTGTAAACTTGGGAGGGGGGGAAAGGGGTTGTGTAATTGAATAAGGGGTTGACTGAGTGAGGTTGTCAGAAAAGCAGTCTTTGAATATATGAGTCTTTAGGGCTTTTCTGAAGGTGACTGTGTCCATTGTGGTCCGTAGTGTTTTCATAATTAGTGATGGTATGCGTAGCATGTTCTGTGAGCCAGTTTGTCTTTTTCTCTTATCAGGTATGTCTTGAAGTAGGGACTGCAAGTGTAACATGGCGGAGCTGTTGAGGATCTTGAAATTATTTAACAAAAAGTAAAAACAATAAAAGAGGAAACAACAGAAAGGAAAATAAAACAATGATAAAAAGCAATAAGGATATATAACAACATAATATAATATCATGCAAAGGCTGTGAGGGCAATTCTGAAAACATGCATGTCCGGGCAGTGGACACGTCCAAATGGAAACGTGCAGGAATAGAGCCAGATTCCACATCACATAGGGATAGACACAGCGACAGGCACAGAATAGACTACATAGACGTACAAGGCATGGCCCGCACAAAGCGCTACCTGTACGAAGACCGGTATATGCCAACAATGGCTTTGGACGTCCCCACACTCACTGTACAATATACCTGCCAACGGCCATGCCTCTCCTTTAAAACATGCAGCTTTTAAGCAGTTGTGGCCAGTGCTGTTATGAGGCAGAAGTACAATGTAAGTTGACAATACCCAAAGGAAGATGCAAGTTAAGATGATAGAAACTAGTCTGTGGCATGCTCAGAACACCATAAAACAATCACAGTGCACTGTAATGTGCACTGTAATGCACAATAGAGTCAGCACCCCAAGTGAATACAAACACACACACAAGGACACAACAGACAGAGCACTCTCAATGGCCGCTCCAACAATATGGAACAAACTCCCGGACGACTTGAGGGCCACTACAGACCTAAAAGACTTCAGAAAACAGCTGAAAACCATACTGTTCATAGAACACTATGGACACATCACATAACTCCAGAGAATGAACAACAGCACATGATCCCGCCTAACCAATGTATGCATGGAACTTGTTTTTGCACCACTGTATATAGCCCACTCTATAAATAGCTCACACCAATCTAGCACACAACACAACACACACTCAGTTTCCCCCCACTGCATGTATAACACACTCACTTGACCTGATTGTCTGCTGTGATACCACCTTGATTATTAAGATAAGGCGGTTTAGAAATACTGTTAAATAAACAAAATAAAATAAAAAATGTTGCAAGAAAACAGGTGGAGAGTGATCCATCTGGTATAAGAAGTAGTGCAGCACTACATACATGGCACTGGATGACCTCCCTAGGCATACATGGTGTGAACATCTCAGGAACACATCTGTACAATGCTAAGTAGGCACATGAACCCAGCAGACAGGCACCCCCCACCCCACATAGAGAACCAGCCAAGCAGTTCCCAGTCAACAATAAAGGGCCAGTGTAACGACGGCAGTCAGCAGTGCAAGCACCACACAGACATGCCCAGAGACACCAACATCACTCCCTACAACTATGCACATTTGTGTAGAGCAATGCTGGTGCACCTTGGCATGGCATACTGTGTGCCGCTCTGCTCGCCCTACTGCTGAGGCCCCCTTATTAGGTGACAGGGAAGTGTATGGACAGGTAAGTGAATGTGGACCTGTCCTGCTCACCCCTGTCTGTACTCATTTGCTCCTACGGTCCCGGTACCTGCCAGGCATACCTGTCCCTCCATCCCCCCCAAATATGTGGATGGGCAATCTCGATCTCCCTGTGCAGCCCTCCAACCACACACACACACATGCACTCTCACTTATAGTCCCACAGAAGCAGATGTCTGCCAACAGAATGCCCTGCCCAAATAACATAGATAATGGAATGGAAATCATGGACATCAGTACTTCCAACCCATCATCATACCTGTTCATTACATTTCAAGCTGCATACAGACATACACAATACCTACAAAGGTGGATCTGAAACAGTCACAGAGCTGCTTTAAGCGAAAACAGCCCATCAAGTATATTAGCCTCAAGGGTCAGACCTCGTTGGAAATCATAGGCCCACATATGTAACCAACTGCAACAGTGATCTATGCACACAATATGTACCATAGGGCCACCGACATAGACTTCCCCCATAATTGTACTCCAATAGGTTTACATTTGACCTTCTCTGAATCCGGGGACTATACACATTGCATAGGACATATTGTAAAGGTCCGCTGTGTGGAGCGCGACATTCCAGCTGGCAGGGTACTGCACATGGCACTGATGGCTGGGCTTACATTTTCACATGGAGTCCTAGGGCTCCATCACCAGTATCATTTCTAGGATGTGGGCATTGTTAGGGAACCCAAGCTTTACCCTTTTAGCTTACTCAGCACATACTAGCATAGTCGGTAAGTGCACCTGTGCGATTCCCCATACCTGCATGGACTGTGCTCTTCCCCATAGATGTGTGGGGGTATTTTTCTTTGTTACTGCAACCTCTAACCTCCCTTTCCTTGGCTTTCTGTTCAGGAACACTGCATGCTGTGGTTCCACGACCTGCAGACACAAGGGTGCACAGCATAGGTTACACATCCAGCTCCATGGGCTGCATTGAGGTGCAGGGCAGAAATATTTCTAGGTCCTACCTTTATTTCAACTTTCATCAGGTTAGAAAGGAAGAAAATTGATGCCTTTGAATTATGGTGCTGGCGACGAATACTGTGTATACCATGGACTGCCCGAAGAACAAACCAGTCAGTATTTGAGGAGATCAAACCTAAGCTTCTTTAGAAGCTCAGATGACAAGACTTTGACTTTCATACTTTGGACACATCATATGAAGAGAGAGATCATTTCAGAAAGTCATAAGAACATAAGAATATAAGATATGCCATACTGGGTCAGACCAAGGTCCATCAAGCACAGTATCATGTTTTGAACAGTGGCCAATCTAGGTCACAAGTACCTAGCAGTTTTCCCAAAAGACACAGGTTCCACAATGCTTGTATTGGGTCAAGCAGTGGATATTCTGGTCCCCTTCAATAATGGTTTATGGACCTTTCCTCCAGGAACTTGTTCAAACCTTTTTTAAACCTAGCTATTCTAACAGCTTTTAGTACATCCTCCGGTAGCAAATTCCAGAGTTTGATTACATGTTGAGTGAAAAAAAAGTTTTCTTTTATTAGTCTTAAATAGGTTGTTGTGGTTAAGTGCCGTTGAGTCGGTGTTGACTCATGTTTGGTACCTGTAGCTGCTGTTATTGTATCGATCCATCTCATTGCTGGTCTTCCTCTTTTGTGTTGACCTTCTATCTTGCCAAGCATGATGTCTTTCCCTAATGATCTCTCTCTTCGCATGATGTGTCCATCATTCAATAGGTTACCCTGTAGCTTAATTGCATGCCCCCTAGTCTTTCTATATTTTGATGGCATAAACAATCGAGCTACGTTTACCCGTTCCATTCCATTCATTAATTGATAGACCTCTATCATATCTCCCCTCAGCCGTCTTTTTTCCAGGTTGAAGAGCCCTAACCTTTTTAGCCTCTCTTCATTGGGGTATCCTTCCATCCCATTTACCATTTTGGTGACTCTTTTCTGGACCTTTTCTAATAACACTATATCCTTTTTAAGATACAGCAACCAGAATTGCACAGAATATTCAAGGTGTGGTCGCACCATGGAACGATACAGAGGCATTACAATATCCTTTGTATTATTCTCCATTCTTTTCCTTATGATACTAGCATTCTATTTGCTCTCTTGGCCGACGCTGCACACTGGGAGGAGGGTTTTAACATGTTATCCACGTTGATGCCTAAATCTTTTTCCTGGGTGGTGGTTCCTAATGTGGAACCTTGCATTGTGTAACCATAGTTTGTGTTTTTCTTTCCTAGGTGCATAACATTCACTTGTCCACATTAAATTTCATCTGCCATTTGGATGACCAATCTTCCAATTTATCAAGATTCTCTTGCAATTTTCCACAATCCTCATGATTTTTAAAAACTTTGAAAAGTTGTGTGTCATCTGAAAATTTGAGAACCTCACTATTTTTTCCCATTTCCAGGTCATTTATGAATATGTTAAAAAAAAGCAGACCCAGCATAGATCCCTGGGGTACTCCACTATTCACCTTTCTCCATTGGGAAAATTGGCCATTTAACCCTACCCTCTGTTTCCTGTTTTTTTAACCAGTTCCTGATCTACAATAGTACATCATCTCCTATCCCATGACTTTTTAATTTTGCCAAAAGTCTCTCATGAGGGACTTTGTCGAAGGCTTTCTGAAAGTCCAGATACACTATATCAACCGACTCACCTTTGTCTACCTGTTTATTCACACCTTCAAAAAAACATAACAGATTAGTAAGACAAGACCTTCCTTGGCTAAAGCCATGTTGGCTGTCTCCCATTAAGTAATGACTATCTACATGTTCAGTAATTTTGTTCTTTATGATGGTTTCTACCATTTTTCCCAGTACTGATGTCAGGCTCACTGGTCTGTAGTTTCTCAGATAACCCCTGGAACCCTTTTTAAAAACTGGCTTTACAATGGCCATCCTCCAATCTTCAGATATTACAGATGATTTTAATGATAGTTCACAGATTACTAATATTTGGTCTGCAATCTTATATTTCAGCTCTTTCAACACCCTTGCTTGGCATGGAAGAAAGTCAATGCAAAAGAGGAAGGCCAGCAATGAGATTGATCAATACAATAACAGAAACTATGAATGTCAGTCTGTCAACAATGATCAGCTTGACTGAAGACTTAACACAGTTTAGGACTACTATCCAGAGGGTCACCATGAGTTGACACTGACTTGACGACACTTAACAACAACAGCAACCTGGACATCTGCGGGAACAAAAGTGGATGTATATCGTGCCGGAATACACTTTATATGTCTCCATGGTTGGCTACACCCCTATTACACTCTCTCTGACCCTTGTTCTGGGATCCCCTCATGTACCATGTATGTGCAGGGCCGCAATTGTGTAGAATATGGTTTTAGAATTTTTTCGCGAGAAACACGTATATCCTGCATGTACAGGCACTTATTTGTGTTTCAGAATAAACCGCTAAGCCTGGGGTCACCAACCTCCAGAGGGCCGCGGGCCGCACATCCGACTACCGGGAGCCTCGCGGGCCACAGCCCCCTTCTCCCCGCCCCCGCGAAAAAAAACAACAAACGCAAAATTATGAAAACAATGGCTGATCACCTTTATTGAATTTAATGAGATGGCTGATGATTCATGCTAGCAGACAAACGCTTAAAGTCCGGCTTCACAGATGACACTGACAGGAGAAGGGACGCTTGCAGGTGGTCGTCGGTGAGCTGCGAGCGCGTGGATACAATGGCGGGAATCCTTGGCGGGCCGCACGTAATGTTAACCGGGGTAGAGCCTCGCGGGCCGCATGAAGGGACCTCGTGGGCCGCATGCGGCCCGTGGGCCGCAGGTTGGTGACCCCTGCGCTAAGCATTTATGCTCTATCATTGGCGCCCTTCACATATTGCCCCTCATCTCTTTTCAGTCTTACAATTCCATCACTACTATGTGTGAAATGATTCTTTTCACTTCTACTAGCCTCTTTATTTTTTCTTCCACTTGCAGCTTTGTAATTCAAACTTTTTTTCTTTGACTCTTTCAGCTGTGCCATATTTTCTTCCCCATGTTGATCTTTATGAGATCCTCTGTGCTTTCTTAATACAAATTTTTTATGCTTTTAGATTTTTTAACTACAATATTAGCTTCTTTTTGTTCCTTTAGTTTCCTTAAAATGATTTATTGCTCATTTACGTCTTATTTTATTTAGCTAGGCTTATATACACCGCTTTTCTACGAGTTAAAGCTGTGTACATTTAGGTACTATTATATATATATATATATATATATATATATATATATATATATATATATATAAATATAAATAAATAAATAAATATATATATATATATATATATATATATATTTCCCTTGTCCCTGAAGGGCTCACAGTCTACGTTTTTTGTACCTGAGGCAATGGAGGATTAATTGGCTTGCCCAAGGCTAAAGGGAGTACCTGTAGGATTAGAAACCCCAGTCCTTCCGGCCCAAAGTTGCTGTCCTCTAGCGTTCTACAGTTCTTCCACTTTAGTTCACATATATCTCTTTCTACCCTTTCAGCTCCTCATTAATGTACTTCCAAGTTTTCCAAAGTCAGTATTTTTGAAATTTCTATGACTTCTCTCCTTGGTAGCTACCAAAACATACCACCTGTTGAACACTGGCACTCAAATGAGCACCTCCTTGACATGAGAGAAACTCTCTCCATTTGTATCAGGGCTAGCATTTCCCCTTCCCTTATGGGTTCTGTCATCATTTGCCTTAACAGAGCATCTTGAAGGGCATTCATAATCTCCGTACTTCTTGCCATTTCAGCAGATGGGATATTCGATTCCACCTCAGGTGGCCTTTGGGCCACCTTTGCCTCCCTATGATTCTTAAGGCTTATTTTAAGAGGAAAGATGCTCAGTTTTGTGGCCAACATTTGAATATTCTTCCAAATGTTACGTGGAACACTCAGCTCCATTGGAAACAGTTCTTGGATTTGAAGCTCCGAATACTAGCTTTCTTTCTTCGGTTCCCTTGCATGTGTATTGGTTCCCTTGCAAGTGTATCATCACTTTGCAAAGAGATACATTTGTATTTCAGGATCTTTCCCATCTGGAGAAATTTCTTTTTGATAAAGGGAATGCTATGGGGGTGGTTAATGGTTAAGAAGATTTATGGTCCTCCTAATTGGCTTTTGCCTGTTTCTTTATTTTGTATTTTGATTATGAAGTGGATGCAGGTTCTCTTGATGTGGCTTGTTCACGATTTCATGATTTTCTGCTGCTTGTAAGCTATATTTGTATATTTTCCTTTGCTTATTTGTAATGTTAAAAATGTTATAAATAAAGGAAAGTCCCCATTGTATTTTTTATATCTTCAGCCAGATGTCGATGTCTTTCTAGTCCTTTGTGTGAGTGAGAGGTCTGCAGATCTCACTGCTGTAGACTGAAGTGCCATCACCCTTTTTTTCAAAACCATCCCCACCCTTCCTTCCTTTCCTATGTTCCCTAAATTTCAGTTGCTTAAACACTGTAGAGATTTTGACATAGAAGAGTTACTCCTTCCCCATTTTGTCATGTCTACTCCTTCAAAGTAGATTATTGCCCAGTATGGTCACAAACTATCTATGGAACTTACTGAACCATGTCTCCATAATAGCAACGATATCCAAGTCTGCCTGTAGCATCAGGTTTGGAACTTTATTGCTTAAACTGCAAGCATTTGTACTCATAGGTTTCCAGTGACTTCTCCATCACTTGCTTACACTACATATGGCCTCCTACTTGGCTCTTCTCCTACCCTATTGTTCAAGAGTGAATTATGAAGATCATTTCTACTGTTATTTTCCTCATTGGCTTCATGTGTTTTTTGAGAGGATCATCCTGAATTCTTCAGTTACGGAACGCTACTCCTGTCCTCTGATAATTATTATTGTTATTTTTCTTTTTTATACCACGTTCTTTAGAATCAGTGCGGTTTACATGTATACTAACAGGTACTTTTTATTCCCTTGTCCCCGAAGGGCTCACAATCTAAGTGTACCTGAGGCAATGGAGGATTAAGTGGCTTGCCCAAGGCCACAAGGAGTGATTAACGTATGATCTGACTTTCTCACTTGGGATCTTTTGCCCTGCCACTGATGTGGGTGTTTCTTACAGTATAGCCTTTTGTTGTTCCGTATATGGGCCCAGCCACCCATACATATAAAATCCATCTGAGGGACAGCTGAAAGCAGACAAAGCTTCGATGGGTAAGTAAACTTTACTTTGTTGGCAAATTTGTTGACTTAAAGCTTGGGGTAGAGGAAAGATTTTGGATTTATTTGAAAAATTCAGTGTTTTGATTTAATTGAAAAATAAAAAAAAAAGTTTTTATCTTGCTTTAGAGGTTTAAAATAATTTGTCTTAGCTTTAGTTAGACCCTTATAATCCTAAAAGTAAACATGTGACTCTGAGCTTGGTTTAAATGTTTAGAATCCATTTTTCCCAGACTTAGATAATATCATCAAATCTTGATCACAGCAATCCTGCCATTAGATATCAATCAAAAAAATATTTCTTTGTCAGACATTCACCTCCAAACTAGCTCAAAACTACAGCTAGTTCTAACTGGTCCATTTTTATTTCATCTCTTAAAATAATATTCAAACTATTCAAATATATATATTTCTTCATTAATCAGCAAATTGTCAAACAATCTTCTGACACAACACTATGGGGCTTGTTTAAAAAGCCGTGGTAGCGGTTTCCGATCGTTATCAGAGCCGCGGCCCCATTGAAAATAAGCCCCTATGTTTTAACCACATCACACTAAGGCAGTTCTACATCAGAATAAATCATCAATTGCTTATCTGCAGGGAAAACCTCTCTTCAACCACAATTCCAATCAAAATTATGCAGATCAAATGCTATTTATCCAGCCACAATTCAATTCATACTGGCTCCACTTAAGTAGGCCATTATAGTCCTAAAAGAAAGCAGGCAAATATGAAGTTGTGTTTGAGAAGTTTAACATTATTTTGCTTTAGATTTAGTTAGGTCTTATAGTCCTAAAAGAAAACAGACAGGTAGTTAGTCTTTTTTTCCCTATGCACTTAAAGGAGCAGTTGCAAAGTTTAAGAATTTACATCAAGCATGGACGTTTTCTTTAAATACCATCTTGGAAGCCAAGCCAAGATGTATTCAAAAGGACAAAGGAAGGAAGACCAAATGACAGCTGACATGGTTAAAAGGTGAGGCGAAAGATATTTTTCAAAAAAATGGGAAAAGTTCAGAATGAAGAAAACAGGAAATAGCATAAGCTCTGATACATTAGATGTAGATCATTGATAAGGAAGGCAAAAAGAGAATTTGAAAAGAAACTTGTCATAGAAAAAAAAGCTCATAATAAAAACTTTTTCATGTACATTCAAAGCAAGAAACCTGAGATGGAGTCAATTGGACCACTGGATGACTGATGGGTAAAAGGATACTCAGGGAGGAAAAGGTCATAGCTGAGAGACTAAAGGGGTCATTTTAGAATGGCTAAATGTGATCTGGATGTGTCAGTGACAATGGAAAACCGTGCAATTTGTAGGCATGAATGGTATGGATATATCCACAAACAAATGTTCTGGGACATATACAGGCAGGGCAAGGGCATGTCTGAAAGCTGCACATCCAGAACATATTTCAGAAGTGCCTAGATACATGCAGGGCTTTGGCCCTGCATATTCCATGCTAGACCTACTAAAAAATTGGAATAGAAACATAAAAACACGATGGCAGAAAAAGACCACATGACTTATCTAGTCTGCTCTTCCATATCAACTACTACAATCGTCCTTTTTTTTCTTTAGAGATCCTCTGTGCTTGTCCTATGCTTTTTTGAATTCAGATACTGTCCTCATCTCTACCACATCCACTGGGAGACTATTCCACACATCTACCACTCTTTCCAAAAAGAAATATTTCCGTATATTACTCCTGAGTCTATCCCCTTTCATTACTCCTGAGTCTAACCCCTTTCATAAGCGGAGAATGACATTTGAATCTGTGGCCTGACTCTTGTCTGTGTGCATTTAGATGCCCTGTGAGCAGCCCTCCTTATGCCTTGTCCTATCCAGTGCCTAACTGCATCCCAAACCTTCCTAGAGACCTGTCCTTAGCCTGCAACCCCACTGTACCTAACCCACTCCCATGTTGTACCTTCTTCTTTGTTCCCAACCTTTGTGTTCCAGGTGCCCAGGACTATCAGTATAGTTTATCTTGTTTGCATGTTCTATCATTTCAGCTTATACTCTGATCAATATCCTTCTCTTCTGCAGCTTTAAAGTCTTTAGCTCTTCCTGCCTGTTGAATGCCTTCTGAACTGGACATCTCATCTTTCAGTACTACAGTGCAATTTGTTTTGTTGTGATAATCCATTGGGTTTTCATGGCAAAATACAGAAGTACGAGGGGTGTCCGATATTAAAGGTACAGGCCAAAATTACACTAACATTTGTATTTTAAAAAATTATTCAATACATTCCACCAAAAACTACATACTTTTGTTTACTTCTCCACATAATTGCCGTAAACATTGAGACATTTATCCCAGCGTGACTCTAGTTTAGACATCCCTTCACAGTACAGTTGCGTGCCAATTTGCTTGAAGTAGTCCATAACGGTGTCTTGCAATTCCTCCTGATCCGCAAAGTTGAGATCGCATATGATTTCATGAACAGAACTCTTAGGAATGCCAGTCATTTCAGCAATTTCACGAACTTTAATGCGACGATCCTCCCTAATCAGACGTTCGACAATTGCATAGTTGTCATCCGTGTGTGTGGTCCTTGGTCTGCCTCTTTTCTTTTCTGGATCATCATTTAACTCCGTTCGGCCATCTTTAAACTTGTTACACCAGACGCTGACTTCTTTTAGCCTTAAAACATTCGGGCCATACACGCCCTCTAATCTGCGATGCATTTTGCTCTGATTAACTCCTTCGTCTTGCAAAAATCTGATAACTCCACGAACCTCAAACTTCGAATGCTCTGCGATTACACACGCCATGTTTGTTTGCTTCCCGAAAATTACTCGTAATTTGAGTGTTTAACAAAACAACGCTACAGACTCTCCTACTATGAGTACAAGTAGTCCTGCATATGACGGCACTATTGCGCATGCGGAGCGGGTATGATTGCCACCTATACCTTTAATATCGGACACCCCTCATAGATTGCCAGGCCTTTCTTCCTTGCAGGTATGCCAGTGTTGTTGCTGTTGTCACAGAAATGTGATCCTCTGCCACCACTGAGACCTATGCATCTTGCAAGACCCTGCAAGTAGTTAAGTACCCAAAGCATAGTCCTAGCACAACAAAAAAGAAACCCATAAGATGATAACAATGCACTTCGTGGTACTCCACAGTCTTAAAAAGAGCTAAAACCCAAACTTAGACAATTAGAAAGTAGATGGAGATGCTCAAAGGACCCAACCCTACAAATTGTTTACATAGCCAAACTAAACAAATACTGCAGCATAATACAAAAAAGTGAGAGAGTACCATACCAAGCTCCTAATGAACTCTATCAACCAACCCCAAAAACTTTTTAGATAGCACAATCATTAGCTAAGGACCCCAATCAAATGAAAGCTGATAACAAAATTTGTCCACAAGTCCTGGCCACTTTCTTCCAAACCAAGTCCAGTACAAATACCAACACATTGTCATCTCAGACAGCATCCATTAAATTAAATAGTAACAACCCTTGTAGTACTTTCACTGAACATTCTCTCACACAAGGGTACATGCCTGCCAGTCTCAAATGTACATCCATCAGACCCTTACTCAAAAACTCCTTCCAAGACCCAAAGAATCCAAGTTCCTATAGACCCATCTCCAACATGCATTAATCACTAAAATAATCAAAAAGGCAGTCCTATATCAATTACAAGGATATTTAAGCTCCATGGCACCCCTGGATACTCTAATCACTGTTCTTCTGGATAGATTAAGGCATGGAGAAACCAAGACAAGGATTCATCCTAATTTTCCTGGACATATGATCAGCTTTCGACTCAATAAGTCACAACATCCTGATATCTCAGCTACAAAAAATTAGTCTACACAGTACAGTATTGGAATGGTTCAGATCATACCTAAAGAACCACTAGCAACAGATTATGGGCATTTTTCCATACATGAAGGGGTCAGCAGCTGTTATGAAAATTTTGCATAAATTTTGGCCCATATTGGGATTACATGAGTGTTTTCGGAATCCACTTCAGATAGCCTATTCGCGTCGGGCTAACCTAAAGGATCGATTGGTGCGTACTGCTGCAGAGATTGATTGCCCTCCTATTTCTCATGAATCTGCTGGGCATTACACTTGTGGATCCTGCCACTACTGCACTAACACCATCTCTGGACCGCGTTGGGTGGATGACCATACTCGGATTATTTATGCATCTCGTTGGCACACGAATTGCATATCCTCATTTGTGGTGTATTTGATTATATGCCCTTGTGGACTCTACTATATCGGCCGTACATCATGGTTTTTAAAAGTGCGATTGGGAGAACATGCTTCCAGACTGCGGACGGGAACCTTATCGGCCCCTATGGTTGACAATTGTCAGAAATTATCACACAAGTTTGAGGATCTTCGATGGCGAGTGGTGGATTATGTGCCTGAACACCCTAGGGGCGGTGATCGCCTTCAACGGCTTCAAAACTTAGAGCAGAGGTGGATCTTCCGCTTAAATTCAATACAGCCATATGGCATGAATGTACAAATAGATTGGCATACGATCTATTGATGGTTGTTTTTTATCCCTTTATTCAGTTCCTTCCTTTTTTGGGGGGTGGAGCTTGTTATAATGATCCCTCCCCACTACCACTTGGATTGGTTCTGGAATTAATGAGTGCTGTGCTCAGGTGGGATAGAGCAAACGTTCTGTGAGCAAGGTATAAAAACCGGCGATTTTCGGTAGAATAAAGTTTGAATGGCTGATAAATTTTTGCGCGGCAGCTTTGACCTGAAGCAGGGGATTATTGAAAATACCCCGAAACGTGTCACGTCATCTCTGTGCTGACTGCTGCATTATTACACAGCTTTCTACTTACAGCGGATTCAGCTAAGTAACATGTCTGCTGCTGCTTTCAAAGTGGTTCATAAGAGTTTTTTAATTGAATAAAATGGACGGGCCACGACGGCTTGAGGCATGATCCTCTTTGCTTGGTTGGCCTTTCTGACAAAAAAATGTGTTATTTGAAATGATTTCGAAGACTGGGGTCTTAGGCACCAGGGTTGTTTTACATTTATACACTAGGGTAGACAACTACTCAACCCATTACACCTCCATTTAATATAAACAAGAGCCCAATGTAATCACCATGTCTTCACATGTAACAAGTCTAATTTCATTCAAACACTTGTTTGATGTAAAGAGTATTTCTTTAAATTTATGTTGAAATTAAGTTGTAAGTTAAATTAAGTTACTTTCCTTGAGCGTTGAGTTCAGTTATCTGTACACTGCTTTGACTCTTATATAAAGAGGTATAATAGAATTGCTAAATGAATAAATATCTCAGTCTCAGTGTATCACATCAACTCCTTTCTAAAATGTGCCTTCATGTGTACCCAACATAGTGGAATCGATATCTTTGAAATAAATAAATAAATAAAATAAATACGTTTAAGATGTATCTTCATGAGATCTTAATGCCACCAATTATCAACATTTTCTATTTGCCCTCAGACAGAGTGTCAAGGACTGAAAAGGAGAGAGTCAGTTTTTCAGGGCAGCCTGAATCTTGCAACAAAGTGAGAGGAAAGCTGTAGATAAACTGCCATTGGATCAAGAATGTAATTAGCCAACGAAGAGGGGCATAGGAAGACATCCAGAACTTCCAGGGTAGCGTTCTCCGAAATATTTCCCGTTCCACGTGCAGGACCCAAAAGGCAGGCAGAGCTCCGGAGTCTCAATGCGCGGATGAGACAATGGTGCAGAGATGAGGGTTTTGGATTTGTTAGGAACTGGGGAACATTCTGGGGAAAGGAGGGGCTCTTCCGAAGGGATGGGCTTCACCTTAACCGGGATGGAACCAGGCTGCTGACATTAACCTTTAAAAAGGAGATAGAGCAGCTTTTAAACTAGATAATAGGGGAAAGCCGACAGTCGCCCAAGAGCGCATGGTTCAGAAGAATGTATCCTTGAAGGATACTACCAAAAGCAGAGAGGTTCCAAAAAACAGTAAAGTAGCCCAAATGCCCTCGAGTATGGAGCAGAAAGAGCTTAAAGATCCCAAATTACCCATGTCTACCAATAGCCAAATTAATATGAATAAAATACAGCCTCTAAAATGCTTGTATGCAAATGCTAGAAGTCTAAAAAATAAGATGGGAGAGTTAGAATATATAGAACTAAATGAGAGGTTAGCTATGATTGGAATATCAGAGACATGGTAGAAGGAGGACAACCAGTGGGGCACTGTGATACCTGGGTACAAACTATATTGTAATGATAGAGCTGATCAAATTGGTGGAGGTGTTGCGCTCTATGTTAGAGAGGGCATTGAGTCATAAAGGATTAAAGTTTTTCAGAAAACAAAATTTGCTGTAGAATCTCTATGGATTGAAATTCCATGTAAAAAGGGGAAGGCGATGGCAGTGGGGGTGTACTATCGACTGCCTGGCCAGAATGAGCAAATGGATGATGAAATGCTCAAAGAAAATCAAGGAAGCTAACAAACGTTACAGCGCAGTAATAATAATGGGTGATTTAAATTACCCCGGTATCGACTGGGTCAGTGTCACGGCAGGACATGCTAGGGAGATAAAGTTCCTAGATGAAATAAATGACTGCTTCTTGGAGAAGCTGGTTCATGAACCGACCAGAGGGGAAGCCTTATTAGACCTAGTCCTTAGCGGAACACCAGATCTAGTGCAAGAGATAAGGGTGTTGGGACCACTTGGCAATAGTGATCATAGCATGATCGCATTTGATTTAATTAGTGGAGGAGGGATAGTAAGGAAATCCACAGTACTACCTTTTAACTTTTGAAAGGGAGACTATGATAAAATGAGGAAAATATTTAAGAAAAAACTAAAAGGAGCAGTTGCAAAGGTTAAAGACTTACATCAAGCTTGGGTGTTGTTGAAAAATACTATCTTGGAAGCCCAGACCTGCTGTATTCCACGCTTTAAGAAAAGTGGAAGGAAGTCCAAAAAACTGCCAGCATGGTTTAAAGGTGAGGTCAGAGAGGCTGCTGTTGCCAAAAAAGCATCTTTCAGGAAATGGAAAAAAGAGCCAAACGACGTAACCTGGAAACAGCACAGGCACTGGCAAGTCAAATGTAAGGCATTGATATGGCAGGCAAAGGGAGAATTTGAGAAGAAGCTTGCTGCGGAAGCAAAAACGTGAAATAAAGACTTTTTCAAGTACATTCATAGCAAAAAACCTGTGAGGGAGTCAGTTGGTCCATTAGATGATAGAGGGGTTAAAGGGGCACTAAGAGGCGACAAGATGATAGAGGAGAGACTGAATGAATATTTTGCTTCAGTCTTTACTGAGGAAGATGTAGGGATATTACCCATGACTGAAGTGGTATTTAAAGGTGCGGAAGAATTGAAGAAAATTTTGATACATCGGGATGATGTATTACAACTATTAGATAAACTGAAGAGTAGCAAATCACCTGGGCCAGATGGTATACATCTGAGATTGTTGAAAGAACTGAAATATGAGATTGCAGACCTGCTATTAGTAATCTGTGAATTTTCATTAAAATCATCTGTAATACCTGAAGATTGGAGGATTGCCAATGTAACACCAATTTTTAAAAAGGGTTACAGGGGTGATCCGGGAAACTACAGACCAGTGAGCCTGACGTCAGTACCAGGAAAAATGGTAGAAACCATCATAAAGAATAAAATTACTAAGCATGTAGATAGTCATGGTCTAATGGGAGACAGCCAACATGGCTTTAGATAAGGAAGATCTTGTCTTACTAATCTGTTATGTTTTTATGAAGGTGTGAATAAACAGGTGGACAAAGGTGAGTCGGTTGATATAGTGTATCTGGACTTTCAGAAAGCCTTTGACAAGGTCCCTCATCAGAGACTTTTGGCAAAACTAAAGAGTCATGGGATAGGAGGCAGTGTACTATTGTGGATCAAGAACTGGTTAAAAGATAGAAAGCAGAGGGTAGGGCTAAATGGCCAATTTTCCCAATGGAGAAAGGTGAATAGTGGTGTACCCCATGGATCTGTGCTGGGTCCGCTGCTTTTTGACATATTCATTAATGACCTAGAAAGTGGAATAACGAGTGAGGTTATCAAATTTGCAGAAGACACAAAACTATTTAAAGTTGTTAAAACCCAAGAGGATTGTGGAAAATTGCAAGAGGATCTTGATAAATTGGAAGACTGGGCATCAAAATGGCAGATGAAATTTAATGTGGACAAGTGCAAAGTTATGCACCTAGGGAAGAACAACCCAAACTATGGCTACACGATGGGAACACATTAGGAACCACCACCCAGGAAAAAGATTTAGGCATCATTGTGGATACCATGTTAAAACCCTCAGCCCAGTGTGCAGCGGCGGCCAAGAGAGCAAATAGAATGCTAGGTATCATAAGGAAAGGAGTGGAAAATAAAACAAAAGATATTATAATGCCTTTATATCGTTCCATGGTGAGACCGCACCTTGCATATTGTGTGCAATTCCGGTCGCCGTATCTTAAAAAGGATATAGCGTTATTAGAAAAGGTTCAGAGAAGAGCCACCAAAATGGTAAAGCGGATGGAAGTATACTCCTATGAAGAAAGGCTTAAAAGGTTAGGGCTCTTTAACCTGGAAAAGAGACGGCTGAGGGGGGATATGATAGAAGTCTTTAAATTAATGAACGGAGTGGAACGGGTAAACGTAGATCAATTGTTTACGTTATCAGAATATAGAAAAAACTAGGGGACATGCAATGAAGCTACAGAGTAAACTATTTAAGACTAATAAAAGAAAATATTTTTTCACTCAACGTGTAATCAAACTCTGGAATTTGTTACCGGAGGATGTAGTAAAGGCTGTTAGTGTAGCTGGATTTAAAAAAGGTTTGGACAAGTTCCTGGAGGAAAGGTCCATAAACCATTATTAAGATGGGACCCAGGATATCAATGCTTGACCCAATACAAGCATTGTGGAACCTGTGTCTTTTGGGGAAACTGCTAGGTACGTATGACCTAGATTGGCCACTGTTGGAAACAGGATACTGGTCTTGATGGACTTTGGTTTGACTCAGTATGGCATATCTTATGTTCTTATGTACAATGTGCGAAAAGTTAGCATGGGTTTTAAACACTCAAAGCATGCTGCTGTAATCATTACCACATGTTAAAAATGCCAGCACAGTAAAAATCTTGTGCCAACCATTTAGTGTGCGATGAGGTGGAGAATGGACGGGTTAGGAGCGGAGAGTGGATGTTGTGGTTCTCATGGGAGTAATTAATGTGCACTATGAGGGTTATTTTAGAAGCTGTTTGTGATTCGGATGTCTAAAAATGGGCATTCACATGAGCAAATCGCAAAGACTTCCTCGGGGCCATTTTAGAAAGCCTTACAAAACATGTGCCCGGTGTGAACTGCATCCAAATCAGCTGGGGGCATGTGTGGAGGTGTGGCTCGGGTAGGTTGATATAGATACACATGCAGAAGCGATTTCAGCACTGCACATTGCTTTCAAGGACAGCCATAGCTATACCTCTTACAGGATATGAATAGGATTCTTATAGGTGCTTGTTTCTGCAACTCAGTAACAGTAAGATGACGAGGGAAATGTTCTTTTACTCCTCTGATACTTTTCACTCCTTTGATGATACCTGCCAGTAATAACAAAAAGCATTTCTCCAGGGTCCCATGCTGCTATATGTCCTCATTGATAAAATGGGAGGCCAGGACGTATAAGGGGGAGAGATCCCTGGTCACATTCTGTAGCAGAGCCATGTACATATCTATGAATCCTCTTCTATGGATGAGCAGATATGACATGCACGTTTCTGAAACCTGGAGACATCCTGCACGTGTGTAACTCATACTTCAGTGCATCCCATGTTCACTTTTATGCAGCAGACACATGCATCTTCAAGGTGGAGAAAGGCCAGTTTTGCAGGTCACGTCTTCTCAGCTGCCCCTCCCATTGTGTATTGTATATTTTCACTTAGACCTCCCGTTTTGCAACCAGACATGCCTTCCCGTGTCAATGCTGCAGCTATTGCTGTTGTGCTTACCGCCACTTCAATGGGTGGTGATAAGTGCACTAACTTACAAAAAATGCCCCTAGTAAATACAATCAATAACTAATATTTTCCAAAAATTCTTTCAAATAATTTCCCACATTTATAAACACTGCAAAGCTCAGCAAGGCAAATGCAACCTAAGGATGGCTAAACCCCTACATGTGGCGAAACTAATCACCTTAGGGAATAGCAGATGCTTGCATCATAGGTTTCAAGCCTTCTTTTATTTTATATTAAATTTTTAATTTTATATTACACAAACTTTCAATAATTTAATGAATCAACATCCATAAAAGTACTTTTAAGGATTCTCAAAGAATTCAATGAAACTACAAGACAAAAGCTTCTTTAGGGGTTCCTTATTACAGTTATTTCCAAAGAGGCTGCAAAAAACAGACATAAGAAATGTCTCCAGGCACTTCAAACACCGGACATGGAAAATTCCTCCCGTCGCTATCGTATCAGCGGCATCTGATGTCAGCTGCTTTTAAAAGAGCTTCCTACCAATATAATTGCTCGCTAGAGCTGACGCAACCTCTTATACAAAACTTTATCCCCAACTATACAAGCCACATGTAACATATAAAAAATTGAAAAAGATTAAAAGAGATTGGAACTTCAGCTACCTGACAGAATATCACATAAACAGCATCCATTCTATTTTATCATTCAGCCCGTACGGATCTAGTGTGTTTAATTCATAAATCCATTTCTTTTGTGCTTGTCAGTTTAGCAAGCTGGGTTGCTTCTCACCACACTGTCAGAGATCCTGCTGGGCATACCCCTGACAGCTAGTGCTGGCCTGTCTCCCATCACAAGCTAATTTTTCATCCCTAACGCATGCTACCATAGCACAATTTAGGGGCATGTTTACTAAGGTGCATGAATGAGTAGCATGGGGATCTGACATGCTCTAAGGGTGCCATGCTAACAATCCGCATGGGGCCCCTCACTAAAAATCCCATGCTAAATGCTTAGAAAGTGACTGGACGGGGACTTAGGGGTGGGGTTAGGGGTGTAACATGGGCATTGATTGCGCATTACTGTTAGCACGGGCATTTTGGGTGGTTGCTAATCATACCTGTTGCCATTAGCACAGGCGCCTTTAGCCTCAGTGGATGGCGTTAAGTGCACTCAGATGCTAGTTAACGGAGTGCTGCACATTCTCATCATGCATTTGGCAGGGGAATGGACGCACATGCCCTTTAAAAATATTAGCAATGGCCTCGGCACTAATTGGGTGGCCCAACTGCACGCTACTAGCACATACCTTAGTAAGTATGCCCTTTATTAAACATTCCCCATGGTTCTTACAGTATCTGTTTTTATAGTCTCTTTGTCTAATTAAAGATTATTGCAAAGTCCGACAGTACATTTTGAAGAGGTTGTAGGAAATTATCTTTTGGGCATATCATGTACTATGTTAAAGTTGTGTAACTAGAATGGTTGCCACTTTAGTCCACATCGCTGATCTTTTCTTCCATGTAAAACTGCCCAAAACGTTGGTACTTCATTTTTAATCCATTCCTTTTTATCAATAATCTTGTCTCTTATCTTTACTTTTTAGATTTCAGAATGAAAGAAAAATTAGGGGAGGGATGCATACTAAAAAAAAAAAATAAAGATCAAAATCACCTATTCAGTCTTCCTAGCACTGATTTGTCCACTGTGAATAAGTGTACCTACAAATTCTCATATGGAATCGAATGTCCACTGCCATCCTCTTGTCTGTCATCCAAGCTTTCAAGGTATTACCATTATCTTTTAAAGCTGTAACTACTGCTCTGTGCAGGCTACCCCAACACTTTCTCATAAATCTGATGGTTTTAGGATGGTACGTTTTGGAGAAAGGGAGTTTATATACTCTACTGCTACTGTAATAAAAATAAAGCATATATTTAAATTCCCTGCCATTCTTTGTCCTGATATTTTCTTCTCTCCTCAAGTGACCGATGTTGGGTCAGCATTTGTGAAACCCTGAGTTCAGATATCTCATCCATTGTACTAGGCTCCAGGAGCATGTACAATTAAAACACATACAGGCTCATTCTGAGCCACGAATAGCGTGGATGGACATCCCAACACTATTCGTGCCCCCTCCCTCTGGCGTCTAGCTTCCCTGACGGTTGTATGGGGAAGCTAGATGGGGGTGGGAAAGGGGAGGATCGGGGGAGTGTTAGAACAGGCAGTGGGCAGTCACCAGCCCCGAACGTACAGGGTCGATTCTAATGTTGGCACTGTACATCGGGGGCTGGCAACTTGAATGGGGAAGTTATTCCACCTCCAAGGTGGAATAACCTCCCTGGACATCGGGGATCAGAGGGCTCGGGGGAAAGGGCGGCAGGGGACAGAGAGAATTCTCCACAGCCTGACCCTGGCCCTGGGAGGCCAAATCGGGGGTCGGGCTGCGGGGAATAAACTGTGTGTTCTGGCAGCTGGGATTGCAGCTTTTAAATGGAGCTGCGCTGCCATAGCAACCAGATGCCATGGCCATGGCTCCATTTAAAAGCCCTGACTGAGTTAGTCGGCCTTGTCTTGCATGTGCAGGTCGGGCTGAAACGCAGTCCCAGCCTGCACGTACAGGACTGATCTCAATTCTGATCCCGCAGGGCTAAAAATGCCCCATGGGATCAGAATCGCAACGCCCTCTGTACGTCCGGTTCAGACTGGATGTACAGAGGGTTCTACGTCCGGGACAGAATCGGGCTCATAGCTATTGATTTTGCTATAAGTTATAGGTCTCCTCTCCATGCTGAACTGAAACTTTAATAAGAAGAATTTTAAGAGAAATTCATGGCAGAGGACAAATAGAGAATCATACTTCAATTAGTAAAGAACATTTCTTTAAATCTGGGGCACCAACTTGAAGTGTCCCGTTTTAGGCTTTCCAGTTTCCCATATTAATGGTACATCTTTCTATATAGGTAACAAAAGTAATGGTCAAATCCTTCAAGCACTGCCAAGTTATAGAGGGCACTGTGTAAGAGATACCCACGGAAACTTCAGAAATGAAACAGTTGAAGAAAGAGTTGTCAAGAAATGGAAAGTTGGGGATTTCTGAAATGAATATTTAAGCTTGTTTTCTGGATGCAATCATATCCTTGGGAGATGATAATTACAGCTTGATTGTTTTTGATCTCATTAAATGCCCTGTCCTTCAGCTTGAGAAAGCTAACTTTAGGCATGCCTGCAAACAGAGCACTTTACTTTTTAGATTTCAAATTATTATTATTTTGTCTACATTTGAACAGCACCCTAAAACAGAGTGCTTCTTTGCCAATTACTGGTCATGCATTGTACCCTGTGCCTTTCAGCTTTCTACAAAAATAGCTGGGAGCTTTTTGTTCTGATATTATGCTAATTTAATTATTTTAGCTTAAAAAGATGTGTGCATTCAAGCTTTGAATGCAACGTTGCCGAGTAAGCTAGTAAAAAACTTGAAAAATAATACTTTAAATTTACATTGATGTATTTTTGTATCTAATGGAAAGCATATAGCATTTTAACTAGAATTGTTTCTCTAAATGCAAGGCATTGTTATGTCACAGAGATATCTACTGACAATTCTAAAATAGCACCTGACTTGAGGCAGGGTCCTTCTTATGACCCTACAGACCTCAAGAAGATGGAGTTTTATCTGTATTGAGATTTCTTCTGTTTCAGAGTTTTGTTTTGCCTGAAAATTTTCTTTGGATGACTGCACAGACATTGAAACTTGTCTCATGATAGCCTGGTAGCAATTACTTGAAACAATAAAATGTAATGAAAGGCTTGGAAAAAAACCCTGACACAGGCTTCACAACAGAAATGCCTTGGCAATTAACTGCTTCTATTGGTATTTCAAAGGCTGTAGCCTTTTGGCATGTGTAGGTAGGTGTAGAAAATAATTTGGAAATGTACCAAGTCAAAGAAGAAAGTGTATCTTGGTAGCCCGATGAAACCTTTGGCAGAGTAATTCTTTTTACATCTCTGGTCTCTCCATTATAGGTCGTTCTTTCCTTTTATTTAGAAGGGAAACTGTTCAGAAGTACTTATCTGGACAGCAGCAACTGCTATGTGGAGCCATCCTTTGATATTTGTGGCACTATTTGGAGTGTCACTGAATATTTTACAGACCTTCTCGGCATTATTTGATAGTGCTGGGGTAGAGCATTGGCCGTCCCTGTAGTTTTCTAGATAGTAACAATATTCGGTCCATATTCCAGATAACAAAAAGGCTGATGAAGTTACCAAAAAATCTGTCCAGACAGTGTACTGAATATCATCGCTACCCAGACAGCTCCAGTACTGATCACACTATACTGTACATAGATTCATGTCGGCCACTATTTGAATAGTAGATCCTGTGGTAGGCTATGGCCTATGATAGCCTGCAAATATGAGAGGCCTGTAAGTTAGGCCCTGATTCCAACCCCCATCTTAGTAAAGAATCAAAAATCTGTGAAAGACTGAGAAAACTGCTTTAAACTGCTTAATAAGAAGTTTTTCATGAATTCATAAATCCTTCATTATTCTCTTGTGTTCTGAGGATAGAAGTGTTTCAGTACTTGCATTCCTAGAGCTAGAAATGACCTTGCAGTAGAATTGTATCCATACCTAGAAACTGTGCCATTGTTAGAACAATTCTAGAGGAGGGAGCTGGGTGCTAGGCCCAGGAGGGATCTCCTGGGGGGGGGGGGGGGGCATTGGGACCAATAGAAAGTCTGCATGTATCAAACTGAAAAGAAATGTATAAAATGAATATGCTTCTGTAAGAACTTTGCTCAGTCCCTTGTTGAAGCTTGACTGTCTGGGCATTGTGCACAATAAATAAGCTTGGACCCTGCAATTGACTTCTGGATTTATTCATTGTTTGCACTTCACTGCTACATATTCTTGGTGCGTTGGCCGGGAATGTGCGGATAGTGAATGGTATTCAAGTGAATATTCCACGTAATTCGCCTCCAGGTTTGGCCCGGTTAGAACCGTGTCTGTCCGACTGCGGGGGAAACCTCAGGTGCCACCGATCCTCTTGTGTCAAAGAGGGTTCCGCCTTGCCTCGGCGGACCACTGGGTCCAGCCGGCCAACACCTCCGAACCCGAGGGGAGTCCGGGATCCAACCCAAGAACTGGTTTGGTATCGGGAACCGGAACCGGTGAGTAGACATTTTCTTGTTCAATAATCAGTAAAGCCTGGGGAAAAGTCTCGCATGAGTATGTGATACAAATTTGGCATAGACTAACTGAGAACGTCTTGCATAAGTGCGCAAAGACGAGAGAGCTTGATCACCTCTCATAAGGGCGGTCCTAGTATGCTCCGCATAAGGGTTAGCGGAAGCCGAAGCCATCGACCCTTCGGGATGAGTTAGTCAGAAAACCTTGGGCATTTGAAAAATAATTTTTTGTGATGGTATGACTGCCTGTGTGGTTGAGAGGTCTTGAGATACAGACCGAGTGAGAACGGACTCCTGAGTAGCGCAGTTCCTGGCCCGGCGACCGTGCCCAGGTCGCGAAAAGGAGGAAGCATGTGGTGTTTGTCCTCCCCATTGTTTTGTGGGCTGTACGGACCCCTTACCTACAGCCATACTACCTACCCTTACTGTCTGTTGTTGTGTATGTCATTACGTGTACGCCATTACGATTATGGGAAGGGCAGAGTCCACGCAAACTCCGTTGGAATGTATGATCAAGAATTTCTGTAAAGGATTTTCAGGAGACTACGGAATAAAAATGTCTCCATCTCGATTAAGAATGTTATGTGATAGGGAGTGGCCTGTGCTAGCTACTTCATGGCCCCGTGGGGGCACCTTTGATGTAGAAATAGTTTCCCGTGTTCATCAGCTTGTACAAAAAGCGCACCCTGATCATTTCCCCTACATAGATTCCTGGCTGGGTGTTTGCGAAAGGCAGCCCTCTTGGGTAAAGCGCTGCTATGAGGAACAGTGTAGAATATTAGTAGCAACCACTAGGGGGACCCGGACGTTTGAGGAGGGGAAGCTGCCTGTGTATTCCGCCTCAGAGTCCCCAGAAGTCCTGGCCCGCTTACCCCAGTATCCATATAAGTTAGTACCACCAGCCCCACCACCTGAAGCTGAACCTGATGAGGTACCTCAGCAGTTACCGCTGCAGCAGCAAAGGAAGCACACTTCCCCGAGTGATAGCCCCGAGTCTGGCCCAAGTACAGCAGGGAGACCAGGGTCCTCCGATGATACTGGGAGCGGAGGTCCCCCTGCCAGTTCAGGGTCACCCACCAAGGAAGCCTATACCCGGGAGCCATATAATTTAAGAAGTGTAACCCCAAAGAAAAAAGGAGAAAGCAGGGCGCCTACTGCCATTGCGTCAAGTGCCTGGTTTACCTATCCTAAATGAGCAGGGCCAGATGGCGCCAGGACCAACCAGTCTGATCTACGTGCCTTTTTCCACTACTGATTTATTAAACTGGAAAACGCATTATGCATCCTATACTGAAAAGCCCCAAGAATTGACAGAGTTAATGTCTAGTATAATGCAAACTCATCAGCCTACCTGGACTGATTGTCGCCAGCTCCTGTCCACTCTCTTTACTACTGAGGAGCGAATGCGAATTGTGCAAGCAGCCATCTGCTGGTTAGAAGAGAATCCTGAAGAAGCGGGGGAAATGAATCTCCCACAAGCAGCCGCCGCAGCTTTTCCAAATGAAGATCCTAGATGGGATCCAAATGATGAAAGGGGGACGGCGGCCCTAACGCGATTTCGCCAGACCTTGCTACAGGGCCTGAGGAAGGGAGGCCAGAGGGCCATGAATATCAGAAAGGTATCAGAAGTTATCCAGGGTCCAGATGAGAGCCCAGCAGCCTTTTATGAGCGGTTGTCTGAAGCCTATAGATTGTATACCCCATACGATCCAGCTGCTCAGGAGAATTTGTGCATGGTAAACGCAACCTTTGTCAGTCAGTCCCAGAGAGACATAAAATGAAAATTACAGAAACTGGATGGATTTGCGGGCATGAATACAGCACAGTTGATGGAAGTTGCTCAGAAAGTGTTTGTGAATCGTGAAAATGAACGTAACAGAGAAAGTGAACGAAAGATGAAGAAGAAAGCAGATCTTCTTGCTGCTGCTTTAATTGAATGACCTGAAGGAGGTTTTCCTAATCGAAGGAGCAGAGGACGTGGAAGGGGTCGTGAGAATAATTGGACCCCACTGGGTGCGAATCAGTGCGCCCATTGCAGAGAAGAAGGACATTGGAGAAGTGAATGCCCACATCTTGACTCCACCCCCAGGAGGGGAGGAGGGAGTCCCTGGAGAACAGGAGGCCGATTTCAGAGTCGTGGAGGAATGACTCGAGTACATTTCCAGCGAGAGAGGGAAGAAGCTATTGAGGGAGTGACAGTTGCAATGGGCTATGACGTGGATGAAATGGATGAAGACTAGGCCAGACCGGGCTCCAAGTTTACCCTGGGTCCCTAGGAGCCTATGGTCAGTTTGAAATTAGGGGACCAATTTTTATTTATTTATTTATTTTATTTATTTATTTAACATTTTTTATATACCGCACTATTCATCATCAGTGCGGTTTACATTGAACAACAATATACCTGCCAATACATGACTGATCTAGGTTTACATATAACAGGGAAGATAAACTGGGTGTGAACTGGGGATAACTATCTACATAATTATACATGATTATATATACATTGAGTAGGTTACATCAAGATTCGATATTTGACAGGAATACAGTGTTATGGACTTTATGGTGGATACAGGAGCTGAACATTCAGTGGTGGCAAAGCCAGTGGCTCCTCTTTCTTCTCGATCTGTCACCATTATTGGGGCCACTGGGAACAGGGCCACCAAGCCTTTCCTGCAGAACCGCATGTGTGAACTAGGGGGACAGAAAATAACGCACCAGTTCTTGTATATGCCTGAGTGCTCTATTCCACTTCTGGGCCTACTCATGGGAATTGATGATCTACACCAAGGCTTCATCCTTGTTTTTATGGATATTGCGGCTGCATTTGATTCTGTGAACCACGAGACATTATTACACCGTCTCAAGGATAAGGGTATACAAGGTCTTGCTTTAACATGGTGCAGATCATACCTGAGCGACAGGTCACAACAAGTCAGAGTAGGATCCACTACATCTGACCCATTCATACTCAAACAAGGAGTCCCCCAAGGTTCTTCCCTCTCATCTCTCATGTTTAATATATATATGCAACCAATCTGCGACCTGATCCGCTCTTTCAACATCCAGTGCTTAGCATATGCAGATGATATCCTTATGTACTCATCCTTCAAGTTTGACCAACCAGACTTCTCAGCAATAACAACATGCTTTGATGCAGTTTCCGAATGGCTTCTCTCCCAAAACTTACGCATTAATCACAGTAAGACCGATGTCCTTTTTGTCACTCGAAATCAGAAGTTCATACCACAACCTTCTCTTCAAGTTAACAACCACGATCTCACAGTCAAACCTACCATCCGGTACTTAGGCATCACCCTGGACCAAAAGCTGGATATGTCACCGCATATCAAAAACACCACCAAATCTATCTACCACAAGATACGGTCACTACGCCACCTTCGACCACTTCTTAGCCCCTCTGATTTCCGCTCCATTTTCCAAGCATTGGTAACCCCCCACCTCGACTTTGCCAACATTATACTCCTTGGACTCCCACAAACAACATTGAACCCGCTTCGGCTAGCCATGAACTCTGCGGCTAGAATACTCACTGGAACTTCTAGATCAGATCACATAACTCCAGTACTGATGAGCCTACACTGGCTGCCTTTACAAGCTAGAATCATATACAAAGCCCTCATACTAACTTTCAAGGCCTTAAAAAATCAGCCCCCCACCCCGCTCTCCGAGCTCATTCAACCTATTCCACCCAACAGAAGCAGACACTCGGCATGTTTAAACAAACTAGAAGTGCCAAAAACAATCACAAAATGTTCAAAAACGACGTCCAATAGAGCCTTCTCTCTATTTGCACCAGGAGCATGGAACTCTCTTCCCCCAGAAATTTGTTCCATCACCAATATCATTTCCTTCAGAAGGGCTATCAAACATCATCTGTTCATAAAATACTATTCCAATCACCTCCCCCACAGTCAATCCCAACATAATACACATCTCCACCAAGATTCACGCTTAACATAACCTCAACTAGAAAATTTGCCAGCCTGATACTCCTCCTGTTACCTATCCACTTCCATATTACAATGCCTGATTTGATGTCAATCTATTTACATAACAATGTACATAGTGTATCCCTGTTCATCCAAGTTTGTATCCCTTGTTTATTGCAAACTCAATGTACATAGTTTATCCTTGTTCATCCAAGTTTGTATCCCTTGTTTATTGTAAACTCAATGTAACCGGTTACATTGCTGTATATTTTGTTCAAATGTAAACCGCACTGATTGAAATAGCGCGGTATATATAAAATGCAAATAAATAAATAAATAAATAGATAAAATGCTTGCCAAACGTCAGGCACAAATATCCTTTGCTGAAGGGGGAGAAACGCAAATGACTGTGAACCCAAAGCCTGCTGGACTGATGGTGCTAACTGTTCCCCGAGAAGAGGAGTGGCAGTTTTACAGCATACCTCCGACCAAGCCAGCCAGTTCCTGTATACCTCCTAACCTTTTAGCCCTAACTGAAGTATGGGCAGAAGATAATCCACCTGGCCTAGCGAAGAACATAGCCCCTGTCATTGTTGCCCTCAAGCCAGGAGCGGAACCAGTGCATGTGAAGCAGTATCCTCTTCCTCGACCAGCTATTGAAGGTATCCACTGCCATCTGATGAAGCTATTGAAGTATGGACTTCTCAAGGAGTGCCAGTCACCTTGGAATACCCCCCTTCTCCCAGTAAAGAAACCTGGGACAGGGGATTACCGCCCAGTACAGGATTTAAGGCGGGTAAATGATGCAGTTGAAACTATACACCCAGTGGTACCAAATCCTTATTTATTTATTTAGACAGTTTTGTATACCGCCTTATCCTTCAATCAAAGCGGTCACAACACAATTGGGGGATACATTTAACACGTAGGGATATGAGACACATACACTAATACTTACAGGGAACATGGGCAATGGAGGGTTAAGTGGCTTGCCCAAGACCAAAAGGAGCATCTGTGGGACTAGAAACCACAGTCCTTCCGGCCCAAGGTTGCTGTCCTCTAGTGGGATTTGAACCCCCGACCTTCCGGCCTGAAGTACCTTGCCCCAACCACTAGGCTACTCCTCCCTCTTGGGAGTATCCTTATACTCTCTTGGGACTGATCCCCGCTGAGGCTACTTATTTCACCGTCCTGGACCTAAAATATGCCTCCTGGACCTAAAATATGCCTCCTTCTGCATACGCCTAGCCCCCACTAGTCAAATTTTGTTCGCTTTTGAATGGCAAGACCCCACAACAGGAAGGCAGGGCCAACTTACCTGGACTCGATTACCTCAAGGATTCAAGAATTCACCTACTCTCTTCAGTGCTGCTTTGAATCGAGATCTCTCAAGTTACTCAGTGAACCCAGGACAAAGGGTTCTCCTTCAGTATGTGGATGACCTGCTCATAGCCACAAATTCAGAAAGTGAATGCCTACAAGCCACTAGTGAACTTTTGCATCTTTTAAATGAGGCTGGATACAAAGTCTCAAGAGCCAAGGCACAATTATGTCAAACTGAAGTTAAATATCTAGGGTTCCAGTTGTCTAGTGGGATTCGACACTTGGGACCAGAACGCAAAGAAGCTGTATGCAGTATTCCCACTCCAATCACCAGGAGGCAAGTAAGAACCTTCCTGGGGGCTGCAGGATACTGTCTTATATGGATCCCCAATTTCGCTCTGCTAGCAAAACCATTGTATCAAGCTACCAAAGGAATGGAAAAGTCTCCACTGGAGTGGGAACCCGAACAGGATGCAGCATTCCAATCTCTGAAAACCGCTCTGATGTCATCACCAGCTCTGGGTCTACCAGATGTCCAGAAACCTTTCCATCTCTATGTCCATGAGTCACAAGGAAATGCTCTAGGGGTACTGACTCAATCTCTTGGATCTTGGCAGCGACCAGTGGCCTATTTGTCAAAACAGTTGGATGTGGTAGCAAGAGGTTGGACCCCTTGTTTGAGAGCTGTTTCCGCGACAGCCCTTCTAGTGAGCGAAGCAGACAAGCTCACTTTCGGACAGAATCTACAAGTTACTGTGCCACATTCTGTTCTAACCCTCATGGAACATAAAGGAAGTTTCTGGCTAACGAATTCACGAATGTTAGAGTATCAGAGTATGCTGTGTGAAAACCCCCAGATACAATTGAAGGTCAGTTAAGTTCTGAATCCTGCTACGTTGTTTCCAATTGGTCCTGGCCCCCCTGATCATGACTGTTTAGAAACTTTGGACACTGTATTTTCAAGTCGTCCGGATTTGACTGATGTCCCTCTGGAGGACCCTGAACGGACTTTCTTTGTAGATGGAAGCAGTCTCGTCATCAATGGACATCATTGTGCTGGATATGTAGTGGTGACCCTTGATCTGGTAGTTGAGTCCTCAGCTTTGGCCCCGGGAACTTCAACACAGAAGGCTGAACTGATAGCTCTCACTAGGGCACTGACATTAGGAGAATGACTCCATTTAAATGTGTACACAGATTCCAAGTATTCCTTTACAACATTGCACGCACACGGAGCCCTGTATAAAGAACGAGGGTTGATCACCTCAGGAGGTAAGTCCATTAGGTATGGGCCCGAGATATTGATGTTATTAGACGCTGTATGGGCCCCTGAGCAAGTTGCAGTCATGCACTGTCGAGGCCATCAGGCAGGAATAGGAGAAATTGCCCGAGGGAACAGGTTTGCTGAAGCCACTGCCCGAAAAGCAGCCATGACTGGACGAGTTGTGACCCAAGATACTTCAGTGCAGGCAGCCTTATTCCCTGTGCCCCTTAGCTCATGGGCTCCCCGATACACTACAAGAGAGTTAGATTATTTCTGTGAAAAGGAGGGAGGGATCCTAACAGAAAAAGGTTGGATAGTGCTGTCACCTCCAGAAGGTAGCTCACCTCCAGGTCCCACAGTAATTCCTGACGCATTAGGACCAGCCTTTGTTCATGCTTTTCATCAGGCCACACATTATGGGAAAACAGCCATGGAAAGAGCCCTAAGACCCCATTTTTGTATCTCACTACTAGGACCCCTGTCCACTTCAGTGGCACAGCAATGTTTGACATGTGCCAAGAATAATGCTAAGCAGGGTCCCACTCCACCCCCAAGAGTTCAGTCAGTAGGGGTGACCCCTATGAGTGATATTCAGGTGGATTTTACTGAAATGCCACGAGCAAATGGATATCACTACCTGTTAGTTCTAGTTTGCACATTTTCTGGGTGGGTAGAAGCTTGTCCCACCCGAACTGAGAAAGCTCAAGAAGTCACTAAAATACTGCTCCATGAGATTATTCCTCAATTTGGAATACCATTGACTATAGGATCAGATAATGGACCCTCATTTGTGTCCCAAGTGACTCAACAGTTAGCTCGAGCTCTACAGATACAATGGAAGTTGCACACTGCCTATAGACCCCAGAGTTCAGGAAAAGTAGAACGCATGAATAGGACCCTGAAATCTCAGTTGTCCAAGCTTTGTCAAGAAACACACCTAAAGTGGCTCCAGGTTCTCCCTATAGCCCTTCTTAGGATACGTTCTGCTCCAACCAAGTCTTTAGGAGTTTCCCCTTTTGAGATTTTGTATGGGCGACCTCCACCCATTGTACAGGGAATAAAAGGAGATATGAAACAAATTGGATCTGAAATAACTAGACAAGAACTATTGGCTTTAGGTTCTATTTTGCAGAGTCTTCATACCTGGGTGCAAGATCGATTGCCCATCAATCTGACAGAACCTCCACATCCCTTCAAGCCAGGAGTGTCAGTGTGGATCAAAGAGTGGAGAAAGACCCTGCTGGCACCGCATTGGAAGGGACCTTATGTTGTCATCTTATCAACCCCAACTGCAGTAAAAGTTGCAGAACTCGAACCCTGGATCCATCACAGTCGAGTGAAGCCGGCAGCTGCTCCTGAACTTGGTCAATGGACTTCAGTAAATGACCCTGAAACTCCATTGCGGCTTATATTGCGGAGACAACCGGCGTTGTAAGAGTCTTCAGAATCTACAATCCCACCCCTGTCACGCAAGAGTGGCAGTCGAAGCAGAGAAGAAGAAGAAGAAGAAAAGACTCTACAAGTTCATCGTACCCGATATTTCAGTTGACTCTAAAGACTGTAATCACGATGTTCTTCCACTACTGTCTTATGGGAGTGATAGTCCTGGGATTCTTGGAAAAGACTTTTGCCTTATCCCCTTGTGCAGCTTGTATAACTACCACCCGAACTGGAATAAAGGTCACTCAGACTTTACTTTATCATTCCTACTATACTTGCACTGGTATAGTTAGCCGGTGTGTGTATAATGGTACAGAATTAAATATCTGTACGAAAGGGAATTATAGTTGTGTTGATAGGCATTCCTCGTAGACGAATAGAGATTAAGCGTTCGCTGACTGCATTGTATTTCATTACAGTTCTTGCAAGTTTCTTCTTTATTATAAATGCAACACCATTTCTTCTTTGTCTTTCATTTCCAGCATAGTAGACCATGTGATCATCTGATGCAAAGTGCCCGATGCCAGTCCATTTCAGTTCGCTGACACCCAACAGATCAAGTTGTAGACGTTCCATTTCATTCTTGACCACCTCCAACTTCCCTTGGTTCATGCTTCGTACGTTCCATGTTCCAATATGTAAGACATCTTTACAGCTTCTGACTCTCATTTCATGCGCAGCTACATCAGCAGTCAGACTTCCCGAGGGCTTTGATCCAACCACATCATAAATGCTGGCTTTACTCTGAAAAGTCTTCAGCTCTTCCCCAGTAGCTAGTTGAGTGCCTTCTGACCTGGGAGTCTCATTTTCCAGCACCATAGCACAATTTGTTTTGTTGTAACTATCCATTGGGTTTTCATGGCAAGATACAGAAGTAGATTGCCGGGCCTTCCTTCCGCGCAGTTTAAGTTTGGTGTTGTTGCCGTTGTCACAGAAATGTGATCCTCCGCCGTCAACACTATCCCATTCTGCTGCTGCCCAGATGGGTGGTTTGTCTTCGTCTGGCACCTCAGCTGAGACCTGTCCATCTTGGGAGACCCTGCCAGTAGTTAAACTACCGATAGTTTAGCTCTCAGCATCACTGATGCACGCAAGCCCTCACGCTTAATCTCTATTCGTCTACGAGGAATGCCTATCAACACAACTATAATTCAAGTATATGCCCCAACAACAGCTGCAGAAGAGAATGAAATTGAAGAGTTCTATGAACAAGTACAAGCTGAAATTGACAGAACATGCAAACAGGATATCCTGATAGTCATGGGTGACTGGAATGCAAAGGTTGGCAACAAAAAAGAAGGCAAAGTAGTTGGAAAATATGGACTTGGCAACAGAAATGAAGCTGGAGAAAGATTGATAGAATTCTGCAAGACCAATGATCTATTCATCTCAAACACCTTCTTCCAGCAACACAAGCGGCGACTGTACACATGGACTTCACCCAATGGATTGTATAAAAATCAAATTGACTACATCTGTGGAAGTCAACGATGGAAAAGCTCTGTAACATCAACAAAGACAAAACCTGGAGCTGACTGTGGTACAGATCATCAACTACTAGTATGCAAACTCAAGCTAAAGTTGAAAAAGAGCAAACCACTCATGAATGCAGCAAAATATGACCTTGAGAATATACCACTGGAATTTAAAGACTGCCTGCAAAATCGATTTGCTGCTTTAGATACAAATGACAGAGCTCCGGAAGAGTTATGGAATGACGTCAAGAAGGTTGTGCTGGAAGAAAGCGAGAAGTCTCTACAAAAGGTGAAAAAGCAAAAACGGCCAAAATGGATGACGGAAGAAACTCTGAAAATTGCCCAGAAACGCAGAGAAGCTAAAGCCAAAGGAGAAAGAAAGACAATCTCAGAACTCAACAGAGATTTCCAACGTGCAGCAAGACAGGACAAGGAAAAGTACTACAATGACACTTGCAAGGAAATAGAAGCAGAAACTATTAGAGGAAGAACAAGATCGGCTTTCCTAAAGCTGCGAGAGCTAAAGAAAAAGTTCCAGCCTCGAATTGGAATGTTACAAGATGCTCAAGGTTCTATGTTGAATGATGCTGAGAAGATCAAGAAAAGGTGGAAGGAATATACAGAGTTTTATATGATAAAGATCAAGTGGACCAACAGCCGTTTCAACCTATACCTTATGATCAGGAACCATTGGTGATGAAAGAAGAAGTTGAAGCAGCATTGAAAGCCTTATCAAAGAACAAAGCACCAGGCATTGATGGCATTCCCATAGAAGTATTGCAGCAATCTGATGCAGCTGTTACCGTACTTACAAGGCTCTGCCAAGAAATATGGAAGGCAACATCATGGCCAACTGACTGGAAAAGATCTGTGTTTATACCAATACTAAAGAAAGGTGATCCAACTGACTGTGGAAATTATCGCACAATCGCTCTGATCCCACATGCCAGCAAGATTCTACTGAAGATTATTCAAAAGAGACTACAGCCATACCTAGAACAAGAACTACCTGAAGTGCAAGCAGGGTTCAGGAAAGGACGAGGAACGAGAGACATCATTGCGGATGTGAGATGGATCCTTGAAAAGACTAAAGAATACCAAAAGGATATCTATTTGTGCTTTATCGACTATAGCAAGGCTTTTGACTGTGTAAACCATGAGAAACTCTGGGCCACGTTAAGAAGCATGGGTATACCAGAACACCTGATCGTTCTCTTGCGCAATCTGTACATTGATCAAGAAGCAACAGTTCGAACGGAACAAGGAGAAACAGAATGGTTTAAAATAAGCAAAGGTGTAAGACAAGGCTGCATACTTTCCCCCTACCTGTTTAATTTATATGCAGAACAAATCATCAGAGAAGCAGGACTGTATGAAGACCACAGAGGTGTGAAGATTGGTGGAAGACTCATCAACAACCTTCGCTATGCTGATGATACCACATTACTGGCTGAAAGTGAAGATGATCTGAAACATTTGCTTCTCACAATCAAAGAACATAGTCTCAAAATGGGCCTGCACCTTAATGTAAAGAAGACAAAGATCATGACAACTGGCATAATCAACAGGTTCATCGTTGAAGGAGAAGAAATTGAAATCGTGAACAACTTTAACCTACTTGGATCAACTATCAATAAAGAAGCAACAAGCAGTCAAGAAATCAGACGACGCATTGCTCTTGGCAGAATGGCTATGAAAGACCTAGATAAGATTCTCAAGAGCAGAGATGTCTCTCTCCATACAAAGATTCGACTTGTTCAAGCCATGGTATTTTCAATAACATCATATGGATGTGAAAGCTGGACAGTGAAAAAGACAGACAGGAAGAAAATTGATGCCTTTGAATTATGGTGCTGGCGGCGAATACTGTGTATACCATGGACTGCCTGAAGAACAAACCAGTCGGTACTAGAGGAGATCAAACCTAAGCTTTCTTTAGAAGCTCAGATGACAAGACTTCGACTTTCATACTTCGGACACATCATGCGAAGAGAGAGATCATTAGAGAAAGACATCATGCTTGGCAAGATAGAAGGTCAACGCAAAAGAGGAAGGCCAGCAATGAGATGGATCGCTACAATAACAGCAGCTACGGGTACCAGTCTGTCAACAATGAGCCGCCTGACTGAAGACCGAACACAATTTAGGATAGCTATCCAGAGGGTCGCCATGAGTCGACTCCGACTCGACGGCACTTAACAACAACAACAACGAAAGGAAAAAGTAAGACTTACTACAACCCCCAGCAGAATCCCTCTTATTATGTACTGGAGATATGATGGAATAACGAGGAGGGAGCCCTCATAAATGCTACACAACAACTCTCCAATCCCACAAAGTATGTCATCCTGACCTTTGATGCCTGTGATGTGATAAACAGAAATACCTATCACAAGTGTGGATCATGGGAGCAAGCCTACTACTATGATGATAAATATATGTGTCCTGAAGGAGCATACGGATGGGGACAGTGTACTGGAAAGAGTTCCCCAACCGTCTACAGCACATCATCTAAAGATGCTTACTACTGTCCAAAGTGGGAATGCGTGTACTATGCCACCTGGTATGGTGGGCCTACTGGATGAGAGGGAGATAAACACATAGCCAGGCTGGAAAAATTATCATTACCGGAGCCTCGGAAGTGCAAGAAAGTTGCCTACAATCCTTTACAGCTCCTCATACTTAACCCTAGCCAGTGGAAGCAGGGGTTCAGATTTGGATTACGTATAGCAGGAGGAGGCATAGATCCTGGAACTTTTATACATATACAGCTAAATACTAAGACTCATGTATCTGCACCTTATCAAATACATCACTCCTTTTATGAGGCCATGAAGGCAGGATTTGAAGTTCCTCATACCTCCCAAAACTTGTTCATTGAGCTCGCCGGGGCAGTAGCATCTAGTCTCCACATCTCGGACTGCTTCTTCTGTGGAGGAACTAAGATGGGAGACCAATGGCCCTGGGAGGCGCAAGAAGTGAACTATTCCATTCCTTATAATCAGACTGCTTTACATAATACTACTAGTGAGTGGATACTGGCCCACCCTATTGTTGGTAACTTGTGTTTTGCTCACTCTGGACCACAGTTTACCATGGAGGTTGGACAGCTGGTCTGTCTCAATCAGAGGTTCTACAACAGTACCACTAAGAAGACGTCCTGGTGGTCAGGGATCAACACTCCAGAGCCATCCAACCCTTTAGTCCTCTTTCCTAATCTTGCCAGCATCTGGACTAATTTAGCGTTTCATAGTACCTGGCAAGCACCACCTGGACTATACTGGATTTGTGGAACCCGAGCATATGCTAGGCTTCCTCCCCATTGGGGAGGAGCATGTGCATTGGGAACTATACGACCTTCCTTCTTTCTTCTGTCCATTTCCCATGGAGAACAACTGGGTTTTCCCGTGTACAGGAGTCGACAGAAATGAGAGGTCTTGAAAATAGGCCAATGGGACAAGTGGAATGATGAGGAGTGGCCACCTGAGAGAATCATTTCATACTACGGACCTGCTACTTGGACACAAGATGGGACATGGGGATATCGTACTCCTGTATACATGATAAATTGTATTATACGTTTACAAGCTGTTGTTGAAATAATAACTAATGAAACCAGTAAAGCACTAACTCTTTTAGCTAAGCAGAGTACACAAATGCGTACAGCTATTTATCAGAATTGTTTAGCTCTAGATTATTTGTTAGCAGCCGAAGGTGGAGTATGTGGAAAATTGAATTTAACCAACTGTTGTTTGCAGATTGATAATAATGGACAAGTTGTTGAAGATATAGCTACTCAAATGCGAAAACAAACATATGTGCCTGTTCAGACCTGGCATGGCCTGAAGCTTGATGGGTGGTTTGGTTCAGCATTTTCATGGTTAGGTGGTCTAAAGACCCTTGTGTTTATTGTATTATTCATACTACCTGTATGCTTATTGCTCCCATGTTTACTACCCTTTTGCTTACGTATGATAACCTCAGTTATCGATAACACTGTAGAATGGAAGGCAGCTACAAAAGTTTTAGCTATGTGGCAATATTACCCTATATCCCAAGATGATGCTGTTACACAAGTTTAATATGTGATTTAATTCCCACCCTTCTTAACTTGCGGGTGAGAATAATCATAGGGGGGAATGTGCTAGGCTATGGCCTATGATTGTAGCAGGAGATCTATTATCTATTCAAAGTCTGTCCCTCCAACCCTCAGATGAAAACACAGAGACAGACCGGTATGCAAACACATGCTGTTTATTGTGCGCACAGTCTCAGGCAGAGCCGGCACCCTGAACAAAATGATCTGAGAGCGCAAGTGGCGTCACACACTGTCTTATATACAGTAAGTTTTCAAACCCATACTGGCTTCTCATTTGTCTCAGGTATCCCCTCTCCACCAATCAGTAGCCCCTGGGGGGGAGGGGGGTTGTGGGCTATCATATAGCATGCCTAAATGACCTGTCTAAACTGGTATGCTCCAGTCTGCTGGACTCTGGGTGAAAGGGTATGTGTTTAAGTTTTGTTTCACTGTAACTCAGGCTGAGAGGGGAGGGGTTACCCTCACAGCTACCTTCCTGGCTGCCTCACTCCCCCCTTTTTTAGTTGGACCTCAACCGCTAGGGTGGTAGAGGGCAGCAGTACTAGAGGCAGGCCGCAAGGGGGTAAATTGGGTCAGGGCCATGACCGAGGTAGCCATCTTGCGTTCCACCAGGGCATTGAGGGTGGAGGTGATAAAACGGTGGAGGATCGGGATACTGCATGGGCCACCTGTGGCATTTACAGGGACATAGGTATAGGTCACCCTCCCACATATCAAAAACCAGCCTAAGGGGAGATACACTTCAGAGTACGCATATGATACCCTTGTAACAGAATCGCATGATAAGACAGTATTAGACACATTAAACCCTCCCACTTTGGCATTTACAAAAACAAAACAATCAGTAGCATTAAGGGTAGAAATTACCTTCAAAGAGAAAGGAATTTGGTTAAAGGCTGAGGTGGGCTGAGTGATTCCAATACTATAGAAAAAGTTAGAAAAGTACCAGGTTGTTTACAGTCCAGACTAGCAAGTATAGTAAAATACTGCATTTCTTGGTCCCCTAAGTTCATCTTGACCATAGGCTCCTGGGGATCCAACAGAAACTTGGAGCCCGGTCTGGCCTAGTCTTCGTCCGATAGCGAGTGGAAGAACCAACTTTATTAACACAATTAAAACAGCAAACAATAGCCTATGGCCCGACACAGGCCGTGTTTCGTATCCTTCTTCAGGGGCAGGCTTAGTAGACAAATCACACATCCACAATGTACTAAAAGGAACTTGCTCGACCGGGGCGTGCACACGCCAGAAACCTTCACTTTATGAGGTGGATAATCCCACTCTGCAGATATATTCTCAGATCACCAGCATCACATCTGCACGAGAGGAGACACTCCAATGAACAAATTTTACTTTCAATTTTTACTTTCAAGTTTTACTTTCAATTTGTTCATTGGAGTGTCTCCTCTCATGCAGATGTGATGCTGGTGATCTGAGAATATATCTGCAGAGTGGGATTATCCACCTCATAAAGTGAAGGTTTCTGGCGTGTGCGTGCCCCGGTCGAGCAAGTTCCTTTTAGTACATTGTGGATGTGTGATTTGTCTACTAAGCCTGCCCCTGAAGAAGGATATGAAACACGGCCTGTGTCGGGCCATAGGCTATTGTTTGCTGTTTTAATTGTGTTAATAAAGTTGGTTCTTCCACTCGCTATCCACGTTTTTACTGGGTCCTCTATAGCACGTGGTTCGTGCCCCTCGTTGGTACCTAGTCTTCGTCCGAGTCATAATGTTCCACTGCTGCGAGGCCTTCAAGGTCTGGTGGAGGGGGCGGAAAGGTATCATGTGGATATACCATGGGTTGGCCTCGCCCTCGTGTAGTGTGCGCAGGTACCCTTGCGCCCCTCATGGACGGATATTGCCCCCTCCGATTTGGGCACTCTTTCTTCCAATGTCCCTCCTCTTTACAATATGCACACTGATTGGGGCCTAGGGGAAACCTCGGCCCCCTTTGTCCTCGTCCACGTCCACGTCCCCTGCTCCCTTTTTTTCAATGAGACACATTGATCCGAATAGGGACTCCTTCACACATTTCAGCGGTGTGTAGTTCTGAGTTCTTGGGATGGTCTGTTCCATCTGGACTCTGGCCAATTCCTTCTGCTGGACTCTCTGGATTGCAATTGGTGACATGGCTCCAGGCCTCATTCAGAAAAGCAGTACCAATGTTAAGTGAAAAGAATAAATATTCTAGATTAGATTTCACAATGAGACAATGCAATGCGACAAACTTAATTTCATCCATATTTACTAAGATCATATCCTATAAATATTGCTTTATAAACTTTCAATGGTCTACCAGTAACTATATCGTATGGTATCAATTTTGTCTTGCAGTTTGATTAACTTCTTGTCTCTCTATCACTGGAGATTCATTTGCTGATAGGAAATATTCCATTATGCCCTTGACTGATCTTTACATGTTTACAGATCAGACAAGTTGCACACACGTGTTCTACAATTTTGGCAAGTTTTAGAATTATACCAATTTTGTGAGAATTTGTCATCAAATCATCCCCCTTTGCCCATGCATTCCTGGCCAGGACATACAGAGGCAAAAAGGAGGCAAAATAGCATCTGGAAGTACCACATGGCCAGTGTAGGTTTTCCAAATCTCATCAGGGTGCAAGGTGCACCTAGCCTGTTTCCAGGTGTCTATTTCTAACTGTTGAGTAAATGTTGGGGCTTAGATGACTTCCTAAATTGAAGATTCTGGAGACGGCATAGTTGAATAAAGTGCTCATCATTTTTTTTTTCGTTTACATATTCATTAGCCAGATACATCACTTCATATCATTAAATTACCTTCATCAGTTTACTATCCATCAGAGTCCCTCCTCTTAATATCCCACTTCATCCCTCACAACACTCCTTCATCACCTGCATCATTCCACCAACTACATACATAGGTCCTTTTCATAGGTCCTTTCCAGAAGAGCAACAGCCGTAAACCTTCTAACAACCCCAAAGGCATTGACAAAGTGCAACATGACAACCACAAACAGGGCGTTCAGTCTCTATGTCCCCAAATGCTGGAATGCTTTACCCCCTGACATTAGGGCCATTGCCGACCTATATCAGTTCAGGAAGGCACTCAAATACCACCTTTTCCTCCAATACTACCCAACCAGCAATTGAACCTAGATATCCTCTCTGAAGAAATGACCCACTCTAGAAAGGTCCCTTACGTTCGTTATGCGATTGTTACCTAACCTTGTTCCGTGTAAATATCTCATGTGTAAATATCTCATGTATATAGTTCACCCCTGTTATCCAAGTTTGTACTCCTGTTCGATGTAAAACCAGACAGATTGTTGTTATGGTCGTTGTGTTATGATGTAAACCGCGCTGATACCGAATAGCGCGGTATATAAGAAATTGTAATAAATAAATAAATGTTTTTATACCATACTAATGTATCCTTATTTGGCAAGGCTGCTAAGAATATCAAACATTTGTTAAAAACTTAGTATTGGTGTAAACGAATGGTAGGCAGAAAATATAAATTTAGATTCTTCTCAATAAGCATAACAGTGTGAGTAAACAGTGTCCCTTTCCCACTAACTTAATTGATATGGTTCTAAATGGACATATGTGCTCATTCTAAATAGCAACTGTCTAAACAATCTAGGTAAAGTCCTTACAATATAAAACTATTATTTTGCAACATTTTATAACATCAATCCCAATAGAAAGAAGTATGGCTCCTAACATGACAGCCACATATCTCTTATGTATGACTTGAGTCTATCGTATACACTGTTCTCAGTGAGAGTGTTGTTGGACTGATATTGAAATTGCAGTGTCCACAAGGATTTGTGTAAGCTACTCATTAATTATGGTGTCAAAAAGAGATCCTTTTGAGGTGAGATATCTAAGAGGGTACAAGGCATTGGTGGTTGGGCCTTATGGCGATACTTCTTCAGGTTCTTCTTGGCCTGCAAGGCATTTGTGGCTGGGCCTCATGACGATACTTCCTCGGGTTCTTCTTGGCCTACTCTCCCCTGCCTATTCATGTCTCTTCAGAGGCATAAATATACAAGGTTCATGTTCTTCAGGCCTTGTGGGTCCTCGAGGAGTCTTAGAGCAGTCAGAATTCTGGTGGCCCAGATCATCACACTTGAAGCAGCACATTTATTGCCTTTTCCTAGGCTGTGGTCTCACCTTTCTGCCTCTCTCTCTCTCTCTCTCATTCTTTTTCTCAAACCTCTCCTGGATCATTGCTAACAAGCAAGCTTTGGTTTTGTCCAATCAACTCAAGTTAATGTTATTGTTTTATCTGTAAATAATTTTACAAATATTCTCATATTTTCTGGGAACTCAGTTCCGTCTTTATTCTATATGCTTGGGTACAAAGCAATTTCAGATGAGCCCCTGTCCAAAATTTCAGCAAACTTATTAATATTTACTCATCTTGTAATTGCTGTGTGTGTACTGGACCTCTGCATAATGTACTACTACAACAAATGTATTTGGTAACATAAGTGCAAGTGTATAAACTAAAAAAAATTAATATCTCACAGTGCTGCAACATATATCTGTTTTCTCAGGAACTGTACTCCTGAAACTGAAATAAAAACATTCAAAACAAAGTACACTTTTTCTCTGGACACCAACACGTAAAATTCAAATACAGAAAAACAGGTGAATTTATCCTAAAATCCAATATTGTAACAAATAAAACTGTGATGTTACTGTCCTGTTCATCAGTCATCAGCACAGAGCTTAACAAGGCAAAGTAATTACCTTGAATCTTACAGTTCAGGAAACAGGCATTCTCAAATGACATGAAACTGCAAAGAGGTGAATTCAAAATCATGCTTTGTCACATTTTAAATTAAAACCTTATACATGAAACTAGTATCAAACTGATCTGAAATGTTATATTCAACACAGACAGCAAAACAAACAATAGGTCTCTCTTGTGTCCAGATTCCTTCAGGCAAATGCAGATAACTATGTAGCTGAACAATTAACCTATAGTTATAGCTGTTTATGGTTCTGTAAAATATACACAATAACTATGCCCTCTATGAGGTACTTGCCACAATATATAAAATCCCCTTTTAACTTTTAAGTTTGCTTGATAGCATATATAGTCAAAGACAAAGAATAGATGCATAACATACTCATGATAAAGATTAACCAGGATTACCTTCTTATTTACTCAGGATTTAAATCATTTGCAAACTGGCTCAGGATGCCCCATTGTCCTGTCAGGGCTCTTAACCTCTACTTTGAAGGTCAAAGAAAAACAAAAACAGTTTCCTTAATTTCATGCCTTGTTTGTTTGATCTAGTCACTTCAGCATCCAGGGACTATAAAATCTACTGGAGTAGCCAGTAATGAAAGAAAAACAGCATTTACTGCAAACAAACATTTAAACACAAGACAAATCAAAGCTTACAAGTGCTTTATGCCTAACAGCCTATCTGATCAGAATAAATCCACCCCATAAATCTTTGCTAATAGTAATCTGACCAGTCCTTCTCCAGCCTTTGTTTGCTTCCAGCCTTCAGGTGACATATACATAGTACACAATCAAGATGCTGGTCAGACATCTGAGGATGCTCAAGGGAGATACCCCCCATGGTTTTAGAAGCTCAAAAACTCTACAATTAAAATTGATGACAAGAGGATTGTTTGGAGGCTAGGTGAATTGTTCTTTTTGTCTTCTTTAATGGGTTTCCATTTGTTTGCTAGGAGAAAGACTCCTAGGTGAATTGTCCTTTTGTCCTCTTCCCCCTTCTTGGATTTCTCCTTTTTTTAAAAAAAACATTTTCTAAACTGTCCCTCTCCCTGCAGTCAGTAGACCTGATGTTTTTCACTGTTTCAGGTGGCCACGCTCGCACTAAGGTGGGCCACTCCTGCTCACACAGTACAACTAGTCTGGGGGCAGTGAGCCTAACTCCATAGTCACCCCCAAAGGCAGTTTTAAAATGGCTTAGCATGCATTTCAGCGGAGTCCTATTCTTGGATCCACTAGACCCCATACTGTAATTATTCTCCTAATTTGTATACAACACTTGTGTTTATAACACAGAACGAGACAGCAGAGGGGAGACAACAGGCAGTGACACAGGCAGACACACATATATATATATATATATACCCTCCCAGACTCCCGTTTCCCGAATCCAGACACCAGGACAGGCGGTGGTTTCAGAACCCAAAATCTCAGACTACGGTTCTTACTCGGACCCCCCGTAGGGGGTGGCCAATCCCATACCAGACTTTTCAACGCATTTCAGAAAACCAGACTTTTCAAACCGTTTCAGAAAATTGAGAGAGTGAGTACTCACCGTCCTGAAGAGTTTGGATGCCAGTCTATCAAGCCGGATTTGTGTACCCAGGGAGTCGGCCGTCCAGGACCGAGTGCACAGGATACGCCGAGGGATCCCTCCGGAACAAAGGGTCCAGTGGCGCTGGAGACCGTCGACGACCAGGAGGTCGGTCCCGGATTGGGCGAGTCCTGGTTGCACAAACCGCGATGCCTTCACCTGGGGGTGCGAGGAGACAGACGGAGGTTTCCTGGCCAATGCACCAGGAAATGTAGCAGGAGATCTATTATCTATTCGAAGTCTGTCCCTCCAACCCTCAGATGAAAACACAGAGACAGACCGGTATGCAAACACATGCTGTTTATTGTGCGCACAGTCTCAGGCAGAGCCGGCACCCTGAACAAAACGATCTGAGAGCGCAAGTGGCGTCACACACTGTCTTATATACAGTAAGTTTTCAAACCCATACTAGCTTCTCATTTGTCTCAGGTATCCCCTCTCCACCAATCAGTAGCCCCTGGGGGGGGGGGGGGGTTGTGGGCTATCATATAGCATGCCTAAATGACCTGTCTAAACTGGTATGCTCCGGTCTGCTGGACTCTGGGCGAAAGGGTATGTGTTTAAGTTTTGTTTCACTGTAACTCAGGCTGAGAGGGGAGGGGTTACCCTCACAGCTACCTTCCTGGCTGCCTCAATATAGCCTGCAAATATGAGAGGCCTGTAAGTTAGGCCCTGATTCCAACCCCCATCTTAGTAAAGAACCAAAAATCTGTGAAAGATTGAGAAAACTGCTTTAAACTGCTTAATAAGAAGTTTTACATGAATTCATAAATCCTTTATTATTCTCTTGTGTTCTGAGGATAGAAGTGTTTCAATACTTGCATTCCTAGAGCTAGAAACGACCTTGCAGTAGAATTGTATCCATACCTAGAAACTGTGCCATTGTTAGAACAATCCTAGAGGAGGGAGCTGGGTGCTAGGCCCAGGAGGGATCTCCAATTGGACAAATGCAGGGGGCGTTGGGGCCAATAGAAAGTCTGCATGTATCAAACTGAAAAGAAATGTATAAAATGAATATGCTTCTGTAAGAATTTTGCTCAGTCCCTTTTTGAAGCTTGACTGTCTGGGCCTTGTGCACAATAAATTGGCTTGGATCCTGCAATTAACTCCTGGATTTATTCATTGTCTGCACTTCACTGCTACACTCAGCATTATTTGATAGTGCTGGGGTAGAGCATTGGCCGTCCCTGTAGTTTTCTAGATAGTGACAATATTCGGTCCATATTCCAGATAACAAAAAGGCTGATGAAGTTACCAAAAAATCTGTCCAGACAGTGCACTGAATATCATCGCTACCCAGACAGCTCCAGTACTGATCACACTATACTGTACATAGATTCACGCCGGTCACTATTTGAATAGTAGATCCAAATATGTGTATTTTTTATCCACCATGACTGGTGTTAAAAAGCATTGGCCATGGCAGTTCAATATTGAGCCCTTCACTTCTTCCTAATTTCCTGTTGAAGGATCGTTACTTCCTTATCTGAGATTTCAATGTTAGTTCAATGTCCAGCTTTACTCCTAAGTAGCAAACCTCAGTCTGAATTGGAATTAAACAATTGTTTAGAGATACAAACTCCAGTACTGAATCCAAGGGTGTCGGGCTAACAGTTAGTGTCTCAGCCTTTTCCAAACTGAGCATAAGGCATTTCTCTGACAACTAAGTCTGAAACATCAGTGCACAGTCAGAAATGATCTTAATTTGCTCAGCTACACTGACTTGTCTAGAGATAAAAATCTTAATATCACCTGCATAAATTGAATAACATGCATCATGATTTCTAATGACGACATAAAGAGGCATGTTTACTAAGGCACGGAAAGAGTTTGCACCTCCCAAACAGCATGTGCAAAAATACTGGCACAGTAGGTGCAAACCCTGTGCAGTAAATGCATGGTAAGTGACCTGCATCTGCCAAAGCACAGTGAAAACAGCGCATGGGCCGCATTCCTCTGCCTCAGCAAGTAGCATGCGAGGGCCAATGCAACCTGAAAGGCAGAGAATGTGACCCTGTAGAAGCACCACTGTCAAGGGACAAGTGGCTTCTGCCACAAAGCCCCCCCCCCCATACCGATCCAATCCTCCCTGACCAAGCAAACCTTTCTGATCAAAGCCTCTCCCTAATCAGGCCCCCAATCAAAGAACGACCTCCCTATTGATCAAGGCCCCCTCAATGAGAACATAAGGTATGCCATACTTGGTCAGACCAAGGGTCCATCAAGCCCAATATCTGGTTTCACTGGTCTACAATTTGTGAAAGGTTGTCTGCTTCAGAGACAAATCTCCTTCCTTTTCAAACAGCCTTCCACACGATAGCTTGGATCATCCAAGGCACCTCCAGACATGGCCACATCACCCCTATTGTCAAACACCTTCACTGGCTCCCACTGCAGAGCAGAATACAATACAAAACTCTCCTTATGATATTCAAAATCCTCAGCCACCAATCATGCCCCTACCTTCAAACCCTCATTGCCCCACTGCAGATAAGCAGACCATGAAGCTCATCTACAGTGAACACTCTAGCCATCCCCCAAGCAATAACAAAAAGCAGCCAACAAGCATCCACCAGGTCCTTCAAGCTCTATGCTCCCACATCCTGGAACTCCCTCCCTGACTCCTTAAGAAATACCCAAGACCTCCACACCTTCCGGAAACTCCTCAAAACCAACCTGTTCACGCTTCATTTCTGACCCACCTCCACTTAGCCCCCCCAAATACTTCCTCCTCTATGAAGAACATACTGAGGCCAATTCCATTCTGGGTACGTCTGGCCCATCCAGACATTCAGAATCCAGACAGGCTAGATTTGCACCTGATTCTAATACCGCAGGGGCTAGTGTCCCCGTTGGATCAGAATCTGGTGCAACCAGCCTGGATGGGCAGGTCGTGCCACGATTCTGAGCCTCTGTGCATCCAGCCCCCTCCCCGCACAACTTGCCCGAGGCACCTGCATGGCTCCTAGCGCCATGGCGTCCCATCGCCATGGCACCGGGACACCATGCAGAGGCCCCAAAGCGCCACCGGCAATATACCTGGCATTCCCTGCCACCCAGTCCCCGGAGGGGCCTTCAGACACTGTCTTCGGGAGGGAAGTCCACCGGTGCAGGTCGCTGCCCTTGGGGAGACTTATTCCGCTTCCGCGGTGGAATAAGTCCCCCATCTAGCCCAGCAACCCCAGACATACAGGGCCTTCACCGGAATAGGCCTTGTATGTCTGGGTTTGGAATCATGCTTCCAGACTGTCCTCACTCCTCCTTTGGCCCACCCCCTCCTGCCCTCATATAGAGCTCCCTGCGCATCTCAGCAGTATGTGTGGGGAGCTCTGCACTCCGAATTGGGTCTAGGGGAAAAGTGTGGGCTGGGCATCCATGTCGGACATCCAGGCCCCATTATTCGGGATCAGCATGACCCGCACTGTATATAAGTATAGGCCGCAAGCCCCTGCTTAAACTTATGACAAGCTTCTGTTCTTTAATCCTTATTGTATAAAGTTATTGTTCCATGTAGATGCTATTTAACCTGTTCAAAGTTCTATGTACTATACTTTGACCTCCACGAAAAGCGGTGTAAAGGTTCAGCCAAATAATAATAATCTGCCAATTCTTATAGATTTTGATATGCTGAATTCAAAAATGACAATTAAAACTGCTGATTGGCTACTGTTTCCAAGATAGCTAAGCTTTTCCATTTCATGAGTATATATAGCATGTTGGTAGTAGAGTCTTAATCACAAATTATAAACCCAAGTCTTTTCATATTTTTATGGTTGCCATATACTGTATATGACCTTGATAACATTTCACCTGTTGTTTTTGTTTAAAAGTTTAAAAATCAACGAAAAAGTTATTTAAATACAATTTATTAAAAAGGTTAGTATGAAACAGAAAGCAAGAAACTACTCTGTATGCATTAGTATTCATTTCAGACCTTATACAGTGTCTACTCGGCGTTTCTTGGCTTGTCTCTTGTATTTGTTAAATGAAGCATCTCTTGTCACTGTCCAGCAATAGTCTGCAAGCATTGATGAGCTCCATCTGCCTTGATATCTTTTCTCCATCACTGCAGTGTCCTAATGAAATTGCTCACCATGCTCGTCGCTCACTGTTCCGCTGTTTGGTGGGGAAAAAAGCAAGATGAGAGTGCAAAAAATGTATTTTCAGTGACATGTTGCAGCCAAGACTTTTGTATGCATTGAGGAGTTTTTCCATCAAACTCCCTGTGGTTGTCTTCCTTGTTGTTTTTGAGAAAATTTGTTGCCACTAACTGGAAGATTTTCCATGCCGTCCTTTCTTTGCCTCATAGCACATGGTTAAAGGCATCATCTTGAAGAAGTTCATGAATCTAAGGACCAACAAAGACACCTTCCTTTATCTTGGCTTCACTTAGAGGTATGTTTACTAAACAGCAGTAGGGACTTCCGTGCGATATGAGAGCCGCGGCTCCATTGAATTCAATGGGGCCGTGGCTCAAATATTGCACGGAAGCCGCTACCGCTGTTTAAAAGACATACCCCTTAGTCTTGGAAATTTCCCACTGAGATACTGAGAGCTGATTTTGTTTTGTCCATGGACATGACAAAACGTTTCAGTAGATCCAGCGTAATATGTAAGGGGGGTAACAAAATCTTCCTTAATTCAACAAGTGGTGGATGCTGCACACTTTTCTTTCGAAGCTCCAATGACTGTCAGAGTGGCCAATCTCTCTTGATGCAGTGAGAATCTTTCACAAGACTATCCCATTCACAGAGAAAGCAGCAGTATTTTGTGTATCCAGTCTGCAGACTAAGCAATAGAGCAGTGACTTTCAAATCACCACAGAGCTGCCACTAATGTTGGCCATAGTTTATGCATCTGAACAGCTGTTTTACATTGGCATAGGTTTCCTTTATATGGACTGTGATCAACATGGAATTGATAGCAAAACATTGCCATTATGCAGCAAAACAGCTTTAAGTCTCATCTTTGATGAATCAATAAACAGTCTCCACTCAACTGGATAATGAATAATTTTGAGGGCTGGTGTTAGACCATCAATGTTGTTGCAGGCTACAAGATCACCTTCCACGAAGAACAATGTAACAAGATCCTTTTGACGTTCTTGGAACATGGAAACCCTAATATCACCTGACAGGAGATTCCACTGCTGTAGTCTGGATCCCAGTAGTGCTGCCTTACTCTTAGGTAGTTCCAAATCCCTAACAAGGTCATTCAGTTCACCTTGTGTTATGAGCTGTGGTTTAGAGGATGGGAGAAAATATGGGTCATGTGACATTGATGATTCAGAACCAGAAGTTTCCAAACATTCCATTACTGTACAGCCAGTACTCCATGGAGAAGACTGCCGGTCCCTGATGCTCCAGAATCATTCTCACTTAATCAGACAAGGAAGAGGAAGGGTACGATACTGCACAGACCACTTTTTCTCCTTTGATAAACCTTTCCCAACAGGAGGCACCATGCAAATGTAACAATTGCTGATATGATCTGTCGGCTTTCTCCAAATCATTGGCACTGCAAAAGACATGGATTTTCTTTTTCTATTCAACCACTGGTGAAGATTTGTTGCACAAGTGTTGCAACATACATGTGGAGCCCAGCCCTTGTCCTGGTCTCCAATTTTGCAGCCAAAGTAAAGGTGGTATGCTTTCTTAATCAAAGTGGTTATACTGTGTTTTTGTGATGCAGAAGTCACTTCACCACAATTGTAACAGAGGTGATCTGCATTGTCAATCAATTATGAGGCATCTCTCACTTTGGCTAAATGGAAAAAAAAATCAAACTCTGGGAAGACTTGTCTACAGCCAAAATATTACTGACACGTCATGGTCATTAAAAAAATGTTGCATGATTTGTTCTGCAGAGTGATGAAATTAAGCTGAGTTAGGATTGTATAATCTATGACTTCTAGGAATAACATGATGCAATTCATATCATGTATGACACAAGAACACCTTCAAATTGCATCATTCATTAAAGGCCCGATTCCTTTCCGGATGTACAAGCCCTTTGGACGCCCAGTCTGAACTGGACATACAGAGGGTGTTGCGATTCTGATCCCGTGGGGCATGTCCAGCCCCGTGGGATCAGAATTGCGATCAGGCCTGTACGTGCAATACAGCCCGGTCTGCACATACAGGCCTTGCCCTACTAACTCAGTCTGGTCTTTATAATGTAGCCGTGGTGCCATGGCGTCCGGTTGCCATGGCACCACGGCTCCATTGTAAAGCCGTGATCCCGGCTGCTGGCTCCTGCACTGCATTCCCTACAGCCCAACCCCTGATCCCGCCTCCCAAGGCCAGGTTCGGGCTGCGGGGAATGCTCACTGCCCCCTCCTGCTGCTTTCTGACTCCAGGCCTGTTGACCCCTGGTGACTAGGGAAGTTATTCCACCTCAAAGGTAGTATAACTTTCCTGTGTAGGTCGCCGGACTCGAATGTCAGAGTTGACATTAGAATCGGCCCTGTATGTCCAGGGCCACCAACCGCCCACCGCCTGTCCTAACTCTGCCCCTTCCCCACCCCTATCTAACTTCCCCGTACAACTGGTGGAGAAGTTAGTTGCCAGCAGGAAGAGACACAAATAGAGGGGATGGAAGTCCCATTGGGACATCCATCTCTGCTATTTGCGGGTTGGAATGACCCCATCATTTTTTTTGTCTGAAAAACAAAAACATAGATTTAACACAAATCCAGGCCAGCGGCCCTTTAAAAGCAGCGTGCTCCATCAGAGGAGCAGAGCATGCCGCTGGAGTGATCAAAGGGCAGCGGCTCTTTAAAAGCGGCGTGCTCCATCAGAGGAGCAAAGCACGCCGCCGGAGTGATCAAAGGGCAGCGGCCCTTTAAAAGTGGCGTGCTCCATCGGGCATGCCCGTGCCTGGCAGGCCTGCGCCGGAGGGCCTCACCAGAGGGCCCTTTGGCATGGCCCTTAGGTGCGGGCCCGGAAGCGCTCTGGTGTGAACCGTGAACCCTGCTCCCCCTAATCATCACAGCTGCCTGGAGCCAGCCCTGGATCCGGGTAGGCACGATCGCTCCTCCACACTTCTCCTCCACCATCTCGCCAACACCTCCTTCCTTCAAGCAACTTTCCTTGACTTGCTGCCCACTGCTGACATTGACCTTCCTTCCATTACCTGCCTCTACTTGCTAGCCATTGTCTGCTTAGTACTGTTACCTACTGCCTGCCTAGAGCTGCTAACCATTGTTTGAACTGAACCGCTACCCACTGTTTGCCTAGACCTGTTGCCCACTGCCTGCACTGAACTGCTACCCAATACTTGCACAGAACTACTGCTCACTGCCTGCACCCTAGCAGAATTACTACCCAGTACTACTCTGAACTGCTACCCATTGCTGCGCAGATCTGCTACCCAGTCTTGCCTAGACCTGCTACTCAGTGTTGTCTAGACCTGCTGCCCAATGTTGCGTAGAACTGCTTCCCAATGTTGCACAGTACTGATATCCATTGTTGCTTACAACTGCTACCCATTATTTCGTAGAACTGCTCCCAGTATTGCACAGAACTGCTACCTATTGTTGCTTAGAACTGCCACCCATTATTGCCTAGACCTGCTACCCAGTGTTGCGTAGAACTGCTTTCCAGTGTTGCACAGTACTGCTACCCATTGTTGCTTAAAACTGCTACCCATTGTTACGCAGAACTGCTTCCCAGTGTTGCTTAGAACTGCTATCTATTGTTGCGTAGAATTGCTACCCATTATTGTCTAGAACTGCTACCCAGTGTTGCTTAGGACTGCTACCTATTGTTGCTTAGAACTGCTACCTATTGTTGCATAGAACTGCTACCATTGTTGCTTAGAACTGCTACCCATTGTTTGCTCAGACCTTGCTGCACACCCCCATGGCCGCACATCTCATTGTCCTTCTCTCCCTCATCCTCCCCAACTGCCTCCCCTCCTATCAACACCCTCCCTCCTCTTCCCCTACCCTCCTCACTTCTCCCTCCACTCTTTCGCCTCACCTAGCATCTACCTTCCTCACTTCTCCCTCCACTCTCCCCCCTAGCCTAGCATCTGCTTTCGAGCCTCTCCACACTATCCCCCACACTTACCCAGCCCCCTCTCCACCTTCCTCACTTCTCCCTCCATTCTGCCCCCTACCCTAGCACCGGCTCTTGAGCTTCTCCACACCATCCCCCACATTCAACCTGCCCCCTCTCTTTAAGGCAACCCCACCCTCTCTTCCGCCGTACTATCTCCACTTTACCTCGCTCTCTAATACTCATTCTCCTTCTCTCATCAGGAAATATCAACCCTAACACTGGTCCCCCCCCCCCCACGATTTCTCTCCAACTCTAAAGATAGTTCCTCACGTACCCTATCTAATCTCATCCACATCCCACTCCTCCCTCCTTCCACCCCCTCCCAGTCATCCCACAATCACTCACCCATAAACATCAGCTCCAACCCTACCCCCAAAAATAATCCCTCACATAACCTACACGGCACCATCAAATTATCCCTCATCCCCCCCCCACCATATCCCTCTCGGGGAGCACATACACCCAAACATACCCACCCTCACCCTTCTCCATCCAAAGCTCGCTACTACCCTAAAAATAGACCCCCGCGCTATTCTAATAAGAAATCCACACATAACTTATACAACCTTATTCATATCCCTCTCCTCCCCCCCCCCTCCGCTCTCCCGTTTACTTGCACCCTATGGAACGCATGCTCAGTCATTAAAAGAACCTCTTTTATTCACGATCTTTTCATCTCTAATGCCCTACACCTCCTTGCCCTGACCGAGACCTGGCTCCCCCCAGACGACACCGCATCCCTTGCCTCTCTCTGCTATGGGGGCTACCAATTCACCCATACACCTCGATCTACTGGTCGCGGTGGTGGTGGTGTTGGCCTCCTACTCTCTCCTTCTTGCCAATTCCAACCCCTCCTGCCACCCAAATCACACTCCCCCCTCTCCTTCGAAGTCCACTCCATTCGCCTCCTCATACCACTTCCCCTCCGAATAGTGGTTATTTATCGCCCACCCAACTACTCCAAATCAACCTTCCTCTCCGACTTCGACACCTGGCTCTCTGCCTTTATGGATCCCTCCTCCCCCACTCTGACTTCAAACACGCTGTTGTCACACCCCTCCTCAAGAAACCCTCACTTGATCCCACATGCCCTTCCAACTATCGACCCATCTCCCACCTTCCATTCATATCCAAACTATTAGAATGAGCAGTCCACCGTCGCTGCCTTGACTTCCTCACCTCCCAGGCCCTCCTGGACCCGCTTCAATCCAGCTTCTGTCCCCTACATTCCACTGAAACGGCACTCACTAAAGTCACAAAACGACCTGTTCCTGGCTAAATCCAAAGGCCTCTACTCTATCCTCATCCTTCTTGACCTTTCTGCTGCCTTTGACACCGTGGAGCATGACCTTCTCCTCATCACCGTCTCCTCACTTGGCTTCAAGGATTCCATACTATCCTGGTTCTCCTCCTACCTCTCCCATTGCTCATTCAGTGTATGCTCTGGTGGCTCCTCCTGCTCCCCTACCCCACTCCATGTAGGAGTACCCCAGGGATCTGTCTTGGGCCCCCTCCTCTTCTCTCTCTATACCCAATGCCTTGGCATGCTCATCTCCTCCCATGGCTTTCAATACCATCTCTATGCCGATGACTCCCAAATCTACCTCTCTACACCTGATATTTCCCCGGCAACTCAGTCCAAGATCTCTGCCTGTCTTTCGGACATCGCTGCCTGGATGTCTCATCACTGATTAAAATTGAACATGGCCAAGACTGAACTCCTTGTCTTTCCACCTAACTCCTCCCCCCCACTTCCCCCTCTTCGCAATCCATGTGGATGGATCTACTATCCTTCCTGTTCCCTCAGCCTGCAATCTGGGGGTTATCTTTGACACCTCTCTCTCCTTTTCTGCTCATATCCAGCTTGTAGCTAAGACCTGCTGCTTCTTTCTCTACAACATCAGCAAAATCCGCCCCTTCCTCTCTAAACACACTATCAAAATGTTTATCCACTCCTTAATCTCCTCTCGCCTTGATTACTGCAACCTACTTTTATTTATTTATTTATTTACATTCTCTTATATACCGCGCTATTCTGCATCAGTGCGGTTTACATTGAACAAACTGAAATTACATTGAACAGGGTATTATAACTTGGAGAGAACTATTTTACAGGGAACATGGGCAATGGAGGGTTAAGTGGCTTGCCCAAGACCACAAGGAGCACCTGTGGGACTAGAAACCCCAGTCCTTCTGGCCCAAGGTTGCTGTCCTCTAGTGGGATTTGAACCCCCGACCTTCCGGCCTGAAGTACCTTGCCCCAACCACTAGGCTACTCCTCCACTTCTTGCTGGTCTTCCCGCTAGCCACCTCCTTCCCCTCCAATCTATACAAAATCACGCCACTCGACTAATCTTCTGCCAACCTCGCCATACCCACATTACTCCTCTTCTCAGGTCACTTCACTGGCTCCCTGTCCAATCCCGCATCCAATTCAAGCTACTCCTGCTAACCTATAAGTGCATCCACTCTATGGCCCCTAACTATCTCTTATCTCTTATCTCTCCCTACATCCCCTCTTGAAATCTGTGCTCCACTAACAAATTACTTCTATCAATGCCTTTCACATGCACTGCGAACTCACCCTGCTGCACCTTACGCCTGGAACAGTCTACCTGTGCCTGTGCACCTGGCATCCTCCTTGGTCCTCTTCAAATCCAAATTGAAGACCCACCTCTTCACTGTTGCATTCAGATCCTGACTCCTTCCTCATCTTACCCTAACCCCCGTCATCATTTATGACCAAACTACTGACCAAACCGTACCTTGCACAGAACTGACCAATGCTCTACCTTGCGCAGAACTGATTAATACTCTATACTGTTCTAACTTATGTTTTGTTCTAACTAGATTGTAAGCTCCGATGAGCTTGACTCTGACAGGCAGGGACTGTCTCTTGTATTCTGGCTACCTCTTGTAGGTCAGCTGTGCAGCGCTGCGTGTGTGGCGCTTTACAAGTGCTGAATAGTAGTAGAATAGTAAGATGCCCATGTATTTTAGTAATTTATGTTTTAAATTGAGATTCCTTCCCATTATAACTTGCATATCCTTAGCACCTCCGAAGTCAAGGTCGTATATACTGACCCAGTAGTGCAAATTGAAAACTGGAGCGAATAAACAATTTTAAGCATCATTTTCATTCTCAGCGACCCAGACTTAGTAAAGCGTGACTGAATTTATTTTAGAAACATTTTGGCTGTAGAACAGCAACAGTGGTCAACCCAGGTCATTATCTGTCAGGTTTAAAAAAGGTAGATAGATTACATGTTGCCTTTCCCAGGGGTAAGAATTGGATTTCCTTGATCCTCTTTAATAATGGTTTATGGACTTTTTTTCCAAGAACTCATCCAAACCTCTATTAAACCCAGCTACACTAACAGCTTCTACAACATCCTCAGGTAACAAATTCCAGAGTTTGATTATGTGTTGAGTAAAAAAATATTTTCTCTGATTAGTCTTAAATGTGCTACATTGTAGCTTCACTGCATGTCCCCTAGTCTTTCTACTTTTTGGGGTAAACAACTGATCTATGTTAACCCATTCCACTCCATTCATTCATTCATTTTATAGACCTCTATCATATGTCCCCTCAGCCATCTCTTTTCCATGTTGAAGAACCCTAATTTTTTTAAGCCTTTCTTCATAGGGATATCCTTCCATCCCCTTTACCATTTTGGTTGCTTTTCTCTGTACCTTGCCTTTTAAGACCCTCCTGCATATCCCCTTGCTGATCAACCTCTCTACCCTTCAGTACCACCCTCCCCCCCCCTAGACAGCATTTATTTTATTATTTATTTATTTACTTTTCTTATATACCGCGCTATTAAAATCAGTGTGGTTTACAATTGAACAAAACATACTGCAATGTCACATGACAGTTGAGTTTACAAGGACAAGATAACTTGGAGGTAACAAGGGCAACTATTGAACAAGGACAAGATGACTTGGAGGTAACTGGGGTAACTATTTACAGAGTAACTATTCACATAGTATAAATTTGTACATGGAGTTATACTAACTGCTTATTTACATAATATAGGTCGGTTTTCAACAATTTTATAAGAGGCTTAATCAGTAAAATGTGGGGTCAATACCAACGTTAAACAGGAGATGGGACATAGTGGTAGAGCTAATCGTTCTCTTTATGGTGTTGGTGTGTGGGTGGTGGGGTGGGGTAGGGTGTGAAGATGGGTGGTTGTTTTCTGGGGTTGGGTTCTGGGTAATGGATTAGGAAGAGGTGGTGTTTGAGGGCTTTTCTAAATGACGATAGGTCTGGGATGGCACAAAGCTCAGTAGGGAGGGCATTCCAGGCCATGGGTGCAAATATGGAGAAGGCCCTGTTGGCGGTAGCCTTTGTGCACTTTGTTAGTATCTTGGGGATCTCAAGAGTGTTTGCTTGGTTAGATCTCCTGATCCTGTTGATCGGCCGGCTTTGAATGAGTTTGCTGATGGGCGTATGGGTCTGGTTCCTTAGGGCTTTGAATGTCAGCACTAGGGACTTGTACTGGATTCTAGCCTGAAGCGGAAGCCAGTGGAGGTCCATCATGACTGAAGTTATATGTTCAGCTCTCGATGTACCTGTAAGTACCCTTGCTGCAGCATTCATTGCAAGGCAGAGAGGTCCTAGCGTTGACTGAGGGAGGCCATGGAGAACGATATTTGCGAAGTCCAGATGTGGGAGCACCAAGGCTTGGAAGATTGTTCGGTAGTCGTTAAAGTCCAGTAGGGGGCGCAGGTGACGTAGTATCCGGACCTTGTGGTAAATTGCTTTCGTGGTGTTCTTCACGTGTGTAGACATGTCGAGCCGTTGGTCGAGCGTGATGCCTAGATAGCGGATTGTTGATTTTGCTATCAACTCAACATTGTTTACTTGTAGTGTGGAGGGTGGGGTGAACTTCTGGTTCTTGGTAAGGAATAAGACATCCGTTTTGCTATGGTTGATCCTTAGGTTCTGTGCTGTAAGCCATTCTGCTACAGCTTTGAAACAACTCGATATTGGTGAAAAGTCTGGTTGATTGATCAGGAATAGTGAGTAGATTAGGACGTCATCTGCATAGACTAGGCACTGGATGTTGAAGGAGCGGATTAAGGCACAAATTGGTTGCATATAGATGTTGAACATTAATGCAGATAGAGACGAACCCTGAGGTACACCTTGATTGAGCGGGAATGGATCAGAGGTCGTGAGGCCTGTTCTGACTTGTTGCCACCTGTTAGTCAGGTAGGACTTGCACCATGTTATAGCTGAGCCTTGTATTCCTTTCTCTACGAGGCGTTTCGTGGTTGACTGAATCAAAGGCTGCAGCAATATCCATGAAGATGAGGACAAATCCCTGGCGGGTGTTATCTAGTCCTGTAACCAGATCATTGAAGTGAGTTGTGAGGATGGTGTCGACACCATGTGTTTCTCTGAAGCCATGTTGAGATGGATCCAGTGGAGCTGCATTGTCAATATGTTGTTGGATCTGTCGTTGGACTACCTTTTCGATGATTTTGGCGAGCAGGGGGATGCTTGATATTGGACGAAAGGATTCCACTTTGGAGGGATCGAGTTTGTTGTTCTTTAACAGTGAGCGGATTGAGGTAAATTTCAGGCTCTGTGGGAAGGATCCTGTGGAGAGGGATTGGTTCGTGATTCGGCTTATAGCAGGACTGAGCTCTTGGCGCAATTCTTTGACCCAGCTGGCTGGACATGGGTCATTAGGGGCGGTGGTAAGATTAATGGATGTGATAATATCTTGTATCTCTTTGTTGGATACCTCCTAGAATTTGAGTAGAGGGGTTTTACATGGAGTAGAGGGGATTGTGCAGGTTGTCGTCTTGTTGGCTTGGATCATCTTTGATTGTAAGTAGATGGCGTAATCTTGTGGGTGAGGCATAGTTGTTTGAGCGGGAGCTGGGTCACCTGTTAGGGACTTCACTATGCTGAACAGGTCGTGGTGTTTGTTCAGCGATCGCTTTAGTATATCTGCATGGTATTGTTTTCTTTTTTCCATCGTCATCGCTCGATGTATTTGTAGATACGAGGTGTATGTACGTAGGGATTCAGGGGACCGGGCATGATGCCAGTGTCTCTCGAGCTTGCGTAGGTGAAGGAGCGATGCTCTAAGGTCATCGGTGTACCATGATGCATGTTCTCGCTTCTTGAGGTTTTTTCTTGTGGTTGGAAGGGAGGCAGCAGATTTTAGGGCGTGGTCCCAGTTGGAAACTAGTTCATCTGGGTCAGATGGTGTGGTGATGAGGCGAGGTAAGATTTCCTCAAGGGCTTTATCCTTAACAAGAGGCCTAAAATGTGTAGACAGGGAGCTCGGAGGGGCTTGTGCCTTGTTAGCGCTGCTGGTCTGATGGATGGCGGGTATCTGAAACATGATAAGATCATGGTCAGACCAGGGTACTGGGGTTATTGATGTGGCAAGGTGGTGGGATATGTTTGTTGCCGTCTGTGGGGCGAAGATTAGGTCGAGTATGCTTCTCTTGATGTGGGTGGGTGACTCAACAATTTGTTTGTATCCCAGATCTTTCATAGCTTCAATGAAGGCTGCTGCATGTGCAGTTTGTAGGGAAGGCAGATTAAAGTCTCCCATTATCCAGCTTGGGTTATTGGAGTTGCAAGCAAGGTTGATTATTGTTGGTAACTCGTCTGGTGAGGGTGTCGGAGCTTGGTACAAAAGGTTGATTGAGCAGAGTTCGTTTGTTATAGTAATCATGTCAAGGTGAGTGGTGCTGGATGCGTTGCTTGTTTTGAACTGGAGATTAGATCTGGTAATGATGAGTGTACCTCCTCCCTTTTGGTTGGACCTGTGACAGGTGTGGATGGTGAAGCCTGGTGGTGACATCTGGTGGATGAGAGCATTGTCGCAATCTGATAGCCAAGTTTCGGTTATCTCCAAGTTATAATGCCCTGTTCAATGTAACTTCAGTTTGTTCAATGTAAACCGCACTGATGCAGAATAGCGCGGTATATAAGAGAATGTAAATAAAAATAAATTAGGATATCAAGATCGTGTTGGGATATCAGGTCGTGGACCACTGGCCATTTTGAGCATATGGATCTTGCATTTATAAGTGCACATCTGATCGGGTGTTGGGAGTTGTTTTTCTCACTGTGGTCCTTTTTGAGGTTCTGCAATGGGATGTATAGTAGATGGGGGTGGGTTGTGGTGGGTCTTGTTGTGGGGTGGCGGGGGGGTTTCCGACCATTTTCTTCCCGTGTTACGGAGAATTGGGAAGTAGTTGGTGCCAGGGTTAAAGGCGTGCAGGAGGTTGGGGTAGCAGGAGGTAAGGAGGAGTAGGGTTAAGGTCAGGGTTGAGTGCATTTTTGGTGCCTTGAGTGGGGGGGACTTATGTGGCCTCAAGGTAGGTAGATTTAGGATAGTATTACGGGAACAAGGCCTAATTGTCCTGGTAGGTCTGCGTTACCAGGGAGTAGGTAGTAGCGACAACAGAGTATCTATGATGTGGCTGTGTACTATGGGTTACAAGGTATAAAATGTATCTGACACTGTAAACATTTGTGTAGTGGCGTCTTTAGTTAAGGTAGTGCAGTATAGGGAGCAGTAATTGTATCAGCAGTGGTGGTAACCAAATAGCGTTGTCTGAATATAAGGATAGGCAATCAAACTAACAATGGAACATTAGTGTAACAGCATTTTTTGGTTAAAGTAGCACATTAGTGTAACAGCATTTTTTGGTTAAAGTAACACAGTAAGCAGTATCAGGTAAGACAACGGTATCCAAGTGGGTAAGACTGAATAGTATCAGTCAGTTAGAACCTTAAACATTAAACACAGGGTTGATGTAAGTTAGCGAACCTGGTTGCAGCAGGAGGGTTGCTCGGTGGTGTTGGTTCAAGGGGAAGGCTTGGTAGATAGGCAGTCTGTTTTGTTGCCGGGAGCGTGGTTCTTCTTCGATGTTTAGTAGAGGTGCAGCAACTAGTGGAGAGCGAGCTCAGCACAGGGGGAGCTCAAGCTGACGGTCTGTCGTAGGCAGTGATTTCTTTGGAGCATTGCTTAGAAGTGTGGGTGCCTCACTGTGGGCCACTGCCTAAGGGCCAAGCCAAAGGGCCCTCAGGCGCGGGCCCGTCAGGCGCGGGCCTGCCTGTCGGCAGCCATTTAAATGTTCTTGTTGTTCCCTCCCACAGCCCCGATTGGGCTGGAGGCCAGAGCGTGGTTGGTGGATGGCCCGTTCTGTAGCTTGACCCCGATCGGGGGAGAAGAAGATGGCTGGAGGTGGAAAAGGACTGATCTCACCGGCGGCAGCCATTTAAATGTTCTTGTTGTTCCCTCCCACAGCCCCAATTGGGCTGGAGGCCAGAGCGTGGTTGGTGGACGGCCTGCTCTGTAGCTCGACCCCGATCGGGGGAGAAGAAGATGGCTGGAGGTGGAAAAGGGCTGATCTCGCCGACGGCAGCCGTTTAAATGTTCTTGTTGTTCCCTCCCACAGCCCCGATTGGGCTGGAGGCCAGAGTGTGGTTGGTGGACGGCCCGCTCTGTAGCTCGACCCTGATCGGGGGAGAAGAAGATGGCTGGAGGTGGAAAAGCATTCCAAAAAGACCACTCATGACCAACATGATCAGACCTCCCTCTCCTCAGGCATGAAGCCTAATCATCCTCCCACCCCTCAAATTCCCCTGGGTCTTACTCAGGACTCTCTGAGGTCCAAGTGGTGAATGGGACAAGAGCATTCCTGTTACTTCAGCCCTGCAGTTTAGAAAATAATGCTTGTTTTCAATACTGACCGCTAGTAGTGTATCACGAGATCTGGGCTTGCTTGACGGGGAGTTTGGATTTTTGGCGGAAGGGGGTGCCAACATGGCACAACAGACATTGTGAAATTGCCTGTGGTTGCACTACAGGGCTACCGGTAGCATGACCGCACTAAACACCACCTTTCGAGGTGGAAATGCAGTTGCATTATTGGCAGTCATGATAGCTAACACATGGCAATATCCCATGCATTGACTGTCACCAGCCAATATGCCCATTCTCTGCCCCAATCCCATGGCTCGCTAAACAGATGGCATTGAAAAAACCCTGCACTATTTAGCACCAGTGCTAACTTAGGTCGGCGCATCCTGGATAACTCATGCTTGAGTCCACACTAACAGTATAATTTATTAACAATCCCCAAAGTGGAGATAAAAAAATATTGAATAAACCATTCATAATGTAGATCCCGGAAGGATGCCAGATGTCAACTGATTCTGGCATGATGAAGCCACCACAATGGCCCTAACTGAAATCTCATCAACAGACGTTTGCAGAAATTGAGATAAATCAATAGAATTCTGAAGGGCTTCAGAGGCAGCATCAAGAGTCAATTTATCAGGCAAATAATAAACATTCATAATATAGACTGTCAGCATTAGTCAAAGTCAAGATTTCTTTCCTAAGCAATAGAGTAGGAGAAAATTAAGAAATCTTAAATCTGTATTCCTCATAACATTTCCTATAAGTTCAATCTGCTTGTGCAGTGTGGGTGGAGCTAAGCACACCGCTGCAATTCCAGGTATTCCTAGACAACCAGGAGAGGCAATGAAAACACAGAAAGCTTCTGTGGGGCTCTTAGGCAAGCAAATTCTCCTCTCCTCCTGATCCCTATTGCTAAGGAATATCAAATCAAAAAGAAATTGAGCCCTCACAACGTAGAGAGAGTAAAACTACATACAACCTCCTGTAGTCATTCATAAACATTCAGCATATCGAGAATGACTCCGTCATTAAAGAGAAAAAGAAAAAAGAACCAATGGTCTCAGACTAGACTGGGCACCACCTCTGGGTATGATTTCCCTGCAGGTTTAAAGCCCGTTTGCATCAATGACCAAAAACAGTTCTTAATTTAGAAGTGACGGTCTAAACAGTGTAATAATAATTTGAGATTACTCTTCATACTTTCTCAAATAATTTAGTGAGACTGCTTATCTGTTAACATATTTAAAAACTTCCCCGACGCCACCACACAGGTACCATCACTGCGTTTCAGCTCTTCCTCAGGGGGTTCAATAGTTCTTTCAAATAGAGTCTCTATGAATAGAAGATGCAGAGTAGAAATTAATCCACAATTAATAGCACATATAGATGCAATGCAAGGGTAACAATACTCTGGTTCATTCTTACCATAAAGTTTAATGGAAATGGTAGGCGGCAATCAACCCCGCAGTTTGCAAATCTCTGAAACTGCCCGCCTTGCACTTGGACGCCGCGCATGCGGTCTAAGGAGTCTACAATGATTTGGATGGTTTAAATAACCTGAGGGGGCGTATTCGAACATCAAGGAGATATTTTCTGTCATCGCGTAGTACACCAGGTGTATTTGGGAAATTAAATACAAGCGCCCCATTCCACCATATTATTTAAACCACCCAGAACCACTGTTTTCAATCTATAGATCCAAATTTGTTCCTGGATTATCAATGTCTGTGCTCTTGATTTGCCTTGCCTCCCACCCACCACAGAAGCAATACCAAAACATCGTAACTCTTCAAATGTATGTTGATATTGGATACAGTGAGCTACTAGTGGAGCCTCCATCACTTTGCATTTAAGTCTACTCCGATGCTCATTAATGCGGGTGTGTAATTGCCGTGTAGTCTAACCAATGTATAGTAAATCGCATGGACAATGGATTCCATACACTATGTAATCAGAAGTGCAGGTAGTAGAATGCTTCAATGCATAGGTTCGTCCATGGTACATAAAGCTCACAATTTCTTCAGAGATACAGCAAATATTGCACTGACTGCATCTAGTATGTCCATGTGGATCCTGCACCTGGGCAGTTAACGTAGACCTCAAATGCGCCGGGCTGAGTTTCTCCTTTAAGTTTTGATGTCTCGTCCAAACACATCGTATTGTGAGATCCTGCAAACCCGGGAGGGTACTCAGCACATTTTGATGACGTTTAATGATGCGCTTGATATGCCCAATAAGAGGGGAAAACTTAATGATGAAGTTGACGTTAAAGTCATCCAAAGCATCTTGGCGTCTTCTAGATTGCAATAACAGCTCCCTATGATTATAGAGTGCTCATTTATAAGCTGTCTTGATAACCGATCGAGGATATCCTCGGCGTTAAAAATCTTGTTGTAAACCTTTTGCTTGAGATTTATAATCTTCCACCCTAGAGCAGTTTCTGCGATAGCGGATGAACTGGGACAGGGGTAAGCTGTCCCGTAACTGTTTTGGATGCTTACTATGGTAGTGTAGGATCATGTTTCTATTAGTCGGTTTTTTATGAACACAAGTGATCCAGCCTTGTCTACTTTTCTGAACTAATATGTCTAGGAAGACAATTCGCTCTTCGTGAAAAACGTGGGTGAATTGAATGTGAGGGTTTACACTGTTTAACCATGTTGTAAATTCCTGTAGTTCCACATTAGTTCCATTCCACAACATGAACACATCATCAATAAATCTCTTCCACAGGATAAGATGATGCATGTAGGGGAACACTGTCAACCATTGGTGTTCATAGGCTTTCATATAGAGATTTGCCACAGACGGTGCAAACGTGGACCCCATAGCCACTCCTGACATTTGTTGGTAAATAGTGCCCTCAAATTCAAAATAATTGTGGAAAATAGTAAGCTTCACCAAATGAGACAAAAACTCCACATGTGCTGGGGATAAATCTGTATGAGATTGCAAAGAGGACATCACCACTTCATATGCTGCTTGTTGCGGAATATTGTTATAAAGTGCTGTAACGTCTAATGTGACTAATAGTATAGCTTCCCGAGATGCCCACTCTGCCTGTTCAGTTAACATATTACGAAAATGGGAAGTGTCCCATATGTAAGAAGGAATAGTTGTTAATAGCGGTCGCAAAAAAGAATCAATATACATAGAGAGTGGTTCCAGCACTGAACCCTTTGTAGAAACTATTGGCCTTCCAGGCGGATGGCTCACATCTTTATGAATTTTGGGAACTAAATACAGTCGTGCTATAGAAGGAGAAGATTCATTCAAAAAGTGCCATTCCTTTTTTGTGATCAAATTGCATCCCAAAGCCTGAGACGTAATAGCCTTAATTGTCCGCTGCAAACTTTCCATGGGGTCTTGAGACAATACTCGATACTCAATACTTAAATGCAAAGTGATGGAGGCTCCACTAGTACACACTGTATCCAATATTACCATACATTTGAAGAGTTATGATGTTTTGGTATTGCTTCTGTGGTGGATGGGAGGCAAGGCAAATCGAGAGCACAGACATTGATAATCCAGGAACAAATTTGGATCTATAGATTGAAAACAGTGGTTCCGGGTGGTTTAAATAATATGGTGGAATGGGGCACTTGTATTTAATTTCCCAAATACACCTGGTGTACTACGCGATGACAGAAAATATCTCCTTGATGTTTGAACACGCCTCCTCAGGCTATTTAAACCGTCCAAATCATTGTAGATTCCTTAGACCGCACGCGTGGCGTCCAAGTGCAAGGCAGGCAGTTTCAGAGATTTGCAAACTGCGGGGTGGATTGCTGCCTACCATTTCCATTAAACTTTATGGTAAGAATGAACCAGAGTATTATTACCCTTGCATTGCGTCTATATGTGCTATTAATTGTGAATTAATTTCTACTCTGCATCTTCTATTCATAGAGACTCTATTTGAAAGAACTATTGAACCCCCTGAGGAAGAGCTGAAACGTAGTGATGGTACCTGTGTGGTGGCGTCAGGGAAGTTCTTTAATATGTTAACAGATAAGCAGTCTCACTAAATTATTTGAGAAAGTATGAAGAGTAATCTCAAATTATTATTACACTGTTTAGACCGTCACTTCTAAATTAAGAACCGTTTTTGGTCATTGATGCAAACAGGCTTTAAACCTGCAGGGAAATCATACCCAGAGGTGGTGCCCAGTCTAGTCTGAGACCATTGGTTCTTTTTTCTTTTTCTCTTTAATGACGGAGTCATTCTCGATATGCTGAATGTTTATGAATGACTACAGGAGGTTGTATGTAGTTTTACTCTCTCTACGTTGTAAGGGCTCAATTTCTTTTTGATTTTGGACAACATAACCCTCTGAGAACAGACCTATAAACAAAGAATATCAAATGGCTCTAGCTTGGACTTGCTCACTGAAGGGCGCAGGCCCATGTTCTGAAAAGCTCTCCTGGAGACTCTTACTGGAGAAAAATCGTTTCCAATTTAGGAGAAAATTGCAAGCTTGACTGCTGTCACAATGGCTGAATGAGCTGAATTGTAAATGACGGTGTGATAATGAAGTCTGAAAATGTATATGCTGGGATCTGTGGCCATGTTTGGTTCAAGACGGGGAACCTTATGGAACTGGTGGAGGCATTAAGTGGGATAGGTAGGATAATATGGACTTATTTTAGAAGCATTTCCACGTATAAATACTGTAGTGGCTTAGAAAAGTGTAGATTACCTACACATGCAAATATTTATTTTAGAAAGCCACTGTTACACATGGAGGGGAATTTTAGAAAGGACATCCAAGTGCAATCTGGGATGTCTAAGCCAGAACGTCAGAAAAAAAAGAAGGCACATCCAGGTGCAGACACGATTTCACAAAGGCGGATGTGCCCGATATGGATGTCTGAGAGTGTGGGGGTGGGGGTGGGGGGAAGGAGCATCTCCATAGACATCCCTAGAATACTATTTCAGAACCTGGACATCTAGGATAGCCTAATAGTTAGCGTAGTGGGCTAGGAACAGGGCACAAATTTACATTGTGCTAAATACTGGGGATGATCGGGTGCTGTCTTTTCTACACCATCTGGATGTTTTTCAGTCAAAACAAGTACTTTTCAGATTCCTGCTCATGCCTGGAGCAGGTCTGAATATAGATGCAATGCTGGACATCATGGCATTTCGTTTCTGAGATCAGGCAAGATGTCCAGATTCCTGGGAATACTCTGACCATGCCTCCACAATGTCCCCATTCAGATTTGGACATCCTCACACTGGGGAGTCCCCAGAACTTCGTAAATAGTTCTAGAGTCATCTCTGTGCTTGTTTTCAGACATTCAAAGCACAAGTTGGGCTTCAAAAATGACCCTGATGGCGATCCATACATGTAGAGATTGCAAGGGGGTCTGGAGAGGGAGTGGTTTGGGGAGACCTAAAATATTAATTCTCCATATCCACATTTCCACCTGCCCTGAGGCACTATACCAGCACGCCCCTCTTCCCCCCTCCCTTGAAATCAATCTCCCTAGAAAGGTAAGAAGGAAGACATAAAAGCCTGTTAAAATTAAAGTAAGTTTAAATGAACTAGTGTGGGGGGTATTTTGCATGGATCAGCAGTTATATCCCTAAAAATAAAGCAAGGGAAGTGATAGCCTGCATGGAAAGGCCTTAACCACCTTACTGGGTAGACTATATTGGCCATGATGCTCTTTTTCTGCCATCATTTGCTGTGTTGCTTTTACTATGTTCACTCATCTTATAGATTTAAATTTACAACATATGGAGGTATGGAACAAATGCACATGAGTAAATCTCTGTGGGAGAAAGTTATTTTCAAGATGCGATCCAAATATTTGTCTTTTGTTATATATGAAAAAGAAATAAACATGGTCTGAATATATCTTATTTTCCATCACTTAAATGGCATAAGAATTTGGCAAAATCGAGGCTGAAAGCTTTATCGTGTATCACTTCATTTTACATTCACTGTTGTAGTAGTATATACCTTCAAAGAAGGTGAGGAGAGGAGAAACTGTACAAAAAATTCCAGAACTTAGGAAAACCACTCTAGACCAGGGGTTCTCAACTGAGTCCTCGGGATATACCTGATTCTTATGATATCCACGATGAATATGCATGAGAAGCTTTTGCATAAAATGGAGATAGTATATGCAGATCTTTCTCATGCATTTTCACTGAGGATATCTTGAAAACCTGACTGGCCAGGTGTGTACTGCGGACTGCATTGAGAACCACTGAGACAAACAGAAAGAAAAACAGCGAGGTGAAAGAAATACATCTCCCAGAAGGCATATGGGAAGGGAAATTCCTGAGAACAGGAAAAAAAGAAAGTTCCAGAACCCTGACAACATAGCTATGGACTTAAGAGGAGGAGATCAGGATATAAGAGGAGGAGCTTTCTAGAAATGGTGTGGCATATGCTTCAAAACAAACACAGAAGAGAGAACATGAGAATGCAACGAACCTGTCATCAGCAAGCCTAAGGAGAAAATCTGTTATTGATTGAAGAACAAATCTTGAAAAACAGAAAAGATTTCTAGTGCATGATGTATCTGAGTATAGGCTCAGAAGTAAAAAAAAAATATGAAAAACAAACTAAAACGTGTAGAGTGTCAGTGAGACTTGAGCATGAGATAGCCAACCTACAGTAAGCTTTTGAAGACAAACTATGACTCCATAGCTGGGCTAGCGAATTAACAGACCACTGTGAAACTAAAGATTATATTACACTGTTTGTTGTTTTGAGGAACTACTAGTGAAGAGAACTAGGTTTAGAAAGCCACTGGAAATAAAGGAATGAAGTGGACTAGACTATGGAGTATCTTTGTGTTTGGGACCTTGACAAGATTGCAGTAAAAGAATGTATTGGATGCAGTGGGGAATGATTTGGCCTAATGCTATATTTATGCAAGCAGGAGGAATCACTATAAATCAAAGGAAATTTCTTCTTCTTTCCTGCCTGCATAACAAGAGAGGAACTATCGGCTGAAGCATCGACAGTATTCCAAAGAATGTAAGTGACAATGTTCAGAGGCAAGGCTGACTCCTTCATCTATGGTAACTTCCAAAGGTTTTCTGTGATGAGCTTTGCATATGAGAGTCTAAGTCCAGAGCTGAATCTAACAGCATATCTAAACTCTTCTTTTCACCGGGACTATAGATTGTTAATTAATGATTTGGTAACAGGCACACCCACATTGGAATACTAAGGGCCCCTTTTATTAACACTTAGCTATCTGCTGTATAACCCATTTTATTTCTATGGACTGTGAGGCAGATTGCTCACAATAAGGGTTAGTAAAAGGAGTCCAAAGTGCTGTAGGCTTACTACATGGAAGAAAGGCCTCCACGTCTGGTCAAGTCTGGAAAATCCAAGGAATAATCACAGCATGAACAACTATTCCTGGGAGGGGATTGGAGTTGATATCAACTCAATGGTGCTTAACAACATCACCACAACAGTTACACAATATAACTGCCTAGCTGCTACCCACTATAGGCAGTATATCAAGTAAATAAACTATAAAGAATCCTACTGCCAAAAAACAATATTTCTCATTTTTTTCCCATTTAACTTTAGTTTGAATGCTGAAAAATGCTCATGGTTTCATTCTACAAGTCTTGACAATATTTCAATAAAATCATTGGTAAGAAATCGATATGCTTTGAAAGCTATATAAATATATTACTGAAAACAATTTTCAATCTGTCATAGGTCATCTCAGATTCCAGTATGCTAACCTTAGCTCATCAAAATCAAACCCAGAAGTATTATATACATGCAGATTTAAGGACCATTGAACACTACAAATTTTAACAATATATCTTGACTGCAGAAATGACTCTACTGAATAACTCTTTTTTTCTATCTCGTAGGATGTTCAACAGCCCTTAAAATGTCTCCTTCCTTTCTTGTGGTAATATGATATATTGTACTGTAGAGTTTGCTCAGCAGCAACAAAAGTCCCCCAAAAAACGGGCGCATTGATATTAGTAAACAGAGGCATTTTTACAAACCCTGTGCCTTTTTAGTTAGGAATGAATTTTTATTTTTTACAAATCACAGATAACTGAATTATGTGTTTATGTATTTTTTTAATAAGAGAATGATAAACTGACATTATGCTGGCCCAAAATGCAGCAAGGATATAACTAGACATTAAACATTGATGCAAAGGGTAGTGTGTCATACCATGGTTTGAAGCCTATGTACTAAACTTTAACATGTATGGTAACTGTGCTAATCATTAAGGGCTTAATGTGCTTATGTTAAGATTCTCACTCAGTGCACTAATGGCTGAGTATTACCTGTATGTAAATAAGGGTAAATATGCAAATTAATCATTACCATCCCTAGTGGTTAGAGCAACTGCCTAGTACCCAGAAGATCAAGGGTTCGATTCCCACTGGCACTCCTTGTGAACCTAGCCAAGTCACTTGACCCTCCATTGCCTCAGAAGAAAAGGCTGGCAATCTACTTCCGGTGATACATTGCCAAGAAAACCCAGTCAGCTGGGTCACTAGGGGGTATGTTTACTAAACTGCGCTCAAGTGCGCGGCGCACAATAGCGTGCGCTAAGGTACCTCAGCGCACGCTAATGATGTGTTTTTGTGCCCCGCACATGTGCGCGCCGCACTAAAGTGCCCGCTCATGTGCGCGGCGCGCTGATGTGCGATAAAGGCGTGGAAAGGCTCTCGGAGGGCGGAGGAAGGCTCCCCAGGGGCAGAGAGACGGGATCAATGGGTGGAGAGTGGGAGGGGAGAGGCTCCCCACACATGAGCGGGGCTGAAATTCAAGCAAAAAAATACCGCGAGTGAAAACCTCGCGGTAGAGCAGATTTAAAGGGAAGAGAAACCATTTCTGTCAGCAATGTGCAGCAAAACCAGGGAAACCTACAAAAAAGTGAGCAGTGTGATACATGTGCACGGAACAAAAGGGCAAATAAACATTAAAAATGACCCCAACAAAATATAAAAAAATCATAAGCAAGCTGGGCAATACTGAGAGTAATGGGAAACATCAAAAAGCACTCCCAACAAAGCCCCAAAAAATAAATATGAATTTTAGAAGGGTCTACGCTCCGTCCCCATACAAGGTGAATGATCCCACAGTGAAATAACACTGATCAGGGTTTACCTCTCCATTGGACAGGTTACCTATGGCATGCACATGTTCCACAACAGCAGGGCGGGCAGGTCGGAATGGGCAACTGGACAGATGCTGGGAAAGGGGATACAGAGGGCTGCAGGCGGCACATACTGTGGTGCAGCTGGGGCACAGTGCAGACTAGGCAGATGCCTAGATGGCACTTAGGAATGCTGAAACTGAACAGCAGCCAGACAGCAACTGATGAGGGCCCAACATGGGCACGAGAGTGTTTAGCACAGTGTCACAGGGGATAGTACCCAACAGGTACCCCCAAGGGCACAGAACATTGGCAGGTGGTGATTGGGGGACGTGCGGACAGATATGCAGGCACCCCTACCCCAGAACCAGCACCATAGGCAGATGCCTACCTGAACACAGGATGGCCTGAGACTGTGTACCACCAGCACCACCAGCAGAAGGGCATGTCAGCATGGTGGCACAGGGGTACTGGAGGTGAAGGGGGGCAGTGGCAGTTGTCCAGAGCAGACCATGGCCTAGCCCTGTGTAGGTGGGTGCAATGCACTGCAACAGAGAGGCCCTGCCAGACAAACAGTCATGATATCATCAGGGAATGCACTGTCTCTGTGGCAACACGGTGGTGCAGTGCACGCAACCAGTGTGTTTGGAGACAGAAGGTCACAGATTCAAGCCTCAGCTGGGGCTCCTGCCAATCCAGTCCCCATATTTTACCCACAACTATATCATGATAGTAAAGACGAACCTTTATTGCAGAGAACATAAGCATGGCTTAAATACCTTTATTTTACCCTACAGAGCACAGACACCAGAAACATGCACATTACCTAGAGCAGATTCCCCCAAATGCAGTCCTGGAGGGCCACAAATCCTTCAGGGTTTATGCTGTCTCCAATCTAAGGATGGAGTGGTACCGGTGGTGGAGGTGGCAGCAGCTGGTAGCAACAGCAGACCATGGCCTAGCCCTCTCCCGGTGGGTGCCGTGCACTGCAACAAACAGGCCCTGTCGGTTGTACAGTCATGGACTCCCCAGGGAACACAGCATATCTGTGGCAACACGGTGGTGCAGTGCACACAGACAGTGTGTGCAAGAACAGAAGGTCACAAGTTCAAAGCCCAGCTGGGGCTACTGCCAATCCAGTCCACATGTTTTACCCACAACTAAACCGTGATAATAAGGACAAACCTTTATTTCAGAGAACATACGCATGGTTAATATGCCTATATTTTACCCCACTGAGCACAGACACCATAAACAGGCACATTACCTAGAGCAGAGTCTCCCAAATGAAGTCCTGGAGGGCCAAACACCATTCAGGTTCCATGCTGCCTCTAATAAAGATGTCTGTGCTGCATATCTATGCACCACCCCCATGGTATGCAGATGTATCTCATGCATATTCATGAGGGACAGCATGAAAACCCGAACAGTGTTTGGCACACCAGGACTGGAGTTGGGAACCTCTGCCGTAAAGCAGCAGCCAACAGGGGCAGACACACCCACACCCACACCCACAGGCCCCATTGGCCAATGCCTCCTGGAGAGGTAGGACATTGGGCCCTGCGTGCATCTCCCAATACTAGCACTTGCATACCACCCTACACATCGGTATACGGTACACAGCTATCAAACGTTTGCTATGATTACTGGCAGATAGCAATTCCTACGTTAAGCACAGTTTGCTGATTGAGCTCCATCATAACAACCTTTCTGATGTCTGTGGTGTGTGCTTCAGGTCTGGTCTCTGACAGTGTTTACCACCCTGGGGAGTGACCCCCAACAATATTGCATACCATATCCATGCCTGTACTGTGCCCAGGACTGGTGTGGTGGCCAGGGCTGCTAAACTCCTCTATAGTAGCACAATGCTGGCATAGGTGTGGGTGTGTGTGTCTGTCTATCCAGTGTGTAGTGGCTGCAAACACCCTCCACAGCCCACACTGCCAGCACTGTTGCCAGTATTGGCCTGCCGATGTGCATAATGAGGAGCAAGGTACCATGGGTATAGCCCGGACAGGGTGGCCTGGCCAGGATGCATCTGCACAGGGCATAGGGCACTGGCTGGGACATTTTAGTGCCTGGCCACCACCTACACAGACAGGGTGGCCTCAGCATGTCCTGCTAGGAGATCACTCTCACCCTGACTGTGCAGTGACCACAGCATGGCTAGGCACCCCCATAGTGCTATATAGCATTTCTTTCATGTGATGTTTATGGTTTTCCTTTTGGAGCCCAGTCATTGACTTATCTGCTTGTTGTGTATGCTGACATCCCAGTTCTGGGTGCATGCATTTCCACCAGGAACATGCACTATGGACTAGCTAGCAGACTGTTTGCAGCTGGTATGTGTCTTTTTTTTTTAAATTCTTTATTTTCGTTTTACAACAAAGGAAAGGAAGACACACAGCAAAAGACAATACATACATGGAATGTGATACATACACCAAAGTAAACCCCTGCCACCCCCCTCCCCCCTGCTTCTTCTCTAGAAAACTAAATCATTCCCGAAGCGGGCGTGTACTGACATTATTGTGTTACAAAACCTAACGGTGATCTGAAACATGATGAGTGTACATTAAACAGACATGTCGGAGCAATGAGCAGATTGTACATGATCATGGAGCATCTGCCATTTAGACAAGCGAGAATGAATTTGGGTATGGAATATAGCTCTCCGAGATATCTGCTCATATTTACTATATAAGCAGACAAGGTTCCAGTAATCATTGACAGTAAGTCGAGAGCTATCCTTCCAAGTCCACGTGATTAAACATATGGCTATACCCAGCGTGAAATCAGGAGAAAGCGACCCTTCTTAGGAAGAGAGGGGACCTCCGCCACTCAGCGGAGTCCCACAGTCTTTCAAGAAAGAGGCGATAATAGACATTTTAGGTAAGGGCGCTTGAAAACTTACAACATAATCAGAATCTGTACAATAATGACATAAACACCAAGTATGCTGGCCAATACACCCATATTGAAAAGTATGTACCAAAGTAACTTAGAGAAGAAGCAAAACCCCCAATGAATATGGCGACCACATGTCTGCGGGAGGAGGCCCCAGAGAGGAAGATAGAGACATAATAAAAGAAAAGAAACACCAGAGTCCATAAGTAACACTGTCTCTGATACTCATCGAGGCTACTATGGGGAGATGGAGTCGGGTCACAGATATCTTCAAAATAAGGCAACAAATCGCCCTCGACAGACTCTTCGCTGAGCCGCGGTAAATCCAATATGGCAGGTACAGCGGACATGAGAGTACTGGCAGGAATATTCTGGAAGTCAGCGCATCAAGTCGGCTTCTTTAGAGTCCAAAAACTCCGCGAGTAGATCAGGGTCCTCAAATGTTCTTGTCTGATTGTGAAGCGTGACTCGGAGCTTGGCTGGGTACATCAGGCCGTAGCGTGCTTGTAGTTGTTGAAGCCTCGGCCGGAATTCCAGAAAGCGCTTTCGGCGGTCGACCGTGGGTTTAGCCAAGTCAGGATAGAAGGAGACCTTGTGGCTCTCAAACTCCATATGGCCCTTTGCCCGGGAGGCACTGAGAATTTGTTCCACATGTTGATATCTCAAAAGTCAAAAAATGATAGGCCGCGGGGTCTTCCTGTTGAGCGTTATGGTTGTGGGTACACGATGAGCGCGATCGATCTCCAATTCTTTGGCAAAGGTGATTTGGTGCAGGGAAGGGAGGATTTTACTTAAGAACTCCTTCATGTCTCCCGATTCCGCTCCCTCCGGTATGCCCACGAGTCGTAGGTTGTTGCGGCGCGCTCTATTATTGCCATCTTCCACCTCTTTCTGCAAGGCCCGCACCTGACGTTCAACTTTGTCGAGTTTAGACAGCCGGACCACATGGGAGTCTAATATACTCTCCATTTTGTCCTGACGCGAAGAGAGCCCCTCTAGCCTGCCTTGCAGTACACCAAGATCTTCCCTCAGCGCTCGAAGTGCTTCAGCGTTTGACTGCACGAGGTCCTTAACCCCTCTAATTTCTGCGAGGATTTCCTGCTGCATTTCGGGGCCCTCGCGCAAAGCCAGCCCCTTCTGCGGGGACGGGGGTTCAGTTTTGGAGCGTTTGCCGTGAGAAGCCGCTGGAGATCCAAATTCCAGGCGCGTAGGTTTGGTCCCCGCCATCTCACCAATGTGCCCCGGCAAGATCAGAGCAGAAATTCAAGTATGTCCGGTGTTAATTCAGGATTCTGAGTAGGCCTCTCGGGAGCCTCAGCGTTATGCGACCATCCCGCTGGACATCGGGCTCCGCCCCCCAGCTGGTATGTGTCTTGATGGAGTGCCTTGCAGGGTGTTGCGGCTGAAGGCTTGCTGCAGGAGAATATCAGATAGTGGTGGGGTGCAGCTTAGCATATCCAGGCCTAATGTCTGTCTGCTGTTGTGTTATGGATGTGTACAGAGCTGCATTGACTGCCCTGTGGGGTGTCTGTTCCCCAGCAGGACTGGGGTTGATGGTCCCCTCTACTGCCACCATTGCAGGGAGGTAGAATGTGCATCTGTTGATGGGAGACCCTGTTTACCACCCTCAGCCCTGGAGGAGAAGGGTGGTGGTGGTGGTACATGATCCTCCTAGGGATCCATAGGGGTTACACTTGTCTGAGACAATCAGATATATCCAAGGTGCTTCTTCAGAAACTACCTATCTCACACATCAGCACTGCTGGGGACCTGCAGCATGGTCTATTTCTGCCATGGAAGGTGCTGTGGACCTGGTGCTGGGCGCCCCACCATACACTCAGGGTGAGCACAGTACACGCACAATGTGACGGTGTGTAGCTACTCTGTGCCAGTAACACACACGGTCAGTACCCCCTACCAGGCCGAGGTGCTGTGGGGGTGGACATGGTCAGTTACCCCTACCAGGCCAAGGTGCTGTGGGGGTGCATACCCCATCTTGTGTTTATCTGTGGACAGCTGATTTGCATGTGCAGTGCATCATGGGTACGGGTGTGCTAACCCTATCCTGGTTACCACAGCAGACTCTCTGTGTGGTGACGTGCACTCCCTCTGCAGCCAGCCAGGGGCTTGCTAGCAACTATAGAGCTATAGTCCAATGGTTATTTCACTGCCTGTCAAACCAGCGGTCATGGGTTCAAACTCACAGTGGGGTTATTTGATAGGGCTGCTCCAAGCATTATCTCTTTTTCATGTACATTATTGCTGCCAGCAAAAACACTGTAAGCGTACTGTACCCATAAGGTGCCTCTGAGGGCGCTTTATAGGGCGCCCTATAGGGCACCTTATGGTTACCGTCCATATGAGGTGCACTATACGTTATCCTGTGTAGCGACTTATAGGGTGCCCTATAGGGGACATTTTAGGGTGCCGTGGTGGACAGTGCACTTTATAATGTGCCCTATGGAGTGCCTTATAGGGTGCCTTATGCGGCACCTTCACTTACGGCACGTGAGGGCATGTTTGCTGGCAGCAATTAATAAAATACAAATAAAGTGCTGCAGGAAACAAAATGTACATTGCAAAGCTGATGCCTCAGCCAGCCTTACGTATTAGGCACACTGGGGAGCAAACTCATGACCCCTGTATTAGCAGTCAGTGCCTTAACCGTTGTGCTACACTGCTGTTCCTCCTTGCATGTCAGCGCACCTACTTCAGATTTCCATGCGTTTAAATGCACAGTGCTGCCATCAAACACAGTGCTATGACCTTGCTGTGCCTCATAGGGCACCCTATATGGTGCCCTATAGGCCACCCTTTCAGCAACACTGTAGGGTGCCGTGGCGGACAGTGCACTTTAAAATGTGCCCTCTGGGGTACCCTATGAGGCGCCTTATGCAGCACCTTATGTTACAATACTTTGAGGGTGTGTTTGCTGGCAGCACTAATTAAAATAAAAATAAAATGCCCCCTACAGCAATATTACCTATAACAGGTAATGCCTCAGGCAGCCTTCTTCATTAGGCACAGTGGAGGATTGAACCCATGACTCCTGCATCATTGGTCAGTGTCTTTACCATTGAGCTACACTGCTGCTCCCTCTTGCATTTCAGTGCACCTACTTATGATTTTCATTCCTTAAACTGCACAGTGCTGCCATCAAAAACAGTGCTGTGACCTTGCAGTACCTCATACGGCACCCTCTAAAGCGCCCTATAATCAACATTCTAGGGTGCCTTGGCGGACAGTGCACTTTAAAATGTGCCTTATGGGGCGCCTTATGTTAACACGCTTTGAGAGTGCGTTTGCTAGTAGAGATAATTAAAATATAAATAAAATGCCTCCTAAAGCAATCTTCCCCATCATAGGTAATGCCTCAGCCAGCCTTCTTCATTGGGCACAGTGGGGGATTGAACCCATGATCCCTGCACCATTGGTCAGTGTCTTAACCATTACACTGTGGCTCTGTTCCTGTGCTTGCACATCAGCGCGCCACTTATGCTTCCCGGGCAACTTTCTCATGTGCTAATGTGCGGGGCGCACATGAGCGCAGCGCACATTAGCGCATGATTAATCCCGGTTTTGCTTTTTTCTGACTGAAACGCCCACTCCTTATATGGCATCCGCACACTAGCGCGGCGCGCACCCTAACGGGGTTTTAGTAAACATACCCCTAGGAGTCAACACTGACTTGACAACACTAAAAAAAAAAAATCCCATAGTAAGAAGCATGGTATGCTCTCCATATTGGCTATTTTCCATGGACTTTGTAAAGGGTAGAAGAACATCTGCTCAGATCAGTTGAAAGATCTTTAACGTTTAGAAAGTTTTTGGACTTCTCTTGCTAACTAGCTCTTGTTTGCAAGGAGGAATTTTTCCCTTCCTCACACTTGCATATCGAAAGAAGGAGCCGTGGTACCCGATGGACTCCAAATTAAAGGACCACTGATGTGTGATCCATCTTCCCTAAGAGAGTCAAAGGGGCTCTTTTACTAAAGTGTGCTAAGTGCAAACATTAACAGATTGTAAGTGCAAAGCCTGTGCAGTAAAGGCATAGGGTGTGCTCAGCATCTGTCCTGCCTTTACTATACAGGGCAGACAGTTAACATGCAGCGGCAGACAGCTAGCTACATCCGCACTATATGCTGATGCATGAAATATGGGACAAAATGTAGCCTCAACTGCCTTGCCTTGCAAAGAATAAAACACCATGCTGGTAAGTGCCGCTGATAGCACATCTTCCATCTTTCAAATGACAATTTGGTAGGCAGGGCGGTCTGCTCCATCCCTCTGGTCAAATCCGCCTCCTCAGTACAATCCCCCCTCCAAAATCCCCTTCCATGCAAGGTTTCCTACCTCCAATCCCCTCCCAGACACATTACCCCCATTCACAACTCCCCAGTTACAGTTCTAACCCTCCCACACTCCTCCAATCTCCCCCAGACAGTCTCCTGATATTATCTCTGGTGCGTAGTGAACGAGGCAGTAGCTAGCGTGCACTGCATATTTTTTAATTGAATGTGCACATTATTACTGTGGCCACAATAGGTTTAGAACAATTAAATGAGAACAGGGGAAAGCATATTGCATAATAAGTGGTGTGTTACTGTGCACATTTAATCTTTACTAGCTGGTAAGTTAAAGGAAAGTAGTATGAGTTTTATTGCATAGACGTCTTTATCATTAGAGAAAGTCTAGAAAGGAGCCAGAGGCAAAGTAACTAAACATGCAGAGCATGCAGTTAATTACAATAAAATCAACAAAATATTTGGGGAGAGGAAACAAGACCAAGGTCCCTTCTCCAGTCAAATAAACCTTGTTAGTCTGTGGAAGGGTCCTTAGTCTCTACTGCTTACCTCTATACGTATTTTTTGTTTTTGAATAGTTATTACCCTTAGGTACTTTATACATTTTTCAAATAATTCTGTAGATTAGCAAATGTTTTCTTTGGAACGTCTTTACTAAAGTGCTAACTGTTAGCAAGAGGTTTACCACATGCTAAGCGCACTTCTGTAGCCTTTACCATGTGCTAAAAATGTGCTTACATAAAATTCCCACACTAATCATTTAGCGTGGGTTGGGGAAGAGAATGGGTAGTTCAGGGCAAAGTGTGCACACTGCAGTTAGGGTGGGCTTCTCTAAGGACCCCATTGCTAAAAAGACAGATGTAAAAAGGCACACCTGATCTTTGCCAAAAACCACCTGGAGAAATCATAGTTCTTCTGGGAACATAAGAACATAAGATATGGCATACTGGGTCAGATCAAGGTCTATCAAGCCCAGTATCCTGTTTCCAACAGTGGCCAATCTAGGTCATAAGTTACCTATGTAGCAGTTTCCCCAAAAGACACAGGTTCCACAATGCTTGTATTGGGTCCCTTTTAATAACGGTTTATTTCCTCCAGGAACTTGTCCAAACCTTTTTTAACCCAGCTACACTAACAACTTTTACTACATCCTCCGGTAACAAATTCTAGAGTTTGATTATACTTTGAGTGAAAAAATATTTCCTTTTATTAGTCTTAAATAGTTTACCCTGTAACGTCATTGCATGTCCCCTAGTCTTTCTATATTCTGATAACATAAACAATCGATCTACGTTTACCCGTTCCACTCCGTTCATTAATTTATAGACTTCTATCATATCGCCCCTCAGCCGTCTCTTTTCCAGGTTGAAGAGCCCTAGCCTTTTTAACCTCTCTTCATAGGGGTATCCTTCCATCCCCTTTACCATTATGGTGGCTCTTCTCTCTACCTTTTCTAATAACGCTATATCCTTTTTAAGATACGGCGACCAGAATTGCACACAATATTCAAGGTGCGGACAGATGAAACCAAACTTGAGCTCTTTGGAGTTGTAGACCAGAGATATATTTAAAGGTGAAGAAATTAAGCTTATAAGTTAAAAAAGCACCCTTCCTACAGTTAAATATGGTGAAGGTTCCATAATATTGTGGGCTGTTTTGCTGCCTCAGGAACTGGAGGCCTGGAATGTATTAAAGGAATGATGAAGTCTGAGGACTACCAAGGTATTTTGGGGGCGAAATGTGCTACCTAGTGTCAGAAAGCTAGGTCTGGGTCAATGGTCATGAGTCCTCCAGCACAACAATGACCCAAACACATCAAAAAGTACAAAAGAATGGTTAAAAAGGAACAAACAGACTGTTTTAAACGGACTAACAATGAGTCCTGATCTCAATCCAATCGAAGACCAATGGAAAGAGCTGAAATCTGCTATTGGTAAAAGGAAACCTGGAAACATTCATGAGTTGGAACAAACCACAGTTGAAGAGTGAAAGAAACATTCAGCAAACAGATGTATCAAACTTATAGATGACCACAAGAAATGCTTGGAGGCTGTCATCACTGCAAAGGGCTGTACAACCGAATATTAGTGAAGGGTTGCATTAGTACTATCTAGGTCATATTTTATTTTCTCAGAAATTGCTATGTCTAAGTTGCACAGAAATCTCTTTTTTTGTTGTATATCTTTGAACATGCTATTAAAATATTATGATGACATACAATTGGAATATTTCCAATTATTTCTCAAAATACTGTACACAACATACCTAAAATGCAAGAGTGCCAATAATGTTTACTGCAACTGTAATTAGATCTGCATTCCATCAATTTTGCACCTTACATCCATATTTAGACTGCTGATGAATGCACCAACGTTCAGGCTTTGATTGTGAGGTAAATCTTCAAAATCAAACAGGGCCTTTCAGCGCACAGTCTACCATCTATCATCAGCTTCGACACAAACAACAGACCAAGGAGGAAAGGCATCTCTGACACCATCACAACCCCCAAGGACTTCACCAAAACAAGGCAAACCACATCAAAGAGAGCAAAATCCCTAGCAGTACCCACCATATGGAACTCCCTCCCTGCCAGCCTAAGATTTATTTTATTTATTTATATTCTCTTATATACTGTGCTATTCTGCATCAGTGTAGTTTACATTGAACAAACTGAAATTACATTGAACAGGGCATTATAACTTGGAGATAACTATTTTACAGGGAACATGGGCTATGGAGGGTTAAGTGGCTTGCCCAAGACCACAAGGAGCACCTTTGGGACTAGAAACCCCAGTCCTTCTGGCCCAAGGTTGCTGTCCTCTAGTGGGATTTGAACCCCTGACTTTCTGGCCTGCAGTACCTTGCCCCAACCACTAGGCCACTCCTCCACTCCATCAACTATCTTTCTCCACAAGATCAACTATGCTCCTCCACAAGATCAACTATCGACCTGAAGGACTTCAGAAAGTTACTCAAGACCACACTATACATAGAGCATTACGGCGACATCACATAAATTGTCCTGAGGCCTAAGCCACCATCTGCTCCTTACTCTTCTCTTCCCTGCCCTTCAAGTGCTCCCTCCCCCCTCCCCTTTCCAGCCTGTTTATAGCACATTGTAAATAGCTCACTCTGTATATATTGCATCTATTAATTAATCTACACATGTACTTCTCCCTCACAAACACTTCTATCCAACCACTGCATGCCAACACCCCCCATCCTCCTAAAAATTTTGAATCATTTGAAGTGAAAGCCACTTTGATTTTAGGATAAGGTGGGATACAAATCAATTTAAATAAAAAGAAAATAAAATGAATAAATTCTGATAAGCTTTTAGTGGGGATGTATGTCTGGTTTGGATGTACATCCCCTCTAAAAGCTTGCTCCTGATGCCGGATCCAGAACTCCCCACATGTATGGAGGACATGTGCAGGGAGCTCTGGATGGGGGTGGGAGGTGACAGGCCGGGGGAGGAGTGAAGGCTGGCCAGAGGCGTTACACTGACCCCGGATTATAGGGCTGATTCGAGTCATGGCCCTGTATGTCCGAGGATAGTTTAGATGGGGGACTTATTCCACCTCAGAGGAGGAATAAGACCCCCCTGACATCAGCGGACATCCAGACCTGGCTCCCATGAGGAGGTGAGAGGGGAGTGGGTTCCCCGCAGCCTGATCCCGGCCTCAGAAAGCCCAATCGGGGGTCAGGCGGCGGGAAATTGTAACGTAAAACAGTTGCAGCTGATAAGGGCTCCTGCATGGCATCCCAGTGCCATGGCGATGGGATGCCATGGCATTATGGCTCCATGCATGAGTCTAGGCTGGACTAGCCAGGGAGGATCCTGCATGTCTAGCGGGCCTGAATTGGGGCATGTCCAGGACATCCAGGCCCTGTGCTCTGATTCTGCTCCCACAGGGCCGTTTAGCTCCTATAGGCACAGAATCGGGTGCATATCTGGGTTGTCCAGATTTTGGATGTCCAGAAGCCCCACGTGGAATTGGCCTCCACTTGTTTATGTTTTATTAAGATTTACTATACCGCCTTTTATCATTCCTGCATTATTGTAATGCCATTTGCACTAGCCTCTGATTTACAGAATTAAAGCAAATTCAAACCATTGAAAACACAGCTGTTAGAATTCTTTCATATTCATACCTTGCCAAGAAACCCAGGGTCTGCTGGGTTGCCAGGAGTCGCAATTGACTCAATGGCACACATTGCATTGTATTGCACATAAATAAAATCATGTCTCCCCTTTATTAGCCCAACATCATTAGTTCCAGTGCTCTTCAATGTTCTTTCTCACAAGGCTCTTCACACTGGAATCCCAATGTACGTATCTTATTTAATCACAACACATACAGTACACCTGGGCATACCTTGGGGTCTATTCATGACAACATACTCACAATTCCATCAGTTTTCTGTGCCCAATTAGAATCTACTAGATTCTGCCCTCATTAATCACCCTCGCAAAGATGACCGTGATCTTGCGGTGCTGCCAACAAGCTTGAAGCTAGAGAGCAGTACCTGTGATCATGGTCATTTTGAAATGGCCCAATGACGGGGCAGGAGTGAAGAAGGCTACATAATCCCCATCTTCCCACTGGAACATCAAGATTGACAAAAGTATGACTTACAGTATAGGAGGTTCAGGGGTGGATAGGGCCCTCCTCTTTCTAGCCAGGATATTTTTTTTCAAAGGAAGGAGGGAGGGGGGGGGGCACCAACTGGCTAGTTGGGACTCTTGAGTGTATTGGGAAGTTGGGAGGTTTAGACGGCTGACTAGTCAGGATGTTTATTGCATGGGAGGTGCACCAATCCTCCATGGGCAGCTCCAGATGAGATTGGGGGATGTCTAGGGGGGAGTGGGGAGACTGGTGTTGCAGGGGGGCAGATCTTTTTTTATTCATATTATGGATGCCATGGATCACAACACCAACAGAGTGACCAAATATACATAGAAAAAAAGACAAGTAGTCACCCAAGTTGTCCCTCAGAACATATATCTTTTTGTTGGACAATGCCAGAGGAGGGGAGAAACACAACTCACCCACACCAGGCAGAAGTGTCCATTTTAATCAATAAAGGTTCAATACAAATTTAAAAAATGTGAGAGTACTTATCTCAGCCGAAGCAGTCTGAATATATTTACACAATGCAGTCAAAGGATGCATGACGTGCATATTTCGAGGAAAACCATCCCTGTTTCAGGTGCCAAGCTCCTGCCTTTGTAATTCTCCAACTGCCAAAAGACGCGGCCAAATCCCACGTCAGCTCTTCTAAAGGACAGCTGCAGTTATAATAGGCTGAACCGTTCCATCGCTCAAAACTGAACCACCAATGAAAGAAGGGATAACCCCATCATCATCAGGGAAACCCCCCCATCATTGGATGATGTTACAAAAGGCTGAGCCAATCGATCTCCCGATTTAAACCAAAGGGATGTAAGGAATGTAAATTGTAGATCCATCGCTGTTCTAGCAATTCTAAACGGGAGACACGATCACCTCCCCGAGGATCATTCTGAACATGATCAATAACACTCCAACGTATGTCATTAAATTGATGTTGATGTAAAATACAGTGGTCTACAATAGGTGCCGAAAGAACCTGCAAACGCAACTGAGAAGCATATTCACTCAGTCTAACCTTTATAGGACGAATAGTCCTGCCCACATATAACAATGTGATATTGTGGAAAGACAGAGCCTTTATTAACCAATTGACAACCCAACACAGGCCGTGTTTCGCTATCCTTCGTCAGGGGTACATCTAGGCATATGCTAAAAACATAAATATATAAATACATAACATATAAAAAAAAAACAGATCACTCAAAAGACATATTAAATGTGTAACTAAAAGATAATAAAAAATGTATAAATAACATCAATAAATAAAATACTAAAGGAACCCAATACTGAATTGTTCATATATGTAAACATTGTTATAAAAAGTATACTAACATATTAATAAATATGAGAAATATATACAAATAAATAAGAACAATTAAAATCAAAACAAAAAGGATGTGACACATAAACCATAAATACCTCTGCTAAAGAACATTAGACCAAAAGGTCTGGTATCTCGTTGTTATCTATTAGAAATCTGTACAATAAAAAAGATGAATAAATAGATTAAATATGAACATGTACAGTAAATGTATAAATGTTGAAAAACATGAATAAATATAAACATGTGCGGTAAAAGTATGAATATTAGAAAACATTGCAGGCATAAAAAGGCATAAAAAGCAAAAAATAGAAAGTGGGCAAAAAAACATCAAAACACCCCCACATGGGTAACAGAAGTGAGTCAGTAGAAAAGGAAATAAAAATATCTGGCCAATTAGGGCACACGTGGAAAAATACATAGAATATGTAAATAAAATGATAAATCTCATCATGTTTCACTACCTTGGTTGATAGAGCTCAACAAATGTAAAACACATGAAAAACTAAGCAAGGCCATATCATTGAATGGCAGGAACGATGTTGAAAAAGTTAGACAAAAAAGGGGGATAGATAAGAAAGGGGGGATATGTACAGCTACCAATATAAATAATATATAAAAACAATGTATCCATAAAAATTAATAGCAAGAGACACATTAGAAACAAAAGGTATAAAACAGGTATCTTATGCGGCTCCCAATGAGATCGTTAAAACATGCACTGCGGAGCTCTGTGTGAATGTTTTCTTATTTGTTCTTATTTATTTGTATATAGTTCTCATATTTATTAATGTGTTAGTATACTTTTTATAACAATTTTTACATATATGAACAATTCAGTATTGGGTTCCTTTAGTATTTTATTTATTGATGTTATTTATACATTTTTATTATCTTTTAGTTACACATTTAATATGTCTTTTGAGTGATCTGTTTTTTTTTAATATGTTATGTATTTATATATTTATGTTTTTAGCATATGCCTAGACATACCCCTGATGAAGGATAGCGAAACACGGCCTGTGTTGGGTTGTCGGGTTGTCAATTGGTTAATAAAGGCTCTGTCTTTCCACAATATCACGTTTTGGACTGGTTTCTGCAATCGACGTGATATTTGCTTCTGTTGTGTTGCACGTATAAAAATGTACAGGGACATTGCAAGATGTAAACCACAAAAGTGGACATGCATGAAGTAATCCACTGGCGCCCAAAAGAATGCCCCAAAACAGGATCTGTCCAAGTGGTACCAGAAAGCGTTGTAGAACAATATTGGCAGACACCACATGGTGAATGGCCTGCAGACATCAAAGAAGGGGTAATAGGTCTGTCGATGAGAGATGCAGATTTTACCAACAAATCTTTTAAATTGGAGCCACGCGCAAAGGCAATCATCAGGGGCTTAGTGAAACAAGGGTGCAGATTCAAAATCAACCAATGCCGCTTTAACAATCGGGCAATCTCCGCAGTATGACGCATATATGGAATAACTCCAGTAACCACTCCCGATGGACATGACATGCTCTGCAATAGGCCCTGTCTACAATCTGCTGAGGGTAGCCTCGAGACAGAAGCCAAGATTTTAAATCATTAGCATGATATATCAAATGATTGATTTTTTGGACATTACCATATTAAAGGATGGGGTGCTTTGAGAACTACTCCGGTTCTCTTCGTTGGGGTCTCCCGTTTGGGCAATTTTTAAGGTTGCGCCGCCTCTGCTCTTCCGTGGTAGATTTTAAATATCATGCTAATGATTTAAAATCTTGGCTTCTGTCTCGAGGCTAGCTCTGGGATCCTCCCTCTTTTCCATCGTCATCAAGGGGAGCTCTTTCTTTGGCATTTAAACTCCTAAAGCTGTTCCGTGGCTGCAGATGTAGCCCGCAGTCACGTGCCCGAAGGGGCGTGTGACCAAAGGGGAATGTTCCTTTGGTGCCCCTTTGATGCCATTTCCCCTGCTGATTTTTGCCACCAGGGATGCCTAGAGGGCGTGGTAAGAGGAAGTGTAAGGCGATGGAGAAAGATTCTGTGACAGCAGTTTTGAAACTGAAGGGTTGCGTCGGTCCAATGGACTAGCATGTGCGAGTGTTGGAAGACCTGAAGCTTGGGTCAGAATTTCTGTGGCTTGATACATCTATTTATTTGCATTTATATCCCACTTTTCACCGGGTCAAAGCGGTTGGGGGATACATTTAACACGAGGGGATATGAGACACATACACTAATACTTACAGGGAACATGGGCAATGGAGGATTAAGTGGCTTGCCCAAGACCACAAGGAGCACCTGTGGGACTAGAAACCCCAGTCCTTCCAGCCCAAGGTTGCTGTCCTCTAGTGGGATTTGAACCACCAACCTTCCGGCCTGTAGTACCGTGCCCCAACCACTAGGCCACTCCTCCTTCCTACCTCTGTTAATGCGTCTTTATCCGGTGTCTCCCTGAATTCCATCAATAGGACACCACCTCTAAATCCTGCTCCTTTGAACTGTGGCATGGGTGGGGAGGAGGTAACCCCCTTGGTGGGCCCAGTAACTGCATCGGTGAAGGTGGTTTCTGAGCCCCCCCTCCCCCACCACACACACAGCCTCAGTGTTGGCTCTTTATTGTTAACTCCTATTCATTTGGGTAAGCCTGAGGCCTTAGGTTTATTACCTTTGGCCTCTTCTGCTGATGTTTCCTTATTTGACATTTGGAAAGTGGTTTCTGAGACCAATGCTTTGTTATCTGGTTATTGATCAAACTGTGACGTTTTCTCAACAGGTTCTTATTAAGTCCTGTGAGGCGGATACTAGGATTGCTGCTTGCTCCCAGCGATTGGATGGTGTGGATAAACTTTTGGGTTTATTGCAAGGGGGGGAGGGGGGTTATGCGGGAGTGAAAAATAGTTATGTGTTCCTTAAACAAATTAAAACCCTAGAAAACGCTCATCGGGCAAAGAATTTAAGGCTACTTAATTTTCCTAAGACGCAATTGCTGTCTCCATTAATATTATTTAGGAAATATTGCAAAGAGATTTTATTAATTTCTGATTTTGAGTCTATTGGGGTTTCTGATCTTTATTATCCGCCTACTCGATCAGTGACACGTGATGATGAAGTTGCCCATGTTGAGACACAATCTGATTTGGATCTTACTGCTTTTTTAGAATCTACTAATGAGGAAATCTCAGCTCGGGCAACGTTAATCGTGTCCTTATCTGCTGTGGCTGATAAAGTTAAAATCTTGAGAGCTTATTTCTTGAAAATAGATTTCCTGTATTTTGGATATAAGGTTTCTGTTTTCCCAGATGTGGCAAGGTCAACTCAGGTGCGAAGGAAGTCCTTCCTGCAGCTTAGACCTCGTGTCTTGGCTGAGGGGGGGGGGGGGGGCGGGCTTTCTTTTTGAGATTTCCTTGTAAATGTTTAATCACTTTGAATAATGTTAAGTATGTGTTTACTGACCCTCTTCATTTGGAAAATCTTTTGACTAACAAGTAGAGTCTTACAGAAGTTTTGTGTTATGCTATTTTGCATATAATTTTTTAAACTTTGTTTAGTGGTTTAGTTTTGGCTTGTCCTATAAGTTTTTGTTTGCTTCTGCTTGTTAGAAGTGATTGTCCTCCCTTAATGTGGGCTAGAAAACCTTTTCTTTTTCTTTTAATTATTCTTTCTTTTGATTATGTATTTACTAAAAGGTGTTTTCATGGTGTTATACTTGTTGTGTATACCTATAAAATACACAATAAAATATAAAATTAAAAAAATATATAGCAGAAAGATACAGAAATATTTCACATTGTATTTGGAGCCACAGGCTTGATAAAGAAGAATTTCCAGGCACATCTTGGTAAACTACCCATACCTGTTACATCTTATGAACTCCAGAAGGAAGCTCTCTTTGACACGATGCAAGTATTGCGCTGAGCATTAGCAGTAAATTTGAGACTGAGATCATACTCCACATACCTTGGCTTAGAAGTGAGGATCACAACTGTCATAGTATCTGCAAAATTAACCCATTTGGAGAAAATGTCCAGGATCACTACATAGCAAGAAGACAAAATCAAAATAAACAGAAATAAGTTATAAATGGAGACTGGTAACCTTCCTGGGGCAGCACATGCAACTCAACAATTCTTGCATCTTACTAGGCAGACTACATGGTCAATGCTACATGGTCTGCCATCCAGGGCCGGATTTACGTATACGCCATGTACGCCATGGCGTAGGGCCCACAACCGGCAGGGGCCCACAAAAAATAGAACCAGGTTTTTTTTTTTTTCAACTCGATTAAAAAAAAAACCTGGTGGCTGCCGCCGCGGGGCCCCCTCTGCTGCCGCGGGGGCCCCGTCTACAAGATGGTCTGGTCGGGTCGGGTCGGGTCGGGTCGGGTCTCGTCTCCCTCCCTCCCTCCCGGCTGCGAGAGACGCGAAGATAGAGCGTCTCCTCGCGTCTGTGTTAAGCCCGCAGGGGCTGATGGGATTTCCCATCAGCCCCTGCGGGCTTAACACAGACGCGAGGAGATGCTCTCCCTTCGCGTCTCTCGCAGCCTGCAGCGAGGGAGGGAGAGAGACCCGACCGGACCCGACCCGACCGGACCGGACCCGACCAGCTTGTAGACGGGGCCCCCGCGGTAGCAGAGGGGGCCCCGCGGCGGCAGCCACCAGGTTTTTTTTTAAATTAAATTTTACTTTAGGCCGGGGGGGGGGGTTAGACCCCCCCCGGCCTAAAGTAAAATTTAATTTAAAAGAAAAACCTGGTGGCTGCCGCCGCGGGGCCCCCTCTGCTGCCGCGGGGGCCCCGTCTACAAGCTGGTCGGTCCGGTCCGGTCGGGTCGGGTCCGGTCGGGTCTCTCTCCCTCCCTCCCTCGCTGCAGGCTGCGAGAGACGCGAAGATGCGTCTCTCGCAGCCTGCAGCCTGCAGCGAGGGAGGGAGAGAGACCCGACCGGACCCGACCCGACCGGACCCGACCAGCTTGTAGACGGGGCCCCCGCGGCAGCAGAGGGGGCCCCGCGGCGGCAGCCACCAGGTTTTTTTTAAATTAAATTTTACTTTAGGCCGGGGGGGGGTAGGACTGGTAATGGGCTATGGGGGGGGGTAGGACTGGTAATGGGCTATTGGGGGGGCTGGGGCTGGAAATGGACTGGGGGGGGTAGGGCTGGTAATGGGCTATTGGGGGGCTGGGGCTGGAAATGGGCTGGGCTGGGGGGGGTTAAGGCTAGAGGTGGGCTGATGGGGTTAGGACTGGTAATGGACTGTGGGCTGTTGGGGGGGCTTAGAACTGGCAATGGGCTTTGGGGGGGTTAAGACTGGTAATGGGCTGTGGGCTGATGGGGGCTGTCTGGTAATGGGCTATGGGGGGCGCTAGCACTGGAAATGGGCTGGGGTGAAAACACTGGAGGTGGGCTGATGGGGTTAGGACTGGTAATGGGCTGTTGGGGGGGGTTAGGACTGGTAATGGGCTGTTGGGGGGGGGTTAGAACTGGTAATGGGCTGTGGGCTGATGGGGTTGTCTGGTAATGGGCTATGGGGGGCTAGGACTGGAAATGGGCTGGGGGGTTAAAACTGGAGGTGGGATGATGGGGTTAGGACTGGTAATGGGCTGTGGGCTGATGGGGGGGGTAGGACTGGCAATGGGCTATGGGGGGCTGACTGGAAATGGGTTGATGGGGTTAGGACTGGAAGTGGGCTGATGGGGGGTTAGGACTGGTAATTGGTTATAGGGGGGGGCTTTAAACTGAAAATGGGGTGATGGGGGGTTAAGGACTGAAAATGGGGTGATGGGGGGTTAAGGACTGTAAGTGGGGTGATGGGGGGGCTAGGACTGGAAATGGGCTGATGGATGGCTAGGACTGGAAATGGGCTGATGCAGGGACTAGAAGGGAATGGATGCTGGGTGAGGCTGGAACTAGAAGGGAGCTGATGTTGGGGGAGGATTAGAATGGGATGGGGCTGGAAGAGTAAAATGGAGAAGGGAAAAATATTTTGTGTGGGAGGGATAAAAAATCTACAATTGGCCGGGTATTGGGAGAGTAAGTGGGGATTGAGGATGGAGGGGTAATATTTGAGTGGATGAAATAGGAATGAGGAAAGAGCAAAAGGAGAAAGATTAGTATGTTAAAGCAGATGTAGAGAGAGAATGGAAAAAAATCTAGAAGAGAGAAGAAAGGACAAATGGACAGCAGACGATGGAGAGTTAGCAGAAGACACGAAGAAGAAACCAGAAGAAAGTGGCTGGAGCAATTGCAGCTGAAAAAAATGCACAAAAGGTAGAAAAATATCTCTTTATTTTGAATTTATTAATTGGAATATGTCAGCTCTGGTAAATGTGCATCATTAACATCTGTGCTTTGTTTAGTACAAGAGCAAATTAATGTATTGTTTTATTTCTACAGTGTTGTACATTCCAAGTTTGGCTTTTGGGATTCCCAGTTTAATTATTGTCTTCCTATTTCTAAATTGTGATTACTTGTTTGGTGATGGTCTATGTTCTGCATGTGTAACTGAGCTGAGGTGTTCTGTTTATATAATTCCTATTTGACATTGCCACTTGTTCTCTTTCCCCAGTAGGTCATGTATTGTTGTTCTCTGAAATGTATTGGTTTAATATTTGCAGTGTTGCCTTTTGATTGGTAGAGTATGGTGCTTTGTGAGTCCTGGTAGTGCTGTTAGGATACGGCGGGTTTACTATGGGCAGTGTTTGCAGTAGTTCCTAATGTGTCTGGCAGTTGGCACTGGATTATAGTAATGTAGAAATCTTTTAGTCTTTCTTTATCCATACACTCATTAAGAGGCACGTTTACTAAAAGTTAGTATATGGTAACATTATGCAAATATTTATGCAAATGAGGCCCCTTATGCAAATGAGGTCCGCACCCCCCTTGGGCCGCCCCTGCTGGGGGCCCACAATTTTTGTTGGCGTAGGGCCTCACTCAAGGTAAATCCGGCCCTGCTGCCATCACTTACAATATGTTACTATACAGCTTCTTGGATCACTACAGTGCAACCTGAGGGCACAAATTTCAAGGGCCATATTCCCGGGACAGGACCAGGAAAAGCCTAGGAGGCCTGTTGCACTCAGATAATACTCACGCCTTCTCTTTGAAAACCAACTAAAATTCAATCCAAGCTCAGAAGGGTTACTCTGAACTAAAATAAAAATTTACTGAACTCACTTGAATATATCACAGTCATAAAATACATGAAAGCCACCAATCTTCCAAATTAGATGAATGAACAATTCAAGCATTAATGTTCTGTACACCTACAGATTCAGCGTTCCTGTCACACTCCTGCTCCTTTGCTTTTTCTATAGTAAGAGTAACACTTGAGAATATTCTCTCTTGGACGGAAGCAATAGTAAGTCCTCTGAAATTTGGGTGAGTTTGAGGCACTGTTCTCCTCTCAGTACCTGGGCACACTGTCAGCCCAGGGGCATAGCCAGAATGTGATTTTTGATGGAGCCCAGAGTTAACGGGTTGGGGGGGGGGAGACAATGTGCATGCACCCCCTCCCATCATGGCACTCACCCATTCAGTCGTAGAAACCTACCATGCGATCCTCATTGTTCTTTCTGCCTTCTTTCTGGCTGTTCCTTGTGTCACAGTTTTACTCTGGCCTTGTCTGCTTTCCCCTATTCAATTGGAGATATCCTGCTCTGGGCTAGCTAAATCAAGCTGTTGCAACCCCTTTAAATTTAGAAGTAGTGGGATAATACCATTGCCATCATGGCCCCTTCATTTTAATGATCGCGATCGCTTTGTCCTGCTTACCCCAGGAAGACCCTCTGCAGCACAGCTTGAAGGCCACTTCCTCAGCATCAGTGGTCCCTTTAAATTATAGGCCACGCAGGTCACAGCCTTTCACTTTCCATCAGACCCTTCCAAATGTGTGGCACTGGCATCCCCCTTTTAAATTTGGAGGCCTCAGCTCCACTGATGTATCGAGGTTTCTCTGTTCCTTCAGACAAACACTGCTTTCATCCAGAGCCCTTTCTGGCTCAGCCTCTCTAATTGTGGCAGTTCAAAAGAAAAGCCCCAACTCCACAATCTTCCTTGAGACTGAATGTGCTGTATTCCTGTGCATTGCAAACCTTCCCAATGCATGTCCTGCAAGCAGTCAGGACTCTAGCTGCACAATGCACCTGTCAGCAAAAGAGTTAAGGGTGCCTAAGCCAAAAGCCGACGGTCCTATGCCCTTCCAGGACCCCCAGTGGTTATATCACTGCCCCTGCCAGAATCTTGCAATTCTCCTCTCATTATTGCTAGCAACCATTCAGTCCTCTGAAACTCAGGTGAGCTGCAGGCTCTGTTCCCCTCCACCCCCCCCCCCCCTCAGAACATGGGCACTCTCCTAGCCAGAATCTTCCAATGTGGCAGCTCCAAATATCTTCTTCTTCTAGAGTTCTGTCTTGATTTTGCCATCCAGATCACACCGAGGAGACCTCTTATGGTGATTTATTTATTTCTTTATTTTATTTATTTATTGACAATTCTTATATACCGCACTATTAGACATCAGCGCAGTTTACATTGAACAGAAAACATCCGACAGTTTACATATGTCTGGTCGTTACATTTAACAGGAAGTATAACTTGGCGAAATAGGGGAAACTAAATACAATGAAGGGTTATCTGATAAAGGATATCCTGGTTAACTATATACAACGGTGGTACAATAGTATATGGAACAACTTGTTATTTACATTGTGAAGTTGGCCTGTTGCGGGGGTCTATCTGTTTGACCACTTTGGTTTAAGCAGCTTTTTACACCTCTCATTCAGTTGTCCATTGGCATAATAAGGGGCTGCCCCAGGATCTTGGCCCAGAAACCAGGGGAGAGAAGTACCATGCTGCCATACAGATGCTGTGGAGCCAAAGACCAGAATTCAGATTTGGGACTAGTATTTATACCTTTTGCCAGTTCCTGCCATTTTTCAACTCCTCCTCTTGATGTTCATGATCAGACAGGGATCCTCCCTGCACTACAACACTGGCAGGAGAACTCTTTGTTGGTCTAGAAACAAGAAGGGCTTGCAGAAGGAACAGAAAGGACTCTCTAATGGAACCACTAGAAGCCCTAACAAGATCAATATAGCAGGGCCTTAGAGATCTCTTCACAAAGTTGATCGGAATCTGTGTTACAGAATGCTAAGAGATGTGCAGGAATGGGGGCGGGGGAGGGTGGGAGGGGGTGGGAGAGAGATGAAAAGCTTGCAATATATTAAGTATGAGATGAGAGAGAGAAGTAAAGGGGTTATGGGGGAGGGGAAAAGGGAATGGTGTGTAGGAGTAGAGGATGTTATTGCTGAGGGTTGGTGAGTGCTTCAATAGACCCTTCCAAAAATCATTTCTTTTTTTTGGAGCTTTCCTGGGAGTGTTTTTTATTGTTGCCCATTGCTATCACTATTGCCCAGCTGAATTATAATTTTTACAATTTTTCTTGTGGTCATTTTACAGTTTTATTTGCTATTTTGTTCTGTGCACATGTATCACACTGCTCACGTTTTGTGGGTTTCCCCGGTTTTGCTGTACATTGCTGACGGAAATAGTTTCTCTTCCCTTTAAATCGTCTCTAACGCGAGGTTTTCACTCGCGGTATTTTTTAGGTTGATTTTAAGCCCCGCTCCTGTGTGGGGAGCCTCTCCCCTCCCACTCTCCACCCATTGACCCCGTCCCCCCACCCCTTGGGAGCCTTCCTCCGCCCTCGAAATGCCTTTCCACGCCTCTATCGCACATCAGCGCGCCGCGCACATGTGCGGGCCCGTTAGTGTGACGCGCACGTGTGAGGGGCCCAAAAACGCACTATTAGCGTGCGCTAAGGTACCTTAGCGCACGCTCAAGTGCGCCCCACACAATTGCGCGGTTTAGTAAACATACCCCCTAGACGCCAATCTCTTTTTTTCCTACAGGGAGAAAACTCTCTAGGGCAATTACAGGCCCCTCTCTTCAGGTATAGAATTTATCGGGGGGGGGGGGGCGGTGATATACAGCGGTGATGGCAGCTAGTCCTTGCAAAGCAGCTAGCCATTACCGCTGAACTTAAAACTCGGATATTCAATGCCAGGGCCATATCCGGCCAATGGCACTGAATATTTGGGTCAGCCAGATAGCAATGAAGCTAACCAGGCAGTGGCAACATTCAGGCACTGCTCGATTAGTTTCTGCGGCAAATGTTAGGCCAGATTTTAAGATGATTAACTTTCGCCAAATAGGGATAACCAAGCAGTGGCTGAATATCGTTGTTGCCTGATTGTCCTTGGTTGTCGCCTCTGCTCCACCTCTGGAACACCTCGATGGTAGTCAGCTAGTATAGAGGCATTCAGTGGCAGCACCGAGGAATATTCAGTGGCACTCTGAATATCCCGGCTGCCGCGATTAATGCTGACCGTGCTAATCGCTCTGAATATCGGGCCTATCATTTTCACAGATGATTATACATAGCCTACTGAGACATGGATTTCTATTTTACAAAAGCCAGCAAGCAAAGACACTTGTGAGTCATGTTGTGTGAGACTGACTGAAAGAATTGCTTTACATATGTTTGCATTCCAGAACCTCACTGATTTTTAATTTAAATACATTTTCGCATGTGGCAGACTATGTTCAGATGCTTATCACCACATAGTTGCAAATTGTGCTAATTGTCTTTATAAATGTGGCCAATGCATGGGAAAACACAATATTGCCACAATGATGGCATTTCTACGTGTTTTGGAGCATTTTGAATGTTTTTCCCCATTTAGTCAATGATATAGAGGGGTTGCTATTCAATGAGTTTTTTCGGCTAACCTTTGGAGTTAGCCAAACAAAACCCATTACTTGAATATTTATTTATTTAACAGTTTTTATATACCGTCTTTCTGCGATTCAAGACGGTTTACATAGAACAAAATAGGCAGTATATTTCAACTGTTTACATTGGAACAACATAATAAGGGTACAAAAGCATAAATGAGACTTTATACAGTAATCAACTATTTACATAGGGTATAATTTACAGCAAGGTTGTAGAAGCAAGTCTGGAGTGTAGGGGAGAAGAGGAGAAGAGAGGGCTGGGACTAAGGGGGTAGGGAGAAATGTTCAAGGAAGAGGTGCGTTTTTAGTTTCTTCCGGAAATCAGAGTGGTCAGAGCAGATTCGTAAGTCATGAGGTAGGGCATTCCATAAAGATGGGGCATAGAGGGAGAAGATCCAGTTACAGGCCGCTTGATTGCAATATTTTTTATTTTTATTGCAATATTCCCCCCTAATCTGGATAAGTTAGTCAAGCAAATTCACTTGCTACACAAAATTTAGCTGATAAAAAGAGGTGAGGTTGGAGGCATGCTAGGAGTAAGACAAAAGTTTATTTTATTGCTGGTATTTAATGCTAGCTGAATAATGTTAGCTAGGCAAGTTGTTGTTGTTGTTAAGTGCTGTTGAGTCGGTGTCAACTCATGGTGACCATCTGGATAGTTGTCCTAAATTGTGTTCAGTCTTCAGTCAGGCAGTTCATTGTTGATAGAGTGGAACCCATAGCTGCTGTTATTGTATCAATCTATCTCATTGCTGGTCTTCCTCTCTTGCATTGACCTTCGACCTTGCCAAGCATGATGTCTTTCTCTAACAATCTCTCTCTTCGCATGATGTGTCCAAAGAATGAAAGTCAAAGTCTTGTCATCTGAGCTTCTACGGAATGCTTATATTTGATCTCCTCTAGTATTGACTGGTCTGTTCTTCAGGCAGTCCATGGTATACACAGTATTCATCGCCAGCATCGATTTTCTTCCTATCCATCTTTTTCACTGTCCAACTTTCGCATCCATTTGACATTATTGAAAATGCCATGGCTTGGACAAGTCAGATCTTTGTATGAAGAAAGACATCTCTGCTCTTGAGAATCTTGTCTAGGTCCTTCATAACCATTCTGCCAAGAGCAATGCATGATCATATTTCTTGACTGCTTGTCATTTCTTTATTGATAGTTGATCCAAGTAGGTTAAGGTCAATTTCTTCTCCATCATTGATGAACTTATTGATTTTCCCAGTTGTCAGGATCTTTGTCTTCTTTACATTAAGGTGCATGCCCATTTTAAGACTATGTTCCTTGATTTTGAGACCAAATGTTTCAGATCGTCTTCACTTTCAGCCAGTAATGTGGTATCATAAGCATAGCGAAGATTGTTGATGAGTCTTCCACCAGTCTTCACACCTTAGCTGTCCTCATACAGTCCTGCTTCTCTGATGATTTGTTCTACATATAAATTAAACAGGTAGGGAGAAAGGATGCAGCCTTGTTGTATACCTTTGCTGATTTTAAACCATTCTGTTTCTCCTTGTTCCATCCTAACTGTTGCTTCTTGATCAATGTAAAGGTTGTGCAAAAGAACTATCAGGTGTTCTGGTATGCCCATGTTTCTTAATGTGGCCCAGAGTTTCTCATGGTTTACAATGTCAAAAGTCTTGCTGTAGTCGATAAAACACATATAGATATCCTTTTGGTATTCTTTTGTCTTTTCAAGGATCCATCTCACATCCACGATGGTGTCTCTCATTCTTCGCCCTTTCCTGAACCCTGCTTGCACTACAGGCAGTTCTCATCCCAGGTATGGTTGTAGTCTCTGCTGAATAACTTCAGTAGAGTCTTACTAGTATGTGGGATCGGAGCGATTGTGTGATAATTTCCACAGTCAGCTGGGTCACCTTTCTTTAGTATTGGTATAAACACAGATCTTTTCTAGTCAGTTTACCTGATGATGTCTTCCAAAGTTCCTGGCAGAGCCTTTTAAGTACACTGACAGCTGCATCCGGTTGCTGTAACACTTCAATAGGAATGCCATCAATGCCCGGTCTAGACAAGATATTCCACAAAAAAGACTATCCTAAAGCTTTCCAAATAACTAACCAAATATATTTGGTGCAAAAATTATCTGTATAAGTTCCGCTGAACATTCAAAGTTATCTGAATATCTTTATCGAGATACCTGTACTGCTCACATCTCACTGAATATCATCCTGGGAGAATGAGAAGAAATGGAAATAACAGAAACCATTAACCTGCTTAGATCAATATCAATAATGCAGTCATGAAATCGGACAACGTCTTGCTCTTAGCAGAATGGCTGTGAAGGACCTGGCTAAGAGATGTATCTCTGTATACAAAGATTCAACTTATCCGAGCCATGAGATTTTGAATAATATCACATGGATGTGAAAGTTGGACAGTAAATATAGAAACATCACAGCAGAAAAAGACCATATGGCCTATCTAGTCTGCCCTTCCTTATCAACTACTATAGCCTCCTTTTTCCTTAAGGGATCTTCTGTGTTTGCCCCATGCTTTCCTGAATTCCGATATTTTCCTCATCTCTACTACCTCAACTGGGAGACTATTCTACGGATCTAGCACTCTCTCCATAAAGAAATATTTCTGCATATTACTCCTGAGTCTATCCCCTTTCACTCTTGCCCTATGTCCCCTCATTGCAAAGCTTGTTTTCAAATGAAATAGGTTCTCCCCTTGTGCATTTATGCCATGGAGGAATTTAAATGTCTCTATCATATCTCCTCTATTACGCCTTTCCTTTAACATATACATATTAAGATCTTTAAGTCTGTCCCCATATGGTTTAAAACAAAGACCACTAACCATTTTAGTAGTCACCCTCTGCACCAACTCTATCCTGTTTATATCCTATTGAAGTTGTGGTCTCCAGAATTGCACACAATATTCCAAATAACGTTGCACCGTAGACTTCTACAAAGACACCATCATCTCCTTTTTTCTTCTGGCCATTCCTCTCCCTATGCACCCAAGCATCTTTCGGGATTTTGCTATTGCCTTTTCTACTTATTTAGCCACTTGAAGGACATCAGAAACAATTATGTCCAGATTCCGCTCTTCTTTCGTGGACAAAAGTACTTTGCGTCCTACATGGTACAACTTAGAGAAGCTAGCAAAGTAGTCAGGAAAGCAAAGATTCAAAAAGAGGAGGAAATAGCCAATGCAATAAAATGGGGGGGATAAGACATTTTTCAGATATGTTAGTGAGGAGAGGAAGGGCAAAAGTGGTATTGTCAGACTCAAGGGTGAAGGGGAGGAATATGTAGAAGCTGATGAGGATAAAGCGGAATTGCTTAACAAATATTTCTGTTCTGTGTTCACAGATTAAGAACCAGGAACAGGACCTCAGAAAACACGCACAAACAGGAACAGAAGCGAGGGGCATCTTGAACAATTTTCCAAAGATTGTGTTCATGAGAAACTAGCTAAACCTAAAGTAGACGAAGCGATGGGACCGGATGGGATACACCCTAGAATACTGAAGGAACTTGGGGACATTCTAGCAGCTCCACTGATTGATCTTTTCAATGCCTCATTGGAGTCGTGAGTGGTACCAAAAGACTGAGGCTCATGTGGTGCCTTTATACAAAAGCGGAAATAAGAATGTAATTGAAAACTACAGGCCGGTTACTTTAACTTTGGTGGTGAAAAAATTATTGGAAACGCTGCTGAAAGAGAAAATAGAGAGGTTTCTGGAGTCCAACGGATTACATATTCCAAGGCAGCATGGATTCACCAGAGGCAGGTCTTGTCAGACAAATCTGATTGATTTCTTTGACTGGGTGACCAGGGAGTTGGACCGAGGGAGAGCCCTAGATGTGGTGTATTTAGATTTCAGTAAAGCCTTTGACACAGTTCCTCACAGGTGACTTATAAACAAACTGAGAACCCTAGGGATGGAGTCTAAAGTTACTGCTTGGGTTAGAAATTGGTTGAGTGGGGGAGGGGGGAGTGGTCTGTGGCAAGATGGCGGCGTGAGCGTTTTTTGGGCTGAGTATGCCTAAGCGAAAGGGCAAAGCTAAGGCCCCTCCCGCTTAGCCTGTACCTGCCAATTCTCAGGGACCGATGGACAAGTTCGTTCAGCTGACAGAGAGGCAGAAAGAGGAGATTCGAGCGGGCGTGGTGCTGTCGAATGTGGTGGCTCCAGTAGCGCCTGCCCTGGAGGTTTCTCTCTCCCCTGACGATCGATCCCCGCCTAGGCGTTTGACCTATCCGGCGCCTCTTCTCGCGGGAGGAGAGGCTGCCCCGCCTGAAGATGGTGGAGTGGTTTCTGCTGACCGGGTCTTGCTGGAGGAAGGTGCTGGAGTGCAACCCTCGGAGGTGAGGGTCCAGGAAATGGCCTTTGATACAATCTTGGAGGCGGCTATTCCATCTGGTCGAGATGTAGGAGAAGGAGCTGGGCTTAAGACTTCTACACCGAAGGCTGTTATCATAAAAGGTTCCTTGTTGCAGTCCCCTAAGGAGATATCCCTGGAGGTGATTTGGGGAGCTATTCTACAGCTCTCCTCTATGGACAGTCAGCATATTGAGTTAACAACAACTCGGTTGGAAAAACTGAAAAGTTTGTCGTCTGGAGTTCAGGGAGACGTGGTGAACCTTCGTTTGAAAATTGAAGAGGGTGAACAGAAAATGATCCAGGTTTCAACGTTGAATGACTCTATTGTGAAAGATAATGTATCTATGAAAATGAAGTTAGAGAATCTAGAATAATGTGGTTAGAGCTGCCAATATAAGGTTGTCAAATTTTCCAGTTGTAGCAAATATGTTGCCAATAGATTTATTTAAAAAATATATGCATGAGAATTTGGGAATACCAACTGATTTAATTCCCCCAATTGTGAGAGCTTACTTTTTACCTATGGGTAAGAAAGTAGGGGTGGTATCAGAGGGTGCTTTAACTATGGATACTTTAGATGTCTCTGCTCTGTTACAATCTCCTCGGGAAGATGATTTACCAGTCACCACATTGTTAGTAACATTTGCCTTACCTTCTGACAGAGAGTGGCTTTTGAAACTATATTTTAAAAAACGTTCTATGTTGTTTATGGGGAAGAGGGTTGGGATGTTCCCGGACGTCTCCAGGGAGACTCAGAAAAGGCGTAAAGCCTTTTTGTTGTTAAGATCTGGGTTGGTTCAGCTTGGGGCTTCCTTTATTTTAAGATTTCCTTGTAAATGTATGGTTTTCTTTCGGGATAAGAAATATGTGTTTTTTCAGCCTGAAGATCTTTCATCATTTATTAGTACCCAGATTGCTTTGTCATCACAATGATCGTTATATTTAGGTTCTCTCTGTCCCGCGCCCCTGATGCCGTTCTCGATATATTCTTTTTCCTGTTAGTGGATCAAAGTTTCACTTTCCATGTGTTTTTTCTAAGGCACTTCCCCCATTATAGTGGGCTACCTCAACTCTTGTAATAAGTATTTTTTCCTATTGTATGTTTTTGTATTTTGTTTATATTTACCATGCAAGTAGTTGTTTTCTGTACAAGCGGTTGCTTGATTATTATTGTAAATTCTATAACTAGAAAATAATAATAAAAAAAAAATTGGTTGAGTGGGAAGCGACAAAAAGTACAGGTAAATGGAGCTCGCTCTGAGGAGAAGGAAGTTACCAGTGGTGTGCCACGGGGATCTGTCCTTGGTCCGATTCTTTTTAACATCTTTATTAGTGATATAGCGGAAGAGCTGTTGGGTAAGGTTTGCCTCTTTGCAGATGATACCAAAATTTGCAATAGAGTAGACACCCAGGAAGGTGTAGATAACATGAGGAGGGATCTAGCTAAACTTGAAGAATGGTCTAGAATTTGGCAGCTGGGATTTAATGTTAAAAAATGCAAGGTCATGCATTTGGGCTGCAGCAATCCAAGGGAGCAATATAGTATAGGGAGTGAAGTACTTTTGTCCACTAAAGAAGAGCGGGACCTAGGCGTGGTTATGTCTGATGATCTTAAAGTAGCTAATCAGGTAGAAAAGGCGACGGCAAAAGCTAGAAGGATGCTTAGGTGCATACGGAGAGGAATGGCTAGCAGAAAAAAGGAGGTGATAGTGCCTCTGTATAAGTCTTTAGTACGAACTCATTTGGAGTATTGTGTGCAATTCTGGAGACCACACCTTCAAAAGGATATTAACAGGATGGAGTCAGTACAGAGGGTGGCTACTAAAATGGTTGGTGGTTTTCATTAGATGATAAAGGGGTTAAAGGAGCACTAAGAGGCGACAAGGCGATAGCGGAGAGACTGAATGAATTCTTTGCTTCGGTCTTTACTGAGGAAGATGTAGGGATGTTACCCACGACTGAAGTGGTATTTAAAGGTGTGGAAGAATTGAAGGAAATATCGATACATCGGGAAGATGTCCTACAACTATTAGATAAACTGAAGAGTAGCAAATCACCTGGGCCGGATGGTATACATCCAAGGGTGTTGAAAGAACTGAAATTTGAGATTGCAGACCTGCTATCAGTAATCTGTGAACTATCATTAAAATCATCTCTAATACCTGAGGATTGGAGGATCGCCAATGTAACACCAATTTTTAAAAAGGGTTCGAGGGGTGATCCGGGAAACTACAGACCGGTGAGCCTGACATCAGTACCGGGAAAAATGGTAGAAACCATCATAAAGAATAAAATTACTCAGCATATAGATAGTCATGACCTAATGGGAGACAGCCAACATGGCTTTAGACAAGGAAGATCTTGTCTTACTAATCTGTTATGTTTTTTTGAAGGAGTGAATAAACAGGTGGACAAAGGTGAGTCGGTTGATATTGTGTATCTGGACTTTCAGAAAGCCTTTGACAAGGTCCCTCATGAGAGACTTTTGGCAAAACTAAAGAGTCATGGGATAGGAGGCAGTGTACTACTGTGGATCAGGAACTGGTTAAAAGATAGAAAGCAGAGAGTAGGGCTAAATGGCCAATTTTCCCAATGGAGAAAGGTGAATAGTGGTGTACCCCAGGGATCTGTGCTGGGTCCGCTGCTTTTTGACATATTCATAAATGACCTGGAAAGTGGAATAACGAGTGAGGTTATCAAATTTGCTGATGACACAAAACTATTTAAAGTTGTTAAAACCCAGGAGGATTGTGGAAAATTGCAAGAGGATCTTGATAAATTGGAAGACTGGGCATCAAAATGGCAGATGAAATTTAATGTGGAGAAGTGCAAGGTTATGCACCTAGGGAAGAACAACCCAAACTATGGTTACACGATGCAAGGTTCCACATTAGGAACCACCACCCAAGAAAAAGATTTAGGCGTCCTTGTGGATACCATGTTAAAACCCTCGGCCCAGTGTGCAGCGGCGGCCAAGAGAGCAAATAGAATGCTAGGTATGATAAGGAAAGGAATGGAAAATAAAACAAAAGATATTATAATGCCTCTATATCGTTCCATGGTGAGACCGCACCTTGAATATTGTGTGCAATTCTGGTCGCCGTATCTTAAAAAGGATATAGCGATTTTAGAAAAGGTTCAGAGAAGAGCCACCAAAATGGTAAAGGGGATGGAAGGCTACTCCTATGAAGAAAGGCTAAAAAGGTTGGGGCTCTTTAACCTGGAAAAGAGACGGCTGAGGGGAGATATGATAGAAGTCTATAAATTAATGAACGGAGTGGAACGGGTAAACGTAGATCGATTGTTTACCTTATCAGAATATAGAAAGACTAGGGGACATGCAATGAAGCTACAGGGTAAACTATTTAAGACTAATAAAAGAAAATATTTTTTCACTCAACGTGTAATCAAACTCTGGAATTTGTTACCGGAGGATGTAGTAAAGGCTGTTAGTGTAGCTGGGTTTAAAAAAGGTTTGGACAAGTTCCTGGAGGAAAGGTCCATAAACCATTATTAAGAAGGGACCCAGGATATCAATGCTTGAACCAATACAAGCATTGTGGAACCTGTGTCCCTTGGGGAAACTGCTAGGTACGTATGACCTAGATTGGCCACTGTTGGAAACAGAATACTGGGCTTGATGGACCTTGGTCTGACCCAGTATGGCATATCTTATGTTCTTATCTTATGTTCTTATGTTCTTATTATAAAGCATATGAGGACAGACTTAAGGATCTTAATATGTACACCTTAGAGGAAAGGGGGGATAGAGGTGATATGACTGAGATGTTTAAATACCTCCATGGCATAAATGCACAGGAGGACAGCCTCTTTCAATTGAAACCAGGCTCTGCTATGTGGGGATATGGGATGAGGTTGAAGGGGGATAGATTCAGGAGTGATATATGGAAATATTTCTTTACGGAAAGAGTGGTGGATCCGTGGAATAGTCTCCCAGTGGAGGTGGTAGAGATGAGGACAGTATCTGAATTCAAAAAAGCATGGAAGAAACACAGAGGATCTCTAAAGGAAAAAAGGGGACTGCTGTAGTTGTTGATATGGAAGGACAGACTGGATAGGCCACGTGGTCTTTTTCTGTCATCATTTTTCTCTGTTTCTATGTTTGTAAACCTTACCTGACAGCTCTTCCACAATATCACTAACAAAAATGTTAAAAAGAATCAGACCAATGACAGATCTCTGCAGCACACCACTGGCAACATCCTTCTCAGAGTGAGCTCCATTTACCTGTACACTTTGCCCCCCCCCCCCAACTAATTTCTAATCCATTCAGTCACTTCAGGGTCCATCCCAAGGTACTCAATTTATTTATAAGTCACCTGTGTAGAACAGTGTCAACGTCTTTACTGAAATCTAAGTACACCACATCTAGGGCTGTCCCTCAGTCCAACCCTCTGGTCACCCAGTCAAGGAAAGTAATCAGATTTGTCTCACAAGACCTGCCTCTGCTACATCCATGCTGCCTCAGATCCTGCAATCCATTGGACTCCTGAAACCTCACTATCCTCTATTTTAGCAGTGTTTCCATTAATTTACTCACCGCAGAGGTCAGACCAACCAGCCTGAAGTTCCCAACCTCATACGCTTAAACGTCCACCAGTTCCTTCAATATTCTCAGATGTATCCTATCCTGTCCCATCGCTTTGTCTATTTTTTGTTTAGTTGAAGAAGAAAGAAAATGGGTGCCTTCAAATTATGGTGCTGGCTACGAATATTGTGTATACCACGAACTGTCCAAGAACAATTCAATTGGTACTAGAGGAGATTAAACCTAAGTTTTCCTTGAAAGCTCAAATGACAAGACTTTGAGTTTTATACTTTGGACACAGCAAGTGAAGAGAAAGATCGTTAGAGAAAGCTATCATGCTTGGCAAGGTTGAAGGTCAAAGCAAAAGAGAAAGGCCAGCCAATGAGATGGACTGATGAACTGCAGCTATAGATGCAATTCTGTCAACAATTAGCTGCCTGACTGAAGACCGAACACAGTTTAGGACAACTATCCACAAGGTCACCAACAACAAAAATGACTAATCTGCAAGAAAGAGTTGCTCCTGTCCAACCTTCTTTCATGAAAGGAACAGAAATATCCTATGATCTTTTTAAGATTCAGCCTGTTCTACTGCTCTGGGCCTCTCTTGGTAGCATAGGTAAATTGGATGTGTTGGTAAATGTATGCTAGTGTAGCCTTCATATAGATCAAGCAAATCTGGAGACAGAACCGACTGATAAAGGTCATAGCTCTGATCACTTTCTGGAAGGAATGGGAACCAAAAAGTAAAGGGCCTTGTGACATTCACCTCTACAGCAGAATGGGATAGTCACAGGGGCATGGTTCCACCACTACTTTGTCCAACATAGCAGCAGCAACTAGAGAGCTTTGGGACAGGGCCAGAGATTGATGTTTGTGCCCCCTACCAACCAAAAAAATATTCTGCTACCTCTACTGTGCAGATAGTTCTGTGTGGGTTAGTAATTGCATTCAACTGATCTGTTTTCTGAGATAAGAAAGCTTGTTAGTCAATCTCTCTTCCTGAGAACTGCTCCTCTGGTTCTTGATCTTCTGCTTTCTACAGTTTAATATTGCCTTAATGGCTATCTAAGAGGAAACTCAGTCTCACAGTCATGGAACAGCATAACAATGAGAGATTAGGCCAATGGGGAGAAAACAGCCCTCTGAGCTAGCAGACTTACTGACCACAGAAGGAAGCTGGCAGTACCTGGAGGCTGGAGCCCCTGTGGGGTTTTCAGCCTGGTAAAATATACAAATCTTTGTCATGTGGCCTAGTAATACTCACTAGAAATGGGAGAACTTATATAAATATATAAATATATCTGGATATGCTACCTTCACTTAAAAATAAAGATTCCAACCAATATACTGCGTCACTGCTTCTTCACTACTGTGCATTTTTTCTTCACCTCCTGCAATGCAGTTAGATCGAGAAAAAATGTCAAAATACCCAGTGGTAAGGGACTCTGAATATATTTACTGTGAGTCAAGACTAATATTCTTGCAGTTCATGCTGCAGAACTGAGCCTGCAAAGCAATTTCTCCTCTCAGGTAAGAAAGAATTTTGCATCTGGTACAAGTTTTGCAGGAAATGTTAACCGTTGCTATTATATAGTAAAACAAATTAATGAGCTGGCTAGACTTTCAGATGCTCTTAGTTAACCCAATTAATGCTTGTTTAAAGATATGCACCCCAAGATATTATTTTGTCCAGCAAGTCTGTTGCATTCTTCAAGTTTAATGAACGTATACAATATATAGTACTAGGCCTCATAAATGGTTGAACTAGGTTTACAACAGTTCAACTAGAAAACCATCCCTTCCATTGACAGTCATGGAAAGCAGAAGTTCAATCCTGGAGCAATTTGTGCACTGGGGCAAAACTCAAGCACTTCAATAAATCTCTCCAAGGCTTGCCAACCATGGAGTCCAATCAGTTTCTGAGAGCAAACTATAACTATATACTGAGTACTTGTCACTAGAAATGGCCAAACTGACTTATTTGTTAGGTCAACTTATCCCTTTTCGGTGAGGAAATCAATACATACAGTACCTTTGAGACTTGGGAACAAAGTCAGAAAATATTTATTGACAGAAAGAGTCATGAAATTATAGAACTGCCTGAGAAAGAGCATGATGAAAGCAGAGACATGACAAGACATGAAAGTCCTGGCTAAGGAGGGTTAGTGAGGAAAGCTAGAAATTACGTAGGGTCCGTAGCATAAAAGCAAGAGGAACTGGGCAGACTCCATGGACCTCATGTTCACTGTTTGCCATGATATTCCATTTCTATGTATGACCGTTCCACAAAGGCTTAGCATATGAAAAAGACAAGAGATCACAATGGAATGAAATGGTTAAATTTTGCTAATGCACAAAATAACAGCAAAAGACGGAGTGTTTCACTACTTCTCACTTAAAGGGTTGGTGGTGCTTTACTATCATTCTTAAAATGGATAGAGATAACAGAAGTAAAGGTTTTAGATGCTTATTTTCTACATTTAATTTGATCTTCAGATATCTCATCACTTTTTTTCTGCCAGACTCTCAGCTTTTTCCATTCTAACCCTTGAAACCATACCGTGCACGTTTAAATTTTGATTTATTATACTTCAGTGAAAGGCCGGTCATTCAGTTTCAATTTTGTACATGCCTCTGCTTGGATATACTGATTGTCTATTTGCTACCTAATTACTGTATCGCAAACCTGCTAGCCACATAGCCACCAAGAAAAAGATTTTCTCTGCTGGAGCACACTGAATGTGAGAACCTATTATACTTAAATTTAATTGAACAGGCTTCAAAATGAAAATTGAAAAAGGTTGTTTTTCCTGTGTCTTTGGTTAGAAGAGTCAGGCTGCTATCTAGAAAAGCATATCCATATACTGTATGGATAGTGAAGTATTTACTGCATAGTTCCTCCTGAAACCGTGTTTATATATCTTCTGCCCTCCTGAGTCCCTGTTTCAGCATCTCCCTGTCTATTTCTTATTCAGTTTATGGCTTGGTATAAGCCAGAGAGCAAGACCTGTTTGAGACATCAATTTACCCCTCACTTCACCTCCCTCACGTCCCTCTTGGAGAGCACACACACCCAGACATACCCACCCACACCCTGCTCCCTCTAAATCTCGGTATTACCCTAGAGATAGACCCCCACGCTACTCTGATAAGAAATACACACGTAACTTATCCAACCTTATCCATATCCCTCTCCTCCCCCCCTCCACTCTCCCGTTTTCATGCGCCCTATGGAACGCATGCTCAGTCATAAAAAAAAAAAACCTTTTATTCACGATCTTTTTATCTCTAATGCCCTACACCTTCTTGCCATGACCGCGACTTGGCTTCCGCTAGATGACACCGCATCCATTGCCTCTCTCTGCTATGGGGCTACCAGTTCTCCCATACATCTCGATCTACTGGTCACGATGGTGGTGTTGGCCTCCTACTCTCTCCCTCCTGCCAATTCCAACCCCTCCTGTCACCCCAACCACACTCCCCCCTCTCCTTCGAAGTCCACTCCATTCACCTCCTCACACCACTTGCCCTCCGAGTAGCTGTTATTTATCGCCCACCCGAAAAATCCAAATCAACCTTCCTCACCGACTTCGACTCCTGGCTTTCTGCCTTTATGGATCCCTCCTCCCCCACTCTTATTTTTGGCAATTTCAAAATTCACATTGACAACCCCTCTGACCCCCATGCCTCAAAGTTCCTCGCTCTTACCTCCTCGTTCGACCTCCAACTTTGCTCCACTGCCCCCACACACCTACACGGCTACTGACTTGAACTAATACTCTTCTCCAATTCCTCTCTCTCAAACTTCCGTAATTCAATCCTTCCCTCATCTGACCATCACCTTTTAACATTTACTCTTCAGCTTCCGCCATCCCAACCTTGTCCTGTCTCCTCCGACCTATTTAGAAACCTTCATAATATTGATCCCCTGACTCTCTCCTCCACCATTTCTCCATCTCTCTCCTCCATTATATCATCCAAGTCCGTCGACGAGTCATTATCTTCATACAGTGCTACACTATCCTCAGCCCTTGACACTCTTGCCCCTCCCACCCCACATCCTGTCAAATGATCTACACCCCAACCCTGGATTTCAACCACAATCCGTTACCTATGCATCTGCGCCCGTTCTTCCGAACGAGCTTGGTCCAAATCCCACTCCCCGGAAGACCTTCTACACTTCAAATTCATGCTTCAAATTCATGCTTCATCCTTCCAGTCAGCCTTAGCACTTGCCAAACAAGATTACTACATCCATCTGACCAACTCCCTTGCCTCTGATCCTTGCCATCTCTTTAATACCCTCAATTCTCTCCTGAAGGTCCCCCCGCATCCGATCCCGCCCTCCCTTTCTGCCCAAACCCTAGCCGACTGCTTCCATGACAAAATCCACAAGATTACCCTCCAATTCCACACCCCCTCATCTACCTCCCCTACTCCCCAATTCTCCCCCATACATACTCCCCCTGCCACCCTCTCCTCCTTCCCTCCGATCTCTGAAAAAGAAACCACACTCCTTCTTTCCTCCTCCAAACCCACCACCTGTTCATCAGACCCTATCCCCACCCATCTCCTACATTCCATCTCCTTCACCATTGTCCCCTCCATTACTCATATCCTCAACCTTTCACTCTCCACTGCAACTGTCCCCGTTGACTTCAAACATGCTGTTGTCACACCCCTCCTCAAGAAACCCTCACTTGATCCCACATGCCCTTCTAACTATTGACCCATCTCCCCTTCATATCTAAACTATTAGAACGAGTGGTCCACCATTGCTGCCTTGACTTCCTCACCTCCCAGGCCCTCCTGGACCCACTACAATCTGGCTTCCGTCCCCTACACTCCACTGAAACGGCATTCACAAAAGTCACCAACGACTTGTTCCTGGCTAAATCTAAGGGCCTCTATTCTATCCTCATCCTTCTTGACCTTTCCGCTGCCTTTGACACCGTTGACCACAACCTTCTCCTCACCACCCTCTCCTCACTTGGCTTCAAGGACTCCGTACTATCCTGGTTCTCCTCCTACCTCTCTCATTGCTCATTCAGTGTATGCTCTAGTGACTTCTCCTCCTCCCCTACCCCACTCCATGTAGGTGTACCCCAAGGATCCATCTTGGGCCCCCTCCTTTTCTCTCTCTAGACCCAAGACCTTGGTGCGCTTATCTCCTCCCATGACTTTTAGTACCATCTCTATGCCGACGACTCCCAAATCTACCTCTCTACACCTAATATTTCTCCGGCAACCCAGTCCAAGATCTCTGCCTGTCTTTCAGACATCGCTGCCTGGATGTCTCATCGCCAGTTGAAACTGAACATGGCCAAGACTGATTCCTTGTCTTTCCACGCAACTCCTCCCCTCCACTTCCCCCTCTCTGTCCATGTGGATGGATCTACTATCCTTCCTGTTCCCCCAGCCCACAATTTAGGGGTTATCTTTGACACCTCTCTCTCCGCTCATATCCAGCTTGTAGCTAAGACCTGCCGCTTCTTTCTCTACAACATCAGCAAAATCCACCCCTTCCTCTCTGAACACACTACCAAAAAGCTTATCCACTGTATAGTCTCCTCTCGCCTCAATTACTGCAACCTACTCCTTGCTGGTATCCCCGTGAGCCACCTCCTTCCCCTTCAATCTATACAAAATCACGCTGCTCAACTAATCTTCTGCCAGCCTCGCCAGGCCCACATTACTCCTCTTCTCAAGTCATTTTACTGTCTTCCTGTCCAATTCTGCATCCAATTCAAGCTTCTCCTACTGACCTATAAATGCATTCACTCTATGGCCCTTCAATACCTCTTATCTCTTATCTCTCCCTATGTCCCCTCTCGAAATCTGCGCTCCGCTAACAAATTACTTCTATCAATGCCTTTCACCCACACCGGAAACTCCCGACTGCGCTCCTTTCACCTTGCTGCACCATACGCCTGGAACAGCCTACCTGCGTCTGTGTGCCAGGCATCCTCCCTGGCCCTCTTCAAATACAGGTTGAAGACCCACCTCTTCACTGTTGCATTCAGATCCTGACTTCCATCCTCATCTTATCCTAACCCCCGTCAACTTTTATGACCAAACTATAGACCAAACTGTACCACACAGTATCTTGCGCTGAACTGACTAATGCTCTGTACTGTTCTGACTAGATTGTAAGCTCTGATGAGCATGACTCTGACGGGCAGGGACTGTCTCTTGTATGTTGGCTACCTCTTATAGGTTAGCTGTGTAGTGCTGCATGTATGGCGCTTTATAAGTGCTGAATAATAGTAGTAGTAGTAGACATCGACATCAGTAGTTCCCATTGTCACAGGCATGGTACCTGACTTTCTGAATAAAGAAATGTAATGACTTTTTGACATTATTAATATTGACTCGTTATGTTCCATGCTGTGAAGCTGAATCAGGTGTCACAGAATTCATCTTCGAAGTCAGACACTATATGCTGGCATGCGGTAAAAACATATCAGTTATTTGTATAAGTGGAGGAAAGTTTCAGTCAAGCAAGTCCTGAAAGAGGACAGAGGAAGAAAGGACTATATATGTTTCAGCAAGGGGAGGCTAAGGGAGGGGGTGGGGAGGGATAGAGGGCAGGAAAGTGCAGGAGGAGAGGGAGATGAGGAAGGGGGAAGCAGATGACCTGGCTGGGGAACCAATTCAGCAAATGGTCACCCAGGCTGTCCAGTCTGCCTCCAGGCTACACCAGATACACAACTATGAGGTCTCCTGGGCCATGAGGTCCAGCTGCATCTAATGTCCCTGCAGCTTGTAGTACAGTAGGGCCTCTCTGTGGTTAACAGGTCACAAGACATCATGGTCATGTATCTGTAAGGCCTGAGCATGGAGATACATGCCATGGCTGCAGAGCATTTAACCACCACTGTAGCCATCTATAATCCCATAACCACAGCATGTAAGATGACCACCCATATGCCCAGCTTGCCACATCATCCCTAGCCATCCCATGGCACCCTGGACACACCAGGCATGGCATATAGCCCTTGGACCTCATTCCTAATACCCCCCCTCCCTAACAAAGAGCTGAGTACCCTCAAAGTATCCTCCAGGGGCACAGGCCATGAGCCTCCCACCCCTTGCTCAGAGCATAAGAACATAAGATATGCCATACTGGGTCAGACTGAGGTCCATCAAGCCCAGTATCCTGTTTCCAACAGTGGCCAATCTAGGTCATACGTACCTAGCAGTATCCCCAAAAGACACAGGTTCCACAATGCTTGTACTGGGTCAAGCATTGATTATCCTGGGTCCCTTTTTAATAATGGTTTATGGACCTTTCCTCCAGGAACTTGTCCAAACCTTTTTTAAACCCAGCTACACTAACAGCTCTTACTACATCCTCCGGTTGATTACACATTGAGTGAAAAAATATTTTCTCTTATTTGTCTTAAATAGTTTACCCTGTAGCTTCATTACATGTCCCCTGGTCTTTCTATATTCTGATAACGTAAACAGTCGATCTACGTTTACCTGTTCCACTCCATTCATTAATTTATAGACCTCTATCATATCTCCCCTCAGCATCCTCTCCCTGTGGCACACAGTCACTGCCATCATCCACAAGCTGGTGCAGGGGAAAAGGTGGTTAGTGGGAAGTGACATACGTATGCAGACCCAGGTCTGTTAGGGGTCCACCGACACTTGTGCCTGCGTGCACAGAAGAAATAGTGATGCACACAATGTCCCCACATCTGTCTGTAACACCTGCCCACAGTACATGCCAGGGCATGGCTCTAGTGCTAGGGGTTGTCCATGCCCAACTATTTCTACTACTAGTAATAATTTGTAGAGTTGTACAAGGCATATGCGGTACTGAACATTTACATGTAAGAGACAGACCCTGCTCTAAAGAGCTTACTCTATCCAAGACAGACAAACACAATAAACAGGAAACTAGGATAATACTAAAGGGGAATGGTTATAACACACATGAGTGGTAAACAGGAGAATAAAGGAGTCAGAATCCAAAAATGACCTCAAAAAGGTGAGGTTTTAGTCTGGATTTGAACAGAATCAGAGATGGAGCCTAATATATAGGCTCAGGTAGCCTGTTCCAGGTATACAGTGCAGTAAGGTAGAAAGAATGAAGCCTAGAGTTGGCAGTGGAAGAGAAGGACACAGAGATTTTTCAAATCCAGGCTGAAAGCTCACCTTGTTCAGGCTTCCTTGGATCCTAATCCACTTAGTCTCCTACATGTTTCCTTACCTTTCCCCTAGATGTATCCTTGTCCTTAGCTGTTGTGTGGTCTGTCTTGACTAGATTGTAAGCTATGATGAACAGGGACTATCTTTTACATGTTTTATTTATTTAACCAGGCTTATATACCACTTTTCTACCAGTCAAAGTGGTGTGCATTCAGGTAATGTATATTTATTTTCCCTTGTCCCCAAAGGGCTCACAATCTTTATTTTTGTATCTGAGACAACAGAAGGTTAAGTGGCTTGCCGAAGGCCACAAGGAGTACCTGTGGGACTAGAAACCCCAGTCCTTCTGGCCCAAGGTTGCTGTCCTCCAACCTGAGGTAACGTGACCCTACCACTAGGCCTTTCCTCCCTCCACTCCACTCATTTAACATCAACTGCCTGGTCTATGCCGATGATGTCTTGATGTACATGCCAATCTCGACTGAACATCTTGACCTCTCCCCTCTAATCAAATGCTTTGATGCAGTCACCGACTGGATAGACGCACAAAGGCTTAAGTTAAACTTCAAAAAGACTGAAGCCCTCTTCGTCACCAGGAATCCGGCTTTTATTCCTCCACTATCCATCAAAGTTCGTGACGCAGAGCTCACATGCAAGACTACAGTAAGATACCTCGGAGTTACACTTGATCAGCAGCTTAATATGAAGGCTCACATCAATAACATAACAAAAGTTGTCTATCATAAAATCCGGACCCTTCACCATCTTCGTCAGCTGTTAGAACCTGAAGACTTCCGAACTGTTTTTCAGGCCCTAATAATGCCTCACCTTGACTATGCTAATATGATATTACATGGCCTACCAAAGAGTACGACTAACCCCTTACAACTTGCTATGAATTCTGCTGCAAGAATCCTTCATGGAGCTTCCAGAAGATCCCACATCACTCCAATACTAAAACAGTTGCACTGGCTGCCCATACAAGCCAGGATCTCCTTCAAGGTTCTAACAATGACCCATAAAGCCATCAAGAAATTCCCAGCTACTGCTATTACCGACCTAGTATCTATCACACCTCCTAACCGGCTAAGGAGATCGAATGCTGCAAACACCCTCATTCTACCTAAGGCAAGCACTAAGTGCTCCCAAGCTACCAGAGCTAGAGCCTTTGCCTTTTTTGCACCATCTTGCTGGAACGCTCTACCGGCGGCTATCAGAACCATCAGCGATCTCTCCCAATTCAAGAAGGAACTGAAGCATCACCTTTTTCTCCTTCACTACGATGTTGCAGTCCCCCCCCCCCCCCACACTCACCTACCTCCACACCTCATGGTAGCTCCTCAAGCCCATGCATCTTACACTCCTAGTCTGAATACCCGCAACCACACCTTAACCGCCTCCATACTTAACCCACCTTGAGAAGCTCGTGCTGTGCACTTAACCATGTATATAGTTACATTAACTGGCTTGTATATAGTTATCATGTTCTCCCTGTTAAGAAACTTGTTTATTGCATACCCAAGTTATTTTTACCTGTTTATTGTAAGCACAAATCACTAAACTGAGATGTGTAGATTTAATGTTTATTGTAAACCGCACTGATCTTAAATAGCGCGGTATAAAAGAAAATGTAATAAATAAAATAAATAAAAAATAAATAAATGTGTCTGTACAGCACTGTGTATGCCTTGCATCTTGACCACAATCCCTCCTCTTCTACAGCGGGCCCTGGTGTTGTGTGTTTACAACATATGACCTGTGCACATTGTGCTCTCGCACCTTCCTAGGTCATATCCTGCACCAGGCCTACGGACCTTTTTGTGATCCTTGTACACTACCTGCCGCAGTTCCGTGGCCATTATCCTGGTGCTCCTGTCTGTATCTCACCTATGTATAGGGATGTTTGCACACTTACTCAGCAAGGGTCCAGCAGATCCCCCTCCACATCCCTGTGCCCTGTGGCTAGATAAAGATCATCCTCATGGAGGACGACGAGCCAGCACAGTATGAGATGTGCCTGCCGCATCACTGTCTCTGCGTAGTGTGGCTTTATCCTCATGCTCATGCTCTCTGTATCCATGCGTCTATACGTAGTACGCATGACGCATGGATGTCCACAGCACCACTTTCAGAGATGTCGCCATGCACACTTTCTATAGGCTGCACATGTGCCTCCTAGTCTTGTGCAGTATGTGTTTTTTGCGGCCACTCAGGGCTCTATTTTACTTACTTGTCACTTGGATGTTCCTGGACCTGTATCTGTACTCATCCCTTTTTCTTGAACATCTCCGTTTGCATGTCCTCACTGCTACCTGGGCGTCCTTTCTAAAATTCCACTTCACGTATCTGGCATTGCTAATTGCAGGACCTATGTGGAAAAACACAGCTAATATACATCCTCGATCATTCTCTTTGAAGTATGACCTGTCGTCATTGTGTCCTGAACAGAAATATTAATCAGTTGAAGCTTGACATTTTAGCAGTGTATTGCCACAATAATCAAATCATAGCATGCCCAAAATTTAAAACACTGAATGTATTTAGCTGAAGGAGAGTCTGATTCATGGACCAAGGAAAGACTAGCTTCAAAGGACAAACCCAGAACAAGATGAATAACCAAATCCGTAATTGGTAATTAAAAGGCATTCTGAATCATGCAGTAGAAAATAAGCAATCAGCACCTCCAAAGGCATATTTCTAAACCATAAAAGAGAGGATGCCTGCTAAGCAAGAGGTGGCAAGCACCTGCGATGTGAATGTCAGCAGTTCCCGCTCTGTTGTTTTCCTAAAATGACAGATGTGACTCCAATTCCACATGACCTAGTTAACGTTTCTGAAACAGGGCTTTTATTTTATCATCGTATTTAAAAAATGAAGAAAGAATTTTTTCTACTTATTGACATGTTAATATGGTATTATGCCCTGGGTAGGCAGGTGGGACGGGAGAAGTGCTTTTTGTGATGCTTAATCTAATTCAGAGTAGATGTAGGGGGAATTTCACCTTTTATTCAGTTTGGTTCATTCGGAGGAATAGTGCATAGAAACATAGAAACATACAAATATGATGACAGAAAAAGACCACATGGCCTATCTAGTCTGTCTTCCATATCAACAACTACAACAGTCCCCTTTTTACCTTTAGAGATCCTCTGTGTTTGTCCCATGCTTTTTTGGTAACATGAAGCATGATCCCATTGCTTCATGTTACCGATCCCCTTTCTCTCTACCATCTTATTTATTATTATTTATTTACATTCTCTTATATACCGCGCTATTCTGCATCTTGCCAGGTCCTTGCAGTTTTTCCCAATGCTCTGCTGTTTGAATATACGACCTCAACAGTTGCCCGCACATTAACATCTCTACTCATTAACTAATTGGATGTCTTGGATTAATGCCTTATTAATAGCCACGAACTGACCTTCATTATACCAGGGTTAATAGAAGAGCTGAAATGCAATAGTATAAACACTAACTTGAAATGTTATGCAGTACCCTGCACATTAAATATGCATTTAATTCTGTTTTATCTAAAGGAAGATCCTGTTAGCTAAAACTGTAGAAGGCGCAATTGGTTTTGTTAAAGGAAAATGTATTCATTTAATATCATAATCTAGAAACTTAAAAAAAAAAAAGACGCAAGCAAGCAATTTGACAATGTATGATTTTCTAAATCAGTAATTATAGATTTACTCTGAAGTGCCTGCATAGTCATTCCCCAACTCCATTCTGATCATTCATTCTTAGTTCTCCCTTCTTCTTGAATTATATTTGTAACGGGAACCTGCAAATCAAACATGAACCATCTCAGAATTGGGTTTATATTGATCCAATCGGATTAGGCTTTGTGTGTGCCTAATTTTCTGAGCACACACAAACAGGGATGTGCTGTTGTTTGAAACAATATAGGAAGTGTCAACAAGATTTCCTATATCATATCACTTTCATTTCATTTCATTTCATGTTTTACTTTTATCCTCTGCCAGTCTTAGCAGTTACAGATATACATACTTCGGGGCATGTCTATTAAACTGAGGTAGCAATAGCTGCTAAACCACTCAGTAAGTCAAAAACCTCCACGATATCTTCAGGGGGCGTTCCCAGCTTTCACCCTGCAGATAACGCGTAGGTTTTGAATTTACAGCACAGAGCCCTGATAACTGCATTGGCAGGTAGCACAGGAAACTGTGTAGTACCTACCAATTCAGGTATCGTGGGCTTCCACAGTAAATCAATGGGGAGGATGGGTAGCTCTCACTATCTCTGTGTCCTGATCCTTACCATGGCCCTTCTACTACCTCCATTTGGTGTCCCCCCATCCAGTATTATAGTCGGTGCCGCAGATATACTGATCCATGGCACAAACAATATTTTAAAAATGTGTCTTCCCCCCTCTTCAGGACCAATCCCCCTGGGCAGCTCCCGATCCTCATCAGGAACTATCTGAGGGATAAGTGTACTTGCAGACCAAAATCAAAACCTGGTTAGCTAATCGGGTAGCCAAAGTTCCCTTCTTACCATCCTTAACAAAACCCCAGCTAGCCAATTTGGATCCCTCCCCTCCTCCCTCCCCCCTTAAAACCTATTACTCCTAGCTAGCAAGTTGACTGAATGGAGGCCCCAGGCCCACCCCCCACCCCCACACATACAACCCCCTCAATCCATACCTTATGATCCCTGGTGGTCCGGTGGTGAATGGGGCAGGAGTGGTCCTCCCTGCTTCTGCCCCATCCTCAGATCTGCTCAAAATGGCCATGATCACATGATCCTGCCCCCTAGCCTCATACTAGGGGGCAGCACCATGAGATTTTGGCATTTTGATTAAAACTATTGAGGAGGGCAGGAGCGCTCCTAGCTTCATCAATAGTTCTAACAAATACGGCCATGATCTTGCAGTGCTGCTCTATAGCATGAGTCAAGGGGGAAGGACCATGTGATCATGGCCATTTTCAGCAGGTCTAATGGTGGGGGCAGGAATGGGGAGGAGTGCTCCTGACTCCACCTGCCCTCATTCACCACGGACTACCAGGGAACTTAAAGTATGAATCAGGGAGGGGTTAGGAGACCAGAGGGACCAATTTGGCCAACTGGCTAGTCAGAAGTAATAGTTTTTAAGGGGCAGAGGAAGAGGACATTTGATTTTAGACCAGGGGTGCACTGTCCCCCCCAGACAGTTCCCAAAGGGGATCAGGAGCTGTCCAAGGGGGATTAGTGCTGAAGGGGGCAGGCAAGTTTTTAAAATATTGTCGATGCCATGGATCTCTACAACCATGGCGCTTACATATCCTCTGATTGGAGAGGGCCTGATCAGGGTGGTGGGAGCTGCGATACCATGCTGACAGATTGCAGCTCCAGATAATGCCATCTCTTGAGGTGATATATTTTCTTGCGGTAGCTGCCAAAAATACTGCTGCCTATTCCCTACCCTGATCACATCCCCACCCCTGCACAATGCAAAAACCAGATATCGCAGAAAAGTGCTGGCGATATCTGCTTTTTTCGTGTGTGAGCTGCTACTGCCGGGCGATAAAACAGCTTTAACCCTGTGAAAGCAGCTAATGCCCTTTAGTAGACACGCCCCTTAACCTCAATAACCAACCATTAAAATGACAACACAGCAGATACTGTATAAGAACCAAAAGCCCTAATAAATAAGCAAGCTTTTAAAATTCCTATGAAAAGACAATAGCGTCTGGTCCATAACACCAATCTCCTCTTCTCTGGAAGAGCATCAACCTTCCTGCTGCCCTCAGCCCAACTAACCTTACACTTCTGTAGCTGTTTATGAACATTCAGGAGGCCCACCAGTCCCTGTACCTTCCTGTTAAGGTCTTTCAGCGCAGGGTATGTAACGGCTATTCTGTGCAGGTCCCCGGTCAACCTGTAATCCAGTTCAGTGCTGAAGGTTAAAATTATGATATTTTGTCACTTCTCAACTGTCCTTAATAACACTTATTAAAAAAGGGCTGCTACACAGTACCTTGTCCTGTGCCGCTGAGGTAAGCTATATTCTGATTTGATTTAAATTATAGCTCTTTGCTGCTACTAGGCTCTAACCTATTAAGAAATTTAAACTACAAGCTCTCTGCTGGATTCTAAATTTAACCAGAAAGCTTTCTTCTGTGTTTTAATTTGAAACTAAAAGTACTTTGCTGATGCTAGGCCCTGAGTGACTATGAAATTTAAACTACAGCTGTCTACTGGGTATGAAAGCTAACCAGAAAGTTCTCTTCTGTGTTTTAAATTGAATCTTAAACTGTTGCTACTAGGCCCTGGCTGATTTAACAAAAAAAATAGTGGGTTCACAGATTAATTAGCTTTAAAAGAAAAAAAATTCCTTTCAGAAAAATTCCCAGAAGTTTATACTCACAATTTCAGATTTCTCTCCAGAAGTAACAGCCCCCCTTTCTAGTCCTTCAACAACATTTCCCCCTGAAACAAATTTTGACAAAAAAATCCCACAAACGACATGTGAAACTAAACAAAATGGAAATGTTTGGCCTGCAGACCTCTACAAACTAGTTCACACTGAAATCGGAATATTTTTTGAGGTTGTTTAGATCTTCCCAATTTCTTCAAAATGGGACTTGTTAGTCAATTTTCTCTCTGTATTTCTGGCTTCCTTGACTTAATAAATGATACTTTTGTCTACTTTTTGTCTGCTTCACCATAATATGGTCTGGCTTGTGATATCTGATTACAGTAAAAGCCACCGTGCTGTTTCCTGTCATGGATATTTAGCATCTGCTCAGTGCATGTTCATCAGGTGAACTAGGTGGCCGCCTAGAGTACCAATAGTCCAGAAGAAGCCCATTGCCACCACTACCATCCCTCTCCAGGACCTACAGTGGTAGCAAAGGACTCAAATAGCCCCACAGTGCTTACCTTAAACCTCCATGGCTGCGAGGCTGTTGGGCTTCTGCCTCATCAGACGTCCGATGCCAACTTCTCGTTGGCATGCGATTGAAAGGGGCGCAACATATCCTGCTTCTGCTTTCAGTTTAGCAGATTGACAGAGGGAATGATTTTTCATGTTAGAACATAAGATAAGTCATAATGGGTCAGACCAAGGGTCCACCAAACCCAGTATCCTATTTCCATCAGTGGCCAAAACAGGCCACAAGTACCTGCCAGGTTCCCAAAAGGTAGAGAGATTCCATACTGCTTGTCCCATGGGTAAGCAGTGGATTTCCCTGGTCCTCTTTAATGATGGTTTATGGACTTTTCCTTCAGGAACTTGTCCAAACCTTTTTTAAATCCAGCTACACTACAGCTTTTACAACAAACCTCTGGTAACAAATTCCATAGTAACATAGTAAATGACAACAGATAAAGGCCAGTATGGTCCATCTAGTCTGCCCAGTAAGATGGAAAGAGTAGGTGCACCTGCCGCTTTGTGCAGGCTACCCCTCCCCATGTCTTTGTTTAGGTGTGAACCTACCGCTCCATGTAGTACAGCCCTGTTTGTTGAGAAATTAGATAGTTAAGTTAATTTTGATTTTATCCTGTTGCTGTAAAGGGATCCACTGTGTCTGTCCCATGCCATTTTGAATTCTGTCACTGTATTTGCCCCACCACTTCCATCGGGAGGGCATTCCAAGCATCCACCACCCTTTCAGTGAAAAAGTATTTCCTGACATTGCCTTTCAATTTACCCCCTTGCAGCTTCATGTTATGCCCTCTAGTTTTACAACTTCCCCGTCTTTGGAAGAGGTTTGTTTGTTCATTATTTCTCTTTAAGTATTTAAAGGTCTGAATCATATCTCCCCTATCCCTCCTCTCCTCCAGAGTGTACATATTTAGGTCTTCAAGTCTTTTCTCATAAGGTTTCTGACGCAGACTCCAAATCATTTTGGTCGCCTTCCTCTGAACAGTTTCCAGTCTTTTTACATCCTATGCAAGATAGGTCTCCAAAACTGAACACAGTATTCCAAGTGAGGCCTCACCAGGGACTTATACAGTAGCATTACAGTAGTACCTCTTCCTTTCTACTGGTAATTCCTCTTTGTATGCAACCCAACATCCTCCTGGCTTTTGCCACTGCCTTGTCACACTGTTTTGCCACCTTGAGATACTCAGAAATAATCACACCAAAGTCCTTCTCCTGGTCCATGCACACCAACTTCTCACCCCCTATCACATACATTTCCCTTGGATTTCTGCTTCTCAAGTGCATGGCACTGCACTTCTTCACATTAAATCTTAACTGCCAAGCATTAGACCATTCTTCCAGATTTTGTAGATCTTTCCTCATGTTATCCACTCCCTCAGGGGAGTCCACTCTGTTGCTAATGTTCGTGTCATCTGCAAGAAGACAGACTTTTCCATTCAGTCCTTCAGCAATATCACTCACAAATACATTGAACAGTGCTGGACCCAGAACAGAAACCTGGGGCACCCCGCTAATCACTCTCCTTTCATCCGAGTGAGCTCCATTTACCATCAACTTCTGTCATCTGTCAGTCAACCAATTTCTGATCCAGTTCACCACCTTGGGACCCATCCCCAAACTACTGAGTTTATTGATAAGCCTCCTATGAGGAACAGTATCAAAGGCTTTGCTGAAATCCAGGTAGATGACATCCATCTCATGCCCCTGATCTAGTTCTCTGGTCACCCAGTCAGAGAACTCAATCAGATTTGTTTGGCAAGATCGTCCTTTGGTAAAACCATTTATTTATTTTATTTATTTAGTAAACACTTGTATACCGCTGCTTCCTACGATCAGCAGCGGTTTACTTTACAGAATCATAATGTATTGTACAGTACATTGAGATTTTCAGTTTTACATTTTGATTAGTCAATGATTACGTAACACGGGATAAGCATTTGGATACGATACACATTTGGTTATAGCACACAGATCAGGGTATACATTTGATTTCAATAGATTGGGGGGGGGCCCATATATACAATTTGTACAGAATTAATTGCCAAGGTGTACAGGCTATACATGACTATATGCTATTAGGTTATATGCTGCCGTGTGCGGCAGAGGAGATCTGGTTGAGGTAGGGTATTGCAGTTAGATTAAGTTGTAGTGGGTTTGAAACAGATAGGTTTTAAGTTTTCGTCTAAATTCGCTCAGGTTGTTTGTGCGCCTTAATTCATGCGGTAGTTGGTTCCATTGGATTTGCGCTGAGTATGTGAACGCCCTATTGCTTGTTTCGGCCTTGACAGATCTTATGCTGGTCGGGATACATAGGGTGTTGAGATTCATAGTTCTCCTGCTCCTGTTGCTAGGTTGAATAGTGATTAGGTTATTGAGGTAGGATGGTGCGATGCCATTGATGAGCTTAAATGTTGTGATGAGTGGTTTGTAGGTGATGCGGGCGGCCACTGGGAGCCAGTGCAGATCCATTAGAACTGGGGTTATGTGGTCGGTGACTTTCTTTTCCATGATGACTCTTGCAGCCACGTTCTGAGCCATTTGCAGGATGCTTAGTGTGCTCTTTGGAAGCCCTTGTAGAATGGCATTGCTGTAGTCCAGGTGGGGAATGATTAATGCTTGAGCAACAGACCTAAAGTCAGATTTCTCGAGGATATTGCGAAGTGGTTGAAGGATTTTGAGTTTGTAAAAGATGGCTCGGTTAACTGTTCTGAGGTGTTTGTCCATCTTGAGGTTGCTGTCTAGTAGGACTCCTAGATACTTTATTACAGGCTTCGTATCGTATATGTTTTTGTTTAGTGTGACTGTGGTGGGCGGGATGAAATTGGCTTTCTTGGACATGAACATGACCTCTGTTTTTTTGTGATTTATTGACATGTTGTTTTGCTGAAGCCATAATTGGAGCATGTCAAGGCATTCTTCTAGTGGACTGAAGTTAGGCTGTGTTATGTCAAGCTGTGTGTATAGCATCACATCGTCGGCATATATGTGGTAATTGATGTTGTATTTCTGGAAAATACTGCATACCGGCTTTATATACAAATTGAACAGTAGGGATGAGAGGGCAGACCCTTGAGGGATCCCTTGGGTTTGGGGGAAAGCATCAGCTCTCTCATTGTTGAATTGCACTTGTTGCATCCTATTGGATATGTATGAAGCGAACCATTTCAGGGGGTTCCCTGTTATACCTAGCGAGGCCAGACGGTCCAAAAGGGTGTTGTGATGTACTGTATCGAATGCCGCTGAGATATCGATGAATATGAGTATGAACATGGAGTTTTTGTTCTCGAGGCCCCTAAGTAGATTGTCAAGGAGTGCCAGCAGTAGTGTTTCCACTCCGTGATTCTGACGGAATCCATATTGATGTTCATCTAGGGCTTTTCTCTCATCCATGTGGTCTTGTAGTTGGTGCTGAACCGCTTTTTCAATCATTTTTGCTAGGAAAGCTATGCTTGAGATTGGGCGATATGATGCAGGGTCACTTTTGCTGAGCGACTTGTTCTTTAATATGGGTCTTATAATTGATTTTTGAGATGAGACGGCATGATTCCTTGTTTCAGAGACTGGTTGACAATGTGCGCGATGGGTTTTGCGTTGTCTTTCTTAGTTGCTTTCATCCAAGCGGCTGGGCATGGGTCGAGGGGGGAGGTAGTGGTGTTTAAGTTGGTTATGATGTTTAAGATTTGTTGCTCACCTAATTGCTGGAAGGTGTTCCACTCTGTTTCTAGGTCTGCTTGAGAGGCAGTGGTGGTTTCTCGAGTGGTGAGAACTAGTGGCATGCCTTGAGTAATGATTGTGGGAAGTTGTGGGTTTAGCTTTTTGGCGTAGTGGTCGGCAAGCGTCTGGGCCTTTATATCGTCTGAAGAGATGGAGTTTTGTGAAGTTTTGGTCAGAGATTTTACAAGCTCAAAAAGTTCCCTGGGTCTGTTGAGAGCTTTGTTGAGTAGATTAGTGTGGTGAGTCTTCTTAGCGAGGTTTACCTCATTCTTGTATCTTGAGAGGAGTGTTAGGTATAGTTGCTTGCATTCTTCGGTTTGCTTTTTCCTCCATTTCCTTTCAAGTTGGGTAGTTCTCTCTTCATTTTAGATAGCGTGGGAGAGTACCATGGTTCGGTTCCTGTCTTTGTTGCAGCGTTTGTGATCTTCCATGTTGGTCTTGCAGCTGCTTCGATCCCTGAGTTCCATTGGGCTACTAGCTTGTCTAGGTCTGTGGTGGTGTACTCAAAATGTGTAGATATAGAAGTTACCAAAGCTTCGCTATTGAATTTTTGGAATTTCCTCTGTTGATGTGGTTTTGGGTCGGCTTGAGTCTTTTCCTTTTGTGGAGGTAGGTGGATTTCAAATTTGACTAGGAAATGGTCGGACCATGGGACTGGGGTTACTCGAGGTTTGGTGTACTGTTGGATGTTGTGTGATAAGAACACCATATCGAGGGTGTTACCTTTGTTATGTGTGGGTTCTTGGATGATTTGTGTGTATCCGAGCTGATTCATGGCTTCAGAGAATGCGTCTGCCTGTACAGGGGGAATCGATGGGAGATTTAAGTCACCCAGTATGATGCGCAGTTTTTTGGTTGCAGAGGTTGAGATATTTTCCAGTGCGGTGGCCAGGGTTTCATGGTGGGCCGAGTGGGGTCTGTAGATTAAGCAAAGTATTGATGTTTTGTTTTCGATCTTGAGTATATCAATACCTTTGGATTCAGTAAGGGAGGGGCTTGAGAACGTTAGGGAGGTTTTGGCAATGACAAGTACTCCTCCTCCTCTCCTGTTGGGCCGGGGGCAGTTAAATACTGTGTAGTTGGGATGGGGTAATTGGTTTAGTATTGCTGGGTCAGTGTCAGTGAGCCATGTCTCGGTGACACAGAGGATATCGGGTTTGTTGTCAGTAATGATATCGTGTATGATGTGGGTTTTATTTCTTTTTTTTAAAACTTTTATTTTCATTTTGCAACAAACAAAAGAAACAACACACCAAAGGAGACAAAACAAGTATACAATAAGGAAAAGCAAACCCTATTACCCCCCACCCCCATGCTTCTTCTCTAGCCGATAATATCAGCATGTGAGCACTTCTAAACAACAGTGATTGTACATCAAAACGAACAAAAGAGTATCTACGATACAGAATGATCATGGGACAGAGATTTATACAAATTTAAACAGTCAGATGAGAGCATTTAGCAGTGTGAACATAGTCATTGAGCATCTTCCATTTAGACAGATGATGAGGAGTCTGAACGGAAGAAGCAAACATACGAGGTATTTGTTCATATTTACTGTAGAGACAGACATGATTCCACCATTCATTGGGGCTCAGATGGGAGCTATTTTTCCAGTATTTCGTAATTAGGGAAATAGCAATGCCTAGCATAAAGTCCAAAAGGAAGTAAGCCGTTTTTGGAAGAGAGGGGATCCCCGCAGCTGAGCGAAGTCCCACTATCCTCCAAGAAAGGGGCTCTTGAAAGTGCAAAATAGACTGGATACGACCCCAGACCCGACGCCAGTAATACTGTAGTGCGGGACATTCATACATAACATGAGGTAGTGAACCAATGGCCGCGTGGCATGTCCAACAGCTATTGCCCTGAGTGGTGTTCCATTTGGCTAATCTGTCAGGAGTGTATAAACACCGGTGGGCTAGAAAGAAGAGTGTCTGAGTGAGTGAGGCGGATCGAGAAACCCGTGTCACTCTACTCCAGACAAGGCTCCATTGCTCCGGGGTCAAAGTTACATGCAATTCTCGCTCCCATGCTTTCTGCGCTATAGGGGTACCTCTAATTATAGCATTACATAAGGTTTTGTAAAAATTAGATGCTACACCCGGTGAACTACCGATAGATCGGATAGTCTCCGACCAACCTTGTGTAGGGGATGCCGATGGCGGGAGCACCTTAGCACTCCGAAGACAATGCTGAAGTTGCACCAACTGAAAGTAGTGTTTTGCTGGGAGACCAAATTCAATTTGCAATTCACTAAAAGTTTTCCAGCGACCATCATGGAACAACTGGTTAGGAATCCAAATGCCCCTAGTGTACCAGGGGCTCCACGCCATCGGTTTATTTTGTATTCGAAATCGAGTATTGTACCAAAGCGGGAGCCTGTCTAACGGACAGAGTCGGGAGTATAAAGATTGCATAAGAGTATTAAAGGCACCTAAAGTGTCTAAAAGCATTGGTGGATAGTGGGAGTCTGATGGGAGAGTCATACCAGGGAGAAAAGTAAGAGGAATCGGTTTGCAAAGGTCCTCCTCTATGTCTAGCCACACAGGTCTACTCGGTACTAGATCTTCCAGCCAACGAGCGCCTTGTTTGAGAAGAAAAGATTGATGGTATTTCAGGAAATCAGGGAATCTGACACCCCCATTTTCCTTATCTGCTTGCAGCTTATGTTTCGCTATCCTAGGTGTCTTGTTTTGCCATAGGTATCGAGTCAGAAGGCCCTCTATATCTTTATATGTACGTCGAGGTAAGAGACAGGGCAACATTTCTAAAATATAATTCACTTTCGGAACAATCATCATTTTTATGGTTTCTAGGCGACCCCACCAGGTAAGTGTTAAAGGAGTCCAACGGTGAGTAAGCGCCCCGACTTTAGAGGTTAAGTCTTTGGCATTAAAAGAGATAGTGTCTTCCAAAGGAGAGCAATAGTGAACCCCAAGGTATTTGACCATGCGAGGTTGCCATAAAAAGGGAAAGGGTTGCATATCTGCCTGATGAAGCAAAGGATTTAGTGGAAAGGCCACCGACTTGGTCCAATTTATCTTATAACTGGAGAGTTGTGAGTAGTTACCAATTTGCTCTAGGACAGCCGGCACTGAGTCTATAGAGACAAAGAGCATAAGGTCATCAGCATATGCTGAAATTTTGATTTCCCTATGAGAGAAGGGGACTCCATGAATCTCCTCCGATTGCCGGATTAGTAAAGCTAAGGGTTCGAGTGCAAGATCGAAAAGAAGTGGAGACAGTGGGCATCCCTGGCGAGTACCGCGTTGAAGGGGAAATGGCTGAGACTTTAAAGCATTAGCACAGATACTGGCTGTAGGCTGTGCATACATGGTGCGGAGACAACGGAGAAAACCTTCTCCGAATCCGTACCAGCGGAGGGCTGCAAACAGGAAGGGCCATTCTAAGCGATCAAAGGCCTTCTCAGCATCAAGTGAGAGGCCAACAAATGGGCGATCAAGATTAACTGCGGCAGTCAGTACATGACATAGAGTCCGAGCATTGTCAGCAGTTGATCTACCGGGAATGAAACCGCATTGATCTGGGTGTATTAAGGTAGACATCCTATCAGAGAGCCGGGTGGAGAGAATGGTGGCAAATATTTTATAGTCCGCGTTTAGGAGGGAAATTGGACGATAATTAGCTGTTAGTTGCGGGTCTCTCCCCTCTTTCTCAAAAACTACTACATTTGCCATTGAAAAGGACCCAGAAGGAGATCCCTCCTCGGCCAGAGCAGAAAAATAAAGTTTCAAAACTGGAGCTAAGTCAGCGTTAAAGGTTTTGTAGAATTCAGCAGGGAGACCGTCTGGGCCTGCAGCTCGACCTGTGGCACATTTCTTGATAGCAGAATGAATTTCTGATAAAGTGAATGGTTTGTCCATGGCCACTCTATCTTCGTCAGATAGGGTCGGTCTTTGTACCCCTGAAAGTAAGCGTTCAAATACTTCTGGCTCAAAATCACATTCAGATTGATAAAGCCGAGTATAAAAATCACGAAAGAGTTCTAAGATTTCTGTATCTTTAGTGACCAAGCCCCCCCCCGACGGATTACGGAGAGCGGTAACACGCTTGGCTTCTTTTTGACCTTTTAGGGCATTTGCTAACAATTTGCCAGCACGGTTATTTTCCCGGTAATATATCCCTTGTTGTGATTCAATATTTTTAGCAGCAGCAGTATACAAAAGCTGATTGTATTGAAAGCGCAAGCGTTGTAAACGGAGTAAAATACATGGGTCAGTATGGGACGTGAGGAGACGCTCCCCAGCTTGTATCTGCTGCTCTAGAATCAGTAAGTGCTGCTTTCTTTGTTTCCCCTGCCGAATTTGATAGCTAGTTATAGTTGCGCGGATAGATGCCTTAAAACCCTCCCACCAAGCCCAGCTCGCTGTGTCATGGGGTGAGTTAAAATGAAAATAATCTTGGATAGCGGCCTTTATATCAACCTGAAAATCTTTTTGATCTAGTAGGGATCTATCAAAAAAACCAAGCTCGGGGAGAATCGTCTCGCGCAGTGACATGTAATGATAAAGATATGGCAGCATGATCTGAAATATGGAGAGGATGAGTCCTAGCCGTGTCCACTTGAGAAATCAGTGCTTTGGAAATGAGAAAGAAATCTATTCTAGATTGTGAGTGATGGGGGGCAGAAAAAAAGGTGAACTCTAAGTCGGAGGGGTGAAGCAGCCTCCATATATCTACTAGCGCAAGATCTTGCATCAGAGCTGTAAGGGTAGCAAGACTCTTGGGTGGACTACTCGTTCTAGGCGGTTGTCTATCTATCAAAGGGTCTAACACTTGATTAAAATCACCACCAAGTATTAATGGAGTATTGGCAGAGGCCTGTGCCAACTGCGCAATACTTGCATAGTAAGCAGGGTTGTCCACATTCGGGGCATAAATACAAATACACGTGAATTCACTATCTCCAACCTTAAGGTGTACACGGGCCCATCTACCCTCCTTGTCAGAGCTAGTATCCATTACAGTAGCTTGCAAAGACTTCTTAACCAGAATGGCTACCCCACACCGTTTGGAAACGGCGGGAGAATAGGCAGCGACCATGTAAGGCTTAGCATTGAGTTTCAGTGTTTCAGCAGAGTTTAGATGCGTTTCCTGAAGAAACACTAAATCAGCATGCTCATGGCTAAGATAGCTAAGGATTTTCTTTCTTTTGATTGGACTATTGATGCCTTTTACGTTGAGTGATAAGATTTTACATAAGGCCATTCAGAAAGGTTAAAAATTCTGAGCATGATAGCGCACATAATTTCACAATGTCCCTCATATTAACTGTATCTGGCTGTACACATGACATGAAAGAAAATAAGCTAATATAATACAATGAAGCGCCCCACATTAAAAAAGAAAAACCGTGGTGCGGTAGAGAAGAAGCAGAACCCCAGAAATTACTGGCGACCATGTGTCTGCGGGGAGAAACCCCAGAGAAGGCCGAAATTGAAAAAACATATAACCTGTAGAACTGTGCGTGCTCCGAATCCGACCGAGGCACACATCATGGAGGGATAGGAGACCAGAAAACAAAAAAGTCATATAGAGAAAGAAAGAAAGTCCAGGTAGTCTCTGTGCTTGGCTATGACCGCCGCGTCGGGCCCTTCAAAATGGCGGACAGAGCCGGTAGATAATAAGTCCAAGTTGTTGGATTAGCGCATCTGCTCTGCTTCTTTGGAGTCTAAAAATGTTGATAGTAGATCAGGATCTTCGAATGTCCTGGTTTGGTTGTGGAGAGTCACTCGGAGCTTCGCTGGATACAACAGGCCAAAGCGAGCCTGTAGCTGTTGAAGTCGAGGGCGAAAAGCAAGGAGTTTCTTCCGACGGTCAACGGTAGGCTTTGCCAAATCAGGGAAGAAGGAGACTTTATGACCTTCAAATTCCAAATGATGATTCGCCCGGGCAGCATTTAAAATTTGTTCCACTTGTTGATATCGTAGTAATCGAAAGATAATAGGCCGGGGGGTCGTTCGGTTGAGCGCCATGTGGGTAGGAACACGGTGTGCTCGATCGATTTCCAGTTCTCTATGAAAAGTGATCTTCAGCAAGGAGGGAAGAGTTTTGAGCAGGAATTCTCTTATATCTCCTGCTTCCACCCCCTCCGGTATTCCAATGAGCCTCACATTGTTGCGACGGGCTCGATTATTGCTATCTTCTAACTCCTTTTGAAGATTCTGTATCTGGCGCTCAGCCTTGTCCAGTTTGCCCAAGCGCACCGCGTGTGAGTCGAGGACCCCCGCCATGTTGTCCTGCCATAGTGAAAGACTTTCAAGTCGGTCCTGGAGCACTCCGAAGTCTTCTCGCATGGCTCGAAGCGCTTCTCCATTGGACTGCACCAGTTCCTTCACGCCGCGTATTTCCTCTAAAATCTCCAGGTGCATTTCGGGGTTTTCACGAAGTGGAACCATCTTCTGTGGGGAAGACACCTCTGTTTTGGAGCGTTTTCCGTGTGAAGAAGAAGGAGACCCGAAGTCCAAGCGCGCAGGTTTATGGGCCGCCATCCCCCCCGAGGTACCCCGGTAAGCTCGGAGCAAAATAGTAAGTTTGTATAGGTATTAAGTCAGGATTCTGAGTAGGCCTCTCGGGAGCTTCAGCGCGAAGCGTCTTACCCGCTGGACATCAGGCTCCGCCCCCCGTGGGTTTTATTTCTAATGGATCTGGCGTTGATAAGACAGATTGTGATGGGGGATTGAGATAATTGGTGTGGTTGCTGTTGCTTGTTTCTAGTCTTGGTGGCTGTCGGTTTCCTGTGTTTATTATGTTTTGTTTTGGAGCTACGTCTTTTTTGGGGTTTTCCAGTGACCTTTAACGCAGCGTTCAGGCCTGGGTTGAGTAGGGTTTCATCATGAGCTATGTAGGTTGGGCCTAACGGTGGTAGTAAGGGTAACAGTATTTGGCCATGGATGAGGATTGGATGCCATCCTATTGCCTGGTGTTGCGTCAAGTGTGGTAAGTAAGCGTATGCGGATAGGGATACGTAGAGGCAGAGAATTACCATATAGGTGATGGGAGCCATGGTTTGTGTGGTTGAGTCTGTTGCAAATTTTGTTATGGAAATCCTTGGAGGAGTAACTGTGCGAATGTGGCAGAGGTTACTTACTTGTAGGCTAGGGTAATTTGTCAGTTGTCGCACATGAGATATCTCAATCAGTATATATAATATAAGGATAACGGGAAAAACTTCTGATACCATGTGAGAGATGCACAATAAGTAGTTTGGATATTGCAAGTACTACAGAGAAAGAGTAATCAGTATAGTTATTGCAGCTAATTAATGGCAAAATCAGGTGGTATGAGACTGATCGGATTTCATTCCTACAGTAAACATTCCTTCAACATCCTGGTTTGATATGGTACAGTGTATTGAAATTGCAGGCAGATTGTGAAACTTGTGAGAGTGTTTCTTAAAAGTCCAATACAGTCAGAAATGTCATACAGTCTATAGGAGGAAGTTGCAGTATTACGTTTACCTGAATAGTTTAGTTGGTGTCGTCATTCAGTGTCTGCTCGTGTTGGTGAGCTCAACCCAGGCAAGGGAGCTCGAGCCGTGTGCGGTTGCGGTGGCTTGCGGTTTTGGTGTCCAGATTGCTACTTTAGGAGAGAGATGAGGGGTCTGTGGTTTTTTGAAACCTGGTTCTTCCGGATTGTCCTTAGGAGGTGGCCGGCTGTCGTCTCTCTTGCGGTCGAGTGGGGAAGCTGTCTTCAGTGCCTAATGACCACCGCCTAAGGGCCAACGCCAAAGGGCCCTCTGGCGAGGCCCTCAGGCGTTGGCCCGCCAGGCGCGGGCGCGCCCTGTAGGGACGCCGCTTTTAAGCAGTGCTGGAGAGTGTGTGTGTGCCTCCCACTGCCTCCGATTGGGCAGGAGTGATTGCGGGCTTGCCTCCCACTGCCTCCGATTGGGCAGGAGTGAGTGTGTGTGTGTGGGCTCCCACTGCCCCGATCTGGGCAGGAGTGTGTGTGTGTGTGGGCTCCCACTGCCCCGATCTGGACAGGAGCTGAACCGGGGACGTCTGCTGGCTCAGTAGCAGATCATGCAACCTGGTTTTACCAAAGGTTTTGAGAAAGTCCGCTATTCGCTCTTTCAGGAGTGCCTATATTACCTTTCCCGCCGCCGAGGTAAGGCTCACAGGCCTGGAGTTTGTCACTTCTTCCCTGTCACCACTTTTGTAAAGAGGTACCACATCAGCCCTTCTGAGGAACTTCTCCTGTTTCCAAGGATCTGTTGAAAACATCCTTTAATGGCCCTGCAAGAACCTCTCTGAGCTCTTTCAGTATTCTGGGATGTATCCCATCCAGTCCCATGGCCTCGTCCACTTTCAGTTTTGCAAGTTGTTCTAACACATCATCTTCTGTGAATGGCGTGGTATCTACTTCATACACATTTTTATATTTGGGAGTCACAGGTGGTGCGTCTCCAGGATTTTCTTTAGTAAAAACAGAGCAGAAGTATTTGTTTAGCAATTTTGCTTTTTCCATGTCACTTTCCACAAATCTGTTCCCAGCACTTCTGAGTCCTGCAATTCCATCTCTGATTTTCCTCCTCTCCTGAATATACCTGAAGAAAATGTTGTCGCCACACTGCATATCTTTAGCCATCTTTTCCTCTACCTTTGATTTTGTTTCCTTATTTCTCTTTTTGTCTCTTTTAGTTTGATCCTGCATTCCATTCTGTGTTCCTCTATTTGAAAGCTTTTAAATTTTGTGAAAGCTGTGTATTTTAGCAGCCACTTCTTTGGAGAACCAAATGGGTTTCCTTCTCCTCTTGTTTTTACTTACTTTCCTTACATATTTATCTGTTGCCCCTTTTATTGCCACCTTTAGTTTAGCCCATTGCAATTCCACTTCCCTTATCCCATCCCACCCTGCCAATTCCTCCTTCAGGTACTTGGCCATTTTATTGAAGTCAGTGTTTTTGAAGTTTAGGACTTCGAGCTTGCTATGATTGGACTGCACCTTGGCTTTTATCTCAAACCACACCGTGTGATGATCGCTGCTGCTCACAGGGGCACCCACCCGGACATTCGGCACGCTATCGCTGTTGGCGAGCACTAAATCCAGTATTGAGCTTTCCCTGGTTGGTTCCATCACCATTTGTCGAAGTAATACATCTTGGAAAGCATCCACAATTTTTTTGCTTCTTTCCAGATCCGCAGAAGGAATAATCCAATCCACATCGGGTAGATTAAAGTCATCCAATATGATCACTTCACCCTTTGTGGCTATCTTGACAATATCTATAATCAATTCATTATCTATTTCTTGGATTTGAGTTGGAGGTCTGTAGACTACAGCAGTATGGATGATAGTGCCATCTCATCTTTCCAGCACAATCCAGAGCGGTTCTTCTTTTCCCCATGCCCCCTGCATTTCAGTAGCTTTAATATTGCTTTTGACATACAAGGCTACTCCTCTTCCTTTTCCACTTTCTCTGTCTCTTCTGAATAGATTATAGCAAGCTATGGCTATATCCCATTCATGTGGTTCATTAAACCATGTTTCTGTAATGGCCACAATGTCCAAGTCCATTTCCACCATTAGGGCTTCTAGGTCCGGAACTTTGTTGGCTAAGCTTCGACATTTGTGCTCATTGCTTTCCAGCATTTAACTGGCTTGCATGTATTTTGCATTTATTTTGTTCTGACCACTTCTGGTGGTTTAAAAGTGTGGCTGTTTCTGATGTTATTCTGCTTTTGCCAGGAGTGACGTCCTGAACTTGTTCTTCCCAATCCGTCACCCCCTTTTTCTAGTTTAAATGCATATCCACATACTGACTGAATTTTTCACTTAGGATTCTTTTCCCTGCAACAGAGAGATGTAGCCCATCAGCACAGTATATTCTCTTGTTGGTCCATCTGTTTCCCCAGTCGCCTATAAATCTGAATCCTTCTTGTTTGTACCAGGTCTAGAAACATGTATTAAAGCTGTTTATGGGATGCAGCCTTTCTGCCACTTACCAAGAACAGGTAGAACTTCTGAGCATGTCATAGTGTTAACAATGGGCTTGAGTTTCTCTCCCAGCATCTGGAAGTCCCTTTGAACTGCAGAGGCACTGTTTCTAGCCAGGTCATTTGTACCCAAGTGGATGACAACATCAATTTTGGAGTGCTCACTTTCTTCGCTAAGTACATCAACAATTTGGTTTGTATTCCTGCTGGCTGAAGAGCCTGGGAGGCATTTGACTATCTTATGTCGTTTGAACTGCGTTCCCAAGTTGGTGCCTCTGATGATGGAATCTCCAAATAGTATTAGTTTTCTGTTTGGTGAGTTTTTCTTCATATTTGGTGCTTTATCAGTAGATTGGGCATTGACTGTCTCATTTAAGGGCCCTTCGGTTTCCGTGGATTCGGTATCCTCATTAACCAAAGCAGAGAAGGCATTATGCAGGGATATCTCTTGATGTATAGGGTGTCTCTGCGTTACAAGTCACAATCTACTTGAGCCCACTGTGATCCATTTGTTCCTGGGATGTTTGATTCTTTGTGGGAGCGGTGATGGACTTTGTTTGGTTTGTATCCTAGAAGAGGTGTATTTCCGCTAGTTCTTCCCTTAGTAGAGTCAATTCTTTATGCATGGCAGCTAACTTGAAGCATATAGGACAAGCTCTTAGGTTCCAAATGATTTTTCTCAGAATGAAAACACCACAGTTATTGCATTGAATACACAACATGCTGATTAAGTGGTCCTAAAAGGAGAAGAAGAAAAGGTGGGCTTAACACCAAATTAAAAGGATACATGTCAACATATGTGACCACTATATAGGCAATGCAGCCCTGGGATGGGTGAGGTGAGGGGTAGAGTAGGTGGGAACCTAAGTGTCCCTGGCTAGTAGGCCTTACATAAACTGAGTGCACACTCAGATATCTGATTTAAGGGCTACACAAGGAATGTAGGCAGTCAAAATATTCCCCAAAATGAATGTATAACCAACAGTTAAATTCTATATTAGCAACAAAACAGGCAAAAAAGATAGAAGGTTCAAAGCTTAGCTGTGTGGAGGATCTGGAAGCTGTGAAGACTACAGTTGATCAGGTACTTATGGAAAGGCTGTAAGATAATTTAATTAGCCCCGCCCTGTGAGCAGGCTTGCAACAGACAATTCAAACAAAGGAAGCAGAAATAGTCAAACTGAACTGTTTACTTCTATGTATCTGCCTACTGTGCAAAGGTCCCTGTAACTTTAAATTATACCTTTGCTTCTAAAATAAGTGGGAGACTCAGGTAAAGACCAGGTCCCTGCAAATCTAAGTATTTGTATTCCAAGTAGCTTTATATCATTAGTGTCCCTGTCCAGTAGGCCTTACATGAATTGAGGGCACTCTCAGATATCTGATTTAAGGGTTACACAAGGAATGTAGGCAGTCAGAATATTTTTTAAAAGTTTGATTACGCGTTGTGTGAAAAAAAATATTTTCTCCAATTAGTCTTACATGTTCTGCTTTGTAGTTTCATGTCCCCTAGTCTTTCTACTTTTTGAAGGAGTAAACAACCAATCTAAATTTACCCATTCCACTCCACTCATTATTTTACAGACCTCTATCATTTCTCTGCCCAACTGTCTCTTTTCCAAGTTGAAGAGCCCTAATCTTTTCAGCCTTTTCTCATAGAGATATCCTTTACAATTTTTGTCTCTCTTCTCTGTATCCTTTCTAGTTCTGCTATATCCTTTCAAAGATATGGTGATCAGAATTGCACACAATATTCAAGGTGTAGTTGCACCATAAGGCAATACAGTGGCACTAAGATAAAGATAAAGATAAAGATCCTTTGTTTTATTCTCCATTCCTTTCTTTATGATTCCCAGCATTCTATTTGCTTTCTTGGCCACCTCTGAACACTGTGCATGTGGAGGAGTGGCCTAGTGGTTGGGGCAAGGTACTTCAGGCCAGAAGGTCAGGGGTTCAAATCCCACTAGAGGACAGCAACCTTGGGCCAGAAGGACTGGGGTTTCTAGTCCCACAGGTGCTCCTTGTGGTCTTGGGCAAGCCACTTAACCCTCCATAGCCCATGTTCCCTGTAAAATAGTTATCTCCAAGTTATAATGCCCTGTTCAATGTAATTTCAGTTTGTTCAATGTAAACCACACTGATGCAGAATAGCGTGGTATATAAGAGAATGTAAATAAATAAATAAAATGCCCAGATCTTTTTCCTGAGTGGTGATTCCTAATGTGGAACCTTGCATTGTGTAACTGTAGTTTGAGTTGTTCTTCCCTAAGTGCATAACTCTGCACTTGTCCACATTAAATTTCATCTACCATTTGGATGTCCGGTCTCCCAATTTATCAAGATTGTCTTGCAATTTTTTATAATCCTCTTGTGTTTTAACAACTTTCAATAATTTTATATCATCTGCAAATTTGTTCACCTCACTCTTTATTTCCATTTCCAGGTCATTTATAAATATGTTAAAAATCAGCAGGCCCAGCACAAATCCCTGTGGTACTCCACTATTCACCTTTCTCCATTGAGAAGATTGGCCATTTAGCCCAGCTGTTTTCTATCCTTTAACCAGTTCTTGATCCACAATAATGCATTACCTTCTATCCCATGTCTTTTTAATATCCCCAGGAGTCTCTCGTGAGGGACTTTGTCAAAGGCTTTCTGAAAATCTAGATACATTATATCGACCATCTCACCTTTATCTACCTGTTTATTCACACATTCAAATAAATATAAGAGATTAATAAGACAAGATATTCCTTGGTTAAATTCGCGTTGGCTTTATGCCATTAAACCATGACTATCTATGTGATCAGTCATTTTATTTTTAATAATGGTTTCTACCATTTTGCCCGGTACTGATATCAGGCTCACTTTTCTATAGTTTCCTGGATCACCCATGGAATCCTTTTTAAAAATTAGCATCACATTGGCCTCTCTCTTATCTTCAGGTAATATTTACCTGTACCCTTTGTTACCTCCCACTCAACTAATTTCTAACCCAGTCAGTCACTTTAGGGTCCATCCCTAGGGTGCTCAATTTAATTATAAGTCACCTGTGAGGAACAGTATTAAAGGCTTTGCTGAAATCTAAGTACTCCATATCTAGGGCTCCCCCTCAGTCCAACTCTCTGGTCAACCAGACAAAGAAATCAATTGGATATGTCTGACAAGACCTGCCTCTAGTAAACCATGCTGCCTCTCATCCTGCAATCCACTGGACTCCAGAAACCTCACTATCCTCTGTTTTAGCAGTGTTTCCATTAATTTACTCACCACAGATGTCAGACTAACTGGCCTGTAGTTCTCAACCTCATCCTTACTTCCGCTTTCTCCAGTCCTCTGGGACTACTCCCCACTTCTCCCTTTGAAGGAGATCTGTATATTACACCAATGCAAATGGATTTCCTTTTTCCTCTTTCTTGTTTAACCCACAGTTCCTCCTCGCTCCCTTTTAAGCTCTGTAAATCTATAGCTTTAATATTTTTTTTTTTAACTTATGGCACCACTCCTTCTACCTTGTCCTTTCTGAATAAAGTACAGTCTGGCATAATTACATCCCAGTCTTAGTTGTCCATGAACCATGTCTCTGTAACCATCACTAAAAACAAGTCAGCCTCTTCCATTAAAACCTCAACATTCAGGATCTCATTTCCCAAACTATGGTCATTTATGCATACCGCTTTCCAAATGTTTCCCCTTTTACCTATTTCTACAGAGATATTTAATGTTTTATTTACCTGAGGGCCTTTACTTACCTGGAGGTTTTCTTCACCCATCCCCAACAAATCTAGTTTAAATCCCTCTTCAGTCTTCTGTGGAAGACGCTTTGACCCTTCTTGGATAGGTGGACATCATCTCTGCTCTGCAGCCTTGGAAAATAATCCCATGGTCCTGAAAAAACAAAATGCACTTGATGACACCACCCATGCATTCATCTCCTGGACACGAGCTTCATTGCCTCAGACTTTACCCTCAACAGGGAGGATTGAAGAGAACACTTTCTGTGCACCTATCTGCTTCACCCTCTGTCCCAGAGCCAAAAAGTCACTCTTGATATGCTTGGAGGGATATCTAGCAGTATCATTTGTGCCAACATGGATGAGCAACATCAGGTAATAGTCGGAAGGCTTGATGAGTTTCATAAAACTCTCTGTAATATCTCAGATTTTGGCACCTGGCAGACATAAGAACATAAGAACATAAGAAATGCCATACTGGGTCAGACCGAGGTCCATCAAGCCCAGTATCCTGTTTCCAACAGTGGCCAATCTAGGTCATACGTACCTAGCAGTTTCCCAAAAGACACAGGTTCTGCAGTGCTTGTACTAGGCCAAGCATTGATATCCTGGGTCCCTTTTTAATAGTGGTTTATGGACCTTTCCTCCAGGAACTTGTCCAAACCTTTTTTAAACCCAGCTATACTAACAGCCCTTACTACATCCTCCGGTAACAGATTCCAGAGTTTGATTACACGTTGAGTGAAGAAATATTTTCTCCTATTTGTCTTAAATAGTTTACCCTGTAGCTTCATTACATGTCCCCTAGTCCTTCTATATTCTGATAGCGTAAACAATTTATCCACGTTTATCCGTTCCACTCCATTCATTAATTTATACACCTCTATCATATCTCCCCTCAGCCGTCTCTTTTCTAGGTTAAAGAGCCCTAACCTTTTTAGCCTCTCTTCATAGGAGTAGCCTTCCATCCCCTTCACCAATTTGGTGGCTCTTCTCTGTACTTTTTCTAATAACTCTATGTCCTTTTTAAGATACGGTGACCAGAATTGCACACAATATTCAAGGTGCGGTCGTACCATGGAGCGATACAGAGGCATTATAATATCCTTTGTTTTATTCTCCATCCCTTTCCTTATGATACCTAGCATTCTATTTGCTTTCTTGGCCACCGCTGCACACTGGGCGGAGGGTTTTAACATGTTATCCACGATGACTCCTAAATCTTTTTCCTGGGTGGTGGTTTCTAATGTGGAACCTTGCATTGTGTAACTATAGTGTGGGTTGTTCTTTCCTAGGTGCATAACTTTGCACTTGTCCACATTAAATTTCATCTGCCATTTGGATGCCCAGTCTTCCAATTTATCCAGATCCTCCTGCAGTTTTCCACAATCCTCTTGGGTTTTAACAACTTTAAACAGTTTTGTGTCATCTGCAAATTTGATAACCTCACTAGTTATTCCCTTTTCCAGGTCATTTATGAATATGTCAAAAAGTAGCGGACCCAGTACAGATCCCTGGGGTACTCCACTATTCACCTTTTTCCATTGGGAATATTGGCCATTTAGCCCTACCCTCTTCTTTCTATCTTTTAACCAGTTCCCGATCCACAATAGTACACTGCCTCCTATCCCATGACTTTTTAGCTTCGCCAAAAGTCTCTGATGGGGGACCTTGTCAAAAGCTTTCTGAAAGTCCAGATACACTATATCAACCGACTCACCTTTGTCTACCTGTTTATGCACACCTTCAAAAAAACAGATCAGATTAGTAAGACAAGATCTTCCTTGTCTAAAGCCATGTTGGCTGTCTCCCATTAGGCCATGACTATCTACATGCTGTGTAATTTTGTTCTTTATGATGGTTTCTACCATTTTCCCTGGTACTGACGTCAGGCTCACCGGTCTGTAATTTCCCGGGTCACCCCTGGAACCCTTTTTAAAAATTGGTGTTACGTTGGCGACCCTCCAATCTTCAGGTATTACAGATGATTTTAATGAAAGTTCACAGATTACCAATAACAGGTCTGCAATCTCATATTTCAGTTCTTTCAACACTCTGGGATGTATACCATCCGGTCCAGGTGATTTGCTACTATTCAGTTTATCAAATAGTTGTACTATATCTTCCCGGTGTAGCGATATTTCTCTCAATTCCTCTGCAGTATCACCTTTAAATACCACTTCAGTCTTGGGTAACATCCCTACATCTTCCTCAGTAAAGACCGAAGCAAAGAATTCATTCAGTCTCTCTGCTATAGCCTTGTCTCCTCTTACTGCCCCTTTTACCCCTCTATCATCTAATGGTCCAATTGACTCTCTCACAGGCCTTTTGCTACGAATGTACTTGAAAAAGTCTTTATTTCGTGTTTTTGCTTCCGTAGCAAGTTTCTTCTCAAATTCCCGCTTTGCCTGCCTTATCAATGCTTTGCATTTAACTTGCCAGTGCTTGTGCTGTTTCCAGTTTTCATCATTTGGCTCTTTTTTCCATTTCCTGAAGGTTGCTCTTTTGGCAGCAACAGCCTCTCTGACCTCACCTTTAAACCATGCTGGCAGTTTTTTGGACTTTCTTCCACTTTTCTTAATGCGTGGAATACAGCTGGTCTGGGCTTCGAGGATAGTATTTTTAAATAACACCCAAGCTTGCTGTAAGTCTTTAAACATTGGAACCGCTCCTTTTAGTTTTTTCCGAACTATATTCCTCATTCTATCATAGTCTCCCTTTTGAAAGTTAAAAGGTAGTACTGTGGATTCCTTTACTATCTGTCCTCCACTGATTAAATCAAACATGATCATACTATGATCACTATTGCCAAGTGGTCCCAACACCCTTATTTCTTGCACCAGATCTGGCGTTCCACTAAGGACTAGGTCCAGTATGGCTTCCCCTCTGGTCGGTTCATGAATCAGCTGCTCCAAGAAGCAGTCATTTATTTCATCTAGAAACTTTATCTCTTTAGCTTGTCCTGCTGTGACACTGTCCCAGTCGATACCGGGGTAATTGAAATCACCCATTATTACTACTCTGTTGTGGCTTTTGTTAGCTTCCTTGATTTCTTTGAGCATTTCATCATCCATTTGTTCATTCTGGCCAGGTGGTCGATAGTATACTCCCACTGCCATCACCTTCCCCTTCATAAATGGAATTTCAATCCATAGAGATTCTACAGCAAATTTTGTTCCCTGCAAAACTTTAATCCTTTCTGACTCAATGCCCTCTCTAACATAGAGCGCAACCCCTCCACCAATTTGTTCAGCTCTATCATTACGATATAGTTTGTATCCAGGTATCACAGTGTCCCACTGGTTATCCTCCTTCCACCATGTCTCTGAGAGTGCAATCATATCTAACCTCTCATTTAGTGCTATATATTCTAATTCTCCCATCTTATTGTTTAGACTTCTAGCATTGGCATACAAGCATTGGCATACAAGCATTGGCAGACAGCACACCACCCTGGATATCAAGTCTGGTAAGCAGATGGATACCTCAGTACCCTTCAAAAAAGTCGCCAACCACCACTACCTTTCACTTCCTTGTGGCCAATGATTCTGCAACTTTGGGGTGCTTGAGCTCTGGTTCTTCCCTTTCCTGGAATGCTTTCACCTCTTTTACTTCCAGGGCTGCATACTGGTTCTTCAATTTGAGGGCTGGAGGAGCTGAACTGTCGATTATGCAGGCTCTGATGACTCGTGCCCAACTCTCTTCATATATAGCATCCCATCTTCATCTCTGTTGGAGAGCTTGGATACTTCAAGAAGCATCTCATCAATTTACTTATCAAGGTCTCAAAGGTTTTTCAGCCTTGCTACCTCTTTTCTGAGTTCCTCAACTTGTTTCATGAGGGCTTCAGCTTGCAGGCATCTTGCACATGGAAATGGTCCTTCAACTGGCATCGGTCTGTCTGTCTTGACAGAAGCAAAAACTATAATGGGTATAACAGCTTTGGCAATATGATATTTCCCAGCCATCGTTCACTTGGTGGAGCTTTGATACCTGTTGAAGGAGAGACCTACAAAAATCCCTAACTTTTGCTCAGCAGTCCTTTAAGAGAAAGAGCAGCTAACCTCTTTTATGTGTGTTGTAACAGTGCTTTTCTATGTCCCTGTGTGTAGCCCTGCTTCCTTGCTAAACAGTTATTACTTTACAATAATACATTTTGATATGATGGGGATCATTCCAAAACAGGAATAAGCCCTTTGGAAGTATGGCATAGACATTTTTTCTAGCAAAAATGTCTATGATTGTATTCTGAAACACTCATGGCCCTGCATGCACATGGTATTAGCACAGGGATCTCAAAACATGAGCGGGATGGGATGGAACATGGGTGTGGTCAGCAATGGAGACATGCAATGTGTATTCAAGAAAGGCCCATGTATGTTTTGCTTGCTTCTCGCAGACATCCATGCTATACCTGCGGAAATGTGGAATAAGGCCAGGACTTAGAAACTCTTTTGCTCTGCTCTGTAATGTGTCCCATATAGATGAATGGCCATGCCAAATATGTTTTAAACCAGTGCGTTTACAGTCTGGAAGACCACAAGATGCAGTTGTAAAGAACAGATTGCAGAGGTGGGGGAAGGTTGTGTAATAAAGACACACTACTAAACACTCCTACAGACATTACTGGACAACAAATTTGCTTCCTGAAAACGTTTTGGTAATTATGATAGACAGCTTCAAGCTGAAAACAAATATAATTTGAGATTAAACTCTATCACGTAGGAAGTTGGAGAAACATGAAATTAAATTTTGACTGAATTTAGCATGTTTAATCGCACAATGATGCTGACATTTTGCACTCAGCATCTGATGCTTCTCATCTCAGTGTCCAATGATAGCAGCCAGCATTGATGAGTTCCAGTTGCCCTGACACTGCTTTTCCATCGTCTCAATGCCCTGGTGAAACTTTCACCATGTTCGTCTCTGACTGCTCCAAGATTAGCAGGGAAGAAGTCCAAGTGTGAATGCAGAAAATGAATCTTCAGCAATATGTTACACTTCATGGTTTTGTATGCTTGAAGCATGTAGTCTACCAGCTAGATGTAGTTTGGTGACATGTAATTGGCAAGAACATTCTCAGCAACATCCCTGAATGCCTTCCATGTGATTTTCTCAGGCCCCACTAGCAAATCTTCGAACCGCTTCATTGATGATGTGTCTGACTTGTGGGCCCACAAAAATGCCTTCCATAATCTTGGCATCAGTTATTCTTGGAAACATCTGTCTCAAATAATGAAATCCTTCACCTTCTTTGTTCATCGCTTTCACAAAGTTTTTTATCAGTCTGAGTTTTATATGAAGGGGAGGTAAAAATATCTTATTTGTGTTGACAAGTGGTTCATATGCCACATTTTTCTGTCCTGGAACCAAACACTTATGGAGCGGCCAGTTCTTTTCAATGTAATGAGTTTCTCTAGCATGAGAGTCCCATTTGTAACAACAGTACTTGTTATACCTGAGCTGCATTCCTAATAGCAGTGCCAATACTTTTAGATCATCAAAGATGTTCCAGCTATAGTTGTTATACTGTATGAGTTTCAAGAACAGTTCCATGTTTTTGTAGGTTTCTTTCATGTGCGTTGCATAGGCGATAAGTATTGAAGGGTGGACATAACAAGACAACTTTCAGGCTTAGCAGTGATGAATCAATAAAAAGGCACCATTGTCATAGGTCATGCTCACAACCCAAAGCTGTGAACAACCCTTCAATATCAGTGCAGAAACAGAGGTTGTCAACCTGCACAAAGACATTTTTCATATCTGCTTTGTGGGTCAGAAAGCAGAAACTTTCATACCTGGAGACAGCAAATTCCAACCCTGCAATCTTGAGCCAAGTAGTTCAGCTTTTGTTTTTGACAAACTTAAGTCCCTCCCTAGGCCATTCAATTCTGACTGTGTTATCAGATGAGGCACATTGGACATAAGTGGTATAAAATATGGCTCCATGTCATTTTCCATGTCTGGCCTGTGTATTGTGGAATCTTCGTCTGCCTCATCTAGATTCCGTGTCTCTGGTGGCTTCAGTACTGGCATAGTGTTCTAATGTGGCACTGGTCTGATGGCTGAAGGCAGACTAGGGTATTCAATAGATTTCTTATTTTTAGCAGAGAAGCTGGATACATGGGTCAGACAGAAATAACAGTCCATCATGTGATCCTTCTGTTTTTGCCATATTATCGGGACTGAAAACGGCATTGACTTCTGACTGGGCCAAGGAAAACTTGAGTTGGTTAATTGAAGACTGAAAAAGAGTTATTTGGGGTGATGAGACAAAGTTTTCAATTTTTGGGAGTGGTGGTATTCAATATGTGTGAAGAAGACCTGGAGAAGACCTCATCTCAGAATACCTCAACACCACAGTTAAGCATCCCCTGAGTGTCATGATATGAGGATGCATGTCTTGGCATAGTATAGGTAGGATTCAAGTTTTGAGTGGCACCATCAGTGTGAAATGATACATTGTAGACATCCTCGAACCCAAAAATTTGCCTTCTACTTCTGAAATTTCTGGGTCTTATAGGGACTTTAAATTTTAACAGGATAGAGCATCATGTCACATAGCAACCATTTGCAAGAAGTGGTTTGCTGACAATAATGTGGAATTGTTGTCATGGTCTAGAAACAATCCTGACCTCAATCTGATTGAAAGTCTTTGATCCAGACTGAAGATGGCTGTTGCATCAAAGTGTCCAGGCAACAAACTGGACACATTACTGACTTACTGACTTTAATGATGGAAAATTATACTGATTTAATAATACTGCATAGCAATATACTTCTGACACTGTATCTTCAATTTTTTTGGACAGAATAAGACTTAAATTGATGAATTTTTATTTCAATATAGCTTCTGAATCAATATTGTGTACTTTCCTTCCTAAAGCACATAAAACATTTGAACAAATGAGCCATATTGCTATAAATGAACTAAACATCAAGGTGTATCCACAATTTTGTCCACTACTATATGTGGGTGAGTATAGGACAAATGCATGCATGGGTGAGAAACGCAGATCAGATTGGTAGTACCGGGACCCCATGCCATCATGTTGTGCTGACTGTCTTGATATGTGCAACTGAAATTTTGGGGGGATATCAGTGCCTGGTCTTCAGGGTTGACCACAACTTGACCAGGTGCCAGTGTGATTGGCCAAGATAAGGCAGAACAGCGTCTCTATGGCTAAATGTCAAAGCATATTCCTGTCAGTGATAAGGGACCTTCAGAATGAGTGCATGCAATAGGACATATGGCACCATCAGTGGTCTCACAAATGTGCACATTTATATAGGCAGATGCTGGGGCTCTTGGGCATCTAAGTAGTGTTGTTTGCGCAGGTACATGCACTCAATCTGAGGGTCCCTATTTCATGTCAGGGATATGCTCTGATATTTAACATTAGAAGACCATTTCTGATTTCTTCTGGTCCATACATAGCATTGTACAGACTGTTGTCAGGGAAGACCAATGCAAGCACAACTAACATGTTCACCTATTGCCAGGTATATTGTGCTGTAAGGTATGTCAGGATAATCATATCACTTTCTTCTTGCTGTAGTAACATCTTTGAGTGCACAGAGATCTCTTTGCAGTGTCCTGGTCTGCTTTGCATCAGTACATCTGTATCATCTGTTTTCATGGGTAGTTGGCATGGGCACCACAATTGTGATTTCATTTCATTTATTAAAACTTGATATACTACCCCTCATGGGGACATCAGGATGGTTTACAATGAAATACAATACAATTGTATAACAGTCAGAAAAGAACTCCATAATGTGACAGGATAGAGAAACACAAGATGACATGACAACATGAGTGGGGAGGAGAGGCATTTAGCCACATAAGGAAACATACAGGGGAAGTTAGTTGTTCAGTCGTTATAGAGGATCAGTAAGATTCTGGTGGTAAACTAAAGACTAAACAAAGCAGGTGTGTCCTGAACAATGATTTGAATTTATGTTAGGTTGTTCTAGATGGAGTGAAGGAGGGAGGTTGTTCCATATGAAAGGGGCCAGAAAGTAAAAAGCTGAATGGCAAGTTGCTTCCAAATGAGACTGCAAGGGAGATGGGAGAAAAAGACAATTCAAATGGCGAGAATGAAGAGATCGATGAGGGGTGTGCAAAATCATGGCTGAGGAGAGATAGGATGGAATACCATAATGTAGTGTTTTGTGAACTTTATTTATTTATTTATTTATATGTGCTTATATACCACCTTTCATAAATCAATGCGGTTTACAGTGAACTCAAAATTGTTTTAAAACATACATTCATTATTACATGGATCATTATAACAAGTGTGTCGTAGTAGTTAAACAATTGAAAAAAGATTAGAAACGTAAAAATAACTAGGAATAACAATCAACTAATTACATGTAGTATTTGCGTAAATATAACTTGAGTGAGGATTTTGAACTGTATGTGGTGGGAATTGGGGAGCCAATGCAGCTGTTGTAAAAATGGAGTTATAGATCATAGCGGGATTCATGAAATATTAACCTGGGTGCAGTATGTTGGAGAAGTTGAAAAATATTCAATTCGTAGAGAGGAAGGCCGGCCAGAACGGAATTGCTGTAATCAATGCGTGATAACATGAGAGAAACAACCAGTGTGATTAAAGCAGGATGGAAATAACAGACCTAAAATTTCTTTTTTTTTTATTTATTTATTTATTTATGCAATTTTACAATACACCAAGAAAGGCAACAACGCACTCTCTTGAAGAAACAGGTTATTCATTTGAAAACAAAGCCATAGTAAAAAGAAAAAAAAAAATTCTCATTAGTAAGAAATAGAAAAAATAAAATGAATAGCCAGACCTAAAATTTCTAATCCAACAAAGGAATGGGAAAGAGCGCTGAACGAGAGATGATGGAGCGCTGAACGAGAGAGCTTATGTGGTTGTGAAAAGAAAGAGCAGAATCAATAGCAACACCCAGATAATGGAATGAAGACATGAGTGTGATAGGCGAGCCACAGAGAGTCAGTGAAAGAGTTGGGAGAGACAGTGGACCTGATAGCCATGTGGCAGTGGTTGAGCTTAAGATGATTATTGGCTAACCAAGTAGCTACATAGAAGAGACACTGATTAAGTAGGGACAAGTCAGGTGAGAAAGGGTCCATGTGAAGAAGAAGCAGAATGTCATCTGCATGCAGATATGTGGAAATGCCCTGTTGCTGAATTTAAAAAGCCAAAGGAGCCAAAAAGATATTGAAAATAAAAGGTGCCAAGACTGAACCCTGTAGGACACCACATGTGAGAGGAAAAGAAGTAGATAGGAGGGTACCTGTGAAGACCGGAGAGAAAGAAAAGAATGAAACCAAGACAGAACAGTGCAACAAAGACCGATGTCATATAGTCAAGCAAGAAGATCATGAGTGATGAGGTCAAAGGCTGAAGACAAATCGAGGAAGGCAGCTATAGTGATGTTGCTTTGATCAAATGCATTATGAACTTCACTGAGCAGTGACATGAGAATGGTGTCTGTTGAATGACCTCTACAAAAGCTGGACTGACGAGGATGGAGAACATTGGTGTTTTCTAAGTGAAACAGCGGTTGTTGTGCAACAGATCTTTCTATAATTTTAGAGAGAAATGTTGAGTGTGATACTGGTCTGTAAATTGAAGAAGAAATATGCAAAAAGGGATTCTTTAAGAGAGGATGAATCATAGCTGTTTTCCACTGTTAAAGAAAAATATCAGATGAAAGACTATTGTTAAGAATAGACAGGACAAGCGGAAGGAAGGCAAGGGAAGGAAGAGAAAGCCAGGGTGATGGAATAGGATCTAGCCTGCAGTTAGTCCTTTTAGTAGTGTAAAGAAGTTTAAAAAGTGAAGAATCTGAGATAAGCTGAAAATTTTCCCAGGTATGGGTTAGCATAGGCAAAGCTGATAAGGAACTAGAAAGAGAGAAGTCACGGGGATTGGGTGAGGTGTGAGATAGAAACTTGTGTCAAAGAACTGATATCTTGTCATAGAAATAAGCAGCTAACTGCTGTGGAGGCAGCTGGTTGGCATTGTGAGAATGATGTGGCGCTGAAGTGAGCATTGCAAGAATAGAGTGAAACTTCTTGGCTGGGATGATGAAGAAGCCACCAGAGTAGAATTAAAGTTCTTCTTGGCCTTTACAATTAAAGTATGGTAAAGTCTATGTTGCTCCCGAAAAAACTGAAGAAAGTCTGCGGATCGTGTCTGTCACCACTGCTGCTCAAATTGACACAGTTGAGATCTAGCGAGCTGAAGACCAGAATGGAACCAAGGCCAATAAGGCCATGTTTTCAAGGGAAGCGGCCAAAATGGGGCTATATCATCATGGGCAGCTGACAAAAATGAAGGCCATAGTTGGGCTTGCTGTTCAACCGGCAAGGACTGGAAGTCCATTGGAAAGATGCAATCAGAGGGAGGAAAGGAAGCAGGAATTTCAGGCAAGAGCCAACGGGAATAGCTGATGGTAGTAGATGGAGAATTCTAGGATAACAGAGGGAATGGGGAGAGATGAAACTGGAGGAGAAAATGATCAGACCGTAAAGGTGAAGCAAAAAGGTGCATAAGGGTAGAAGATTGAGAAGCTGGAGATAAAATGAGATCCAGAGCATGTACTGCAATATGTGTTGGAAAAGAGAGATATTGTATGAATTATAAATCGGAAAGGTGCTCAAGAAACAACCAATCACGGGGCTTAGAGAAGAGGTTGAAATGAATATTGAAATCCTCAATGATGTAAAGATGAGGTAACTGAAGGGATATATCAGAGAGCATCTAAAGCAAGAAATCCCAAAAAGCAGTAGAAAGAGCCGGTGGTGAATACAACAGAAGGAAATGAACTAGGGGATTCCTAGGGAGGCACACTAACAGAGATTTGGGATAGTGGAGGTTAATTGAAGATACTTCAACAAGACCTAGGGACAAACAAAAAATGATAGCCACATCGTCAACCGTTCTACTAGTGTGAGGGGTGAAAAAAAAGGAGAAGCCAGTCGGAAGACAATAATGGAGTGTGGGCTCATCCCCAGGCCTAAGTCAGGTTTCTGTCAAAAAACAGATGATCCAAGGAATGATCCTGAATGATATCATGGAGCAATGCAGTTCAGAAGGCCACACCATAGAGGAGAAAATGCAGGAGGCAAAGGTGAAGATAAAGTTTCCCCAGACATCCCTACTGTAGGCAGAATTCTAGGTGATGAACCAGAATAAATAAACCTCGGGCAACAGATGAGATTATTAACATTCCTATAGTAGGGTGGTGAGCAGAGGGTGTAGGGCGATAAGTCCAGTGGATCTAGATCACAGACATCTCCAGAAGCACACTAATTGCCAAGAATAGTAGCAGCAACGTTCGGTGAGTGCTAGAAAATGTAGATGCAGGGAGATACTTACTGAGTCTATCAAGGGAAATCAGCCTCAGGACAGGAGACCATTTCTTGCCTAGGAGCTCGCCCCAAGGAGCACGATCAAGGAGCAGGACCTGCTCCTTGGCTGCGCTCCTTCAGCGCAGAATGCCACAATGGTGTTGCTTAAATGGGGGCAGCCAGAGTCACCTGATTGGGCACTAGCCAGTCACGTGATCGGGAAACCGCAAATCTGAGGAACAGTAATACAGGCAGAAGAGCAGGAACACTGTATCAAACAACAAAACAAAACCAACAGAAGCAGTTGTTAAATGGCAATGTTATCAATCCACAGAGGCACAGATGCACAGCAAATACAAGAGCAGTCAGAGGTATAGTAGGCAGAACATCATAATGGTGTTACTTAAATGGGGGCAAACAGAGTCACCTGCTTGGGCATTAGCAGGTCATGTCATCGGGAACCGGCAAATCCGAGGAATACTAGTACAGGCAGAGGGGCAGGAGCACTCATTGGGCACTAGCAGGTCACATGTCAGTGTGAGAAGCAGCTTCAGGAATGCATATTTTAAATGAGGCGGAGTGACTGCACAGAGATGGGCAGCAGAAGAGCCATACATCTTTTTGGAATTCTCCGAGGGCAGGAACATCCAAGCCACTTGCTACGTATATCCATGTGCGTGCCACTCCGAACATGTCTGTGTCCCTGATTCCAAACCCATGGACATGTTAAGATGCACACATGCAGAATTAGGGTCAAAGAGAACCTGTTTTTGATTGAGATGTGTCCATGGGCCGGAAGTGCATGTTATGGAACCGTGCTACACATGTCTGAGGTATATAGATTAATATGTTTCCTTCTGTAGTTACCTAATCAAAGTTCCTTCAAGAATAACAAATTGTTTACTTTTAGTGGATATCCAAATGTGGAACTATTTGTTTCTTAGATTTTCCCTATCAAGCAATAAAAATCTGCTGTCTTGCTAATTGGGCAGTTGCTCTATATAGCAAGAATTCTTACGTGGGGTGGATGGGAGCTGGGGTGGGAAGAGAGGGATCTAATACCTGAGGAGGTCAGTGACTTCAAAGAGCTTGCCCATATCTTTGAACTTAAAGGCTAGAGGAGAAGAAAAAGAACTCTAGCAACAGAAAAAAAGTTTTGCCCAAAAACACAAAAATTTCCTCTTTGCAATACAGCTACAATTTACTAGACATGCAGCAGAAAACAATAGCTATTAAATATGAATAATAAAAAAACCCTTTAAGAATTCTCAGGCAGAGTTTTTATTCAAAGTCACACAATATTACCTTGCTTGCAATAAAGTCCCTTTAGGTCTTCATTACAAGCAAGGCTCCTTTGAAAACTTTGTTAACGTCCCTAATTTCTGTTAGCATTTCGTCATATGTCTGTTAATTCTGTCCAGGTAGACGGCAGTATACCCCCACTGCCATTCTCTTCCCCTTTTTATGTGGAATTTCTGTCCATAGAGATTCTACAGTGTATTTTGTTTCCTGCAAAACCTTCATCCTATTTGACTTGATGCCCTCTTCAACATACAGTGCCACCCCTCCACCTATGTGATCTACCCTGCCGTTGCGATATAGTTTGCAGCCCGGTATCACAGTGTCCCATTGGTTATCCTCCTTCCACCAGGTCTCTGGGATGCCAATTATATCTTACCTTTCATTCAGTGCTATATGTTCTAATTCTCCCACTCTTACTTTATAGACTTCTAGAATTTGCATAAAGACATTTCAAAGTTTGTTTTTTGCTAATATTAGCAGTCTGGCTATTTGATGACAGGGTTAATTTGGAAACTTTCAACTCTATTTGATTTTTACTTTAAGGCAAACCACATGAAAGATCTGGTGCCCTGCCCTTTTGTACATGTTTAAGTGGATTGTGGAGGCCCTAATGTGTATATATGCAATGTAATGTGTGCTTTTAAGTCAGTGACTGGAAGTAGATTGCCAGGCCTTTTTTCTGAAGTAACAGAGGGTGAAGTGATTTGCTCAAGGTCACAAGGAGTACCAGTGGGAATCAAACACTGGTCTTTTGGTTATTAAAGCAGTGTGCTAACCACTAAGCTACTCCACTCCAGTGAGGATAAGCTACCCACTCCAGGGCTCTAAGTATCCCTCCATCCTCTAGCTTAGAAGATTTCAGATCAGTTTTAAAGCAATAGGAAATCAGGTGGATATCTGGCTTCCAAATCATTATGGTTCAGATTTGTTTAAAAGGATTATAAAAAGAGAGTCAAAACAGATAAGGAGTTGACTTGGGTTTGTATGAGTCAGACAAATGCAAGGTTTGAGGCACATCAGAAGACATGAGGTTGCAACCAGGGTATTCAGCCTCCCCCCTGTTTTTCTCTGATGTACTGTATCAGATTAACCTGCTCAGTCCTTAATTTACTGGACTGCACTTATTAAGGTCTTGTACATTCTGTTTTACGGGTGACTGAAAGCAATCTAAGCTCTGATCAATACTGAACAAATCCTTAATTTGTATCTTGCTATTTGGGCATGATTAACATTATTAAGCTACAGCTACCTTAGAGAAGATTTGAGTAATTATTTACATAAGAAGCAATAATCAAGTTTTTACATGGGTAAATGTGTGTTCATCCATGCGAAAGCACAATTTGATTATTACCTCTATCACTGTGGGTAGAGTTAGGATGGAGGAGGGAGAATACACAGGGGGACTGCATTTTCCAATCACCCCTTGTACTTCCCAGCATGTGCTTAGCACCTACTTCAGTGCGGGTACATAGCATACCTGTAGTCCAGTCCTAGTTTTCTTTGATAGCCTAGCTTACCTCTAGCCACCTCCCCCTAGGCCCAACCATGGTGCAATGCTCCTCCCACCATCGCCACTTTATGGCTTACTTCTGTTCTATGGCTGTGGAAGAAATGAAAGAAGACTGAAGCAACAGAAATGAGTAGCTGCGTCCCGATCCGGTAGGCTTTCCGCGTGTCATCAGCATGCTAATGATTGTAGAGGCCAATTGGACTCCCATGGCCCCTCAAGCAATAGACCTCACCAGTTTCACCGCCACTGCATTGCAACAAGCTTCTTCAAAACTACATCTTTCTACATACTGCTGCCACCATAGCCCATTGATTTTCATAGAGCCAAAATGGAAGCGTTCCAAATGGTCCGTAAAGTTAAATACACTGCAGTTTTATCAAAAGTCCACAAAATTCACTGTGTACCAGTATTGTATGCATCAACCATCATTTTCAAAAGGAAATGTTGCAAGTATTTTCCCTTTGAATATCAATTTAGAGTCCCTGAGTTTAAAGTAACCATAGCTTCATAAGGATCTTTGTTGGGATTTGTATGTTATAAAGGCTTTCTCTGAGGATTGCTGAAGATAGTAAGATAAGTGATGCTGTTGGTTTTGGCGGTCTTACTGCTGACATTATACCCCAGCGTAGAATGTTTCTGTTTTGTCTTTACAGAAGCTTGCATCTAGTTTGAGAATTCAAGTTGACTACTAAATGGTTAAATGTCAATTGAAATAGAAATTTGAGAGTTTGCACAATATTTAAATTGCTAATAGTTTTTCTACATTTAAATTGCAAAATTTGTGGTGAATTATTGAAGAGGAGTTTTTTTATGACCAGTGATGTTCGTGTAAACACTATTGCACTATGGCACGGGATTTTTCCATTGCCTTGTAGAGGGACAGGTTGAAATGCAATACTGAGGTCTTTTTCTTCTATTTTTTGTAGTGTTCCTGGGAGGAAGCTATCTAATGGGTTTTTTTGTAGTTTAGTAGGGGGCTTTTCTGTGGTTTTTTATTTCTGTGTCCCTTAACGTATTGTTTGTTTTGCATCTTGGGGATATGTTTACTAAGCAGTGGTAGCGGCTTCCGTGCAATATCGGAACATGGAAGCCGCTACCACTGCTTAGTAAACATATCCCTTGGTTTTAGATATTGCCAGAATGATTTTTTTAGTGACTGCAAGGCTTCACTATCTTTGAAGTGCTTTGTTCCTCCAAGTGTTGTTTCAAAGTGCTAGAAAATAACTAAGTGATATTTAAAATAACAGTGACAGAAAAAAAACAGACTACTGCTTACAAAAAGTCTCATGTTAACAGCCACTCCACCTCACCCAAAAAATTGAATATGCATTCCTATAATACATGCATCATATTTGCAAGTAAATGAGATGACACAGCCCAGCAAGGCCTGTTAGATATGGTTTCACTGAGGGTAGCTAGGAGAGAATTCCCGTGTTCCCAACCATATTCAGTTAGCAGGTCCTCTTTTTTGGAATTGTTTTTCATTAAAGCTTAGACCAACGGTGGACAATTGTGAAGGCCACTAAAAACCTTTTTCTTTAAACAGGCATTTGCATCAAACGTTTACAGACTCATGCATCAATATTTAATCACAATGGTCATTTTTAAATGCTGGACGCCTTGATTAAATAACATCTCTCTCTATATAGTGCTGGAATCTGGATAGTTGCAGGAGCTGAATATCCCAGCCCACTTTCTGGACAGCAAAACACATAAGGGTTAGGGCAGGCTATTTGTTGCCCTAACTTTATGCAGGCAGTTATTCAGAGAGAGGGTTGAAAATTGCTGCTATCCAGATATTTGAATAATGCCAAGGTGATCAGGGGAAACTTCAGTGGTTTGATTATTTTTAAATTGTTATATGACATATGTTGTATGTGTTGAATTTTATTATTAAGGATATTCTATCTAGAATCTGCCTGCTAATGTATTAATAGGGTAGCTACAGGTAGATAAGCAAGTAAATAGATAAATAATTGCAGAACGTTCAGCTTGAAACAACAAAAAGATGGCCTAAATTTATATCACTGCGGTTCAGTGCTCTCAATTTCATATCAGAACAGAAGATATGCCATACTGGGTCAGATCAAAGGTCCATCAAGCCCACTATCCTATTTCCAGCAGTGCCCAAGCCAGGTCTTCAATGCTGCAACCATACCGTTCTCTGATTCTGCAGCTACTAGGCATGACAGAGGCTGTTTTCAAAATCCATAAATGGATATTGACCTGGGTAAAGGGCTTGTTTGAAAATCGCTCACCCCTTAACGGTGGGTGAAAGTGCAAGCGTTGTTGGACAATGTGTGCACATTTGTGCACATCGAAGGTAATTTCAGAAAAGATTGCCTATGTGGGGAGGCGAAAAGAGACCCCACTTTGGGCTTATTTTATAGAGCCACCTATCTTCATAAAATTGCTTTACAAAGCCTTCCAAAAGTGAAACCCATGAGCACTCTGGCCAGCTCAGGAGCGGGTGTAAATTTATGAAGATAATTTATAAAGACCATAGGTAAACTGTGACTCTGTCTACACCCCCCAAAAATCCACCCTGAACCCTCGAGTTATGTAGAAGTATGTACACACTTGTATTTGGGTGTGTGGGGGGTAATTTTCTATACTTATCTCTTCATTTATGTGCGGGAAATCCTTTATAAAATTACCCGCCCTGCATGGAGGCATTCTTAGTGTGGCCTGAGATCAGGGAATGCAACAATGTGCGTGCACTCGCTCCATTACAGGATGTGGACGGAGAACAAACTGCATCAAAACTGCATGCGCGGTACAGCAGGGGAAACCTACGCGGTGATATAGCACCTGCAACTATCTGCAGGTGCTTTCCTGTTAGGCGGATTTCAAACGGGAAGTACTCTTTTACTTTCCCTTTTTGAGTTTTGCAAAGTCCATGATATGAATTTGAGATTAATGCTGATGACAGAAAGGCACATTTTAGAAAAAACATGCAAGTCAGAATTGAGACGTGAAGGCCACCACATCTACAGTTCTGTTGCTATTTTAGAAACAGCTCTACTGAAGGTGAAGCGGTTTGTAAAATATGCATTTCATGCGCACTGGGAGTAATGATCTTGCAAATGTACGGAGGAGCCCTGGAAGCTTACATATGTATATTGAATCATTTTAGAACGCAGGAATGCAAACGCGCATCCCAGTCATTTTGGAAACTTAGACATGTAGATACTGCTAATGAATTGCATGGGCTCTAAGTTCGTGTCCTTTTGATTTGGAGAGGGAAACAAACAATGGGCTTTGCAGGGACGGTGAAAAGGAACACTTTTACAAAGCCTATGTGTGTTAGAGGGCAGGCATGATTCAAACATGTATGATTCCATTTGTACACATGCATGACCAGTATGAACTGGGAGAGAAACATGCCAATTTTCATCCCATCCAGGCCACGCCCAGAAATGCCGTGAAATGCCGTTTTTATATAGACGTGACCGGGACAAAAATGTTTCAAGCTCAGCATTTCTAAAATCGCATTTCAGATATGGTTGCAGCTTCTAAAATAACTCCCATAGTGTTTCTCCGTGAGTATATGAATAATTAACTGTGAGATCTAGTGGCTGTTTAATAAAAGAAAGATCATTCTCAATTAATTACTTCTGTATAGTACAACCAATATACCAAACAATTTTTTAATTAAACCGTTCACTTGATTCCTTCATTTCTCTAAAGAGATGGACCATCAACATTTTCCAGAAAGCACTGAAGATATATCATCATCAGTCCAAAATGTTATCTTTTTTCATATAGGGACATGTTTGCTGAAGTACGCTACCTGGTAGCATGAGGTTTAGTGCATGGTTTGGGCCCCGTGCTAAATAGCATCACAGGCTCCCATGTGAAAAATTCCATGCAAACCGGGTAGCACATGATGGACTGCGAATGGTGTGGGTCAGGGGCAGAACTGAGGTATGGATGGCAACTCACAGCTAGCATGGGCATTAATAGCTTGCACTAACTGCGCTTGCTGCCTTTAGCGTGGGTGCACTTAACACTACCTTGATGGATGGCATTAAGTGCACCCACATGCTGACTTGCATAGTGCTGCATCTTTGCACCATGCTAACTGCAGAGGGATAGATGCACATGTTCCTGAAGTTAACACGGGCCCCCTACACTGGCAACATGGCCCACACACACATTACCAACATGGTCTTTAGTAAACATGCCCCAAACTGTAAATTTTCTACATATATTTTTTATGATTTTTTTTTAAAGATTTTATTTATCTGAATACATCTTTAATTCTCTAAAATTCCACCCCCCCCCCCCCCCGAGGTTTCCTTTTCCTCTGCTTAGCTTATACTCTTAGTCATTGGCTTAGTTATTGCTAGGCTTGACTATTGTAATGCTGTATACAATGGTCTCGCTCTCCGTTCTATCCTATACTTGAAACTAGCTCAATCCACCATTGTCAAATAAATTTCCGGTGCTCACAATAATGATTATTTCCATCCACTGGCTCCCTGTTTCAGCCCACTTACATTACAACATTTTAACCCTTGTACAATGGGCTTGTTTTGTATCCTTTCCACTCTATCTCGCCTCTCTCCTCTGTCTCTACAGGCCTTCCTGTTGTCTCCCTTTTTCTCATGATCAGCCTGCCAGTTCCCCCTGACCCCCAGCAAACCTTCACTGAAAGATCTCCAGACACTGTTCATTTTCTTACCTTGGTCTCTACCTCTGCAATTCCCTCTCCCTTGAGCTGCGGCAAGAGCTTCCTTTTCAAATCTGACAAAGGACTCAAGACTTGTTTTTTCCACTGTGCCTTCCCTGAAACCCTCTCCGAATGACCCCCTTCTCCTTTCCTCCCCGATTTGTCTTCTTTTTTTTCTTTATCAGACCTAATATTAGAAATTCATAAAATATCATTAAATCATCTATAGTACCTGAAGATTAGAAAGTAGCCAACGTAGTGACAATTTTTAAAAAAGGCTCCGGGGTGATCTGGAAAACTACAGGCCGGTGAGCCCAGGGGCGGCCCAAGGGGGGTGCGGGGCCATGTGCGGAGACACGGTGTGGGGCCTCATTTGCATAAAGTGCCTCATTTGCATAAATATTTGCATAATGCTACCATACACTAACTTTTAGTAAACATGCCTCTTAATGAGTATATGGATAAAGAAAGACTAAAAGATTTCTACATTGCTATAATCCAGTACCAACCGCCAGGCACATTAGGAACTACTACAAACACTGCCCATTTAGAAGCCATAGCAAACCCGCCGTATCCTAACAGCACTACCAGGACTCACAAAGCACCATACCCTAACTATCAAAAGGCAACACTGCAAATATTAAACCAATACATTTCAGAGAACAACAATACAAGACCTACTGGGGAAAGAGAACAAGTGGCAATGTCAAATAGGAATTATATAAACAGAATACCTCAGCTCAGTTACACATGCAGAACACAGACCATCACCAAACAAGGAATCACAATTTAGAAACAGGAAGACAATAATTAAACTGGGAATCCCAAAAGTCAAACTTGGAATGTACAACACTGTAGAAATAAAGCCATAAATTAATTCCATCTTGTACTAAACAAAGCGCAGAGGTTAATGATGCACATTTCCCAGAGCTGACATATTCCAGTTAATAAATTCAAAATAAAGAGATATTTTTCTACCTTTTGTGCATTTTTTTTTCAGTGGCAATTGCTCCAGCCACTTTCTTCTGGTTTCTTCGTGTCTTCTGCTAACTTTCCATCGTCTGCTGTCCATTTGTCCTTTCTTCTCTCTTCTAGTTTTTTTTTCCATTCACTCTCTACATCTGCTTTAACATAGTAATCTTTCTCCTTTTGCTCTTTCCTCATTCCTATTTCATCCACTCAAATTTTACCCCTCCATCCTCAATCCCCACTTACTCTCCCAATATCCGGCCAATTGTAGATTTGTCTTCCCTCCCACACAAAATATTTTTTCGCTCTCCATTTCACTCTCCCAGCTCCATCCCATTCTAATCCTCCCTCAACATCAGCTCCCTTCTAGTTCCAGCCCAACCCAGCATCTGCTCCCTTCTAGTCTCCGCATCAGCCCATTTCTAGTCCTAGCCCCCCCATCAGCCCATTTCCATCCTATCCTAGCCCCACCATCAGCCCATTTCCAGTCCTAGCCCCCCATCAGCCCATTTCCAATCCTATCCCAGCCCCCCATCAACTCATTTCTAGTCCTTTCCTAGCCCCACCATCAGCCCATGTCAAATCCTAGTTCCCCTCCACTCAGCCCATTTCCAATCCAAGCCTACTTCCAATTCTAGCCCCTCCATGAGTCCATTTCAATTCAAGCCCCCACCACAGCCCATTTCCAATCTTAGCACCCCCCAACAGCCCATTTCAAGTCCTATCCTAGCCCCTCCATCAGCCCATTTCCTGTCCTAGCCCCCCTACTCAGCCCATTTCCAGTCCTAGCGCCCTCCCCTCACAGCCCATTTCCATTCCAAGCCTCCCTCCCCATCAGCTATATGCAGTTCAAGCCCCCCTTCCACTCAGCCCATTTCCAGTCCTAGCAACCCCCCAGCCCATTACCAGTCCTAGCCCCCCCATAGCCCATTACCAGTCCTAAGCCCCCCATCAGCCCACTTCCAGTCCTAATCCCCCAATCAGCCCACTTCTAGTCTTACCCCCCACAGCCCAATACCAGTCCTAACCCCTCATCAACCCACTTCCAGTTCTAACCCCCCATCAGCCCACTTGTAATCTTAGCCCCCCATAGCCCATTACCAGTCCTAACCTCCCCATAGCCCATTACCAGTCCTAACCCCCCATCAGCCCACTTGTAGTCTTAGCCCTCCATAGCCCATTACCAGTCCTAAACCCCCAATAGCCCATTACCAGTCCTAACCCCCTCCCCCCATCAGCCCATTACCAGTCCTAACCCTCCATAACCCATTACCAGTCCTAACCCCCCATCAGCCCACTTGTAGTCTTAGCCCCACCATAGCCCAATCCCAGTCCTAACCCCCTCCCCATCAGCCCTTTAACAGTCCTAACCCCCATAGCCCATTACCAGTCCTAACCCTCTCCCCCCCATCAGCCCAGCAAAGTTTAAAAAAAACGCAAACCAGCTGCTGCTGCCGCTGCCGCCGTGGCAGTGGCAGAATCGACCATCCCGCGGGGCCCCCCTGCCCTGCAGAGTTCTCCATGCAGTCTCAGCACAGGCTTTTCAGAGCCACGCGAAGGGAGAGTTTCCCTTTCTCGCGGCTCTGTTAATCCTGCCACTGAGCTGATGGGAAATCCCATCAGCCCCGTGGCGGGATTAACAGAGCCGCGAGAGGAGAAGCTCTCTCTTCACGCGGCTCTGACAGCCGATGCTGAGACTTCATGGAGAACTTTGCAGGGCGGGGGGGGGGGGGGCCGCGGGATGGTCGATTCTTCCGCTGCCACGGCGGCAGCGGCAACAGCAGCAGCAGCAGCCGGTTTGCGTTTTTTAATCTAGCTGGGCTGATGCAAGATGTTTTTTTGCGCGGAGCCTCCTGAAACGCGGGGCCCTGTGCTAAAAACATTCTTGCTCAATGGACGGGCCAGCCCTGGATGAGCCTAACATCAATACCAGGCAAAATGGTAGAAACCATTATAAAGAACAATATTACTGAACATGTGGAGGCCAATTCCGAATAGGGCATGTCCGCGCCATCCAGATGTCCAAATTCTGGATGGCATGGATCTGCACTCGATTCTGCACCCACTGGAGCAGAATTGGGTGCAGAGGGCTTGGATGGATTCTGAGGGCCTAGATGTTCAGGGAACACCCCATCCAAACCACCCAAGGCCCCTGCATGAAGCACAGTGCCATGGCTTCCCATCGCCATGGCACCAGGATGACATGCAGGAGCCCCAATTGCCCGCAAGCCTCCTAAATTCCCTTTCCCCTTTCGCCCAGCCCCTGGATGGGCCTCTCAAAGCCTGGATGAGGCTGTGGGGAACCCCCTGTCCCTGCTGATCTCCTTGCTGGGTCAATCTGACGGCCGCCTCAAACTTCAGGGGAACTTATTCCACCTCCGAGATCCTGTCACCATGGCACTGACATCCAGCTGGAGACACTGATGCTCTGGATGCATAGCAGCATTGTTTCCCTGCTGCCTGGCCCTCAGCAGGGGCTCCCAAGGCTGGGATTGGGCAGCTGGAGCTGTTCCGCAGCATTGCCATGTGGGAGGAGGGCTTCAGGCCACATTCAGCCCTGCGCCTGGCACTTGTTCCTCTTCTGGAGTGGAATAAGTTGGGCGTCCATCCCTGCACCATGAGACATACAGAGGCCAGACCTGAATGGCCTCTGTATGTCCCGGAGCCTGGCCACGCTCCTCCCCAGTGCCGCCCCCTTCCACCTCCATCCAACACTCCCTGCACAACGGCTCTGTACATGCACGAGAAGAATATAGTTCTGGGGCTGTGTGTGGGTTGGACATCCAACCTGGACATTCAATCCTGCTATTCGTGGGTCAGAATGACCCCTTTAGGTAAGAGCAATCCAAATTATAGCTACACAATTCAAGTTTCCACAATTGGAATTGCTACCCGGGAAAAAGGATCAAGGTGTCATTATGGATAATACTTGAAACTCTCAGCTCAGTGTCAGCAGGGGCCAAAAAAGCAAATAAAATACTAGGAATCATAGTAAAAGGAATGGAGAATAAAAACAAGGAAATTATAATGCCTCTGTTTCGCTCTATAGTATGACCGCACCTTGAATATTGTGTGCAGTTCTGGTCGTCATAACTAAAAAAGGATATTGCAGAATTAGTAAAAGTATGGAGAAGAGTGACCAAATGATAAATGGGATGGAAGGATACCCTATGAAGTAAGGCTTAAAAAGTTAGGACTCTTCAGATTGGAAAATAAACAGCTGAGGGGAAACATGATAGAGGTCTCTAAAATAATGAGTGGAGTGAAACGGGTAAACATAGATCATTTACTCCTTCAAAAAACTGAAAGACAAGGGGGCATGCAATGGAACTACAATGTAGCACATTTAGTTCTAATCAGAGAAAGTATTTTTTCCACTCAATGTGTAAGCTAAATCTGGAATTCATTGCCAGAGGATGCAGTGAAAGAAGTTAGTATAACTGCGTTTAAAAGAGGTTTGGATAAATACCTGTGACATGGATTGTCCACTGTTGGAAACAAGATACTGGGCTCGATGGACCCTTGGTCCGAACCAGTATGGCATTTCTTATGTTCTTATGTTCTTTCTCTCCTCCCTCCCATCCACAATGATGTAAACTCCTTTTTACTTTTTCTTTCTCACTTTCTATTTTTCTTCTCTCTATTTTAAAATTTTATTTTAAAAACTCTAGGATGGCCTTCTGAGCACTTTGGCAGCATAGCAAATACTGGTGATAAATAAACAAAAATAAACTTCACACCATAAAATGCATCATTGCTCCTAACTCTTTTCAAACAGGTAAAAGTGATTTGCCTGATGAGTACAGTTCTTGAGGAGGGGCCTAGGGGGAAAAACAGAGAGGAGAGATAATAAGGAGCTGTAGCGTGAATGCACTTGTAGGACAGTGGGATGAGTTTGAATTGTATGAGGAATAGATAGGGAGTTTGTAAAGTGAATTTAGAAAAGGAGTTACCTGAGCATCAGAACATTGGTGGAAAATTATCTGGGATGTTGAGTTTTGAATGGATGGAAGGGGAGAGAGATGATTCAATGAGAGACAAATGAAAAGCAAGTTGCAGTAGTCGAAATGGGAGGTGACAAGAGACTGGATAAAGGTCTTGGCAGTATATTCAGAAAGGAAAGATCAAATTTTGCTGATGTTGCAGAGAAAAAAATGACAAGTTTTAGTTATCTATTGCATATGTACAGAGAAAGACAGAAAAAAGTCAGATAACCCCAAAGTTGCAAACCAAGAAAACAGAGAAGACAACAATACAGAAGAGAGGAAGAGGGCAAGTGGGTTTAGGGGGAAAGAGAGGAAGCTCTAACTTTGACCATGTTCAGTTTCAAATGGTGTCAGGACATCCAGGGAACAACATCAAAGATTCTAGTCTGGATTTCTGGTGTATAGAGGTAAATCTGAGAGTCATCAGCAAAAAGATTGTACTGAAACCATGGAAGGGGATCCAGAGCACCGAGGGAATGAGTAGAGAGATTGAAGTGAAGCGATCCCAAGACAAAGTCCTGAAGTACACTGACTGAAAGTGGGACAGCCGTGGAGGCAGATCCACCACTGCATACACTTAAAATGCAAAGGCCAAAATAAGAAGAAATATGAAAGAGAATAAAGCCCCAAAAATCATATGAAGACAGGATATCAAGGAGAAAGTGGTCATTAACAGTGTCAAAAGCAACAAATAGGTCAAGAAGGATGACGATCCAGAAAGGTTCTTGGATTTGGCTGGGAAGAGGTCATTGGATTCTTTAGCAATGGCCATTTCTATAGAAAGTAGAGGATGAAAACCACATTTCAGTGGATCCGGGATGGCTTGAGAGGAAGAAAAAATCAAGACAGCAGTGGTGAACCACACGTTTAGATGCAAAAGACAGAAGGGAGATGGATCAATAATTGGAAAGTCAGGTAGGGTCTAGTGAAGGTTTATTGAGGAGAGGTATCCATAGCATGTTTGAAGGCAGCAGGAATAGTTGCAGTGGAAAGCGATAGGTTGAAAATATGACAGATGGAAGGAATGAAAACAGGAAAGATAAAACTTAGTACTGTATATGGACAGGAATGGGATCAGGAGTGAGCAGTAAGTTTGGAGGAGGAGAGAAGATGTGCAGTTTCCTTCTCAATAGCTTTAGAAAAGGAAGAAAGGGTAGTAGGAGTTGAAGAGTGGATTTGAGAATGAAGCGGGGGAAAGGGAGATGGAGGCTACCTGCTGGAGAACTAAAGACTAATCTTGAGAACTTTGTAATGGAAGTAGTCAGCCAAAGTATGGGCAGAAAGGAAAGGAGAAGTCAGAGGTGAAAACACTTTGAGGAGGAATTGAGCATGACAAAGAGAAAGTGAGAATTGGAGGCAGATTTAAAAATAATCTGTCGATAATATTCTTTTACTTCCTGTTTCTTCAGCCGATAACCTTGGTGTCGTTTTTGATTCCTCCATTTCCTTCTTCTCACATAGCCAATAGATTGACAAAACCTGTCGTTTCCTTATCTATAACATTTGCAAAATTCGCCCTTCCTCTCTGAAAATACTACGAAAATACTTATCCATTCTTTAATTACTTCCCGCCTTGACTATTGCAACTTCCTTCTTGCTGGTCTCCCTGAGTCATCTCTCTCCCTTCAATCTATTCAAAACTCTGCTGCACGACTAATCTTTTGCCAGCCTCGCTTTTCTTATAAAATCCCTCTTTTTAAATCATTTCATTGGTTCCCTTCCGTTTCTGTATCCAATTCAAACTTCTCCTTCTGACCCTTAAATACATTCATTCTACTGCTCCTCACTATCTCTACTTTCTCCTCTCCCTCTACACCCCTCCTCATGAACTTCGCTCTTCTACTGGCTTACTCCTCTCTTTGCCCTTTTCTACCTCTGCTGGTTCCAGACTGTGGTCCTTTCACCTTACTGCTCCTTACGCCTGGAACAAACTTCCTGAGTCTGTACATCAGGTTTCATCCCCAGCCCTTTTCAAATCTATGTTAAAGGCTCATCTCTGTGAGGCTGCCTTTGGATCCTGATCTCCTGTTTGTTGTGTCTCCTTTCCCTTCCCTATTCTATCGTCATTTCCAACCATTGTCTTTTTTATCTTGATTAGATTGTAAGTTCTAATGAGCAGAGGAATGTAGATAGAAGATTTTGGAGGTCAGCCAAAACTGAGATAGAGTATGTTTCATAGGATGTGAAATGAGGTGAGTGAAAGTGTCCAAAATAGAGAAGAGTATAGTGTTATAGGAAGAGACTGCCTAACCGACAGACTCAGATGATATAGTGGATTAGAGAGGAGATGAGATATCAAAGATTCAAAGATTGATATAAGAGGACAAAATGTTCAGTAGAAAACAGTTTAGGAGCTAGTTACCTTGGAAGTATACACAATAGCATTCCAATTACTCTCTCCTTGCAGTATGTCTGCTATGTTGTTTGAGCTTATTAAAGAAAGATAGCTGAGTTTCACCAGAAGGATTTATGAGGTCTATAAAAGAACTCCACGGTCTGAATTTAAACTTACTAGATTCTGAAATTGGGAGCATTCCTCCCTTTACTGAAAAGGTCCACCCGTCTATTGCAAATGTGTTGTTGTGATGGACAATTAAGTTAATTCATTAACAAAGGAGAAGAGATAACTTTGAAGTAAACGTAATTTCTTGACATACATTAAACATTTATTTATTTAACAGTTTTTTTATACTGCTTTATCATTTTAGTCAAAACAGTTTACATTGTAACTTAAATTTAGATATAAGACTGAAGGTCTATTGGACTAAACATTCTGGGGATCATTCTGAACTCCATTTAGCAGGTCTGGACATCTGATCCAGATGTCCAGACCCATTAAATGGCTGGGCAGGCTGCCAAGGACAGAGATCCCTGCACAAACAGGCGATTTGTATGGGGAGCTCTGTTTGTGTGAGGGAGGGGAGGGACAGAGGTGGAGCGAGGGCGGACGGTAGGTGAAGAGTGACCCCGGACATACAGGGCCGATTCTGAGATCGGCCCTGTACATCTGGGGTCTGCCATGGAGACAGGGGAGATTCCACCTCAGAGATGAAATAAATCCCCCTGGGCATCTGGGAACCACGACAGCAGGCAGAGACAAGAGGTGAGATTGTTCAGGGGGAACCCTGCAACCGGACCCTGGCCATGGGAAGCCAGATCGGGGGTCAAACCGCAGGGAAAGGACATTGTCTCTGATGGCTGGGGATCGCGGCTCCTGAATGGAGCTGTGGTGCCGTGGCAACGGGACATCATGTTACTGCAGCTCCATTCAGGAATATGGCTGTGCTAGACGGGAATCGGTAGGACATGCAGCCAATCAGAATTGGGGCCCGGCCTGCATGTCTAGGCTGGTAGACTCGATTCTGATAATGCAAGGGCTAGACATGTCCACAGGATCAGAATTGGATCTACCTCTGTACCCCCTGATTCTGATTGGCCGTACAGGGGCTGGACGGCCAACACAGAATTGGCCTCTACGTTTCTGATTGTGGCCAATCTGGGTCACAGAAAAGCATCAAATCCAAGCATTAGAGTCATTCCTTGCTACTCACTCTCAGGGATAATCAGTGGCTTTCCCCACACCTGCCTCACTAATATCATCTATGGACTTCTTGAGAAAGTTTTCCAAACTCCTTTTAAACCCAGCTTTGCTAGTTGTCTTGGCTGCATCTTCCAGCAACAAATTCCACAGCATAATAATGTATTTAGTGGAAAAGATCTTTCTAAGTTGTTTAAATCTGCTATTGGTTTAGCTGTGTTATCTTTGTACCAGAAAGACAAGTTACCAAGTGATCCTTGCAGACACTAGTTACCTAGCCATCTATATTCTTAATAATCAACTCACTAACTACAAAGGTCCTAACCCTTCGCTCTTGGGAACATGCCACTGGCAAAACAATCTAGGTAGGAGAGGGTAAATCATCTGGAGGACAGGTCCTAGCTGCAGAGTTAACTTTTGCCACACCAAGGTGATGCTCTCCCTCCAGGTGACCTTGTTTTTACAAAGCAGCACAAGGGATGGAAGACCAGAGGTGGGACTGCTCTACTATATCCCTGAGATCGGACCATTCTAGCATTTTCTCTATATACGCTACCTTTCTTTCTTAGTTTCTTCATATCTGGTACTCTAGACTCCTATTATTGGATTCATTCTCTGAGAGCCAGGAGCTCTTTGCATTGGGTACAAACATACAACTTCTTATCAACGGGTACTGTAGATAATCATACATGTAGAACTTGGTCTTTAAGAATGGATAGCCCCTTCCTGCTTCTGGACTGCTTTCTTCATCTTAATGCTGTTTAGTTAATAGAGCTATTTAAAGTTATTTAAAATTTTTACAGAGTGGGGATACTTAATCCCAATTTAATTCCTTTAGTTTTATTAGGTATCTTTATTGTCACTTTATCAATGACATGTAATAGTACTACGATTAATTGGTAAGGTGAAAATTAATGAACCACTTCTTGATATAAGTCCTTAATTGACTATTGCTGTGAAAAATGTCCTTCCTATCCTCCCAATTAGGGCAACAGGCTATATATCAAAAATATGAATGTGGTGGATGGAAAAAAGACAATCTACTAATCATTCCTTATAGGAAACAGCTCTCACACGTTCTCCCTTTTGCAAAATATTTTATATTTATTTCATCTAGCAAATATCATATCACTCTATACATAGAATTAATTCAATCTACAAACTATGTCTATTTAAAACTAGCATTGCCAACTGGCTCCAGATGTGCCCGACAGCCTTGATCCAGTCCTGGGTATACCTCATTGCATGCAGAGAATGCAATAGAAAAATCAGAACTTCATATCCCTGCATGCAATAGGGTAAACCTAAGACTGGATCAAGCCTGTGGGGCGCATCTGGAGCCATTTGGCAGCCCTATTTAAAACACATACTTCCTCTAGCAAATCAGTACTCGCAAGTCTTAGATACCCAACATTGATATAATTCCTTCTATCAGCTCTTCCTCATAGCCTTATTTCATTTCAGTTGTGCCAGCACTTTGAAGACTATCTCTGTTGTAAATGACAGTGTGTTCATCCCACAAACTCTTATGTCCTTGTCTTTTGTTTTTGAACCATCATCTTCTCCTTCTAGTGTAAACACCAAACACACATATCTGTTCTTTTCTGTTCCTCCGAAACTCATTCTCCTTTTTAATTATTATCGCCCTTTGAAAATCCTCGTTTCACCTAGATCTAAAAACATTTTACTGATTAGGCAATATACCCCCGTGTTAGCTTTTACCCAATTATCCTTCTTGCTTCCCTTTGTTTTTCCTGGATGTGTTGTCTGTCTTTCTGGGCCTGCTTGTATTTCTTGAATGCTGTTCCTTTTAATTCATCTCCTGTTTTTCTCCTAAACCATAGTGATCTCTTCATTCTTTCCTCTTGATAGCAATGAGTTGTCATCTCAGTACTCCTTTTTGGGCTGCTCTCTATATCTTTCATGATATTGATTAAAAAGGATATTGTGGGATTGGGTGGTTGATAGTATTTTTTTAATACATTTCTGGGAGGTGGTATAGTAAATCTCAAATAAACATACACATAAACACAAGAGGTGGGGTTAGGGTTTCACTGAATGGCTTGAACTTGCTAGTGGATGTTATTGAATAGTTGATTGTTTTATTTTTACTGATGGGTGATGCTATCGTGTAAGTAGAAGAAAGCCCCTTGTCTGCTGCTGCTATCTTTTTTTTTATCTGCTGTGTCGGCACTGGGTTTTATACAGGTTGTAATTGGCTCTATAGACTATCAAGGTCACACATTAGATTTAATCTTTTTCCCAGAGTGTTTTTTCATTGATGCTATGAAGAACTCAGATGTGGTATCTGTTCCTTGGACTGACCACTCTCAAGTATTCTTTTGACAAATCTAAAGGCAGAGAACGCAGTTGTGGGCCGTTCATGTTGTGAATACATACAGTAATTCCAAAGCTTGAGCAGGTAGATGCATGGCTTCCTATTATATTTTGTCTGAGCTTAAAGCTGACTTTTATAGTGCTTAGGATTTTGAGATTAGGTGAGCCAAGGTTGTTGTAGAATTATGTTCCTGGACATCTTCTTCAATTATGAGAATGCACAGTCGTTGAACCTTCCTTCTAGATTGGTTTCTTTGCAGCATATTGGATCATGTTTACTAAAGTGCGATAGCTGGGAATGTGAAGTTTAGCACAAGGCTAACACATGCTTCTGCCACACGGTAACCAGGAGCACACAGCCAAAAGACAACTGCGCTAAAAATGCTCTGACTAGGCGATAGATACATCCACCTTGCTAGTGCATCTCTAATGTGTGGTTCATATGCACGTGTTAGGAAATATGAAGGGCAGAAAAAGGGTAAACACGTGGAGGCCATTTCTGAAAATCTGCATGTCTAGGCAGCGGGCACGTCCAAATAGAAATGTGCAGAAATAGAACCCAATCCCGCACATGTGGGGATAGATGCAGCCGCCTGCACAGAATCGCCCACATAGGGGTATGTTTACTAAACCGTATTAATGTGCGCTCTGTGACATTATCGCACGATAAGGTACCTTATCGCGTGATAATGGCGCTTTATCAGGCGCACAGGTACCTTATCACGCGATAACGTGCGCAGCGGCGCAAACGAGCGCTGAAGGCGGGGAAAGGCTCCCGGAGGGCGGAGGAAGGCTCCCCAGGGGCGGAGAGAAGGGGCCAATGGGTGGAGAGTGGGAGGGGAGAGGCTCCCCGCACACTAACGCTGTGAAATCCAAGGCTGAAAACTAACGCCAGTGAAACCCTGGAGTTAGAGCTGATTTAAAGGGAAAAGAAACCATTTCCGTCAGCAATGTACAGCAAAACTAGGGAAACCTACAAAAAGTGATAAGTGTGATACATGTGCATGGCCCAAAAGGGCAAATAAACCTTGAAAATGTACAGAGGAAAATGTAAAAATAAAATAACCAAGCTGGCCAATAGTGATATCAATGGTAAACATCACAAAACACTCCCAAGAAAGCTCCAAAAAAAAAGATATGAATTTTGGAAGGGTCTATGCTCTGTCCCCATACAAGGTAAATGAGCCCATAGTGTAATTGCGCTGAGCAGGGTTTCCGACTCCATTGGCCAGGTTTCCTATGGCATGCACATGTTCCACAACAGCAGGGCGGGCATGTTGGAACGGGCAACTGGACAGATGCTGAAAAAGGGGACACAGAGGGCTGCAGGCGGCACATGCTGCGGTGCAGCTGGCCCACAGTGCAGACTAGGGTGATGCCTAGCTGGCCCATAGGAATGCTGAAACAGTAGAGCAGCCAGACAGCAACTGCTGAGGGCCCAACATGGGCACGAGTGTGCTTCCCACAGTGTCACAGGGGATAGTACACAGCAGGTACCCCGAAGGGCACGGAATAGCAGCATGCGGTGCTGGGGGGAAGCGTGGACAGCTATGCAGGCACCCCTACCCCAGAACCCGCACCATAGGCAGCCGCCTACCCACACACTGTATGGCCTGAGACTGCGCTCCACCAGCACCACCAGCAGAAGGGCATGTCAGCATGGTGGCAGAGGGATACTGGTGGTGGAGGGGGCAGTGGAAAGCTGCCCAGAGCAGACCGTGGCCTAGCCCTGTGTAGGTGGTTGCCATGCACTGCAACAGACAGGCCCTGTCTGACGAACAGTCATGGTATCACCAGGTAATGCACTGTCTCTGTGGCAACATAGTGGTGCAGTGCACAAAGTCAGTGTGTTCAGAAAGTCACAGGTTCAAGTCCCAGCTGTGGTTCCTGCCAACCCAGTCCCCATATTTTACCCACTACTAAAACATGCTAATACAGACAGAACCTTTATTGCAGATGACGTAAACATGCCCAAAACACCTACATTTTACCCTACAGAGCACAGACACCATAAACATGTGCATTACCTAGAGCAGAGTCTCCCAAATGCAGTCCTGGAGGGCCCAACACCATTCAGGTTCTATGCTGTCTCTAATAAAGATGCCTATGCTGCATTTCTATGCACCGCCCCCATGGTATGCAGATGTATCTCATGCATATTCATGAGGGACAGCATGAAAACCCGAACAGTGTCTGGCCCACCAGGACTGGAGTTGGGAACCTCTGCCCTAAAGCAGTGGCCAACAGGGGCAGACACACCCGCACCCACAGGCTCCATTATCCAATGCCTCCTGGAGAGGCAGGATGTTGGGCCCTGCGTGCATCTCTCAATACTAGCACTTGCATACCTTAGCAATGCCACCCTAAACCTGGGAATATGGTACACAGCTATCAAAAGGTTGCTATGATTACTGGCAGATAGCAATTCCGAGGTTAAGTACAATTTTCTGAGTGAGCTGCAGCATAGCAACCTTTCTGATGTCTGTGGAGTGTGCTACAGGTCTTGTGTCTGACAGTGTTTACCACCCTGGGGGGTGACCCCAACAGTATTGCATACCATAGCCATGCCTGCACTGTACCCAGGACTGGTACGGTGGCCAGGGCTGCCAAACACCTCTATAGTTGCACGATGCTGGCATAGGTGTGGGGAATGTGTGTCTGTCTATCCAGTGTGTGGTGCAAACTCCCTCCACAGCCCACACTGCTAGCACTGTTGCCAGTATTGGCCTGCCAATGTGCATAATGAGGAGCAAGGTACTGTGGGAATAGTCAGGATAGGGTGGCCTGGCCTGGATTCAGCTGTATGTAGCATAGGGCAATGGCTCGGAAATTGTATGGCCGGCCACCACCTGCACGGACTGGGTGGCCACAGCATGTCCTGCAGGGAGGTCACTCTCACCCTGATGGAGCAGTGACCACGGCATGGCTAGGTTCCCCCATAGTACTATATAGTGTTTCTCTCATGTGATATTTATGGCTTCTCTTATGGGGATCAATCACTGACTTATCTGCTTGGTGTGTATGCTGACATCCCAGTTCTGGGTACATGCATTTCCTCCAGGACTATGGACTAGCTAGCAGACTGTCTGCAGCTAGTATGTGTCTTGCTGGAGCACCTTGCAGGGTGCAGCGGCTGGAGGCTTGCTGCTGGAGAATGTCAGATAGTGGTGGGGGACATCTGTCAATTTCCAGGCCTACTGTCTGTCTGCTATTGCTTTATGGATGTGTACAGCTCTGCGTTGCCTGCCCTGTATGGTGTCTGTTCCCCAGCAGGACTGGGGTTGATGATCCCCTCTACTGCCACCATTGCAGGGAGGTAGAATGTGTCTCTGTTGGTGGGTGATCCTGTTTCCCACCCTGAGCCCCAAAGGGTGGGTTGTGTGGTGGTACATAATCCGCCTATGGGTTGAAACTCCCCTCCTCCCCCCACCCTCACCCCTCCTTTTCAAATAACTCTATATCCTTTTTAAGATACAGCGACCAGAATTGCACACAATATTCAAGGTGCGATCGTACTATGGAATGATACAGAGGCATTATAATATCCTTTGTTTTATTTTCCATTCCTTTCCTTATGGTACCTAGCATTCTATTTGTTTTCTTGGCTGCTGCTGCACACTGGGCGGAGGATTTTAACATGTTATCCACGATGACTCCTAAATCTTTTTCCTGGGTGGTGGTTCCCAATGTGGAACCTTGCATTGTGTAACCATAGTGTGGGTTGTTCTTTCCTAGGTGCATAACTTTGCACTTGTCCACATTAAATTTCATCTGCCATTTGGATGCCCAGTCTCCCAATAATTAAAGCATATAAATAGTATATTGTTTATTGTACATAGTTATCCCTTTTATTCCATGTTTTATATTCCCTTGTTCTCTGTAAACTCGATGTTACCTGTACACATTGCAGTATATTTTGTTCGATGTACACCGCGCTGATTTTAATAGCGCGGTATATAAGAGATGTTAAATAAAATAAATAAATAAATCCTCCTGCAGTTTTCCACAGTCCTCTTGGGTTTTAACAACTTTAAACAGTTTTGTGTCATCTGCAAATTTGATAACCTCACTAGTTATTCCCTTTTCCAGGTCATTTATCCCTGGGGTACACCACTATTCACCTTTTTCCACTGGGAAAATTGGCCATTTAGCCCTACCCTCTGCTTTCTATCTTTTAACCAGTTCCCGATCCACAATAGTACACTGCCTCCTATCCCATGATTTTTTAGTTTTGCCAAACGTCTCTGATGAGGGACCTTGTCAAAGGCTTTCTGTAAGTTCAGATACACTATGACTCACCTTTGTCTACCTGTTTATTCACACCTTCAAAAAAACATATCAGATTAGTAAGACAAGATCTTCCTTGCCTAAAGCCATGTTGGCTGTCTCCCATTAGGCCATGACTATCTACATCCTGTGTAATTTTGTTCTTTATGATGGTTTCTACCATTTTCCCCGGTACTGAAATCAGGCTCACCGGTCTGTAATTTCCCGGATCACCCCTGGGATCCTTTTTAAAAATTGGCGTTACATTGGTGATCCTCCAATCTTCAGGTATTGCAGATGATTTTAATGAAAGTTCACAGATTTCTAATAGCAGGTCTGCAATCTCATATTTCAGTTCTTTCAACACTCTTGGATGTATACCATTCGGTCCAGGTGATTTGCTACTATTCAGTTTATCAAATAGTTGTAATACATCTTCCCGGTGTAGCGATAGTTCTCTCAATTCCTCTGCAGTATCACCTTTAAATACCACTTCAGTCTTGGGTAACATCCCTACATCTTCCTCAGTAAAGACCAAAGCAGAGAATTCATTCAGTCTCTCCGCTATAGGCTTGTCTCATCTGACTGCCCCTTTTACCCCTCTATCATCTAATGGTCCAATTGACTCTCTCACAGGCCTTTTGCTACTAATGTACTTGAAAAAGTCTTCATTTCGTGTTTTTGCTTCCGTAGCAAGTTCCTTCTCAAATTCTCGCTTTGCCTGCCTTATCAATTGTTTGCATTTAACTTGCCAGTGCTTGTGCTGTTTCCAGTTTTTGTCGTTTGGCTCTTTCTTCCATTTCCTGAAAGATGCTTTTTTGGCAGCAACAGCCTCTCTGACCTCACCTTTAAACCATGCTGGCAGTTTTTTGGACTTTCTTCCACTTTTCTTAATGTGTGGAATACAGCTGGGCTTCCAGGATAGTATTTTTAAACAACACCCAAGCTTGATGTAAGTCTTTAACCTTTGCAACCGCTCCTTTTAGTTTTTTCTTAACTATATTCCTCATTTTATCATAGTCTCCCTTTCGAATGTTAAAAGGTAGTACTGTGGATTTCTTTACTATCCCTCCTCCACTAATTAAATCAAACACAATCATGCTATGATCACTATTACCAAGTGGTCCCAACACCCTTATTTCTTGCACCAGATCTGGTGTTCCACTAAGGACTAGGTCCAGTATGGCTTCCCCTCTGGTTGGTTCATGAACCAGCTGCTCCAAGAAGCAGTCATTTATTTCATCTAGAAACTTTATCTCCCTAGCATGTCCCGCTGTGACACTGACTCAGTCGATACCGGGGTAATTGAAATCACCCATTATTATTACTCTGCTGTGACTTTTGTTAGCTTCCTTGATTTCTTTGAGCATTTCATCATCCGTTTGTTCATTCTGGCCAAGTGGTCGATAGTATACCCCCACTGCCATCACGTTCCCCTTCATACATGGAATTTCAATCCATAGAGATTCTAAGGCAAATTTTGTTTCCTGCAAAACTTTAATCCTTTCTGACTCAATGCCCTCTCTAACATAAAGTGCAACCCCTCTACCTGCAAATAGTGGACTGGGAAAATCCACTGCTTACCCCTGGGATAAGAAGCATGGAATCTGCCTACCTTTTGGGAACCTGACAGGTACTCCTGACCTGAATTGGCCACTGTTGTAAACAGGATACTGGGCTTGGTGGACCTTTGGTCTAACCCAGTATGGCATTCCTTATTTTCTTAGGATACAGCACCTGCAAAAAGGCTACTGAGAATGATTCAAGTCTAAGGATGCATTATAAGAGTGTAGTCCACAGAGGCTGCCTGATGACTTAGGAGAGTTATCGATAAATACAGACAGGCAAAGGAGGCTCAGTTTTAGCCCAATACGTGATGCTCACTGGACCAGGTTAAGAGTGAGCCAGTGAAACAGTTTCAGGGTGCTAAAGCTAAATAGTGCCAAAAGACCCTGCCTCACCCTTCCCAGTGGCTGTGAAACAGAACTGTAGCTTGACCAAATTTATTTTGCTATTAAAATGGTGAGAACTTATTCCTGTGCTCTTTTCACTCAGCCTTTTTCATGCACTGTGGGAAGGATTAAAATGTAAGAAACTGTACCTACTAAGGAAATGCCTTTTTTTGCATTTCAATCTTGCCCATAGTGCCAGTGCTCGCAGCAGCTGAAAAAAGAACTAAGCCAGATGCTAGGGGTAGGTCGGAGGAGGAGCTGAGGCTGATTCTCTGCATAGGATAAAGGGACTGGAGATGGGAGAATGGGGGCTGTGGCTGGGGTTGGGAGATGGAACCGATGCTGGGTCTGAGACTCAGAGAGGTGGGGGGGGGGGGGGTGGTGGAGCTGGGAAGATTAGGCAAAGCTTGTATATGGGTGGCACACTTGTAGTATAGCCTAGCACATGGAACCACTAAGCAGAAATCCTGAACTGTAGCACAGTAACACGGTGTTATGAGTGTCTTGAAGGACTTCCAAAAGGGACTGCTACAAGGAAATAGATCTACACCTGTGAATATTAATCTTCTGAAATAAAATCTAAATCTTGGGGGGGAGGAGGGGAGGAAATTCTTTGGGCTAATTCTGATAGATCTGTGTATTTTAGAATTCAGTGTTTTTGCTGAGTCAGTCAGGACTTAGTACCCAGAGAGCTTTGTATTTAAGTCAAAGCAGAGTATAGCTTAGCAGAGAAAGTAAATTAATAGACTCTGAAATTTGTTTCTAGAGAGCTTTTCATTTCAATCAAATCAGAGTATAGCTTAAACATAGAAAGTTAAATAGAATAGTTACTGAAATAAAGTTGTTTCTAGAGAGCTTTTTATCTAAATCAAATCAGAGCATAGCTTAGCACAGAGGTAGAATAGTCCTGAGTAGGAAGAAATAAACTTGTTTCTAGTGACCTTTACAAAGAGACCTTCCAGTTAGGAGGCAAAATATCTGTGAAGATATTTTGAATAGGTGTTAAAGGCAGGTGACAGATCAAAGTGGCAATTTAAAAGGTCCCTTCTATCAAACCTAGGGTTGCGTGAGTCTCCCAGGAAATTGGTAAGCCTTTACCTTAGAAGCAAGCCAAATTTTAATAGGTCATTCCCTCCATCCCTCCCTCCCCACTCCCACCCACCCCTGGATAATCATAGCTTTTTAGGCTCTTAAACCTCTTAAAGGGAAGGAGAGCCCATATTCACTCTAAGGTGCAGCTGTTTATCCTCATCAAGCGTACATTAAGGAACTGAGATGAATTAATTAATCTTGAGGTGAACAAAGTCTATTAAATACATTAGATATAGATTATTAGTATAAGTATACCCAGCAAATCTATGTAAGTAAACAACTTAAATACTTAAACACAACCTTAAAACTAAGATGCAGACAGCAGTCCAGTCGCGAGATGGGGGCTTTCCAGTCTTTTGCATTGAGCGTACACTAGGTGCATGGAACTCTTTGCTCTCAGGAAATGAGTCTGATCTCTGGAGGCTAGAGAACCAGATTTGGAGGACATAAGGAAGACAGAGAGGTACATAGATGAGACTTACAGGGACATAGTACTGAAGTCCCATTTCCAGTCTGGCAACATCCCTGTTGCCTTGGAGAAGAGAGGTCATGTGATCCGAGAGCATCATCCTGGTGTAGCAGGAAATGATTCTGTAGCTAGGAACTGTCCTCCAGGTGATGTCAAATCCTCTCACACCGAGGAGGTTTCTCCAAAGCCATATGCCCACTAGGGAAGTGTTAGGAAAGCTGTTATAGTTGATGATTTGATCATTAGGCATGTAGATAGTTGGGTGGCTGATGGACGTGATGATCGCCTAGTAACATGCCTGCCTGGTGCAAAGGGAGCAGATCTCACATGTCATCTAGACAAGGTCTTAGATAGTGATGGGGAGGAGTCTGCTGTCTTGGTACATGTTGGTACCAATGACATAGGAAAGTGTGGTAAGGATGATCTGGAGGCTAAATTTAGAATTTCAGGTAGGAAGTTGAAATCCAGAACTTCCAGGATAGCGTTCTCTGAAATGCTTCCTATTCCATACCCAGGACCCAAAAGGCAGGCAGAGCTCCAGTCTCTCAAAGTATGGATGAGACAATGGTGAAAGGATGAGGGGTTTGGATTTGTTAGGAAATGGGCAACATTCTGGGGAAAGGAGGGGCTTTTTTGAAGGGATGGGCTCCAATTTAACCAGGATGGAACCAGGCTGCTGGCATTAACCTTTAAAAAGGAGATAGAGCAACTTTTAAATTAGATAATAGGGGAAAGCCAACATTCACCTAAGAGAGCATGGTTTGTAAGGATGTATCCTTGAAGGATACTAGTAAAAGATTGAAGTTAGGGAATATCGACAGAAGTTCCAATAAAGACAAAAGTAACCCAAATACCCTTAAGTACAGAGCAGACAGAACATAACGATTTCAAATAATCCCTGCCTACCAGTAACCAGATTAAAATGAATAAAATACTGCCTCTAAAATGCTTGCATGCAAATGCTAGAAGTCTAAAAAATAAGATGGGAGAGTTAGAAAAATAGCATTAAATGAGAAGTTAGAAATGATTGGTATCTCAGAGACATGGTGAAAGGAGGGCAACCAGTGGAACACTGTGATACCTGGGTACAAATTATATCACAATGATAGAGTAGATCAAATCGGTGGAAGGGTTGCGCTCTATGTTAGAGAGGGCATTGAGTCATGCAGGATTAAAGTTTTGCAGGAAACAAAATACACTGTAGAATCTCTATGGATTGATTCCATCTAAAAAAGGGAAGGCGATGGCAGTGGGGGTGTACTATTGACTGCCTGGCCAGAATGAACAAAAGAATGATGAAATGCTCAAAGAAATCAGGGAAGCTAACAAAAGTTACAGCACAGTTATAATGAGTGATTTCAATTAGCCCAGTAATGACTGAGTCAGTGTCATGGCAGGACATGCTAGGGAAATAAAGTTTCTAGGAGAAAGAAATGACTGCTTCTTGGAGTAGCTTGTTCATGAACAAACAAAAGGGGAAGCCATCTTTGACCTAGTCCTTAGCGGAATACAAGATCTGGTGCAAGAGATAAGGGTGTTGGGACTTCTTGGCAATAGTGATCATAGCTTGATTGTATTTGATTTAATAAACTGAGGAAGTTCAGCAAGGAAATCCACACTACTACCTTTTAACTTTCAAATGGGAGACTATAATAAAATGAGGGAAACAGTTAAGAAAAAACTAAAAGGAGCAGCTGCAAAGGTTAAAAATTTACATCAAGCATGGGTGTAATGTAAAATTACTGTCCTGGAAGCCCAGACCACCAGCATTCCATGCTTTAAGAAAAGTGGAAGGAAGTCAAAAAACTGCCAGCTTAGTTAAAAGGTGAGGTCAGAGAGGCTGTTGTAGCCAAAAAAGCATCTTTCAGCAAATGGAAAAAGGAACCAAATGATGAAAACTGGAAACAACATAAGCACTGGGAAGTTAGATGCAAGCCATTGATAAGGCAAGCAAAGAGAACATTTGTTAAAAAGCTTGCTGTGGAAGCAAAAATGCATAATAAAAACTTTTTCAAGTACATTTGTAGCAAAAACCCTGTGAGAGAGTTATTTAGACCATTGGGTGATAGAGGGGTAAAAGTGGCACTGAGAGGGGACAAGGCCATAGCAGAGATCCTGGAGAATCACTAAATCCACACATGACAAAGACCTTTACATGAATACACTTCAGCATTACAAAGATTTGATTAATAATAAAAAGAAGAAATACTACACTAAAATCCTCCCTAACTCCCACAATTGCCCAAGTGAACTCTTTGAAATCGTAAAAACCTTGACTTAAGTCCCTAGTTGTGATACAAACAATACTAGTATTATCCCACAAGCCCTAGCAAATTTCTACTCAAATAAACTAAAACTATCATTTTTTTATTTATTTAGCTGTGCTTATATACTGCTTTTCACTGGGTCAAAGTGGTTTACAGATATATGCTAACAGCACTATTTATTCCTTTGTCCCTGAAGGGCTCACAATCTAAGTGTACATGAGGCAATGGAGGGTTAAGTGGCTTGCCCAAGGCCACAAGGAGTGGCCATGGGACTAACGACCCCAGTCCCTCCAGCATGAGGTTACTTGTCCCTATGTGGAAATTCAACCCCTAGCCCTCCAGCCTGAGGTAACCTGTCCCAACCACTGAGGCACTCCTCCCCTAAAGCTATCACCTACTGAGCCGCAGTCTCCAACTGACAGCATTATAACAAATGGAGCACAATGGCTCACATTCCATCAAATATGTCAAGACTATTTGAATAATTATCATCTCTAAGATAAATACAATTACCTCTAGTCTCGACCCTTGCCCTGTTAGTTGGGTAAAAGCCTCCCATGCAGAACTTTCCCCATCATTCTCAAAATGATCAACTTACTATATCATTGACAGAAGGACATAAGCCAAAAATTCTAAAACAAACTGTAATCCGCCCAATTCATAAGCATAAATCCATAGATAAAACAAGCCTTAATTAATTTAGGCCAATCTCCAGCTTCCCATTCCTGGCAAAAGTCATTGAAAAAAAACCATACACATGCAACTCCAGGACTATATCGACTTAAACTCACCTCTCGATGAACATCAATATGGGTTCAGACCAAATCACAGTGTTGAGACACTGCTTCTAGCCCTCTTGGATAAGCTTATTAGAGGAATAAGCAACTCAAAACAGGCTTTCATCCTAATATTCTTAGATACTGCCTCAGCCTTTTACAGCTTACATCATGGCATGCTCTTAAATAGACTCCAGCAAACAGATATTAAATGGTACATTCACTCAATGGCTTCAGTCCTATCTGTCAGACCACACTCAAGAAGTTACAATTGGCCAACATACATCTAAATAATATAGACAAGAGCAAGGATTTCCTTAGGGATCATCCCTCTCAGCGCTCCTTTTTAATATTTATTTGCAGCCAATCTGCCACATCTTCAGGAAATTCAAAGTAGCATACCACATTTTCCCAGATGATATAATGTTGTATCTACCTATTGACACCTCAAACCCTGATACCAATCGGATCACAACCTGCTTCAGTGAAACCTCAAAGTGGCTGAACTCTCACAACTTAAAAATTAACCTTGAGAAAACCAAAGTATTATATGTCAATAGGAAACAAATTGTGTCCCCCTGCCACCTTATATCTTAAAGAAGCTGACCTCATCATAACAAATGAAGTCAAATATCTTGGACAAAACACTCAGCATGGTTTCACACATAAAATCTACCACAAGTAAGATCTATTTCAAACTGAGGCTGATCCAGCATCTGAGACCACTACTCCCAAGCTATGACTTTAGATCGATGCTCCAGGCAATTATTACACCTCAGTTTGATTACTGTAACAGCATCCTCCAGGGTCTCCCTAAACAACTGATAAATCAGCTGCAGTTGGCTCAACATGTAGCTGTGTGAATAACTGCAAAAGCACACCCTTCTGACCACCTTACCCCAATACTATATAAACTACACTGGTTACTGATCCAAAGCCACATTAAATATAAATAATTAAAGATCACTTTCAAACTTCTAAAAAACATTACTCCATCCCAACTCTCCACGCTCATAAGCACACACTCAAATGAACGAGTATGAAGAAGTTGATTACAAAATACGCTATCCACTCTGACTTTCGTAATTCCAATTGTTCAACCATTAATAGAGCATTTACGTACGTTGCATCCGTGCTCTGGAATTCCCTCCCAGAAAATCTAAAAAGTATTAAGACCTTGCAACATTCCCTAAGGAGGTCAAAACATACCTTTTTATTGAACACTTTGGGAACATACCTCAAAAAAACAGAAATATACACAACCTAAACCCCCACCCATCCATACATTTCAGGGCTTCCCACCCCCAATCCACCTGTGCCACTTATCAATACACCATACAATACTAGACCTCTTGACTGCTTATTCAACCTGCAATTAGGCCAAATTTGCATAATACATGCAGGAATCCTACTCTTATTGTAAATACTTCAGATGTTTTCTAGCTATGCTGAATCCTCGCACACTATGCCACAATTGATAGATTTGATACACTCCTGTAACTAAATCAGTTATAAGTACATTTGTTGAATGCACTCACACTGTAAATATGCCACATGTAATTAGCACATGCTGAATCCCTGCATTTATCCTATTTATTTGAATTCTATACTATGTTACCCAATTGTTTCATGTAATTGTTTGATTTTGTTCATTGTAAACTGCTTTGACTTCTCAAAAAGGCGCTATAGAAAACTCTTAAATAAATAAATTAAATTAAATAAATGTTAAAACAAAGCTGATAGCATGGATCCTTGAGGGACATAGACAATAGAGGGGGCCAAGATGATAATTTCCCAGTAGACCAAACTTGAAATTTTCAATTACATAAAATAAATTTGAACCAATCATCCACAACACCTGTAATCTCAATCTCACAGAGTTTAGATAACAAGGCATAATCTACAGCATCAGAAACTGTGGAAATGTCTAATATTTTTTTTTCATGGTGCTGTCTCCTGGCAACCCAACTGCCTCTGAGTTTTCTTGACAATGCATTACATAACAAAGCACTTTCAGCATCCCCAAGCTAAAAATCAAGAGCAGCCAGGTTCTCTCTAATTGAGCCATCCTCTAATATAGACCAAGTGTTTGGAACGCCCTGCCTGAGAACTTACAATCAGTACTTGACCTAAAGGACTTTAGGAAAGCACTCAAAAGCCACCTCATCAATGGGTTCTTCAACAGTAATGCCTAAATCCCCCCTGCCCCTATCCCTGCTATGAACACCACACCTTCTATTTATCTTTATTAGAATTTTGATTGTCGCCCTTCGAAAACCATCTGGGTGGTTTACAATAACAATAATACAAGAAAGCCAGAACCAGAAAAAGAACGACAATGCCAGACAGGAAAGTGCATAACCATACCAGACTAGACAGGAGAAGACCCTAAGTGGAGGGGGAGGAAGAAACAAGGGAGTCAGGAAAAGGGAGGTCATAGGCAGTACAGAAGATGTGGGTTTTTAGGAGGGACATGAATTTGGGAAATGATTGTTCTTGATGGATTAGGGGAGGAAGGGAGTTCCAGAGTGATGGGGCTAGAAAAAAGAAGGCAGGGTGCCGAGTTTGCTCCAGGCAGGCATGGGCTGGAGAAGGGAGGTCGGCGGTTGGTGCGCAGTGAATGGAGGCTGTAAGGAATAATGCAAAAGTGTAATGAATCTGCAAGATACTGAGGAGTGTGCTGACGTAGGGCCCTGTGAGTCAGGATTAGGAGTTTGAAAGTAACGCAATAGGGGAGGGGGAGCCAGTGTAGGTGGATCAAAGAGGGTGTGATGTGACTGAAACAGAGAGTATGAGTGAGGAGGTGAGTGGCAGCGTTCTGAATTAACTGTAGATGGTGAAGCTGATGGTGGGGGATACCGGCAAAAACAACATTACATTAATCCAGGCTCAAAATTACAAGAGAGAGAAGAGTTCTGAGAGATGTTGGAGAGAGTACTGGACTGACAACTTGAATATGATGAAGGAAAAAGTGAGAGCGGCGCACAAGGGAGGAGATGTGGATGTGGAAGGAGAGGTCAGGATCCAGGGTGACTCCGAGGTATCGGAGTGAGGTTACAAGGGGAATCAGGGCATCCAAAAGAAGAGGGGAAAGGGCCGGTCGGAGACCACCATGGGTAAACCACATTGCAGAGGTCTTAACCGGGTTGAGATGGAGTAGATTGAAAGACAGCCAAGTAGTGACAAGTGAAAGACAGGCATTGAGGGGAGAGAGATCCGGATTTACAGGGGAGGTATGGTGCAAAAGAATGACAACGTCATCATAATAGTAGGCTGCAGATTGTTGCACTGAGAGTGAGGGGAGCCGGGAAAATGTAAAACAGAAGAGCCAGAACAGAACCCTGGGGCACCCTGCAGCTGAGTGGTAAAGGGGAGGAGGTGCGGGCATTAGAAACCACAGAGAAGGAGTGCGAATGGAAGAAAGAGTGAACCATCGGAAAACCATCCCACAAAGACCTGCAGTCCTGAGGCATAAGAGTAGAATGGAGTGATCGACAAGGTCAAAAGCAGCAGAAAGATCCAGAGAAACAGCCAGAGAAATGTCACCACAATCAAGGGAGATGTGGAGTTCATTGAGAAAGGCTCTTAAGTTAATGTATCATTATAACCCACTCTGCTAGTAAAACTTAAGTTTTATTCGAAATCATTATACCTTATGCCATAACATTTCAAGTTGAAATTCAAGTTATTGAACCTCATTGACATCATTAATCCAAGTAGATCCTTCCTTTGTAAAAGTTCAACGTTCCCTTGTATGTACACAGCTTTAACTCTTAGATAAAGCGGTCTATAAAAATAGCTAAATAAATAAAGTTACAATCTTCTATATATATTACTAGGGTTTCAGACATCCAGGGAACTCTAGATTTCCTAGCTGCCAAGACCTCTTGCAAAGGAGATACTTTTTCTATAGAATCCTGGAATGTTGCCATCCACTTAAATGTACTCTAAGTTACATCCAACTCATCTATATTACCAACACTAGCCTATATGAGTAACCAACATTCTCTCAGGAATTCAATGCTATATTCAAGTCAAACCCACCTTTTAATACTAACAGGTGCACTGACACGCTTGGCAGATAAAGCAGGTAATGTAAACCTGATTAGACTGTGGCCTATTCAGGTTACAGCTGGACATTTTGCTAAAACCTCCAAATCATATAAATGCTTGGCAATAAAAATCAAATCAAAAGATCCACCATGAACATGTACTGGAGTTGTATTTTTTAAAAAATTAAGAGCGTCAAAAATATGCAGAATATTTTCACAAGACACACTCAACTTATCTTTAAAAATATGTAAATTAAAGTCTCCTAAAATAATCTGAGGTAATTTAACTGAAGGATCAACAGCAAAATCTTCAAATAAAGGAGAAAGGATCTTTTTCCAAAATTTCCATAGGAAAATACACCAAACAAAAATCTCTTTCAGATTCCACAAATAAATTCACAATTTGCAACTAAGGCCAGGCTGTAATGACATCGGCGCAAATGTAAATCCATATTGAACAATATCAAGAGCCCTCCCGCACGTTTCCCTACACAAGGCTGGGAAATAACAGAATAACCAGTAGGAAGAACTTGATTTAAAATAACTACATCAGTCTTTACGAGCCAGGACTCAATAATGCAAAAGACTTAGCTCAGCTTAGCATCGCTTAGCTTCAACTATCACATCAAAGATCAAAGTAACCTTATTTCTCACCGAACAAGCATTAATCAAGGGAAACAATAACCTTTCATGACAAAACCCTTGAAGAGATCCAGCAGAAGTGCTACTTAAATTAACAGGTAGCAAACAATGTGGTGCTCTTGTTAAAGAGAGCCAAGCTGGCAACCTACCATATCGACTTTGACCTAGCACAACAGTCACCTCCTGTCCCCATTCTCTAGTACTCTTGCATCTTTTCTACTATAACCTACTCCTCGTTGGTCTCCCTCTGAACCATTTCTCTCCTCTTCAATCTGTTCAACACTCTTCTACGCAGCTTATCTTCCACCAGTGTTGCTATGCTCATGTAACCCCTCTTCTCAAGTCACTTTACTGGTTCCCTATCCATTTCGGCATGCAGATCAAACTTTTCCTACTGACCTACAAGTGCATTCATTCTGTGGCTCCTCACTACCTTTCCTCTCTTATCTCACTCTACACCCCTCCTCAAGAGCTCTGCTCCCCTGGCAGATCCCTTTTATCTGTGCCCTTCTTTGTCACTGTGAACTCCAGACTTAGTTCATTTCACCATATGTTTGGAAAAAACTGAGCCCTAGTCAAATGCAGGCTAAAACCCCACCTCTTTGGGGCTGCTTTTGGATCCTGATGCTCCTCACTCTCTTGTTTACTGCTTATGTGTATCTTACCATACTCTAGTCCCCAGTTTTGTGATGTTTTTTCATCTTGATTAGATTGTAAGCTCTGATGAGCAGGGACTGCCTCTTACATCTATATATACAGTGCTTTGTATGCTTTGTAGTGCTATATAAATTATTAATAGTAGTAGGAGGAGGAGGAGGAGGAGGAATAGTTTGTGGGGAATAACACACACTGTAGTACTCACACAACTTAACGAGTCCTCTTTAAAGTCCCCACAAAGTCTGCCCAAAGGAGTATGCCAAGGAGCTCCTTGGTCACACTCTTTCTTCAGCATAATGAAGTCGGTGCACTCAACTCAGAAGTGGTGACTCTGATGCAGATCCCAGCGTTTAAAGCATATGGCAGTTAGCAGTCAAGGCAGCATATTCGGGGAGGCAGCACATTGTGGGCAGTAGATGTTCAGGCTCTCCTTCTCTTCCAGCTCAGCTCTTGACGTTTAAAGTCAATGCGCCCCTGATGATGTCACCAGGAGGTGGGGCTGGCGGGCTCAGGAGCTGTATGTAGACTGTGCTGACAAAGCATACTGTGGTTGGCAATCAAGACAGTGCACTCGGGGAGGCAGATAGGTGTGGCAGATGGTAGGCAGAAAATGTTCGGGCCCTCTTTAGAAGACACAAGCCTTGGTAGTTCCAGCCATTGGTGTGCTTTACTGTCATAAAGATTTCTCTTGCTGGTGCCAGCGAATTAATTGCAGCTTGCAGGGTGGAATTATAAAAGACAACCTATTCACCAAGGGAGAGGCCAAAGAAATCTGGTGAGAAAGATGACCAGAAAGTAGTCTGAACTTCAAGAGGGATACCTATGTGGTTCCTGGAAACATAGAGAATATTTTGAGCAGTCTGCTACTGGCATGGGGGCTTGAAAAGAGACAAGGAAATGGTCTGCCAAGTAAAGTCGTAAATAAGATTTTATAGAAATGTGTAAATGTGACTCAAAGATGATGAATCTCTCATCACAGAGTTGCCCATAACCACAAAAGCCTGCAGCCAAATATACTTCTTCTCCTGGTCCTCTTCCTCTCCTTCATTCAACTTACATACACTCTTATCCAAGGGGAAGATTCGGGGAAGGGGGGTATCCCTTCAGGGTCCAGACACAACCAGTCTACATTTCTCCACAAAAGCTACATGACTGGATTGGGGTGTTCCAACTAACTTTACTGGTCAGAGCGATAACAGAGATGTTCACATAACAGTCCTTCCTTCTGGAGTATGTATAACTCTTAGTTATACAATCTGCATCACATTATCTTATAAGCTTTGCTATTTTTGTCTGTGATCACAGATAAGGTCTAGGGAGGGAGTCCTTGTATAGGGCCCTAATTTCCTACAAATAACAGTGCTCAAATCAGTTATCTTCCTTCTCTACAGGATCCTCTTCCACTCACTCTTCTTCCTGACTGGATGGGAACTTCTCAAAAGTACCTTCTCCTGTGGTCAAGTGCCAATCCGGGCTCCTCTCTCCATGTCCATTCACAAACTCCAAGGCAGAGTATCAGCTAAAATCTCTGACTTTTACATGCGCTTCACATACAGACAAATATAACACGAAGAGAATCTTCGTGCTGTAAACAACAGTAAACACGAGTCACAAAACCAAACTATGAATATGCTACACACCACTACTGCAGATCTAGCCACCACCATCACGCACATTAGGATCCCAGGGTTTAAAACATATGACAATTGGCAGTAAAAGCATCATATTCGGGAAGGCAGCAGATGGTAGGCAGCAGCCATCCCACAATGCAGTCATCCCACAAAGAGGATGATAGAACAGAATGGCACACTCCTCTTAACTGGTCTAAGATAGTATGATCATGGGCACAAGGCACGTTAGACTAGTGAAGGTTCTGAAAGGATCTTTACACATGCTAGAGAATATCAGATACAAGGTTGACCAGCAGTATGAGGGGGGCAAGTAACAGACTGAAAGTAGCCCAAGGCTTCTATGTAAAATAAAAAGTCTCTAGACTGGGTTGACTGAATTATCAGCATGAATATTAAAGTCACCAATCAGAAGATTTGGGAAGTGACACGGGGGGTCTATAAGCAGATTAACAAGTTAATCAAAAACTGCATTATGAGTGAAAGGAGGCAGATAGATCCATAGAACAGTCCTTAAGAACATAAGAAATGCCATACTGGGTCAGGCCAAGGTCCATCAAGCCCAGTATCCTGTTTCCAACTGTAGTCAATCCAGGTCACAAGTACCTGACAGGTTCCCAAAAAGGTACACAGGTTCCACAATGATTGTCTTGGGGTATGAAGTAGATTTCCCGGGTCCTCTCTAATAATGGTTTATGGACCTTTCCTCCAGGAACTTTTTTAAACGCAACTACTCTAACAGCTTTTACTACATCCTCCAGTAACAAATTCCAGAGTTTGATTATGCATTGAGTGAAAAAATATATTTTTTTCTTTAATCCCTAGCTGGCATTTGGAGAGAAGGCCATCCTCTCAGCCAATACGCTACTGTAGGTGCCACTGGATTTCGTGTGTTGCTCACAACACGATTTCAACCTTAGCGATCAGTAGCAACATTTCTGGCCTCTTATTACTCTTAAATATGCTACATTGTAGCTTCATTAAGAACATAAGAACATAAGAAATGCCATAATGGGTCAGACCGAGGTCCATCAAGCCCAGTATCCTGTTTCCAACAGTGGCCAATCTAGGTCATACGTACCTAGCAATATCCCCAAAAGACACAGGTTTCACAATGCTTGTACTGGGTCAAGCATTGATATCCTGGGTCCCTTTTTAATAGTGGTTTATGGACCTTTCCTCCAGGAACTTGTCCAAACCTTTTTTAAACCCAGCTATACTAACAGCCCTTACTACATCCTCCGGTAACAGATTCCAGAGTTTGATTACACGTTGAGTGAAAAAATATTTTCTCTTATTTGTCTTAAATAGTTTACCCTGTAGCTTCATTACATGTCCCCTAGTCTTTCTATACTCTGATAGCGTAAACAATTGATCCACGTTTATCCGTTCCACTCCATTCATTAATTTAAAGACCTCTATCATATCTCCCCTCAGCCATCTCTTCTCCAGGCTAAAGAGCCCTAACCTTCTTAGCCTCTCTTCATAGGAGTAGCCTTCCATCCCCTTCACCAATTTGGTGGCTCTTCTCTGTACTTTTTCTAATAACGCTATGTCCTTTTTAAGATACGGTGACCAGAATTGCACACAATATTCAAGGTGCGGTCGTACCATGGAGCGATACAGAGGCATTATAACATCCTTTGTTTTATTCTCCATCCCTTTTCTTATGATACCTAGCATTCTATTTGCTTTCTTGGCCGCCGCTGCACACTGGGCGGAGGGTTTTAACATGTTATCCACGATGACTCCTAAATCTTTTTCTTGGGTGGTGGTTTCTAATGTGGAGCCTTGCATCATGTAACTATAGTGTGGGTTGTTCTTTCCTAGGTGCATAACTTTGCACTTGTCCACATTAAATTTCATCTGCCATTTGGATGCCCAGTCTTCCAATTTATCCAGATCCTCCTGCAGTTTTCCACAATCCTCTTGGGTTTTAACAACTTTAAACAGTTTTTTGTCATCTGCAAATTTGATAACCTCACTAGTTATTCCCTTTTCCAGGTCATTTATGAATATGTCAAAAAGCAGCGGACCCAGTACAGATCCCTGGGGTACTCCACTATTCACCTTTTTCCCTTGGGAATATTGGCCATTTAGCCCTACCCTCTGCTTTCTATCTTTTAACCAGTTCCCGATCCACAATAGTACACTGCCTCCTATCCCATGACTTTTTAGCTTCGCCAAAAGTCTCTGATGGGGGACTTTGTCAAAAGCTTTCTGAAAGTCCAGAAGTCCATGTCCCCTAGTCTTTCTATTTTTTGATGCAGTTAGCAACCAATCTACGTTTACCCATTCAACTCCATTCATTAATTTATAAACCTCTATCATATCCCCTCAGCCATCTCTTTTTGAAGTTGAAGAGCCCTAATCTTTTAAGCCTTTCCTCATAAGAGTATCTTTGAAGTCCCTTTACCATTTTGGTGGCTTTTCTCTGTAACTTTTCTAATTCGGCTATATCCTTTTTAAGATACGGTGGACCAGAATTGCACACAATATTCAAGATGCAGTCGCACCATTATAATATCCTTTGCTTTATTCTTCATTCCTTTTTTTTATGATTCTTAGCATTCCATTTGCTTTCTTTGCTGCTGCTGCACAATGGACGGAGGGTTTCAACGCATTATCCACAATGACGCCTACATCTTTTTCCTGGGTTGTGGTTCCTAATGTGGAACCTTGCCTCATGTAACCATAGTTTGGGTTGTTCTTTCCTAGGTGCATAATGTTGCACTTGTCCACGTTACGTTTCATCTGCTAGGAGCTGCTGGGTCACCAGGAGTCAGCATGGACTTGAAGGCACACATTACATTGCACCGTATTTGCATTACAATCCATGACATATTCAGCATACTGTAAAGAGTCTGTGGACCCTATTTTTTTCTCATATAGCTGTCATTTTCTATGTCAGTATGCAGAAATAGTTTTCCCTTTACTGGGAATAAGTTTCTGAAAAAGAGCACAGCCTGCCCTTGTTCGGTACATTATGTTCTTGCTTTAATTAACTGCTCTTGAAGTGGGCCCTTGGCATTTTCATCTGGCCTCTGATAGAATAGTCAATAGATTGCTAATAAATTCTCTGCTGGTCTTTAGTTTTTCTTTCCCATGTACACTGAACCTGGATTGGTTAAAATTGATTCAGAACACCCCCACCTTTTTTTAACTGCAGTAAAGTGAAAAAGAAATCTTCAGCTTTTTCACAGCCGAACCGTAAGTAACACATTTGGGAGACCATGGTGACAAGTTAATTAATCCTGGACCCAGTCTCTCCGTTTTCCTTTCAAATCATTTCAGCTTTTAAGAAAACTATAAATGACCTTTATCAGAAAGAGTAACTCATATGTGCTTGTGCCAGTGATAAGGAAGAGAATGCCTGATTGTATTGAATAATGGAAAAAAAAACACCTTGATGCCTAGCATTTTTTTTAAGTGCCATCAAGTCAATTCTGACTCCAGGTGACCCAGCATGATTCCTAGGTTCTTGGTTAGAACCCAAATCACAGAATTAAAACCAGTCCTAGACTGTCTTCCAATGAAGAATCCACTATAGTAATAAGGACGAAACAACTGAAACTAAAGTAGAATACAAGAAAGAAGAAATCCATAGTCAGATTAGCAGTTGGAAAGGTAAACCACTCCATAGTCAATATATGAACGATACTGAAGGAAAAGCTGATTGGAATCCAACACGAGGTTGGTTGAAATTGGGAACACCTGAAAACTAAACCGAGGGTACCATCATGACAGCCAAGAACAGGCCCTACAAATAAATTCCATCAGTGCCAAGACTGAGCATATTTCTGGCAACAGGCTGAGTAAAATCAAGGAGTGGGCACAAACAAAGGCATGGCAGAATTGCTAAAATTACTCACTGGAGATTTTAAAAATATATGAATTCCCTGCTACCAAACAATACTGGGACTATAATACTGAAAAAGTGATGGAAAATGAGAAGGTCAAAATCTTGTGGGATTTTAAGATAGAAACTGATAAGCATTGAGAACACAACACACCTGACATATCAGTTATAGATATGATTTATAGATGTGGCAATACTAGTCAAGTTAATGAAAAACAATTGGAAAAAAAATTATCACGATTTGCAAATTGATGTAGAAAGACTATGGAAGAAAAAGTTGATTGTTACACTAATAGTGATTCGAGCTCTTGGAGCTATACCAAAGGGATTCATTCAACATCTGAAAATGTTAGACATACAGACTTGACACTATATGGGGGGGGGGCATTTTCAGTGGTGGAAGCCAGCAGATTTAAAGTGGCTGGCCATTGCCGCTTTAATTTCAAACCAGATATTCAATGCCGGGGGCCATATCTGGCTACTGGCATTGAATATCCAGGTTGCCTGGTTAACTGATTAGCTAGCCGGTCAGTGGTGATGTTCATCCACAGGCTGAAAGCTAAACTGAATAAAGTTAGCATCTAGGTACGTTACTCAGCTAGCATCTAGGTATACAACATGGGTAGAAGGTAATCAGCAGCACTAAGCCTTTCAATGACGCTGAAAATCTCACCGACTGCTAACCGGTTTGATTGCTTTGAATATGCCCACTCACAAGTTTTTCAAAATTCTTCTCTACTTGGAGTATCTTACATCTTGCGGTGATACCTTCATGACCCTTAGGTTCTTGGTAAGCACCCAAATCACTGGAAAAGAACAAATCTTAGACCGTACAACTAAAGAATGAAACAATATGAGATTGCAGACCTGCTATTAGTAATCTGTGAACTTTCATTAAAATCATCTGTAATACCTGAATATTGGAGGGTCGCCAATGTAACGCCAATTTTTAAAAAGGGTTCCAGGGGTGATCCGGGAAATTACAGACCGGTGAACCTGACATCAGTACCGGGGAAAATGGTAGAAACCATCATAAAGAACAAAATTACACAGCATGTAGATAGTCATGGCCTAATGGGAGACAGCCAACATGGCTTTAGACAAGGAAGATCTTGTCTTACTAATCTGATATGTTTTTTTGAAGGAGTGAATAAACAGGTAGACAAAGGTGAGTCGGTTGATATAGTGTATCTGGACTTTCAGAAAGCCTTTGACAAGGTCCCTCATCAGAGACTTTTTGGAAATCTAAAAAGTCATGGGATAGGAGGCAGTGTACTATTGTGGATCGGGAACTGGTTAAAAGATAGAAAGCAGAGGGTAGAGCTAAATGGCCAATATTCCCAATGGAAAAAGGTGAATATTGGAGTATTCCAGGGATCTGTACTGGGTCCGCTACTTTTTGACATATTCATAAATGACCTGGAAAAGGGAATAACTAGTGAGGTTATCAAATTTGCAGACGACACAAAACTGTTTAAAGTTGTTAAAACCCAAGAGGACTGTGGAAAACTGCAGGAGGATCTGGATAAACTGGAAGACTGGGCATCCAAATGGCAGATAAAATTTAATGTGGACAAGTGCAAAGTTATGTACCTAGGAAAGAACATCCCACACTATGGTTACACCATGCAAGGTTCCTCATTGGGAACCACCACCCAGGAAAAAGATTTAGGAGTCATCGTGGGTAACATGTTAAAACCCTCTGCCCAGTGTACAGCGGCGGCCAAGAAAGCAAATAGAATGCTAGGTATCATAAGGAAAGGAATGGAAAATAAAACAAAGGATATTGTAATGCCTCTATATCGTTCCATGGTGAGACCGCACCTTGAATATTGTGTGCAATTCTGGTCGCCGTATCTTAAAAAGGATATAGCGTTATTAGAAAAAGTTCAAAGAAGAGCCACCAAAATGGTAAAGCTACTCCTACGAAGAGAGGCTACAAAAGTTAGGGCTCTTCAACCTGGAAAAGAGACGGCTGAGGGGAGATATGATAGAAGTCTATAAATTAATGAATGGAGTGGAACGTGTAAACGTAGATCGATTGTTTACATTATCAGAATATAGAAAGACTAGGGGACATGTAATGAAGCTACAGGGTAAACTATTTAAGACAAATAAGAGAAAATATTTTTTCACTCAACGTGTAATCAAACTCTGGAATTTGTTACCGGAGGATGTAGTAAGAGCTGTTAGTGTAGCTGGGTTTAAAAAAGGTTTGGACAAGTTCCTGGAGGAAATGTCCTTAAACCATTATTAAAAAGGGAACCAGGATATCAGTGCTTGACCCAATACAAGCATTGTGGAACCTGTGTCTTTTGGGGAGACTGCTAGATACGTATGACCTAGATTGGCCACTGTTGGAAAGAGGATACTGGGCTTGATGGACCTTGGTCTGACCCAGTATGGCATATCTTATGTTCTTATGTAATAATAATAAAAACAATAGCCTGATATAGAATGATTTCTAAAGATGTTTTTTTGTAAACAAAATATTTTGTTTAAAGATTTTTTGGTTAGAGTTTTTCCTGACCTTACTAAGGAGACCCAATGGCATAGGGGGAATTTCTCCTCCTTCGCCTGAAGGTTCTCCAGCTGGGGGCATTATTTTTTCTTAACTATCCTTGTAAGTGTTGAGTTACATTTCAGTATGTTTCATATATTTTTCTTTATCCATCTCAGCTTTTGCCATTTATTCATGCCTGTCAACCAACTGGCTCTCCGGTCCAGGAAATGCTGTCATTGTAATATGCTTTGACTGTGCTCAAACTTTATTTCTTTAGGAGTATCAAACGCTATAGTGTTTCTTTGGAATATCCCCTCAATTGTGGGCTGGAGAAGTGCCTGATTGGAGGCAGCGTTATCTGCTTCCTCTCTCACAACATCTTTTGGGATCAGAAGCACCAGAAACATAGCTGCCCTAGCTGCTCATGGCTTTTCCCATCCACTCTCCACCCCAGCCCTGTCCTAACTGCCCATCTGTGCAATACTCGGGTAATGCTGGATTTTTAGTTCAGGTGCATTTTTTAACCACACACTCCCAGGTAACGTGGGACCAAGACACACTTTAGCACCACATTAAACCCTGTGCTTTAGTAAAACTACCCTATTTGTGATAGCAAACATTTTGCAACAATGTTTCTATGATTGTCACGTCCTTGGGTAGGGCCCAAATTAATGGAGTGAACACTAAGCAACAATGACTGTCATGTGTCAGACCTGCAGACCTACTAATATTCTTACATTAATGGCTCCTCTACTTCTTTTACTACAGCAGTATCCGGTATCTTCCTATGTCTATGCAGACGATATTATCTTGCTCTATCACACCTCTCCACTTTCTTTGGATCTCTCCCCCTTCAATTCCTGCCTTTCTCATGTGGCTTCTTGGCTTTCCCAACATTTCCTGCATCTTAACCCATCTAAATCCACGGCTATGTGGGTATCCCTCAGTGGTTCATGTCCCTCTATTGCCCCCGTGATCGACTCTATTCCCATTCCTCTCGTATCCTCCTTATGGTATCTCGGGGTGGTTCTTGATTCTTCCCTTTTCTTTCGTGATCACATCTCCTCCCTCACCAGGTGCTGTTTTGCTACCCTCCGTCAAATTCGGGCTGTTCGTACATTTCTTCCTCTAGAATCCTTGGTTACTCTCGTCCTTGCTCTAATTACTAGCCGACTCGATTACTGTAACGTTTTCATGGCCAACCTTCCCAATTATCAGCTCCAACGTCTTCAGCTTATTCAAAACACCGCTGCCCGTATCATCACTTTTGCCCGCCGTTTCGATCACATCACCCCTATCCTCTTCCGCCTACATTGGCTGCCCCTGCGTGTTCGTTTTCATTATAAACTTCTCATCCTCACTCACCGTGCTATCTACAACAATAACCCTCTGTACTTGGCTGATTTGGTTTCTCTGCACATGCCCTAGCGTCAGCTCCGTGCTCTCCACGCTAATCGTCTGTCCTTACCTTCCCCTTCCCATACACATCTTGAAAAGACCCGTCACTCTGCCTTTTTTTTCCTTGGTCCGTGGTTGTGGAATGCCCTACCCTCGTCCCTTCGTCTCGAAATCTCTTATCCTCAATTCAAAGCCTCACTTAAAACCTATCTATTTCGAAAAGCATTTGACCTTCCCCTAGATTCCCCTCCCTGATGCAACAGTTGGTTGTTGTCTTGTCCCAGTTGAGTTTTGGTCCTGTTATTCCCCTGTTTGTCAGTGTTGGTTGAGTTTGTCTGTGCTTGGTTGTGATTATTGTTTTTCTGTCTTTTGCTTTGCGCTATCCTTTCTCTTTCTTTCCTGTTAATTTTTGGCGTTCTTTTCCATAGTTTGCAGTGTTGACCTTTTATTTTCTTTGTACACCGCTTTAATGTTTCGGCCTAAGCGGTTTTTCAAATATTAAATAAAGATAAAGATAAAGATAATACCAATATGTTAGTAGTAGTATTGTGAAGATTTTTAGATTTTTAGCAGGCCTTTCCAGTAATGCGGAAGCAGTTTACAACATTTTAAGAAGTCAGGCACAATGAGTGCTCTGCACAAGGCACACTATGAGGAATGGAGACCGGATGTTTCAAGATGAATTCCGTAATCTTGAATTGATGTGAACCTGATGCAACGGACCAGTCTATCTTTGCCTCACAGCTACCTTACAAGCACTGTTCCCTCTAAGCTGTGCGCGTGTGCGCGCGCACACACCTCACCGAGCTAGCGCACAAACTTTACAACAGAGCGCACAAATATTTTGGTTCTGATTCTGATAGAAAACAACACAGACGTCTTAAAATTTAAAAGTTGTTGTGTATTTACGGTTGTCACAAGTTCTACAATATTTTCTAGTGCAATCAATGTGGTGTACATACTGTATTCTGACGTGTAGTCAAATTTTAAAAGTATATAACTCCGAGTGTCGTTATGTGGCACACAAAAATGTAACCTTCCTTCAAAAGCTGCACAGCTGATATTTTATGCGCACACAGCCTACAGAAAATTAGAGGGAACATTGCTTACAAGTATAGATCGTTATCAAAGGAAGAAAATCACAGGTAAACCTTATACAATATAATGTATTTTATTTTTCCTGTGAACAGAAGAGTTGATTAGCCTTTCCATGCACAGCAAAAAATATTGTGTGGATATAAATGCAATTATTACCTAAACACGTCAAAGTACTTAACATAGTATTTATTTCTCAACTGAGAGTTCAGTGCATTCTTCTCCCATCACATTGGTTACACAGCTACCTCATAGAAACTTAGAAACAACATAGAAACATGTCAGCAGAAAGAGACCATATGGCCTTTCTAGTCTGCCCTTCCATACCAAATACTATAGTCCCCTTTTTTCCTTTAGAGATCTTCTGCGTTTGCCCCATGCATTCTTGAATTCAGATACTGTCCTTGTCTCTACTATCTCCATTGGGAGACTATTCCATGCATCTACCACTCTTTACATAAAGAAATATTTACGCATATTACTCCAGATTCTATCCCCTTCCACACGCATCATATGCCCCCTCATTGCAGTGCTTGCTTTCAATCGAAAGAGGCTCTCCTCTTCTGCATTTATGCCACAGAGGTATTTAAATGTTTCTATCAAATCTCCTCTATCCCATATTTCCTCTAATGTATACAAATTAAGATTTTTAGGTCTGTCCCCATATGGTTTATAACGAAGAGCACTGACCATTTTAGAAGCCACTCTCTGCACCGACTCCATCCTGTTTATATTTTTTTGAAGGTGTGGCCTCCAGAATTGCACACAATACTCCAAATGAGGTTGCAGCAGAGACTTATACAGAAGCACTATCACCTCCTTTTTTCTGTTGGCCATTCCTTTCCCTATGCACCCAAGTATCCTTATGGCATTTGTCATCACCTTTTCTACCTGTTTAGCCACTTTAACATCATCAGAAACAATTACGCCCAGATCCCACTCTTCTTTCAGGGACAGAAGTACTTTGCCCCCCTACACTGTACCTCTCCCTTGGATTTTTGCAGCCCAAATGCATAACCCTGCATTTTTTAGCATTAAATCTCAGCTGTCAAATTCTTGATCATTCTTCAAACTTAGTTAACTCCCTCCTCCTCTTACTTACTCCTTCCTGGGTGTCTACTGTGTTGCAGATTTTGATATCATCTGCAAAGAGGCAAACCTTACCAACGGCCCTTCCACAATATCACTAACAAAGATGTTAAAAAGAATCAGACCCAGGATAGGTCCCTGCAGCACATCACTGTTGTATTTATTTTATTTAACAGTTTTTCTATACAGCTTTATCCTATGGTCAAAGTGGTTTACATTGCAATAGAACATTATACAGGAAAGTCAATTTGGAGGTAACATTTAACATTTGTTTAGGTTTGGAAAGTCTAGGATGTCATTAAAGATGTAGGTGATCAAGGGAGGGAAGAGTAAGGAGGTATAAATTTGTGAGGAGGAGGGGGGATCGCAGAGGGAGATTGTGCAGTTGAATTAGTGGCTGTGTGAAGTTGTCAGAAAAGCAATCTTTGAATATGTGAGTTTTTAGTGCTTTTCTGAAGGTTGCTGTGTCCATTGTGGTTCGTAGTTTCTCAGGAGTAGAGTACCATAATTGTGAAGCTTAGAGTGAGAAGGCTCTTTTTGAGGTGGTAGAGCTGGTTTTCGTAATTAGTGATGGTATGTGTAGCATGTTCTGTGAGCTGGTTCGTCTTTTTCTGTTATCAGGTATGTCTTGAAGTAGGGATTGCAAGTGTGGCATGGAAGAGTTGTTGAAGATCTTGAAGGTTGTGAGAATAGATTTGTATTTTTTGTGTTCTATTATTACTGTAAACATCCATTTATCTCTACACGTGGTCGCCTCCCATGCAACCACTTTTAAATCTGGTCATTCACTTTAAGGTCCTTCACTAGGGTGCTCAATTTATTTATTAGTCACCTGTGTGGAATGGTGTCTAAGGCTTTACTGAAATTCAACTACACCACTTCTAGGACGCTCCATTGGTCCAGCTCTCTGGTCACCCAATCAAAGAAACCAATCAGATTTGTCTGACAAGACCTATCTCTGATAAACCCATGCTGCCTTGGATCCTGCAATCCAGTATCCTCTATTTTAGCATACTTTTCCATTAATTTACTCACCACAGAGGCCAGACTAACCGAACTATAGTTCCCAAGCTCATCCTTATTTCTGTTTTTGTGTAAAGGGACCACGTGTGCCTTTTTCTAGTCTTCTGGGATCACTCCTGACGCTAAAGAAGTATTGAAAAGGTTATTCAATGGAGTCACTAGAACATCCCCAAGTTCCTTCAATATTCTTGTAACCCATCTGGCCCCATCACTTTGTCTACTTTTAGTTTAGCTAGTTCCTCATGATCACAGACTGCTTTCTATTGAATGCATCATGTGTAGTTTGCATGTTTCTTTGCTAATCAAAATCTATTTATCAATGAAGATTTCAATAACATGTTTGATTGTAATTGTGCTAATATCCTGCCATTCTTTTAGAATTTCACTCAGATGAAGAAGAAATCTGGTAAACAGGATATGAACATTCCAAATGTGTCAACGCTTTATTCAATTCTCAATCATCACATTAATGGACTGTGACATTTCTTCAAGGCAATAGAATTCCAACAATCATTTTAGAACATCAGCAAGCCAATGGGTTTGTTTCCTGCATGAATGTAACATTAAAAATAACAGAAATGTGATTTATGAGCATGCATTCCGTTTGCTTCGGTGTGTACAATCAATTTGCACTATTTTAAAAGTTTTGGCATGCATGCAACATGCATCTGAAGAATGAATATGTTAAAGGAACATAGAAAAAAAATTCCCAAAAATCAGGAAGCATTTGTTTTAACAAGGTTACTTCTTAGTCAAGTGGGTGATGTCATCCGATTTAGCCCAGGAGAGAGAAATGCAAAAGATTTCATAGCTTTCTAGAGCTTCTCACGTCAGTATTGTCATGCAAAACTTCAGCTGCAGATAAAGTTAGAACTAGGAAGGTCAAATCATAAGGTAGGTGGGTGGGTTTTGTGAGCATTGCTATTCTGCTTTCCTTGGAGAAAAACTGTTACAGGTGAGCGATTTTGACCCAGAACAAGCAGGATATTGACTTATTTAACAGGGTTTTTTAAATTTTATCTTTTTGCAATTTTATAACACTTGTATCCTTGTACAGAATTGGGATATGAGTATCACAACATTATTAATAGAAATTATAAAACAAAAGAAACCAGAAAACATACAATCATTCCCAATCTAGCCTACAACAACGGGAGATCCAAGAACAAGGAAATAAACCAAATGACATATTTAAAGAAGATTATCAATACAGAATAACAACCAGTATACCTAAATAATCACAGTGGATCAGTTGGAGGCCCAGCCAGGTCAACCAGTTGGTGGGAGTCAAGGAAGGCCAGCAGCTGGGAGGGCTCATAAAAAACATGAGGAAGTCTGATACTTAATCAGACATTTGCAGGGGTACTTCAGGAAAAAGAGCCCTCCAAGCTGCTGTACACCCGGGCAAAGGAGGAGAAACTCTTGTCTCCTTCTTTGAGTTTCACGAGCCAAATCAGGGTACATACAAAATAACAACACTTTAAATCGCAAATTCCATTTCTTAAAATATATCTTCATTAACCATTCCGTATTTGATAATAAAGCTATAATATCAACAGGGTAGCAGATGTTACTTCTTCTTCCTGAGATTTTTCAAAATATCAATAATATTTAGAACATCCACATGCTCTAAAACTAGGGCACCCCTTAGACACAGCTGATTTCTTAGAAGAAAGCACATAGTATACCTTAATCATAGGTGGATGTGACTCAGGAGGAATCCCTAATATATCAGTTAGAGAACTTTGAAACACATCTCTACCAGAAACAAGAGAGACTCGAGGAAAATTCACCAGCCTCAGATTAGCAGCCCTAACTGAGTTCTCCAGTGTCTCAAGTTTTGCTTTAATTGTAGAAGATTCTTCAACTTGAAGATCCAAATGCTGTTCGCTCAAATCCACCTTAGTTAACTAACTCTGAAACAAAAGTACCTTGGTTGTAGTTTCTGTCATGTCCACCTAATGCTGTTGAACCTTCTGAGACAAAGAGGTAATCTGGGGCACCAGCACTGTCCCAAGCTGAACAATCAAAATCGAAAATAACAAAGCCCTATAAATAAATATCCCAAACCAAGCTGAACAATGGCATTCCAAATCATTTGCAACATGAAGGTCTCAGGACACTGCACCATAAAGGAAAAGAATGACTCCTCCATCGCCACAGAGTCGCCTTCTGAAACTTCCAAAACCTGTGCCCGGCTCTGTGAGGCACTCACGTCTGCTGCCTGCTCTCCTACTGCTGCACTGGAGAACGCTGAGTAACCACTGACCTTGGGGGAGCACTACACCCTCGGTTGGAGACTCCGGAGCCATCCCTCTGCCACTGGCAGGGTTGAAAACGCTGACTGCATCCACCCGCTGTAGCGCATCTGGGGAATCCTGCACACAGAGTGTCTTCACAGCGAATCAGGGAGATAGAATCACTGCCCAAAGTCGGCATCCAGCCAACTGACGTCGACACAACTAGGCTAAACTCCTAGTATACCGCCTTGATTTAACGATAAGGCAGTATACTAAATCCTTCTAAATAAATAAATAAAATAAATAAACTCCCCTGAGTGAGCTGATTGTTGAGGAATCCGGAGAAAGAAGAAATCGAGTGGCTTGACAACCAAAGGTAATGGGGTAGAGGGAGCCAAGGAGGGACAATTAGCCCCCTTAACCTTCTGCTTCTGACCCATTAGGAAAAACCCGGCATCTCACAAACTCTTGACATCCACCATTTTGGATCATCCCAAAAGGAACCTTAACAGTTTTTTTTATACTGTTTTATCATTTTAGTCAAAGCGGTTTACAATGTAACTTAAACTTGGTAATGTACATAAAACAGGGACATTGATAACTTGGATTTTTCTGAGGCAGTGGAGGGTTAATTGACTTGTACAAGGCCACAAGGAGTGCTAGTGGGGAATGAATCCTGGTCATTTGGTTTCCTCTAACCATAACCGGGGAGCTGCACCGAGCACTTGCCCTGTCCAGCACCCACCTTAACCCTGACCCCAACCCACCAACAAACTTCAGATCACACACATGAATTTGGTATAACAACAGGTCGCAGCTTTATTGTTGCCCCATAACATCTTAACATCTTAACATGAATAACAACCCAACACCCAATCCCTGTGTGAAGCGTTACCTCACCCGCCATATGAATAGCAAGGTGACAACACTACCGCATCTACGCCGGTCAAACCACCGGACAAGTTACTACCACCCCTGCCCAACTTCGCCATGTCACTAGCAAAAGTCTGCTAGGGTTTCACCGGGCCGCGGGCACCCTGCCCCGCCCCAATCAGCTATGGCTCCAGACCCCGGAAACCTCCGGGATCCCGCCACCCGCTCGATCCCCCCCCAGCTGCAACACCCCCAAATCCCCCAACCCCCATCATCAGCAATGGGTGGGAGGGCGGGACACCAGCCAGTCGCCCTCCTTGAAACCATGTGCATGGCGCGCAATCAAGCAACCGCTCCACATGGCTCCATTCTCACCCCAATTGGTTCCAGCCGCACGCATCCCACGGCGGAACCAATCACTTTAAATGATGCGTCCCTGCGTCACCGCACAGACGCGCATCCACCTCTCACCCCCCCCCCCTTCCTCCTACCTCAAACTTTCTGCCTGGCCAGGGGGCCGCGTCGAGGCTCGCCCCCGGTTAACTTTGGGCACCGGGACCTCGCCCGTGCCCTTTTCCATAACCGGGGAGCTGCACCGAGCACTTGCCCTGTCCAGCACCCACCTTAACCCTGACCCCAACCCACCAACAAACTTCAGATCACACACATGAATTTGGTATAACAGCAGGTCGCAGCTTTATTGTTGCCCCATAACATCTTAACATCTTAACATGAATAACAACCCAACACCCAATCCCTGTGCGAAGCGTTACCTCACCCGCCATATGAATAGCAAGGTGACAACACTACCACACCTAGGCCGGTCAAACCACCGGACAAGTTACTACCACCCCTGCCCAACTTCGCCATGTCACTAGCAAAAGTCTGCTAGGGGTTCACCGGGCCGCGGGCACCCTGCCCCGCCCCAATCAGCTATGGCTCCGGGCCCCAGAAACCTCCGGGATCCCGCCACCGGCACAGGCACACCCTGTGCCTTTGCTGCCCCCCCACTACCGGAGCACAAGCTGCGACCTGCTCTTGACAACCCGTACCACCTGCTCCAAAACCTCTTGCCAATCGTTGAGGAGCAAGTCAACCCCAACTGGAGACAGATGCACCCCATCACCCCGATACAAACCCTTACAAGTAACATCCACCCACTCATGCTGCACTTGGTAACCCCCCTTTGAACATAACCATTTCCCGATCTGCCTATTGATCTTCGCCAATCCCCTAGACCACCGCCGCTGACCCCAGCACGCTGGCCTCGGGATGACATCCGACCAAATAAGCACAACACCTGGAAACATTCTTAATATCAGATACATGTCCTTTTTCGCAGCATTAATGAGTTGTTTACAGGTCCATGATGCAAGATCATTGCCGCCAAGGTGCAGCAAAATAATCTCCGGTGAAGCCTTAAGTCGCGCGTGGTGTCGCAGCAAAGGCAACAGCTGCATCCAACGCAGCCCCCGCTCGCCCAGCCATAACACCGACACCACATCAGGCTCCAGTCCGAGGTTAGGCCCGATAGGCTGTTTCTCTGCCCGTTGACCAGCCCAATACACGAACGAATGCCCCAGCATCCAAGAGCCCAGCACACTGGCACCCCCACCTGAAACAAAAAACAACAGTTAAAACGCAAGCGCCACATCCGTGGAGTAGATGTGTAATTCAATTTTTTTTTTTTTATCATATGCGTACATAACCCCGAAAAGCCTTGGACCTCCAGCGGCCAATCAGGCGTATGTGCCAATCCGACAATCCAGCAACTGACGCGCTAGACGCCGCCCCAATGCGAAAAGAGTGCGCTGCATAATGAGCCGAGTCCTCACCCAGGCGCTGTAACCCTAAACGCAAAACTGCAGTGACCTGGTAACGCGTGACCAACCCTGCATCCCCATGTAGAAATAACCCACCCTCAACCGGAGGGCGGCAATCTAAATACTCACTCATGGCCGCTACCGGGCACGTGAGCCCACCAATCGCCTGCAACACTACCCAGATACCGCGTCCTTGCTGGTCAGTCTTAGACCTTTGCAAAAGGACTTTTAAGTAAGCGCCCTCCACACGTACATGGTGACGCTGCAGACTGTGCCCAGCACTGGCCAATTTTGAATCAGCCACCAATTCACCCACCCTAAACGCCCCAAAAAAGGCCAAAGAGAAAACAGCCTTGAAGAGCGTGGCCTCATACTCAGACTTCGCAATGACCGGTAGGACCTCACACAGTCCCCGCAAAAGGTCATGCGTCACCGGACGCCGTTGATCCACCTGAGGAGGGTTTTCCCGCCCCCACCCTTGCAACAACTTCCGCACCAAAAATCCCCCACCGGACGGGCCCCACCCTACGGCTTTTGCAAAAAACGCAAAGCCCGCTAAATGACCCTTCACAACCGCCCTAGTGATACCCAACCTTTTTGCCCCCAGGATGTATTGAGCCAAGAAACGATCGGACACTCTCCCCGACCTCCATCCCTGAGCCCGCAAAAATTCCACCACTTTACCACAACCCAGACAGTAGTCGCCCCAGGTTTTCTTCGCCACAGAACGCTGTAACATCTCCCTCATATCAGCAGGCCACTGTTCCACAACTTCCAAGGGACCGGTAGCCCCGTCTCGTCCACATTCGGTGCCAGGTGCCGGAACCGATCGAACTGCAAACGGGAAAGAGCATCAGCTATGCCATTGTGCAGCCCAGGAATGTGTCTAGCAGTCAAACCAACGTTCAGCCGCAAACAGGATAACACCACCTTTCGCATGAGATCCGCCACCAGTCTGCAACGAGGCGTATAATGGTTGACCACGCTCACCACGGCTTTGTTGTCGCACCACCAGACCACCCTCTTGTTCCGCAATTTGTCCGGCCACAACTCCAACGTCACTAAAATCGGAAACAACTCCAAGAATGTGATATTCCGAAGCAGCCCCTGCTCCTGCCACAACAGTGGCCACCGATCCGCACACCACGCACCCCCGAAGTAAATACCCAAACCCACAGCCCCCGCCGCATCCATATACAACTGCAACTCCTGAGTAGAACACGCGGACTCCATAAGCACTGGCGACCCGTTAAACTCACTTAGGAAAACATCCCACACCCGCAAATCTTCTTTAATGCTCCGTGATATTCGAATTCTATGATGAGGTTTTCGGACACCTGACGTGGCCGCCGCCAAACGTCTGATGAATATCCGCCCCATTGGAATGACTCGAGACGCAAAATTCAAGGACCCGATTAAGGACTGAAACTCCTTTAGCGTGAACTTACCAGCTGCCAAAGCATTCGAGACCAGAGCTCTTAAATTGCTCACTTTAGCTGGCGGCAAACGGGCCACCATCTCCTCAGAGTCCAATTCAATGCCCAAGAATGTAAGCTTGGACGACGGCCCCTCCATTTTACCTTCAGCTAAAGGTACGCCCAGCTCATCCGCAACACCTAGAAAAACTGTTAACAAGTCCTCACACAACGAAGTCTGTGCTGGTCCCACAAACAAGAAATCGTCCAGGTAATGGACAACACTCTTCGCACCTGTACGGCTCATAACCATCCATTGCAAAAAAGTACTAAATTTCTCAAAACATGCACAAGACATGGAACAACCCATGGGCATGCATTTGTCAAAATAAAACTCCCCCGCAAATCGGAAACCCAAAAGATGAAAAGAAGAGGGATGCACAGGCAACAAACGAAAAGCAGACTCAACGTCCACTTTCGCCATCAGCGCCCCCTTACCAGACATTCGTACTAAGTGCATCGCCTTGTCGAAAGAAGCATAACGGACCGAGCAGTACTCTCTTGGAATATGATCATTAACGGACAATCCTGTAGGGAATGATAGATTGTGAATAAGCCTATATTTACCCGGCTCTTTCTTAGGGACAATACTCAAAGGGGACACAACCAAATTCTCGAAAGGGGGTTCCGAAAACGGACCAGCTATCCGCCCCAAACGCAACTCAGCCTCTAATTTTTGTCGGACCACCGTTTCGAACCGCCGCACAACCGAGGAATTCCTTGTTGCCAGCACCTCAACCGTGCCCTGAACCGGGAAACAAACCCCCCTTCAAAACCCCTCTTTAAAAATTCCCTATCCCCCTCCTTCGGGTATCTACCCAGCCATTCACATAATATGTCGACCTTAATGGGTGACGGGGCTCTGCAGAAGCCAGAACCCTCACTTAGAGGTCGGAGGAAGGACACCCCCGACCCCTCTCTTAGTACACTTTGCTGCCGAATGGCTGCCGCCGCATGCGGAGCAGGTGTGCCGGAACTTACAATCCGGTCTCCAACATACATCGCCGACTCCTCCCGCCCCTGACTTACCAGAGATTCCCCCCCCCCAACTCGAAAGGACCGGTTTCCTGTGGAATTGGACCCCCCACCAAACTTATTGCCGGACGCAGACAAACCCCCAACTGCCGACGAACGTGCAGACATCTGTGTAAGCCACAAATTGATGTCTTGCGTTCCCCAAGATAAAAAACGGTTCTCTTCCATTTTGTCGCGAAACTTCTCATCGTAATTGAGCCAAGACCAGCCCTCATGGGCCTGCGAGGCTTCCAAGATTGAGTCAGCATAGGACAATAACATCCCATACTGCCACGGGTACGTCTGACCCCACACACTAGCCAGACGCAAAAAGGCCCTGACCCAATTCACAACAGACCTCGTCACCTTCCGAACCCTCCCAGCCTTCTCATCCTCTTTGCGCTTTTTCTTGCTTTCGCCAGACCTCTTATGACCTTCCAATAAACGGAAGATGTCAATGTAACGTCTCTTCCTAATTTTATTTCTCAACTTCTTAGGCACCCCCTCCCACAATTCAGATAATGGTGCCACAGACGCAGCACCTCCAACTGCAGTGTTTGCCCCTGAAAAAGCCCCTCCAACCACCACGCTGCCCCTGTCCCTACTTGCAGTACTAGATGAAGAACTAGAAGACGAGGAAGTGGATGAATCCGAGTGGCGGTGTCTCCTAGAAGAACGCCTCCCCTTTTTCTTCGCTTTCCCTGACCGCCCGGCCCTATCCGTATTCCCTGACCCCTCCCCAACTGAATGCCCTTGAGGTAACTCACCATCCGAAACCAACACAGTAGACCGCTCAGCTTCCAGCAGGATCCCATCAGGATTTGGCTGTGCACCCGTCTCCCTCACAGCACTGCTTGGGGGTCCAAAATTGCGACCGTCGTCCCTCGGTAAACTGCCCAGCTGGGATGCGTGAAGTGTTGATCCAGACGAAGACATCAGTGGATTCTGAGAAGAAAGAAAAGGCAAAAAAGGAGAAGGGGAAACACCGGACCACGCAGGTTGCCAGGCCCCTAACCAATTAGCTCCAGACGAGCCCAACCCCCCACGCTGCCATTGATCCCAAGCCTGTTGCTCCGTAGCCCCGACTCGCTCAGTACCAAAAAAGCCTCCCCCCGGGTGAAAACTTGTTCTCCAATCCCCTCCAGGTGTCCCCCACCCAGTCGCTGGATAAAACATGCCACTCTCTCCCCCAGTTGCACCTAAGCCAATCCCCTGAGAGGAGTCCGTGTTGTTCCCTCCAGCTCTACTCCTGCCGTCCTCAATTTCAACAGGCTGACAAACATCAGCACCCCTAACCTCTTGCCTTCCTCCGAACAAGGCAGCACCACGTCCCCCAGCCTTGCTCCGCGGCCCTGCGCCCCTGGCCCTCCTGCTCCCGACCTCATTACTAGCTAAACTGCCCCTGGCTGGAGCCGCAGACCTGCCCTTCCTTCCCTTTTCCGCACCCCTACCTGTCAGCGCCCCCCCGAACTCCTTTTGCCTTGCCCTTGCCCTCCCTTTGCACCTCTCTGTCCACCCTTCGCACCTCTCTGACCCCCTTTTTCCCCAGTCATCTTAAAAACCCCGAACAGAGAACACAAAGCTGCTGACTGGCTGGATTTTTTTTTTTTTTTTTTAAATAACAGGCACAGATGAAAATAGTAAAACAGACCTGCCCTGCTCACTTGTGATCAAAAAACAGCGAAACAGGTATAAATTGAGAGAACTTAGAGCACTAAATAAACCCCATGTGTCACCACTCGCCTGAGGGGCCTCCACTCGCACAGATATACAGCTCCGCCGCTCAAGGCTTCTTCCCCACCACCGAAGTCGACTCACGCGCCCGCTGCACACCGGTCCGGATGAGTCTCGCCCAACCGCAACAGGAATCAGACACGCTGAAGTCCCCGACGAAAACCGCACCAGGAAAAAACACACCAGCCAGTCGCCCTCCTTGAAACCATGTGCATGGCGCGCAATCAAGCAACCGCTCCACATGGCTCCATTCTCACCCCGATTGGTTCCAGCCGCACGCATCCCACGGCGGAACCAATCACTTTAAATGATGCGCCCCTGCGTCACCGCACAGACGCGCATCCACCTCTCACCCCCCCCTCTTCCTCCTACCTCAAACTTTCTGCCTGGCCAGGGGGCCGCGTCGAGGCTCGCCCCCGGTTAACTTCGGGCACCGGGACCTCGCCCGTGCCCTTTTCCATTAGGCTACTCCTCCATTTCTGTGGACTCTTTAAGAAAGGTGTGGAGGCTAACGACAGATTGCCTTTAAAGCATGCAGGGGTGGGGAAACAGAATAACTATAGTGCCTACCAACAAGCAGTCTTTGTTTTTTTTGTGACAGCAAACGTTTTTTGCCATTTTTTTTAAAAAGGGCAACCTTGAAGTTATAAAAATGGGCACTAGGGGGGAATAGACCTGATACATAATGGAATAAGTGGATAATCCAACACTTTTAAGATATTCATTCCTGCCAACTGCTGATTTATATTTTGTTGTCAGAGATTGCTTAGATTGATTCTTGTTTTCCTGGAAATCATTTACACTGCACATGTGTAAGAGAATTTGTCTTCCAATTTGGGGTTTTTATAGATAGGTGCTTTAAGTGCAAAGCGTGCACAGTAAATGCAGGGGACATAAGTGACTGCCCTGCGTTCACCACAGAGGGCAGACACTGACCATAGGGTCCACATTACAAGCCGCAGCAGATTTGCCAGGGCATGCAACGTTGGCCCCAGATCAAAAATGCTGCTACTACAGCAACCCAACCCAACCCAAGCCAACCCAAACCCTTCTGATCTGATCATCCCTGAGCAGACCCCACCACTCAATCAATATGTCCCCCAAAGAGACCCCTCCTCCTGCTCTTCCTCAGGACCACTCCGGACTAGTGTTGCAATGCTCATACCGCTCTACCTCTCAGGTTGCTTCACTGGCTCCCTTTCCGTTTTCGCATCCAGTTCAAACTTCTCCTATGGACCTACAAGTGCATTCGTTCTGCAGCTTCTCACTACCTTTCCTCTCTTATCTCACTCTACACTCCTCCCCAGGAACTCCGCTCATGCTATCAGTACTACTATGACTGATCATTTCTATAGCTCTGTAGTGCATATGCAGCACCGTACAGAAACATGTATGAGATGATCCGTGATCATCAGAGCTTACAATTTAGTCAGACAAAACAACGGCTGGGGACTAGGATATTTCTAGTGAAATAATAAGAAAAGACATAGGAGGTGAACAGGAGACTAAGGGGCTCAGGATCCTAAAGCAGCCTCGAAGAGGTACATTTTTAGCCTGGATATGAAAAGTGCCAGAGATGAAGCCTGACGTATCGACTCAGGTAATTTGTTCCAGGCATAAGGGAAAAACGACCTGAGTCAGTATGTCGGGCTCCATCTTTGGCCCTGTTCGAATCCAGGCTAAAAACTCACTTCTCTGAAACTGCTTTTGAACCCTGATCCCCTTGTTCTCCTGTTCACCTCCTGTGTGTTTTCTTATTATTCCTCAAGATATATTCTAGTCCCCAGCTGTTGTGTTGTCTGTCTTGACTAGATTGTAAACTCTGATGAGCGGGGATTATCTCGCACATGTCTATAGCTCTGTACAAATGATCAGTAGTAGTAGTAATAAAAGGGATCTGCCAGAAGAGCGGAGTTCCCGAGAAGGGCTGTAGAATGAGATAAGAAAGGAAAGGTAGTGAGGAGTCGCGGAATGAAGGCGCTTATACGCCAGTGCCCTTCTCCGTCACTCTCTGTGCCCCTCTCTGCTGATGCCAACTCTAAACTTTGTTCATGCTACCTTGCTGCTCCATATGTCAGGCTCCTTCTCTAGCTCTATTCAAATCCAGGCTAAAACTCCCACCTCTTTGAAGCCACTTTTGGATCCTGATGCTCCTAACTCTTTGTCTACTATAAACTGACCTGTACATAGTTTGAATAGTGTTATTCTAGTTAATGTTCAAAACATGTTCAATGTAACTAAACGTGTACATAGTTAACACAAGTTCCATGTAAAATATACAGAAGTATATTGATTTTTGTTCGATGTGAACCGCCCCTGATCTCTGGAAGGGGCGGTATATAAGAAACTGTTAAATAAATAAATAAATAAAATAAATAAATAAATACTATTTATGCGTATCTTACCATACTCTAGCCCCAGTTTTGTGAAGTCTTTGTCTTGATTAGATTCTAAGCTCTGATGAGCAGGGGCAGTGTTTTACATCTATATGCACAGCGCTGCGTATGCCTTGTAGCTCTATACAAATGATTAATTGTAGTAATAGTAATAGGATCAATCAACTTATGTTTCGCACACAATGTTCCCTCTAATTTTCTGTAGGCTGTGTGCGCATAAAATATCAGCTGTGTGCAGCTTTTGAAGGAAGGTTAAATTTTTGTGCGCCACATAACGACACTCGGAGTTATATACTTTAAAATTTGACGACACATCAGAATACAGTATGTACACCACATTGATTTTAATCAAATTAAATGAAAATAGACGATTACTAAATGAAGTGGGAAATTTCTGGTAATTACAATTATAACTTTTAAATTTTAAGACGTCTGTGTTGTTTTCTATCAGAATCAGAGCTGTAATTTTTGTGCGCTCTGTTGTAAAGTATGTGCGCGCGCACACGCGCACAGCTTAGAGGGAACAGTGTTCGCACAACATATAACTATTTATAGTTATACCGGAGGGAGGAGTTGCCTAGTGGTTGGGGCAAGTTACATCAGGCCAGAAGACAGCAACCTTAGGCCAGAAGAAATGGGGTTTCTCATGGTCTTGGGCAAGCCACTTAACCCTCCATTGCCCATGTTCCCTGTAAAATAGTTATCTCCATGTTATAATGCCCTGTTCAATGTAAACCACCTTGATATCATGAAAGGCAGCAAATGCAAAAAATAAGAAATATTAAATAAATAAATATTTCCTTGACAGTACCACCAAAAGCCTTTTCTTGTTGTGACCCTGGTCTTTGGAATTCTCTCTCCCCTTATCTGAGAAGTAAAGTAAACCACAACAGTTCAAATCTGCTCTTAAAACACATTTTTAAACGATGGCATTTGGATCCCCCCTTCCCCCCCCCCCCCGGCAACCCTCTGAGGAAATTCTGGAACTACCCTATCTACTACTTTTCTTTGTTATTCTTTCCTTTGATTAACTCATTCATTTATTTAAACTTATCTTTAAACCAACTTTCTACAATCCAAAGCAGTTTACAATTAATAAACATGTAACAGGGTTTTAAAGGGCGCTCTGATTTACAGGGAACTAGAATGGTAAGCAACATTAAAAAACAGTCTAACCTTCAAACTATTTACAGTGTTGGTTCTAATGGTTAGATTTTCTTCAACTTATATACATACACAGGAATATTTGTTTGTTGGATACTTAAGATGCATTTTGAAGGTGGTTGGATCCCTGAGTCCGGGCTTATGTTGTATTCATTCGGAAAGAGGTATGTTTTTACCTTTTTTCTGAATTCAGATAAGTCCAAGTATTCCCTTAGTGATGGAGCTAAGGAGTTCCATAATGTGGGTGCAAACAGGGAGAAAGCTCAATTGCAGATGGATTGCTTGCCCTTGATTTTCTGAGTTGGGATCGTTAGAAGTTTAAGAGCGGTGTTTCTTTGTCAACCTTTGTCTGTGGAGTCGGAGATGAGAGGCTCAAGGCAAACTGTGGATTCCTTATGTAGAATTTTAAGTATTACGGTGAGGGCTTTGCATTTAAATCTGGCAGCAATGGGAAGCCAGTGGAGTTATATTTGTATTGGGGTGTTGTGGTCTCGACAGCGGGCTCCGGTGATTATTTGTGCAACTGTGTTCTGGGCCATTTGCAAGGTGTGGAGCGTATGTTTGGGGAGCTCTTGGTAAATGATGATAGAATAATCCGGAGCAGGTGTAATTATGGCTTGGCAGACGGAACAGATGTGCAGGAAGAAGTGAGTGAAGGTTTTTCAGAGTTCTTAGTTTTTGGTGGACAGAGGATATAATTTTCTTTATCTGTGGTTGGAAGGTTAGATATTGGTTGAGTGCTATGCCTAGATATTTTATTTTGGTTTTAACTTTGATTTCCACATCGTCAGATATATCATCAGTCATACAGGGATTTCTTTTCTTTTTTACTTACTTTCTAATGTTAGCAATTTTAAATCATCCCGTTTGGGTTTAAAAAGAATATAGTAGATATTGAATAAACTAAGGATAAACAACATTTTCAAAGACGCGGAAGCTATAAAACTAGAGGATATGAAACGGAGCTTCAAGGAGGTAAACAGTATCAGGAATTACTTTTCTCGGAATGGGAAATGAATGCCTGAAATATCCTTCTGGTGAAGGTGGTGGGAACAAAAACAGTGATTGAATTCCAAAGGCATGGGATACGCAAAGAGAGTGATTCCTGCTCAAAGCAAAACTTAGGGGTATGTTTACTAAAAGGCGTTAACAGCGCAGCTGCGATGCTATCGCATGATACGTGATGTTATCGCATGATAATGGCGCTTTACCATGCGAGAACGTCACGTATCGCGCGGTAATGTCTGTGGCGGCATTAAGGTGCGCAGAGGGTGGAGTAAGGCTACCCAGAGGGCGGAGTAAGACTCCCCAGGGGCGGAGATGAGGGGTCAATGGGCATAGAGTGGGCGGGGAGAGGCCCCATGCACACTAACGCCGTGAAATGAAGGTCTGAAAATTAGCGCCAGTGAAAACCTCGCGCTAGAGGCACATTTGCAGGAGAGAGAAACCATTTCAGTCAGCAATGTACAGCAAAGCCAGGGAAACCCAGAAGAGTGATAGTAGTGATACATGTGCAGGAACCAAAAAGGCAAATAAACATATTAAATGGCCAGAACCACATTTGAAATCCCCATAACCAAGCTGGCCAATAGTGCTACTAATGATAAACATAAAGCAGCACCACTGACAAAGCGTAAAAAGCAAGATTTCATGTTTGGAAGGGGCTATGCTCTGTCCCCCTACAAAGTGAATGATCCCACAGTGAAATAGCGGTGATCAGGGTTTTGTCGTTTATGTTGGGCAGGTTTGTTATGTTGTGGTCCAGCTGGGGCACAGTGCGGACTAGGCAGATGCCTAGGTGGCACATAGGAATGCCAAAACTGTAAAGCAGCAAGACAGCAACTGACGAGGGTCCAACATGGGCACGAGTGTGTGTTCCACAGTGTCACAGGGGATATTACCCAGCAGGTACCCCCAAGGGCACATAACATTGGCAGGTGGTGCCGGGAGAAAGTGTGCATGTCCATGTAGGCACCCCTACCCAAGAACCCCCACCATAGGCAGCTGCCTACCAACACGCTGGATGACCTGGGACTGCGCACCACCAGCACCACTGGCAAAAGGGCATGTCAACATGGTGGCGGAGGGTTAAGAACATAAGAACATAATATATGCCATACTGGGTCAGACCGAGGTCCATCAAGCCCAGTATCCTGTTTCCAACAGTGGCCAATCTAGGTCATACGTACCTAGCAGTTTCCCCAAAAGACACAGGTTCCGCAATGCTTTTACTGGGTCAAGCATTGATATCCTGGGTCCCTTCTTAACAATGGTTTATGGACCTTTCCTCCAGGAACTTGTCCAAACCTTTTTTAAACCCAGCTACACTAACAGCCTTTACTACATCCTCCGGTAACAAATTCCGGAATTTGATTACACGTTGAGTGAAAAAATATTTTCTTTTATTAGTCTTAAATAGTCTACCCTGTAGCTTCATTGCATGTCCCCTAGTCTTTCTATATTCTGATAATGTAAACAGTTGATCTACGTTTACCCGTTCCACTCCGTTCATTAATTTATAGACTTCTATCATATCTCCCCTCAGCCATTTTTTCTCCAGGCTAAAGAGCCCTAACCTTTTTAGCCTTTCTTCATAGGAGTATCCTTCCATCCCCTTTACCATTTTGGTGGCGCTTCTCTGAACCTTTTCTAATAACGCTATATCCTTTTTAAAATATGGCCACCAGAATTGCACACAATATTCAAGGTGCGGTCTCACCGTGGAACGATATAGAGGCATTATAATATCTGTTGTTTTATTTTCCATTCCTTTCCTTATGATACCTAGCATTCTATTTGCTCTCTTGGCCGCCGCTGCACACTGGGCTGAGGGTTTTAACATGTTTTCCACAATGACACCTAAATCTTTTTCCTGGGTGGTGGTTCCTAATGTGGAACCTTGCTGCTGGTGGAGGGGGCAGTGGCCTCTGCCCACAGCAGACCAAGGCCAAGCCCTGTTTAGGTGGGTGCAGTGCCGTGCAACAGACAAGTTCTGTCTGACGAACACTAATGTTAGCCCCAGGGAATAATCTGCCTCTGTGGCAACAGTTTGGTGTAGTACACACAGCCAGTGTGTTTAGGGTCAGAAGGTCACAGGTTTAAGCCCCAGCTGTGGCTCCTGCAAACCATGTCCCTACATTTTACCCAGTACTAAACCATGGTAATAAAGATGGAACTGTTATTGCAGATTAAATAAAAAAGCCATAAATGCCTATATTTTACCCTACAGGGCACAGACACCATAAACATGTACAATCCCTAGAGCAGAGTTTCCCAACTGCAGTCCTGGAGGACCAAACACCATTCAGGTGTTATGCTGTAGGGTGTCTGTTCCCCATCAGGACTAGGGTTGATGGTCCCCTCTACTGCTGCCATTGCAGAGATGTACAATGTGGATCTGTTGGTGGGAGATCCTGTCTCTCATCCTGAGCCACAGAGGGCAGAGTTGGGTGGCACTACATAATATGCTTTGGGGTCCAAACACCCCCCTTTACTTATAACATGTGACCATGGTACCCACACATGACATGCACTATTCTGGGTGTATCATAGTCCACAAGCGCTATACATGGCTGGAAAATACAGATGGACACAGGTGTATCCTAGGTGTGTCTGCAAGGACTACCTATCACACACTGGCACTGATGGTAACCTACAGCATAGCCTATCTCAGCAAAGCCAGGTGCTGTGGACCTGGTGCTGGGTGCCCCACCTCACCCTCAGGGTGAGCACAGGACCCGCACAATGTCACAGTCTGTAGTTACTCTATGTCAGTAACACACATGGTCAGTTCCCCCTACCAGGCCGAGGTGCTGTGGGAGTGCAAACGGTCAGTTCCCCCTACCAGGCCGAGGTGCTGTGGAGGTGCATACCCCATCTTGTGATCAGCTGTAGACTGCTGATCTGCATGTGCAGTGCATCATGGGTACGGGTGGGTTTACCCTATCCTGGTAACCACAGCAGACAGTTTGTGTGGTGACCTGCAGTCTTTCTGTAGCCAGCCAGGGGTGCATTAGCAGCTATAGAGGAGTTGCCCACTGGTTACTTCAATGACTGTGGAGGCAGATGTCATGGGCTTGATCCCACAGTGGTGTTATTAAATACAGCTGTCTGAGGCTTTTCCTTTTTATTTAAATCAGTGCTGCCAGCAAAATGCACCCTCACAGTGCTGTAACCTTAAGGTGCCTCATAAGGTGCCCTATACAGTGACCTATAAGGCACCCTATGTAGCGCCCTATAGGGCACATTATAAGGTGCTTTGGCAGTCAGTGCACTTTATAATGTGCCCTATGGAGTGCCTTATAGGGTTCCTTATACGGCACCTTAGGTTACAGCATTGTGAGGGTGTTCTTGCTGGCTGCACTAATTTAAATTAAAAAAGGAAATGCCTCAGATGGCACTGATTTAAATTAAAGGGTAATGCCTCAGGCAGCCTCCTTACATAACACCATTGTGGGATCAAACCCATGACCTCTGCTTCCACAGACATTTACCTACAGTAATGTGGCCTGGAAACTGCCTTAGCTGTGGGTCTCCCCTATCCCGGTAAGCACAGCAGAATGTATGTGCATTGACGTGCAGTTGTTGTGTAGTCAGTCCTAGCTATGACAACGACTATAGAGGCATAGCCCACTGGTTAGTACAATGACTATACAGCCAGCTCTCATAGGTTCAAATCCCCAGTACAACAACACCAGGAAGTGTGTCTGAAGTGCCACCTTTTTGCATGGCTGTAACACTTAGACACATCTCTGCAGTGTGCGGGTAACGCCAACATACCCACTCACCCTAGTCTTGTAGACTACGGTGGCACTGAGCATGGGCCGTAGAAGGCGCATCACAGGGCACCGCAAGCTAATGTGCCCACTGGCCAACGCTGGGGAGGCTCACCGCCGTAACGTAAACACCAATTAAATTAATAAATGGTGGCGTGGTGGCGAGATCAGGTGTATGGGGACTGGAGAAGCGGCCCATACCGTTAGCGCCGCGTTTCACTGTTCCAATAAGAATACTATGATGTGATCTGGGCATCAAAATCCCACATGTGCTGTGCACCATAATTGCGCCAGGTAGCGTGTAGTACCGCAAGATAGCGCGTGTATGTGCACGACACGGCACATGCGCCATGTGCGTCATCAAGCTGTCGCGCACATACATGCGCTATCTCGAGAGTGAAAAAATCGACAGCCGTTCATGGAAGCCCACATTTACCCTGAGCGAGCTGTCTGTTCCCAGGCGCAGCAAAGAGGCAGGACTTTGCACGGGTGAGGAGGGCATGGGTGCGCCTCACCAGGCGGTACAACTGATCTGCCGACTTCCCACGTGAAGTAAGTGTATGGGGACAGGTCACACAATGACGGTTGTGCAACACAAATACAGCAAGCATCACATATCATACATGCAGAACATGGTGGAAATACCAGTCTGTGGGCCAAGCTGTTGCCACTGTAGATGCATATGGTGTGGATTGCAATCCTGCCTTATCCCCAGAACACTCCCAGACCTGATCACACGGGTCTATTACACATCCTGGTGTTATGTTACCTGCGTGTGATATGGTCCCAAATGTCTGCTCCATCCCCAGGAGGCGTCACACATGGTTACAGAGGTCTAGCATAGATCCTGGTGTTAGGTTAACTGCATCTGTGTCAGTCTCAGAGCTCTGCCCTAACCCCAGGTGGCCCTTGACCTGATTACAGTGGTCCATTAGAGATCCTGGTGTCAGGGTACCTGCACCTGTTTCATTCTCACAGCTCTGCCTAACTCCAAGAGGCCCTGGACCTGTTTACAGAGGTCAATTAGAGATCCTGGTGTCAGGGTAACTGCATCAGTTGGGGTTTCACAGCTCTGCCCTAACTCCGGGAGGCCCTGGACCTGATTACAGAGGTCAATTAGAGATCCTGGTGTCAGGGTACCTGCATCTGTTTCATTCTCACAGCTCTGCCCTAACTTCAGGAGGCCCTGGACCTGATTACAGAGGTCTATTATAAATCCTGGTGTCAGTGGTCCAGTATAGATCCTGGTGTCAAGGTAACTGCATCAGTTGGGGTTTCACAGCTCTGCCCTAACTCCAGGAGGCCCTGGACCTGATTACAGAGGTCTATTATAAATCCTGGTGTCATACATGATTTGTGGCTGATTGGAATAGGGGCTGCTGTATAGATACAGGTAGTTAGTTTGAGGCTTTGGGTGCAGCAAGGTGAAAGGCGTGTAGTATGGGGTCAACAGTAGGAGAGCGGCCCATAGATGGGACCAGTTGCCTAGACGTGTGTATTTTACATTTTGTAATATGAGCTGATTGATTGGTTGGTATGCTCTGCCGAGCAGGGACTGTGTGTTAGTTGTTTCTGTATAGCACTACTTGTGATACTTAGCACTATATAATGCTCAGTAGTAGTTGGATTACTGGTATTTGAGATCAGTAGGGGAAGTTACTGCAACACCACAGTGTGCCTGCATGTATAGGTCAGCACGTAGCCTTGACATGGATGCGTATATGGATAGGGAACCTGTGAGGTGTCCTGACAGGGGGAGTATTATTACTATTATGTGTGTGGCTGTAGAATAGCCATGCAGTGCAGTGTTGCATATTTTCAGGCAGACAGAGATGATTCAAAGCCAGATCAGCAAGGTGTAGGTTACAGTAGGCAAGCCGGGAGCTGATTAGGGGGGGGGGGGATTCGGGTTTTAGTTGTGTTTTCAGGGAACACTGGGGAAATATAGCTGATGACATCTAGACATAAACCACAAGCCTCAACTACAAGCTGGGTATGTGTGTAGAGGAGGAGAGTGCAGTCCAAGACAACATCTACATTGCAGACCCGAGAAAGGAAGTTATGGCCACACACTCAAAGACGCTCTGATGGGAGGGACAGTATTATTGTTGGACTGATACTTTGGGCATGACAGGCCTGTCCAAAACACCGTTGCTGCCGTGCTCTGGCTGGGTGTCGTGTTCATAACAGGAGACACACAAGAGCACCCTCAACCCTCTACAACTCGCGATGAACGCGGCCGCTCGCATCTCTATGGTCTATCCAGAAGAACCCACATCACACCCATCCTAAGGGACCTTCACTGGCTGCCACTAAACTGCAGACTCACATACAAGGCACTACTCATCACTTTCAAAGCCCTTAACAGAATATCCCCCTCATCCCTCACAGCCCTCCTCACCCCTACCCCCAACAACAGGTCTAGAAGGACAGTAGCCGCCAATACTCTGATTATCCCTATCGAGTCCACTAAGTAGGAGGAGTAGCCTAGTGGTTGGGGCAAGGTACTTCAGGCCGGAAGGTCGGGGGTTCAAATCCCACTAGAGGACAGCAACCTTGGGCCGGAAGGACTGGGGTTTCCAGTCCCACAGATGCTCCTTGTGGTCTTGGGCAAGCCACTTAACCCTCCATTGCCCATGTTCCCTGTAAGTATTAGTGTATGTGTCTCATATCCCCACGTGTTAAATGTATCCCCCAATTGTGTTGTGACCGCTTTGATTAAAGGATAAGGCGGTATACAAAAACTGTCTAAATAAATAAAAAGTAAGTGCACACAAGCAACCAGGAATAGGGCATTTGCCTTCTATGCCCCAAAGTGTTGGAATAACCTCCCTCCAAGCATCAGATCAATAAGAGACCTCACACAATTCAGGAAAGCCCTCAAGCACCACCTATTCCTTCTGTACTTTTCACAACCAAATGCATCCCAGCCACATCCCACATCCCAACTCACTCACGCAGTGCACAACACCTCACAAACCGAATAAGGCCAGCCGAACAACAGAGCCTTCCATTAGGTACTCCGACATGTGTTGATACTGATAAATGTAATAATCAAGAATGATAATGATGAATGTAGAACTGTAGAACCTGCACTAATTAATTAGTCTGACCTAACATTGAACTTGTAAATAGTTTCTCTGTTACAATTGTGCTAGCTGAGCGTGTAAATACTTCTCCCAGTTACTGATCCAAGTTCCTGTTCCTGTTCAATGTAGCACTAGGCATTTCTCATTGTCTCTTGCAAGAATTGTTAACTGTAAACCGCACTGATGTTGAAGAGCACGGTATAAAAGAGCTCTTAAATAAATAAATAAAATAAATGACCTTTCCAGTACTGTGGCATATTGGGATGTCACACTTGACTATGCATGCCCAGGGTTTGAAAGACAGTCTTACCATGACTTGTTGGATTGCAGACACCCTTTACACTGTGGACACTGTGTACTGGTCCCCACATGTGCAGCAGGGACTGACTTTGTCGCTGTATGTTGTACATCCTTCTGACATTGTGTTGTTGTGTTTTGCCCATGTTTGTGACATGGAACACAGGATATGCTCATCTGTTTGGTTCAACACGAGCATACAGCCAAGCGTGTGTCACAGGGGAAGCAATGGAGAGGTCCTCTTGTCCATGTCCCCCTACCCGCCACTTGAACATGACACAGTATTTGCCACCACACCACTTTACTACACACCAACATCTTGGATTGATGTTTGCACTCACCAAGGGTGTTACAGTGCATGTGTGGCATCACTGTATCATGTTTCAACATACACAGTGCATGTGCAAGTGACTGACTATGTTGATGCAACACAGCATGTGGCAATATGGCTTCTGTGTGGGTTACTGTAACATGTTTGACCTTTCTTTCCATCTCTATATACAGGTTATTGTGCTTGTTTACTGTACAGACGTGACGCTCTGCATTGATTTACAAACCTAGCATTGCATATCTGCACAGTCCTATTTATCCCCTCAGGTTCCGGCACTCACATTGTCCCGTTATATTTGGAGTGTGGCAGTATGGGGGTCCATTTTCTTCCTTCATTTGTGCATTCCATGTACCGTGATATATATGTACAGACACTGTATCCACACCGACCAGTGGAGGGGGACCTTCTGCATAGTGTTATCTCTGCATGTTTCTGTGGTTTGTTTCATTTGAATTCTCTGTGTTCATGTGCCTCTGCTACCTGTTAGCATATCCTCATTTTGCATTTGACGATTGTTTAGGGTTACACTGTTGCTGCTTTGATTCCTATATCAGACATTATGTGACAGCTGTAACATATATTTTGATATTTGTGTTTACACTTTCTTACTTTTAACAACATATGCTGTTTCATTTGTGTGCCGCCTGTGTTGGCAGACAGATATGTTTTTATGAACAGATCATGATTGATGTGTGTTGGGCCCTCATCATGCACCGCCTACTGTCTACATGCACACATATGTAACTGACGCATTTGGGGCATGCAGCAGCATGTGTGTGTGGGGGGTGGGGGGATAATACATACTGCACACCATGCACCTAATGCACATTATCTCTCCTGCCCATCATCTGTAGACGGGCCAGTGACTTTTCTGTAACATGTGGGTTGCTGCCCTGCAAAATGTGTTTTCAGATTTTCACCTGGGATCCACTCACCTTGATATTATGATAGGTGGTATCTACACTATCTGTGATGATTAACCAAAATAAAAATATGCGTTGGACATACATTTGTCTCTGCTGCTGCTGCTTGATCACACTGACACACGTATTTAGTGATTTCCTGGTCATGTACATGGCCCACCTGTGCTCACATCCTTGTACGGTGCCAGCTGTCTATCTGCCAGCCATTTGCCACATCACTGGGTGTTACAGGTTCCCATACACACATTCCCTTTGAGGTAATATTTTTGCATTGTGCTTACTGTGGTTGTTTGGGATAGTGGTTATGGGCATGTGCTGTAACACTATAGGTTGCAGGTTTGATCCACACCTGGGGTTTACTTACTTTTTTCTGTTGTGCTAACTTGACCATGAGCTACCTGCAGGTTCATCACCTATGCACACACCTTTCCATCTCTTCACTGCACACCAAAGTGTGCCCTCTGTGCTGCCTATCCATCACATATCAGCTGTTACATGTGTCCCTTTCCTTGTAGTGTTTACATGGCAGTCCGCTTCGGGGATTGACATTGCTGTGGTTCAGCTGGTCTGTGGCACACCTGTTTGCAGGTTCAATTCTCACATGCTCCTGTTCTGCTCCATATTTTGCCCTGCTCCACAGAGCATCCCCTGCCACCCTTTGGGTTTAAGTTCTTTCCTCTTTTGCATGCTGTATCCACTGCATAACATTTCATTGTGTGTGTGCATGTAGTTATATGTGGCTCTGGTCCCAATTACAGACTGTGATCTGAGCTGTACACACCAGATCTGCATGTGCATTCCATCATGGTTACTGTTGGAGGTTTGCCTATCCTGGCAGACAGCAGGCTTCTTGTGTGATGCCCTGCAGTATTCTTGTATGCAGCCTTTGTTAATGACCTCATGTTGGTGGTGTGGCCTACCGGTTTGTGCATTGACATTTGTGCTAATGGTCATAGGTTTGATTCCTCTCTGTTCTCTTTCATTTGTATGCCTGTCTTGCACAGCTACTTTTCATTCCTGTAATAGTCATATCTGTGCAGCACATTGTACCCTTATCACAGTTGCCAACCATCCTTCTGTCCGTCTATGTGTGTCTGGCAGCTGTGTGCCATCCTGCCCTGATGTGCAAGCTGCTACCCCATGTCCTGCACTGATATACGTTTCTGCATTGCAGCTCTTCCTGGTTGCCTCTCCTCTGTGTGCTCTGCATGGCACTGCTACTCCTCTGTCCTCCTGTCATTGCACCTATCCTGCCACCTGTACCTCCTCTGCTGGACACATTTTCCCATCCTCTGCCACACACTGTCATTGTTGTATGGTATATTACCATCACCCTGTGCATCGCTACAGCTGCCCCCGATATGTTTGTCCATTTTTCCAACTGCCACATGGGCTGGACGCAGATTTGTCTGGTCCATCAACTCAGAACTACTTCCTTCCATCACTTGTGCATTGTCTTTCCTTGGTGCTCTGTGCAATGTTAGGGTTACATCTGTGTTTGGCCCATACCTTTCTTGCTTTTCAACTTGGGGGACCTTTCTGCCCTTGGCCAACATTTCTTGAGTCACTTATACATCCTTGGGGCATCTTTAGCCACACCTTAGATTCAGCCAGCTTATGGGGCACCTACTATGGTGCCTCGGGAGTTGATAACCTATCGACATGCTCTCTGGGGCACATTATAACCCGCCTTGGCTGACGTGGTGGTTTAGGATGTACCATCTGGTGCACCCTAAAAGGTGCATTAGGTTATGGCACTGGGGTGCAGGTATTTTTAGCTGGCAGCACAGATTGTTGGACTGTTTCAAGCAGGAAAAGGAATTGCCTTGGCCACCCTTATTCATTATGCCCACTGGGGGGATCAAACTCATGACCCCTGTTTCAGGGGGGGTCATTGTATTAACCAGTGTGCTACACCTCTGTTGCTGTGATTGCAGGTCAGCACGCAAAGTTAAGGTTAATGCGCAGTAACGTGCACGGCTCCCTCTATCGCGTGATAATGGACAAGGCGCACTTTATTGCGCGATAACCCGCGCTTGCTACCTTAAGACCAGAACGCCCACTCCTTATATGGCATTCTTCACAGTAACGCTGCAACTAGCGCCGGTAACATTAAGACGGTTTAGTAAGCATACCCTTTTGTGATTCAGTTCTATATATATCATGCTCTAGTATACATCCATGAGTTAATACCCATGACTTAGCACAGATTCTATTTTATGCAAAGAGACTAATTTACTAATAATGTGCAATTACAACCCAAAGTAAAAGTACATTCCTGGGCAGATTGGATGGGCTGTGCTGGTATATATCTATGATCATTTAGGGGCATGTCTACTGAATTGCATGCTGTTAATGCAATTTGATCCAAAAAATTGGCATGGAGTCCATGTTAACGTTTGGGGGGGGGGGTGTCCACGTGTCCATTGGCCATTAGTACACTGAAACCATGTCTTACCAGACTAAATATCATGTGGGTGCTCTTACCGCCACCTCGTCAGACAGCAGTAAGTTCACCAGTGGTTGGCGAGTTGCAGTGATGCCCATGCTAACCTTGATGTGCCATCAACATCCACGTTCTACCCCTAACCCGCCCAATCCCTGCCCCATGGTGCCCTGCATTAACAGTGTAGTATACTTAGTGTGTGGCAAATCCCGCGCTAACAGTGCAGTTTAGTAAAAATGCTCCTCATTCTAAAAGTGACTCATCAGTTAACATAATCTATTGGGAGCATATTCTAAAGGATTAATATGGCTTGCAGACGTGCAACGCATGTTAATCCTACTAACTAGGAGATTCAGCAGCATATACTCAATTTGTACGGCTGAATAGTTCCTCCTTGGCCATCTGAATGCCCCAATGACAATTGGCTAGCATTGGGGTGTTCCCGGTATGGTGCCATGTTAGCTGGTCAGCAGCAATATTGATTCACTAACCAGCTAACTAAAATGGCTAAAGTTCCACCAAAAAAAGAGCTGTCATAAACTTTAGCTGTTTTAACAATCCGGCAATCCAGAAAACACTCTCTGACGAGACCAGGTATTCAGTGCCACTGGATGTATGTGGCCCCAGCACTGAATATCGAGGCTTAAGTTAAAGCAGTAACAGTCAATTGCTTTCACAGTGTTGGCTGCCGCCATTCAGTGTGCTCCTCATTGAGTTTCTATTGATAACTTAAGCCCTCAAATTTCTTTTCTAGATTAGAATTATACAATGGGACCCAGTACTCCACATTATATTTATTTTAGACGGACTCCAATTATATTTTATATGCTGGTCAAAGCGTATATGTTTTTTTCTTCAGCAGCCTATGTATCAATTACGTCCCAGGAAGTGACGCTTCATGCCGCTGGATGTTCAGTTCATAAATGCAGACGTTACTAGCAATACTGTTCCTCTTAGTATTTAATCTAACATATAATAATAATCTCTAAAACCCCAAATTTGATGTCAGTCTTCCTATATTGTACTATATGTATGTTCCAGTGTTCCCACTGTTCTTTAATCTTTTATTAACCTAAGAAATAAAATCAAAGTTAAAACTTAAGTTCTCTCTAATACTCTTATGTTTTCCTTCTTTTTTAAATTCTTTCACTGTTATTGTCTGATGAAATAACCATAGATTATAGCGTCTCACAGTCAAATAAAGAAATATTTGATGTGCAATTGTGTTATTTATTAATGCAATGTTTGTTAGCTGGATGGTGTTAACTCAGGGAAGAGGTGCAATAGATACTGGAGTCAATGGTGAAACAATTTGTGCTCTTTTTCAAAACCCCCAGGGTTGTATTTACCAGCAGAGACTGCTGTGATAATTTAAAAACCCCAAAGAAGCCCAGGTACATACATTGTCTTTGATATTGCCTAAGAGAATGGACATACATAGAGTTACACCTGCTTCTTGGGTAGGAAATTTTATGAGGGAAAAGTATGTGCATAGTTTTGATCATTCTAGGTTATGCTCATACTTCCCTTTCCCAGCCTAACCCCATGTCAGGAATCCCCCCCCAACCCAATGGGCAAAAGTAGGTTTTATGAATCCAGTGCCTGATATTCAAGGGCGTTTACATGTCCAGCAGCGATACTGAGTCGCTGCCTGGATAGTGACCCATGGGTAAAGATAGGCATGGGAAAAGCTGGCCTATCTTTACCCACGGGAGCTACTGGGCAGTGGCTCAGTATCACTGCTGCCCAGTTAGCTTTTGGGTTGTGCGGCTAACCCAGATATTCGATGTCAGTGGCTGAGTAGGGCCCCGGCATTGAATATCCAGGTTTTGTATTCAGCGGGGACGGCTAGGTGGTGCAATTGAGCTAGCCGCCTCCATTGAATATTGGGCCGCCAGTGTCTAAAATTAACCAGTTATATGGCAAACAATGGGAGTGATTTATATGAGAGCATTGGTTGAAGTTTATTAATTTTAAATAGCTACACATGGACATTTTATTGATTTATTTTATTTTATTTATTTTTATTTTTTTATTTATGCAATTTACAATAAATCAAAAGCAAAGCTGTGTATAGAAATTAGGATATGATTAAATAACACAACAAAATACGAAACAGAAAAAAGCAAAAGTAGATATTTATGATCCCACTCCAGCCCCCTATAACGGAGATCCAAAAAAAGGAGAAAGAATAAATTCTACTTAAATCAAAAAAGTGAAGAATCAAAAGTGTGAACAACTGGCAAACTAAAACTGTCATGGAGGATCAGTTGGAGTAACTGGCAAGGTCTCCAAACGCCGAGCATTAAAGAAGACCAGCAGCTGGGAGGGCTCAAATAGCCTGATATTTAACCAAGCACTTGCAAGGAAACATTTTTCTTCTAAAAAAACATCTTCATTAACCATTCCTTATCTGACAACAAAGCTAGCATAACTAATAGTGTAGCAGGAGTAACAGGTTCTTCCCAAGAATCCTAAAAAACAGTGGATATATCCAACTCATCCACTGGACACAATTCAGGAGCTGCCTCAGAGGAGACTGTTTTCTTTGCTGATGGAAGATAATATACTTTTACCGTTGGTGGATGAGACTTTGCAGGAATACCCAAGACCTCAATTAAATACTTCCAAAACATATCCCGTGGTGAGGTCAGCAATGCCTTAGGAAAATTCACAAGTCTCAGATTTACTGATTGAACCAAATTTTCCAAAATCTCCAGCTTAATTTTAATCACAGAGGATTCTTTCATAGTGGTATTTGAAACGCCTTCCATAACCTTAACCTGCATCTGAATCTCAGTCAAAGAAGACTGTAAAGACTGTACCTTAGAAGCTGTTTCTGCCAGATCTAAAGTATTGGCTTGAACTCTCTGATACGAAGGGGAAACCTGAGGAGCAAGAGATGCCCCAAGCTCAATAATTGCAGTCCAAATTGACTCTAAAGTGAAGATCTCCAGCTGTTGCAGGGAAAAAGCAAATGAAGTCTCCTCCACAGCCCTCGCTGTTCCCTCCATCTCGCCAAACTCTCATTTCTGGATTTGTACGTCATCCAGACTTGCTGCCAAAACTCCTCCTGACTGTCTGACGGAGCCGGCAAGATCAAGCTGATCCAGAAGGGCAAAAAATCCCTTGAAAACCCCTTCATCAGCCCCTCGCCGACTTGGAGGGGGCTCCTCCCTGGGTTGCTCCCTGGCCGCTGCACTTCGGGGAAGTCTTGCCAGCATATGTCCTTCGTCGGAGGCCACAACTCAAGGGATAACTGGCCACAACTCAAGAGTAACTGGCCAAAGAGCACACCAAGTTAACAGACTCTAGCACCACTTCAGCCGAGCTTTTCTCCTCTGTTGCCAGTTGCTGAGTCAGCCGCAACAGAAAGTGATCCAAGGGACTGGCAGAACCAGGTAATGGCATGGAAGTATGAGGGGTCAATGAGGGAACACTGGCCCCCTTTACCTTCTGCTTCCTCCCCATTAGTAAAGTGCGCCACTCACACACCCCACACATCCGCCATCTTGGATCTTTTACTTGATTTAATTAATTGCCTTCCCTTCCAATGATGGCTCAAATGCTGCTGGAATGCTCTTTATAAGAGCTCTTATAGACCCTCTTGTTTGGCACGTGTACTTGCCTTGTTTATACTGTAAGTAAGCTTCATTGAGCCCGGGCTGTCTCTTATGTGAGCACGGACAGCGCTCTGCCCCTCCTCCCTAGTACACAACCTCTCATTCCCAGCAACCTCCAAGAGTCAAAGTGAAATCCCAGCCACTCCTCACTCTCTCACCCACATTTTATTATCCTCACCCTTTCCTAAAAAGAAATCACAAGGCCTTCAAGTACAGGAGCGATATTCAATTGTTCTTGTCCAACCACGACCAAAATTCAAAATGAGCCCGGAGCGCTACAGGTCACCTTTGTTCCTCACGTTCTTGAAGTTTGGAACTGGTGGAGTAGGAGGCATTATCTATAGGGTAATATGTTGGGGCTTTTATAACAGGTACTGTACATATCAGTTTTCTATGAGAAATTATGTGCATACTTTCTCTTTGAAAATTACCCCTTGGAAAATACAAGTATACTCTACACCCCTCCTCGGGAACTCCGCTCCTCTGGCAGACCCATTTTATTTCTGCCCTTCTACTACTACTACTGGTGCTCATCATTTGTAAAGTGCTACAAGACATCCACAGCACTGTACAGAGACATGTAAGAAACAGTCTCTGCTCATAAGAACTTACAGTCTAATCAAGACAGACCATGCAGGTGGGGGACTAGGATATATCTAGGGGAAGGGGAAGGAACAAACTACCTGAGTCAGAGCATCAGGCTCCTTCTCTACCCTATTCAAATCCAGGCTAAACCCCCACCTCTTTGAAGCCACTTTTGGATGCCGATGCTCCTCACTCTCTTGTTCACTACTTATGTACATCTTACCATACTCTAGTCCCCAGTTTTGCGCTGTCCTTTCATCTTGATTAGACTGTAAGCTCTGATGAGCCGAGACTGTCTCTTACATCTGTATAATACAGCGCTGCGTAAGCCTTGTAGCACTATGCAAATGATTATTAATAGTAGCAGTACATGCACCCACTCTGGACTGCACATATTTGCAGATTTGTTTTAAAGCCACACTGGCTTATTTTATATAGTACGTGAATAAGTCCACATCCTGCCCCATCCCCACCCCATCCCCACTCTGTTCGGGTCAGATAAACCTATGTATATCAGGGAGCATATGCATAACCTTGCTTATATGTACTGAGAATATGCTGATGATGCAATGGTGTTTCTTCCAAAAAGGAGGCACCTGTCATGTTACCTTTACTTATTTGGCTTTTTGCATATCCGAAACTGCTGAGTGGCTGCAAGTTGATTGCAGAAAAAATGAACTTAAGGAGATAAACACTTGCTTCTAGCTTAGTTGTTCCAAAATACAGTTCAACGATCAGGTTCCAACTTTCTGTTTAGTCAGAGGTATAATGGCATATTCTGGCTCAATGTTTAATCCCCATATCCAAAGTTTGGTTTGTTCTTCATTTTGTAAAATGTGTCATTTAGGACGATCAAAGACTTTAGTGGATCAAGGGAATTTTAGAATGGTAATGCGACAACTTCTGGTTTATTATAATTCTATTCACAAAGGACTTTCAAGTTTGTCTATTAGATCTGTTCAAAGAATAAAAAATGTTAATTACTGGAGGTGCCAGGTTAATTACTGGAGGTGAGAAATCTGATCTTCTCACTCCTTTTCTTTACGCCTTACACTGGCGTCCTTTGGAGTGGTAAAGATCATAATGTGATTGTTTAAAATGGTGAGAATGTTTCTGCTGTTACTTGAATCAGCCCTCTTTGTGTTTTATTATCCTAGTCAGGTTTGCCATCTCAGGAGCAGCGACGATTAGTTCTCCCTCTGTGAAATATGTCTTCAAAGGTTAGAACAGGCAATAGAGTATTATCCATAACTGGTCTTAGACTTTGGAATGAACTAACAGATACTGCAACTAGAAACTAATATGTTTACTTTCAGAAAGCAAGTGAAAGGTTTTTATTTTAGGAAAGCATTAGAGATTTATCAATAGTTGGTGTTTAGCATCCTCTGAAGTAAGATATTATGAGGCACTTAGGAATCATTGAAGTCTATTTCTCTGTTTTTAATATGTTTATGATTTTTGTAAATTTTTACATGTATTTGTTTTATCCAAATATTTTAATATTTACTTATTTACTCAGGAGTCTTATATCCCTCTATCAGCACTGGCATTGCAGTGATTTATAGAATAACCAGCAGTATACAGAAACAAACATGGATCAACAAGTTAATGCGCATTAAAAGTCGAATATAAGGGAGGGAGGTGGAGTTGCACGACAATCATTACCAGGATTACTAAGAAACTGTTAAGAACAGGAGGAAGGTGTACAGGGAATGAAGGACCAACAGTCTAAGTGTCAAATGCCTGTATGAAAAGGTGGGTCTTCAGGCCTGACTTAAATTTTACATACAAGTTCGGTGGGCAGAGAGTTCCACAAATGAGGTGCTTGGGCTATAAAAGCAAGTGATCTGTACATGGCTAGGTGAAGTACTTTTATCGTAGGGGTAATTACAAGGTTCTCGGTTGAGGAGTGAAGGGTGCAGAAGGGAGGTAAGTAGGGAGACCTGAGTGGAATGTGTGATGCATTAGCAAGAGGATCTTAAACAGAATGTGGAAGGAGACTGGAAGCCAGTGTTATTCCCGTAGAAGAGGTGTTTGATATGTTGTATGATAGGTACACTGCTTAGGACTGTAGACGGTAGGTGCTTATACATCTGCTAAATACTGTAAATAAATGAATGTATGGCATTTGCACATAAAAGCACAGATTTACCCATGCAAATGTCTTTTAAAATTATCTCCATAGTAAAACAGAAGATGATGGCAGATAAAGACCGAAATGCCCCCCACTCTATCCAGTTTAGGACTGTAACTGCTACTCAATGAAGGTTCTCAAACTTCAGTCCTCAAGGGCCGCAAACCAATTGGGTGTTAAGGATTTTCATTTCATTCTTCATTTTGTAACGGGCCCTCCACACTAGGAAAACTGCTTGACGTTCCCCTTTTTCTTATGGCTTCTAACAGAATTTATACAGCTCCCAGTGAAAAGTACTCTTATGACATCTTTTCTCAGTACAATGGTTCCTTCAGAGGTTAAAGAGAGAAATACAGTAAGATGTAAAGTGAAATAACAGTTTCAGTGATATTAATATATATCTTTAATTGTAATTTCTTTGCTGATCAAATCATCAGACAAAAACTTAAGAACTACTGATTTGTCATACTTAAAATTGTACTGCACATAGGGCCCAATATTCATCTGAGCAGACTATGCACTGCCACAGCACATAGCCCTGCCTGCTGACGCCAAACCCCGGATATTCAATGACGCGGTGACGGTATTGAATATCTGGGTTTGGTGCACAGAGGACACTGCCGCAGAGCCTAACTGGGTAGCAGCGACATTGCACCGCTACACGGCTAGCAATGCGCAGTTAAAACTAGGCGAGCCAAAAGCTGGCCTCGTTTTAGCCGCAGATCGCTAACCAGGTAGTGGTGCAATATTGCCGTTACCCGGTTAACGGCAGTCTCCGCCTCTGCTCCGCCCCAGAATGCTCCCAACATGCTCCATGCTAACCAGATAGCATTGATGTGCATAGGGGATATTTAATGACATTAACCGTGGAAAACCACGCAGAGGGAGGAGTGGCCTAGTGGTTGGGGCAAGGTACTTCAGGCCAGAAGGTCAGGGGTTCAAATCCCACTAGAGGACAGCAATCTTGGGCCGGAAGGACTAGAGTTTCTAGTCCCACAGATGCTCCTTGTGGTCTTGGGCAAGCCACTTAACCCTCCATTGCCCATGTTCCCTGTAAGTATTAGTGTATGTGTCTCATATCCCCTCCTGTTAAATGTATCCCCCAACTGCTTTGACCCGGTAAAAAGCAGGATATAAATGCAGCTAAATAAAACATGTAAATGCCATTGAATGTCCCCATTTAAGGCATTTACATGGTTTACTGGGCTGTGAACCGTGTATATGCCTTTCGAAAACTGGGCCCATAAAGTTTACTTTACATATTGATTTTGTTTATTCTTTTCTCTTCCTCTCTAGTTCTATTGTAAACCTGATGGTTTCTCAAATGAAGAATATCAGATAAGGGACACTTTGTTTTCACAAAATCTCTTATTTTACTGCATTGCTATGGCATTCATAAAGAAGTACTGATACTTTGTTCTTTCTCGTTTAACAGAGGAGTTCAAAATAATTCTCCACACTTCCCAGGCAGGGTTGGGCCCAGAATTGGTTCAAGGTGTTGGCAACCTAGACAGGATTTAAGCTTTACACTCTCCCATCAAAATGTATCGCTTAGCCTTGATTGTCCTTCTCTTTGCTGGCCCCGCCCTAGGCGACTGCCTGATTTTCCTGATGGTTGGGCCGGTCCTGTTCCCAGGGACCAGGTATTTGATGTGAAATCTGTATTTACTTCCCCAGTAAGTATTCTCCCACCTTCTTCCCAAATTATCCAGTTTAAAAATTACATATCCCAAACTATAGTTCTTTTAAGTTAAAATCTCAAAAATCTCTTTCTTTCAAAAACATTTTTTTAAGTGTCTTATCTACTGGCAAGGGTTTAACTTATGTGACTGCACAGTTGCCTCTGTTCCAAAGCTCTGCCTTTCTCCTTGTCCGGGAAGGACAGGGTAAGAAGAAAAGGAGGAGTGGCACTATATGTAAAACATTATATTGAAGCAACAGAATTGCAGGGTTTACAAAGTAAGGAGGATGCCCTGAAGGTTAAACTGGAAAGAGGGAATGGCACATCTATTTACATTTGTGCTATCTGCAGACTTCCTTCCCAGGCAAAAGAAGTGGGCAGAGATTTAATTTAAGACATTCACAGTACTGCTATGAAGGTCTCAAGGAGTACTGAGCTATGTGAGAACAGCTGGGGGATTTAGGAGAGCTGAAAGGGGATATTTTAAAGGCAACAAACCCTTTTGTTAGGAAATTAAATAAATGTAAAAGCAGGCCGTATTGGTTCTCAAAAGTAGTAGCTGAAAAAATAAGGGAAAAGTTGGTGGCTGTCATAAAATAAAAGATCACAGAAAGAAGACAAGCAACAATATTTGGAAAAGCTGGGAAAGTAGTCAGGAAATGAAAGATGCAAATGGAAGAAAAATAGCCAATGCAGTAAAATGGGGGGATAAGGTATTTTTTAAATATCCTAGTGACAGGAGGAAGGGCAAATGCAGTATTGTCGGACCCAAGGGTGAAGAGGAGGAATATGTGCAAGTTGATAAGGATAAAGCAAAATTGCTTAATAAATATTTCTGCTCTGAGTTCACAGATGAAGGACCAAGAGTAGACCTCAGAAAACAGCCAAAATTAGGAACAGGAGATGGATCTTGAACGAATTCCAGAAGACTGTGTTCATGAGGAGTTAGCTAAACTAAAAGTAGACCAAGTGATAGGACCAGATGGGACACCAATAGAAGGTCGGGTGAAATGTAAAATATTATAGAGAACTTTTACTAAGGACCATTAAGGACACAAAGGTACCATTAGCGGGTGTTATCAGCACTGCTAGCAGTTAACGCATCATAAAGCGCCAATAATGCAGGCTTACCAGCCAGTAGCCTGTTACCAGGCTTTAAGGTACATAGGAGTGGAGAAGGGGCATTAACTGGGGGTGGAGACAACATGACTTCCCTTAATGGCAGGTGCTATAAAAATGGCATTAAGGGCTCATTTTGGAGGGAGAGAGTCATTTTCAGCCGCGAAACACCACACAAGGAGCCCATTCACATGTATGCAGTGTGCACCTTCCAGACTGGAGCTCTGAAATCAGTGATAGTAGTGGTCCATTGTCAGGTACAGCATGGTGTCCTATTAATAAAGGGTACTATATTCTGGTTGCCAAAGTGCAAATTGGGTGCCATGTGATTCAACGAGGCTGGTTAGTCTGCTAGGCGGACTAGGTGGCTGCTTAGGGTGTACATCCACAATGTTCAATGCAACTCTGCTGTGACAGCCGTGGCACACATACATGTCACTGCTGACACAAAGGAGTCATGCCACCATTACTGCTACCACACAGCCATGTTAGCAGCATATAGGGGTGAGAGGGGCCGTGGCTTCTGTCTGGTGCAGAAGATACCATTGTCCCTGCCCTGCAAGACAGGTGCAATACTGCTGTTTGTACTGTCAGGGCCAGGCCAAGAGCACCTGCCTTTCTAAGCAGAGTCCCCCTGTGCAACCCCCCCCCCCCGCCACTGCCCGACAGCATGAAAGGGAGGATTCCCCATATCGCCCCCTCCCAGCATCCATTGTCTCACTTAGGGGAAGAGGGTGGCATGGCAATTGTTCCCTGTTGTGTGGTGGCGTGGCTTAATGCAGCATCATGTGTGCTCATGGCATGCCGCTCCTGGAGGGAGAGATCTAAACTACTCACCGTGGTCTGCCAACTATGAGATTATTCCAGGGCTGGCCCACAAGCACACATCAGGAAACGGTTACCGTGGTCATTTTGCTAGATCACACATGGTCTGTGTATGTTCATGTATCCTGGCCCACCCCTCTGGCAGCACAGATCCCATATGTAAGACATGAACGTCAGTTGAACCAGCATCATATCAATGCAGTGCTACACACAGACCTTAAAAGATGCTCCTCTCCCACATCTGCCTAACATACCCTGTCAGACAGGCATGGCACAGAGCCTGCAGAGAGCTACAGAGACAGAGACATACCCCAGCTTATGCCCTCATGCAGCCTGGCAATAACCACATATATATACATGGAATGATGCGCCCCCACTCCTTCATAGCTGCTCCGTGGCTCCTAACACATGGTCACAGTGTGGGTTCAAGACCAGCCTGTAGACCAAGAGTGATATGTCCTGGTATATTAACTTTATCTCACATTTCCATATCTGTTCCTGCAGGTACAACCCTCCCCATCTTGTCCAGCATGAGAAAGACTGAGAAGCTGCACCAACAGCTGCTGGATAGCAAAGTGCGCTAATAGAGGCCACACATCGAGTGTGCCTTATCAATGATGTGTGCGTGTGCACACTCAGAGTGAGCATTAGCAAAGTCCAAGCATTAAAGGAGTCCTAAGGGCCAAGCAAAAATGCCAACTTACAACTCTTTTGAACAACGGAGTCATGTGCTTGTGGGTGTGTGTGTCCAGAGGATTGTGAGCTGTAGCAATGCACTGTGTGTGCATGTGATGACCAGGCGTTATGACTGTGCATACAACATACTGCACAGTCAGTTCTTCCGCAACTCCACATACTCTGTGAGACACCATTTATGGACAAAAGATTAGTTTTCAGTAAGTATTTGCAACCTGTGGGAGTCACTGGCTGACTAGCTGGGGGGGGGGGGGGGCACGATCTCACCAGGGAGAGCTCCATCACATGTGTGAGTTCAGCAAACCTCACCTCTGACTAAGCCTCCAGGCCTCAGGACACACATGGCTGCACATGTGAGAGGCCTGAATAATGCCAAATGCCATAATAGCTGTATCCGTAGCAACACTGTCAGCCCCCTTGATGCAGCTGCAGCCTATTGGGAGCTAGGCTCACATGGAGGGCTGACCTCTATGAATATCCAATGGAGTTACTAAGTAGGTGAGACAGGAAAGATTCTGCCATGCAGCTGCGTACACCTTGCTCTTGTCCCAAGCTGCAGTCACAGAATATAATCTGGGGGTCTCTTAGCTCCATGCACAGTACGCACATACAGGCATAACTGTCTTAAGCACATCTGCATGAAATATACACCATCTCAACAGTCTACTAATCATTGACCACAGCATTCAGCATGCTATTGTGTACTACTCCATAACAACAACCAACCTTATGTCTACAGAGACAACATGCATTGGTTTTCCTGATTGTGACAGTGGGACACTGATCTCTGAATGGTGTGTGCACAATTCCAGCAGGAGGTATGTGGCACAGGATGCCATGTTGGTCGCTGCATCACCTGGCACCATGTGGGAAGAGAGTGCCTGCAGGTGGATATTTGGGTGGAGGTGATGGAGAACCGTCCCATACCTACATAGAATGTGCTCCTGGTAGGTAGCATTGGCAGCCAGAGACTCTGTTCAGATACATAGAAACTCTGAGGGCCTATCCAGTCTCTGTATGTTTCAAATCAGAGGCCCTGCATGACAGTCTCACCCCCTCTCGACGTACATCGAGTGGGACAGCCACAAGGACATTGTTAGAGTACAAAGAGACTGTGGATAGCAGCGTATGTGTGGCCAGCAACTATATCAACATCTAACCCCATGTCCAACCTGCCATGCTTCCACGTGCTCTTGGTGGGGGGGGGGGGGGGACTGTGTACAAAGTGTGGGAGAGCGCATGTGCTGCACTGACCATTTTTGCAGTGTGTATGGCCAGGGACATGACATAGTATGGGAGTATGAGCACAGCACTATGTTCAATGCTCACTGCAAAAATCTGTGAAGGGGGACACAGTCTTCTGGTATGCGACAGACGTGGGCCATCATGCACTTGCAGCCTGTCTCTGGACCAGTATCCAGTGCTCTTGGCTTTGCATTAGCTGTCCCTAAGCTCAAAGTAAAAGGGTACACAAATGAGAAGCCAAGGACCCTGGGTGAGGGAGGAGTGGCCTAGTGGTTGGGGCAAGCTACCTCAGGCTGGAAGGTCAGGGGTTCAAAACCCATTAGAGGACAGCAACCTTGGGCCAGAAGGACTGGGGTTTCTAGTACCACAGGTGCTCCTTGTGGGCTTGGGCAAGCCACCTAACCCTCCATTGCCCATGTTCCCTATAAATAGTTATCTCCAAGTTATAATGCTCTGTTCAAAGTAATTTCAGTTTGTTCAATGTAAACCACCATGATATCATGAAAGGCAGTATATGACAAATAAATAAAGGCCACTTGCAGAGGATGTACATGAATCAGAGGTTAGGTAAATGGCTGAGTCATCAAAACATGGGTCTGGCATGAGCATAGCCTAACTGTACACAGATGTTCTTGCTGAGAGGCCACTTTCACTGGGGCTGAGCTGTGACTATGTCATTGCTATGTATCTATATAGTGCTATATTGGATTAAGCTGCAGTAACATGGGTACTGTGTTTTTATGGCTCTCCAGTCACAAGGCAAGCTGCTGGCTGTTTATATGGAGCCAGACTCTTCATCGTGGCTATGTATACCTGCAGTGGGTGGTGACTAGCCAACATGGTGTGTGGGAGTGGCTGATACAATCCAGGATTGCACAACATCTGCAGGCTGACTATGATCTAACTGAATAAATATCTCTGAAAGAGAAGAGAGCTGCTTTCCTGGGCTGCCTGTAACTTGGCTATTTGGGAATTGTTTTGCAGAATGCATGGTGTGATGATCAATTTCATATATTTTATGAAATCTCTACTCTCGGTATTCTACTTTGTACTTTGTATTTGTATTTTACTTTGTACTTTGTTACCATTGTAAACCGCCCTGCTTACCACTGAAGGGCGGTCAAGCAAATAAATAAAGATAAAGATAAAGATACTCTTGACTGTAAAAGCAGATTAAAAATTATGTTATTAAATTAATTAAAACTAAATTAAATCCTTTTCCAGCCTCAGGTTATTCCCACAGTAAATAGCCTAGTAGCAACAGCTGTTCCATCACTTACCCCCTCCCATCTGATGGTTGCTATGGCATTGTTATGGTTATACCAATCAGCATCATGATCTTGGCTTCGCTTTCGACTTGGGTTTGCCTGAATTCTAAACTGTACCACTTCAGAATGTTGAAGGACTTTGAATTTTTCTGTAGTGCTTGCAAATTACTTTCAATTAAATTTGCTCTATTATGTAGGGCCCAATATTCAAAGGGATTAACATGGTTAGCAGAGCCACCACTGCACGCCCCAATGCTAACGACTCTTGCCAAAGTCTCCAGAGACTTGTTCCTCACCAAATTCAAGGACATTTATTCAATTCTCATTCTTCTTGACTTTTCTGCTACCTTTGACACTGTTCATCACCACCTTCTCCTCAATATCCTGCCCTCGCTTGGATTTAGGGACTGTTCTGTCCTGTTTTTTTTTCTTATCTCTCCTATTGCAATTTAGTATATGTTCTGCTAGATCCTCCTCTACTGTCATCCCACTTTAAGTTGCTGTATCTCAGGGCTCTCTCTTTGGACCTCTCCTTTCCTCTCTCTACCCTCTGTCCCTTCATGCACTTATCTCTTCCCATGGTATTCAGTACCATCTTTACGCTGACAACTTTCAGATTTACCTCTTTTGCACCTGAAATCTCTTCAGGATCATTGCCTGCTTATACGACTTTGCAGACTGGATGTCTCATCGGCATCTGAAACTGAACATAGCCAAAACTGAGCTCCTTATCTTTTCCCCTAAATCCGCCTCCTCCTTTCTTCATTTCTGTGGATGACACTATGCTCCTTCCTGTTTCCTTAGCTTGGAACCTCGAGGTCATCTTTGACTCTACTCTCTTTCTCTGCACACATCCAGATAGCTAAAACCTGTCACTTCTTTCTCTATAGTATCAGCAAACAGCAAAATGCGTCCCTTCCTTTTTGAACACAATAAGAACATAAGAATATAAGATATGTCATACTGAGTCAGACCAAGGTTCATCAAGCCAGTATCCTGTTTCCAACGGTGGCCAATCTAGGTCATAAGTACCCAGCAGTTTCCACAAAAGACAATATTAAGACCCTTATCCATTCTCTAGTCAACTCCTTTCTTGACTGTTGTAACTTGTTCCTCGCTGGTCTCTCTCTGAATCATCTCTCTCCCCTTTAATCTGTTCAAATCTCACTGGGGTCACTATGGTCATGTGACATCTCTTACTTGAGTCAGTTCACTGGCTCCCTATCCATTTCTGCATTGAGTTAAAGTTTCTCCTATTGACTTACAAGTGCATTCATTCTGTGGTTCCTCACTACCTTTCTTCTCTTATCTCACTCTGCACCCCTAATCTAGAAAATCCCTTTTACTCATTTATTTAACAGACTTTATCATTTCAATCAAAGCAGTTTACATTGTAACTTAAACTTGGTAATGTATATTTAACAGGGATATTGATGACTTAGGGGCTTGTTTACAAAGCCACGGTAGTGGTTCACGATTGCGATCGCAGCCGCGGCCCCATTGAAATCAATGGGGCCACGGCTCCGATTACAATCGCAAACCGCTACCGCAGCTTTGTAAACAAGCCCCTTAGATTTTCCTGAGGCAATGGAGAGTTAAGTGACTTGCCCAAGGCCACAAGGAGTGCAAGTGGGAATCAAACCCTGGTTGCTGGGCTCACAAGGCAGTGCTCTAACCATTAGGCTACTCCTCCACTCTGCTCTTCTCTGCCACTGCCAACTCCTGACTTCATTCATTCCACCTTGCTGCTCTATATGCCTGAAACAAACTCCCTGAGTCCATACATCATGCTCCTTCTCAAGCGCTATTCAAATCCAGGCTTAAAACCTACCTCTTTAAGGCTTCTTTTGCATCCTGAATTCTACTCACTTTCTTGTTCATAGCTTATGTGTATCTTACAGTACACACACAGTCTCTCTGCACAAACAGTTCAAGCTCCAGCGCTTGCGTTCTGTGGTGTAATGCTTTTTGTCATGGGCAAGAGGAAAGCCAAACCCATTTCTTCAGTGGGTCCTTTGGACACTTACTTTTTATGTGCACCTCAGCAGCCAGATCAAAGTCTGCGACTCAAAGCCCCATTAGCTGCCTGCGTATGCTTGTGGATTCTCGCTCATTCCTTCTAGTTGTCGGAACGCTTGTCCAGGTTTGATGATGGAGACAGATTCTAGACATTTACTTTCATATTTTAGTACTTTTTATGTATTTGGATCCGATGATGCAGTTAAGTAGGTATGGAGGTCTATGATAGCAGCTCTGTATGTATAATCAATCTCTATGAGTCCTAGGCCTCCTTCAGCTCTAGGGATGTGCAGTCTTGGCATACACTGCTTCTTGTAAATTACTTCATGGGCATGGAGGAGTTTTCATGTTCACACATCTAGTTTTTCAAGATTTTTAAGAGGCCAGTCCACAATCCCAAAGCTGTATGAAAGTACAGGAATTGCCAGCTGATTGATGGCTTTGTATCTTATTCCGTGATGTTAAAGCACTTTTCAATAATGATTTTAATCTCTGGTAGTATTCTTTACTGATCTTTTCTCTCAGTAATTTCTGATTAAGTGCCATTCCTTCCTCTACTCCAAGATACTTATATATGCCTTTCTGTTCAAGGTCCTTGATGTCACAGCCTTCAGCCAGGAAGATGTTTTCCATTTTTCTAAGGAAATGTTTAAATCATATTTGCTTGAAGTGTATGGAATAACTGTAGATTCTCACCCCCTGGTTTCTAAACTGTATTATATGCTCACAGGTCTCAGGTCTTCTAGGTCTGGAACACTGTTCCCTCTAAGCTGTGCGCGTGTGCGCGCGCACACACCTCGCTGAGTGAGCGCACATACTTTACAACAGAGCGCACAAAAATTACAGTTCTGATTCTGATAGAAAACAACACAGATGTCTTAAAATTTAAAAGTTGTTGTGTATTTACAGTTTTCACAAGTTCTACAATATTTTCTAATGCAATCAATGTGGTGTACATACTGTATTCTGACGTGAAGTCAAATTTTAAAGTATATAACTTCGAGTGTCGTTATGTGGTGCACAAAAATTTAACCTTCCTTCAAAAGCTGCACAGCTGATATTTTATGCGCACACAGCCTACAGAAAATTAGAGGGAACATTGGTCTGGAAGCATTCCAGGGTTCAATTGGCAGATATACTGGATGTTTCTGCAGTTCTGGAAACATTTAATGCAGAAACGTTTTTGCCTTCTTCTTTGCTTCCGATAGAGATTGGTTTCTTAATTATTTCTTTAGTAAAAGACATATTCTCTTTGAAGGTTTTGCAGTATGTGTATTTCCTGATCTGTCACGGGATATGCAGAAGATGAGGAAAACAGTTAAGAAAAAACTAAAAGGATGAGTTGCAAATGTTAAATATTTACATCAAGCATGGGCTTTACTTAAAAATACTATCTTGGAAGTCCAGACCAGCTCTATCCCATGCTTTAAGAAAAGTGGAAGGAAGTCCAATAAACTGCTAGCATGTTTTAAAGGTGAGGTCAGAGAGTCTGTTGTAGCAAAAAAAAACATCTTTCAGATAATGGAAAGCCAAATGATGAAAACCGGAAACAACATAAGCACTGGCAAGTTAGATGCAAGGCATTGATATAAGGCAGGCAAAGAGAGAATTTGAGAAGAAGCTTGCTATGAAGCAAAAAAGAACAATAAAGACTTTTTCAAGTACATTCATAGCAAAAAACCTGTGAGAGAGTTAGCTGGATCATTAGATGATAGAGAGGTAAAAGGGGCACTAAGATGGGACAAGGCCATAGCAGAGAGAATGAATGAATTCTTTGCTTCAGTCTTTATTGAAGAAGATGAAGGGAAGTTACCCATGGCTGAAATCATATTTAAAGGTGATGCATTGGAAGAATTGAAAGACATATTGATAAACCGGGAAGATAGATTGTGACTATTTGATAAACTAAACCATAGCAAATCACCTGGACCAGATGGTATATATCAGAGGGTGTTGAAAGAACTGAAATAAGATCAGATTCCTGGGTTTCTTAGTTTTTTGAAAACAATGGTTAGCAAATTTTTCATTAGAGCATAAGAACATAAGATATGCCATACTGGGTCAGACCAAGGTACATCAAGCCCAATATCCTGTTTCTAACAATGACCAATCTAGGTCATACGTGCCTAGCAGTTTTCCCAAAAGACACAGGTTCCACAAAGCTTGTATTGGGTCAAGCAGTGATATCCTGGTTCCCTTTTTAATAATGGTTTATGGAACTTTCCTCCAGGAACTTGTCCAAACCTTTTTTAAATCCAGCTACCACTAACAGCTTTTACTACACCCTCCGGTAACAAATTCCAGAGTTTGATTACACATTGAGTGAAAAAATATTTTCTCTTATTTGTCTTAAATAGTTTACCCTGTAGCTTCATTGCATGTCCCCTAGTCTTTCTATATTCTGATGACATAAACAATCGATCAACGTTTACCCGTTCCATTCCGTTCATTAATTTTTAGACCTCTATCATATCTCCCCTCAGCCATCTCTTTTCCAGGTTGAAGACCCCTAACCTTTCTAGCCTCTCTTCGTCCCCTTTACCATTTTGGTGACTCTTCTCTGAACCTTTTCTAATAACGCTATATCCTTTTTAAGATACGGCAACCAGAATTGCATACCTACTATTATTAATCTGTGAACTATCATTAAAATCATCTGTAGTACCTGAAGACTGGCGAATGGCCAATGTAACTCCAATTTTCAAAAAGGGTCCCAGGGGTGATCTGGGAAACTACAGGCCAGTGAGCCTGACATCAATATCAGGCAAAATGGGTAAAAATCGTTATAAAGAACAAATTTATCGAACATGTAGATAGTCATGGGTTAATGGGAGAAAGTCAACATGGCTTTAGCCAAGGAAGGTCTTGTCTTACTAATCTGTTATATTTTTTGAAGGTGTGAATAAACAGGTAGACAAAGGTGAACTTGTCAGTACAGTGTATCTGGATTTTCAGAAAGCCTTTGACAAGATCCCTCATGAGAAACACTTAGCAAAGTTAAAAAGTCATGGGATAGGAGGCAGTGTACTATTGTGAATCAGGAACTGGCTAAAAGATAGAAAGCAGAGGTTAAAGCTGAATGGACAATTTTCCCAATGGAGTAAAGTGAATAGTGGAGTACCCCAGAGATCTGTGCTGGGTCCGCTGCTTTCTAACATATTCGTAAATGACCTGGAAATGGGAATAACGAGTGAAGTAGTCAAATTTGCAGATGACATAAAATTATTCAAAGTTAAAACCCAAGAGGATTGTGAAACGTGGCAAGAGGACCTTGATAAATTGGAAGACTAGACATTGAAATGGCAGATGAAATTTATTATGGACAAGTGCAAAGTTATGCACCTAGGAAAGAATAACGCAAACTATGGTTACACAATGCAAGGTTCCACGTTATGAACCACCACCCAGGAAAAAGATTTAGACGTCATCGTGGATAGCATATTGAAACCCTCTGCCCAGTGTGCAGCGGCAGCCAATAAGACAAATAGAATGCTAGGAATCATAAGGAAAGGAATGGAGAATAAAACAAAGGATATTATAATGCCTCTGTATTGCTCCATGGTGCAACCACACCTTGAATATTGTGTGCAATTCTGATTGCTGCATCATAAAAAGGATATAGCGGGGAGAGTTGAATGTGAAAGGGGATAGATTCACTAGTAATATGTGGAAATATTTCTTTATGGAAAGAGTGGTAGATGCATGGAATAGTCTCCCAGTGGAGACAGTAGAGATGAAGATAGTATCTGAATTGAAAAAAGCATGGGACAAACACAGAAGATGTCTAAAGAAAAAGAAGGGACTTTAGCATTTGATATGGAAGGGTAAACTAGATAGATAATGTGGTCATTTTCTGCAGTCATATTCTATGTTTCTATTTGTTAAGGGTGATAGTAACTGTCAGGTCATATAATTTGGTAAAATGTTACATAATGAGGTGTTGAAAGTATTTAATAATTGAAGAAAAAAGGGTGTTTTTCTTGACCTGTGAGGAAGCAGTCCTGATTTTATACAGTATCTATTATTGGCTTAGAAAATTACCTCCATAAGACAAGGATGTTCTCTTTATTCAGTCTTTAATGTAAGTTCATGAATAAAATGGCACTTGCTAGGTTAAATGGTCTCTGTCTTTTCCTGAGTAACTGGCCATAAGCATGTGCTTTGTTTTGTTTTGTGATGTGAATGCACATTTTTGATAGGATCTGGAGAGCAGAATTCCAAGTTGGGACAAGGAGAATTCCCACAAGAACGCTGCCAAACATAGAGCCTTTGGTAAAATGAGTACAGGGCTGCGCAGGTATGCCTTTCCGGGTCGGTCAGGCACAGCAATTTTAAGAAGCTGTATGTGGTGAACAGGACAGGTACAATGATTGGAGGCCCCCTAGATGGGCCCCTCAATCCTGCCGTCCCCATTGCTCCTCGTCCCCTTTGCCAATACTGCTGCTGCTCTTTGGGGCCTATAGAGGGAGCGATGACACAGAAAATGTGGGGCAGTGCTTACCTGAACTCTCAGGTACTCCCCTGAAGTTTCTGCCCTGTAGTATGCACAACTTCCAATTTTGAAGTTTGCGCCAGAGGGGGGCAAAAAAGAGATACTACGTAAAGGGCAGAAACTGCGGGGCAGTGAAGGCGAGGTGAGATAAGTGCTGCTCTGGGTTTTCTGAGCCATTGCGGATACTGCACGCTCCAGGGAGGGGATGCAGTGGCAGCAATTGGCAGTCCTGGAGAGCCGACCCTAGTTCAGCTAATGGTGGCACCGGCCCTGGTGGTGAAAAAAAATCATAGAACCACCATCCACATGTGTGTGGAAGAAGCTTCTTTAAATTGCTGCTCCTAATTTATTGATTTATTTTACATTTCTTATATACTGCCTTTCATGATATCAAGGTGGTTTACATTGAACAAACTGAAATTACATTGAACAGGGCATTATAACTTGGAGATAACTATTTTACAGGGAACATGAGCAATGGAGGGTTAAGTGGCTTGCCCAAGACCACAAGGAGCCCCTGTAGGGCTAGAAACCCCAGTCCTTGTGGCCCAAGGTTGCTGTCCTCTAGTGGAATTTGAACCCCCTGATCCTCTGGCCTGAGGTACCTTGCCCCAACCACCCAACCTGGATCTCCTCTTCCACAACCCCACCCCACAACATTCAATTCCTCCTATCCATGACAATATCTGATCCCTTCCTAAACCCCTGACAAAGCAGTCGCTCCCCCTTACTCCCCCAAATCCATCTTATCCTTCCACAAGAACCTCCTGGAAGAAATATCCCCCACATGACTCCCACAGCAACACTGACAGCAGCCCCTCAACTTCTCAAATCCTCCCCCCGCCCCCCCCCCCCCCCTCCCACCGCAGCCTTACCAGGGTCCCTGGTGTCTATTGGGAGCAGAAGCAATACACTTGTTCCTGTGTGTTTATCACTGGGTTTCAGTGGCCCCTAGTGGTAATCTCACAATACTGCCACACTACCATGAGACTGCTGCAAGGAGTCAATGGTGTCATTTTGAAAACTGTCACTAAATGAGCAGGAGTGAGCAGGCATCACTCCAACCCCCACCAGAGATCCCGGTAAAACCAGGGAAGAAGATCAGGGGGTGAGGAGTGAAGGGCTCCTGTGGGGAATCTCAAGGTGGGGGGTTTCAGTGTTGCCGAGTGGTGGGAGGGGGGGGTGTCAAATGAAGGGTATTCATACTGGGAAAATTTTGCATGTGGCAAGGATAGAGATAGGAAGGTTTGGATGCTTTGGAGGTGGGGTAAGGGTTTGCATATTGTGGGGAGTAGGAGGGATTTGGATGTTGTAGGGGGGGGGGGGTCAGGGAAGGAGATATCAAGGTCTTGAGCAGGTGCTGGGGAAAACTGAAGCCCAAGGTGATTGGGGAGCAGACCTCAACATTCACAGCTTCCCCTGTCATCAGGCAGTTATAGTTGCCTAGGGGGGGGGGGCACTATAAATGTTGATGTCAATTTTTTAGACATGGATTCCCTATGTGAAATGGAGATCTACATCTTTAGAGTAGGCTTATCCAAATCATTCCCTCTCTCCACCTTCACCATGTCTCCGTGGAATTTAAACATTTAGAAATCCCCTGCCTTAAAATGGCATTTACAGTTTTATGCCAAACTACATGTATAAATGCCACTTTAACCCTCTTTGTACGTTGGGATTTTTATGTGTGTATGTTCCAAGCCATTCGGATGGGTGGCTTCTAAAGTATTTTTTTAACTATATAAATAAGTAAAATATATACCTCAGAGCTGATTGGATTTGAATTCAGCTCACACTTTTCTCTGAAGTTCAAGGTGCGTTACATTCAGGTGCAATGGCTTCTCCAACAAAAGCAATCCTCTGAAAAATTGCAGCCCCATTTCTCATGCAAAATCCCAAGTGCACTTTTAACTTTGTGTGTGCCATCCAAATGCACATTTAATTAGAGGAGATTGGATTAGCTACCGATTTAATTAAGTATACAGTTATTTAATTACACAGTATTTGAAATAGCTAAACATTTAAAAAGATAAACAGAGAACATAAAACATCAGACTTGCCAAACTGCTTCACGGCAATGCCTTGTAATATCTGGTGATTTTTCCACTTTTGGGTATCTCAGCCTGACATCTTGTTTTCAACAAAACAAGTAATGAATTCCTGTAAAAAGTATGTGAAGGGATATGGTGTGTGCTGGGCTTTCCAATTTCTGTTATACCATCTATATTGTAGGGTTATATGTGTTCCTACTGCAGTCTCTACTGCCTGCAAAATGTCTCTTTTTGAAGCAAGTGATTATGGATAATAAAATCCTTAAATTTGGTAACCAAGATATCTTTATATATGACCTTTGTATTAGAAATTCCCTGTAGGAAATATCTGTATATACAGCCCTTAAATCCATAGTGACCAGCAGGGACTTTGTATGCAGTTGGTTAATACTATTGAAAGGAGCGAGAATTTGCTTTATCTCCTGCCTTTCTCAGAAGTTCAAGGTAAGTTACATTCTCATACAGGAGCTATTTTTCTGTTCCCTGAAAGATTACAGTGTAAAGTGCTGCAATCAGCACACAGCTAACGCATGGTTAGCACCTGATTATACTGAGGCAGGGTGCAGCGACCATGGCAAAAGCAGGGGGCGTGGTCACAGTAGCAGGGCCGGCCCGTCCATTGAGCGAGAATGTTTTTTGCACAGGGCCCCGCGTTTCAGGGGGCCCCGCGCAAAAAACATTCTGATCCTAAAGTCAAATAAAAAAATTTAAAAAAAGCTGTCTTCTCCCGCTGCCGGGGCCGCCGCGGCAGAATCGAGTGTGCCGCGGGGCCCCCCCTGCCCAGCAGAGCCTGCCCTCCCCTGTATCCGCTCTCTCGTATAGCTGCCTGCAGTCTCACGCGCCGACTTTCAGAGCGCGAGAGGAGAGTTTCTCCCTCGCTGCTCTGTTAAGCCCGCGGGGGCTGATGGGAAGTTCCCATCAGCCCCCGCGGGCTTAACAGAGCCACGGAAGGGAAACTAGTCCCTTCGCACTCTGAAAGCCGGCGTGTGAGACTGCAGGCAGCTGTACGAGAGAGCGGATACAGGGGAGGGAAGGCTCTGCTGGGCAGGGGGGGCCCCGCGGCACACTCGATTCTGCCGCGGCGGCCCCGGCAGCGGGAGAAGACAGCTTTTTAAAAAAAACTTTTGGGCTGGGCTGGGGGGGGGGAGGGGGGTTAGGAGTGCTGATGGGCTGGGGGGGTTAGGAGTGCTGATGGGCTATGGGGGGCTGGGGGGGTTAGGAGTGCTGATGGGCTGGGGGGTTAGGAGTGCTGATGGGCTATGGGGGGCTATGGGGGGCTGGGGGGGTTAGGAGTGCTGATGGGCTATGGGAGGCTGGGGGGGTTATTATTTATTTATTTATTATTATTTATTACAGGCTCTTATATACCGCTCTATTCAGCATCAGCGCGGTTTACAATATAACAACATACCATAATGAACAAACTGTTTGGTTTTACAGAGAACAAGGTCAGAGAACTTGGATAAAACATGGGAAGTCATTACTGCAACTATTTACAAGAGTATTTACAAGTATACATGACAGGATTTGTTCTTAGTTTGGGTAGTGATCAAGATTGGTTAGTTGGTTAAGTAATAATGGGGGAAGAGGTGGGATTTGAGTGCCTTTCTAAAAAGGGATAGATCAGTGATAGCACGAATTTCTGGGGGTAGAGCGTTCCAGCATTTAGGGGCATAGAATCTGAAAGCCCTGTTGGATGTCACTGATAGGCATTTTGTCGCTGCTTTAGGGATGATTAGAATATTTGTTGATATCGTTCTCCTGGATCTGTTGGGTGGAGCGGCCTGAATGAGGTCTATTAGAGAGGAGGAGGTGATGCTTTTAGTGGCCTTAAAGGTTAGTAATAATGTTTTGAACAATATTCTGCCATGTATGGGGAGCCAGTGGAGTTGCTCTAGGATGGGTGTTACATGGTCCCTTCTTGATGCTCCGTAGAGGACTCTAGCAGCGGTGTTCATGGCGAGTTGCAGAGGGTTTAATGTGGAGTGTGGGAGGCCTTGAAGAATGGCATTGGCATAGTCAAGGTGTGGTAAGGTTAAGGCTTGAAATATAGTTCTGAAGTCATCAGGATCAAGCAGGGGGCGAAGATGTCGAAGAGTCCGGATCTTGAGGTAGATTGCCCTGACTATGTTGGATATGTGTAGTTTCAGATCCATGCGTTGGTCAAAAGTGACTCCAAGGTAACGAATGGAAGGTTTTGATTGGAGCTCGGCTTCTTTCACCTTTATATGGGATGGGGGGGAGAAAAGTGGGTCCCTGGTGATGAAGAGAACCTCGGTCTTTTTATGTTGAATTCGGAGGTTCTGGGATTGCAGCCATTCGGATACTGCATCAAAACATTTAGCTAGCGGGGAAAGGTCCATGTGAACTGTGGAGAAAGGCATGTATAGGAGGATGTCATCTGCGTATATCAAGCATTCAACCTTGAAGGACTTGATGATATTGCAAACCGGTTGTATGTATATATTGAAAAAGAGTGAGGATAGGGATGATCCTTGCGGTACGCCTTGCTTTTGGTGGTAAGGTGTAGATGTTGCGGTCCCTGAGGTAACGTACTGCCATCTCTGATCGAGGTATGACTTGCACCACTCTAGGGCAGTGTTATTGATGCCTTTTTCTTTTAGTCGCGCTATTAACAGATCGTGATGTACAGAGTCAAAAGCCGCAGCAATGTCTAAGAAGATAAGAGCAAAGCCTTGGCGGATGTTATCAATGCCTGTGATGATGTTGTTGCAGAGAGTGGTAAGGAGGGTTTCAACACCGTGGAACTCTCTGAAGCCATGTTGGCAGTGGTCCAGAGGGGAGACGGTGTCAATGTGGTCCTGTAACTGTCTTTGAGCTTCCTTTTCAATTATTTTCGCTAGTAGGGGTATGCTAGCTATGGGTCTATAAGATTCAACCTTTTGTGGGTCGAGTTTATGGTTTTTCAAGAGTGGTCTTATGGATGTTCTCTTGAGGGCTGGTGGGAAGGAGCCGGTTGTAAAGGATAAATTCATCATTTTAGTGATGATGGGGCTGAGATCTTGGCGTAGTTCCTTTATCCAGTGGGCTGGGCAAGGGTCAGTTTGTGCAGTAGTCGTGTTAAGAGCAGCGATGGTGTCCTCAACATGTTTTCTGGATGGTGTGGAGAACATGGATAGGTTTGATATGCATATGGTGACTTGAGAAGAGATAGTTGCAATGTTGTTGGTTTGAAGCAATTTGGATTGCAGGAAATCGGCGAAAGCTTGGGGATGAATGGGTTCAGGATGTTTTGGTGAAGGTTCTTTAGATAAGGTTTTGACTAAGTTGAAAAGATCGCGTGGTTTATTTAGTGATCTTTTCAGCGTATCGGTATGGAATTGTTTCATCTTGGCCATGACTGACTCTCTGTGCACAGATAGATGTGCTTTGTAGGCTGCTTGGTCTTCTGAAGAGTGTGAGCGACGCCATCGTTTCTCCAGTCTTCTTAGGTGTGTGAGGGAGGCTCGTAGGTCAGGGGAGAACCAAGAAGAAGATTTTCTTTTCTTTGGGTTGTTACCCTGGACTGGTTGCAGTGCAATGGTACTGATAGTGCTGTTCCAGGATGTGATCAGATTTTCCAGATTGAGAGAGGTGTCATGTAGGAGAGGGAGGGTTTCTGTAACTATGTGTTCTTTGTTGAAGGTTTTGAATTTCCGAGATGTTACTCTTGTCGAGTCAATGGAGTTTTTGTTTCTGTGTGGTGACTGTTTGCCATTGATGAGGATGGAGAAGGTGATTAAATTATGGTCTGACCAAGGTACTGGGGTTACAGAGTTGTCAAGTTTATTGTTGGAGTCAAGAGCTGTGAGAGGGGCAAAGATCATGTCCAGGATGTTTCCTCTCTCGTGCGTGGGGGTGTCGACAATTTGCTTGTATCCCAGCTCGTTGATTGCTTCAAGGAGGGCTGAGGAGTGGCTGGGATGTAGTGTTGGGAGATTGAGGTCTCCTAATATCCAGTTGGGAATGTTGGGCTTGCGTGAGTTAGTTGCCAGGTCCAGAATGTAAGGCAGGTCATCCGTGGAGGGTGAGGGTGCTCTGTAAATCAGATTGATGAGGCATTGTTAAGTTAAGTGATAGTTAAGACGTCCATGCTGTTTGAGCTTGTGGAGTCCACGGTGTGGAAGTTTAGGTCATTCTTGGTAAGTATGAGAATGCCTCCTCCTCTCTTGCTCTCTCTATGTTGGGAATGGGCAGAGAAGTTGGGGGGTATGAGTTGGTTAAGGATTACATTATCCGCGTCAGATAACCAGGTTTCGGTTATCATGAGGACATCTAGATTATGAGAAGAAATTGTGTCAGTGATGACTGGCCATTTCTTGCGGATAGACCGTGCATTTATGAGAGCACAGTTTAAGTAAGAGGGTTGAGGGGGTTCCTCTTGTTTATCTTTCTTTGGTTGTTGAAGGGCTATATGTATTAGGTGCGAGTGGCGTGTGGGGGTCCATATTCTTGAGTTGGGATAGGGAGATTCTGCCCTTCTTTTTCCATGACTTAGAAGTATTGGAATTTGGTGAGATGTGTGATATAAGGCAAGGGCTTCGTTGAGACAGCTTATAAGCAGGAAGAGGCAGATAGCCAGGGTATTTAATGGTAGAGCCATTGGGGTTTTTTGTTGAGGTGGATGAGGTACTTTCTATGAGGAATTCTGTGATTCTGGTGGTTCTGTGATTCTGGTACTTTCTGTGAGGCTACCGACCACAGTAGTAATTGAAAGCAACAGTGATAATTGAATGGTACTGGCAATAGTAAAACTGATGCAACAATGATATTTGAATGGTACTGGCGACAGTAACAATAACTGCAACACTGATAAATGGATCCTACTGGCAACAGTAATAATTGGAGGTAATGGATCCTACTGGCAACAGTAATAATTGGAGGTAACAGTGATAATTGAATGGTACAGGCAATGGTAAAATTGAATGCAACAATGATAAATGGATACTATTGGTAACAGTATAAGTGAAAGCAATAGTAATAATATAATGTAATAATTATTATGGTATGTTACTGACAACAGTATTAGTATCTTCCTATATAGTGTAGCCGTTGGTATTGGTGAGCCTATTCAACATTACAAGATTGAGCAGGAGATAGACAAAAAACAAAACTTATGCTGTATAGTATTATCAATCAGTGTCTGGGAGAAAAAAGTCAGTTGAGACAGATATGCAGCATGTATACTTGCTGTGGTTGAGGTTATGTGGTTGAGGTTTGGCGGCTGGTCTCCAGGCGAGTGATTTCCAGGTGGCTGGTCTCCAGGAAGGTTGTTAGGAAAGGTGTTCTGACTCCTCGGTGCCCTGCTTGCTGGAATTCAGGGCTTTAAGGACTCAGGATCTTAGTGAGGCAGGACCGGATGGTGGCGGTGTTTTATTCGTCCTTGTTCCTAGGAGGTTGAGGGCTGTTATACCAATTGTTCCTAGGCTTCACTTGGGCCACCGCCTAAGGGCCACGCCAAAGGGCCCTCAGGCGCGGGCCCGCAGAGGCGCGGGCGCGCCTGATGGCGCGAACTTTAAACTGGTCTTGCTGCGCCCTGATAGGGCGGAAGATCGCCGGTGTCTGCTCCCCTGCCGGAGGCTCTATCCCCGTGCTGGGGAGAGCTGTAGATGGTGGTGGGAGCAGGGAGGTGCACGCGCCCGATGGCGCGAACTTTAAACTGGTCTTGCTGCGCCCTGATAGGGCGGAAGATCGCCGGTGTCTGCTCCCCTGCCGGAGGCTCTATCCCCGTGCTGGGGAGAGCTGTAGATGGTGGTGGGAGCAGGGAGGTGCACGCGCCCGATGGCGCGAACTTTAAACTGGTCTTGCTGCGCCCTGATAGGGCGGAAGATCGCCGGTGTCTGCTCCCCTGCCGGAGGCTCTATCCCCGTGCTGGGGAGAGCTGTAGATGGTGGGGGGGTTAGGAGTGCTGATGGGCTATGGGGGGCTATGGGAGGGTTAGGAGTGCTGATGGGCTGGGGGGGTTAGGAGTGCTGATGGGCTATGGGGGGCTATGGGGGGGTTAGGAGTGCTGATGGGCTGGGGGGTTAGGAGTGGTGATGGGCTATGGGGGGGCTGGGGGGGTTAGGAGTGGTGATGGGCTATGGGGGGGTTGGGGGGGTTAGGAGTGGTGATGGGCTATGGGGGGCTGGGGGGGCGGTTAGGAGTGGTGATGGGCTATGGGGGAGCTAAGTCTTTATATGGGCTGATGGGATTAGGACTGGAAGTGGGTTGATGGGGGGGTTAGGACTGCTAATGGGCTATGGGGGGCTTAAACTAAAAATTGGGTGATGGGGGATTAGGATTGGAAATGGGCTGGTGGGATTAGGACTGGGAGTGGGCTGATGGGGAGGTTAGGACTGGTAATGGGGTATGGGGGGCTTAAACTGAAAATTGGCTGATGGGGATTAGGATGAAATGGGCTGATGGGGGGGTTAACACTGGAGGTGGGCTGATGGGGTTAGGACTGGTAATGGGCTGTGGGCTGATGGGGGGTTAGGACTGGTAATGGGCTATGGGGGGGCTAGGACAGGAAATGGGCTGATGGGGAGGGGTTAGGACTTGAGGTGGGCTGATGGGGTTAGGACTGGTAATGGGCTGTGGGCTGATGGGGGGGTTAGGACTGGCAATGGGCTATGGGGGCTGACTGGAAATGGGTTGATGGGGTTAGGACTGGAAGTGGGTTGATGGGGGGGGCTAGGACTGGTATTGGGTTGGGGGGTTGCTAGGACTGGAAATGGGCTGATGGGGGGTTAGGACTGGAAATGGGCTGATGCAGGGACTAGAAGGGAATGGATGCTGGGTGAGGCTGGAACTAGAAGGGAGCTGATGTTGGGGGAGGATTAGAATGGGATGGGGCTGGGAGAGTAAAATGGAGAGGGGAAAAATATTTTGTGTGGGAGGGATAAAAAATCTACAATTGGCCGGGTATTGGGAGAGTAAGTGGGGATTGAGGATGGAGGGGTAAAATTTGAGTGGATGAAATAGGAATGAGGAAAGAGCAAAAGGAGAAAGATTAGTATGTTAAAGCAGATGTAGAGAGAGAGAATGGAAAAAAAATCTAGAAGAGAGAAGAAAGGACAAATGGACAGCAGACGATGGAGAGTTAGCAGAAAACATGAAGAAACCAGAAGAAAGTGGCTGGAGCAATTGCAACTGAAAAAAAAATGCACAAAAGGTAGAAAGATATCTCTTTATTTTGAATTTATTAACTGGAATATGAAAGCTCTGGGAAATGTGCATCATTAACGTCTGCGCTTTGTTTGGTACAAGAGGAAATTCATTTATAGTTTTATTTCTACAGTGTTGTTGTACATTCCAAGTTTGGCTTTTGGGGTTCCCAGTTTAATTATTGCCTTCCTGTTTCTAAATTGTGATTCCTTGTTTGGTGATGGTCTATGTTCTGCATGTGTAACTGAGCTGAGGTATTCTGTTTATGTAATTCCTATTTGACATTGCCACTTGTTCTCTTTCCCCAGTAGGTCATGTATTGTTGTTCTCTGAAATGTATTGGTTTAATATTTGCAGTGTTGCCTTTTGATAGGTAGGGTATGGTGCTTTGTGAGTCCTGGTAGTGCTGTTAGGATACGGCGGGTTTGCTATTGGTTCTAAATGGGCAGTGTTTGTAGTAGTTCCTAATGTGCCTGGCGGTTGGCACTGGATTATAGTAATGTAGAAATCTTTTAGTCTGTCTTTATCCATACACTCATTAAGAGACATGTTTACTAAAAGTTAGTGTATGTTAGCATTATGCAAATATTTATGCAAATAAGGCCACTTATGCAAATGAGGCCCCGCACCGAGTCTCCGCACATGGCCCCGCACCCCCCTTGGGCCGCCCCTGCACAGTAGGGAGGTAAAGCACAGTTACTTACCTGTAACAGGTGATCTCTGGGAACAGCAGGAATTAGTCATCACATATGGGTACGTCGGTACCGACGGAGCCTGCGCGGGAAAGCTCCCCAGCTTTTCAAATGAAAAGCTTTTGGGGCCTCCCACTGCACATGCACGCTGCCTTCCCGCCTTCCTGACCAGCTGTCCTCAGTTCGAGTTTAAAGCTGAGACAATAGAGAGAGAGGACAGGAAGATAGAGGAATAGAGAGACAACTCCTAGGGGAGGTGGGTGGGTTGTGATGACTAATTCCTGCTGTTCCCAGAGATCACCTGTTACAGGTAAGTAACTGTGCTATCTCTAGGAACAAGCAGGAATAAGTCATCACATATGGGGACTCCCTAGCTGAGATGCCTGGGAGATCCCCCTCCAAGGGTAACCATCTTCGGATGGATCTCAGGCATCCATTCTGGGAAGGTGGGCAGGAGTTGTTTAAGTATGGAACAGGTGTTTGAGGACAGCCTGACCAAACAAGGCATCCCAGCGGGAGTCCTTGTCCAAGCAGTAATGGGCTGTGAAGGTATGTACCGAGGCCCAAGTGGCTGCTCGACAGATCTGATCTATGGATACAGAGTGGAGATGAGCCATAGAAGTGGCCATGGCTCTCACATTGTGAGCTGTGACATGGCCTTCCAGAGATATGTTCTTACTCTGGTAAGCAAAGGAAATACACTGAGCAATCCAGTTGGAAAGTGTGCGTTTGGTGACTGGAAGTCCCAAATGAGAAGGATCAAAAGCCACGAAAAGCTGAGAAGACTTTCGATGTGGCTGAGTTCTATTGAGGTAAAAGGCGAGAGCTCTTTTACAGTCAAGAGTATGAAGGTTCCTCTCTGCACTGGATGCATGAGGAGCCGGAAAAAAGACAGGTAGATATACCTCTTGATTAAGATGAAAAGGCGAAACCACTTTAGGCATAAAGTGGGGATTCGTCCTAAGGACCACCTTATCATGATGAAATCTGGTATAAGGTGGATTTGCCACCAAAGCCTGCAGTTCACTGATGCGGCGAGCTGAAGTGACTGCAATAAGGAAAAAAAAAGACCTTCCAAGAAAGAAATTTCAGGGAGGTAGATACCAATGGCTCAAAGGGTGGCTTCATAAGTTGACCCAGAACTAAATTCAAGTCCCATGCTACCGGAGGAGGCCGGATGGGAGGCTTAGTGAGGGTTAGGCCTCTCATGAATCTTGCAATAAGAGGATGAGAGGAAACAGATTGTCCATTTATAGGTTTTAAGGATGCTGTAATAGCACTTAAATGGACTCGTACTGAATTCGTCTTGAGGCCTGCATTGGAAAGATGCAGGAGATAATCTAGTAGAGAATTCAAAGGAAGTGCCAGAGGGTCAAGACCCTGTTGAGCACACCAAATGGAAAAACGTTTCCATTTGAAAGCATAGGAACGCCTGGTAGAGGGTTTCCTAGAGGCATAAAGGATATCTTTCACTGGTTGAGAAAGATTAAACTCTTGAAGGCTTAAGCCTTCAGTAACCAAGCTCGGAGATGTAGGGACTTGGGGTTTGGATGCCACAAAGTCCCCTGCTCCTGAGACAGAAGGTCTGGTGCAGCTCCCAGGTCCAGGGAGGAGCCCTGGGAGAGCTGTAGAAGGAGGGGGAACCACACTTGGCGTGGCCAGCGTGGAGCAATGAGGATCATGGATCCGTGATCCCTCTGAAGTTTGAACAGAGTCTTGGGAATCAAAGGAGTGGGTGGAAAAGCGTACAGGAATTCCTGACCCCAATGCAGGAGAAAGGCATCGTTGGCCTGAGCTCCCTGACACGGAGTCCTGGAACAGAACCGGGGAAGTTTGGCATTCCATGGACTTGCAAAGAGGTCTATGTCCGGGGTCCCCCACTCCTGAAAGATTCTGCGTATTTGGTCCATATGTAGGGACCATTCGTGTGGGAGCAGAACTCGACTGAGTCTGTCTGCCCGAGAGTTTTGAACTCCTGGAAGATATACTGCCAGAAGATGAATTTGGTGCTCTCTGGCGAAGGCCCATAATCTGAGAGCTTCGTTGCAAAGCGACAGAGAGCCCGTCCCTCCTTGTTTGTTGATATAAAACATGGCCACCTGATTGTCTGTCTGAACTAGGACAGTCAGGTTGGCAAGGAGGGTATGGAAGACTGTGAGGGCAAGGAAGATTGCTCGCGGTTCCAGAAGATTGATATGAAGGGTGGTCTCTTGGGGAGACCAGATTCCCTGAGTGGAGAGATGTTGAAGATGAGCTCCCCACCCTGTTTGGGAGGCATCTGTTGTGAGGGTTGCTTGGGGCAACGAAGGTTGGAAGGGGGTCCCCAACAACAGATTTTTGGAGGATGTCCACCACTGGAGAGACCAAAACAGACGTTTTGAGGTGAGCACCTGGTCTGACAGCAGTCCCGATGCTTGAGACCACTGGGTGGCCAATGTCCATTGAGCTGCTCTCATATGGAGACGAGCATAGGGCACCACATGAACCGTGGAGGCCATGTGGCCCAGAAGTTGCAGCATTTCTCTGGCTGACAAGTGACTTCTGGACTGAGCTTGGGAGGCCAAGCTTATTAGCCTTTGGCCTCGGACCAGAGGGAGGTAGGCCCTTGCAGTGGTGGAGTCCAATTGGGCCCCTATGAATTCCAGGGACTGAGTAGGGATGAGTTGGGACTTGGGAATGTTTATCACAAGTCCCAGATATTGAAGAATACGCCTTGTGCGGTCCAGAGAAATCTGGGCGTCTGATTGAGATGGAGCTCGGATGAGCCAGTCGTCCAGATATGGGAAGACAAAGATTCCCATGCCTCTGAGAAATGCGGCAACGACTGCCATGCATTTTGTGAATACTCTTGGAGCAGAGGCCAGACCGAAGGGTAGTACTCTGTACTGGAAATGTTTTCCCTGGAACAGAAATCTTAGATACTTTCTGTGGGATGGATGGATGAGTATATGAGTGTACGCATCCTTGAGATCTAGAGAACAAAGCCAATCTTGACTCTGAAGGTATGGAAGGAGAAGGCCCAGAGAGAGCATTTTGAATTTCTCCTTGAATAGAAACCTGTTCAATTCTCTCAGATCTAGGATAGGTCTGAAGCCCCCTGTCTTCTTTGTTATGAGAAAGTAAGGGGAGTAGAAACCTAACCCCTGTTGTGGAGGAGGAACCTCCTCTATTGCCCCTTGGGCAAGAAGAGAAGAGACTTCCTGACCTAACAGGGTCAGAAGAGATGGGGGAGAACTGAATTGCCTCACCATGGTATGGGGAGGAAGGCTGGAGAAATGAAGCTTGTAGCCCTCCCTGATAATAGAGAGGGTCCATTGCTCTGATGTTATTTGCTCCCATCTGGGAGCAAAGTGAGCTAGCCTTCCAGGAATGGTGAGGGGCTCTGGCTGTGCTAGAGCCAGAAACGGCAAGTTCTCTAGAGGGAAGTCAAAACCCCTGAGGGGGTTGAGCCTGCTGGGATGTAGCAGACACTGCAGGCTTTGACTTTACCTGCTTAGATTGTTGACGCTTAGCCGCAAGGCGAGGCTGAGCAGATTGCTGGCCAGTATTCGTGGGAAATCTGGTCTTTTTATAGTAAGGCCTTTTAAAAGGCTTCTTTTTGGTAGGGGTAGAAGTAGACTTGGAAAGTCTATCTAGAGTGGCATTTTCTGCATCCATTTGAGCAGCTTTAATTTGCCAGTCTTCCCCAAATAAGTTCTCACCGGTACAGGGCAGATTCCTGAGACCTTCTACAACCCAGGGTTCTAGGTTAGAAGCCTGGAGCCAAGCGAGACGTCGGGCTGCAATAGCAATTCCCGAAGCTCTGCCTGCAACCTCGAAGGAATCAAAGGCTGCCCTGTTGGAGAACTTGGAGACCTCTGAAAGTTGTGTCACCATAGAAAAGAAGTCCGCCCTTTGATCATCAGGGATAAAGGGGGCAAAATTCTGTATGTTTAGGGCAAGTTGCCCAAGATACATGCCCATATAAAGGCTATAAGAGTTGATCCTGGCTATAAGCATACTAGCCTGGAACATCTTTCTTCCAAAAGAGTCTAGGTTCTTACATTCTCGCCCTGGAGGGGTAGAAGAATGCCTTTTAGGACTCTTTATTTTCTTCATAGCAGGCTTCACCACAATGGAGTGGTGAGGCAGCTGAGTTTTCTGGAACCCAGGCGAAGGAGGGACCAGATACATGGTGTCCAACCTGCGGGAATGGGGAGACAGTGTTAAAGGAGTCTCCCACAAATCCATCAAGTGTTCTTGAAGGATTTCATGGACAGGCAGAGTGACTGCCTCCTTAGGAGCTTTTGAGTATCCTAAAATGTCCAATTTTTTTGATCTGGGTTCTCTTTCAGAAGATGTAGTAATAGAAAGTGCTTTAGCTACATCAAGAATGAAATCCTGAAAGGATAAATCCTCTGGAGGAGACATCCTCCTCTTGGGAGAAGAGGGCTCCTCAGGAAGAGTAAGCTCAGCAGAGTCATCAGAGGAATTAAATTCATCAGAAGAATCTGAATACTCTTTCTGTGCTTCCAATGTACGATACGCATACCGATCGGTATCGACATCGGGCGTATCGGGCATGGGATCGGTACCGGGCAAAAGTCGGAATCTGGCATGCGAAACCGATCGATGTTTAGAAGTCGATGGTCTCGGTTCCGGTGTAGATACCGGAACCGGGGTCGGTACCGATGAAATCGGTACCGAGGGCGTCGCAGCCTTAATGAAGGCCAGTACGGCCTGCTGCATGGTCTGGACAGTACTGCCCATAGACGCCACTACTGCCTGGATGTCGGTACCGGTATGGGCCGGTACCCCAGAGCAGTCCAACAGGTGATCTGTCGAGGCCGTGCCATCGATGTCAACCTGTGACCCCATGATTGCTTTGGAGGCCGGAACCTCCCGCCGGGGTTTTTTGGCCTGGGCAGAATCCTCGAACTCAGAACTGAGAGCCTCTCGATCTTTAGAAAGAGATTTGCTTTTAGAGGATTTGCCCACAGAAGTTTTGGTTACCTGAGATCCATCCGGAGAGGAAGACCTGGATGACTGTGATGCTTCTGAAGGAAACAGCACATGGAGCTTGTTAGCCCGGTTCTGCAAACCGCGTTTAGACATCTGGGTGCAGGATGGGCAGTCCGGTATGGAGTGCTCAGGTCCCAAACATTTGAGACACCATTCATGGGTGTCTGAGACAGAAATGACAGCACTGCATTTGGTACATTTTTTGAAACCAGGGACTGGCTTCTCCATGAGGAGAAATTGTGTAGGCCTTAAGGCCTAACACCCGGTACCAAGCTGTGCTGAAGAAAAATAAAAACGTCTTTTTTTTTTTTTTTTTTTGTAATATAGAAAGAAAGAAAGACCGGCGATACCGGTTTCGGTATGGGGAAGGCAGGTACGCGGTCTAAAGAAACAAACAAAGTAACAAATTCTGCAGCGGTGACAGGAACACGACCTGCTGGCTCCGCGGAAAAAGAAGAACTGAGGAGAGCTGGTCAGGAAGGCGGGAAGGCAGCGCGCATGTGCAGTGGGAGGCCCCAAAAGCTTTTCATTTGAAAAGCTGGGGAGCTTTCCCGCGCAGGCTCCGTCGGTACCGACGTACCCATATGTGATGACTTATTCCTGCTTGTTCCTAGAGATTGTCATGTTAGCTGCATCAGTCACGTGGTTGCTGTAGTATGCAGCCAGTGCGCATTCAAGCTATGAAGATGCACAATAGGTGTGTCCTGTGCTTGCTTGTTATCAATACAATGCAATGGACATTAGTAGGCAACTAAACCCCTGTTGAGAGAGCAGACAGCAATGGATGGCCTCTGACCCCACTAACAGGGCACATACATTCTGGGAAAACGGAGTTACTTACTTGTAACAGGAGTTCTCCGTGGACAGCAGGATAAGTCAGCCACATTTGGTGATGTCATTTGACGGCGCCGAGACGGAAGTACTCTCCATAGCTCAGAAGGGCTTTCGCCCTTCTGAGCATGGGCCAACTGGTCCCACCCCTCTGCCCCCCCCTAGCTAGCCAGTACATCACTAGCTGAGCCTTTTGCCGCTAGGAGGCGGGCACCAGGACGAAGGCCGACCCCTTCCCAGGGGATGTGGGCGGCCTTGGACAAGCAGGATGAGTCAGCCACACTTGGTGCCTCCCAAGCTGCCATGCGCTGTGGTGGATGGGGGAAGGCTGAGACAATTCCTTAGGGCTAGCATGCGCCCTTGTGGCACAGCATGTTGCAGCAAGAACCTGTAGGTCTGTTGCAATACGAACCTGTAGGTGCTGTGAGGGGTGCAGTTACCAGGCAGCGTACGATGGTCTGCAGTCGCGATGCACACCTGTGCAGAGGGTGTAGTGTAGTTGTAAGGCACACCTGCGTGGTAACTGAGATGTAGGCACATCTGGTTTGCAGTCGCGATGTTGTAAGGTGCACCTGCGCGGTAACAAAAATAGCAGACATGATGTTGCAAGGCACACTTGCGCGGTAACAGATATGTAGGCACATCGAGTAGTGCGGGAGTCCCCGCAATGAAGAAGCAATGGCATCAAATCGCCAACCAGGAGAGTGGTGCAAAACATTACTAATGAGAGAGGCTTCTCTTTTTCTTTTCTTTTTTTTTTTTTGTAAACTCCGGGACTTGTTACCGGAGGATGTTGTAAAAGCCGCTAGCGTTGCAGGGACCAATCGCTGCTTGGCGCAATACAAGCATTGGGGAACCTGGGATTTTGGGGAGAGGTGACTTAGGTTGGCCACTGTTGGAAAGTGACCTAGGTTGGCCACTGTTGGAATCCAAATACGGAACCTCATTCTGACCCAGTATGACATAACGTACGTCCGGTCTGTGTTATCAGTGATGTGATTGCTGTGCACAGGGATAGCAAGGCAGCATCGGCTTTGCTAAAAGGTGGTATGGGGTTGATCCTTAAGCCGCAGTGTCCGCAGTCCAGATTGTTGGGGCTGTCTGGTTGGACATGGAGTCCACCATGGCTTCTATTCATGAGCCTGTGGTATTGTTTGAAGTTACTGTCCCTGGCTTCTATTCATGAGCCTGTGGTATTGTTTGAAGTTACTGTCCCTGACTACAAACCACTAAAGCAGTGCAGGAAATCTTTGTCAGCTCAAGAGCTCAGGGACATGGTTTGTGTGGTCAATCCAGCATGGGAGACTGGCCGACAACCCTCTCTTTATATAGGAGTGGAGGAGTAGCCTAGTGGTTGGGGCAAGGTACTTCAGGCCGGAAGGTCGGGGGTTCAAATCCCACTAGAGGACAGCAACCTTGGGCCGGAAGGACTGGGGTTTCTAATCCCTCAGGTGCTCCTTGTGGTCTTGGGCAAGCCACTTAACCCTACATAGCCCATGTTCCCTGTAAAATAGTTATCTCCAAGTTATAATACCCTGTTTAATGTAATTTCAGTTTGTTCAATGTAAACCGCACTGATGCAGAATAGCGCGGTATATAAGAGAATGTAAATAAAATAAAATACTGTGTGAGGTGCCAGAATTATTACCGCTGGTGCTACTGGACGGTGCACCGGTGCCTGGGCGATGTGGTAGGCCCCGTTGCAAGGTTGCCGTGACCTTGCAAAATGAGTGAGTACACCTCTGGGGATGCGTGCATCATGTGCGCGACCATGGCATGACTTGCACTTTTATGCAGGCGGAATGAGATGCAGGCATGGCTTGCACTTGTATCCAGGCAGATAAAGATGCAGGCGTAGTCCCTAGGGGTGTAGTCTGCTGGCTCGGTCAGCCACGCTCTGGGCGTACAGTAGCGCAAGGCTGTGAAGCTTTCCAGAATGAAAAACTTCCCTGGAGATCTATCTCAGATCATAATGTCATCGCCGACAGCGGGCTGTCGAGAGCAATGCCCATTCGGCGTTGGGGGCTGCGTGTTGGTGGGAGCCACAACCACCCCATTTGGCATAGGGGGGCTGCGTGATGGTGGCCACAGCAGCCCCATTCAGCATTGGGGACTGCGTGAAGGTGGGAGCCACAGCAGCCGTTCAGTCAAGGTGCATAGGTAGATAGAAGACCGGAGGGTCAGGTCTGGATCACAACCTGTCAACGGGGAAGAAACGCACTGGTACGGGTACCGGGCAATGTCCATACTAATAACTGTGGTAAGCAGATCTATTCACGGTCAGTCCCACTGATGGGTAGGGCTCCTACCTGATTCAGAGGGAAGGGACTGTCTAGAGCATTTGTAATGCTCTGGCTCTCAAGAGCATTTGTAACTCCTCGATATGCCTCTGGTTTTAAGGCTCTCAGCCAGGTTTTGAACCTGCAACCGCTGGTCAGATGCACGTGCCTTTGTGCATGCAGAGTTGATCAGGAGATCCCAGGCTGGCCATGGGCCTGTCACTTTGCCTCCCTGCACCCTGTGACATTAGGATTAGTGTCACGGAGCTTACTGGGGTCGGGTGCTCGCCGTAGGGCGGGGAAGATGACCCGCGTCAATAAGATGATGATGACAGTTACAGGGGATGGTCTGTGTTTTGAGATGGTTGACCAGAAGCTCAAGGGTAACAGGCAGCATGGTTTGCTGGATCACAGCATAGGGCCCCAGAAGGCAGAGGTGGGTAGTGGCGGGCTCGTCTACAAGGCGCGAGAAGACCGATACCTTTTTAGAAGACTGATACCGTTCTACCGAGGTGAGTGGTTACCCATGGTTTTGAGGACAGGGCGTGGGGATCCAGGGTTTATTTTTTTTGGAAGTGCACAGGTGCAGATGGTGGTGTCCAGAAGGTAGCTGATCATGAATGGTCATGACTGCTGAAGATGCGCGGTTAGTAACCTCCCAGGCTGAAATTAGGGTACGCGCTGATTTGAACCTTGACCTTTAGCTCAAGGACACATTGACTTTCTATACCACACCACCCTGTTGCTGACTATTTATACTGCCCACCCTGTTGCCGATAAGGTAGCCCTGCACCTGTAGGCACAGTGGATAAGAATGTATGCATCAGGTTCACGAGGAGCTGGTTGGGTGGATAGCTCTCCGGATACTCAGGGAATCGGAAGTTAGGGGTCAAACCCTATTTGAGCAGTCTAGACACCAGAGTTGAACCCTGTATGAGCAGTCTAGACACCAGGCGAGACAGCATTTGAGCAGCCATGTAGGTGGGTAGTTAAGGCGGGAGGCCATCAGGCTGCCCTCTTCGCGCATGCCTCCCCTCTGAGGACTATAGGAGTGCTCCATGGAGCATGCCATGCTTTGGAGGTAATGTGGTTTCAGAGGCCAGAAGTCAAACAGCCTGCACAAAATTTATTGCTGCTGGGATTGAAAACAATGTTCCTTATGAGAGGACAGAGTACTACCCACAAGGCTGCCTTCCTATCCTGTACCAGTGAGTCAGAGACATGGCCTGCAGGAGCCACAGCTGGGACTTGAACCTGTGACCTTCTGCTCCTGAACACACTGGCTGTGTTTACTGCACCACACTGTTATACATGCCTGCATGGACTGAGGCAGAGAATCCCTCATCTGATGGATTGAGGTGCCTCCCCAGGATGGTGATGTTAGCGACCCCCTCTGTATCCCTTAGAGGTCGATATGATACAGGCATAGAGCAAGGAAAGTAAAGTATGCCATCCTGGGTCAGCACAAGGTCCCACGAGCCCAGTATAATGATGGCAGTTGACCAATATAGGTCATTGGTGTCCCTGAGACAGCGTAAAGTGACACAACGAGGGGATATCAGATAATAGGTCATCAGTGTTCCTGAGACAGCGTAAAGCGCCACAACAAGGGGATATCAGATAATAGGTCATCGGTGTTCCTGAGACAGCGTAATGCGCCACAACGAGGGGATATCGGATAATAGTGGGATAATAGACCATATGGTCTTTCCCAACTATCAGGTGAGAGCGTAACTTGCACAAGGTTACGTGGCTCCCCAGGCCAGGTAGTTACTCCATTCATAATGGAGATAATGATGTGGGTTTCCATTAATTTAAGGTGCCTACACTGATGGGTTTCACCTCCAAGGCACCAGTAGTTCCTGAAGCCCGTGATGGTATCAGGGCTTCTATCCAGGACAATTCCTTAAGTGCAAGCTCGATCACTCTCTGGCGGAGCTATAGGTGCGAGGGCTTGGGTGCCCTTGAACTTGTAGGTTGTAACCGCCTTTAGTGCCCCCAGCCGAAGCATGTAGGGCTTAAGTGACCTGTTATCTTTCTTTGAACAGCTGTCTGACCTTTTCCTGAGGCAAAGCCTTTTGGGAAATGTAGTTTCCTTCACTGTCCAATGAAGAGTAGTGTGAACTCAAAGTGGTTTTAAGCAAACAGGATTTATTTCCCCTCCGGGCGGATTTCAGCATGGAACAAAGGTAACACGAATCATATACTTCTGGCAAAGGACAAAATAAAAAGTTTCCAACAGAAATAGCTTAACTTCAGCAGTAATAAACATTTCCTTCCCAGCAATTAGAATAAACAGTTCTGTTTCCCACAGCTTTGTACTTTTTCTCTTAACACTTCTGCAGTTCTCTGCACTGCTAAAACTTAACACAGGGAAAATATCTCATTCGATATTGTAATCGTACAGTCCATCAATTCTTCAGATATGTTGCTTAGCCCTGGCTCTGTTTCCATTGACTCCTCATGGAAGACAGGCAGAAATGTTTGCAACGTTGTTTCAGGGGCCACGCCCTTCCTCTCTGTCTTAGGCTTTATATCATACTTTTGGCACATGTATTGCTGTAAACAATCATCCTCATTACAGGTATTAAAACCACAGTCCCAACCCTTTGGGTAAGTAAAATCACACTGATTATCAACAGCCTTATTTGAAACCCAGTCTCTGGGCTTACCTCTTCTTCTGCCTGCAAACAGCTTTCTCTGGGCTTTGGAAACAGCTGTTGGTTCAAAACCTGATTTGTGAGCTGAGGGCTGCAACTGCCTTCCTGGCTTTTTCCTCTCCTTGTAATTCCCAGAATACTGCAACCAGCCTGGCCTGCTTTTGCTGTATTCTTCCCTTGAATAAAACTTTAAGCTTGGCTCTGGCTCTGGGCTTTCTCTAAGCCTTACTGAGTGTTCCTCTAGGCTTGCCACGGTCTCTCTCCCACGGATCTGGCCTGGAACTCTACCGGTAGCTCTGCCTAGGCCTGGAACTCGGATTCCTCCCTGGTCCTCCTCTTGGTCTGTTAGCTGGTCTGCTAATTGACCTCCCAGCTGAGCTTGTGTTGGAGCTTCCCGTATGGCTCCTACTTGAGACCATTTTTCAGCTTCCAGACGAGCCTCTAATCGAGACCCTAGATGAGCTGCCCTTTTCTCTACTGAGGCCTCTTTATGTGTCTGCCCTTTAGGGCAGTGCCTGACTCCTCCTCCTAGCAGGTGCTCTGATTCAGCTCGTGACTCCTAAGCTAACTGGCAGCAAGGGCGTGTTTCTTTCCCCTGTGTCTGGTTTCCCTGGTAACTACTAGCCATGTGCTCTTGTTTACCATCCAATCTATCAACCTAACTACAAAGCCTCTACACCAGGGGTGGGGAACCCTGGTCCTGGAGAGCCGCAGACCAGTCAGGTTTTCGGGATATCCCTAATGAATATGCATGAGATATCTATGCATTAGAGATATCCTGCCAACCTGACTGGTTTGTGGCCCTCCAGGGCTGGATTAGGAGACCCCTGCCTTACACCTCTGTCATTTAAGATTGTGAGTGGGCAAGGTGCAGATCTCCAAGACATCAAAAAGGTTAGATAGAATGTGTCACATTCCTCCTCACTTCTCACCACCACCAAAATATTGTCTATTAGACAACATTTTGGTGGTGGTGAGAATCGAGGAGGAATGTGACACATTCTATATACCCTTTCAATGTCTAGGACATCTGCACCTTGCCCACTCACAATCTTAAATGACAGAGGTGTAAGGCAGGGGTCTCCAAATCCAGCCCTGGAGGGCCACAAACCAGTCAGGTTGGCAGGATATCTCTAATGCATATATATCTCATTAGGGATATCCCGAAAACCTGACTGGTCTGCGGCTCTCCAGGACCAGGGTTCCCCACCCCTGCTCTACACTATAAAACTCCAAAGCAAAAGTAGAGAAATGTGAAAATTTAGTGAAAAACTGACGTGCATATTAATGACAATGTCGGAAGTATAGCCATGGGGTTTTGAAAATCACCTCTTGAAGCTAACCTTCCATTTTACTCAAATTTTCATTGAGCTCACCACAGAGCTTGACGATAAGTAAGGTTAAACACCACAACAAAGTGTCACCAATAAAAACTATATGCAAAAATTTAAATTACATATCATAGTGAAATTGGGAATAGGGAAGCCCAAGCTAAAAAAATTACTGCGAAAAGAAAGGGACCGAAGTTCAACTTATCTGAGTCCACTCGAAACATTGTCAATTCACAGCACGGCTTTACCAGGCTTCTCCAAACACTCCAAATTGCTCCAACAAAACAACTCTTCAGGAGCTGAAAATCACGTTGCAAGTCAGTTCATGAAAGTAGCGAAAAATAGCAGACACAGCACTGCCTTTCGGGCGGCCAACTCTTACGCGCCCTGCTTCAACGCTCAACCAACTGCACCGACAATCTTCTGTCAACTGATCAAAAACGCCAGCGCATGCTCGATAGCGTCTTGTTTACCATCCAGCACTGCTTCTGATTCCTGCTTTTTGGCTCTATCTAAAGGGCTGGAGGAATCCACCATGTCACAAGATATATAGGTTACTCCTCCGTAGCGTGTAGTCCACTGATGCTAGGTTGCAGCCTTTAAATTGGCTGTTTCTCACTCAGCATCTCTGAGACTGCTTCTGGTCCCAGCAGGTGTAGTAGGACCCTGCCCATGGCGGTTTGGTACCCCGTCTGAGACTATTGAAGACAGGTTCTAGCTTGGACTCACTGGAGGGAGTGGATACTTTACTCAGCCTTGGACTCACTGAAAGGAGTTGGATACTTTATTCAGCCTAGGGAAAAGGCAAGGTTTTAACCTGGCTTTCCTGGCTTCCAGCCTCGTGCTGCAACCCAGACTACCCTTCCAGTATCCAAAATGTGTGCAGAGAACCACGTACCTCCACCGCATCCCTTCCAGCCTCCAGTGCCTAGAAGCGAGGGCCAAGGTAGCCTATGCTGTCTCGCTGCCAAGTTGGGACCGGGAGGCATGGCACGCAGCGTTTGTGCCCTCGTTGACAAGGGCGCTTTTTGTTGATATCGGCACTGATCGGAGTGATGCTCCCTGATGCCGTCGGCGCCAAACACGCGCTTGGAGCGATGGCCCCAATGGTCCGGAGGCGAAGGGGATCTCCCTCGGCGGCTGCCATTTCAGCCCGGTGCTGCGGCCTGGAGCGAAGGGGATCTCCCTCGGCGGCTGCCATTTCAGCCCGGTGCTGTGGCCTGGAGCGAAAGGGATCTCCCTTGGTGGCTGGATCTCCCTCGGTGGCTGCCATTTCGGCCCGGCACTGCGTCCTGGAGTGAAGCCTGGTCTCCGCTGCGAGCAGTCTTTGGGTCCGGATTGAAGCCCCCAACGGTACAGCGCTGTGGCTTATGTCTCGAGCAGCTTTGGCACCACTGGGAAATCCTGGCACACGGCAGTGTTCCGGTGGCCCAGTGCCATGAGGAGGCGTTCCCAGCCAGTGGAGCCAATGGAGCCGGGCCACTGAGGAGAGCCTCAACCAATGGCACAGTGGGGTGGAGCCTGGCATCAGCCAATAGCGTGGTGGGGCGGAGTTTGGCATCAGCCAATTGTGTGGAGGGGCGGAGTCTGGCATCAGCCAATGGAGCCGTGGGCTGGAGTTGAATGCTGACCTCACCTCCAGGATAAGGGTAGCATGGTTGGAAAGATGGCCGCCCCCATGGACCACATGTGGTGATGTCTTCAGAGCGACGGAGGAAACAGAGGAAGGCTGGCCGGGGACGGAGGCCTTCTTAGGCATGTCCTGGGCTGGCGCCAGGGCTACTGGCCTACTGTGAGCTTCATTTTCAAGTCACATTCTTTTCAGTATGTCTGTGCGATCTTTGCTTCCTTTTCAAGTCACACTCTTTCCCGTAAGCAGTGGGGACCATCGCAGGAGTAGAGGAGGCTGGCCGGGAACAGAGGCCTGTTAGAGGGCTGGCTGGGGACGGAGGCCTGTTAGGCACGTCCTGGGCATCCGTGAGGGCTGCTGACTGGGGCTTCCTTTTCAAGACCCATTTTCCTGGAGACCTTTGCTTCTGTCGCTGGAGCAGAGGGGACAGGCCCCGCTGGCTGTTCCACGAAGGCATGTGAGCCATGTGCCCCCATGCTCCTGGGTCGCAGCAGCAATAGAGATCCTCCGCTGCCTGATGAGAGCTCACAGTTGGTCTAGGACAGCTCAGCCTTTAGACAGGAGTGATCTGAAATGAGAAGCATGAACAAGGCATTAAAGGCAAGTTTAAAACTGGTAATTCACGTTGTAAGATGAGAAATTTTTCCTAAATGATTTTAAAGTTTAGATTTTTGGTGGAGAGTAGCAAAGTCCGTCTTGCTGGCAAGGCGGAAGAACTGAAAACTGGCTATCTAGGGGCGGGCAGAGGGGTGGGGCCAGTTGGCCCATGCTCAGAAGGGCGAAAGCCCTTCTGAGCTATGGAGAGTACTTCCATCTCGGCACCGTCGGATGACATTGCCAAGTGTGGCTGACTCATCCTGCTTGTCCAAGGAGAAAGGAGGGGCTCTTCCAAAGGGATGGGCTTTACCTTAACCAGGATGGAACCAGGCTGCTGGCATTAACCTTTAAAAAGGAAATAGAGCAGCTTTTAAACTAGATAATAGGGGAGAGCCAACAGTCGCCCAAGAGCGCATGGTTCAGAATAATGTATCCTTCAAGGATACTACCTAAAAATGAAGTTAGGGCAAATCAGCAGAGGTTCCAATCAAGAAAAAGGTAGCCCAAATGCCTTTGAGTACAGAGCAGACAGAGCTTAAAGATTCCAAATTACCCCTGCCTACCGATAACCAGATTAATATGAATAAAATACAGTCTCTAAAATGCTTGTATACAAATGCTAGAAGTCTTGTGAGAGATTTATTTAACAGTTTTTTTTATGCTACTTTATCATTTTAATCAAAGCAATTTACATTGTAACTTAAACAGGGACATTGATAACTTGGGCTTTTCTGAGCAACAGAGGGTTAAGGGACTTGTCCAAGGCCACAAGGAGTGCTGGTGGGACTTGAACGCTGGTCTCTTGGGTCCCAAGTCAGTGCTCTAACCATTAGGGTACTCCTCCCCTCTAATCAATGGCTTTGAGCATGTTCATCCAGAGGTGAGTATTCTTGGATGCTTGATTCACATGTCACAGAACATTTGCAGGAGTTTGCAGGAAGCTGAACTGCAGGAACGTTATTCACATGATGCTTAGTTTGCATTGAAAATTCACATGCTACCTGCTCTATCATTTATCCCAACTGAAGAAGTCGAAAACAGTTTTGATGAAATGTAAAAATCGGGCCCATAAAAGTTTATTTCCAAGAATGCTTTGGAATAATTAAGATTGTGTTATCCTTGACTTACCACAATCCTACTACTACTGCTACTGAACATTTGTATAATGCTACAAGACATACCCAGTGCTACACAAACATGTAAGAGACAGTCCCTGCTCATCAGAATTTACAATCTAGTCAATACAGACAACACAGTAGTGTAGACAGGGATACATCTAGGGGGAATGATAAGGAAACACAAAGGAGAACAGGTGAGTCAAGACCTGAAAGCGGCAGTAAAGAGGTGAGTTTTCAGCCTGGATTTGGAAAGCTTAGAGAAGGCGCCTGACATACAGACTCCAGTAGTTTGTTCCAGGCATAAGCAAGGTGAAAGGAACAAAGTTTGGAGTTAGCAATAGAAGAGAAGGGCAGAGTTAGAAGCGATTTGCCAGAAGAGCGGAGTTTCTTTGTAGGGAGGTATAAGAAAGGAAAGGTAGTGAGGAGCTGCAGAGTGAATGCACTTGCAGGTCAGTAGGAGAAGTTTGAACTAGATGCGGAAACAGATAGGGAGCCTATGAAGTGACTTGAGAAGAGGAGTAATATGAGAATGATGAGGCTGGCCATGCAACAGAATGTTGAACAGATTGAAGAGGAGAGAAATGATTCAGTGGGAGACCAGCAAGGAGTATGTTACAATCATCAAGACAGGAGGTGATTAAAGAGTGGATAAGTGTTTTAGTAGTGTGTTCAGGAAGGAATGGGCAAATGCTGTTGATGCTATAGAGAAAGAAATGGCAGGTCTTAGCTATCAGTTGGATGTGTGTGGAGGAGGAGAGAGAGGAGTCAAAGATGACCCCAAGATTGAGAGCTGAGGAAACAGGGAGGAGTAGAGAGTTATCCACAGAGACTGAGAAAGGAGGAAGGGGAGAGGTGGATTTAGGTGGAAAAATAAGAAGCTCAGTTTTGGCCTTATTCAATAAAAGAGGCGGTGAGACATCCAAGCAGCAATGTCAAAAAGGCAGGCAGAGATCCAGGTCTGGATTGCCAGAAAGATTTCAGGTGTAGAGAGGTACATCTGGGAGTCATCAGCATAAAGATGGTATTGAAAGCCATGGGAAAAGATGAGTGCACCAAGGGACTGGGTATAGAGAGAGGAAAGGAGTGAACCCAGGACATATCCTTGGGGTACACCAACTGAGAGTGGGATAGCAGCAGAGGAGGATCCACCAGAACAAACACTGAAAAGAATGGAGAGATAAAAGGAGAACCAGAATAGTACAGAGCCCTTAAAACCAAGCAAGGACAGCTTATCAAGGAGAAGGTTGTGGTCAACATTGTCAAAAGCAGCAGAGAGGTCAAGAAGGATGAGGACTGAATAAAGGCCCTTGGAGTTTGCCAGAAACAAGTCACTGGAGACTTCAGCAAAAGCCGTTTCAGTAGAATGTAAAGGACAAAAGCCAGATTGTAAAGGATCCAGGAGGGCTTGAGAGGAGAGAAAGTCAAGGCAATGTTGGTGAACCGCACATTCAAGTAGTTTAGAAATGAAGGGGGAGGAGGGAGATGGGCCGATAGTTAAAAGGATAGGTAGGATCAAGTGAGGGTTTCTTGATGAGAGGTGTAACTACAGCATGCTTGAAGGATATAGGGACAGTTGCAGTGGAGAGCGATAGGTTCAGTATATGAGAGATGGAAGGGACAACAGTTGAGAAGATGAGGCTTAGGAGATGGATGGGAATAGGATCAGAGGAGCAGGGAGTGAGTTTGGAGGAGGAAAGAAGGTATATGGTTTCCTCCTCAGAGATCATAGAAAAGGAATCGGGCTCTTAGTAAAATACCCCCTAACTCTGAGGTCAAGTCCAAATTATCAACAGTCATATCATTATCTTATGCCACCTCTTCTACATTAACATTTCTCTTGTACTGGTGCATAGTAGAGCTCCGAGATAGGTGGGAAGGCTTCAGCAAGATATCTAAGAATCTCAAAAATACATGTCTTTAACATATCAAACAGCAAAATAGATGTTCATTTGGGGAAAGCAGCAAAACTCAAGTTCTTCTTCCTGAAAGTGCTCTCTAAAACGTCTATTTTTTTCTGAAAGACTATGTTATCCTTACAAAAAAACAGAATTTAATGTTAAAATATTAGCCTCACTGTTCGTGATCTTCTTGTCATCTTTCCCAATAATCTCATCTTGTGAAACAATTTTAACAGAAACTCCCACAATAAATTCACAAAACTGATTAACATAACCAAAGAAGACTCCATTCTTGTCACCAAAGCAGACCCAATGAAACATTGGGCAGTGGACTATGTAGAAGAGAAAGTGGAAAACTCACTGAGCTAGAACTGGGCAGCAACAGCTACTACTTCAGCCAGCGTTTCCTCCTCCCACAAATACACATTAACCCTCTGATGATGGTGCATGGATCCCCCTATTGTCAGTCTTTCCAGATGTCATAGCATTTGTATCCATCAGCCCCTGAACTTAAGCTAAGGTCAATGAATCATTTGTAGAGCAACCTTCTTCGCTCCTTCTCAACTTCATCACTGGATGCCTCTCCCATTTACCCAATGGTTTTCCATTTACTCAACGTTGTCACTAGATATAGAAATGACCAATGCGACCATTTCTATATCCTTGGAAACTAGGCGGGCATCTAGAGTGTCAGTTGTCAGAGGGCACCCATTGCCGCCGCTGTCACCCCTCTCTGGGATGTGCAGTAGTGGCAATACTTTAAAAAGGCACTGAGGTGCCGAATTTAACCTTCTCTTCTGGGCTGCGGTGCTGTTCACACTTCCGCTCCCCTCTAATTCCACTTCCTTTAACAGGAAGTGGAATCAGAGTACTAACAATGGAAACGTAAATGGCCTAGTGACCCTGGAGAATGATGGCAGTGGCAGCAATGAATATGGGGGCTGGAGCAGGGGGAAACTGGGAATGAGGTTCACTTAGAGTGCCTCATACCCTGGGTACAGAGGAAGGAAATTTTCAGTCACTGAGTTTCAACGTAGTTTTATCTTATAAGTTTTGCTTTATCTAATTATTCTTAGAGGCTCAATCTGATTTTGCGAGGAAGAGATTAACGTACTTATGGTAAATATAATCTCTTATTTTCAAAACCATAACTCTCTGAGTAAGTACACTACTTCTTTTCTCTGGGGCAGAGCAGATAAACTGGATGGCCTTCATCTGTTATCATTTTCTTTTATTCTCTGTTTCTTTGCACCTTTTAATAAGGTCTGTGTTTCTCTCAGAAGAGAGCATCTTGATAGAAGTGGGTGAAGAGTGTACTCAACCTATCGACTGGTCAGTGTGTCTACACGGAGATTCTAACCAGTCTTCAAGGAATGTCTACTTGAGAGTAAGAGAAGGAAGAGTTTTTGTCTCATGCCTTTCTGTGAGGTGGTAATGGTAAGAAGAGTTAATAATCTACTTGCATGCTTCCAGACTTCACCAGTAAGAAGGACCGAAAAAACTTGAGAAGGAAAAAACTAGTATCTGGTTTAAAACATTTTTGTTTCTATATGTGTGAGAGAAGAAAACAGAGACCTACCCACCTGCGCTTAATCCAGATGTTCAGAAGAGGAAAATAGAAAAAAAGACTTCCAGGAAGTCAATTGAGGGGGATCATAAAAAACATAAGAAACAGAGTACTTAGGGGGCAATGACCAAAGTCCATGTCACTATGGAGGTCCCCATTTCTCCTGCTTGGATAGAGTCTGATGAGATTCTAGTTACTGAGGCTCTGCTACGGGTGCTCCTGGCTGTTACTGGTGAAAACCCCAGTGCAGGCGACAGCAGAGTGAAGGAGAAGATGTACTCAATTGTTCCCATGTTATCTGATGCTCTATTAATGCGCAGTAACAAGAGTTACTATGGCAGATATTTCTCCCCCATATACCAGCAGCATCCCCTTTTACTTCCAACCTTACCATGGAGGTTTTGCCACTAACGCAGGTCACATTTTGCCTTTAATATGTTTTAATGACAAAACTTTACTATGGATTAGTAAATAAGCCTCTATGTAGATTATGTTCCATTTGAAATGTACCCATAGATGTGGCAGTGAGCACTGTGTACCCATGGCCAGATTCAAAGCATTAGTACCTGTACTTTCTTGCAAAATACATAGTTTGCAGATTGCCTAAATAAGTGGACATTTGGAGGGGAAAAAAACATTATTTTCTATTCTTTTGCAATCATTGTAACTTGAGACTATTTGCCATCACCTACTTTATCATAACCTGGCTATTAATAGGAAACTGGAGAAAATATTTTGGGGAAGTTTCATCATGATGCAGATTTGAAATCAGGAGGAACAGAAAATCGATGTTAAGCAGTATTGATTATTTCTCTCCTTTTATTTAAGATTAAATAAAGACAATTTCACCATTTGCTGTGGGTAAGAGAGAAAGAGAGGGAGAGAGAAAGAGAGAGAGAGAGAGAAATTGCCCTGAGGGACAGAATGAGTTTTGCCAGGGAGAGACTGTATATGCATTTCTATGGATCCAAAGATACTTAACAGCAGATGTCAACCACAGTTAGCAAAAGAGGTTTCAATTTCACCTCAGGTTTTAGGTCAAGCCTGTTTATGGTTTGTTATATTTTATTCTTCCTGCATTAAACTTTCACATTTTTGCCATCACCTTATTCATATACTGTGACACAAAACATGTTTTCACAATATTACTATTGACCAATGTTTCTTTTTCCCTAGCAAAAACGGTGTCAGTACTCATATGCAGGACTTTTTCATTAATAAACGAGGACCATGGGTCAATTTTAGCCGGCAATGGAAAAGGTGTTGGTGCTCATTACTACCGAGAACCCTTTCAAACCAAGCCTTGCTATTGACTGATTTGTTAGAGAAAATCAGTCAGAAGATCATGTCAACAGGTAATTAGCAGGTTTTGTGGAATGCAGTTGTGCTAGTTGCTAGGAAACTGGTTTGAAGGTCGGCAGAATGAGATGATGGCCCTAGTCCCTTTACTGCAGATATAATCGAAAATATGTCTCTATTTCCTGAATCTTTGCCTGGTTTCTTGCACCTGCAAAGGCAGGTGATAAAGCAAAGCCCACCTTTCAATTAGTGCCCAGCAGAAACCCTCCAAACTGATAGTTCTAAGTCAAATTTTTGTATGAATATGTTTTTTATAAGTAGCCCTCTATCTTGCAGTGACAAACAGAACTATAAATGCATTTTCTGTCTTCCATCGACTGTCATGGGGGTCACTGCTGGAACTAAGCAAAAAACTACAATTTCTTTTGACGTGGTTTTAAACACCACAGAGGTAAGCACAATATTTATTTATGTAACCGTTTTTATAGACCACTTTTCTTAGTGTCAAAGTGATTTACAGATAACTTTAACTTACAAAGTTTAGAAAGAACACATTACATTCTACTTTTGTAATATATAAATTGGGGTCCACACGAGCAGGTAACTGACACACCTGCCTCAGCATTTCACTAAAATTTAATGCTACAATTTGCAGGATCATGCCTCGGAGAAGTTGTAAATGCCAGCATCTAATTTGTTTTATGTATGCATGCATTCCTGATGCAAAATCGGAAATACACTTCTACTTTTCTGGCCCACCCAAAGCATGCACCTTTGGAAATCTGCATGCTGCAGGCCATTTACTGTATATGTTAGGTTTTACATGTCTTTCAATGGTTTGATTCACTTTGGGGTATGTTTACTAAACCGTCTTAATGTTACCGGCGTTAGTTGCAGTCTTACTGTGACAAATTCCATATAAGGTAGTGGGTGTTCCGGTCTTAAGGTAGCATTTCGGGTTATCGCGCGATAAAGTCTGTTATCGCGTGATAGAGGAAGCTGTGGCACGTTAATGCGCATTAGCCTTAATTAGGCGCGCTTACCTACATATACAGCAACAGAGGTGTAGCACAATGGTTAATACATCGCCTGCTGCTACAGTGGTGGTGACTTTGATCCCTCAGTGGGCTCAGTTAAAAGACTGTATGAGGCAATCCCTTTTCCTGCTTGTAACAGTCAGACACATCCCAACAATTTGAACTGCCAGTCAAAAAAGCCTCACCCCAGTGTCGCAACCTAATGCACCTTTTAGGCACATCATAAAGCACCATGTCATCCAAGGCAGGTCATAATGTGCCCCAGAGGACGGAAGGAAAGGTTGGCACCCTCCAAGGCAGCATATAAGGTGCCCCATAAGCTGGCCAAACCTAAGGTGCCGCAAAAGATGCCCCAAGGATGCCAAGGTGACACAGGAGATGGTGCCCAGGGGCACAAAGGTGCCCCAAAGTCACAAGCATGAAATGTATGGCTCAAACACATATGTAACCATAACACTGCACAGAGCACCAAGGAAAGACAATGAACAAGTGATGGAAGGAAGTAGATGACAGAGCTCATGGACCAGCCAAATCTGCGTGCAGCCCATGTGGCAGCAGGTAAAGTGGACAAACATATCGGGGCAACTGTACCGATGTACAGGGTGATAGTAATGTACAGTGCACCAATGACAGTGTGTGGCAGAGGATGGGGATACATGTCCACCAGAGGAGGTAGATGTGGCAGGATAAGTGCAATGACAGGAGGACAGAGGAGAGCAGACACAGGAGAGGCAAGCATGAATAGCCGCAATGCAGAAAAGTGTGCCAGTGCAGGACATGGGGTAGCAGCCTGCACATTAGGGCAGGATGCCACACAGCTGGCACACACACATAGACGGACAGAAGGATGGATGGCAACAGTGATGAGAGTATAATGTGGCAGCAGCACAGATCTGACTGATACACGAATGAAACATAGTTGTGTAGGACAGCCATTAAAAAAGGGGAACAGAGAGAAATCAAACCCATGATTTCTGCTATTGAAGTCATGGCATTAACCATTGTGCTACATCACTCTGGTAGTTATCATACCAATGGCTGGCTACAGAAAGAGTGCACGTCACCATAAAACTGTCTGCTGTGACTACCAGGATAGGATAGAACCAACAGTACCCATAATGCAATTCACATGCAGAACAGCAGTCTACATCTGCTCACCAGATGGGGTATGCACCTCTACAGCACGTCAGCTTGGTAGGGGGGAATGACCGTGCTTGTTACTGGCACAGAGTACCCATAGGCCATGCCAATGTGTGTGTTCTGTGCTCACCCTGAGGGTGAGGTGGAGTGGCCAGCACCAGATCCGCAGTACCCGGGTTGGTTGAGGTGGGCTGTGCTGCAAGTCTCCATCATTGCCAGTGTGTGACAGGTATTTGTTGCAGACACCTTTAGTAGGTCTCTGTGTCCATTTGTAATTGCCAGTCATGTCTGGCCCTTGTGGGCCATGATGCACACAACATAGTGCATATCCACTGTGCTTGCTATGGTCACCTGTTTAGAGAGCAGGGGTGTGTCAGGGCTCACATGGCAACAATGTACTTAGAAAACCACCCGGTCATGGTGGGGGGACATGATCTGCCCCTACAGACCCTCACTCTTACCCTTTGCAAAGGGGGGGGGGGCAGTGGAGGTACATGAGGACAGACTGTGGGACAAGCAACCCCAGTCCTGGTGGAAAACAGAGAGCTGCTGAGGTTGTGCACTTGGGACATGGCCACTGGCAGATAAGTAGTGGGCCCAGTCAGCTCAGCTGCCCCCCACTACAATCAACGCAAAAAAATGTGTTATCAGCTCAAAATTCAACCATAGGAAATGAAAACCACAAGAGGTAATTCACCTTATACAAAGTGTACCAAGGTCTCAGTAAAAAACACAGCAGTTTGTGCAGGATTAGTTATCAACACCCTGACTATTCGCTGTAATTCACATCAATGACCTTATTTATAGGTACACTAACCAAATTTTTATTTTCTTAAATTTTATAACGGAATTAAAACCGCTAAGCATGGCTCTTGTCAAAATGATGAAAATCAAACTCTCATTTTCAAATATAGGCTTATGGCTTGTACTTAGCTTTGAAAACTGAAGTCATCATGAAATGTAGAAATTCTATACTGACTCCCAATGCCCCACTACAATCTGGCATTCACAAGCAGAGGATGTGTGCACCTGCTGCACCCTGCAAGGTGGTGCAGCCATGCAGATGCTAACTGCAGACAGTCTGCTAGCTAGTACATATTCCTGGAGGAACTGTGTGCACCCAAAACTGGGATCTCAGCACACACACCACACAGGTATGTCAGTGATTGAGCCCCAGAAAAAAGAACCCATAAATATCACTTGAGAAAAATACTGTATAGCACTATGGGGGAACCTAGCCATGCCGTGGTCACTGCTCAGTCAAGGTGAGAGCGACCTCCCAGCATGACATGCTGTGGTCACCCTGTCCATGCAGGTGGTGGTCGGGCACTACAATATCCCAATCATTGCGCTATACCCTGTGCAAATGCATCCTGCCCATGCCACCCTGTCCGGGCCATACCCACAGTACCTTGCTCTTCATTATGCACATTGGCAGGCTAACACTGGAAACAGTGCAAGCAATGTGGGCTCAGTAAGGTGTAGACAAACACACACTCCCACACCTATGCCAGCATTGTGCAAATATAGAGATTTGTGACAGCCCTGGCCGCCACACCAGTCCTGGGCACAGTGCGAGCATTGCTATGGTACTCAATACTGTTAGGGTCACTCCCTGGGGTGGTAAACACTGTCAGAATCAATAACTGAAACACACTCAGAAAGGTTGCTATGATGAATCTCCATCAACAAATTGTGTTTAGCTTAGGATTTGTTAGCTGACATTTTGATATAAGTGGAACGTGTTCCCAAGTTTAGAACGGCATTGCTAAGGTATGCAGATGCCAGTATTGGGAGATGCTGCTCCGCGCAGGGCCCAACAGCCTGACTCTCCATGAGGCTTTGGATAGTGGAGCCTGTGGGTGTGGGTGTTTATGCCCCTGTTGGCCGCTGCTCTAGGGCAGAGGTTCCCAACTTCGGTCCTGGTGGGCCAAACGCTGTTCAGGTTTTCATTTTTTATTTATTTATTTATTTAACAGTCTTTTCTATACCGCCCCTTCCAGAGATCAGGGGCGGTTTACATTGAACAATAAACAGAACAATTGTATACTTCTGTATACATTTACAAGGAACATTATGCTTTAACTATATACATGTGTACTTACAGGGAACATATTTTGAACATTAACTAGAACAGGGCTATTCAAACTATTTATAAGTTATATACATGGATCACAGCTTAGTTAGTCACAGTGGTTATTTACAATAGTGAAATAGTCAACGGTTTGAGTGGTTCTTTAGCATGTTGTGTGAGGTTTGTAATGTTTCTTGAGTTAGTCATTTGTTCTGTCTTGGGTACTGTGGATGTGTTTCTGTGATTGTATTGGAGAGGTTCTTTGTTGGTAGGGGATCTCAAAGTGTTTTGTAAAGAGGTAGGTTTTTAGTTCCTTTTTGAATTGCTGAAGGTCTTTTATCGTGCGGAGTGTTAATGGTATTTCATTCCAGAGGGTGGGGGCAGCAAAGAAGAAGGCCCTATCACTTGTTGTTGCTTTAGTTTTTCTAAAATTAGTTTTTATGTTGAGGGAATAGGTTGCATTCTGTCTGCGCGATCTAGTATCTGATGGGGGGTGTATTAGGGTAGATAGTTGTGAGGGAGAGATGTTATTAATGATTTTAAAAGTAGTTAGGAGGATTTTATATTTTATTCTGCTGTTTATAGGGAGCCAGTGTAAGTCTAGTAGAATTGGGGTCACATGGTCTGTTAGTTTGGCTTTGGTGATCATTTTGGCGCATATGTTTTGGGCTCTTTGGAGAAGGTATATGCTTTTTAATGGTAGTCCATTTAGGAGACTATTACAATAGTCGAAGTGGGGGGTGATGAGAGTATTGACTACAGATCTAAAGTCATCTGTGTTGAGAAGGGGTCTCAGGTGTTGTATTGTCTTGAGTTTATAAAATATGGTTTTTACTGTATGTTTTATGCGTGGGATCATGGTGAGTGAGTGGTCTAAGATTATTCCAAGGTATTTTACCTCCTTTTTAACAGGTATAGGTGTATTACTTATTGTGATTGTATTGGGGTATTTGTAGTCAGTGTCTGATTTCCTCGTTATGAACATTGCCTCTGTTTTTTTGAGGTTAATGCTTAGGTTGTTGTCTTCAAGCCATTTGGTAGTCTCGTTCATGCATTGGAGTAGGCTATCATATTTGGGATTGTTGGGGTTTATGGGGGTGGCAAGCATGATATCATCTGCGTATATGAAATGGTTAATTTTGTGCTTTTTGAATATGTCTGTAAGGGGCTGGAGGTATAAATTGAAGAGGAGGGCTGAGAGGGCTGATCCTTGGGGGATGTCTTGCTGTCATGTTGTCCCTAATGAATATGCATGAGATACATTTGCATACAATGGGGGCGGTGCATACTAATGCAGCACAGGCATATTTATTAGGGACAGCATGAAACCTGAATGGTGTTTGGCCCTCCAGGACTGCAGTTGGGAAACTCTGCTCTAGAGATTGCACATGTTTATGGTGTCTGTGCTCTGTAGGGTAAAATATAGGCGTTTCAGGCATGTTTATTTTATCTGCAATAAAGGTTCCGTCTTTATTACCATGGTCTAGTACTAGGTAAAATATGGGGACAGGGTTGGCAGGAGCCACAGCTGGAACTTGAACTTGTGACCTTCTGCTCCTGAACATACTGGCTGTGTGTACTGCACCACACTGTTGCCACAGGGACTGACCATTCCCTGGGGATACCATGACTGTTCATCAGACAGACTGTCTGTTGCAGTGCACGGCACACACCTAAATGGGGCTTGGCCATGGTCTGCTGTGGGCAGATGCCACTGCCCCCTCTGCCACCAGCACCCCTCTGCCACCATGCTGCCATGCCATTATGCCAGTGGTGCTGGTGGTGCACAGTCCCAGGCCATCCAGTGTGCCGGTAGGCAGCTGCCTATCATGTGGGTTCTCGGGTAGGGGTGCCTACATGGATATGCATGCTTCCCCCCCCCCAACACCGCCTGCCAATGTTATGTGCCCTTGGGGGTACCTGCTGGGTAATATCCCCTGTGACACTCTGGGATACACACTCATGCCCATGTTGGACCCTCACCAGTTGCTGTCTTGCTGCTTTACAGTTTCAGCATTCCTATGTGCCACCTAGGCATCTGCCTAGTCTGCACTGTGCCCCAGCTGGACCACAGCATGTGCCGCCTGCAGCCCCCTGTATCCCATTTACAGCATCAGTATAGTTGCCCTTTCCTACATGCCCACTCTGCTGTTGCTGCACATGTGCACGCCATAACAAACCTGCCCAATCTAAACGACAGAAACCCTGATCAGCGCTATTTCAATGTGGGATCATTTTAGGGGGACAGAGCATAGACCCTTCCAAACATGAAATCTTAATTTTTACGCTTTGTCAGTAGTGTTGCTTTATGTTTATCATTAATATCACTATTGGCAAGCTTGGTTATTGGGATTTTAAATGTGGTTCTGGTCATTTTATATGTTTATTTGCCTTTTTGGTTCCTGCACAAGTATCACAACTATCACTTTCTGGGTTTCCCTGCCTTTGCTGCACATTTCTGACTGAAATGGTTTCTCTTTCCTGCAAATGTGCCTAACGCGAGGGTTTCACTGGCGTTAGTGTTCAGACCCGGATTTCACAGCGTTAGTGTGCCTGGAGCCTCTCCCCTCCCACTCTCTGCCCATTGACCCCTTCTCTCCACCCTCTGGGAAGCCTTACTCCACCCTTCAGACCCGGATTTCACAGCGTTAGTGTGCCTTAACGCCGCCGCCGTGTTATCGCACGATACATTATTACATTATTTCGTGATAACATCACTTATTGCGCGATAATACCACCACTGTGACGTTAAGAAAGTTTAGTAAACATACCCCTTTGTGTCTCCATCTCTCACAGGACGTGAGTAGCTAGCTTTCAGCTTTGGTACTAGGGCTTAGCCTCTGGTGTAGGGGACAGTAGGAGTATGGGAAGGCTAGAGTAGACAGCAGCGATCCTTTGCTCACTAAATCAGGCCCTTACCTCCTGTAATACAGGGAACAGGAATGAGAGCGAGATTACAGTGGATAGTTGAGGAAGGACATATTCAGTATCTCTCTGAAATGTTTCACTTTTACTGTATGGTCTTTAGTTGTGTATTTGGTGAGGATCTGTCCACGATCTGCACATTACCAAGGTGAGGTATTATACTAATGTATAGATTTTGTGTAGGGATCACTAGCAGTCACTCTTGCTCAGTTCCCCCAAGATGACATGTGATATATATGGGCTGCCTGTATTTTTGGCAGGGTTTCCTGTTATTTCACAGAGTGACTGGTAATGAGATAAAATGGTTTTCAATTAAACTATGCCTATTAATCCTCCTTTGAGACTTTAAATTGTTTTTCTTATTCTTTTCAAATACTTATTTGTTTGGTCTGATAGTCTTGAAGATTTAGAAGTGAATTTTAAAAGCCCTAGGTGCCATTTGCCTGAACAAAAAACAGATTTATACAAGTAAATTGCTTCATAAATAGCAAATTCTACAATATATATTACTTGTAAGGCACATTTTAGAAAGGATGTGGAGAGGGTGATTCACATGTCCATCTCAGGATGTGGAGAATTATGATAGTATTTTACAAGAGGCTCAGCAAAATGTAGAGCTCCTTGTATAAAGCCCATGGAAAGACTCCCCACATATGTGTGTGAGCAGCCTCTTAACATTTCTGCTCCCATAATGAAAGCATACTTAGTTCAGCACTGCAGGTTGGAGCCCAGGGGCATCACTGCTTCGACCTTGGACCTACCCTGATGCCAAGCCCAGACTCTACTTTCTCCCCTACACCCACAGCACAGTGTCTAAGCCCCCCTACCCCCCAAACAGGGCTGATGCAAGATTCAGAGGCATTCTAGGTGGGCCCTCCATCCTACTGTCCCCCCATCCCCATTGCCCCATTGATGAAATGCTTTTTGAAACATCCAAGCTCTCCAGCAGAGGTGAAGATGGGAGCTTCCAGAATGACAAAGGTTGGACAAGAGTCACCAGGGCTTGCAGAATCACCAATCCAACTCCTCCAGCCCTTGAATTGAAGAACCATTATGCAGCCATGGAAGTGAAGGAGGTGAAAGCATCCCAGGAAAGGAAAGAACCAAAGCTTGAACACCCCAAAATTGCAGAACCAGTGACCACAGGGGTAGTGGTGGTTGGTGACTGTCTTCTGAGAGGTACTGAGGTGTCCATCTGCTGACCAGACTTGATGTCCAGAGAGGTATGCTATCTGTCAGGTGCTAAAATCCGAGATGCTATGGAGAGCTTGCCAAGACTCATCAAGCCCACTGACGTTGCTCATCCAGGTATCCCTCTGAGCATATCAAAAGTGACTTCTTGGCTCTGGGACAGAGGGTGAAGCAGGTAGATGTATGTGCAGGTGGTGTTCTCTTCAATTCTCTCTCTTGAGGGTAAAGGACAAGGCAGAGAAGCTCACATCCTGGAGATAAATGCATGGCTGCGTGGATGGTGTCATCAAGAGCATTTTGGTTTCCTCCCCTTCTTCCTACCCTGTCCTTTCTGAATAAAGTGTAGCCTGGTATAGTTACATCCCACTCATGGTTGTCCGTATATGATGTCTCTATTACCACCACTACCGCCTTGGAACAGCATCATGGGATGCTGTTCCAATGGTTGCAAAGCAGAGATGGCGTCCATCTGTCCAAGAAGGGTCGACATGTCTTCAGTAGCAGACTGGCTAACCTACTGAAGAGGGATTTAAAATAGATTCATTGGGGATGGGTGAAGAAAGCCCCCAAGTAAGTGAAAGCCCCCAGGTACATGAAACATTAAATGCATTTATGGGAATGAGTAAAAGGGGCAACATCTAGAAATCAGTGTTATAAATGCCCATAGCATGGGAAATAACATCCCAGATGTTGAGGCTTTAATGGGAGAGGCTGACTTGGATTTAGTGGCAGTAATAGAGACATCATATATGGACAACCATGAGTGGTATGTAACTATACCAGGCTATACTTTATTCAGAAAGGACAGGGTAGGAAGAAGGGGAGGAGGAGTGGCACTATATGTAAAACATAATATTAAAGCTATGGAAATACAGGGCTTAAAAGGGAGAGAGGAGGCACTGTGGGTTAAACTAGAAAGAGGGAAAGAGAAATCAATTTGCATTGGTGTGATATACAGACTTCCCTCAGAGGGAGAAGTGAATGGCGATTTAATAGAAGACATATGCAGCATTACCAGAAAAGGGGAAGTTCTACTGATAGGGATTTCAATATGCCAGATGTTGACTGGCATGCCCCTGCTGCAGTATCTTCTAGAACCAAGTAAATCCTGGATTCATTACAGGAAGAACTATTCAGGCAACTGGTAACAGAACCTATACATGAAGGGGCCATACTGGACTTGATGCTTACCAATGGTGAAAGTGTTTCTAATGTTATAGTGGGAGATCATTTTGCATCCAGTGATCACCAGATGGTGTGGTTCAGTATTAGGACTAGGGCTGATAAAATCCATTCAATAACGAGGGTTTTAGACTTTAGGAAAACTTAACTTTGCCAAGATGGGCCAATTCCTTAAAGAGTCGTTAGTGGTATGGGAACAGCTGGGGGATGTAGAAAAACAGTGGACAAACTGAAAGGGGATATTTTAAGGGCAACCAACCTTTTCGTTAGAATGGTAAATAAAGGTAAAAGGAAAAGGAGACCGGTATGGTTCTCAAAAGAAGTAGCTGAAAAGGTGAAGAAAAAGAGGGAGGCCTTCATGAAATACAAGAGATCACAGAGAGAGGAAGACAGGCATCAGTATTTGGAAAAACTTAGAGAAGCTAGCAAAGTAGTCAAGAAGGCAAAGATTCAAAAGGAGGAGGAAATAGCCAATGCAATAAAATGGGGGGAAGACAACATTTTTCAGATTGTTAGTGAGAGGAGGAAGGGAAAAAGTGGGATTGTCAGACTCAAAAGTGAAGGGAAAGAATGTGTAGAAGCTGATGAGGATAAGGTGGAATTGATTATCAAATATTTCTGTTCTGTGTTCACAGATGAAGGACCAGGTGCAGGACTTCAGAAAACATCCACAAATAAGAACAGAAACGAGGGGCATCTTGAACAATTTTCAGAAGACTGTGTTTGTCAGGAACTAGCTAAACTTAAAATAGACAAAGCAATGGGACCATATGGGATACATCTGAGAATACTCAGGGAACTTGGGGATGTTCTAGCAGCACCACTGACTGACCTTTCCAATGCTTCTTTGGAGTTGGGAGTGGTGCCAGAGGACTGGAGAGAGGCACACGTGGTCCCTTTACACATAAGTGGAAGTAACGATATGGTTGAAAACTATAGACCAGTTAGTTTAACCTCTGTGCTGAGTAAATTATTGGAAGCTCTGCTGAAAGAAAAAGTAGTGAGGTTTCTGGAGTCCAGCGGATTACAGGATCCGAGGCAGCATGGATTCACCAAAGGCAGGTCTTGTCAGACAAATCTAATTGATTTCTTTGACTGGGTGACCAGGGAGTTGGACTGAGGGAGAGCACTAGATGTGGTGTATTTAGATTTCAGTAAAGCCTTTGACATCGTTCTGCACAGGCAACTTATAAACAAACTGACCCTAAAGTTATTGCTTGGGTTAGAAATTGGTTGAGTGGGAGGCAACAAAGGGTACAGGTAAATGGAGTTCACTCTGAGGAGAAGGAGGTTACTAGTAGTGCGTCTCAGGGATCTGTGCTTGATCCAATTCTTTTTAACATATTTGTTGGTGATATTGCGGAAGGGCTTTTGGATAATGTTTGCCTCTTTATGGATGATACCAAAAGCTGCAATAGAGTACATACCCAGGAAGGTGTAGGTAACATGAGGAGGGATCTAACTAAGCTTCAAGAATGGTCTAGAATTTGGCAGCTGAGATTTAATGTTAAAAAATGCAGGGTCATGCATTTAGGCTGCAGCAATCTAAGGGAACAATGCAATATAGGGGGTGAAGTATTTCTGTCCACAAAAGATGAGTCAGACCTGGGCATGATTGTGTCTGTAATGTAGCTAAACAGATAGAAAAGGTGATGGTAAAAACCAGAAGAATGCTTGGGTGCATAAGGAGAGGAATGGCCAGCAGAAGCAATGGAGTCAATAGAACTAACCCAAAGAGTGACCCTCCCCACTCACTACAAAGGAAACACCCTACAGCTAATATTCATCCCCACCCATCCCATCCACACCAGTTTCCCTTCTCTAAAAATTCACTCACTACCATGAACAGACCATAGTCTCATTGCCTTTACCATGCCGCTAAAATCACCAACAAAAACAATCAATCAACAACAAACGACATGAAGATTCAAAAGCTTCAACAAGACCATCTTTCTAGAAAACACTCTACCTCATCTGACCACTGACTCAATGGACATGACACAACTGACAGAAATCTGGAGCAATGTGATTGGAACCGGACCAAAGCTACCAGAAAGACACCAAAACCCCCTTAAAAAACAACACACTAGAAAACTCCATAGTATACCCATACCCTCAGACAACTAAAAACAGAACTAAGGAGAGATGAAAGAAGATGGGGAAAAACCACCTCAAGAGAAGACAAGAACAAATGCTTCACACTACCTCAAAACTATCATACCTCCACAGATCAAGCCAAAAAGGAATACCACTCAAAACTTATCAACACATCAATAAACCATCCAAGATAACTATTCAACATCGTAAAATGACTAAAGAAACACCAACAAACCCCAGTCAAATCAGTATCATTCACAGCTAGCAGCACACTATAAACAACTTCACCCCGACCCTGTCAACAATATCCCAACCTGTACCGAGAAAACTACCATAGCGAAACGTTGGCACACGTTTGAAACAATTGATATCAAAAACATTTCAAATATCCTAACAAAGCTAAACACTACCACCTCTCCACTAGATCCCTGTCCCCTGAACTGGATCAAATCAACAAGTGAAGAATTCAGCCCATTTCTAGCTACAATAGTGAGCAAAACAATCCAGCAAGGAATAATGCCTCCTGATCTTAAAATCTCCTCCATCCGCCCTACACTGAAGAAACCAAACATAGGTCCTGCCGACCCATCATCATACCGATCTATTGCCAGCCTCCCATTTCTTGCAAAGGTCATAGAAAAAAACTGTGCGGATATAACTACAAAACCACATGGACAAAAATAATCTATTGGATTTCCAACAGCATGGATTTCCCCCACTACATGGCATCAAAACTAAGCTCCTTTGTTTGAACTGTATATAGTTACCCTGCTACTTCCAAGTTACAATCCCTGTTACAATGTAAGCAAAAGATCTTGTTCTAATGCAAAATGTTGTTACAATGTAAACCGCACTGATACTAAATAGCGCGGTAAATAAGAATTTGTAATAAATAAATAATAAATAATAAAAACCCTCTTGACCTATCTCATTGACACCATAACAAAAGGAATACAAGACCAAACATGAGCCTACCTAATAAAATTCCTTGACATCTCTTCTGCATTCAACATGGTCAACCACAAAGACTACAGCTATTTGGAATCCAGCACACTGTACTCAAATGGTTTAAATCATACCTTACAGAAAGGAAACAACAAATAAAAATTGGTACAAGGTATCTGAACTCTACAACCAAACACAAGGAGTACCTCAAGGATCTACCCTCTCTGCATCCCTCCTTAACTTATACCTACAACCCCTTTGCTCAATAATCAGAAAGCACAACATATACACTATCACATATACACTGATGATATCATGTTGTACTACCCACTCTTCTCCAATCAACCTGATTACAAACAAATCCAAGACTGCTTTACAGAAGTTACACAATGGCTTTAATCTAACAACCGATCCATCAACTTAGAGAAGACAGAAGCTATATTCATCACAAGAAATACCCCCTTCATCCCTCCAAACACCATAAAACTAAACAACACACCAATAACTGTAAAAACTGAACTGAAATACCTCAGCATCACAAATGACCAGCAGCTATCATTCAAAACACAAATAGCAACAACAGCAAAAACAATATATTTCAAAACAAAGACCCTTCAGAGACTTAGATCTCTCCTGGAACCAACAGACTTCAGATCCGCACTACAAAACCTTATACTCCAGCATGCAGATTTCTGCAACAACATCTACCAAGGATTACACCAATCAACACTCCTCCCCCTACAAACTGCCCTACACACTGCTGCAACTATCATACAAGGCACAAACAAATACGACCATATCACCCTAATAATAAAGAAACTGCACTGGTTACCACTCACCAGCAGAATCAACTACAAATGCATACTTCTCATTCACAAAACAATACACTCCCAACAAGAAACATGTCTCAAACCCTTACTACAAAACCCACCAACTTCTAGACCTCGTAGACAAACAACAATCAGTAATTTCAGCATACAACAGAACAAACATAAATATAATCAACAAACATGTCACAGGGCATTTGAGCTATATGCCCCATCCCTCTGGAACTCTCTCCCATACACCCTAAGAAACATTACCAATCTCCTTACATTCCGCAAATGCCTAAAAACCTACCTATTTACAGAACACTTTGGTCCTCCCACCTAATCACCTAAACTGCACAATACAACCCATTAAAACCCATATATGTAAATAGAATGTATATATCAGTTAAAATGTTAATTAGATATATACATTAATCAAATGTTAAAAGTTATATTAACAGAAGGTTTGAAATGTTCAGATGTTTAAAATGTTCACTTGTACAAAAAAAAAATGTGTAATGTTTTGTTCTTTGGAAACCACTTTAACCTGGCGAAAAGCAGTATACAAATACAGTTAAATAAATAAATGGTCACCAGTGACACAGTCATGCTTAGCCCATGCTCTGGCTACTAGTCAACTCAAGCCAAAGCGAGCACCATGTACTTAGACACTTCGGGCCCGATATTGAAGTAGGCAGACTATGCGCCACTATGGCGCATAGCCCTGCCCACTCACCTCTAACCCCAGATATTCAATGCCATGGTGACAGCATTGAATATCTGGGTTTGGTGCCAAGGGGAATCCCCTACAGAGCCTAACCATGTAGCAGCGATATTGAGCCGCTACATGGTTAGCAATGCATGGTTAGAACTAGGCAAGCCAAAAGCTGGCCTAGTTTTAGCCACAGATCTCTAACCGTGTAGCAGTCCAATATCGCCACTACGTCATTAGCGGCAGTCACCGCCTCTGCTCCACCCCAGAATGCCCCAACACGACCTGATGCTAACAGATAGCATCGGGGTGCATAACAGACATACAGTGCCTTACAAAAGTATTCATCCCCTTGGATTTTGTTCTCTTTTGTCACATTACATACAGCCTGGAATGAAAATGGAGGTTCATTTGGCGGTTAGGTAATGGACCTAACAATATAGTCCTAATTGGTGAAGTGAAATGACAATAAAATACCTTGTATATATAAAAAAAACAAGTAAAAACTGAAAAGTTGTGAGTGCATATGTAATCATCCCTTTTGCTATGAAACCCCTAAATAAGATCTGGTCCAACCAATTAACCTCAGAGCTCACATAATTAGTTGATTAGGGTTCACCTGTGTGCTATCAGTGTCATATGATCTATATAACATGATGCTTGTATAAATATACCTGTTCTGAAAGGCCCATGACTCTGCAACACCACTAAGAAAGCAACATGAAGACCAAGGAGCACTCCAAACAGGTCAGACAAAGTTGTGGAGAAGTATAGATCAGGGTTGGATTATAAAAAATATACCAAATTCTGAATATCCCACAGAGCACCATTAAATCCATTATAACAAAATAGAAAGAATATGGCACCACTACAAATCAGACAAAAGAAGGTCGCCCACCAAAACTCACAGACAGGGCAAGGAGGGCATTAATCAGAGATGCTACAAAGACACCAAGGGTAACACTGAAGGAGCTGCAAAGATCCACAGTGGAGATGGGAGTATCTGTCCATAGGACCACTTTAAGCCATACACTCCACAGAGTCAGACTTTATGGAAGAGTGGCCAGAAAAAAAGCCATTGCTTAAAGAAAGAAATAAGAAAACATGTTTGGAGTTTGCACAACAGCATGTGGCAGGCCCCCCAAACACATTGAAGAAGGTTCTCTGGTCAGATGAAATGAAAATTGAACTTGTTGGCCATCATGGGAAATCCCATGTGTGGCACAAATCCAAAACTTCCTATCACCTCGAGAACACCATTCCCACAGTGAAACGTGGGGGCATGTTTACTAAACTGCGGTAACGTTACAGACCGCGCGTTAGTTAACGTTCGTTAGGTAATGTTAACGCTCAGTATGTAACAATGGGCATTAACGTTACTTAACGATCGTTAACGTCCCTGACTGCGGTAAACACCGCAAAGGGTCGAGAAAGGGCGGGGGAGAGGGGTCAATGGACGGGGAGAGGCTCCCTTCACACTAACGCGCTGAACTGAAGGGCTGAATCCTACCACGAATGAAAACCTGCTGTTAGATGCACATTTGCAGGAGAGAGAAACCATTTCAGTGTCAGCAATGCACAGCATAGACAGGGAGCCCAAGAAACGTAGTAGTGCTCCATTTCCAGCACCAGCATAGTGCCCAAGTATGAAAGGCCACTATGGCGATGGTGCAAGTGGGGCATAGGGGGCTGCAGGCGGGACATGTAGTGTGGGCAGCTGGGGCACAGGTGGACTAGGCATGCGCCTAGGTGGCACATAGGAACATAGAAACCGGAAATCAGCATGACGGCAGCTGACAAAGGCCAAACACAATCCACCTACATCTACCTGGTCCACCCGAGCTAACAGTTGCCAGGGTACTGACCTGACATCCCCCAAGCCAACTCTCCTCCAAGCAGAAGGAACAGACTATTGGTAGGTGGTGATGGGGGGGGGGGGGATGTGAGGATGCTCATGTATGCCCCATGCCCCAGACCCCACTCCCTAGGCGACCACCTACCCACATAGTGGATGGCCTGGGACTGCGCACTACCAGCACCGACAGCATATCGCCATGTCAGCATGGCAGAGGGGGGTGTGCCAGTGCTGGAGGGGGCAGAGGCACCTGCCTGCAGTGGACCTAGGCCATGCCCTGCATCAGTACGTGGTGTGCAGTGCAACATAAAAGGTCTGGCTGAGGAAAAGTACAGGTAGACCCAGGCACCACCATGCATCTGTGGCAACAGTGTGGTGCAGTACATCCAGCCAGGGTGTCCAGAAGCAGAGGATCACAGCCTCAGCTGTGGTATGTTTTACCCTACAATGCAGATACAACAGGAACATGTGCAAAGCCCAAAGCAGCAGTGAACAGGGGTACAAACACCCACTCACACAGGCTCCACAATCCAAAGATGCATGGAGAGTCAGGCTGTTGGCTTCAGCATTGAGCTGCAGTTATCACCAGGGCACTACTACTACCTCCTGCACAGTTTAGCAATGGCAGCACTGTAATCAGGACCAGTGTGGCAGGCAGAGTTGCCAAACACCCCTATCTTTGCACAATGCTGCAATAGGAGTGTCTGTGTGTATGTCTATCCATTGTTTTGTGGCTGCCCACACCTCACCGGGCCCACAATGTCCCACTGTTACCAGCGTTAGCTTGAATATTCACATAATGAGGAGCAAGGTGTTGTGGGTATGGCTCAGACAGGGTGGATTGGCCAGGATGCATCTTCACAGGATGTGGGGCAATGGCTGGGACACTGTAGTGCCTGACCACCGCCTGCATGGACAGGGTGGCCACAGCATGGACAGCTGGGAGGGCACTCACTCTGACTGAGCAGTGACCATGGCATGTTGAGGTTCCTACATAGCGCTCTACATTATCTGCTTCCAGTTATCCTGTTGTATTCTCAGTGCTGGAGCTATAATCACTGAGATGCCTGCTTGGTGCATATTGTTTCTCAGTGCGCATGTACTATGGACTGGCTAGTGGATTGTCTGCAGTTAAGCTGTGCATGGTTGGAATACCTATATAGCACAGTCCGACTGTGCAATCTGCTGGTGACTGGCAGACAGTGCCATGAGGCAGTTGGGGTTTTCCAGAGCTAGCCACATCATTGCTGCTGGTCTGCCACTGCCCCAGCCACAGGTTGGGCTCTGGCCCACCAACCCTGGAGGGCTGTTGCATACCAGTAGGATGGAGGTTGCTTCACGGGGTCTGAGGCACCTGTCCCTTACCTACAAAAAGGGGTGATGTGAGCCCTTTTGGGTATGTAGTGTATACCACTTTGACCTATAAAGGTACTGCTACACAAACCTCATGCAAGTCTGGAAACCCCTCTGCCCTGATAACAGGTGCCCATGTCAGCCAGACCCTAACACGGGGTACACACTAATCTGGGTGGTGTCCGGTCACAGAGGGCCACATGTGACTGCAGGATAAAGATGGACACCAAGTTACCTTCAGCCGCACTGAAAGAAACTCCTGTCACACACGGGTTGTGATGGGGATGTACAGCAGGGCCTATCTCTAGCACCACATGTACTGCGGACCTAGTGCTGGGCACCCATCCTATCCCTCAGGGAGAACAAAGAACCTGCACAATGGCATGGTCTGTAGCTACTCTGTGGCAGTATCACTCACTGTCAGTTTGTCTTTCTAAGCTGAGGTACCGGAGAGGTGCAGAACCCATTTGCTGATCAGCTGTAGACATCTATTCAGCATGTGCATTGCATCATGGGTACTGGTGGGGTTACCCTATCCTGGCACTCAGAGCAGACAGTTTGTGCGGTGACCTGCAGTCTTTCTGTACCCAGCCGTTGCTGTGACATATACCACAGAGGTATAGCCTACTGGTTAATACAATGCCATTCTTGGCAGTTTTCATGGGTTCAATTCCTCATTGTTCCCTCCTCTCATGCCTGTCCTACTCAAATAGTGTGCATGCCTGTAACAGTCATATTTTTGAAGATTTGTGCTGCCAGCCCATAATACCCTTGCCACAATTGCCAACATTCCCTCGGTCCGTCTATCTGCATCTGTCAGCTGTGTAGAGACATATCTGCCTTTGCGGGCTGTCACCCCATGTCCTGCACTGCTACCCTTTCCTGCATTGCACCTCTTCATGCTTGCCTCACCTGTGCCTGATCTGCATGGCACCACCACTCCTCTGTCCACCCATCACTGTAACTATCCTGCCACCTCCATCTCCACTGAGGGACACGCATTCCCATCGTCTGCCACCAACTGTCTTTCCAGTACTTTACATTGCCAACACCCTGTGCTGTGGTACAGTTGCCCCCACCATGTTTGTCATCAGTACTGGCAGCCACATGGGATGCCCACAGATATGGGCGGTCCAGCAGCTCCCAGCTCTCCCTCCTTCACTCACCTGTTCATTGCCTTTCCTGAGTGCTCTATCTAGTGTTAGGGCTACATCTGTCCCTGTACCTCACAGGTCATGCATGTCATCCTGCAGCACCTTGCAGCCCTTAGGCCACACTAACCTAGGGCACCATAACCTTGTTAGGCCACCGTAACCTATGTTTCCATAACCCAGGGTGCCCTCTAAGGTGCCCTGTCCAGTGGTGCCTAATACGGTGCTTAGCTTAAGGAGCCCTACTGTATAGGGCACCTTACAAAGCGCCTTATGAGGCACCTTACAAGGCACCTTATAGGGCACCTAACAAGGCACTTTATAAGGCACCTTACTTATAAGGCACCTTATAAGGCACCTAACAAGGCACCTTATAAGGCACCTTACTTATACGGCACTTTACAAGGCGCCTTGTAGCGCACGTTAGTTTGTAACATGCGTTAGCTGATACGGCTTGATGTAACGATGCACCGCCCACGCCTTTATATGGGTATCTGTACCTTTACCGCGAAACCTAACGCGAATGACATTACCGCAGTTTAGTAAACATACCCCATGGTGGTATCAGCATCATGCTGTGAGGATGTTTTTCATTGACAGGGACAGGAAAACTGGTCAGGATTGAAGGAACGATGGATGGCACTAAATACAGGGCAATTCTTGAGGAAAACCTGTTTCAGTCTGCCAGAGATTTGAAACTGGGACGAAGGTTCACCTTCCAACAGGACCATGACCCTAAACATACTGCTAAAGCTGGTATAAAGGGAACCATTTAAATGTCTTGGAATGGTTTAGTCAAAGTCCAGACCTCAATCCAATTGAGAATTTATGGCATTACTTGAAGATTGCTGTACATCAACACGACCCATCTAAATTGAAGGAGTTGAAGCAGTTTTGCATTAAGGAATGGGTGAAAATCCCAGTGGCTAGATGTGCTAAGTTAATAGAGACATACCCCAAGAGACTTGCAACTATAATTGCAGCAAAAGGTGACTCTACAACGTATTGACTTTGGGGGTGAATACATATGCACACTCCTGTGTTCAGGTTTTTTTGTCTTAATTATTGTTTGTGTCATAATGAAGGATATTTTGCACCTTCAAAGTCGTAAGCATGTTGTGTATATCACATGGTGCTAACCCCCAAAACTCCATTTTAATTCCAGGTTGTAAAGCATCAAAACAGGACAAACACAGAGGGGATGAATACTTTTGCAATGCGCTGTAGTAGGGGATATTCAATGGCACTAACCATGTAGGTGCTGTTGAATATCCCTGTTCAAGGCATTTACACGGTTTACTTGGCTGTTAACCATGTAAACTCCTTTTGAATATCGGGCCCTTCAAGGACATCCACATCATCTTGACACAGAACATCTCATTCAGCAGGGTGACTGCTGAATTCAGAGGCTCTCTCCAATGAACAATGAAAGCTGCAGATTGGCTCAGTACCTTTTCCAAGTTGTCCAGAGCTGTGGAGGAGCCTTGCATCCAGGGCCAGCCATCCACTAGGTAAGCTAGGCAACCTCCTAGGTTGGCCGTCCCGGGTGGGCAGCGGTAGCACACATGACCGGCCATGCCGCCCCCCTTCCCAACTGCCGCCAATTCTGTTGTGGGGGGGAGGCAGCAGTACAGTATTTTAAAAAAGTTGCCTCCTTTTGAAATAGCTTCACTGGCTCCCAATAATTTGTAGATTATCTTATAAAACACTTCTTATGACCTTCAAAGTGTTCCATAATATTTCACCTCCTTCAATCTCTGATCTACTCATTCATACCCAAAACAACAGATCAAGAAGATCTACAACTGAAAATACTCTAGTGATTCCAAATGAATTAGTAAAATGTACTCAAACTACCATTAACAGATCATTTTCATCCTTTGCTCCAAGGTGCTGGAATAAGCTTCCATTAAACATCAGATTGATAAAAGATATATCGCAATTTAGAAAAGCTTTAAAAACCCACCTTTTTTTACAACACTTCTCTTACATCAATATTTCCCTCCCTCTCACCCCATTATCTCAACTCAGCAATAATAGTTAAATGATGATGTTAGACCGTTCCACCTTATGATATTTCACTGTATATACCTGCTCTGTTAAATGTTATTTATGACATGTCTCTATACCCACTCAAGATCTCTAGTCTGATGTAATTGCATTTATTTAATTATTTATATGCTATTCCCCAGTTAATCCTTGTTTTATTCCCCTGTTACCTGTAACTTGGACAAGTTCTCTAAATCTGAGTGTATTTTGTTTAATGTAAACCGCACTGATGTCAAATAGTGCGGTATATAAGAGCTGTTAAATAAATAAATAAATAAATACTGCTGCTGCCACTGCCCGCCTCCACCCGAGACAGAATTGGCGGCAGCTGAGGAGAGGATGTCAATGTCCCAAGCATCATGTTGGCATGATGCTTGGGACATTGACAGTCACAGAACTGATATATCCAGAGGTGGGGCAGGATGCACCATTGCTGGCAGTGTCAGCCGGAATTGAAGCATCGGCCTAATTGATACCTGCATGTGGGACGTCCAGGGCTTCCTCCCCACTCTTGACCTCACCTTCATCTTGGACATGCACAGCAGAGGCACATTATTTTGCTCTGCCAGCCATCATTATTACATGCCCCATTGTTTTTTTTTTCCTTCCAGGGGAGGGTGTCATCCTGGTTGGGGGTTGGCTAGCTTAACTCCAGCTCTTCAATCTGTTGAGAAAGACAAAAGACTTATGACTTCCACATAGATATTAGCACTTTGTTGTACTCTTTATTAGGTCATGGTGGAATTCACAAGGGAGGCTGCTAACTGAAAGGAGGCTTGTCTGTACAGGGCTGTGTATACTGTGAGGGTACTCAATAATAGTATATTACTGAAAGCCCTCAGAAAGAGTTAACACCACAAATTCAGTAGCTCAGACATTCCAAAGCCTACTACTAAGCTGATGACCTTGAAGAGACTCTAGTAAAAAGTCTGCAGAAAGTTCAGATAACAGAGGAATTAGGTCTCTTTATAGTACAGAAAGTTGCTGGGAAGAACTTTCTCTTCACTCTTGAAACATACACTGTGAAAACTACTTGTGTTAGAATTATTGTTTAAGAAGTTATGTCTGGGAATATATGTATGTCTCCTCCTGATGACCTATACTAATAAGATCTGACCTATGACATAGAGATGCACATTATAAATATGCATTAGTAAAAGATATAATGTGATGTTTGACGTAGAATAATAAGTTGGAAATTATGCTGTGAGATGGGAATTTTAAACCAATAAAAAGGTGACTGAAGTAGGTGGGGTTTAGAGAGAGAAGTTGCAAGCTTTGCTCTCTCTCCCAATGCACTGTATATACCACAATCGTGTGTGTGAATTATATTATTAACTGTTATTGCTTCCTTCTCATTGCTCTGAGTGTGGAGATCCGTTCTCAAAATCCCAGGGTGCTGTTCACTGTTCCCTCTAAGCTGTGCGCATGTGCGCGCGCACACACCTCGCCGAGCGAGCGCACATACTTTACAACAGAGCGCACAAAAATTACGGCTCTGATTCTGATAGAAAACAACACAGACGTCTTAAAATTTAAAAGTTATGATTGTAATTACTAGAAATGTCCCGCTTCATTTAGTAATCGTCTATTTTTATTTAATTTGATTAAAATCAATGTGGTGTACATACTGTATTCTGCCGTGCAGTCAAATTTTAAAATATATAACTCCGAGTGTTGTTATGTGGCGCATAAAAATTTAACCTTCCTTCAAAAGCTGCACGCTGCTGATATTTTATGCGCACACAGCCTACAGAAAATTAGAGGGAACATTGGTGCTGTTACCAGTGAGGGGTAGAACAGAGTATGATCAGTTGTGCCGTGACTCGCATACACCTCTCTGCATTCAAGGCAAGGGAGACAGTGAGTTTACCAGTGATGAGTAATCTATTCAATAGACAGGCTCTTTTTCAGATATGTGAATGGCAGGACAGAGCTAGAGCTTTAGCGTTTAAGAAAGGTAGCCCTTCTTATTGTATGTATGAGAAGTACTGGGATGTGGCCACTGATTCCATAGCATATTGGCATTCAATCGATTCTCAATTGAAAGCACGGTGGAGCAGTGTGCTACAAGAAAACCTGTAAAAGAAAAACAGAGTGAGAGATGAAAAATATTATAGCAGAATAGTGGTGAGATGTTGCAGTGACATAAGTGGTTAGCCAATTGGCATTGAGTCATGGGCGTGGCTGCCACAGTCTCGTTTCTTTTTTGTCACACCTCGTAGTCTCTTGTTGTTCCGTCTATTTCAACAGTCACCTATATATCTAAATCCTTCTTTTTATATCAGCTTTGGAGCCATGTATTGAAGTTCATTATGCAATGGAGATTTTCTGCCCCCTTACCAAGAACAGGTAGAACTTCTGAGAATGCTATAGTGTTAGCAATGGATCTGAGTTTCTCTCCCAGAATTTGGAAGTCCCTTTGAACTGTAGAAGTACTGTTTCTACTCAGGTCATTTGTATACAAGTGAATGATAACATCAATTTTGGAGTGCTCACTTTCTGCACTAACTATGCCAACAATTTAGTTCATATTCTTAGAAACATAGAAACATGACGGCAAAAAAGACCACATGACCTACCTAGTCTGCCCTTCCATATCAAATACTACAATAGTCCCCTTTTTTCCTTTTGAGATCCTCTGTGTTTGTCCCATGCTTTTTTGAATTTAGAAACAGTCCTCATCTCTACCACCTCCACTGGGAGACTTCCATCTACCACTCTTTCCGTAAAGAAATAGTTCTGCATATTACTCCTGAGTCTATCCCCTTTCACTTTCATCCTATGTCCCCTCATATCAGAGCTTGCTTTCAATCGAAAGAGGTTCTCTTCCTGTGCATTTATGCCATGGAGGTATTTAAACATCTCTATCATATCTCTTCTATCTTGTCTTTCCTCTAACATATCCTTAAGTCTATCCTCATATCCTTTATAATGAAAACCACTAACCATTTTAATAGCTACCCTATGCACTGACTCCAACCTGTTTATATCCTGTTGAAAGTATGGTCTCCAAATTTGCTAACAATACTCCAAATGAGGTTGCACCAAAGACTTATATAGGGGCACTATTGCCTTCTTTCTTCTGCTGGCCATTCCTCTCCCTATGCACCCAAGCATCCTTCTAGCTTTCACTGTCACCTCTTCTAACTATTTAGCTACTTTAAGATCATCAGATAATCACATCCAGGTCCTGCTCTTCTTTTGTGGACAGATGTACTTCACCCCCAACACTGTACCGCTCCCTTGGATTATTGCAGCCCAAATAGATGACCCTGCATTTTTTAGCATTAAATCTCAGCTGCTAAATTCTCAACCATTCTTCCAGCTTAGCTTGATCCCTCCTCATATTATCTACTTCATCCTGGGTGTATATTACAGATTTTGGTATCATCCACAAAGAGGAAAACCTTACCCAAAGGGGTATGTTTACTAAACCATCTTAATGTTACTGGCTCTAGTTGCAGTGCTAATGTGAATAATGCCATATAAGGTAGTGGGTGTTCCGGAGGGAAGATAGCAAGGAATCGGTATAGCGCGATAGTGGGCGCCATGGCATGTTAACGCGTGTTAACCCTAAGTTCATGCCAGCGGTGTGCTCAAAGCTATAAAGATGTAGCCCACTGGCTACTGCAATGACTGTAAAAGCAGAGGTCAAGGGTTTGATCCCACAGAGGTGCTACTTAAGAAGGCTGTCTGAGGCATTTCCTTTTAATTTAAATCAGTGCTGCCAGCAAAACCACCCTCACAGTGCCGTAACTTAAGGTGCCTCATAAGGCGCTCTATAAGGCACTCCATAGGGCACATTATAAAGTGCCCTGTCCGCCAAGGCACCGTATAATGTGCCCTATAGAGCGCTTTATAGGGCGCCCTATAGGGCGCCTTATGAGGCATCTTAGGTTACAGCACTGTGAGGGTGCTTTTGCTGGCAGCACAGATTTAAATTAAAAGGAAAAGACTCAGACAGCCTTATTTAATAACACCACCATGGGATAAAACCCATGACCTCTGCCTCTACAGTCATTGTAGCAACCAGTGGGCTACATCTCTCTATAGCTTCCAACACAGTGCTGGCTGGCTACAGAAAGACTGCAGGTCACTGCACAAACTGTCTGCTGTGGTTACCAGGATAGGGTAAACCCACCCATGCCCATGATGCACGGCACATGCAGATCAGCAGTCTACATCTGATCACAGGATGGGGTATGCACCCCCACAGCACCTCGGCCTGGTAGGGGGAACTGACCGTGTGTGTTACTGGCACAGAGTAGCTACAGACTGTGACATTGTGCGGTTCCTGTGCTCACCCTGAGGGTGAGGTGGGGCGCCCAGCACCAGTTCTGCAGCACCAGGCTTGGCTGGGATAGGCTATGCTGCAGATCCTCATCAGTGCTAGTGTGTGATAGGTAGTCCTTATAGACACACCTAGGATACACATGTGTTCATCTGTATTTTCCAGTCATGTCTAGCTCTTGTGGATTATAATGCACCCAGAATAGTGTATATCCTGTGTGGTTGCCATGGTCACATGTTATAGGAGAAGGGTGGTATGTGGACCCAAAAGCAGATTATGTAGCACCACCCATCCTGCTCTCACCGGGTCAGGATGGGGTACAGAATCTCCCACCAACAGATCCACACTCCATATCAGAGGCAGTAGAGAGGACCACCACCCCCAGTCCTGCTGGGGAATAGGCACACTCCAGAGCAGTCAATGCAGATCTGTATGTATCACATAGAGCATTGGCAGACAGGCCTGGAAAAGCTCAGCTGCCTCCCCCTCTGACATTCACCAGCAGAGAGCACATTCAGTCTTCAGCCACTGCACCCTGCAAAGTGTTCCAGCCATACACATGCTAACTGCAGACAGTCTGCTAGCTAGTACATAGTGCATGTTTCTGGAGAAACTGTGCACACCCAAAAGTAGGATGTAAGCACACACACCAAGCAAGTATGTCAGTGATTGAGCCCCAGAAAAGGGAACCCATAGATATTGCCAGGGGGGGGGAGGGGGGGGAACAATGCCAAGTACTATGTGGGAACCTAGACATACCATGGTTACTGCTCAGTCAGGGTGAGACTGACCTCCCAGCATGACATGCTGTGGCCACCCTGTCCGTGCAGATGGTGGTCAGGCACTATAATATCCCAGCCATTGCCCTATGCCTTATGCAGATGCATCCTGCCCAGACTGCCCTATCTGGGCCATTCCCACAGTAACCTGCTCCTCATTATGCACATTGGCAGACTAATGCTGGAAACATTATGGCTTGTGGGCTCAATAAGGTGTAGGTAGGCAGCCACAAAACACTGGATAGACATACACATACCTCTTCACCTATTTCAGCATTGTGCAAAGATAGAGGTGGTTGGCAGCCCTGGCACCAGTCCTGGGCATAGTGCAGGCATTGCTAAGGTACTCAATACTGTTATGGTCACTCTCTGGGGTGGTAAACACTGTCAGACAACAAACAGAAAGGAAACACTCCACATATATTAGAAAGTTTGCTATGATGAATCTCTGTTAGCTATTTGTGTTTACTGTAGAATCTGTTATCTGACATTGTCACAGAGCAGATCCAACAGAGCCCATGCAGATAGAAGAAGAAGCAATGAATCAGGCTGACACTGACGTTTTTAGTAAACACGGGTCAGGAAATTGCTATGGGCAACAGAAACAAATGTGGTCACGAGCCAGAGAGACACACCCAGCCAGCAGAAAAGCTAGGAGGTCATCACCTGATGCAAGCCAGCTGGGGGGAGGTGGAGCTCGTAGGTATGTAGATAAGCACAGCTCACAAGAAGTTAGAGGGAGGAGTCGTGGAGAGAGCTGGGAACAGAGCCTGCATGAGGATAATGATGAAAGTTTGAATGAAAGCCTGACTGATTACCACGAGTGTTTGGGAGAGAGTCTGAGACAGCTGGAACCAGAGTTTGAGAGTGAAAGCAATGGCAAACATGGAAGGAGCTACAGAGGAGGTAGCAAAGCCAGGACAGGAAGCTTCAGATATCAGAGGAGCCCAGAATATACTGAAAAGGACCCAGGTTGGAACAGAGCCATGGGGAAAACGGTAAAAGCCAAAAAGTTTTACTTTTACCCTGAAAGGGAAAACCCAGGGGTTGGCAGTGGAAGGCAATGAAGCTAGCTTGAGAGGTACAGATAAGTTTACTTACCCTTATACCAGGCATAGGAGGGTTAAAGGCTTTTTACCAGAAGAAGTTTGTATCTCTGGAGAGGATTTAAGAAGCAGAGTCCCTGCAAAACTGCTGTTTCATACTACAGCTGCTCACAGGAACCTAAGCCAGTCAGAGCCGAGAGGTAAGCCAATTTACCTTAATAGAGGTGCAAGGGAATGTTATAATTCACCTAATAGCTACCAGCAGTGGAGAGGCTCTCAGCAGAAGTATTACAGTGAAGGTGGTAATTCTGTTCCACACATTCTCACAGAGGGAGAAAGAGAATCCCGGCAGAATAGAGAGAGACTGTTAACAGACGTCCCTAATGCTGAAAGGGAAGATATATTGAAAGCATGTATTGAGGATATGCAGTGTGAGACATCAGAAGCTGAGCCAAGCACTGAATACATGGACTGTACGATTTCAATAGCAGACAGCATTTCCTCACTGCGTTGAAAGGAAGTAAGAGCTGAGTAAGCCAAAACAGTAAAGAAGTGGTTTTTGTATGCTTACGAATGACTGTTTGATATACTTTTACTTTCCTTGTTAAAGAGCTGAAGAGAAGCTATTTTTGTTCATATTTTGTTCCTTTTATATGCCCAAGAAGGGTTGTGTTTTCCTTTGTTCACACCACAGCAAAAATCCTCTTGGAAGGGGAAATAAATCCCTTGTTAAAACCTTACCACGGTTTCACAATTAATTCTTTATCTGGCTATCAACAACTACAACTACCAGAAGGCCAAGCAAAGCCTCCATAACAGAATTAAGTCAGTTTAACACAAGCCCCCAGCGCAGTGCCCTACTCCACCATCAGGGTTCAGCACAAAGGGGTGACATAATGGCGTAGTATTTAGAATTTTTTTTTTGCTACGTGGTTTTCGAGAGTGAGAGAAGGAAACATAAAAGGACATCTCTGGAAGAACTGCTACCACACAGAGTGCTGTCTGAAGAGGATTTCGCTGGCAGGTCGGCCAGAAAAGCAAGACCTTTCTCACATGCTGAAGTCTACCAGGAGCCTAAGGTACAGGTAACCTGGGCGGGAAGGTAGAAGGATACCAGTGAGAAAGGGGGCGCTATACTCAGACAGGGATTGTATGGAAAAAAAAAAAAAAGTACCTCACTTGGTGGGTCTTTCTTTTCTTTTCACAGGTGGTGCGTCTCCAGAAGAAGATGGATCCGCGTGACGTCCAGATGTGGATGCAAGCACAGTGGGAGAAACAGGCAGAGCTTGTTCAATGTCTCCAGGAACAATATGTGGCAGCTATGAGAGAACAGCAGTGACCTTTGTTGGAAGCAATGGAAGCTCTCTTAAAAAAGCCCCAGGAAGCAGGAGCGGCGAGTTCGTCTATGGTTCCGCAAGTAGAGATGAACAATTATCATGCTTTCTCCTTGGGACAATTAACACAGCAGGACGATTTGGATGACTATATCGAGGCATTTGAAAGGATAGCAGAGACCCTTAAATGGCCTACAGAGCAATGGGCCATGCGCTTTGCCATGACTTTGACTGGCGAGTCTCTGTCAGCATTTAAGGGAATGCCTGCTACTCTTGCTACCAATTACTCTGAAATTAAAAAAGCTGTAAAGGATAGGTTAGGCCTTATGCCTAAACATTATAAGCATATGTTTAGGGAGGCAAAGATACACTATAAGGAAACTCCCAGAGCCCTATATCAGAGGCTAAAAAGTATGGCTTATAAATGGCTAAACCCAGAGGGGAGGTCATTAGACTCCATTATGGATGATATAATTTTGGAGCAATTTATGTGGTCTGTATCCCCTGAACTGAAGACCTTCCTCACCTTACAGGATTGCCGTAATACGGAAGAGGCAGCCAATATGGCAGATGTATTTTACGAGACTAAAATGGCTGATACCTCTGGAATTGGCATGTTAAAAATGGCAGGCATGGAAAATCCTGATAAGATGAGAAAAGGTGAAAAGGTTAAAGTGCATAAAAGAAATGTTTGTGATGATACTGTTGATGATATATTTGTTGGTAGAAAATGTTACAGATGCGGGAAGCCGGGTCATTACCAGAAAAACTGTAGAGTAAAAATGGTCCTTGTAGCCGGGGCTGAAAAGCAAGTCCCGAAAGGCATTTTTCTCCAAGTCCTAGTAGAAGGAGTAGACGCCTTGGCTCTACTCGACTCGGGAGCCAAACAGAGCATGGTCTCTCAGAAGTTTTGGGAGACCATGAAACAGTATCGCCCTGCAGCCCCAAGTCGAGCAAAAGACCAAGTACAAATAAAATGTGTACACGGCACCCGTCTTCATTATCCTCTACATAAGGTGCGTGTTAGAGGGATGGGCCTAGAAAAGGAAATACAAGTAGCAGTAGTCTCAGGGCTACCACAGGAACTCATCCTAGAGCATGACTGGCCCTCATTTCAGGGAGGATTGATACAAGGCCTATGTACAAAGACAGGCCTAGTCTCCACACGATCACAAGCCGGAACCTCAGGAACCCAGGAACCATCTGTGTAGAGAACAGAGGAGCCTAGGGAGGAGGAAAATAAGGAAATTCCTGAGGAAAAAATAGAGGAGGTTGAGGCTAACATACTCCCCAACCATGATGAATTAGTGCAGGTTCCAACTAAAGAAGGGAAAAAAGCAAAGGCTAAGAAGCGCCAGGAAAGAAATAAGAGAACCCGAGGAAGGGCGGAACTAGAGGCAGGGGAAGGGTTACCGTGGGTATCTGCAGCCCTAGTTCAGAAATTCCCTTCTTTCCCTATGGAACAGAAGGCAGACCCAGCGCTCAAAATAGCGTTTGAATGGGCACAAGAGGATCGACCCATACTTCCCAGATTCTTACTGGATAAAGATATCTTATATAGGGAAAGCATAGATCCTTATACTGATGCAGTCCGGAAACAATTGGTAGTGCCGGTAACTTTTAAGGCCGTTGTCTTACGCCTGGCACACAACCACCTGTTAGGCAGTCACAAGGGTGTTCAGGGAACGCTAGATCAGATACTGGCACAGTTTTATTGGCCAGGGGTCTATAAAGAAACCAAACAGTATTGTGACTCTTGCCCTACCTGCCAGAGGGTCTCGATAACACGACCAAAGGCCGTACCTATGGTGCCTTTGCCTACCATCTCAGTCCCAATTCGACGCATGGGGATGGATATAGTGGGCCCTCTGATAAAAACACCCCGGGGTTACCAATATATCTTGGTAATTGTAGACCACGCTACGCGGTTCCCGTGGGCAATTCCCCTTAGGAACATCTCAGCCAAGATCATAGCGCAGGAACTGGTAAAATTGTTTTGCGAAGTGGGGTTTCCCCAGGAAATCTTAACGGATCAAGGAAGCAACTTCGTGTCACGGTACCTCGCTAGAGTATGGGAAGCGTTTGGCATACGCCATATTAAGACTGCGGCGTACCACCCCCAGTCAAACGGGTTGGTGGAGCGCATGAACCAGTCCATTAAACACCTATTAAGGAGGGGTTTAAGGAAGGGAGAAATGGCAGAGTGGGATACCTTACTGCCATTCATGTTATACGCGTGTAGGGAGTGTATACAGGCCTCCTTGGGGGCGTCCCCATTTGAACTATTGTTCGGTAGAGCCCCAAGAGGTATTTTGGACATACTACAAGAAGAGTGGGTTGAGCCCGAAATACCGGAGGTAGGAGTACCACAATTCTTAAAAGATTTAAGGACACACCTGGAGAAAACGTCCAAGACCTCAGTAGAAAATCTGATGGTTAGTCAGCAGCGTCAGAAACGCTATTATGATAGGGGCACACAAGCCAGACAATTAGCGGTAGGGGATAAGGTCCTCATCCAGGTGGCGGACCCTGGTCCCAAATTTGAGTCCCACTGGAAGGGGCCGGGTACTGTGATAAAAAGGGTTGGGCCCGTTTCCTATCTTATAGAGAAGGATACAGGACGTAGGCAGGTTTATCACCTCAATGTGTTAAAACCTTGGAAGGAGAGGGTGGCCACTGCCCATTTAGTTTATACGGAGCGGTATAATAGTACTTCGGACAGGATTACGTGCTGTCCGTCTAGAATTGCGGCAGCCCGTAATATTTTAAGGGGGGGAATCTGTCACAGAGCAGATCCAACAGAGCCCATGCAGATAGATGAAGAAGCAGTGAATCAGGCTGACACTGACGTTTTTAGTAAACACAGGTCAGGAAGTTGCTATGGGCAACAGAAACAAATGTGGTCACGAGAAAGAGAGACACACCCAGCCAGCAGAAAAGCTAGGAGGTCATCACCTGATGCAAGCCAGCTGGGGGGAGGTGAAGCTTTTAGGTACGTAGATAAGCAAAGCTCACAAGCAGTTAGAGGGAGGAGTCGTGGAGACAGCTGGGAACAGAGCCGTGAAGAGAGCCTGCATGAGGATAATGATGAAAGTTTGAATGAAAGCCTGAATGATTACCACGAGTGTTTGGGAGAGAGTCTGAGACAGCTGGAACCAGAGTTTGAGAGTGAAAGCAACGGCAAACATGGAAGGAGCTACAGAGGAGGTAGCAAAGCCAGGACAGGACGCTTCAGATATCATAGGAGCCCAGAATATACTGAAAAGGACCCAGGTTGGAACAGAGCCGTGGGGAGAACGGTAAAAGCCAAGAAGTTTTACTTTTACCCTGAAAGGGAAAACCCAGGGGTTGGCAGTGGAAGGCAATGCACAGAAACGCTAAAGCCTTATGAAGCCAGCTTGAGAGGTACAGATAAGTTTACTTACCCTTATACCAGGCATAGGAGGGTTAAAGGCTTTTTACCAGAAGAAGTTTGTATCTCTGGAGAGGATTTAAGAAGCAGAGTCCCTGCAAAACTGCCGTTTCATACTACAGCTGCTCACAGGAACCTAAGCCAGTCAGAGCCGAGAGGTAAGCCAATTTACCCTAATAGAGGTGCAAGGGAATGTTATAATTCACCTAATAGCTACCAGCAGTGGAGAGGCTCTCAGCAGAAGTATTACAGTGAAGGTGGTAATTCTGTTCCACACATCCTCACAGAGGGAGAAAGAGAATCCCGGCAGAATAGAGAGAGACTGTTAACAGACGTCCCTAATGCTGAAAGGGAAGATATATTGAAAGCATGTATTGAGGATATGCAGTGTGAGACATCAGAAGCTGAGCCAAGCACTGAATACATGGACTGTACGATTTCAATAGCAGACAGCATTTCCTCACTGCGTTGAAAGGAAGTAAGAGCTGAGTAAGCTAAAACAGTAAAGAAGTGGTTTTTGTATGCTTACGAATGACTGTTTGATATACTATTACTTTCCTTGTTAAAGAGCTGAATAGAAGCTATTTTTGTTCATATTTTGTTCCTTTTATATGCCCAAGAAGGGTTGTGTTTTCCTTTGTTCACACCACAGCAAAAATCCTCTTGGAAGGGGAAATAAATCCCTTGTTAAAACCTTACCACGGTTTCACAACTAATTCTTTAACTGGCTATCAACAACTACAACTACCAGAAGGCCAAGCAAGGCCTCCATAACAGAATTAAGTCAGTTTAACACAAGCCCCCAGTGCAGTGCCCTACTCCACCAGCAGGGTTCAGCACAAAGGGGTGACAACATTCATCATTGCAACCTTTTGATATATATGGAATGTGTTTCCATGTTCATGACGGCATTGCTGAGGTATGCAGATGGTAGTAGTTGTTGTCTGCTGCTACGCGCAGGGCATAAAAGCCTGGCTCTCCATGAGGATATGGATAGTGGGGCCTGTGGGTGTGGGTGTGTTTGCCCCTATTGGCCGCTGCTCTAGGGAGTGCACATGTTTATGGTGTATGTGTTCTGTAGGGTAAAATATAGGGACAAGGTCTGCAGAAGCCACAGCTGGGACTTGAGCCTGTGACCTTCTGCCCCTGAAAATACTGGCTGTGTGTACTGCACCAAACAGGGCTTGGCCTTGGTCTGCTGTGGGCAGATGCTACTGCCCCCTCCATAACCAGCACTCCTCCACCGCCATGCTGACATGCCCTTATGCTGGTGGTGCTGATGGTGCGAAGTCACAGGCCATCCAGTGTGCAGGTAGGCAGCCGCCTATGGTGTGGGATCTGGGGTAAGGGTGCCTCCATAGACATATGCACTTCCCCCCGGCACCGCCTGTCAATGTTATGTGCCCTTTGTGGTACTTGCCGGGTACTGTCCCCTGGGACACTGTGGGACACACACTCGTGGGCATGTTTGTCCTTGGTCAGTTGCTGTCTTGCTGATTTGCAGTTTCTGCGTTCCTATGTGAACATAAGAACATAAGATATGCCATACTGGGTCAGACCAAGGTCCATCAAGCCCAGTATCCTGTTTCCAACAGTGGCCAATCTAGGTCATACGTACCTAGCAGTTTCCCCAGAAGACACAGGTTCCGCAATGCTTGTACTGGGTCAAGCATTGATATCCTGGGTCCCTTCTTAATAATGGTTTATGGACCTTTCCTCCAGGAACTTGTCCAAACCTTTTTTAAACCCAGCTACACTAACAGCCTTTACTACATCCTCTGGTAACAAATTCCAGAGTTTGATTACACGTTGAGTGAAAAAATATTTTCTTTTATTAGTCTTAAATAGTTTACCCTGTAGCTTCATTGCATGTCCCCTAGTCTTTCTATATTCTGATAACATAAACAATTGATCTACGTTTACCCGTTCCACTCCGTTTATTAATTTATAGACTTCTATCATATCTCTCCTCAGCTGTCTCTTTTCCAGGTTAAAGAGCCCTAACCTTTTTAGCCTTTCTTCTTAGGAGTATCCTTCCATCCCCTTTACCATGAAGAAAGGCTAAAAATGTCATCTAGGTATCTGCCTAATCCACTTTGTGCCCCCAGCTGTTCCACTGCATGTCCTGCCTGCAGCCACTTGTACCCCATTTGCAGTCTCACCGTAATGCCTTTTCATACTTGGACACTATGCTGTTGCTGCACATGTATCACTACTACAGCATGGCCTATCTTGACCAAGCCAGGTGCTGCAGACCTGGTGCTGGGCGCTCCACCTCACCCTCAGGGTGAGCACAGGAACCGCACAATGTCACGGTCTGTAGCTACTCTGTGCCAGTAACACACACGGTCAGTTCCCTCTACCAGTCTGAGGTGCTGTAGAGGCGCATACCCCATCTTGTGATCAGATGTAGACTGCTGATCTGCATGTGCAGTGCATCATGGGTACTGGTGGGTTTACCCTATCCTGGTAACAACAGCAGACAAGTTGTGCGGTGACCTGCAGTCTTTCTGTAGCCAGCCAGCACTGTATTAAAAGCTATAGAGGTGTAGCCCACTATTTACTACAATGACTGTGGAGGCAGAGGTTATGAGTTTGATCCTGCAGTGGTGTTATTTATTAAGCCTGGCTGAGGCATTTCCTTTTAATTCATGTAACAGTCAGACACATCTCTACAATCTGTGCTGCCAGCAAAAACACCCTCACCTCAGTGCCCTAACCTAGGGTGCCTCATAAGGCACCCTATAGGGCACATTATAAGGTGCCTTGGCGGACAGGGCACTTTATAATGTGCCCTATGGGGCTTCTTATAGGGCGCCTTATGAGGCACCTTAGGTTACAGCACTGTGAGGGTGCTTTTGCTGGCAGCACAGATTTAGATTAAAAGGAAGTATCTTAGACAGTCTTATTAGCTAACACCACTGCAGGATCAAACTCATGACCTCTGCCTCTACAGTCATTGTAGTAACCAATGAGCTACTTCTCTATAGCCTCTAACACAATGCTGGCATGAACTTAAGGTTAACGCATGTTAACGAGCCAAGGAGCCCTCTATTGCATGATACAGATTCATTGCTACCTTGCGGCCGGAACGCCCACTACCTTATATGGCATTCCTCACATTACCGCTGCAACTAGCGCCGGTAACATTAGGTCTGTTTAGTAAACATACCCCTAAGAGTCATAAAAGTGGATTTATTAATCTTCTTCAACACATCTTCAGCCCTACATGACCGTGGCCAGTGCTGAATATCTTGGTAGGGTGATCAGTGACGACGCTATCTGGATAGCAGCGATATTTAGCACTTCTATCAGGATAACAATCTGGATAGCTCATGACAGCCTTTTTGCAGTCCTAAGTTATTTGGAAAATTATCCATATAGTGGTACTGGATATCGCTGCTGTCCTGATTATTTGCCACTCTGCCTCCGCTCCTTCAGCGGACTACCCCGGCACTATCCAATATTGGCCTCTAACAGGTGTGCTATATTGTAAAATATGGAGATAAGTTCTCTGTTCATTGTGTGTGTGTGTGTTATATAGGGTGTGATATTAGCAGAACACAGAGATGAATTCTCATTTAGTATGATCAGAGAGATGATGAATGGGGGATTTTCTGATCTGTGTGGAGCAGTCCCATTAACCATTTGAAAGCTCCATAAGGTGTACTTTGTGCTTAGAGAGGACACATTCTGAGGTCTTCTTCCCCCTTTTGCATTTCTACTTCACTATTACATGTTTTATGTGATGACGATATACATGTCAGTGATGGTTAGGAACAAGAAACTATCCAGCTCACTGTCTAGGGCCTCCGAATGTTCCAGTCAGAAGCACTTATCTGGATAGCAGATGCTGCTCTCTGAAGAAAAGTGATTGTGAATATTGACCCAAGAAAATGCAAAAAACATTTACATATAGGATGTATAAAACCCCGGATTGAGACCATCTTCACATAAAGTTAGTCCTTTGGGGAAAGACTAAAAAAAAAACCTTGAATATTGTTTATGTACAGAGGTGTTCTCTAATGAGGTCTCTTTATAGAGTACTCGGCCCCTTCTTCAGGAGCCTTTCCTAGTGCCTTGTTGCCTAGGAGCTGATAATGACTGTTTGGAGTGTCTGGTCGTTGCTAGTAACACAGATATGAAATAAACCTGGAAAAGAGAGTGTGAGCTAAATTCAAATGGCAGATAAGAGATATGATGGTTCTCTCTGTGCTTAATATAAAGCAAACTCAGAAAATAAGGTGACACTATTTTATTGGACTCACTTAATACATTTTATTTTATTTTTTATTTAACTACCATTAAATGAACTAGCATGCAACTATTGCATTTCATTAGTTGCTCTCTCTCAGAATACTATTTAGCTACATCCATCTGATCCTTGACACAGCACCTCCATGTGTTTGCATGCTCTAGGTACAATTTGCAGAATGCAGGGAGCTATGGAAAGGCGGAGGGGGGAGGCACTCCCAGACCCACTGTCCTCCAAACTATACCTTGCTGACAGTGGAATCTTTTCCTCTCTCCCTTGTATGAGAATGCTGACAAACCTCTGAGGCTGGCATCTCTCAGGCTCTTCTCTCTCTCTCTGCACTCTCCAAAGGCCCACAGAAATCTCACAGCTCCTGCCCTCCCGCCCCCCCCCCCCCAATAGAAAAAAACGGTAGGAAAAAGTAGAGTCCCATTTGTCCTGGAGTGTCGGGCAAACCCCAATTGGTCCTCACCGGGTGGGTCAGCAGGTCTAAGAATGTTGAGCTTTGCTTCTCCTCTGCCCTATGTCATTGCCAGAACCTAACCCTCAAGCTGCTCAGTTTCCAAGTTCTGAAGAATAATGGATTACTGCAAGCAAACACAGCAGCACTTGCATAATGAAGGGGAGCTACAGGGTCCAGCAATTAAACCCCTGACTCTCAGACAAAACCGTTTTAATATGTATAAATATACAGCACCATATTTAAAAGCACTTACAGTACATAAGTTCTTATGGGGTAATTTTATAACAGTTGCCAAGAATGAGAGATCAAGAAGGTGCCTATAAGTATCTTTATAAATTACCAGCACAAATCCTGCCAGAAGTCATGGAGCAGTTTGGAGACATAATAGCATAAATCTCAGAGCCCATCAACAGTCAGCTATGCTCAATCCTCTATAGTTAAGAAGTTTGTAATCTAGCAATTTTCCAGTTGAAGAACATGAATAAGTTGTACGTCCTGTATTATCATGTTTTCAGTTCCTTGTTTTATGTAAAACTGTTACTGTTTCTCATAAACCTCTTTGACCTGGAGAAAAGTGGGATAGAAAAACAGTCAAATAAATAAATAAAATGCTTAAACTGAAGCTGCAGAGATTTGTATCTGCTCAGAAGCAGGTCTAAATGTTGGCGCATGAAGTATGTGTGAATGTAGATATCTCATAAAGTGTGTGCATAAATTCTGACTGTCTGTTTTCTGTCCAAATCCCTTCCCAGAGCACGCCTATATTAAATTTGCAAGTGTATTCTTGTCTTCACATGTGCCCGTATGTGCAGGGTAATTTTATAAGAGGCAATTTGTGTTTGTATACTGTCATTTATTGGCAAAGATGCCGTCGTAAAATTACTTTCCACATGGCCAAAACTGAAATGCATAAAGAGATGAGAGGCCAGGGCATTTCAGGGAGAGAGAAATATGTTATATGGATAGCAGCGAAAGTCAGTCTTTCTCCATCTAACTTATGCATTATTTCTGAATGCATGAATAGTAGATACAATTTTATATGGATAACTAATCCATTTGGAATGGAGGAGTAGCCTAGTGTTTAGAGCAGTGAACTGGTGACCAAGGGACCACAATTCAATTCCTATTGACATGCCTTGTGGCCTTGGGCAAGTCACTTTACCCTCCATTGCCTGTGAAGAAAGGCCTGGCAATCTACTGCATTCATACCTTGCCAAGAAAACCTAAGTGCTACTGGAGTCAACATTGACTCAATGGCACAGTGGTACACCCCACCACCAATCCATTTAGGTGGAGAATTCTTATGAAGTCTTTACATTTCTGTATGACCACATATGCAAATAAACGACCTCTAATAAAATACCTACCAGCGTAGCAGAGGACACAGTCTGGGTGGAGCGTGGGTGGAGTTTGCAAGAATGTGCACTGATTATGAATTACCTTCATCCATATGTGTAGTTGCATACTTTACTCATGTTCATGTACACTTGTTCTCTACAGGCATAAAGATCTTGCCTATATTTAAGGAGTAATCTCTATCTTATGCTAGTATTTTATAAAGACACATAGAGGTATGTTTACTAAACAGCGATAACGTTGCAGCGGCACAGTTTGTGTGCAATACGTAATGTTATCACGCGATAAAGTAACATCATCATGCGATAAAGTAACATTATCGTGCGATAGCGTGAGGTTTCCTGCGATAACGTCTCCGGTGACATTAAGGCACACAGAGGGTGGAGTAAGGCTCCCCAGAGGTTGGAGAGAAGGGGTCAATGGACAGAGAGTGGGTGGGGAGAGGCTCCATGCACACTAACGCTATGAAATGAAGGTCTGGCACATTTGCAGGAGAGAGAAACCAGTTCAGTCAGCAATGTACAGCAAAGACCGGGAGACCAAGAAAAGTGATAGTAGTGATACATGTGTAGCAATAGCATAGTGCCCATGTACGAAAGGGCACTACGGTGATGCTGCAAATGGGGTACAAGGAGCTGCAGGCGGGACATGCAGTGGGGCAGCTGGGGCACAGGGTGGACTAGGCAGATGCCTAGGTGGCAAATAGGAACTCAGAAACTGCAAATCAGCAAGACAGCAACTGACTAAGGTCAAACATGTCCACGAGTGTGTGTCCCAGTGTCCCAGGGGACAGTACCCAGCAGGTACCCCAAAGGGCAGATAATATTGACAGGCGGTGCCGGGGAGGAAGCGCGGATATCTATGTAGGTACCCTTACCCCAGATCCCACACCATAGGCAGTCACCTACCGGCACACTGGATGGCCTGGGATTGCACACCTCCAGCACCACCGGCATAAGTGCATGTCAGCATGGTGGGGGAGGGGTGCTGGTGGTGGAGGGGGCAGTGGCAGTGGCAGCTGCCCACAGCAGACCAAGGCCAAGCCCTGTTTAGGTGGGTGGCATGCAGTGCAACAGACAAGGTCTGTCTGAAGAACAGTCATGGTATCCCCAGGAAATAACCTGCCTCTGTGACAACAGTTTGGTGCAGTACACACAGCCAGTGTGTTCAGCAATGCCTGCACTGTGCCCAGCACTGGTACCAGGGGAGCCAAACACCTCTATCTTTGCACAGTGCTGAAATAGGTGAGGAAGTGTGTTATATGTCTATCCAGTGTTTTTTGGCTGCCTACACCTTACTGAGACCACAGTGCTTACACTGTTTCCAGCTTTATCCTGCCAATATGCATAATGAGGAGCAAGATATTGTGGGTATGGGCCAGACAGGGCTGTATGGGCAGGATGCATCTGCACAGGGCATAGGGCAATGGCTGGGATATTGTAGTGGCTGACCACCACCTGCACGGACAGGGTAGACACAGCATATCATGCTGGGAGGTCAGTCTCACCCTGACTGAGCAGTGACCATGGCATGGCTAGGTTACCACATAGTGTTCTCCAAGGTTTCTCTCAAGTGATATGTATAAGTATTCTTTTCTGGGGCCCAATCACTGATATATGTGCTTGGGGTGTGTGTGCTTATATCCCACTTTTAGGTGTACACAGTTCTTCTAGGAATGTACACTATGTACTAGCTGGCAGACTGTCTGCAGTTAGCATGGGCATGGCTGGAGCTCCTTGTAGCGTGCAGTGGGTGAGGACTGAATGTGCTCTCTGCCGGTGAATGTCAGATGGTGGGGGTGGGGGCAGCTGAGCTTTTCTAAGCCTACTGACTGTCTGCCAGTGCCCTTTGTGATAAGTAGGGATCTACACTGACTGCGCTGGAGAGTGGTCCCCTCTACTGCCTCCGATGTAGACTGTGGTTCTGTTGGTGGGAGATCCTGACCCAGTGAGAGTGAGTTGGGTGGTGCTATATAATCCATTTTTGGGTCCAAACACCACCCTTCTCTTATAACAAGTGACCATGGCAACCACACAGGATAGGCACTATTCTGGGTGCATCATAGGCCACAAAGGCTAAACATGACTGGGACATACAGATGGACACAGGTGTAACCAAGGTGTGTCTGCAGGGACTACCTGTCACACACTAGCACTGATAGGGACCTGCAACACAGCCCATCTCAGCCAAGCCAGGTGCTGCAGAGCTGGTGCTGGGCGCCCCACCTCGCCCTCAGGGTGAGCACAGCACTGTTCCCTCTAAGCTGTACTTTACAACAGAGCGCACAAAAATTACGTCTCTGATTCTGATAGAAAACAACACAGACGTCTTAAAATTTAAAAGTTATGAATGTAATTACTAGAAATTTCCCGCTTCATTTAGCAATCGTCTATTTTCATTTAATTTGATTAAAATCAATGTGGTGTACATACTGTATTCTGATGTGTAGTCAAATTTTAAAGTATATAACTCCGAGTGTCGTTATGTGGCGCACAAAAATTTAACCTTCCTTCAAAAGCTGCACACAGCTGATATTTTATGCGCACACAGCCTACAGAAAATTAGAGGGAACATTGGAGCACAGGAACCACACAATGTCATGGTCTGTAGCTACTCTGTGCCAGTAACACACACAGTCAGTTCCCCCTATCAAACCGGGGTGCTGTAGAGGTGCATACCCCATCTTGTGATCAGATGTAGACTGCTATTCTGCATCATGGGTACGGGTGGGTTTACCCTATCCTGGTAACCACAGCAGTTTGTGCGCTGACCTTCAGTCTTTCTGTAGCTAGCCAGTGGTGTATCTGATGCTATAGTGATGTAGTGTGTAGTGCTTTTTACAGTGCTCTGCTAGAGAAGTGGATATTTGTCTCCTGTGACACCTTGCTGTGAGTTCTAGCTGTTTATTAATTATTTATTGTTTGTCTAACTGTTTATTTAATTATTTATTGTTTGTCTTAGTGGTGTGCTAGTTCAGCCTTCTCAGCTATAACTTATCTTGCCTCTCTCAACTAACTGGGCTTTGTGTGGTAGCCAGGTTAGCTGTTCATTTTAAATTAAATCTCTCTCCCCAGAACCTGCTGTGTGTTAAACTTTTTTTCCTGTCCTAGCCTGCCTGAGTGAATCCTCCCCCTCCCCCCCCCTGCTGAGGTATTGTGTAGCCTTCTTCCTGTTTCCTCCATGTGTGCATAGTCTGTTTTAGTCTGCTTTAATCTGATCAGAGAAGAGCAGTGCTTTTTACAGTGCTCTGCTAGAGAAGTGGATATTTGTCTCCTGTGACACCTTGCTGTGAGTTCTAGCTGTTTATTAATTATTTATTGTTTGTCTAACTGTTTATTTAATTATTTATTGTTTGTCTTAGTGGTGTGCCAGTTCAGCCTTCTCAGCTATAACTTACCTTGCAACTCTCAACTAACTGGGCTTTGTGTGGTACCCCCTTCCCCCCTGCTGAGGGTTCAGGACAGGGTACCTTGTAACTGCCCTCTTTAATAGGACTTATCTCCCTCCCTCCCTCCCCAGCACCCACCCACCCATGGGGTAATTGTAGTTTTATAGGTACTTGCACATCTTAGAGGAAAGGGGCTGCTCTCAGGTGCAGCTCGTTATCCAAATCAGTCATACACAGAGGACCTGAGATTAATTACTTAAGCTTCAGGTACACAAGGTGTATTAGGGGTATTAGATACACTTTTATTGGTATAAGCATCCACACCAATCCTTATTATATACAGAATTTAAAAGACCTAAACACAAGCTTTAAACTAAGATGCAGACAGAAGTCCAGCAACGAGATGGGGGTTCTCCGGTCTTTTGCATTGAGTGTCACATGTTTGATTTTCTCCCAGTTGGTGAGTGGTCTTATGTATGCACTAAGTGCAAAGAACTCTTTGCTCTCAGGGAACGAGTCCGTTCTCTAGAGGCTAGAGTAGCAGACCTGGAAGACATAAGAAAGACAGAGAAGTACATGGACGAGACCTACAGGGATGTAGTCCTGAAGTCCCACCTCCAGTCTGGCAGCATCCCTGTTGCCATGGAGCAGAGAGGTCACGTGACAGGAGAGCATCACCCTGGTGTGGCAGGAAGTGATCCTGTAACTAGGACCTGTCCTCCAGGTGATGTAAAACCCTCTCGCACCGAGGATGTTTCTACAGGGCCATGTCCCCATGAGGGGAGGGTCAGGACAGCTGTTATAGTTGGTGATTCAATCATTAGGAATGTAGATAGCTGGGTGGCTGGTGGACGTGAGGATCGCCTGGTAACATGCCCGCCTGGTGCGAAGGTAGCGGACCTCACGCACCGCCTAGATAGGATCATAGATAGTGCTGGGGAGGAGTCTGCTGTCTTGGTACATGTTGGTACCAATGACATAGCAAAATGTGGTAGGGAGTTGAAATCCAGAACTTCCAGGATAGCGTTCTCCGAAATGCTTCCTGTTCCACGTGCAGGACCCAAAAGACAGGCAGTGCTCCGGAGTCTCAATGCGTGGATGAGACAATGGTGCAAGGATGAGGGTTTTGGATTTGTTAGGAACTGGGGAACATTCTGGGGAAAGGGGGGCTCTTCCGAAGGGATGGGCTTCACCTTAATCAGGATGGGACCAGACTGCTGGCATTAACCTTTAAAAAAGAGATAGAGAAGCTTTTAAACTAGAAATTAGGGGAAAGCCGACAGTCACCAAGGAGTGCATGGTTCGGACAAAGGTATCCTTGAAGGATACTACCAAAAGCAGTGAGATTCCAAAAGGGAGTATAGTAGCCCAAATGCCCTTTAGTAAGGAGCAGACAGAGCATAAAGATTCCAAATTACCCCTGCCTACCAATAGCCATATTAATATGAATAAAATACAGTCTCTAAAATGCTTGTATGCCAATTCTAGAAGTCTAAACAATAAGATGGGAGAGTTAGAATATATAGCACTAAATGAGAGGTTAGATATGATTGCACTCTCAGAGACATGGTGGAAGGAGGATAACCAGTGGGACACTGTGATACCTGGATACACACTATATTGTAATGATAGAGCTGATCAAATTGGTGGAGGGGTATGCTCTATGTTAGAGAGGGCATTGAGTCAGAAAGGATTAAAGTTTTGCAGGGAACAAAATTTGCTGTAGAATCTCTATGGATTGAAATTCCATTTATGAAGGGGAAGGTGATGGCAGTTGGAGTATACTATCGACCGCCTGGCCAGAAAGAACACATGGATGATGAAATGCTCAAAGAAATCAAGGAAGCTAACAAAAGTCACAACAGATTTCAATTACCCTGGTATCGACTGGGTCAGTGTCACAGCAGGACAAGCTAAAGAGATAAAGTTTCTAGATGGAGTAAATGACTGCTTCTTGGAGCAGCTGGTTCATGAACCGACCAGAGGGGAAGCCATACTGGACCTAGTCCTTAGTGGAATGCCAGATCTGGTGCAAGAAATAAGGGTGTTGGGACCACTTGGCAATAGTGATCATAGTATGATCATGTTTGATTTAATTAGTGGAGGACAGATAGTAAAGGCATCCACAGTACTACCTTTTAACTTTCAAAAGGGAGACTATGATAGAATGAGGAATATAGTTAGGAAAAAACTAAAAGGAGCGGTTCCAAAGGTTAAAGACTTACAGCAAGCTTGGGTGCTATTTAAAAATACTATCCTCTAAGCCCAGACCAGCTGTATTCCACGCATTAGGAAAAGTGGAAGAAAGTCCAAAAAACTGCCAGCATGGTTTAAAGGTGAGGTCAGAGAGGCTGTTGCTGCCAAAAAAGCAACCTTCAGGAAATGGAAAAAAGAGCCAAATGATGAAAACTGGAAAAAGCACAAGCACTGGCAAGTTAAATGCAAAGCATTGATAAGGCAGGCAAAGCGGGAATTTGAGAAGAAACTTGCTACGGAAGCAAAAACACGAAATAAAAGCTTTTTCAAGTACATTCGTAGCAAAAGGCCTGTGAGAGAGTCAATTCGACCATTAGATGATAGAGGGGTAAAAGGGGCAGTAAGAGGAAACAAGGCTATAGCAGAGAGACTGAATGAATTCTTTGCTTCGGTCTTTACTGAGGAAGATGTAGGGATGTTACCCAAGACTGAAGTGGTATTTAAAGGTGATACTGCAGAGGAATTGAGAGAAATATCGCTACACCGGGAAGATATATTACAACTATTTGATAAACTGAATAGTAGCAAATCACCTGGACCGGATGGTATACATCCCAGAGTGTTGAAAGAACTGAAATATGAGATTTGTAATCTGTGAACTTTCATTAAAATCATCTGTAATACCTGAAGATTGGAGGGTCGCTAACGTAACACCAATTTTTAAAAAGGGTTCCAGGGGTGACCCAGGAAATTACAGACCGGTGAGCCTGACGTCAGTACCAGGGCAAATGGTAGAAACCATCATAAAGAACAAAATTACACAGCATGTAGATAGTCATGGCCTAATGGGAGACAGCCAACATGGCTTTAGACAAGGAAGATCTTGTCTTACTAATCTGATATGTTTTTTTGAAGGTGTGCATAAACAGGTAGACAAAGGTGAGTCGGTTGATATAGTGTATCTGGACTTTCAGAAAGCTTTTGACAAAGTCCCCCATCAGAGACTTTTGGCGAAGCTAAAAAGTCATGGGATAGCAGGGAGTGTACTATTGTGGATCGGGAACTGGTTAAAAGATAGAAAGCAGAGGGTAGGGCTAAATGGCCAATATTCCCAATGGAAAAAGGTGAATAGTGGAGTACCCCAGGGATCTGTACTGGGTCCGCTGCTTTTTGACATATTCATAAATGACCTGGAAAAGGGAATAACTAGTGAGGTTATCAAATTTGCAGATGACACAAAACTGTTTAAAGTTGTTAAAACCCAAGAGGATTGTGGAAAACTGAAGGAGGACCTGGATAAAATGGAAGACTGGGCATCCAAATGGCAGATGAAATTTAATGTGGACAAGTGCAAAGTTATGCACCTAGGAAAGAACAACCCACACTATAGTTACACGATGCAAGGCTCCACATTAGAAACCACCACCCAGGAAAAAGGTTTAGGAGTCATCGTGGATAACATGTTAAAACCCTCCGCTCAGTGTGCAGCGGCGGCCAAGAAAGCAAATAGAATGCTAGGTATCATGAGGAAAGGGATGGAGAATAAAACAAAGGATGTTATAATGCCTCTGTATCGCTCCATGGTATGACCGCACCTTGAATATTGTGTGCAATTCTGGTCACCGTATCTTAAAAAGGACATAGCGTTATTAGAAAAAGTACAGAGAAGAGCCACCAAATTGGTGAATGGGATGGAAGGCTACTCCTATGAAGAGAGGCTAGGAAGGTTAGGGCTTTTTAGCCTGGAGAAGAGACGGCTGAGGGGAGATATGATAGAGGTCTATAAATTAATGAATGGAGTGGAACGGATAAACGTGGATCAATTGTTTACGCTATCAGAGTATAGAAAGACTAGGGGACATGTAATGAAACTACAGGGTAAACTATTTAAGACAAATAAGAGAAAATATTTTTTCACTCAACGTGTAATCAAACTCTGGAATCTGTTACCGGAGGATGTAGTAAGGGCTGTTAGTATAGCTGGGTTTAAAAAAGGTTTGGACAAGTTCCTGGAGTTAAGGTCCATAAACCACTATTAAAAAGGGACCCAGGATATCAATGCTTGACCCAGTACAAGCATTGTGGAACCTGTGTCTTTTGGGGATATTGCTAGGTACGTATGACCTAGATTGGCCACTGTTGGAAACAGGTTACTGGGCTTGATGGACCTTGGTCTGACCCAGTATGGCATGTCTTATGATCTTATGTTCTTAGCCTACTGGTTACTTCAATGACTATGGAGGCAGAGGTTATGGGTTCTTATTAAAGCACACAGTGGGCTTATTTAATAAGGCTGTCTGAGGCTTTTCCTTTTAATTTAAATCAGTGCTGCCAGCATAAGACACCCTATAAAGCACCCTATAGGGTACATTATAAGGTGCCTTGGCGGACAGGGCACTTTATAATGTGCCCTGTGGAGTGCCTTATAGGGCGCCTTATGAGACACCTTAGGTTACGGCACTGTGAGGGTGTTTTTGCTGGCAGCACAGATTTAAATTAAAAGGAAATGCCTCAGACAGCCTTCTTACATAACACCACTGCAGGATCAAACCCATGACCTCTGCCTCTACAGTCAATGCAGTAACCAGTGGGCTACATCTTTATAGCTTCTAACATAGCACTGGCATGAACTTAGGGTTAATGCACGTTAACGAGCCACAGCGCCCACTATCTCGCGATACAGATTCTTGCTACCTTGCCACCAGAACGCCCACTACCTTATATGGCATTCTTCACATTAATGCTGCAACTAGCGCCGGTAACATTAAGACGGTTTAGTGAACATCCCCCATAGACGCCTATATGTCCTGATAACCTAAGTAGGTGCCTACTTGCCCTCTTAAACTAGATACCCCGTTATAAAAATGCCTTCATAAAACTTTATGTGTATATTGAACAGAGCCACTTATATGTTTCATTGAATATACTTATAATTTTATACAGATGTAGTGTCTGTATTAAGTTATCTGGTGGTTGCCCTGCTGAAAATGTATCTCGTTGTTTAATTATGTATTTTTACTGGATTGTTCTGGGAAAGGTGAGGTTGGGTTCAATTATCAAAATCTTAGGTCCAAATGATGACTTATGGGGCTGAAAGTTATATGGTAGATGAGGGCATGTGCAAAGCTGAAGGATTGCCCTGGGTCCAAATGTCTTTGTGCCAACCCTTGGCTCACTTATTGTTGATTGTAGTGAGGCCATTTCTGATCAGATCTCAGTGAAGCAATATAGCTGCTTTATCCCACAAACTAAAAAGATCCAGTATCATCCAGATGGTAACTACTGAGAGCTGTGGAAAAGGAAGAACTGACCAAGGCCCTAGAACAAGATTAGAGATTATAGCAGAGACTGATGAGCTTCTGTGTGATAAGGTAACTTATACGAGTATAGATCATCCTGTCTATGGCGATTTGGACCTGGAAGTAGACAGTGATGAATCTGTTTATGGTACACTGGAAATAGGTACAGACAGTGATTCAAGTGCAGATAATAATGTAGAAACAGGACTGTGAATGTGCTATAGCCATATACCTTTACTCAGATAAAAAGAGAACATATGCTTATTGTAAGGCAAAAGCTAACTGCAAGTATATATTTTAAGATAGAAGCTTCTGTCTTTTTCTCCCTCTGTGAAAAATTGCTGACAGTTAGTGGTAACAGAGATTAGCAAATAAAGTTGTGTACATATTTACTGGCGCAAAGGGTAGCTTCTGCATTCCAGACAGGGCTGCTTCTTTTTGGTGGCCAATAATAGGCTGAAAATTAGCTAACTAAGGTCAGCATGAACTTTCCGAGAATCAGAGACCTTAGGTCAACATATAACTGAAAATCAAATAAAGCTTGTGAAAGTACCTAAAATTTAGAGAGAATTTATAGTGTAACTAATCAGCTTCTGTATAATGAAAGAATCACAGCGACACCTACTGTCACTTGGTAATTATAATCACAACCTTGTAACTTCCGTTTTTATAAACGTAATTTTGCAAAGCATCAGCAGAAAATTAACCCTGTAAGCAGATTTTATTCCAGACCTGTGATTTTGTAATATGAATAATATCATCCGATGTTAATCAAAAATTAACTATGTCAGCTGATACTTCTTAATAAAAGGCAGATCTCTGGCAAAAGATCTTTGAAGATAGTTAGGGAGAAGCCATGTTTCGGACCCCCCAGCTATCTTCCTTCTAGAGCTCTGGAATTATTATAATTGATTTTCTGTGTATGTGTCTTGCTTTTTCCTTCCTGTTAGAAGGGTTAGGTAAAGCTTAAGAATCCAGGTTGGAATCCAAGTAGGAGGGCCTGCCCCTAAAGGGCTACAACAAGAGCTGGTTTTGGTTGTATGTTTAATTTATTGTTTATATGCTTTCATTTGTTGCATTTTGTCTTGTATTTACTACATCGTTTAACACATACTAATGCAATATGTTTTAGTGCCTGCAAAAATTATTTTAGTGTATGCTGAATGGTTTTAGTGTACATGAAAATAATTTAGCATGCAGTAAAACAATTTAACAAAATTAACCAAGACTCTCCCAAAAAGCAAAAAATGAAATAAATGAAAACAAAACTATTTTGTTCTTGTGCAACTCTATTATTCAACGGGGCAGGGCGGAAGTGAGAGGGGTCAGGCGTCCATCGGGCCGCCGCAGTCCCGGAGGGTAGGAGTCATGGTGCACGCAGTGTCGCAGCTGGCAGGCACCACACGCAGTGCCCCACCACCCTCCGGACGAGAACAGTTCCCTCGTCCCAGTTCCAGGTACCTAGTGCGTCCTGGCAGGCGGGATGATGGAGGTTTGAAGACTCGAGTGTCCCGAGCCTGCGTGTCCGTCGTGGGGTGCAACGAAGGGCCCCAGTGCCCCTGCACTCCGCAGCTCAGGTCAGTGGGAGGGAGGCCTGCACCCCTCGTTCCGGGAGCATGCCACCTCATGAGGCAGGGCTTCTATTTTTTGAGGGAGGAGTGGCCTAGTGGTTGGGGCAAGTTACCTCAGGCCAGAAGGTCAGGAGTTCAAATCCCACTAGAGGACAGCAACCTTGGACCAGAAGGACTGGGGTTTCTAGTCCCACAGGTGCTCCTTGTGGTCTTGGGCAAGCCACTTAACCCTCCATTGCCCATGTTCCCTGTAAAATAAATATCTCCAAGTTATATTGTCCTGTTCAATGTAATTTCAATTTGTTCAATGTAAACCACCTTGATATCATGAAAGGCAGTATATAAGAAATGTTAAATAAAAATAAATAATTGCCTGTACTGTTAAGAGAATGCAAACCTATTTTAAGTCTTAATGGCATGAACTGCCATGTTAGCAATATCCTTCTGCTTGACAACTGGCAGAAGCATCATTACTAGATGTTCCAGGTCATAGAGGACAGAGGGAGCCACTCCTAGGGGTACGTTTACTAAACCGTCTTAATGTTATCGGCGCTAGTTGCAGCGATAATGTGAAGAATGCCATATAAGGAGTGGGCGTTCCAGTCCTAAGGTAGCCAGAATCTGTATCGCACGATAGTGGGCGCCGTGGCACATTAACGAGCATTAATCCTAAGTACATGCCAGCGTGGTGCTAAAAGCTATAAAGATGTAGCCCACTGGTTACTGCAATAACAGTGGAGGCAGAGGTCATAGGTTTGACCCCACAGTGGTGTAATCTAAAAAGGCCGTCTGAGGCAATTTCTTTTAATTTAAATCAGTGCTGCCAGCAAAAACACCCTCACAGTGCCGTAACCTAAGGTGCCCAATAAGGCGCCCCATAGGTCACATTATAAAGTGCCCTGTCTGCCAAGGCACCCTAAGAATCTCAGTATGGATTCCCACATTAAAAACATCACAAAAATGATCCACTACAAGCTTAAGATACTCAAACAACTATACCCACTAGTATATTTACATGACTTTATGAGCATAATACAAGCATTCATCACATCCCACTTTGACTTTACAAACACAGTTCTCCTAGGAATAACAAAACAGAACCTTAAAAAACTTCAGCTAGCACAAAATGCAGCTGCCAGAACCATCATGAAGGTTCGTACATTCGAACACATAACATCCATACTAGCCAACCTGCACTGGCTACCAATCTACTGCAGGATAAACTACAAAATCCTAATAACCACATTCAAAGCATTAAACAATATGGTACCACTGACTCTGGGTAAGCTTATTAAGTTGGAAACATCAAAAACTGTCAATAGGAGAGGTAATACAAATAAAATTAGGATTCCAAAAGACTTTATAAAAGCCAAAAAGTCAACTAACAGCAAGGCATTTTCTCACTTGCCTCCCATCCTATGGAATACACTACCTGAAGAAATCAATACCCTAATCGACATCAAGGAATTTCGGAAGAAACTAAAAACTCATTTATTCACGTCTCACTATGGCGTACAGAATAATTCCATCTCCCTTAATGACAATGGATAACTGAAGATATTTTAAATGTCAAACTAAGTAACAACAGATAATGAAAACTTAACTCATTTTCTTTTATCACGGTAACAATATTTCTTCATATGATGGTTTAACTACCAACTGCACTGAAATGTATATAGTCCAAACACATTGTAACAGATGTTATGTACATAGTTGTGATAAACTCTGCAAAAAGTTAATATGTATATAGCAGTTGGACATGTAATAGCTCTAGTTTTATGTATTAAGACACACACCTACTGTACATAGTTCATTGATGTTCCATGTAAGAAGAACAGGCTTTATATTTGTTCCTGTTTCTTTAAAACAGTTTTTTGTAAACCGCACCTGATCCATGGGAAAGTGCGGTATAGAAGTGTTTATTAAATAAATAAATAAAAATAATGTGCCCTATAGGGTGCTGTAGAGGGCGCCCTATAGGGCACCTTAGGCTACAGCACTGTGAGGGTGTTTCTGATGGCAGCACTGATTGAAATGAAAAGGAAAAGCCTAAACAGCATTCTTAAATAACACCACTGTGGGATCAAACCCATGACCTCTGCTTCTACAGTCATTGAAACAACCAGTGGGATTCTCTACAGGGAGAACTATTCAGGCAATTGGTAACATACCCCACACGTGAAGGGGCCATACTGGACTTGGTGCTTACCAATGGTGAAAGTGTTTCTGATGTTGTAGTGGGAGATCATTTTGCATCCAGTGATCACCAGATGGTGTGGTTCAGTATTAGGACTAGGGCTGTTAGAATCCATTCCAAGGTGAGGATCTAGACTAACTTTGCGAAGATGGGCCAATACCTCAGGGAGTCGTTAGTGGGATGGGAACAGCTGGGGGATGTAGAAAAACAGTGGGCAAAACTGAAAGGGGGTATTTTAAAGGCAACCAACCTTTTTGTTAAAATGGTAAATAAAGGCAAAAGGAACAGGAGACCGCTATGGTTTTCGAAGGAAGTAGCTGAAAAAGTGAAGAAAAAGAGGGAGGCCTTCATGAAATACAAGTGATCACAGAGAGAGGAAGACAGGCATCTGTATTTGGAAAAACTTAGAGAAGCTAGCAAAGTAGTCAAGAAGGCAAAGATTCAAAAGGAGGAGGAAATAGCCAATGCAATAAAATGGGGGGATAAGAAATTTTTCAGATATATTAGTGAGAAGAGGAAGGGCAAAAGTGGTATTGTCAGACTCAAGGGTGCAGGGGGGGAATATGTAGAAGCTGATAAGGATAAAGCGGAATTGCTTAACAAATATTTTTGTTCTGTGTTCACAGATGAAGAACCAGGAGCAGGACCTCAGAAAACACCCACAAATAAGAACAGAAGCGAGGGACATCTTGAACAATTTTCAGAAGACTGTGTTCGTGAGAAACTAGCTCAACTTAAAGTAGACAAAGCGATGGGACCGGATGGGATACACCCTAGAATACTGAAGGAACTTGGGGATGTTCTAGCAACTCCACTGACTGACCTTTTCAATGCCTCGTTGGAGTCGGGAGTGGTGCCAAAGGACTGGAGAGAGGCTCATGTGGTGCCTTTACACAAAAGCGGAAGTAAGGATGTGGTTGAAAACTACAGGCCGGTTAGTTTAACTTCGGTGGTGAGTAAATTATTTGAAACGCTGCTGAAAGAGAAAATAGTGAGGTTTCTGGAGTCCAGCGGATTACAGGATCCGAGGCAGCATGGATTCACCAGAGGCAGGTCTTGTCAGACAAATCTGATTGATTTCTTTGACTGGGTGACCAGGGAGTTGGACCGAGGGAGAGCTCTAGATGTGGTGTATTTAGATTTCAGTAAAGCCTTTGACACTGTTCCTCACAGGCGACTTATAAACAAACTGAGCACCCTAGGGATGGACCCTAAAGTTACTGCTTGGGTTAGAAATTGGTTGGGTGGGAGGCGACAAAGAGTACAAGTAAATGGAGCTCACTCTGAGGAGAAGGATGTTACCAGTGGTGTGCCCCAGGGATCTGTCCTTGGTCTGATTCTTTTTAACATCTTTGTTAGTGATATAGCGGAAGGTCTGTCGGGTAAGGTTTGCCTCTTTGCAGATGATACCAAAATCTGCAATAGAGTAGACACCCAGGAAGGTGTAGATAACATGTGGAGGGATCTAGCTAAGCTTGAAGAATGGTCTAGAATTTGGCAGCTGCGATTTAATGTTAAAAAATGTAAGGTCATGCATTTGGGCTGCAGCAATCCAAGGGAGCAATACAGTATAGGAGGTGAAGTACTTTTGTCCACTAAAGAAGAGCGGGACCTAGGCGTGGTTGTGTCTGATGATCTTAAAGTAGCTAAAGAGGTAGAAAAGGCGACAGCAAAAGCTAGAAGGATGCTTGGGTGCATAAGGAGAGGAATGGCTAGCAGAAAAAAGGAGGTGATAATGCCTCTGTATAAGTCTTTGGTGCGACCTTATTTGGAGTATGGTGTGCAATTCTGGAGACCGCACCTTCAAAAGGATGTGAACAGGATGGAGTCGGTGCAGAGGGTTGCTACTAAAATGATTAATGGGCTTCATTATAAAGCATATGAGGACAGACTTAAGGATCTTAATATGTACACCTTAGAGGAAAGGCGGGATAGAGGTGATATGATTGAGATGTTTAAATACCTCAGTGGCATAAATGTTCAGGGAGAGAGCCTCTATCAATTGAAAGCAAGTTCTGCTACGAGGGGACATGGGATGAGGGTGAAGGGAGATAGATTCAGGAGTGATATGCAGAAATATTTCTTTACAGAAAGAGTAGTGGACCCATGGAATAGTCTCCCAGTGGAGGTGGTAGAGATGAGGACAGTAACTGAATTCAAAAAAGCATGGGACCAACACAGAGGATCTCTAAAGGTAAAAAGTGGACTGTTGTAGTTGTTGTTATGGAAGGACAGACTAGATAGGCCATGTGGTCTTTTTCTGTCATCAAGTTTCTATGTTTCTATGTTTCTACATCTCTATAGCATCTAACACACCACTGGCTGGCTACAGAAAGACCACACAAACTGTCTGCTGTGGTTACCAGGATAGGGTAAACCCATCCGTACCCATGATGCACTGCACATGCAGATCAGCAGCCTACATCTGATCACAAGATGGGGTATGCGCCTCTATAGCACCCTGGCCTGGTAGGGGGAACTGACCTTATGTGTTACTGGCACAGAGTAGCTACAGACCGTGACATCATGCGGTTTCTGTGCTCACCCTGAGGGTGAAGTGGGGGGTCCAGCACCAGGTCTGCAGCACATGGCATGGCTGAGATAGGCTGCGCTGTAGGTTCTCATCAGTACCAGTGTGTGATGGGTAGTTCCTGCAGACATACCTAGAATATGCCTATGTCCATCTGTTTTTCCCAGTCATGTTTAGGCCTTGTGGACTATGAAGCACCCAGGACAGTGTATATTCTGTGTGGATGTTATGGTCACATGTTATAAGTGAAGGGTGGTGTTTGGACTCCCAAAGCAGATTATGTAGCACCACCCAACCCACCTCTTTGGGTCAGAGTGGGGGACAGGATCTCCCACCAACAGATTCACATTCTACATTTCTGTAATGGCAGCAGTAGAGGGGAATTGGCACCCTACAGGGAGGTCAATGCAGATCTGTACACATCACATAGGGCAGTAGGCCTAGAAAAGCTCAGCTACCCCCTACCCCTATCTGATGTTCACCAGCAGAGGGCAGTGTCAGTCTCCACCCACTGCACCCTGCAAGGTGTTCCAGCCATACACATGCTTACTGCAGATAGTCCACTAGCTATTTCATAGTGCATGTTCTTGGAGGAACCGTGTGCACCCAAAAATGGGATGTGAGCATGCACACCAAGCAGGTATGTCAGTGATTGGACCCCAGAAAAAGGAACCCAGAGATATCATATAAGAGAAATACTATTTAGCACTATGGGGTAACCTTGCCATGCCGTGGTCACTGCTCAGTCAGGGTGAGAGTGACCTCCCAGCATGACATGCTGTGGCCACCCTGTCTGTGCAGGTGGTGGCCTGGCACTGCAATGTCCCAGCCATTGCCCTATGCCCTGTGCAGATGCTACCTACCTAGGCCACCCTGTCCGGGCTATACCCACAGCACCTTGCTCCTCATAATGCATATTGACAGGCTAACACTGGAAACAGTGCAAGCACTGTGGGCTCAGTAAGGTGTAGGCAGCCACATAACACTGGATAGACATACGCACACTACCACACTTATTTCAGCATTGTGCAGCCCTGGCTGCCACACCAGTCCTGGGCACAGTGCAGGCATTGCTATGGTACTCAATACTGTAGGGGTCAGTCCTCAGAGGAGTTAAACACTGTCAGAAACAAAACCTGAAACACACTCCACAGATATCAGAAAGGTTGATATGATGAATCCCTGTCAACAAATTGTGTTCAACTTAGGATTTCTTATCTGACATTATTCATAGCAACCTTTTGATATATTGTGGAACGTGTTTCCACATTTAAGACGGCATTGCTAAGGTATGTAGGTGCTAGTATTGGTAGATGCTGCTGCGCACAGGGCCCGACAGCCTGACTCTCCATGAGCCTCTGCATAGTGGGCCCTGTGGGTGTGGGTGTGGGTGTGGGTGTTTGTGCCCCTGTCGGCCGCTGCTCTAGGGCAGAGGTTCCCAACTCTGGTCCTGGTGGGCCAAACACGGTTCAGGTTTTCATGCTTTCCCTAATGAATATGCATGGCTGCATTTGCATACAATGGGGGCAGTGCATGTAAATGCATCTCATGCATATTTATTAGGGACATCCTGAGAACCTGAATGGTGTTTGGCCCTCCAGGACTGGAGTTGGGAAACTCTGCTCTAGGGATTGCACATGTTTATGGTATATGTGCTCTGTAGGGTACAATATAGGCATTTATGGTGTGTTACGTTTATCTGCAATAAAGATTCCATCTTTATTACCATGGTTTAGTAAAATGAGAGGACATGGTCTGCAGGAGCCACAGCTGGGACTTGAACTTGTGATCTTCTGCCCTTAATATACTGGCTGCGTGTACTGCACCAAACTGTTACCACAGAGGCAGGTTATTCCCTTGGGCTAGCATTACTGTTCATCAGACAGCCCTTGTCTGTTGCACTGCATGCCACCCACCTGAACAGGGCTTGGTCTTGGTGTGCTGTGGGCAGATGCCACTGCCCCCTCCACCACAAGTACCCCCTCCACCACCAAGCTGACATGCCCTTATGCCGGTGGTGCTGGTGGTGTGCAGTCTCAGACCATCCAGTGTGCCAGTAGGCGGCTGCCTATGGTGTGGGGTGTGGGGTAGGGGTGCCTACATTGACATCCATGTTTCCCCTGGCACCGCCTGTCAATGTTATGTGCCCTTTGGGGTACCTGCTGGGTGATGTCCGCTGGGACACTGTGGGTCACACACTCGTGGGCATGTTTGCCCTTGGTCATTTGCTGGCTTGCTGTTTTTCTGTTTCTGTGTTCCTATGTACCACCTAGGCATCTGCCTGGTCCACCCTGTGCCCCAGCTGCCCCACTGCATGTCCCGCCTTCAGCCCCTGTGCCGCATTTGCAGCCTCACCGTCATGCCCTCTCATACTTGGCTACTATGCTGCTGCTGCTGCACATGTATCACTACTATCACTTTCCTTGGTTTCTCTGCCTTTGCTGTAAATTGCTGACTGAAATGGTTTCTCTCTCCTGCAAATGTGCCTCTAGCGCGAGGTTTTCACTAGTGCTAATTTTCAGACCTTCATTTCACAGCATTAGTGTGAATGTAGTCTCTCCCTGCCCACTCTCCACCCATTAACCCCTTCTCTCTGACATCAAAAAGGTTAGATAGAATTTGTCACATGCCTCTTTGCTTCTCACCACCACCAAAATATTGTCTACTTTTTGGTGGTGGTGAGAATTGAGGAGGTATGTGGCACATTCTATCTACCCTTTTGATGTCTAGGACATCTGCACCTTGCCCACTCACAATCTTAAATGACAGAGGTGTAAGGCAGGGGTCTCCAACTCCAGCCCTAGAGGGCCACGAACCAGTCAGGTTGGCAGGATATCTCTAATGCATATATATCTCATGCATATTCATTAGGGCTATCCTGAACACCCGACTGGCCTAGGAGTTCAAGGAGGACTGATTCAGAACCACTGCTCCAGGGACTGACCTGCCCCCCATGGCAACAGTATGGTTCAGTACACACAGCCAGTGTGTCCTGGGGTAGAAGATCACAGGTTCAAGTCCCAACTGTGGCTCCTGCAGACCATGTCCCTACATTTTACCCTACATAGCACATGCTACATAAACATGTGCACTCCGTAGAGCAGAGCTACTCAAATCCGGTCCTGGAGGTCCGCAAACCAGTCAGGTTTTTGGGATATCCTTAATGAATATGCATGAGATATATATGCATTAGAGATATCCTGCCAACCTGACTGGTTTGTGGCCCTCTAGGGCTGGATTTGGAGACCCCTGCCTTACACCTCTGTCATTTAAAATTGTGAGAGGGCAAGGTACAGATGTCCTAGACATCAAAAGGGTAGATAGAATGTGTCACATTCCTCCTTGATTCTCACCATCACCAAAAGGTTGTCTAATAGACAATATTTTGGTGGTGGTGAGAAGTAAGGAGGAAAGTGACAAATTCTATCTAACCTTTTTGATGTCTTGGACATCTGCACCTTGCCCACTCACAATCCAGAATTTCCAGGGTAGTGTTCTCTGAAATACTTCCCATTCCACACACAGGACCCAAAAGGTAGCAGAGCTCTGGAGTCTCAATGAGTGGATAAGATGATGGTGCAAGGATGAGGACTTTGGATTTGCTAGGAACTGGGGAACATTCTGGGGAAAGGAGGGGCTCTTCTGAAGGGATAGACTTCACCTTAACCGGGATGGAACCAGGCTGTTGGCATTAACCTTTAAAAAGGAGATAGAGCAGCTTTTAAACTATATAATAGGAGAGAGCTGACAGTCGCCCAAGAGTGCAGGGTTCAGAACAATGTATCCTTGAAGGGTACTAGCAAAGGAATGAAGTTAGGACATATCAACAGAGAGGTTCCAATAAAGACAAAAGTAGCCCAAATGCCCTTGAGTACGGAGCAGACAGAGCTTAAAAATTCCAAATTACTCCTGTCTTCCAATAGCCAGATTAATATGAATAAAATACAGCTTCTAAAATGCTTGTATGCAAATACTAGAAGTCTAAAAAATAAGATGGGAGAGTTAGAATATATAGCACTAAATGAGAGGTTAAATATGATTGGCATCTCAGAGACATGGCAGAAGGAGGACAATCAGTGGGATACTGTGATACTTGGGTACAAACTATATTGTAATGATAGAGATGATCAAATTGGTGGAGGGTTTGTGCTCTATGTTAGAGAGGGCATTGAGTCACAAAGGATTAATGTTTTGCAGGAAACAAAATTTGTTGTAGAATCCTTATGGATTGAAATTTCATGTAAAAAGGGGAAGGCGATGGCAATGGGGTTGTATTATAGACCGCCTGGCCAGAATGAACAAATGGATGATGAAATGCTCAGAGAAATCAGGGAAGCTAACAAACGTTACAGCACAGTAATAATAATGGGTGATTTCAATTACCTCAGTATTGACTGGGTAAGTGTCACAGCAGGACAAGCTAGAGAGATAACGTTTCTAGATGAAATAAATGACTGCTTCTTGGAGCAGCTAGTTCATGAACCGACCAGAGGGGAAGCCATTTTGGACCTAGACTTTAGTGGAACACCAGATCTGGTGCAAGAGATAAGGGTGTTGGGGCCACTTGGCAATAGTGATCATAGCATGATCACATTATTATTATTATTATCAAGGCTTCTTTGTAAACTGTCATGATGCTGCACATCTCCATTTGCAAAATTGCAAGCCCAGATGTTAATGTGGGCGACATAACCACGTGCATGTCCTGAAATGCTGCACAGACATGTCTATGTTGCCGGTTCCCCCAATGTCCATATTTCACACGTGCGTATTTCTAAAATCACCTGTTTTACTGCCGGGCTTTATTCTGCATGCTCCCATTTCCTTCTGTGTTGATAGAGATGTTTATCTTTTGGGGTGAAGATAAGGTCAAATTTATAACTCATTTGCATACGTCCATCATCTCTGCTCCCCCCCCCCCCCCCACGGGATTTTGGACTTTTTGACTTGTACAGTATGTCCCAGGGGGCACCTAAATAGCCTTTCTAAAAAATGTTCCTTCACATGTTTTAACATGGTTCAAGGGTAGTTCTACATGTCACCGATAGCTCAACACAAGCCTTCACACCTACTGGCTTCTTCCTCAAGTCTAAGATTCAGCAGAAAGCGTTCTTTATTGTGCAAATTTTTCCCTAGAAACCACTCATTTCTGTACTTAAGCCTATATGATGAACACAGAAGCATATCACACCTTGGCAGTTACCTTGTTACATTGCAGAATTTAGAGAGAACCTAGACTCTTGCCCTTACTAATTTAGTTTCTTATTCTTTCTCATTCTCCTCGTGCAGCTGTTTATGGTCAAACAACTGAATTCCAGTATATGTATTGTATGGTGTCTTGTCTGGGCTTCTTTTAACATCAGCGAGTTTGTATCCAATGTGTAAATCTTGCCTGTCACCGCATGACTTTTGTTTCATTTCGCCATGAGCTAGGCTATTAGTGGGGTCAAAAGCGGACTTCATCCCCTATCTTACTCTTTCCTATATACTCAGAAAGCTTGGACAGGTAGGTTCCCCCTTAACATTTTCCTCTCTCTAGACTCTGTATATGGACTGGTCACTATGAGGGACCTTTAGACAAGCAAATGATATTTAACAGAATATCAATCAGAGAAGAAAAAAGCAAGAGAGATAATCTTAACTTACAATCTAAGTTAGGAAGATAAACACTTTAGGCAATACGAACAATAAATTTCAAATGAGCAAAGCAATCTAGAGAATCACAGGAATCAATATTCTAGGGCCTATTGCATACTAATATGTTACTAAAGCAGAAATGAAGACAAATAGTGTGTCCTTAAGACAGCATAAGGAGATAAATAGAAATTCTCACAACGTGGATTAATGCACAGTAATTTGTGCCCCACAGAAAACATTCAATTCACAGTACCAAACAACACCACAGAAACAACAATTTGCATAGCCAAATGGAAGACAACTGTATGATACAGGGAATTAAGGAATCTCTGGATAGATAGGAAACATTCAAAGAAGGTCTCTCATCAGCACAGAGCAATGTTGTCCCTGATTTCTTTGGAAAAGTTTGTAATTTACCATAAGGGTGGATAGTTGTTGCAGCAAATTCGGTTCATTTGGGTACCTAAAAAATTGTATGTGCACAGTCACTTGTGTGTGCAAATACCTATGAAATAACATATGTATAATCACTCTATGAGCACAAAAAAGTTCTTGTGTGCATGCAATGTGTGCAAATCAACACAAATATGCGAAACAATTAGAAAATACACAAAAATCACAAAGATTTGTTGGTCTTCATTAAAAAAAAACCTTATTCTTACCCATGCACATCCCTAATTATTTGTATTATTTCATTTATTCATCCAGTCTTAGGCGGTATCTTCTAAAATCTCTGTGATGTTTGAACCGTATTGGAAATGGGCTTCCAAATATACTTTCTATAGTACATAATCAATCTGCAAGTTTGAGAAATAAGCAACAGGACATTGACAGGACTCAGAGCCTACCGAATAGGTCACGTTAATTTGAAGAAGACACTGTATTTGAAAAATGGCCTTTGTCTCATTGTAAAATACAGAAATAGTGTCAGGGATCAATGGTACATAGACACAGTTACTGGAATTTATTTGGTGGCTACGGTATTATAAAAGGAGACCAAGGAAAAGGAAGTAGACGGACCAGCTGTCTGTGTGTATGCTGTAGAAGAAGGCTGGGGAAAAGGAACCAGTCCATTACAAACATAGATAGGATGGGGAAGTAAAAGGAAAATTAAAACACCATTGTGAATGGATGAGGTTGTAGCATGTCAAAGGGTTAGCTTTGTGTGGACCAGTAAGCTGTTCCTTCAGACTGCTATAATCGATGACATGGACAGCCTACAGATAAGGGAAGCAGACATGATGGAAAGGGAAACCATCAATATAGGAGTTAAATATGGCAGACCATTGTTCTTGATAGAGAGCAGCAAAGATACCCAAATAATGCTCTGCAAATAGTATTTGGACAGCAGCATACCATATTGCAAGAATGTGGTGCCATTTTTTTATCATTGCAGTGCAGTAGGTTCTAAAATCGGTGTATTCTCTTGCAATAGCCAAGAAGATAGAGAATTGTAGATTAATAAACAGAGATGAAAATTTGGTTGCCCTTTTGTGGCATTTAGTATGGTATCCAGAAGGTCGCCATGAGTCGGCACCGACTCAAGAGCATTAAACAATAACAGTGTGGTTTCACTCAACTGGGCAGAGCCTTTAGTCAAGTAACTCAATGTGTTAATTAAAGATTCAATATGTATGGTATTAAGGGAGCTCATTATTGCTTTACTACCTTCTAGTATGTTTGCTAACATATCTCTTTAGGTCCGTGGCTATGTCCTGGAGCCTGCTAAAAAAGGTCATTAGTTAATGTTAACATCGTGTTCTCCATAGACCAGGTAATCTGTTTACAATGATTGCCCTTGCAAAGGGACATAAACAAACCCTTCATGTCCACAGTCACAAGAACAATAGTTCTGCATAATATCCATAACAGACCTAAATATGCTGGGATGTGATTCAACAATGTGAAGTTTTCTGGGATCCAAGTAACCCGTAAGAGTCACCCTTTTACTTTGGCATTAAGCAGCTTCTTCCACCAAAGAAAATGAGTTTCATACAGCATTGGTAATACAAACACAACAAATTTATTTACATTCTCTTATATACCGCGCTATTCTGCATCAGTGCAGTTTACATTGAACAAACTGAAATTACATTGAACAGGGCATTATAACTTGGAGATAACTATTTTACAGGGAACATGGGCTATGGAGGGTTAAGTGGCTTGCCCAAGACCACAAGAGCACCTGTGGGACTAGAAACCCCAGTCCTTCCAGCCCAAGGTTGCTGTCCTCTAGTGGGATTTGAACCCCTGACCTTCTGGCCTGAAGTACCTTAACCAACCACTAGGCCACTGTTATAGCTTAACAAATTCATTTGTTAAGATATAACAGAGAACAACAAAAAGGTTCAGCAGTGACTCATAGCAGACACCCAACCTGTCAGAAAAAGTATCCTATCTCCTTATGAGCAATAATCACTCTGTCAATGCTCAAGCCAGCATGTGGAAGTTCCAGACTCTTTTTTTTTCTTTTTCAGTGCTGTCTCCTGGTGACCCAGCTGCCTCTGGGTTTTCTTGGCAATGTATCACTGGAAGTAGATTTCCAGGCCTTTTCTTCCAAGACAATGGAGGGTAACATGACTTGCCCAAGGAGCACTACTAGGAATCAAACCTTTGATCTTTTGGGACCTAGGTAGTTGCACTAACCAACAGGCTACTCCTCCACTCTTTTGGGCTTTGTTTGTAAGCCAAAAATAAGTAAGTGACTACATTTCACTTGTCTTTCTCCCTGGATTAATCATTTGAAACCTTCTTCAGGTTCTCTCCGGGCAGTTTCTTCAATTGGGTTAGTTTTATGCATACCATGACAGTCATGAACCTCACCTTTAAGCCCCAGAGTATGTGTAGTATGATCTCAGTCTCTCAAATGTACTGCTAACACTCACCATAGTACTTGTATCATGTCAAAAAGCTTCCTTTTGGAGCTCATAAGGTGTAACGTGTACAGACAATTTGGCAAGGTGAGATTGGCAATTCCTCTTAATCCGGCCTGTGGCTCCCAATATAATGGGAAATATTTCTTTATCTTTCTGCCACATGTTTGTGGCCTCTGACTGCATTTATTGGTATTTCAGGGTCTTCTCCCTCTCCACATGATTCACAGAATAATCGCTTGGAATCTATACCTCTATTATCAATGCCATTCTGGAATTTTTCTCCTTTACCTCTATCAGATTTTCTCGCAATCAGCTTCTTATCCTTTAGAATGGGAATGTCCCAAGTTATCTTCACTTCTTCATTCTCTGTAATTCTTGTGAATTGACCTTTTACAAAAGACATCCAAGTGCAGTCTGGGACATCCAAGCCAAAACATCGGGGGAAAAAAAAGCATGTCCAAGTTCGGGCACACAGTGACATAGTACATGACCGCAGATAAAGACCAGTATGTTCCATCCAGTCTGCCCGTTGGTTTTTATAAATTTACCGCACTCTAATATTATCTTTGAAATTGTAATGATATATTGTTTCTGTTGTTTTAAACAGTTGTTTGTTAAAAATTTCTATGGTAATTAAATTGATTATAAGCAACAAGGTCTCAGACTTACATGGGGACTTTAATTCAGACTTTGCCGTGTCTGGTATTCATGCACCCTTTTGCATCAGTGACCTTTTTTCATGTCGCTTAATGTTTTAACTTCTTGAACTTAATAATCCAACTAGATCAATCTATTCCCTTGAATCAAAGTATTAAATAGTGCTTAGCTTTAGTATATTGTTCCCAACGCCATGCTTCAGCGCCTTATCTGCGTTTCACTGTTGTAAAGTTTCTTCAGGGGGTTTCTTTTAAAAGCACTCAGTTGTGTGTGTTGGTAATTCTTTGTTGGTTTGAGAAGCTGACAGGCCCCTCATCAGAGACTTTTGGCAAAACTAAAGAGTCATGGGATAGGAGGCAGTGTACTACTGTGGATCAGGAACTGGTTAAAAGATAGAAAGCAGAGGGTTGGGCTAAATGGCCAGTTTTCCCAATGGAGAAAGGTGAATAGTGGTGTACCCCAGGAATCTGTGCTGGGTGCGCTGCTTTTTGACATATTCATAAATGACCTGGAAAGTGGAATAGCGAGTGAGGTTATCAAATTTGCAGATGACACAAAACTATTTAAAGTTGTTAAAACCCAAGAGGATTGTGGAAAATTGCAAGAGGATCTTGATAAATTGGAAGACTGGGCATCAAAATGGCAGATGAAATTTAATGTGGACAAGTGCAAAGTTATGCACCTAGGGAAGAACAACCCAAACTATGGTTACACGATGCAAGGTTCCACATTAGGAACCACCACGCAGGGAAAAGATTTAGGCGTCATTGTGGATAACATGTTAAAACCCTCGGCCCAGTGTGCAGTGACAGCCAAGAGAGCAAATAGAATGCTAGGTATCATAAGGAAAGGAATGGAAAATAAAACAAAAGATATTATAATGCTTCTATACCGTTCCATGGTGAGACCGCACCTTGAATATTTTGTGCAATTCTGGTCGCCGTATCTTAAAAAGGATATAGCGTTATTAGAAAAGGTTCAGAGAAGAGCCACCAAAATGGTAAAGGGGATGGAAGGATACTCCTATGAAGAAAGGCTAAAAAGGTTAGGGCTCTTTAACCTGGAAAAGAGACGGCTGAGGGAAGATATGATAGAAGTCTATAAATTAATGAACGGAGTGGAACGGGTAAACGTAGATCGACTGTTTACGTTATCAGAATATAGAAAGACTAGGGGACATGCAATGAAGCTACAGGGTAAGCTATTTAAGACTAATAAAAGAAAATATTTTTTCACTCAACGTGTAATCAAACTCTGGAATTTGTTACCGGAGGATGTAGTAAAGGCTGTTAGTGTAGCTGGGTTTAAAAAAGGTTTGGACAAGTTCCTGGAGGAAAGGTCCATAAACCATTATTAAGAAGGGACCCAGGATATCAATGCTTGACCTAGTACAAGCACTGCAGAACCTGTGTCTTTTGGGGAAACTGCTAGGTACGTATGACCTAGATTGGCCACTGTTGGAAAGAGGATACTGGGCTTGATGGACCTTGGTCTGACCCAGTATGGCATATCTTATGTTCTTATGTTCTTATGTGTCACCTAGGCATCTGCCTAGCCCACCCTGTGCCCCAGCTGCCGCACTGCATGTCCCACCTGCAGCCCCCTGTACCCCATTTGCAGCCTCACAGTAGTGCACTCTCGTACTTGGGCACTATGATGTTGCTGCACATGTATCACTACTATCACTTTTCTTGGTTTCCCTGCCTTTGCTGCACATTGCTGACTGAAATGGTCTCTCTCCCGTGCAAATGTGCCTCTAGTGCGAGGTTTTCACTGGCGCTACTTTTCAGACCTTCATTTCACGGCATTAGTGTGCATGGAGCCTCTCCCCGCCCACTCTCCACCCATTGACCCCCTTCTCTCTGCCCCTGGGGAGCCGTGCTCCTCCCTCTGGGGGCCTTACTCCACCCTCTGTGCACCTTACCGCCGCTGGAGACGTTATTGCGCAATACGTGACGTTCTCGCACCGTAATGCGCCATTATCACACGATAATGTCGCAGCTGCGACGTTACCGCCGTTTAGTAAACATACCCCTTAGATTGTGAGCCCTTTGGGGACAAGGGAATAAAACGTTCCCGTTAGTATATACATGTAAACCATTCTGATGCATAAGTAAAGGGCGGTATATCAAAAATGCCATAACCATTCACCAACTCATTTAATTTGGTAGAAAGCTGTGAGTGAATAAGGAGGAATACGTCTCTTGGGAGAGCTTGAGGACATGCACAAATACAGCTATTTGGGATGCCCACTAGTCACCACAATCAGTGAATAGCGTTACCTCAGGATGACTCCATGATACCCTACTGAAGGAGAAGTCTATTGGTTAGTAGCAGTGGGCTTAAAGCCAGGGTTCAAGTCCCACTTCTACTCCTTGTGATCTTGGGCAAGTCACTTAATCCTCCATTGTCTCAGCTACAAATTATAAACCCTCTGGGAATAGGAAAATACCTACTGTATCTGAACGTAACTCATCTACTACTTCAAAGAAAAGACATGAACTAAATCAATTCCCTTTCCCATTTCTTTGTATGTATCAGTAAACCATGCCCATCTTTGCAACTATTTAAATTTTTATCTATATTAACACAATCATTACCAGGTATCTGGCCTCCCACTTTGCCTACTAAGCCAGACAGACTCAGCTATGTGAATGTATGTTTCTACTTGAATTTCTAGTTCATTTTACCTTAATCCTATGAAATTGACTAATACCTTGTGGACAAGCTAGTTCAGCAGTGGTGACATAGATTTAGAAGGCTACAGGCTTGTATAATATATAAACCTGGCAGCAAAATCAATCTACCCTCTTACCTCAGAAGCAAAGATCCTCACACATTACACACTGTCACAGCAGACAAAAGAGAGCAGTGAGGCATGCCATTATCTCTTACAGTTAATGTAAAAAAATAAAAAGCTTGTGAGAAAGTAAAATTGTATTTAGAACAACAAAGTTAAGAGTCAAGATGCCCTGTAAAAAATCTCACCTCATGTAGTAATGAATAATTCTATAGTACATGTGATCATTTATTCAATATGACCCATTACTGTATTGTAATTCATTACATTGTATTCAATCTTTTGACAGCATATGCATTATGTATTGATGTGCTACAAGTATTTTGTAGAAACAAGCTGATTTTAATGTCAAAAAGCTTTTACTTGTTAAATGCTACATTATTACTTTCTCCAATATATTTATTTATTTACTTTCTTTGCTTATATTTTCCCAATCCAAATACGTAAATTCAAAACAGATTACAGAATAAAACATGGAACAATCTTAAAATAAAAATAGACTTAAAGATAGACATATTTGGATGGTATGCCCAGAGTCGTCAGCTTCATTCCTCTCTGTTGTCAGTCCCTACGAGAGCAGAGCCACAACTGGAAGGAAGCTCCGGAATATCCTTCCTAAGTGGTCAGTCCCTATGAGAGCAGAGCCACACCTGTCACCGAAGCTCCGGAATATCCTTCCTAAGATGATTATTTACGTATTAGGAAAGAGGCAAAGACTTGATCTTTGAGGAATATTTCTGTGCATTGATTATATTTTAGATGGGGTTGGAAATCTGAGTTTTAATCATTTATTATGCCATCATAGGGGCAATATTTGGATTTTATTGTATGTTAGGTATTTTATTTACTGAGTGCCCTACATTGTGATAAGCATGGTAGAAATGCCATGTATAGATCCAATAAAATAAAATAAAATGATAGGGTCAATATTCAAAGCAAATTATTCATTCACAGGTGAATGGCAAATGGATAACGTGCTTATTTGCCAATTTTCAGTTCTTACATTTTGAAAAACAGGCCTCTTGACTTGCTTAATCTCCAGATACTATGGGCCTGATATTTCAGAAAAACTAAGCCCCTAAATTTAGGCTCCTAATCTAGGATCCTAAATTTGTGTCCTATTTTCAGCCATACTTAGGAGCTTAAGGGGCATTTCTACTAAAGGTTAACATGCGTTAAGGAAATTTAACATGCGTTAAGTGTGGCCACTGTCCATTCATTTCTATAGGCTGTTGCAGAACTTAACACACTTTAACTAAGGTTAACGCATGCTAGCCTTTAGTAAACATGTCCCTGAGTTTTCAGCTGAAAATTCATCATAATTTACAGTAGGAGCTTCAAATTTATGCTCTCCAGTCATTTGCCTAGATTTATGAGCCTAACTCCTAGGGCCCGATATTAAGTTGGACAGACTATGCATCGTGATGGCGCATAGCCTGCCCACCAACCCCCCTAACCCGGATAATCACTTTAGCGCCAGCAGAAGTGAATATCCGGGTTAGCCCGGATGCCCCGGTAGCCGCAGAGGCCTCACGGGTAGCAGTGATTTACGTTGCTACTCACAGAGCCTCTGCATCTTAAAGATAGGTGAGGTTTTTTCTCGCCTATCTTTAAGACACAGAGGGCTGTGAAAATTGCTACTACCTGTGTAGCCCCTTCCTCCACCCCCACTACACCCCGGAATGCCCCTAACACACCCCAATGCTATGAGGATAGCATCTGGGCGTCTTAGAGACTTAGCTGGGATATTCGAAGGGCACTACCTGTGTAGGTGCCCTTTGAATATCCCAAATAAGGCCCTTACATGGCTAACTAAGCAAGTTACCCATGTAAGGGCCTTTGAATACACTGGTCAACACTGAAATTGTTACTGACTTTAAAAGGCCCTAATCTGTAGTATCTTGGTGAGCTGAACATGAATATAACATTTAAAAAATTTTATTGGCTCTCATTTTGAAGATATTGCATGTAGTTCATTTTTGACGTTTCACCGTGTAAATTTATCCAGTAGGACATCAACAACATCCCAAATAAGCCTTGAGTGATGTAATATTGCATTACATTGCATAATATCAGCATGCACACATCATCCAGAGTTGATTGCATCATTTTCTGATGCAATGCAATACTACTGCCAGTCGGCTGCTGAAGCCATCTGACGTCAGCACTGTACTATATGCAGTCGGAAAGGAAAGTAATCTGGTATTCTGTTCCGATATTGAAAGCCTCATGAATGCCTTAAAAATCACTCAAGACCCACAAGACAGGAGACTATTTATAGACTCTTCGAAACTGAGTCTGAAGGCTGTGCTTTTGAACAATGGAAACCGTCTTCCATCTATTAGAGTAGCGCATGCCGTCCACATGAAAGAGACATACGATAACCTAAAGCATCTACTGACTTCCATTAACTATAACAAGTACAGCTGGCACCTCTGTGGTGACTTGAAGGTAGTTGCCCTTTTAATGGGACTGCAGCAGGGATATTTAAAATACATGTGTTTCTTATGTGAGTGGGATAGCCAAGCAAGGGATTGGCACTACTTGTGGAAGGAATGGAATCGCAGACAAAATCTAATAGTTGGAGAGAAGAATATCCAGCACCCAGCTCTGGTTGAGGCTCACAAAATCCTGCTACCACCCCTTCACATCAAACTAGGTTTGATGAAAAACTTTGTGAAAGCCATGGACCGCACTTCGCCAGCTTTCCAATACCTGCATGAAAAATTCCCTCGACTCAGCAAAGCAAAGATTAAAGAGGGAGTTTTTGTGGGTCCTCAGATTCAAGAGCTCTTCAAAGATGTCTGGTTCAACAACTTGCTGCAGGGTGATGTGAAACAAGCATGGAATGCTTTTCGCCTAGTGTCAAATTTTCTCAGGAATGTTAGGGCAGAAAACTATAAGGAACTAGTAGAAGACATGCTAATGCAGTATCAGAATCTAGGCTGCAATATGTCTCTAAAGATCCATTTCCTTGATTCCCATCTCGATTTCTTTCCTGACAACTGTGGTATGGTTAGTGATGAACAGGGCGAATGTTTTCACCAGGATATCGCAACGATGGAGCAAAGATACCAGGGAAAATAGTCCACTACAATGCTGGCTGACTACCTCTGGACACTCCCCAGAGAAGCTCCCAAACAGCTGTACAAGAGACAGGCAAAAAAATCTAAGAAGTAGTCTATGACTTGGTTTTTTTACAGGTATACAAAGATCATGACAACTGGCATAATCAACAGGTTCATCGTTGAAGGAGAAGAAATTGAAATTGTGAACAACTTTAACCTACTTGTATCAACTATCAATAAAGAAGCAACAAGCAGTCAAGAAATCAGACGACGCATTGCTCTTGGCAGAATGGCTATGAAAGACCTAGATAAGATTCTCCAGAGCAGAGATGTCTCTCTCCATACAAAGATTCGACTTGTTCAAGCCATGGTATTTTCAATAACATCATATGGATGTGAAAGCTGGACAGTGAAAAAGATAGACAGGAAGAAAATTGATGCCTTTGAATTATGGTGCTGGCGGCGAATACTGTGTATACCATGGACTGCCCGAAGAACAAACCAGTCGGTACTAGAGGAGATCAAACCTAAGCTTTCTTTAGAAGCTCAATGACAAGACTTCGACTTCCATACTTTGGAAACATCATGCGAAGAGAGAGATCATTAGAGAAAGACATTATGATTGGCAAGATAGAAGGTCAACGCAAAAGAGGAAGGCCAGCAATGAGATGGATCGATACAATAACAGCAGCTACGGGTACCAGTCTGTCAACAATGAGCCACCTGACTGAAGACCGAACACAATTTAGGACAGCTATCCAGAGGGTCGCCATGAGTCGACTCCGACTCAACGGCACTTAACAACAACAACAAACCGAAGGTCTATTATATATTTACTATTGACATGCATTTCGTGATGTAAACATTAATTCTTGTAGATTACAAAAAAGCTAGAGCCAACTTTGCAATTTCACTGTCATATTCATGTTCAGCATATAAAAATTGATAAGAAATGACTATTTTTATTTCAGTAACATGACTTTTGTAAAAATTTGTTGACCAGTGATATTGGGCCCCTAATTTATTTCTCCACCCTAAATCTGCCCCAGTGACATCACTTATATGCTCCTAAAATTAGGAGTTTAGTGATATTTTCAGAAAAATGTTAGGCACTCAACTCTAGTAAATTTTCCAAAAGACCAGTTTAGGAGGAGTCAGTCTTGAAGGACTAGAAAAGGGGACTGTTACTTCTGGAGAGAGATCTGCAATTGTCAGTATATACTTCTGGGAATTTTTTGAAAGGACTTCTTTGTATTAAAGCTAATTAATCTGTGAACCCACTGTTTTTTGTTAAATCAGTCAGGGCCTAGTAGCAGCAGATTAAGTTTCAATTTAAACACAGAAGAGAAATTTCTGGTTACATTTCATACCCAGCAGAGAGCTTGTAGTTTAAATTTAATAGTCACTCAGGGCCTAGTATCAGCAAAGTACTTTTAGTTTAAATTTAAAACACAGACGAGAGCTTTCTGGTTAAATTTAGAACCCAGCAGAGAGCTTGCAGATTAAATTTCATAATAAGTCAGAGTCTAGCAGCAGCAAAGAGCTGTAATTTAAATCAAATCAGAATATAGCTTAGCATAAAAGGAAAAACGGTCAGTACTCTTTGAGCAACAAATAAAGTCTTCTAGAGACCTTTACAAAGAGGCCTTTTACCTAGGGGGCAAGAGACCTGTGAAACATTTTCAATAGGTGTTAACACCAGGTGGCAGGTCAAAAGACCATTTTGAAAGACTCCTTCTATCCAAGCAAGGACTGTTAATCACTCAGGAAGTTGGTTACAGCTTACCTCATAAGCACAGGACAGGGTACTATGTAGCAGCCTTCTTTTAATAAGTGTTATTTCCCACCCTCCCTCTCCAACACCCACCCACCCCTGGGATAATTGTAGCTTTATAGGTACTTACACATCTTAAAGGAAAGGAAGTGCTCTCAGGTGCAGCTCGTTATCCAAATCAGTCATATACTAAGGACCTGAGATTAATTAAGCTTCAGGTGAACAAGGTATATTAAAAGTATTAGGTACAGTTTTATTAGAATAAATATCCATAGCAACCTTTGTAAGTAAAAAACTTAAAGATCCAAACACAAGCTTAAAACTAAGATGCAGACAGCAGTCCAGCAGCGAGATGGGGGCTTTCCAGTCTTTGCATTGAGTGTCACATGTATGAATTTCTCCCAGTTGGTGAGAGGTCTTATATGTGCACTAGGTGCAAGGAGCTCTTTGCTCTCAGGGAACGAGTCCGTTCTCTAGAGGCTAGAGTAACAAACTTGGAAAACATAAGAAAGACAGAGAGGTACATAGATGAGACCTACAGGGATATAGTCCTGAAGTCCCACCTCCAGTCTGCAGCATCCCTATTGCCATGGAGGAGAGAGGTCACGTGATAGGAGAGCATCACCCTGGAGTGGCAGGAAGTGATTCTGTAACTAGGACCTGTCCTCCAGGTGATGTAAAACCCTCTCGCACCGAGGAAATTTCTCCAGGGCCATGTGTCCATGAGGGAAGGGTTAGAACAGCTGTTATAGTTGGTGATTCGATCATTAGGCATGTAGATAGCTGGGTGGCTGGTGGACATGAGGATCGCCTGGTAACATGCCTGCCTGGTGCAAAGGTAGCGGACCTCAGGCGCCACCTAGATAAGGTCTTAGATAGTGCTGGGGAGGAGTCTGCTGCCTTGGTACATGTCGGTACCAATGACATAGGAAAATGTGGTAAGGAGGTTCTGGAGGCTAAATTTAGGCTTTTAGGTAGAAAGTTGAAATCCAGAACTGCAAGGGTAACGTTCTCCGAAATGCTTCCCGTTCCACGGGCAAGACCCAAAAGGCAGGCAGAGCTCCGGAGTCTCAATGCGTGGATGAGGCAATGGTGCAGAGATGAGGGTTTTGGATTTGTAAGGAACAGGAAAACATTCTGGGGAAAGGAGGGGCTCTTCTGAAGGGATGGGCTTCACCTTAACCGGGATGGAAGCAGGCTGCTGGCATTAACCTTTAAAAAGGAGATAGAGCAGCTTTTAAACTAGATAATAGGGGAAAGCCGACAGTCACCCAAGAGCGCATGGTTCGGAAGAATGTATCCTTGAAGGATACTACCAAAAGCAGAGAGGTTCCAAAAAAGAGTAAAGTAGCCAAAATGCCCTCGAGTATTGAACAGAGCTTAAAGATTCCAAATCATCCATGTCTACCAATAGCCAAATTAATATGAATAAAATACAGTCTCTAAAATGCTTGTATGCAAATGCTAGAAGTCTAAAAAATAAGATGGGAGAGTTAGAATATAGCACTAAATGAGAGGTTAGATATGATTGGAATATCAGAGACATGGTGGAAGGAGGACAACCAGTGGGACACTGTGATACCTGGGTACAAACTATATCGTAATGATAGAGCTGATCAAATTTGTGGAGGGGTTGCGTTCTATGTTAGAGAGGTCATGGAGTCAGGATTAAAGTTTTGCAGGAAAGAAAATTTGCTGTAGAATCTCTATGGATTGAAATTCCATGTAAATAGGGGAAGGTGATGGCAGTGGGGGTGTACTATCGACTGCCTGGCCAGAATGAACAAATGGATGAGGAAATACTCAAAGAAATCAAGAAAGCTAACAAACATTACAGCACAGAAATAATAATGGGTGATTTCAATTACCCCGGTATCGACTGGGTCAGTGTCATGGCAGGACATGCTAGGGAGATAAAGTTCCTAGATGAAATAAATGACTGCTTCTTGGAGCAGCTGGTTCATGAACCGACCAGAGGGGAAGCCATATTAGACCTAGTCCTTAGTGGAACACCAGATCTAATGCAAGAGATAAGGGTGTTGGGGCCACTTGGCAATAGTAATCATAGCACAATCACATTTGATTTAATTAGTGGAGGAGGGATAGTAAGGAAATCCACAATACTACCTTTTAACTTTCGAAAGGGAGACTATGACAAAATGAGGAAAATAGGAAAAAACTAAAAGGAGCAGTTGCAAAGGTTAAAGACTTACATCAAGCTTGGGTATTGTTGAAAAATACTATCTTGGAAGCCCAGACCAGCTGTATTCCACGTTTTAAGAAAAGTGGAAGGATGTCCAAAAAACTGCCAGCATGGTTTAAAGGTGAGGTCAGAGAGGCTGTTGTTGCCAAAAAAGCATCTTTCAGGAAATGGAAAAAAGAGCCAAACGACGAAACCTGGAAACAGCACAAGCACTGGCAAGTCAAATGCAAGGTATTGATAAGGCAGGCAAAGAGAGAATTTGAGAAGAAGCTTGCTGCGGAAGCAAAAACACAAATTAAAGACTTTTTCAAGTACATTTGTAGCAAAAAACCTGTGAGAGAGTCAGTTGGTACATGAGATGATAGAGGGGTTAAAGGGGCACTAATAGGTGACAAGGAGATAGCGGAGAGACTGAATGAATTCTTTGCTTCGGTCTTTACTGAGGAAGATATAGGGATGTTACCCATGACTGAAGTGGTATTTAAAGGTGCGGAAGAATTGAAGGAAATATCCATACATTGGGAAGTTGTATTACAACTATTAGATAAACTGAAGAGTAGCAAATCACCTGGGCCGGATGGTATACATCCAAGGGTGTTGAAAGAACTGAAATATGAGATTGCAGACCTGTTATTAGTAATCTGTGAATTTTCATTAAAATCATCTGTAATACCTGAAGATTGGAGGATCGCCAATATAACGCCAATTCTTTAAAAGGGTTCTGGGGTGATCCGGGAAACTACAGACCGATGAGCCTGACGTCAGTACCGGGAAAAATGGTAAAAACCATCATAAAGTATAAAATTACTCAACATGTAGATAGTCATGGCCTAATGGGAGACAGGCAACATGGCTTTAGGCAAGGAAGATCTTGTCTTACTAATCTGTTATGTTTTTTTGAAGGTGTGAATAAAGAGGTGGACAAAGGTGAGTCGGTTGATATAGTGTATCTGGACTTTCAGAAAGCCTTTGACAAGGTCCCTCATCAGAGACTTTTGGCAAAACTATAGAGTCATGGGATAGGAGGCAGTGTACTATTGTGGATCAGGGACTGGTTAAAAGATAGAAAGCAGAGGATAGGGCTAAATGGCCAATTTTCCCAATGGAGAAAGGTGAATAGTGGTGTACCCCAGGGATCTGTGCTGGGTCTGCTGCTTTTTGACATATTCATAAATGACCTTGAAAGGGGAATAACGAGTGAGGTTATCAAATTTGCAGATGACACAAAACTATTTAAAGTTGTTAAAACCCAAGAGGATTGTAGAAAATTGCAAGAGGATCTTGATATATTGGAAGACTGGGCATCAAAATGGCAGATGAAATTTAATGTGGAGAAGTGCAAAGTTATGCACCTAGGGAAGAACAACCCAAACTATGGTTACACGATTCAAGGTTCCACATTAGGAACCACCATCCAGGAAAAAGATTTAGGCGTCATTGTGGATACCATGTTAAAACCCTTGGTCCAGTGTGCAGCGGCGGCCAAGAGAGCAAATAGAATATTAGGTATCATAAGGAAAGGAATGGAAAATAAAACAAAATATATTATAATGCCTCTATATCGTTCCATGGTGAGACCGCACCTTGAATATTGTGTGCAATTCTGGTCGCCGTATCTTAAAAAGGATATAGCGATTTTAGAAAAGGTACAGAGAAGAGCCACCAAAATGGTAAAGGGGATGGAAGGATACTCCTATGAAGAAATTCTAAAAAGGTTAGGGCTCTTTAACCTGGAAAAGAGACGGCTGAGGGGAGATATGATAGAAGTCTATAAATTAATGAACGGCATGGAACGGGTAAACGTAGATCGATTGTTTACCTTATCAGAATATAGAAAGACTAGGCGACATGCAATGAAGCTAAAGGGTAAACTATTTAAGACTAATAAAAGAAAATATTTTTTCACTCAACATGTAATCAAACTCTGGAATTTGTTACCGGAGGATGTAGTAAAGGCTGTTAGTGTAGCTGGGTTTAAAAAATGTTTGGACAAGTTCCTGGAGAAGAGGTCCATAAACCATTATTTATTAAGAAGGGACCCAGGATATCAATGTTTGACCCAGTATAAGCATTGTGGAACCTGTGTCTTTTGGGGAAACTGCTAGGTACATATGACCTAGATTGGCCACTGTTGAAACAAGATACTGGGCTTGATGGAACTTGGTCTAACCCAGTATGGCATATCTTATGTTCTTATGAGTTTAATTCTCAAAGTTAGGAGCCTAAATCCTTTGAGTATCGGACCCTATGCTTAAAGAAATGCACCAGCAGTGGTATAGGACAAGGGTGGAGTAATTTTATAATAGTGCATTTGCCTACTTGTCTTTCTACTGTACTAGTAGATGAGGCAGATAATGTGCCTTGTATGTATGAACCCTAATTTACACTGACTCATGGGCAGTTATAAATGTTTGCACGTGCTTTACACGCATACACATGCAGATTGAAGTATTTTATAATCTATGCCACTAGGTGTGAAGTCCACCCATGCTCTGCCTACATTGCATCTGTGTCTACTGGCAAAATATGTGGCTTCATGCCAAAATCATACTTTTATGTAAGTTGGAATTTATCAGAGGTCATTTAAATATGCATGCGGCCACATTCATTAGGGGATGGCTTTATAAAATTACCTCCTTAGTGGCAATTTTCTGCTGCTAAATAGATAAGTTATGCATTTAAAGTTAGACTTGTAGCATGGCAGGTCTAACCTTAAATGTGCAAATACCAACATGTTCATTGGTTAAACACATATTCAGTTATACTTGTCAAATGCTAGTGGCAACCCATAGGAAGTCTTTTACTAAAGGGCGCTGGCTGTCATCATGGGTCTGGCACTCGCTAAAGGCACACATTGGACATGCATTGACAGATAGAATCGGGCCATGCCAGACAGTACCGCTGGATTTTGGTTCTGACTGTCCATGGCATTTTAGGGTTGCAAGTGGGAGGGTTAGCAGCGGAGTGAGGGTGGAGTGAATACCATACAGGCTTTGCATCTGCGCCACCTGCCCAGCGGACTAGTAGCATGGGTGCTGTTGAGTAAACCTGCGCTCTTGCAGTGTTGCAGCAGGACTGCATACACTGCAGTAACTGCAGGAACTTGCCTTCCATGTTCCCAGGAGTTAGCGTTGTGGTGTTGCCCTAACACACCATAGATTTGCATGTTATGGGTGCATTTGGTGCAACACCACAGTGTCCTTTAGTGAAAGGGCCCCTTAATTTTATATGTTAGCTGATCCTTTTGTATACTGAGCCAAGACTGGCTATAGGAAATTAAACAGGCACATCATAAACTAATCTAAAAAGAAAAACCTTAATCCTCTTGTGAAATGTTAAATAATTATCTAACTATGAAGAGTTTCCTCTTGAGTGCAGCTATCTATAGGTAGTGACCTTGGGCTCCAGTGGGCAATAATCTCTTTCCATTCAAGATGACAAGCCATATATTCTGCCTGAAAATGTTGGATCTGAACATGCTTACATGGCCAACCAATTTTCTTTATCCTTGAGGAACTGTCCTCATGGAAATAAGTGAAGAGAGAAACCCAAGGATTTCTTGGTCACTGTTGACTGCTGCTAGTCCAGGGACGTCGACCTCTGCAGTGTGCCTGTAAATTGCATATGACAAGCCAGACATTCGTCTAACATTTATACATGTTCAATCAGTTCTTTTTATGGTTTCATACCTTGTGCAAAAATTATTTATTTCTTCCTATAGAATGTCCACCCAAGCAAATATGTATTTAAAAACATTAACCTATTTTATGTAAAGCGAAGTGGAACATTTTCAACATCCAAATTAATTGAGCTGTCTCCTAACATGTCTGTTTTGACATGGTAATGAATTATTATCATAACTGAATCACTAAACATAGGGAACACTATTGGGAATACATAGCACAATGTAAAGCAGAGCTCTCTGTAGCACGGAAATTATTTTCTCCTACCTACTGTATGAATAAAATTGCTCAAATTATATGGCTTTTCCATTCAAATGAGAAAAGTAAAACACATTTGCACCAATTTTAGCAGTAATACTTACAACAGAAAACTGATTAATCTCCAAAATATAACTGGGGACAATATACTCTATCAAGGGCACACCATGTGTTAACATTTTGCCTTCTGAAGTCTAGTATTAACATTAAGATTCCTACGTTCATTCAGTTTGGGAGTTATTTAGACCAATTCACTGCCCTCGCACCTTTTTTCTAGTAAAACAAAAATGTGTGATTTTCTTCACCATGGGCTATCCCTTATCCACCAAACTTCTCAACTGCATTTTGAATTTCTGATTACCATGGGTAAGGTTGTGTGTAATCTGTGATGGAGCATCTCCTAGGGGTGGCCTTGGGTAGTACATGAGCAGGTAAACCAAATAATTAAGAAGAAAACCCCCCCAGAAAATATAACAATAATGCCCATTGTCACTCTAACCCTACACAATTTTAGGAGAGATCCAAGGGGGGCAAATAGAACAACTGTCCAAGCACCGAACCAATTTTTATCTGCAAACATAAGGCAGCCAACTGAGAAGGTTCATAAAAAATATAAGAAACAGATTGTAGCTTTATCATGCATTTACATGGAAATTTGAGGAAAAACAAACCCCCCAGTTGAATCACCCCAGGCTTCAGAATCAAAAATTCCCTCCTTCTCCTCTGTCTTATGCTAAATCTGGGAAAATTCGCAGAGACATGCCTTTAAAGAAAACAGATCGCTTGTTAAAGTACCGTTTAAGCAGCTATTCCTGATGAGAAGACAATGCCAAAGATATTATCAATGTAGCATGAATAACTGTATCAGAAACCCATGTTTCCAAAAATCTGATACATTTAAAATATCCATAGGAGGAGTCACTCCATCTGGGTTTTCACCCCCTCTACAACTGATTTCTTTCCCGTTGGAACATAGTAGATCTTGGTAAGAACAGGTGGAACTCCCAAGGCTTCAAAAAAGTTAATCCTAAGCATTTCCCGTGCAGCAATCATAGGAAACCTGGGGAAATTTAATAGATGCAAGTTTGTGCCTCTCAACTGATTCTCTAATAGTTTTAAATTTCTGACCGGTAATGTCTTTAATCATAGCATTAAGCCACTCTTCAGTCTGCCGCACCTTGTTGTCAATACATTCCACCATTGTCTTCATTGCTGCAACGTCTTCCTCGCAATTCTGTATAGATAAATCATTATTCCACACTAGTCTTATTCATTTGGAAAACCAAACTCTCACCCAGTCTTGCTAAAGCCATCCAAATAGAATCCAATGGATATGATCTGGGCACTCTAAGGAGAAGGGGGCCATAGCCCAAGACTCTATCTGGACCTCTATAGACTCTACAGAAGCTCCACGCTCCCCCGACACTGACAAAGCAGATTGGGAGTCACCTGTCTGTGCTCTTTGCTCTCCTCCTGAAGCCGCAACCGTTGACCCCAACTGATCGTCTTTTGCCTGGCTCACCTTGGGCACACTTCCTCCCTCCAGAGAAGCCGTCAAACCTACATTGGGTCTGGGAACCCCGAGTAAACCCAGGATGAGAAAATCTCTAGGCAAGGCTGGGGGAGTCTCAGATCCAGGATTAGATCACATCCTGAAGAAGACATTGGGCTTTCCAGCCACGGTATAGACATGGCCAGGTTACCACCGGTTTCCGCTCGGTGCCCTTCATGGAGCTGTAAAAAAAAGTCCATCAGACCAATAACCGGGGAAATACTGGAAGGGGTTTGCTATGGCTGGGGAGGAATCCCCCGCAGTTTCCCCTTCCTCTTAGGCATATTGCATCAGACACTCCACAAAATCGGCAGGTCAAGCAGCCCCAGCATCCTGATTATCTTGCTCCATAAAACATGTCATAAGAACATAAGATACGCCATACTGGGTCAGACCAAGGTCTATCAAGCCCAGTATCCTGTTTCCAACAGTGGCCAATCTAGGTCATATGTACCTAGCAGTTTCCACAAAAGACACAGGTTCCACAATACTTGTACTGGGTCAAGCATTGATATCCTAGGTCCCTTCTTAATAATGGTTTGTGTACCTTTCCTCCAGGAACTTGTCCAAACCTCTTTTAAACCCAGCTACACTAAGAGCCTTTACTACATTCTCCGGTAACAAATTCCAGAGTTTGATTATACGTTGAGTGAAAAAATATTTTCTTTTATTAATCTTAAATAGTTTACCCTTTAGCTTCATTGCATGTCTCCTAGTCTTTCTATATTCTGATAACGTAAACAATCAATCTACGTTTACCTGTTCTACTCCGTTCATTAATTTATAGACTTCTATCATATCTCCCCTCAGCCGTCTCTTTTCCAGGTTAAAGAGCCCTAACCTTTTTAGCCTTTCTTCATAGGAGTATCCTTCCATCCCCTTTCCCATTTTGGTGGCTCTTCTCTGAACCTTTTATAATAACACTATATCCTTTTTAAGATACGACGACCAGAATTGCACACAATATTCAAGGTGTGGTCTCACCATGGAACGATATAGAGGCATTATAATATCTTTTCTTTTATTTTCCATCCCTTTCTTTATGATACCTAGCATTCTATTTGCTTTCTTGGCCGCCACTGCACACTGGGCAGAGGGTTTTAACATGTTATCCACGATGACTCCTAAATCTTTTTCCTGGGTGGTGGTTCCCAATGTGGAACCTTGCATTGTGTAACTATAGTGTGGGTTGTTCTTTCCTAGGTGCATAACTTTGCACTTGTCCACATTAAATTTCATCTGCCATTTGGATGCCCAGTCTTCCAATTTATCCAGATCCTCCTGCAGTTTTCCACAATCCTCTTGGGTTTTAACAACTTTAAACAGTTTTGTATCATCTGCAAATTTGATAACCTCACTCGTTATTCCCTTTTCCAGGTCATTTATGAATATGTCAAAAAGTAGCGGACCCAGTACAGATCCCTGGGGTACTCCACTATTCACCTTTTTCCTTTGGGAATATTGGCCCATTAGCCCTACCCTCTGCTTTCTATCTTTTAACCAGTTCCCGATCCACAATAGTACACTGCCTCCTATCCCATGACTTTTTAGTTTCGCCAAAAGTCTCTGATGAGGGACCTTATCAAAAGCTTTCTGAAAGTCCAGATACACTATATCAACCGACTCACCTTTGTCTACCTGTTTATGCACACCTTCTAAAAAACATGTCAGATTAGTAAGACAAGATCTTCCTTGTCTAAAGCCATGATGGCTGTCTCCCATTAGGCCATGACTATCTACATGCTGTGTAATTTTGTTCTTTATGATGGTTTCTACCATTTTCCCCGGTACTGACGTCAGGCTCACCGGTCTGTAATTTCCCGGGTCACCCCTGCAACCCTTTTTAAAGATTGGTGTTACGTTGGCGACCCTCCAATCTTCAGGTATTACAGATGATTTTAATGAAAGTTCACAGATTACCAATAGCAGGTCCGCAATCTCATATTTCAGTTCCTTCAACATTCTTGGATGTATACCATCCGGTCCAGGTGATTTGCTACTATTCAGTTTATCAAATAGTTGTAATATATCTTCCCGGTGTAGCGATATTTCTCTCAATTCCTCTGCAGTATCACCTTTAAATACCACTTCAGTCTTGGGTAACATCCCTACATCTTCCTCAGTAAAGACCGAAGCAAAGAATTCATTCAGTCTCTCTGCTATAGCCTTGTCTCCTTTTACCCCTCTATCATCTAATGGCCCAACGGACTCTCTCACAGGCCTTTTGCTACGAATGTACTTGAAAAAGTCTTCATTTCGTGTTTTTACTTCCGTAGCAAGTTCCTTCTCAAATTCTCGCTTTGCGAGCCTTATCAATGCTTTGCATTTAACTTGCCAGTGCTTGTGCTGTTTCCAGTTTTCTTCGTTTGACTCTTTTTTCCATTTCCTGAAGGATGCTTTTTTGGCAGCAACAGCCTCTCTGACCTCACCTTTAAACCATGCTGGCAGTTTTTTGGACTTTCTTCCACTTTTCTTAATGCGTGGAATACAGCTGGTCTGGGCTCCAAGGATAGTATTTTTAAATAACACCCAAGCTTGCTGTAAGTCTTTAACCTTTGCAACTGCTCCTTTTAGTTTTTTCTTAACTATATTCCTCATTTTATCATAGTCTCCCTTTTGAAAGTTAAAAAGTAGTACTGTGGATTTCTTTACTATCCCTCCTCCACTAATTAAATCAAACATGATCATGCTATGATCACTATTGCCAAGTGGTCCCAACACCCTTATTTCTTGCACCAGATCTGGCGTTCCACTAAGGACTAGGTCCAGTATGGCTTCCCCTCTGGTCGGTTCATGAACCAGCTGCTCCAAGAAGCAGTCATTTATTTCATCTAGAAACTTTATCTCCCTAGCTTGTCCTGCCGTAACACTGACCCAGTCGATGCCAGGGTAATTGAAATCACCCATTATTACCACTTTGCTGTGACGTTTGTTAGCTTCCTTGATTTCTTTGAGCATTTCATCATCCATTTGTTCATTCTGGCCAGGCGGTCGATAGTACACTCCCACTGCCATCGCCTTCCCCTTTTTACATAGAATTTCAATCCATAGAGATTCTACAGCAAATTTTGTTTCCTGCAAAACTTTAATCCTTTCTGACTCAATGCCCTCTCTAACATAGAGCGCAACTCCTCCACCAATTTGATCAGTTCTATCATTACGATATAGTTTGTATCCAGGTATCACAGTGTCCCACTGGTTATCCTCCTTCCACCATGTCTCTGAGATTGCAATCATATCTAACCTCTCATTTAGTGCTATATATTCTAACTCTCCCATCTTATTGTTTAGACTTCTAGCATTTGCATACAAGCATTTTAGAGACTGTATTTTATTCATATTAATCTGGCTATTGGTAGGTATGGGTAATTTGGAATCTTTACGCTCTGTCTGCACCTTACTCAAGGGCATTTGGGCTAATATACTCTTTTTTGGAACCTCACTGCTTTTGGCAGTATCCTTCAAGGATACCTTTGTCCGAACCATGCGCTCCTGGGCGACTGTCGGCTTTCCCCCATTTTCTAGTTTAAAAGCTTCTCTATCTCCTTTTTAAAGGTTAATGCCAGCAGTCTGGTTCCATCCTGATTAAGGTGAAGCCCATCCCTTCGGAAGAGCCCCTCCTTTCCCCAGAATGTTCCCCAGTTCTTAACAAATCCAAAACCCTCATCCTTGCACCATTGTCTCATCCACGCATTGAGACTCCGGAGTTCTGCCTGTCTTTTGGGTCCTGCATGTGGAACAGGAAGCATTTCAGAGAACGCTATCCTGGAAGTTCTGGATTTCAACTTCCTACCTAAAAGCTTAAATTTAGCCTCCAGAACTTCCCTACCACATTTTCCTATGTCATTGGTACCAACATGTACCAAGACAGCAGACTCCTCTCCAGCACTATCTATGATCCTATCTAGGCGGTGCGTGAGGTCCGCTACCTTCGCACCAGGCAGGCATGTTACCAGGCAATCTTCACGTCCACCAGCCACCCAGCTATCTACATTCCTAATGATTGAATCACCAACTATGACAGCTGTCCTGAATATCCTCTCATGGGGACATGGCCCTGGAGAAACGTCCTCAGTGCGAGAGGGTTTTACATCACCTGGAGGACAGGTCCTAGTTACAGGATCACTTCCTGCCACACCAGGGTGATGCTCTCCTGTCATGTGACCTCTCTCCTCCATGGCAACAGGGATGCTGCCAGACTGGAGGTGGGACTTCAGGTCTATATCCCTGTAGGTCTCGTCCATGTACTTCTCTGTCTTTCTTATGTCTTCCAGGTCTGCTACTCTAGCCTCTAGAGAACGGACTTGTTCCCTGAGAACAAAGAGCTCCTTGCACTTAGGCATACGTAAGACCTCTCACCAACTGGGAGAAAATCATACATGTGACACTCAATGCAAAAGACCGGAAAGCCCCCATCTCGCTGCTGGACCTTTGTCTGCATCTTAGTTTAAAGCTTGTGTTTAGGTCTTTTAAATTCTGTATATAATAAGGACTGGTGTAGATGCTTATACTAATAAAAGTGTATCTAACACCCCCAATACACCTTGTTCACCTGAAGCTTAATTAATCTCAGGTTCTCAGTGTATGACTGATTTGGATAAAGAGCTGCACCTGAGAGCAGCCCCTTTCCTTCAAGATGGGTAGATACCTATAAAGCTACAATTACCCCAGGGGTGGGTGGGTGCTGGGGAGGGAGGGAGGGAAATAAGTCCTATTAAAAAGGGCAGTCACAAGGTACCCTGTCCTGAACCCTCAGCAGGGGGGGAGGGGGTACCACACAAAGCCCAGTTAGTTGAAAGAGGCAAGGTAAGTTATACAGCTGAGAAAGCTTAAGCAGCACACCAATAAACAATAAATAATTAAATAAACAGCAAGAACTCACTGCAAGTTGTCACAGGAGGTAATATCCACCTCTCTATCAGAGCACTGTTAGAGCACTGCTCTTCCCAGAGCAGAGAGAAGCAAACAAAACTGACTATCGCCTTGTTGCCTCTTAGTGCCCCTTTAACCCCTGTATCATCTAATGGACCATACAGTCCTGCCAATTCCCAGGCTCTGTTTCAACACTCAGCAAGGCAGCCTGCTCCATCCTTAGCTATCCAGGCTGGGTCCCACTATATCCAAAATTGGGCCTGGGCACTATCCTCTTGCTTGGAAATTCCTCAGCCAAATACCATCCTACAATGGCAGCTAACAAGTGCCCAGCTCAGTCCAAACATGCTGAAAACCCTTCTTTTACAGGTAATCCAGTCCAGGACTTCCCTTTAACCATTCCAAGTACTCCATTCCCTTTTATACTGGTCCAGCATTTTCCTTAAATGCAAACACCTATGTAAAATACTGCTTTCGCTTCTTAAGGTTTTCCCTTCCAGGCATAGATCAAAAGGCTTATCATGACATATTCACTTATAAAGGCTTTCTCCTTTCAGATACAAAATGAAAGACATTTTGTGCCATTTGCAGAGTTGCCAAGTTACCCAGTTCCAGGAGTAAGATTTGTTGCCTATTCTGGTTTTCAGTTTGCCTTGCAGTGCCGTATGGTATTTGTAGTCCCTGATTTTACCCCTTGGAAATTAGCAGGTCTCATAATGCATCAAGATGAGCTTATCAGAAATTCAGTACTGGCTTAAAATGTCACTCCTGGAACTGGGTAACTTGGCATCACTTCGTTTGCCCTGGGAAAACAACAAAGACAGGTGCTGCCATCTGCCACCAGGTATTAGAAGAAAAACCAACCCATCTCTCATTTTCTCTTTCCAAATACAGGGCAAACAAACATCACAGACCTGAGCTTTCCCAGAGTTGCTAAATTACCCAGCTCATCCTGATGCATTATGGGATATGAAGCACTGATTCCAAGGGGTAAAAACAGGGACTACAAATACCATACTGCATTGCAATGCACATTTAATACCAGAATTGGCAAAATGTCTCACTCCTGAACCTGGGTAACTTGGAAACTCTGTTTTCTTTTCTTCTTCCTTTGGCCTTTCCTTCAGGGTATAGCAAGATCCTTTGCCTTGGGTGAGGAAAAGCTATCCTTCTCTAGCTAGCAATCCAGAGCTGTCTATCTGGAAAAAAATATCCCTCTTAGTTCAGAACCGTTGTGTTTTAGTGGACACTGGCCGGCTCTCCGGACCACACTCATTGGCCCAGTTCCTCAGCTTTGCTTCAGTGTGTTCTGGGTGATGTAGTCCCTGCTAGAGGCCATACTACATTACATTACAGCTTCCCCCTGAGTTTAAGGAGTTATCCTTTTCTTAGCCATATTCCTTTCATATATAGTGATTTCCCTCCAACACCTGACATTCATTTAGGTTAGTGAGAAGAGCAGTGAACAAACTCTTGTTTCGTCACCACAATGTGTGCCTCCATTTTTTTTTTTTTGGTGTGAATCTAGATTCAAATCTGCGACTATTTTAATCATTTTTTCTTATTTTAAATTTGTATCTCACTATGTGTTGGGGGGAAAATAGATGTACCTTGACTGCTTTGGATATATGCTGTTCATAGATGGGGTCAATTGTGAATAATTGAATGAAGGGACAGAAGAATGGAAATACCAGCACTACAAAGAACGAGTGGAGAGGGACCACAACCACACCAGATGAATCTTCTTTCAAAAAACTTTATTAGAAATCCAAGTTTTTTGATGGAAATTCATCTGGTGTGTCTGGGTCTCTTTCTGCTCTTTTTTTTTGTGGAAATAACTGAATGAAGTCAAACTTTACAAATATTCTGACATACATCAGATGACTAAAGTAGTGAAGTGAGTGAGCATTTGGTTTTTAATTAGACTACAAGTGTCTTATGATCATCTGATCTTACACCCAGCTACTATACAATCTAACTTCTTCGTTGACATATGGAGGGTAACTTTTTAACAGGGTGCTTAGGTCAAAGTGCCATAAAAGCAGCTATTTTAAACCGATTTGTAAAGGCAACATAGACTTCCATATGCCTTTCTAAAATAGATACCTGGACCTATCCCCAATAGCGCACAAAATTTCATGCACAAATTATACTAGCTCTGAAGAAAGTATAATAGGTACATGCTCTTTATGCATATACACACGTTTTACAAAAGATACACATTCCTAACAACTCTCCCCTGGGAATTTATATGCATATATAAATATGTTGACGCTAGGTGACCCTGTGGATAGCTGTCCATGTTGGACTGTCTCCTGGGTTTTCTTCCAAGGTGGTTCCCCATCCAGTTACTAACCTTTCTTAGCTTCTGAGATGAGGCAAGATCGTGCAACATGCAAATATATACAGTTCAGTTTTCAAATGCACTTAAACGTTCACCAGTGGCCTGTGAAGGCATAAATCTGCTCTGTGGATTTTCAGACACATGAAAGGTAATTTTATAAGGGGATGCCTCATTAACACGTCATTTAAGAATCCTATGTTAAGCCTATTTTACAAAAACAAATAGGCATTAATACTAGTTTAATTGGCAGAAGTCACATCCTAAGTTAACTCATGGACACTTAACACTAGCCTTAGAGGTGGTGCAAATACCCCACCTAGATTTTTCAAGCACGCACACAAATTATAGCATTTTATAATCTATATATGCACTTGTCACCACACAACACATGGACTTTTAAGCTGGTCCCCTTCCACAGTTGGAAAACAGAATATCAAAGGCAATTAACATTGATAGACCACCTTAAACCCAGTAACATTGGAATTTTACAGGAAGCGGCGTCAGTGTTTTATTTTCCCTCAAACAGCTCAGCTAAGAGCACAGAACACAGGGGGACGGGGGAGAGGGTTAGCCAGGGCCAATGAGTACAGACCACACTTCGGTAAATAGTTACTTCCCCAGCTAGTTGAAAACTGTCACCCTCAGAATGGCTAAAGATACAGTATGTAGCAGCTTTCACAATACATATTAAGAGGGTCATTTTTTAACAGTGCACCTAGTCAAAGCATGCCATAATCCTCCTAAAACAAGCCTCTTTTGCAAATACAAATAGGCGCCTACTTGTCTTTATAAAATCCTAGCACAAGTAGCAGAGAATGTGTCTTAAATTAAGATGTGATCACTTAGACCAGTTGTAAAATGGCCACGCCTCCTTTTTGCAAGTATGTGCATTTTTGTAGTCTATAATCAATACATCTACTGTATTTTTTCCACCCATGTTCACGGTCACAGTTAAAGTACCCATATAAAGGACTAAAATACCGACATTTACGCATGTTAACACCTAAAGATAAACATCTCCTTATAAAAGTACCCTCTAAGAGTCTGCATTTGTGAGAGTGCATTCAGTTCATTAGAGTTCCTTAAAACATTGGATGCACTCTAAATCAATTTAATACTTAGGTTATGAATTTACACCCATTAAGATGATTAATTCAAGTTAAAAACATTTTTTAGGAAAACTAATATAGGGAATAAGCCAAAAGAACTGTCCCAAAATTGGAAAAAATGACTGAAAATGGTCAATCCCTCCCCCTCCTCCCCCACAATTTTTTTACGCACACATCCCTAATGCACATGATTCTTACCTGATCCAAAGAGAGGTACCAGAAGTGGGGAAGACGTGCATAGGATGAGGAAAGAAAAGAGTTCATGTGCATTTGCTTTTCAGAATCTGAAACATGCCTTGCCATGACATACGTTGCTAAAGGAATAAATTGATAAGGGGGTAATTCTTTAAGGGCCTATTTATTCAGCTAGAAAAAGCTTGCTAAATGCCTAAGTAGGGTCTTTTTGCCTGAGGATATCACATAGCAAATATGTGTGTGCGATATATGTGTCGCTATCCCTGGGTTCGGATAATAAGCAGCCCCAGGGTAGGATCGGCATCTGTCTGACTAGGTTAAAAAATATGGGCCTGATATTCAGCAATGGCAGCTAGCAGATCTAAGGAAACTAGCCCCCACCACTGATCTCTAAACCCGGATATTCAGTACTAGGGCCATATCCAGGCCCAGGCACTAAATATTCAGATTGCCTGGATTGCCAGGAAGCTAAAGGGGCAGAGGAAATATTCAGCCATTGCCCAGTTAGCTTCTGTGGTGAAAATTAGGCCAGCCTTTACTGAGCATGACTTCCGCCTGGTGTCGGAAATCAGACAGTGGAGAAATTAAAGAGTCATGGGATGAGAGGCAGTGTACTGTTGTGGATCAGGAACTGGTTAAAAGATAGAAAGCAGAGGTAGGGCTAAAAGGCCAAATTTTCCAATAGAGAAAGGTGAATAGTGGTGTACCCCAGGGATCTGTGCTGGATCTGCTGCTTTTTAACATATTCATAAATGACCTGGAAAGTGGAATAATGAGTGAGGTTATCAAATTTGCAGATGACACAAAACTATTCAAAGTTGTTAAAACCCATGAGGATTGTGGAAAATTGCATGAGGACCTTGATAAATTGAAAGACTGGGCATCAAAATGTCAGATGAAATTTAATGTGGACAAGTCCAAAGTTATGCAACTAGGAAAGAACAACCCAAACTACGGTTATACGATGCAAGGCTCCGCGTTAGGAACCACCACTCAGGAAAAAGATTTAGGCGTCATCGTGGATAACATGTTAAAACACTCCGCCCAGTGTGCAGCGGCGGCCAAGAGAGCAAATAGAATGCTAGGTATCATAAGGAAAGGAATGGAAAATAAAACAAAGGATATTATAATGCCTCAGTATCGTTCTATGGTGAGACCGCACCTTGAATATTGTGTGCAATTTTGGTCACTGTATCTTAAAAAGGATATAGCATTATTAGAAAAGGTTCAGAGAAGAGCCACCAAAATGGTAAAGGGGATGGAAAGGTAGCTCTATGAAGAGGGGCTAAAAAGGTTAGGGCTCTTGAACCATATGATAGAAGTCTATAAATTAATGAACGGAGTGGAACAGGTAAACTTAGATTAATTGTTTACGTTATCAGAATATAGAAAGACTAGGGGACATGCAATGAAGCTACAGTGGAACCTATTTAAGACTAATAAGAGAAAATATTTTTTCACTCAACGTGTAATCAAACTCTGGAATTTGTTACCAGAGGATGTAGTAAAAGCTGTTAGTGTAGCTGGGTTTAAAAAGGTTAGGACAAGTTCCTGGAGGAAAGGTCCATAAACCTTTATTTAAGGGGACCCGGGACATCCACTGCTTGACCTAATACAAGCATTGCGGAGTCTGTGTCTTTTGGGGAAACTGCTAGGTACTTGGACAGCGTCATCCAGTAAGAGATTGCAGCATTGCATGACACACTGGCTACACCTATATTTTCAGCTGTAACTGTTCTATGGCTTCCACAATGGCCTCATTGCACGTACCCTATTAGCCTGGTGGTTGGGGACTCAGGCTGGAATGCAGGTGTAGCCTAGTGGTTAGAGCACTGGGTTGATAAACAACAAACCAGCATTCAATTCCTTGTGGCCTTTGGTAAGTCAGTCACCTTCTATTGCCTCAGATGAGTCTATGTTCTCAATGGCCCTGATTAATGTTTACCTTACAATGTAAGCTGCTTTGACTAAAATGTTTTTTTTCTTTAATGTGTTGGCTCCTGGCAACCCCTAGGTCCTCTTGGTAGGGCACCAACAGCATGCCTGCAGGAATCAAACTCAGAGCACATGGGTTGTGGGTTGTTTCTCTAACTACTAGGCTACTCCTCCATTGAGATGGTGGCACTCTAACACACCTATTAGATACACACATGACATAAATACATGGTGGCAAATTCTGATCGGGGCCCGTCTGGATGGGCTGGATTTGCACCCAATTCTGATCTTGTGGGGGCTATACATCCCTGTGGGATCAGAATCAGGTGCAACTAGCCTGGATGGGCAGGACATGCTCCAGTTCCATCTGGCTGGACGTCTCACCGCTTCCCTAGCTAATTCAGCCTGAGCTCTTGCATGGAGGCGTGGTGCTGTGACATCCCATCGCCAGGCATCGCAGCTCCTTGCCGGAGCCCCAATCTGTGGTGCTGCATTAAATAGCTTTTTCCCAGCCACGTTCCCCCCCCCCCCATTATGCCTTCTGAGGCTGGGATCAGGCTATGGGGAACCCCCTGTTCCCACTCACCTTCTCTCCTGGGCCCTATGCTGTCCACCACGAACCTCAGTGGAACTTATTTCACCTCCAAGGCCGACACACCTCCAGCCTGCCTTTGCTCCTCCCTAGGTCCACCTCTCCCACCCTTGTACTGAGCTCCTAGACATCTCTGCTGCATGTGCAGGGAACTCATTTGTTGGCGTAGCACCTGGGCATTTAGCGGGGAATGTACATCCTCCCTGGACGCATGTCCCTGCTAAACGCGGGTCAGAATCTACCCCATATCAACTTGGCAGGGTTGGATTCCCACTGGTGCCTCTCGTGGCCTTGCCTATGTCACTTTAGCCTCCATTGGATCAGATACAGGGACCTGGCTATCCACTTCTGATCATACCTTTCCTAATGAGCACCAGGGCTGATGGGTCACCACTTCTGGTTACTAAGTAGTAAAGGGTGTTAATTTAGCTGGGTTTAAAAAAGGTTTGGACAAGTTCTTGGAGGAAAGGTCCATAAACCATTATTAAGAAGGGACCCAGGATATCAATGCTTGACCCAGTACAAGCATTGTGGAACCTGTGTCCCTTGGGGAAACTGCTAGGTACATATGACCTAGATTGGCCATTGTTGGAAACAGAATACTGGGCTTGATGGACCTTGGTCTGACCCAGTATGGCATATCTTATGTTCTTATCTTATGTTCTTATGGACACATGGCTGCGCATTAACCTGCTCAGATGCACTCCTGACTTACTGGCCAGTATCATATGTCTCCTCAGCTCTCTGTGTGGCATGTCATGGTGCTGTGAGGTGTTTGGACCTTCCCCATTAGGAGTGCATTCCATCCTCTTGAGCATTTTTATTCCTCTACTCCTATTCTCGGCCTGTTCTCCACACATTTTCTATTCCCCCTCTCCCTATCATGACACAGCCATCATAAAGCAGAGTGGTAGCTGGCCTACTGGTTCGAGCAATGGCTCATTAGACAGGGTGCATGGGGTTCAGTTCCCACTCACTCCCATTGTGTTCTTGGCCATATCACTTAACATTGTTTTACATGACACTTGATGTATGATTTTGGTTATTGGTGTCCCTGTTTCAGGTTGATAACATTGTAGTTGCTCCTGTGGTCACCGCTCTGCCAACATTATGATCAGTTGTGGACACCCTGCTTAATATTTTGTATTCACAGCCATGTTTTTGGTGTCCATTCATATCCTAATAGTGGCTAGCACTTTACCTGCTCTCTTGGCCAGCACAGCACACTGGGCAGGGGGTTTTGCATCCTGTTACCCACATTTGGGTTGTTCATTGGTGCTGTTGTGCTTGTTATCTGTCCTTATGTTGTTGCTCCACATTCATGCATCCTGCACTTAGCACATCATTCCCTTTTTTGCCCTTTCTCTCTCTCTCTCTCCCTCACTTTGTGATTGCTTGTTTCCCTCTATCCATGTATGCTGGCATTGGCTAGCAGCTGCTAGCTCTTCCCATGTCTATAGTGCTATTTCTGAATTTACTGTGCAAGGATGGTTCTTATTCTCTCTCAACCCCTGCGTGCTACTGTGTGGGCTGACCTCCGATGGCCCCTTGGCAGGGTCTCCTCTTCTGAAAATGTTGGCTGCCTGGTAGCCATTCTCTCGCCTCTGCAGTCTGGATTTTGGCAGCAGTAGGAGGAGGGGCACAACTCCATCCTGTTTCCTGCTGCAGGTTTCTTTGAACGTGGACACATTTTCACTCTTACACGTGGCCGGAGGCCTGAACGGAAATGGGTTCAGTAGTAGACGGGCAGTGTAATGGACACACCGAGGTGGTTTACATGGGCCGCGGGGAGATGTTTTCATTGTTTGCATGTACATGTTTCGCACATCTGGCTGTGCCCACTATTCATATAGGTATGGACACATCTTTGGGCCGATTCCGTAAACATGTGTGCGTATAAGCACATGCCTACAGAATCAGCCAAGGGATCTGGACATTTCTGACGTGCAAATGTCCGTAGGGGCTGACCTTCCTTCATTGAATCGGCCTTCTAGTGTCATAAACCTGTTTACACTATGGGGTATGTTTAGTAAAGTGTGCAAAGTTTGGTCACAGAAATTGGACCCACTGAATTTTATTCTTATCTTCGGAAATTTAACAAAGCTGATGTTGTGTTATTTTTCATGCATTTTGATGCAGAAAAGGTCAATGTCTCATATACTTGGAGTCTAATTGCCCCTGACAACCAAACGCATTGCATGCTGAAAAAAATCCCAGAATAAGCAACACATGCAATTACCATTCCTGTGTTATCTTGCAAAATTTGCAGGCAGAAGAAGCCGAGTACAGATTTTTCTTTTCCCTTCTGCCTGCTTGGATAAAGAATGAAGCTGGCTTTGGCAGGAGAGTTATAGCAGCACAGTTTTCATGCAGAAATGGGCTGGGTGGACCAAGGAGTCCTTATCTGCCAACATCTTTGATGTTCCACAATATCTATTTATTTCTTTAGTTTCTATTGCCGTCCTTTTGGCAGTTTCAAATGTTCAGAGTCTGCCTGAGACAGTAAATTGTCGTGTGATTTGCAAGTGACTTGTGTGACTCTCATTGCATTGTTTTAAAATAAAAGCATGACATAAATAACCACCTTATAATCCTATTTAATTGAAATTCTTTATTCTTCTGAACGTTTGCTTCGAATGATTTATGGCTTTGTTTTATATATGTCACTAGGGGCACCAGTAACAGTTTCCAAAAACTGCTTATATACGTTAATTTATATATGTAATGGTCCCTTGCCCTTATTAACAAGTAAACATATTCTTGAGCAGAAATCCTGCGTGACTCCACTTGCCGTCAGTCATTTCTGCCTACAGAGACCCATATTTTAAAAAGTTCTGTTTTCATTAGCGTTCCCCCAGGAAGGAAGAAGCTGATCATGACGCCTTTCCATATGCTCCTCCCTCTTGTCGTAAAAGGAGCTGAACAATAGCAGAGAGACGGCTGTTCAGCCCTGCATCTGCATATCTGAGGTTGTCATATGTTGTCAGGTATGTGTAACACTGGTGCAATATCCCTAGGTGCCCCTAAATAATCTGGAACTTTGCCTTGTAAGAAGATCTCTGGCCTATAAGCCTTTGTAAAAAGAATCTTGTGGGATAACCATGAGTTGCGATCAAAGTCTTCTAGGGGTCTTGTAAAAGCATGGACGATTTCTTCTTCTCCCCATCCTGTGCATGCATCATGTCCATATCTCAAAATTTCATTAAAAAGTCTACTTTAATCTCTCCCTATGCATTCCTCAAACAGCCTCTTCCAGGAGAAAGAATGTCCAAAGAATGCATAGGGAGAGATTGAAGTAGATTTCCCCTGACACAGAGATGAGAATTTGGGATATTATGGATTAAATTATGTATTTAGATAAGTGGCTTTTTAATGAAACATTGAGATATACACTTAATATATGAAATAAGGATCAATCTTTATCTTTATTACTAAGCTTGATTGACCGCACCTTCACAATCATCAGGGCGGTGTACAATATTGTAAAAATACACGGTGGCTACAGCTAGAAACAGGAAAAGAACTACAATTTTGACAGGACAGCACACATTCATAACCAAAAGAGAGAAAGAAAAAGGAGGAGGCACTGGGAAGGGCAGGGGATTAGTAGCTTCAAGGATCAGGTGAGAGAAGGTCGAAGGCTAGGCAGAAGAGGTGTGTTTTGAGAAGAACCTTGAATCTGGGATAAGACTGTTCTTGGTGGAGGGCAGAGGGGAGTGAGTTTCACAGGGAGGGTCCAAGAAAGAAGAAGGCTGAATGGAGGGTCTGCTCCAGGTGAGCACATGCTGGGGACAGGAGCTGCAATCTGTGGATGTGAATAGAGCACAGACTATGGGGGACTGAGCAAAATTGCAGGGAGTTCAGTCAAGTATTGCAGGGTGTGTGTGTGTAGAGTGCTTTATGTGTCAGAATCAGAAGTTTGTAGGTGATACGATGAGACACAGGTAGCCAGTGCAGGTTGATAAGATGAGGTGTGATGTGACTATAACGGAAGTTGTGAGTAAGAATTCTTGTGGCGGTGTTCTGGATCAGTTGGAGGCGATGGAGTTTGTATTGGGGGAGGCCTGCAAAGATGATTACAATAATCAAACCGGGAGATCACCAAAGAGAGCAGGAGTATAGTGAGAGAGGAAGGGGATAAGACAGCACAAACAGCGCAAATATGTCAGAGGTAGAAATAAGAGCCACGAGTGAGAGCGGAAATGTGATCATGGAAGGATAGGTCTGCATCTAGGGTTACCCCGAGGTAACGAAAGGAAAAAACCAGTGGGATCGGTGCATCAAGAAGGGTGGGTGATAGTATCGGGGAAGGATTACCGAAAGCAAACCATATTGCTGAGGTTAGCAGGGTTAAGGTGAAGGAGGTTAAGAGACAACCAATTAGCAATGCGAGACACGCAAATATTGAGGGGTGAGAGTTCAGGGCTGACAGGGGTAGTGTGGTGAACCAGGATAACATCATCAGCATAGTAATAAGCCAAAATACCGGATTGCTGCACCAGAAGAGTGAGGGGGGCCATAAAGATATTGAAGAGAAGTGGTGCAAGGACAGAGCGCACCTCACAATGATTGAAGAAGGGTAGGGTTGACCTAGAAGTTACAGCTCATGTCGTTCCCTCTTATGATGGTTCTGTTGAAATGAATTCATTATAAATATATTTATTTTTTATTTATTTATTTATTTATTAACAATTCTTATATACCGCACTATTAGACATCAGCGCGGTTTACATTGAACAGAAAACATCCGACAGTTTACATATGTCTGGTCAGTTACATTTAACAGGAAGTATAACTTGGCGAAAATAGGGGAAACTAAATACAATGGAGGGTTATCTGATAAGGGATATCATGGTTAACTATATACAAAGGTGGTACAATAGTACTTGGAACTGCTTGTTATTTCATTGAGAAGTTGGCCTGTTATGAGGGTCTGTTTGTTTGACCACTCAAGCTATTCGCCTGGGGTTATGTTCGGAGCTGTCATTGAGATATTTAAGGAAGAGGAAATGTTTTAGTGCCTTTCTGAACTGACTCAAGTTGGGTACTGCTCTGATTTGTGCTGGTAAGTTGTTCCATAAAGTCGGGGCGCAGAGTCGGAAGGCTCTGTTGGCTGTTGATCTAGTGCATCTTGTGGTGTCATTTGGGATAACTAGTGTGTTTAATTCTGCTGTTCTTCGTGGCCTGTTTGGTGCAAGTGGTTGTATGAGGTTGGAGAGAGAGGAAGAGGTGAGCCCCTTAGCCGCTTTGAATGTTAGCAGTAAGGTCTTGAAACTGATCCTTGCTTGAATGGGGAGCCAGTGTAGCTGTTTTAGAAGGGGTGTTAGGTGATCTCTCCTGGATGCCCCGAGGAGTACCCTCGCTGCACTATTCATGGCTAATTGCAGGGGGTTCAGGGTGGACCGGGGGAGTCCTTGTAGTATGGAGTTTGAGAAGTCGAAATGGGGGAGTATAAGGGCTTGATAAATGGTACGGAAATCATCCGGTTCAAGTAGCATGCGTAGGTGTCTGAGGGATCTGATTTTAAAGTAGATTGCCTTGACTGTGTTGGCTATGTGGTTCTTCATGTCAAGGTTTTGGTCCAGCGTTACTCCCAGGTAGCGTATCGCCGGTTTAACTTGGAGTTGGGCATCCTTTACGTTAATACAACTAGGAGGGGTGAAGTTGGTGTTCCTCGAGACGAACAGGACTTCTGTCTTTTTGTGTTGTATTCTCAGGTTTTGTGATAGGAGCCACTCTGATATGGTGTCAAAGCAGTTAGTCAGCGGGGTAAGGTCTAGGCAATCCAATGATATTGGCATATATAGTAGCACGTCGTCTGCATATATCATGTAACTGACATTAAAGGATTTGATGATGTCGCAGATGGGTTGAATGTATATATTAAACATCAATGCAGATAAAGAGGATCCTTGAGGTACACCTTGACTTTGTTGGAAAGGTTCAGATGTATCCCCGTCGACTCTGACATGCTGCCATCTATCGGACAGGTAAGATTTGCACCATTCGAGTGCTGTTCCACAGATGCCTTTTTCCCTTAGCCGGCAGATGAGAATTTCGTGGCATACCGAGTCAAAAGCCGCTGCTATGTCTAGAAAGACAAGAGCGAAACCCTGGCGTATGTTATCCACACCTGAGATTATGTTGTTGAGGAGAGTTGTGAGTAGCGTTTCTACTCCATGTGACTCTCTGAAACCATGTTGAGCCGGATCCAGTGGAGCTGAGGTGTCTATATGATCCTGTAATTGCCTGTGCACTATTTTCTCGATGATTTTTGCTAGCATAGGTATGCTAGATATGGGCCTATAGGATTCAACCTTTTGAGGATCCAGTTTGGTGTTCTTTAACAGCGGTCTTACAGAGGTCTGCTTGAGCGTGGTTGGGAAAGAGCCAGTGGTGAAGGAATGGTTTAAGATTTTTGTTATAATTGGAGATATGTCACATCGCAGGTCCTTTATCCAGTGGGGGATTGTGAAGGGAGACTTTCTACTGTTGTTCTGCAACCATTGTTGGGGGGAGGGGGAGGTTATTGGTTTGTCTGGGACAGTCCAATATGAATGAATAATTATACGATTTCCATAAAAAATCCTTGCAAAAATGACTAAGGGGTATGTTTACCGAAGTACGTTAGCTAACATGGTGATAACGTGGGTTGATGGCACTGCGGTAGCAGCTAACGGAGGCCAAATGCAGACATCACAGCAATTTTCTGCAATGTCGGCCTTCATGCAGTAGCTGCAGGTTTGGACAGAAAGCGGGCAGGATTAGGGCGGAGAGTGGGCGTGCTTGCAGAACATGACTACCATGGGTGTAAATATCGTGTGATAATCGCCAAAGTTACAGACAGTGCAGGTGCACCTAATACCACATCGATGGGGGATGTTAGTTGCATCAAGCTTTGCTGTCTCACCACAATCCCTGCAGTTTCACCATGTTATCCGCTGGGAAAATTCTGGGCATGGCTCCCGGCAGATAATGCTTCACTTCTGCACCTACCTTGGAACCTTCGCAACTAATGCCTGGTGATAGCTGCAAAAGCTATCAGAAATAGAGGCAGATTCCTCAACCAAAACAGTGCTTTCTGGCCCTGAAGATGTGCAGACGTTGTACCAATTTCAAAGGAAAAGCAGGCACATAATTTTCCTTGGGAATTACTCCGCTGAAGCTGCACATATACATTTACATGTGTTATTCAGCACGCACAACATTTTCCCAAATATTACACTCCTACTTTTTAAAATTTAAAAGTGTGTGTGCAAGTCCAAATCCTACTCCAGTTCAGCCTCATCAAGAACATCTCAATTGCCATGGTAAAAGTATGTTAAAAATATTCAAAAGTAGGATGAGTAGCTTAATGGTTAGAGCAGTAGGTTAAAAACCAAAGCTAGGCTCAAATTCCAAAATAGTGTCAAGGAGCTATCTTAAAGAAAGCTTTGCCCGACAGCTCAAAGGTTACTTAATTTATTTTTAGCAGTTCAAGGTAAGTTACATTCAAGTATGAAGGTATTTTCCTGTCCCCAGAGAGCTTACAATCTAAGTTTGTGCCTGAGGCAACAGAGGGTTAAGTAACTTGTCCAAGGCTACAATATAATGCCCATGGGATTTGAACCCTAGTCGCCAAGTTGCTGCTCTAACCACTAGGCTATTTCTCCCCTGTTTAGGGCTAGCTGGAGACTTGCTTGGCTTGTGATGCAACAGGGATTTTTTTTTTAGTGCCATGTTTCAGATTGAAACAAAATATAAAATTTTGAATGGATGCACATTCCTGCTTTGGAATATCTAAACGTAAATTTGTAGATCATATTGGTGGAGGGATGGCACTATATGCTAAAGAAGGCATTGAGTCAAGCAGGAAGCAAAATACACTGTAGAATCTCAATGGACAGAAATTCCATGTAAAACAAAACTGCATAGAAATCATTGGGAACTCTGGAACTGAAATGTGTCCGTAGCTTTCTGTTTCATTACAAGGCCAAAGACTTATCAGTCCCCCCTCATATAAAGAACAAAATGATTGGACATATAGAGAGTCATGGTTTAATAGGAGAACGACAACGTGGATTTAGCCAAGGAAAGTCTTTTCTCATTAATCTGCACTTAGATCTAAACACAAACTTAAAACTAAGATGCAGACAGGAGTCCAGCAACGGGATGGGGGCTTTCCAGTCTTTTGCATTGAGTGTCACATGTATGATTTTCTCCCAGTTGGAGAGAGGTCTTACGTGTGCACTAGGTGCAAGGAGCTCTTTGCTCTCAGGGAACGAGTCCGTTCTCTAGAGTCTAAAGTAGCAGACTTGGAAAGCATAAGACAGACAGAGAGGTACATAGATGAGACCTACAGGGATATAGTCCTGAAGTCCCACTTCCAGTCTGGCAGCATCCCTGTTACCATGGAGGAGAGAGGTCACATGACAGGAGAGCATCACCCTGGTGTGGCAGGAAGTGATCATGTAACTAGGACCTGTCCTCCAGGTGATGTAAAACCCTCTCGCACCGAGGACATTTCTCCAGGGCCATGTGCCCATGAGGGAAGGGTTAGGACAGCCGTTATAGTTGGTGATTCTATCATTAGGCATGTAGATAGCTGGGTGGCTGGTGGACGTGAGGATCGCCTGGTAACATGCCTGCCTGGTGCGAAGGTAGCGGACCTCACGCGCCACCTAGATAAGGTCTTAGATAGTGCTGGGGAGGAGTCTGCTGTCTTGGTACATGTCGGTACCAATGACATAGGAAAATGTGGTAGGGAGGTTCTGGAGGCTAAATTTAGGCTTTAAGGTAGGAAGTTGAAATCCAGAACTTCCAGGGTAGCATTCTCCGAAATGCTTCCTGTTCCACGCGCAGGACCCAAAAGGCAGGCAGAGCTCCGGAGTCTCAATGCGTGGATGAGACAATGGTGCAGAGATGAGGGTTTTGGATTTGTTAGGAACTGGGGAACATTCTGGGGAAAGGAGGGGCTCTTCCGAAGGGATGGGCTTCACCTTAACCAGGATGGAACCAGGCTGCTGGCATTAACCTTTAAAAAGGAGATAGAGCACCTTTTAAACTAGATATTAGGGGAAAGCCGACAGTCGCCCAAGAGCGGATGGTTCGGAAGAATGTATCTTTGAAGGATACTACCAAAAGCAGAGAGGTTCCACAAAAGAGTAAAGTAGCCCAAATGCCCTCAAGTATGGAGCAGACAGAGATTAAAGATCCCAAATTACCCATGTCTAACAATAGCCAAATTAATATGAATAAAATACATTCTCTAAAATGCTTGTATGCAAATGCTAAAAGTCTAAAAAATAAGATGGGAGAGTTAGAATATACAGCACTAAATGAGAGGTTAGATATGATTGGAATATCAGAGACATGGTGGAAGGAGAACAACCAGTGGGTCACTGTAATACCTGGGTACAAACTATTTCATAATGATAGAGCTGATCAAATTGGTAGAGGGGTTGCTCTCTATGTTAGAGAGGGCATTGAGTCAGAAAGGCTTAAAGTTTTGCAGGAAACAAAATCAGCTGTAGAATCTATATGGATTGAAATTCCATATAAAAGGGGGAAGGCAATGGCAGTGGGGGTGTACTATCGAGCGCCTGGCCAGAATGACCAAATGGATGATGAAATGCTCAAAGAAATCAAGAAAGCTAACAAAAGTTACAGCATAATAATGGGTGATTTCAACTACCCCGGTATCGACTGGGTCAGTGTCACGTCAGGACATGCTAGGGAGATAAAGTTCCTAGATGAAATAAATGACTGCTTCTTGGAGCAGCTGGTTCATGAACCGACCAGAGGGGAAGCCATATTAGACCTAATCCTTAGTGGAACACCAGATCTAGTGCAAGAGATAAGGTTGTTGGGGCCACTTGGCAATAGTGATCATAGCATGATTGCCTTTGATTTAATTAGTGGAGGAGGGATAGTAAGGAAATCCACAGTACTACCTTTCAACTTTCGAAAGGGAGACTATGATAAAATGAGGAAAACAGTTAAGAAAAAACTAAAAGGAGCAGTTGCAAAGGTTAAAGACGTACATCAGGCTTGGCTGTTGTTGAAAAATACTATCTTGGAAGCCCAGACCAGCTGTATTCCACGCTTTAAGAAAAGTGGAAGGAAGTCAAAATAACTGCCAGCATGGTTTAAAGGTGAGGTCAGAGAGGCTGTTGTTGCCAAAAAAGCATCTTTCAGGAAATGGAAAAAAGAGCCAAACGACGAAACCTGGAAACAGCACAAGCACTGGCAAGTCAAATGCAAGGCATTGATAGGGCAGGCAAAGGGAGAATTTGAGAAGAAGCTTGCTGCAGAAGCAAAAACGCGAAGTTAAAGACCTTTTCAAGTACATTCGTAGCAAAAAACCTGTGAGAGAGTCAGTTGGTCCATTAGATGATAAAGGGGTTAAAGGAGCACTAAGAGGCGACAAGGCGATAGCGGAGAGACTAAATGAATTTTTTGCTTCAGTCTTTACTGAGGAAGATGTAGGGATGTTACCCATGACTGAAGTGGTATTTAAAGGTGCGGAAGAATTGAAGGAAATATCGATACATCGGGAAGATGTATTACAACTATTAGATAAGCTGAAGAGTAGCAAATCACCTGGGCCAGATGGTATACATCCCAGGGTGTTGAAAGAACTGAAATATGAGATTGCAGACCTGCTATTAGTAATCTGTGAACTATCACTAAAATCATCTCTAATACCTGAAGATTGGAGGATCGCCAATGTAACACCAATTTTTAAAAAGGGTTCCAGGGGTGATCCGGGAAACTACAGACTGGTGAGCCTGACATCAGTACTGGGAAAAATGGTAGAAACCATTATAAAGAATAAAATTACTCAGCATGTAGATAGTCATGACCTAATGGGAGACAGCCAACATGGCTTTAGACAAGGAAGATCTTGTCTTACTAATCTGTTATGTTTTTTTGAAGGAGTGAATAATCAGGTGGACAAAGGTGAGTCGGTTGATATTGTTTATCTGGACTTTCAGAAAGCCTTTGACAAGGTCCCTCATGAGAGACTTTTGGCAAAACTAAAGAGTCATGGGATAGGAGGCAGTGTACTATTGTGGATCAGGAACTGGTTAAAAGATAGAAAGCAGAGGGTAGGGCTAAATGGCCAATTTTCCCAATGGAGAAAGGTGAATAGTGGTGTACCCCAGGGATCTGTGCTGGGTCCGCTGCTTTTTGACATATTCATAAATGACCTGGAAAGTGGAATAACGAGTGAGGTTATCAAATTTGCAGATGACACAAAACTATTTAAAGTTGTTAAAACCCAAGAGGATTGTGGAAAATTGCAAGAGGATCTTGATAGATTGGAAGACTTGGCATCAAAATGGCAGATGAAATTTAATGTGAACAAGTGCAAGGTTATGCACCTAGGGAAGAACAACCCAAACTATGGTTACACAATGCAAGGTTCCACATTAGGAACCACCACCCAGGAAAAAGATTTAGGGGTCATTGTGGATACCATGTTAAAACCCTCGGCCCAGTGTGCAGCAGCAGCCAAGAGAGCAAATAGAATGCTAGGTATGATAATGAAAGGAATGGAAAATAAAACAAAAGATATTATAATGCCTCTATATCGTTCCATGGTGAGACTGCACCTTGAATATTGTGTGCAATTCTGGTCGCCGTATCTTAAAAAGGATATAGGGGAGCCTAGCGGTGAAACAAGATGGACGCATAGGAGCTCTGCTCTTGTTGACCCACAGCGTTATTCCTGAATTATTGCCATCCAGGTCATTGTAGACAATTCTTTCTGCCATAGTGCATCATATCAGAGCGATGGCGACTGGGAAACAAACTAAATTGGAGTTTGCTGCGAGCGGGAGTGCGGGCACTAAGCGCACTAAACAAGACCCCCCTTCTCCTGTTAAGATGGCCGCTGGACGTGAGGCCGACGAAGGGAAAAAGGAAATATTAGCTGAGATCCGGGCGGTACGGGAGTTAATTGCGGCGAACGGAGAAACGCTACTGCAAATGCAGGCAGACATGCTGGAGTTCAAGGAGCGAACACAAGGGCTGGCAGCCCGCGTGGAACAAATAGATGGTACAGTGGCGGTGCACAAGGAGCATTTACAAAAACTGAATAAGGCTATGAAAAAGGTGAATTTTCTTGAGGCGAGCGTGGAAGACCTTGCAAATAGAACCCGCAGAAACAACATTCGACTGGTTGGTGTTCCTGAAGGAGCGGAGGGCACGGACACAATAGGTTTCCTGGGGAGAGCGCTGCCTCAAATGCTCAAAATAAATTTCAGTAAGCCACTGGAAGTGGAACGGGCGCACAGGATACCGGCGCATACTGGAGGGCGCAGCCCGAGGCCGCGGCCTCTAATTTTCTGTCTACTGCGTCACCAGCAGGCCATGCAAATTATGGCTGCAGCAAAGGCCCTATCTTCAGTAACTTACGAAGGTCAGAGAGTTTCTTTTTTCCCTGATCTATGCAAGGCAACAATGGATCGAAGGAAGAAGTTTTTAGAGCTGCGACCTCGTCTCCAGCAACTCCAGGCGAAATATGGATTATTTTACCCTGCACGCTTCAAAGTAACTCTGGATAATCGTACAAGAACCTTTGAGGAGCCTGACGGTTTGGTACAGTTCTTGGAGGAGCAGGAAGCTTTGAAAATGCATACGGACAATGGGCTCTAAATGCTGTTACTATGCCTGCCATCATGGACTAACATGTACTCTGGTTAGATATGATCCAGCGTAAGCACGTTTAGAGCTACTGGTGGCTGCTCCTCCTATAATGGCAGAGGGACTCTTTTTTGTGTCTGCACCTATATCATGATGGTAATGTATGGTTTGGAGAATGGGTTGTTTAAGAAGTTGCTGATTTGTACGGTTACAGGGAAGGGGAGGGAAGGAAGGAAGGAGGGGATAAACAGTAAAAAAAAAAAATAATAAATAAATAAATAAAAAATAAAAAATACATAAATAATAAATAAATAAATAATGCATATAATCATAAATAGTAGATGGATGTTATTAGTCACTATGGCAGATTATTACTGTTTAGGCATTTTTCCTGCTGTGGAGATTAACTGAGTTGGGTCTTGCAGATGCTGCTGTGTTTCCAGTTCTGGTTTTCACGCTGTCTCACCCTTGGTTATTGCTCCTTTTTGGGAGGGTCAGTTTTGTACACTGCAGGCAACTAGGGGTTCCTTATGTACCTTGGTTCAAGATGCCAGGTAGCGTGTTGCTTATGACCACGGAGAGTACAGATGATCCTACTATGTATCTTTTTACTAATGCACCCTCTTAAGCTTTTGTCTCTGAATGTGAAGGGTATAATGCACCCCATAAAACGAAAGAAGATACTGGTTTACGCCCATAAGCAAGGAGCGGATATAGTGTGTCTCCAAGAGACTCATCTGTCATCGAAGGAATGCCTGAAGCTAAATTCTACACATTATAAGCTGATTGCCTTTTCCCCAGCCCTAGGGAAGAAGAATGGGGTTGCAATCCTGGGTAAAGGCAAGTCACAGATCCAGGTCCTATCCACACGAGATGATAAGGAGGGGCGTTGGGCTAAAGCTCATGTTACTGTCGGCGCTAGGCATCTAGTAGTCATGTGCATATATGCCCCAAATTCTGACCAACCTAACTTTTTTTCTGCCCTCGCAAAAGAAATACAGCATGATGCTTCCCTTCCGGTAGTCCTCGGGGGGGACTTCAATTTGGTTCTAGACCCCTTACTAGATTGCAGTCCTAGCCGACCAAGGAGTGGCAGAGCTCTAGCAATGCTAAACTTACTTATGCAAGAATTTGGCTTAGTTGATGTTTGGAGAATCCTTTTTCCGAGGGAAAGGGATTATACGTTCTTCTCATGCCCTCACGGTTCGTTCTCCAGGATAGATTTATTTTTAATCTCCAGACCGTTGATGCAAGAAGCCTGTGGAGCCAATATCCTGAGTACACATATCTCCGACCATGCGGCTATTGTCTTAGATCTAAACCTTGAGGGCGACCTGCCCGACCAGCAGTTCTGGTCTTTCAATAGAATACTCCTGGGGGATGCCGATTTCAAGGAAACAATAAACCAAGCTATAAAGGATTATTTTGTCCACAATAGCCCGGAGGTTTCGCCAGTTTGGGCTTGGTGGGAGGCCTTCAAAGCTTCTATGAGAGCTCATATTACTAGCTTTGCAATAGCCCAAGCCAAGAAGGCGCGAGCGAAGCTGCAAGGGATAGATCAACAGATTAGAGCAGGGGAAAGAATTCTGCAAAGAGGATCTAATGCAGTAGTGCTGAATCGTCTCCATAAGCTGAGATATCTGTATAATACGACATTAAGCGCTGAAGTGGAACAGAGTATGTTTGAAGGCCGAGCCCGCTACTACTTAGGTAAGAATAGGGCTGGTAAGCTGCTGGCTTCCAACCTAAAGGCACGTCGCAACAAGACACATGTAACGCACGTGCTGGATGAACAGCAGAATCGGCTAACCAACAGCGGTGATATTGCGGCGGCCTTTCGGAAGTATTATGAGCAGCTATATACCTCAGAAATAGCTTTTGACAAAGCGGCCTGTGAGACCTTCTTTGCCAGTGCTGAAAGGCCCATCTTGCGGGAGTCCCATGTGGCTGGTCTGGGGAAGGCCTTCTCCGAGGATGAACTAAGGGAGACCTTAACTAGTATGAAGATCGGCAAGGCGGCAGGACCCAATGGGATCCCGGTAGAATTCTACAGGACCTTTGCAGAAGTGCTGCTTCCACAACTCTTGAAATACTTCCAAGCACTGCTGGCGCAGGATCAGAAGAAGGGCGCGTTCGCTGAGGCAACGATTGTGGTGCTAGAAAAACCTGGGAGAGATCCAACTCAGGTTGACAATTACAGGCCTATTTCACTCTTAAACGCCGATTACAAGTTGTTTTTCAGTATACTGGCCAGGCGATTGAATAACGTATTGCACCTACTGATACACCCTGACCAATGCGGGTTCGTGTCAGGCAGATCCACAGCTGATAATGGGCGTCTGCTTTGCGACGTGATGGAGCAAGCTTCTACTATGGACTCCCCTGTTGTGGGCATTTCAATAGATGCTGAGAAGGCCTTCGACAGACTTGAATGGCCCTTCCTATATCATGTGCTAATCTGGTTTGGCCTGCCTACAGATTTTGTTGATAAGGTTCGGGTGCTGTATGACTCCCCGACGGCTCGAATCCTGGTTAACGGCATCCTTTCGGAGCCCTTTTCTCTGCGACGTGGTACCCGACAGGGGTGTGCCCTCTCCCCGCTCCTATTTAATCTAGCTTTGGAGCCACTGGCCTTGTTAATCCGTCAATCTGAAGAGATTCAAAGTATTCAGGTTGATGACCTGCATGTCAAATTGTCAGCGTATGCCGACGATCTACTCGTATTTCTCAAGCCCGACTCCATATCTCCACTTCTCCAACTTATATCTCAATACTCGCGATTCTCCGGATATAAAGTGAACTGGAATAAATCAGTAGCTTTTCCTTTGAATAATCAGGCAAATTCATCTCTAGTAGATAACTTCCCCTTTCAATGGCAAGCCACAGCGATAAAGTACCTAGGGGTGTTATACTCTGCGACCTTAGAAGAAACTGCACAATTAAATGCTGCGAAACTGTTGGAGACGACATGTTCATATGCCCTGAAATGGTCTGTGCTTCATCTGACGTGGTGGGGTCGGGTGGAAGCTATCAAAATGATGCTGGTGCCTAAGATAAACTACGTCCTGAGTATGCTCCCCTTTCTCCTGTCTCCTACGATTTACAAAAGTTTGGAACGGATCATAAGTGTCTTCCTTTGGGCTGGGAAAATTCCTAGAATTGCACTAAAGAAGCTAAAAGCCAATAAAGCAAATGCTGGAATATACTTCCCGGATTTCTCTTGTTATCATAAATCCTTTCTATTGAAACAGGGTTCGCTCTGGGCCCTCAGTGCCATTAGGGAAGATACTCCCACTTGGCTCAAGCTGGAAGAGCGGCTTGCAGCACCTTGCCCTATCAAGCTGCTTATCGGAATGAAATACCCAAAGTCATCCAATATGGGTAGAGTGATAACCTCGACTCAATCAGCGTTTCAGTCTTTCCTTCCCGTCATTGCACGGAATAATGCCCCTTCACGGTCAGTGCCGATATGGTTTAACCCTGCTTTTGTAATTAACAACGGGACCTGTGCATGGGTGCAGTGGCAACGAAGAGGAATATGGACTGTTGGGCAACTACTGGAAGGTTCTTCGTGGAAATCCTTTAATACTCTCCAACGGGAATTTGATTTGCCGCCTTCGTGGCATTACCAATGGCTACAATTGCGACATTGTATCGGAAGTGTGTTTCCGTCCCCGGAGGGGATAGCTAGCTCCTGGGGGCTGCTGGAGATCGTTGAAGAAGTCAATGCTCGAAGAGGAGCAGCCTCACGTTTCTATGCTATGTTTGCGGATCATTTTGCTCCAGCAAACGTGGGGCTACGCCGTATCTGGGAAGCTGAGACGCATGCTAGTCTGTCACTGGTGGAATGGGAAAGATTCTGGGGCTCTTCGATTCGAGCAACTAAGTCTGCGGCCCTTACACAGTCTCTCTTCTTCTTGGTGCATAGGGCCTACATCACTCCCGTTGTTCTGAGCAAATGGAATAAGGCAGCGGGAATCGCATGTTGGAACTGTCAAGGGGCAGCTGGTACGCTTAGCCATATGCTACTGGAGTGCCCTCACATTCAGCAGTTTTGGACAAAAGTCTGGGGCAAGATTCAATTAGTCTTGAACTTCTCAGCTGATCTAACCTGGCGAATACTAGCATTCAGAAATGTAGATTCCCTGCCGGATTTTGACAAAAATAATCGCTTTCTTCTGAATTTTATGATTATGATAGCCATTAAACTTCTTCTAACGTACTGGAAGAACCCCTGCACACTCTCCTATGGGGAATGGTGGAACCAACTCTGCTTGTTCGCCAGATATGAGAAAGCCGCGGACAGAGTCTTATGTATGAGAGGTGTTCGACCAAAACTCTCAAAGTGGTCTGCTTTAGATAACTTTGTCTCTGCAACATGTTACACCTCGGTATCTATGGGGTGCAAATAGTACCGGGTGCGCTTGGCGGAGACGTTCTGGTCCTCTGTTGCCTGCAGTGTCTGGGGAGGAGGGTGGTGGTAACTGTTGTGAGTTTCACTTCTGTATTAGACGCTTGATAAATATTATTGGGTGGGGGGTATAGAAAGATAGTTTTGAGCTTTGCGAGTCCTCCGGGCTCTGACAGTTCTCACTTGAAGATTTGTTGTACTGCTTATTTTTGTCTGGTGTAGCATTGTACTGTATTTTCTCTTATGTATGGTGTGTTGGATATAAATAATAAAAATATTAAAAAAAAAAAGCATATAGCGATTTTAGAAAAGGTTCAGAGAAGAGCCACCAAAATGGTAAAGGGGATGGAAGGATACTCCTATGAAGAAAGGCTAAAAAGGTTAGAGCTCTTTAACCTGGAAAAGAGACGGCTGAGGGGAGATATGATAGAAGTCTATAAATTAATGAACGGAGTGGAACGGGTAAACGTAGATCGATTGTTTACCTTATCAGAATATAGAAAGACTAGGGGACATGCAATGAAGCTACAAGGTAAACTATTTAAGACTAATAAAAGAAAATATTTTTTTCACTCAATGTGTAATCAAACTCTGGAATTTGTTACCGGAGGATGTAGTAAAGGCTGTTAGTGTAGCTGGGTTTAGAAAGGTTTGGACAAGTTCCTGGAGGAAAGGTCCATAAACCATTATTAAGAAGGGACCCAGGATATCAATGCTTGAAGCAATACAAGCATTGTGGAACCTGTGTCCCTTGGAGAAACTGCTAGGTACATATGACTTAGACTGGCCACTGTTGGAAACAGAATACTGGGCTTGATGGACCTTGGTCTGACCCAGTATGGCATATCTTATGTTCTTATGCACTGTTTTGAAGATGTGAATAAACCGGTAGATAAAGGTGAGCCAGTTGATATAGTATAGAGGACCTGAGCAAAGCGTACTTCAGAACACACACCTATGGATCGCTCCTCGAGGTGTTCGGGTTGTCTGACGCCTTTACTGCTTGACTCTGTGAAGGATTCCCGATGCTTTGACAGCTGGATTCTATGGATATGTGGGGTTGGCTCCCTGAAGCAGCCTCGGCGAAACGCCTGGTGTTGGAGTTAAACCAGTTTTTGGTTTTGTGCTGAAAACTAAGTGGGACCTTTTGTTTGTTTGCCACTCTACAGAAATAACGAGTGTCTGAGAATATATGATTTTGACTTCTATAGTGCTGGAGGTTTTTTTTATGACCTATGATGTTCAGGGGTGAATAGTTCACTGCGTTATGTCATTGGTGGCTGTTGCAAAAGAATTGTGTTTTTACACTGTTAGTGCCATTGCATTGGTGATGAAGCCAAGCATTTAATTTTGAGTGCATTTTAGTTTTTCATCTACTTACAGGTTCTGTTTGGAATGCTTTAAGTTTGTGGACCTGTGTGTTTTGGAACATGCTGGTTTTCAGTGAGCCAGGGCTCTAATCATTCAGCTACAGCAGCACAACTTTCTCTATAGCACTCTCTAGAATAAACCAGACTACAGGTCCCTGCCTCCAATGGCCTAACCCCAGGACTTGAAACAACTGGCAGGCAGATACTGTTGTAAACCACACCTAGGGCCTGCCTACTGCTACTAATCATTTGTATAGCGCTACAAGGCATACGCAGCACTGTGCACAAAGATGTAAGACACAGTCCCTGCTCATCAGAGATTACAATCTAATCAAGATGAAAAAAAAAAGTCACAAAACTGGGGACTAGAATATGGTAACATACACATAAGCAGTGAACGAGAAGTTGAGGGGCATCAGGATCCAAAGGCATCATCGAAGAGGTGGGGCTTTTAGCTTACATTTGACTAGGGCCAGAGAATGAGCCCGACACACCGACTCAGGTAGTTCGTTCCAGGCAGATGGAGCAGCAAGATGGAATGCACAAAATCTGCAATGGGCGGTGGCAGAGAAGGGCACAGATAAAATTGATCTGCCAGAGGACTGGCGTTCCCGAGGAGGACTGTAGAGCGAGATAAGAGAGGAAAGGTAGTAAGGAATCACAGAATGAATGCACTTGTAGGTAACTAGGAGAAATTTGAACTGGATGTGGAAACAGATGGGGAGCCGGTGAAGTGACTTGAAAAGAGGGGTTACATGAGCATAGCAGCATTGGCGGAAGATAAGCTGTGCCGCTGAATTTTGAACAGATTGAAGGGAAGAAAGATGACTCACAGGGAGACCAGTACAATAGTCAAAATAGAAGGTGACTAGTGAGTAGATGAGGGTCTTAGTAGTGTGTATAGAAAGGAAGGGACAACTTTTACTAATGTTTTAGTAGTCTAGTGGTTAGAGCAGCTGCATAGTACCCAGAAGATCAAGGGGTCAGTTCCTACTGGCACTCCTTGTGATCTTGGGCTAGTCACTTTACCCTTCATTGCCATGGAAAAAAAGGCCTGGCAATGACATAGGAAAATGTGGTAGGGAGGTTCTGGAGGCTAAATTTAGGCTTTTAGGTAGGAAGTTGAAATCCAGAACTTCCAAGGTAGGAACTGGGGAACATTCTGGGGAAAGGAGGGGCTCTTCCGAAGGGATGGGCTTCACCTTAACCAGGATGGAAACAGGTTGCTGGCATTAACCTTTAAAAAGGAGATAGAGCAGCTTTTAAACTAGATAATAGGGGAAAGCCGACAGTCTCCCAAGAGCGGATGGTTCGGAAGAATGTATCCTTGAAGGATACTACCAAAAGCAGAGAGGTTCCAAAAAAGAGTAAAGTAGCACAAATGCCCTCGAATATGGAGCAGACAGAGCTTAAAGATCCCAAATTACCCATGTCTACCAATATCCAAATTAATATGAATAAAATAAAGTCTCTAAAATGCTTGTATGCAAATGCTAGAAGTCTAAAAAATAAGATGGGAGAGTTAGAATATAAAGCACTAAATGAGAGGTTAGATGTGATTGGAATATCAGAGACATGGTGGAAGGAGGACAACCAGTGGGACACTGTGATACCTGGGTACAAACTATATCGTAATGATAGAGCTGAACAAATTGGTGGAGGGGTTGTGCTCTATGTTAGAGAGGGCATTGAGTCAGAAAGGATTAAAGTTTTGCAGGAAAGTCCATATAAAAAGGGGAAGGCAATGGCAGTGGGGGTATACTATCGACCACCTGGCCAGAATGAACAAATGGATGATGAAATGCTCAAAGAAATCAAGGAAGCTAACAAAAGTTACAGCACAGTAATAATAATGGGTGATTTAAATTACAACGGTATCGACTGGGTTAGTGTCACAGCAGGACATGCTAGGGAGATAAAGTTCCTAGATGACATAAATGACTGCTTCTTGGAGCAGCTGGTTCATGAACCAACCAGAGGGGAAGCCATATTAGACCTAGTCCTTAGTGGAACACCAGATCTAGTGCAAGAGATAAGGGTGTTGTGGCCACTTGGCAATAGTGATCATAGCATGATCGCCTTTGATTTAATTAGTGGAGGAGGGATAGTAAGGAAATCCACAGTACTACCTTTTAACTTTTGAAAGGGAGACTATCATAAAATGAGGGAAATAGTTAAGAAAAAACTAAAAGGAGCAGTTGCAAAGGTTAAAGACTTACATCAAGCTTGGGTGTTGTTGAAAAATACTATCTTGGAAGCCCAGACCAGCTGTATTCTACGCTTTAAGAAAAGTGGAAGGAAGTTCAAAAAACTGCCAGCATGGTTTAAAGGTGAGGTCAGAGAGGCTGTTGTTGCCAAAAAAGCATCTTTCAGGAAATGGAAAAAAGAGCCAAACGACGAAACCTGGAAACAGCACAAGCACTGGCAAGTCAAATGCAAGGCGTTGATAAAGCAGGCAAAGGGAGAATTTGAGAAGAAGCTTGCTGTGGAAGCAAAAACGCGAAATATAGATTTTTTTCAAGTACATTCGTAGCAAAAAACCTGTGAGGCAGTCAGTTGGTCCATTAGATGATAGAGGAGTTAAAGGGGTACTAAGAGGCGACAGCGGAGAGACTGAATGAATTCTTTGCTTCGGTCTTTACTGAGGAAGATGTAGGGATGTTACCCATGACTGAAGTGGTATTTAAAGGTGCGGAAGAATTGAAGGAATTATCGATACATCGGGAAGATGTATTACAACTATTAGATAAACTGAAGAGTAGCAAATCACCTGGGCCGGATGGTATACATGCAAGGGTGTTGAAAGAACTGAAATATGAGATTGCAGACCTACTATTAGTAATCTGTGAACTATCATTAAAATCATCTGTAATACCTGAAGATTGGAGGATCGCCAATGTAACACCAATTTTTAAAAAGGGTTCCAGGGGTGATCCGGGAAACTACAGACCGGTGAGCCTGACATCAGTACCGGGAAAAATGGTAGAAACCATCATAAAGAATAAAATTACTCAGCATGTAGATAGTCATGGCCTAATGGGAGACAGTCAACATGGCTTTAGACAAGGAAGATCTTGTCTTACTAATCTGTTATGTTTTTTTGTAAGTGTGAATAAACAGGTGGACAAAGGTGAGTCGGTTAATATAGTGTATCTGGACTTTCAGAAAGCCTTTGACAAGGTCCCTCATCAGAGACTTTTGGCAAAACTAAAGAGTCATGGGATAGGAGGCAGTGTACTACTGTGGATCAAGAACTGGTTAAAAGATAGAAAGCAGAGGGTTGGGCTAAATGGCCAATTTTCCCAATGGAGAAAGGTGAATAGTGGTGTACCCCAGGGATCTGTGCTGGGTCCGCTGCTTTTTGACATATTCTTAAATGACCTGGAAAGCGGAATAACGAGTAAGGTTATCAAATTTGTAGATGACACAAAACTATTTAAAGTTGTTAAAACCCAAGAGGATTGTGGGAAATTGCAAGAGGATCTTGATAAATTGGAAGACTGTGCATCCAAATGGCAGATGAAATTTAATGTGGACAAGTGCAAAGTTATGCACCTAGGGAAGAACAACCCAAACTACGGTTACACAATGCAAGGTTCCACATTAGGAACCACCACCCAGGAAAAAGATTTAGGCGTCATTGTGGATAACATGTTAAAACTCACCAACTGGAACGTCACACTAAAGTCTTTTGCACAACTACCAGCCTCAGTCAAAAGCAATAAGAACAAACAAAACAAAAGACAGCCATCGCCATGGTTCACAACAGATCTTCAGTCATCTCTCCTCTCCCTCACAAAACGTGAAAGGAAATGGAGAAGATCCCGCTCTGAATCTGACAAAGTAACATACCTGAACCACCTTAAACTCCACTGTGAAACTATATATCTGAGAATGAATGAATACCATGCTAATCTTCTCCTCCGCTCACTAAATAAACCTAGAGACCTTTTCAACATAGCAAAATCCCTAATTAAGGAACCATCACCTACTCAACTTGTTCCTATTTCCCCCCAGTCTTACGCTGACTACCTTCAATCCAAGACCTCCTTAACTGATACAGCCTCAGTTACCGCGTTTTCCCATTCCCACACATCACTCCCTTCTATCACAATGCCACACCATCCGAGAAAAACATCCATGATCTCATCACCTCCATCAACACCTCTACAGCCCCAAGCGACCCCTGCACAGCATACTGGGTCAGAACTTTGCATGCCGAACTGAGTCCAATCCTAATCAACATCATTGGGCTATCCTTTGCAACAGGCTCGTTCCCCTCATTCCTCAAACAAACCTCTATAAGACCACTCCTGAAGAATACTAGACTCGACCCGTTAAAGTCTGACTCCTACTGCCCAATCTCGAGCATACCTCTATTAGCCAAAATAATAGAGAAGGTTGTTCAGAGACAGATACAACATCACATCGATGTAGCTTCACCGCTCAATCCCTGTCAACATGGCTTCAGGGAATCACATGGTGTAGAAACCCTCCTTACCACCCTAACCAACGCTTTGAACAGAGGTATGGTTAAGGCAGAAAATTGCTTCGCCCTAATATTCCTAGATATTTCCGCTGCCTTCGACTCCGTTAATCACAATCAACTCCTCACTCGCCTCCTGGAGAAGGGAATCCACGGCCTTGCCTGGGAATGGTGTAGGTCTTACCTATCAGAGCGCTGGCAGCACATCAGAGTTGGTTCCACCACATCCGCACCTTTCCACCAACATCAAGGTGTCCCGCAAGGCTCTTCTTTATCTGCGCTGCTGTTCAATGTATACATGCAGCCTATATGTGACATCATACGCACCTTCGATATCTCCACGCTAATCTATGCTGATGACGTCCTGCTGTTTACACCATTTAAAGTCAAACAACCAGACTTCACCAACCTTATCCACTGCTTCAACGCCATCATGGACTGGTTATTATCTCAAAACCTCCGCATAAACTTCAAGAAGACTGACGTTCTGTTCATATCAAGAAACAACGAATTCTCCCCCCCATCCTCCCTAAGAGTAAGAGATGCGGAACTCCCTAGTAAACCCTCTATTCACTATCTAGGGATTACACTGGATCAGCATTTTGACTTTAAGGAACACATACGGAACACCACCAGATCCGTCTACAATAAAATCAGAACGCTAAGGCACCTCAGGCCCATGTTACCTCATAATAACTTCCGGACCATTTTCCAGGCCCTCACACTACCTCACTTTGATTATGCAAACGTCATCTTATATGGGCTCCCCAAGAACATCCTTAATCCACTGCAACTCGCTATGAATGCGGCTGCACAGGCGCTCTGTGGTCTAGCAAGATCAGACCATATCACCCCGATTCTCATGGAACTCCACTGGCTACCAATTCATTGCAGGTTAACCTACAAAATCCTTCTCATCGCTTTCAAGATCATTAACAGCCTTGCCCCCACGTCTCTCAGTGAGCTCATCTCCCTCACTCCGAAAAACAGAATGAGAAGATCAACAACTGACAACACCCTTATCATCCCCAAAGAGTCCATCAAGTGTACCCAGACAACCAAGAAAAGGACCTTCGCCTTCTATGCACCAAAATGCTGGAATGACCTCCCACCTGAAATAAGAGCAATTAAAGACCTCACTCAATTCCGCAAGGCAATCAAGCACCACATTTTCCTTCTCCACTTTGCACAAGCATCCAATCCGCTTCTGATCATCCGCACTCCAAAACTCACAAACTCTCAATCTCCACTCTCAATTTCCACATAAGCAATTTTGCCACAAGTTCTCCGCTGTTTTGCCTTAGCCCTTCTTAAGAATACTAAAGAATCTAAAATGTTTTGTACAGATGTATATAGTTTACCCTGTTGTTCCAAGTTCAAATCTCCTGTTATAATGTAAACACACAATTGTCCTCTGAATGTGCAACCTTTGTTATATGTAAACCGCACTGAAAACAAATAGCGCGGTATATAAAAGATGTTAAATAAATAAAATAAATAAATAAATATAAATAAAACTGTCGGCCCAGGCGATCAAACGAGGCAATCTAAGATGGCGGCAGTTTGAATTCCCTGCCAAGAGGTCCGGTGTTGTGAGCGTTTTTGTTGTCCGCTTCACTCCTTCTGCGGCTGGTATGGGCGGAAGGAAGAGGAAACAGGCTAACCTACCCCCGGGTGAAGCTGCTTCCAGTGTGGCAGGCCAGAGGACGCTCCAAATGTGTGGCTGGCTTCGTTGGCGGAGGAGAGCGAGCGGCGTCTTCGGCAGGACCTGTGGGTTCATCGGACCTGAGCACGTCTGGGGTGTTACTGTCCCCAGAGCAGCGGGTCCCCCCGCCTTGCCCCGGAAGCGATGTGCACGGCAGAGGAGGGCCTCTTGCCGTCGTGCTGACTAGCACGCCGAACCAGGAGGATCTGGAGGGCTCCACAGCTGATGCAGACGCTCCGTGTGGGACCCCTGGAGTTGCAGTGACATCACGAGCTGTATCCAGTTTTTTGGTCAGCCCTTTCCAGGAGGATGTGTCCCCGAGGGAGAATACTGGAGGAGGCGGTTTAGTGAAGCCCGTAAAAGTAACTTTGGAGGTGCTATGGGAGGCCATTACCACAATGAATTCTTCCTTGCAAAAATTTACTACATCTGTAAGTACTGATATTAACTCTTTAAAGGTGGATTTACAGCAAGTCTCAAGTGTGCAGAAGGAACAGGAGGGGAAGCTGGCACAGCTGAGTGGGGAGCTGGATCAACTCCGTGAGCTACACCATGTCCATGTGAAGGACCGGAATGTGACCAATAGAAAGTTGGAATATTTGGAAAACCAAGTCCGGAAGAACAATTTAAGACTGGTTAACTTTCCTAGGTCTCCTGTGTGTTCTCCTCTGGAAATGGTGCGGAGATATTTCCAGGAGGTTTTGAAGATCCCTGGGGAGAATCTCCCACCATTAACCAGAGTTTAGTATTTAACTACTGGCAGGGAAGTTCATGGAGCTACTGGCAACCCCACGGGAATCTCTGGAGACCTGACGGGTTTCCTAGAGAGTTCTCTGGAGTTGGTTACAGCCCGCTCTACCCTCCTTATTACATTGGCCCTTGAGTCTGATAAGGCTTTAATCTTTCGATTGTATTTTACGAATTTCAGTCAGCAGTTTATGGGCTCATGTGTACGTATTTTTCCTGATTTAGCTAGAAATACTCAGCTGAGGAGGAAGGAATTTTTGGGTTTGAGGCCCAGGGTCCTTTCCCTTGGCGGAACTTTTTTGTTAAAATTTCCTGCTCGATGTTGTGTCTCGTATAAAGAGAAGATATTTATGTTTTTTGAGCCCACTCAGCTTCTGGAGTTCCTAGTGGCTAGGGAGGATAGCATTGTGATTTTAGCATCCCATACAGCTGATGTGTAAGTCTTGCACTGCTTTGCTTTGTTTCCCTTTTAATGTATTATTTTCCTGATGCCTCTTCCAGGTAATGTTGTGGGTTGATTTTGGTAATGCATTATGGTATGGTTATATTGTATTTGGATTTGGATATAATTATGTGTTACCATGTTTCCTTTATTCAATTCTGGAGTTGAATGTATTTTAAAAAATTAATAAACATAAAATTAAAAAAAAAAAAAAACTGTCGGCCCGGTGTGCAGCGGCAGCCAAGAGAGCAAATAGAATGCTAGGTATCATAAGGAAAGGAATGGAAAATAAAACAAAAGATATTATAATGCCTCTATATCATTCCATGGTGAGACCGCACCTTGAATATTGTGTGTAATTCTGGTCGCCGTATCTTAAAAAGGATATAGCGTTATTAGAAAAGGTTCAGAGAAGAGCCACCAAAATGGTAAAGGGGCTGGAAGGATACTCCTATGAAGAAAGGCTAAAAAGGTTAGGGCTCTTTAACCTGGAAAAGAGACGGCTGAGGGGAGATATGATAGAAGTCTATAAATTAATGAATGGAGTAGAACGGGTAAATGTAGATCGATTGTTTACATTATCAGAATATAGAAAGACTAGTGGACATGCAATGAAGCTACAGGGTAAACTATTTAAGACTAATAAAAGAAAATATTTTTTCACTCAACGTGTAATCAAAGTGGAATTTGTTACCGGAGGATGTAGTAAAGGCTGTTAGTGTAGCTGGGTTTAAAAAAAGTTTGGACAAGTTCCTGGAGGAAAGGTCCATAAACCATTATTAAGAAGGGACCCAGGATATCAATGCTTGACCCAGTACAAGCATTGCGGAATCTGTGTCTTTTGGGGAAACTGCTAGGTACGTATGACCTAGATTGGCCACTGTTGGAAACAGGATACTGGGCTTGATGGACCTCGGTCTGACCCAGTATGGCATATCTTATGTTCTTATGTTCAATCTACTTCCAGTGATACATTGCCAAGAAAGCCCAGAGACAGATGGGCTGGCAGGAGTATGCACTGGCTTGATGGCAGTAAAAAAAAATAGATAAAGAAACAACAGATTTTAGGTATCTGTTAGATATGTGCAGAGAAAGAGAGAGTAGAGTCAAAGATGACCCCAAGGTTGTGAGCTGAGGAAACTGGGAGGAGTGTAGTGTTATCCACAAAAATAGAGAAGGGAGGAAGGGGGGAGGTGGGTTTAAGGGGAAAGATAGGGAACTCATTTTTGATGGTACACCTGCAGTATAGACCTCACTGGACACTCAGTTCTGCATCTGCATAACAGACACACAGCAGCAGTATTAATGTCCTGTCCAAAGGCCAAATCACATGTGAGGTAAAGATGCCCTTCCCTCCACTGTATCTCCTAATCCAAACAATATTCGCACAGAGGTCTGCTAGGCTGCAGTGTGATACTAATCCCTGAGGCAGCACATGTGCAGGGCATGCGTTCCCTTGTGACCTGCTGTACACTACAAGATAAACACTTTTGCACACACAGCAAACTCAAACCTCATTCATGACCCATGAGGTCCATCTCAGACCATCCTGCCCTTTCAGGGGGGCCAAGCACACTTGTTCCTTTGTTATACAAGATCAGGGTTGCACTATGGCTGCACTGTGGGCTATGTGTGCCAGTATTGGTTAGTCCCTTTATTTCCCAGGATGCACCTCACAATCTGAACACGTATATGCTACTTTTGCCCCTATGGAAAATGCAACAATCTGTCACATCAACTCTGTACTGTGCAGGCACATTGTGTGCTTCATGAACATAACAGCCACCACATATACACATGTGTCCTTTTTCACTGGCCACACTGAATGTGAGGAAGGGCACACATCACCTGGTCCCCAGACCAAGCAGTGCAATAGATGTTTTTTTGCCATATTTATGCTGATGATTCAGGGCTATATGTTCCATTTGGTACCACCAACCCAGACCACTGCTTATATTTATTTAGCTGCATTTATATCCTGCTTTTCACCAGGTCAAAGCGGTTGGGGGATACATTTAACATGAGGGGATATGAGACACATACAGTAATACTTACAGGGAACATGGGCAGTGGAGGGTTAAGTGGCTTGCCAAGACCACAAGGAGCACCTGTGGGACTAGAAACCCCAGTCCTTCCAGCCCAAGGTTGCTGTCCTCTAGTGGGATTTGAACCACCGACCTTCCGGCTTGTAGAACCTTGTCCCAACCACTAGGCCACTCCTCCCTCCGTGCTTTAGTGAAGTTGCTAAATGGCTGGAAGACCAGCAACTCTCCATTAACTACAAGAAGTAGGAAGTACTCTTCATATCCAGGGGTCCCTCCTACACCCCACCAGACCAAAGACATGCACTCGCAGCCTGTCTCTGGGCCAGTTTCCAGTGCTCCTTCCATTGTGTTAGCTGTCCCCAAGTTCAAACTAAAAGGGTACACAAACGAAGAGCAGAGGATTTGTGGTATTGTCTAAAATAGAGCAGTTTGCACAGGATGTACATGAATCAGAGGCTAGGTAAATGACTGAGTCATCTTAACATGAGTCTGGCATGAGCATAGCCTGACTGTACGCGTCTGTTCATGCTGGGAGGCCATTCTCTCTCTGACTGAGTTGTGACCATGTATGTGACCACAACTATGTATCCACAGGCCAAGCTACAGTGATGGGCATTGTTTTTTTTTTGTTTTTGTTTTATTTAATGGTACATCAGCTGTTAGCCAGTTTTCTGGATGTCCATGTTGTCTGTACAAAACCATCTTCATGGTGACTATGTATACATACAATGGTTGATGATTAACAGACCTGGCACAGATATTATGAGTGGCTGACACAGCCCAGTGTTGTACAGTATCTGCAAGCTGACTGCGGTGGATTTGTCTGAAAAGATGTCTCAGAAAGAGAGGAAAGCATCTCTTCTGGGGCTACCTGTAACATGCTGATAACTATGATTTTGGCAGGCCATGCTGGTTGGTGTCAGCACCCCCTTTTCTGCCTAGGCAGCGTTCACTGTATTCAGGTTCCTTGGAAAGAGCTGCACCAAGGGAGCTGACAGTTTTGCCACAGATACAGCTATTATGACAGTTGGCATTAATCAGGCCTCTCGCCTGTGCAGCCAGGTGTGTCCTGAGGCCTGGAGGTTCAGTCAGAGGTGAGGGTTGCTGTACACACATGTGATGAAGCTCTCCCTGGTGAGACTGTGTCTCCTCAGCTCACTCCAGTCAGGGCCGGCCCGTCCATTGAGCAAGAATGTTTTTTGCACAGGGCCCCGCGTTTCAAGGGGCCCCGCGCAAAGAACATTCTGCTTTTTTTCAAAATTAAATTAAAAAAAAAAAAAGCTGGCTGCTACCACTGCTGCTGCCGCCGCGGCAGCAGCAGAATGGAGTGTCCCGTGGGGCCCCCTCTGCCCGGCTGAGTCCCTCCCTCTGCGACGGCTGAGCCCCTCAGTGCCGGCTTTCAGATTCGCGAAGGGAGAGTGTCTCCCTCGCGTCTCTGTTAAGCCCACAACGGGCTTAACAGAGACGCGAGGGAGACACTCTCCCTTTGTGAATCTGAAAGCCGGCACAGAGGGGCTCAGCCGTCGCAGAGGGAGGGAGGGACTCAGCCGGGCAGAGGGGGCCCCGCGGGACACTCCATTCTGCTGCTGCTGCGGCGGCAGTGGCAGTGGTAGCAGCCAGCTTTTTTTTTTTTTAATTTTCCTTGAGCCGATGGGGGGGGGGGTTAGGACTGGAAATGGGCTGGGGGGGTTAAGACTGGAGGTGGGCTGATGGGGTTAGGACTGGTAATGGGCTGTGGGCTGTTGGGGGGGTTAGGACTGGTAATGGGCTATGGGGGGGGCAAGGACTGGAAATGGGCTGATGGGGGGTAAACACAGGAAGGGGGCAGATGTGGGGTTAGGACAGGTAATGGGCTGTGGGGGGGCTTAGGACTGGTAATGGTCTATGGGGGGCTTAGGACTGGTAATGGGCTTTGGGGGGCTCGGACAGGAAATGGGCTGATGGGGAAGGGTTAGGACTTGAGGTGGGCTGATGGGGTTAGGACTGGTAATGGGCTGTGGGGGGGGGGGTTAGGACTGATAATGGGCTATGGGGGGGGGCTAGGACAGGAAATGAGCTGATGGGGTTAGGACTGGTAATGGGCTGTGGGCTGTTGGGGGGTTAGAACTTGTAATGGGCTATGGGGGGGATAAGACTGGTAATGGGTTGTGGGCTGATGGGGCTGTCTGGTAATGGGCTATGGGGGGGCTAGGACTGATAATGGGCTATGGGGAGGCTAGGACAGGAAATGGGCTGATGTGGAGGGGTTAGGACTTGAGGTGGGCTGATGGGGTTAGGACTGGTAATGGGCTGTGGGGGGGGGGTTAGGACTGATAATGGGCTATGGGGGGGGGCTAGGACAGGAAATGAGCTGATGGGGTTAGGACTGCTAATGGGCTGTGGGCTGTTGGGGGGTTAGAACTGGTAATGGGCTATGGGGGGGTTAAGACTGGTAATGGGTTATGGGCTGATGGGGCTGTCTGGTAATGGGCTATGGGGGGGTTTAGGACTGATAATGGGCTATGGGGAGGCTAGGACAGGAAATGGGCTGATGTGGAGGGGTTAGGACTTGAGGTGGGCTGATGGGGTTAGGACTGGTAATGGGCTGTGGGCTGATGGGGGGGGTTTAGGACTGGCAATGGGCTATGGGGGCTGACTGGAAATGGGCTGATGGGGTTAGGACTGGAAGTAGGCTGATGGGGGGTTAGGACTGGTAATGGGTTATAGGGGGGCTTAAACTGAAAATGGGGTGATGGGTTAGGACTGGAAGTGGGTTGATGGGGGGGCTAGGACTGGTATTGGGTTGGGGGGTTGCTAGGACTGGAAATGGGCTGATGGGGGGCTAGGACTGGAAATGGGCTGATGCAGGGACTAGAAGGGAATGGATGCTGGGTGAGGCTGGAACTAGAAGGGAGCTGATGTTGGGGGAGGATTAGAATGGGATGGGGCTGGGAGAGTAAAATGGAGAGGGGGAAAATATTTTGTGTGGGAGGGACGAAAAATCTACAATTGGCCGGGTATTGGGAGAGTAAGTGGGGATTGAGGATGGAGGGGTAAAATTTGAGTGGATGAAATAGGAATGAGGAAAGAGCAAAAGGAGAAAGATTAGTATGTTAAAGCAGATGTAGAGAGAGAATGGAAAAAAACTAGGAGGGAAGAAAGGACAAATGGACAGCAGACGATGGACAGTTAGCAGAAGACACGAAGAAACCAGAAGAAAGTGGCTGGAGCAATTGCAGCTGAAAAAAATGCACAAAAGGTAGAAAAATATCTCTTTATTTTGAATTTATTAATTGGAATATGTCAGCTCTGAGAAATGTGCATCATTAACTTCTGCGCTTTGTTTAGTACAAGAGGAAATTAATTTATAGTTTTATTTCTACAGTGTTGTTGTACATTCCAAGTTTGGCTTTTGGGGTTCCCAGTTTAATTATTGTCTTCCTATTTTTAAATTGTGATTCCTTGTTTGGTGATGGTCTATGTTCTGCATGTGTAACTGAGCTGAGGTATTCTGTTTATGTAATTCCTATTTGACATTGCCACTTGTTCTCTTTCCCCAGTAGGTCATGTATTGTTATTCTCTGAAATGTATTGGTTTAATATTTGCAGTGTTGCCTTTTGATAGTTAGGGTTTGGTGCTTTGTGAGTCCTGGTAGTGCTGTTAGGATATGGCGGGTTTGCTATGGGTTCAAAATGGGCAGTGTTTGTAGTAGTTCCTAATGTGTCTGGCGGTTGGCACTGGATTATTGTAATGTAGAAATCTTTTAGTCTTTCTTTATCCATACACTCATTAAGAGGCATGTTTACTAAAAGTTAGTATATGGTAACATTATGCAAATATTTATGCAAATTAGGCATCTTATGCAAATGAGGCCCCGCACCGAGTCTCCGCACCCCCCTTGGGCCGCCCCTGACTCCAGTCAAACCAGCAGGCAATATGGGAACTGTACAACAACATCATGTGACGAGGTAAGTGTAGGGACAGGCTGTGGGGATGGGCCTTGACAATGGTTTAAATGGGAATGCATTTGAGTGTCACAGCTGTGGGGACAACATTTGAACAGGTACAGCTAGTCAGCCAGTGACTCCCACAGGTTTTTCCTGAGGCAATGGAGGGTTAAGTGACTTGCCCAAGTCCACAAGGAGTGCTAGTGGAAATTGAACCATGGTCTTTTGGTTTCCAAGTCAGTGCCCTAACTATTAGGCTACTTCTCCATACAACAACATGCTATGCCATGCCACGCCACGCCACGCCACACCACACCACACCACACCACACTGTCCAAAAGAGGTGTAAGTTGGCATTCTTATGTGTCCCTTAGTACACCTTTAGCACTTGGACATTGCTAACGCCCATTCTGAGTGTGCGCAATATTAGTACCCTCTGCCATCATTGGTGCAACTTCTCAGTATGGCTAGAGACTGTCAGGACTCATGCTGGACGAGATGGGAAGGGCTGCACCTGCAGATACAGCTATGGAAATGTAGGATAAAGTCAAAACACCTGGACATATCACTCATGGTCCACAGAGATGGTCTTAAACACATGCTCTTTTTCTCTATACATAGTAGCAAAGTGTTAGGAGCCACAGAGCAGCTATGTAGAAGAGTGGGTGCATCACTCCATGTGTATATATGGGCTCTGCTTTAGCTGCCAGTGACGTGCTTAGCATTTCCCTGGCAGTACACCCAGCAGAGTGGCACCTGACATGCAGGGCAGGGACAAAGGTGTCTTCTGCACTAGGCACGGTGGTAGTGGCGGTGGCATGAACCATTTGTGACGGCAGGGGCATGCATGTGTGTCACTGCTGTCACAGCAGTCGTACCAGACATCACAGATGGGCACCCTAGCCGGCCCCACTGAATCTCCAATTTGGCACCACATTTGGTACATTGACACCAACAACATAGTGCCCTTTATTAAAAGAGCACCATGCTGCAACTGCCAATGAGCCACTACTATCACTAATCTCATGGCTAGAATCTGGGAGGTGCACACTGCATACATGTGCATGGGTTCCCTGTGTAGTGTTTAACATGCAAAAAAGGCTGCAAGGAAGCCCTTAATGCCAGCTCTGAGCAGGTGTCAAAGTTCCGCACCTGTAATACACACTAATAGCACCCGTCTCCACGCACGATCCGCCCAGTTAATGCTGCTTTTCCACCCCTTTGTACCTTAATGCCCGATAACAGGCTACCGTCCATTAAGCCGGTGTTATCCACACTTTCCACCGCGTTAACTACTAGCGGGTGCTAATGCCCGCTTACAACACCTTTGCGCCTTTAACGGCCCTTAGTAAACCTTCCCCCTAGTGACTAATCCACCTACTCTCACCATAATGAAAAATAAACATTTTTCTCATCTCATGTCAAAAACTGAACCAGAGCTTCTGAGTGCTTTAATGTATTATCTTGTCTCATAGCTGTTTTCCCTGTAAAATACAGGCTTCTAGCTCAGGTGCTCAGCATCCTTTAAATAGCATTCTCCATAAAACAAATAGGTCTATACATCAGAAAAGTCAATAAATAAATAATACACATTCCTCCCAGTGCACAAATCAATAACTGGAGGTTAAAACCTTGAACAATCACTTCCTTTTTTCTTTAAGCTTAATATCCCTTGCCACCCATGACACATGATTCTAGTACATTCTTTAGCTGGCTCTTTCCCAACCTTTCCACCCTCTATTTCTTACATATTGTTTTTCTCCACCTTTTTTAAATCTTCTATGCCCACCTTTTTGTTTTTCATTATTTTTCTCTTGATCTTAGGCTCATGAAATAACTAGATTAAGTGAAAATAGATGTTTATAATTCAGCACATACTGTAGACATCTCAGGGAAATGAAAATTTCCAAAACTCCACATTTGCAGTTGTTCCTAGGGAGGTCATTTAAAAAAAGTATTAATTTATTACTTTAAGAATAAAATATAAACCTTGGAGGATACATTAAGGCTAGAAAGATTTTCCTACAATTGCACTAGGCCTCTCATTTTTCACCTTTAGTTCAATGATAGGTATCCTCAAGAGCCTTATAAAAAGATAAAGCAGATTATTTTGTAATACCTTTGTAAGCTGATTGGCACAAGAGGACATGTTCACCCTGTTTCTAATATATTCCATTCCAGCATGACTCGTCTGCTCCATCTTCTGTTTTCAGTGTTTATTGCAGTCTCTGAAGATAATTTATTAACCATATTTTTTATTACATTTCTAGATGTGTTTTGCCTTAGTGATAGCACCTACTGTGGAGCCTGCAGCCGTCTGAATTTGCGTGGATGTCCATATACATACTCTTGTCTGCATTTGCACAGGCAAACCTTTACATAAGGACAGAGATGAAAATCAAGGCAATCGATGCTGTCAGCAACATTTAAAAACAAAACAGCCAGTAACAAAAAAAAGGGCAGCCTGCCGATAGTGATCCAACTCACCGCGGCAGAAGAAAGGAGGAGGAGCCGGAGCCTGTAGCAAAAGCAAAGGCAGTCTGCCAATAGGGCCCAACTCCAGGTGGCAAAAGAGAGACGGAGAAGCCATAGTCTGTAGCATATATGAGGCCTAACTGTTGCCAGGATATCAATTCCTGGAGACAGAAGAGCCACAGTCCACAAAATAGACTTATTTATTAGTGTTCAACTCACACCTTTCCAATGGTAGATCAAGATGAGCAACAGGTGTATTTCCTTGTCCCCAGAGGGCTTACACTCTAAGTTTATACCCAAGGCAAGGGAAGGCTAAGTGATTTGCTCAGAGCAACAGTGGGAATAAACTCAGATCTCTTGGATAGCAGGCCATTGCTCTAATCAAGAGGCTACTCCTCCTGAGTGCTTTAGAGAACGCAATGGGTAGTATTAGGTGCACCCAATGCTGGGTTCCATAGTGCCACGTATTAGCAATGTGCCAACAGCAAAGAGATGGCTGCACACACTCTCTGAAGTTGGTGTGGGGCTGTGAGCTGGTTTTGTGGCATGACCACATGCTTCTCGGACACTTTTTAATAAACATGCCCCCAAGAATAATATTATTTAGCATTTTTGTAGTGCTGTGGGAAATATGTACATTGATGATAAGTATTCATGCACAATGAATCCCTGTCCTAAATATCTCATCATCCGAGTGGGTATTGGGAGCAATGGGAAATAGTGACTTGACGGTCACAGAAGTATAACTTTGTACAGGTTCTCTATGTATTGACTGATTGACTGGATGTTTAAAATGGAACGTCCTAAACTGCTCATGTATTTAACAAACGGCTTGTCAAATGCATCTTCGACTACTGCTGTGGTGCTGTCTCCATTTCTAAATTGACAAACCAGGACATGTTTTGTTATTATTATTATTAATTTTAATTTCTAAACTGTTATTTCAAAAGATTCTGCCCAGGGCAGTATACAACAAGAAACAAAATACACACAATGTCCCACAATCAAAATAGCCCTTGCCCCCGCAACCCACCTACCCACCAGCATGCTAAACCACCAACACATCAACCCCCGTCCTCCCCCTCAAAAGCCTTCAAAAACAAAAATTTAAGGCTTTCCTAAACTTCAGGAGATCATTCTGAAAGTGCAATTTGCGTGGCGGCTTATTCCACAACACCGGTGCCTGGACAGAGAAGACCCGATTCTGGTGGATTGCTCACCGCACCACCTGATATGATGGCACCAGCAAACATTTCTCCTCTTGTGACCAAAAAGATCAATTTGGAACATACAAACTCAGCTTATTCAAAAGAAAAGAGGGAGTTATACCATGCGAGATTTTAAATACCAATAACAGGACTTTAAACTCAGCCCTAAACCTCACTGGCAACGAGTGAAGTTCTCTCAAATCAGGGTGACATGATTGTGCCTCTGAAGTCCCTTAATCAACTTAGCTGCTGTGTTCTGCATCAGCTGAATATGCATTAAATCCTTCTGGGCATGATGACCCAGGAACAACCATTACAGTAATCTAATCTGAGCATTATCAGCACCCGAGTTACTGCTCCTAAACTGGCTGCAGACAAGTAAGTACTACTACTACTACTACTACTGATCATTTGTATAGTGCTATAAGGCATATGCAGCGATGTACAGACACATGTAAAAGATGGTCCCTGCTCATCAGAACTTGCAATCTAGTCAAGACAGAAACAAATAGAAGACTAAGCAGATCAGGATCCAAAAGCAGCATCGAAGAGGTGAGTTTTCAGCCTGGATTTGAAAAGGGCCACAGATGAAGCGTGATGCACAGACTCAGGTAGTTTGTTTCAGGCATAAGAAGCAGCAAGGTGGAAGGATTGAAGACTGGAGTTAGCAGTAGAAGAAAAGGGCACAGATAGAAGGGATCTGCCATAAGAGTGGAGTTCTTGAGGAGGGGTGTAGGGAGAGGTAAGAGAGGAGAGGTAGTGAGGAGCAGCAGAAGTAAAGGTGAAGCTGTCTAATCTGCCAGAGTAAAACAATGACTGAACTAGGATAGATGCATGCCTTCCCATACCCAACTGGGAGTCCAGCCACAAACCCAGGTCACGACAATCCGAATGCACCACACCCATAATATTGGTACCTTAAGACACCTGTTCCCCTTCCAACTCATCATCTGTGAAGAGTAACAGCTCTGTTCTGGCAATATTTAACTTGAGACCAAGGAACCAAAACCATCCCATCAGTAAGGACAAGTGCTCTTGCACAGATATATCCAGGTCCCATGTCCCATCTGACAAAGGGATCGAGACTTGGAAATCATCGGCATAAACATAAAAAAGCATCCCCACAGCCCACATAATTCGAGAGGAACTAAAAATACATTAAACAAATATGGCAAGAGTATAGAACCTTGAGGGACCCCCCACTGAAAGGGAAAAAACAGTCAATGCTTCCTCCCCATTTGATCAACCTATCAAAATCAGAGGCAAACAATGAAAACACCTTTTCCCTTATCCCCTCACGGGACAAACAATCCAACAAAAGGCTATGTTGGACTGTATCAAAAGCGGCCAAATCATCAAACAACAATAAAGCATTCTTACCTTTATCTCAAAGACTATAGCTATCATCTGTTAATGACACCAACAAGGTCTCAATGCTGCTGTAACGACTAAACTCAACCTGACAAGTATCCAGAACTTGGTGCTCATCCAAAAAAAACAACAGTTGGTTGGCCTTGGCCTTCTCAATCAATTTACCCAAAAAGGGTAAACTAGATACCGATTTATAGATAGATAACACCTCCTTGTTGGCAGAAGCCCACTTCAAAATTGGAGTTACAAATGCTGTTTTCAAATCCTACGAAAAGACACCTTTCTGCAAAGAGGCATTAATGATTTCAGAGACGTAATTCCACAGCTCCCCCAAAAAATAATAATGCCACCAGATATGGATCAGCCACACACCTAGTGGGGTTCATAATGGATAACCACTGATGCATCTCTATTGGAAACACCTCTACAAACTCACACCAAAATGATAAAGCCATTGAGCACTCCAACCTATCCCAGAATTTCTGGTGAAACTGTTCCACAACCCCATCACTGCACTGCCAAACATCTGAAAGCATTGCATATGTTTTTCCTTGGTGGGGTTTTCTAGAGGCCTGTTGGAGTAGTGACTTTCAGTCTTCAAGTCCAGATGGAGTGTAAATACTACTTGCAAAACTATGAGGTATTGTGACTGATCAACTCTGCTTTGGGAGAGACTGGAGTTCTAGTGTTTTGTGCACCCCCTTCCTTCTCTCTGCAAGAAGCCATACACTTTCCTCTCTATTTTGGGTACTCAGTGGTTATTAATAAATTTCCTGGATCTGGTTTTAAAGGCAGACTGCAAACTGGGCGAGGATTTTGGATCTTAAGTGCATGCAAGATGGAGCCGAAAGCCAGCTAGGCTGAGGCATTTGGTAAGTTTAGCAGGTCTGTGCCAGATCAGATTGCTAATTCTTCTGGCTCCCCCACTGTTCCTCCAATTCTAGTGACACCAGAGGGTGCTGTAAACCTTGAATCTCCGGTGACCAAAGCCGACTTCCATGAAATGTTTAATGAGCTGAAACTCCTAAGGAGATCTGTCCAAGATTGGGGGAGAGATTAGGCAAGACTTCAAAGCCCTTGAGAAGAGAGTTACACAAAATGAGATAAAAATTGGAGAACAGATAGATGTTATAGCAATATTTCAATCAAGATTCTGGAAGGTGGAAGTTGTGGCTGCAGAGACCAGAGAGTGACAGAATGATTTGGAGAATCAACAGAGAAGGTGCAACATGAACATTTGTGGCTGGCCTGAATCCACGGAGCATACGGAGGATGCAGTGAGGATTGTACAAGAACTCTTTTAATTCTGTGTCCCTGGGGGCAAATCCAAGGGACATTATCAGCTAGATAGAACCCATAGAGGTTTATGTAGTCTGCTTAAAACTATCTGACGCTCTCTGACTGCTTAATAGAAACATAGAAATATGAAGACAGAAAAAGACCACATGGCCTATCTAGTCTGTCCTTCCATATCAACAACAACAGTCCCCTTTTTTCCTTTAGAGATCCTCTGTTTGTCCCATGCTTTTTTTTTAATTCAGTTACTGTCCTCATCTCTACCACCTCCACTAGGAGACTATTCCATGGATCCACCACTCTTTCCATAAAGAAATATTTCCGCATATCACGCCTGAATCTATCTCCCTTCACCCTCATCCCATGTCCCCTCATAACAGAACTTGCTTTCAATTGAAAGAGGCTCTCACCCTGAACATTTATGCCACGGAGGTATTTAAACATCTCAATCATATCACCTCTATCCCGCCTTTCCTCTAAGGTGTACATATTAGGATCCTTAAGTCTGTCCTCATATGCTTTATAATGAAGACCACTAACCATTTTAGTAGCCACCCTCTGCACCGACTCCATCCTGTTGAAGGTGCGGTCTCCAGAATTGCACACTATTCTCCAAATGAGGTCTCACCAAAGACTTATACAGAGGCACTATCACCTCCTTTTTTCTGCTAGCCATTCCTCTCCGTATGCACCCAAGCATCCTTCTAGCTTTTGCCATCACCTTTTCTACCTGTTTAGCTACTTTAAAATCATCAGACACAACCACGCCTAGGTCCCGCTCTTCTTTAGTGGACAAAAGTACTTCACCTCCTATACTATATTGCTCCCTTGGATTGCTGCAGCCCAAATGCATGACCTTACATTTTTTAACATTAAATCCCAGCTGCCAAATTCTAGACCATTCTTCAAGCTTAGCTAGATCCCTCCTCATGTTATCTTCACCTTCCTGGGTGTCTACTCTATTGCAGATTTTGGTATCATCCGCAAAGAGGCAAACCTTACTCGACAGCCCTTCCACTATATCACTAACAAAGATGTTAAAAAGAATTGGACCAAGGACAGATCCCTGGGGCACACCACTGGTAACATCCTTCTCCTCAGAGTGAGCTCCATTTACCTGTACTCTTTGTCGCCTCCCACCCAACCAATTTCTAACCCAAGCAGTAACTTTAGGGTCCATTCCTAGGATGCTCAGTTTGTTTATAAATCGCCTGTGAGGAACAGTGTCAAAGGCTTTACTGAAATCTAAATACACCACATCTAGGGCTCTCCCTCGGTCCAGCTCCCTGGTCACCCAGTCAAAGAAATCAATCAGATTTGTCTGACTAGACCTGCCTCTGGTGAATCCATGCTGCCTCGGATCCTGTAATCCGCTGCACTCCAGAAATCTCACTATCTTCTCTTTCAGCAGCGTTTCCAATAATTTACTCACCACCAAAGTTAAACTAACTGGCCTGTAGTTTTCAACCACATCCTTACTTCTGCTTTTGTTTCCATTATTTTGAGGACAAACCAGATTTTCTGCAAAGTGTTAGAGGAACGCATGTGATAGAATTTCAGCAGCATAGATTGCAGGTTTTCCCAGACCTCTCTCCATGTACTCTTGAAAGAAGATGTAGCTTTACACCTCTTATATGGCTTCTTCAGAATAGAGGAATTAAGTATCATTGGAGTTTTTCCTTTGCTATCTTTTCTGAAATTGAAAATAAATTTTATTGGCTTTCAGAGTGGGAGGACTGCTTGAGCTTTTGGGGGCTCCTGAGAGTAAAAGGATTGAGCAGCACAGTCAACCTAGTCCTGAATGGAAAGCCTCCTCATTGAAGCAGAGGTTTTCAGGCTAATCACAATGAATATGCATGAGAGAGATTTGCATGCAATGGAGAGAGTGCATGCAAATCTCTCTCATGCATATTCATTGTAGTTATCCTAAAAACCTGACTGGCTAGGTGTGTCCAAGAACTAGGTTGAAAACCCATGGTTTAAACCATCTTGAAGGTTCTGTGAGCTTTACTGACTGATATTTATTTAGCTAGGCTTGTATACTGTTTTTTCTACAAGTCAAAGCAATCTACATTCAGGTACTGTATATATATTTATATTTCCCTTGTCCCCAAAGGGACTCACAATCTATATTTTTGTACCCAAGGGCACTTGTAGGACTAGAAACCCCAGGCCTTCTGGCACAAAGTGGCTGCCTTCTAGCAGGATTCAAATCCCTAGCCCTTGTCGTGAAGTACAGGGTTCAGAACCAAGGGAGGCAGAGGATTCACTACAAAGTGAAACCAGAACTGTCAGTGCTGAAACAAGCATGGAGGGTTGGCATGGAAACCCTAAACAAAGAACGTCACAGAGTGTTAGGGAACGCCCATCCCCTGAGCTAGCTCCTGCCTCATCAGGGAAGTGGGAACACCTGGTGGGAGGTATGGCTCAGCACAACGGAGAAAGAAACTTAGATAAAAAGCCTTTAGTTAAATATAGGACAGAAAGAGAAAAGGAGAAGGAAAAGGAGAAAGTCACAGACATAGTCTCAGACACGGAGACAGAAGGAAAAGGTAGCACAGCAAGCGTGGAGAAAGCTGAAAGAAGGAGAAAACCAGAGAAAGATAGATACTCCGAGGGCAGCCAAGGTCTGTGGCTGAGAGAAGGGAAAAGGGAAAGAAATCCCAATTCCACTCGGAGGAACTTCTCAGAGGAAGAGAGCTGGGGAAGATATTCAAGTCCAGTTCCCAGGGAGCAGTGCTCAACTACAAAAAGCACTGGGGATTTTTATTATCCAAGAAGCAGAGACGTTTACTCTGGGAACCAGAAAAGACAACCACGCTGTGCTCACAACAGACAGCCTGCAGGTAAAGCTTATTTCCCTGATACCAAGCTTTTATCAAAGGGGAAAGAGAAGTTTTACCAACCTTTTTGTAGCCAAGGGAGATTCCTGGGAGAAAGCAATTCTAAAAGCAGACACAGAATTCCCTGTAGCCAAACAGAAGAGGGAAACGTATATCCTTTTAATTACAGAGGGCTGTGTGCACAGGAAGCCAAACACCCAGACTCACAGAGCAGGTTGGGGGAAGGGAACCCTGTAATTGGAACGGAGAGGTTTGCATGGCAGGCAGAAGAACCCTCTCTAAGAGACCTTAAGGAAGAAGGTGATCTTATGCAGTGGGACCCTTATCAACCTCCTGAGTCCGAAGTGTTTATGGATTGCTCTTATATGGTGGCAGACAATGTGCAGTCCCTTTGTTAATAATACTGGATTTTGCTGAAGGAAGAAAAACAGCCAAAAGAAGTATTTTGGAGGGAAACTGTTTTATTCTTTTTGATTCCGTAACAGCTGAACATAAGCATTATTTAAGTTGCCTATTTTTGTTAACATCAGGAGTAAGGTTTCTTTGTAAATATATTCTTTGTTCATGGTCATCAACATCCAACCCCGGGAGGGGCAATAAATCCTAATTTAACCTGAACCACTCGTGCACAACTTGGACTCATTCTTACTACTGTAGGACTACATTACCCAGGAGGCCTTTCCAAACCTCCATTTAAAGTTCACAGTCTAAGAAACACAACTACCCACTTGCCTTACCCACGCTAAATGCCTCTGGGAGGGTGAGTGGTGACACCCTCCAGCCTGAAGTAACTTGCCCCAAGCACTAGGCCACTCTTCCCTCATATGTTTCAGCTTACCTCCAATCAAGAGCCATTGGAATCTGACTTGATCATCATAGATTTGCTTTATGACATTTTGCAAGTATTGCTGAGCACTTGTGTTTTTGAAGGATGACTGGTATTTCAGGGATGTTCCCTTTTTGCAATGTTTTTCTCACCCTTAGAGCCTTCCTCTGGGGTATGGCTGGCTTAACATGCCTTTTTCATGGGCTTCTGGAAAATGGATGAATGGGTCGGGTGGTGAGTTAAAAGGTTGTTGTCTTAGGCCTAATGACTAGATTTCTTGGAATGTTAGGGCCATGAATCCCCTATTAAACAGAGGAAAGTGTTGACTCGTTTTTGGAAATCGAAGGCAGAGATTATATTTCTGCAAGAAATACATCTCTCAGTAGCGGAGCATAACAAATTGAAGGGGAAAAGAATGGAGCAGATATATTATTCCGAGGGGGAGGGATTCCACAAGAGTGATATAGTATCCTCCTGGCTGATAAATGTAATTTTCACTTAAAGAAATTGCAAACAAGGTTGTTATATTATTTTAATTGGTTTACTGTGGACTGTTCATACCTGCCTCCCAGCCAGTCGGGTTTTCTGGACATCCATAATGAATGTGCATGAGAAAGATTTACATTCACTGCCTCCATTATATGCAAATCTCTCTCATGAATATTCATTGTGGATATCCAGAAAACTTGACTGGCTAGGGAGGCCCCAGGACAGGTTTGGGAACCCCTTAACATTAGTGAATGTGTATGCACCTAATACACAAGTTAAAACCTTTTTTTCAGAGTCTTCTTCAGACAATTCAGCTTCATATGGTGGACCATATTTATATGGCAGGGGACCTGAAATGTACCCTTCATTTGATTGATCAATCTAGTAATAGGATGAAGGATGTTGCTGGGATGGTGCAGGTTTGTTTTGATCATTTAGGCCTATTTGATGTCTAGTACTGACTGCATCCAGGGGAGCAGGACTATTCTTTATTTTTAGTATTTAGCTCACGCCTTTCCAGGAGAAGATCAAGGTGACTTACATTCAGGTACATTATGCATTCTTGCTATTCTGTAAGACATCAGACCTACTCTCGCACTGACTTCTAATTTCTCCCACAATAAATGAAAGTGAGAGTACAAGATGGAAAATGAAACCTATAGTATTACCATGTGAGATTATGCTTTTGTTACTTTGGATATGAAGGGGTTAGACCCTGATAAGGGCCCAGCAAAGTGGGCTATGAAGCGAATCCTGAGCAATCCCATGTTTGTAAGTCAACTGCAAAATGGGTGGGAAGAATTTTTGTAATTTAATGATTCCTCCAAGGAACCACCAATGTGTTTTGTTTTTAGTGCTGATTCCTGGCAACCCAACTGCCTCTGGGTTTTCTTGGCAATGTACCACCAGAAGTAAATTGCCAGGTCTTTTCTTCTAAGGTAATGAAGGGTAAAGCAGCTTGCCCAAGGTTGCAAGGTGTACCAATGAGAATCAAACCCTTGATCTTTTGGGCATAAGGCAGTTGCTCTAACCACTAGGCTATTCCTCTATTCAGAGGGAAAGCTGCATCTCTTACCTCTGCAATGTGTGCCTTTGAGTCGGTGCTGACTTCTGGCGGCCCAGCAGCTCTCGGGTTTTCTGGGCAGTGTGACGGGGAAGTAGATTGCCAGGGGTGGGTGGAATTTTTGCAATTTAATGATGCCTCCAAAGTTACTCCTCGGATACTTTGGGAAACCACCAAAGTGGTACTCAGAGGGCAGATTACATCTATGCAATGAAGAAACAAAGGCTAGCCAAATATGATTTGCTTCATACTGAGTTGGTGAGATTAGTAAAGTTGCATAGGAAAGATCTGGATGAGAATATCCGAGCCGAATTGGTTGCAGTCAGGAGGGAACTGAATGCTTTGAATATCGAGGAAACTGCCCAATCTATGCAAAGGATGGAATGATACTTTCATGAACATTCCAATAAGGCAGACAAGCTTTTGCTTTGACAATTAAACAGGACCAGGATTAAAAGGCAGATTCTCAAAATTCAAGGGTGAGGGTGGCAAACAGGTATTGAAATCTGATCATATCAGTGGACTACCATGGCAGTGGGTGCGGCCCACCCCGGGTGCCATCCGGAAGTGGGTGCACCCCTGACAGGCATAAACATCTCCCGGCTGACTTCTCGCGATTTGTGAGACTTCAGCTGGGAGAGAGAGCCAATGGGCCGGGAATGGAGGCAGCGTGACAAGCCACCCAGCAATTTTAGGTCAGCTTGCCATACTGCTGTGGAAGCGTGGGGCTGGTGGGGAGGGTAGTTGATGTATTGTACCCTGAGGGTTGCCAGCCGCAAAAGAGGTGCCCATTCCAGAGGCTGAGGGGGCTAAGAACACCGCTGGATCAGATAGTAGCTGCTTTTGCGGCATATTATTGTAGATTATATTCTGCTTCACCATCGGTAGAGGCCTCTTTATTGGCATAATGGGTGCGGGATAGAAATCTTCTGCAGTTGGAGCAGCTTAAGAGGGCTGGGTTGGACAAACCATTTAAACAAACTGAAATTCTTAGGGCAATTCATAGTCCTAAAAATAACGCAACAGCCCAGATACTTTGCCAGCAGCATTATATAAGCATTTTTCAGAACAGTTTACTCCATTTCTACTCAGAGTTTTTAATGATATTGGTAGCTCACAGACTGTCCAAGGTCCTTTTATGTTGTTACTATCACAGTTATTCCTAAGGAGGAATAGGATACTCAGTGTAGTAAATACAAGCCCATATCTTTACTCAATATAGATGAAAAGATTTTGACCAAAATTCTGAGTTATTGGATTGAGAGTCTTATCCACAATCTAGTCCATGAGAACCAGATGGATTTCATTAAAGGCAAATTTGGAGCAGACAATGTCCATTGTTTTATTAATATGATACATAATGCACAACATGATGAAATCCAATATGCTATTTATTCATTAGATGCCAAAGAGACATTCAATAAAATTGAATGGTCATACCTGTTTGGTTTGCTGAAGGGATTTGGGTTTGGTCTCCAATTCTGACAATGGATCAAGACTATCTATAGTGCCACCATGGCCTCAGATTTGGTAAACAGGCATTTATCACAACTAGACCTGAGGCAGAGGTGTCAACATTGCTGTTTGCCCTAGCAAATTAATATTTTTCTTGCAACTTGAGGGCTGAATTTGGGAAGTTCAGCATTAGAGTTGGAGGGGAGACCCAAGTATGCTGATGATACCCATATATATATATATTTTAAAAAACACACCGTACCTATTCCACCCTTGATGCAACATATATGGGAATTTAGTGTGCTATCTGTGAATTTCCAGAAATCTGCTTTGCTCTTTCTCAAAACATAAGAGACAGGCTGTTGACAGGGATACTGAAACATTCAATTGATTTCCAAGTAGTAACCCATTATAAATACTAGGAAATGGTTATTTCCTCGGAGTTATCTTAATTATATAAGTTTAATTATGAGATGTCGTTACAGAAGATTCAAAGTGCATTACAACAGGAGGTGCAGGGCTGTGGTGCAACATGGTTAAGTCACATTAATTTACCGAAGATGATTATTTTGTCTAAGTTATTGTTTCTGTTCATACAACTTCCCATATATGTCCTTCTGAGTTTCTTTCACGTAGTTCAAAAGATTTTTGTGACATATTTAGCAAGGTAAAAGAACCCATTATAGTTTATAATATAGTTTATAGGGAAGAGTGGCCTAGTGATTGGGGCAAGTAACCTCAGGTTGGACACTGTGGATATGATTGCTCATCTGCCGGAGAAAAAGTGCTTAAGCTGAGGGCTCTAGTAGCTTTAGTTGGATCTGCTGAGAAAGTCACCTTTTAGCAAAATTTTCTCACAGCACTTGTCATATGTCATGTCTGGTGTATCCCATCCACATCATTTCATTAGGGTCTCTTGAAGCATGCAGGAGGAACTATGAGTTTGAGATGCCTTTTTGGGGGAGTTTAATGGTACTTCTGTGCTACAATGCGATAAGGTCTTGAATGTTGACCTGCAATTCTTTCCTGACGCAATGGGTGGCATCAGGTTCGGCGTTTATTTCCAAGGTGCAAGGTGTGGGGAGTGGTGGCCTGATGATTGATAGGAATCTGATTTAACATGCAGCCTCACATTTTGGAGTTCTTTCCTATAGTGGTTGCATTGGCAATACTGCCGCAGCATTTGCGGGATCGGTCTCTTCTTTTCTGGTTTGACAATGCTGCAGTGGTGGAGGGTATCAACCAGCTGTCCTCATGCTGCTTGCGGGTTACGGCATTGCTGCGTGTTTTTGTCTTGCCATGCTTGTGCCTAAATATTACTGCTCATACATGCCACATGCCCAGTTGTGTCAATAAAATTGCCGACTCTCTTTCCCATTTTAAGTGGTCCCTCTTCAGGATGCTAGCACCAGGAGTGGATGTGGATGGAGATTCAGTCCCAGCTCACTTATAGCAGCTTGGTTACCTTAGATGATGAGCCTGATCCAGGGGTCCATTGCTCCATTGACTTGGGCTTCATAGGGCATCAGGTTGGGAAGGGGACAGAGTGCCAGAGTGTCTTTTTGGCCAGTACATTGCTTGGGCAAAAGGTGGTGGTCTGTCCAAGGTGGTGGTCCACTCTCATTTGGGAGGGTTGAGGCAGCCCATTGTCCCTCTTCCTGGTTTGCAGATTGTTATTGGGTTGGGAGCAGGCTGTCCCATCGGCGCCTGATGCTCGTCAACCTATTTCTCATGATGTACTGGTGAGGTTGTGTGAAGGGTTGCGTGTGGTGGCATCATCCCATTTCAAAGCCACCTTGTTTCAGGCTGCCTTTATTTTGGCATTTTTTTGGGGGTGTTTAGGGTCAGTGAGCTGTGGGTGACTCTGGCTTGTTATTGGAGCACGTTTGGTGGGAACAAGGCCAGTTACAAATTTTGATCCCTCGATCCAAGACGGATCAGTTAGGTTATGGGCTATGGGTGATCCTGTGGAGAGTTGAAGGGTCCATGACTTGCCCTGTGGCTAGTTTGCAGGATTATCTCTGTTTGCAGCCTGTGGGAGGTGTTTGTTATTCATACATGCGGACTCGCGTCCACTGTCTCGTTTCTGGTTTTCTGTGGTCACGCGGGCTGTCCTCATGCACATTGGTTGTGATGCTAGCTAATTTCTATCACATTCCTTCCACATAGGGGGAGGTGAACAATGTTTGGATGCCCTAGTAATTCAGTGAATTGGGTGATGGAGCTCTAAGGCCTCTGCCAGTTACATACGCCTGGAACATTAATGATGTTATGCTGCTCTAACTCGCTTTTTTCTTTCAGATCCCCGTCAGCAGTCTCAGCATTGGTGGCTAATCAGACACTCCTTTGTCTTTTGGGATGGGTGGCGTGCTGCTTTGTGACCTTTGGGGCCTCATCGGGGCATGACCTCAGAGGGGGTCTCACTGGCCTGGCTGGGAGACTACGGGTTTAATTGGAGCCAACATATCCCATTACTGCAGCACTATGCTTGGCTCCAGAGATGATCGGCTGGGATCCTTATTCATCTGGTGGGCAATGAGCTTTCGGCTTGGACCTGCAAGCAGTTGATCCAGGCTGAGAAGACAGACTTTGGGAGCTTACTGAACTTTTTTCCCGAGGGTAGTTCTGGTATGGTCTGACATCATTCCAAAACCAGCCTGCATGTCACAAAAATGGTGGTCTCAGGGCCTCATGAAGGTGAATCGCCAGATTGAGCGCTGGGTGATGGATCATGGGGGCGTCCAGGTCCTACCTCCCTGGGTGGAAGTGGGTTGTGAGGGCCTGTATATGACGGATAGTGTTTACCTCTCCCCAGTTCTGAATGATTAGCAGGATGCCTTGGAATGTATATTGTCAGGCCATTGACTGGTCGCAGCTTTGGAACGATGGTGAGGGGCACCTTCCCAGTGCCAGTGGCGGTGGCGGTTACCCGGGCCTGTCAGGTGGATGTAAAGGTTGGTGCTTCATTTTGGGGGCAGAGCAGGTAATCCTTGCCTGGTTTGGTCTTGGGGGGGAATAAAACTCTGGGGTGGGGCTTTACCTGGTGATGCCAGCCTTTGCTATTAATACGGCGAGGTCAGTGGTTGGGGGTGAGTGTGGGATAGCTGTTGGAGTGCCCAATGACTGGGTAGAGGAAGGGATTGCTTTGCTAATAGCATGGCTGGTGACGACATTTTCCAATTGGGAGCTGAGGATATGCTGTTCTTTGAATCAAGTTGTGTTATATATGGTAAAATTTTATGTAAAATTTGTTCATGAAAAAGTTAACTGTATATAGTTAAGAAAACGCTGTTCCATGTAAAACCATGTTTAATATTTGTTATATGTATACCGCCTTTGATCTCTGGAAAAAGCGGTATAGAAGAAAAGCATAAATAAAAAATAATAAAAATAAATGTATGAGGTTTAAATAAAGCTGCAGTGTTTGGTGTATTTATTATGTACCAGTTCGGGAAATGTGTTGAGGTGAAGGGGAAGTGGGATATCAAATTGAGTTTGGGTTGGTTTCACCAGGTCCAGCTACCCAGGTTAATTTTTGAGACCATGGGGCCTCATCTCCAGCCAGTTGCCAGTAACCTGGTACCCAGCCCAGGGAAATGGGGTCCCAAGAAGGGTGGCCTGTGAGGGGGAAGACATTTGAGATGGGTGGCTGTGGCCCTGCTGTTCCCCTCTGGGCAGGCCATTGATTGGGGGCATGTGCAGCAAGGGTGGGGGGCACAATTTGAATCCCATGATGTTTGGCTGGGGTCTCATTGGTCCCCCCATGATCATGGTGGGAGTGGTCAGGCATCTTATTTTGTTGGAACAGGACGGGCCTCCTCCCACCTTCCTCCCTCATCAGAATGGGTGGCAGTTCAATGTTTTCTCATCCCACCCACCCATTGCTGTGGGCAAGGGGGTGAAAAATGGGGGGTATTTGGAGCAGCTGGGGGGGGGGGGTTGTTACCTGGGCCTGTCAGGTTGATGCAAAGGTTAGTGCTTTGTTTTAGGGGCGGATCAGGTGATCTGTGCCAAGTAGTCGGGGGGGGGGGGATAAAACCCCGAGGTGAAGTTTTAACCAGTGATGCCAACCTTTGCTATTAATACAGTAAGGCTTGCATTTGAGGGCAGGTACAGACTAGCTGTTGAAGTGCCCAATGGCTGGGGTGGAAGAAGGGGGCCACTTTGCTAATAACATGACTGGTGCCAACCTTCTCCATGTGGGGTCTGGGGATATGATTTTTTTTAATCAACTTGTCATATGTGGTTAAATTTCATTTTTAGGTTTAAATAAAGCTGCCACTAGTTTTTTTTCTTCTAATGGCAGTGTTTGGTTTATTTATTATGTACCAGTGCAGGGGAGGTGGGATGTCAAATTAAGTTTGGGCTGGTTTCACTGGGTCCAACTACACAGGTTAATAAAGAGTTAAAACAAAGAAAAAACCTGTAATGATTAAGTACTCAATATTATTTATTTATTTATTTATTACAATTTCTTATATACCACGCTATTCGGTATCAGCGCGGTTTACATCGTAACATAACGACCATAACAACAAGCTGTCTGGTTTTACATCGAACAGGAATGCAAACTTGGATAACAGGGGTTAACTATATACAATGAGATATTTACACGGAACAAGGTTAGGTGAAAATCACATAACGAATGTCAGGGTCTTTCTAGAGTGGGTCATTTCTTCAGAGGGGTATCTAGGTTTGATTGCTGGTTGGGTAGTATTGGAGGAAAAGGTGGGATTTGAGTGCCTTCCTGAACTGATATAGGTCGGCAATGGTCCTAATGTCAGGGGGTAGAGCATTCCAGCATTTGGGGACATAGAAAATGAACGCCCTGTTTGTGGTTGTCATGTTGCACTTTGTCAATGCCTTTGGGGTTGTTAAAAGGTTTACGGCTGTTGCTCTTCTGGATCTGTTGGGAGGAACCAAGTGAATAAGATCTGTGAGTGAGGAGGATGAAATACCTTTGATTGCCTTGAATGATAGGAGTAGGGTTTTAAAGATGATCCTCCCATGGATAGGTAGCCAGTGAAGCTGTTTGAGAATGGGGGTCACGTGGTCGCTTCTGGAGGCTCCGTAGAGGACCCTTGCTGCGGAATTCATGGCCAACTGCAAGGGGGTTAGAGTGGATTGGGGGAGACCTTGAAAGATGGTGTTTGCAAAGTCAAAGTGTGGCAGGATTAGCGCTTGGTATATGGTCCTGAAATCGTCTGGGTCCAACAGGGAGCGTAGGTGTTTGAGTGAGCGGTTTTTGAAATAAACGGCTTTGACTATGCTGCTTATGTGGTGTTTCATATCCAGACGTTGATCCAAAGTAACTCCAAGGTATTTTATTGTTTCTTTAGTTTGTAAATCAGCTTCCTCGACACTGACATGGGATGGGGGAGTAAAGCTGGGGTCTCTGGTGATGAAGAGCACCTCTGTTTTTTTATGTTGAATGCATAGGTTCTGTGATTGGAGCCACGTTGAGACCGCATTGAAACAGTCTATAAGCGGTGCCAGATCCATGTGAGCTGTGGAGAACGGCATGTATAAGAGAATGTCATCTGCATATATCAAACAGTTCACATTGAATGATCTTATGATGCTGCAGATGGGCTGCATGTAAATATTGAATAATAAGGAGGATAACGAGGAGCCTTGAGGTACCCCTTGCTTTTGATGGAAATGTTTTGACTCTTCTGATCCGGATTTCGCATATTGCCATCTTCCATCCAGATAAGATTTACACCATCCTAGCGCACTGCTGCAGACGCCCTTCTCTTTCAGTCTTCCGAGGAGAATTTCGTGACTCACGGAGTCGAACGCCGCAGCGATGTCTAGGAAGATGAGCACAAAACCTTGTCGGATGTTGTCAATGCTAGTGATGATATCGTTGAATAGACTAGTGAGTAGTGTCTCGACCCCATGATATTCTCTGAATCCATGTTGGCAGCTATCTAGGGGAGCAGCGGTATCTATGTGATCTTGAATTTGCCGTTGTGCCTCTTTCTCAATTATCTTAGCTAAGAGGGGGATACTGGCTATTGGCCTATAAGAATCGACTCTTTGGGGGTCTAGTTTGGGGTTTTTCAATAGTGGCCTAATGGAAGTCTGCTTGAGTGTTGTGGGGAAATATAGTAACATAGTAAGTGACGGCAGATAAAGACCAGCATGGTCCATCTAGTCTGCCCAGCAAGATGGCAAGAGTAGGTGCACCTGTCGCTCTGTGCAGGCCACCCCTCCCCATGTTTTTGTTTCTGTTTAGGGGTGAACCCACCACTCCATGTAGGACACCCTTATTTGTTCAGATGCTAGATAGTTCAGAAGTTAGATGGTACTGTTTGTTTTGCTTTTATCCTGTTGCTGTAAAGGGATCCACTGTGTTTGTCCCATGCCGTTTTGAATTCCATCACCGTGTTTGCCCTCACCACTTCCATCGGGAGGGCATTCCAAGCATCCACCACCCTTTCAGTGAAGAAATATTTCCTGACATTGCCTTTCAATTTACCACCTTGCAGCTTCATGTTATGCCCTCTAGTTTTACAGCTTCCCCGTCTTTGGAAGAGGTTTGTTTGTTCATCATTTCTCTTTAAGTATTTAAAGGTCTGAATCATATCTCCCCTGTCCCTCCTCTCCTCCAAAGTGTACATATTTAGGTCTTCAAGTCTCTTCTCATAAGGCTTCTGACGCAGGCTCCAAATCATTTTGGTCGCCTTTCTCTGAACAGTTTCCAGTCTTTTTACATCTCTTGCAAGATATGGCCTCCAAAACTGAACACAGTATTCCAAGTGAGGCCTCACCAGTGACCTGTACAGGAAATATCCTGTTGTAAAGGAGAGCTTCATTATATTTGCGATGACAGGGCTGAACACATCACGCATCTCCTTGATCCAAAAAGCTGGGCATGGGTCAGTCTGTGCAGTGGAGGTGTTGAGAGATGCTATGGTGTCTTCAATACATTTAGTGGATGGTGTGGAAAATTTCTTTAGTGGGGATAGGCCCATTGGTTCTTGATACGTGACTGCTGAGACCTTGTCAGTTTGAATGATCTTGGATTGCAGGTAGTCAGCGAATTTTTGTGGGTGGATCTCACTGTGTTGTTCGGGCGATGGTTCCTTCGAGAGGGATTTGACCAAGTTGAAGAGGTCACGTGGTTTATTCAGAGATCTCTTTAGGGTGTCAGTGTGATATTGTCTCATTTTGGTTGTGATTGTTTCTCGGTGTATTGAAAGGTGGGTTCGGTAGGCGGTCTGGTCTTCAGTTGAGAGCGATCGGCGCCATCGGCGCTCAAGTCTGCGTAGTTGAGTAAGAGAAGATCGCAGCTCAGGAGAGAACCATGGGGCGGAGCTTCTTTTTGTCCTTGCTGTGTTCTTGGGGTTCGGGTGTTGTGAGATGGCAAGCAGGTTGGAGTTCCAGAAAGAGATTAGTTCATCAAGGTCCGGCGTGGTATTGTTGAGGAGTGATTGGGTCTCAGATAGGATGTGTTCCCTGTTGAATGGGAGAAAGCTTCTTGTGGTTGTTCGTGAAGTGTTGTTCGTAGTCTGGCTTCTGTTCAGCTGGTCATTGTTGAAGGGTATCTGGATAATAATCAATTTGTGGTCCGACCAGGGTACATCAACGATTGATATTGGAAGATTGCGGTTTTGTTCCATGACTGGCTGTGGAACAAATACCATATCAAGAATATTCCCCTTTGTATGTGTGGGTTCATTGATGATTTGTTTGAGACCCAGGTCTTCCATTGCACCAAGGAACGCATTTGCGTGGCTTAGGGGTAAGGATGGGAGATTGAAGTCACCCATTATCCAATTTGGTTTATTGGGAGTGAGGGGGTTGGCAGCAAGGTCAATAATGGTTGGAAGGTCATCTGGAGATGTAGACGGTGTTCTATATAACAAGTTGAGGGAGCATTGCTGGTTTGCAATGGAGAGAAAGTCCAGGCTGTTTGAGCTAGAGGAGTCTGATGTGTGGAAGTTAAGGTCTGATTTGGTGATTATGAGCACTCCTCCTCATTTTTTGTTATCCCTATGTCTCGTATGTATGGAGAAATTGGGGGGTAGTAGTTGGTTGAGGAGGACATTGTCTTCCGATGATAGCCAGGTTTCCGTGATCATAAGTATCTCTAGGTCATAAAGGGAGATTGTGTCTAGGACAACGGGCCATTTTTTGCGTATAGAACACGCGTTGATGATGGCACATTTTAGGGGTCGGTAACTCAAAGGTTTGTCCTGGATGGGTGTCTTAGATAACTGGAGTGCTACATGTATCAGGTGGGAGCGGCGCGTGTAAGCGTCACTGCCAGGGTGGGAGTATGGGGGACCATACCATCTTTTTCCATGGCTATTCAAGACTGGAATCTTGCCGTGTGGCGTATAAAGGGCCTGGGAGGTTCCAATCCAGTGAGTAAGGAGGTAAAAGCTAAGAATGGCAGCGACTTGGAGGGCCATTTTGAGGGTTGGGATTGTGTGTGAGACACTGTAGTTATGATGTAGTGAAGTGCAATACTGGGACAGTACGGTGCGATACTGGGACAGTGCAGTGCAGTAATGAGACACAGTACAGTGATGAGACACTTCAGTAAAGAGGAATTATTATATGAGAATGCAAAATTGAGCTGTAACTTAAACTGGCAAAACTGCAATACTGAGATGAAACAGTAATCAACTAAGATGCTAGCAGGTTATATTGTATCTTAAACTGGCAATACAATAGTATATCATGTGGGCTGCGTTGTTTAGTACATTTCAGTGAGAGCTTGGAACATCAGAACGTACTAGTGTTTCTTAAGTAGTGCAGGGTTCAGGTATACAGACCGGCGTTGCTGTTTGTAGCTGGGTGGGCTTGCTGTTAGAGTATGCCGTCTGGAGCTGGGTGGCATGCAGCGGTTTTCTGGTGACCTTCCTCTCGGTCCCCGCCTAAGGGCCACGCCAAAGGGCCCTCTGGCGAGGCCCTCAGGCGCAGGCGCGCCGGATGGCGCAAACTTTTAAAGTCCCTGCACTCGGCCCTGATTGGGCGATGGTTTATTTAAATGTTATGCTACATGGCAATATATGAGATTGAGGCAGCCATGAGGTATAGCTGTAGGTAGCCCTTCCCCCAAGCCATGCGGCAAGCCATGAGGCTCTGATCAGCCTGAACCTTCCCCCGCAAGCCATGAGGTAATCAGCCTGCTAAGAGAAAGGCATTGAGATTTCAGTAGGCACCCTTCCCCCCACTCCAGGTCTGAGCACAGTATCCCCTAGCCCAGAAACCAACAGACCAGAGCATACCGGTTTGGACAGGTCACCCAGGTACCTCCCCAGGGGCTGCTGATTGGTGGGCAGGAAATACCTGTGGCAAATGGGATTGTAGAATGAGTTTAAAACTGTACTGTATATAAGGCATTGAAGGACGTCCCTCGGGGTTCAGACCTTTTTGTTGGAGGGTACCGGCTCTCTGTCTGATCCTGTGTGCACATTAAAGATCCTGTTTGCATTCCAGCCTGTCTGAGAGTTTTCCTTCTGTGGGTGAGTGATTGAATAAGAGCTTTTCACAGCGTTTGCTATAACATTTTGGTGCATTTGCCAGGAAAATTTAAAAGAAAAGCCTCTCTCTCATCGCACCCACAGTGGGAAGACTACTGCTTTTTGCAGGATCAGGGCCTCTACCGGTCAGGGACCGACCCCTCCAGGTGATTAACGATCCTTGGCGCCACGGGGCCCCTTTATGCTCCGAAGGACTCTTTGACTTGTCTGGTCAGTTGGTCCCTGCGGCTGAATCCCCGATTGAAAACTGGCTGGATAGACTGGCATCCAAACTACCTGTCTGATCAGAGCTCTGGTGAGTACTGCTACGTTCTGTACTCCGTCTGTAATTCCTAGTAAATTCTAGGAACCTGTAGCGGCCCGATCACCCGCACGAACGGTCCTAGTAGGGACCCCGGGGGGGGGGGGGGGTTCTGAAGCCATCGTTCGTCCAGTTTTGAGCAATTAATTTTGCTAAATCAGAGCAATTAATTTTGCTAGAAATCAGAGCAATTAATTTTGCTAAATCAGAGCAATTAATTTTGCTACCTTGGGCCCCTTAAAAGGTATTTAAAGTGCAGCGCTGCCAAAGATATTGAAGAAAAATTGCCTAGGATATTAGTATTACCACTCTTAAGAATCTTTTAAAAGCGCTGCCGAAAACTTCTAAAAGTAACCAAAATATAGCACTTGATAAGTTAAACATACCTGAGATAAAGAATAGATTGCTGCTTCTCTTCTTTCCTTTCTGCTTGTGGGGAGTTTTTCTGAAGCGTGACTGCAAGGAGAGAGTTCTCTAACATGCTCCCCTTGTGCTCCGGTGTAAATTTCTGCTCCCCCCATGCTGCCGCTGTGTTAATTTCTGTTCCCCGATGTTAATTCATGCTCCCCTTGTGCTCCGATGTGAATTTCTGTCTCCCCATGCTGCCCGATGTGAATTTCTGTCTCCCCATGTGCTCTGATGTGAATTTCTGTCTCCCCATGTGCTCCGATGTGAATTTCTGTCTCCCCATGCTGCCACTGTGTTAATTTCTGTTCCCCGATGTTAATTCATGCTCCCCTTGTGCTCCGATGTGAATTTCTGTCTCCCCATGCTGCCCGATGTGAATTTCTGTCTCCCCATGCTGCCGCTGTGTTAATTTCTGTTCCCCGATGTTAATTCATGCTCCCCTTGTGCTCCGATGTGAATTTCTGTCTCCCCATGCTGCCCGATGTGAATTTCTGTCTCCCCATGCTGCCGCTGTGTTTCCGATGTTAATGTCTGCTCCCCCATGCTGCCGCTGTGTTTCCCGCTCCTGATCTGTGCTCCCCCATGCTGCCCGCTGTTAATGTCCGCTCCCCCATGCTGCCCTCTGTTAATGTCCGCTCCCCCTTGCTGCCCGCTGTTAATGTCCGCTCCCCCTTGCTGCCGCTGTTAATGTCCGCTCCCCCATGCTGCCCGCTGTTAATGTCCGCTCCCCCTTGCTGCCGCTGTTAATGTCCGCTCCCCCTTGCTGCCGCTGTTAATGTCCGCTCCCCCATGCTGCCGCTGCTAATGTCCGCTCCCCCATGCTGCCGCTGCTAATGTCCGCTCCCCCTTGCTGCCGCTGTTAATGTCCGCTCCCCCATGCTGCCGCTGCTAATGTCCGCTCCCCCTTGCTGCCGCTGTTAATGTCCGCTCCCCCTTGCTGCCGCTGTTAATGTCCGCTCCCCCATGCTGCCGCTGTGTTCCCGATGTTAATGTCCGCTCCCCCATGCTGCCCGCTGTTCCCGTGCCTGATATCTGTGCTGCCCCGATGTCTATCCTTGTTTTCCCTTTGGACCCAGAGTCAGCAGAGACAGAGTCATTAAAGGAGAAAACCTGGCCTCATCTGTGAGTTGAGAGCTGAAATCCGGTGTAGAACGCACGTGGAGGCAGCCATCTTGAAAAGACCATGTGTAAGCTACACTGCAATATACTTAAAGCGACTCTGGAGCTCCATCTAGTGGACATTAGCTGTAATTACTACCATTCCCTGTGTTTTAAGTGATCCTGGAGCTCCATCTGGTGGACATTGTAAGAATAGCTAGCTTATATATATATATCTTAACTCTTATCTAAACCAAATCTGACTAAATATTTTGTAAATTGCCAAGACCTATATTGTAAGTTGTATTATTTGTCCTGTATTAAGAATAGATAGGGTCCGTATTGTAAATTGTATTACTTTTCCTGAATTAAGACTAGATAGGATCTGTATTGTAAATTGCATTTTTTTTTATTGTAAATTGCATTTTTTTCTGAATTGAGATTAGGTTAAGAGATCTGATCCACATTGCATACTGTATTTAGTTATTGAACTAGAATTAGAGCATGGGGTCGGGAAAGTCAAAAGAAAAAACGCCCCTACAGTGCATGCTTCACAATTTTAAATCTAGGTTTAGAGAAGATTATGGGGTACCTCTCTCCGCCTCCAGATTATCTTTTCTATGTGAGAGGGAATGGCCAGCCTTGGTTAAGTTGTGGCCTCCCCAGGGGTCCACAGACCTGTCCACTGTGTCTTTGCTCCATCAAATTGTTGCAAAAGAGCACCCTGACCAGTTCCCTTATATTGATTCATGGCTGGCCATATGCCAGCTCAGACTAAGATGGTTCCAGCGCTGTCACGAGGATCAGTGTAGAATAATGTTGGCGGCCAGTGGTCGCCAAAAGGGATGGACACCCGCCTCTATCTACCAGGGGTGGGACTCTCCAGACATTCCTCCACGCCCTCTCCCTCTGCTTCAACCTCATGTCCCATCTGCAGCATGGCAGAGTCCGCCCCTAGCTGAAGAATCAGGAAGACCTACTCTTGGGGTGGGTGATGCCAGATTTAGGGAAGATCCTATGGATTCCAGCCCCTCATCTTCAGACTCCCCTCCCACTCCTGGTACCACCTCTAGTGCCACCATCTCCTCCCCTGAGAGCACACAGGCTGAGCTTGAATCGTCCACCCCGAGGGCCTACCACCTGCAGTCGCATGATCTCCAAATGCCATTACGACAAGTACAGGGGCTCCCGTACCTTGATGCTGCTGGGCGTGTGACACTGGGACCATCCAGCCTGATTTATGTCCCTATCTCCACTACGGACCTGTCGAACTGGAAAACCCATTATGCTTCCTATACTGAAAAGCCCCAAGAACTGACAGACCCTATGACCAGTAGTATACAAACACACCAGCCTGCCTGGTCGGACACTAGACAACTGCTTCCTACTTTGTTCAGCAGAAAAGAACGAGGGCGAGGCCGCGGATACGGGGGTCCGAGGTTTCCCCTAGCCCCCAATCAATGTGCCTACTGCAAAGAGGAGGGACATTGGAAGAATGAATGTCCAAATCGTAACACAAGACAAGAGAGGTGGCCGGGATCCAGATGGAGCAGACCATCCCGAGAATTCAGAGCTGCCCACCGCTGAGATGTGTGAAGGAGACCCTATCTGGATCAGTGTGTCACATTGAAAACGTGCCAGGGTGTCTGCCTAGGAGAATGGGAGGTTTAAATTTTGAGAGAGACAGAACTTGAACTTCAGAGAGGGATGGAGCACACTGCGAGGTCCTGAGGAACTGCTGAGAGGCAGGAAAAAAGAACTGTTGGACTGACGGGGGTGGGTTTGGTGGCATCTGTGAACGATTGTATTGTTATCCTTTTAATATTGTTTTCTTAGAAAGTAACTGAAATCTACAAGCCATTTTGGCTTCAACAACTGCAATACCCACACCAGCTCAAGATTTTGCTGTACTATTCTCAGAGCTTTCTTTATCACATTATTAAGCACTGCTGCTTTTGACATACTTTCATGTTATGTATTTTCAATATTATTGACCAGCTGCAAGAAAATGATATTACAATGTATGTTGTCTCTAGGGAACAGTACCAGAAGCTGTTTTTCTGATGACCCCTATCTGTCTCAATATCTGTCTCAAATGGTTGCTTGTCCATTGCCTTTAGTGGGATTACCTTTGCCCCCATAAACAAGAAAAGAAAAAGAAAAATTGGGACTGAAGGGAAATTGGCTGATAGGTATGTCTAGTATGGCTGCATCCTTGCCTGAGGCTGTAATACATTATGATGGCACGGGAAAAAAGCATGTGGGCTAAGAAAATGAGTACCCAGAGCCCAGCACAACAAGAGTAAAGCCAGGGGGAACCATACTCTGAACAGAAGTGCACAGAGAATGGACCTAGCTAAGAAACAGGTCAGGCCTGAAAGCGCACAGAAAATGGACCCAGCACAAGAAAAGACATGCCAGGCCTGAACAGGTTAAACAGGCCAAACAAAGCTGGTGATACAAAGTACTCATATGCCCTGAAGATTACAGTGCCAGTGATTAATGAAGCAAAGGGAATGGCAGGGTGCAGCCAGAATGACTCAACACTAGCAAGAATAAAAGCCATTATGCTGATAAGGGTGGATCCCAGGGAAAGAACCTTTGCCCCAAAGAAAAGAAGCCTCTGCAGACTTTTTGCACACGGCCCTCCTTTGTCCCAAAGGAAAAGAGGCCTCTGCAGGCCCTGCAACCTTTTACAGTCAGAACAGCAACTTTTGCACACGGAACAAAAACGTTTGTGCAGGAGTTGCTACAGAGGGTATAGGGTATGTGTTGTTTTAAACTCACTAATGCAAGTGTCTCTATTGAACACTCTATCCAAGACCTAAGTGATCTAGTTATCTGCCCATGGGTCCTGGGTGGTTTGTGAATTGGTTCACTTGGCTAGGGGGACTAAAAAAATCCCAGTGGTAGGGGTTCCTTTTATTTACTGCTATGTGCCATTCTGCCATGTTTTATCCCCATTCTTTACCGCTTCATGACCACCACCCTTGATACCCTGGTAGAACGCAAGGTGGTTACCATTGTCATGGCTCTGTCCCAAATACACACCCCTCTGCGGCTTGCCTCTAGTAATACAGCCCTCAACCGCCTCTAGCGGTTGAGGTCTCACTTAAAAAGGGGGGAATGAGGCAGCCATGAGGTATAGCTGTAGGTAGCCCTTCCCCCAAGCCATGCGGCAAGCCATGAGGCTCTGATCAGCCTGACCCTTCCCCCGCAAGCCATGAGGTAATCAGCCTGCTAAGAGAAAGGCATTGAGATTTCAGTAGGCACCCTTCCCCCCCACTCCAGGTCTGAGCACAGTATCCCCTAGCCCAGAAACCAACAGACCAGAGCATACCGGTTTGGACAGGTCACCCAGGTACCTCCCCAGGGGCTGCTGATTGGTGGGCAGGAAATACCTGTGGCAAATGGGATTGTAGAATGAGTTTAAAACTGTACTGTATATAAGGCATTGAAGGACGTCCCTCGGGGTTCAGACCTTTTTGTTGGAGGGTACCGGCTCTCTGTCTGATCCTGTGTGCACATTAAAGATCCTGTTTGCATTCCAGCCTGTCTGAGAGTTTTCCTTCTGTGGGTGAGTGATTGAATAAGAGCTTTTCACAGCGTTTGCTATAACAAGATGAACAATAGAGTGATAACATAGTACTGGAGTCCTTCTTTGCACTCCACAGAATTAAATCCCTCTAGAAGTTTTTGATACACTGCTTTGGATACAAATGACAAAACACTAGAACACTGATAGGATGACATTAAGAAAATTGTGCTCAGAGAAAGTGAAAAGTTCCTGCAAAAGATGGAAAAACAACAATTGCCAAAATTGATAACCACAGATAAAAATTGCTCAGAAACACAGAAAAGCTAAACCAGAGAAGAAAAATAGAGGTAATCATATAATTTAACAAAGATTTCCAATGTACAGCAATATGAGGCAAAGATAAGTACTACAATATGTGGTACTGCAGAGCCTATGCAAACAGAAAAAAAGGTTTTAAATTCAGAAAAAAGATTCCAACACCAGATGTGACATTACGAGAAGCCAGATAGGGGAAGCAAGAGAGACCTTCCAGGGCCTAGAGAACCGCACCCCAGAGCTTGTGATGTGATGCCGGCCAACAGCCAATCCAGGAAAGGGGGAGTTCCTTTTAAGAAAGGCTGGGAAGTTGGAAAGGGGAGAGAAGAAGGGGTGAAGAAGGAGGAGAAAGAGTCTTGGCCAAGAGACCCGAGAGGAAGGAGTTCCTGGCAAGAAGACACAGGGAGTCTGGTGCAGCAAGACCCCAGGAGTTCGTGGCAAAGAGACACTGGGAGGAAAGGTACCAGGAGAGAAGCAGAGGTCAGAGGTTTATCTGATGAACCGGTACCAGCAGACTCAGGACCCTGTGGAAGTTACCAGAAGGGTGGTGAAGTCATTGCCATAGGAGGTAACACTCTTCATTCAAGGAGAAAGAGGTATGGGTGTGAAAGAGAGATAACTCCACCCGAAGGCCAGCTGGACAGTGGGAGGCCTGCTACTCGAGTAAGGCTGAATTGCAGCAGGACTAGGCCTCAAGCCTCAGCTCACTGGGATAGGCCTGGAGAACAAGGTAATCCACATTTTTATACTTCTAACCGTTATAACCTGGTGACACAGGGAGCACAAGGAACAAGGGTGTGCTCGCCTTATCAAGCTGTTTGTAAGACAAGACACAAGCTTTTACCAGATGAGAGACTGTTTAATATAAGGCACCAAGACAAAGGAAGGTATTCTCCTAGCAAGCATTCGTATGACCAAGGCCCAAACCTAGGCCCAGAACATTGGAGGCTGATACAAGCTGTATATGAAAAGCCTCAGCGTATTCCACCAGACTACACTGATACAGAGTCACAGCTCTCAGACCCACAGCCCATGCAGGTGGAATTTACTGAGGACCCGGCCGAAGTGGCCATGGATTGTAGCTACTGTCAGGCAGGAAGCCTAGAATCCCTGCCTAGTGTGTAAAGCAGGGCTCAGCAAGCAAAGATTGTGTGTTTTATTGTATAAATTCCTGTGAAGATAACAGTGGATAAAGTAATAACTGGTTATGTTTCTTTTCTACCTGAAGTAAAGTTTCTTTATGTTGACGTAGATTCCACTACCTGAATCATTGTGCATTAAGGGAAATAAAAAGCCTTTCTTTCCCTACTCTCGGACTTTGTGTTCATTTGAGGCTTTGGTACACGGAAGGCCACTGGGAACAGATACCCAGACCCCGCATACAAGAACCAAATTCAAACTAGAAAAATAACTCATGTCCACCCGACCTGCCTTAACCACCTTTGACCACTAGGGCGGCAGTGCGACAAATGATGCATGCAAGGAAATAGAATCAGAAACTATCAGAGAAAGAACAAGATCAGCTTTCCTAAAACTACGAGAGATAAAGAGAAATTTCATCCTCAAATTGGAATGCTAGAAGATGCTGAAAGATCCATGTTGAATGTTGCTGAGAAGATCTAGAAAAGGTGGAAAGGAAATACAGTCATTATTCCGTAAAGATCAAGTGGACCAATAACCATTTCAACCTGTACCTTATGATCAGGAACCATTGGTGATTAAAAGAAGTAGTCCGAAGCAGCATTGATAGCATTGTCAAAGAACAAAGTACCAGGCATTGATGGCATTTCCATTGACATATTACAGCAATCAGATGCAGCTGTTACCATACTTACAAGGCTCTGCCAAGAAATTTGGAAGACATCATCATGATCAACTGACTGGAAAAGATCTGTGTTCATACCAATATTGAAGCAAGGTGATCAGACTGACTGTGGGAATTATCATACAATCGCTCTTATCCAAGATGCAAGATTCTATTCAAGATCATTCAGCAGAAACTACAATCATAACTGGAACAAGAACTACTTGAAGTGCAAGCAGGGTTCAGAAAAGGACGAGGAACAAGAGACATTATCATGGATGTGAGATGGAAAAGAATACCAAAAGGATATTTATATATGTTTTATTGACTACAGCAAGGCCTTTGATTGTGTAAATCATTGGCCACATTAAGAAGCATGGATATACTACTACTAACAAGGGTACAATACGGAAAGATAAGGAGACAGAAGGAGAACAAAGAATTAAGATCCAAAAGTGGCCTGAAAGAGGTGAGCCTTTAGCATGGATTTGAAAAGGGGAGAGATGAAACCTAACGTAAAATTATAGGTAGCTTATTCCAGGCATGAGAAGCAGCAAGGATCAACGTCTAGCACTGATAATGGAAGAGAAGGGCAGAGTTCATGAGGAGGGATATAGGAAGAGAGAAGAAAGGCAAAGAGCAATAGAATGAATGCATTCATAGTTCAGAAGGAGAAATTTGTATCGGATATGGCCAGAATTTACTTTGTTTAAAATATTTCATTTTCTCTTTCTAGGTGATGTACTTCATGAACCCTCTTCATGAACTACCTTTGTGATTCTTTTAAACATCAGTAACATTTAACTTTTTCAGCTAATCTTGATTAAAAGTTATCTCCTGTTCCAGAACCATTTTTTTTATTACAAAGTCTTACTCTCTCTACATAATACAACACATTTTCCACCTAGTTTAAACTGTATAACAATTGCACTGGGCGTGATTGTGTCTGACAATCTTAAAGTAGCTAAACAGGTAGAAAAGGCAATGGTGAAAGCTAGGAACACTTGGGTGCATAGGGAGAGGAATGGCCAGCAGAAAAAAGGAGTTGATAGTGCCTCTGTATAAGTCTTTGGTGCAACCTCATTTGGAGGTATTGTGTGCAATTCTGGAGACCGCACCTTCAAAAGGATATAAACAGGTTAGAGTCGATGCAGAGGATGGCTACTAAAATGGTTAGCAGTCTTCGTTATAAAGCATATGAGGACAGGCTTAAGGATCTTTATATGTATACTTTAGAGGAAAGGCGGGATAGAAAAGATATGACAGAGATGTTTAAATATCTCCATGGCATAAATGCACAAGGGGAGAGCCTCTTTCGATTGAAAGCAAGCTCTGCTAGAATGGAATATAGGATAAGGGTGAAAGGGGATAGACTCAGGAGTAATATGCGGAAATATTTCTTTACAGAAAGAGTGGTAGATGTATGGCATAGTCTCCCAGTGGAGATGGAAGAGATGGAAACAGTATCTGAATTCAAAAGAGCATGGGACAAACACAGAAGCTCTCTAAAGGAAAAAAGGGGACTCTTGTAGTAGTTGATATGGAAGGGCAGATTAGATAGGCCATGTGGTCTTTTCTGTTGTCATGTTTCTATGTTTCTAAGTGCCTTTTCTTTCCTGAACACTTCAACATTGGCATTTGGCAATTAATAGCTTTAGCTTCTCTTTTTCAGAGTTTTATTAACTTCAAAAGTCATACAAGCATGAACGAGGATAACATCAACTAAGTATTGAATTAGTTCCAAATTAACTCTCATGATATTCTATTGCTCTAAAGTAAATTCTTTTTTGAAGTATTGGTATTTTTTAAAACCCTCGTTTCCCTAGAACCAAAAGGTCATCAGCAACCGCAATCTTAGGTAAATAGATGTTTTGTGTTCTTTGTAGGTTTGAACTATCTCTGAGTAAAGTCCCTTTATGCTATAGAAACTTGTCTTTCTTATTTCAAAAGTACAATGCCTTTTCCTTAGGCCGGGGTGTTATCCTGTAAACTGGTGCACACTTAGCTTGGAGGTTCTGTCAGTCTCTGTTACCTCAGTTGTCTCCATTTTCTGCATCTCTAGCAGGCTTCATGGTCTTTGCTTTATCCAAAATGTCACCTGCATCCTCTCTTTTTAAAAAAAAAAACCCTAACTAGCCTAACATAGGATGTACTGATTATTATAACTTTAGGTACCCTGGGCCTGATAGTCAAAAAAACGTTGAGCTCCTAAATTTGGGCTCTAAAATGTGTTCCCTGTTGTCAGCCAAACTTAGGAGGTTTTCAGGTGAAAATCCATCCCCTGGTCTTTATTTAAACTTACTAGACTGACTGGACTACTACTTTGAAAGACAACAAAATTCATACTTACTATAACATTCTGTAAGAGTGTTTTAGTCATCATCAACAAACAAAATCCTGAATTTAGCTTATTTTCCTCTCTCCCTGGTCTGGGTTTTTCCCTTGAGCTGGAGAGATGAGATTAGTGTAATCTATCAATTTTAACCTGATTTGAGAGGAGCTCTTTCAGACTGAGGTAAAAGTGATATGACTACAACTATTTATTGCTCTAAGGTATATTAATCCTGTACTGCTCTCCCCAAAGCCTTAGATTATGCTAGGCTGGGGACTCCATCCTGAACTGCAGGGTGCAATAATCAAACTCTGGAATTTATTACCAGAGGATGTAATAAAAGCTATTATTATAGCTGGATTTAAAAGAGGTTTGGATGAGTTCCTGGAGGAAAAGTCCATAAACCATTATTAAACTGGACTAGGGAAATCCATTGCTTACCTCTGGGATGAACAACATGGAATCTGTCCACCTTTTGGGAACCTGACAGGTACTTGTGACTGGATTGGCCACTGTTGGAAACAGGATACTGGGCTTGATAAACCTTTGGTCTAACCCAGTATGGCATTTCTTATGTTCTTATACTGTACACATGCCAAATATAGGCATGGCCATATACTGTACACCAACCCTAGACTTGGTAAAGGGGATGGAAGGATACTCCTATGAGGAAAGGCTAAAAAGGTTAGGGCTCTTTAACCTGGAAAAGAGACGGCTGAGGGGAGATATGATAGAAGTCTATAAATTAATGAACGGAGTGGAACGGGTAAACGTAGATCGATTGTTTACATTATCAGAATATAGAAAGACTAGGGGACATGCAATGAAGCTACAGGGTAAACTATTTAAGACTAATAAAAGAAAATATTTTTTCACTCAACGTGTAATCAAACTCTGGAATTTGTTACCGGAGGATGTAGTAAAGGCTGTTAGTGTAGCTGGGTTTAAAAAAGGTTTGGACAAGTTCCTGGAGGAAAGGTCCATAAACCATTATTAAGAAGTGGCCGAAGATATCAATGCTTGACCCAGTACAAGCATTGTGGAACTTGTGTCTCTTGGGGAAACTGCTAGGTACATATGACCTAGATTGGCCACTGTTGGAAACAGAATACTGGGCTTGATGGACCTTGGTCTGACCCAGTATGGCATATCTTATGTTCTTATGGTTAAATACCTGTGACTAGATGACTAGATTTGTAGGAAACACACATAAGTTATAGTATTCACTGAAACATATTTGTTTAGGAAATCTTTGATAAATAAATAATGCTGCTTTTGTTATTTATCTCAATTAACTGCCATGCAGTCTACTTTTTTTAGAGACTGGAAGTCTAATTATTCCTTTAGGCTGTTATAGTAGACTTAGTTGTCTAGACAATTTTTGAAACATTATTGATGAGCAATTTCTAAGATATTATTGAATTCAGTTGTCAATGTTAAATAATTGTAATGTGTGAAATTTTTTGGAAATCATTTTTGTATGTAATCCGCTTAGAACTGCATCATTGCCCTGACATATATACTTACAGAATAGCAACTGCGTGTAATTGTCCATTCCCACACATGTCATTTAAAATAGCTGACTGATGCATCTTGATGGCATGCAAATGTGCATGACTCATTATTGAATTATCTCCTATTTGTCCAAAATGCATCTGTTTAACTATTAGAGGAACCAGAGGAACTTCAGAGGGTGAGACCTAAAGTTAAGAAGATAGCACTGATATAAAGGCAGCTAAATAGTGCTGAATGAGTGAGTTTATCTGTGCTAATATACAGTAAGGTCCTAAATTAGGCACCTCACTAAAATTCCTAAAATCAGATACTATAGGGGTTGCAGATAATCAGGGTAAGTGGAGTCAAACATTAATGAGGCAGTGGTCTCTCTCTTTCTTGAACAGATTTCCAGGACTGAGTGAAGGGCTACTACCTATACAACCTGTCTGTGTATTCATGGACCAGACCACCTGAAACAAAATTGCCATGGATTCTCTGCTACAATGCACGCTGGACTGATGACATTACTGAGCTGAAGGCTCCTGTACCATTGTACAACTGAAAGAAGTCTGCGTTCTTTGTTCTGTGTACATTGAGAATACACCGGTCTGCAATTTTTTTTAAAGTTGTCTGCTTCAGAGACAAAATCTGCCAATTCTTATGGATTTTGATGTGCTGAATTCAAAAATGACAATTAAAACCACTGACTGGTATACTGTTTCCAAGATATCTAAGTTTCTCCATTTTAGACGTACAATAGCATGTTGGTAGGAAGAGTTTTAATCACAAATTATAAATCTAGGTATTTGTATATATATATATATATATATATCCTTGATAATGTTTCACCGATCTTTGTTTAAAAGTTTAAAAATCAGCCAAAGGATTATTTAAATACAATTTATTAGAAACGTTAGCATGAAACAGAAGCAAGAAACGACTTTGTATGCATTAGTAGTCATTTCAAACTTATTCAGCGCCTATACTCTGTGTTTCTTGGCATTGCCTAGTAGTTGGGGTAAGTTGCCTGAGGACTGGGCAAATCCCATTGGAGAACAGCAACCTTGGACCGGAGGGACTGGGGTTTCTAGTCCCACAGGCACTCCTTGTGGCCTTGGGCAAACCACTTAATCCTCTGTTGCCTCAGGTACAAAAATGTAGATTGATAACCCTTCTGGGGACAAGGGAAATATATACTGTACCTGAATGTATACTGCTTTGACCCAGAGAAAAGCAGTATATAAGCCTAGATACATACATACATACATAAACTCTCTCTCTTGTATTCTGTAAATCGAGTATCTCTGGCCACTGTCCAGTAATAGTCTGCAAGCATTGACGGGCTCGACTTGCTTTGATATCTTGTCTTCATTGCTGAAATGTCCTGATGAAATCGTTCTCCATGCTCATCGCTCACTGCTCTGCAGTTCAATGGAAAAAAAATCAAGAAGATACATTTTTCATACTATCTTTAGTGACATGTTGCAGCCAAGACCTTTGTATGCACTGAGGACTTTTTCCACCAACTCCCTGTAGTTGTCTGCCTTGTTGTTTCTGAGAAAATTTGTTGCCACTAACTGGAAGGCTTTCCATACCGCCCTTTCTTTGCCACCTAGCTACGGTTAGAGTAGTTACTCATCTGTAACAGGTGTTCTCCAGGAGCAGCAGGAATAAGTCTTCACATATGGGTGACATCGGCGCCAACAGAGCCCCCATAAGGAGCATTTCCCCAGCTTTCAAAGAAAGCCTTTAGGAATGCAGCGCACTTGCGTGGTCCCCTTCCCGCCCAAGGGTGCCATCTTGCTCAGTCTGATGACATAGTTAAAAGACAGCAAAAATAAAAATAAAGTATATGACTGCAACTCCAGGGGAGGAGGGAGGGTCGGGAGGACTGATTCCTGCTGCTCCTGGAGAACACCTGTTACAGGTGAGTAGCTACTCTTTCTCCAGGACCAAGCAGGAAGTCAGTCCTCACATATGGGACTCCCCAACTCTAGGCTACCGGGAACCCAAAGCTGAAAAAAGGGCTCCCTCTGAAGAGCCTCAGCATCTATGATAAGAAATCCTCTGAGAATGCCCCCGTACGGTAGCCCAACACTAGGGCCGGAGGGTAGGAGTTGCCTAAACCTCAAAAGAGATTATGGAGTACCGCCTGTCCGAAAGCACTGTCCCTTTGTGACTCTCTCTCGAGGCAGTAGCAGGCTGCAAAAGTCTAGCTTGAAGACCAAGAAGCGGCCCAGCAGATGTCTGCCAACGGAACAGAGTGGAGATGAGCTACTGACGCGACTTTCGCCCTGACATGGTGGGCCGTGACTCAACCCTGCAAGGGGAGGTCGGCTGCCTTGTACGCCCAGGCGATACAATCTGCTACCCAAGTGGACAATGTACACTTGGAGACAGGTAACCCCAATTTATTAGAGTTAAAGGAGACGAAGAGCTGAGTAGCCCTTCGATGCCCCCTCGTACGTTCTATATAAAAAGGACAATGCCCTCTTACAGTCCAGAGTATGCAAGACTGTTTCAGCCCGGCTGGTATGCGGCCTGGGAAAGAATGTCAGAAGAACCACCTCCTGGTTGAGGTGGAAAGAGGAGACCACTTTTGGAAGGAACTTGGGATGGGTCCGTAGGACCACCCTGTTCCTATAGAACCGTGTGTATGGTCTATCAGAAACCAGAGCTTGTAGTTCACTCACACGTCTGGCCAAGGTAAGAGCTTCCAGGAAGAGCGCCTTCCAAGAAAGAAAGCGTAAATGGCAAGAAGCCATCGACTCAAACGGTGGGTGAGTATGTTGTTGCAAGACCACGTTCAAATCCCACTCAGTGGCAGGTGGTCGAATCGGAGGCTTGAGCAAAAGCAGGCCTCTGAGGAAGCGGGACACTAAGGGGTGAACCGACAGAGACTGACCCTCCACCGGTGAGTGGTGTGCTGAGAGAGCACTGAAGTGGACCCGAACATAATTGGACTTAAGGCCCAGGTCTGACAGGTGAAGTAGGTATTGAAGTACTACTGGCACAAGGCAGGATAAAGGATCTTCACTGTGTTGAGCACACCATAATGAAAACCTATGCCACTTGAGGGCATAGGACTTTCTGGTGGACTGCCTCCTAGAGGCCAAGACCACTTCCTCAACTTCCCTAGGTAGAAGCAAGGGAGCTGACGATGAAACCACACTCCTCCTTTCCTCCTCCAAACCCACCACCTGTTCTTCAGACCCTATCCCCACCCATCTCCTATGTTCCATCTCCCTCACCATTGTCCCCTCCATCACTCATATCTTCAACCTTTCACTCTCCACTGCAACTGTCCCCGCTGATTTCAAACACGCTGTTGTCACACCCCTCCTCAAGAAACCCTCACTTGATCCCACATGCCCTTCTAACTATCGAACCATCTCCCTCCTTCCCTTCATATCCAAACTATTAGAACAAGCAGTCCACCATCGCTGCCTTGACTTCCTCACCTCCCAGGTCCTCCTGGACCCACTTCAGTCCGGCTTCTGTCCCCTACATTCCACTGAAACGACACTCACTAAAGTCACAAATGACCTGTTCCTGGCTAAATCCAAGGGCCTCTACTCTATCCTCATCCTTCTTGACCTTTCTGCTGCCTTTGACACCATCGACCACGACCTTCTCCTCATCACCCTCTCCTCACTTGGCTTCAAGGATTCCGTACTATCCTGGTTCTCCTCCTACCTCTCCCATCGCTCATTCAGTGTATGCTCTGGTGGCTCCTCTTCCTCTCCTACCCCACTCCATGTAGGAGTACCCCAGGGATCTGTCTTGGGCCCCCTCCTCTTCTCTCTCTATACCCAAGGCCTTGGGGCGCTCATCTCCTCCCATGACTTTCAATACCATCTCGATGCCGATGACTCCCAAATCTACCTCTCTACACCTGATATTTCCCCGGCAACCCAGTCCAAGATCTCTGCCTGTCTTTCAGACATCGCTGCCTGGATGTCTCATCACTGATTAAAATTGAACATGGCCAAGACTGAACTCCTTGTCTTTACACCTAACTCCTCCCCCCCCCCCCACTTCCCCCTCTCTCAATACATGTGGATTGATCTACTATCCTTCCTGTTCCCTCGGCCCGCAATCTGGGGGTTATCTTTGACACCTCCCTCTCCTTTTCTGCTCACATCCAGCTTGTAGCAAAGACCTGCCGCTTTTTTCTCTACAACATCAACAAAATCTGCCCCTTCCTCTCTGAACACACTACCAAAACGCTTATCCACTTCTTTATCTCCTCTCGCCTTAATTACTGCAACCTACTCCTCGCTGGTCTTCCCGCTAGCCACCTCCTTCCCCTCCAATCTATACAAAATCACGCCACTCGACTAATCTTCTGCCAACCTCGCCATGCCCACGTTACTCCTCTTCTCAGGTCACTTCACTGGCTCCCTGTCCAATACCGCATCCAATTCAAGCTTCTCCTGCTAACCTCTAAGTGCATCCACTCTATGGCCCCTAACTACCTCTTATCTCTTATCTCTCCCTACATCCCCTCTCGAAATCTGCGCACCGCTAACAAATTACTTCTATCAATGCCTTTCACATGCACTGCGAACTCCTGACTGCGCTCCTTTCACCTTGCTGCACCTTACGCCTGGAACAGCCTACCTGTGTCTGTGTGCCTGGCATCCTCCTTGGCCCTCTTCAAATCCAGACTGAAGACCCACCTCTTCACTGTTGCATTCAGATCCTGACACCTTCCTCATGTAACTCTAACCCCCGTCATCATTTATGACCAAACTACTGACCAAACCGCACCATGCGCAGAACTGACTAATGCTCTATACTGTTCTAACTTATGTTTGTTCTAACTAGATTGTAAGCTCTGATGAGCTTGACTCTTGACAGGCAGGGACTGTCTCTTGTATGTTGGCTACCTCTTGTTAGGTCAGCTGTGCAGCGCTGCGTGCATGGCGCTTTACAAGTGCTGAATAGTAGTAGTAGTAGTAAGCAGTATCCTTTCAGCGGCCAGGCCATCAGATTGAGGGATTTGAGATTGGGGTGAAGGGAACACTGCTCATGAGACAGGAGGTCGAGTTGCATCCCCAGAGGGAATGGGAGTTTCCACTGCCAACTGCAGAAGAAGTGGAAACCACGGCTGCCTCGGCCATCTGGGGGCTACCAGAATCAGAGGCCTTGTCCCGTAGAATCTTGAACAGAGTTCGGGCCACCAGGGGCATGGGGGGAAACGCATACAGGAGGCCCGTAGACCAAGAGATCAGGAACACATCTGCTGCCATTCTCAGGGGATGCGGCTGTCTGGAGCAAAACCTGGGCAGCTGACTGTTCAGTGGACTTGAAAAGAGATCGATGTATGGAAGTCCCCAGCGGAGGAAGATCTGCTGGAACACCACTGGATTCAACTGCCATTTGTGAGGCTGGAGAATCCTGCTTAGTTTGTCTGCCAAGAAGTTCTCTTGACCAGGTAGATACACTGCTTTAAGAAACATGCCTTGTTTGACTGCAAAGGAGCAAAGGGCCTGCGCCTCCTGACATAGGAGTCTGGACCCTGTGCCCCCTTGCTTGTTCACATAGAACTTTGCCACCTGATTGTCTGTCTGAATTAAGACAGACTGGTGAGAGAGAGCATGAGAAAAAGTCTGTAGAGCTAAGCGGATTGCTCGCAGCTCCAAAAGATTGATCTGCTGTGTGGCCTCCCAAGGAGACCAGAGGCCTTGAGTGCACATGCCCTGGCAATGTGCACCCCAGCCCCTTAAGGAAGCATTGGTCGTCAGCACCCTTGTGTGTGCTGGGGCCTGAAAAGATACCCCCCTGAGAAGGTTTGGGAGATGTAACCACCACTGCAGGGAGTCCAAAAGTGGCTTGGACACCCTTACTCTGTCTCAGAGGTCGCCTGAGGCATGCACCCACTGAGATCTGAGGCACCACTGAGCTGCCCGCATGTGCAGATGGGCATTCGGAGTCACATGCACCGTGGATGCCATGTGCTCCAGAAGCCACAGGAATTGCCTGGCGGAAACCTGAGAATTGCTTTGGAACTGATAGGCCAAGTCCATCAATCTGTGGGCCCTGTCCTCGGGCAAGTAAGCTCTTGCCTGCAGAGGGTCTAATCTTGCCCCTATAAACTCTAGGTTCTGTGAGGGAAGCAAGGTGGACTTTGCATAGTTTATGACAAAGCCCAGATGCTGAAGAAGAGAGACAGTGTGAAGAGTGGCTTGTCTGGCCTCCTGAAGAGACTGGCCCCTGATAAGCCAGTCATCCAGGTATGGAAAGACAAAAATTCCCTGATTTCTGAGATAGGCTGCCACCACCACCTGGCATTTGGTGAAAACCCTGGGGATGGAAGTTAGGCCAAAGGGAAATACTCTGTACTGGAAATGGTTTCCTCCCACCACAAATCTGAGATATTGTCTGTGGTCTGGATGGGTGAGAATGTGGGTATAAGCATCCTTTAGATCTAAGGAGCATAGCCAATCTTCCTGCTGGAGGTAAGGCAGCAGTATTCCAAGGGTAAGCATCTTGAACTCTTCCCTCTCCAAAAACTTGTTTAGGTTTCACAAGTCTAGGATAGGTCAGAGGCCTCCTGTCCTTTTTGGTACAAGAAAGTACCTGGAGTAGAAGCCTTGTCCTTTCAGGTGGTGAGGCACCAGTTCCACTGCCTGTTCCTTTAGAAGACTTGTCAACTTCTGAAGGAGGAGGTTTCTGTGCAGAGGGAGTCTTGGAAGCTCCCCTGGAAAGTAGGAGGGGGGTATCTGGTGGAGCAAATAGCCCTTCTGGACTATGCTGAGGACCCAGGTATCCCCTGTGATGGCTGGCCACCTGTAGGCGTACAGGGTCAGCCGACCTCCTGTGCTGAGTGGAGCCAGCTGTGGAGAAGAGGGTACGCTGTGGGAGTCAAAACCCTACTCCCTGCTATGCAGGAGTCGGAGCTGGTGGCTTGGGGGTCTTCTGCCTACGGGACCCATGCCCCTGCCCCTTGGCCTGCTGGCCCTGTTGGGGAGCTGAAGAGGCCTGATATTGAGGGTAAGATTTGTAGGCAGCACCCTTCCTCGGGAAAAAGGGCTTCTTTCCCGAGCCCTTCTTTTTCTGAGAAGGGGCAGAAGTCTTCCTGGACAGCCTTGTCCTGGTGAGAGTCTCTGTCTCGATTTCTGCAGCCTTTTCCATCATGGACTTACCGAAAAAGGTTTTTAACCTCGGCAGGGGACATCGATCAACTTTTTCTGTACCCATGGCTCTAGGTCTGATGACTGTAACCAGGCCTGACGGCGTGCACCGATTCCGGCCACTGCTACCCGGGCCAAAGCCTCGAAGCCATCATAGGCTGCTCGAGAGATAAACTTCGAGCACCCTCGAATTCCTGTTGACAAAGCCTTGAACCTCTGCAAAGGTTCCTCGAAGAGGCCAGCTGAGAACCCGGCAATCTCCTTTGCCAGGTCTCGGAGGTACATGCCCATGTACAGCTGGTAGGTCTGCACACGACAAGATAGCATAGAGCCCTGGAAGCACTTTCTACCGAGGGCATCCAGGTTCCAGGCCTCTTGGCCGGGGGGCACTGAGGAATGCATCTTCTGACTCTTCAGACGGTGCATGGCCGATTCCACAACCATGAAGTGGTGCGGTAGCTGCGCCTTTTGGAACCCAGGGCTCTTACAGACTCGATAAATGGAATTGATCATTTTGCTAAGATCCGGCGTTGAGGCCAGTGCCTCCCACATACGGAAGAGCAGCTGTTCCAGCATTGGAGGAACTGGTACAGTAAAGGCTTCCTTCAGAGGAAAATCATACTGGAGGGCATCGAGCTCCTTGGCTTGAGGCTCCTCCACGGCGTCCGCAGGGAAGGCCAAGGCCTTGGCCATATCCCTCACAAAGTCCGAGAACTGGGTATCCTCCGGGGGGGGGGGGAGACCATCTCCGAGGTTCGGACTCCATTGAGTCCGAAGGGACACACCAGGTCCGGAAGGTGTCCAGGGACTCCTCGTCCTCCCACTCCGACTCCTCCGAGGAGGAATCGAGTGGCTCCGGCCGTGCGGGCCTCAGAGCCGCCCGCCCCGACGCCAAGGGTATCGGCGTCGACAACCTCGGCCCCGCATGGGAGGTCGAGGGGGACCTTGACCGAGGATCGACTCGAGGCTTCATCGACTTGAGGATCGGCTCGGTCTCCGGGGTCCCGGTGGTCGGGGAAGATGCACCGGTCAGACCGGCAATCAGCACCCGCTGCTGTTCCATGAAGGCAGCCAAACTGCTCTCCAAGGCCGTCAACCTGAGTCCAAGCTCAGGAGATTCAGCAGCCCCCGACTCGGGCCCCGACGTCGGCTACCCTGGAGGAAACTGCACTTATGTGACTCGGGGACTCCAGCTCCACACGAGGTAACTTGGATGGCCTCTCCAACTCCGAGAGCCCGGGGCGGAGGTCAGGGCTACAAGACCTGGCCCTCGAGAAACCAGGAGCTTCCACCAACGCCGCCCTCGCAAGCTTTTTCTTCCTTCTGTGCTCCCGGGAGGGAGACTCCCTTTCAGAGGAACCCTGACGGCACTCGGGGTCAGATTCCCGAAATGTCGAGGCCTCTGATGAAGTCCGTGCCCGGCCGGACACGGAGTCAGAGAAAATTCTCTCACGTTGATGTTGACGGCTCAGAAATGCCTTCGACAACATTTTGCCGAATGGGCCACAGGCCAGCGGGTCATGGTTGGGCCCTAGGCATCGGAGGCATCAGTCATGTGTGTCGGTGAGAGACATAAGTTTCTGGCACCGATCACACTTTTTAAACCCACTGGCAGCCTTCGGGGGAAAAAGGGCCCCTGGAAGGTCAAAAGACCGGGCTGCCAGTGAAAACACAAAAAGAGCGCGAAAGCTAGTCACAAAGGACAAAAACAGAAAACCCAAATCCGGACGCGATACCGGTGTACCGAGCCCAGGCGGGAAGGGGAACTGGCGTCAAACCAGATAAGACAAACGCAAAAAAAAATCACAGAAAAAAAAATCAACTTTTTCCGGGTGACACCAACTCACGTCCGTTGGGCTCCACGGAAAAAGAAAGCCTGAGCAAGATGGCACCCTTGGGCGGGAAGGGGACCGCGCAGGCGCGCTGCATTCCCGAAGGCTTTCTTTGAAAGCTGGGGAAATGCTCCGCACGGGGGCTCCGTCAGCACCAACTTCACCCGTATGTGAGGACTGACTTCCTGCTTGGTCCTGGAGAAAAATGCATCATCTCGAAGTTCACAAATCTGAGGACTAACAAAGACACCTTCCTTTATCTTAGCTTCATGTAGAACCCGATTCGGAAAAGAGCACATCTGGGCCGTTCGGACAGCCCCGAGAAGGACGAGCCTGTTAAGACCCAATTCTGTAATGCGGGAGCAAAACATTCCTGTAGCATACAGAATCAGGCTCTGAGACGGCCCAACGTGCCTCTGTAGACCCGTAGGGATGTCCTTGCTGCAGAACTCCCTGACTCCTGCAGTGCCGACCCTCTGTTTCCTCACTGCCCAACCCAAAGCTGGGCAGCCAGAACCTGGATCGAGCGGCAGGGACCTACCTGCCCCTGGCGCCGGCTTCGGGGGGGGGGGGAGGGTTTCCAGCCCCAATCACTTGGTTAATGCTGCTTATTCCACCTTTGAGATGGAATAAGCAGAATGTTCCCCCTGACCCCCAAAAGATGTACAGGGCCATGACCTGAATCGGCCCTGTATGTCCTGCAGCCTCAGCATGCCCCCGCTCTGCCCCTTCCCACCCCCCTGCCGGCTCTCCCCGTACTGCTGCTCTGGTCATGTGAGGAGAGTTGGAGGGGAATAGAGACAGGACAAGGAGAGCCAGCAGTGGGGTGGGAAGGAGCAGAGTGAGGGCAGAGGGTTTGCTTGCTACTGAGCTCTTTTTTTTTTCATAAATTAATCCTTCCTCTATTACTTTGTTTTTTTCTGATGTCTCATATTGCTTACTATGTGAGGCGTAGTTTATGTTTATCTTTTATCTTTATTGAACGCTTGATATACCACTCAAACAGCAAATCAGAGTGGTTTACAATAAAAGGCAGCTACAGAAACGAGGAAATAGAAAGAATGCCAATAATCAAAAGGAAAGTGAGAAAGGACAGATGTAGATGATAGCATCATAGGAAGAAGGGATATATAAAAGGCGGTCAGAGTAAGGAGGTAAGGTGAAGACAAGCTTTTGAAGTATCTTTGAAAGGAAAGGGAGGTTTGAAACAGGGTGCCAGTGGGCCACAATACAGTAGGATCCAGGGATGATTTCTCGAGAATAGGTCAGACAAGAGCATGTTTCCAGAGGGGAAGGGAAAATGCCAGAGGAGAGACTGGCATTAAACATACCAGGAACATAAGGAAAACGAGCCAGGGAGAGTTCAAGAAGCCAGTAGGATGCGATGGGATGGGATGAGAAAGCAGGTGGTCTTATGACAATTACGAGGGAGAGATAGGGTGAAAAGAAGGGAGGGGATGGGAGATGAAGGAGTGGACATGCAGTGGGATGAGAGGGGAGAAATGGTGGGACACACAGGAAAATGTGCATGTAAGATGGAGACCTTGCCTAGTGGTTAGAGCACTGACTTGGCTATGAAATGAATGGGGTTTGATTCCCACTTGCACTCTTGGTGGCCTTGGGCAAGTCACCTAACTCCCCATTATCTCACTACCCAAACTAAGAACAATTCCTGTTGTGTATATTCATGTAAATACTCATGTAAATAGTTGCAGTAATATCTTCCCCATGTTTTTCCAAGTTCGCTGACCTGTTCTATGTAAAACCAAACAGTTTGTTGTTCTGGTATGTTGTTATATTGTGAACCGCGCTGATGCTGAATAGAGCGGTATATAAGAGCCTGTAATAAATAAATAAATAAATAAATAAAAGAAAGGTCTGGCAATCTACTTCTGGTTACACTGCCAAGAAAATCTAGGAGCTGCTGGGTTACCAGGAGTTAGCATTGTCTTGAAAACATACATTGCATTTGCAAGTTCTTAAAAAAACATTGAAAAATAACAGGATGGTAAAAAGATTAAAAAAAACATAGTTGATGAAAAAAGAAATAGTTACTATTTTGAGTAATTGATTTAAAAAATGGGAACCACAAATTTACTATACATTATTTGAGTATTTCAATTTTTGTGGTATTTATTGTATCACGTATTACAGGTTGAGTAAGATGGCAGCACATCCTGGTTAAAACCCTAAGCAAAGACATGAAGGAAGGGGTAACCAACATGCGGTGGCAGTTAGAAACCTAAACATTTATTGGCCAGACTTTCTAAGAACATAAGATATTTAATTTAATCAATTTTCTATACCACCTTATCCTTCAATCAAAGAGGTTTATGTTATGTAATCACTACAAACAGGTACTGGGTACATTCCCTTGTCCCCAAACGGCTCACAATCTATGTGTACCTGAAGCAATAGAGGGTTAGTTGACTTGCCCAAGGCCACAAGGAGTACCTATGGGACTAGAAACCCCAATCCCTCCAGCCTGAGATTCCTGTCCCCAGGTGGGACTTGAACACTCAGTCCTCCAGCCAGAGCTATCGTGTCCTAACCACTAGGCCACTCCTCCCTAAGATAAGCCATACTGTGTCAGACCAAGGTCCATCAAACCCAGTATCCTGTTCCCAACAGTGACCAATCCAGGTCACAAGTACCTAACAGGTTCCCAAAAAGACACACAAATTCCACAATGCTTTTACTGGGGCAAGCAGTGGATTTCCCAGGTCCTCCTTAATAATGGTTTATGGACATTTCCTTCAGGAACTTGTCCAAATATATTTTAAACCCAGCTACACTAACAGCTTTTACTACATCCTCCAGCAACGAATTCCAGAGTTTGATTATGCGTTGAGTGAAAAAATATTCTCTTACTAGTCTTAAATGGGGTTACACTGTAGATTCATTGCATGTCCCCTAGTCTTTCTACTTTTTGATGGCGTTAACAATCAATCTATGTTTACCCGTTCCACTCCATTCATTTATTTACACCTCTATCATATCTCCCTTTAGCCATTGCTTTTCCAGGTTGAAGAGCCCTAACCTTTTAAGCCTCTTCTGATAGAGGTATCCTTCCATTCCCTTTACCATTTTGGTGGCTCTTTTCTGTACCTTTTCTAATTCTGATATATCCTTTTTAAGATACGACGATCAGAATTGTACATAATATTCAAGGTCCGGTAGCACCATGGAACAATACAGAGGCATAATAATATTTTTTGTTTTATTCTCCATTCCTTTCCTTATGATTCCTAGCATTCTTTATTTGCCTTCTTGGCCGCCGCTGCACACTGGGCAGAGGGTTTCAACATGTTAACCACAATGATGCCTACATCTTTTTTCTGGGTGGTGGTTCCTAGTTTTTATCTGCCATCATTTACAATATTACTGTAGTTCTTTTTCTACTACCAGAAAAACATATATCTATTCAACAGTCCATTCGTTTGCATTGCTAAAGGAGCAACTATGAAGTATTGTTTCAGTGTGCCCAGCATATAGGAAATGACAGGATTAAACCGCTGGAGACAAAAATTAACACCAGATGATACCATCTCCTCTAGTGTACCTCCAGTATGATCTGTGTTTGAGCTAATTATCTGGCATAACAATGTCCATTATAAATAGTATGCAAAATAATAAATGTCAGATTGAATCTAATATGCATCATTGATGGCCAAGGATTAACATTCACCTCAGGTAAGCCAGGAAGCCGCTAATTATCATCTGATTCATCTTTGCTGAGGTTCCATAAAATCATATTTTAGTACTAATTATAATGGTTTTTAATGTATAGCAATGCATTCAAATTTTGTGATGGACCATAACAGTATTTTATCTTGATCTACCAAAATATTTAACTCTCATGCTACAAAATTCCAAAGCTCGGTACAGCTCCAGAGATCTTGTATGATTAATTTCAGGGTAATTTGATGGAGGCCTGAGAATTACAAGTAGGTTCTGTCAATAAGTATACCAACTCCTGCCAGCACACAAGGGCCTATAAACTAATTGGTACTGGTATTAATATCCATATTAATGATCATTATACAAGAGCATGAACTAAAGCTTGTGCACATACGTATACCTGGGTCACATACATGTCGAGTTGTCATAGGCCATATTTGTACCTGTGGAGTAATTTCATAAGAAACATTTTACATGTGTATATTGGCATATATATGAAAATAATCCTTCATAAAAAGGATCCCAAATGTGCGCGTGAATGAAACAAATTAAAATGCATATATTTCATTTAGCTCATTAAATATAAACGTTGGATATATTATCCAGCAGTAAAGCCTAATGGCTGATATTCTGCCTGTGGTGGTCAATGTTTAAATGCTAACTGACATGGGCAAAAATGAATGTGGATGTTCAGTAGAAATGCCTGGGTAGTGGCTTCCACTAAATATCTGCCTTCAATGGTGACTGTCATGGGCTATCTTGAGAGCAGTAATATCCAGACGTTGTCTAGATAACCAGACTGCATAAAGTTAGGCCTGCTTTTTTTTGCCTAACTTTAATGCAATCACATATCTGGCTGTTGTCGTTACATGCCATTGAGTTGGTGTCAACTGCTGGTGACTCTCTGGATAGTTGTTCTAAACGGTGTTTGATCTTCAATCAGTCGACTCATTGTCAATAGAGCGGCACCCATAGCTGCTGTTGTATCAATCTATCTCATTGCTGGCCTTCCTTTTTTGCATTGACCTTCAACTTTATCAAGCATGATGTCTTTCTCTAATGATCTCTCTGTTCGCATGATGTGTCCAAAGTATGAAGTCTAGTTATCTGAGCTTCTAAAGAAAGCTTAGGTTTGATCTCTAGTACTGACTGGTTTCTTCTTCAGGCAATCCATTGTATACACAGTATTTGTTGCCAGCACCATAATTCAAAGGCATTGATATTCTTCCTGTCTATCTTTTTCGTTGTCCAACTTTTGTATCCATATGATGTTATTGAAAATTCCATGGCTTGGACCAGTCAAATCTTTGTATGAAGAGAGACATCTCTGCTCTTGAGAATCTTGTCAAATCCTTCATAGTCATTTTGCCAGGAGCAATGTGTCATTGGATTTCCTGACTGCTTGTCGATTCTTTATTGATTTTTAATCTAAGTAGGATAAAGTGGTCAACTATTTCAATTTCTTCTCTATCAACAAAGAACTTATTGATTTTGTCAGTATTTATTTTATTTATTTACATTCTCTTATATACTGTGCTATTCTGCATCAGTGCGGTTTACATTGAACAAACTGAAATTACATTGAACAGGGCATTATAACTTGGAGATAACTATTTTACAGGGAACATGGGCTATGGAGGGTTAAGTGGCTTGCCCAAGAACACAAGGAGCACCTGTGGGACTAGAAACCCCAGTCCTTCCGGCCCAAGGTTGCTGTCCTCTAGTGGGATTTGAACCCCTGACCTTCCGGCCTGAAGTACCTTGCCCCAACCACTAGGTCACTCCTCCACTCCACTTTGTCTTCTTTACATTAAGGTGCAGGCTATGAGCTCAATATTATAAGGCATTTACACGGATTACAAGATTTTCGAAGGGGACCTACATGGGTAGTGCCCTTCGAAAATCCCAGATATGTCCCTAACACGCTCATTTGCTATGTGGTTAGCATCGGGGCATGTTAGTTCCGTTCTGGGATGGAGCAGAGGTGAAGGAAAGAGATAATTGGGTAGCACCAATTTTCAATGCTAGCCACTTAGCCCCCTGCATCATACAGATAGCCGAGGATTTTCCTTGCCTATCTTTCAGGTGCTGGAGCAAAGCGGGTAGCATCGAAAATTGGTGCTAGCCGGCTAGCTCCTGCGGTTTCCGGGGTGTGCGGAGACACCCATATTTTCAATGCCAGGGCCACATTTGACCCCGGAATAGAAAACTTGGATGAGGCCGAAGGGGGGGGGGCAGGCTACGTGCCGATGTGGCGCATAACACCTCACAAATGAAAATCGGGCCCTATGTTCCTTGATCTTGAGAAGCAAATGTTTTAGATCATCAGCATAGCAAAGATTGTTGATGAGTCTTCCACCAATCTTTACACCATTGTTGTCTTCATATAGTCCTGCTTCTCTGATGATTTGTTCTACATTTAAATTGCAGCCTTTTTGTATAACATTCTGTTTCTCCTTGTTCCATTCAAACTGTTGCTTCTTGATCAATGTAAAGGTTGTGCAAGAGAACAATCTGGTGTTCTGGATACCCATGTTTCTTAATGTGGCCCAGAGTTTCCCATGGTTTACACAGTCAAAAGCCTTGCTGTAGTCAATTAAACACATCTAGATATCCCTTTGGCTAGCAGATTGAAAATTGCCGCTAACTGGATAAGTGCATGCATTGGCCTTATGCTGCCCAAGGATCACCCTTGCACTATCCAGATAGTGCCACAGTGGTTAGAGGGAATATTCTGTGGCACTATCCAGACAGAGCCGCTGAATAATGGGCTTAGACGGGCTTATGTGGTTAGCAGGCCTGTTCTGACTTTAAAATTACATCCAAGGCCTAAAATGTCCCTACTGTAAATGGAAAAGACAACGAGGCAACCAAACTGAAGAGGAGAAAACAAAACAAATTTTGTTTGGCCCCCGTCTCAGATTCTTCCCAGACTTGGAGCAGAACCTTGCTGTTTTGAAACAAGAATTCATGTCAGGGTTGTTAAATGAATCAAACGTTTTGGATATTGCATGAACTTATGAACACTGAAGACACAAGAGATGAATTCTGAAAAAGAAAAGTGAATGCATATACTTTCTGTTTTTCTATAAACAAAAAAGTCTAGGACCACAGATTAAATTGATGCTGATATTTAAATCGATTATTTCATGAAGTTACTTACCTTATTTATTCATAAGATTGTTTAATTTTTTTTGATATGCCACATTATTCCCATGTTAGTGGATCATTTATGGTTACACTTTGAAAATAATATTTTATAAAGGCAATATATGTTTATGTGCGTTTATAAAAGAGGCTCTTAGATTTATCCCAAGAATTACACAAATGCTCTTTCATGGGGTCAAAGGGAAGTGCAGCATAAAATTCAATAGTTGTAGTTGGTGAATTGCTGTGCATCTCTTAGGGGGAGAAAATATAGTTCCCTCCCCAAGTCTTGCTGGATACCTTCACATGGTGACTCCATTGTACAAAATCTATACTAAACCCCAGTCAGGCGACACTACAGTTGAAGTATGGTAGGAAAGAAAAATACATACTGGCCACACGTCGCCCAGGATAAAAAGGTGCCCACCCATTGCTTACGCACTAGGGCCTACAATGGTGATTGCAATAACACAAGCACCGCAGATATAGATAACATCACTGCCACAGATAAAGGCCATGGTGAGTGTGTTCATGGACCCACTGTGGCAGGAGAAACTATAGAAATTGATGAAAATGTTAAGAAAATTAACTACAGTTAAATGGACTTCTGCAGATAAAGAGGAGATAATGTACTGCTACTTTTATGCTACACACCCTATATTTAAATCAAGAGGCTATACAAAGAGACTTCACTAAAAACTGGAAGAGGAAAATTGCCACAAGAAAAACTGCAAAAAGTAACAGATTCAAATTTACAATCTTTCATTTCACAGATCAAAGTAAAGAAATATATGAATGATAACATTATTTATTTATTTATAGTCTCTTTTATACCGCGCTATTCGATATCAGTGCGGTTTACATGCAACAAACACGTTTATATGAGCAGGGATCTACACCGTATTTACAAATAACAGGTGATTCAACTTGGATAACTAGGGTAACTATTTACATATTTATGGTACAGTATCGGTCCATGTCACAGCTTAATCAATGCGCGTTATTGTGTGTGAGGCGGGTTGAATCAACTAAGGGCTTCCATGGAAAAAGAAATACAGGGAGGGAGAGAAGACCAAGATGAGAGTGCCAGAAGAAAGGAATACAAAGAAAAAGAAAGAATATTTGAGTGAATGATGGAGCTTAGAGATCTGGAAATGCCAACTTAAGAGGAGGAAGAAAGGGAGGAGAAAGACCCAGAGGTAGAGGAATGCAAGATTGAGCTCCTAGTTCACATGGGAAAAGATGAATACACTGGGTTCCAGGCAAGGCAAAGAATACCCAAGTTAAATTTAATACCTAAGGTTAAAGGTATGATAATTAAGATGAACAAGGACATATCCAGTATAAAGGGTTCATTTACTGACATCACAAAAAATAAATCAAATACAATATTGTGCAGCTAAAATTAATTATTAAAATAACCAAGGTTAAAAGTGTAAACTAGAATATACTGTTCACCGAAGTATTTCAATGCTGCAAGAATACTATCAACTAAAGTACAGGGCCAGAAGAAAGAGATATCAACAGTTCCTCCTTGGAAAAAGTGCATCAAAGGAAAGATACAATCATTGCGTGCGGAGGTATCACTGTTAGACGACTTTCTAAAAGGATTAAGGTCATCAAAGAAACTGAGGAACATTCAAGAAGACATGAAATTTATACTGTATGTTCCAACAATAAATTGAAAGTAGCCGCAGAAGCAGAAAAACTGCAAAGATATGAAGAAAACAGAAAAGAAAGATATCAAAATAAACTATTTAGAGAGAATCCAAAACAGTTACAGGGAATTTGGAAAGATAATTAATATGGTAAAAATGTCACTAACCTAAGCTGAAACAGAAACCTTCTGGAGAAGCCTATATGAGAATCCCATAGAGCACAATCAAGAAGCAGAATGGTTACCCTGCATACAGGAACACGTAGAAAAATCAAATAACAAACCTATGGAATGGCTTGCAGTAACAATAAAAGAGTTGGAAAACGAGTTAAAACGAGCCCCAAACTGGAAGAGCCCTGACCCAGATGGAGTGACCAACCTTTGGCTCAAACAGATAACATCACTCCACCAAGACCTGGCAAACTGCAAAAAGCAATTGATCAAGTAGCCTAACTTAACACCACAATGACTTATAACAGGAAGAACATTTTTCCTTCCAAAAAGGAGACCCAAGTAACATTTCCAAAAAATACAGACCAATAATTTCTACCTACAACTATAAGCTATTCACTGCAATAGATGCAGAATATATGATCATATTGAATCCAATAGCATCAAGGCAATTGAGCAAAGGGGCAATAAGAGAGGAGATCATCAAAAGTGTCCTTCCCAACATCAAGACCTCATCATCGAACCTAGAGGAGGTATTGGCCTCTTGTAATGACAACCTGAGTTCATTTGCACACATACCTATCCAGACTAAGCCACGTATCATGGATAGGCAACCAAAAAAGAAAAAACCTGAAAGTTGGTTCACCACGGAACTAAAGACCTCACTGCAAACGCTGAGGAAATTAGAAAGAAAATGGTGACGCACCCGATCCCCAACAGAACAGACACTCTATGACTCCCACCTGCAAGCACACCGAGATTTAATATCCTCTAAAATCAAAGAATACCACTCTGAACTGATAAGCCGCTCCTTGAACAAACCCCACGACTTGTTCAATATAGTAAAGACCCTAACGAAGGAACCTTCGTCTTCCCAACAAGCCTCGATATGCCCTCAAGACTATGCACACTACATGATAGCCAAAACCAAGAACGTCAGCAAAGTTATACCATCTTGCCCCACCAAGAACCCACCTAAGCGACTCTCCTCTTTCGACACCGTCAGTGACAAGCATTGACAACATCATAGCTAACATCAATGCCACCACTTTCCCCAATGACCCTTGTCCAGCCTTCTGGATAAAGTCACTACGTAATGAACTCAGCCCAATAATAGCCAAAATTATTGATCTCTCCTTCTCTTCTGGGCAATTCCCTTCAAGCCTGAAGCAAATATCCATTAGGCCCCTCTTGAAGAATGCCAAATTAAACTCTCAGAAGGTAGAAATCATACCGACCTGTTTCGAGCATCCCGCTGCTGGCAAAAATAATTGAGAAGGCTGTCCAACGTCAAATACAGGATCACGTTGATGCTACAGCCCCCCTTGACCCATGCCAACATGGTTTCAGGGAATCTCATGGGGTTGAAATGCTTCTCACCACACTCATCAATACGCTTATCACTGGGATTGACAACATCAAACAAGGGTACGCATTTAATTTTCTTAGACATCATGGCCGCATTTGATTCTGTAAACCACGAGCAACTCCTAGTTCGGCTCCAAGATAAAGGGATATGCGAATCAGCATGGAATTGGTGCAAATCCTACCTAACTGATAGATGGCAACAGGTTTGGACAGGAATTACAACCTCCCAGCCTTTCCAACAACAGCATGGTGTACCACAGGGCTCGTCTCTCTCTGCCCTCCTATTCAATATCTATATGCAACCTATATGCAAGATAATCCGCTCATTTAACATCTCATGTTTACTCTATGCGGATGACGTACTGCTCTTTAGCCCATTCACAACTGAGAACCCGGACTTCTCTCAACTGGTAAAGTGCTTCGATGCCATAACTGACTGGCTCCATTCACAGAGCTTCAAGATCAACTTTAACAAGACTGACATACTATTTCTTACTAGAAACCAATCCTTCTCGCCTCCACCAACCTTAAGGACAAGAGATGCAGAACTCTCGAGCAGACCCAGCACCCGCTACCTAGGCGTTATATTAGACCAGCAGCTCAATTTCAAAGCCCACATCAGCAACACCATCAAACAGGTATACCACAAGATACGAACTCTAAGACATCTTCGACTCCTGTTGCAACCCGATGATTTCAGATCAGTTTTTCAGGCACTGGTGACCCCCCACTTTATGCCAATGTAATCCTGCATGGCTTACCCCAAAACATCTTAAACCCTTTACAGTTGGCTATGAATGCTGCCGCACGCGTCCTGAGCGGAGCTGCCAGAGGTGATCACATTACCCCTATTTTTTATTTATTTATTTATTTGGACAGCTTTTATATACCACTGCTTCCAAGGATCAGCAGCGGTTTACATTATAACAAACAGAACTGGTACATTGAACTTTAAGAACTAGGAACATTATACATTATAACAAATCAAATATCAATACAATTGATTCAGTACATTATGAACTAGTTTACATAACAATATTGAACTATATTACAATTAATGTGAGAAGTGTACTTATGTCATTTGAAGTTGTAGTGATTCCAATTAAGGTGTACCATTGGTTAGAGTAATTGATTTGGTTTATGGAGGTTGGGAAGGTATACCTGTTTGGCCATTGGTGTAGTATTGTGTGAATAGATGGGTTTTTAGTATTTTCCTGAATGTTAGAAGATCTTTTGTTTCTCTTAGTTGATCTGGTAGATTGTTCCACAGTATCGGAGCAACAAGCGAAAAGGCACTGTTACTTGTTGAGTGTTTAGATTTTCTTATTGTATCTGGGACTGCTAAGGTGTTGAGGTTTTTTCTCCGTCTTATCCTATTTTCGGGTGGGCTGTGAAGGAGGGTGGTTAAGTATGATGGGGCAATATCATTAATTAATTTGAAAGTGGTTAACAGTATCTTATATTGAATTCTGCTGAATATGGGTAACCAATGTAGGGTGAATAAAATAGGTGTGATATGGTCTGATAGTTTAGCTTTATGTATAGTTCTGGCTGTTACGTTTTGGGCCATTTGTAAGACTTTGATGTTCTTCTTGGTTATACCATGTAGTATGCTATTACAAAAATCAAAATGTGGTATGATCAAGGCTTGAGTAACAGTTCTAAAGTCATCATCTTGTAATAATGGTCTTAGTTGTTGAATAGAACGTAATTTGTAATAGATTGTTTTTGTTAATTTCTTGATGTGTGTTGTAAAACTAAGTGTTTTGTCAATGATGACTCCTAAATATTTTATTTCTTCTTTGATTGGAAGAGTTGCGTTAAGGATTTTAATGTTAGCTGGGGGAGTGTATTTTGTATTTTTTGTTGCAATCAGGACTTCAGTTTTTTTTATGTTAATAGTTAGATTGTTTGAAAGAAGCCATTTTTCAGTTTCTGTTAGACAGTTTATTATATTGTTGTGGTTTGGGTTAATTACATTAAACTCAGAGAATAACATAATGTCGTCTGCATATATGGAATAATTGATTTTGTATTTTTTGAATATGGAACATATTGGTTGGAGGTATATGTTAAATAATAAAGCAGACAGAGCTGAGCCTTGGGGTACACCTTGTTCTTGAGGGAAAGGGGATGATGAATATTGGTTAAACTGAACATATTGTGAACGATCGGATATGTATGATTTAAACCATTCGAGTGTGTTTTTTAGTAATCCTATTTGTTTAAGTCTACAAGGACCTCAAGGACCTACATTGGCTACCAATCAACTGCCGGCTATCCTATAAAGTAATTATCATAACTTTCAAGGCCATCAACAAAATAGCCCCCACATCCCTAACAGACCTTGTTCACCCCATCTCAGCGAACAGAGCCAGGAGAACATGCACAACCAATACCCTACAGATCCCCAGCGAAATAACAAAATGCACCATGAAAACAAGGAACAGAGCCTTCAAGTTCTATGCTCCTAGCTGTTGGAACGTGCTTCCGACCACCATCAGAGCTATAACAGACCTAACCCTATTCAGAAAGGCACTAAAACGTCATCTCTTCTTTATGCACTACTCTCAACCTACCAGTCTAACACCATCTATCACACACCCAATTAGGAACTCATGAGCTACTATCAATGCATTTATTTATTTATTTAGCTGTATCTATATCCCACTTTTCACCGGGTCAAAGTGGTCAATTGGGGGATACATTTAACATGAGGGGATTTGAGACACATACACTAATACTTACAGGGAACATGGGCAATGGAGGGTTAAGTGGCTTGCACAAGGAGGGCTTATAGGACTAGAAATCCCAGTCCCTCTGGCCTGAGATTGCTGTTCCCAGGTGGGACTTGAACCCCTGGCCCTCCAGCCTGAAGTACCTTGTCCTAACCACTAGACCATGCCTCCCCATTATGCATGTACATAATGTAAATAAATTGAAATTGATGTATATAGTGCCCCCGGTTGAAACCCAAGTTTAACCTCCTGTTCACTGTAAGTGCCTAATAGTGTACCTATCCGGCACAGAATCGTTGTATGTAAACCGCACTGATTTTTAAGAGTGCGGTATATAAGAGCAATAAAAAAATAAATAAATAAATAAGAGGGGCGTATATGGAACCAACAACTAGTTAATGTTGAATAAAGCCATCATGACCAGTGCTGAGAAAAGCAGAATGCTCAGTATAGCATGGATTGATTAAGCTTTTGACCGTGCCCTGCACTCTTGGATAATAAATTGCCTTGAGATGTATAATGTAAATCTTGGCTTGAAAGAGTACATTACGTTCACCATGACAATATGGCTAACCACCCTATTTTTGAAGTATGAAAATAGTCAATACATCATTCCTAAAATCAAGATCTACTGAGGAATATTTCAGGGAGATTCCCATTGCACTTCTGTTTTGTATGGTGCTTAATTCCATGAGTACTCTCATCAACTCTTTGGGATACAAATTTAGCCTGAATCCTAAAGAAGGTAAGAACCCAGAGGTAACATACCATTTACTATTTGTAGATGACCTGAAGCTCTACAGTTCCAGTGACCAACAATTAGCAAAGCAATTCCGTGTGGTGAAGAGCTTTTCCGATGATATCAGAATGACTTCTGGCCTAGACAAATATGCTAAGGCAACTTTTTTTTTAGAAGAAAATTGAGCAAAACGGAAAACATTTCCCTAGGTGAGGGCTGTAGCTATCAAGGAACTTGAACAGGAACGGATATATGAATATCTTGCAGTAGAGAAAAGAACGACACTCAAGTAGAAATTACTGAGAGAAAAGATCAGTAAAGCATACTATAGAAGATTAAAATCATTATTGAGAAGTGCCCTAACATCACAGAATAAGATACAAGCCATCAATCAGATGGCAATTCCTGTCATTTCATACAGATCTGGGATTGCAGACTGGCCTCTTAAAGATCTTGAAAAACTGGTTGTGCGAACAAGAAAACTCCTCCATGCCCATGAAGTAATTTACAAGAATCAGTGTATGCCAAAACTGTACATTTCTAGAGCTGAAGGAGGGCTAGGTCACATAGAAATTGATTACACATACAGAGATACTATCATAGGCCTCCAGGCCTACCTGACAGCATCACTGGATTCAAGTATGCAAAAAGTGCTGAAATATGAAAGTAAACGTCCAGAATCTGTCTCCATCATCCAACTTGGACAAGCATGCCGATAACTAGAAGGAATGAGTGAGATTCCGCAAGCAGACACAGGAAAGGAAGCAACACAGGAAGAATTTGCAAAACAAGAGAAAAAAAAAACTCTTCAAAGAATTAGATCAAACAACGAGGAAAAACAAGTGGCAAATGCATAAATACAGTGGGAATTACAAAGTGTTATTCCGGGAACCCTTTTTCCATCAAGAATGGACACATGAATGGTTAAGAGGAGAACTGAAACCGAAGGATAGTTGTAGCCCAAGACAGAGGATTATAGATGAGATGGCTTTCATCAAGCATCGAAAAAAATAGTGAAACAGATATACAGTATGTCGATTCTGTAAGAAAGACCTGGAAACAGTGGCTCACCTCATAGCTGGCTATGAAGTTCTGATGGTGGAAAATGTCTATACAGAAAGGCACAGCAAAGCTGCATGTCTCATTTTGTAAACACTACAACATCACTGTGCCTGAAAAGCACTGAGATCATGACCCCAAGAGAATTACAGATATAACGTCCCCTTGGGTGTGCTTCTGGGTCCTGGACTGGCCTGGCTGGAGTCCCCTCAAGAGTTGGTTCCATTGTTCCTTGTCAGTTTGGCACCTCCACCTGGGGAAGAAAAGTATTAGCAGGTAGGATTTCCCTCCTTTCACCCCAGGAAAACCTCTCCAAAAAATACTGCTGTGAACAAGGCTGGCTTAAATAATAACAAGTTATTTACAAGTATAAACACTAAGGGGCATGTTTACTAAAACCCCGCTAATGTGCGGGCTGCGGTAGTGTGCAGATGCCATATAAGGAGTGGGCGTTTCTTTCTGAAAAAGAAAAACCGGGATTTAAATATGCGCTAAGGTGCACGGCGCCCATGTGCGCCCCGCACATTAGCGCATGAGAAAGCTGCGCTGGAGGCATAAGTGGCGCGCTGATGCATAAGCAGAAGAGCAGAGCCACAGCACAATGGTGAAGACACTTACCAATGGTGCAAGGATCAGGGATTCAATCCCCCACAGTGCCCAATGAAGATGGCTGGTTGAGGCTTTACTTTATGAGCCAGTTTAATAGTGGGCAGCATAAGGAGCGCGCTGATGGGCATAAGGCAGCGTGCTATTGATTTAGCAGGCATTTTAATATTGGGTGGCATAAGGCGGCGCACTGATGTGCAAGCACAGGAACAGAACCACAGCACAATGGTTAAGACACTGACCAATGGTGCAGGGATCAGGGGTTCAATTCCCCACAGTGCCCAATGAACAAGGCTGGCTGAGGCATTACCTATTATGGGGAAGATTGCTTTAGGAGGCATTTTATTTTTATGTTAATTATCACTACTAGCAAACGCACTCTCAAAGCGTGTGAACATAAGGCACATTTTAAAGTGCAATGTCCGCCAAGGCACCCTAGAATGTTGCTTATAGGGCGCTTTATAGGGTGCCGTATGAGGTACCGCAAGGTCAGAGTAATGTTTTTGATGGCAGCACTGTGCAGTTTAAGGAATGAAAAGCATAAGTAGGTGCGCTGACAGGCAAGGAGGAGCAGCAGTGGAGCACAATGGTAGGACATACTGAGGTCACCCTATCTGTGTAGGTGGTGGCTGGGCACTAAAATGTCCCAGTCAGTGCCCTATGCCCTGAGCAGATGCACCCTGGCCAGGCCACCCTGTCCTGGCTATACCCATGGTACCTTGCTCCTCATTATGCACATTGGCAGCCCAATACTGGAAACAGTGCTGGCAGTGTGGGCTGTGGAAGGTGTTTGCAGCCACCACACACTGGACAGACAGACAGACACCCCCACACCTATGCCTCTATTGTGCTACTATAGAGGAGTTCAGCAGCCATACCCACCACACCAGTCCTGGGCACAGTACAGGCATGGATATGGTACGCAATACTGTTGGGGGCACTCCCCAGGGTGGTAAACACTGTCAGAGACCAGACCTGAAGCACACACCGCAGACATCAGAATGATTGTTATGATGGAGCTCAATGAGCAAACTGTGCTTAACGTAGGAATTGCTATCTGCCAGTAATCATAGGAAACGTTTGATAGCTGTGTACCGTATACCCAGGTGTAGGGTGGCATTGCTAAGGTATGCAAGTGCTAGTATTGAGAGATGCAGGCAGGTCCCAATGTCCTGCCTCCAGGAGGCATTGGCCAATGGAGCCTGTGGGTATGGGTGTGTATATCCCTGTTGGCTGCTGCTTTACGGCAGAGGTTCCCAACTCCTGTCCTGGTGTGCCAAGCACTGTTTGGGTTTTCATGCTGTCCCTCATGAATATGCATGAGCTACATCTGCATACCATGGGGGTGGTGCATAGATATGCAGCACAGGCATCTTTATTAGAGGCAGCATGGAAACTGAATGGTGTTTGGCCCTCCAGGACTGCATTTGGGAGACTCTGCTCTAGGCAATGTGCCTGTTTATGGTGTATGTGGTCGGTGGGGTAATATATAGGCGTATTAACCATGCGTATGTTCTCAGCAATAAAGGTTTGTCCTTACTATCACAGTTTAGTAGTGGGAAAAATATGTGGACTGGATTGTCAGTAGTCCCAGCTAGGATTTGAACCTGTGACATTCTGTTTTTGCACACACTGTCTGTGTGCACTGCACCACCGTGTTGCCACAAATATGCTGCATTCCCTGGGGAGTCCATGACTGTACATCCGACAGAGACTGTTGCAGTGGACGGTGCCAACCTGCACAGGCCTAGGCCATTTTCTGCTGTGGCTAGCAGCCACTGCCCCCTCCACCACCTGTAGCCTTCCGCCAACATGCTGACATGTCATCATCTTGGAAAAAGCATATGACGTAATTGAGTTGTGGCACTCCAGGACTGCATTAGGGGACTCGGCTGTAGGTAATGCCCATTGTTATGGTGTGTGTGCGGTGTAAGGTAAAATAGAGGTGTTTGAACCATGCTTATGTTCTCTGCAATACATGAGTGTCCTTACTATCTCTGTTTAGTGGTGGGTAAAATATGGGGACTGGGTTGCCAGGAGCCACAGCTGGGATTTGAACCTGTGACCCTCTGGTCCTATAGGCACTGGCTGTGTCTGCTGCACCGCACTGTGGCCACAGACAGTGCAGTCCCTGGAGATAGGAATCCTGACCGAACGTGTCACAAACCCTGCTCTGCACAATTTTACTGTGGACTCATTCACCTTGTATGGAGACAAAAGGGCAAATAAACCTCAAAAATGACCTCGAAAAAAGGGGAAAACACACATAACCAAGCTGGGCAACATTGATTTCAATGAGCAACATTATAAACACTCCCAGGAAAGCTCCAAAAAAAGAAATGATTTTTGGAAGGGTCTACGGAGCATAGACCCTTCCAAAAATCATTTCTTTTTTTTGGAGCTTTCCTGGGAGTGTTTTTTATTGTTGCCCATTGATATCAATGTTGCCCAGCTGGATTATAATTTTTTTGAAACTTGTGTCACGGGGCAGCTTTTATAGAGCCCTTGAAAACCAGCAGAAATGCAGGAAATAGGACTGATCATGACAGTTCTGAGGAACACAGGGTAGGATGTTGCCATAGGCAACCTAAACAAAGTAGCTCACGTGCAAAGGAAACACGCCCAAACAACAGAAAGCCTAAGGAATTAGGAGCTAATGGAAGCCAGCTGGGTGTGGGTGGAGCTGACACGCACATAGAAAAGCTCCCTGTACGTGGGGTTAGAGAGAGCCAACGTGGGGCTAGAGAGAGCCAACGTGGGGCTAGACAGAGCCAACATGGGGCTAGAGAGAGCCAACGTGGGGCTAGACAGAGCCAACGTGGGGTTGGAGAGAACCAGCGTGTGCAAGAGAGACGGAGCCAGCTTGAGAATACAAGCAACAGATGGAGTGAGCGTGGGAGCAGGAGTGAAAGTGAGAGTGAGAGTGAAGGTGAGAGAGAGAAGACATATTCAGGACACAGCAGGAGTGAAATAGAGCCCGGTTGGAGCACGGGAGCAGGGAGCTGTGTGGCTGGAAGCCAGAGATATAAACGGAGAAATTCCAATTGGAAGGGAGCTGAGAGCAGAACTCTGAAAGCGTCAAAGCCCAACAAATGCTATCAAAAAGGTAACCAAACATTTAATGGTGAAGTTAGCTGGAGGAAGCCAGAGGAAAGTTTTTATACAAACAACTGGCAGAAAAACAGTAGAGCTTTTATACCTGAGCATAAGCCTGTATCTGGAAGAGGTTTCAAAGGCAGGAGCCAGGAAAGGTTTTTACGTGATTTTATTCCAGCGTCGATAGCAACTGAGCATAGCTTGAGGCAGAGACTGTTCAAGCCCAACCCTAATGTTCCTAGTAGAGGGAAAAGTGAAACTAAGAATTCTCTCTATCTCCCACCACATTTAAGAAGCTCCCAAGAAAGGCACTCCAAGGAATATGGTAGCAGCTTAGATAACATTCTCACCCAGAAGGAAAGAGACTTCCTGCAGAGCAAGGGGAGACTGTTTAGCAACGTTTCACATGCTGCAAGAGATGACCTCTTAACAGAAGAGCCTGAAGAGATGCAATATGAGCTACAGGGGGATAATGTAAGCAGTGATTACATGGACTGTATGCTCTCTGTCTCAGATAACGTGTTATCTCTAAAATAAGTGTGTAGAATTGCAAAAGCTTGAAAGCCACAAAGAAAATGCCTTTGTTTGCTGAAGAGAGCGGTTTTTGAGTACTTTTAATTTACTTGTTTAAAAGCTGAAAGTAAGCAATTTTTGTTCCTGTTCTTGCTTTGTTTTGCCCAAGTGGAGCTGTTTATGTTTTGTTTGACTCACCCGAAAGAAACCTCTTGGAAGGGGAAATGAAACCTTTTTGAAGCCTTACCTCGGTGCCACAACTGCTTATTTCAACTACATATCCCAGAAGGCCAAGCAAGGCTCTGGGCTGGGTCTAGGCTTGATAATAAGAAGGCTTTTTGACACTTGTTGTGGTCATTTTCACTTTTTATTTGCTATTTTGTTCTGTGCACATGTATCACACTGCTCACGTTTTTTAGATTTCCCCGGATTTGCTGTACATTGCTGACGTAAATGGTTTCTCTTCCCTTTAAATCGGCTCTAACGCGAGGTTTTCACTCGCGGTATATTTTTGATCTAATTTCAGCCCCGCTCCTGTGCGGGGAGCCTCTCTCCTCCCACTCTCCACCCATTGACCCCGTCCCCCCACCCCTCGGGAGCCTTCCCACGCCTCTATCACACTTTAGCGCGCCGCGCACTTGTGGGGGCCTGTTAGTGCAGCGCGCACGTGTGCGTGGCCCAAAAATGCACTATTAGCGTGCGCTAAGGTACCTTAGCGCACGCTCAAGTGCGCCCCGCACAATTGCGCGGTTTAGTAAACATACCCCTAAGTATTGGGTTGATAATAATAGCAATATAACAATATTATATGATAAGTGATTCAAGCAGGTTAGGTGAAATAAAAGCATAGGATAAAATAACATTCAGTACCAGTCATTGAAGCATTTCCTCCTATTAAAATAACTAAGGTTAAAAATGTAAACTAGAATACAGTATTCACCAAAGTATTTCAATGCAGTTGAAATAACCAACTATAATCTTATACGTGATAATCTTTAAAGGTTTACTTAAGTTATGGATTTAACCTTATTAACCTGTCACCTAACTCCCCTCCCTTTCCCTTTGCCCACCAGCCCCAAGTCTCACCCACTGCTGAAGCTTTACACCGGTGGCTGCTTGTGAAAAGAGAGGTTTTGAAATCCTGTCCAATCATTGAGGTTGTAGCTGTGACTCCACCTCCTCCAAGCTCTCCTCTAATCAGGAGAGGGTTTTGCAGCCCTGTCCAATCAGGAACAAGTGTTGCAGCTCTCCAGTGAGTTGTTTTGTTGCTGGACCCCCCTGGGTCTTGTGACTGCTAGTCTGGAATAGACTTTCTTCCGCTGCAGCTCTCCCTAGAGCTGATAGCCGCTGCAGCTCTCCATGGAGCTGAACTGCCACTGGACTCTCAATTCTAGATTAGGCTCTCTGGAATCTCTTCTCCTCCCAACACGGGCTCTCTGCTGGTATCTTCACTCCGAGCCTGTCTAGAATCCCAGGAGACTTTCCAGTGCAATATTCAGGAGAAGAAGCTCTTAATTGCCTCTAAATTCTAAACTCTTTCATCACTCCTCAATCTTTTCTTTCTCTCCTGCACAGGATTTTTTAGTACCAGCACCTGTTTATCTGATACCATTAATCTTAGGGTGAGCAATTTCCACCAGCCCCCAGTATTTACTTTTCCAACCTGTGTCTAATGTGTGCAGTTTATTCCCCTATACTATTCCCTATAGATTTAACAATTACATTTTAATAATAGATATAAATATAAGCAAATATTATCCTTGCTCCTTCAGCATAAGCAGTGATTTGCATATGCCCCCTAAGGGGCATGTTTACTAAACATTCCTAACGTGCGGGGCCGTGCTAGTGTGCCTGTGCCATATAAGGAGTGGGCGGTTCAGGCAGAAAATAGAAAAAAAACGGTAGTAAGCAACCGGACGTGTGTGCGTCGCGCTAATGTGCGGGGGTCGACATTAGCGCGTGGAAAGGCAAAGTGGCGCGCTGCTGAGTATACAAAACAACAGAGCCATGGTACAACGGTGAAGACACTGACCAATGGTGCAGGGGCCATGGGTTCAATCCCCCAGTGTGCGCAACAACAAAGGTCAGCTGAGGCAGTAACTGTAATGATTAACATTGTTTTAGGAGGCAAATTAATTTGGAACGGCATAAGGCGGCGCACAGTTATTTTTGGGCGGCAGAAGGCGGCGCACAGTTATTTTTGGGCAGCAGAAGGCGGCGCACTGGTCCCCTTGGGCGGCAGAAGGCGGCGCGCTGATAGGCACAAGGCGGCGCGCTGATGAACAAGCATAGGAACAGAGCCACAGCACAATGGTTAAAACACTGACCAATGGTGCAGGGATCAGGGGTTCAATTCCTCACAATGCCCAGTGAAAAATGCCTGCTGAGGCAGTATGTATTATGTTGTGGAGTGCTGTAGGAGGCTGTATAATTTTATTTTGTTATCACTACTAGCAAACGCACTCTCCCAGCATGTTAACATACGGCGGCCCATAAGGCACATGTTACAGTGCACTGTTCGCCAAGGCACCCTTGAATGACCCCTATAGGGCAGCATGTATGTTGCGACACAGGATAATGTATAGTGCACCCTATAGGGATGGCAACCATAAGGTGGCCTACAGGGCGCCCTATGAAGCACCCTCAGAGGCACCTAATGGGTATAGTAAGCTGAGGGTGGTCTTGCCGGCATAGACATATGTACAGTAAATAAAATAAAGCTGTGGACAGCCCTACCAAAGGGCCCCACTGTGGGTTTGAACCCATGACCTCTGGCTGCACAGGCAGTGATGTAACCATTGCACTACAGCTCCATAGCTGTAAGCAGGCCCCTGGCTGGCTGCAGATAGCCTACACATCACCTCACAGACAGTCTGCTGGTGTCAACAGGATAGGGTTAGGCCACCCGTACCCATGATGCACTGCACATGCAAATTAGCTGTCTGCAGATGGACACAAGATGGGGAATGCACCCCCACAGCACCTCGGCCCTGTTGGGGGAAGTGACCGGGTGCACCCACACAGCACCTTGGCCTAGTAGGGGGCACTGACCGGGTGTTTTACTGGCACAGAGTAGCCACACACCGTTACATCGTGCGGGTACTGTGCTCACCCTGAGTGTGCAATGAGGTGGCCAGGACCAGGTCAACAACACCTGCCATGGCTGATGGAGGCCAAGCGGGTGTTCCAAAGCAGTGTTAATGTGTAAGATAGCTAGTTTCTGCACAAACACCATGGATATCCCTGTCTGCTGCCATCAGGCGCGCACACCCCCCCCCCCCAACGTGGCAAACATGGTCCCCATCAAGGGATCCACACTCTACCTCCCTGCAAAGGTGGCAGTAGAGGGCAACATCAACCCCAGTCCTGCTGAGGAACACCACCACCCCCCCCCCCGAGGCAGGCAGCTCCATACACAGCCATAACACAATAGCAGACAGACATAAGCCCAGGATATGGTAAGCTGCACTCCACCACCAGATATTCCCCTGCAGCAAGCCAACAGCCACTGCACCCTGCAAGCCATTATAGCAAGACATTTACCAGCTACAAACAGTCTGCTGGTTAGTCCATAGTGCATGTTCCCAATGGAGATGCATGCACCCAGAACTGGGCTGTCTGCATACACAGCAAGCAGATAGATCAGTGACTGGGCCCCAAAGAGAAACCCATATCTATCACATGAGAGAACTACTATACAGCACTATGGGGGAGGGCCTAGCCATGCTGTGGTCACTGCACAGTCAGGGTGAGCGTGATCCCCCAGAAGGACATGCTTTGGCCACCCTGTCTGTGTAGGTGGTGGCCGGACACTACAATATCCCAGCCAATGTCCCTGCCAGGGCCCTATGCCCAGTGCAGATGCATCCTGGCCACGCCACCCTGCCCTGGCTATACCCATGGTACCTTGCACCTCATTATGCACATTGACTGGCCAATACTGGCAACAGTGCTGGCAGTGCGGGCTGTTGAAGGGGCTTGCAGCCAACACCCACTGTATAGACAGACACACACTTCCACACCTCTGCCATCATGGTGCTACGATTGAGGGGGTAAGTAGCCTTGCCCACCAAACCGGTCCTGAGCACGGCAAGGCATGGATATGGTACGCATTACAGCTGGTGGTCACTCCCCAGGGTGGTAAGCACCGTCAGAGGCCAGGCCTGGAGCATGCCCCGCAAACACCTAACAGATTGTTTGGATGGGGTCAACTAGCAGTATGTACGTAACGTATGGATAACTGCCTGCCTGTGCTCCTAGAAAACGTCTCCGAGCTGTGTACCGTATACCTCAGGTGTAGGGTGACATTGGTAAGTTATGCAAGTGCTCGTTTTGGGTGCTGCATGCACGGTCCAATGTTCTGCCTTTCCAGGAGACATTGGCCAATGGGGCCTGTGGGTGTGGGTGTGTCTGCCCTTGATGGCTGCTGCTTTACGGCACAGATTCCCAACTCCAGTCCAGGTTTGCATCACACTGTTCGGGTTTTCCTGCTATCCCTCATGAATATGCATGGGCTACATCTACATGCCATGGGGGTGGTGCATAGATATACAGCACAGGCATTTGTATGAGTGTCAGCATGGAACCTGACTGGTGTGTGGCCCACCAGGACTGCATTTGGGTGATTCTGCTCTAGGTACTGCCCCTGTTCATGGTGTCTGTGCTCAGTGGGGTAAAAGATAGATGTCTTACCATTGCATATGTCCCCGCCATGAAAGGTGTGTCCTTACTATCACTGTTTAGTTGTGGGAAAAATATGTGGGCAGGATTGGCAGTAGCCCCAGCTGGGCTTTGAACCTGTGACCTTCTGTTCTTGTATGCACTGTCTGTGTGCACTGCACCACTGTGTAGCCACAGATTGGTTGGATTCCCTGGACTGTCCATGACTGTGGATCCGGCAGGACCTGTCTGTTGCAGTGGACTGTGCCAGCCTGCACATGGCTAGGCCTCTGTCTTCTGTGGTTAGCAGCCACTGCCCCCTGCACCACATGTACTTGTCCGCCAACATGCTGGCATGAACTTCTCTCAGAAAAAGCAGTTGACCTGATTGCAATGTGGCAGTATGGGACTGCATTTGGGGGACTTGGCTGTAGGTAATGCCCATTGTTGTGGTGTGTGTGCGGTGTTGGGTAAAATATGGGTGTTTTCCCCATGCATACAGGGGTGTCTGCGCTATCTTTATTTAGTGGTGGGTAAAATATAGGGACTGGGCTGGCAGGTGCCCCAGCTGGGTTTTGAACCTCTGCCCTCTGGTCCTAGAGGTAATGACTCTGTCCGCTGTACCACACTTTGGCCACAGAGACAGTGCAGCCCCTGGAGGCAGTAAGCCTGGCAGGATGGAGTCACAAACCCTGCTCTACGCAATTCTACTGTGGGCATATGCACCCTGTCTGGTGACAAACGTGCACATAAACCCCGGAAATGTCCACGGGAAATGTGGGACAAAATATCACCATGCTGGGCAACAGTGATATTAATGGGCAACCATAGCAAACACTCCCAGGAAAGCTCCAAAACGTGGAAATGTTTTTTGGAAAAGTCTCCTCTCAGTAGACCCTTCCAAAATTCATTTCTTTTTTCTGGAGCTTTGCTGGGTGTGATTTCTGTATTTGCCCATCACTATAACTGTTTCCCAGCTGAATTACTATTTTTAATAGTTCTGTTGTGGTCATTTTCTATTTTTATTTTCACTTTTGTGCTGTGCACATGTATCACACTGCTCACGTTTTGCTGGTTTCCCCGGTTTTCCTGTACATTGCTGACGGAAATGGTTTCTCTTCCCTTTAAATGCTTTCTACCGCGAGTGTTTCACTCGCGGTAGTTTTTACATGCAAATTCGGGCCCGATACTGTGCGGGGAGCCTCTCCCCTCCCACTCTCCACCCATTGACCCCGTCCCTCCGCCCCTCCGGAGCCTTCCTCCGCCCTCCTTTCGCCGTTCCACGCCTCTATCGGACATTTGCGGGCCCGCACTTGTACGGGGCCCGTTAGTGAGCCGCGTACCTGTGCGGGGGTGACACGCACGTGTGCGGGGCGTTTAAACGTGTTTCTGCGCGTTTCAGTGCCGCGTTGCCGTGCGCTATTTTGCGGCGCGCTATTTTGCGGATTTTAGTAAACATGCCCCTAAATGTTTACTTCCAGCTCTGCTAGCATAGTGACCATTACTGCAGGCTGCTTCCTTGATGTTGTCCCTCATCTGACCTCTTTAGTAGTTACCGCTTTGGTAGAATAAGTGACCATTTACCTTTATGCCAGGTTACTCAACACACTCTCAAACATCCACCATATTTATAGCTCTGCTGCAGGAAGAGAATTATCCTGTGATGGTCCTAAGTAAACTTTAAATAAGCAACATGAATCTGAGAGACATGCAAAGCTATTTAAAAAATTACTTCCTCTTATATAAAAGTCCAAATTTATACACACATATGGATATTCATATGGCGACACTTTTCTATATTTTTATTAAAACCAAGTTCCTGAAGATTCTGGAACACAAACCTGTGCTGCTTTAGAATGTAAATGTTGCCCTCTAGTGTTATTTTTAAATATCTAACATATATTTTGGGACAAATGATAGGTCAGTATTTAGCAGTGAAAGCACCACATAACATAATTTCTTTGTGTTACATATACATGGAGTGTAATTGTCTAAGGGGATGCCCGTTAAATCTACTTTATAAAGACATGTAGGCACCTAATTGACCTACATTGTTGCCTAACGCATGCCTTCAGTGCAGGTACAGAGAGTTGTATCAGCCTCAGAGCTGGTGTAAATGGCCACAACTATATTTTTCAAGTATGTGCATGAATTATAATATCTTATAAACTATGTACATGCTTGTGTGCTCAGCAAAGGACGCATTTTAATGCCAAATTGCATACTTTTATGTCAGAGATCATTTACACATGTATGTGGCCACATATGAGTGGGAATGACTTTATACAATAAGTAATATTTATTTGGCTGATGGGGGTGCATGCACTGGTTCATAAGGAGCCTAGCTATATGATGTTTGGGCATTAGTTAATTCCTATGGACATTTTTTTGATATATTGACGTTTTCATCAACTTTGACTGCACAACTGAATTTTTACTAAACCTGACTGTACAACTGCATTTCTGTCATAAATATTTTTTTGAAGTATGAATTAATTCCATATCTCTGTAGGTTAGAATTGATTTGGTCCTCCTTTGGGGGAGATAGGCTGTGATGATGTATGGCACAGAGTGATGCAAAGGCATAGTTGAATGCAATATAAGCCATCTCCCCAAGGTATTAAGGAAGAGTAGAAAAGAGACTAGCACGAGGATGAAAGGAAAGGGGAGTGAGAAGCTGGATAAAGGCAGAAGTTGGCTAGAGGGTAAGGCACAGAAGGCACTAAAAGCAGGAGAATGGATCTGGAGCTGGTGAGAGATAAACAGAAGAAAGAAGTTGAGGGCTGGAACTGGAGGAATACTGATACTGGGGGGCTAGAACTGGAAATGGGCTGATGCTGGGGGGTGCAGAGAATGGGACTGGAAGGGAGCAGATGCTGGGAGAGGCTGGAACTAGAAGGGAACTGACTCTGGGGGAGGACTAGAAGGGAGTGGGGCTGGGCTGGGCTGGGCTGGAGGGAGAAAAAAATAAGCTGGGGAATGAGGATGGAGGGGGAACAGATATTTTGTGTGGGAGGGAAGAAAAAGGTCATGCAGCAGGAAGAGCTGAAAGAGAGGGGCATAAGAATGAATGTTGGGGTAAGAAGGAGGAAAGGAAGAGTTAATGACTATAGGAGAAGGAAGTAACTGAGTGGGTGTGCAGAAGGGATGTAGGAAGCAGTATTGGGGATAGAGAAATGGGGGAGAGCAGAGACTGGATCTTAAGTGGTGACTTTAAAATTGGGTGTGAGAAAAGAAGAAGACAGAATCTAAGATTGGCTGGGTATTGAGAGAGTAAATGGGGACTCAGATGGTGAACCCAGAGGCTGACACAACTTACTGTGCACGTAGCTCCAGCATCATGCAGCTTCATCTTTCTTTCTGAGTCAGCAACAAATGCAGAGTCAGCTGCCTGTAGCATTCACTTCCAGTGCGCAGGGCCATTCACCAAAATTGAATGCTAAAGACAGCTCTGGCTGCTGCGTGCTGACTCAAGAGAAAGAAAGATAAAGCTGGAGATGGTGCTATAAGATCTTTCTGCCACTGACTCAGAAAAAGAAAGAAGATACCAGGGATGGTGTTGCACTAGGACGTGTCAATTTTAGGAGTAGATTTTTATTTTTCGAACTTTACAAACTACTAGTGAACAAATTATGCAGTTTTGCATGCTGAATCTAAAGCTATCTTCAGAAACTGCTTAAAGTGAGTCTTAGCTACATCAAATCACAATTGAAATATGTGGAAATTAAGTAATATTTATTTGAATGTACAGTCTGAACACACCTGTATCCACATAATTGTCTTTAAAATGTCATCTATGCAGTTAATTTAATGCTATTTAACAAAATCCAGCAAAGAAGCCATATCTTGTTTGCTTCTGTTTTGGCTCATAAGCTCCCTGCTGACCATTTGATCCCTAATATAATGTTCCCTCCTCTCCTGATTGTACACATGACCAGCAGCTATTTTGCTACATTCATGAATGGCTTGCTCTTTTTCAACTTTAGCTTGAGTTTGCATACTAGTAGTTGGTGATCTGTACCACAGTCAGCTCTAGGTTTTGTCTTTGTTGATGCTATAGAGCTTTTCCACTATTGTCTTCCACAGATGGAGTCAATTTGATTTCTGTATAATTCATTGGGTGAAGTCCACATGTACAGTCGGTGCTTGTGTTGCTGGAAGAGGGTGTTTGAGATGAATAGATCGGTCTTGCAGAATTCTATCAGTCTTTCTCCAGCTTTGTTTCTATTGCCAAGTCCATATTTTCCAACCACTTTGCCGCCTTCTTTGTTATTTTATTTTATTTATTTAGCATATATTTATAACCCGCAACTTCCAGAGTTCAGTTGCGGTTCACAATAAAACAACAATCCACAAAGCATAAGCTTAGTTTTACATCAAACATTTTGTAACAATAAAAGTATTGGTTAACAGCATGAACTAATGAAAAATAGCGAAACTGGCTTGTAAACTATGTACAAAAAACTATATACAAATACATGTTGTGGGTATTCTGGAATTGGATCATAGTGTTTTTATAATAGTGTATTGTCTGTTAAATTGTTGGGATTAGTATTACTCTGTCATAATTTTTAACCTTTATCTGAATGTATCCAGGGGTTATCTATGTTGCCGTAGTGCATGGGGAATAAATAGGTTTTTAGTTTTTTACGGAGTTCCATGATTTCGGTTATAGTTCGTAGGTCCTCCGGAAGGGAATTCCAAATAGAAGGGGCAGCATGAGAAAAAGCTCTTTTGTTAGTTAATTTATTTGCTTTTATGAAATCATTAGGAGTATTTAGTTTATTTGAGTATCCTTTTCTGTGCGTGGTTTTTTGAGATTCCATGCTAATTAGTTTGCTTAATGGGATTGGGGCCATGTTGTTTAAAGCTTTATATGTAGTTATTGTGGTTTTATATATTATCCTACTTTGAATTGGCAACCAGTGTAGGGAAGCTAGTATTGGTGTTATGTGCTGGATTGAGTGTGCTTTCATTATAATTCTGGCTGCTGCGTTTTGTGCTAGTTGGATTCTTTTTATGTTTTGTTTCGTTATACCTAAAAGAATTAGGTTGGCAAAATCAAAGTGCGGTGTTATTGTAGCCTGGATTATATTAATGAAGTCTAGTTGGTGTACTAACGGGCGTAATTGTTTAAGGATTTTAAGTTTAAAGTATATTTTCTTTATGGTGTTTCTGATGTGAGTGTTCATCGTCAGATGAGTATCTAGAATAACACCTAGGTATCTTATTTCATTTTTTATTTTAATGTCATGGTTTTGTAATGTTATATGGGTTGGGGGGATATATGATTGATTTTTTGTTACAATTAGGACTTCTGTTTTTGAATGATTAATGTGAAGGTTTTGAGTTTTTAGCCATGTTGTAATTTCATTGAAGCAGTCTGATAGTAGTTTTATTGGTAAATTGGGAATCGTGAATGGGATGTACATCATAATATCATCTGCGTATAGATGATAGTATACTCCGAATTTTTTAAAGATATCACTGACAGGTTTTATGTAAATATTAAACAGGAGGGCTGATAGTGCGGAGCCTTGTGGGAGACCAATTTCTTGTTTATATATGGTTGATGTTTGGTTACCAATTCTTACATTTTGTGTTCTATTATTTAAGTAAGAGGTAAACCATTTATGTACAGTGTCTTTTATTCCTATTGTTTCAGGTTATTAAGCATTATAGTGTGGTGAACACTATCAAATGCTGCCGAAATATCAATAAATAAGAGTATAAATGCTTGTTTATGATTATCAATTCCTTTGAGTAGTACATCAGTTAAGACTGTTAAAAGTGTTTCAACTCCATGTTGAGGCCTAAATCCATATTGGTGGTCATCAAGTGGGTAGGATGAATCTAGGTATTCTTGTGTCTGAATTTGTACCACTTTTTCTATTATTTTAGCTAAAAAAGGGATACTTGAAATAGGTCTGTATGATTTTGGTGATGTTTTATCAAGCGTGTTGTTTTTGAGAATTGGACGGATTTGTGCATGTTTGAGCGTAGGAGGGAGGTGTCCTTGAAGCAATGAGAGGTTGACTATAGGGAGGATGTATGCTAGTAGTATTGGGAGTGTACTTTTTATCCATGTTACTGGGCATGGATCAAGAAAGGAGGTTGTGGTGTTGAGATTAGAAATGATGTTCTTTAGTGCGTCTTTTGATATGGGGTGAAATTTTGACCATTCATCTGAGCAGTGATGAACTGTATTTATATTGTTTAGAGTCATAACCGGGTAAGGCATACACGCTGCCCTCCGCCCCTCCTACCACCCCCATTTTCCTTCCACCCAATACCTGTTAACAATCACATGACAACATTTTTGGATTTCAAACTGGTCGCAGCTTTAATAACCTTTTAACAAACCAGCTAATACAAATACAAAACATCATAACTCTCCCCACCCCCACCCCCGCCAAGCAGAGCGAGCCCTCACCCGCCACGTTAGGAGCAAGGTGACGCTGCTTCCGCTTCCCCTTCGGGCACAAGCCCAATTGATTATCCACGCCCTCCCTCTTCCGGCTTCTCCATATTATTAGCAAAAACCTGAGGGATTAACCGGGTCGTGGGTACCCTACCCCCGCCCTCCTGTTTGCCTCCGGCTCTGGACCCCGGAAACCTCCGGGATCCCGCCAATCTCCCCCCCCAAGCTGCAACAACCCATACCCCCGCCCCCACATCCTTGTAAAGGGAGGGAGGGCGGGACGTCCGTCGCCTCCAGCCCACCAACAGAAAGGCCGGAGCCGCGCCGAGTCCCCGCACCTCCCCCCCCCTCCGCGGCCCGCCGTCCTCGGCACCCATTGGCTCCCGCGCATTTGAAAACCCCCCGCGGGAGCCAATGAGCTCGCCAGATGGTGCGGCCTCCCCTCGCTATGCGCGCCGCCGGATCCCGCGGGCTAAGGCAGCTTGCCGCCCCCCCGGTTAGTGGCGGCCCCGGGGACGCGCCCCTGCGGCCTTATAATAACTGGGTAAGGCGTACACGCTGCCCTCCGCCCCTCCTTCCACCCCCATTTTCCTTCCACCCAATACCTGTTAACAATCACATGACAACATTTTTGGATTTCAAACTGGTCGCAGCTTTAATAACCTTTTAACAAACCAGCTAATACAAATACAAAACATCATAACTCTCCCCACCCCCACCCCCGCCAAGCAGAGCGAGCCCTAACCCGCCACGTTAGGAGCAAGGTGACGCTGCTTCCGCTTCCCCTTCGGGCACAAGCCCAATTGATTATCCACGCCCTCCCTCTTCCGGCTTCGCCATATTATTAGCAAAAACCTGAGGGATTAACCGGGTCGGGGGTACCCTACCCCCGCCCTCCTGTTTGCCTCCGGCTCCGGACGCCGGAAACCTCCGGGATCCCGCCACCGGCTCAGGTCAGCCACGACCGGAGCCGCCCCCCAAAGGTAAGCTGCGACCAGCCCGGGCCCTTAACCTAATATCTTCCAAGGCCTCCTGCCAATCATTGAGAAGTAAATCCAACCCTATCGGGGACAAGTGCACGCCATCAGGCCGGTAAAGGCCCGAGCACCCCACTTCTACCCAAGGGTGTAGAATTTGACAGCCCCCTTGGTCCCCCACCCATTTGCCAATTTGACGGTTAATCTTCGCCACACCCCGTGACCACCGTCGCTGAGCCCAACAGGACGGCCTTGGAATGATATCAGACCACAACACTAGCACTCCCGGAAACATCCCGAACACCACCCCCAAGTCCTTTTTGACAGCCCGAATCAACTGTCGGCAAGTCCAGGAAACTAAATCGTTGCCACCCAAGTGTATCAGTAAAATGTCAGGTGCACATCGGGAATGCTGGTGATGCCGCAGCAAAGGCAAGAGCTGGAACCACCGAAGACCGCGCTCGCCCCGCCATGAGACGGTTACCGCAAGCTCCGAAAGTCCCAAATGCAGCCCCATCGGCCGTGTCGCTGCTCGCCGACCAGCCCAGAACACAAAGGAGTGGCCAATCACCCAACAGCAACATGATCCCAGGCGTTGCCCTGCAAAGAAAGAATAACAAAGAAGTTAGTCATTCCCCCCCCCAACCCTAAAGACGCACATAGCTATGGAACGCCCGCGATCGCCATCTCCCAATCCGTTGGATCTCCGGATCCGACAGGCCAGCAGCGGCCGCGCTGGTCACCGCCCCAATCCGGAAGGAGTGTGGGGCAAACGCCTTGGGGTCCTTGCCTACGCGCCGTAACGCCAGACGCAAAACCGCCGCAAACTGGAAACGGGTGAGAACCCGCGCATCCCGATGAATAAACAAGCTACCGCCGATGTCCGGACGCACCAGTAGGTATGCCTGCAATAACGCCACCGGGCACGAAGGGGAGCCAGGCACCGCTGACAACTCCACCCATGCCCCCCGCCCCGCCTGATCCATCTTAGAACGGGCAAGGCGGATACGAACCCCGCCCCCAAGGAAATGCACCTGATGAAGCTGAAACTCCCTCCCGGCGCAAGTCCTTCCCGACTCCGCCACCAACTCACCGACCCGAAAAGCTCCGAAAAATGCTATGGAAAAAACCGCGCGGAACAGCACCCCTTCATAGTGGGAGGAAACCACATGAGGCAAAGCATCGCATAAACGCCGCAGCACATCATGCGTGATAGGGCGCCGCCAATCCCCCAAAGCAGGGCAGGACCGCTCCCAACCACGCAGCAGCATACGCGTCAAAAATCCCCCACCCGCTGCCCCCACCCGAGAGCGCGGGCAAAAAAGGAAAACCCCGCTAAATGCCGCCGCACGGTAGCACGCGACAAGCCCGCTGACTTGGACTCCAGCACATACTGACCCAACAGCTGATCAGAGGCTGGACCCTCTTGCCACCCATGAAGTACCAGAAAGGATACGACACAGCTGTAGCCGCGCTGATAAGCAACCCAGGTTGCCGGAGAGACTGACTGGCGAAGCAGCTCCATCAGGTCACCAGGCCAATGCGCCAGAGGTGCTCCGGGACTGATGCGCCCTCCTCGTCTGCATCGGGCGCCAAGGCGCGAAACTGCTCCCACTTGAAACGGGAAAGAGCATCAGCAATGGTGTTATGACTACCCGGAATGTGCCGAGCCCTAATCACTAAATTCAACTGTAAACAGGCGAAAATAACCTGGCGCATCAAGTCAGCGATGGGCCTACATCTTGGGGAATAGCGATTGACCACGGACACTACGGCGTCGTTGTCGCACCACCACAGAATTCTCCGATTGCGAAGCCGGCTAGGCCACACTGACATGACCACGAGAATGGGGAACAACTCAAGAAAGGTAATGTTATCCGTAAGGCCGCTATCCCTCCAGGACTGCGGCCAGCCCGCCGCACACCAAGAGCCCCCAAAATAAATTCCAAGGCCCGCTCCCCCAGCCGCATCAGTAAACAATTGCAGATCAGCAGAAGTCACCTCCTGGTCTCGTAACACCGTGGTCCCATTGAAATTACTTAAAAAGGCGTCCCAGATCCTGAGGTCTGCCCGGAGGCTGTGTGACATTCTAATGCGGTGATGGGGCTTTGCCACACCCATAGTAGTCCCAGCGAGCCGTCGCAAGAAGACCCTCCCCATGGGAATAACTTTGCAAGCAAAGTTAAGCGAACCAACCAAGGACTGCATCTCACGCAACGTGAGCTTGCGGGAAACCAGCACGTTGGCCACCAACACACGCAGCTTGACAACCAGCGCCACCGAGTCCAATTCCACACCCAAAAAGGTAAGGATGGTCGCCGGGCCCTCCGTCTTACCAGATGCTAGGGGAACCCCCCAAATCCGAGCCAGTTGAACAAAACCGTCCAACAACACCTTACACTGTCCAGTAGCCGCCGGCCCGACGAACAAAAAATCATCCAGGTAATGAACGACCGCCCCGCACCCCATCCAGTCGACAAATGCCCAATGCAAAAAGGAACTAAACTGTTCGAAATAAGCACAGGAAACCGAACAGCCCATCGGCATGCATTTGTCGAAATAATATTTCCCTTCCCAGGAAAACCCCAGCAAAGGAAAGGACGACGGATGAACTGGCAATAACCGGAAGGCGGATTCAATATCCACTTTTGCCAACAAGCACCCAGACCCACATGCTCTCACCAGGTCGACCGCATCATCAAAAGAGGCATAGCGTACCGCACACAAGTCCTTAGGAATGTGATCATTAACCGAGGAACCAATGGGAAAGGACAGATTATGAATCAAGCGATATTTACCCGGCTACTTCTTTGGAATAATACCCAGCGGAGATAGCACAAGGTCCGCAAAAGGCGGCTGGTCGAATGGACCCGCTACCCTACCCAGAACAATCTCCGATGCCAACTTATCCCTGACGAAAGGCGCAAAACGCCGGACCGACGGTGAATTCCGAGCCCTGGCTGCCCTCACATTGCCTACCACAGGTATAGGGAACCCCTCCCGAAAGCCATACTCTAAACTACGGCTTACGCGCCTCCGAGGATAGCGCCTAAGCCAAGGACCAAGAACATCAAGCTCAATCGGAGTGGGAGCCAGACTCAACAAGCTGCTACTATCGGGGCGGGGGGGGGGGGGCGGCCCCTCCTCCACTCTTTTTAACACATTTAAGCGCTGAGTGGCTTCCATTACAGAGGGTGCATGCGTGCCGGAATTTGCAGTCCAGAAAGGGGCAGGAAGACTTATTGAACCGCCAGCACAAGTCACCTGCACTCCCCCCCCCCTGGAGTCTCTGCAAAGCAGGGGGCACGCCGGATCGAAAGGGCCGATCCACCTTCGTAGCGCCCGACAGTCCACCGCGTCCTGCACTCCCTCCACTAGGTCTGATCGCCATCTGCGTCAGCCATAGATTAATGTCTTGCGTTCCCCAGGACAGCAGCTGATTCTCCTCCATCTTATCCCGGAACTTCTCATCATAGTTGAGCCAAGCCCAACCTTCGTGAGTCTGCGACGCCTCTAAGATGGAATCAGCATACGCCAGAAGCATCCCATACTGATCCGGATGCGCATTACCCCACACACTAGCTAATCGCAGAAAGGAACGCGTCCAATTGACCACATTCCACGCCACCCTCCGAACCCGGCCTGCCTTCTCATCCTCCTTACGCTTCCTCCGACTATCTCCCGACTGTTTTCGACCCTCAAGCAAATGGAATATATCCAAGTAACGACGCTTAACAATTCTTCTCCGCAGATTCTTTGGCACTCCCTTCCATAACTCTGAGAAAGCCACCACGGACGGAGACGCTCCCACTTGCACAGCCCTATCCGACTCCCCCTTTTCCCCGCGCCCCCGACCACCACCGTCCGAAAGAGAACTGGATGAAAAATCCTAAGTTGAGGACGAGGAGGATTCCGAACGTCGATGACGACGACACGAATGCCGCCCCCTCTTCCTCGACCGCTTCCGACCTTTTTCGACCGACGGAGCATCGGACCCCCCCGCCCGACTAGCGCTGCGTGCTACCTCGACAACAACACCCGGCGTTGCGCCAGCATCCAACTCACCTGCCGCTGAGGCGACTGTCGCAGCAGGAACTCCAGACTCCCGTTGCGATGCATCCGCTGCAGCCGCTCCACCACCTGTCCCACCAGGCAAGGGACTACCGCCGGCAACTACCGGCCCGCCGTCTGCCTGTCCAGCAGCCATCATCCAAGGATGTCCCCCGTAGTGCCATCCAGCAGGTACCTACGGAGAAAAGACAGAAAACGCCGAAGGAACACCCGGCAAAGCCCATGGCGGCTGCCACGCCCCTAGCCACTCTGCACTAGAAGAGCCTTGACCCCCGCTCTGCCAATGCTCCCAAGCAGGCAGGGAAACCCCACCTGCACTGGCCGAGACACTCCCCAGCCTAGCTGGCCCACTAGAAGTATCGCCTCCCTGCTGGTTGGCCCCAGCCCCCCCAAGTATTGTGGCCGAGGTCCTACCCTGGCCAACCAGAGACCCGGGAGCCCCACAAACTCCTGGCGCACCTCTCACTGCCCCCCTAGACCTACCCCGACCACCTCGCGCCCCCCGGGCCACAGGACCCTCACCTTGCGCTTGCCGGTCGCGCCCCATACCCGTTAAAGAGCCAGAGCCCCGCTGGGAAGCTCTGCTCCGGCTAGGAGCCCTGCCCCGGGCCTCCCGCCCCCGAGTAACTGAAGAAGGTGGCTCCTGTGGCTCTACACCCGACCTAGCCCCTCCTTTCCCTTTGTGTGCCCGCTGCCGCTCGGGCCTTGTAGCAGATGTCCCACAGGCTCCAGACTGACTCGGGGAAGCCTGGCCAGACTTCCTCACAGGCTTGGGGCCCCCCTTTTTTCCTGTTGGCGACATGCCCAGCACCAGCAAAATGCAGCTAGAGGGAACCGTCTTAACAGCTCCCTGTTTCCTTTCGGGTTTTTTTTTTTTTTTTTTGTGAGCACGTGCCCTGCACCCAGCAATCCACCAAACCCCCTTCAACAACCGGACCACTTGCCTGGACAATCCGGGCCTGTCACCCGAGCCAGGAGAAAAAACCCACAGCCGGGAGAGGAACCGCCACCCGCACGCCGCCGCTCCAACCCACCGCTGCCGCCGTGCCTCAGGTCCAGCACTCCAGGAAGGGATTCACTAAGGATGGCTCCGGCCGCTGACGCAGAGAAAAGAATCATGTCCGTCGCCTCCAGCCCACCAACAGAAAGGCCGGAGCCGCGCCGAGTCCCCGCACCTCCCCCCCTCCGCGGCCCGCCGTCCTCGGCACCCATTGGCTCCCGCGCATTTGAAAACCCCCCGCAGGAGCCAATGAGCTCGCCAGACAGCGCGGCCTCCCCTCGCTATGCACGCCGCCGGATCCCGCGGGCTAAGGCAGCTTGCCGCCCCCCCCCGGTTAGTGGCGGCCCCGGGGACGCGCCCCTGCAGCCTTATAATTATAGGTTGCATAGATTTGTTTTGATAGTGGATGGCTAAGGTTTGTACCGATATTTCGGTGATTTCAGTGTTCGATGTTTGAGGATTATTAGTAAGATTTCTAACAATTGAGAATAGTTCTCGTGGTCTGTTATAAGATTTTGATAAGATTGCTGCAAAATAAGATTTTTTTGTATTATCTAATGTATCTTTGTATTTTGTGAGATGGTTGTTATATATTTCCTTGTTGATGGTTGATTTGGTTTTGCGCCATTTGTGTTCTAATTTTCTTAGTTCTTTTTTCATTTGTTTTAGCGTGTTGTTGAACCATGGAGTTCTGTTTATTTTTAAATTGGGGGGCTTTTTGATTCATTGATCAAGTTTGGCTGCATTATTGATTGTTACATGCCAGGTTATTACAGCTTCGTCTAGATTCATTGGGGATGATGAGAGGTGAGGTATTGTTGTATCCAAGAATTCAGTTTCATTAAATTTTTTGAATTTTGTAGTGGGATCACTTCGTGTGTTATTTTTAGTGTTGTTGGTGTGGAATGTGAATTTTGTTATGATAATGTAATGATCAGACAAGGGTATTTGTGTGTATTCTATGGAGTCTGTTTTGAATAACTTGTAGAGTGTGCTTGGTAGGAGAATAAGGTCAAGGATGCCTCCTTTTATATGTGTTTTTGTATTAATTATTTGGTGATAGTCCATGTCTGATATGGATTCTAGGAACAAGTTGGCTTCTGATGCTAGAAGTGATGGGAGACTGAAGTCTCCTAGCATGATTATGGGATTATGTTCTGAAGATGAGCCTAGGAATTCAATTAGAGAATCTAGGCTATCTGCTTTTTGGTCAGGGGGTCTATATATTAGGCAAATTCTACAAATGTTGGTTTTTATAATTAAGGTGTCAATATTGTTGGTTATAGTAGATGGTATTGTTCTTGCATTTAATCCCTTTTTTGTCATTATAAGTACTCCTCCTCCTTTTTTGTTAGTTCTATGTGTATAGTTTATATCGGATTCGTCGCTATTAAGTTGATTTAAGTAGATGGATCCGTTTCAGTTAGCCATGTTTCCGTTACACATAACATATCAGGTTTTGAGTCGGTTATTAAATCATTGAATATGGGGAGTTTGTTTTTCATAGAGTGGGCATTTATAAGGATGCAAGTTAGAGAAGTGGTATTATTAATGTTAATTTCTTTTGTTGTTTGTGGAGAATTAGTTTGTTTTATTTGTATAAGTCTGTGATAATTTATTTTTGCATGGTGGATTGAGTTAGGGTGTCCAATGTGGTTGTGATTTCTAATTGTAGATTGTATTATAGGGATTGACATGTGATTTTTAGATGTTAAGCTTAGTGTTAGGTCAATTAAGATTGTCAATAAAATACAGCTGTATGTTATTTTTAGTATCATGTTGTTTGAGCGTGACATGTTCCAAAATTGGGAGGTATTTGTTGTGGGTTATGTTGCTAGTAGTTGGTTTGTGTCTAATAGTAGCAATAAGAGTTGCAGTTAGTTTGTCTCTAAGTGTAGTAATAACTGTATCTAATATTTGTAACAGTTTTAACTTATACAGAGTAGAGAGTTGGTTGCAACAGTGATAAGACAAGCAGTAGTTAAAGAATTCCTGGTAACAGTATGAATCGTGTAGTGGTTATAAGATGACTTACTGGCAACAGTATAGATCAGGCAGTAGTTAAGATTGACTTACTTGGTAACAGTATAAAATCAGGCTGAAGTTATAAATCAAATGGTAGTAAAGTGACTTACTGGTGACAGTATATAATCAGAATTGTCTTACTGACAACAGTATAACATCAAGCTGTACTTATAGAAGGTGACTACTGGCAACAGTAGAAATCAAAGTAGAGTACAGTGTGAAAGTGCTAGTCACAGTATATTGATAAAACACATTAATTAGTATTGCTATTGAATAGTGAAACTGAGTCCAACAATGATAATTAGCTGGGATAAAGGTGGAGTAGACTAATGTAATTAAACAATAATCTATTAGGAAGAAATGTCAGTTATAGGAATGTTCCGAGTAGGGTATACTTGCTACGTTTGCGGATATAGCAGGAAGGATGATCGTGTGCGAGCTCAACCCTAAGGGAGCTCCAGCCGTAGATGAAGTCGTAGCTAGTCTTTTTGGCGTTGATATTCGAGACTCTGGACCGTTCTTGTGTGTTTCGTAGGCGCCTTAGCCTAAGGGCCGTGCCAAAGGGCCCTCTTGCGCGGCCCTCAGGCGCGGGCCCGCAAGGCGTGGGCGCGCCGGCTGGCGCTTCTTTTTAAATTGGTGCTCCTGCTGCCCGGATTGGGCAGAGCGGCCTGGTGGGGGTGGCCTGGTGCTCCGACCCGCTCGTTTTACCGACGTTTTGCGTTCCAGTGACCCATGACTATCAGGATATCATGTTTGCATGTTCTGTCAATTTCAGCTTGTACTTGTTCATAGAACTCATCAATGTCTTCCTTTTCTGCAGCTGTTGTTGGGGCATATCCCTGAATTATAGTTGTGTTGATGGGCTTTCCTCGTAGATGAATAGAAATTAATCATTCACTGACTGCATTGTATTTCATTACAGTTCTTGCAAGTTTCTTCTTAAAGAGGAAATGGTGTTGCATTTATAGTTGTCTTTCATTTCCAGCATAGTAAGCCATATGATCATCAGATGCAAAGTGCCCAAAGCCAGTCCATTTCAGTTCACTGACACCCAACAGATCGAGTTGTACACATTCCATTTCATTCTTGACCACCTCCATCTTCCCTTGGTTCATGCTTTGTATGTTCCATGTCCCAATATATAAGATATCTTTGCAACCTCTGACTCTCTTTTCATGCACAGCTACATCAGCAGATCCAACCACATCATAAATGCTGGCTTTACTCTAAGAAGTCTTCAATTCATCCCCAGTAGCCATTTGAGTGCCTTCCAACCTGGGGGTCTCATCTTCCAGCACTATAGTGCAATTTGTTTTGTGACTATCCATTGGGTTTGAGGCAAGATACAGAAGTAGATTTTCCAAGCCTTTCTTCTGTGCAGTTAATTCCAGTGTCATTGTACTTGTCACAGAAATATGATCCTCCGCTTACAACACCATCCCATTCTGCTGCTGCTGCCTAGATGGGTGGTTTGTCTTATTCTAGCATCTCAGCTGAGACCTGTCTATCTTGGGAGACCCTGCCAGGAGCTAAGCTACTGATAGCTTAGCTCTCAGCATCATTGATGCACACAAGCCCTCACAGCACGACAAGCTGCAAACCAAGCAAGGGAAAATAAATTAGATTTATACAAATGAGGCTTAGTGGATATACAAATATTTATGCAAATGAGGCTCTGCAATTAATCTCCGTACAAGGGCTGCCCCTTTCAGTAGTTAGGTAAAGATAAAGAGGCAGAGAAAAGAGATGAAAAGGGAAAGATAGGTGTAGAGGAAAGAAAGAAGAGAAGGGGAAGGGAAGGGAAGAAACAGAAAATGGATTTGATAACTTGGAAAGGTTGTTAGATGACCAACAAGAAAATAAAAAGCAAAAAAAAAAAAAAAAAAAAGAATTGAATAGGGATATGAGTTCCCTATTTGTTACTTATTTGATATGAATCAAGAACTAATATAGGTTAAAGATTAATACAAAATGTGTTTTAACTTAAAATCAAATTAGGAAGCTTTCTAGCAAACTTACTTTGCTATACACTCATATTAACCAATAAAATTAGTCACCAATGAAAGGTTCATTAGGGCAAAAGATACTTGAAACAAACATAGCAGACCTTACCTTGATGAATGTGTTTAAAGTTGCATTAGTTGGGTTGTGTGCGATAAGGAATCTCATGTTCTTGCACGTAATTTCCACAGGAGCTGGGCGGTTCATTCGTGCCATTTTGACTTAGTTACAAAGATTACAAAAGGATTTAAAAAACTGCCAACAAAAATTTGATGTAAAGAAACTCAAGTCTAGATCACTATACTCCCCGTGAAATTCTCAGCACATACAAGTATGAAGTTGGAAGCAATGGGATGTAAAATGAACCTTTTGTAAAAAACACAAACAAAAAAGCGGCAGCAATTCTTCAATCCAGTAATACTGAGGCAAAGGAAAGGCAGTACACCGAGGTTTACCCTATCCAGGTCTGAACTTTCTTAGTAAAGTGCTCTGCCAAAAATCAATCCAACGCTTTTTTATCCAGGTTCACTGCTCCTAAGAGGGCTTCTTGGTGGAATAGTAATGAATTTCTACAGTTCACTTGTCTGCATAGAGGACATGCTGGGCCTGGCAGTAGTCTCCACTGCCCTTCAGAAACTCCATAAATGTGTGACTAAGAACACCACATAACTGCTGTGAAAAAAAGAAAAGAAAACAGCGCCTTCAGCTTTGTTTTAACTGAAATCTTTCCACCCCACTCCCACCACAATCTGACAAAAGAGCACAAATAGTATCTATATAAAAATATTTTAACTCAAGAAACTTTACATATCTGCTAATTTTTTTTTACTGCTAGATTAGTCCAGTCCAGACAAATGGGTCATACGCCAACCTGCTGGTGGAAACAAAACTGTTTTCAGTGATGTGACACTAGAACATTAATGCAGCACTGAGAAGCCAAATTGTAAATACTTGCTAATTTTCTTTCCTTGAATCCTGCTAGACCAGTCCAGATGTATGGGTTATGCTCCCTTGTCAGCAGGCTGAGGCAGCCTTGAAAAACTTTCAGCAATATGATTAGATAATTCTGCAGAAGCAGCACAGAAGCCAGTATGACACGTCAAGATCTTGATCCGCCTAATCTCCCTTGTGTTTTCTTACCATTCCCCCTAGAAGTATTCTATGTCTACAGTTACTGTGTTGACTGTCTTGACTAGATTCTAAGCTCTGATGAGCAAGGACTGTCTTACATTTGTCTGTAGCTAGACAAATGTTCAGTAGTAGCAGTAGGCAACAACCAGTATGACACTTCAGGCAGTAACCAGGACAAAGAAATTCTGAAGTTAAATAACCCATATGGGAGCAATTAACAAAGTATTTAGCTCTTACCACAATGAATTCTGCATCAGAACATAATACTGACAAAGGCACTCGACAGCAGACAGACTTTCAAACATCTTCCAGGGCAGTACCTGGATAGAGAAGCGAGGTAGCTAGGCATTGAGGGGAGAAGCAGAGAGGTCAATTAATGGCATCCCCCAAAAGGTGAAATAAGTGTTGTGTTACGTGAGGTTCCAGCATCCACTCATGTGGATGGAGGATCCGGCTTAGTCTGTCGGTCAAGTGATTCTGAGCTCCTGGAAGCTATATTGCCTGCGGGTGAATTCCCTGAGGAATTGCCCAGTTTCAAAGGCAAATGACTTCCATACATAGGGCCTGACAGCCTGTTCCCCCCTTGCTTGTTTATAAATAAAACAAATAGCAACCTGGTTGTCCATCTGTATGAGATGAGAGTGTCCCTTGAGTTGGGGAGAGAAGGCTGAGACAGCATTGAAGATCGCCTCGAGCTCTAGAAAATGGTCTGGAATTGGAATTCCCTCCCCCCTCCCTTCGTCTCGAGCCCCACCATCCCACTTTTAAGTGTAACCTGAAGCCCCACCTCTTTTCCCTCGCCTTTGACCTTCCCTCCCCTTTCCTGTAAGATTTCTATTCTAAGTCTCGTGTTACACCCTCTCCTCCTCTGGCTTTCCTGTCTAAGGTTGTAACTTCCTTTTCTTCTTCTCTAGCCTGTTGCTTTTTGGATTATTTGTACATTGTAAACCGCTCTGTTTCCCCCGAAGGGCGGTATATCAAACTCAATAAACATAAACATAAAGATACCCAAAGTTAAAAGATTGGCTTTAGCAACCTAACACTTTGTGAAGACTCTGGATGCTAAGGCCAGTCCAAATGGGAGAACTCTGTACCAACTGTTCTGAAAAAGAAGCCTGAGAAACTTTCTGTGGTCTGGGTGGATCAGGATGTGTGTATAAGCATCCTTTAGAGCCAGAAAACATAGTCAAATGTTTTGTTGGAAGTATGGCAGAAGAGTGCCTAGAAAGATCATATTGAATTTATGCTTGATGAGAAATTTGTTGAAATTTCGGAGATCTAATATAGGCCTGTGACCTCCCTTTTTTTTTTTTTTTATTAGGAAGTAACGGGGAGTAGAATCCCAGGCCTTGCTAAGATGGGGAAACACCTCTATAGTCCCTTGTCTCAGCAGTGAGAATTTCCTGCTGAAACAAGGAGGAGTGAAGGAGATCAAAGGAGAGTTGTCCCACAAAGTGAGTGTGAGAGGTTCCTGGAATTTCAGCTGTAAACCCTGGCTGACTAGATGTAAAGTCCAGGGCTTGGAAGTGATGTTGATCCATCTGTGTGCAAAATGCACCAGTCTTCCTGGGATTATAGGAGAAAGGGGGACGATTATGGAAGAATTGCCCATGCCCTTTTTTTTTTTTTTTTTTGTATATATATTTATTGAAATTTCACCAAAATATTACAGCAAATAAAAACGAAACATAGTTCCAACAAAGCTGAAAATACAGATATAGATAGCCCACCGGCCTACAAACTTCCAAAACATGATTTAGATTTATCACAGGCAGCCTATATGAATATAGAAAACCAGCTATCTTACAGCAAATCAAAGGAGAAAGAAAGAATAAAATAAGATAAGGGAAAATAAAAGAAAATGAAAATTAAAATATAATAAATACAAGTTAAACTTAAAACAATATCATGTAACATAGAACTAAAAGTCAACCACACCCCTTCCCACCCCAAAGCATAGTCCTCCCGAGGAAAACCTCCTCGAGAGCGCAGGAAACATCAGAAAAGGGGGAAGAAAACCCAACCACTTCCCCCCGGCGTACCGCAAACCCCTTGTTCGACCTGACAGATGAAAGACCATCTGCTTCTTAAAAGGGAATATCACAAAGCTAGACTCGAGAAAACTAAGTCACATAAGTATCTAGTGCCTGCCATTTAGAGAGCTTGACCCCCAGCCCCTTAGCCTGTTGTGATCTGTCAGAGGCTTTTTCGTATTTGGCGAATAAACAGAGCTGATTCCACCATTCTAAATGAGAGGGTTTGCATGGGTTCTTCCAGCGAGACAGTAAAAGTTTAATCGCCACCATTATCATGAAATTTAACAGAAAATAGTTATGCTTAGCAACGCCTGGGATCTTTGTTGCATTACGAAATACAATTATCTGCCATGACAAGGCCTCTGAAAATTGAAGGACTTGCTGAATTTTATTCCAGACCTTACTCCAAAAAGTCTGAATGTGAGGGCAATCCTTCAGCATATGCCGCAATGTGCCCACTTCTCTATTACAGGACCAACAGAGATTGTTCCCCTTTCTGTTGCATTTACTTAGGCGAAGTGGGGTGAAAAAGGCTCTGTGCGCCAGGAAAAACATAGATTGGGTGAGAGCTGCAGATCGCGATGCACGCACCGAAAAAGCCCAAAATTTCCCCCATTCCTCCTGCGACAGGACAGTCATCGTCTCATCTTCCCAGATGCAGCGCAGCCCACCGTTCAGAGGCGCATAAAACTCCATAAACAGAGCATAAAAACGAGAAACTGTGCCTTTGCTTGAGTTTATTTCTTCAATAACTGTCAGGAGTCCCCAAGAGTCAGTCAGCTTCTCTAAGGATGGGAGAGCCGCCCCTAAACAGTGACGCAACTGCATCCATTGGAAGTAGCACCTGGGTGGGAGGTTATAGTCTTGCTGCAAGCTACGAAAAGTCCTCCACCTGGGTCCGTCCAATATCTGACTAATTGTCCAAATTCCCATCTTCTGCCATCGCGGCCAGTTGCATATTTCCTTGGCTATTTTAAATGCCGGGTTAAGCCAAATTGGAAGCTGCCGTGAGGGGGGGTTTCTCTCATTAATAATCAGCATCAGTGCTCGAAAAGCTTGCTGTGTAGAGATGATGACACTACCAACCCCGGAGGAGACTGGATGTAACATTCCTGCTACTAGGCGAAGTGGGCACGGGCAAACCATACGCTCTTCCATACGGAGCCAAGTTGGGACATAGGCTTCCTCTTCCCTCAAGATCCACTGCGATCCTTGACTCAATAGGAAGGATCGGTGATACCACAAGAAATCTGGAAAGTGCACCCCTCCATTTACTTTATCCGCCTTTAATTTCTTAAGCGCGATACGGGGGGTTTTCCCTCCCCATAAAAAGGCACTCATGATCCGTTCTAGGCTTCGGTATATTGCAGGGGGCAACAGCACAGGTAGCATGCTCAGGAGGTAGTTTATTTTGGGGACTAAGGTCATTTTTATAGCTTCCAACCGACCCCACCAGGTAAGATGAAGCGGAGACCACTGTTGAGAATGAGACTTCGCTATGTCCAAGAGCTTTTTGGAATTCAGACGCATTGTCTCCTCCAAGGAGGCAGAATATTGGACCCCAAGATATTTTATTGAAGTGGCTTCCCATTGGAAGGGGAAACGGTCCACCATCGAGGCATTCGCCCTACTATTGAGGGGGAAGGCGACTGACTTCACCCAATTTACTTTATAGCCCGAAAGCTTTGAGTATTGAGCAATCGCCTGCAGCAGTGCGCCCACTGATTCCGGTTGCAGAAAGACCAACAGGTCATCTGCATAAGCAGAGAGCTTAACATGGAGATCTAGTATCTGCATCCCAAGGATCTTCTCGGATTGACGAATCTTCGCAACCAAAGGCTCTAATGCCAGATTGAATAGCAACGGCGATAGAGCACACCCCTGTCTGGTGCCTCGCCTCAGGGGGAGAGCCCGAGAGAGAGTGCCATTGACCAGGATTTGCGCCGTGGGGTTTTCATACAACACCTGCACCATGGCTATGAACTCTTTAGGCAAGCCGAACCAATCCATCACCTTATAAAGGAAGGGCCATTCCAGTCTGTCAAAAGCCTTCTCGGCATCTATGGAAAGGCCCAACAGGGGGCTATCAAGGTTGGCTGCAGTTTCCAATACTTCACAAAACAGTCTTCCATTATCAGCCGTGGAACGTCCTGCTACGAATCCACATTGGTCCGGGTGAATCAGTCGGTGTAGCACCTTGCTCAAACGCTTTGCCAGAATACTGGAATACACTTTATAATCCGCATTGAGAAGTGAGATGGGTCTGTAATTGCCAACGTTCAATGGATCTCTTCCCGGCTTCTCTAGAACTACAATTGTAGCTTGAGCAAATGCACCAGTACTGGAGCCCTGTTTCAGGAGCGAGAGATAGTACTCCAAGAGCGGAGGAAGGAGGGCGTCCGCAAAACTTTTATAGAACTCGACAGGAATACCATCCGGTCCGGCAGCTTTACCATTTTTCATACCGCTTATTGCCTCACGTATCTCCTCTAGTGTTATGGGCTTACCTAACTCGGCCGCCAGGCCAGGTTGCAACACCGGTCTGTCAATAGAGGCCAGAAAATCTTGGCATACTATCTCATCGAAGGATATTTCTGAGGCATAAAGGCGGGCATAAAACTGGCGGAAGGTTTCGGCGATCTCACAGCTATTAGTCAGCAGGTTTTGCTCATTTGAAATATGAGTAATATGTGTTTTACTCCTCCGGGCTCTTAAGCAGGCAGCTAGTAGCTTCCCAGCCCTGTTGTTTTCAGTATGATAGCGGGCTCGACTATCAAATAATTGCTGTTCCACTTCCGTACTCAATATGGTATTGTATTGATATCTTAACTGCTGCAGATGATTCAACACTACCGGAGTGGAGGTTTTCTGAAGGATCCTTTCTCCTGCTCTAATCCGCTCTTCCAGCGCTTTAAGTTTAGCTCTCGCCTGCTTGGCATTAGCAATTGAATAGCTGGTGATCTGCGCTCTAATCGAAGCCTTGGAGGCCTCCCACCAAGCCCAATTCGCTGTGTCTGCTGGAGGGTTACGTCTGAAATATTCACCGATAGCTTGCTTCATGGCCTCCTGGAAGGGTGTGTCCGCAAGAAAGGATCTATTGAACGACCATGTGCGCTGATTGGTTAGGCTTTCCTCAATATTTAAGTCAAGGACAACAGCCGCATGGTCAGAAATATGAGTGCTGAGAATACACGTATCTCCCACAGCTTGTACTAAGGGTCTGGAGATTAAGAAAAAATCTATCCGAGAAAAGGAGCCATGAGGTACTGAGAAAAAGGTATAATCCCTCTCCGTAGGGTGCAGTATTCTCCAGATATCGACAAGTCCTATTTCTTGTATCAGGGAAAGTAATACCTGTGAGGCACTGCCTCCCCGGAGCCTGAAAGGGCTGCAATCGAGTAGGGGGTCAAGGATACTGTTGAAGTCACCCCCGATGATCACTGGGACAGGTGCCCATGCCCTTTTTTGAAGCAGTCAAAACCTGAGGAAGTTGAGTTGTAGTTAGGCTGTGGTGTGGTAACCTTGGGTTTCCTGACCTGTTTCTGGCCTTGTTGTCTATTGTTGTTGTGGCCACAACACAATTATATGGTCGATTCTACGGAGTAAATTAACTGTTAAGCTATATATAGGTAATTGTTACTCCATTATATCCTCCAGAACTCTAATCTATTTCTCGTTCCCAATGCTTGAACAGGTAGTATGAATTTCTACTAGAAGCAACAGGTCTCAGACTTCAAAGAGCTACGGGCCTTTATGGTTTCGACCCAATGCTCTAATTTGCATCAATGACCCATATATTGCTTCATGCTCAACTTTCTTCTTTTAACGTGATTTCAAAAACTGGAACTTATAACTTATAAGAAGAGAGAGTATATGCTTATCTTCAAAAGTGCACAACGCCAATTTCAGCGCTGCTGCGTTTCACTGCCGAGCTGTTTCATCAGGGGCACAGTAGCCAAAATAAAAACGATATGGAGAATAAAACCTTTTCATCTTAGGAAAGAAAGGTTTCTTAGTGGTAGTCGTCGTCGTAGAAGAGTGTGCTGTCTTCCTTGAAGGCCTCTTTATGGGTGAGGCTGTCCATTTCTATCTCACCAAACTTCTCTCTACACCTCTGATCAAAGAAGTTCACACCATTACATGTTATGTTGGTTAATTTGTCCTGGACTCTCTGTTCCAGGTAAGATGCTGTTCTCCTAGACCCTATGCAGGCTAGAGCACATTTGCTATTGGCCACAAATGCTGCTCTTGTTAAATACTTTAATGTACTCTGGGCATGGGTTATTAAACTCTGATAAACTGTCTGTTTGTCAGGGGGCAAAAAAGTGGCAAACTGACAAATTCCTCAATACATTCTTGAGAAACATGCCTAACATACAGAGTATATTCTAGAGGCTAGCATGGTAGATTGAAATGCCTTCCTTCCAAATGCATCCAGAGTCGAGGAGTGATATTTCCAGCTTTTTATCCTTCTCATAGCAGGCTCCATGAGAGGTGAGGGGGGCAGTGGCTTCTGGAATCCTGGGGAAGGAGGATCCCTATAAAGGGTACTGAGTCTTTTATACACTGCAGGGGTTGACATGGGGGCATTCCACATCTGAGTAATTAGGTTCTTTAAGATATTATGCAGAGGGAGGGTAGCAGACTCCTTCAGAACTGAATGGTAATGGAGAATATCGAGCTCTCGCATTCATTTCCGTAGCCACTAAAACATTTAGAACTGCTACCATGTCCTTAATAAAACCCTGAAAAGACATGTCTTCAGGCAGCAAGCGCTGATGTTCATAAGATGGCAATGGATCTGAGGGCAAATCCTTATGGGTATCAGAATTCATGGATTCAACCTCAGAAGCCTCCTCAGAGCTGGGGAGGACATCAAAATAATCCTTACATAATGTTCAATACCTTCTACATCCAAACAGCATAGGTATCTGACAGGATGGTACCAAAGGTCTTGGTATCAGCTGTTCTGAGGAGTTATGTCATTGGTGTTAGTGCCGATAAGTGCTTAGCAATGCTGCACTCAATGGTGTTGACATACTCATCCAATGACAGTACCGGTGGTTGTAGTGGCTTTCTACAGAAGCTGCATGGCTCACAACTCCTGAGGAAGGGCACCTCAGGGGCATCCGCTGAGGAAGGGCACCTCAGGGGCATCTGCTGAGGAAGGGCACCTCAGGGGCATCCGCTGAGGAAGGGCACCTCAGGGGCATCCGCTGAGGAAGGGCACCTCAGGGGTATCCGCTGAGGAAGGGCACCTCAGGGGCATCCGCTGAGGAAGGGCACCTCAGGGGCATCCGCTGAGGAAGGGCACCTCAGGGGCATCCGCTGAGGAAGGGCACCTCAGGGGCATCCGCTGAGGAAGGGCACCTCAGGGGCATCCTCAGGAGTTGTGAACCATACAGCTTCTGTAGAAAGCCACTACACCCCCCAGTACTGTCATTGGATGAGTATGTCAACACCATTGAGTGCAGCATTGCTAAGCACTTATTGGCACTAACACCGATGACATAACTCCTCAGAACAGCTGATACTAAGACCTTTGGTACCATCCTGTCAGATACCTTTGCTGTTTGGGTGTAGAAGGTATTGAACATTTTGTAAGGATTATTTTGATGTCCTTCCCGGCTCTGGAGGAGGCTTCTGGGTTTGAATCCATCAATTCCGATACCCTTAAGGATGTGCCATCAGATCCATTGCCATCTCATGAACATCAGCGCTTGCTGCCTGAAGACATGCCTTTTCCTGGTTTTATTAAGGACATGGCAGCAGCTCTAAATGTTTTAGTGGCTACGGAAATGAAGGCGAGAGCTCGATATTCTCCATTACCGTTCAGTGCTGAAGGAGTCTGCTACCCTCCCTGTGCATAATATCTTAAAGAACCTAATTGCTCAGATGTGGAATGCCCCCGTGTCAACCCCTGTAGTGTATAAAAGGCTCAATACCCTTTATAGGGGTTTATGTTTATGTTTATGTTTATGTTTATTAAAACTTTATATACCGCCCAATACAAAATAGCATCTGGGCGGTTTACAATACATAAAAGCATTTAAAAGGAAGGCTGCGGAAAAAGAAACAGAAAAGAACGCCATAAAATCAAAGAACAGGGATAGAAACAGATAGCAGTCAGGGGATACAGAAGGCAGACATGGAGGGAAGGAAGGGAGCACATAGACAAAACAAAGAAGCTCAGGAAAGAGGAATTAGGAACTAACATAAGTTTACTAAGTAGGAGAAGAGGGTGGGGCTGGAAGGTGGAGGTTGAGGCAGACATGAAGGGAGGGGGGAGACATGGACAACACACAAGGTGCAGGAAGGAGGGTTTAAGGATTTGACATGATTAGTCCTATGACGAAGAAGAGGACGGGACTGGAGGAGGGAGGTTAAAAGCAGAACAGAAACTGTGAGTTTTCAACTTGGCTTTAAAGGATTGATAGGAGGTCTCTAAACGTAGGGAGTGGGGGAGTGAATTCCAAAGCCTTGGACCGAGAAAGAAGAAAGCAGAAGATCGAGTTAGTTCTAAGTGTGCTTGAGAGGGAGGGGGAAGAAACATACGATTAGCGTGGATGGAACGTAGGGAGCGGTGAGGAGTATGAAGACGAACTTGATCAGCAAGATACAAGGGGACACCTGAGTGGATCACCCTGTGAACAAAGATAAGAACTTTAAATTGGACACGAAAAGGAACAGGAAGCCAGTGATAGTGTATTAACAAGGGAGTGAGTGACGTGATCAAAACGAGAAGCGTGAGAAAGAATACGAACAGCAGCGTTTTGGACCCGTTGAAGACGACAAATTTGTGATTGGGGAAGCCCAGCAAGACAGACATTACAATAGTCAAGACGCGACATAACAAGGGAGATAAGCAGGGTGGCCAAAGAGGAAGGGGTAAGGAAGGGGCGTACAGTACGAAGTTGTCTTAAAGTAAAGAAAGAGCGCTTAACCACAGAAGAAATATGCTCTTTAAAGGACAGGGAGGAATCCAGAGTTACACCCAAGTACCGCATAGAAGAAACAGTGGGTATAGGCGCAGAGGAAAATGTTGGGGAGAGGTTGGGTGGGGAAGAACCAAAGGTGAACCAGATAGCTGAAGTTTTTGCAAGGTTAATGTGCAGGAAGTTGGTCGAAAGCCAGGAGGCAACGGAAGAGAGACAGGAGTTAAAGGCAGTGATGTCAGGTGCAGCAGAGTCAGTGTGAAAGAGGAGAAAGATGTCGTCAGCGTAGAAGTGGGCAGAGACACCGTGCTGTTGAATAAGAAGAGCAAGGGGAGCCAGAAACACATTAAACAGAAGGGGAGCAAGAACAGAACCTTGGGGAACCTAGGGTCCTCCCTCTGCAGGATTCCAGAAGCCACAGCTCCCCTCACCACTCATGGAACCTGCTATGAGAAGGATAAAAAGCTGGAAATATCACTCCTCGACTCTGGATGCATTTGGAAGGAAGGTATTTCAAGCAACCATGCTAGAATATACTCTAATGTTAGGCATGTCTCAAGAATGTATTGAGGAATTTGTCAGTTTGCCAGATGCCGCTGAGGACAGGCACCTCAGGGACATCCGCTGAGGAAGGGCACCTCAGGGGCATCCGCAACCCAGGAACCCATGTGGCCTTGGAGGGTGATACCTTTTGCTGGGACTATTTCAATGGACGGTCTGCATCGGAATGCAATGAAAGACTGTGCTGATGCTTGGTGTCCAAAGCCAAACGCCAACCTGGAAGTCGATGACGGCTATGCCAAGACAGTTGTCTTTCTCTTAAGCACTGGAGACTGGAGCTATGCTTTTCCTTTGCTGTTGAGGACATAAGACACATGGGAATACTTTGAAGGAGTCGACACCCCCTAGAAATTCATCGATGGAGCAGAGTCTGTAGGAAATAGGTTAGCCTTCTGTTTGTCCTGGTTCTTTCTACCTCTGGATGTCATGTGGGAACCAGAGGGACAAGACTCAACATTGCAGTCTGAGCCAAAACAATTTAGACACCAAGACTGCTTATCAGTTATAGAAGTTGAGCTGGAACATTTGGAGTGTTTCGTGAATTCACTTTGGGACATGACAACGATGTTGTCGACGAATCGGTGTCGACTCATCGCGACACTCTTGATAAATAAATAAAACAAACTATTTATTTTACTGTATTTATATCCCGCTTTTCACCGGGTCAAAGCGGCATAACATTAAAAAGAGGGGGGGGGGGTGTGGACAATAATCAAATTCTGGGGTTGGGGCTATCACCGGGTGGCCAACATTGATGATTTCAATAAATATTTGGGACAGACATAGACATTATATTTCAGTCTCTTAGAAAATATGTTGAGCTGGGGGGGTTGGGAGGTAGTCAGTGATGGGTGCATGTTTCTGGTCCGAGGTATTCCTGGAATAGGATGGTTTTTAGTTGTTTCTTGAATGATAGGGGGGATCTCCGTTGCTTCTGATGTGACTTGGTAGAGAGTTCCAGAGGGATGGTGCGTATAGTTCGAATGCTCTGTTGCAGGTCCGTTGATTGCATTTGGTTTGTTTATGGGGGATGGTGAGGGAGTTGCTGATGGTTTGTCTGGTTGTTCTGTTGTGGGCTGGTCGGGGCAATAGTGTGCAGAGATGGGAAGTCTGAGTTTGGTAGAGAGCCTTGTGAGTAAGTAGGGCGGATTTGTATTTGATTCTTGCTTCAAGGGGGAGTATGTGCAGCTCCCTCAGTATTGGGGTGCTGCGGTCTTGTTTTTTTTTTTGCTTTCTGGATAATCCTTGCTGTGGTGTTTAAGGCAGTTCGAAGTGGGTTGGTGTGGGTGGCTGGTAGTCCGTGGTAGATTATATTGCAGTAGTCCAGGTGGGGGAGTGTCATGGCTTGCATCACTGTTCTGAAGTCCAGTGGTTCAAGGAGAGGTCTGAGGAGCTGTACTGTTTTAGTCTTGTGGAATATTGTTCCGGTGGTTTTTTTGATTTGTTGCTTGAGTGTGAGTGCTTGGTCTATGATGATTCCTAGATACTTTATGTGCGGTTGTATTTGTATTTGTGAGGTTCCAATGTTGAGGTGTGTAGGTGGTGTGAAGTCTGGGTCCTTGGTTACTATGAGGGCTTCTGTTTTCTTTATGTTGATGGATAGGTTGTTCTTCTGTAGCCAGCTGGATACTTCTGTGAAGCATTCTAAGTGTTTGTTTGTTGGGTTAGAGGTTGTGATTGGGGCATAGAGCATTATGTCATCTGCATAGATGTGATAGTTGATGTTGTGGGCGCGTATGACTGAGCAGAGTGGTTGCAGGTAGATGTTGAAGAGCATGGCAGATAGTGTGGATCCTTGGAGTACTCCTTGGTGTTGTTGGAAAGGGGGTGAGATTGATGTGTTTGTGTGGATCAGTTGTCTATTGGTTAGGTAGGAGTGGAACCACTGAAGTACGGTATCTTTGATGCCAATTGCTTGTAGTCTGTGTAGGAGGATGTTGTGGGAGATGGTGTCGAAGGCTGCTGATATGTCTAGGAAGATCATGGAATATCCAGGGTGTTTGGCTTGAGTTCCTATGACGAGGGTGTTCATTAGTGATGTCATGAGGGTCTCAACTCCGTGGAGTGGACGGAAGCCATGTTGTTGCGGGTCCAGTATGTTGTTGGTATCTAAATGTTCTTGGAGTTGTTGCTGAACTACCTTCAGTTCAATTTAGGATAGTTATCCTAAATTGTGTTCGGTCTTCTCTCCGGCAGCTCATTGCTGACAGACTGGCACCCGTAGCTGCTGTTATTGTATCAATCCATCTCATTGCTGGCTCTCTTTTTTTACGCTGACCTTCTATCTTGCCAACCATGATGTCTTTCTCTAATGATTTCTCTCTTCGAATGATGTGTCCAAAGTATTAAAGTCAAAGTCTTGTCATCTGAGCTTCCAAAGAACCTTAGGTTTGATCTCGTCTAGTACTGACTGGTTTGTTCTTCGGGCAGTCTATGGTATACCCGAAGAGCAAACCAGTCAGTACTAGAGGAGATCAAACCTAAGGTTCTTTAGAAGCTCAGATGACAAGACCTAAAGAGCCTCATCCTTTTAAGTCTTTCCTCCTCTTGGCTTTTATCATTTTGGAAACTCTTTTCTGTATATTTTCTAATTCTGCTATACATATATATATATTTTTGTTATTATATGATGACCAGAAGTGCACACAATATACAAGTCATGCCAGTGGGATTTGAATCCACAATATACTGGACTTGGACCTTTGGTCTGACACAGTAGCTTATGTTCTTAAAGCCAAATATAATCCAGATGGCACTTCTTTTTGGAGTTCATAAGATATCATTAGACATGATACGAGTACCATAGTGAGCGTTAAACATTAGCAGGAAGTTGAAATTGAGTTCATATGTGATATACACTTGCTTAAGTAACATTCATTACTACCATGAAATGAACAAAAGAACATAAGATATGCCATACTAGGTCAGACCAGAGTCCATCAAGCCCAGTATTCTGTTTCCAACAGTGGCAAATCTAGGTCATATGTACCTAGCAGTATCCCCAAGAGACACAAGTTCCACAATGCTTGTACTGGGTCAAGCATTGATATCTTCGGTCACTTCTTAATAATGGTATATGGACCTTTCCTCCAGGAACTTGTCCAAACCTTTTTTAAACCCAGCTACACTAACAGCCTTTACTACATCCTCCGGTAACAAATTCCAGAGTTTGATTACACGTTGAGTGAAAAAATATTTTCTTTTATTAGTCTTAAATAGTTTACCCTGTAGCTTCATTGCATGTCCCCTAGTCTTTCTATATTCTGATAAGGTAAACAATCGATCTACGTTTACCCATTCCACTCCGTTCATTAATTTATAGACTTCTATCATATCTCCCCTCAGCCGTCTCTTTTCCAGGTTAAAGAGCCCTAACCTTTTTAGCCTTTCTTCATAGGAGTATCCTTCCATCCCCTTTACCATTTTGGTGGCTCTTCTCTGAACCTTTTCTAAAATCGCTATATCTTTTTTAAGATACGGCGACCAGAATTGCACACAATATTCAAGGTGCGGTCTCACCATGGAACGATATAGAGGCATTATAATATCTTTTGTTTTATTTTCCATTCCTTTCCTTATCATACCTAGCATTCTATTTGCTCTCTTGGCCGTTGCTGCACACTGGGCCGAGGATTTTAACATGGTATCCACAATGACGCCTACATCTTTTTCCTGGGTGGTGGTTCCTAATGTGGAACCTTGCATCGTGTAACCATAGTTTGGGTTGTTCTTCCCTAGGTGCATAACCTTGCACTTGTCCACATTAAATTTCATCTGCCATTTTGATGCCCAGTCTTCCAATTTACCAAGATCCTCTTGCAATTTTTCACAATCCTCTTGTGTTTTAACAACTTTAAATAGTTTTGTGTCATCTGCAAATTTGATAACCTCACTCGTTATCCCACTTTCCAGGTTATTTATGAATATGTCAAAAAGCAGCGGACCCAGCACAGATCCCTGGGGTACACCACTATTCACCTTTCTCCATTGGGAAAGTTGGCCATTTAGCCCTACCCTCTGCTTTCTATCTTTTAACCAGTTCCTGATCCACAATAGTACACTGCCTCCTATCCCATGACTCTTTAGTTTTGCCAAAAGTCTCTGATGAGGGACCTTGTCAAAGGCTTTCTGAAAGTCCAGATACACTATATCAACCGACTCACCTTTGTCCACCTGTTTATTCACTCCTTCAAAAAAACATAACAGATTAGTAAGACAAGATCTTCCTTGTCTAAAGCCATGTTGGCTGTCTCCCATTAGGTTGTGACTATCTACATGCTGAGTAATTTTATTCTTTATGATGGTTTCTACCATTTTTCCTGGTACTGACGTCAAGCTCACCAGTCTGTAGTTTCCCGGATCACCCCTGGAACCCTTTTTAAAAATTGGTGTTACATTGGCGATCCTCCAATTTTCAGGTATTAGAGATGATTTTAATGATAGTTCACAGATTACTAATAGCAGGTCTGCAATCTCATATTTCAGTTCTTTCAACACCCTTGGATGTATACCATCCGGCCCAGGTGATTTGCTACTCTTCAGTTTATCTAATAGTTGTAAGACATCTTCCCGATGTATCGATATTTCCTTCAATTCTTCCGCACCTTTAAATACCACTTCAGTCATGGGTAACATCCCTACATCTTCCTCAGTAAAGACCGAAGCAAAGAATTCATTCAGTCTCTCAGCTATCGCCTTGTCGCCTCTTAGTGCTCCTTTAACCCCTTTATCATCTAATGGACCAACTGACTCTCTCACAGGTTTTTTGCTACGAATGTACTTGAAAAGGTCTTTATTTCGCGTTTTTGCTTCCGCAGCAAGCTTCTTCTCAAATTCTCTCTTTGCCTGCCTTATCAATGCCTTGCATTTGATTTGCCAGTGCTTATGCTGTTTCCAGGTTTCGTCGTTTGGCTCTTTTTTCCATTTCCTGAAAGATGCTTTTTTGGCAACAGCCACCTCTCTGACCTCACATTTAAACCATGCTGGCAGTTTTTTGGACTTCCTTCCACTTTTCTTAAAGCGTGGAATACAGCTGGTCTGGGCTTCAAAGATAGTATTTTTCAACAACACCCAAGCTTGATGTACGTCTTTAACCTTTACAACTGCTCCTTTTAGTTTTTTCTTGTTTTCCTCATTTTATCATAGTCTCCCTTTCGAAAGTTAAAAGGTAGTACTGTGGATTTCCTTACTATCCCTCCTCTACTAATTACATCAAAGGCGATCATGCTATGATCACTATTGCCAAGTGGCCCCAACACCCTTATCTCTTGCACTAGATCTGGTGTTCCACTAAGGACTAGGTCTAATATGGCTTCCCCTCTGGTCGGGTCATGAACCAGCTGCTCCAAGAAGCAGTAATTTATTTCGTCTAGGAACTTTATCTCCCTAGCATGTCCTGACATGACATTGACCCAGTCAATACCGGGGTAATTGAAATCACCCATTATTATTACTGCGCTGTAACTTTTGTTACAAATTACAGTAATTCCTCATTAGGGAGTCATTAGTCCAAACAGAAATCTTATAAAATATGCATGGGTATGGCATATATATTTTCAACTACAAAACAATGAGCAAAACACCTTAGGGAATTATCAGTCAAATCAACATTGCTATTTGTCAAAAGGTCATGCAAAGTGAAAGCAAAGAATAAGCTCTCATTAACTGAAATTTCAATCCAAGTAGACTTGGGGTAAACTAAAATCCAACTTTTAATAGTTATTTAACAATGTAGTATTGTGTTTTCTGTTACAAAAAAAATGTTCTCTGTAGGGACTAGAATCACATTCATCAGTTTTGGAGGATATACATTTTGTGCAGTGTTCCTGACATCAAGTGCCACTTACAAAAAGTGAGTAGAATTGTAATCACGTCCGTTTCACATGCACCCAGCTGGGGGAAGAGGGTATGAAGCGCCAGCTTATACCACCGGCACGGCGACCCGCACAGGTAGAGCGATGTTCCCCGGCCGTAGCGAAAAGTCACGTCATATAGACAAAACAAAAAGAGCCAAAAAACGAAGGGAGACAGGCTAAAACTACAACGAGACGAGCGAAGCGCAGGGAGGAGGAGGAGGAAAGGTAAATTAGCACCAGTACTTACAGGGATGTTCTTTACTCACTGAAGATTGTAGCCTAATCATACAGCTGGTCCCTAGGAAGAAGACGCGCAGGCAGTGGAAAGTGTTGCCCGTACAGTCTGTCAGACAGCTGCCTAGGGTGAGAACTTACACAATCTTGACGATGCATATATTCATATGATTCTTGCAAGGTATTGTGGGTAATGTAGTTCTTTCACTCCCAAACACAGCTGAAGACAATAATTGATTTGTGATACCAGTGGTAAGGCCAATAAAATACTTCTTTTATTGATGGGGTTTAATTCACCCAGCACAAATATGCTTGGTAGCAATATAAATGAGGTTACTTGCTTGCAGTGTTTAAATGGATAACATAAAGTCACAAAGCAAATCAGAAAACAACCTTCAGCTTGTCAGGCAATTAGCTAATGTTTTCTTAGCAAATAATTACCAAATAAAAAGGCACAAATAAATAAATGAACTTTGCTTGTTAGGTTAACTTCTGCTTATTTTCCACCCAGATCCTGCAGTGATTCTCTCTTGCTCACACACACAATCAGGTGCAGCTTTAATTACTATCAATTGTCCAGCTGAAACCCTTTAGCTGGCAGGCTGCTACTGTGTGAACCCAAATCCTGCTTTAAGAGCTGTTTGCAGTGGAAATAAAGGACAAAGTTAGGTTTCTTTGTGATGGCTGATGTGTTTGTTCACAGAAAGCTAGCAATAGCACTTGGATAAAGAACAGTCCATGTAATCAATAGTTTCATCTGCTGTATCTCCCCTTCATCAATCAGCATAGGGTCACTATCATACATTGGCACAGACGAGTCTTTCCATAAGGCACTATCATGAGAATGCTTATTCCCTTGCTGCCATTCACTATTATAGATAGGGTCTGGATCAGTGTTCATACCTGAGCCTCTCCTGCTATCATAATTCCTCTCTGTATAGCCTGGCCAGTATGTAATCCAGTTCTGATGTCCAGCCTTCCAATCTTGATCCCTGGACACTGGATCCACTCTCACATACCTTCTGGCATAGGTCTGAAAGTCCTTTCCACGTGCAGTCTTCTCTCTTCTAGGTAGCCACTGGTGATTCCTATCTCTGCCATTCCATTCCTCTGGCTGACTCCAGTCCAATGGACTCTGCTGGCACTTTGAATACCTCCCAGTATGGGTACTGCCTTGGACTCTCCCAGACCTTCCAATAGCCTTCCTTCTTTTCCTTCCAGAGAGTTTCCTTCTCTCTCTATCCGCTTGGCTTGGCTTCTGTTTCTCCAAGTGATGTTGGTGCTTGTAGCCGTTGCTGTATCTTTTCCTGAAGCTCTTATCTGTAGAATAAGCTCTATTCTTATTCTGTTCTAATGTGTGCTCCTCCCTAACACAGCGCAGCTGTGTTGAATCAGGCCCTGCCCTTTGAGATGAGTGCTTAGGGATTACCTCATAGCTCTCTTAATTGCACACACGTTTTCTCACTTCAGCCCCCCTCATGGCTGCTGGAAACCTGGTGCATTCTGGGACTGGTAGTCTTTTATGTGAAAACTCTGTTTTCTTACTTCTACCAGAACTGACAGGTTGCTTGTTCAGAGTCACATCATCTTTTCTATAGCTCCTACCTGAGCTATGATAAGCTTCCTTATCACAAGTCGCAGCAACCCGGAGAACGCGCCACTGAGCTGAAGATCACCGCACGCTCGTAACTAAAACGCACACGCACCAGCGGAACGCTGCTTTACCGCGTCACAATACTGCCTTTACCGCCCATGGGCCAATCGCCGAGCGAGAAAGGAGGGGGCGATGGCTTAGGGGAGGGAGAGACAATTCTCCTCTCGCGTCACGATGCAGAGAGCCAACTTGTAGGGCGCGAGCGTCGCAAGGACCTAGACAGAGGAGAGTTGGCCTATTGCCATGCGGCCAATGGAGGGTCCCGCCTTAACTGAAAGGTGCTGCTTTAGGGTTGCCAACTGGCTCCAGATGCGCCAGACAGACTTGATCCTTCCCTGGTTTACCCCATTGCAGGCAGGGACTTGTAGTCTTGCTTTTCTTATGGAGTGCAATGGAAAAATCAGAACTACATATCCCTGCCTGCAATGGGGTAAACCCAGGACTGGATCAAGACTGTGGGGCGCATCTGGAGCCAGTTGGCAACCCTATGCTGCTTTTGCTCTTAACGGGCCTATGGAACAGCGCCGTTTTAATGCATATCCTGAGATCACAGAGGATGTCCCCCGGCTCGCAGGACTTGTGACGAGAAACAACCAGAAACTTAAGAGCTTCTCAGAGAGGCGAGCCCAGTGCACCCTCTGGTTGGCGTTTTTGACATCAGCTGTTACGCATTGAATAGCTGAAGCTATCCGAGAATTTCCGCATCTAGCAAACTTGACACGTGAACCAGGGGCGGCTCAAGGCAATCTGTTGCCTGAGGCAAAGAATGAGATGGTGCCCCCACCTCCTTAGAGGGGGCAGGGCTTTTTCAGAAATCCAATCGGACTGAACCAAACCAAAAAGCTGATTAGATTATATGGAGGAAATGCAAGATGTTTGCACACAGGGCCGTAACGAGCTGCAATCGCGCTCTGTGTGACTTGCAGCTCGGGTTCATGCCCTCCTTCTCCCCCCATACCTCCGTCCAGCGCTGCCTGCTCTTTCCTTGCTGCTGTCACCCTCTGTTTTTTTCAAGGTGGCGCTGGCAGTAGGGAAAGATAAGGCAGTGTTGAACGGAGGTATAGGGAGGAGGGGGGGCATGCGCCCGATCTGCTTAAAGTGCCAGCGCCTTTCAGATCTGTCCCTCCCTGCTCTGACATCGTGTCGGAGGAGGGAGGGACCAGACTGTCAGCATACATCAGCATGACATTATGCCTAGCATAGGTATCATGGCTTTTCCCAGACCTTGGATTGCAAGGAGCTTTGACACTCTGGTGATGTCAGTCTCCAAACTTAATGAGCGTAGTTTACATGATGAGATTAGCTCTGACCCCCTGGTGTTGTCAGTCTCCAGACTTAATGAACATAGTTTAAACAGCCCCTCCTTGCTAATCAAGTGATAGCAGACCTCAAACAAACCAAATTATGACAGAGGGAGGTGCTGAAGAATTTCACTGTAAAATACAGAGGACACAAATATCTTGCTCTCTTCTTATTCATCGGACATGAGGGACATGAGGCTCTGACACACACTTCTCTCTCTCTCTCTCCTCCCCCTTGTTCTCTCTTTCTCTATATATTCTTCTTACTATGAGGCTCTGACACCCACTTCTCTCTCTCTCTCCTCCCCCTTGTTCTCTCTTTCTCTCTATATTCTTCTTACTATGAGGCTCTGACACACACCTCTTGCCCCCCCCCCTCTCACACAAACACACATACACACACACACACAGACGCAGCTCTGTAACAACCTTATAACTCTGTTCTGTATCTATGTAATAAGCCTATTTCTATATAAAATACTTTTTCCAAGCCACACCAGTTTTGGTTGTCTTATTGTGCTACTTACCCTACTGTCTCTGTGAAATGAACCCAGGACCAAACGGAGCGTAACCAACAGTAGAAAGCGGCGAAAGATTACATTTTATGGGGGCCCGTCTCAGATTTCAAAGAAGATTTCCAGTTGGGTAAGTAGCAATTTTGTTTTAAACATTAAAGTGGATTTCAGACAGGGTGCGACAGGAAAATCAAAAGCCCTTGTGACCATTTACAATTACAATTTTGGTTACAGGCTGGATTTAGTGAAAAGTTCCAGTGATAACTTTGTTTTGTGGGGTTAGCCAAGGTGAGATTTCCATTGTCAAAAGGCTCTATAAGAATCCTGGATTTTAATATTACCTACACCTAGGGACATTACATAGAGTGGCTTGCAATTTTCTTATTTGTATGTAGAGGTTTGTTACGGTTTGTTACAAGGCACAGATTTTTCTCTAGTATTTGAGCTGCTAAGAAAAGACAGAGAGATAGTCCAGATTTAGTTTGGAAGTGGTACACAGGTAAACAGTCCCTCATTGAATACAATATACATCTTTCCTGGTAACAATATTACCTCCTGTCCCTTTGCCTTTTGTTTCTCAGTCTCCTGTCAGTATGTATCTTGGTGAGAGCAGGCTTAAAGTTTGCTGCAACTGATACAGTATCTGACAATTCTGTTAATCTCCTAACAACTTTCTTACTATAATTTCACCCCAAACTTCCACCCTGTTAAAAGGTGGTAAGCACTTTTTATTCAGGTATAATTTTAAGGCGTGGTCTTTATGTCAGTACTCTTTACTGAACACCCATAAAATTTATGCCATTGCAACTATAATTCTAAGGGGGATGTTTACTAAAAACCGGAAATGTGCGCGCCGCAAAAGAGCGCACGGAAACGCGGCACTGAAATGCTAATAAACGTGTTTAAACGCCCCGCACACGTGCATGTCACCCCCGCAAAGGTGCGCGGAACACTAACGGGCCCCGTACAAGTACGGGCCCGCAAATGTCCAATAGAGGCGTGGAACGGCTAAAGGAGGGCCGAGGAAGGCTCCGGAGGGGCGGAGGAACAGGGTCAATGGGTGGAGAGTGGGAGGGGAGAGGCTCCCCGCACAGTATCGGTCCCGAATTTGCATGTAAAAACTACCGCGAGGGAAACACTCGCGGTAGAAAGCATTTAAAGGGAAGAGAAACCATTTCCGTCAGCAATGTACAGGAAAACCGGGGAAACCAGCAGAACGTGAGCAGTGTGATACATGTGCACAGCACAAAAGTGCAAATAAAAAATAGAAAATGACCACAACAGAACTATTAAAAATAGTAATTCAGCTGGGGAACAGTTATAGTGATGGGCAAATACAGAAAACACACCCAGCAAAGCTCCAGAAAAAAGAAATGAATTTTGGAAGGGTTTACGGAGCGGAGACTCTTCCAAAAAACATTTCCTTTTGTGGAGCTTTCCTGGGAGTGTTTGCTATGGTTGCCCATTAATATCACTGTTGCCCAGTGTGGTGATATTTTGTCCCCCATTTCCCATGGTCATTTCCGGGGTTTATGTGCACGTTTGTCACCAGACAGGGTGCATATGCCCACAGTAAATTTGCGTAGAGTAGGGTTTGTGACTCCATCCTGCAAGGCTTACTACCTCCAGGGGCTGCACTGTCTATGTGGCCATAGTGTGGTGCAGCGGACAGAGTCAATACCTCTAGGACCAGAGGTTCAAAGCCCAGCTGGGGCACTTGCCAGCCCAGTCCCTACATTTTACCCACCACTAAACACAGATAGCACAGACACCCCTGTATTGCAGGGGACATAAGCATGGGGAAAACACCCATATTTTACCCAACAACGCACACACACCACAACAATGGGCATTACCCACAGCCAAGTACCCCAAATGCAGTCCCGTACTGCCACATTCCAATCAGGTCACCTGCTTTTTATGGGAGAAGCTCATGCCAGCATGTTGGCGGACGAGTACATGTGGTGCAGGGGGCAGTGGCTGCTAGCGACAGAAGACAGAGGCCTAGCCATGTGCAGGCTGGCACAGTCCACAGCAACAGACAGGCCCTGCCGGATCCACAGTCATGGACTATCCAGGGAATTCAGCCAAGCTGTGGCTACACGGTGGTGCAGTGCACACAGACAATACATTCAAGAACAGAAGGTCACAGGTTCAAAGACCAGCTGGGGCTCCCAGCAATCCTGCCCACATATTTTCCCCACAAATAAACAGTGACAGTAAGAACACACCTTTCATGACAAGGACATATGCAATGGTAATACGTCTATCTTTTACACCACTGAGCACAGACACCATGAACAGGGGCAGAACCTACAGCAGAATCCCCCAAATGCAGTCCTGGTGGGCCACATACCAGTCAGGTTCCATGCTGCCACTCATACAAATGCCTGTGCTGTATATCTATGCACCACCCCCACGGCATGTAGATGTAGCTCATGCATATTCATGAGGGACAGCAGGAAGACCCGAACAGTGTGATGCAAAACTGGGCTGGAGTGGGGAAGCGTTGCCGTAAAGCAGCAGCCAACAGGGGCAGACACACCCACACCCACACCCACAGGCCCCATTGGCCAATGTCTCCTGTAGAGGCAGAACATTGGACCCTGCGTGCATCTCCCAATACCAGCACCTGCATACCTTAGCAATGTCACCCTACACCTGAGGTACACATCTCTGAAACGTTTGCTAAGAGTACAGGCTGATAGATATCCCTACGTTACGCACATACTGCTAGTTGACCCCATCCGAACAATCTGTTTGGTGTCTGCGGTGCGTGCTCCAGGCCTGGCCTCTGACGGTGTTCACTACCCTCGGGAGTGACCCCCAGCAGTACTGCGTACCATATCCATGCCTGTGCCGTGCCCAGGACCGGTGTGGTGGCCAAGGCTAATCACCCCCTCAATAGTAGCACAATGCTGGCATAGGTGTGGGAGTGTGTGTCTGTCTATATAGTGTGTGTTGGCTGCAAACACCTTCCCCAACCCACACTGCCAGCACTACTGCCAGTATTGGCCTGCCAATGTGCATAATGAGCAACAAGGTACCATGGATATAGGTCAGACATGGTGGGCTGGCCAGGATGCATCTGCACAGGGCATAGGGCACTGGCTGTGACATTGTAGTGCCAGGCCACCACCTACACAGACAGGGTGACCTCTGTATGTGCTGCTGGGGGAGCACTCTCACCCTGAGTGTGCAGTGATGACAGCATGGCTAGGCACCCCCATAGTGCTGTATTGTGTTTCTCTCTTGTGATATATATGGGTGTCCTGTTGGGGCCTCCTCACAGAACTCTCTGCTTGTGTGTGCTGCCACCCCAGTTTTGGGTGCATGCATTTCCATCAGGGCTAACCAGCAGATTGTTCACAGCTGGTATGTGTCTTGATGGAGTGCAGCGGCAGATAGCTTGCTGCAGGTGAATATCAGATAGTGCTGGGGTGCATCTTTGGATATCCAGGCCTAAAGTCTGTCTGATATTGTGTTATGAATGTGTGTGGAGCTGCTTGGACTGCCCTGTAGGGTGTCTGTTCCCCAGCAGGACTGGGGGTTTGATGGTGGTAGCCTCATACCCTGAAATGATCTCTAAACTGAACCCCAAATGTAAATTTCATACTCTGAAATGATCTCTAAACTGAACCCCAAATGTAAATTTTTCTCTGTTTTAGACATATCCAATGGGTTTTGGAGTCTGCCCCTTGCCCTTGAATGCCAGTACAAAACAGCCTTTCAGTGGCTGAATAAACAATATGCATGGACTGTGTTGCCACAGGGCTATAAAGATTCACCATCGATCTTCCATAAATACATGCAGGAAGCCCTATCACTATTGTCTTGCAGAGATAATATAATTCAGTATGTAGATGACATTCTGATTCAGTCTGAGAATGAAGCTGTACACTGGAATCATGTAAGAGAAGTTTTAAAAGCCCTCTTACAAGCTGGTCTTAAAGTTAATCCTGCCAAGGCTCAACTGTGCAAATCACAGGTTTCCTTTTTAGGGGTTACAATTGGCCAGGATGGTAAATCTGTAGATTCTCAGAGGATAGAGCTGATACAGAAACTTCCACTTCCTACAGATCAGAAATCACTCCAGTCATTTCTAGGGCTCACTGGTTTCTGTCGTGACTTCATGCACAATTATGCTGAAGTGGCAGCTCCACTTTACTCCCTGCTAAAAAGTAAAAGTTATGTTTAGGAGGAAGAACATACAGAGGCTGTAACTAAATTAAAGTACATTTTGACTTCTGCTCCTGTTCTTGCACACCCAGATCACACACAACATTTTTTCCTGTACCCTGTAGTTGGAGAGAACAGTATAGGTGCAGCTCTAACACAACGCCTAGGAGGAGTAGATCACCCTATTGCTTTCTGTTCCAGAGTTCTCACTTCTCCTGAACTCAAAATGGGAAACTGTGAAAAACATGTACTGGCTTCCTATGCTGCTATGCAGAAATTTACATACATCATTGGTGCTCAAACCACATACATATGCAGCCATCACACCCCCCTCAAATTCATTGTAGAGGGAAAGTTAGCATGTAGCAAGATTAAGACTGAGAGAATAGTCCAGTGGACTCTCATGTTGCAAGCACAGAATGTAAAGTTTGAATTGTTGAAACATGCTAACGTGCAAGTGGCTGGAATCTTGCTGGAGGGGCAATCTCATGACTGTCAGTCCTCACCCAGTGCCCCTAACCACATGATCTTTAGGGAACTGGGACTAGACAAAATTTCACCTTTTCTTCCTACAGTATATATTGATGGTAGTAGCCAATGTGAAGGAGGCAGGCGACTAGCAATTGTACAATTGGACCCAAATAACCAAGTGGTACTGCAGAGACAGTATTCCTGTGGGTCAGCGTCAGCACAGTACTGTGAGCTGGCTGCTTTTGTGGCTTGTATGCAACAATATCAGGATTCACACCCAGAGATACAAATCATTTTAGATTCTGATTATGTCTTTAAAAATGCCATTGCCCTGTTACCCTGGTGGCTGGCAAATAAATTTAAACCTACAGATGGGTCCACAGTGAAAAATTCATCACTGTGGGCTATGGCACAAGAATTGAGTGAGAAGTTTCAGAGAGTACATCTAATTAAAGTGAAGGCACATAGGAAGAAAGGCCCTTTAGTGAAAGGAAACACATTAGCAGACTCACTAGCCAAGGAAGCATGCCATGTAGGCCTCATATGCCACTGGTATGAGCAGACATGCATGGTTGCTATTGCTACACGTTCCACAGATTATGATCAGATAATACCACCAGATTACTTTGTAGCACTGCAGACAAAGGACCCTGAGCTTTTCAATTTGAGGAAGCTTGTGCAGGACGCCCCAGATAACCTATATCAGCACACACCCTTTCTCACACTTGCTATAGAGAAAGACATTCTGTGTGCAAAAAGAGAGGAAGGCTTGGTTATAGCTATCCCTAGAGCTCGAGGTAAAGAATGGATGCATTGGGCTCATGGTGCAGGTCCTATGGGACACCCTAAAGCAGAAGAAATGCAGACTATCCTCAATAGGTTGGTATGGTGGCCAGAAATGAAACATGATTTACAGGATCATGTTTCCTCCTGTGTAATCTGTGCTTCATTTGGGAGGCAACCTAAAAAGAGAAGGGGGCAGTTAATGAGAGCACCTTCTCGTGGCCCATTTGAGAGATTGCAAATAGATCATGTGGGCCCTCTTCCGTTAACAGCTAGGAAAATAGATTTTTACTCACTGTTGTTGATTCCTTTTCTCATTGGGTAGAAGCATTCCCTGTCCCAGATCAAACTGCTCGAACCACTGCAGAAATCCTAACTATGCAATTTTTTACACGTTGGGGCATCCCTAAGACTATTGATTCTGATAATGGTCCTGCATTTGTTTCTCAGCTCATCAAGGAATTGTTTGATTTTCTAGGCATAGAACAACAACTCCACATTCTGTACCATCCACAAGCAGCAGGGCAGGTAGAAAGAATGAATTAAACAATTAAGGTCCACCTCAGCCCTTTGCTTAAGGCCCCTCAAGGTTGGGAGTAAAGTGATGATTCTGAGATACCAGATCCTAATGCCTGACAACCAGCAGTATTGGAAACACATCACCCAGTTGAAACCATATGGGTAATGTGTGTTTTATTAGTCTTTGTTTTCAGGTACCACCTGAAGACAGCATGCTTTCTGAAGACAGCATGGACAGCTGCTTTCTGAAAACAGCAGGACAGCTGCTTTCTAAACAAAAGTCGCTTGAGGATGGCAACTATTTACGTCTGCTGTATAGTTGATGTGTTCTATATACTGGACATGTGTCTAATAGTTATGTAAATAAGTAGTAAACATTATTTCTGTTGTTGCATAGTATAAGTGGGGAGCACTAGTTTACTCCCTAGTAGAGTGAAACAAGTTAGCTTTTATTATGTCTCAGTTTCCTGTTGTTCTTGTATGTGCTCTTCTCTACCCAAGTCTCATTACAGGAACTATCATCCAAATATGCACGATTGGCTGGGCTAACTCCACACACCTCCGCAGAGTTTCTGTTCCGTACAGGACAAGCCAGTGTTCTATTCATTAAACATCACTCAAGTACAGTGGGCGCCACCAGTTTCCACTTCTCTAGAAAGGACACAAGAATTGAGGGCACCTCCAGAACATTACTTTCTAGGTCCTCCTGCTTTGATTTTGTACAATACTTCCTGTCAGGACAAAGAATGTTTCTTTTTCAGTTGCTCCCAGAATGCATGACACCCGCCTTCCTAAGAACACTTTGTTGTACAGCTCAAACAATACCTGGTGCAGTTATACACCACTAGTCTCCATCACCATTAACGGGACAACTTATTCCACACCGCTGGTTACCAATGACTCTATGGACATTCCAGACTTTATCTCATATGCTGTGCATCCATTACCACTTGGCATGGGAGAAGAGACACTACATAAACTGCTCAACTTTACAGAACTCCATGCCTATATTGATCACCTTAAAACAACATCCACTGAAGTGAATCACACCATCACTTATGAGAATGGACACACTTGCTACAAGATGCTCATGTGTCTGTGTGGGAATTGTTATTTGGTTACTCACCTACTTCTGATCATGTCTTTAATGTTTTTATTCACCCTATTATTATTTTAACTGCTGTACAAATATTGCTATGCATTATCATAATTTTCCTATGTTGTAAAATGAAACAAATGTACATCTCCTTGCAGCGCATGTCCTACAGAACATCAACATTTTAAGGTAGTTACACTTAATTTCTCCAGCATCTACCTCTACATCCAGGCTCATTTGGCCTGCTAATTTGGCATTTCCTACTACACTGAATACCAGAGTCAGCTGCAGTCTAGTATTGCTTCCTATCCTCACTCATAGCATCCTGGTACCTTTCGGCTTTAACCTCCTCAGAAATTCCTGCAGCCCTTATGCACTGTTCATTCTCTCTAAGACGGGCACTGAGGTGGCATATTGGGTTCCCCCCCCCAGTAGTGGCTGCCCTACCTAAGACATGAGGTTTGGCCTCATAATGGGACTTGTTTATCTCTAGAACACTAGAGACAGTACTGTTCAGGACAGGGGACCTGCTGGACATAGCAAGGTATTTAATACAGGAGGTATTAGACAAGCTGCCTACTATCATGTAATTGCAGCTGGGACAGGTACCACAGGTTTGCTTCCACCATTTCCAAGAATCGTAATTAACCCTCAACTATCTCCCACTTAAACATACCAAAATACAGGGAAACAGACAAACATATATTTTTGTCGGAACATACACCATGAGGAACAAGTCCTCTCGAGGTGCAAAGTTCCTTTTAATTGTTTTTCCACTAAAAGGCCCTGAGAGAGTAACCTCCCAACACCAAAGCTATTCAATAGTCATTCTTCTATCTAAAGGTTGGAAAAACTACTTAGCTAGAGTAGTCAGACCGCTCCCGTCCTTCTCCTCTCACTCTTCTGGCAAAGAGGAATTCCAAATAATCGGTCCGACGCTGGTCACAGATCCAGCAAAGAATGACATACATATAGTTCTTAAATTTCAAAGTGGCAACAATGTAAGGGAACAATCTCCCAAAGCAGGTAACCCAACGTTGCATTTCGGGCCGTAATCATTGCTGACCCTTTCTCAAACCCAGTCGCTCACTTCACTGTCGGAAGAAGAAAGCTTATTAAAGCCCTCAAAGGTGATCACATGTTGTCCCGAAGGTTCTTGGGAAATGTACTGCTTAATATTCAAACAATGCTCCACCAATCAATAGATTGATTCAAACCCCCCGGTGAGATGGTATTCAAGGTATAAATCCAGAACTGCTCCCGATGACTCAATACAGCCTCCCTGTCACCCCCCCCCCCCCCAAGATCTGGGGGGAACATGATCCAAAATCCATCAGCATAAATCACTGAATGAATGGCCTTTAAGTTGACAATGAGCCACCATTTCTAGGCACAAATAATAAATAAAAATAAAAATGGTGTGGGAGATGTCAGCATACATCAGCATGACATTATGCCTAGCATAGGTGTCATGGCTTTTCCCAGACCTTGGATTGCAAGCAGCTTTGATACTCTGGTGATGTCAGTTGTCACCCATCCGTGCTGTGTACCTGTTGGTTGGGCAGGGCACTGCACTGGGGCTTCAGTGTAACTGGCCTTCTGGTAGTTGTAGTTGTGCTGCCAGTTAAAAATCAGTCGTGGAACGATGGTAAGGTTAATGAGGGCTTTATTTCCCCTTCCAAAAGGACTTCTTATCGTGGTACAAACAAAAGGAAAACATAACCCTTCCTGGGCATATAACAAAAGGAAAAATGTAACAAAAATAGCTTCTTCTCAGCAGTAAAACAAATGTATCTCAAAACAGTCTTTCACAAGCAGATACAAGCCTTCCTTTACAATGTCAGGCTTCAACAGCTCTTAATTCCCTTTTTACCTTAAAGAGGATATGCTGTCTGCTATAGAAATTGTACAATCCATATACTCCGTGCTTGTCTCAGCTTCAGATGGCTCACATTGCATTGCTTCCTCACAAGCACTTAATATTTCTTTCCTCTCAGCATGTGGGACCTCTTCAAACAGTCTCTCTCTATTCTGACGTACTTCTCTTTCTCTCTCTGTGAGAGTAGACTGACTGCTATTACCACATTCACTGAACTTCTTTGGGTAAGAGCCTTTCCCCTGCTGATGGTTGTTAGGAAAACTATAGTATTCTCCTGCACTTCTATTAGAGGAAGTTGGCTTACCACTTGCCTCTGCCTGGTTCAGGATTCTGTGTATGGCTGGAGTTTGAAACGGCAGTTTTACTAAGACTCTTCTCCTTACATTCCTTCCAGAGATATTAGCTTCTTCAGGTAAAAAGCATTTAACCTTTTCATGCCTGTTATAAGGGTAGTGAAACTTCTCTGTTTCCCTTAAGCTGGCTTCATAAGGCTTCTGTGTTTCAGGGAACTGCTTCCTATAGCCAAGCCCTGTGCTTCCCTTTTCAGGATAAAAATAAAACTCTTCAGCTTTTACCTTTCTCCTCCCAGCTCCGTTCCAACCTGGGCTGTTTCCAACGCTCTCTGGGCTCCTCTGGTAACTGAGGCTTCCTCTCTTGGCTTTGCTACCTCCTCTGTAGCTCTTTCCACAATTGCCGTTATCCTCACTTTCACTCTCTGAGTCCAGCTGTCTTGGCTTCTCACTCAAGCACTCATGGTAATCATTCAAACTTCCATTCAGGCTTCCGTAGTGATTGTCAGACACGCTTTCTCCACAGCTCTCTCTCCAGCTCTTGCAGCTCTCTCTGCTCTTGCCGCTCCTCCTGTAGCTCTTACAGTTCTTGCCATTCTCACAGCTCTGCCTGTTTGTGAGCTGTGCTTATCTAGGTATCTCGGAGCAGCACCTCCGCCCAGCTGACTTGTATCAGGTGATAACCACCTAGCTTCCCTGCTGGCTGGGTGTGTCTCTCTGGCTCGTGACCTCATTTGTTTTCGTTGCTCATAGCAACTTCCTGACATGTGCTTTCTACAAACGTCAGTGTCAGCCTGATCTGCTACTTTTCTGTCGATCTTCCTAGGCTCTGGTGAATCTGCTCTGTGACACAGTCTCCAAACTTAATGAGCATAGTTTACATGATGAGATTAGCTCTGACCCCCTGGTGATGTCAGTCTCCAGACTTAATGAACATAGTTTAAACAGCCCCCCCTTGCTAATCAAGTGATAGCAGACCTTAAACAAACCAAATTATGACAGAGGGAGGTGCTGAAGAATTTCACTATAAAATACAGAGGACAAAAATATCTCACTCTCTTCTTATTCATCGGACATGTGGGACATGAGACTCTGACACCCACTTCTCTCTCTCTCTCTCTCCTCCCCCTTGTTCTCCCTTTCTCTATATATTCTTCTTACTATGAGGCTCTGACACCCACTTTTCTCTCTCTCTCCTCCCCCTTGTTCTCTCTTTCTCTCTATATTCTTCTTACTATGAGGCTCTGACACACACTTCTTGCCCCCCTCTCTCTCACACAAACACACATGCACACACATACAGACGCAGCTCTGTAACAACCTTATAACTCTGTTCTGTACCTATGTAATAAGCCTATTTCTATATAAAACCCTTTTTCCAAGCCACACCAGCTTTGGTTGTCTTATTGTGCTACTTACCCTACTGTCTCTGTGAAATGAACCCAGGACCAAACGGAGCGTAACCAAAAGTAGAGAGCAGACCTGCTTAAAGTGTTGCAAAAAGACTTTGTGGGCGCATTTCGGCTGTCTGCTATTGTCCTGCCAGCGGCGGCAGAGCAACAGCAGACAGACGAAATGCACCCTCCAAGCCTTTGCGCCTTGTGTGGCTGCACCACTTGCACAGGGCTAGGTACAGTCCTGTTTGCACACCAAGGAACTAAAAAACAGCAAGAACCAACAGCACAGTTTATAAAACTAAATTATAACTCATTTTTATTTTGTTGTTATAAACTGCGTTATGGTTCTTGCTTTTGCTTTTGCTTTTTCAACATATATTTTGCATCCACAGTAGGTGCAGAGCAGAACCAAGACATTCACCCACAGAACTCAATATTTTTAAAAAAAACTGATTCTGATCATCTCACTAACAACAACAACCACTATATTATGAACTAATACAAAACCCTACAACAAAGAGCAAACCTACCATACCATACCATATCAGCACAAACTTCCAAAACTCACATAAGGAGTCCATCCAAAAAAAGCGTCACTATAAATACTACAATGGGCCCTGGAACATCCATACACCTATTTGAAAAGCTGAACAAGTTAAATTACTACAGTACAATATAGATCTTTATGTACAAACTCCATGTTAACAGAACACCAGATCTCAGTCACACACAACATCGACCCTCACCGAGTACAGAATAAGTAACCACAATCTAAAGTAAAAATAAAAATATATAGACAAAATTTAAACTGAAACCCCAAGAAGCCAGAGTCCACATGCAGTGCAACATAAGATAAATAAGAGATGCAGTTCCCCAGTACTGTGTAAAATATAAAGATAGCACAAAGTCCAATCACTAAAATTAAATAAAATTATTTTTTCTACCTTTGTTGTCTGACCATTTTATTCTCTGATCATGCTGGTCCAGTCTGAGGCTTCTGCTTTCCTGTCTTCTCTTAGCACTCTTTCTGTGGTTTATGGTCCATCTGCCATTTCTTATCTCTTCTTTTGTTTTCTTCACTTCCTTCCATCAGCCCATTTCCAGTTCTAGTAACCCTCCCCAGTTTCAGCCCCCTTTCCAGTCCTCCCCTCCCAGTACCTTCCAATGACAACTGCCTTGCATTCCCACGATTGCCACCAGTGTCCATTCCCTTCTAGTCCCCCTCCTTCCCCACTGTCCAGCCCCTTCTAGTCCAAATACCATCCCAGGTATCAGCTCACATCCACTCTCAGTGCCACCCCCCCCCAGTCAGCTCCCTTCCAGTCACCCTACCCTCTGTCCATCCCCCTTCCAGTGCCATTCACATGTCAGCTCCTTTCCAGCCTCCTCCTCATTACCCAGCCACCTACCACTCCAATCCCCAAGTGTCAGCTCCCTTTCAGTCCCCCTTCAGTGCATCCCATGTGTCAGCTGCTTTCCAGCCCCCCTCTTTCCCCCGTGTCAGCTCCCTTCCTGCCCCCTCCTTCCCCTGGCAGACCCTCTCAGTATCTGATCCCTTCCAGTCTTATTCTACCATTCCCCCGCATCAACCCATTTGTAGACCTAGCCCCTAGTTTTCTTCCAGGGTCAGCAGCACTCTCCTCCCCTCCCCCATTAGCCCATTTCCAGTCCCAGCCCATTTCCAGTCCTATCCCCCTTATCAGCCCACTCCAGTCCTAGCCCCCCAATCAGCCCATTACTAGTCATAGCTCATTCCCATCAGCCCCGGCAGGCTTAACAGAGCCGCGAGAGGGAAATCACTCTTCTCTTCGCAGCTTGAAAATCCCGCTGCTGATGGAGCTGACAGCTGAGGGCTCTGCCAGGCAGACGGGAAGGGGCCGCGGGACAGTTGATTCTGCCGCTGCTACGGTGGCAGCAGCAGCAGCCAGGCATTTGTTTTGTTTTTAATTTTTATATTTACTTTGGCTGATGAGGGGGGGAGGGATTAGGACTGGTAATGGGGGGGGGGCTAAGACTGAAAATGGGGTGATAGGAGGGATAGGACTGGAAATGGGCTGATGGGGGGTTAGGACTGGTAATGGGTAGATGGGGGTTAGGACTGGAGGTGGTCTGATTGGGGGGCTAAGACTGAAAATGGGGTTATGGGGGCGGCTAAGAATGAAAATGTGGTGATGGAAGGGTTAGAACTGGAAGTGGGCTGTTGGGGGCCTTAGGACTGGTAATGGGCTACGGGGGGGCTAGAACTGGTAATGGACTGGGGGGGTTGCTAGGACTGGAAATGGGCTGAGTAGAAGGGGGGGCTTGAACTGCAAATAGCTAATGGGGACGGGGTTTTGAAATGGAAATGGGCTGAATGGAAGGGGGCTTGGAATGGAAATGGGCTGATGGGGAGGGGGCTTGGAAAGGAAATGGGCTGTGAGGGGAGGGAGCTAGGACTGGAAATGGGCTGATGATGCGGGGTCTAGAAGGGAGCGGATGCTGGGTGGGGCTGGAACTAGAAGGGAGCTGATGTTGGGGGAGGATTAGAATGGGATAGGGCTGGGAGAGTGAAATGGAGAGGGGAAAATATTTTGTGTGGGAGGGAAGAAAAATCTACAATTGGCCGGGTATTGGGAGAGTAAGTGGGGATTGAGGATGGAGGGTTAAATTTGAGTGGATGAAACAGGAATGAGGAAAGAGCAAAAGGAAAAAGATTAGTATGTTAAAGCAGATGTAGAGAGAGAATGGAAAAAAAAAACTAGAAGAGAGAAGAAAGGACAAATGGACAGCAGACAATGGAGACTTAGCAGAAGACACAAAGAAACCAGAAGAAAGTGGCTGGAACAATTGCAACTGAAAAAAAAATGCACAAAAGGTAGAAAAATATCTCTTTATTTTGAATTTATTAACTGGAATATGTCAGCTCTTGGAAATGTGCATCATTAACGTCTGCGCTTTGTTTAATACAAGAGGAAATTAATTTATAGTTTTATTTCTACAGTGTTGTACATTCCCAGTTTAATTATTGTCTTTCTGTTTCTAAATTGTGATTCCTTGTTTGGTGATGGTGTATGTTCTGCATGTGTAACTGAGCTGAGGTATTCTGTTTATGTAATTCCTATTTGACATTGCCACTTGTTCTCTTTCCCCAGTAGGTCATGTATTGTTATTCCCTGAAATGTATTGATTTAATATTTGCAGTGTTGCCTTTTGATAGGTAGAGTATGTTGCTTTGTGAGTCCTGGTAGTGCTGTTAGGATATGGCGGGTTTGTATGGGTTCTAAATGGGCAGTGTTTGTAGTAGTTCCTAATGTGCCTGGCGGTTGGCATTGGATTATAGTAATGTAGAAATCTTTTAGTCTTTTTTTATCCATACACTCATTAAGAGGCATGTTTACTAAAAGTTAGTGTATGGTAACATTATGCAAATATTTATGCAAATGAGGCCCCTTATGCAAATGGGGCCCGCGTCTTTTGCGGCCCCGGGTTACTTTACAAGTCCTCATTTGGCCCTCAAAGCAATTTGAGTTTGAGACCCCTGCCCTAGCCCTTCCTGTGCTACCCCCCCCCCCCCACTCACCAGCCCAGCCCAGTCCAGCCCAGTCCCAGACCTTCTTTAGGGAACTACAAAAAAAAAAACTGGCTGCAAAAGCTGCTGTGGCAGCAGCGGCAGCATGAAGTGCCCCGTGGCGGCCGCCTCCCTGAAAGATCCCTCACACAGCGCCCCCCCCCGTGCTGACTCATCTTTGCAGAACCGCGTGAAGGGAAAGTGTTTCCCTTTCCCGCGGCTCTGTTAAAGCTGAGCCTGTCGGCGCTGATGGGAAACAGAGTCGCGGGAAAGGGAAACACTCTCCCTTCACGTGGCTCTGTAAAGCTGAGCCAGCGTGGGGGGGGGGGATACGGTGTGAGGGCTCTTCCGTGGAGGCAGCCACAGTGGGGCACTTCATGCTGCCGCCGCTGCAGCAGCAGCAGCTTTTGCAGACTTTTTTTTTTTTTTAAATTGTTTTGAAGGCCAAGTGAGGCGGTCTTTTTGGGAGCATTTTTTTGCCACCCATAAAAAGTTGTTGCCTGAGGCTACCGCCTCAGTCAGCCTCATTATAGAGCCGCCCCTGACGTGAGCCATATAGAAACTAGTTGCTGACCTTCCAGGTGACTGATCAGAGGGCCAGTTTGAAAGACTCCTTCTACAGTGGTGTGCAAAAGTCTGGAATCACTTGTGAGTTTTGCGTTTTTCCTACTTTCTAACGTTTTTTTCTTTAATTTTACGTTAGCCCTGCATATTCATCTTTCTACCACGTTAAAAGGGATACATTTGGCTATTAGAGTTGACTTTTTTGCATTCCTTGCTTCCAATTTAAATACTTTACAGACACTGGGAGATAGCTACTGCGATTTTTGTGGATCCTGCGTCAAAACTGGATCAAGATTATCCAATATGCACACGTTATTTCTGACCAATCAGAAGGCTGGTTTCACTAACCAATCACAATGCAGATATCTAGCCAACAGTGCAGCTATAAAAGCGTGTGGAATTTTTGAATTTCATATGCTTTCTGGATCGACCATGAAGGTGACTTGGACCCTGACGTTGGAGGAGCGTGCTCATGTGTCCTTTATGAGCGAGGAAGGATTTTCAAGCCATCAGATAGCCAGGAAAGTTGGCTGCAGTCAGAGTGCTGTTGTTAAGATTGTACAGAAGAAGAAAGAAATGGGTTCAGTGGTGGATAAGCCTCGTTCAGGTCGTCCACGTGCATCAACATCACGCCAGGACCGCGCACTATGATGCATTTCACTGACTAATCGCAAGTTGACCTCTCCTCAGCTACTTTGAGAGTGGTCAGACAAGAGTGAGGTCAGTGTCAGCTCATCAACAGCTCGTCGCAGGTGTCTGCAGTTTGGTCTCCGGTGCTGCAAAGCACGGAATAAGCCACTGATGACTGACATACAAAGGCGCAACTGGATCATGTGGGCGAGAAAGCACTCAACCTGGTCGACTGAAATGTGGGAAAAGGTGCTATTCAGTGATGAAATCACCTTCTGCCTGTTTGGTAACCAGGCCTACACCTATGTGAGGAGATTTCCTGGAGAGGAATTCAAGCCTGAATGTCTCAACCTCACTGTGAAGCATCCTTTGAAGGTCATGGTCTGGGGCTGATTGACTGCCAGTGGCATTGGACGTCTTCACATTGTTGATGGAATGGTCAGCAGGGCCAAGTACATCACCATACTGCAAAAGTGCATGGTGCCATCAGCACACCAGCTGTTTCCTGGCCAGTTCCTGTTCCAAGATGACAATGCACCCTGCCATCGTTCCAGACAGGTGTTCAGCTGGAAGCAGTGGAACAACATCTAGTCAGTGGACTGGCCTGACCAGTCTCCAGATCTGAATCCAATCAAGAACCTTTGGCACAAGGTGGCCTTGGAAATAACCAAGAGGCATCCGACATCAAAGCGTGAGCTGATTGAGTCACTCATTGCAGCTTGGAACTGCGTTGTCACCAACGATCACCTTGTCAGACTGGTTCATTCAATGCCGACAAGGTGTAGTCAGGTGATCAAGAACAAAGGGTGGCTCATCAAATACTGAGCCACCACTGACACATAAAAATGGCCTTTTTTCAAGGCCACATACAATAATTTGAAGGAAACCTGGCGTGCGTCCATAATATTTTAAAGCATACTTACAGTATTATATTGTTGGCCAACGATGTACATTACACGATTTTCACAGAAAATCTATCAACAGGACAACTATGGGAACAAACTCAGAAAATAAGGGCCAAACTAATACTAAAAGTTGGCTCTAATAGCCAAATCTATCACTTATCCTGAGATACACAGAAAAAGCCACTGGGAGGAAAAATAAATTAAGATATAAGTGCGACACCCACCGGCTGGGCCAAGACGCTGACAGCTGGTAGGCGGCCTTAAGGTCCCTTGGAATAAAGTTCTTTCACTCCTCAGGTAATAAATTTGTAGTTGAGTCGGTGGTAAGGCTTTGCAAGATTTTTATTTTCTTTTATGGGGATTTTCAAAAGCACGCTGGGGTTCAATTACAACCAAGGCAGAAGGATAACATCTCCAAAACAGAAAAGATGAACTCAGGAATAACCAGGAGAAACAAATCAAATAAACTTTTCTTTTCTCAGCCGTACTGCTGCTCAGTGTCCTCACACTCTGCACTGCTCCGTGTGGTCACACAATAAACTGCAGCAGAACTCTATCACAGCTGTTCTCACTTTGTAATGCAACGTTCCCTCACAGCTCTGTTGCTCTCAGTCAGTGAACAAACAAACATTGAATGCTTCTTTCAACTCTCGTGGTAAGCACTACCCTTACTATAGGGTTTTTTTTTTGCATTTCTTCCTTTCTTATCTCACAACTGTAGCTTTTCTTTGAGCCAGAGAACAATCCATAGGAATTGGGAAACAGATCTCATTAGGCACACATGTCTCTATCTGCATTTCTTCAAAATCATTTGCATCAACAGAGTCTCTCTCATATTGTGGAGTTTCTTTAAGTTTCCCCTCTCTTAGAAACTGCTGAAACTGGTCCCACAGCAAGTCAGCCCTCGTAGGTATTTTTGCATTGGAGATAAATTTCTCTCATTAGAGTGTATCCCTTGCAAAGCCCCTAACTTAGAGGTTTCAAAAGCTTCTCTGTTATCTGCACTGGGGATTCCAACACTGGCTAAGCTTTCAATCCACTGTTTAATGGTGGAAGGTGAAGGTTTCAGTTCCTGCCCTTTTAAACCAGCACTTAGCCTTCTTGCCACATTATCAGGAAAGAAATTATCAGCTTTACCTTGAGGCTGTTTCTGTATGTCAGCACTGATACCTTTTCCACCTCTCCAGCTATCACAGTTGGAATGGTTGCTGGCCTGCCGTGCACTTCTCCTCCAGTTACTTGTGCTTCTGCTTTTAAATGCTGGCTCAATATCTCTTTCTTCCTGGTCTGAAACAGTAGACGGGCTTTGGCCTGAGACTGCCACTGCCTCTCGGTGAGCTGCTGCTGCTTGAGTTTGAGCCTTCTCTCTGGCTCCTTCTCTCTCCCAGACTTCTCTCTCTCCATCTGGCTTCAGCCACTCTCCTCTGGCATTCTCTCCAGCAGGTCTCACGCTGACTCTCACTCCCTGGAGTCTCCCTTCATCTCTCCGTCTCTGTCCTTGCTTCCAACCTTCTCCCTCTCCTTGTCTGTCTTTGAATTCCGTACACGTGGTTTTTAACCACTGCTTCCTGCTGTCCTTCCCTGTGCTCTGCCCTCCTCTGACCAATCAGGAGGGTGGCTTGTCTCCACCCCTGAGCTAGGGCATGTTCTACCCCTTGCAGGGAGCTGAGCTTTTCTCTGACGTAGGCTGTAATCCCCTTGCATCTGTGCACTGTCATTGACTTCCATGGGGATTTCAGGATTTTCATCCATATCCATGCTTTCTACTATGCTTTCACCATCACAGATCCCCCCCCTTAAGATATCACGGGCTGGCTCTGTATCATCAGCACAGCTCGTGATCCGACTCAGAGCATCAGCGGTCAGGTGGAGTCTTCCCGCTCTGTGTTCCACGTGAAACTCAAATGGCTGAAGCGCCATATACCAGCGCGTTAAACACGCATTATGATTACCCATCTGGCTGAGCCACTTTAGTGGGGCATGGTCGGTGATGAGCGTGAATTTGCGGCCTGTCAAGTAGAAACGTAGCATGTCCACAGCCCATCTTATGGCCAAACACTCACGTTCGATCGTGGAGTATTTCGTCTCTGCAGGTGACAGCTTGTGGCTGAGGAACATGACTGGGTGCTCCCCGCCATCGTGTTTCTGGGAAAGGACTGCGCCGAGGCCTGTTTCCGACGCATCCGTCTGGACTATATAATGCCGATTAAAATCTACACCTCGCAATACTGGGCCTACACACAGTTTTTCCTTCAGTAGGGCAAAGGCTTTCTCGGCTTCCTCAGTCCACTTTAGTTTGTTGGGCGCGTTCTTTTTTAACATATTTGTCAGCACCGCGCTCCTTTCCGCAAAATTTGGTATAAATCGCCGGTAATATCCGACTAGTCCGAGGAAGCTGCGTAACTGCTTCTTGACAGCCGGTTTAGGGAAAGTCTTGACGCTTTCAATCTTGTTGGTCAACGGCTTCACTAGGCCCTGGCCTACTATATGTCCCAGATATTTCACCTCTTGGCCTCCAAATACACACTTGTCCGGGTTCAGGGTGAGTCCTGCTTCCCTCATTGCTTGCAAGACTGCAGCAACCCTCAGTAAGTGTTGGCTCCATGTGTCACTGTGGATTATTACATCATCCATGTAAGCCACGGCGTAGGCTTGGTGGGGCCTCAACACCAAGTCCATGAGCCTTTGGCAAGTAGCCGCCGCCCCGTGCAACCCAAAAGGCATCCGCTTAAACTGGTAAAGCCCCATGGGTGTGCTGAAAGCGGTTTTTGGCCGTGCTTCCTTGGTCAATGGCACTTGCCAATATCCCTTTGACATATCTATCGTGGTTAGGTATTTAGCTGGTCCCAGGCGATCCAGGAGTTCTTCGATGCGGGGCATCGGGTAGGTATCGAAACGACTTATAGCGTTAACCCTCCTAAAATCAATACAAAAACGTAGCGAGCCGTCCGGCTTCGGCACAAGCACAATTGGGCTGTTCCAGGGGCTATGGGACTCTTCGATAACCCCCATGCTTAACATTTCCTGGACCTGGAGCTCCACATCTTGCTTTTTTGCCTCCGGAAGTCTATATGGCCGTTGTCGGACCACCTGTCCCGGTGGTGTTACGATCTCATGGGCTACTAAATTCATTTTTCCCGGCATCGGTGTCAATACATCCTTAAAACCGGCCAGTAATTGCCATAAATCTTGCTTCTGGGCCCATGAGAGGCTATAACCAAATCTCGGTTTCGGATCCCCTTTGCACTCATCCAGCTGGGGTCCGAGGTCTTCCTCCCTCCTTTCTTCCACTGATGCAGACAATCCCTCTAGGCTAGTGCCTCCTGTTGACCCGAAGCCTTGAGATCCTCGCGTCGTTGTGGATAGGTGCGGAACCTCCTCCAGAGGGGGAAAACCTACCCTCTCGCAGATCAACTGCGCAATGCGATCTCCGGTAGATATTCTGAAATCTTGACTGCCAAAATTGTAGATAAGCACCTTTATCGTACCCCTGAAGTCTGGGTCGATAACTCCAGCTCCAATGTCGAGGAAATGTTTCCAGGCAAGGCTAGAACGCGGGGCTATGCGTCCATAGCAACCTAGGGGAAGCTCCAATTGTAAAGCTGTGTCCACTAGTGCTTTCCCTTGCTTCGGCACAACTGTATCCTCCGTGCTGTAAAGATCATAACCAACAGCGTTAGCAGTAGCTCTCTTTGGCGCTCTTGCATTGGGGCTCATTTTGGCATATCGTAGTACCCATTTTGGCTTCTCAGTAAGCTTTTCGGTCCGGGCACCGAATTTACCTTTCTGTTTCTTAGGAGCCTCAAACAAAGGGCTAGGTATCATGCTTGTCCTCACCTTCGTTTGAGCTAATGCATCTACCTGGGGAGTCTTAGGAGTAGAAGCCTCTTTTAGAGATAAGCCCTGTCCTAGGCCTTTGCAGAACTGGGGCCAGTCTTTCCCTAGCACCAAATTATGCGGTAGCCTAGGCACCACAGCTATATGAATTTGTCTACTCACACCTAAGCCTTTCACTTGTAAACTGTAGACAGGGTATTGGGAGATGCCTCCATGGATACAGCGGATTTTGACTTGGCTTATGGGCTGAATTGCTTTGTTCCCACATCTGGCCTCAATTTTCCGCCAGAGCGCTTTGGATAGCATGCTCTGTTCAGCACCTGAATCCAAAAGCGCAGTGGTTGCAATCCCCTGCACTTCCACATCTAAGAAAAATCTTTCTTTATCCTTAGGATGGTTCTCCGCTACCAAAACAGTTTTAACCACACAATTATGTTGTATATGTCCCTCTTCACCACATTTGTAACATTTTCTATGAGAAACATAACCTTTTGACATTGGTTTAAACATTTTCATCATATCATCAGTTCTCCCCTTCCGCCTTTCTGATACTCCCCTTACTGCAACCTGGGAGGTACTGTCACCATTATGGGCACTTAATTTTGCATCCATAAATCTCTCTGACAGCGCTACTGCCTCCTGTGGGGTTTTGCAGTCCTGGAGTATAAGGAAGGTTCTTAACTGTTGGGGTACAGCATCCGAGTATTGTTCCAGTATAAGACTGTCAATGATCGACTCAACGGTCTTTCCCTCCGGAGTCAGCCATTTATTTATCAGGGTGCGAACTCTGTGACATAGGGCCTTTGAAGTTTCGCCTGCCTGTAATTTTACAGCTCTCAATTGGTGGCGGTATATTAGAGGAGTTAGCCCCAATCTTTCTCTAACTGCCTTTGTAAGCTCACTGTAATTACCCGCAAGCGTGGGTGGCATAGCCCGGTAGGCGGCTAGAGCCTCCCTCGTAAGGGATGCTTCCAGGCGCATGGCCCACTGTTCGCGCGGCCAGCCAGTAAGGTGAGCTACCCTCTCAAATCCCTATATATAGTCATCAATATCGTCCCTAGGTGTAAGCTGTCCGATATTGAATGTCCCACCAGCCTGCAAGTCCATCCTCAGAGAAGCAGCTGGTGTACTGGAACTGGATGGTGCGGCCTCTGGTCCGGTCTGCTTCTTTCGCTCAGCCAGGCAGGCCTCCAACATTTCCAACAACGACTGCTGTTGAGCCTGTAGCCGTGCAGCATTCTGTTCCTGTGCCTTCAGGGACAGATCAGCCTGGCGCTCAAACTGGAGTGACATCCATTTTAGTACGTCCTGCAGCTCGAGCGTCATCTTTAGGCACCTGTAAAATACAAACACAAACCCCAAGAGCGGTACCAAACACACAGGTAATTTCCCTCTTTGAGGTTGTTGTTTTTTTTTTTTTCCAACACCGCTAGCGCTTGCACCCCTGCCCTGGTATCCTCAACCGACCCACGGCTAGGTAATTACACAGGTGGCCTTACGAGACAAGGTAATTTCTAAAAAAGAACATGCTTTTTTGAATGTGACCGGACGGCGAATAGCCCAATTTTATACTGTTCCTAAAATCCATAAGCATCCTACAAGACCCCCGGGCCATCCGATAGTGTCCACAAAAGGGACCCTGTTGGAACCGCTGTCAACGTATTTGGACTCTTTCTTGCGCCCATTATTGATGGACATTCCATCTTATGTCCGAGACACAATGCATTTTTTATCTTTGTTACATGATTTATCTTCTTGGGCTGGCGATGTTCAAGTGCTTCTAGTAACATTGGACGTTCAGTCTCTTTACACTAGCATTCTGCAAGACGCTGCTAGTGCAATAATACAGCAGGCATTGATCGCTCGTGGTGACCTGTCTCAACCACAGTTACAATTTTTGCAAGCTCTCACTGCTTTAGCCCTACTCAATAATTTTTTTGAATTTCAAGGGATTCTTTACCACCAGATTTCGGGAGTGGCCATGGGCGCTACTTGAGCCTCATCAGTTGCCAACCTCTATATGGGAATTTTTGAAAAAACATTTTTTCCCAATTCTACTTATTCGGACAACATTAAGGCTTGGCACCGTTACATCGATGACGTCTTCATGTTATAGAGGGGCACTGAATCTCAACTGGATTCCTTCCTTCAGTGGTTGAATTCTCGAGATGTCAACATTCATTTTATCAGTGAGTCACAGAAACAAAATATCACCTATTTAGATTTATTAATCACTAGGGAAGAGAAAGGTTGGGGCACTTCAGTATATCGCAAGTCGATTGATCGCAACACCTTCTTGCACTACGATAGTGCACACCATCCTCAACTAAAGAACAGCCTGCTTTTATCACAATTTTTGAGGTACCGGCGGAACTGTTCAGATGTGAAGACTTATAAAAAATTGGCTGTAGGTTTGAAAGAGAATTTTGTTGATCGAGGGTATCCTTATCCCTTGGTACAGAAGGCATATCAACGAGCGCTGTATAATAACCGTGATCTGCTGTTAACCCCTAAAAGGAACTTGGAGGATTCCAGTATGAATCGAAGTATTAATTTTATTACATCTTATTCTCCGATAAGTTCTGGTTTGCAGAAGATTTTGAGAAAACATCAAGCTATACTTCATGTAGTTCCAGGTATACAAGATAAATCAATACGATGTGTATGGAAATGCAGTCGCAATTTGAAAGAGTATTTAAGTCCCACGAAATTACGGGACATTACGTCTGTCAATTATGCAGCTTCTGAGATTGGTCAAAGTAGATGCGGACACTGCACGATATGCGATATCACTATTGAATGTTCCCAGTTTACTTATAGTGGTATGATTCATAAATTGAGGAACATCACTACTTGTGAGTCAACTTATGTAGTGCACGCAGTGCAATGTCCATGTAGTTTATATAGGTAAAACGATCCGCTCATTTAAGATCCGGATGAAGGAACATGAAAGCAGGCTCCGGTGCACTCGGAAAGAAGCTCCCTTAGTCGCACATTGCTTGTCTCATCAACATGTGTTTGCCCAGCTTCGTTGCTGGGTTATTGAACAAGTATTAGGAAGTGGACAAGGGAGATCACGAGACCAACAATTACTTTATCGTGAGCAGTGGTGGATCTACACTTTAGGCACGGTACAGCCGGGAGGGCTTAATTTCAGTATTGATTGGACGGTTTGTGTTTGACGTCCCACCAATTATTAATCAGCTTATTCGATTTAGATTCAGCGAGGCATTTAAAAATGTCAGCTTTATTTCAGGCCCGCATGTGCGGTGTTTTTTGGATCCCCCAGAGGATTGGAGGGAGATCATTGGTGAAGAAAATGAGCTGCGCTGCGGTCAGGTTAATCAGAATTTTCAGATTTTTTTCCTTTCTTCTCGAAATTGTTTTAAGCACTATGGTGAAGCTTTTTACTGTTTATTCTTGTTCAGTCATTATTGATGTCATTTTTTATAGGATATTGTTTTGATGTTGGAGTCCCTTGAGAAACCCTTTTTTTGGAGAAACGCACAGGCACCTTATAAGCTGGCGTTGGGACATGCTTCCAGTTATTTAACATCGTTACAATGAGATTGAGTGAGAGCAACTAACAAAATTTGAAATTTATTGCAACACAACTAAAGGAACTTTTGACGTACTCCATTGAACTATAAGATGAGTATTTTTCCTTACTGAAATTTTCAGTGTGTTACACTTGATACGTCACTAGTTTCTATTAAGATGAGCCATTGATGTAAAACCGGCACATGTTTGGGCAACTTTGACAATTCCCAAAATTTTAGTGCGATTGGTTGATTCTGAGGCTCAGTTAATGACAACAGAGAAATACTGAACGAATTGCATTGGTTAATCATTGAATGAGGTTTAGTTTTGTTACGTTTTAGTAGTCATTCACGAAGAACGACCAGTTACAGTTTAGTGTTCCACAGATGTAAAGTGGCTAAGTAGGCACAAATTTCTGCAAAGATTTTGTGATTTGCTGAATGAAATAAGAAGCTTTTTGAAGGAGAGGGGAGATGACCAAGCAGAGTTGGAAGATGAAGAGTGATTATGTGATCTGACATTTCTTGCTGACTTTACAGGCAAAGTAAGTGATATGAACCTTAAACTACAAGGTAAAAAGAAATGCATTGGTGAGATGATGAGTATAGTTTCATCCTACAAGAGCAAATTTGAGCTAATGATGACTGACCTTGCAAACAACACTTGATTATTTTCGTAATACGCAGGACCATCTGGGACAATATCCAAATTTTGTTTTTCAGAACGAGAAGTATGTGACAGAAATCTGTTCTGTTATTCAGGAATTCAAAAATAGATTCTGTGACTTCCCAAAAATTGGAACAGTTGTGGAGTATTTGTCATACCCATTCAAAGTTGATGTGGACATTAAAGAAACTGCAGCTGCTATCAGTAAAAATTACTCATTGAACAAGCCATCTCTTGAAAACAAAATATTAAACCTTAAAAATGACATTTTTCTCAAGACCCGTGCCGAGCAAGAATCGTTTTGGAAGCTAGTGCCTAGAGACAAATTTCCCAACTTGAGAAGATGCAGTGAAGCTGTACACTCCTGTTTCGGTTCAACTTATTTGTGTGAATCTGCATTTTCCCATCAGAAAATGACAGAGTACACAACGTTCCAACATGACAGATGAACATCTCCAGGATTCCCTGAGACTGGCCCTCACGCAATATTCACCCAACTTCAAAAAGCTGGTGGATGAAATGCAGGCTCAGATGTCTCACTAATGAGCAAGAGCGAAATATTAAAGATTGTGCAAGATCAGCCTGGATCAATACTCGACCTAAATTTAACACAAATTACTCAATAAAAGTTAAAGAAAGTTATTAAGACAGTTAAAGAAAGTTATTACTCATTAAACCTTTAAGAAAAAATGTACTTTCCATTTCCCCTCGCAGTTCTTACTGGATCTTCTTTTCTGTTTTGTTTTTGCTTAATTTGCTTAACAGCTGATCACATCCAAGTAAATGTCAGAAGGTTCATTAAAAATGGGGGAGAGGGAATCCTCCAACTTTATTGGGTTAAAATTTAATTTGAAACTAATTTGAAACTTAATTTTCATGGTGGTAGATCACCGGCACTTTTGGCTGGAAAAAGCAGTTCACGACCTGTTCGAAGTTGGACATGCCTGTATTACAGCATCACAGCCATAGGCTGCAACTACTTACTGAAAACTATCCTTCTGCTAGTAAAGGGTGTCTCACACAGTATATGGGGTTGCTTTATGGCTATGGCTATGTTGCATGAGGAGTGGAGGAGTGGCCTAGTGGTTGGGGCAAGGTACTTCAGGCCGGAAGGTTGGGGGTTCATATCCCACTAGAGGACAGCAACCTTGGGCTGGAAGGACTGGGGTTTCTAGTTCCACAGGTGCTCCTTGTGGTCTTGGGCAAGCCACTTAACCCTCCATGTTCCCTGTAAAATAGTTATCTCCAAGTTATAATGTCCTGTTCAATGTAATTTCAGTTTGTTCAATGTAAACCGCACTGATGCAGAATAGCGTGGTATATAAGAGAATATAAATAAATAAACCTGCAGCATGTTCTATGTATGGCCATAAAGCCTCTGCACCACATGCATGCACAGTGTATTGCCGCAGCACACACTCCTCTAGAGAAACTCACACACATAAACACATGAGCCCGCTGTTCAAAAGTAGTGCAGATTGGCATTCTTACCTACCCCTTAGGCCTCCTTTAATGCTTCAGCATTGTCAAGGCCTTCTCAGAGTGCAGGTGCTATTAGAGCACTCTGCAATGCTCAGGTGCTGTCAATGCTGCCTCAATGTGCTGGTGCTATTACTGTGTTCTGCAATGTTCAGGCGCTGTCAATGCCCACTCAGTGTGCCAGTGCTATAGCGTGCTCTGCCATCCAGCGGGGGTTGGTGCAGCTTCTCAGTGTGGCAGCTGAGTGTGTGTGGACTCATGCTCGACATAATGTTGAAGGTTGCACATGATGATACAGTTCCGGAAACTAGAATGAAGTTAATACACCTGGACATACCATTCCTGATCCATAGGTTAGTTTTGAACTGGTGACCCTTCTCCCATACACATACTGACCATGTGTTTGGGGCCATAGATAGACCATTTGGGCTCATCAATCCATGAATATATATGTGGTCATTGTTATGATGCATGAGGGCGTGACTCGGGGTATGCCTATGTCTGCTTTGATCTTTGCAGGCTCTGTGCTATACTTGTCTGACAAGGTATGTTTGCCAAGTGTAGGAGAAGGAAATCTTGTTAGATCTCTCATATACATACTGGCCATGTGTTTGGGGCCATAGAGAAACCATTTGGGCTCATCAATCCATGAGTATATATGTGGTCATTGTCATGATGCATGAGGGCATAACTCGGAGTATGCCTATGTCTGCTTAGATCTCTGCAGGCTCTGTGCTATACTTGTCTGACAAGGTATGTTTGGCAAGTGTGGGAGAAGGAAATCTTGTTAGATCTGTATGTTACACTGTCTTACTATGCTGCTGGTTCAACTGATATTCATGTCTTATATATGGGATCTGTCCAGTCAAAGGGGCAGGCCATGATACATGAACACCCACATTCCAGATCATGGGTGTTCTAACAGAATGACCAACCTATCCATTTCCTGGTGTGTGCTTGTGGAGCAGTCATGGAATAATCTCATATTTGCCAGGTGAGGAGGCAGGGTGGTCATTTTTCCTCTGACATGGGCTATTATCATATTGCATAGTATCCCTGCCTCAATGGCATATTTTTCCCCTCACATGCACATATTCACTCAATATGTGCAAGTGGGGGGCATCCTGATCCCAGCACCAGCCCATCTACTCAGCAAATTAACCGAGTGCCAGGGTCCACCAATCATTGTGGACAACATGCCGGCCAATTCCTCCTCCCTGCTTTCGTGGCACAGCCGCCAATCTCTCCCCTAGTGCTGCAGGCAGCCTTATTGAAGTTGCAGCTAGTCACACGATGCCACTCCTGCCCCCCTCCATGAGGGGATGTGGACATGCGTGCTGCTGCCTTAGACCTCGGAAGGGAGGATCACCATGTGCTTCACTGTACCTGCTGCTAACATGCTTGCTATCCCATGCTATCCACACCTAGTCACCAGCCCATTAACGCCCACTCTCCACCTCCTTTTACCCTTATGCTAAAGGCCCAGCTTCCACACATTAATCCAGTGTTATCAGCGTTAACCATTCATGGGCACCAATATTGCCTATTTACGGCACCTTTGCTCCCTTACCGCTCTTTAGTAAACATATCCCCGATCAGGGTCGAGCACCTGAGCGGGAGCCTTGAAACCCTCCTGTTCAGAGGCTCCAGCCCAATCGGGGTTGTGGGAGAGGAGGAGGAGGGGTCTTAAGGAGAAGCTGCCGCCGGAGAGAAGCTCCACATACGCGGCCCGGTGCAGAGCTCCCCGATCAGGGTCGAGCGCCTGAGCGGGAGCCTTGAAACCCTCCTGCTCAGAGACTCCAGCCCAATCGGGGCTGTGGGAGAGGAGGAGGAGTGTCCTTAAGGAGAAGCCACTGCCAGGCACGCCCACGCCGGGCGGGCCTGCACCAGAGAGCCTCACCAGAGGGCCCTTTGGCGTGGCCCTACGGCAGGAGCCCTGGAGCAGGAAACCAGCTGTTAGCAGAGGGGACTCACGGGCATCACGCTCAATAAAGTAACGGAAAGGAACACAACCTCGGGGAGTCAAAAGCTCCTACACCTATACGATGCCAGCAGATAGGTGTAGCACTACCTGCATGATGTACCCAGGTGAAGCCCCCTCTAACTGCTCCACCATTCGTCTGCCACATCACTGCTTGCTGGATCACTGCTTGCCGATGCACATATTATAGACTGTAGCCTTACTAATGCCTAACAACTTATTACTGCAAAAATAGGCTGTATAACCCGCTATAAATGTATGCACATGTATTGTAAAGATATATTCTGTTAGCCTACTGTAATATGTTTAACCTACTGTAGACCACATGTACTGTAAATAACACATGCTGTAGTTAACAAATACTGCTTAGCCACTGTAGATAACATATGTTACTTAGGGGTATGTTTATTAAACTGTCTTAACGTAGCAGCACCAATGTTATTGCGCGATACGTAACATTATCGCGCAATAACATCACGTATCATGCGATAACGTCACATATCGCACGATAACGACATGTATCGCACAATAACGTCACGTATCACGCGATAACGTCGACTGCAGCATTAAGGCACACTAAAGCTGTGAAAGCCGGGTCTGAAGGGTGGAGTAAGGCTCCCCAGAGGGTGGAGATAAGGGTCAATGGGCGGATAGTGGGCAGGGAGAGGCTCCATGCACACTAACGCCGTGAAATGAAGGTTTGAAAATTAGTGCCAGAGAAAACCTTGCGCTAGAGGCACATTTGCAGGAGAGAGAAACCATTTCAGTCAGCAATGTACAGCAAAGGCAGAGAAACCCAGAAAGGTTATAGTAGTGATACATGTGCAGGAACCAAAAAGTCAAATAAACATATAAAATGACCAAAACCACATTTGAAATTCCAATAACCAAGCTGGCCAATAGTGATATTAATGATAAACATAAAGCAACACCACTGACAAAGTGTAAAAAGGAAGATATCATGTTTGGAAGGGTCTATGCTCTGTCCCCCTACAAACCATCCTTTTCCAGGAATACTTCAACTCGAACCCCACCGAAAAACCCACAAACCTCTGATCTCACCCACAATGAACCTCTAACCTAAAGCTACACTAACCTGTCTATGTCCAACGTCTGTCCTATGTCCAAAGTCTTTCCTATGTCAAAATCATCAATGTTGCCTCCCCGGTGATGGCCCTACCCTTGTATTTAATTCCCCCCACCCCTATGTAACACCGCTTTGACCCGGTGAAAAGCGGTATATAAATACAGCTAAATAAATAAATAAATAAAGTGAATGATCCCACATTGAAATAGCAGTGATCAGGGTTTTTGTTGTTTATATTGGGCAGGTTTGTTATGGCGTGCACATGTGCAGCAACAGCAGAGTGGGCACGTAGGAAAGGGCAACTGTACTGATGCTGTAAATGGGATATAGGGGGCTGCAGATGGCACTTGCTGTGGTCCAGCTGGGGCACAGTGTGGACTAAGCAGAAGCCTAGGTGGCACATAGGAATGCCGAAACTGTAAAGCAACAAGACAGCAACTGACGAGGGTCCAACATGGGCACGAGTGTGTGTCCCACAGTGTCACGGTATATTACCCAGTAGGTACCCCCAAGGGCACATAACATTGGCAGGTGCTACCGGGGGGGGGGGGAAGCATGCATGTCCATGTAGGCACCCCTATCCGAGAACCCACACCATAGGCAGCTGCCTACTGGCACACTGAATGGCCTGGGACTGCGCACCACCAGCACCACCGGCATAAGGGCATGTCAGCATGGTGTTGGAGGGGTGCTGGTGGCGGAGGGGGCAGTGGCATCTGCCCGCAGCAGACCATGGCCAAGCCCCATTTAGGTAGATGCCGTGCACGGCAACAGACAAGGTCTGTCTGACAAACAGTCATGGTATCCCCAGGGAATGATCTGCCCCTGTGGCAACAGTTTGGTGCTGTACACACAGCCAGTGTGTTCAGGTGCAGAAGGTCACAAGTTCAAATCCCAACTGTGGCTCCTGCCAACCCTGTCCCCATATTTTACCCAGTACTAAACCATGGTAATAAAGATGCTAACTTTATTGCAGATAAAATAAACATGTCTGAAACGCTTATATTTTACCCCACAGAGCACAGACACCATAAACATGTGCAATCCCTAGAGCAGAGTTTCCCAACTGCAGTCCTGGAGGGCCAAACACCATTCAGGTTTCATGCTGTCCCTAATAAATATGCCTGAGCTGTATTTGTATGCGCCGCCCCCATTGTATGCAACTGTATCTCATGCATATTCATTAGGGACAGCATGAAAACCTGAACAGTGTTTGGCCCACCAGGACCAGAGTTGGGAACCTCTGCCCTAGAGCAGAGGCCAACAGGAGTACAAACACCCACACCCACAGGCTCCACTATCCAACGCCTCATGGAGAGTCAGGCTGTTGGGCCCTGCACGGAGCAGCATCTTCCCAATACTGGCACCTGCATGACTTAGCAATGCCATCCTAAACTTGGGAACACGTTTCACATATATCAAAAGGTTGCTATGATTAATGTCAGATAACAAATCCTAAGTTAAACATGATTTGTTGATAGAGATTCATCATAGCAATCTTTCTGATATCTGTGGAGTGTGTTTTAGTTATTGATTCTGACAGTGTTTACCACCCCGGGGAGTGACCCCAACAGTTTTGCATAACATAGCAATGCCTGCACTGTGCCCAGGACTGGTGTGGCAGCCAGGGCTGCCACAAACCTCTATATTTGCACAATGCTGGCATAGGTGTAGGAGTGTGTGTCTGTCTATGCAGTGTGTTGTGGCTGCCTACACCTTACTGAGCCCACGCTGCTTGCACTGTTTCCAGTGTTAGCCTGCCAATGTGCATAATGAGGAGCAAGGTGCTGTGGGTATAGCACGGACACTCTCAACATGACTGAGCAGTGACCACGGCATGGCTAGGTTCCCCCATAGTGCTATGCAGCATTTTTCTCAAGTGATATTTATGGGTTCTCTTTTCTGGAGCCCAATCACTGACATATCTGCTTGGTGTGTGTGCTCACATCCCATTTTTGGGCGCACACAGTTCCTCCAGGAACATGCACTATGTACTAGCTAGCAGACTGTCTGCAGTTAGCATGTGTATGGCTGGAACACCTTGCAGGGTGCAGTGGGTGGAGACTAACTGTGCCTTCTGCTGGTGAATGTCAGATAGTGGGGGTGGGGGCAGCTAAGCTTTTTCAGACCTACAGCCTGTCTTACCTGTAGGGGTGCCTATTCATCAGCAGGACTGGGGGTTGCTGGTCCCCTCTACTGCCACCATTGCAGAAATGTAGAATGTGGATATGTTGGTGTGAAATCCTGTCTCCCACCCTCAGCCACAGCAGGTGGGTTGGGTGGTGCTGCATAATCTGCTTTTGGGTCCGAACACCACCCTTCTCTTATAATATGTGACCAGGGCAACTACACAGGATATGCACTATTCTGTTTGCATCATAGTCCACAAGGCCTAAATGTGACTGGGAAATACAGATGGACACAGGTGTGTCTGCAAGGACTACCTATCACATACTGGCACTGAGGGGGACCTGCAGCACAGCCTATCTCAGCCAAGCCAGGTGCTGTGGACCTGCTGTTGGGTGCCCCACCTCACCCTCAGGGTGAGCACAGGAACCACACAATGTCACGGTCTGTAGCTACTCTGTGCCAGTAACACATACGGTCAGTTCCCCCTACCAGGCCGGGGTGCTATAGAGGCACATACCCCATCTAGTGATCACATGTAGGCTGCTGATCTGCATGTGCAGTGCATCATGGGTACGGGTGGGTTTACCCTATCCTGGTAACCACAGCAGGCCGTTTGTGTGGTGATCTGCAGTCTTTCTGTAGCCAGCCAGCCAGTGCTGTGTTAGCAGCTACAGAGATGTAGTCCACTGGTTGCTTCAATGACTATGGAAGCAGAGGTCATGGGTTTGATTCCACAGTGTTACTATTTAGTAAGGCTGTCTGAGGCTTTTCCTTTTAATTTAGATCCGTGCTGCCAGCAAAAACACCCTCACAGTGCCATAACCTAAGGTGCCCTATAGAGCACCTTATAAAGTGCCCTATAGCGTACCCTATACAGCACCCTATAGGGCACACTATAAGGTGCCTTGGCAGACAGAGCACTTTATAATGTGCCCTATGGAGTGCCTTATAGGACACCTTATGCGGCACCTTAGGTTACAGCACTGTGAGGGTGTTTTTGCTGGCAGCACTGATTTAAATTAAAAGGAAATGCCTCAGACAGCCTTCTTACATAACACCACTGCAGAGTCGAACCCATTACCTCTGCCTCCACAGTTATTGCAGTAACCAGTGGGCTACATCTCTATAGCTTCTAGCACAACGCTGGCATGGACTTAAGGTTACCGCACATTAATGAGCCAAGGCGCCATCTATTGTGCGATACAGATTCTTGCTACCTTGCCGCCGGAACGCCCACTACCTTATATGGCATTCTTCACATTAACACTGCAACTGGCGTCGGTAACATTAAGACGGTTTAGTAAACATACCCATTCAGGTGTCATGCTGTCTCTACTATAAGGGCATGTCAGCATGGTGACAGAGGGGTACTGGTGGCGGAGGGGGCAGTGGCATCTGCCCACAGCAGACCATGAAAGTACTAGACAAAAAAGCAAAACAGGGGTTTTTAGAGCAATGTAGACACTATGTATATCAAAAAACAAATTGCTCAAATTCAAAGGATACTAAGATTAATTAAGGAAAAGGGTCTCAGAATGAACGAGGAAGGGTCTAATCAGGCTGCACTGTACTGTAAGCCTGAGGACTCACAATCCCCTTCGTTACATCAAGGACCCATATATGCCTTGTACTGAGGTGAGATAAACTTGTAGATGCAGGCTCTATTTCACTCTGCGATAACACTTTTCAATACGCCAACAGAACTAAGCTGTATGGAGAATTAAGCTGTAAGGAGAATCCCGACTCTTTAACCAAATAAAAAGAGTCAAATAACTTATCTGAAAAAACGGTTAAAGTCAGGATGTGCCTCCCAGCTCCCAACGCAAATCCTAAGCACTGATTTTAATTTAATTTAATTAACAGGTTTTTTATATACCGCTCCTTCCATTGATCAGATGTGGTTCCCATAGAACAACAGTAAACAGAGCAAGCTGTTTTTACATATAACAATTTGAAACTTGGAAATTACAGGTAACCATTAACAATTAGTGAACTATGTACAAATGAACAGAATTTAACTATATACAGAGTTATTTGTTATACAAGTGTCCTCAATACATTGTTTTATGGCTACAGTACTTCATTCCTTTGTTAAAAAATGTATTATCTGGAGTAGGATTATCCTTTATCTAGCTGAGAGGTGAGTGGTGAGTTTGTCACGGGTCCATAGTGCATTGTAAATAAGTGTGTTTTAAGTTTTTTCCTAAACTCCATGATTTCAGGTAATTGTCTTAATTCTATTGGGATTGTGTTCCACAAGATGGGGGCTGCATGGGAGAAGGCTTTCTTGTTTGTGGATTTTTTGGCCCTAATGAATTCTTTTGGTGTTGTTAGTTTATTTAACTGGTCTCTCCTTTGGAGATTATGGGTGGATTTTATTTTGATGAGGTTATTTATGGTCGGGGGTGCTGTTTTAATTATGGCTTTGTATGTGGTTAAGAAAGTTTTGTATTCTATTCGGCTTTGAATCGGGAGCCAGTGTAAATATTCTAAAATCGGGGTTATATGTTGGAAAGGTGGGGCCTTCGTAATGGTTCTTGCTGCCGCGTTTTGTGCTAATTGAAGTTTTTTTAAGGCTTGCTTAGTTACACCAAGTAGGATTTGATTTGCAAAGTCGAAATGGGGGGTTATAATAGCTTGTATGACTCATTGAAAATCCTGTAAGTGCATTAGGGGGCAGAGTTGCTTTAATATTTTCAGTTTAAAGTAAACTTTTTTTGTTATATTTCTTACATGTGTGTCCATGCTGAGGTGTTTGTCCAGTATAACGCCTAAGTAATGTATTCCAGATTTTAGTTTGATATCGTTATTCTGCAATGTAATGTGTGAGGGGGGAATGAACGTTGTACTTTTAGTTACTATTAGAGCTTCTGTTTTTGAGTGATTGATGTACAGATTGTTTTCATTTAGCCAGGTGTTTATTTCATTGAGGCAATCGTTAATGAGTTGTATAGGGATATTTGGTATTTTGAAAGGGACATACATCATAATGTCGTCCGCATATAGGTGATAGTGGACGTTGAATTTTTTAAAGATTTTACAAATGTGTTTTAAGTATATGTTAAATAGTAACGCTGACAGTGCTGAACCTTGTGGAAGGCCTAGTTCTTGGTTGTATGTTTTTGAGGTGAGATTACCGATTTGTACCGTTTGAGTTCGGTCTGTTAGATAAGAGGCAAACCATTTTAGAGCAGTAGATTTTATACCTATTTGCCTAAGTTTATTAATCATTGTTGAGTGGTGAACACTGTCGAAGGCTGCGGAGACATCAATGAATATGAGTAGGAATGCTTGTTTTGAGTTGTCTATTCCCCTTACAAGTGTATCTATTAGAACTGTTAGGAGTGACTCTACTCCGTGTCTGGGGCGAAACCCATACTGCTGGTCATCAAGTGGGGCTGAGCTATCAATGTACTCTTGTGTTTGAATTTGTACGGCTTTTTCAATTAATTTAGCCATAAATGGAATACTCGATATGGGTCTGTAGGATTTAGGTGATGATTTGTCAAGGGTAGTGTTTTTTAGAATTGGGCGGATCTGTGCGTGTTTTAGTGTAGGGGGTAGGTATCCATTTTTTAGGGAAAGATTTATTATTGGGAGGATGAATTGAGCAAGTATAGGTAGAGAGTTTTTTATCCAGGTTACTGGACAAGGGTCAATTAGTGAGGTTGTTGTATTAATGTTTGTGATAATGTTCTTGAGCTCAACCTTGGTTAGGGGTTGGAATGTAGACCATTCGTCTGTGTTAAGTGTTTGAGAAGTATTTACTGGTTTAGGTAGTGGGGGATGAGATGTTGTTTTGTTCATGTAATAATTTGCCAATGTCTGTGGGGTAATGTCTGTGATTTCATTGCTGGAGTTGTGAATATTATTTGTCAGTTTTTGGACTATTGAGAAGAGATCTCTGGGTCTATTTATTGCGTTATTTAAGATGGAAGCATGGTAATTTTTCTTGGAGTTGTTTATTGCGTCTTTATACTTGTTAAGGAGCGTGAGGTATAAATCTTTTGTAATCGTGTTTTTATTTTTCCTCCATTTACATTCGGCTTTCCTTAAATTCTTTTTCATCAGTTTTAAATCCTTGTTGTATCAGGGGGTTTGACCAACTTTAGAATGCGTGTTTTTCTTAATTATTTGTTTTTTAGCTGCAGCGTTATTTATAGTTTTGTGCCAGTTAGTTACTGCTGCATCTAGGTTTAGTGGTGAGGTTGATAAGTTAGGAATTATGAGGTCTAGGAATTCTTCTTCATTGTACTTTTTAAATCTTGAGGTTGGTGCATTAGTTGGTATTCGTTTAACTGATGTGTTGTTTATTGTGATATTAAAGTTAATGAGGTAATGGTCTGACCATGGGATCGGTGTGCAATTTAGGGAGGTGGGGTTATATAGTTGGTGGAGTACATTTGGCAAGAAGATCATGTCAAGAATACTACCTTTTCCATGTGTGCTAGTGTTTATTATTTGGTGAAAATCCATATCAACTGTTGATTCTAGGAAGAGGGAGGCATATGAGGCTGGTAAGGAGGGGAGGTTAAAGTCTCCGAGCATTAAAATTGGGTTTTGATCAGTGGAGGAGCTTAGAAAATCAATTAATGGGTCCAGGTTTTCATATTGTTGGTCTGGTGGTCTGTAAATTAGGCAGATTGTTATGTTGCCAATTTTCACAATGATGGTATCTATGTTGATGGGTAGGTTCGATGTTAGTTTTTTGGCTTTTAGTTCTTTTTTTAACATTATTAGCACTCCACCACCTTTTTTGTGAGTTCTATGTGTGTAGAAAGTATCATAGTCATTATTGCTTAGTTGATTTAAGTAGAAGCTGTCTGTGTCTAATAGCCATGTCTCGGTTATACATAGTATATCTGGTTTTTGATTGTCTAGTATTTCTGTGAATATAGGTAACTTATTTTTTATTGATCTGGCATTAATTAGTATTATTGATAATGATTCTAGATTTTTGCATAGCTTAGTGTTTGTTGACTGAGGGGGAGAAGAATATTTTATGTGAATTAATCTATGGTTGTTCATTTTGGGATGATATGCTATGTATGGATGCCATAATGGGGGGTTGTTACGTGTTAGACTTTGTATGATGGGGATGAATTTAACGTTGTTGTTATGTAGGCTTTGAGCAAGGGTTATTAGCACTGCTATAGTGATGCTAATTAATGTAATTTTACATTTGTGAGGGTTAAGTAGATGCATTTTGGCTGAGGTATTATACTGGCAAACCGTAATAGGTTAATTTCAATGTAAATGCAGGTACAGTTGAAAATACTGGCAACAGTAAATGTTATTTTCAATGTACATGCAGGTATAGTTGAAAATACTGGCAACAGTAAATGGTTATTTTCAATGTACATGCAGGTATAGTTGAAAATACTGGCAACAGTAAATGGTTATTTTCAATGTACATGCAGGTATCGTTGAAAGTACTGGCAACAGTAAATGGTTACTTTCAATGTAAATGCAGGTATAGTTGAAAATACTGGCAACAGTACAAGGTTACTTTCAATGTAAATGCAGGTGCAGTTGAATATACCAGCAGCAGTAAATGGTTATTTTCAATGTACATGCAGGTACAGTTGAAAATACTGGCAACAGTAAATGGTTACTTTCAATGTAAAAGCAGGTATAGTTGAAAATACTGGCAACAGTACAAGGTTATTTTCAATGTAAATGCAGGTGCAGTTGAAAATACCGGCAACAGTAAATGGTTACTTTCAATGCACATGCAGGTATAGTTGAAAATACTGGCAACAGTAAATGGTTATTTTCAATGTACATGCAGGTATCGTTGAAAATACTGGCAACAGTGAATGGTTACTTTCAATGTAAATGCAGGTATAGTTGAAAATACTGGCAACAGTACACGGTTACTTTCAATGTAAATGCAGGTACAGTTGAAATAGTGGCAACAGGGATAGATAAGTGAGGTTAGATGGACACCCCAGGTTCAGTTGGATTAAGAAACAAGATAAAGTCAATGTTTGTATTGCTTATACTTGCTGCGTTTTGAGGATCTGATGTGTTGAAGATGTACGCAGGCTCAACCCTGAGGGAGTTCAGCTGTTCTCTGATGTTGCTGGTCTCGGCGTGGTTTTCGTCAAGTTGCTTTTTGCGCCGGGTTGGTGATCCTTAAGGGCCTTTTCCTAAGGGCCGTGCCAAAGGGCCCTCTTGCGCGGCTCTCAGGGGCGGGCCCGCAAGGCGCGGGTGCGCCTGATCGCACCCCCTTTTAAAGTGAAGAGCAGGGCCCCGATTCGACAGGGGTGAGCGATGACGCGCTGTACAACCTTGCTGCACAAAAGCTCTTTTGAGAAAGCACGTGTGCTGATCAGGTTGCTGCTTCAGCTGCTGGTCTCCGTGCAGGGAGAGGGCTCTTCTCCGGTGGGCTCTTTTGTGAGGGTGAGTGACCCGAATGGTCTGCTGCTTCGGCGGCTGGTCTCCGGGCAGGGAGATGCGTTTCACTGCCGATGCGGCTTCTTCGGGGGAGTTCAGCGTGCGGCATGCAGCGACTGGTCTGCTCAACACATGCTAAAAACCAAAGTACAAAAATCAGTATCGTGCTTGCTTACATTCAAATTTCAGACATTAAGTATAATAAAGAGCCCACACCAAGTATCTGTCGCAGGGACATACCTTAGAGCTTATCTTTCTAAGCCCAACTGAAGCAAACCCAAGCCCAACCCAAACCCAAGCCCAACCCAAGCCCAACTGAAGCTATCCGACCCCTACGAATCAGAATCAATGAGCACCGCAGTCGCTTGCACTGCAAGAAGTTGGAAGCACCTATTGTGGCTCACTGCCTATCTTTTCATCATCAATTTGACCAACTTCGATGCTTTTGTATTGATCAAGTATTGGCTGGTTTTGCAGGCAAGACACGGGACCAAAGTCTGTTAATTTGTGAACAACTCTGGATATATCGACTGCAGTCTACTCACCCAGGGGGTCTTAATTCTCAAATAGAATGGGCGGTTTGCGTTTGAAGATCTTATGGGGACAGCAGTATATGCCGTTTCGTTCGTGGAGGAAAGTTTGTAAATGCTTCTGCACTAGTTATTATAGTACTTATAAGTCTAGGCAGTTTTCTCATTGCCAGTATTTTTGGCACCGCTGATTGGTAAAGTGATCACAGCCTGAGTTATATTGCTCGTCTATAAGAAGGAATCCCACTCTGTTAACCATGCAATGCGTGGCGTTTTTTGCTTCAGTTGGGCTTAGAAAGATAAGCTCTAAGGTATGTCCCTGTGGCAGATACTTGGTGTGGGCTCTTTATTATACTTAATGTCTGAAATTTGAATATGAGCAAGCACGATACTGATTTTTGTACTTTGGTTTTTAGCATGTGTTGAGCAGACCAGTCGCTGCATGCCGCATGCTGAACTCATAAGAACATAAGAACATAAGATATGCCATACTGGGTCAGACCAAGGTCCATCAAGCCCAGTATCCTGTTTCCAACAGTGGCCAATCTAGGTCATACGTACCTAGCAGTTTCCCCAAAACTCTCTTTCTTATGTTTTCCAAGTCTGCTACTCTAGCCTCTAGAGATTGGACTTGTTCCCTGAGAGCAAAGAGCTCCTTGCACCTAGTGCACACGTAAGACTTCTCACCAACTGGGAGAAAATCATACATGTGACACTCAATGCAAAAGACTGGAAAGCCCCCATCTCGCTGCTGGACTGCTTTCTGCATCTTAGTTTTAAGCTTGTGTTTAGATTTTAAGTTCTTTATAAATGCAGCACAGGCATATTTATTAGGGACAGCATGAAACCTGAATGGTGTTAGGCCCTCCAGGACTGCAGTTGGGAAACTCTGCTCTAGGGATTGCACATGTTTATGGTGTCTGTGCTCTGTAGGGTAAAATATAGGCATTTCAGGCATGTTTAATTTATCTGCAATAAAGGTTCCATCTTTATTACCATGGTTTAGTACTGGGTAAAATATGGGGACAAGGTTGGCAGGAGCCAACTCCCCCGAAGAAGACACATCAGCGCTTAGGATTTGCGTTGGGAGCTGGGAGGCACATCCTGACTTTAACCGTTTTTTCAGATAAGTTATTTGACTCTTTTTATTTGGTTAAAGAGTCGGGATTCTCCTTACAGCTTAATTCTCCATACAGCTTAATTCTGTTGGCGTATTGAAAAGTGTCATCGCAGAGTGAAATAGAGCCTGCATCTACAAGTTTATCTCACCTCAGTACAAGGAATATATGGGTCCTTGATGTAATGAAGGGGATTGTGAGTCATCAGGCTTACAGTACAGTGCAGCCTGATTAGACCCTTCCTCGTTCATTCTGAGACCCTTTTCCTTAATTAATCTTAATATCCTTTGAATTTGAGCAATTTGTTTTTTGATACACAGCAGACCATAGCCTAGCCCTGTTTAGGTGGGTGCCGTGCACTGCAACAGACAGGCTCTGTCTGACGAACAGTCATGGTATCCCCAAGGAAAGAACTGTCCCTGTGTTGGCAGTGTGGTGCAGTACACACAATCAGTGTGTTTAGGAGCAGAAGGTCACAGGTTCAAGTCCTAGCTGTGACTCCTGCCAACCCAGTCCCCATATTTTACCCAGTACTAAACCGTGGTAATGAAGACTGAACCTTTATTGCAGATAAATTAAACATGCCTGAAATGCCTATATTTTACCCTACACAGAACAGACACCATAAACATGTGCAATACCTACGGCAGAGTTTCCCCATCTCCAGTCCAGGAGGGCCAAACACTATTCAGGTTTCATGCTGTCCCTAATAAATATGCCTGTGCTGCACCTCTATGCACCACCACCATGGTATGCAAATGTATCTCATGCATATTCATTAGGGACACCATGAAAACCTGAACCGTGTCTGGCCCACCAGGACCAGAGTGGGGAACGTCTACCCTAGAGCAGCGGCCAACAGGGGCAGAAACACCCACGCCCACAGGCTCCACTATGCAAAGCTTCATGTAGAGGCAGGATGTTGGGCCCTGCGTGCAGCAGCATCTCCCAATACTAACACTTGCATACCTTAGCAATGCCGCCCTAAACCTGGGAATACGTTACACAAATATCGAAAGGTTGCTATGATTAATGGCAGATAGCAATTCCCAAGTTAAGCACAATTTCTGATTGAGCTGCAGCATAGCAACCTTCCGGATTTCTGTGGAGTATGTTTCAGGTCTGGTTTCTGACAGTGTTTATCACCCCTGGGAGTGAATCCAACAGTATTGCGTACCATAGCCATGCCTGCACTGTGGCCAGGACTGGTGCGGTGGCCAGGGCTGCCAAAAGCCTCTATAGTTGCACAATGCTGGCAAAGGTGTGGGAGTGTGTGTCTGTCTATCCAGTGTGTGGTGGCTGCCAACACCTTTCTCAGCCCACACTGCTTGCACTGTTTCCAGTGTTAGCCTGTCAATGTGCATAATGAGGAGCAAGGTATTGTGGGTATAGCGCGGACAGGGTGGCCTGGGCAGGATGCATCTGCACAGGGCATAGGGCAATGGCTGGGACATTGTAGTACCCGGCCACCACCTGCACAGACAGGGTGGCCACAGCATGTCCTGCTGGGAGGTCACTGTCACCCTGACTGAGCAGTGATCACGGCATGGCTAGGTTCCTCCATAGTGCTGTATAGCATTTTTCTCAAGTGAAATTTATGGGTTCTTTTTTCTGGGGCCTAATCACTGACCTATCTGCTTGGTGGATGTGCTTACATCCCAGTTTAGGGTGCACATATCTCCAGGAACATGCACTATGGACTAGCTAGCAGACGGTCTGCAGTTATATGTGTATGGCTGGAGACTCGCTGTGCTTGCTGCTGGAGAATGTCATATGATGGTGGTGTGGGGCAGCTGAGCATTTCCAGGCCTACTGTCTGTTTGCCATTGCCTTATGGATGCATACAGATCTGCATTGACTGCGCTGTAGGGTGGCTGTTGCCCAGCAGGACTGGGGGTTGATGGCCCTCTCTACTGCCACCATTGCAGGAAGGTAGAATGTGGATCTGTTGGTGGAAGATGCTGTTTTCCCACCCTTAGCCCCAAGGGGTGGGTTGGGTGGTGGTACATAATCTGCCTATGGGTTCAAACACCTCCTCTCCTTCTATCATGTGACCATGGCACCAACACAGGACATGCACTATTACTGGGTCCATCATAGCCCCTAAGGACTAAATGTGACTAAGAAATACAGATGTATCCTAGGTGTGTCTGTAGGAACTACCTATCTCACACACTGACACTGATGAGAACCTACAGCATAGCCTATTTCAGCCATGCTAGGTGCTGTGGATGTGGTGCTGGGCACCCCACCTTACCCTCAGGGTGAGCACAGTACCCACACAATGTGATGGTCTGTAGCTTATCTGTGCCAGTAGCACACACGGTCAGTTCCCCCTACCAGGCCAAGGTGCTGTGGGGGTGCATACCTCATCTTGTGATCATCTGTAGACTGCTGATTTGCATGTGCAGTGCAGCATGGGTAGGGGTGGGTTAACCATATCCTGGTAACTGCAGCAGACAGATTGTGTGGTGACCTGCAGTCCTTCTGTAGCCAGCCAGTGGTTTCTTAGGAGCTGTAGCCCACTGGTTCCTTCAGTGTCTGTTGAGCCAGAGGTTATGGGTTTGACCCCACAGTGGAGTTATTTGATAGGGCTGTCTGAGGCATTTTCTTTTTATTATTAAAATTAGTGCTGTTAGCAAAAACACACTCACAGTGCTGTAACCTTAAGGTGCCTCATAAGGCACACCATAAAGCACCCTATAACGCGCCCTATAAAGCACCCTATAAAGCACCTTATAAGGTGCCCTATAGTGAACATTATAGGGTGCCGTGGTGGACAGTGCACTTTATAATGTGCCCTCTGGAGTGCCCTATAGGGCGCCTTTTGCGGCACCTTAGGTTACGGCACTGTGAGGGTGTGTTTGCTGGCAGCACTAATTAAAGTAAAAAAGAAAATGCCGCACACAGCACTGGTTTAAAGAAAAGGGTAAAGCAGTAGACAGCCTTATTCATTAAGCCCACTAGGGGGATTGAACCCATGACCCCTATACTATCAGTCACTGTATCAACCATTGTGCTACACCTCTGCTGCTGCATTTGCAGGTCAGCATGCCTACTTAAGACTAATGCGCGTTAACCTGGCACGGCTCCCTCAATCGCACGATAATGTGCATGGTACACTTTATCATGCGATAACACACGATTGCTACGTTCAGACCGTAACACCCACTCTTTTTATTGCATCCTGCACATTTTCTCTGGGCGCACATTAACACGGTTTACTAAACATACCCCCTTGTGTATCTGTTTAGCCAACCATTGCTATGTGAAAAGGCATAGTACACCAGTTAACACAATGCCCTCACAGCCAGTGGTGGTGTGTTTGAAACCCCATTGTGCCAACCCCAAGATAAATGCATAATAAACAGGCTATGTTCAGACACATCACTGCAATGTGTGTCTGCAGCATAGATCTTTATATATATTGATTGTGACACCATTTCCTGTGTACCAGCCATGGCACAGGCACGTTGCTAGCACGCCTTAATGATCCGCGCTGCGCGTGTTGAGGCATGCTTGTGCTGCGGCGTGCATGCGTGCGTGAGCAAGTCAGTGCAGAAAATGGTTACCCGGTCTAGAAAGCCTGCTTTTACCAGGAGGGAGCTCAGGCACCTAGCAGGGCTGATCTGCACCAGGCAGACAAAGCTTTTCCCCGGCTCTTCAAAGAGGCAGGACCTGGGGCATGTGAGGAGGGCCTGGGACCGCGTCACAAGGCACTTTAATCGTCTTGCAGACTATCCACATGAGCTAAGTGTATGGGGACAGGTCAGTATATCCATATACATATCCAGTGTGGATTGTAAGTGTGCATGCTGCTGTGTGTAGGCATTCTATCTCATTTCTTTTTTTTAGTTAAACCCACGTGATATACCACCTAGATATCATATCAAAGTGGTTTGCCCTCTCCCCAGGAGGCTAAGGAACTGATCACAGAGTTCCAGATGTCAGCCTGGTGTTATGGCAGCTGCTGCTGTTGCTGCGTGAAAATACACCGTAACACAAGGAGCCCCGACATCTGCCTAAAGTGGTTTTGTAAACAACATGCTGATATGGTAGGTTCTGCAGTAGCAGGGTCACACCTCTGCCCTACCCCTAGTGGTCCTGAGACCTGATCCAAATGCTCAGTCATTCACCCTGGTGATACGGTGTGTGTGCATTTGCAAGTTAAAACATTTGCCCTACCCCCAGGAGTACTGATAGCCCCTCAAAGTGGACTGTCAGTCACCCTGGTGGCATGGTTTATGCTGCTGTTGCTGTGTTATACCTCACCCTACTCCCAGGAGGCCTGAGAGCCCATCAAAGTGGGCTGTCAGTCACCCTGGTGATATGAGTAATGCTGCTGTTGCTGTGTTATACCTCACCCTACCCCCAGGAGGCCTGAGAGCCCATCAAAGTGGGCTGTCAGTCACCCTGGTGATATGGGTAATGCTGCTGTTGCTGTGTTATACCTCACCCTACCCCCAGGAGGCCTGAGAGCCCATCAAAGTGGGCTGTCAGTCACCCTGGTGATATGGGTAATGATGCTGTTGCTGTGTTATACCTCACCCTACCCCCAGGAGTCCTGAGAGCCCATCAAAGTGGGCTGTCAGTCACCCTGGTGGCATGGTTTATGTTGCTGTTGCTGTTATAATTCACCCTCCCTCCAGGAGTCCTGACACCCCATCAAAGTGGTCTGTCAGTCACCCTGGTGGTATGTTTTATGCTGCTGTTGATGTATGATATTCCACCCTACCCCCAGGAGTCCTGAGACCTGCTGAAAGTGTCCTGTCAGTCACCCTGGTGATATGGTGTATGTTGCTGATGATGTGTGCGAAGACACCCTACCCCCAGGAGGCCTGAGACCTGAGTGCAAAGGTGGGTATGCCATCTAGATATTGTGGTAGGTGATGCTGGGTTGGGACACCCATTTGCCCTATTTTCCGGAGGCTCAGACCTCATTACACATGTCTGTTATGGATCCTGATTGTATGGTAGGTGCAGCTGTGTATGTGCTGTAAACCATCCCACCCCCAGGAGCCATGAGACATATTTATGAAGGTCTGTAACAACTCCATATACCATTGAAGTGTATGCAGTTTCAGGTCACACATCTGCCCACTCCTCAGGAGCCCCATAACTGATTGCAGGGCAACATTATAGATGTTGGTGTAAGGGTACAAAACTTCACAATGCCCACACCACAAAAACAAAATATACTGGTCCAAATCGTTCCATATTCATTATCTTTCAAAATTCAGGTATATATATCAATTTCATTATATGTTGTTGAACGCACAATACTGCACATAAGGTCTCAGTAACCACGGGCCCACAACATGCATACAACAGACTAAACTGTCATAATGCACAAGCCCTTATAACATCAATGACCTTCCATGCAGATCCCGACAAGCCACCCAAACACAATCAATGAGACAGCACTTAACTTTCAAAAGCATGCTTTGTGCCTCAAAGGGTGGCCGACACTGTCCTGCTTCCCATTCCCCGATGCCTCAACCCAGAGCTCAAAAGCATTTCACAACCATCCTTGCTTCATCAGAGGGAAGGCAACTGTCCAACAAAACATCTAACCAACATGAAATATACAAGCAATGGAGAACAACAGCACAAGCCAGCACACCCAACTCAGGCCCCGTACTCACCACTATCCAAAGTTAGGAAGGCAAACAGCCAGTGGATTGTGGATTTCATGTTGGTTATATGTTTTGCACACACATGCCCAGACCCACAGCCACACATGCAGGTGGCACTGCCAACCGTTAGTAGACAAAACACTGAGCAGAGGAGCAGGAGAAGCACGATGCTGCACACAGAGATGTGTGATATGTTTTTGCCACCCACCAGAGATATATGGTCATTAATGCACCCTCCCATTGCCCCCCCCCCCCTAGGTAGAGGACCTATGTAAAAAGGGTCGGGAGTTGCGGCTGCACTGCCCGGAGGTCCTTGCCTGCCTACAGAGGCGGGCAATGTCCCAATGTTGAGGTGAGTGTTGTGGCCTCTGCAGCTCTGTTGAAAATGTCACAGTGGCCCACCAGCCTGTGCGCGACCGAACTATGTACATGTGGTATGTGACTCACATAATAGTGTGCTAATGACTGTCATCCCCCACAGAGGAGGATACTGCCGGTGAGGGCCCCTCCACACCGGGGCATGCAATGCCAGGCCCCACTGCCAGTCAGCTAATAGAGGAGGAGGAGGAGGAGGGGGCAGTGGAGGTGATGGAGGATGAAGAGGAGGAGGAGGAGGCGGCCGAGGAGGAGGCAGTAGAGGTGGCTGTGGCGGAGGAGGACAATGGGGAAATGGAGGGTGTGGAGGGTGGTGAGGGTGGGTGGGAGGTGCCAGGAGGGGAGGGGGTGGGGGAGGGGGAGGTGGGGGTGTTGAGGGGGTGGAGGGTGGGGTGGGAGGGGAGGATGAGTGTGTGTTTGAGAGTTCGGGGGTGAGGGGGAGGAGGGGAGCTTGGAGGGTGTTGAGGGTGGGTAGGAGGTGCCGGGGGAGAGGGTGGGGAGGGGGAGGTTGGGGTGTTGAGGGGGGGAGGGTGGAATGGATCACAGGACAGCACAGGGCACTGTGGGTCCCTGCCAGCCACCACATGTGTGTGGGAATGGTGCCCGTCTGGGTGGAGCTACGCCACCCATTGCCACAGACAGGGCCCATGCACATGCCACCACACAGACACCTGGCACCATGTGTGTATGTGGTGGCAATTGCGTACGGGACCTGTATGTGGCAATGGATGGCGTGGTGCAATGCATGCGGACCCAGGACCGCACCATCTGGTGGCTGGCAGGTTCCATTCAGTGGATGGCTGCTGAGATGCAGTGTGTGGTGGGTAGGGGTGCTGCATCTCGACAGCCATCCACTGATGGGCGTCCCAGGAGCGTGTGATGGACCCTGTGGCACCCACACACGTGCCTGTGCTGTCCTGTCTTCCACAACCCAACATGGGTAAAGGGGGTGGAGGGACAACATCACCCATAACAGCTGGGTAGAGATGAGTTGGGTTGTCCACTGTTGGAAACAGGACACTGGGCATGATGGACCTTTGTTTGACCCTGTATGGCATATCTGATGTTCCTATGTTCGAATGTTGATATACCCCTTGTAAATAATTGTAAATACAGATTTGATAGTACATCACAATGGTCATGTGTCTCCCTTACAGACAGTCCGTGGACATAAGCATGGGACATGTGTGTAGATAAGCATGTGTATGCATGGTAGACATGGGTAGCATACATGGACCGTCTCCACATGCAGTTGTGGGGGCTGCCCATGTGCGTATGCATCTGAGTCCCATGTTGTCCCTGTGATGTGCCAATGTGGAGCATGTCCTAAAGTCTTTGGTCACGTGCATGCTGTGTGCAATGTGTGGGAACCATGCTTGTGTGCCAATAGGGGAAATGGCTAGCAGCAGGTTTGTGGCATGGAGGATACGATGGAATGCTGTACCCAGGAGCTGCTCAGGGATAGCTGTTGAGGGTGACATAGGACAATGCATGTCACAAGGATGAGCGGTGGGGGACTACAAGCGCTAGTGAAGGGTGATCAGCTGACCAAAGCAAGCCACCATTGTCTGTCTGTGCTGCATGCAAGCCTATGAGGGAAGTCAGTCACGTAGGCCCTGCAGTGGGCAGGGAGGATGGTCACACATGTGCATCCAATGATGGAGAGTAATGGGGTGGGAGAGGGTGGCATATCCCTACACCAGACATGTAGCACCATCAACATCTGCCTGTGCAACGGGAGAGGCTTGGTTATGGGACGGGGACCTGCCACAGTCCATGCCACACAGGGCATGGTATGACCTATGCATGCTGATAGGTGGCAGTACAGACACCCCACCACTGAGGGGCATGGGTAAGGCACATGTGGGCAGGGAGACAACATGAGGTGCAAGCTATGTAGGGGAACACAGTGCCACACATTAGAAACAAACACATAGGATGTAATATTTCAGGATGTTTTATTTTTAACGCTCACATCCTCCGTGGCCGTCCACGGCGCCCACGCCTTAACCCACCCTTCTGTTGCATGGCCGCTGATACAGCCTCTGGTGCCGGTGCTGGCTGCAGTAACTGGGCCGCTATGGCCTCATGGGCGTCCGCGATCCTGTGTAGCGCCCCCGCTATGTCCTCAGCTGTCGTCCGCAGCTGTTGGAGCTCATTGGTGTTGGCCAACAGATCACGGTGAATCTGCATTAGAGCCTGCCGAGTGCCTGTGGGTGGGACACAACGTGATATGTGAGATACCTCTTTCAGAGACAACATTCACACATGCACATGTCAGGCATATCCCACCAGATCAGTCTGTCAGACAATCATGCATGGCACAAATAGCAACACAGGACCATGTTCAGATCTGTGTGTCCCATGAGCCATTCACATGCATGTAATGGGTCCTAATGAGGGGTCATGAGACTCAGAGATCTCATATATGCCAGTGTCACAGTCTAATCTGTCAATGTGTGATATGCACATTGGCCATCTGACATAGGTCAGAGGACGTGAGGAGTCATGGGACACACATACATATATCTGGGGGGCCCACATTCCAATATTGCTGCCACACATTGAAGATCATGTATAGAAACTATGCTGCATATCAATACCCATGGTGGGGTGTCTATCACATAGGGTGCCTGGGTGACCTTGTATTGCTGTGCGCTTGCTGGGGGTATCTGTCTGTGCACAGCATGTGTAGGTCTGAGCCCCTCACACATGCTGACCCTTGACAAGCCAAGCTACAGAAGGGTGGCATGCACAAGGCACACATCATACCCCCCCCCAACATAGGAACAATGTGCTATGTTGCCAACATGCAATCTCCTTGTGACTTCATGGCAACCCACATGGAGATTCCTTTGTATGCTTCTACGCACCTTCGGCATCACATCTTGCTGAGTCACTGTGGGCCCGCAGCTCCGCAAGTATGGTTGCCATGCTGGTGTGAGGTGGGGCTGCTGTCCTGTGGCCTGCCTGGGGTGGTGGGTCCCCTCCATGTCGTCAGCCGCTGCAGTCTGTTGGGGGCTGCCGCTGTCCTCCACTGTGACGGTTACGTCCAGGAGCGTGTCATCTCCCTCTGCAAGCACAGTGGACCCAGGTGTGCAGCCACCATCGCTCGTAGTGTCCCCTGACATCGTTGGCTCGGGCTCCCCGCCATCCTGGGGCACTAACACATCCTCCTCCACAGTTGGCTCCATGATGGTGTAGTCACCTGGGTTGTGTGAGAGCATACACACCACAGATGGGTTTACTCATTGCAGCTATGTACACCTGTGTGGTACATCCACCCTACAAGCAATGTGTGCTTGGCCGTGCCCTGTACATGTGCTGCATAGCTAATACTCCTACTGCAACTACTGACAATAGGCATTGTTAGGGCACTACCAAGCACACGCATCAATTTGATTGTTAGCTCACCAAAGGACAATCCATGCTCAGCGGTGCTTAACATTGAAACAGACATAGCACAAACAGGTGTGGGATGGGAACGTTTAGCAGCAGTGCAGCCACATGTGTAGCCAGGATTTCATAGGGGATGGTGTTAGCAACACATGTGGGTGGGGGAAAGAATCATGCAAATGCAAAGGCCTGTAATTTAGACAGGGACACCCATGAGCCAGAGGCAGAGGGAAGGAGATGAGTTGTGCAACCAGGTATGAGGGGGTGCAAATAAGATGTGTGCCGCATATACAGTGTGCATGCACAGTATGCATTGGGAGCAGCAAGGTGTTTTTGGCATACCTACCTGCCCGGGGATGTGCAGTGTCCAGTGCCTCTGGCAGGCCACACAGGTATATTGGACCAAGCCGGTCAGCTAATTCCTGCTCCAGAGGTGTAAGAGATGGGGAGAAGGGGTGTCCCCCACCCGTGCCCATGGCATGTTGCCGCTCAGCAACCATGTGTGCACGCACACCACGTTTAATGTCATTGAAGCGTTTATGGAGGCTGTTGAGGTCTCCTGTTGGTCCCCCTGCCTGTCCTACGGCCTCCTGCACCTCCTCCCACACATGTATCCGTGTTGCCACGGTGGTGGTATTGCTGAGCCGCCCATAGAGAACCTCATAGTTCTCAAGCACACTGGCCAGCAGGATCTGGTTTTCCTGAGGGTTGAACCACACAGCCCTCCTCCTTTGCGCAGCTGGCACTGGTACCCGCCTTTGCTTGGCAATGGGTGGGCCCTGTGTGGGCTCGGACCCACCCGATGTGCCAGCAGCCACCACCTCAGGCCTTACGCTTTCACACGTCTCTGTGTCACGGTGGACAGCCGCCCCCCCCCCCCCACCACCATCACCTCCTCCACACCTGCCCTGTCCTGCTCCTCCATATCCCTGCACTCTGTGCCCTCTCCCTCCCTATCACTGATTCCTGCCCCTGGGCTCTGCATCTCCATCTCACACCTGGACACCCTCTCCTCCAATCCCTGCTGTCTGCCCCTCAGCTCTGTGCTTTTCTCTGTCACCTGCTCCTCGCCTACACCTCTCTCTGTCTCCCCTTTTTTGGCACACACCTATCTTCAGCATGCCTGCCTTTCTCACTCTCTACTGTCACTAATCCTTGTACTCTTTACTATGCACCTCTCTCGCACTCTCTCCGACACCACACACCTTCTCTATCTCTCCTACACTGACCCCTCAACATGTATTATGTGTTTAGGTGTATTTATAGGGGTTTTGAGTTTGTGTGCGTTGTGCATGCACAATTGCGTGAGTGCGCCATCTGTGTGCATTGCGCATGCACAGCGTAGAGGCGCATGGTGCGTGCGAATGTTGTTTCTAATGCGCTGAGCATGTGCGTGATGCGCGGCACATGCACATGTCTCACGCACACGCACAGAGCATGTGTAACAATGTCACGTGCACGCATCATCCGCGGCACATGTGCAATGCATGCAGCTGCCACACTCGCACCACTGTGCATGTGCAACGTGCGCAGCCACCACACTCGTGCAACTGCGCATGCGCAACGCGCGCTACATAGAAAACTATAAAAACACCTGCACAACTGGTTACTTTTGAGGGGATTGTGTAGGTGAAGGAGAGCAGGCGTGTGTTGTCAGTGAAGCAAGGAGAGAGTCAGAAGAAGGTGTCTTGTGGAGTGTGGCAGCATTTGTGAGTGGTGGTTGTAGTGTGTGGCTGCGTTTGTGTGTGGTGCAAAAGGTGTGTGGCTGGGTTAGTGAGGTGTGTGTCTGTATTTGAGTGTGTTAGAGGACTTGGACGGGAGGAGCTTATGGCGGCTTTTGTAGTTGCTGCAGTTGCAGAGGGAAGTGAGCAGGGGCTGCGGTTGCCTGACAGGGGAGATGGTGTCCATGGGGCTAAGGCACAGGGCATGGCTGTGAGGGCAGGCCAGGCAGGGGCTGTACCCGCACAGGGCAGGAGACGTGCAGAGATGTAGGCTTGCCAGCCTCGCCTCTACAGGCCCAGGGCCCAGCTCCAGGGCATGCGTGAGGACCAGGTCATCTCCCTCTACCGCCTGATCAGGGGAGCTATTAGGGAGCTCTACGAGGATCTATGACCTGACCTCGAGCCCCTGACTGGTCAGTCACATGCCATACCGGGTTTGGTCAAGCTCCTTGGTGCCCTACATTTCTTTGCCTCTGGCTGTTTCCAGTCATCTGTAGCCACAGTGGGTGGCATGAGCCGCCCCACCTTCTCACGCTGTCTCCACCAGGTACTGCGTGCCATGGTCAGCCAGGTGGGGAATTACATAGCCATTCCCCACACTAGGCAACAGTGGGGTACCCTGAACCAGGCCTTTGAGTCATTAGCCGGGATACCACACGTGATGGGAGCTATTGATTGCACACATGTTGCCCTGGTCCCGCCTAGAGACAGGGAGGTAGTGTTCCACAACCGCAAACACTATCATTCCCTGAATGTTCAGGTTGTATGTGATGCAGATATGCATATGATGCAGAATAGCGCGGTATATAAGAGAATGTACATAAATAAAAATAAAAATAAATATTCTGAATGTGGTCCCCAGGTTTGCAGGGTCCACCCATGACTCCTATATCCTGCATCACTCGGCACTCTTCACACAATTTGAGGCAGGACAGTATGAGGACTGTCTATTGCTGGGTGTGTATTTATCATTTCTGACGTGCACATGCTGTTCATTTGACTAACCGTATGTGCAAATGTCTGTCTTGGAGGTGTATCCCTCATTGTGTGTGTATGTCATCTGTCTGTGTGTGATATAAGGTGGGGGGGGGGTTGGTGCCCTCCAACTCCACCTTGCTATGGTGCTTTGTGATGATGGTTGAATGGATGCTAGCATTTGTGTCGTGGTTACAGATTATGTTGTTTCCAATCCGTACACCTACCCCTTGTCTTATGAGTCTGACCTTCACACGCTGATGCATAGTTGTGATGTCCCATCATGTGATGTCATATGTTTATGTCAGGATGTGTTATGCATTTGTTTTGCACATATATACCTGTGTCCATTTGGGTGGACATGAGCTCCTGCTTTAACATTCCACATTTCTTTCTGCAGGTGATGCAGGATATGGGTGTCACCCCTGGTTGCTGACCCCTGTGCGTCAACTACAGACACGTGCAGAGAGGAGGTACAATGATGCCCATGCCTCCAGATGCTCCATCATAGAGAGCACCTTTGGCATTTTAAAGAGTCGCTTCAGGTGTCTGGATAGGACAGGCGGGGCCTTACATTACAAACCACAGACTGTGGCAGAGATCATTATAGCCTGTTGCATCCTGCACAACATTGCTCTCAGGCACCATATCCCTGTCGATATTAATGAGGATCTGGAGGCTGATCCTACGTGCTCCCTTGCACGTGCCTGTGGTGACACATGTGAGGGCACAGCAGTCAGGCGGCAGCTGATTGTGGAGCTCTTCTCATGTAAGTACTGCATATGTTCCCACCTACATTTGTTTGACTATGTGTGTACTGCTAATACTAGTTACCATTTGTATTACGATATCAGTAAGATGCAGCACTGCACTGACATGTAACAGAGGCTGGCTAGACATCCCAGCTTCAAATCTAATCATGACTGATACACAGAGGATGTGGGCGGGGCACAATAGCGGATGGAGGTGGATTATGTGTGTGGGGCGTTTTAGGCTTGGGGGAGGTGTTGGGCTGTCATACCTGGTTTGTGGCTGCATGTGATAGGGGCTACTGTGCAGCCACAGGTAGTTAGTTTTGATACTTTGGGTGCAGCAAGTTGAAAGGCATGTGGTATGATGTTAACAGTAGGAGAGCAGACCATGGATGGGGCCAGTTGTCTAGATGTGTGTGTTTTTCATTGAGCTGATTGTGTGGTTGGTATGCTCTGATGAGCAGGGTTTGTGTGTTAGTTGTTTTTGTATGGCGCTACATGTGATACATAGCAATATCTACATGTATGGCGCTACATGTGATACATAGCAATATCTACATGATCAGTAGTATTTGGATTACTGGTATGTGATATTCTTAAGGGAAATTACTGCAACACCACAGTGTGCCTGAATGTAAAGGTCATCACGTAGCCCTCACATGGATGCGGGGAAGGATAGGGAACCCGTGAGGTGTCCAACCAGGGGGAGTATTATTGTCGTCACATTTTGGGATGTAGAATAGCCATGCAGTGCAGTGTTGCATATTTACACGCAGACAGAGATTATTCAGGCCAGATCAGCAAGGTGTAGGTTACAGTAGGCAAGCTGAGGACTAAATATGGGGGTGAAATTGGGTTTTAGTGGCGTTTTCAGGGAAGACAGGGCAAATCTAGCTGATGACATCTAGACATATACCACAGCACTCACATACAAGCCTGGTAGGTGTGTAGAGGAGGAGAGTGCAGTCCAAGACAACAACTACATTGCGGACCCTAGAGAAGGAGAGTTATGTCCACATACACAAAGAGGCTCTGATGGGGGGGGGAGGGTTTAGGTGCAAATATAGGCTATCCTTGCTTTGCCATTATCAATTTCATACAGTAGGATGACATGCAGCCATCATGGTCCGGTCACAAACACACATCAGGGTGTGGTTTGGCAGACATAACTCAGCCGTTGAGAAATATCTTTGCAGCTCATCATCACACAGCTGTTAATGTAAGTCAAGTTATGAGATATACACACCACGGAAATGTATATGGTCAGAGGATGGGGAGGTGCTCCTACATAGTTCCGTGTGTTACAGGAATTGACAGCGGGGTTACAGACGACATTGAGACACCAGAACACACAGTGAGGGGCATTAGGAGAGATATGGGGGACACAGGATATTACTGCGGCCTTGGAGTGATGCAGGGACATGGTAGTGAGCAAACACTTCTGTTCACTATTTTGTAGGGAATAGAGAGGTGTGGGAGGGGACAGACAGAGTACGGACCCTTGTAGTTTGGCAAACACACTTCAGTGATAACTCTCACATGACAGAGATCTGTACAGTGTGATGGGGAACAGTCAGTCTGTAAAGGATCTTGGGGGGTCTGCAAGCTGAGGACAGGAAGGTGCAGTGTGTGTTGCACAGCTAGAACATGACATATGTATGTTTCCCTTGTGTTTGTCAATCCACAGGACATACCTGTTGCAGCTCCTGGTGCTGTGGTGCATTGGCAGGTGACTGTAGGTCATCCAACATGCAGTGATCTGGGGTAGGTGGACCTACAGCTACATTGTCTGTGACGACAGTCAGGGGAAACACATGTCCTCAGTGATGTGTCATATTGTACATATGTTGTTGTTCACCTCTTTTCCCTGCACCACCATAACCCATATCTTGCTGTTGGCACACATATCCCCATGTGTTCCTTTCCAGTTTGTCTTCTGCAACACTGTCTCTGTGACACGTCCAACAGAGCTGCATATGTGTGGGGTCCTAGGTGTTATGGTGGTGGGCTACACGTACACCCTTCCCAGACATTGTACCATCAGCCAACACCAGTTTATCATTGCATTTCACAGGGCCTTTAGGTCCACCAAGCTCCAGTTGTGCACATACGAGCCATATAATACTGCTGGCATGCTCACCTTAGCATACTGTGTGGGTGTGTTTCTTAGGGTTGGCTGTGTGATGATACAGTGTGCAGGCATTTTACATTATCATGTGGTGTGAGGGGTCTGTACACCTGGGGGGAGGTGGTGACTGTCCTATCTCTACCTTACTGCTGTTTACCGTGTGAACATTGAGGACATGTGTTGTGTGTTGTGAGCAGACCTGTGTCTTGTGTTGTGACATACCACTGTTGAACAGCATTTTTTATCACAGATATCGCCATAATGTGGACATGCATTAACAGTGGCTTGACATGGTGACATGGTGATTCTACATATTTTGATGACATGGTCTCCCTTCACTGTGACGTATTGTGGCCTTTGTGTGACTCTGGGGATCCAAGACATTCACTTCCTGCACACACATGGTAGGTTGCACCTTTGTTTTTTTGTGATTGACATCAGCCTTTACATGTTAATGATTTACTGTTTGTTTCATAGACATTTCATGTTGACTCTCTGTTCACAAACGCTGATGCACATGGGGTGGAGCTGTGAAACGCCTGTGTAACATGGGCATGAACATATCCATGTGACACCCGCGTCTGCAGTTCCAATTCAAAATGTCACCAACATGCAGTGTGTTCTGTGTTGTGGTCATGTTATGTTTGCCTGTGTGTCGTTTTATTGTGTGCATATTAATGTTTGACTCTCTGCAATTTGTGCTGATGTTGCAAGCAGCATAACAATACATTATTTATCCTCTTCTGACACAGGGCAGGGAACAAACCAGCCACATCTACTACAGTGCATCCGGCGTCGCCATCATCCACCTGTTGGGGGACACAACACCATGGAACTATCCCTGGGAAATGGTGCAATAGGATGTTTGACCTCTGCGAGTGGGACACATGCCTAGGATGGACAGTATTATTGTTGGAGTGCTACTTTGGCCATGACAGAGATATAGAAAATGGCCTTGGGAGGAGATATAGAAATGTAATGATGTGTGGCACAGTGGGAAGGGGGGGGGGAGATGTTTTTTTGCCTTTTTTGTGCCACCCAGAAACAGTCCACAAGTTCAGAAGTCTGGAATGCCAGGCCAAGGACAGAGAATTAATCAGTATTTTGCATCAATCAACCCTGAGCTTCAGACTTTGAAGGATTGGGCCAAAATTACCAAACAGGATGGGGGTCAAGGAAAATGTTGCCTTCCTTGCATTCCAGGAACCCTGAGTGTGAAGACTGAGGAATAAAAGGAAACTGGAAGTGAGGAATGTTATACCTTGAAGGATAGGAGAGAGAATGCCTGAAGGTAAGATGGGAGAGAATAATATTTTGGAGTGTCTTGCAGGTCACAGGAATGTCTTCTTAAAGAGAAGAAAAGGATTCCTGGGATCTAAAACAGGTCACGTCCTAAATCAGAAAGTGGAAGAAGTTCCCAGTTAGAGAGAAAAAGAATTCCACAGGCTTAACCATTTCCATGTCTTTTCATGTGACACCTGAATTCATTTCTAATTACCCATTAACAACTTAATTTTAATATACAGCCAAGACTCAGGACCGGCACTGCCATGAGATGAACTTGACGGATGCCTAGAGCACCAGCCCTCCGGGGGCGCCCATTATTGTCGCTGTCGCCTCTTTCTGGCACCAACAGTGGCAGCAATGGCTTCCAACAGCTCTGCAATACTTACCTTTAAACCTCGGCACTGAGGGGCTGTTTGCTTCTGCCCCTCTCTGACTGTCAACGCCGACTTCCTGTTTGCACTGGAAATCAGCTTTGGGCATTGGAAAACAGCGGAAGCAAACATCCCCATGATACTGATGCTTGAAGGTAAGCACCGCGGGGCTGTTTGCAGCTATTGACACTGCTGTCGGTCCTGGAGAGGGGTGGCATTGATGGCAATAGACACTGGGGGGGGGGAGGGTACAAGGAAAAGGTTTGCCTAGGGTGCCTCATCTCCTTACGCTGACCCTGTCAAGACATACACAAGACCTTGCCTCATTTGGGTCAGTGAGGAGAGACAGAAGAGAGTGTACATGCCAATTGCTATATAAAGGATCCATTGAAATAGGGTTTCCTTTCCCTTGCCCTATACGGGCCTAGAACAGGAGTCCCCAAACTATGTCCCAGAACCCGCTTCCTCTGGCTCACTTGTTATAACACAAGTCTCATGGCTCCTGGCCTGCATCTACCTTCTGCCAACACTGCTGCATCCCACCAGACTACACTCAGCATCTCTGCCTCTCTCCTCCTCTTCATGGTCCTCAAACGTTCTTCTCCTCTGTGGCAGCAGCAGCAATTTAAGAAGAAGACCCCGGAGTCTTCTCTCTACCATGCCTCACCCCTACTGTAAACAGGAAGTTGAGTCAGAGGGGGTGAGATGCAGAAGAGGGAAGGCTCCAGGGCTAGTAAAGAGTAATGTTTCTCCCCTTCCTCCTCCAGCAGAGCAGCATCCCTCCCTCCCTCCCTCCTCCAGCCACTGCTGCCGCATTCCACTGGGCGGCACTCAGTATCTATCCCCCCTTCTCCTGCCCTGCAGGGGAGATAGGAAATTCAGGACTACGGGAGTGGTGCTGGGGAGGGGAGATACCGAGTGTGACTTATTTGGATGCAGCAGCAGTGGCAGAAGACAGGGAAAAGAGAGAGAGAGAGAGAGAGATGCTGGGCCATGGGGGGAGGTGGGGAAGTGGAAGGGGAGAGAAAGGTGATAGGTGAAATGCAGTATGAGGGCAGGGAAGAGAGAGAGAGAGAGATGTTTGATCACATGGCAGGAAGGAGAAGAGGAGAGAAGAGATTCTGGACCATGGGGAGAGAAGAGAGGTACTGGATTGAGTAACTGGAAAAGTCCTATGTGGCCTTCATTACAAAAGGTTTGGGTCCCCTGGTCTAGAAAGTAAAGGGAGTTTGTCTACCAAGATGGGATCTGGACACCATATTTAACCCAGACACCAGAGAATCAAAATGACCAAAGATGAATCAATCTCACTGGCTTTTGAATGGAAAAACGAATACAAATTTCGTCAAAGTTCAAATCCTTTTGCTCAGTGCAAACAGCAATTGAGCCCATGTCCTATTTTTATCCCAGCTAACTGAATTTATCAGATTCACTTTTGTTATTGATTTGGCTTCAGAAAAAAACAGAAGTTGAGGTGTCCATGATTCCATTATCACTGGCATAGCTAGGGGACAATAAAGAGTGCGTCTGACAATAAAAGCCCAAACAGCATAACAAACAGAAAATAAAAGAGTTAAATTATATTTATGTTGACAACTCAGCAAATAAAAGGGAGCTTGGCATTTCAGAGAGAACAACGGCTGCCAAAGTTCTTTAAGCATTGCTGATATCCAGATGGTTCGACATATACCCTATGAATCGCTCATTACCTTGTTGCTGAAAAACAATGGCCATAAACTAAATAGGGATAAGTACAATAGGAGGGAAAACATGCAAAGCAAGAAGATATCAATACATGCTTTTGTTTCCTTTCTTTGTTCTTTCCTTTCCTCTTCCCTTGTTTGTGTGGCAGCCTTGCCAAGAAATTTGTCAGCGGCAGCTTGCTTTAACCTAGTCGTTTTCATCGTCTCTTGCACTGCTCCCTTCACTGCCTCTTAGGGAAGGTTGAAAAGGAACTTCCGAGAAAAAGTGTGAACTCAGTTCAGTATCCTTTTCCCAATTAGACTTGACTGTAGCTTTGATGTAGTTGACCACACCCTCTTACTTAAATGGCTCCAAGACTTTGGATTACAAATTAAGGTTCTGAACTAGTTTATATAAAATAGGTTCTTCAAAGTATTTTGGAAGCTCTAATGATGATCTCAAGGATCTATTTTAGCGCCAATACCCCTTGCAACACTTGCTGAGGACCTCACGTTTGCACCGTTTCTCTATACTGATGACATTCAACTATCCAGTCAATATGTAAGATGCAAATTTCATACAAAACATCATTCAACTCAATTCTATTGCTAAATGGGTACAAGAAAACAGACTGGTGCCTAAAATTAAGAAAAACTAAGGCACTATGAAGGTCATTCTGAAAGGCGAGTCGCAGGGTGGATGTGCTCCATCTTAACCATGATGAAATCCACCTAAACCTTATTCCCTCACCGGCTCTCCCCATATGTCCTGTACCTAAGGACAGGGAGAGCCGGTGGGGGTGAGAGAGGGTGGAGCGGGAGCAGGCCTCCTGGCAGCACATACAGGGCTGATTCAGGTCACGGCCCTGTATGTGCTGCCAGGCCTGCTGGGACGTGCTGCTTATACCACCTTAGAGGTGATTTAAGCAACCAAATTTGCCAGATCGGGGCAGAACAGCCACGCTCGGGACCGGGGCCCGGTGTGAGGCGTCCCCGCCACCCGATCCAGGCTGCAGGAGGCCAACCGTGGGTCAGGCAGTGGGGATTTGGGGGGCTGGAGACACAGATGCTGGGGGCACTGGGGGCATGCTGGGCCATCCTGGAGCCCTATTCTGGCTCCCATAGGCCAAAATTGGATACTAATGGCCCCATCTTCAGCAGGGATATCCGGACAGCCCGGAAGTCCCCCTTCCAGAATTGGGCTCTACATTTTTTCTAGTAAAGATCTGATGGAGCATGTAAGTCTTAGTGCATAAAGGCAACATTTTACTATATTGGAAATATGCTTTTGGAAAGACAACTTATCATCTGTAAGGACTCCTAAGATCCTACGTGAGTAGAGGAATAGAATTTATTGTTTTGCCAGTTGACAAGGCATTTAAAAGTATGTTTGTTGCTCATATTGCTTATCAGATGATAGGTGTAATTTGAAATCTTTGAACTCTGTCTGCTTTTTACTTAAGTAGTACCTGGACTACTTTTACCTTTATTACAACCTTTCTTTTGGGATGCTTTAACCTCCCTGGTTGACTGACGGCTTTCCCCATAAGATCGAGTTTAAAAGCTGTTCTGTCTTCTTTTTAAAGGCTAGTGTCAGCAGCCTGATTTCATCATGGTTAAGGTGGAGCATATCCACTTGGGAAAGGTTCCCTCTTCCACCGAATGTTCCCTAACTCATGACAAATCTAAAACCTTCTTCTCTGCACCATGATCTCACCCATGCATTGAGACTCCAAAGCTTTGCCTGCCTTTTGAGTTTTCTACTAAATTGTCTAAGTTTGGCTGCCACACTTTCCTATGACATTGATATCCACATGTACCAAGAGAGCTGGCTCCCCCTCTTTCCCCCCCTTATTCCCCCCCCCCCCCCAGCACTGTCCAGAATTTTATCTAGGTTAGGGGTGGGCAATTCTGGTCCTGGAGGGCCGCAGACCAGTCAGGTTTTCATGATGTCCCTAATGAATATTCATTTACCTATTTCCATACAATGGAAGGCAGTGAATGCAAATAGATCTCATGAATATTCATTAGGGACATCATGAAAACCTGACTGGTCTGTGGCCCTCCAGGACCGGAATTGCCCACCCTTGACTGGGTGATGATTGAGGAGCTGGCTGAGTAGCTAGATGAGTGGCCAAGTGAACCTGATGCCCACCCAGCCATCTACTTTATAGAGGTAAAAATGAAAGATATAGCCAGTTAGAAAAATAAAACATAATACAATATCACCCTCTACATCAGGGTTCTCAACCCATTCCTTGTGATGCACTTAGTCAGTCAGGTTTTCAAGATAACCACATTGAATATGCATGAGAAAGATTTGCATACAAGGGAGGCAGTGAATGCAAATCTATCTGATGCATATTCACTGTTGTGATCCTCGAAGCTTGTCTAGATGTGTCCCAAGGACTGGATTGAGAACCCCTGCTCCTCATCAATGGAAAATGCTGAACTATGGTATAGGAGTGTTTCATTGAAGTTTATTTTCATGTATTGTCAACCCTCTCCCAGTCAAGTTAATGTAACAGCAACATGCAATTGATTTTACATGGTGCTGATAAAGCAACAGCAGAGGTCACTATCGCTCCACTCTTCAAAATGACAGAGCCAACATTTCTTATAATAGTAAAATAAGGTATTTTTGGACAGCAGAAGGGAGAAGCAGTAGCCATATTCCACATTTCACTTTACAAAGGCAGGAAATGTCAATAGAACACCATCATAATTTTAATTAAAAGATTAGTTTGCTGTAAAACGGAATGCTACGAAAACCAGAGGGTCTTTAATGTGAAGAGTGGATTCATGTTCTTAAGTCGTCGTAATGCTGCATTCATTCATTAGAGAATGCAGAATTAAGACGGTGTGATTACCAAATACTCTTTCTTCCAGTGCATACCTGCTGTGATGCACAAGGGTCTGAAGCGAGATACGAGTGCTTACAATTAATTCTCCATAGCATCGGCACTATCAGCAGACTTTAGAATGACATCACTGTCTTTGCAGGAAATCTTTCATTGAGAATGCTTTAAACATTTCCTTCAGGTTTTGAACTATTCTGTCTTTTTCAGTAGGTATGTGCCTTTTTTCTTGGCATGCAGTCGGTTTGTTAAAATACCCTAAATTGTAGATGTAAATTGATTTAGTGCGCATCAGCCTATCAAGTAATTATGCTCGTATGATTGATTTCTGCCCATTAGAAAGTTATAACGTAGATTTAAAAAGTTGTAAAAATGAATATTTGAAATGAACCAAAAAATTAATGAAAATTGGGGAAAAATGAAGCAAAAAAAGGTTTGCTGGTCTGCATCACTAATTCTTGCCATTTCTGTACATTTGCCAGTGTGCAGACATACGTCAAATGATCTAGGCTATAATATAAACACAAATGCCTGCTATCGTATGTGCATAGAATAAGAGATGACTGACTGCAAATTTTATGACTGAAATGTAGATGAACGTACAGAGGCAAAAGATACGTTTTGTGCTTCGTTTAATAAAGGGTCTTCCACGTGCTGTTCCTATGAGAAAAATGTATAGTATGTAGGCCTCCTGGGTCTGATTTTAGAACAGGACGCTTAGGTGAGAAGTGCAAGAAGGTGCCTATTTTAAACCTATTTTGCAAAAGCAATGTGAAGGCACATTTTAGAAGTGGCATCCACATCTACAAAGGTTCCCACGGCAGTATTCCAGACAGGAACACATCCCAGACAGCCGTCCTGTAAGTGGTAGAGGGACAACTGCAACACAGCAATCCCAAGTTCCTATCAAAGGTCATTATGGCTGTAGACAGTACTGGTTATAAAAGAGTACTCTCTTCTCTACACCCTCCAGGGGGTATACTGGCAAAGCAAGTACTTTTCAGATGCTTAGTCATGCCCTGGAACAGGTACAGACTTGGACGTGTGCCTAGACGTGCCGGCCATTTCTGAAATCAGATGCATGATCCAGGCACCCCCTCCCCCATCATGCCACTATCCTAGATGGGCATCACCGCACTAGGATGTCTCCATAACTGCCTTGTGAAATGTCCTTGGGGACCTTCTCCATGGTTTGGACATCTGCATATCCGTTTTCAAACTTCCAAAGCACAGAGTTTATAAAATGATTTTCATGATCATGTATGTGCCTTTATAAACCAGATTCCCAGATCCAGCTGCAATAGCATGTAAATATAAATGCATAAATTTACACCAGCTCTAAGGCAAATATAAATATCTATTGCTCTACATGTGTGTATTCATGTATTTTATAAAATAGGTGAGTATTCTGTAGCTCCACCTCTGCTCCACAATCTCCCACAATGTCTACATGAAGTGCACATGCGAGTCTATGCCATTAGGTCAACATGCGTGCTGATACACACCTATACCACTATACATGTTTATAAAAGACCTTTTTCACATACTGAACAGACTTTACGCATGGAAAGCCTTTATAAAATTACCCTCTTTGTGTACATCAAAATAACTTGTTAACAGCAACAGCAAGTAAATTTTCAGCTATTTCCAGTCCTTCTCGATGCCTTGTTATCATTGCTAACGATGTGCATCTCCCAAAAAAATGTTTTCTTTTTGAGATTTTTCCGTATCTTTTCCAAATTATTTGGACGAGGAGTGCTTCAGTTTGTTGGTCCCATTTGTTTTAATAACTTTGGGGCATGTTTACTAAAGTGCACTAACAGTGTGGAGTTTACCATGCGTTTAAGCGTGCCGTGATAACAGTTTGGGGCACTGTGGTAAAAGTCCTGCACTAAACATTAGTGCAGGAAAGAGCAGTGAATTGGTTGTTTAGGAACGGAGGGTGGATGTTGATAGCACAATGTGGTTAGTCCGGCTAACTGCGATTGCTACCATTAGTATGGATGTACTTACTGCCTTCTCATTGGCTTACAGTAAGTGCACCCAGGTTCAATGTGATGGCCGATTAACATAGTGAAATGCGTCTCCCTATGGTATCTTCAGGGACATATGCAACCATAGGTCCAGTTAACGTGGGTTTATGCCACATTTTGTGCTAATTTGGTGGTTACCACCAGGCCCGGTATGGCCATTAGGCAGTAGCCTAGATCACCAATGGTCAGGGGGTGCCCATTGCTGCCGCTGCCACCCCGCAGCAGCGACAATACATTTAAAAAGGCACTGTAGTGCTGGAGTTACCTTCTTCTGGCATCGTAGTGCTTTTTGCACTTCAGCCCCCTTCAATTCCACTTCCTTCAACAAGAAGGAAGTGGAATCAGAGCGGGCAGAAGCCTGAACAGAACTGTGGCACCAGAAGCAAAGGTAACTCTGGCACCATGGTGTCTTTTTAAATGTATTGCGGCCGTTGCATGTCCCGAAGAGGGGCAGGTAGCGGCGACAATGGGTGTGGGGGGTGGAGCAAGGGTGGCGCTGGGAATGAGATCTACCTAAAGTATCTCATAACCTTGCACTAGCCCTCGTTACCGCAGGTGACGTTACCACAGTTTAGTGAATATGTCTCTTCATGTATGTACTTTTGAACTTAACACACACAGATTGAATATATGCACAGTACGTTAATTTGTAGGTTTATGCGCGTGCAATGATTTTGTGCACACTAAAATTTTTAAGAAACCAAAACAAACCAAATGTTCACATACATCCCCAATCATCACTGCAATGTAGTTAAATATATGTGTGGGCCTCCACAAAGGCAGTGGTTTCAGTCATTCTTTATGGTGTGGTTTTTTCGCAGGAGCAAAGCAGTGTGATGACCTGACATTTTGAAAAGTGCAGCTGCTATTTCCCAGCATAAGTAGCCTGAAATAAAGAAAGCTGCAAAATACTTTTAGCATGCCTGCCGTACACTAGAATTACCCATATTTGTCTTGGGGATCACACACACAGTTGGGTTTCAAGGTTATACTCAATGAATAGTCATGAGATAAATTTGCATATACTGGAGACTCAACATATGTAAATTTATCTTATTCCTATTTATTGTGAATATTCAAAATCTTTATTGGATGTGGGTCCCCAGCATAAGCTACAGAAACCCTGGTTTATACTAATTTCGTTGGAGGAAGAACTCCCTTTGAAAGCTTTTCAGAAAGTGTGTGGGCGCTAAAAGTGGCTATATAATTTGGTTCTCTTAAAAGTGTCCCTCCAAATTATGGCTAAAATTCATGCAGACGTTTATCCTCATTGATAGGCGGCATTGCAGGAGGAGTGTTTAGGTCAGGATGGTAAAGTATGGGCTCTGATTGCATGCACCATGAAAATTTCAGTCAGGTGACGTGCAAGCACAAGGGAGAAAGGGCATTTTAGAAAGGACATCCATGTTAAATCAGGGACGTCTAGGGCAGAATCTGCAGAAAAACATCAGGGATGTCTGTGCCTCCAGCTGAGTTCAGGGTCATAGACGACCCCAACCTGGACATGCACACAGGCGGCTACATAGACATTCCAAGTAGGGACACCTGGGTCGGGAACCTCCATCTTAGGTAAGCTAACATAAGAGGAAAGCCAGCAGCATAGCAAAATTAAAATATGAACCGCCATTCCCCGTCAGAGTTCATTGATATAGTACAAAATTCAGGGGTGTTAGTGTAGCTCCTTCTTCATGCCTTCTAGATGTTTGTCTGACAAAAGAAGTACTTTTCAGATACCTGTTTGTGCCTATAGCAGAAGGTTGGTGTTGACAATGCATTATGGGCATAGGCTAACTGTGATTGTTGCCTTTAGCATAGGTGCACTTAATGCTACTTCAATAGCTGGCATTAAGTGCACCCACTTGCCAGTCTCCGCAGTGCCATGCATTACTAATATGCCAATGGCAAGGGAACGGATCCACACACCCCTTGCGATTGGTGTGGGCTTCTGCCCTACTTTTGTGGCCTGACCGCACACTACTGGAACCTGTTTTAGTAAACCTGCCCCTTTGTTTTAAGGACAGTTTAAAAATTGACCCCCTCACCCAAGAGACATTTCTTCTATCTTCCATTCATTCACTTTTCCAAAACCATCAACAGTTTAGATTAGCCTTTGATACTGTTGCTCACTGGAGACTTATGAATAAACTGAGCAACCTGGGATGGATCCCAAGGCGGAGAACTGGATCAGGTACTGTTGTTTGACAGACTATAGAGGAATTCGCTCTGAGGAAAGGAGAGTGAGTGGTGGCATGACTCAGGGATAGGTCCTGGGACCGGTACTGTTCAATGTCTTTGTGAGTGAGAAAAGGAAGGGTTGAAAGGAAAGGTTTGCCTTTTGGCACAATGAGTGTACGCCTCGGAGAGGGTAGACAACATGAGAAAAGATCTACAAATATTAGAAGAATGGACTAATGGTTGGCAATTGAGATTTAATGCAAAGAAATACAGAGCAGTATGCAATAGGAGGCAAGAGACTGGTATGTACGAACTAGGAGAGGTGACAGTGTGAGAATTTCAAGATAGCAAAACAATGTGACAAGGAATTGGTCAAAACCATAAGGATGATACGCTTCAAACAGAGAGGAATAACCAGGCAGGAAAAAGGAGATATTAGTGCCTCTGTACAGGTCATGGGTGAGACCTCACTTAGGGGTATGTTTACTAAACTGCGGTAACATTACAGACCACACGTTAGGTAACGTTAACAATCGTTAGGTAATGTTAACGCTTGGTATGTAACGTTAATGCGAGTTAACATTACTTAACGATCATTAACGTTCCCGGCCGTGGTAAACACCGCAGAGAGGGCGGGGGAAGGGGTCAATGGGCGGGGAGTGGGCGGGGAGAGGCTCTCTGCACACTAACGCACTGAACTAAAGGGCTGAATCCTACCACAAATGAAAACCTGCCGTTAGATGCACATTTTCAGGACAGAGAAACCATTTCAGTGTCAGCAATGTACAGCATAGCTGGAGCCCAAGAAACATGATAGTAGTGCTCCATGTCCAGCACCAGCATAGTGCCCAAGTATGAAAGTCCACTATGGCGATGGTGCAAGTAGGGCATAGGGGGCTGCAGGCGGGACATGTAGTGGGGGCAGCTGGGGCACAGGGTGGACTAGGTGGGCACCTAGGTGGTACATAGGAACATAGAAAGCGGAAATCAGCATGACAGCAGCTGATAAAGGCCAAACACAATCCACCTACATCTACCTGGTTCACCCGAGCTAACAGTTGCCAGGGCACTGACCTGACATCCCCCCAGCCAACCCTCCCCCAAGCAGAAGGGACAGACTATTGGTAGGCGGTGATGGGGGGGGATGTTAGGATGCTCATGTATGCCCCATGCCCCAGACCCCGCTCCCTAGGCGACCACCTACCCACACAGTGGATGGCCTGGGACTGCGCACTACCAGCACCGAGAGCATATGGTCATGTCAGCATGGCAGGGGTGGGGGGTGTGCCTGTGCTGGAGGGGGCAGTGGCACCTGCCTGCAGTGGACCTAGGCCATGCCCTGTACCAGTGCATGGTGTGCAGTGCAACATAAAAGGTCTGGCTGAAAAAAAGTATAGGTAACCCCAAGGACCACCATGTATGTGTGGTGCAGTACACCCAGCCAGTGTGTCCAGAAGCAGAGGGTCACAGGTTCAAGCCCCAGCTGTGGTTCCTGCAGAGCATGTCCCTATGTTTTACCCTACAATGCAGATACAACAGCAACATGTGCAAAGCCCAAAGCAGCATCGAACAGGGGTACAAACACCCACTCACACTGGCTCCACAATCCAAAGATGCATGGAGAGTCAGGCTGTTGGCCCCAGCATTGAGCTGAAGTTATCACCAGAGCACTACTACTACCTCCTGCACAGTTTAACAATGTTGGCACTGTGATCAGGACCAGTGTGGTTGGCAGGGTTGCCAACCACCCCTATTATTGCACAGTGCTGCAATAGGAGTGTGTGTGTGTATGTCTATCCATTGTTTTGTGGCTGCCCACACCTCACCGGGCCCACAATGTCCCACTGTTACCAGCGTTAACCTGAATATATTTATGTATTTATTTATTACAGTTTCTTTTATACCGCGCTATTTCAGATCAGTGCGGTTTACAATGAACCTTAAAACTACACATCTCAGTTTAGTGATTTGTGTTTACAATAAACAGGTATAATAACTTGGGTATACAATTAAACAAGTTTCATAACAGGGAGAACATGATAAATATATACAGGCCACTTAATGTAACTATATAAAAGGTTATATGAACAGCACAAGTTTCTCAAGGTGGAAGGAGGTTAACGTGTAGTTGCGAGTATTCAGACTAAGAGTGTAGGATGCATGGGCTTGAGGAGCTGTCATGAGGTGTGAGAGAAGGTGGGTGTGGGGGGGAGACTGAGACATCATAGTGAAGGAGAAAAAGGTGATGCTTCAGTGCTTTCTTGAATTGGGAGAGATCACTGATGGCTCTGATAGTTGCCGGTAGAGCGTTCCAACAAGATGGTGCAAAGAAGGCAAAGGCTCTAGACCTGGTAGCTTGGGAACACTTAGTGCTTGCCTTAGGTAGAATGAGGGTGTTTGCAGCATTCAATCTCCTTAGCCGGTTAGGAGGTGTGATTGATACTAGGTCAGTGATGGCAGTAGCCGGGTATTTCTTAATGGCTTTATGGGTCATAGTTAGAATCTTGAAAGAGATCCTGGCTTGTATGGGCAGCCAATGCAACTGTTTTAGTATTGGAGTGATGTGGGATCTTCTGGAGGCTCCATGAAGGATTCTTGCAGCAGAATTCATTGCAAGTTGTAAGGGGTTGGTCGTACTCTTTGGTAGGCCGTGTAATATCGCATTAGCGTAGTCAAGGTGAGGCATTATTAGGGCCTGAAAAACAGTTCGAAAGTCTTCAGGTTCTAACAGCTGCCGAAGATGGCGGAGGGTCCAGATTTTATGATAGATCGATTTTGTTATGTTATTGATGTGAGCCTTCATATTAAGCTGCTGATCAAGTGTAACTCCGAGGTATCTTACTGTAGTCTTGCATATGAGCTCTGCGTCTCGAACTTTGATGGATAGGGGTGGAATAAAAGCTGGGTTCCTGGTGACAAAGAGGGCCTCTGTCTTTTTGAAGTTTAACTTAAGCCTTTGTTCATTAATCCAGTCCGTGACAGCATCAAAGCATTTGATTAGGGGGGAGAGGTCAAGATGTTCTGTCAAGATTGGCATGTACATCAAGACATCGTCGGCATAGACCAGGCAGTTGATGTTAAAAGAGTGGATAAGGTCACAGATGGGTTGCATGTAGATGTTAAACAGCAAGGCCGATAAGGAGGAGCCTTGTGGAACACCTTTTGTTTGGAGGAAGGGATCAGAGGTGGAAGGGCCAGAACGGACATGTTGCCAACGGTCTGTGAGGTAAGACGCGCACCATGATAGAGCTGAACCATGAACTCCCTTCTCTCTGAGGCGACGAAGGAGAACATCATGGTCTACTGTATCAAAGGCAGCGGCAATGTCCATGAATATTAGAACAAAGCCTTGTCTGATGTTATCCAGCCCTATGGATAGCGTGTTGAATAGGGTTGTCAGAAGCGTTTCAACACCATGCGCTTCACGAAATCCATGCTGGCAGGGATGCAGGGGTGCGTTGATATCTATGTGATCCTGTAATTGACGTTGCGTAATCTTTTCAATGATCTTCGAAAGGAGAGGTATGATAGAGATAGGCCTGTAGGATTCCATCAGTGAGGGGTCCAACTTACTGTTTTTTAGGAGAGGTCTGATTGCAGTCTGTTTCAGGCTTCGAGGGAATGTTCCGGTAGAGAAGCATACATCTATAAGCTTGGATAAGAATGGGCTGAGCTCAGCACGTAAGGATTTTATCCAGGGAGCTGGACACGGATCAGAGGGTGCTGTAGTAGTGTTTATATTTAATATAGTATCTTGAATGACTCTGTTGGTTGGGGTAGAGAAGGATGTGAGGGTGTGTTGGGTCTCACTTGAGGAATGATCAAGTGGGGGTTGAGGGGCGGAGAAGGGTGGACTGGCTGAGATGAGGGGCTTAGAAGGTTGAACAAGCTGGTTACTTTTGTTACGTAAGTAGTAGGCATATTCCTGGGGGTCTGGGTGGAACGAGTTCCCCTGAGATGGTTCCTTTGCTAGGGATTTTACAATTTGGAAGAGCTTGTGGGGTTTATTCAGGGAGCGTTGTAGTCTGTTTGCATGATATTGTTTCATACTTGATGCCACGGATAAACGATGTTTTCCTAATTGTACTGTGAATGCCTCGTGGGTCTCGGTTGTTCTTGATCGTTTCCAGTGCCTCTCTAGTCATCTGAGTTGAAGGAGCGATTTGCGTAGCTCTTGGGAGTACCACGGAGCATTCTTTTTCTTATGTGGTGCTTTGTATGTAGGAGGTCTATGGATTACGGCATCTAGGTTTGAGTTCCAGGAGTCGACCATGTCATCAAGGCTTTGTTCAGGTAGGTCAAGTAGGATCAGTGTCCTAAATAAAAAATCTTTTCTGTCAAAAGGATGGAAGCGCTTTAATTGTTCTGAGGTGGGATTATCATCAGGTTTGGTTTTAGCAGAGATGGTGCAAGTTGGTATCTGGAATCATATCAGAAGATGATCTGACCAAGGAACTGAGCTCACATTTAGGAGAGGCTTGTGCCCATGAAGGAGGGCTGGCTGTGGTGCAAAGATCATATATGCATAATGAGGAGCAAGGTGTTGTGGGTATGGCCCAGACAGGGCGGATTGGCCAGTATGCATCTTCACAGGGTGTGGGGCAATGGCTGGGACACTGTAGTGCCCGACCACCGCCTGCATGGACAGGGTGGCCACAGCATGGCATGCTGGGAGGGCACTCACTCTGACTAAGCAGTGACCATGGCATGTCTAGGTTCCCACATAGCGCTCTACATTATCTGCCTCCAGTGATACTTTTGTGTTACTAGTACTGGGGCGTCAATCAGTGAGATGCCTGCTTGGTGTACATAACTCTTCTGTGAGTATGTACTATGGACTGGCTAGAGGACTGTTTGCAGTTAGACTGTGCATGGTTGGAACATCTATAAGGTGCAGTCTGACTGTATTGCTTGCTGGTGATTGGCAAATAGTGGTGTGAGGTAGTTGGGGTTTTCCAGAGCTAACCCTGTCATTGCTGCTGGTCTGCCACTGCCCCAGCCACATGTATGGCTGTGGCCCACCAACCCTGGAGGGCTTTCCTATATCAGCAGAATGGATGTTGCATCATGGGGGCTTGGGCGCCTGTCTCTTACCTACAAAAAGGGTGATGTGAGCCTTTTGGGTTATGTAGTGTATACCACTTTGACCTATAAAGGAACTGCTACACAAACGTCATGCAAGTCTGGAAACCCCTCTGCCCTGATAACAGGTGCCCATGTCAGCCAGACCCTAACATGGGATACACACTAATCTGGGTGGTGTCTGGTCCCAGAGAGCCACATGCGACGGCAGGATAAAGATGGACACCAAATTACCTTCACCTACACTGCAAGGAACACCTGTCACACACTGGTAGCAATAGGGATGTACAGCAGGGCCTATTTCTAGCACCCCATGTACTGAGGACCTAGTGCTGGGCACCCATCCTATCCCTCAGGGAGAACACAGAACCTGCACAATGGCATGGTCTGTAGCTACTCTGTGCCAGTATCATGCACTGTCAGTTCATCTTTCCAAGCTGAGGTACCGGAGAGGTGCAGACCTCATTTGCTGGTCAGCTGTAGCAGCTATTCAGCATGCACATTGCATCATGGGTACCGTTGGGGTTACACTATCCTGGCACTCAGAGCAGACAGTTTGTGCGGTGACCTGCAGTCCTTCTGTACCCAGCCATTGATATAACATACACCATGGAGGTATAGCCTACTGGTTAATACAATGCCATTTTCAGCAGTGGTCATGGGTTCAATTCCTCATTGTTCCCTCCTCTCATGCCTGTCCTACTCAAATAGTGTGCATGCCTGTAACAGTCATATTTTTGCAGATTTGTGCTGCCAGCCCATAATACCCTTGCCACAATTGCCAACATTCCCTTGGTCCATCTATCTGCGTCTGTCAGCTGTGTAGAGTCCTGTCTGCCTGTGCAGGCTGTCACCCCATGTCCTGCACTGCTACCCTTTCGTGCATTGTGCCTCTTCATGCTTGCCTCGCCTGTGCCTGATCTGCATGGCACCACCACTCCTCTGTCCACCCATCATTGTAACTATCCTGCCACCTCCGCCTTCACTGGGGGACACGTAGTCCCATCGTCTGCCACCAACTGTCTTTCCAGTACTTTATATTGCCAACAAACTGTGCTGTGGTACAGTTGCCCCCACCATGTTTGTCATCAGTACTGGCAGCCACATGGGATGCCTGCAGATATGGCAGGTCCAGCGGCTCCCAGCTCTCCCTCCTTCACTCACCTGTTCATTGACTTTCCTGAGTGCTCTATCTAGTGTTAGGGCTACATCTGTCTCTGTTCCTCACAGGTCATGCATGTCATTCTGAAGCACCTTGCAGCCCTTAGGCCACACTAACCTAGGGCACCATAACCTTGTTAGGCCACCTTAACCTATGGTTCCGTAACCCAGGGTGCCTTCTAAGGTGCCTTGTCCAGGGGTGCCTAATACAGCGCTTAGCCTAAGGCGCCCTACTGTATAGGACACCTTACAAAGCGCCTTATGAGGTACCTTACAAGTCACCTTATAGGGCACCTAACAAGGCACCTTATAAGGCACCTTACTTATAAGAAACCTACAAGGCACCTTACAAGGTGCCTTGTAAGGTGCCTTATAAGGTGCCTTGTAGGGCGCCTTGTAACGCGCGTTAGTCGAAGGTGCCTTGTAACATGCGTTAGCTGATACGGCTTGCTGTAATGATGCACCACCCATGCCTTTATACGGGCATCTGTATCTTTACCACAGAACCTAACACGAGTGACATTATCACAGTTTAGTAAACATACCCGTTAGAGTATTGTGTTCAGTTCTGGAGATCATACCTTGCAAAGGATATAAAAAGATTTGAAATGGTTCAGAGGAATGCAACCAAAATAATATGGGGCCTGCGCCAGAAGGCATATGAGAAGAGACTTGAAGACCTAAATATGTATCCTTAGAGGAGAGGAGGGACAGGGGAGATATGACACAGATGTTTAGATACTTAAAGGGTATTAATGAACAAATAAATAAACCGTTTTCAAAGACAGGGAAGCTAAAGAACTAGAGGACACAAAATGAAGATGCAAGGAGCTAAACTTAAACTTAAAATACTTTTTTACGGAAAGGGTGGTGGATGCCTGGAATGCATTTTCAATGGAGGAGGTGGGTTCAAAAACAGTGGCGGAATTCAAAAAAGAACGGGACAGGCACCCAGGATGTGTATATGGTAAGGCAATGTTATGAAAGCAACTTTATAAATAGAGGGGGCAACATTCAACTAGTGGCAGGTACAACTTTAAACAAAGCCAAAGAGGGGGAATAACCTGCATGGAGCGACAGGTGCAGCTCGACAATTCTAGCCACCTTATTGGGCAGACTAGATGGACCATGCTGGTCTTTATTTGCCATTATTTACTATGTTATTATGTTACTGTGATTGACACAGTGCCTTGAGTTATACATAAAATGTCAGAATGTTAAATTTTGGAATATTCATCTTGAGACTTCAACAGAGTTAAGACATCAAGATAAATAATTTTATTAAGCACTCATCATTTCCAAAGTGGTAATAAATGTCACTGACTGAAAAGTCGTAATTTTTGTCTCCATGGAAATGTGTTTTCAATTACTTGTTCTATGCTTGATACAAACAGAAACAGGACCCAGAGACATACATTTTTGACACACAGGAGAAATATTTTGAAAGTGAAATTAAAGTGAAAAGAATGAACAATTTTCCCACCCCAGAATTTTTGAAAGTTTACCTCCTACTTATGTTCTGGATTAAATTCTCTTTTACACAATTTATTTAATTTGTGCAGTGGAGTCACACCTAGTTAGTCATGCTTTCAGGATTACCACAATGAATATATATGAGGAACATTTGCATATGACAGAGATCTATTATTTATTTATTTATCTGCATTTATATCCTGCTTTTCACCGGATCAAAGCGGTTGGGGGATACATTTAACACGAGGGGATATGAGACACATACACTAATACTTACAGGGAACATGGGTAATGGAGGGTTAAGTGGCTTGCCCAAGACCACAAGGACCACCTGTGGGACTAGAAACCCCAGTCCTTCCGGCCCAAGGTTGCTGTCCTCTAGTGGGATTATGAACCACCGACCTTCCGGCCTGTAGTACCTTGCCCCAACCACTAGGCCACTCCTCCTTATTATTGGGGTAATTTTATAAGGGGTATGTTTACTAAAAGCCCGTTAGGGTGCGCGCCGCGCTAGTGTGCGGATGCCATATCAGGAGTGGGCGTTTCAGTCAGAAAAAAGCAAAACCGGGATTAATCATGCGCTAATGTGCGCTGCGCTCATGTGCGCCCCGCACATTAGCGCATGAGAAAGTTGCACGGGAAGCATAAGTGGCGCGCTGATGTTCAAGCACAGGAACAGAGCCACAGTGCAATGGTTAAGACACTGACCAATGGTGCAGGGATTATGGGTTCAATCCCCCCACTGTGCCTAATGAAGAAGGCTGGCTGAGGCACTACCTATTATGGGGAAGATTGCTTTAGAAGGCATTTTATTTTTATTTTAATTATCTCTACTAGTAAACGCACTCTCAAAGCGTGTTAACATAAGGCGCCCCATAAGACACATTTTAAAGTGCACTGTCCGCCAAGGCACCCTAGAATGTTGCTTATAGGGCGCTTTATAGGGTGCCGTATGAGGTACCGCGAGGTCACAGCACTGTTTGTGATGGCAGCACTGTGCAGTTTAAGGAATGAAAATCATAAGTAGGTGCGCTGAAATGCAAGAAGGAGCAGCAGTGCAGCACAATGGTTAAGACACTGACCAATGATGCAGGAGTCATGGGTTCAATCCCCCACTGTGCCTAATGAAGAAGGCTGCCTGAAGCATTACCTGTTATAGATAATATTGCCGTAGGGGGCATTTTATTTTTATTTTAAATAGTGCTGCCAGCAAACACACCCTCAAAGTATTGTAACATAAGGTGCTGCATAAAGCGCCTCATAGGGTACCCCAGAGGGCACATTTTAAAGTGCACTGTCCGCCACGGCACCCTATAATGTTGCTGAAAGGGTGGCCTATAGGGCGCCATATAGGGTGCCCTATGAGGCACAGCAAGGTCATAGCACTGTGTTTGATGGCAGCACTGTGCATTTAAACGCATGGGAATCTGAAGTAGGTGTGCTGACATGCAAGGAGGAACCGCAGTGTAGCACAATGGTTAAGGCACTGACTGCTGATACAGGGGTCATGAGTTTGCTCCCCAGTGTGCCTAATACGTAAGGCTGCCTGAGGCATCAGCTTTGCAATGTACGTGTTGTTTCCTGCAGCACTTTATTTGTATTTTATTAATTGCTGCAAGCAAACACGCCCTCACGTGCCGTAATTGAAGGTGCCGCATAAGGCACCCTATAAGGCACTCCATAGGGCACATTATAAAGTGCACTGTCTGCCACGGCACCCTAAAATGTCCCCTATAGGGCACCCTATAAGTCACTCCACAGGATAACGTATAGTGCACCTCATATGGATGGTAACCATAAGGTGCTCTATAGGGCACACTATAAAGCGCCCTCAGAGGCACCTTATGGGTACAGTACACTGAGAGTGTTTTTGCTGGCAGCAATAATGTACATGAAAAAGAGATAATGCTTTAGGCAGCCCTATCAAATAACCCCACTGCAGGTTTGAACCAACAACCTCTGGCTCCACAAGCAGTGAAGTAACCATTGGGCTACAACTCTACAGCTGCTAGCAAGCCCCTGGCTGGCTGCAGAGGGAGTGCATGTCACCATACAGACAGTCTGCTGTGGTAACCAGGATAGGGTTAGCACACCCGTACCCATGATGCACTGCACATGCAAATCAGCTGTCCACAGATAAACAAAAGATGAGGTATGCACCCCCACAGCACCTCGGCCTGGTAGGGGGAACTGACCATGTGCACCCCCACAGCACCTCAGCCTGGTAGGGGGTACTGACCGTGTGTGTTACTGGCACAGAGTAGCTACACACCGTCACATTGTGCAGGTACTGTGCTCACCCTGAGTGTGCAGTGGGGCGCCCAGCACCAGGTCCACAGCACCTTCCATAGCAGAAACAGACCATGCTGCAGGTCCCCAGCAGTGCTAATGTGTGAGGTAGTTAGTTTCTGCAGAAGCACCTTGGATATATCTGTTTGTCTCAGTCAGGTGTAGTCCCCATGGACCCCCACCCTCCTTCTCCAGGGCTGAGGGTGGTAAACAGGTTTTCCCATCAACAGATCCACATTCTATCTCCCTGCAATGATGGCAGTAGAGAGAACCATCAACCCTGGTCCTGCTGGGGAACGGACACCCTACAGGGCAGTCAATGCAGCTCTGTACACATCCATAACACAATAGCAGACAGACATTAGGCCTGGATATGCTAAGCTGCCCCCCACCACTATCTGATATTCTCCTGCAGCAAGCCTTCAGCCACTGCACCCTGCAAGGCACTCCAACAAGACACATACCAACTGCAAACAGTCTGCTAGCTAGTCCATAGTGCATGTTCCTGGTGGAAATGCATGCACCCAGAACTGGGATGTCAGCATACACAACAAGCAGACAAGTCAGTGACTAGGCCTCAAAGGACAACCCATAAATATCACATGACAGAAATACTATATAGCTCTATGGGGGTGCCTAGCCATGCTGTGGTCACTGCACAGTCAGGGTGAGAGTGATCTCCCAGCAGGACATGCTGAGGCCATCCTGTCTGTGTAGGTGGTGGCCGGGCACTAAAATGTCCCAGCCAGTGCCCTATGCCCTGTGCAGATGCATCCTGGCCAGGCCACCCTGTCCGGGCTATACCCATGGTACCTTGCTCCTCATTATGCACATTGGCAGGCCAATACTGGCAACAGTGCTGGCAGTGTGGGCTGTGGAGGGTGTTTGCAGCCACCACACACACACCTATGCCAGCATTGTGCTACTATAGAGGAGTTTAGCAGCCCTGGCCACCACATCAGTCCTGGGCACTGTACAGGCATGGATATGGTACCCAATACTGTTGGGGGTCATTCCCCAGGGTGGTAAACACTGTCAGAGACCAGACCTGAAGCACACACCACAGACATCAGAAAGGTTGCTATGATGGAGCTCAATCAGGAAACTGTGCTTAACGTAGGAATTGCTATCTGCCAGTAATCATAGCAAACGTTTGATTGCTGTGTACCGTATACCCAGGTGTAGGGTGGCATTGCTAAGGTATGCAAGTGCTAGTATTTGGAGATGCACGCAGGGCCCAATGTCCTGCCTCTCCAGGAGGCATTGGCCAATGGGGCCTGTGGGTGTGGGTGTGGGTGTGTCTGCCCCTGTTGGCTGCTGCTTTACAGCAGAGGTTCCCAACTCCAGTCCTGGTGTGCCAAACACTGTTTGGGTTTTCATGCTGTCCCTCATGAATATGCATGAGATACATCAGCATACCATGGGGGTGGTGCATAGATATGCAGCATAGGCATCTTTATTAGAGGCAGCATGGAACCTGAATGGTGTTTGGCCCTCCAGGACTGCATTTGGGAGACTCTGCTCTAGGTAATGCGGCTGTTTCTGGTGTCTGTGCTCGGTGTGGTAAAATATAGGCGTATTAACCATGCGTATTTTCTCAGCAATAAAGGTTTGTCCTTACTATCACGGTTTAGTTGTGGGAAAGATATGTGGACTGGATTGGCAGTAGCCACAGCTGGGCTTTGAACTTATGACCTTCTGTTCTTGCACACACTGTCTGTGTGCATTGCACCACTGTGTTGCCACAGATATGCTGTATTCCCTGGGGGGTCCATGACTGTACATCCGACTGGGCCTGTTTGTTGCAGTGCACGGCACCCACCTGGACAGGGCTAGGCCATGGTCTGCTGTTGCCACCAGCTGCTGCCACCTACACCACCAGTACCGCTCCATCCTTAGATTGGAGACAGCATAAACCCTGAAGGATTTGTGGCCCTCCAGGACTGCATTTGGGGGAATCTGCTCTAGGTAATGTGCATGTTTCTGGTGTCTGTGCTCTGTAGGGTAAAATAGAGGTGTTTGAGCCATGCTTATGTTCTCTGCAATAAAGGTTCATCTTTACTATCACTAGTTAGTTGTGGGTAAAATATGGGGACTGGATTGGCAGGAGCCCCAGCTGGGGCTTGAACCTGTGACCTTCTGTCTCCAAACACACTGGTTGTGTGCACTGCACCACCGTGTTTCCACAGAGACAGTGCATTCCCTGATGATACCATGACTGTTTGTCCGGCAGGGCCTGTCTGTTGCAGTGCATTGCACCCACCTACACAGGGCTAGGCCATGGTCTGCTCTGGGCAGCTGCCACTGCCCCCCTCCATCTCCAGTACCCCTGTGCCACCATGCTGACATGCCCTTCTGCTGGTGGTGCTGGTGGTACGCAGTCTCAGGCCATCCTTTGTGCGGGTAGGCAGCTGACTATGGTGTGGGTTCTGGGGTAGGGGTGCCTGCATATCTGTCCGCATGTCCCCCAATCACCGCCTGCCACTGTTCTGTGCCCTTGGAGGTACCTGCTGGGTACTATCCCCTGTGACACTGTGATAGACACGCTCATGCCCATGTTGGGCCCTCATCAGTTGCTGTCTGGCTGCTGTACAGTTTCAGCATTCCTAGGTGCCACCTAGGCATCTGCCTAGTCCACACTGTGCCCCAGCTGCACCACAGCATGTGCCGCCTGCAGCCCTCTGTATCCCCTTTCCCAGCATCTGTCCAGTTTCCCATTCCGACATGCCCGCCCTGCTGCTGTGGAACATGGGCATGCCAGAGGAAACCTGTCCAATGGAGGACGTAACTCTGATCAGTGCTATTTCACTGTGGGATCATTCACCTTGTATGGGGACGGAGCGTAGACCCTTCTAAAATTCATATTTATTTTTTGCGGCTTTCTTGGGAGTGTTTTTTGATGTTTCCCATTACTATCACTATTGCCCAGCTTGTTTACGCTTTTTTTATATTTTGTTGGGGTCATTTTTAATGTTTATTTGCCCTTTTGTTCCATGCACATGTATCACACTGCTCACTTTTTGTAGGTTTTCCTTGTTTTGCTGTACATTGCTGACAGAAATGGTTTCTCTTCCCTTTAAATCGGCTCTACCGCGAGGTTTTCACTCGCGGTATTTTTTTGCTGGAATTTTAGCCCCCCTCGTGTGCGGGGAGCCTCTCCCCTCCCACTCTCCACCCATTGACACCGTCTCTCCGCCCCTGGGGAGCCTTCCTCCGCCCTCCGAGAGCCTTTCCATGCCTCTATCGCACATCAGCGCGCTGCGCACATGAGCGGGCACTTTAGTGCGGCACGCACATGTGCGGGGCACAAAAATGCATCATTAGCATGCGCTAAGGTACCTTAGCGCACGCTATTGTGCGCCGCGCACTTGAGCGCAGTTTAGTAAACATACCCCTAAGTGTATTGAGAGGAGGAGATAAACCTCGTTTTATATTTCCTGACTTTTTTCCTATAGTTATTTATTTATTTATTTGAGTGATTTTTTTTTATACCGACATATTGGGTAATCATATTGGTTTACTTATAGAACAACTGAAATACATTGAACATTTTATTTTTTATTTATTTAATTTTATTTGGTGATTCTTTTATACCACCGCTTCCTGCGATCAAAGGCGGTTTACAATAAAACAGTAGTACATACAACACATCTTAACAGTCTCTGACTCCAACGGAAGTCAGTACAATGTACATAGAACTAAGAGCAATAACTATTTACAATAAGAGAGAATCTGTAAGTTTCTACATAATGGGTGATTCTTCTGGGGAGGGCTAGTTTTGTGATGGCTCGTGGGAGGAGTCATTCACTCCAGTATTGTCTCCAAAATGCTGAATGAATAGGTAGGTTTTTAAGCCTTTTCTAAATGTTTGCAAGTTTTTGGGAGAGCGTAGGGAGTCCGGGAGGGCTTTCCATAATATGGGAGCAGCGAATGAAAAAGCACGGTTGGTAGTGACTTGCTTTGATTTTCGAAAGATGGGTGAATTGCTAGTGTGTTCTGCGAAGGTTCTCTCCTATGGTATTTGTGGTGTGGGAGATTAATGTCGAGAGTTAAGATGGAGCAATTTTATTTGCAGTTTTAAATATAGTCATAAGCATTTTATATTTGAGTCTGCTTGAAAATGGTAACCAGTGTAGGTCATACAATATTGATGGCCGGACAGCCGCGCTTTATATATAATCCTGGCAGTGACATTTTGTGCATTTGGAGTTGCTTCAGATACTTTTTTGGAATACCGTATAGGAGGCTATTGCAAAAATCAAAGTGGGATGTGATGAGCGCATGTACTACAGATCTGAAGTTGTGCATATCAAGAAGGGGCCTGAGGTGCTGTAGTGTTCTTAGTTTGAAGTATATAATTTTAGTTAATTGTTTTATGTGGGACATTAGAGATAAAGTTTGATCTACTGTAATAAGACACCGAGATACCTAATTTCTTTTTTAACTGGGAGGATAGTATTATTTATTTTGATTGTTTGAGGGGGTAAAATTTAAATTTCGTGAGATGAATAGCATTTCAGTTTTTCTGAAATTAATGGACAAATTTGAAGTTAGTCAGGTTTGTGCTTCAGTGATACAGGATTCAGTTAAGGGTTGGGCTGTGACTAGATTATCCATAGGGAGATATAACAAAATATCATCTGCATATATGTGGTAATTTACTTTGAATTTCTTGAATATCTTATAAATGGGTTGTAAATATAGGTTAAATAGAAGGGCTGATAGGGCAGAGCCCTGTGGTATTCCTTGCTCCTGTTTGAAAATATTGGAGGATTCATATCCTAGGGGAACTTGTTCTGTACGGTTTGAGATATATGATTGAAACCATTGGAGAGTTGTACCTGTGATTCCAATTTGTGTCAACCTAGTAAGTAATATGTCACGGTTAACATTATCAAAGGCAGAACTTATATCAAGAAAGAAAAGTATGAATTAGTATTTTATGTCATCTATCCCACGTATTAGGGTGTCGAAAGGAACTAGTGAATGAAATATTTTATTCTGCTCTGTACTGGTAACCAGTACAAAGCTTTAAGTATTGGTGTTATATGATCAGAGCAGCGTGCGATATTAATGATGCGTGACGCCTTATGCTGTGCCATTAAGAGGGGATGAAGAGTTTGTTTTGATAGTCCGTGTAGTAGACTATTGCAACAGTCGATATGAGGGATTATCATGGCTTGCATAACAGTTCTGAAAACATTGATGTGCAGTAGGGGCTTCATATGTTGTAGTAGTCTGATTTTATTATAGATTGCCTTTGTTGTGTTTTTAATATGGGTTTTGAAAGAAAGATGTTTGTCAAGTGTGAGGCCGAGGTATTTTACCTCTTCTTTAATCTCAAGTTTGAAATCATTTATGACTATTTTGCAAGATAGGGTGTAGTTTTGGTTTCTGGTAATTATTAGTACCTCAGTCTTTTTATAATTGATGTTTAGACCATAGTTTTTGAGCCAAGTAGCTAATTCCTTAAAACATGGGATTATGGATTCAAAATTGGGTGCATTTACTTTGTAGGGCATATACAGTATTATGTCATCTGCGTAGATGGCATAATCAATATTGATTTTTTTATTAGGAGACAAATAGGCTGTATATAGATATTAAAAAGGAGGGCAGATAGAGCCCTGGGGACGTCCAGCTGTTTGGTGATATGTGCTGTAGGAGTTTTGATCTATGTTGACTTGCTGAGTTCAGTCAGTCTGATATGAGATAAACCATTGCAATGTGGTTCCACTTAGACCAAGATGTTGTAGCCTTTGTAATAGTAGGGAATGAGTGACAGAATCAAAGGCTGCAGCTATATAGAGGAAAATTAAGATGAAGGCTTGGTTGGTGTTGTCAATTCCTTTTACAATTTTGTTATAAAGCATTAACATTAACATTTCAACACTATGTAATGGTCTAAATCCAAATTGATTATCATCTAGTGGGGCATGAAGATCAATATGCTCTTGTAATTGTATGTGGACATTTTTTCTATTATTTTGGCTAAAAATGGCAAGCTAGAAATGGGTCTGTAGGAGGCTGGACACGTTGTCAAATGTGTCTATTTCTGAGTTCTTTAGGCATATGTCCTTGTGATAGACACAAGTTGATTATGAAAAGTATAGCAGGCGCTAGTTCATTGCATGCCGTTTTAATCCAATATATTGGCACGGATCTGCTTTAGATGTAGTTGTATTCATATTTGCAATGCTCCTTTTGAGGGGATCTAATTATATATGATTAAACTCCTCCCAATTTTCTGCTTGTGGAGTGGTATCATTTATGCACATGAGGGGGATATGTGTCGCAGAGTTGATTTTAGACTTATAGTAGTAGTCTGCTAGTGTTTGAGGGGAGATATTAGGAGATTCATTGGACTTTCTTGGATGGGATGTGAGAGATTTTACAATAGAAAACAGATCTTTTGGTTTATTTATTGATTTTATGAGGAGGTTCGAGTGATAATCTTTTTAATCTGGTTAATGTGTTGGCGGTATTTTGTTAACACAGTTAGGTATTTTTCCCTGTTTTCTGTTGTTTTCTTTGTCCTCCAGGTACGTTCCAGTTTTCTCAGTTCCCTTTTTAGTATTCTTGTGGTATTAGAATACCATTGTTTAGATGGTTTCTTTGAGACTTGGTTGGTAGTATTTGGTCTTTTTGCTAGTCTAGTAATAATGGTATTCCAGTTGTACGCGATCTCATCAAGATCATTTATATTTGTGTCAAAAGGCTCTAGTAGTTCTCTAGTGAAGGTGTCTTTTTCAAATTGTTTAAATTTTGAGTATTTTTTGTAGTGTGGTTTACAGTGTATTTCTCTGGCTGTTCAATCTCAAGGGAGAATTTAATGAGATGTTGGTCTGACCATGGGACTGATGTAAGCTGGGGAGGTTTGTTATGTTGTGAGGGATGGATATCAGGTCTAGGATATTCCCTTTTTGTGGGTGGGGTTATTTATTATTTGTTTGTATTGTAAGTGCTCTGTGGCACTAAGGAAAGAAGCAGCACAGAGGTTTTGTAGGGATGGAAGGTTGAAATCTCCTAAGAGGATAACTTTTTTCTTCACTGTTATGTTACAGAATTCTACAAGGACGTTTGTTAGGCCATCTGGGTCTGAGGTTGGTGGCCTATAGATTAGCAGAATGCTATATTTATGATTTCTATTAGTAGCAGATCAATATTGGATATTGAACTAGTACTATGTAGTAATGCCTTTAATGATTCTTTTATGAATCCTCCACGTTTGTTTGTTCTGGGGGTATGGGATATTGCGTAATTAGGTAATATTAGTTGGTTGAGTACTACATTATCAAATTCACTAAGCCAAGTCTCAGTTATGCAAATTATGTCAGGGTTAGATTTGTTAGCATAATCAATTATTATTGGAAATTTATTTTTTTATGGACCTTGAGTTTATTTAAGCACATTTCAGTGTTGTGATTTTAATGGTGACTTTCAGAGTGTTCTGAGCTGTGATATCAATGGTGTTTAAATGAATTAATATTTGGGTGTGGAAGTGATTTTGAGCTTTGTAGTGTGTTGTGTATGATGAGTGAACTTTAAGTTCTTCATGAAAGATGTGTATTTTCAGGATAGGTTCAGTGTGATGATGGATTGATAATTGTGTATTTATTTTTATTTTTAGACAGGAGAGAATGATTATTCCCAGTATAATGCTTTTATGGTATAAGGTAACAACAGTTTGTAGGAAGTAGCCTAGATGTTTTAGAAATGTTTCTGTCTTTCTATTTCTGGCATGAGGAAAATACAATCTGGAATAATTTGATGAATCTAAGGCAAAGTACGGGGTGTTTCCCTATGAACTTATCTGCACAGAGTAGTTGAAACTTTTACTAGGATTTTTTGTTTGAGAAATTGAATGGATGTGTTTGGGTTAAAATTCAGCCTTAGGTGAGGTCCTCAGAGCGTACAGGGTATAAGTGGGGAGCGTAGGCGAGAGTGTTTTAGATCTTAGGAGGCTAAGGTTTTGTTATATGTTCAAAGGGTCAAATCAAAGTTTATGCTACAAACAGGGTGACTAGTTTGTTGTTACAAAGCTGCTAACAGTTCAAGATATTACATATTAAATGTGACAGAGTTACAAGCTAACAGTTTCAGTCTTGATAAGGAGAAGCAAGGCAGGAAATGGAGATAGGCTGTTAAAGCATCATTCTTTAGATAGGTTAGTTTGTACTTTAATACTTACAAGCACAGTCGTAATTGCAAATTACATTTATCAGAAGACTTAGGGGGATGTTTACTAAACCGTCTTAACGTCGCAGCGGTGGTATTATCGCACGATAAGTGACGTTATCGCATGATAATATCACGCGATAACGTCACATATCGCGCGATAACGCGGCGGTGGTGCTAAGGCACACTAATGCTCTGAAATCTTGGTCTGAAGGGTGGAGTAAGGCTTCCCAGAGGGCGGAGAGAAGGGGTCAATGGGCGGAGAGTGGGCAGGGAGAGGCTCCAGGCACACTAACGCTGTGAAATTCGGGTCTGAACACTAACGCCAGTGAAACCCTCGCGTTAGGCACATTTGCAGGAAAGAGAAACCATTTAAGTCAGCAATGTGCAGCAAAGGCAGGGAAAGCCAGAAAGGTTATAGTAGTGATACATGTGCAGGAACCAAAAAGGAAAATAAACATATAAAATGACCACATTTAAAATCCCAATAACCAAGCTGGCCAATAGTGATATTAATGATAAACATAAAGCAACACTACTGACAAAGCGTAAAACTTAAGATATCATGTTTGGAAGGGTCTATGCTCCGTCCCCCTACAAAGTGAATGATCCCACATTGAAATAGCGCTGATCAGGGTTTCTGTCATTTAGATTGGGCAGGTTTGTTATGGCGTGCACATGTGCAGCAATAGCAGAGTGGGCATGTAGGAAAGGGCAACTGTACTGATGCTGTAAATGGGATCAGGAGGCTGCAGGCGGCACATGCTGTGGTCCAGCTGGGGCACAGTGCAGACTAGGCAGATGCCTAGGTGGCGCATAGGAATGCCAAAACTGTAAATCAGCAAGACAGCAACTGACGAGGGTCCAACATGGGCACGAGTGTGTGTCCCACAGTGTCACAGGGGATATTACCCAGCAGGTACCCCCAAGGGCACATAACATTGGCAGGCGGTGCCGGGGGAAAGCGCGCATGTCCATGTAGGCACCCCTACCCGAGAACCCACACCATAGGCAGCTGCCTACCAGCACGGATGGCCTGGGACTGCGCACCACCAGCACCACCAGCATAATGGCATGGCAGCATGGTGGCAGAGGAGTGCTGGTGGCGGAGGGGGCAGTGGCCTCTGCCCACAGCAGACCATGGCCTAGCCCCGTTTAGGTGGGTGCTGTCAGCTAACAAATCCTAAATTAAACACAATTTGTTGATAGAGATTCATCATAGCAACCTTTCTGATATCTGTGGAGTGTGTTTCAGTTATTGATTCTGACAGTGTTTACCACCCCGGGGAGTGACCCTAACAGTAGTGAGTACCATAGCAATGCCCACACTGTGCCCAGGACTGGTGTGGCAGCCAGGGCTGCCACAAACCTCTATATTTGCACAATGCTGGCATAGGTGTGGGAGTGTGTGTCTGTCTATCCAGTGTGTTGTGGCTGCCTACACCTTACTGAGCCCACATTGCTTGCACTGTTTCCAGTGTTAGCCTGCCAATGTGCATAATGAGGAGCAAGGTACTGTGGGTATGGGCTGGACGGGGTGGCATGGGCAGGAAGCATTTGCATCAGGGTATAGGGCAATGGCTGGGACATTGTAGTGCCCGACCACCACCTGCATGGACAGGGTGGCCACAGCATGTCATGATGGGAGGTTGCTCTCACCCTGACTGATCAGTGACCACGGCATGGCTAGGTTCCCCCATAGTGCTATACAGTATTTTTCTCAAGTGATATTTATGGGTTCTGTTTTCTAGGGCCCAATCACTGACATACCTGTGGGGTGTATGCTGATGTCCCAGTTTTGGGTGCACACAGTTCCTCCAGGAACATGCACTATGTACTAGCTAGCAGACTGTCTGCAGCTAGTATCTGTATGGCTGTACCACCTTGCAGGGTGCAGCAGGTGCACACTGACTGCCCTCTGCTGGTGAATATCAGATTGCTGTGGGGGGGCAGCTGAGCTGACTGGGCCCACTACCTATCTGCCAGTGGCCCTCTCCCAGTCCCAAGTGCAGATCTTCAGCAGCTGTCTGTTTGCCGCCAGGACTGGGGTTGCTGGTCCCACAGTCTGTCCTCATGTACCTCCACTGCCCCCCTTGCAAAGGGTGAGAGTGTGGGTCTGTTGGGGGCAGATCATGTGTCCCCCATCCTGACCCAGAGAGGGCAGTTTGCCAAGTACATTGTGGCCATGTGAGACTTGACACACCCCTGCTCCCTAAACAGGTGACCATAGCAAGCATAGTGGATATGCACTATGTTGTGTGCATCATGGTCCACAAGGGCCAGACATGACTGTCAATTACAAATGGACACAGAAACCGCCTAAAGTAATCTGCAACAAATCCCTGTCACACACTGGCACTGATGGAGACCTGCAGCACAGCCCTCCTCAACCAACCCGGGTACTGTGGACCTGGTGCTGGGTATTCCACCTCACCCTCAGGGTGAGCACAGAACACGCTCATTGGCATGGCCTGTGGGTACTCTGTGCCAGTAACATGCACGGTCATTCCTTCCTACCAAGCTGACGTGCTGTAGAGGTGCATACCTATCTGGTGAGCAGATGTAGACTGCTGTTCTGCATGTGAATTGCATTATGGGTACTGTTGGTTCTATCCTATCCTGGTAGCCACAGCAGACAGTTTTATGGTGACATGCACTCTTTCTGTAGCCAGCCATTGGCATGATAACTCCTATAGTGATGTAGCACAATGGTTAATGCAATGACTTCAATAGCAGAGGTCATGGGTTTGATTCCTCTCTGTTCCCCTTTTTTATGGCTGTCCTACACAACTACGTTTCATTCGTGTAACAGTCATATCTGTGCAGCCGCCACATTATACCCTCATCACTGTTTATTTATTTATTTATTACATTCTCTTATATACCACGCTATTCTGCATCAGTGCGGTTTACATCAAACAAACTGAAATTACATTGAACAGGGCATTATAACTTGGAGATAACTATTTTACAGGGAACATGGGCTATGGAGAGTTAAGTGGCTTGCCCAAGACCACAAGGAGCACCTGTGGGACTAGAAACCCCAGTCCTTCCGGCCCAAGGTTGCTGTCCTCTAGTGGGATTTGAACTCCCGACCTTACCTTGCCCCAACCACTAGGCCACTCTTCCACTCCACTGTTGTCATCCATCCTTCTGTCCATCTATGTGTGTGTGCCAGCTGTGTGGCATCCTGCCCTAATGTGCAGGCTGCTACCCCATGTCCTGCACTTGCACACTTTTCTGCATTGCAGCTCTTCATGCTTGCCTCTCCTGTGTCTGCTCTGCATGGCACTGCTCTCCTCTGTCCTTCTGTCATTGCACTTATTCTGCCACCTCTACCTCCTCTGGTGGATACATATCCCCATCCTCTGCCACACACTGTCATTGGTGCACTGTACATTACCATCACCCTGTACATCGTTACAGCTGCCCCCGATATGTTTGTCCACTTTACCTGCTGCCACATGGGCTGCACGCAGATTTGGCTGGTCCATGAGCTCCGTCATCTACTTCCTTCCATCACTTGTTCATTGCCTTTCCTTGGTGCTCTGTGCAGTGTTATGGTTACATCTGTGTTTGAGCCACACATTTCATGCTTGTGACTTTGGGGCACCTTTGTGCCCCTGGGCACCATCTCCTGTGTCACCTTGGCATCCCTGGGGCATCTTTCATGGCACCTTAGGTTTGGGCAGCTATGGGGCATCTTATATGCTGCCTTGGAGGGTGCCAACGTTTCCTGCTGCCATCTGGGGCATATAGACCTGCCTTGGATGACGTGGTGCTTTATGATGTGCCTTAAAAGTTGAATTAGGTTGCTGCTTTTTTGGCTGGCAATGCAAATTGCTGGGATGTGTCTGACTGTTACAAGCAGGTAAAGGGATTTCTTCAGACAGTCTTTTAACTGCGTCCACTGGGGGATCAAACTCATGACCACTGGATCAGCAGTCAATGTATTAACCATTGTGCTACACCTCTGTTGCTGTGTTTGCAGCTCAGCGTGCCTAATTAAGGCTAACGTGCATTAATGTGCTACGGCTCCCTCTATCGTGTAATAACAGACTTCTTTCACGCGATAACCTGAAATGCTACCTTAAGACCGGAACGCCCACTACCTTATATGGCATTCGTCACAGTAAGACTGCAACTAACTCCGGTAACATTAAGACGGTTTAGTAAACATATCCCTTAAAGTTGTTAAATTGACTCTAGAGGATGCAGATTGTAAGTAATGTGGAGTTACTACTTTCCATCTGTTGTAATGTGTTTAAATAGCTACTAGATCAAACGTACCTGTTGTTTAGGTAGTGCTTTCCTTTTGCGCCTAATTTCCATTCCTAAGGAACACGCCAAAGGGCCCACTGGTGAGGCCCTCAGGCACAGGCCCACCAGGCGCAAGCACACCTGTACTGGGCTTACCTTTAAAAGTCCAGCTGGCCCCCTGATTGGGCCTTGGAGGTGGGAGCAGGAGTGGCTTACTGCTTCTGCTTCTTTCCCCGATGCTCGATCGGGGACCGGATAAACCACACAGGCTGTTTTTTTCTAAGATAATATATTTTATTGATATACAGTAATTTAGTTACTACATTGCATATGATGTCTAGTAGAATGTATGACCACAATTCTAGGTACCAGCCTGGTATTAACCTAACTACTACTATAGCCCAAAAATCACCCCAAAGGAAACATATTGGAGATCTCTCACCCAAGATGCTTTACTCTCACATTGTCGCTATTCCAGGCTTGCTCTCTCAAGCTTTCTTGGTTCCTCTGCTGAGATCTGGAACGTCTTTGATCAGGATTACTTACAATGTTCCCTTTGGATCCGGATCCATGGATGTTCTTCAGACTTCTTCTTCCTGTTGTGATCACTGCTATTAATGTCCTTCTTCCTGTTGCAATCTGAGCTCTTCTGGCTTGTGCAGTGCTTTTTATAGAAAGTGAGCAGATCTTTTAGGGGCCAATCTTTCTGTCAAAGTCTAGCCTAGGGAATGAGACTTATCAATGCTAGAAAACCACTCCTCTTGACAAGCTTCCTGCATTGTAGTTTTGCTGTTTGTATAGTGTTTACCATGCCCCTGCTTTATACTGGTGAACCTAGTCTCAGTTTATCTCCAAATCGGGATGAGCTATTGCTTAGAACCTTCTACTCCTCAACCATCTGCTGAGGAGAGGACCATCTGGATTCTGAGTCACTTAACAAACCTTTCACACTGGTCTGACATGAGGTCCTCTTCCTGAAGCTTCTATTGTTCTTAAGAAAGAAGCTCATTTGCAAATATTCATTCTGCTAGTCCAGGGTTCATCACAGTAGGGATGTGTCTCTAAAATGCACAGAGAATGATATTTATGAAGAAATATCTTTGAAGCTTCACCTCCTGGATAATGTTAGTAAACGTCTAGGTTTATTTCTTTATTTTCTTAAATCCTAGGTATTTCTTTAAATATACCTCTCCTGTCTCTTTATTAACTGTTAGTATGTTCTGCTCACACAGCATAGACATACAAGGACATGGGGGTTCTTGAAAGGAATTCCTGAAAGATATCTTAAGGAAAGTATTGTCCTTATATTTCAATGTATATATGGCAGAAAACTGTAAATTATCCATTCATAAAGTGGATTATGCAAAGAGAAATTTTCTTTTCTCCACAAAATAAAACAAATCAATAAAATGTGTCTCTGTTTGTTACTTAAACTTAGGGGTATGTTTACTAAACGGTGCTAACGGCGCAGCTGCGACGTTATCATGCAATATGTGACGTTATCGTGCGATAATGGTGCATTACCATGCAAGAACGTCACGTATCGCGCGATAACGTCTGCTGCGGTGGTAAGGTGCGCCGAGGGTGGAGCAAGGCCCCCAGAGGGTGGAGGAAGGCTCCGCAGGGGCGGAGAGAAGGGGTCAATGGGCAGAGAGTGGGTGTGGAGTGGCTCCTTGCACACTAACGCCGTGAAATGAAGCTCAGAAAATTAGCACCTTTGAAAACCTGGCACTAGGCACATTTGCAGGTCAGAGAAACTATTTCAGTCAGCAATGTACAGCAAAGGCAGGGAAACCCATAAACGTGATAGTAGTGATACATGTGCAGCAGCCAAAAAAAACAAAGAAACAGATAAAATGACCAGAACCACATTTGCAATCCCAATAACCAAGCTGGCCAATAGTGATATTAATGAGAAACATAAAGCAACACTACTGACAAAGCATAAAAAAGAAGATATCATGTTTGGAAGGGTCTATTCTCTGTCCCCCTACAAAGTGAATGATCCCACATTGAAATAGCGGTGTTCAGGGTTTTTGTCGTTTATATTGGGCAGGTTTGTTATGGCGTGCAAATGTGCAGCAACAGAAGAGTGGGCACGTAGGACAGGGTAACTGTATTGATGCTGAGAATGGGATACAGAGGGCTACAGGAAGCTGGGGCACATTGCGAACTAGGCAGATGCCTAGGTGGCACATAGGAATGCCAAAACTGTAAAGCTAACAATAAGTATTTGCTACTCCAATATTAACAAACCACTTAAAAAGGAGAGCTTGAGGGTTTTTTTGTGTCTCGCGGAAGGCCTCAGACTAGTGGGTTACTTAATGAAAGATACTCTTAAACATAGTATCTGTCAGTACCCGTTTGCATCAATGGCCTAGTTTCCGCCTTTTTTCATTAATAACACACCTCCCTCTTTCCCAGAGTGTTTTTAACAGACTTATTTCTCTTAATGGAATATTCACTTGACTTAACTTAAAAATGAAAGAACCACAATGATGGCATTAATCATTCGATATTTCTTCCTCTCTCAGGGTGTCTCTCTCATTCCCAACGCCTCACATACAACGTTGAACTGCGTTTCTCTCATGAATTAGAGGTTCTTCAGGGGATTATGCTTGAATCAGCCAAATGTTTGATCAACAGATTTACCGAACATGGAATATACTACTTGTTCAATAACAAAGCAGCGAAGATCTTGGAAACAGTGTTGCAATTCATCGCAATGTGGAACAATCGGTGCTGACATCACCTTATGTTTCAACCAACTTCTATGTTCTAGTATTCTAGTCTTCAAAGGTCTAGTGGTCTTCCCGACATAAAGAAGATCACATGGGCAACTAATCACATAGATTACATTCTTAGACTCACATGTAGTCCTGCTTCTCAAAACAAAATCTTTCCCACAGTGAGTAAATTGTTGTAATTCTCTAGTAATCTCACATATAGGGCAATGACCTCATTTATAATGACCTAAAGGATCTTCTTTCTTAGATGATAAAGAAATGGGCCGTAGAATTGTTGGACTTAATCTTTCTTTTAAATTTTTACTTCTCCGCCAAACATAGCGTATAGTCTTGATTTGAAGTCCCGGAATAACATGGAGTACATTAATATATTTAGAAAAGATCTTCTTAATTTGATAACTAAAAGGAGAGTACTGTGTAATAAAATTTATAATATCAGGATCAGGAGTACTATCCCTATGGGCTTTAGATGGTACTAATAATCAAGATCTATCATTATACAATGCCCGTCGGTAAGCTCTAGATATAATTTGAGAGGGGTATCCTCTGAGTTTAAAGTTGGAGGCTAAAGTCTTCGCCTTCTTTTTATAATCCTGTATTTCTGAACAGTTCCTGCGATAACGCAGGAACTGTGAAAATGGTAACCCCTCCTTCAGTCGTAATGGATGTGCACTATTAAAATGAAGGAAAGTATTACGATCAATGGGCTTCTGGAATATTGAAGTCTTCCATTTAGTAGCTGTTTTACTTATGTGGACATCAAGAAAAACTATTTCTGTATGATGGATATTATGGGTGAATTGAATATGGCTATCTTGAGTGTTTAACCACTTGAGAAAAAATTGTAAGTTTTCTAAAGGACCAAGCCATAACATAAAAATATCGTCAATAAATCGCTGCCATAGTTTAATATGAACCATATACTGAGATGGGATATTTTGAGGATCAATTTTTTTTTCATCTCAGTATATGGTTCATATTAAACTATGGCAGCGATTTATTGACGATATTTTTATGTTATGGCTTGGCCCTTTAGAAAACTTACAATTTTTTCTCAAGTGGTTAAACACTGAAGCTCACAGCAGACCACGGCCAAGCCCCATTTAGGTGTGTGCCTTGCACTGCAACAGACAAGATATGTCTGACGTACAGTCATGGCATCCCCAGGGAATGATCTGCCTCTGTGGTAACAGTGTTGTGCTGTACACATAGCCAGTGTGTTCAGGGGCAGAGGGTCACAGGTTCAAGTCCCAGCTGTGGCCCCTGCAAACCGTGTTCCTATATTTTGTGCAGTAGTAGTAGTGGTAATAAAGACAGAATCTTTCTTGTAGAGAAATGAAACATGCCATAAATGCCTATATGTCACCCTATAGAGCACAGTCACCATAAACATGTGCATCCCTAGACCAGAGTGTCCCACCTGCAGTCCTGGAGGGCCAAACACCATTCCCGTGCCTCAAAGGAGAGGCTTGGCATGGCGTTGCTTCTCCGAAAGCTCATCAGAAGGCACCCACAGCTGAGGCGCAGCAGATACGGCCCAGGTCAAACGGCATAAGTAATGCAATGCTGTAAACCAAAGCCAGCCACTGTAGCCACCAATCTCAGTATCCGACATATAGTTTGTGATAAGGAAGCTTATCATAGCTCAGGAAGGAGCTATAGAAAAGGTGAAGTGACTCTGAACAAGCAACCTGTCAGTTCTGGTAGAAATAAGAAAACAGAATTTTTCCATAAAAGACTAGCAGTCCCAGAATGCACCAGGTTTCCAACAGCCATTAGAGGAGCTGAAGTGGGGAAACATGTGTTCAATCAGGAGGGCTATGAGGTAATCCCCAAGCACTCATCTTAAAGGGCAGGGCCTGATTCAGCACAGCTGCGCTGTGCTAGGGAGGAGCACTCATCTAAGCAGAATAAAGGTAGAGTTTATTCTACAGAGAAGGAATATCTTGGACATCCTCAGAATTATCTTCAGTTTCATATGGAGGATCATCAGAAGCAGAAGCCAGAGCGGACGGACAGAGAGGGCAAGAAACCCTTTGGAAGAAAGAAGAGGAAAGCCTTTGGGAGGTCTAGAGGAGTCCGGAGCAGTACGTATACTGGGAGGCATTCCAAGGGCCAGCATACACCATTGGACTGGGGAAGGCCAGAGGAATGGTGCTGCAGAGCTAGGAATCTCCAGACGGTACCTGTGAGGGAGACGGCTGCACTTGGAAGGGACCCTAAGACCCGTGCCAGAAGGTATGTGAAGAGAGACCCAGTGTCCAGGGATCTGGATTGGAAGGCTGGACATAAGAACTGGACTACATACTGGCCAGGCTATATAGAGAGGAACTCTAACAGCAATGGAAGCTCAGGTATGAACACTGATCTATGCCCTAGCTATACGCTTGAAAGACAGCAGGGAAGCAAATATTGTCCTGAGAGTGCTCCATTGAGAAATTCCTCTGTGCCAATCCATGATATTGAACCCATGATTGTTGAAGAAGGGGGAGAGGTTGCAGATGAAGGCTGTGTTTACATGGATTGCTCTCTGTCTAAACTCCTGTGGTAATTTTCTGTTACAAAGTACTACAACCAATACAAAGAAATACAAACTTGTTCTTTAATCTACTCAGAAAAGCTCCTGAATAGGATTTTGAGCCATGCAGTAGAAAGCAAGCCAGCTAAGGGGTTTCAGCTGGATAACTGCTAGCAATTGAGCCTTACCTAATTGCTTGTGAGCTCTGAGGAAATCACTTCTGAATCTATGTGGGAAGATATAAGAAGTTAACCTGAAAAGAACAGTTTTTCCCTTCTTTGTGGATTTTGTTTGTTGTTTGATACACTGCTAAGAAAATATTAGCTAAAGCCTACAGAAAAGACCAGTTTGTTACCAACCAGGTCTTTATTCTTTTGTTTGATTGCCTGACAAGTTCAGTTGTTGTTTTTCCTAATTTTGTTTTTCTAAGTTAAACACTGAAAGCAAGTATCCTGTTTTATGTGCTACCAAGCATATCTGTGTTGGGAGAAATAACCCCATAAATAAATATCTTATTGGCTTTACACTCAAGCACAACTAATTATTGTGAGCAGCTGTGTCTGGTGTGGTTGTGTCTGATGATCTTAAAGTAGCTAAACAGGTAGAAAAGGCGACGGCAAAAGCTAGAAGGATGCTTGGGTGCATACGGAGAGGAATGGCTAGCAGAAAAAAGGAGGTGATAATACCTCTGTATAAGTCTTTGGTGCGACCTCATTTGGAGTATGGTGTGCAATTCTGGAGACCGCACCTTCAAAAGGATGTGAACAGGATGGAGTCGGTGCAGAGGGTTGCTACTAAAATGATTAATGGGCTTCATTATAAAGCATATGAGGACAGACTTAAGGATCTTAATATGTACACCTTAGAGGAAAGGCGGGATAGAGGTGATATGATTGAGATGTTTAAATACCTCCGTGGCATAAATGTTCAGGGAGAGAGCCTCTTTCAATTGAAAGCAAGTTCTGCTACAAGGGGACATGGGATGAGGGTGAAGGGAGATAGATTCAGGAGTGATATGCGGAAATATTTCTTTACGGAAAGAGTAGTGGATCCGTGGAATAGTCTCCCAGTGGAGGTGGTAGAGATGAGGACAGTAACTGAATTCAAAAAAGCATGGGACCAACACAGAGGATCTCTAAAGGTAGAAAGTGGACTGTTGTAGTTGTTGTTATGGAAGGACAGACTAGATGGGCCTTGTGGTCTTTTTCTGTCATCATGTTTCTATGTTTCTATGTTTCTAATGAACTGCATTTCCCACAATCCCTTGCAAATCATATTGATATATGCACTTGCCAAGACTGTGAACATTCTCACCCAGGCAGCCATCTGACAAGTTATGCGGCCCCAGAGATACTTTTCCATGTGGTGTCCGTGACACGTGCACATCGTGTGTGTGGCGTAGTAGTGCGTGGCACGGCATATGCACGATACTGCGCATGCGCAGCGTGTGTGCGTGCATCATCGACACATGGGCATCCCTCAAAATGGCGACGCAATCCCACAAGCCAGCCTTTAGCCGCCACGACCTACGACAGCTGGCAGCCCTAATATGCACCAGGCAGCCGCGCCTCTTCCCAGGCGCCTCAAAACGCCAGGATCTGGAACGTGTAAGGAGGGCATGGGTGTGCATCACAAAGCGCTTAAACCATGCAGCAGACTACACACGTGAGGTAAGTGTATGGGGACAGGTCACTAAATGGAAGGTGTGCAACACAATATCCAGCAATCAAAACACATAAGATATGCACCACATGTGTGAGACACGTGTGTGTGGGCAAACCTGTGATCAAGCTATCTGTGTATGTTGCTGTGTGCATATATTCCAGTCCCCAGGAGGCACAGACATGAAAGCAGAGGTGCAGAGGGTAGCGTGCTGTGATGTAAGCTGCTCCTGTTGCAGCGCACACCCCCACCCAACCCCCAGGAGTTGCAGCTCCCATGACAGAGCTATATTAGGCATCCCTGTGCCATGGTGGCTGATGCTATGAGACATTACCAGCTCTGGCGAATCTCCAGGAGAGATCTGACCTGATCATAGAGGTCAAGTAGTCATCATGGTGCACTGGTAGCTGCTGCAGTCAGAGTATCACAGGCCTGCCCCATCCCCAGGAGGCATCAGATCTGATAACAGAGGTCCAGCAGTCATCCTAGTGGTGCGTTAGTTGGTGCTGCTGATGTGTGGAACATCACCGTTGGCCCTGAACGCTCGCAGACCTGCGCATAGGGGTGTATCAAACATCCTGGTGTTATGGATGTTGTTGTTGTTGCAGTTTCCCATCTCTGCCCTAACCCCAGGAAGCATCAGACCAGCTGACACAGGTCTATTCTACATCCTGGTGTTATGGTGGTTTCTGTTGTTGCAGTTTCCCATCTCTGCCCTAACCCCAGGAGGCATCAGACCAGCTGACACAGGTCTATTCTACATCCTGGTGTTATGGTGGTTGCTGTTGTTGCAGTTTCCCATCTCTGCCCTAACCCCAGGAGGCATCAGACCAGCTGACACAGGTCTATTCTACATCCTGGTGTTATGGTGGTTGTTTGTGTTGCAGGTTCCCATCTCTGCCCTAACCCCAGGGGGCATCAGACCAGCTGACACAGGTCTATTCTACATCCTGGTGTTATGGTGGTTGTTTGTGTTGCAGATTCCCAGTTCCACCACATCCCCAGGAGGCAGCACACCAGATTCCAATGGTCCAACAAGCATTCCTGTGTAATGGCAGCTGATGCTGTTGCAGGTACCCAGTCCCCCCCCCCCAGGTGGCTGAGCACGTACCGCAAAGGCTGCATCAGCGTCCATGCATCATGATGATGGGTCCTGTTGATGTGGGATGGGCCCAACACTGAGGTGTGTGCTGGACTGCTGAGTGTATGGAGTCACACCCCCTGTAGACCACAATTGCAATGCCCCACATGCTATGTTGCCCACATGTCATGCCAGGAGATGGTAAGGACATGGTATGGGGTGGCTGTGAGGTGGTACACAGGGCACATAGGTGTCGCAACACAAATGCCCAGCCTCACACCCACGCATGCAGGTGGCGCTGCCAACAGCAGGTATGGGACCCGCTGCCCATAGCAGGAGCGGCCACCATTGCACGCAGACATGTGTGTCATGTGGTTCACCATGGGCAAGGATACAGGGCACTAATGTTTGCAAACATTGCTTATCCCCCCTGGTAGAAGACCTATGGAAGAAGGGCAGAGAGATGCGGCTACACTGCCCAGGGTACCTCCGCCGCATGCAGCGGGAGGCAATGGCCATGGGTGATGGTGAGTGTCTCAGCCTATGCATTGCACCACACCATGTCCCAGTGGCATGGCAGCCTGTGATGCCACACACAATGTGTCTGTGCCATAACAAACACACGACGCCCTGTTAATTTCTGCCTTCTCCACAGAGGCTGCAGATGCTGGGGAGGGGACCTCTGCGGTCACACAACCTGGTGGCAGCCCCCCCGTGACCACTGGAGGTCCCGAGGTGGAGGACATACCTTCAGCGGTGGAGGACACCATGGATGTGGGGGAGGAAAACATTGAGGGTGGGGAAGGGTGTACGTGTATGTGTCTGCGCATGTGCTGCACCAGGATACGTGCAAGCCATACCGAATGGTATGGTGTGGGCTAATGTCACAGCTGCATATGCCTCCACAATGCAAATACGTAGTCTGCATGCGCATGTGCGTCGCACGGTTCCGCTAACCCCTGGTGCCTAAGGGACAGCCGCGGAACCATGTGCGCACCCTACGCATCACCTGCACTAACCCCTCAACGTGTTCCATGTGTGCATGTTGATTTATGGACTTTCGGCCATCTATGCATGTGTGCGCATTGCGCATATGTACAGGTGAATAGTCGCTGTATGTTCTCTGTCCATCTGAACTTTTGGTAGTGTGTGTTGGCCATGTGTGTAACATGCACTGCAAGATATCCTCATCTGTTGATGTCACGGGGGCATAAAGCCATACGTGTGGCATGGGGCAACATTGTATACCTACTCTTGTATATGTCGGTCTACCCTGCACTTGTGGGCCTCTTTGGGAACCCCCCCTCCCCCCCAGGTACTTGTGATGATATTTATTGACACCAACCAGTTAATGTCACTGAACAGGGTTTAGCTGGTTAGCAAGTCCTGCTAACCAGCTAAACCATTTTGACTATGGACCTCCCTTGCCTTCCAACCTAATGAATACCAGTTTGAGGCCAGGCTGTGGTAACACTGGGTGAAAAAAAATGAATTTCACATTTTTTCATGTCATGTTCGGATGAAAAATGATATGAAATGAATAAAGAAATGTCCTTTCAGACAAATGCACATCCCTACCAATAAGTTTAGCTGTCATATTCTGAACATATTGCAAACACCACAGGAGCCTTCGAGGAAGATGAAGCAGGCACTCTTACAATAATCTAAAAAAAGATATTATTAATGCTTGGGCCAACTGTCTAAAATCTCCTAGGTTCTACCCCAGCAAGCGAGGAAAATTAGCCATACTCTGGGGCCAATTTGATAAGCTGTGCAATTTACTGCTGATTTTCCCACACTAATCTTACTCTCGATGCAGTAAGAATTTTTATGGTGGGGAAATCAGTCTTAAAACCACCATACTAGTTATGCAAAAGGGTCAATTTTAAATTGCTATCATTGTAAAAAAATGCAACATTTTAGTACATGTTTTTCACTTTCCTCTTAGCGCTTAATCTTTATTCCAGCCCAGGACTGTAGTAAAGATTCCAAAGAGGAAACGTGGGTCATCTGAGATATGAGTAATGTTTCATCTCAGGGAGCTCTTACAGACATGGCCTCTCTGGTGACCCAGTGGGTCCCTGATTTTTACCATCCAATCTCCTTTCCCCCCTCCCCCCTCCCCCCCCACCTCACCAATATATCTCTGGTAGCTCAGAGGGTTCCAGGACCTCTTGGCCAACATTCCACAAACATGTCCTTGTAGCTTAGTGGTTCCTACGCCCTCTCTAACACCCCACCCATCTTTAGGGTTAGGAGGCAGAAATGATACTCATTGCTCCTGCCTCAGACACTACTATCTTAAAAAATGGTGACACCTGAATGCTACCAGTCCATCCCAACACACCATTAATAATCAGATGCCACCATTTTTCAAGATGGCAACGGTAGGAGCAGGATCAAGTAGATGCCTCTCCAGGACAGGAAGTGTTATTAGTCTGGGGATACTGCAGCATGGAGGCTCACTGGTTGAGCACCTTCCTTTCCAGGTGCCCAGTCCATGGGTACTTTGACCCAGAGTGCCCAGCCAAGGGTGTTCTGAACCGGGGGGTCAAAAGGTCTTGAGTCCACTGGTCCACCAGGAAATCTTTGCTATGTGGGAAGTAGGTTTTGGGGGTCTGGTGCCCATTGGGATACCAGAGATTTTTCAATAGCCTTGGTTTTTTTTTTTGTTTTATCTCCCTGTCAGGGTTGAGCGGAATAGATCACACCTTGATAGGAAGAGAGACAAAATGCTCAATGCAATAAACCAGAGATAGATGACCACATGGTGCGCAGCGTTTATTTCTATTATTTTGTTAGAACACATTTTTTTAATGCTATAACAATTTACATGCTATTAGTTTACTGCATCTGGAGAAAAAATCATTTTAGCATGTGCTTAAAACACACTGTGCTGACGCTCAGTGCCCCATTCTAATATACTATCTAGTACCCTAAGTTTAGTGATAAATAAATATCAAACCTGCAAGATCATCAAAATCATCCCCTAAAAAATGTTTTTCAATATATAATCTTTTGTCAGATATTGCCGAGGAGGGTAGAAATTGCAAACTACACCCACCAAATGGTTTTATCCATTTTAATCAAACTTAGCTGGTCAAAATCATGGCTTTGAAGATTCATGCACGACATGCACGTTTCGGGATTGTCTCCCTGTATCAAGTGCTGCCATCAAAGGTTTTCTTCACTGCCATAAAACGCTGAATTAAAACATCAGCTGATTCTTTAGGCTCCGTCGTTTATGCTCGTCTCTTGTGGACTTTAAATATCAAGCAGCAGATTTGAGTAAACGGCTCCGAAGTTGGGCGATTGGACTGTCAAACTTCAAAGATGTGAACAAGGATGGATATTTCGATTGAAAACGGTGATCCCTATGGGTCTCAATAAAGAAGTTGATTGGACCAGCCTTGTGTGATGTTTGCTGAGACAATGGGGTTCCCTTGACGTAGTGGGGAGATCTCCGTTGTTCTCATTGGTGTCTGAATTTTGATTGAAGGATATGAGTAGCCGATGAGGAAAGTTCTGCCCTTTAAAGAATCAGCTGATGTTTTAATTCAGCGTTTTATGGCATTTAAGAAAACCTTCGATGGCAGCACTTGAAACAGGGAGACAATCCCGAAACGTGCACGTCGTGCGTGAATCTTCAGAGCCGTGATTTTGACCAGCTAAGTTATTTGAAATTATTTTATGGTTTGATTAAAATGGATAAAACCGTTTGGTGGGTGTAGTTTGCAATTTCTACCCTCCTCGGCAATATCCAACAAAAGATTATATATTGAAAAACATTTTTTAGGGGGTGATTTTGGTGACCGTTCTAATACACGGCTTATTATATCATTCCCTCTGAAGATCATGTTGTATCTAGGTGTGATTATATATGGGCTTAGAAAGGTGCCTTGTGTGTTTAAGATCCACAGTTGGTATTTCTTGTTGCTGCAAGGTGCTGAGAGCAGAGTTTATGTGCTGGTCTGGGTCTGAGCATCATTCAAAAAAAATTGTTTTCCCCAAGGCACACCCGATCAGGTCTATTTCCCTTTGAGGCCACAAGCTGAGATTGGATGCTTGAATAACCTTTCTGCAAAGGATCAATTCTTCTCCTTCCCCCATCCACCACTGGCTCCAGTCTGTATGGTTTGCAGAACTTCTGTTTCCTCTAATCTTGAATGACCTATAGACTTGAATGGCAAATAAAATATAAAGAAAACAAAACAAATATTTTGCTGACACTTTTGTTTCTTTGGAAAATGCTGAAAAACCACTTTGTCCAACTGCATCTATCTAAATCCCACTGTTAGTCACCCAAAGCCCACCTTGAGCTTTAGCTTGTGCAGGTGTAGACTAGTGGTTAGCACAACAGCTTACTGTCAAAGAGATCTGGGTCCAATTCCCTTTGGTGCTCCCTGTGGCCTTGGACAAGTCACTCAACCCTCCATTGCCTCAGAAGAAAAAACCTGCCAATCTTCTTCCTGTCATAACTTATCAAGAAAACCCTAAGGCTGTTGGGTCACTAGGAGACAATATTGACTTGAAGGAACTTAAAAAATAAAAAAAAAACTTTAAGAAAAGATCTTATTATATATAGTTGCTATATATATATATATATATATATATATATATATATATATATATATATGCTGCACTCAAGCTTACTGTACATGGAACAATTTACTGCTGAAAATTAATCTGAATAAAAACATAGGCAAGGTCTTGCTTTTGCTAATTATTGGGTTGATACAAATTACAATTAACATGGTAATTCTGTAATTTTACTACTGTCGAATAATTTATTTTGTGTTTATGTACCCTGTCCTATTTTTCCTGTTTTAATTTATTACTGTGAAATTATCTTCAGCAATTATGCATTCATAATAATTCTCATTTTACTGATTTCCTGCAAATGAGACTTAAAATTGTTGGTGCAATTGCATTAAAAGGATAAGGAGGGAGTTCTGAAAACTCACTTGCCTGCAATTTTGTCCCCTTGGGTCTGCAAGAACATTTTCAAAGGGAAGCCCCCTGCAGAGAATCCCTGTGAAAATATTGGCGACGGACACAAAGCTCTGTTCTGGGCTCATTTGACCATTAGAAAGAGGGTGTGTGTACAGTTAGGTGTCCGGGCCAAAATGTTCAAAGAAAAGGTATGTTTTCGGCCTACAATGGAAATCACCTATGGTGGTTGAAGACCGTATATCCAGTGGGAAGGAGTTCCATATAGAGGGTGCATTAAAGGAGAAGGCTCAGTTTGGAGTGGTGTGATTGGACTGAGAGATCAAGGATGGATCAGTTAATAAATTCTGATTAGCTTTCCTCCTTGTCCTGTTGTCAGGGGGCTGTGAGAAAGAGTGTCTAAAGGATGGCTGCTGAGAGGTCATGGAGAATTTTAAAAATGTTTAGGGAGGATTTATATTTAACCTTTGTGTGGATGGGGAGCCAGTGAAGCTGATTCAAGACAGGCGAGATGTGAGAATGCCAAGACGTGCCACTGTATTCTGTGCGAGCTTTAAGGGGAGTAGAGTAGCCTTTGGGAGTCCTTAATAGATGATATTTGCATAGTCGACATTTGGATTGATGAGAGCTTAAAATACATCCCTAAAATTGTTTTGTTCAAGCAGGAGGCATAGGTTTTGAACAGCTTTCATTCTGAAATATACAGACCTTGTGACTTGGAGAGTGGAAATTTAGAGGTATGTTTACTAAGCAGCGGTAGCGGCTTCCATGTGATTTCGGAGCCGCGGCCCCATTGAATTCCATGGGGCCAAGGCTCCGATATCTCATGGAAGCTGCTACTGCTTTTTAGCAAACATACCCCTTAGATTCTGGTCAAGGATTATACCCAAGTATTTGACTTCATCCTTAACTTGAAGAGCTATGTTAACCAGGCTTTTAGTGGGTGGAGGGGAGAACACAAGATTCTTCATTATGTGGAGTACTTTTGTCTTGTTGGGATTAATGGACATGTTGTGGTGATGGAGCTTTGGACAATAGATTCAAAGCCTATTCCTATCATGGAGTAGTCTGGGTTGTTAGTGGAGAAAGGTGTGTATATTAAGATGTCATCAGCATAAAAATGATAGAGGATGTTATGGTTCAGGATTATGGTGCATAGTGGTTGCATGAAAATGTTAAATAGTAGGGAGGATAAGGTAGAGCTTTGTGGTAATCCTTGGCATTGTTTGAAAGGGAGTGAGATGTTCAATCCTACTTTAACCTGTTCATAATGATCCTCAAGGTAGGATTGGAACCACTGCAGAGTTGTTCCTCTTAGTCCAATTGAGTGAAGCCATGATAAGAGATGCTCATGGCTAAATGAATCGAAGGCAGCGGAGACATCAAGGAAGATAAGTATGAAGCCTTGCATGATCTTTTCAGTTCTTCTGACTGAGGTGTCAAGGAGGGAGATCAGCAATGTTTTGATACTGTGAAATGGTTTGAAACCATGCTGCTGCTGATTAAGGGGGACATGGGAATTGACATAATCCTGTGTCTGAAGTTGTACTGTTTCTCAATGATTCTGGCAAGGCAAGGAATGCTAGAAATGGGTCTATATGAAGATGGTGATGTCAGATCAGCTGTAGGAGTTTGTATTAAAGGCCTGATTGATGCATGCTTGAGGTTCTTAGATATATAGCCTAGCAATAAGGATGTCTGTACTATGCCTAGTAGGATTGGGATGAGTTCATGTTTATAAAGCTTAATCCAGGAGACCTGATACGGGTCAACTTGGGAGGTAGTGGTGTTGAGGTTTGTGATGTTTTCTAATTACTCAGCAGAGACAGTGTTGAATTTAGACCAAGTTTGAGTGTGGGGGGTCATTGGTCAAGTTAGGGGTCAGCAAAGTAGTTCTGTTTGTTGGAGTTAGTTTAGATTGGAGTAATCGTGCCATGTCTGGGGATAATGTAGCATCAGATTTCTTGGGTGTGGGGCTTTTCATTAGGTTCATTGCTATGTTAAATAGCTCTCTGGGATGGTTTATGGAAGATATGATTAGCTTAGTGTGATACTCCTGTTTCTGAGTGTAGGTCAGTGAGCAGTATTCACCTTGAGCGGTTATATATGCAGCGTGATGGACTGGATCCTTGGAGTGTCTCTATTTATGTTTTAATTGTCTGAGTTTAACCTTGAGATTCTTTAGATCAGGTGTGAACCATGGAATGTAGTGTGATCTTTTGATGAGGCATGGGTTGTTAGGTATAGTTATTTGTAACTATACCTTGAGGATCATTATGAACAGGTTAAAGTAGGATTGAACATCTCACTCCCTTTCAAACAATGCCAAGGATTACCACAAAGCTCTACCTTATCCTCCCTACTATTTAACATTTTCATGCAACCACTATGCACCATAAAAAGATGCCTCAGTTATATAGGATGAAATGTGGTTATTCCATTTGGAGATTAAAGAGTCAAGGTCAGATGGATTAGCTTGGGCCAGTAGAAGGATTTCATTGAGAAATGAATCTTTGTCAAAGGAATGAAATCTGCATGTCTGGTGTGAGGGATTGTCATAGGTGGGTGTGTTGTGGAGCTATGGCAAATAGAAAGTGAGCACATTATGATCAGGCCATGGCAACTTATGCTTGAAAGCTCCTTTTCTTACCTCTTCATTTGACCTCCAGCTTTGCTCTACTGCCCCAACTCACCAGTATGGCCACTGCCTTGACCTTATTTATCTATTTACAGTTCTTATATACCGCGCTTTTTAGTATCCGATGATGTCCTACTTTACCTGCCAATATCCCAGGATTGCCCAGTCCTCACCCCACTAACTAAGTGCTTCAATGCAGTATCCGAATGGCTCCTCTCTCAAAATCTGCGCATCCAACATAAGAAAACAGAGGTCCTATTCATCTCTAGAAATCCTGAGTTTATTCCACCTAACCACTTGGAAGTAGACAACGCCAAGCTGCAAGTAAAATCGGCCATACGATACCTCGGAGTCACATTGGATCAGAACCTCAACATGAAGCAGCACGTAGCAAAAACAGTAAGAGCGATCTACTTCAAGATCAGATCCCTCAGACACATACGCCCCCTACTCGAGCAGAGTGACTTCCGTACCATCTACCAAGCCCTCATCATCCCTCATTTTGATTATGCAAACGCAATCCTACAAGGTCTCCCTCAAGCAACCTTACATCCCTTACAACTCGCCATGAACAGCGCTGCACGAATCCTTTTAGGAGCACCAAGGAGAGAGCACATCACACCCCTCCTAATGCAGCTGCACTGGCTCCCCATCCAAGCCAGGATTAACTTCAAGATCCTAGTGATGACATTCAAGGCCATCAATGGGTTATCCTCTTCTTCATATGTGACCTCATACAACAACCCATGCCCAACAGGATAAGAAGAACGGCTGCAACCAACATGTTAGCAATACCAAAAGCTATGACAAGATGCGCCATATCAACTTCAAATAGAGCCTACAGCCTGAGCGCCCCAAGCCTCTGGAACTCATTACCACCACACATCAGAGCTATCCCCAATTTGAGCCAGTTCAGGAAGGCCTTAAAACACCTCCTCTTTATCAAATACCTCACAGCCTCCCTCGAACCCCAGCCACCAGGTACGAACAACACAAAATGACCCCATCTCACATATATACAGTTACCAATTTCAGTATCCCATTTGTGTACATAGTTTACCAATTTCAGTATCCCATTTGTGTACATAGTTTACCAATTTCAGTATTCCATTTATGTACATAGTTTCCCCCGTTATCCAAGTTGATTGCTCCTGTTCATTGTAATGACCTGACTCTTGTTCATTGTCGGATTCTGTTTTGTTTTATGTAAACCGCGCTGATCGTAAATAGTGCGGTATATAAGAAATGTAAAATAAATAAATAAATAAATAAATCAGTACGGTTTACAAATAACAAATTTTGCATCAGAACAAATGTCTTTTGCTTACATTGTAATAGGATTGGTAACTTGGGACTGTAACAAGGGGAACTATATACAAATCAACAATGGTTGTTGTAAACTATTTTCAGTTTATATTGCAAGTTAGAATCGTAATGCAAGAGACTATGTAATCTAAGATCATTGTGAGTGTGCCTGAGGGTGGGTATGTTTTGTACCTTGTCAAGAGTTATGTTGTAGGAATGTCAGAGGCTGTGTGAGTGAGTTGAGGTGCAGGAAGTGATTGTGTTAGGTTAGGGTGGCCTAAGTGAAGGCAGAATAAGTGGTGTTTAAGGGCTTTTCTGAACTGTGAGAGGTTACCGATTGCTCGGATATGAGGTGGGAGATTGTTCCAGCACCTAGGGGCATAGAGTGTAAAGACTCTATTCCTAGTTGCTTGAGTACATTTAGTAGACTCAAGTGGTATAGTCAGTGTGTTGGCAGCTACTGATATCCTTAGCCTATTTGTAGGGGTGATGGTCAGGAGTGCAGAGAGGGATGACGGGGATAGCCAGTTAATTGCTTTAAGCGATAGCAGTAGTGCCTTGTAGGTGATCCTGCATTGTAACGGTAGCCAGTGTAGTTCCATAAGTATGGGCGTGATGCGATCTCTTCTGGATATGCCGCTGAGAATGCGGGCTGCTGCATTCATTGCCATCTGTAGTGGATTGAGGGTGCTGTTAGGGAGGCCATGTAGGATGATGTTGGCATAATCAAAATGAGGCATTACAAGCGTCTGGAATATTGTTCTGAAGTCATCTGGGGTTAGTAGCGGTCTTAGGTGTCTTAGTGTCCATATTTTATTGTAGATGGACTTGATGGTGTTCTTTATGTGTTCTTTGAAGTTGAGCTGTTGGTCTATTGTGACACCTAAGTAGCGTATTACAGATTTACATGGAAGCTCTGCATCTCGCACCTTCAATGAAGTGGGGGGAGAGAAGTTCTTGTTCCTGGTTTTGAATAGTACCTCAGTTTTCTTAAAGTTTATGCGTAGATTCTGTGATAAGAGCCAATCAGTGATTGCGTTGAAGCACTCTATTAGTGGGGAGAGGTCAGGATGCATGATTTTGATTGGTGTGAATATCAAGACATCGTCTGCATAGATCAAACTGGATATATTAAAGGAGCGGATTATATCACAAATAGGTTGCATATATATGTTGAAAAGTAAAGCAGATAGGGAGGATCCTTGGGGTACTCCCTGTTGTTGATGGAATGGTTCAGATGTTGATGGTCTTATCCGTACATGTTGCCAACGATCAGCTAGATAGGATTTGCACCATTCCCAGGCCAAGCCATGAATTCCCTTTTCCTGAAGGCAAGAGAGGAGTTGCTCATGGTTAACAGAATCAAATGCAGCAGCGATATCGAGGAAGATGAGTACAAACCCATTTAGATTTTGTCAATACTTCTAGATAAAGTGTTGATAAGTAAGGTGAGTAGAGTCTCAACACCATGGGATTCTCGGAACCCATGCTGGCAGGAATCAAGAGGGGCTGATATGTCAATGTGTTGCTGCAGTTGCATTTAAACCACCTTCTCGATAATTTTAGCTAGAAGGGGTATGCTTAAGATCGGGCGATATGAGTCTGTCCTTGCCGGGTCAAGATTGTTGTTTTTCAGGAGAAGACGTATAGACATTTGTTTAAGAGCTGCCGGGAATGTTCCTGCTGCGAAGGAGAGCTTCATGATGTAGGCTAGAGTTGTGCTGAGTTCTGCATGCATCATTCTGATCCAGTAAGCAGGACACGGATCATTTGGGGCTGTAGTGGTGTTAATAGTAACAATAAGGTCAGCGATGTATTTCTCTGATGGAGGAATGAAGTTTGTTAATGGTAGCAGTACCTGGGGAATGTAGCTGAGTGTGGAATTTGATGCCGGATTTGTTCTAATGATTTTAGATTGAAGGTACTCGGCATAGGGCTGAGGCTGAATTGATATCGTCTGATTGGAGGAAGGTGCCTTGGTTAGGGACTTAGCAATGCTAAAGAGGTCACGTGGTTTATTTAATGAGCGGAGGAGGAGCTCCGTATGGTGTTCTCTCATTTTTTCAGATATTTTCTCGCGGTGTTGCTTTAGGGTGTTTTCATAAGTCATTTGGTCAGTTGTAGAACGAGATCAACGCCATTTTCTTTCTTGCTTTCTTAGAAGCTGAAGAGATGACCGTAATTCAGCAGAGAACCAAGGGGCTGGTTTTCTGTTTCTTGGTGATTTGATGGAGGCTGCTGATTTATTTGAGGAAGGTAGCTGCGAACAAGAGTTCAGGGTGGTATTCCATATGTTGATCATATCGTCGAGGTTTTGAGCTGATTGACGGAGTACTGGAAGAGCGCTGTTGATGAACTCATCTTTGTCTAGGGATTTGTACTTTTCTCTAATTGTTTACCCTCAAATTTCTGTACCTCAGTTCTTCCCTTATCCAACCATCACCTGCTAAGCTTCACTCTTCATCACCCACTGCCTCAACCTCATCCGGTCTCCTCCAACCTATTTAGAAATCTTCATGCTATTGACCCTTTGGTTCTCTCCTCCACTGTTTCATCACCTCTTTCTTCCATTATGCCATCTGAATCTATTGATGAGGCAGTAGCTTCCTATAATGTTGCACTCTCCTCTGCTCTGGATGCTCTTGCTCTGCCCATACCACATCCTATGAGGCACGCTGTACCCCAGCCCTGGCTTTCATCCACTACCCACTATCTACATTCCTGTGCCCATTCAGCTGAGCATGCCTGGCTCAAATCTCGCTTCCTTGCAGACTTTCTATACTTCAAATTCATGCTTGTCTCTTTCCATTCTGCCATAGCACTCGCCAAACAAGACTATTATGGCTTTCCGACTAAATCTCTTGCCTCTGACCCTTGTCGTCTCTTTACTACTCTCAACTCTCTCTTCAAGATGCCTCCACCTATGACCCCTCCCTCCCTTTCTGCCCAAATTCTGGCTATTTCCATGATAAAATCCACAAGATCACCCTCCAATTCCCCACAAAGTCAGCTACTTCCCCTCCTTCCCCTCTTCACTCCCAACATACCCCCTCTACCTCTGCTACCTTTCTTCCTTTTCTATGATCTCTGAGGAGGAAACTGCACACCTTCTTCCCTCCCCCAAATGCACTACCTGCTCCTCTGATCCTTTTCCCATCTGTCTCCTAAGCCCCATCACCTCCACTGTCATCCCTTCAATCTCTCATATTCTCAACCTACCGCTCTTCACTGCAACTGTTTCTGCAGCCTTCAAGCATACTATCCTCTCCTCAAGAAACCCTCACTTGATCCTACCTGTCCTTCCAACTATCGATCCATCTCCCTCCTCCCCTTCATTTCTAAACTACTTGAACATGCAGTGCACTGTTGTTTTGACTTTCTCTCCTCTCAAGCCCTCCTGGATCCTTTACAATCTGGCTTTCTTCCTTTACATTCTACTGAAACAGCTCTTGCCAAAATCCAAGGGTCTTTACTCAGTCCTCATCCTTCTTGACCTCTCTGCTGCTTTTGATACTGGTGATCCCCAATCTTCTCCTTGATACCCTATTCTCGCTTGATTTTAAGGGCTCTGCACTATCCTGGTTCTCCTTTTATCTCTTCCATCACTCTTTCTGCGTTTGTTCTGGTAGATCCTCCTCTGCTGCTATCCCTCTCTCAGTTGGTGTACTCCAAGGATCTGTCTTGGGTCCACTCCTTTTCTCTCTCTATACCCAGTCCCTTGGTGCGGCCATCTCTTCCCATGGCTTTCAGTACCATCTTTATGCTGATGACTCCCAGACTTACTTCTGTACACCTGAAATCTCTCTGGCCATCCAGATCCGGATCTCTGCCTGCCTTTCTGACATTGTTGCTTGGATGTCTCACCACCGCTTAAAATTGAACATGGCCAAAACTGAGCTTCTTATTTTACCCCCTAGAACCTCCTCTCCTCTCCTCTTCCTCCTTTCTCATTCTCTGTGGATAACTCTCTACTCCTCCCTGCTTCCTCTACTCACATCCATGGGGTTGTCTTTGACTCTTCTCTCTCCTTCTCCACACACATCCATCTGATAGCTAAGACCTGCCATTTCTTTCTCTATAACATCAACAAAATCTGCCCATTCCTCTCTAAACACACTACTAGGACACTTATCCACTCCTTAATCACCTCCCATCTTGACTATTGTAACCTACTCCTTGCTAAATCATCTCTCTCCCCTTCAGTCTGTTCAACACACTGCTGCACGGCTAATCTTCCGCCACCCTCATCATGCTCATATTACTACTCTTCTCAAGTCACTTTATTAACACTTTATTGTGTTAAATGTATCTCCCAATTGTGTTGTGACCGCTTTGATTGTAGGATAAGGCGGTATACAAAACTGTCTAAATAAAATAAATAAATAAATTAGCTTCCTATCTGTTTCTGCATCCAGTTCAAACTTCTCCTGCTGACCTATAAGTGCATTCACTCTGCAGCTCCTCACTACCTTTCTCTCTCCCTACACCCCTCCTCGGGAACTCCGCTTTTCTAGCAAATCGTTTCTATCTGTGCCCTTCTCTTCTCCTGCTAATTCCAGACTTCACTCCTTTCACCTTTCTGCTCCCTATGCCTGGAACAAACTACCTGAGTCTGTACATCAGGTGCCTTCTATGGCCCTTTTCAAATCCAGGCTGAAAAATCACCTCTTCGCTGTTGCTTTCAGATCTTGTCTCACCTGATCTCCTTGTGTTTCCTTACCATTCCCCCTGGATGTATCCCATGTCTGCATCTACTGTGTTGTCTGTCTTGACTATATTGTAAGCTCTGATGAGCAGGTATTGTCTCTTACATGTCTGTGCAGCAGCTCATGCATCTTGTAGCACTATGCAAATGCTCAGTAATAGTAGTAGTAGTAGCAGTAGTGTTGTGTGCAAGTGAGGAGAGGTATGGCCCGGTGGCTGGAGTAAAGATGAGGTCTAAAATTCCCCCCTAATGTGAATCTGAGATTATCTGCTTGACTTTGAGAGCTTCCAGGGCATCTTTGAAGGATGTGGAGTGCTTGTTTGTTGCAGCTGGTAGGTTGAGATTGCCTAGGAGAATAAAACATTTACTACAGTGGCTGTTGATGCATGCTTCCTCAGTCAGTGCTGAAAGGCTGCTAGAGCCTGCTGTTGGTTATCTATATGCAAGGCATAGTGTTAAAAGCATGTTAGATATGGGGATTGTGTCCAAGTCATCTATCAGACAAGATTTGTTTATTTTAAACTGTGATTATGAATATCCCTCCACCTCTCTTAGCTGATCTTGGACGATTAAAGAACTGGTATGATGGGATGGCAAGCTGGTTCATGAGGACATTGTCAGATTCATCAAGCCATGATTCAGTTATACACATTATATCAATATGGTTTTCCTTGATGTAGTCTACCACTATAGAAATTTTGTTGCGGGTGAAGCGTGTATTGATCAGTTTGCATTTAAATAGTTCATTGCTGACTGGTTTAATGGGGGTGAAAGGCTATTCTGGAGAGTGATTGGATTTTAATAAGGTTATGTGTGTCTCTGCTCCATGTTTATGGAAGACGAGTTGAAGTCTGGCATTGTAAGGATGTTGTATGATGGGTATCAAGGTGGGTGTGGTGAGTGCATATGCCTGAGATATTATAAGAGCAGTGAGGAGAAATTGGATGAGGAATGAGATAAGCTTAGACAGATCTTTATATTTTGAGGTGCGTGAGTATATTTTGCAGTAATAATGTTGCGTTAAGCTTGAAGAGTTTAAGAGTTTGATGTAATATGCACAAGGTAGTTAGGAGTCATACAGAGCTATGTATAGAAACTTCTATATGGCTAGGCATGCTACTCATTCATAATAAAGCCAGGTCTGCAAGGTTCTTCTGGTAGAATCGGCTTCAAGGTTCTAAGATGAATACCACTGAGCTGGGTGAGGGCAGTCTGGGGGGGGGCACTAGTGTGTGGAGATGATCTGAGCAAGCTTCAAATTATGGTGTTGGGTTTCCGCAGCCCTTCACATAACCACTGGTGCCATCTGTGTATCACAGGAAGGTTGACGGTAATCTTTAATGCTTGTTCGCTTAAGGCCCACTTCAAAGAGCCATGTCTAAGGGCCCTTTGGCGAAGTCCCACCAGAGAGGATAGTGAACCTATGTAGAGCTCATCAGCAAGTGATGATGCCTCATTATGAGGTGGAGCTTACCAGTGGTTGTGCGATCTGCAATATTAGTGAAGACTGTGCAGGGGTTCCATTTGCAGAGGGGGCTTCCCGATGGCTGTGCAGGAGTCCCAATTGCAGAGAAGGAGGTATCTCGATGGAGCTGCACATGCACACTCACACACACACTTAGTCTGGGGCTCAGCTTGTTCATCGGCAAGTGATAATGCCTTGTTATGACACGGAACTCATCAGCGGCTGTGTAGCCTGCAGGATTTGTGAAGGCTGTACAAGGGTTCCAATTGCAAAGGAGGCTTCCCAATAACTAATGGTCAGAGCACTGGATGGATAACCAAAAGACCAGGGTTTGCCTTGGGCAAGTCACTTAATCTTCCATTGCCTTGGAAGAAAGGTCTGCCAATCTTCTTCCAGTCACACTGCCAAGAAACCCCAGGACCTGCTGGTTTGCCAGGAGTCAGCACCAACTCAAAGACACAGATTGCATGAATGCACAAGCATATATGCAGTAGGCACACAATTACGACCAAAAGCAAAAGTTCTGATTCATATGATATAAATGTGATGAAAATTTTGGTCGTGCACAAGCTTAATGTAGCTGTTACATGACAGAAGATGCAGATTACACTGCAGAAAGTAGGTATGGTGATTTGAACCACTCATTCTGTTGCTCTCTTACCTAACTCTGCCCTTTCTTCAGGTGGGTTCAAGTGTGTGTATTGTGATTCAGTATACATCCTGTACCCACACATGGAGCGGAAACAAATTTCAAATTTTCATCATTGTAAAGCCTTGCAAATATTGCCCACTCATCCCACTTCCAAACAAGCTGGAAAATGCACACCTAGGAGGTAGTTTTATAATGGGATGTCTAGTCAAAGCAGGTTTTAACATTCCAAAATTAAGTCTATTTTATAAAGACAAGTAGGTGCCTGCTTTATAAAATACCTGCATAAGTGGCTGACAGCACACTTTAAATTAAAGTGCAGCCCAGGAGCTGGTGTAAATCACCCCTACTTTTTCTAAGTGTGCGTCTTAATTATTATATTCTATCAATGCATGCACGTACCGGCACTGTTCCTAGTCGTCCCAAACTCTGCCTATGTACTGTCCAGAGCGAAAGGACACACCATGTAAGCAAGTCACATACTTTTATAGTGGCTGAGGTCAGTTCCATGTGTAATGCAATGTGTGCCTTCAAGTCAATGCTGGCTCCTGGTGACCCAGCAGCCCCTGGGTTTTCTTGGCAGTGTGACCAGAAGTAGACTGCCAGGCCTTTCTTCTGAGGCAATGGAGGGTTAAGTGACTTGCCTAAGGCCACGAGGAGTACAAGTATGCGGCCATTTATGCACATAGATGACAAAATATATCTATGTTTATGCTCATTGTTGGAGCCTCCTTATAAAATGGCCCCCTTCTAATGTGACACAGTGGTATGTTTTCCCTCCCTTCATGTACTGCATACCTTTTAGTGGGACTCAAGGGAAAGACACATGTGTCTTGGTAAGCTGGACGTGGCTTCATAATTGTCAGATGAGAGGTATGGTGCAAGCATGTGTGTGGATGTGTGTGTGAGAAATATAATTTGTGTATTTGTATCTATGGGAAGGATATACAGTAGATGTGTGTGTTTGTGAGTATTTGTGGTATAAGAAGATCTTTCGGAAGGTAGATAATGCATTGTTTGGGGTGTTAGATGTAGCATAAGGCAAAAGGGTGTTTATGTGTGTGTGTATGTGTGTGTGTGTGTAATGGATGTTCTCTCTCCCTTACACTTCCTTTCCCCCTTGCATTCTTACCCTTTTCCCTCCCCTTGCAATCTCTTCCCTTTCTCACCCTTCTCCCCTCTCTCTTTCACTCAATATTTTGTGTATCCTATGTATCTTTTGGTGATGAGGCCCAGCCTTCCCACCATCATGCTGCTCACCACTCCCTACTCTTATTCCATATCTACTCCATATGTAGGGGCAGTGCAAGAGTCGTGGATGCCCTAGACGAACATAAGAACATACGATATGCAATTCTGGATCAGACCAAGGTCCACCAAGCCCAGTATCCTGTTTCCAACAGTGGCCAATCTAGGTCACAAGTACCTAGCAGTTTCTTTAAAAGACACAGTTTCTACAATGCTTGTATTGGGTCAAGCAGTGATATCCCAGGTCCCTTTTAATAATGGTTTATGGACCTTTCCTCCAGGAACTTGTCCAAGCCTTTTTTAAAGTGGGATACACTAACAACTTTTACTACATCCTCCATTAATGAATTCCAGAGTTTGATTAAAGGTTGAGTGAAAAAATATTTTCTCTTATTAGTCTTAAATAGTTTACCCTGTGGCTTCATTGCATGTCCCCTAGACTTTCTATATTTTGATGGTGTAAACAATAAATCTACATTTACCCGATCCACTCCATTCATTAATTTATAGACCTCTATCATATCTCCCCTCAGCTTCTCTTTTCCAGGTTGAAGAACACTAACCTTTTTAGCCTCTCTTCATAGGGATATCCTTCCATCCCCTTTACCATTTTGGTGGCTCTTCTCAGTATCTTTTCTAATAACACTATATCCTTTTTAAGGTACAGCGACTAGAATTGCACAAAGTATTCAAGGTGTGGTCGTACCATGGAATGATCTAGAGACATTATAATATCCTTTATTTTATTCTCCATTACTTTCCTTATGATACCTAGCATTCTATTTGCTCTCTTGACCACCTCTGCACACTGGGCGGAAGGCTTCAACATGTTATCCATGATGACACCTAAATCCTTTTCCTGGGTGGTGGTTCCTAATGTGGAACCTTGCAGTGTAACCATAGTTTGGGTTGTTCTTTCCAAGGTGCATAACTTTGCACTTGTCCACATTAAATTTCATCTGCCATTTGGATGCCCAGTCTTCCAATTTATCAAGGTCCTCTTGCAATTTTTCACAGTCCTCATGGGTTTTAAAAACTTTGAATAATTTTGTGTCATCTGCAAATTTGATTACCTCACTCTATATTCCCATTTCCATTTCATTTATGAATATGTTAAAAAGCAGCGGACCCAGCACAGATCCCTGGGTTACCCCACTATTCACCTTTCTCCACTGGGAAAATTGGCCATTTAGCCCTACCCTCTGCTTTCTATCTTTTAACCATTTCCTGATTCACTATAGTACACTGCCTCCTATCCCATTAATTTTTAATTTCACCAAAAGTCTCTCATGAGGGACCTTGTCAAAGGCTTTCTGAAAGTCCAGATACACTATATCAACCGACTCACCTTTGTCTACCTGTTTATTCACACCTTCAAAAAAACATAACAGATTAATAAGATAAGACCTTCCTTGGCTAAAACCATATTGGCTGTCTCCCATTAAGCCATGACTATCTACATGTTCAGTAATTTTGTTCTTTATAATGGTTTCTACCATTTTTCCCGGTACTGACATCAGGTCCACCGGTCTATAATTTCCCAGATCACCCCTGGAGCCCTTTTTAAAAATTGGTGTTACATTGTCCATCCTCCAGTCTTCAGGTATTACAGATGATTTTAATGATAGTTCATAGATTACTAATATTAGGTCTGCAATCTCATATTTCAGTTCTTTCAACACTCTTGGATGTATACCATCCGGTCCAGGAGATTTGCTACTCTTTTGTTTATCAAATAGTTGCAATACATCTTCCCTGTGTATTGATATTTCTTTCAATTCTTCGGCAGCATCACCTTTAAATACCATTTCAGTCATGGATAACATCCCTACATCTTCTTCAGTAAAGACCAAAGCAAATAATTCATTCAGTCTTTCCACTATAGTCTTGTCCCCTCTTACTGCCCCTTTTACCCCTCTATCATCTAATAGTCCAACTTAATCTCTCACAGGTTTTTTGCTACGAATGTACACAGGAAGCTTTTTCTCAAATTTTCTCTTTGTCTGCCTTATCAATGCTTTGCATCTAACTTGCCAGTGCTTATGTTATTTCCAGTTTTCATCATTTGGCTCATTTTTCCATTTCCTGAAAGATGCTTTTTTTGGCAACAACAGCATCTCTGACCTCATCTTTAAATCATGCTGGACTTCCTTCCACTTTTCTGAAAGTGTGTAATACAGCTGGTCTGGACTTCCAAGATAGTATTTTTAAACAACACCCATGCTTGATGTCAATCTTTAACCTTTGCAACTGCTCCTTTTAGTTTTTTCTTAACTATTTTCCTCATTTTATCATAGTCTCCCTTTTGAAAGTTAAAAGGCAGTACTGTGGATTTCCTTACCGTCCTTCCCTCATTTATTAAATCAAACACAATCATGCTATGATCACTATTGCCAAGTGGCCCCAACACCCTTATTTCTTGCACCAGATCTTGTGTTCCACTAAGGACTAGGTCCAAAATAGCTTAATCCCTGGTCGGATCATGAACCAGCAACTCTTAGAAGCAGTCATTTATTTCATCTAGAGACTTTATCTCCCTAGCATATCGTATCATGACACTGACCCAGTCGATACCAGGGTGATTGAAATCACCCATTATTATTACTGTACTGTAACTTTTGTTAGCTTCCCTGATTTCCTTGCACATTTCATCATTCTTTTATTCACTATGGCCAGGTGGTTGATAGTACACCCCACTGCTATCACCTTCCCCTTCCTCTTTTTACATAGAATTTCAATCCATAGAGATTCTACAGTGAATTTTGTTTCCTGCAAAACTTTAATCCTTTGTGACTCAATGCTCTCTCTAACAGAGTGTAACCCCACCATCAGTTTGATCTTCTCTATCATTATGATATAGTTTGTACCCAGGTATTACAGTATTCCACTGGTTGTCCTCCTTCCACCATGTCTCTGAGATACCAATCATATCTAACCTCTCATTAAGTGCTATATATTGTAACCCTCCCATCTTATTTTTTAGACTTCAGGCATTTGCATAAAAGCATTTAGAGGCTGTATTTTATTCATATTAATCTGGCTATCAGTAGGCAGGGGTAATTTTGAGTCTTTAAGCTCTGTCTGCTCTGTACTCTAGGGCATTTGGGCTACTTTTGTCTTTATTAGAACCTCTCTGTTGATGTGCCCTAACTTTAATCTTTTGCTAGTATCCTTCAAGGATAGATTGTTCCGAACCATGCACTCCTGGGCATCTGTCGGCTTTCCCCTATTATCTAGTTTAAAAGCTGCTCTATCTTCTTTTTAAAGGTTAATGCCAGCCAGGGCCATACCGAGTGTAAATTGCACCCTGTGCGACTTGCACATCGGGTGCGTGCCCACCATGCCCGATGTGCAAGTCGCCGGCATGCTAAGCAGATCTGTCCCTCCCGGCGAGAAGGCTTAAGGGGCGCATTTTAACTGTCTGTCATGGCCTGCCACCACTGTGAGAAGAAAAAGTGGTGGCAGCAGGCAACAGCAGACAACTAAAATGCACCCCTTAAGCCTTTGTGCCCTGTGCGGCTGCACCGCTCGCACAGGGCTAGGTACCAGCAGCCTAGTTCCATCCTGGTTAAGGTGGAGCCCATCCCTTTGGAAAAGCCCCTCCCTTCCCAGAATGTTCCCCAGTTCCTAACAAATCCAAAACCATCTTCCTTGTACCATCATCTCATCCACGCATTTAGACTCCAGAGTTCTGCCTGTCTTTTGGGTCCTGCAGGTGGAACAGGAAGCATTTCGGAGAATGCTACCCTGGAAGTTCTAGATTTCAACTTCCTACCTAAAAGCCTAATTTTAGTCTCCAGAATCTCCCTACTACACTTTCCTATGTCATTGGTACTGACATGTAAAAGGACATCAAATTCTTCCCCAGCACTATCTAAGACCTTGTCTAGATGGTGCATGAGGTCCGCTACCTTTGCACCAGGCAGGCATGTTACCAGGCGATCCTCAGGTCCACCAGCCACCCAGCTATCTACATGCCTAATGACTGAATCACCAACTATAACGTCTGCCCTAATCCTTCCCTCATGGGCACATGGCCCTGGAGAAATTTCCTCTGTGTGAGAGATTTTACATTTCCTAGAGGACAGGTCCTAGCTACAGGATCACTTCCTGCCACACCAGGGTGATGTTCTCCTGTCACGTGAACTCTCTCCTCCATGACAACAGGGATGCTGCTATACTGAAGGTGGGACTTCAGTATTACATCTCTGTAGGTCTCGTCTATGTACCTCTCTGTCCTCCTTATGTCCTCCAAATCTGCTACTCTAGCCTCCAGAGATCAAACTCATTCCCTGAGAGCAAAGAACTTCTTGCACGTAGTGCACATGTAAGACCTATCACCAACTTGGAGAAAACCATATATGTGATACCCAATGCAAAAGTCTGGAAAGCCCCCATCTCACTGCTGGACTGCTGTCTGCATCTTAGTTTTAAGGTTGTACGAGTATTTAGATATTTAAGTTTTTTGCTTACTTAGGTTTGCTGGGGATACTTATACTAATAAAACTATACTTACTATGTTTAATGGACTTTGTTCACCTCAAGATTAATTAATCTCAGGTCCTTAATGTATACTTGATGAGGATAAACGGCTGTACCTGAGAGTGAATATGGCATCTTCTTCCCTTTAAGAGGTTTAAGCACCTATAAGACTACGATTATCCCAGGGGTGGGTGAGAGTCCGGGGGGGAGGTAGGGAGGGAAAGAAGACTTATTAAAACCTGGCTGCTGCACAGTACCCTGTACTGTGCTTCTAAGGTAATCTGTGACCAATTTCATGGGTGATTAACACAGCCATTGCTTCAATATATTTATTTATTTATTTATTTAGAGTCTCTTATATACCGCGCTATTCAACATCAGTGCGGTTCACATGGAACATAAAACTTACACATTTCATTGGCTGATCTGTGTTTACAAGGAACAGGTACTAGAACTTGGATAACCTGGGGAGACTATGTGACAAGTCGTATCTCGCTAGTCGTAGTCATGGGTGTCTTGTATGGTTAGATTCAATTGTACTGCACAGGCTAGATAGTGGAAGGGGCTATTGTAGCACTGTCAACTGGGTAGTACATGAGGAAGAGGTGGTGCTTCAATGCCTTCCTAAACTGGGTTAGGTCAGGATTGCCCGGATGCTGGGTGGAAGGGTGTTCCAGCATCTAGGCGCAGAGAATTTGAAAGCCCTGTTTGCTGTTGCCTGGGTGCATTGGGTTATTGCTTTTGGGACTATCAGTGTGTTGACCGCTACCGATCTTCTGGACCTGTTAGGGGACGTGGTTTGGATAAGCTCTGCTAGTGATGTGGAGGAGAGCCCATTGATGACTTTGAAGGTCAGCAGTAAGGTTTTGATTGTGAGTCTGCCATGTATAGGGAGCCAGTGGAGATGTTTCAGGATGGGCGTCATGTGGTCTTTCCTGGATGCTCCATGTAGAACTCTCGCTGCGGCATTCATCGCGAGCTGTAGCGGGTTCAGGGTAGATTGAGGGAGTCCCTGCAGGATTGAATTTGCATAATCAAAGTGTGGTATGATCAACGCTTGATAAATTGTCCAGAATTCATCCGGTTCCAATAGGAAGCGTAGGTGCCTGAGAGTTCGGATCTTATGGTATACCGCTCTCGCTATGTTGCTTATGTGCGCCTTCATGTCCAGGCACTGGTCTAAAGTGACTCTGAGGAACCGGATCGTGGGTTTGGTCTGTAGTTCTGCTTCCTTGACCTTTAAATAGGGCGGCATGGTGAAGTTTTGATTCCTCGTGATGAAAAGGACCTCTGTTTTCTTATGCTGAATACGGAGGTTTTGGGTTTGGAGCCAATTGGATACTGCATTAAAGCAGTCTGTCAGTGGGGAGAGGTCCGGGTTCTCTGTCGAGAATGGCATGTAAAGCAGTACATCATCAGCATATATCAAGCAGTTAACATTGATAGACCGGATGAGGTTACAGATGAGCTGCTTGTATATGTTGAACATCAGGGTGGAGAGGGAGGATCCTTGTGGGACGCCTTGCTTCTGGTGGAATGGTTCCGATGTTGAAGCCCTAGATCATACGTGCTGCCATCTGTCCAAGAGGTATGACTTGCACCAATCTAGCGCTGTATCACAGATCCCCTTCTCCTTGAGATGCTCCAGAAGAAGCTCTTGGCTTACTGAGTCGAATGCAGCTGCTATGTCCATGAAAATGAGGACAGACCCTCGATGGATGTTATCAATTCCAGTAATTATGTTACTGAGGAGTGTGGTGAGGAGTGTTTCAACACCATGAGACTCTCTAAAACTGTGTTGGCAGGGGTCGAGCGGTGCGGAGGCTTCGATATGTTCTTGAATTTGTCTTTGAACTTCTTTTTCAATTATTTTGGCTAGAAGTGGTATGCTCGATATAGGTCTGTATGAGTCTACTTTCTGGGGGTCGAGCTTGCTGTTTTTTAGCAGCGGTCTGATGGACATGTGTTTGAGGGATTGTGGGAATGCGCCTATTGCAAAGGATCGGTCCATGAGTCTGGTTATAAAAGAGCTAAAGTCGGACGGTAGCTCTTTTATCCAGAAGGCAGGGCAGGGGTTAGTTTGTGCAGTGGTAGTGTTGATCGCAGCAATAGTGTCCTCGATGTGCTTCTTGGGTGGCATGGAGAAGATGGTCAGGGGTGTTAGATAGCTTGGCTCGGGTGTGACGGCGGGTGCTGGGGACTTATTGGTCTGGCATAGCTTTGATTGCAGATAATCTGCAAATTCTTGGGGGTGGATCTCGCTTGGTTGTTCGGGGGCTGGTTCCTTTGTTAGGTTCTTGACGAGAACAAACAAGTCATGCGGTTTGTTCAGTGATCGTTTTAGGGGTGTCTGTATGGAATCGTCTCATATTCTCCATTATTGCTTCGCGGTGCATTGCCAGGTGAAGGTTATATGCCCTTTGGTCATCTGCGGAGTGCGATCGATGCCAGCACCTTTCCAGCTTCCTTAGGAGGGTGAGTGAGGATCTCAGCTCAGTGGAGTACCAGGCTGCGGTGGCTCGTTTCCCTGGAGGCTTGTTAGATGGTGTACGTAGAGCAATAGTACTGAGGCTCTTATTCCAGTCGGAAACCAGGATTGTGTGCTGTGGAGGTGAGGAGTGGGCAGGTTTTACTTAGAATCCTGTCTTTGTTGAAGGCCTGGAACCTTCATGGTGGTGCTTTGGCAGTGCTTCTCAGCCTTCTGGCTTCCTTCTGGCTGTTGCCGGGCAGGGGTATTTGGAATACAATCAGCTTGTGGTCAGACCAGGGGACTGCGGTAATGGACAGACTGGGGATGTTGGTTGAATTGAGAGTTGTCTGTGGAGCGAAAACCAGGTCCAATATGCCTCCTTTCGTGTGTGGGGGTTCCTTGACCAGTTGCCTATATCCTAATTCCCTGAGGGCTTCGAGGAAGGCTGATGCCTGGGCATCTTGCAGGGAAGGTAGGTTGAAATCTCCTAGAACACAGCTTGGTGTGCATGGGCTCTGGGTATTTGAGGCAAGGTTGATTATTGTTGAGAGGGCATCCGGGTCCATAGATGGGGCCCTGTATAGGAGGCTGATAGAGCAGTGCTTGTTGGTTATAGTGATTGTGTCGAGGTGTGTTGTGCTGGTTGCGTTGCTCAAGTGGAAATGGAGGTCCGTCTTGGTGATGGCAAGTACTCCTCCACCTTCTTTGTCGTTTCAATGGCATGTGTGTATTGAGAAATTGGTAGGTAAGAGCTGGTTAAGGAGGACATTATCATCAATGGAAAGCCATGTCTCTGTGATCAAGAGTATGTCAATGTCATGGAGTGATATGATGTCGGAGATAACTGGCCATTTCTTGCCTATTGAGCGGGTGTTTATGAGAGCGCATCTTAGATTTTGGGGGTGGGAGTTTTCTTCTTGCTTTGCTTTCTTATTGTGTTGTAATGCGATGTGTAATAGGTGGGGGTGGAGGGTGCGGGAAGCTTCCTCTGATTTGTGGTAGGGAGCACTTGACCATCTTCTCCTATGGTTCTGAAGAATTGGTATGTGATTTTGGTTAGGAGATAAGGCTGTAGCACTACTTAGCCATACAGAGAGGATATAGAGTGCAGCTATGGCAATGCTTGAAGGGGCCATTCTAGGTATCAACCCTGTTGTGTGTGGTCAGGGCCTAGACTGGGTTGAATGGCGAATGGGCGGAAGGTTGGGCTATCACAGGCTGTGACAGGCAGGGCAGGGATATTGGGCTGTCACAGTCCAGTGCACAGTTATGCAGTTACCACGGACTGGCGGGTATACAGGTAAATAGGTGTGCAGTTACAACAGGCAAACCAAGCTTATATAACAAGTATCACAGGCATGAATATGAATCAGCAAGCTTGTAGCATTTGGTAAAAAGGTGTGCGGTTACAACGGCAAACCATGCTCTACAAAGCAAGTATCACAAGCATTAAATCAAAGACAGGCAGCTTGTAGTAGATAGGCCATGTGGTCTTTTTCTGTCATAATGTTTCTATGTTTCTATGTAGTTGTTGATATGGAAGGACAGACTAGATAGGCCATGTGGTCTTTTTCTGTCATCATGTTTCTATGTTTCTATATTTCTAGTATATTGGCCTGCATACTATCTGGTATCAGTACAGGGTATCTGGCATGACAGTGTATTAATACAATCAGTTCCCTCTAGGATCAAGTCTAATAGTTGTGTCTTAGTGTTATAGACTCTTTGGTCAGAGTGGTGTGTTAGGTTTTATTTGCGTTCTGTCTTGGCAGGTTTTACAGCTCCATTTCTGGTCGCTCCTTTGTCTGCTTGGTGGTATGTGGCCTCCGGTTTTGGCCTCCACCTAAGGGCCTCGCCAAAGGGCCCTCTGGCGAGGCCCTCAGGCACAGGCCCGCCAGGCATGGGTGCGCCGGATGGTGCTCCTTTTAAATCGGTGCCTCTGCCCCGATTGGGCAGTCGAGTGGCGGTGGGAAACGGCTGGTCTGAAGCAGCACTGGCTGCTCGATCCCAGCCTGGGAGAGCTGCCGCGGGCTGAGGAGGCGGTGGGGTGTCCCTCTGCACCGGATGGTGCTCCTTTTAAATCGGTACCTCTGCCCCGATTGGGCAGTCGAGTGGCGGTGGGAAACGGCTGGTCTGAAGCAGCCCCTGCTGCTCGATCCCAGCATGGGAGAGCTGCCGTGCGCTGAGGAGGCGGTGGGGTGTAAGGGGATATAAGGAGTCTTTCCAAATTCCCTTTGATCTGTCCCTTGGCTTTAACACCTATTTAAAACAATTTCACAGGTCTTTTGCCCCCTATCCAGAAGATCTCTTTGTAAAGGTCTCTAGAAACAATTTATTGCTTAAAGAATACTGACCCTGTTTTTCCTTTTATGCTAAGTTATACTCTTTGTTGATTTAAATTAAAGTTCTTTGCTGATACTAGGCCCTGACTATTAAATTTAAACTAGAATCTTCAGCCTTATGGCTCCCCCCTGAGATTTTAGTAATTAAACTCAAAACCACTCATCCCAGAACAGTCCTCTCAAAATGAAAAATTGGTCAGCATGGTCCTGATTTTCATTTAGGCAAGCTATGTGCCACGCCGGTGCATAGCCTGCCTGCCGACCACCTTTATCTGGATCTTCACTTCTGCAGTTACAGAAGTGAAAATCCAGGTTTAGTTGGACATGCCAGCAGCTGCAGTTTTAGAAAGACCATGATTTAAACATATCCGCTCCAGCCACATCTAAGTTACTCAGGGTGTGCTGGGGCATGTTGGGAATTTAGTCTAGGAGAAGCAGAAAGCCACATGTGTATCCTCCATTTCCCTGGCATGAATAGATTTTTGAAAAAGTCTTCATTTGGCCATCCTTTTACAGGAAGGATTAAGGGGGGTAACCCCCAATGTTATTTCTCCCCCAGATTGAAATGAGGTAAACAGTGAGCCCTCTGTGATTGACTATGAGGGTTGCATTCTAGATTTGCAAATGGCCAGGATACATGTGTAAGTACTGATATTTATGCCAGACTTCATATGTGTAATTTGCCAAGATTCCTATGCTGATTTTTCCCACATGTATAATTATGAAATTATATCTCCCATGTATGTGAATGTCCATCCCTGTGTGCTTAAAACACACAGCCATGGTGAGGGGTGGAGATATGTTGATTACATAGATTAACATAGATTTGCAGATGTTTTCACTTGGATGTCATTGCAACCACATAAACGGACTTTCTAAAATGTGCTATCATATTAACTAGCTTACTTTTATTCACATATTTATTCATACCTTCAAAAAATGTAGTAGATTGGTGAAGCAAGACTTCCCTTAGATAAATTCATGTAGACTTAATCCCATTACACTATATCTATGTGTTCATTGACTTTGTTTTTCATAATGGTTTCTACCATTTTACCTGGCCCTGACAGCATGCTCACCAAATGTAGTTTACTAGATTTATTTATTTATTTATTTATTTAATAAACACTTTTATACCGCATCCTCCCAAGGATTGGATGCAGTTTACAGAGAACCAATGATGCAAGGCATGACAGATGGGCATGTCTAGTCTTAATACATGGAACATTTGGAAACTTTTTACAAGTAACTTTTTACATGTAACATTATAACTGTGTACAGGCAGTACAAATTACATTCCAGGCTACTTGCGTGGAAACCAATCTGAACTGGTTAATTTACAAGGGAGTGGAGTCTCATCTATGTACAAAGTGGGATGTTTGTTAGTTACCGTGTTAGCTTGGACTTGCTTTTAGTTTCTTGTCCGTTGGATCACTTCTGAATCCGTTAGATCACTTCTGTATCCTTTTTTAAAAATTAGCGTTATGCCGGCCACCCTCCAATTTTCAGGCACCATAAGCAGTTGCAATGAAAGGTCATGGATTACTAATAATATATTTTATATTTCATTTTGAGATTTTTTCAGCACTCGGGGGTATATACCATCTGATCCAAGTGATTTGATACTCTTTAGTTTGTCAATTTGACCTATTATATTTTTCCAGTTCACTGAGATTTATTTCAGTTCCTCTGAATAACCACCGTTAAATACCATTTCTGACATGGGTTCCTTACATCTTCTTCAGTAAGAACTGAAGCAAATAATTCATTTAGTTTCTATGCAATGACCTTGACCTCTCTGAGTACTCCTTGTTCCCCATGATGATCTAAAGGTCCAAATGATTCCCGCACAGGCTTCTTACTTCAAATCTACTTGAAAAAGTGTTTGTTATGAGTTTTTTTCCTCTATCACAATATTCTCTTCAAATTCTCTTTTTGCCTTCCTTATCAATGCTTTACATCAAGCTTTAGTGCTTATACTGTTTCCTGTAATCTTCATTAGGACCCTTTTTCCATTATGGGAGATATTCTTTTGACTATAATATTCTTTTTCATCTCATCTTTTAAACCTGCTGGCTGTTGTTTGGCCTTCCTTCTGCCTTTTTTAGTAATGTGGGATACATCTGGTCTGGACCTTGAATATATTATTTATGAACAACACTAATGTAAACTTTTAACCTTTGCAGTTATTTCCTTGTTTTTTTTTTCTATTATTATTACGTTCATCATTTTATCATAGAATTAAGAACATAAGATATGAACATAAGATATGCCATACTGGGTCAGACCAAGGTCCATCAAGCCCAGTATTCTGTTTCCAACAGTGGCCAATCTAGGTCATATGTACTGTCTGCACGCCTCCCTGGTGGCCAGTGGACGCCAGGGCAGGTGGGACATAAAAATTTTAATATTAAGATAGGAGAGTCTTTTAAGGGCCAAAAGGCACTTGTTCCTTGTAGTTTTTAGCTCCAATCTTTAAAGAAACCATTAAAGCAGAGTGGTGGGAAAAAGAAGGCTTTTATTCCCTTTACACAGTGGTTCCAATTGTTGGGTTACAACTCAAAGTAAATGTCCTTAATTCAGGTAAGAAAGAAAACTCAGGGTTTAAAGCAAAACTGTTGAATTTCACAAGAATAGCAGTGCTTAGTCAATTAAAGAATGCTCGGTTAGCAATTCAAGCAATTCACAAGTCTGGCAAAGATTCTATGCTACCAGAAACACAGAAAGTACAATCCATTTCCTGGTCTGATAATTCTCCTGTCAGTTCCACTTGCATTGGCTCATAATCAGATATGTCTGACTCTGTATCCCTAGTTTCTTGGAAAACACCTCCAGGAGTTTTGTATATCTCTTGCAGTACTTGCCAATGTCCTTGGCCTAGCCTAGGGTGTCGGCCACGTGCTGTATTAGGATTAAATGTGTTTTCTCTTCTTAGAGGTTTTATAGCAGCTTTACCAGAGTCTTTAACATTTATAGCTTTCTACATAGGCATATATTTATCATACCTTGTATTGCAGCAACAAGCAGGTAAATGGCTTTCTTCAATTGCTTGCCTCTCACAGTCAGCAGCTTGATGAAATCCTTTTCTTTGAAAGTTTGGTTTACCTTGCAGCCTTTGAACCCATTCTCCTGGTAAGCGCCTGCTTCTGCATAAGCCCAGCTCCTGGCTTTCCTGCTCAGCGTGGCTTAGCTTCCCCAGCTGATTCTCCTTTGGCTTCTGCTTGCAATTAGTACAGTGCTTTTGCCTCTTCGGGCAAACAGCTCTCTCTCTAGCTTGAGCTGGTCCCTCCTTAGGTCCTTCCTCAGCTCCTGGTGAGTCACCTCTCACTCCTGGTGATCCTCTAGCTCCTGAGAAATCAGGCTTCCACTTCAACCTCTCTCCTCTCCAGTCTTCCACTCTCCCCTTATAAAGCACTCCTGCCTTTGAGGATTGGGAGCTGGTTGTCAGTTCCTCGTGACCAGCTGGGCGTGGCCCTTCAGTCTCTCTGAATGCCCTCCTGCTCCCTCTAGCTGGTTCCTGCGAATATTGCAACTTGCGCACATCTTTTTTTCTCTGAAAAACAGCTTCTTTTTTCTCCTCTGGGCTTTCATCAGCCCTCGCTGCATTACAGTACCTAGCAGTTTCCCCAAGGGACACAGGTTCCACAATGCTTGTATTGGTTAAAGCATTGATATCCTGGGTCCCTTCTTAATAATGGTTTATGGACCTTTCCTCCAGGAACTTGTCCAAACCTTTTTTAAACCCAGCTACACTAACAGTCTTTACTACATCCTCCGGTAACAAATTCCAGAGTTTGATTACACGTTGAGTGAAAAAATATTTTCTTTTATTAGTCTTAAATAGTTTACCCTGTAGCTTCATTGCATGTCCCCTAGTCTTTCTATATTCTGATAAGGTAAACAATCGATCTACGTTTACCCATTCCACTCCGTTCATTAATTTATAGACTTCTATCATATCTCCCCTCAGCCGTCTCTTTTCCAGGTTAAAGAGCCCTAACCTTTTTAGCCTTTCTTCATAGGAGTATCCTTCCATACCCTTTACCATTTTGGTGGCTCTTCTCTGAACCTTTTCTAAAATTGCTATATCCTTTTTAAGATACGGCGACCAGAATTGCACACAATATTCAAGGTGCGGTCTCACCATAGAACAATATAGAGGCATTATAATATCTTTTGTTTTATTTTCCATTCCTTTCCTTATCATACCTAGCATTCTATTTGCTCTCTTGGCCGCTGCTGCACACTGGTCCGAGGGTTTTAACATGGTATCCACAATGATGCCTAAATCTTTTTCCTGGGTGGTGGTTCCTAATGTGGAACCCTGCATCGTATAACCATAGTTTGGGTTGTTCTTCCCTAGGTGCATAACCTTGCACTTGTCCACATTAAACTTCATCTGCCATTTTGATGCCCAGTCTTCCAATTTATCAAGATCCTCTTTCAATTTTCCACAATCCTCTTGGGTTTTAACAACTTTAAATAGTTTTGTGTCATCCACAAATTTGATAACCTCACTCGTTATTCCACTTTCCAGGTCATTTATGAATATGTCAAAAAGCAGCGGACCCAGCACAGATCCCTGGGGTACACCACTATTCACGTTTCTCCTTTGGGAAAATTGGCCATTTAGCCCTACCTTCTGCTTTCTATCTTTTAACCAGTTCCTGATCCACAATAGTACACTGTCTCCTATCCCATGACTCTTTAGTTTTGCCAAAAGTCTCTCATGAGGGACCTTGTCAAAGGCTTTCTGAAAGTCCAGATACACAATATCAACCGACTCACCTTTGTCCACCTGATTATTCACTCCTTCAAAAAAACATAACAGATTAGTAAGACAAGATCTTCCTTGTCTAAAGCCATGTTGGCTGTCTCCCATTAGGTCATGACTATCTACATGCTGAGTAATTTTATTCTTTATGATGGTTTCTACCATTTTTCCCGGTACTGATGTCATGCTCATCGGTCTGTAGTTTCCCGGATCACCCCTGGAACCCTTTTTAAAAATTGGTGTTACATTGGCGATCCTCCAATCTTCAGGTATTAGAGATGATTTTAATGATAGTTCACAGATTACTAATAGCAGGTCTGCAATCTCGTATTTCTGCTATTTCCTTTTGAAAGTTAAATGCTAGAGCAGTGGATATACCTAGTATCATGTATTCAACACTATTGTGAAGTGGCCCCAACACTGTTACCTCTTGCACTAAATCCCGTGTTCTACTACAAACAAAGTCTAAAACCACTCCCCTTCTTTTCAGTTTCTTAATCAGCTGCTCCATTAAGCAGTTATTTATTTCAACCAGGAACTTTACTTTCATAGCTTGTCCCAGCACTGTCTTAAATCATATCTAGGTGATATGTGAGATCTGCCATCTTTGCACCAGGTAGGCAAGTTACCAACTGATCCTCATATCTACCAGCCATCAAGCTAATGATTGAATTGTCATTACAACAGTCTTCCTAATCCTCCCCTCCTGGGCACATTCCCCTGGAGACGTCCTTGATTAAACTATATAACTAAACGTGTATATAGTTAACACAAGTTCCATGTAAAATATACAGAAGTATATAGATTTTTGTTCAATGTGAACCGCCCCTGATCTCTGGAAGGGGCGGTATATAAAAAACTGTTAAATAAATAAATAAGAGGATATTACATTAACTGGAGTGCAGGTCCTGGCTAGAGGATCACTTCCTGCCATACCAAGGTGATGTTCTCCTTTCAGAATCAACATTTACAATTTCTTTGATTCACCTATATATGTCAACTAACATTTTCTTTTGACCTAGGCTTTGAAGGAGAGCTGGGTGTAGGATTGTGGTTACATCTTTAGGGGTTAAAAAACACCTTGACATGCCAAAGGTTTGAGTTTGCATCTTGGCTCTTTTATTGACTCTCTTTTAATGACTAGGTTTGCAAAATGTATTACTTGTACATATTATAAATGGCACTATTTACATAGTCAAAGCCTGAACAAAGCTGTTTTTTTCTGAGGCTTTTCTTTAGTAAAATGGTTTCTGATGTGAGTGGAACGCAATACATGTATATTTTCCATGGCCCTATACATACTTTACAAAAGGCTCAATGTTCAGCAAGTTTTTGTAAAACACGTGGAGGTCAATTCCATTCGGGGCCTGTCTGGCCTATCCGGACGTCCAAAATCTGGAAGGGAAGGATTTGCACCTGATTTTTATCCCATGGGGGCTATATATCCCCGCAGGATCAGAATCAAGTGCAACCAGCCTGGATGGGCAGGTCGTGTGCCAATTCAAGCCCACTGCACATCCAGACAACTCTCCGTCTAACCCCTCCCCCCCAATGCTTTTGCATGGCAGCCAGTGCTGTGGCATCCCATCGCCATGGCATCGGGACGCCATGCAGAAACCCCGATCACTGGTGGTGCTTTAAAATCCTATTTCCCCACCACCCGACCCTCAAAGGAGCCTGCCAAGGCTGGAATCAAGCTGCGAGGAACCCCCTGCCCCTCCTCACCTCTTCATCGCAGTCGTCCCATGCTGTCCGCCAAAGTAAGGGGAACTTATTCCACCTCCGAAGTGGAATAAGTTCCCCGTGCATCATTGCCCCTCTTCCCCCTGAACGTGCAGGGCCACAACCAGAATTGACCTTGTACATCCTGGTTCAGGATCAAGCGTGGTTGTGTCTGATGATCTTAAAGTAGCTAAACATGTAGAAAAGGCAACAGCAAAAGCTAGAAGGATGCTTGGGTGCAAACGGAAAGGAATGGCTAGCAGAAAAAGGAGGTGATAGTGCCTCTGTATAAGTGTTTGGTGCGACCTCATTTGGAGTATAGTGTGCAATTCTGGAGACCGCACCTTCAAAAGGATGTGAACAGGATGGAGTCAGTGCAGAGGGTGGCTACTAAAATTGTTAGTGGTCTTCATTATAAAGCATATGAGGACAGACTTAAAGTTCTTAATATGTACACATTAGAGGAAAGGTGGGATACAGGTGATATGATTGAGATGTTTAAATACCTCTGTGGCATAAATGTTCAGGGAGAGAGCCTCTTTCAATTGAAAGCAAGTTCTGCTACGAGGGGACATGGGATGAGGGTGAAGGGGGATAGATTCAGGAGTGATATGAGGAAATATTTCTTTATGGAAAGAGTGGTGGATCCATGGAATAGTCTCTCAGTGGAGGTGGTAGAGATGAGGGCAGTAACTGAATTCAAAAAAGCATGGGACAAACACAGAGGATCTCTGAAGGTAAAAAGGGGACTGTTGTAGTTGTTGTTATGGAAGGACAGACTAGATAGGCCATGTGGTCTTTTTCTGTCATCATATTTCTATGTTTCTATGTTGCTAAGCCTCCAACCCGCCGTCACTCCACCTTCAGTCTGCCCCCTCCAGCCCTCATACAAAGCTCCACGCACATCTCTGCTGTATGTGTGGGGAGCTCTTATGGTAGAATATGATCTGGGCATTTAGTGGAGAATATATGTCCATCCGGGATGTATATCCCTGCTAAATGTGGGTCTGAATGACCCCATTGCAAATTTATTTTTTTATAGTTATAATTTTTGTTAATATTAAAATAATACATCCAGGAATAATCATGAATGCTCAAGAAAATGGTTCAAAGCAATAAATCCCACAGGAAATATAGAACAAAGCAAATCATATCTAACCATACATTAGACCCCCAAAAGAAAGGAATTAAGGGAAGGCCCCAGGAAAGATTTACATAGAAAATAAAATATTACTTGGACAGCTGCGGGAGCTTCAGGTTGCCCAACTGAAGGACAGGACAATGACTGCTAGAAAGATTGAATACCTTGAGAATTAAGTTAGGAAAAATAATCTTTGTCTGCTTAATTTCCCAAGGTCTCCTATTCAATCACCTCAGGAGATGGTGCGCAGGTGCTTCAAGGAGGCCTTGAAGATCTCCCTGGAGTATATGCCCCCCCCCCCCCTCCTGACTAGGTCCCTGTACCTGTCTAGTATGTCTAGTAACCGGGGTGTCGTCCCAGAGAGCACTCTTGAGCTGGAGATTTGATTGGCTTATTTGAGAGCTCTCTGGAAGTGATTACGGTTTGCTCTACACTCTTGTTAACTCTGTCTCTAGAACCAGATAAGTCTTTAATTCTTAGAGCATATTTCAGAAATTTTAGTGAAATGTTTTTGGGCTCTTATGTCCGTATTTTCCCAGATTTAGCTAAAGAAACCCATCCTAGGAGAAGAGAGACCTTGGGGAAATAAGCCCAGGATCCTCTTCCTAGGTGGGACAAGTTTCCTCTGAGATGTCATGTTTCCTATATAGAAAAGTTATATTTGTTTTTTAAGCCCGACAACTGATGGAATTTTTGATAGCTGGGGAAGTTACGGTTATTAAACTTTCACCCCATCCGACTCACGCATAAGTCTTGCATTTTGGTAAACACATTGCAAATTTTAAACACCGGAATGTCTGTTTTCTGACCTTGATGTCCTGTACAAACTTAGGTGCTGGACTGACAGAAGAGAATGACATTCAGACAGACAAATTTACCCAGGTAAATCACTATTTACTTTAGTAAATATCTTTGCAAATTTCCCCTCACATACTTTAATCATTAGTTGCTGTCTGTGGGTTCCCTATTCAAAGAGGCAGTCACAAAGTAAGTTGCCTGAGATTTTATTACAGAAAAAAATAGAATTAGAATTAGAGGGTTCAGTTCAATCAAGTTATTTGTTGGTTCAAATGGGGGCAGATAGCAGAAGAAATCCAGGTTTTGCAGAATATCTTGACAATGAGCTATTTGTGTCCCCTCCTTCCCAAAAACCAGGCACGTTGTAACGCAAGGCACCCTACGTAAATGCTTTTTTAAAATGTTTTGAACTGCAGTACTGGAATGAAGTCTTCATACTTTTTCATGCACACGTCAACATGTTTATACAATTCATAATGGCCTTGGAAATGAATAGATTTGCTTCAGTTTGAGATATGGCTAAATCTAGCTCAGACTGCTGCTGCTGATGCTGTGAAGCTGTGTTCATTTCTATGGTGCTGTTTATACCCCTTGATTTGTCTTCATTTTTCATGATAAGATTTTCTTGCTTTGTGCCAAGCAAGACTGGGCAGGAGGTTATATTCCCATGTTTTAATGTATTTGACTTGTAAACCACAGGCAGCTACTTTTGGATCTGTTATATATATGTGTCAATCAATCAATAAAATAAATAGGGTAAATGCTTTTTATTTTAAAAAAGAGTTTTACCAGTGGAGGAGGTAAGAATAGGGTCAAACATCAAGAAGGCTCTAAGGCAATGGTCCTTAACCCACTCCTCTGGGCACACTTAGGCTAGATGGGTTTTCAGGATTCCCACAATAAAAATGCTTGAGATAGATTTGCATATCCTGCCTCCATTCTATTCAGAACTGTCTCATGCATAAACACTGTGGTTATCCTGAAAACCTGACTGGCAAGGTGTTTCCCGAGGACTGGGTTGAGAACCCCTTGTCTACAAAGATGTTCAGGAGTTTTGCTGTCATCAGAGTCTTTGCATCAATGCATGAATAGCAGCAAAATAAATGCACTATGCACAGCAGAGGACAAACATATGTTTTTTAAATAACAGAGAAGCAAGTTAGGTCCAAAAGTTCCCAAGATTCCCACTGATACATGATCATATCTCAAAGCACAGCAAAACGCTATCAATAAAACATGAAGCAAAGTTAATTACAGGCTTCCGCTCAGTTCCCAAGTCACCAGTGGCCCATTATAATGAATCATTTGTCAAATGGAGCAGAGATTGACAAAGATTATATAAGCTTTCCACTCTCCAAGACTCCCTGTGTAATGAGTACTTGATCTGCACTGGGAAAAATGATTAAGTATCAATTTTACGTAGGGCTGGGACTGAACGTTTAAAAGACTAATGGGATACTATTTTTACCGTTTATGGTGCTATAGCTATCCCCTGACTCAGATTAATGTCTCTGTCATTTTAATAGCTCATCACCTACAATTTTTCCCTTAAAGATTTCTAATTGGATTATTTAAGTCATCTTAAAATAGTCCTTCAATAGCAAGAGTGGTTTGTTGATTGATGAGCTTGGTCCACAACACTCTTTATTTATTTCAGTCATATTGAATTTTTCGTGCCTTCAAATTGAGTTGCAGGGCACCAAATAAAAAGCTTTTATTTTCCAGAATGCTATTTGAATATTCCATTGCATTTTCAAAGAGATGAAGCTAGTTTGCTGTGTCAGTCTTTTTCTTGTTTTATCTTCTGCCCTTCCAACCTCTCTGAGTAAAACCTTTTCCAGGAAAAGTCATTCAGCTAGAATGAGAGGACGCCTAAAAGAAACTGGAGTATTCTAAGTCCTCCATGTCTCTTTCTTTTCATGCACACCCTCTCAAAAAAGACTGAAAAACTATTAGGGGTATGCTTGGCCAAATACAAGTCTGGTCGTGTTCATTTAAAACTCATTTTTCCCAGTGTTTATACATTTTTTCTTCTTCATTTCACCAATTTCTTTTTAAACGCACACTGTATATTCATAAGGACTTTTTAGGTATGCAATTGATTATATGCATGTAAATTCATAGGTATACACGTGTATAAGTATTTGTATGCATCAATATAAACTGAATGCGTGCTCATAAATGCACATCCCTACACACTATAGCGCAGGACTACTGCATATGAAGATGTACAGACATTGTTAAAAAATGTTTGTGAACTAATTCTATGGACTGAAACCTCCTCTCCACCCCTCCCCCCCACACCGACATACACAATTCTCCAAAAAAAAAAAAAGAGAGATCTTTTTAACTAGCACAATTCCTGACAAAATCAAGGTAGATCCTATAGCTGATAGGTTTAAAGATTCCACCACAGATTTTATCAGATATCATGGCAAAATAGCAAGTAGACTTTTGCTGTGGAATCAGAATCTGCTTGGTGTAATTTTGACTTGGAAAAATCCCCACTCATAATGACATTCCTTCAGGTGTAAGGTGGATGCTTCAAATATCAACCGGAGAACTACCTAAATTCTGCAGATATTTTCATGAGAAACAATACTTCTAATTAGATGTATTAGAAAAAAAGTTAATTGATAATACACTACAAAATTATCTCATACAGCCCTCACTCTTTATAATAAAGAAATGTAAAGGTGAAAATTTTGTTTTCTAGGCCAGCATGCTGAGACATAAATAGTGGGATTGGATGTCCGACCTGGACATCCAATCCCCACTATTCGGTGGGACCCATACAAAGCTGCTGTGCACGGAGCTCTGGATGGGGGTGGGAGGGGGCAGCAACAAGGAGGAGAGTGGGTGGAGTGGAGGCGGCCCTACGACCCTGGATGTACAGGGTCGATTCTGGTCACGACCCTGTACATCCAGGGGTTCAAGAATGGCCAAGAAACTTATTCTACCTTGGAGGTGGAATAAGTCTCCCCCTTCACAGCAAGTGGCACCAGTGGGCAGCACAAAGCAGGTGAGGAGCAGCAGGAGGTTCCCTGCAGCCTGATCCCGGCATTGGCAGGCCCCTTCGGGGGTCAGGGAATAGCAAGTCCAATGTGCCGCGGGGAAGTGGGGCTCCTGCATGGCATCCTGGTGCCATGGTGAAGAGATGCCACGGCACTGTGATTCCATGCAGGGGCATGGGGAGGGCTAGATGGGGAGGTTGCCGGACGTGCATCCTGGCTGGGGCCCATCCAGCCTGTCCAAACCCTTTGCCCCGATTCTACTCCCGCAGGTGCAGAATCGGGTGCAAATCTGGCTGGTCCAGTTTTTGGACATCCAGATGGGCCCCTTTTTGCATCGGGCTCTAAGCAAATTTGTTACATGACATAATGTTATTGTAAATTTGTGGGAGGAGTGGCCGTGGTGGTGAAGCATTCCTTCTTGGAGGTGATTGTGGATTGTGTGCAATGCTTGCTGTTTAGGTCAGGAGTGGTAAAGGGGTTGCTCTTTTTGTTTCTTTATGGAGCTCCGAATTCACCAATGGGGCCCTGGAAATTCTGCTGCATTTGATTGTGGACTTTTTGGTGCAATATTGTCAATTGGTGATATTAGGAGATTTTAATTTTGCTAATGTGCAGGGGGGTGGTAGGGGAGGGACAGTGTCTGATTTTTTTTTATATTCAATGGCTAATATGGGATTTTGCCAAACTGTAGCTGTTCCCACTCATACCAAGGGTAATATTTTAGATTTGTTTGTTAGTAAGGGGGGGGGTTGGAAAGGGGGCAATCAGCAGAGCATTGTGTTGTAGAGATAGTGCCCTGGTCCAGTCATTCTTTGTTGTCATTTGATTTGGACTTGGGGATTGTGGTCTATTAGCTGGGCCTAGTTTTAGTGTTAAGGAGGTACATGATGTGGCAAATCTTAATGTTTCACAGCTGGTGCTGGCTGTGCAGGACTTTCAGGAGTGCTTCTGTTCATTAGTTGTCGAGGATCTAGGAGTAGTGTGAGTTTTATTGGGAGGTGGCTCCAAATAAATTGGTTAGGACTTGTTTGGATAGGAACGCACCATGGTATACTGTGGTCTGTCGGGAGTTGAGACGCAGTCTTTGGAGGCTTGAGAGATATTGGCATACGTCTCAGGATGTCGTAGTTAAGCAGCTGTGGCTACAGAAGCTTGGTGAATATAAAGCCGTGATAGTTGTGTTTAAGAAGACCTACTATTCGAAGTAGTTGAGTAATCCTGTACAGTGAAATAGGAAGGTTTTTAGACTCTGGTGAGTTGTTAGGTAAGAGTTGGGAACAGCAATGTCCCATGGCCCGACAAATGGATTAGGATGGTCTTGCGCATTATTTCTGCGATAAGGTTCTGTTGCTGAGAAGTGTGGTGGATGGGCAGTTAAGCCAGTCGGGACCAGGTTTTAGTTGTTGGGAAGGAGGAGAGAGGGGGCGTATTTGAGGAATTTCATTTATTAACTTTGAAAGAAGTGCATTCGGTGTTTAAGTCAGAACATTTCACCTGCTCTCCACTTAATCCTTGTCCATCAAGTGTATTGCATTTGCTTCCAGGTAAGACCCGTGTTCTGCTTCAGTTTGTGATTAATAATTCCCTGAGTCAGGGTTGGATGCCACAGGCCTTGAAGGTGGCAATTATTTGTCCTCTATTGAAAAAAACCTTTGTCAGATCCTCTGAAGTTTGTGAATTATCAACTAGTCTCAAATTTGTGGTTCTTGTCAATGATAATAGAGAAGGCGGTTTTGCTCCAACTGTCAGCTGTGGTTGACGAAAGGGGTTGGCTTCATGATCACCAATCAAGCTTTCGCTGTTCCCGTAGTATGGAGAGAGCTTTGATGGCAGTGCATGAGGACTTGCTTTTGTGTTTGGATAAGGGGGATGATGCGTTGCTTTTGCTACTGGATCTTTCGCCAGCATTTGATAACTTGGACCATGGCATTTTGTTGTGGCAACTGGCGTTGTTTGGAGTTGGAGGTGTGCCTCTGCTGTGGTTAGAATCCTTTCTCTCTGGACACAGTCAGTATGTTGCGGTAAGTGTATGATCATCAGCATCAATTCCAGTGCATTTTGGAGTCTCCCAGAGGGCATTATTGTCCCACTGTTGTTTAGTTTTAACCCATCTTATTGAAGAACATGCTATTCAATTCCAGATGGTTTGTTGATGATATTCAGCTGTACCTTCCATTGGGTAAGGATTGGGCTGCCTATCTGCAGACGTTGGAGGCCTGCTTAGTGGCTATTAATGGGTGGATGAGCAAGAATAAATTGGTATTGAACTGCCAGAAGACTGAGGTCCTTTGGCTTCGATCTCTGCGCTCTTGTTATAGTCCATCTAGTCTGTCATGGCAGGGGATTCAGTTGGAAGTAAAGGAGCAAGTAAAACGTTTGGGAGTTGTTTTTGATAGTGCCCTACCTTTGGAGCTACAGGTCTCTAAGGTTGTAAAAGTCTGTTTATTTTATCTCTGCCAGCTGCGGAGGGTGCGGCAGCTACTTGATCAATGGGATATGATTGTGCTTATCCAGTCACAGATTTTTTTGAAGGCTGGATTATTGCAATGCGCTATATTCTGGACTTCCTGCAAAGACCTTAGGGTGTTTTCAGAAGGTCCAGAATGCGGTGGCCATTAGTGGTTCGGGCTAGGGTTAGGGATCATGTGACACCAATATTAGAGGCCCTGCATTGGTTGCCTGTTGTTCTACATGTTAAATTGAAGCTGTTGGACACTATTTTTAAAATATTTCATTCACTGGGCTCGGGTTATTTGCTATTCCATTTTCAGGTGTATAATCTTTCCCGGGTGCCTCTGTCTCATGGTCCCCATTTATTGGTTCTTCCCAGTGCAAAGTTCGTCCACTCAGTTCAGTTGCGGACCAAGGCACTGGTATGCTCGTTGCCTTTTTTATGGAATGGGTTGCTGGTTGACTTCTGATTCCTAGATGATCTTATGGGTTTTAGGAAGGCAGTGAAGTCGTTTCTCTTCCTTCAGGGTGGCTGAGCAATTTGCAGGTGATTTGAGGGTGATTCTACTGCTGCTGCTGTGATGTTATTAATACATTGATCAGTTTGTACTTTTTTTTATTATTGTATGCATTTTTTTGTATGTACATCTGTGGCTTTTTTGTATGCTGCTTTGGGCTTATTGTAAGACAGCAGTTCCCAAACTTGGGGTAAGGACCCAAAATGGGGTCACATTATCAGTGGATGGGGGGTCACAGAAATCTGGCCATTTTCTCTTCTTTCTGTACTTTCACTGTGACCTGTTCCAAGTAGTGGAAGTCACCAGTCAGCATGTAACCTGTGAGCCAGTGAACATTCATAGGTCCATGCCCTCTCCTGGGTAAGCTTCCTGTTAGACTGGAGACCCATGCTGAGTACTGGTGTCTGTAAACACACACTGCACACTGACACAAAGAGCCCGGTGCAGACTGCTGCTGCTTTCTGCTTTAGATGAACGGAGGGAGAGGAAGGAGGCTGAAGACCTGCCACTTTGATTTCATCATTATCTGGGGTTATGTGGATTCTTAGTTGCTAAAATGTGATCATGTGGGATAAAAATTTCGAAAGCACTGTTGTAAGAGAAGGTAAAATATCTTATAAAATGAAATGAAATGAAATACTTGCATAGATTCTATGACTTCTGGTTTTTTTTTTCATATGCACTAATTGTGCTGATTGAGCCATAAGAAAATGGGTCAGCTTTCAAAGGAATTTCCATGGGTAAACGAGTGTTAACCCAACAGGAAAAAAACGTTTGAAAATTGTCCTTTCTGCTCTAAGGGGGAACTGGGCAAACCCAGGGCAGAACTACGACAGGGATTGCATTCTGATATTCCTGTGCATTGGTTCACATACGTACTTTGCTCTTGCAAATTACGGATGTAATTTTGGAAGAGTTACGCATCATTTTCACATTTAAAAAATGAATTTATATATGTAAATCACCATTCATATATAAACAGTGATTTTGAAAAAGGCCCTATTTATGCGTATGTACTGCAGCGTGCATAGATTTCGAGGAGGCGTGCTCTGGGTGTGGTTTCGGCAGTCCTTCAATATATATGTACTCCATAACTTACAAATGGAATACATATCCTGGAATATTTCTCCTGCTACCTTTTATTTTGGGCCTAAGCTTGGAAGGAGAGATTGAGAGAAGTTTGTGCTTGCCCTTAGCTGTTGAAAACAAATTGAGAAATGAGAAAACATTCAATTTTGGAGTACGGTATCTTAATCGGCTCACTTTGTATGCGCAATTTTAGAAAATTGGGTGCTTACATGTATCAGAGGTGCCACTTATTGTGGTAACTTTATAAGGGCGTGCCTATATTTACACATAAAAATAGGCATCTAAAAGGGGTATTTTATTCATTTATGCATGTAAATGCCCTTTTATAAAAAAGCACCCAATATAAAAGTATCTGCGTTAGTTTCATGGCACATAGTTTCATTGTGGGCATGCACAGGAGTGGAGTTTAGGTAGAAAATAGACAGAGCGCGCAAATACATGCGTGAATTATAAATAATTCATATCCAACAGGGATATCAGTTGTGAGGAAGTTTGGGCTGAACAAGCAAATAGAGAGAATGTCTAATGCTGTGCACCCCAGTGTTCTTCAATAAACACTTTCACATAATACAGGACATTGAAACCATCAAGACATGGTTCCAGGCTGCACAGAGGACCAGGCTGTGACTGCTGCAAAGAATATGAAAAGAGCTACATCTGCAAGAGAAACATGTCAGCAGAAAAAGACCACATGGCCTATCTAGTCTGTCCGTCCATATCAAATACTATAGTCCCTATTTTTTTCCTTTAGAGATCCTCTGTTTTTGTCACATGCTTTCTTGGATTCAGATACTGTCCTCATCTCTATTACCTCCACCGGGAGACTATTACATGCATCTACCACTCTTTCCATAAAGAAATATTTCCACATATTACTCCTGAATCTATCCCCTTTTACCCTCATCCTATGCCCTCTCTTTGCAGAACTTACTTTCAATCGAAAGAGGCTCTCCTCTTGGGCATTTATGACACAAAGGTATTTAAACAACTCTATCATATCACCTTTTCTCTAAAGTATACATATTAAGAGCTTTAACTCTGTCCCCATATGGTTTATAATGAAGACCACTGATCATTTTAGTAACCACCCTCAGCACAGATTCCATTCTGTTTTTCTCCTTTTGAAGATGCGGTCTCCAGAATTGCACACAGTACTCCAAATAAGGTCGTACCTGAGACTTATACAGAGGCATTTCACTTCCTTTTTTCTGCTAGCCATTCCTCTTCCTATGCACCCAAGCATCCTTCTGGCTTCCATCGTCACCTTTTCTACCTTTTAGTCACTTTAAGATAATCAGAAACAATCATGCCAAAGTCCCCTTCTTCTTTTGTGGACAGAAATACTTCGCCCCCTACCACTCCCTTGGATTTTTGCAGCCCAAATGCATGACCCCCATTTTTTAGCATTAAATCTCAGCTGCCAAATTTTTGACCATTCTTAAAGCTTAACTAGATCCCTCATCATGTTATCTACTTCTTCCTGGGTGTCTACTCTATTACAGATTTTGATATCACCCGCAAAGAGGCAAATCTTACCTCACAGCCATTCCACAGTATCACTAACAAAGATGTTAAAAAGAATCGGACCAAGGACAGATCCCTGGGGCACACCACTGGTAACATCTTCTTCTTAGAGTGAGCTCCATTTACCTGTACTCTTTGTCACTTCCCACTCAACCAATATGTAACCCAGTAAGTCACTTTAGAGTCCTTTCCTAGGGTGCTCTATTTATAAGCCACCAGTGTCAAAGGCTTTACTGAAACCCAAGTACACCAAACTTAGGGCTCTCCCTCGGTCCAACTCTCTGGTCACTAGAGAGTAATGATGTCTCATTTGGCATTCTTGAAATATACAGGATAGGCCCCAAGGAAAGCCATCTGTCCCTCACCAGAACATGAGATGCATGCTGGCACAATGCATCCACAGCATGAAGCACCAAAGTAGAGAACCTGTTGATTTACCACTCCAGACAATGGGATAGTCTAGATTGGCTGCACCTGTAAGAGAACCATGAACAAGAGACGGCTGAGGGGAGATGTGATAGAGGTCAATAAATTAATGGATAGAGTAGAACGGATAAACGTAGATCGGTTGCTTACGCCATCAATTGTAGAAAAACTAGGGGACATGCAATGAAGCTACAGTGTAACCCATTTAAGACTAATAAGAGAACATTTTTTCACTCAATGCATAATCAAACTTTGGAATTTGTTACAGGAGGATGTAGTAAAAGCTGTTAGTGTAGCTGTGTTTAAAAAAGGTTTGAACAAGTTCCTAGAGGAAAGGTCCATAAGCCATTATTACAGAGGACCCGTAAAATTCACTGTTTACCCTGGGGCAAGCATTGTGGAACTTGTGTGCCTTTTTGGGAACCTGCCAAGTACTTGTGATCTGTATTGGCCACTGGAAACAGGATACTGGGCTTGATGGACCTTGGACTGACCCAGTATGGCATTTCTTATGTTCTAACTGTTAGCCAAGGTGTATGAGGGTCACAGAGGTGTATACAATGCAAGGGCATTAAAGTAGGTCTAGAGGCAAACAGCTGGTATCCCTGGAATGAGCCACAGGGAAATGGAGAAGAAGGCTGGAGAGGAATTCCCTGGGCATGGATAAAAAATATGATGGATAGTGAGGGCACAAGCATGAGAAATATAGGAGTACCACACATATGGCACAGTCTGTAGCAAGCCACATGTTCAGGACCTCACAGTTTAATGACCTGTGCTGACAGGTGCCAGTACCAACACTGGACTTTTCATGCATCACCTCCCAAGACAGACATGTACCAGATAACTAAGGGTACAAATACTACTATTACTACTTATTTCTATAACACTGTAAGGAGTGCACAGCACTGTATAAGGCGCAGTGGGTCCTTATACAGTAGGGCACATGTTATGTTGGGTCATGTCGTTCCACTCCAGCCAAATATAGGCCATCCATACAGCACTAAGCCAAGATATAGCCAGAAATTACATGTGTCATACACATCTAGAAAGAAAAGCAGTGTTTGATGTAGTAGTATTAAAAATGATAGAGCCATATGCAGGTGGTATCTCCTGATGGCCTCAGACATGGAACAGCAGTAATACCCTAGTGCAACATATTCTCCTCCACTGATTGTGTGGAACATTGTGTTAGTGATCATTAGGCCACAGATATCCCAAGCTGGGTAAGGAAACAGTTGAGATTCCCTAGCAAGCCCATTGAGGCATTATATGTCATGTATAGCTGCATGTTAGCATGCAACAGAGCAATAAACCATTTTGATATGTTTTGCAGCAGCTCTACCACCACCACCACCAGTGATCAAACCTGGTCACCATGCACCTACATGCATAGAGGAGGAGAGCAGCAACAGTAGTGGCTCATCGTCAGATATAGAACACTTCAAAGGATGGCACAAATAAAAATTTTGAGAAGACACAAAGGTGGTGAACTCCTGTGATGAGGAGGAAGGAGCAGAGGAGCATCTATCCTGTCCCTAAACACCTGGAGAAGAGACAACAGGAGCAGTGGTCAGCCATGGCCCCTGAGCACCTGATGGAGATAGTACCGAGCAGATCAATATATCTACTCACTTCTACTGAGTAGTTATATTTTGTCACTCAGGCCCTGAACTAACTCCATCCTTTAGTGCAGTGGTTTACTCTAGAGCAGTGGTTCTCAACCCATTCCTCTGGGACCCCCAGGGCAGTCATGTTTTCAGAATATCCACAATGAATATGCATGAGATTGATCTGCATGTACTGCTTTCATTGTATGCAGATCTATCTAATGCATATTCATTGTGGATATCCTGAAACCTGACTAGCCTAGGGTTCCCAGAAGACTGGGTTGAGAACCACTACTCTGGAATTTTCCATGCTAATCTTCATTCTGATGTAATAAAACTTTTTAGCACAGGAATATCAGCAGTAAAACCACTGTGCTAAAGGGTAACACAGTAGGTATTTAAAAGACATGCAAAACACTAAATGATAAACTGTTCTCAATATAAAAAATTGTGCTAAAATTTACCATGGTTTTTTTTTACTCTTGTCATAGTACTGAAGCTTTATTCCAACTCAGGGATGGAGTAAGAAAGCAGCGTGGAAGCAAAAGGTCAACTGATGTGGAGTGCAGCACTTTTCCTCAGATGACCCAAGATGCCTACCCCTCCCTCTAATCTAATAGAAAATCCCATGGTGGCCATGTGGCCTTCTTATACCTTCCACCCCACTCATCCAATCCTTCAAAAAAATACTGGTGACTCAAGTGTCCCTTTTTACTTCCAACTCCTACCCAGACCTACCCAGACCAAAAAAAACCCTAATGGACCCCCACTCACCACACCCACCTCTAATGTCTGGCGTAATGCCCACTAATTCCTGACTCTAGCACTACCATCTTACAAAATAGTGGTACCTGACCCCTAGCAGTGTGTCAAGAAACACCACTAGGGGTCACTGTGCTAAAAAACCCCTTTTATTCCCACTGCAATAAACTAATGACATGCAAATTACAGTTGTGTTAAATGGAATGCACTGATAGAAAAACATAATGAATGCTGTGGAGGTAACATGCAGCCGCTTGATGCAATGGGAGTCAGATGCCTCCCTTAGAAATGAATCTGAAGCATCACTAGGGGCTAGGTGCCACCATTTTTCAAAGTGGCACCATGAAGAGAAGGATGCCACTAGACACTGACTCTGGTTGAGGGCCTCTCTACATTGTGTACTTGGACTATGTATACTCTTAGATACGTGTACAGGTCTGGTGTACCCTGGACCAGATAGACATGGGGGTCAAGAGATCCGAAGGGTCATGGGGTCACCAAAGAATTTTTACAGAATAGGTGGGCAGGTTCTTGAGCCCATCATGCCACCAGAGAATTATTGCAGGATGGATCAGGCAGTTCTGGGGTCACCAATAAATTTTTATAGGGTAGGAGTAGGATATGGGGATGGGCAGGGATTGAGAATCTGGATTTTTTAAAAATGTCTCCCTATATGTCAGTCTCTCACGCTCACTCCTCTCGCAATCACTCTAATCTCATCCATATTCCTCTCCTTTCCCCTCCTCTCTCCCTTTCTCCTGTGCTTTATGGAATACTCATTCCATAGCTAATAAACTCCCATTTACCCATGAGCTCTTCATTTCTAACTCATTCCATCTTCTAGCTCTTACTGAAAGCTGGCTCCTCCCTGATGACACTGCTTTAGTCTTTGCCCTCTGTCACAGCGGCTTACAATTTCCCCACACTCCTCGTGCCACTGGCTGTGGTGGTGGTGTTGGGTTTCTGCTTTCTCCTTTTTTGTCAATTCCAACCCCTCCTTGTATTTCCATCTCATTCCTTTTCCTCCTTTGAAGTCCATTCCATCTGCCTTTTTAATCCCTTATCTCTCTGTATAGCTGCTGTCTATAGAACCCCAGAAAAGTCCACCTCTATCTTTCTCACTGACTTTGCATCCTGGCTTCCCTATTTCTGGATTCTTCTTCCCCTTCCCTTATTCTTGGTGATTTTAATACTCATGTTGATAACCCTTCTGATCCCTATGCTACTAAACCTCTTTGCCTTACCTCCTCTATCAACCTCCAGCTTTGCTCTTCTTTCCCCACTCATCAACGTGATTATCGCCTTGATCTGTTTTTCTTCTCTGACTGTTTATCCTCCAATTTCCATAGCTCAGTTCTTACATTTTTTGGTCATCACCTCATAATCTTTACCCTTCATCATCCCCACCTCAATCTCGCCCAGTCTCCTCCTATCTTTTTAGGAATCCTCATGATATTGATCCTTTGGCTCTGTCCTCTATCAACTCTTTCTTCCACCTTTTTTTCTAAATCTGTTGATGAGGCTATTGCTTCCTATAATACTGCCCTCTACTCTACTCTAGATATTCTTTCTCCACCCTCATCCTATTAGACACACTATACCTCAGTCCTGGTTGTCTTCAACCACCTGCTATCTATGCTATGCCCACTCAGTTGAGTGCATTTGTCTTAAATCGCGCTCCCATTCTGACTTCCTTCATTTAAAATTCATGCTTACCACATTCCAATCAGCCTTAACACTTGACAAGCAAAACTAGTATATCCACTTGACTAACTCTTTTGCCACTAACCCCCGCCATCTTTTTTCAACTCTTAACTTTCTCCTCAAAGCGCCTCCCCCACCGACTCCTCCTTCTCTTTCTTCCTAAACCCTAGCTATTTCCATGACAAAATCCACAAGATTACACTTCAATTCCCCACTAGATCAGCTTCATCCCCTCTTCCCTCACCTCAATACCAACTTTTCCCCTCAATCTCCGTTACCCTTTCATCCTTTTCTGAGGTCTCTGATGGTGAAACCTCTTATCTAATTTCCTCCTCTAAACCTACTACTTGCTCTTCTGATCCTATCCCCACCCACCTCCTTCGTTGCATTTCCTCTTCTGTCATCCCTTCCATGGCATATATTCTAAACCTCTCACTCTCCACTACTACTGTCCCTGCAGCCTTCAAGCATGCTGTGGTCACACCTCTCCTTAAGAAACCTTCCCTTGACCATAATTGTCCTTCTATTTATTGGCCCATCTCCCTTCTTCCCTTCATTTCCAAACTTCTTGAGCATGCAGTCCTCCTCCATTGTCTTGAATTTCTTTCCTCTAAAGCCCTGCTGGATCCACTCCAATCTGGCTTTTGTCCCCTACACGCTACTGAGATAGCACTCACCAAAGTCCCCATCAACCTGTTTCTGGCTAAATCCAAAGGCCTTTATTCTATCTTCATCCTTCTTGACCTTTAGACACTGTTGACCACCACCTTCTTCTTGACACATTGTCCTCTCCTGGTTTTAGAGTCTCTGTCATATCCTGGTTCTCTTCTTCACTCTCCCAGCGCTCTTTCAGTGTTTCTTCTGGTGGTTCCTCCTCTACTCCTATCCCACTCTGGGTTGGTGTACCCCAAGGATCTGTTCTCAGCCCTCTCCTTTTCTCTCTCTACACCCAGTCCCTTGGTGCTCTCATCTTCTCCCTTGGATTTAAGAATTATTTTTATGCCAATGATTCTCAGATCTATCTTTCTATATCTGATATATCTTCGACACCCCAGACCCACATTTCTGCATTCATGTCTGACATTGCCACTTGGATGTTTCACCATTTGAAATTAAACATGGTCAAAACCAAACTTCTTATTTTTCCCCCTAAATCTTCTTCCCTCCTTCCTCCTTTCTCTATCTCTGCAGATAACACTCTTCCACTTCCTATTTCCTCAGCCCATAACCTTGGGGTCATCTTTGACTCATCCCTTTCCTTCTCCTCACATACCCAACAGATGACCCAACCTGTCATTTCTTTCTCTTTAAAATTAACAAAATTTGCCCCTTCATTTTTGAACACACCACTAAAACATTTGTCCACTCTCTAATTACTTCTCGTCTCAATTATTGCAACCTCCTTCTTGCTGGTCTCACTCTAAGCCACCTCTCTCCCCTTCAATCTGTTCAGAACTCTGCTACGCAGCTAATCTTTGGCAGCCTTGATATACGTACTCATATAACCCCTCTTCTCAAATCACTCCATTGGCTTCCCTTCTGTTTCCATATCCAATTCAAACTTCTCCTTCTGACTTATAAATGCATTCATTCTTCTGCTCCTCTCTACCCTTCCTCTTTCCTACGCCCTTCCTCATGAACTCTCCTCTTCTACTGGCTTCCTTCTCTCTTTGCCCTTTTCTTCCACTGCCAACTCCAGACTTTGTTCCTTTCACCTTGCTTCTCCTTACGCCTGAAATAAACTTCCTGTGTCTGTACATCAGGCTTCATCTCTGCCCCTTTTCAAATCCATGCTAAAGGCTCACCTCTTTAATGCTGCTTTTGGATCCTGATCCCTTGTTTTTTCCTTATGTCTCCATCCCCTTCCCCATTTTACCCTTCTTCGTATCTGTTGTCTTGTCTGTCTTAATTAGATTGTAAGCTCTGATGAGCAAGGACCATCTTTATATGTATGTGTACAGCACTGTGTATGCCTTGTAGCACTATATAAATGATTACAGTAGTAGTAGTAGTAGTGTGAGATAATCCCCACTCATTTTCAGACAAGAAAGGAGGCATCTGACTCCCATTGCAACAAGTGGCTGCATGTTACCTCCACAGTATTCATTATGTTTTTCTATCAGTGCATTCCATTTAACACAACTGTAATTTGCATGTCATTAGTTTATTGCAGTGGGAATAAAAGGGTTTTTTTTTTTAACATGTGTGCTAGAACACTGTTTGCTGACCCTTTGCACAGCATGTTAATGCACCGCTTACTGCATTGAGGTCTCAGATTCTGGTTGATCATTGGATGTGGTTGAGTCAGAGATATTAAATTAACTGGCTAAATGATCAATGTTACTGTCAGCCTGGATGTTGGCAAGGAAATAACCTGGACAAAAGCTATTTTCTTGTCAGTTGCCACATGAAGGAAACGAAAGGCGTAAGCAAACTTTTATCATCTCCAGATCCTGCACAAAACACAATTTTTTTTTTCTTTACACTTTAACCAATTAGAAAACCGGATTCCCCTGTTTAACACTCCATTAAGTTTATAACAAAATGATATGGTTGAGATGTCTCATTGCGGGAAGTAATGATATTTTGTACGTCCAAGACAATGTACATTCCACTAAGGAAGTCATTTTGCTTAATACATGATACAACTGGTGAAAAGAATTCCATTAGCTGTCGTAAATGCGGATCTTTTTCAGGACCTCTTTCTGCTCTAGGCTTTTGTTTCAATATCACAGTAGATAAGAGACTGTATTTGTTTTTACTCTAGAGAATGTACATAGCATAGCTAGAGAGTTTAACTGGATTGCATTTTTTTGTTAAAAGAAGTAAAAAAAAAAAGACAAAGGCTGGCAAGGATAATGTGTATTCATCTTGCCTTTTCTTAAAAGTAGCATTTTGATAAATTTAGTCCTACTAAAAGAACAAGTCATTAATTCTTGGTGCTACTCTGTGCTAATAAGCTTTACATTGCACTAATCAGTCTTGTTATGCAGTCATGACTTTGCTTCCAATTTTGAACTTCATTGTCGTTATTTTTATTTCTCGTATGTTTGTCTCCAGCAGTCTACCATCCACCAGGCTACTGGAGAGATTCCGTGTTTTCGCTTTGTCACCTTTGGTGGCATTTCCACCTCTCTTCCAGTTTTCATTGATTTAAGGATTTCTGACATGATATCACCTTTCCACTCTCTGACGATCACTATGACTTCACTTAATCTCTTTTTTGCCCCACTTACCCTACGAGATTCTACTCAGATGTTGTTTTCCTTCAAAATCTTCCTTTCATCTTCTCTCGTTTCCGTACTCTTCTCCGCTTACTTTTATTTTTCTGGCTGCTATTGCTGTAGCCATTTTGGCTTGTCTCTTTGACAATGTCCGAAAGTCTTCTTTTATTCTACTGCCTCTTGATTCCTTTCTCATTCTCCTGCTTCTGGTCATTCAGTTTCATTAAGGGGGTCATTTACTAATGCCATTGGCGAATGTGATCTGCCACAGGCCCATATTTTTCCTATCGGCCCTGTGATAGATACTGTGTTAACCTTCATTAAATGACCCCTTAAATCTAACCCAGGACTTAACTCCTTGGCTACATTTATGTATGAGCCACTAAAATCTCCTCCTTTGATTATCTCTGTTATTTCCACTACCCAGAATCATCTGTGAGCAGCTAAATGTCAGTACATCTTTTATAAAAAGGTCCAGCTTGCAACTTGACAAATTACTGTTCTCTATTTTTCTCTGCTTTGCTTTCTACTGATAAACAATCCTGGTTCATAAACTTTTATCTCTGAAAATTCTTTTAATACCCTCACATACTTTAAACTCTTCCAAAACTTTCAAGGTTATATTTCTTCTGGCTTCTATTAATCCCCCAGATAATTTTCTAGCATTTTTGTCTAAAATCTGAATTTCTTCTTACTGATTTTTCCTTATCAGTTAATTTTTATATCATATTGTATTGTTTTTATTATGGGGCATGCATACTAAATTAATCTAATAGTTTGTGTATAGTTTAGCATGCGGTAAACGGTTAGTAACTGTTACCGCTCACTAAAAATATCCGCATGGTAAAAATCCCATGCTAACCAGTTAGCAGCAATTGGGCAGGGACTTTTCGGGCTAGGGGTGAAGACTGGATGTTGCCTGCACAATGTGATTAGTGTAAGCATCTGAACATGCTAATCGTCATTCCTTATCGTCTCTCCAGTCCAGTCCCTTTACTTCTGGGTTACGCAACCCTTCCAGCAGCTTGGAGGCTGAGCCCAACCTTTTTGGGGATGGAGCGGTATAAATACCACTGGGACCACCCACCAACTCCAGTATTCTCAGCCTCCAAGCAGCTGGAGGGTTCCATAAGCCTGGGGCTTACTGGAGTCCTACCTTCATCTATTCATTTTAAATTAGCCTTAATTTTACTTTAATTTAACTTTAAATTTACTTTATTTCTTTAATTTACCTGATTTCCTGTCAGTATGACCTCATCAGAAGCCTAGCCAAGAACATGGCCTCGGTGGTGGCGGCTAGACGTTATCTGTGGCTACGAAATTGGGCAGCTGATGCTTCCTCGAAGACTCGCCTGAGTCGGCTCCCCTTTAAAGGGAAACTCTTATTTGGGGAGGATTTAGAAAAGCTAGTTAAGGACCTGGGTGCGTCTAAGGGAGGCAGACTCCCAGAAGATAGACCAAAACAAGGGCGCCCCCTAGCCCCAGTGCGTACCCAGCCTAGGGACTCGCGGAGATTTCGCCCAGCCAGGCCAAATTCCTTTCCCAGGGACAGTTTTCCCTCGAAGGGACAAGGTTTCAGAAGTTTTCGAGGGGCAGGTCGGGGTTTTGGGGCATCCTCCTCCTCCTCCTTCTCGGGACCTAGAAAACAACAATGAGATGATGGGGGTCCAGGATGAAGGGCGGCCGGTAGGCGGTCGCCTAAGGCTGTTTCTTCCTGCCTGGTCCCGTGTCACGTCCGATCAATGGGTCCTAGAGGTGATCAGAGAAGATTATGCTCTCGAATTTGCAAAACAAATACTTCCAGCATTTGTTCAGTCTCTCTGCGGTTCTTCGGCAAAGAGGGCGGCAATAGAGGCAACTCTTGTCCGTCTTATAGCTCTAGGGGCGGTGGTCCCAGTACCACCAGACCAGTGCGGCTCTGGTCGGTACTCGATTTACTTCGTAGTACCAAAAAAGGAAGGATCCTTTCGACCGATCCTGGATCTAAAACAGGTCAACCGCTGCCTCAGGGTGCCACATTTCCGGATGGAGACCCTACGTTCAGTCATAGCGGCCGTGAGGGGAGTAGAGTTCTTAACGTCCCTCGATTTGACAGAAGCCTACTTGCATATCCCGGTCAGGAAGTCCCACCAACAATTCCTGAGATTCGCAGTGCCAAGAGGCCACTTTCAGTTTCAGGCCCTACCCTTCGGCCTAGCTACGGCTCCAAGAATGTTCACCAAGGTAATGGTGGTAGTGGCGGCCTTCCTCCGGAAGGAGGGAATATTAATGCACCCCTACTTGGACGATTGGCTGATCCGAGTGAAGTCGGAAGAGGAAAGTCATTCGGCGATGACCAGAGTGATCCAGGTTCTAGAGGAATTGGGGTGGGTTATCAACCGGGCAAAGAGCAGGATGACTCCCTCTCAGGAACTCGAGTACCTCGGAGCAAGATTCGACACCCACAGGGGCAGAGTATTCCTGTCTCAGTCAAGATCAAGGGAGCTAAGGCTTCTAATCACGCAGTTTCTATGCAGACGAAATCCCTCGGCGTGGCATTATCTTCAGCTCCTGGGAACTATGGCGGTGGCGATAGAGGTAGTGCCATGGGCCAGGACCCACATGCGACCGTTGCAGCGGGCGCTATTACGTCGATGGTCTCCCCAGCATCAGCCTCTCTCAATGCAGTTACCTTGCGCTCCGCGGTCCAAACAGACCCTCCACTGGTGGCGATGCCCGAGGAATCTGGACCGCGGAATGCCTCTCGAACCTCATCAGTGGTTACTATTGACGACAGATGCCAGTCTGACAGGCTGGGGAGCGCACTGCGAGGACCAGTTCGTCCAGGGCCGCTGGACACAGTTGGAATCACAATGGCCCATCAACAGACTGGAATTGCGGGCCGTCACCCTGGCACTCAAGGCGTTCAAGGCCTTAGTGCAAGGAAAAGCAATTCGCGTTCTCTCCGAAAATGTCACCGCGGTGGCCTACATCAACCACCAGGGAGGCACCAGCAGTCCCGCCTTGGAGAAGGAGGCGGACACTCTTTTACAGTGGGCGGAGACCCGGCTGCTGGCACTTTCAGCTCAGCATGTGGCGGGCGAGGACAACGTCACAGCCGGCTTCCTCAGCAGGTGCAAAATAGACCACGGAGAGTGGGAACTAGAACAGGAGACCTTTGACCAGATAGTGGCCCGTTGGGGTCGCCCTGTCATGGACCTCATGACGCGGTTCTCTACAGCCAAGATAGACAGATTCTTCAGTCGAAGGAAGGAACGAATGTCCGAGGGCTTAGATGCCCTGTCACAAAAGTGGCCTTCGGAAGGTCTTCTCTATGTATTCCATCCTTGGGCCCTGATCGGAAAGGTTCTCCAGCGGGTGGAGTCTCACCAGGGCTTGGTAATCCTCATAGCTCCGGATTGGCCTCACTGCCCCTGGTATGCGGATCTGGTGAGGATGGTCGACGACCTACCTTGGCGGCTCCCTTACAAAAGGGACCTGCTGAGGCAAGGCCCGGTTCGGATGCCTCACGTGGATCGATTCTCGCTTACGGCCTGGCTATTGAAAGGGCGTGGCTCCTAAAACGAGGCTACTCAGGAGCAGTAACCAGCTGGTGGCAATCGCTTGCTATAGAGGCAAGGTCCGTGGCAAACCCTTAGGGGCACACCCGGACGTCTCCAGGTTCCTAAGAGCGGTTAGTCGGCTACGTCCTCAACGGAGGTCGGTCATCCCCCCTTGGGACCTTAACTTAGTGCTAAATGCCTTGATTGGGGAACCCTTTGAGCCAGTAAAGAGAGCCTCCTTAAAGGATTTAACCCTAAAGACAGTGTTTCTGGTCGCCATCTGCTCGGCCAGGAGGGTTTCGGAATTACAGGCGCTGTCTTCTCAGCCCCCCTTCCTGACCTTCCTCAAGGACAAAGTGGTTCTGCGCACAGTCCCTTCTTTTTTGCCCAAAGTTATCTCTCCCTTTCATGTGAACCAGACAGTTACCCTGCCGGCCTTCTCGGCCAATGGACAGGAAGGTAGGGATAGCAAACTGCGTCTCCTAGACGTCCAGAGGGTCTTGAAACGTTACCTCTCTCGCACAGCGCCATTCCGAAAGTCCGACTGACTGTTCATTCAGTTCGGGGGTCCGCACAAAGGTGAGGCGGCGGCCAAGGCCTCGATCTCCTGGTGGATCAGAGAGGCGATTGCCTCCGCCTACATCCTGAAGGGTAAGCAGGTGCCAGTGGGGCTGCGGGCCCACTCCACTCGGGCTCAGGCTACCTCTTGGGCGGAATTCAGCCTTGTTCCTCCGCTGGATATTTGTAGAGCAGTGACTTGGTCATCGCTGCATACCTTCACCAAGCACTATAGACTGGACGTGCAGAGTTCAGCGGACGCTCGGTTCGTTCTAGCGGTTCTTCAGTCTGGTATGCCAGATCCCACCCAGGGTTGAACTGCTCTGGTACATCCCAGAAGTAAAGGGACTGGACTGGAGTGACGATAAGGAAATAGTAATTAGATCTTACCTGCTAATTAGTGTTCCTGAAGGAACGACAGTCCAGTCCCTGATCCCACCCGGTTCCGGCAACCGTTAAGACCTCGGGTTCATTGAAGAGCATCGGACCGAGCGTAGGGCCGGTTCGGCAGGAAGGAGAGCAGGAGAAAGCCAGCTCGGGTAGAGGCAGCAATCTCCTCCGTCCGTTGCCATGCCTCCTCTCCTTCCCCTATATTTTCCAAAAAAAAAAAAAAATGCCTGTTGGATAGGTTTTTTGAGGTTTTATATTATGTTACGTTATGTAGGTTTTGAATGGAAGTTCGTTAGGTCTGCTTTTTCAATCGAATACTGGAGTTGGTGGGTGGTCCCAGTGGTATTTATACCGCTCCATCCCCAAAAAGGTTGGGCTCAGCCTCCAAGCTGCTGGAAGGGTTGCGTAACCCAGAAGTAAAGGGACTGGACTGCCGTTCCTTCAGGAACACTAATTAGCAGGTAATATCTAATTACTATATGTTGCGTTAATCACGGTTACAGGTTTAGTGTAGTGAGATGCTTCCCACTGGGCTAACTGCATGGGGACTTGCTGAGAAGGATCCCAGCAGACAGCATGGGTTGGCCACATCCCCTGTGCCAATTTTTGGCACTAAGCGCACAGTTTAGCACAGTTTAGTAACCATGCACTTATATTTTGAAATGATGTTATTTTATGCATTTGTAATTATTAGGGGGGTATTCAAAGGCATTTACACGGTTTGCAGACCTGCCCACTGGGATATTCAGTGGCACTAACCTAGTTAGTAACACTGAATATCCCGTTTGTCCACTGAATGCCCCACCGCTAAATGCTTAGAGGCCAATTCTACACAGGGAGTAGAATGGGGCACTTGGACAGGCTGGACGAGCCCCGATTCTGGCCCACTACATGTCCAGCTCCCTCCCTGTCTAACCCTCCCAATGCCCATGCATGGAGTCCGGTGCCATGGTGTCCCGTTGCCATGGCACTGTGGCACTGGACACTATGCAGGGGCCACGATTCCCCTCAAGGGTATAAAGTTGTTGTCCCCTGCCACCTGACCACCAAAGGAGCCTGCCAAGGCCAGAGTCGGGCTTCAAGGAACCTCTCACTGCTGCTTACCTGGTTTGGGGGGTCTGTTGGTGCCATTCCCCTTCCTTGGGGAGACTTATTCCACTAACTGTGGTTCTGGATGACCCCTTAGCATTGCGGCATTCTGGGGGTGGAGCAGTGGAGGCACTGTGGCTGTCTTATCTAGCTATTTGCTGAATATTGCCACTGACCAGATTGCAAAATTGAAATCTGAGGTGAAGTTAAAGCGGTGACAGCCAGCCACTTTAAGTGTGATCAGTGCCATTTTTGAAAATCCCCATGGAAGCACATTCCAATCTGGCTGTCCAGCGCCCTGTGTGGCCAACCAGAAGTGGGATGCCCAGAGTTAGACCCAATTCTGATCCTGCGGGGGCTAGATGTGCCCGCAGGATCAGAATCGAGTCTATGGCCTGGATATGCAGGCTGGGTCCCAATTCTGATTGACCCACACGCCCAGCCACATGCTCGGTTACCTCAGTCAGGCTCCTGAATGGAGCTGCAGTTTTATGGCGTCCCATTGCCATGGTACCGTGGCTCCATTCACGAGCTGCAAATGCCGGCTGCCATCAAAATACTTCTTTCCCCGCAGCTGAACCCTTGATCCGGCCTCCCATGGCTAGGGTCCGGCTGCACCGCCTACCTTTCTTTCCAGGCCCGGCAACATGATCCCCCGATGTCCAGGGGGACTTATTCCACCTCTGCAGTTGAATAAGTCCCGTGACTAAATTCACAGCCCCGGACATACAGAGCCAACCTCTGAATCAGCCCTGTATGTCCGGGGTCGCGGCCCGCCCTTGCTCCACCTCCAGAACGCCCCCTCCCACCGCCATCTAGACCTCCCTGTACAAACGTGCTGTTCATACAGGGAGGCTTTAGCTGGGGCCGGCAGGAGAGCAAATAGCAGGAATAGACATCCAAATGGGTCATCCATCCCTGCTATTCGCTGTTCAGAATGACCCCCATTATGTTTAGTAATATTGGGATCAATTTTCAAAAGCCCTTATTTGGATCAGCACTTTGGTTATCTGGATAAGGGTAATGAGTGAGATATTCTGTGGCATTATCCAAATAGTGCGGGTGAATATCTCCACAGACTACCTTGGCAATCAATGTGCAGAGTGGCTTCTAATCACTGCTGTTATCCAGATAGTGGTGATTTTCGACTGCAATCTGGTTCTGGATAACTTGGGCACAGAAAAATCTGGCCTAAGTTGCAATCTAAATTGCGGCTAAAAAAATCTCACTATCCAGAAAAGTGTATTGACTATACAATTAGTGGCCGCACAATTGATATTCGGTGACAGCCACTATCCAGTTGCTGTCTTTGAAAATCCAGAGGACATTTAAAGGCCAGAGTTGACAGCCATGACATTTAAATATGTGGAGCTCTGACTATTGGCCCCTTTGGGGTCTATCCTGATTTGTGTTTAGCGGGGTTAGACGTATGATCTGGACATCCAGATCTGCTAAACACCAGGTTGACGATCTAGAAGACAAAGCTCCCTGCACATATAGGCAAGTTGTACTGGGAGCTCTGTTTGTGCGTGGGCCAGAGGAGGAGCGAGGGCAGGGAGAGGGCAGAAATCTGACCCCAGATGTACAGGGTCGATTCCAAGGTGGAATAAGTCCCCCTGTTCTGCAGAGGATGGAGGACCTGGGACTGGAAAGGAAGGTGAGGGGATACAGGGGGTTCCTCGTGGCACAACCCTGGAGATGGCAGGCCCAGTTGGGGGTTGGACATCGGGGAAAGGAACATCTCGGGGTTGCCATGGATCATGGATCCCGCACAGAGCTGCAGTGCCATGGTAACAGGACACCACGGCGCTGCAGCTTCATGGAGGATCCTGGCTGGACAAGCTGGGTTGTGGGCTGGACGTCTGGGTACCCATAATCGTCACGGCCTGCATGTCCGGCCGGTTGCACCCGATTCTGATCCCGCTCGTCTAGTCCCCACGGGATCAGAATTGGGTGCAACCAGGGCACATCCAGATTCTGGGTGCCCAGAAAGGGTGGGGGACGCCCAGAACAGAATTGGCCTCTTTATGTTTAAGCTGCTTTGAGTGTGTTGAGAGAAAAGTGAAATATAAATGTAAAAATACTCACAGTAGTTTTTCTGCATCTTTATTGTTTCCGCCTTTTCCTGAGCTGCTTCTAATATCCTTTTTGTCAATTTCTGGTTATTTTGTTCCCAGCAACTCAGTAAACACACCTATAGTCAGGTATTACACTGGAAAGTCTGGGATTAGTAGTATGACAGCAAGATTATAACTTTTAATAGCATTGCAGAGGCACGGGGTGATAAATTGAGTCTGGTTTGCTAGAGCCGTTTTCCCATTTTGGTTCTATGGGAAAAGATTTCACAGATCAGACCTTAAGCAACTTGCCTCGGGTTGCTTAAAGTTAGAAAGCAATCGTTAATTAATGTCCAAGCTTTTCTCCTGGTACATGATTCAGCATTCTAAACAATGGACCAATTGTTCCTCCTTCCCTTGCTGATTACCTTCTATTCTCACCGTCCTTTCTGCAGAAATCTTATGAATCCTACTTCAAGCCACTTTTTGCAGTCAGTTGATCATCTGTGTCCATGGGAGTAGCTTGACTGCTTCATTTCGGATGGGCAAAGGGTACGGTGACATATTTGCATATTCATTCACATATTTGCATATGCATTTGCATGTTCATTAAGGTTATCTTAAGAAAAACACTAGATGGACAGGAAGCCAGTGTATCAAACAGGCGAGGGATGAGTTGGCACCCCCAAGATACTCAAAGAGGGAGCAGAGGTTCTCATTCAGTGGCTTTCACCAAAAAAAAGGAAAGCAACGTTTTCACAGGCAATATGATTATAATGCAGCAAAAATTGTAGCTGATTAATTATTTAGCCTGGCACTCTAAGATTAAAAAAATACTGACACCTGTAAATATGAGTATATTCTGCAATTAACAAATGAGATGTAAGGTGTTCACATGCCAAGGAATAAGAACCACACCACAGTTTCTAATACCATAATAAATTTTAACTAATTTTATTTTGGCGCTAGAAACTGCACTATGCTTCTCTTTTTCTTTTTTAAACATCTATTTTGCGTTCAACAAAATCCCTCCTTCAATAGTAGGTGCAGAGCAGAACTAGGACATTTCATCATAGAACCGAACATATAAGAAAACAAAATCTGATTCCAGTGTCATCTTATTAACAGCCTCTCCAGTACCAGACAGATTATAAACTAACACAAAACCCTACAAAAGTCACTGAAGACCTAAAATGCTAATCTACCATACCATAATGACTCCATCTTCTAAAATTAACACAATAAGGAGCCTACATAGAAAAGAGTAGCACCATAAATCATGCAGTAGGTCTTAGAACATCCTTATACCTATTCAGAAAACTGAACAAGCCAGATTATTACAGAACCCACAAGGGGAAGTGAACCATAAACTAGCTGTGAACTGCTGTGCTTTCCTTGGGGGTGGGATTATAGTTCCCTCTCCAAGTCTTGCTGGGTACCTGCATGTGGTGACCCCATTGTATAAATCCCAGCAAGGTGACACTACAATTGAATTATAGTAAGAACGAAAAAGAAAAATACATACTGGCTGCACGTCGCCCAGGATAAAAAGGTGCCCACCCATAGCTTATACACTAGGGCTAATATATATATCTCATGCATATCATTAGGGATATCCCAAAAACCTGCAGGGTTGCGGGCCAGCAGGACTGGAATTGAGTAGCTCTGCACCAACAGAACCACACTCTACATCAGGGGTGGGCACCTCCGGTCCTGGAGGGCCGTAGACCAGTCAGGTTTTCGGGATATCCCTAATGAACATGCATGAGATATATATACATTAGAGATATCCTGCCAACCTGACTGGTTTGTGGCCCTCCAGGGCTGGATTTGGAGACCCCTGCCTACCACCTCTGTCATTTAAGATCGTGAGTGGGCAAGGTACAGATGTCCTAGACATCGAAAGGGTATATAGAATTTGTCACATTCCTCCTCGATTCTCACCACCACCAAAAAGTTGTCTAATAGACAATTTTTTGGTGGTGGTGAGAAGTGAGGAGGACTGTGACAAATTCTATCTAACCTTTTTGATGTCTTGGACATCTGCACCTTGTCCACTCACAATCTTAAATGACAGAGGTGTAAAGCAGGGGTCTCCAGATCCAGCCCTGGAGGGCCACAAACCAGTCAGGTTGGCAGGATATCTCTAATGCATATATATCTCATGCATATTCATTAGAGATATCCCGAAAACCTGACTGGTCTGCGGCCCTCCAGGACCAGGTTTGCCCACCCCTGCTCTACATCTTTTCAATGGAGGTAGTAGAGGGGACATTAACCCCTGTCCTGCTGGGGAAAGGGGCACCCTCCAGGGCAGTCAATGCAGATCTGTACTTATCACATAGAGCACTGGCAGAGAGGCAGTAGGCCTACAAAAGCTCAGCTGCACCCACTGCAAACTGACAGTCACCTGCTGCACCCTGCAAGGTGTTCCAGCCATACACTTACTAACTGCAGACAGTCTGTTAGCTAGTACATAGTGTATGTTCCCAGAAGAACTGGGTGCACCCAAAAGATATAAGAACAAGCACCAAGCTGGCATGTCAGTGATCTAGCCACTGAAAAAGAAACTCACAGACATCCATTGAGAGAAACACTCGCTAGCACTATGGGGGAACCTAGCCATGCCGTGGTCACTGATCAGTCAGGGTGAGAGTGACCTCCCAGCATGACATGCTGTGGCCACATTTTCCATGCAGGTGGCGGTCAGGCACTACAATGTCCCAGCCATTGTCCTATGCCCTGTGCAGATGCATCCTACCCAGACCACCCTGTCCAGGCCATACCCACAATACCTTGCTCCTCATTATGCACCTTGGCAGGCTAACGCTGGAAACAGTGTAAGCATTGTGGGCTCAGTAAGGTATAGGCAGCCACCAAACACTGGATAGACATACACACACTCCCACACCTATTTCAGCATTTATTTATTTATTTTATTTATTTACATTCTCTTATATACCGCGTTATTCTGCATCAGTGCGGTTTACATTGAACAAACTGAAATTACATTGAACAGGGCATTATAACTTGGAGATAACTATTTTACAGGGAACATGGGCTATGGACGGTTAAGTGGCTTGCCCAAGACCACAAGGAGCACCTGTGGGACTAGAAACCAAATCCAAGCATTGTGCAAAGATAGAGGTGGTTGGCAGCCCTGGCCGCCACACCAGTCCAGGGCACAGTGCAGGCATTGCTATGGTACTCAGTACTGTTAGGGTCACTCTCCGGGGTAGTAAACACTGTCAGAAACAAAAAATGAAACACACTCCACAGATATCAGAAAGGTTGCTATAATGAATCTCTGTTAACAAACTGTGTTTAATTTAGGATTTGTTTTCTGACATTAATCAAAACAACCTTTTGATATATATAGAACGTGTTTCCATGTTTATGACAACATTGCTAAGGTATGCAGGTGCTAGTATTCGTAGATGCTGCTCCGTGCAGAGCCCGACAGCCTGACTCTCCATGAGGCTTTGGATAGTGGAGCCTGTGGGTGTGGGAGTTTGTGACCCTGTTGGCCGATGCTCTGGGGCAGAGGTTCCCAACTCTGGTCCTGGTGGGCCGAACACGATTCAGGTTTTCATGCTGTCCCTAATGAATATGCATGAGATACATTTGCATACAATGGGGGCAGTGCATACAAATGCATCTCAAGCATATTTATTAGGGAGAGCATGAAAAATTGAATGGAGTTTGACCCTCCAGGACTGCAGTTGGGAACCTCTGCTCTAGGGACTGCATGTGTTTATGGTGTATGTGCTCTGTATGGTAAAGTATAGGGACATGGTCTGCAGGAGCCACAGCTGGGACTTGATCTTGTGACCTTCTGCTCCTGAACACACTGGCTGTGTGTACCGCGCCAAACTGTTGCCAAAGAGGCAAGTCATTCCCTGGGGATACTATTACTGTTTGTCAGACAGACCTTGTCTTTGCAGCGCATGGCACCCACCTAAACAGGACTTGGCCTTGGTCTGCTGTGAGCAGATGCCACTGCTCTCTCCACCACCAGCACTCCTCCACCACCATGCTGACACGCCCTTATGCCGATGGTGCTGGTGGTATGCAGTCCCAGGTCATCCAGTGTGCCGGTAGGCGGCTACCTATGGTGTGGAATCTGGGGTAGGGATGCCTGCATAGACATCCACACTTCCCCCCAGCACCGCCTGCCAATGTTATGTGCCCTTTTGGGTACCTGGTGGGTAATGTCCATTGGGGCACCGTGGGACACACACTCGTGGACATGTTTGACCTTGGTCAGTTGCTCTCTTGCTGTTTTTCCATTTCTGCCTTCCTATGTGTCACCTGGGCATCTGTCTAGCCCTCCCTGTGCCCCAGCTGCCCCACTTCATGTTCTGCCTGCAGCCCCCTGTACCCCATTTGCAGACTCACCATAGTGACCTTTCATACTTGGCACTATGCTGTTGCTGCACATGTAGCACTACTATCACTTTTCTGGGTCTCTCTGCCTTTGCTGTACATTGCTGGCTGAACTGGTTTCTCTCTCCTGCACTTGTGCCTCTAACGAGTAGTTTTCAAACACGGTAATGTTCTGCCCTTCATTTCACAGCGTTAGTGTACCTGGAGCCTCTCACCGCCCACTATTCGCCCATTGACCCCTTCTCTCCGCACTCTGGAGAGCCTTATTCCACCCTCTGACTTAACGCTGCCGGAGACGTTATCACATGAAAAGTAACATTATCGCGCGATAATGTTACTTTATCGTGCGATAACATTACGTATCGCACGATAATGTCACCGATGCAACGCTATCGCTGTTTAGTAAACATACCCCAAAATCTCAACAAGGCAAAACTACAATTGAAATATGGTAGGAATGAAACACAGAAAATACACATGGCCATGTTGTCCATGATAAAAAGGTGCCCCCCACATAACTTAAGCACTAGGGCTAATGATGGTGGTTTTGATTGTATAAGCACTGCAGATGTAGATAACATCCCTGCTACAGATAAAGGCCACGATGAGCATGTTCATGGACCCACTGTGGCAGGAGTTAAACCACAAAATTAATGAAAAAGTTAAGAGGATTAACTACGGTTAAATGGACTTCTGCAGATAAAGAAGAGATAGGGGTATGTTCACTAAACTGCGGTAACGTAGCAGTGGCTATGTTAACGATACGTTAATGCGTGTTAACGTTACTTAACGCATGCTACAGTCACCAGCTGCGGTAAGTCCCGCAGAGGGTGGAGAGAGGGCAGAGAGAAGGGGTCAATGGGCGGGGAGTGGGTTGGGAGTGGGCGGGGAGAGGCTCCTTTTACACTAACGCGGGGAAATGAAGGGCTGAAAAGTACCGCAAATGAAAACCTGGCGTAAGATGCACATTTGCAGGAGAGAGAAACGATTTTAATGTCAGCAATGTACAGCATAGGCAGGGAACCCTAGAAACGTGATAGTAGTGCTCCATTTCCAGCAGCAGCATAGTGGCCAATTATGAAAGGCCACTATGGTAATGGTGCAAATGGGGCACAGGGGGCTGCAGGCGGGACATGCAGTGGGGGCAGCTGGGGCACAGGGTGGACTAGGCAGTCACCTAGGTGGCACATAGGAACATAGAAAATGGACATCAGCAAGACAGCAGCTGACAAAAGCCAAACACAATCTACCTACATCTACCTGGTCCACCCTAGCTAAAAGTTGCCAGGGCACTGACCTGACATCCCCCCAGCCAACCCACCCCCAAGCGGAAGGGACATAATATTGGTAGGTGGTGATGGGGGGGATGTGAGGATGTCCATGTATGCTTCCCCACCCCAGACCCCACTCACTAGGCGACCGCCTACCCACACAGTGGATGGCCTTGGACTGCGCACTACCAGCACCGTCAGCATATGGTCATGTCAGCATGGCAGGAGTGTGTGCCCGTGCTGGAGGGGGCAGTGGCACCTTCCTTCAGTGGACCTACGCCATGCCCTGTACCAGTTCATGGTGTGCAGTGCAGCATAAAAGGTTAGGCTGAGGAAACATACAGGTAGCTCCAGGGACTACTGTGCTTGTGTGGCAACAGTGTGGTGCAGTACACACAGCCAATGTGTCCAAAAGCAGAGGGTCAAAGGTTCAAGTCCCAGCTGTGGCACCTTCTTTTTTTTAATCCTACAATGCAGATACAACAGCAACATGTGCAAAGGCCAAAGCAGCATCAAACAGGGGTAAAAACACCCATTCTCACAGGCTCCACAATCCAAAGCTGCATGGAGAGTCAGGCTGTTGGCCCCAGCACAGAACTGCAGTTATCACCAGAACACTATTACTACCTCCTGCACAGTTTAGCAATGTCGTCACTGTGATCAGGACCAGTGTGGCGGGCAGGGTTGCCAACCACCCCCATTTTTGCACAATGCTGCAATAGGAGTGTGTGTGTGTGTGTGTGTGTGTGTATGTATGTGTATGTCTCTCCATTGTTTTGTGGCTGCCCACACCTCACTGGGCCCACAATGTCCCACTGTAACCAGCGTTAGCCGGAATATGTGCATAATGAGGAGCAAGGTATTGTGGGTATGGCCCAGACAGGGTGGATTGGCCAGGATGCATCTTCACAGGATGTGGGGCAATGGCTGGGACACTGTAGTGCTCGACCACCGCCTGCATGGACAGGGTGGCCACAGCATGGCATGCTGGGAGGGCACTCACTCTGACCGAGCAGTGACCATGGCATGTCTAGGTTCCCACATAGCGGTCTACTCTATGCGTCTCCAGTGTTGTCTTTGTGTTCCTTGTCCTTGGGGGGGCCCCCTTAGTCATTGAGATATCTGCTTGGTGCACAGAGTTTCTCTGTGAGCATGCACTATAGACTGGCTAGAGGACTGTCTGCAGTTAGTCTGTATGTGGTGGGAGGGCCTTGTAGGGTGCTGAAGATGCAGTCTGACTCATGTGGTGAGGCAGTTGAGGTTTTTCAGACCAAGCCCCAGTATTACTGCTGGTCCGCTACTGCCCCATTCACAGATATGGCTCTGACATACCAACCCCGGAGGTCTGCTTTATACTAGCAGGATGGAGGTTGCTTCACCAGTGCTCAGGCACCTCTCCCTTACCTACAAAATGGTGAGTGTGGGCCCCTTTGGGGTGTATAGTATATATACCACTTTGACTTTTAGAGGCACTGCTACACAAACTTCATGCAAGTCTAGGAACCCTCTACCCTGATAACAGGTGCCCATATCAGCCAGAACCTAGCACTAGGTATGCACTAATCTGGGTGGTGTCCAGGCCCACAAGACCACATGTGAGTGCAGGATACAGATGGACACCAAATTACCTTCAGTTGCACTACCAAGCACACTTGTCATACACTAGCAGTGATGGGAATGTACAGCAGGACCTATCTCTAGCACCACATGAACTGCGGACCTAGTGCTGGGCGCCTATCCTATCCCTCAGGGTGAACACAGAACCTGCACAATGGCATGGTCTGTAGCTACTCTGTGCCAGTATCACATACTGTCAGTTTGTCTTTCCAAGCTGCTGTACCAGAGAGCTACAGACCCCATTTGGTGATCAGCTGTAGACAGCTATTCAGCATGTGCATTGCATCATGGGTACTGGTGGGGTTACCCTATTCTGGCACTCAGAGCAGACAGATTGTGCAGTGACCTGCAGTTCTTCTGTACCCAGCCATTGCTGTGGGATACATCATGAAGGTATAGCCTACTGGTTAGTGCAATTCCTTTCTCAGCAGTGGTCATGGGTTTAATTCCTCATTGTTCCCTCCTTTCATGCCTGTCCTACTCAAATAGTTTGCATGCCTGTAATAGTCATCTTTTTGCAGATCTGTGCTGCCAGCCCATAATACCCTCGCCACAGTTGCCGACATTCCTTCAGTATGTCTATCTGCGTCTGTCAGCTGTGTAGAGTCCTGTCTGCCCATGCAGGCTGCCACCCCATGTCCTGCACTGCTACCCTTTCCTGCATTGCACCTCTTCATGCTTGCCTCCCCTGTGCCTGATCTGCATGGCACCATCACTCCTCTGTCCACCCATCATTGAAACTATCCTGACACCTCTACCTCCACTGGGGGACACGTATTCCCATCATCTGCCACCCACTGTCTTTCCAGTACTTTACATTGACAACACCCTGTGCTGTGGTACAGTTGTCCCCAACATGTTTGTCATCAGTACTGGCAGCCACATGGCACCTTATTTATTTTTTTTTATTTATTTACATTCTCTTATATACCGCGCTATTCTGCATCAGTGCGGTTTACATTGAACAAACTGAAATTACAATGAACAGGGCATTATAACTTGGAGATAACTATTTTACAGGGAACATGGCTAGATAATAACAAGGCACCTTATAAGGCACCTTACAAGGCACCTTATAAGGCGACTTGTAACGCGTGTTAGTCTAAGGCACCTTGTAACCCGCATTACCTCACATGTCTTGCTTTAACGATGCACCACCCACTCCTTTATATGGGCATCCTTACCTTTACCACGGAACCTAATGTGGGTAACATTACTGCGGTTTAGTAAACATACCCCATAATGTACTGCTATTTTTATGCTACAAACCCTATATTTAGATCAAGAGTGTATACAAAGATAATCCACCCAAAACTTAAAGAAATAGGAGAAATCCAGAAGGAAATTCTCTTTGGCATGATGCACATACTACACTGAGCATTAGCAGTAAATCTGAGAGACTGAGATCATACTCCACATACCCTGGCTTAGAAGTGAGGTTCATGACTGTCATGGTATGCTCAAAACTAACCTATTTGGAGAAACTGCCCTGAAACACCATGCTAACAGAACACTTGTTCTCAGTGATACAGGCAAAATACAGTTAGAACCTCACCAAGTACAGAATAAAGTATAACAAACTCAAAATAGAAATATGTAGACAAAGTTAAATTGAAAGCTCAACAAGCCAGACTCTGTTTGCAGTGCAAAACAAGAAATAGAGAAGGCAGGCAATATTTTGCCTCACCATTGCTGAGCAGTTGCATGAGATGCACAGGCCTCTTTGATCCCACATGCAGGGGGCGCAGCCTCTCCCCACAGTCTTCCCCCTCCATCAGTCTTAGTGCCTTTTGCTCAGAGGTGGCTATGCCTGAATTTGGGCTCAGAGAGAACTGTGCCTCATGTTAGTGGTCAGCAAATGAAAAGCAGCAGCTAGCAGAGAGGTGCACATAGTAATGGGACTTTATTTGTGTAGCTGTGCAACTTCTAGCTAGAACCAAAATTCCAAACATGTTGTGCCTCTATTGCAGACCTTGACAAAATTTGTGTGGAAATGGAAGCCAAGCAAAACTTTAGGAACCAGTGCATATGACCTCCCGGTGCTCCTCCCCTTCCCCCCCCCACCACACACACACATTGTCTCTCAAACTAGTTTCATGCTCTCATGTCTCATGAGACCAGTGCCAGTGTTCCTATACTACGTAGCATTTTCAGGTAATTTCTGAATATGTTAAAAAGAAGCAGGCCCAGCCCAGATCCATGGGGTACTCCACTATTCACCTTTCTCTATTGAGAAAACTGATAATTTAGCTCTGTTCTCTGCTTTCTATCTTTTAACAAGTTCCTGATCCACAATATTACACTGTCTCTTATCCCATGACTTTTTAATTTGACCAAGAGTCTCTCATGAGGGATCTTGTGAAAGGCTTTATGAAAAGCCAGATAGAGAATATCAATTGGCTCACCTTTGTCTACCTGTTTATTCACATCTTCAAAAACGTATAACAGATTAGTAAAACAAGATTTTCCTTGACTAAATTCTATGTTGGCTTCCTCCCATTAAACAATGACTATCTACATGTTCAGTAATTTTATTCTTTATAATAGTTTCTACCGTTTTTTGCTGGTACTGATGTCAGGTTCACCAGTCTGTAGTTTCCCAAATCACCCCTGAAAAACTTTTTAAAAAATTACTGTTACATTGGCCATTCTCCAATCTTCTGGTACTACAGATGATTTTAATGATGATTCACAGATTACTAATAGTAAGTCTGCAATCTTATACTTCTGTTCTTTCAACACCCTTGGATGTATTCCATCTGGTCCAGGTGATTTGTTACTCTTCAGTTTATCAAATAGTTGTAGTACACCTTCCTGGTTTATTGATATTTCTTTAAGTTCTTCCAATACAGTACCTATAAATACATTTATAGCCATGGGTAACTTCTCTACTTCTTCTTCAGTAAAAAATGAAGCAAAGAATTAATTCAGTCTTTCTGCTATGGCCTTGTCCTCCCCTAGTGTCCCTTTTACCTTTCTATCATTGAATAATCCAACTGATTCACAGGCTTTTTGCTACAAGTCTATTTGAAAAAGGTTTTATTATGTGTTTTTGCTTCCATCACAAGTTTTTTTCAATATCTCTCTTTGCCTGCCTTATTGCCTTGCATCTAACTTGCTAGTGCTTATGTTGTTTCCTAATTTCGTCTTTAGGCTCCTTTTTCCATTTCCTGAAAGATGCTTTTTTGGTTTCAACACTTTCTCTGACCTCACGTTTAAACCATGCTGGCAGTTATCTAGCCTTCCTCCAATGTTCTTAAAGTGTGGAATACATGTGATCTGGGCTTCCAAGATAGTATTATTAAACAATGCCCATGTTTGATATCAATCTTTAACCTTTGCAGTTGCTGCTTTTAGTTTTTTCATAACTATTTTCCTCATTTTATCATAGTCTCCCTTTTGAAAGTTAAAATGTAGCACTGTGGCTTTCCTTGCTATCCTTCTTCCATTTGTTAAATCAAATGCAATCATGCTATGATCACTATTGCAAACCCCAACACCATAATCGCCTGCACCAGATCCCGTGTTCCACTAAATGCTATGTCCAAAATAGCTTTCCCTCTGTCATTTATTGCATCTAGAAACTTTATTGCTCTAAAATGTCCTGCTGTGACATTGACCCAGTCCATATCGGGATAATTGAAATCACCCATTTTGCTGTAACTTTTATTAGCTTCCCTAATTTCCTTTATTTATTTATTAGCTTTTATATATCACCCTATTTAGTATCAGAGCGGTTTACAGTAAACGTGAACAGTCAAGCAACTTTACATTGAACAGGTATAAAAAGGCATAAAACATCAAAAAGCTGAAACTCAGCAACTTTACATTGAAAAGGGAGGAAGGAGGAGAGGGTAGGGGGGGGGATAGGAAGAACTAATTACATATTGCGCAGCCGGGACTCAGGTAAAGTCTTTATGAGTGTAGTGTCCAGCAATGGTAGAGCCATTCTAGGTTATGTTGTCATAAGCCAGCTGGAAGAGGTGAGTCTTTAATGCCTTTCTGAATGTAGAATGGTCCATAATAACTCGAACTGAAGCAGGAAGGGCATTCCAGAGAGTCGGTGCGTATAATGAGAAGGTGCGGTTTCTGATGGCCTTGGTACAGGTCCTTATTGCTGAAGGAGTGATTTATTTATTTATTTAGCTGTATTTATATCCCACTTTTCACTGGGTCAAAGCAGTCAATTGGGGGATACATTTAACACGAGGAGATATGAGACACATACGATAATACTTACAGGGAACATGGGCAATGGAGGGTTAAGTGGCTTGCCCAAGACCACAAGGAGTGCCTATAGGACTAGAAATCCCAGTACCTCCGGCCTGAGATTGCTGTCCCCAGGTGGGACTTGAACCCCTGGCCCTCCAGCCTGAAGTACCTTGTCCTAACCACTAGACCACTCCTCCCTTCCAGTGAGTGATCAAGGTGTTTACCATGTTGGATCTTCTCGTTCTGTTGTCTGGGGTATGTTGAACAATTGTTGACAAGGAGGGTGCAGATGAGTTTTGGATTATCTTGAATGTGATAAGAGGAGCTTTATAGGTCAGGCGGCTAGATATGGGAAGCCAGTGTAGTTGCATCAAGATGGGTGAGATATGCTTGTGTCTGGAGATACCTTGTAATGACCGAGCAGCTCTATTCATGGCCAGTTGGAGAGGTTGAAGGATGTGTTTCAGGATGCCATGAAGAATAATATTTATGTAGTCAAAGTGCGGGAGAATGAGTGCTTGGAAGACCGAGCGAAAATCGGAGAGGTCAAGGAATGGGCATATATGATGAAGGCTCCTTATCTTCTGGTAGACAGCTTTGATAATGCTGTGGATATGTGCAGCCATAGACAAATGTTGGTCAAAAATTACTTCCAGGTATCAAACCTCTGGTTTGGTCATAAGTTCAATATCTCTCACCCGCAAGGAGGATGGTGGGGTGAAAGATTGGTCTTTGGATATAAATAAGACCTCAGGTGTATGTTTACTAAACTGCGGTAACGTTACAGACCGTGCGTTAGGTAACGTTAATGCGCGGTATGTAACGTTAACGTGCGTTAGGTAACGTTAACACGCGGTAATGTAACGTTACCACGCAGTAATGTTACAAACCATGTGGAAGCGTTCTGCGGCATGGTACACACCGCAAAGGGAGGAGAGAGGGCGGAGAGCAGAGGTCAATGGGCGTGGAGTGGGCGGGGAGAGGCTCCCTGCACACTAACACGCTGAACTGAAGGGCTGAACCCTACTGCGAATGAAAACCTGCTGTTAGCTGCACATTTGCAGGAGAGAGAAACCATGTCAGTGTCAGCAATGTACAGCATAGGCAGGGAGCCCAAAAAAGGTAATAGTAGTGCTCCTTTTGCAGCATAGTGCCCAGGTATGAAACGCCACTATGGTGATGGCGCAAATGGGGCATGGGAGCTGCCGGTGGGACATGCAGTGGGGGTACTGGGGCATGGGGTGGACTAGGTGGTTGCCTAGGTGGCACATGGGAACGCGGAAAATGGAAACCAGCAAGACAGCAACTGACCAGGGTCAAACATGGCCATGAGTCTGTGTCCCACAGTGTCCCATTCAGGGGACATTACCCAGCAGGTACTCCAAGGGGCACATAACAGTGACAGGCGGTGCTGTCAGAAGCATGGACAGCTATGTAGGCACCCCTACCCGAGAACCCACACCTTAGGCAGCCGCTTACATGCCTCCTGGATTGCCTGGGACTATGCACCACCGGCACCGACAGCATATGGCCATGGCGGCATGGGGGGTGTTTGTGCTGGAGAGAGCAGTGGCACCCACCTGCAGTGGACCTAGGCCATGCCTTATACCAGTACGTGGTGTGCAGTGCAACAGAAGAGGTCAGGCTGGGGAGGGGAAGGGTAGCCCCAGGGACCACTATGCTGCTGTGGCAACAGTGTGATGCAGTGCACTCAGCCAGTGTGTTCCAGAGCAGAGGGTCAGAGGTTCAAGTCCCAGAATGTGGATCCTGCAGAGCATCACCCCATAGTTTTATCCCACAGTGCAGCCACAACAACAATATGTGCAAACCCCAACGCAGCGGTGCACAGTGGTACAAATACCCACTCACACGGGCTCCACTATCCACAGCCTCATGGACTGTTAGGCTGGTGGCCCCATTACAGAGCTGGGCTTATCAACGGAGCACTACTACTACCCCCTGCACAGTTTAGCAATGTCGGAACTGTGATCAGGACCAATGTGGCGGGCAGGGTTGTCAGCCACCTCTATCTCTGCACAATGCTGAGATAGGTGTGGGAGTGTGCGTATGTCTATCCATTGTTTTGTGTCTGCCAACACTTCACTGGGCCCACTTTGCTCACACTGTTTCCAGCATTAGCCTGCAAATGTGCATAAGGAGGAGAAATGTATTGTGGGTATGGCCCAGACAGGGCGGATTGGCCAGGATGCATCTGCACAGGGTGGAGGACAATGGCTGGGACACTGTAGTGCTTGACCACTACCTGCATGGGCAGGGTGGCCACAGCATGTCACGCTAGAAGGTCACTCTCACTCTGACCGAGCAGTGACCATGGCATGTCCATGTTCCCACATGGTGCCACACATTATTTGTTTCCAGTGATACATGTATGTTCTTGGTTCTGGGGCTCAATCATGGCAGTACCTGTTTGGTGTCTGTGCTGTGCATCCCACCTCTGAGTGCACAGGGTTCCCCGAGAGCATGCATTATGGACTGGCTAGTGGGCTATCTGCAGTTAGTCTGTGCATGGTGGGACCACCCTGTAGGATGCTGCAGGTGCAGTCTGATTGTACTGTCTGCTGGTGGCTGTGCATGGTGGGACCACCCTGTAGGATGCTTCAGGTGCAGTCTGATTGTACTGTCTGCTGGTGTGGGGCAGTTGAGCCTTCCCCTGCCCACCTCAGGCATCACTGCTGGTCTGCCACTGTCAGAGGTGTGGCTCTGGCCCATTAGCCCTGGAGGGCTGTCATCAGCCAACGGGCCAGTGGTTGTTGGTACTACAGCCATTCTGCAGGGTGCAGGCACCTGTCCCTCCACATTCTCATCTACAAGAGAGGTGATTGTTGGCCCCTTGGGGTATATAGTGCATACCACTTAGTGCCAGTGCTACCTAAACATCATGCGCATCTAGACACCCTGCTGCCCTGATAACAGGTACCCATGGCAGCCAGACCTTAACACTGCATACGCAGTAATCTGGGTGGTGCCCAGTCCCACAGAGCCACGTGTGACTGCAGAACACAGAAGTGAACAGAAATTCTTTCAGTTGCATTGCTGGGAGCACCTCTCACACACTGGTAGTGATGGGGATGTGCAGCAGGACCTATTAGAGTAGCACATTTACTGTGGACCTAGTGCTGGGCGCCCATCCTATCCCTCAGGGTGAACATGGAACCTGCACAATGGCATGGTCTGTAGCTACTCTGTGCCAGTATCACACACTGTCGGTCCGTCTTACCATGCTGCAGTACCCGAGAGGTGCAGACCCCATTTGGTGGTCAGCTGTAGAAACATAGAAACATAAAAATATGACGACAGAAAAAGACCACATGGCCTATCTAGTCTGTCCTTCATAACAACTACAACAGTCCCCTTTTTACCTTTAGAGATCCTAAGTGTTTGTCCCATGCTTTTTTGAATTCAGTTACTGTCCTCATCTCTACCACTTCCACTGGGAGACTATTCCACGAATCCACTACTCTTTCCGTAAAGAAATATTTCCGCATATCACTCCTGAATCTATCTCCCTTCACCCTCATCCCATGTCCCCTCGTAGCAGAACTTGCTTTCAATTGAAAGAGGCTCTCTCCATGAACATTTATGCCACGGAGGTATTTAAACATCTCAATCATATCACCTCTATCCCGCCTTTCCTCTAAGTTGTACATATTAAGATCCTTCAGTCTGTCCTCATATGCTTTATAATGAAGACCACTAATCATTTTAGTAGCCACCCTCTGCACCGACTCCATCCTGTTCACATCCTTTTGAAGGTGCGGTCTCCAGAATTGCACACTATACTCCAAATGAGGTCGCACCAAAGACTTATACAGAGGCATTATCACCTCCTTTTTCTGCTAGCCATTCCTCTCTGTATGCACCCAAGCATCCTTCTAGCTTTTGCCATCGCCTTTTCTACCTGTTTAGCTACTTTAAGATCATCAGACACAACCACGCCTAGGTCCCGCTCTTCTTTAGTGGACAAAAGTACTTCACCCCCTATACTATATTGCTCCCTTGGATTGCTGCAGCCCAAATACATGACCTTACATTTTTTAACATTAAATCCCAGCTGCCAAATTCTAGACCATTCTTCAAGCTTAGCTAGATCCCTCCTCATGTTATCTACCCCTTCCTGGGTGTCTACTCTATTGCAGATTTTGGTATCATCTGCAAAGAGGCAAACCCTACCTGAAAGCCTTTCCGCTATATCACTAACAAAGATGTTAAAAAGAATCGGACCAAGGACAGATCCCTGGGGCACACCACTGATAACATCCTTCTCCTCAGAGTGAGCTCCATTTACTTGTACTCTTTGTCGCCTCCCACTTAACCAATTTCTAACCCAAGCAGTAACTTTAGGGTCCATCCCTAGGGCGCTCAGTTTGTTTATAAGTCGCCTGTGAGGAACAGTGTCAAAGGCTTTACTGAAATCTAAATACACCACATCTAGGGCTCTCCCTCGGTCCAACTGCCTGGTCACCCAGTCAAAGAAATCAATCAGATTTGTCTGACAAGATCAGTCTCTGGTGACTCCATGCTGCCTCGGATCCTGTAATCCGCTGGACTCCAGAAACCTCACTATTTTCTCTTTCAGCACCGTTTCCAATAAGTTACTCACCACTGAAGTTAAACTAACCGGCCTGTAGTTTTCAACCACATCCTTACTTCCGCTTTTGTGTAAAGGCACCACATGAGCCTCTCTCCAGTTCTTTGGCACCACTCCCGACTCCAACGAGGCATTGAAAAGGTCAGTCAGGCTGCTGTTCGGCACGTGCAATGAATCATGGGTGCTGGTGGGGTTACCCTATCCTGGCACACAGAGCAGATGGTTTGCGCGATGACCTGCAGTCCTTCTGTACCCAGCCATTGCTGTACAACAAGCCATAGAGGTCTAGCCTACTGGTTAGTACACTGATGCTCTTGGCGGTGGTCATGGGTTTGGTTCCTCATTGTTCCATCCTGTCCATGTCAGATATTTTGCATGCCTGTGACAGTCATATCTTTGCAGATCCATGCTGCCAGCCCATTATACCCTCACCACAGTTGCCGTCACTACTTATAATTATTAAATCTGGGCTGTCTTTCTTGAGCTATAATGACAACAACATATGTTAGGATAAACCTAAGCTCAAACTATAACCTATGGAATACGATTGTGAAACTTAGTGTCAGGCTTGAGGGTCTCAGTTTAAAACATCGCAGCAATCCTCTGGATTCTCTGACAAAGTCTTTTAAACAAAACTTAGGCTGCTGTTTACATCAATGACCCATAATCAACGCCTTCCTCCTTTGTTTCACAATCAGAAATCCGTTTCACTCCTTTTTTTTATATTATTATCATATTTTTTTCTGTTTTCTTTTCTTTCTTTTCTTGTTTCTTATATTAAAAAACTTTAATAAGCAATGTTGCTTTCTTTATTTTCGCTCTACAGCGAGCTGAAAGGATCAGTAGTGATTTGATTCTACTGGTGTTTCACTCAACTTTAATATCATTCAATTCAAACTTGTAAACTGGTAAACTTTCAACCAAAACGTAGAATCACGCTGGGGATACTCGCTTGAATATTTTTCTCAATCATAGTCCATTAGCGACTAAACAGAGTCTGTACTTATCTTTAGATGTCTCAAACGTTCACTTCTTCTTAAGCACTTTTCTAGCGATTGTTTTTGTAGACTCTGCTACCTCATATGGATCATGTCGGAATGCTGAAATGCTGAAAGTATCACTCAGCTTCACATAAATTCCAATCCCGACGCCGTTAATCTAGGGCGCCCAAGCGTTTCATCACAACAAGTTCTTCAGGGGAATGTTAATCTCCCGTACTGACCTTGATGTCTATGCTCTTAAATCAACTGCGGGGACATTTTTCTCTCGTCCCGGCATCTGTTACTGAGAACGCCGCGCATCAGTAACAGATGCCGGGACGAGAGAAAAATGTCCCCGCAGTTGATTTAAGAGCATAGACATCAAGGTCAGTACGGGAGATTAACATTCCCCTGAAGAACTTGTTGTGATGAAACGCTTGGGCGCCCTAGATTAACGGCGTCGGGATTGGAATTTATGTGAAGCTGAGTGATACTTTCAGCATTTCAGCATTCCGACATGATCCATATGAGGTAGCAGAGTCTACAAAAACAATCGCTAGAAAAGTGCTTAAGAAGAAGTGAACGTTTGAGACATCTAAAGATAAGTACAGACTCTGTTTAGTCGCTAATGGACTATGATTGAGAAAAATATTCAAGCGAGTATCCCCAGCGTGATTCTACGTTTTGGTTGAAAGTTTACCAGTTTACAAGTTTGAATTGAATGATATTAAAGTTGAGTGAAACACCAGTAGAATCAAATCACTACTGATCCTTTCAGCTCGCTGTAGAGCGAAAATAAAGAAAGCAACATTGCTTATTAAAGTTTTTTAATATAAGGGGGATGTTTACTAAAAGCCGCAAATGTGCGCGCCGCAAAATAGCGCACGGAAACGCGGCACTGAAACGCGAATAAACGCGTTTAAATGCCCCGCACACGTGCGTGTCACCCCCGCACAGGTACGCGGCTCACTAACGGGCCCCGTACAAGTGCGGGCCCGCAAATGTGCGATAGAGGCGTGGAACGGCGAAAGGAGGGCGGAGGAAGGCCCCGGAGGGGCGGAGGGATGGGGTCAATGGGTGGAGAGTGGGAGGGGAGAGGCTCCCCGCACAGTAGCGGGCCCGAATTTGCATGTAAAAACTACCGCGAGTGAAACACTCGCGGTAGAAAGCATTTAAAGGGAAGAGAAACCATTTCCGTCAGCAATGTACAGGAAAACCGGGGAAACCAGCAAAACGTGAGCAGTGTGATACATGTGCACAGCACAAAAGTGAACATAAACATAGAAAATGACCACAACAGAACTATTACAAATAGTAAGTCAGCTGGGGAACAGTTATAGTGATGGGCAAATACAGAAATCACACCCAGCAAAGGTCCAGAAAAAAGAAATGAAGTGTGGAAGGGTCTACTGAGAGGAGACTCTTCCAAAAACCATTTCCACGTTATGGAGCTTTCCTGGGAGTGTTCGCTATGGTTGCCCATTAATATCACTGTTGCCCAGCGTGGTGATATTTTGTCCCACAGTTCCCGTGGTCATTTCCGGGGTTTATGTGCACGTTTGTCACCAGACAGGGTGCATATGCCCACAGTAGAATTGCGTAGAGCAGTGTTTGTGACTCCATCCTGCCAGGCTTACTGCCTCCAGGGGCTGCATTGTCTCTGTGGCCAAAGTGTGGTACAGCGGACAGAGTTATTACCTCTAGGACCAGAGGGCAGAGGTTCAAAACCCAGCTGGGGCACCTGCCAGCCCAGTCCCTATATTTTACCCACCACTAAATAAAGATAGCGCAGACACCCCTGTATGCATGGGGAAAACACCCATATTTTACCCAACACCGCACACACCCCACAACAATGGGCATTACCTACAGCCAAGTCCCCCAAATGCAGTCCCATACTGCCACATTGCAATCAGGTCAACTGCTTTTTCTGAGAGAAGTTCATGCCAGCATGTTGGCGGACATGTACATGTGGTGCAGGGGGCAGTGGCTGCTAACCACAGAAGACAGAGGCCTAGCCATGTGCAGGCTGGCACAGTCCACTGCAACAGACAGGTCCTGCCGGATCCACAGTCATGGACAGTCCAGGGAATCCAACCAATCTGTGGCTACACAGTGGTGCAGTGCACACAGACAGTGCATACAAGAACAGAAGGTCACAGGTTCAAAGCCCAGCTGGGGCTACTGCCAATCCTGCCCACATATTTTTCCCACAACTAAACACTGATAGTAAGGACACACCTTTCATGGCGGGGACATATGCAATGGTAAGACATCTATCTGTTACCCCACTGAGCACAGACACCATGAACAGGGGCAGTACCTAGAGCAGAATCACCCAAATGCAGTCCTGGTGGGCCACACACCAGTCAGGTTCCATGCTGACACTCATACAAATGCCTGTGCTGTATATCTATGCACCACCCCCATGGCATGTAGATGTAGCCCATGCATATTCATGAGGGATAGCAGGAAAACCCGAACAGTGTGATGCAAACCTGGACTGGAGTTGGGAATCTGTGCCGTAAAGCAGCAGCCATCAAGGGCAGACACACCCACACCCACAGGCCCCATTGGCCAATGTCTCCTGGAAAGGCAGAACATTGGACCGTGCATGCAGCACCCACAACGAGCACTTGCATAACTTACCAATGTCACCCTACACCTGAGGTATACGGTACACAGCTCGGAGACGTTTGCTAGGAGCACAGGCAGGCAGTTATCCATACGTTACGTACATACTGCTAGTTGACCCCATCCAAACAATCTGTTAGGTGTTTGCGGGGCATGCCCCAGCCCTGGCCTCTGACGGTGCTTACCACCCTGGGGAGTGACCACCAGCTGTAATGCGTACCATATCCATGCCTTGCCATGCTCAGGACCGGTTTGGTGGGCAAGGCTACTTACCCCCTCAATCGTAGCACCATGATGGCAGAGGTGTGGAACTGTGTGTCTGTCTATACAGTGGGTGTTGGCTGCAAGCCCCTTCAACAGCCCGCACTGCCAGCACTGTTGCCAGTATTGGCCAGTCAATGTGCATAATGAGGTGCAAGGTACCATGGGTATAGCCAGGGCAGGGTGACGTGGCCAGGATGCATCTGCACTGGGCATAGGGCCCTGGCAGGGACATTGGCTGGGATATTGTAGTGTCCGGCCACCACCTACACAGACAGGGTGGCCAAAGCATGTCCTTCTGGGGGATCACGCTCACCCTGACTGTGCAGTGACCACAGCATGGCTAGGCCCCCCCATAGTGCTGTATAGTAGTTCTCTCATGTGATGGATATGGGTTTTCTTTGGGGCCCAGTCACTGATCTATCTGCCTGCTGTGTATGCAGACAGCCCAGTTCTGGGTGCATGCATCTCCATTGGGAACATGCACTATGGACTAACCAGCAGACTGTTTGTAGCTGGTAAATGTCTTGCTATAATGGCTTGCAGGGTGCAGTGGCTGTTGGCTTGCTGCAGGGGAATAACTGGTGGTGGAGTGCAGCTTACCATACCCTGGGCTTATGTCTGTCTGCTATTGTGTTATGGCTGTGTATGGAGCTGCCGGCCGGGGGGGGGGGGGGTGGTGGTGGTGGTGTTCCTCAGCAGGACTGGGGTTGATGTTGCCCTCTACCGCCACCTTTGCAGGGAGGTAGAGTGTGGAAACCCTGCCTCCTTTTATCTAAGCAGGTGTAGAGCCTATCAAGGAGGGTTACAACTAGGGTTTCCACCCCGTGCTGCTGGAGGAATACATATTGCTGTGGGGCGTGCGAGTCAATGTGGTCCTGTACCTGTTGCTGGACAATCTTTTCTAAGATCTTGGTCAGGAAGGGTAGGCTGGAAATCAGTCTGTATGAGCTGATGTATGCTGGGTTTGATTTGTTGTTTTTTAGCAGAGGTCTGATGGAGGCCAATTTAAGGGGCATTGGCAGAGAGCCTGTGGATAAAGAGAGGTGAATTATTTTGGAGATAGCTGTACTCAGGCAGTATCTTGCTTGCTTATTCCAAAAAGCTGGACAAGGGTCAGCTGGGGAAGTTGAGGTGTTGATTGTGCCAATGATGTTCTCTATTTGATCAGCCGAGTATTGGTAGAAGTCATCCAGGGTAGGTGTCTGTGTGTCAGATGTGTGTGTGGTGGGGGGGGGGCCTCTGGTAAGGTGAGTCCGTCATTGGGCTTACCAGAGAGCAGTGCAGTTGGATTTGTCTTGCTCTGGAAATGAGAGGCAAAATTGGCGAGGCTAGGGGCTATTGTTGGTAGGTTCTTGGATGAGTCACTTGTAAGGGATCTAACAATACTGAAGAGCTCACGGGGTTTGTTAAGGGAGCGCATAAGGGTGTTAGTATGGAATTCCCTTCTCTTGAGATTGACTGCTCTTCGGTGCTCCTGTAGCTTTGCCAGATAGGCAATGTGGTTGAGATCATGCCTTGGTGCCTCCAGCATTGCTCAAATCTTCTGAGGAGTAGTAAGGATTCACGAAGATCAGAGGTGAACCAGATCGCTGAGTGCTTACTCCTGGTGGGCTTAGTGGAAGGTGGAAGGAGTGAGGCTCTGGCTAGAGTGTTGTTCCAAGTGTCTATGAGTTCAACCAAGTCATTGGTGTCAGGGATGAGGTCATTAAGGATGTTTGTGATGAATGTTTCCGTGTCAAAGGGTCTGAAGTGACGTCTGGAAGCTGAAGAATTAGAGTTGGGTGGTGGCTGGTCATATCCAGGGAATATAGGAATGCGGAACAGAATGGCGTTATGGTCAGACCAGGGAACAGGGAGGACAAGCGGAGGGTCCTGGCTGGTGGTACTGTGGAGAGGTGAAGGAGCAAAGATGAGGTCAAGAGTGTTGCCAGCCAAGTGGGTGGGTGAATGTATAAGCTAATGATAGTCGAGGGCTTTCATTGCATCAAGGAAGGCAGAGGAGTGCTTGGTAGGGAGTGCTGGGATATTTATTTATTTAACAGTATTTCTAGACCGTCTTATCATAAAAATCAAGGCGGTGTCACAACAAAACAATCAGAAGATGTGGAGGGGGTTCATGCAGTGATAGGGGGAGTAAGGGGCGGGGGGGGGGGTTCATGCAGAGAATGCAGGGGGGGTGGTGTGCGTGTGGGGGGTGTGTTCTAGATTAGGGGGGCTATGTACAGGGTGCGCTATGATACAGCATGTTCTATAATACTAGGTACTGTTCAGATAGGTCATGAGATAAATCCTGTGCCGATATACAATCTCTCGTCAGGGGGGGGGGGTCTTTGTTGATCAGAGCTTGTTGATTAAGTGACGTGTCCATAATGTTCTATGAACAGAGCTGTCTTCAGCTGTTTGCGGAAGTCCTTGAGGTCCGTTGTCGCTCTCAGCTCGTCTGGGAGGGAGTTCCAAATGGTTGGGGCTGCCAGGGAGAGGGCTCTCTCTGTGGTGTCCTTTCGTGTTTTTCTGAAGTCCCTCGGTGTGTTGACTCTGTTGGAGGTTCCTTGTCTTCTCGGGCGGGTGCTGGTGTCTGGATGAATGAGGGTGTGCAGGCTGTTGGCTGAAATGTGGTGTTTGATTTTGAATATGTTTATTATTGTTTTGTATTTAATGCGTGAGCTGATTGGGAATCACCTAGCAGCCAGAGTGGTTTTAGTTGGGAGTTCTTATTGCAAGCTAGGTCAAGGATGGTGGCCAGCTCCTCAGCGCTCGTGGATGGAGAGCGGTAGAAGAGACAGGCGGATAAGAATTTATTAGAGATCCAAATGTAGTCAAGGTTGGGTTCACTATGAGCAGAGTTACATTGGAGGTGGAGGTCGCTTCTGACAATAATAAGGATTCTGCTGCCTCTCTGGATTGCTCTTGGGAAATTAAAGAGGTCGTAGCCTGGTGGCGTAAGCATATTGATAAGGACAGTATCCGCATCAGTCAGCCAAGAGAAAATCAAGATTCCGTTGCTCAATGTAATCAGTGATGACAGGCCATTTATTACGGATGGAATGAGCGTTTATGAGCATACAGTTCAGGTGGTGAGGGCAAGGAGACTTCCTTCTGTGGGTTTCTGGCAAGGGCTGGCAGATTATGTGGATGAGCTGTCGCTGGTGTACAAATGGTATAGATATTCTGTGGTTGAAAGAGTCAGAATGGTGTGAGGGAGGGATCAGGCCATGCTGATGGGAGTAGGATTTAGCCCAGGTGATAAGAAGGGATAGGCAGCATAGGGCCAGCAATAACGTGTGACACCAAGTCATTGTGCTGGTGAGCAGGATACGAAGATTAGGAGAGGCAGTGGCTTGAGGATGTGCTTACAGGGAGGCTTGCAGATCTGATGATGGGAAGGGTGGCGGGTCAGATATGGGCTCAGCAGGCTTGCACTCATTTAGCATTGCACCGCCACTGCCATCACTTTCCCCTTTTTACATGGAATTTTAATCCACAGAGATTCTACAGTTGTATTTATTTCCTGCAAACTTTAATCCTATGTGACTCAATGCCCTCTCTAACATAGAGCGCAACCCCTCCATCAATTTGATCTACTCTATCATTGCAATATCCAGGTATCACAGTGTTCCATTGCTTGTCCTCCTTCTACCAGGTCTCTGAGATGCCAATCATATCTAACCTTTCATTTAATACCATATATTCTAACTCCCCCTTCTTATTTTTAAGTTTCTAGCATTTGCATATAAGCATTTTAGAGGTTGTATTTATTCATACTAATCTGGTTATTAGTTGATGGGGTAATTGGGAATCTTTCAGCCCTATCTGCTCTGTACTTAGGGGCATCTGGGTTACTTTTATCTTTATTGGAACCTCTCTATTGGGATGTCACAACTTCCCTCTTTTGCTAATATCCTTCAAGGATATATCTGTCCAAACCATGTGCTCTTGGGTGACTATCGGCTTTCTCCTTTTATGTAGTTTGAAAACTGCTCTATCTTCTTTTTAAAGATTAATGCTAGTAGCCTAGTTCCATCCCAGTTAAGGTGGAGCCCATCCTTTTGGAAAAGTGTCTCCCTTCCCTAGAATGTTGCCCAGTTCCCAACAAATTCAAAACCCTTTTCTGTGCATCATCTTCTCATCCACACATTGAGACTCTGGAGCTCTGCCTACCTTTTGGGTCCTGCACATGGAATGGGAAGCATTTCAGAGAAGGCTACCCTAGAAGTTATGGATTTCAACTTCCTATCTAAAAGCCTAAATTTGACCTCCAGAACCCCCCTCCCACACTTTCATATGTCATTGGTACCAACATGTACCAAGACAGCAGGCTTCTCCCAGCACTATCTAAAACCTTGTCTATGTGCTGTGTGAGGTCCGCTATCTTTGCACCAGGCAGGAATGTTACCAGGTGATCCTCATGTCCACCAGTCACCCAGCTATTTACATGCCTATTGATCTAATCATCAATTATAACAACTGTCTTAACCCTTTCCTTATGGACACATGTCCCTGGAGAAACCTCCTCAGTGCAAGAGGGTTTTTTTTATTTATCTCCTGGAGGACTTGTCCTAACTACAGGATCACTTCCTGCCACACCTAGGTAATGCTCTCCTTTCATGTGACTTTTCTCCTCCATGTCAACTGAGAGGCTGCCAGACTGTAGGTCTCATCTATATACCTCTCTGTCTTCCTTATGTCCTCCAAGTCTGCTACTCTAACTTCCAGAGATCGGACTCATTATTTATTATTTATTTTTATTTTATTTAACAATCATTTCTATACCGCTCTTTCACAAGTATCAAGTGCGGTTTACAATGAACATTATGTTATATGGTATGGGTAGTATCATACCAAGTCATTTTACTTGAGGGCAAAGAGCTCCTTGCACCTAGTACACATGTAAGACCCCTCACCACCTGGCAGAAAATTGTACATGTGATACTCAATACAAAAGTATGGAAAGCTCCTATCTCGCTGCTGGATGTGGTCTGCCTCTTAGTTTTAAGGATTTGTTTAGATATTTGAGTTGTTTACTTATTTAAAGTTGCTAGGGATACAACTATACCTAATGGGCCCGATTTTCAGTTGGGTGGGGCTAAGTGCCTTAGCTGATTAGCCCTGCCTGTGACCCCTGTGATAAGGAAGCTTATCATAGCTCAGGAAGGAGCTATAGAAAAGGTGAAGTGACTCTGAACAAGCAACCTGTCAGTTCTGGTAGAAATAAGAAAACAGAATTTTCCCATAAAAGACTACCAGTCCCAGAATGCACCAGGTTTCCAGCAGCCATTAGAGGAGCTGAAGTGGGGAAACGTGTGTTCAATCAGGAGGGCTATGAGGTAATCCCTAAGCACTCATCTCAAAGGGCAGGGCCTGATTCAGCACAGCTGCGCTGTGTTAGGGAGGAGCACTCATCTAAGCAGAATAAAGGTAGAGTTTATTCTACAGAGCTTCAGCTTGAGCTTGATCATCTTCATCATCAGGAGGATCATCAGAAGCAGAAGCCAAACCGGACGGACAGAGAGGGAAAGAAACCCTTTGGAAGAAAGAGGAGAAAAGCCTTTGAGAGGTCTAGAAGAGTCCAGAGCAGTACGTATACTGGGAGGCATTCCAAGGGCCAGCATACACCATTGGACTGGGGAAAGCCAGAGGAATGGTGCTGCAGAGCTAGGAATCTCCAGACGGTACCTGTGAGGGAGACGGCTGCATGTGGAAGGGACCCTAAGACCCGTGCCAGAAGGTATGTGAAGAGAGATCCAGTGTCCAGGGATCTGGATTGGAAGGCTGGACATAAGAACTGGACTACATACTGGCCAGGCTATATAGAGAGGAACTCTAACAGCAATGGAAGCTCAGGTATGAACACTGATCTATGCCCTAGCTATAACCTTGAAAGACAGCAGGGAAACAAGTATTCTCCTGAAAGTGCTCCATTGGGAGATTCATCTGTGCCAATCCATGATATTGAACCCATGATTGTTGAAGAAGAGGGGGTGATAGCAGATGAAGAATCTGTTTACATGGACTGCTCTCTGTCTAAACTCCTTTGGTGATTTTCTGTTATAAAATACAGCAACCATCACAAAGAAATACAAACTTGTTCTTTAATCTACTCAGAAAAGCTCCTGAGTAGGATTTTTTAGCCACGCAGTAGAAAGCAAGCCAGCTAAGGGGTTTCAGCTGGATAACTGCTAGCAATTGAGCCTTACCTAATTGCTTGTGAGCTCTGAGAGAATCACTTCTGAATCTATGTGGGAAGATATAAGAAGTTAACCTGAAAAGAACAGTTTTTCCTTTCTTTGTGGCTTTTGGTTTGTTGTTTGATACTTTGCTAAGAGAATATTACCTAAAGCCTACAGAAAAGACCAGTTTGTTGCCAACCAGGTCTTATTTCTTTTGCTTTGATTGCCTGACAAGTTCAAATGTTATTTCCTGATTTTGTTTTTCTAAGTTTAACACTGAAAGCAAGTAACCTGATTTATGTGCTACCAAGCATATCTGTGTTGGGAGAAATAACCCCATAAATAAATATCTTATTGGCTTTACACTTGAGCACAACTAAATTATTGTGAGCAGCTGTGTCGGGTGTGAATGGACTACATTGCCCACAATCCCTTGCAAATCATATTGACATATGCACTTGCCAAGACTGAACATTCTCACCCAGGCAGCCGTCTGACACCCCTTAACCCCAGATTTTTACTTGTGTGTGTGAGTGTGTGGTGCAGAGGTGAGGTGTTGGCATGTGAATGTGTGTGTATCTGTGTGTCTGTCTGTGGAGGTGTGTGACCGTGTGTGTGTGTATATATGTGTCTGTCATGTGGAGGTGAGATGCTTGTGTGTGTGTTCTGGGGGAGGGGAATGCACCTTTTAGCAACACTTTGCACTCTTCCCTTCTCCTCCAACGCCTTTCCTCTATTACCCTCCAGACTCTCCCTCCTTCACCAACTCCCCTAGCACTCCCATACCATGTCCTAAATAGGCAGACCTCTAGATCAGTGGATATCATGTATTTAGAATTCCTACTATTTAAAACATATGGAGAAACTATTTCATTTTAAAGCTGTGGTAGAATGGAATGCTCTACCAGTTGGTCTAAAAAGGAAAAAGTAATTGAGCTTCAGGAATAGGACAAACCTAATTAAATGGATTCCATTATACACTGTTGTGTGTGGTTGATAGAATTAATTGCTTTATAATTTTTTGAGATGTACATGAATGCAATTTTTGTAGAATTATTGTCAAATAATTGTAATTAGCATTGAACATTTCTTCTTTTTATATGATTATAATCTGCTTTGAAACATTTTTCTTTGGTAAAATGCACAATAGAAATATTTGAATTAAATTAAATTAAAGCAGCTGTTGTCTTTAATCATACTTTCAATATTATCTCAGGCTGAAGGGTGGAAAGACACATTTTACATACTGTTGCCACCTCTTCTCTTCTTCTCTAATGAAGTCTTCCTTTTTCTTTATTTTTGATTGGAGGATGGGGGAATGGGGGTTAGGAAGGGTAAAAAGAGAGAGGGGAGAGTCTAATTTACTCCTGTAACATAAATATCATGCTAGAAGCAGAAACCTATGCATATCAGTCCATAGTATCTGAGAGGGCATGAGAGGGCACACTATGGGGCTTGTTTACAAATCCCCTATATGTCCTATATCAGGGGTTCTCAACCCAGTCTTCAAGACACACCTAGCAAATCAGATTTTCGGGATATCCACAATGAATATGTATGACAGAGATTTGCATGCCCTGTTATATGCAAATCTCTCTCATGCATATTCATTGTGGATATCCTGAAAACCTGAATGGCTCGGCGTGTCCCGAGGACTGGGTTGAGAACCCCTGATATAGGACGTTTAGAAAGTCATTCTAAAAGATTTCATCATGGTTTGGGCATCTGCAGACATGCACGTGGACAGCGAAATCACAAACATGTCTCGGTAACCATTCCACAAATGCAGTTCACAGACATCTCCAGAATAGGGACGTTCAAGAAGGCACAGGAGTTTAGCAGGAGCATGTCTGGGAAGGGGTAATGGACTTACACATCCCAGTTAGATCTCAGAAGTGACTGTGCGATTTGTAGGCACATGTGTATTTATTCCTGCTCCAGGCACAAATAAGCAACAGGAAAGTGTTTGTTTTCACCTTAAACATCCAGACGGTATAGAATTAAATGACTAGCTCTGGATTACTGGGATTCGAACCCAGTAGTAGTTCTTCAAGCTACTACTTTAACCTTTATGTTATTAGAATTCTTGGCTCTAAAATGCTTTCCTGGGGATATCTAGATAGACATTTGATGCAAGTGCATATCGGGCAAGTCCATGTTTCTGGAATTGTGCCTGAACTTGCACGTGCCTGCCTTTCTTTTCAGACGTTCTGGCTTTGATGTCCCAGTTTGCACTTGGACGTCCCATTGTGAAATGTGCCTCATGACCTCTCAGATGATATGGACTAACACTCATAACACTTCTGCATGATATTTGTGCTACCGGAGTAAATTAGCCTCTCCCCCTTCCCCTCAGCACCCAGCAGGGAGAGTGGGCACACACATACAAATCAAGCCAACATAGCAATATGTACCATGAAGCCCAGAAACAGAATGGAATTTGCAGGACTGATGACCAGATGGCCATAACCACTGAGTATAGAAAAGTAGTCAGAGGGGAAGGGGATTAGGGCAGCAGGTGTTCCAGATATGAGGGCACTGCCATGAATGTGTGTGGATTGAGGAACTCTGTCCTATATGCAGTATTTGTAACAATAATAGAACAAAAAAGAAAGAATCCCACAGTTTAGTAGCACTGAATTAGATATTGAAGCGGTGGGGGGTAGGGAATTGGGTTAGTCCCTATGGCTGTAGATAAGGAGATGCATATATCAGGAGTGAATTTGGGGTTGTTTCTAGAATATTGCAAGATGACTTACTAATGCAGAGGATTGAGGGAAATGGACTTGGGGCCTGAGAGCTGGAAAGAGATGAAGGGCAGGGCAGACCCAACCATTTGGCAAACTAGGTGGTCAGTGGGAAGAAGCAGTGGTGCAAGTGGATGCTCTGGTTGAAGTTTTCTATTGTTTCTTACCTATTTCCTTATGCCACATTTTTTTTTAGTGCCATCAAGTCAGTGTTGACTCATAACAACCAGCTACCTCTGGGATTTCTTGGCAATGTATCACTGGAAGTAGATTGCCAGCCTTTTCTTCCAAGGCAATGGAGGGTACAGTGACTTGCCTAAGGTCACAAGGAGTGCCAGTGGGAAATGAACCCTTGATCTTCTGGGTACTAGGCAGTTACTCTAACCACTAGGCTACTCCTCCACTCCTATGCCACATACTGGGTGGAAATGCAAAGCTATGCTCCATCTGGAGCTCACAGTGCAGGCTGGGCCGATGGATGCTTTTCTTCTGCCCAGCGGAGGAGTGATGGCTTTGGGTGGCCCATTGGCAGATGTGGGGATGGAAGGTGGATTCCCACTCAGCTCTGGACCCAATCTCTCTCTAAGCCTGGGGCTATGGCTTCCTCCAGTACAGCCAGCAAGTGTGATTAGGATAGTGCTGTAGATGGAATCCTGTCGGCTGGAGCTGCGGGCTTTCCCTCGCTTAATAGGCAGCCCTTCTGCCCCAGATGGGTTTCCTGGGAGACGGAGTTTCTTGCTGGCATCATTGGAGAGATGTGGGCTGAGGATGGACAGTTGGAGCCGAGACAGAGAGAGAAGCAACTACAGCATTCTCCTGCTGTGTTACATGGCTCGTCAGATCTACAAGTTACCCTTCCTGTGTCCCAGATGGCGTTGGTGAGACCCAAGATTTTTTCTTTGGAGACAGTGTAGGAAGAACTTTACAAGCTTGAACAGTTTTTGTCAGGACAGTTGCAGGTCACACCAAGCCAGTTGGTGAATTTTGGTCAACAGATCGAGGTGCATGAGAAGGTATTAGGTGATCTGCCGGTGAAAGTTACATCTTTGGAGCAGAGGGTGGACCAAGTCTAGGACTCAGTTAATTGTATTATGTGGGATGCAGAGAATTTGCAATGAAAAACTGAAGCCCTGGAGAATATGTATAGAAGCAGGAACCTGAGAGTTCTGAATTTCCCTAAAGTTCCATCTGTTCTACCTTTGGAACTCTTTAAGAAGTTTTTCATTAGTGTTCTGAAAATTCCGGTGGAATCTATTCTGTCAATTTCTCATGCCTATTATTTGCCTTTTGCTAAGGTTAAGATTGCTGGTGGATTGGGTCAGGGTTTATCTTTTACCCTGGCTCTGTATAGTGATAGCCTGGACTTGACTGGCTATTTAGGGCAGACGGGATCTGATTCTGGGATGACCACTACTTTATTGGTCACACTGGCGTTAGATGTTGACCAGGATTGGCTCCTTAAAATGTATTTTCGTTCTTCTGTAAAGGAATTTATGGGGTCTACTATTAGTTTTTTCCTGATGTGTCTAGAACAACACAGAAAAGAAGGAAGCAGTTTTTGGTTCTTAAATCTGGGGTACTTCAGTTGGGAGAGTAAGTTTTTCTTCGTTTCCCATGTAAGTGCCTGGTCAAGTTGACCAGGATTAAATATGTTTTCCTAGACCCTCAGCAGCTGTCTGCTTTTATTTCCTCTAGGTGTGCTGGTGTCCAATCTGATGCTGTCGACCCTCCTTGAAATGAGCTCTATTTAGATAGAGCAAGTTAGTTGGTTAGTTTTGTAACTCCTCATGTTCACTTGCATAACTGTTTATGTTTTTGGTATCATGTTTTCTGGGGTATTGTGTATCCTTCTCTTCTTAATTGGGGGCTTGTGGGAGTGTACCTTTGTAATTCTTTTTCTTCCAGGATCTAATAGTGTTATATATGGATCTATTTTACTTTTTTTGGTGGCTCCTTTTCTTATCAAGATTAATTTGTGTTGTATTGTTGAAATTGCATAAATAAAATTAAAAAAAAAACTTGGTGGTCGGCAATTCTGGGGGGAGGAGGAAGTAAAGAGCAGGGCATTCAAAGCTACACAATAGATTTGGACAGCCAGGGGGAAGGGAGAGGGGTGTAAAGCTTAAGGTTTGCCTAGGACACCAACAACTTCAACCAACTCTGGGGCTGGCCCTGATGAAGGGGAATGGTTATATATTTTGGTAAACAATATCTTGAAGAGTGGGATCAGTACTAGCTGTGAATGAGGAAGATGTTGTGAAAATGGTACAGGGTGTTGAAAAGCCTGATATTCAAAGGGATGTATCCACAAGGCCTATCGGGCCACACACAGCACTGGAAACTGGCCACATTTAAAGCTAAAGGCACCTCCAGGCACAGGACTGCACCACAACAGACTCCTGGGACCCAATCAGCATCAAAGAGGTTAGCAAAAAGGAGATCCCTCCCCGATCGCCTCCACAAGGCCAATCAGGCCTCACACAGCATCGGAAACCAGCCACATTTAAAACTAAAGGCGCCTCCAGGCATACCCATGCCTGAGTTCCCTTTGGCTTGACCCTTAGATGTGGCTCCTTAGGAGTGGCCATAAGCAAAGCAACAGCACAGAAAACCCCAGAGGGCCCTCAAGTGCCCAAACTAGAGTGATTGCCTCCAGTAGTCCCTCACTGATGGTGATAAACACTCCAGTTTACCCTTTAACTTTCAAAAGGGAGACTATGATAAAATGAGGAAAATAGTTAAGAAAAAACTAAAAGGAGCAGTTGCAAAGGTTAAAGACTTACATCAAGCTTGGGTGTTGTTGAAAAATACTATCTTGGCAGCCCAGACCAGCTGTATTCCACGCTTTAAGAAAAGTGGAAGGAAGTCCAAAAAACTGCCAGCATGGTTTAAAGGTGAGGTCAGAGAGGCTGTTATTGCCAAAAAAGCATCTTTCAGGAAATAGAAAAAAGAGCCAAACAACGAAACCTGGAAACAGCACAAGCACTGGCAAATCAAATGCAAGGCATTGATAAAGAAGGCAAAGGGAGAATTTGAGAAGAAGATTGCTGTGGAAGCAAAAACAGAAATAAAGATTTTTTCAAGTACATTCGTAGCAAAAAACCTGTGAGACTCAGTTGGTCCATTAGATGATAGAGGAGTTAAAGGGGCACTAAGAGGCGACAAGGCGATAGCAGAGAGACTGAATGAATTCTTTGCTTCAGTCTCTACTGAGGAAGATGTAGGGATGTTACCCATGACTGAAGTGGTATTTAAAGGTGCGGAAGAATTGAAGGAAATATCGATACATCGGGAAGATGTATTACAACTATTAGATAAACTGAAGAGTAGCAAATCACCTGGGCCGGATGGTATACATCCAAGGGTGTTGAAAGAACTGAAATATGAGATTGCAGACCTGCTATTAGTAATCTGTGAACTATCATTAAAATCATCTCTAATACCTGAAGATTGTAGGATCGCCAATGTAACACCAATTTTTAAAAAGGGTTCCAGGGGTGAAACGGGAAACTACAGACTGGTGAGCCTCACGTCAGTACCGGGAAAAATGGTGGAAACCATCATAAATAATAAAATTACTCAGCATGTAGATAGTCATGGCCTAATGGGAGACAGCCAACATGGCTTTAGACAAGGAAGATCTTGTTTTACTAATCTGTTATGTTTTTTTGAAAGTGTGAATAAACAGGTGGACAAAGGTGAGTCGGTTGATATAGTGTATCTGGACTTTCAGAAAGCCTTTGACAAGGTCCCTCATCAGAGACTTTTGGCAAAACTAAAGAGTCATGGGATAGGAGGCAGTGTACTACTGTGGATCAAGAACTGGTTAAAAGATTGAAAGCAGAGGGTTGGGCTAAATGGCCAATTTTCCCAATGGAGAAAAGTGAATAGTGGTATACCCCAGGGATCTGTGCTGGGTCCGCTGCTTTTTGACATATTCATAAATGACCTGGAAAGTGGAATAACGAGTGAGGTTATCAAATTTGCGGATGACACAAAACTATTTAAAGTTGTTAAAACCCAAGAGGATTGTGGAAAATTGCAAGAGGATCTTGATAAATTAGAAGACTTGGCATCAAAATGGCAGATGAAATTTAATGTGGACAAGTGCAAAGTTATGCACCTAGGGAAGAACAACCCAAACTATGGTTACACAATGCAAGGTTCCACATTAGGAACCACCACCCAGGAAAAAGATTTAGGCGTCATTGTGGATAACATGATAAAACCCTCAGCCCAGTGTGCAGCGGCAGCCAAGAGAGCAAATAGAATGAAAGGGATCATAAGGAAAGGAATGGAAAATAAAACAAAAGATATTATAATGCCTCTATATCGTTCCATGGTGAGACCGCACCTTGAATATTGTGTGCAATTCTGGTCGCCGTATCTTAAAAAGGATATAGAGTTATTAGAAAAGGTTCAGAAAAGAGCCACCAAAATGGTAAAGGGGATGGAAGGATACTCCTATGAAGAGAGGCTAAGAAGGTTAGGGCTCTTTAACCTGGAAAAGAGACGGCTGAGGGGAGATATGATAGAAGTCTATAAATTAATGAACGGAGTGGAACGGGTAAACGTAGATTGATTGTTTACGTTATCAGAATATAGAAAAACTAGGGGACATGCAATGAAGCTACAGGGTAAACTATTTAAGACTAATAAAAGAAAATATTTTTTCACTCAACGTGTAATCAAACTCTGGAATTTGTTACCGGAGGATGTAGTAAAGGCTGTTAGTGTAGCTGGGTTTAAAAAAGGTTTGGACAAGTTCCTGGAGGAAAGGTCCATAAACCATTATTAAGAAGGGACCCAGGATATCAATGCTTGACCCAGTACAAGCATTGCGGAACCTGTGTCTTTTGGGGAAACTGCTAGGTACGTATGACCTAGATTGGCCACTGTTGGAAACAGGATACTGGGCTTGATGGACCTTGGTCTGACCCAGTATGGCATATCTTATGTTCTTATGTTCTAAGACTCACAGCAGAAAAAGCAGCCCAGCACCACTACTGGGACACAACCCAGCTCTATAATGAATGGAACATAATCCCTATGCCCAGCAAAACCAGCAACAGCAGGTGTGAGAGAGCTGAATGTGACGAAGTACTATTCAGCAGCCATAGGATAGCTAAGATCTACAGTTAAAATGCAGACCTGTGATCACTTATTTATTTATATTCTCTTATATACCGTGCTATTCTGCATTAGTGTGGTTTACATTGAACAAACTGAAATTACATTGAACAGGGCATTATAACTTGGAGATAACTATTTTACAGGGAACATGGGCTATGGAGGGTTAAGAGGCTTGCCCAAGACCACAAGGAGCACCTGTGAGACTAGAAACCCCAGTCCTTCCAGCCCAAGGTTGCTGTCCTCTAGTGGGATTTGAACCCCTGACCTTCTGGCCCAAAGTACCTTGCCCCAACCACTAGGTCACTCCTCCACTCCTCCACTTGGACATATGTGAGTAATTGGAACACAATCGCACAGTTATAGTTATACTCAAGAAACATAATCAAACACTCTATTGTTTACCTTTATACTCACGCACATACTATCTGCTATAGTAAAAACAACCCCCTTACAATCAAACACATACCTAACTCCAACATACAGCTTTTGCATCACCTACCGATAATTCCACACGGCCTCAAAACAAACAAGCGACCCAGCCAAATTATTCAGATCCAAACTCTCCCAATAACTGGAACCTGCCACCAAAATGGTTCAATTAATAAGCATATACAATGTGCTCTAATTAATGCATGTTCTGATAGACATAAACTCAACACAATAACCGACTATATACACAACTAAAAGATTGACTTATTCCTTCTTACAGAAATATGGCTAACAGATTCTGACAATGTCATGATAAACCAACTTGCTACAACAACGCACACCTTATACAACTGCCCCAGGATAAATAAAAGAACTGGAGGAGTCCTTAACATCACCCACAAGAACCTCAAGCTCAACACTCTAAACTCAACCTGCTCTGACAACAACAACATAATAACATCCGCCAACAGACACTTCTCGGTCTGCCTCACTTACTGTGCTCCACGGGCCACAACAGAAGCCCTTTCAACCATCCTAGAATCGGCACGTACGCACTCAAAACCACACAAACCCCTCCTAATCCTAGGAGATTTTAATCTCCCATTCACCACCCCACAAGAAGCTCATGCTTTTCTCCAAGCCATGGACAACCTACAATTCACTCAAATAGTCAAAGCACTGACTCAAAAACAAGGAAGCACCCTAGATCTCATATTTGCTCCTACAAATATGATAGCCAACACATCCCTATCTCAGCCTGCTTTGGAGCCAGTGCACTGGTCAGACCACTACATGCTCAGATTCAATGTTACACTTGGACCAAACACACGGACTCAAGAGGAACCTATACAAGAACAATGAAGGTTCAAAAGATTTGAGAAAGATTAATTCATTTAAGAGGTCATACCACAGCTCTCCCAAAACATGAACAACCTAGGGAACACAATAAATACTTGGAATTAAGCCATCTCCAAAGCGGCTGCAACCCAAAGCAGCACCATGTTCAAACTCAACAGATCCACCACACCATGGTACTCTAATAACATCAGAACCTTAAAAAGATCATTCAGGAATCTTGAAAGAAAATGGAAACAAATCAAATGCATTGAGGACTAACAACATTACAGCCTTAAACAGCAAGAATGTAACATACTGATAAACAGAAGAAAGAAGGAATACCACATTAATCTGTTAATGAATTCCCTCAATTGACTCACATCCCTACTAGATCATATCCTAACGGGTATCGATAACATCAAACAAGGTTTCATACTGCTTTTCATTGACATAAAATCAGCTTTCGACACCATCAATCATCAACAACTAATCCAAAGGCTTAGTAAGATAGGCCTACAAAGCACAACACTCATGTGGTTTCAATCATACTTGAACCACCGACAGCAGCACGTGCACATGGGCCCACAGGCATCAAAGCCATTCCAACAGCAACAAGGGATTATCCCAAGTCTCATCACTTTCAGCCTTATTATTCAATATATACATTCAACTCCTATGTTCAATAATATGCTACCACAACATACAATATCAAATATATGCTGAAGATGTGATGATATACGCTCCATTCAATTCAGACAAGTCAGACTATACAAAAATAACAGAATGCTTAGACGCAATGATAGAATGGCTCAACCACCACAGCCTCAAAATAAACTTTAAAAAAAAAACAGAGGCTCTGCACATCACCAGGAACAAAGATTTCACACCCCCATCACTCATAAAATGATCAGACAATAACATAACAGTAAAACGAGAAATGAAATACCTCGGAATTACCCTTGACCAAAACCTCAGCTTCCAACCACATATAAGGAAAACAACCAAGTCTGCTTATCACAAGATGAAACTGATGCAACAACTTAAACCCCTGCACAACTATGACGACTTTAGGAAGGTCTGTCAAGCAATAATTACCCCAATCCTGGATTACTGTAACCTAATCTATCAAGGACTTCCTAAGAACACCTTACACTCCCTCCAGATGACACAGAATGCGGCAGCCTGTATCATAACAGGATCCACAAGACAAGACCACATCACCCCATCCTGAATCAGCTCCACTGGCTCCCGATAAATGCCAGTATAAAAATACAAGATCATTCGCACTACATTAAAAATCATTCACTGTAGAACAGCTGACACTCTACAATTACTCATAACATGAGACCCAGAAATCAGACCTAGAAGGTCCAATACCCTAAATTATCTAATAGTCCCAAAAACAGTGCAAGAAGTAAACAGGCCACCTGCACCGGGACATTTTCCACAGTAGCACCAACAATATGGAACACACTACCAGAGGACCTGAGGTCAACTGCAGAAACAAAGAATTTTCCGCAGGAAACTCAAAACCTTCGTATTCATTGACTACTATGGAAATATCACTTAACCCAAAAGCTTCATGGACCATATCCAATGTTCCTCAGATCTTGCTAAACCCTGAGTTTCATGCCGTTGTTAAAGTTCTCCAAGTTGATACCCTTGTTGTAATGTAACAGTTGAGTTTTAATGTAAATGCCTTTATTTATTTTATTTATTTAACAGATCTTCTATACCTGTACCCCTTGGTCAAAGCGGTGTACATCAAACAAAACAGTACATAAAACAATGTAACCATGTAACTGAATCACAAATATTTGTACAAAAAAAAAAGATCAAAGGTGATTAGAGTATATTCTGTACACAATCTTCAATCTTAATCTTTGACTAATGATAAGGTGGTATAATCCTGTTAAATAAATAAATAACATAAATGTATCTGGATAATGGCTGCCACTATCTGAATATTTCATCTAGTCCCCTATCCACGCATATTCAGGTGGCGCTATCAGGGTAGAGTTTCTGAATATCTTTTCAGACTATCTCAGCACTATCTGGATTTTGCTTGGGTGTTACATGGGTGGAGCAGGAAGTTATCTATAGAGGGACAATATTCAGACCACTATCTAGATAAATATCTAGATAATGATCTCAATATCACCATTTTCCAGATAGCAGAGGTGCTTACTGCTCTATCTGGATATTTGGAACTGTCCACAATCTGAATAGTGGCGCTAAGCATCCAGCTTATTTTATTTATTTATTTATTTATTTAGCATACATTTGTATACCGCTGCTTCCAGCGATCAGTAGCGGTTTGATTACAGATATGAATTTGTCAATCGTGACAGGAATTTTTGCAGTATACACACACTGATTTGAAGGGAGAAGCACAGCACACGGTGAAAGGACTTTCGGAGAGAAAACAAAATTTACATATGCACATATTTACATATTTACATAACTGCACCCAAGTTTCATTGGGAGGTATCTTTTTACCCCCGGGACTATATCAGATTGTATTGACACTGGAAAAGATGTGTCTTGAGTTTCTTTCTGAAATCCATAAGGTCTTTGATCGCTCTTAGCTCTGGTGGTAGTTGGTTCCAGAGGGCAGGGGCCGAGTAGGAGTATGCTCGTTGGCTAGTACTGGTTGCTACAGATCTGATATCGGGGGGAACGTGGAGTATGTTTGAGTGGATTGTTCGCCTGCTTCTGTTGGGTGGTTGCGTGCTGATAAGGGTGGAGAGAAAGGATGACGCTATGTTATGTATAAGCTTGAAGGTGGTTATTATTTTATTTATTTATTTATTAACAATTCTTATATACCGCACTCTTAGCCATCAGCGCGGTTTACATTGAACAGAAGCATCCGACAATTTACATTTGTCTGGTCATTACATTTAACAGGGAGTAGAACTTGGAGAAACGGGGTAACTATATATTAGTGTTTTATATTTTACCCGGGCTGCAATGGGGAGCCAATGTAGCTCAATTAATACAGGTGTAATGTGATCAATAAGGTTTTTTTTCATGATGACCCTAGCTGCTACATTTTGGGCCATTTGGAGAATGTTGAGGGTTTTCTTTGGAAGGCCCTGTAAGATGGCATTGCAGTAGTCGAGGTGTGGCATAATTAGTGCTTGCGCAACAGACCTGAAATCGTGTGATTCAATGATGTTCCGTAGAGGTTGTAGGACTCTAAGTTTGTGGAAAACGGCCTTGTTGGTTTTGCGGAGGTGCTTTTCCATCTTAAGATTGCTGTCCAGTGTTACACCCAGATATTTTATTTCAGACTTCATGTTGTATGTATTGTTACACAGGGTGACTGACGGAGGAGGGTCAAAGTTTGGTTTTCTGGAGATATACACCACCTCAGTTTTCTTATGGTTGATCATCATGTTGTTTTGCTGTATCCATTTTAACATCTCATTTAGGCATGTTTCAAGCTGAGTATAGTTAGAGTTCTCGGTATCCAACTGTGTGTAGAGCATAATATCATCCGCATAAATGTGGTAGTTGATATTGTGTTGTTGGAGAATATTACAGAGGGGTCAAATATAGATGTTGAAAAGGAGTGCCGAGAGAGCGGAGCCCTAAGGTATGCCTTGCGTTTGCGGGAAAGCTTCTGCTTCTTCGCCATTGAAGTGAACCTGTGGCATTCTGTTGGTTATGTAAGAAGAGAACCATTTCAGGGGGGTTCCCAATATTCCTATTGATTCAATCCTTTGTAGGAGGATTCCATGATGGACTGTATCAAAAGCAGCAGAGATGTCAATGAAAATGAGTATAAACATTTTCTTTTTGTATTCGAGGCCCTTGAGGAGGTTGTTAAGCAGTGCTATCAACAGCGTTTCCACTCCATGACGTTGTCGGAAACCGTATTGCTGTTCATCTAGGGTTTCATGTTCATTCAGATGGTCTTGTAGTTGTAATAGGACTGCCTTCTCAATGATCTTTGCCAGGAAAGATATGCTGGAAATGGGGCGGTAGGAGGCTGGGTCATCCTTGTTGAGTGAGTTGTTCTTTAGGATTGGCCTTATTATAGATTTCTTGAGTTGTGTGGGCATGATTCCTTGTTGCAGCGATTGGTTCACAATATGTGAGACTTGGTTCGCAATATCTTGTTTTGCCGCCTTAACCCAAGCAGTTGGGCAGGGATCTAGCGGGGAGGTGGTGGAACGGATGTTTGTTATTATGTTGATAATTTGCTGAACATCAATGATGTGAAAGTTGCTCCATGTTTGTTCCCGGTCTATATTGGTCATCTTGTTGGGGTGATGTTCCAGGTAGGTTGCGTTCAAACAGTGAGTGAGTGTGGTTGCAGTGAGTTTTCTTGTGTAATGGTCTGCCAGAGTTTGGGGTTTGATTATGGTGTCACGGTGGTCTTCCAAAGATACTTTTGTCAGTGATTTCACTAGTTCGAATAGTTCACGAGGCTTATTGATAGCTTTGTTTAATAAGATGGTGTGATGTGACCTTTTTGCAGAGTTGACCTCGCCTTTGTATTTTGTGAGATAATTGAGGTATTCAGTCTTGTGTTCAATGGATTTGATTCGTCTCCATTTTCTCTCCATTTTCTCTTATAGTTAAATGCCACAGATTATATAAAGATACAGTGTAAATGCCAACTCTGGTATTTAAATATAAGGCCACAAGCATTCAGAAAGGAAATTGTTTCAGTAACATAGGTTTGAATGTACTGCAGTATAGTTTTTATAAGAATATAAGATATACCACACTAGGTCAGATCAAAGGTCCATCAAGCCCAGTATCTTGTTTCCAACAGTGGTCAATCCAGTTTACAAGTACCTTCCCAAAAGGTAGAAGACATGCTGAGGGATGTGCAGACATGGTGCCACATGAGAAAAGGAGCTGTAGGTGTAAAGCCATAGACCACAGGCAGCTGATAATGCAGTCTGTAATGGGGACGTGAGCCACTGGTAACACAGGCACACACACCATGAAATGGTGTGCAGTGAAACAGCATGCAGAGTAGTAAACAAATATAACGGAAAGGGTATCAGGGGTCGGTCTGAAGGGCCAGCTGTCTGGATGGTGTGCGTATAAGTGCAAAATGGGCAGGGGATCCAAAAAGGAGTAAGAGAGAATTGAACTGGTAGACTGAAGAGCCAAAACACAGCTCATTGACACCAATACCAAACCACTGAGCCATCTGCTCACCCAGATATCTCAAAGAAAGGAAGCATATGTAACAGCTAGCATGTGACAGCTAGACTGCATGGAGGAGACACCACAGTGTACAGTGAGGAGAGGGAAGGGTGTGTGGAGAAGGGACAAAGCTGGAGCCAATGTATGGTAAGGAGAGCAGAACAAATGAAAAGAAAGGAAAAGGAACCTGTGGGACCCAAACCCACAACCTATGTTGGCACCACGCACGTCTGCAACCACTATCCCAAATAAGCACAGTGCAAATATATTCCACCAAGTTGCCGTGTCTGCTAGATCATCACACAGTAGTGCATCCTACATGTTCTGTGTCGTACGTGTGCAGCATGCACAATAACATGCATGATGTTACAGAGCTTTCTACGTGCCTTATAAGATATGACTAGGCGCCTTAGCATATGTGGTCAGATTATGGCACGTAACAATGCACATCACAAACAGATAACACAAGTGCTATTGTGCATGCTGCAAGGCATGTGCACTGCAACCCATGTATGCTACAATACTGCACACTACAGTAGAGCACCTGTCCATTGCACCTCCCCTGTGCCCCCACCAGTTCTAAGACTACAGCTGTACCTCAGCCCCCAACCATGGTCTGACATTCACCAGCAGGTGGCACAGGCAGTCTGTACCTGCTACACCATGCCAGGTGTCCTGGCCATGTACAGACTAACCACAGGCACTCTGCTAGCCAGTCTAGCCTGCATGTTTACAGTAGAACTGTGTGCACCCAGCAGGTGTCCCAGTAATGATGGGGCAGGGGCCAGGGGAGAGCACACATATATCAACTGCGGCAGATGCCATGTAGCACTATGTGGGAACCTAGCCATGCCATGCTCACTGTTCGGTCAGTGTGATAGTGTCCTAACAGCATGACGTGATGTGGCCACCTTGTCCATGCAGGTGGTGGTTGGGCACTACAATGTCCCAGTCATTTCCCTAGGCCCTCTGCAGATGCGTCCTGCCTAGTCTGCCCTGCCCGGGCCATACCCACAATACCTTGCTCCTCATTATGCACATTTGCAGGCCAACACTGGTAATAGTGGGACATTGTGGGCCCAGAGAGGAGTAGGCAGCCACAGAATGATGGATAGATACACACACACACACACACACACACACAACTACTGCAGCATTGTGCAAAGATAGGGGTGGTTGGCAACCCTGCCTGCCACCCTGGTCATGATCACAGTGCCGATATTGACAAACTGTGCAGGGGGTAGTAATAGTGTTCTTGTGATAACTGTGGCTTCATGCTGGGGCCAACGGCCTGACTCTCCATGGAGCTTTGGATAGTTAAGCCTGTGTGAGTGGGTGTTTGCATCCCTGTTGGCCGCTTCTTTGGGGAGTGCACATGTTGCTGTTGTATCTGCATTGTGGGGAAAAAATATAGGAATGTGCTCTGCAGGAGCAACAGCTGGGACCTGAACCTGTGCCCTCTGCTCTGGGATGTACTGCACCACACTGTTGCCACAGATGCATGGCTGTCCCTGGGGCTACCTGTATCTCTCCTCAGCCAGACCTTTTCTGTTATACTGCACACCACGTACTGGTACAGGGCATTGCCTGGGTGTGCTGCTGGCAGGTGCCACTGCCCCCTCCAGAACCAGCACATGCTCCCTGGGCATATGCTGTTGGTGCTGGTAGTGTGCAGTCCCAGGCCATCCACTGTGCAGGTAGGTGGTTGCCGAGTGAGCGGGGTCTGGGGTGAGGAGGCATACATGGACATCCTCACATCCCCCATCACTGCCTACCCATATTGTGTCCCTGCCACACGGGGGGGGGGGGGGGATGGCTGGGGGGATGACAGGTCAGTGCCCTAGTAACCATTGGCTAGGGTGGACCAGGCAGCTGTAAGTGGATTGTGTTTGGCCTTGGTCAGCTGCTGTCTTGCTGCCATCCAGTTCCTATGTGCCACCTAGGTGACAGCCTGGTCTGCCCTGTGCCCTGGCTGCCCCCACTACATGTCCTGCCTGCAGCCCCCATGCCCCATTTGCACCATCCCTATGGTGGCTGTTCATACAGCCACCATAGGGATGGTGCAAAATAGTTATCTCCAAGTTATAATGCCCTGTTCAATGTAATTTCAGTTTGTTCAATGTAAACCGCACTGATGCAGAATAGCACAGTATATAAGAGAATGTAAATAAATAAATAAATAAATACGTGGCCGCTATTTATTTATTTAATATTTCTTATATACTGCCTTTCATGATATCAAGGTGGTTTACACTGAACAAACTGAAATTACATTGAACAGGGCATTATAACTTGGAGATAACTATTTTGCAGGGAACAGGGTCAGCTCTACAGTTGTTTCAGAGTGTCGGCAGTCTCGACGAACATCTTGCTTTATACCCCCTCTTGCTGTCAAACTCCATTATTTAGCTTGGATTACCCTGCTTTGGCTGCCCTCTGGAAGTAGCTGCCATAGGTTACTGTTTAGTTTGCCTAGTGTTTGGGCCGGACCTGCATACAGCCCCTCATATGTCACTTTCAGACAGACTCCCTTATCCTGCAGTAAGGTGCACGATTGCCACGTGAACACCCGGTATCCTCTTAACATCCAGTAAGTGGTGCCTTGTTCCCTTAACGCCAGTACTCCCTGCCCCATCCTTTATCGTATGCAAACACCCCTAATGCTGCTGTTTCTGCTTGTTATCCGGTGCTCCCTTAATGCTCCTTAGTAAACATATCCCTTATTTATTTATTTATTTATTTAACAGTATTTCTAAACCGCCTTATCTTAATAATCAAGGTGGTATCACAGCAAGCAATCAGGTAAAGTGTGTGTGTTGTACATGCAGTGAGGATAAAACTTAGTTGTGTGAGGGATGTGTTGGGTGCTTGATTTGTTTGAGCTATATACAGGGTGGGCTATTTACAGTGGTGCTAGAATCATATTTTATATATATTCAGTTGTTTGGGAGGATTGGAGTGCTGTTATCCATTCTCTTAGGTTATGTGATGTGACCATAGTGCTCTATGAACAGCATGGTTTTCAGTTGTTTTCTGAAGTCTTTGAGGTCTGGAGTTGCCCTTAGATCGTCCGGTAGATTGTTCCATATTGTTGGAGCAGCCATGGAGAGAGCTCTGTCTGTTGTGTCCTTGCGTGTGTGCTTGTACTCATTTGGGGTGCTGACTCGGTTGCGTGTTTGACTTCTTCTGGGACGTGCGCTGGTTTCCGGTTGTATGAGCAGGTGGAGGCTGTTGGCTGATGTGTGTTCTTTTATCTTAAATAGGTTTATGATAGTCTTGTATCTGATGCGAGCAATGATTGGGAGCCAGTGTAAGTCCTTTAGTGTAGGTGTGATGTGCTCCTGCCTTACGGCTCCGGATATGATTCGAGCTGCAGTGTTTTGTGCCAGCTGTAGTGGTTTGAGAGCTTGTTTTGGTAGTCCGAGGTATATCGGAATGCAGAAGTCCAGTATTGGGGTTATCAGTGCTTGACAGACTGTACGGAAGTGTTCTGGAGCGAGGAGTGGTTTCAGTCTCCTGATGATTCGCATCCTGTAATATGCTTTTTGGATTGTTTTGTCTATGTGTGGTTTGAGGTTGAGTTTACTGTCCAGAGTAACCCCAAGGTATCTCACCTCCGATCTTATCGGTATCGTGGTGCTTTGTATCTTTATGTTTGGTGGGTGTGTGAAGCTTTGGTTTCGAGTGATGATTAAAGCTTCAGTCTTGTTGTAGTTTATAGCTAGATTGTTGTTTTGGCACCACTTCGCCATTTGGGTAAGGCAGTCTGCTATCTTAGAGAAGTCCGGGTTTTCGATTGATATCGGGGAGTATACCATTATATCGTCTGCGTATATTGTGTATTGGATGTTGTTCTCTTTCATAATGTTGCATATTGGTTGGATGTAGATGTTAAAAAGGAGTGCTGAGAGTGCGGATCCTTGTGGTACTCCTTGTTGGACGTTTATGGGCCGGGAGGTGTCCTGTCCCACCTTGACCTGTAGCTGTCTTTCTGTTAGGTACGAGTGGAACCATTTTAGAGTGGTACCGTGTATACCAGTGTTCTTCAGTCTCTCCAGGAGTATATTGTGATCAACTGTGTCGAACGCTGAGGAGATGTCGATGAAGATCATTATAATTCCATTCTTGATGTCGTCAATTATTCTTATGATGCTGTCGAAGAGGTAGATCAGGAGAGTTTCGACTCCATGGTTGGGACGAAATCCGTGTTGGTTGTCATCGAGAGTTCCGTGTTCGTCAATGTGTTCCTGAAGTTGTAGTTGAACCGTTTTTTCGATTATTTTTGCGAGGAAGGGTATGCTGGAGATTGGTCGGTATGCTGCTGGGTCCTTTTTGTCGAGAGAAGTTTTCTTTGTGATTGGTCTTACTGAGGCAAGCTTTAATTGCTGTGGCATGAGTCCTTGAGTGAGTGAGTTGTGTACCATTTTATGAATGTTTGGTATGAGGCTTGCTTTGGTGGCTTTGACCCATGACACTGGGCAAGGGTCTGTAGGAGCAGTGCTTGTGTTGATTGTGGAGATGATGTCTGATATCTGCTCTTTTGAGGGTGAGTGGAATGTGCCCCAGGTTTTGGGGTGGACATTCGTTCTGTTGGTTCTACTGGGTGTTGTGCGCTCTGTGGAGTGAAATTTGTCTTTGATGTGGTCGGCGAATATCTGTGGATCCACTTGTATTTCTCTTTCTGCTGCTTGCTCTTTTGTCAGGGTTTTTACTATTTCGAAAAGTTCTCTGGGTTTGTTGATGGAAGAATTTATCAGGTTTGTGTGGAATTCTCTCTTTGATTGGTTGATGTGTTCATTGTATTGTTTTTGCTTTGTTAGGTAAAGATGTTGGTCGGAAGTAGTTTTGTTTTTTCTCCATCTCCGTTCAATTTTCCTGAGCTCCCTCTTTTCCTGTCGTATTTTTGCTGAGTACCATGGTTTGTTTTGTCTCTTGTTGTGGTGTTGTTTCTTGGTCCTGTCAACGGATGGTTTGGCGGCGTTAGCTAGGACATTGTTCCAGTTGGAAACTTGTTCCTCCAGGTCCTCTGAGTCAATGTTCAAGTGTTGTATTGTGTCCTGGATGAATTCGTCCTTGTCAAAGGACTTGAATCGTCTTTGTGTGTGTGGGAAGTTCACTCTTTCGCTTGTCCAGTCTTCTTGTGATTGCAGATTTGTCTCGATTAAGTAATGGTCAGACCATGGTACTGGGGTGATGGTGGGTGTAGAGATTAGGTCTCTTGAAGTTAGGTAGTTTGATGCGAAGATGAGGTCTGGGGATGATCCTAGTCTGTGTGTTGGTGCATTGACTATCTGTGTGAATTGAAGTGATGACATTGCCTGAAGGAAGGCCTCTGCATCTTTTGTATTGGCGGACTTGAGGTTGAAGTCTCCGATTAGTAGTGCTGGTTTGTTGTTTGACGTTATGGCACAGGCTTCTTCGAGTATGAAGGCTAGTTCGTCGGGTGGAGCACGGGGTGCTCTGTAGGTTAGGCAGATTGCAATATTCTTGTTCTTGATGCTAATTGTGTTACACTGCTTTGTATCTGTGAGATTCAGTGTCTTGAACTTGAGTTCTGTTTTTGCTATTATTAGGACTCCTCCTCCACGCTTGTGGATGCGTGGGCAGTTGTATGCTGAGTAGTTGTTCGGTACTAGTTGGTTGAGTAGTACACTGTCTGTAGGGTTGAGCCATGTCTCTGTGATGCATATTATGTCTGGCTGTCGCTCTTCAATGTGGTCTACCAGAGTGTGTATCTTGTTGCAGATGGATCTGGCGTTTATGAGCTCAATTGATGTTTTCTTTGTGGAAGAGGTTGTTGCGACGTGTGCTTCCTTAGGGCCGGTGTTGGGGTTTGATTTGTGTCTGTTTTGTCTCTTTGTTTGGGAGGTTGCGAGTGTCTCTTTGTGTGTGTGTTGTGGACCGAGATATGGCAGTGCAGTTGGTGGGTACCATGGTGTGTTTGTTTGGGGGTAGTGGGGGTGTGTAGTTGGTGGGAGGAGTTGTGTGACTAGTAGGTATAGTGGGAGGAAGTATGTGGTGTGCATGTTGATAGCTTGTGATGTTCTGATAGGGCGACGCCTGTGTCCTTAGGTTTTCATCTGTTGTTTGCTTTTTTGAGGAGAGCTGTACTTGTTGCAGGGGCTTGTCCTGGGGATGTGAAGTTGTATCTGTTGCGGTGCGGGAGCCTGTCCCGTGGAGGGAGCCTGTCCCTTGGATGTGAAGCTGTATCTGTTGCGGTGCGGGAGCCTGTCCCGTGGAGGGAGCCTGTCCCTTGGATGTGGAGCTGGATCTGATGCGGTGCGGGAGCCTGTCCCGTGGAGGGAGCCTGTCCCGTGGATGTGGAGCTGGATCTGTGGCGGACGCCTTGGTGCGGGAGCCTGTCCCGTGGAGGGAGCCTGTCCCGTGTGTGTGGAGCTGGATCTGTGTTGGTCGCCTTGGTGCGGGGGCCTGTCCCGTGGATGTGGAGCTGGGTCTGTCGCGGTGCGGGAGCCTGTCCCGTGGAGGGAGCCTGTCCCGTGGATGTGGAGCTGGATCTGTGGCGGTCGTCTTGGTGCGGGGGCCTGTCCCGTGGATGTGACGCTGAATCTGTCGCGGTGCGGGAGCCTGTCCCGTGGAGGGAGCCTGTCCCGTGGAGGTGGAGCCGGATGTGTGGTGGTTGCCCTGTTGCGGGGGTCTGTCCCGTGGATGTGGAGCTGGGTTTGTCACGGTGCGGGAGCCTGTCCCGTGGAGGGAGCCTGTTTCGTGTATGTGCAGCTGGATCTGTTGATGAACTCTTGGTCTGACCCACTATGGTACATCCCAAGTCCCTATGTTCTTATCTAGCTAAAGATGACATTGCTCTAACATAGCATCAGCACTGGCATATCTCTGGGTTTAAGGTATCAATCTGGACAAACATGGTAATACCAAATATGGCCTATAAACGATGGTAGTTAACAACACTGGCATATCCCTGGGTTTACAGTATCGATCTGGACAAACATGGTAATACCTAATATGGCCTGTAAACGCTGGAAGCTAACAACAGTATCCAGAGGGAACTAGTCACTAGAGTGCCCAACACTGATCTTGGATTCTAGTCCCAAACATGAATTTCTACCCTTTAAATTAGTATTTTTATGAGAGGCAGGAGGATAATCCTAGCTGTAGAGAGTGGTGCTGCTGCAATCAGATGATTTAAACAGAACTATACATTCAATTATTGTTAGGAGTGCAGTTAATTCATATAAGTAATGAAGCAGTGTTGATAGTTTAAAAATCACTCAAATGAGTGTGACTTACGTGCCCCAGAGTTTCAGCTCTTTAGGCAGTTCGGCGTCTTCGGAGTTGGTATTCTGCGTTTCCACTGTGAGTTGGTGGATTGTCAGTTCCTTGATTGTACGCGAGCTCGACCCCGAGGGAGCTCAGCTGTACCAAGAGGGAGGTGTAGTCTCAGCGTCGTTTTTTCTGTTATGTTTTTGTGACGATCTTGGGGGTGCCTTTGCCTAAGGGCCGTGCCAAAGGGCCCTCTTGCGCAGCCCTCAGGCACGGGCCCGCAAGGCGCGGGTGCGCCTGTGGCGTTCTCCTTTTAAATGGAGAGCTGTGCCCCGATTGGGTAGAGATGCTCTGAGACAAAGTGTTTGTTTTAGTAAGAAACTGACTTGCTAAAACAGTACCCTGTATGACTTAAAAAAAACACATTTAAAATAGAGATTTTGTCAGTTTAAACCCAAAGAGTTCCCTTTAATCCAAAAGTCTGAGAAATTACCAGTACACAAATGCTTACAATTTCAGAATCCGTACCAGCAAGAGCAGCTTTTCTCCATCGTCCTGCAGACTGAAAGCGACGTGTGCCTTTGAGTCAATGCTGACTCCTGGCTACCCAGCAGCTCCTGGGTTTTCTTGGCAGTGTGACCTGCAGTAGATTGCCAGGCCTTACTTCCAAGGTAATGGAGGCTTAAGTGTTAAGTGATTTACCCAAGGACACAAACAGTACTAGTAGGAATCAAACCCTGCTCTCTTGGTTACCAAGACAGTGCTCTAACCAAGTTCTGCATACAAAGATTTAAGCAGAAGTATTACAACGTGGGCATCAGGGCAAGTTGAAGAAAATTTCTGAAACACAAGCTGTTAAACAAATTATAACAGAAGATGGCACTGTGGTCACATATAATAGGAAGATATGTGAAACCTTTGCTGACTATTACAGGTGTGCTTCCAGGAGACAAGATAGTTTCTTCAAGAAAGTCCCTTTAAATATAAATGCGGCTTTGGTCCCAGATAAGAAAATCTCCATTCAGTAAGTAAGTAGAAAGAACTATTACAATCCTAAATTTTGGAAGAGTGCAGAGGACGATGGCTTTAGTTGCAGAATCTCTCGACAAAGCTAGCTAAGGTCTTTAACAAGGTTTTAGTGGGGGCCCTACAGTATATAGTATAATGAAGTCACTTACTGTAACACTGGGGGAATGTTCCTACTGCCCTATCATCTAATTGAACAATGATGTAAAATGACTAGCAAAAGTCCTAGTCAATAAACTCACTGATATCCTGTCCCAATTGATTTAGAGAAACCCGGGAGAATTTATAAAATGGTGACAGGTAGGGTTGCCAACTGGCTCCAGATTTTCAATACAGGCTAATCTTTTCTTGGTATTACTGCACAGCTTGCAATAGATTTTTAAAGTTCAATAGACCTATGTAAACCCCACGGTTGGCATTTTTTAAGCATTGACTGCAGTGTTTAAAACTGAAACAAGAAGTTGAACACCAGGGTCTGGATATCCTCTGGCACTTAATATCTGGTTTCAGCGCTGAATAGCGGTGGCTATTCAGATAACAGCGATATTCAGTCGCTATCCGGAGAGCGCGTGTAGTTAGGCATGCAGTTTTTGGGCCTAACTTTATGCACTTACCTATGCAGTTAGCAGACTGAAAATCGCTGCTAACCCGATAAGTCCTTATACTGCCCTCGCCCTGCACACGGACTGCCCTGGATGTATCCAGATATCACCATGGCTCTTAGAGGGGATATTTAGTAACACCATCACTTTTATTTTATGCCCTTCTCTTCTATTGCCAATTCCAGGCTCTGTTCCTTCTACCTTGCTGCACCACCTGAATCGATTCAATCAAATGCAGGCTAAAAACTCATCGCTCCAAGGCTGCCTTGGGATCCTGGCTTCCTTATTCTCCTGTGTATTTTCAATCCTTCCCCTAGTCCCCTGTTTGTTCTCTCTGTCTGCCTGTCTTGGCAGATTGTAAGCTCTATGGAGCATGGACAGTCTTTTATGTGTATTTGTACACTGCTGAGTACACCTAATAGCGCTATATAAATGATAAGTAATAGTAATAGTAGTAGTAGTAGGGTCTCTGAAGATCCCTCTCAGATGGTTTTATCCGAGCAGAACGTGCTACTACCTATCCTTTGAAAATCAGGCCAAATGTTTATTTTCTTTTAACTAGACACTCTATGGCATATGTGCATGAGTGGTCATTTATATGCACACGATAATTGGCTGCTATTCTCTAAGCATGCACCTAAGTCCCATCATACATACTTTTAGTTAGGCTGTGCACAGCAGTGACGTTTTTCAAAGCATAGGTGAGGGCCTCAATTTATGCATGTAAGTTATAGAATATTATAACTTAGGGTATGTTTATTAAAGGGCATTAGGGTAGCAGCGTTAGCAAGCATTAACAGCAGCATTAAGGGGTTTACAAGCGAAAAGGTCGCTGGGCGGGTAGGAGGCGTTTTGGCGGTAAGAGCTCAATAGGCCATTTAATGTGCATTAAGAGGACAATAGGCATTAAGGCATCAAGTGTGCAATTTGACATCCAAAAATGGCTGGATAAGGGAGCAGAAAGGAAAGTCAATGTAAAGGTGAGGATGAAAAAACAGGTGGCAGCTGATGGACCTACCAGACCCATGGGCACCCTACGTGGCAGCCAGTAATTTGGATGAGCATGTGGGACACAGCTGTACCCATGCACTGGAGGGTACCAATGTCAAATGGCGCAATGTCAGTGTGTGGCATAGGATGGGGAAGACATGTTCCCCCACCGTAGTCAGAAGTGGCAGGATGTGTGCAGCGAAAGGAGGATGGCACAGGAGTGGTGACGTACAGATCAGGCACAGGAGAGATGTGCGTGAAGAGGCAAAATGTGGAAAAGAATACCTCTGTAGGCCATGTTATAGCAACTTGCATGAGAAGACATGACTGCACACTGCCGACAGAGGTGAATGGATGGCCTGAAGGAAGGATGGCAGCTGAAGAGAGGGTGGTATGGGCTGGCAGCACCGATGTGCTGTAGGTGCCATCCCTAATGTATGTATACTGTGTGGGAAAATGTGTGTCAGTGCCATGTGGGAGGCTTGATACCATACATGTGGGTCCCACACCTGTCCTAACTACACAACCATCTTACAACACCCCAGACAAATGTGCAATAACAAATTGACAGGTGTCATCTAAACTGGGTAAATGGGGCACCTACGGACATGAGGTGATACCTGCAGGTGGTTACCCAAGGGATAGGATGTGTCCACATGTACTGCAGAGATGTCATGGAGCCAAAGCTGTACAGTCACAGCTATCATGTCATACATGACCCATGTCTCACATGGAGGTTACAGCTGTATGCATGCAACTGCCTGTCAGTATACCGCTGTATCAGTGCAGTCACGTTGGGGCCCATCTTACCAACGAATTGGTAATGTCTGATGATAAACAGGGACTATATGGACCTGTATTCAGCTTAGCCATTGGTGGTTTAAGTGACCTGCTGAAGGTCCCAAGGAGGTGATGCCAGTCCATGAAGGTTGTGACAGACATAAAATGTGACAGTAACACATTCCGAAGTGCCACATAAGGAGTGCTAGTGGACCACCAACCCTGGTATCTTGGTCACCCAGCCATTGCCATGATTATTATGCCATGCCTCCAAGCAGGTGCCTGATATCTGCAGGGTGAACATATCTGACCCTCTGCAATGGGCTGCAGCAGAGCCAATAAAACCATGCTCTCAGAAGGGCATGATGGGGAATAGCATGTTAGCTGACCCAAAGTGTGGCCTGAATGCATAACAATGTCGAAGGATATGTGTTTGCAAGTCACAGTAGAGCCTGGTCTGTTACAGGCAGGGAAATGACCTGAGTGGCACACAAGCCCAAAATGATGAAGTGGGACATGAACCTATGTTCCCTGTTTATGGAGACATTGCACTAGCCAGTAGGCTATACCTCCCTGTACAACACTGTCTGGATTCAAAGAGATTGCAGGTCACTGCCTAAAATGTCTGCTGTGTGTGCCTGTATAGAATAGCCCCTCCAGTATCCATAAGGCACTGCACATGCAGAACAGCAATTTGTAACTGATCACCAAATGGGTACTGCATTGATCCATCAGATCATCTCTGTAAGATGCACTCACAGTGTGTGCGGCAAGCACATGGCATCAACAAACCATGCTACAGAGCCGTTTCAGTGGTCACCCTGAGGGTGAGGATGGGTGCCCAGCACCTGGTCCCCAGAGCTTACCCTGATAGAGATGGTCTCTGCAGCCCATGCTGCAGGTCCATATCACTGCCAGTGTTTGGCAGATATCATCTGTAGTGTTTTAGGCTAGTCACCTTGTTTCATGCACAAATGCAGCATGCTGTAGGTGCCTGTCACATCTGGGCCCTGTGTCCTGCCACTTTTGGACAGGAACAAACCCTAGAATAGTGCATGTCACTGGCTAGTGTTACAACAGCTGATGCCATGTATGCTAAATACAGTACATTCTTCTAAGCTTATGTGTGGCTGGTGCTACTGTCCTCAGTGAGCAGGCCAGGAACAACTGTTGTCCCAACCATCTGGGACCACCAATTTAGCACAGTCAGACTATACCTGCTGATCACCATAGGACTGTTAAAGCATGTACATATCAACTGTGGCCGGCCTGCTGGTCTTCACAGAGATCGACCATATACACCCAGCATTAAGTGCAGTAATTAGGCTCCCAGGACAGGGAGAGCCCTACATCACTGGAACTAGACACTATATAGCACTATGTGGATACATAGCCATGCCATGGTCACAGCCAATTAGAGTGAGAGTGCCATCACAACGTGAACTGTTGTGGCCACGCAGGCCATGCACATGGCAGATGGGCATAACGAAGTGTCAGCCATTGGCCCTACCTCCGAAGCAGACCCATCCTGGGCAAACTGTTCAGTTTCAGGACATACCCACAATCCTCTGCTCCTCATCCTGTACATTTGCAGACTAATGCTGATAACAGCCTAGGTAATGCGAGGTGCAGTGCAGTGCAGAAAGCCACAGATGTCTGGAGAGACATACACACACACACACACTCACACTGCTGCACTGTGCAAAAGTGAGGATGGTGGGCATTCCTGCCTGCCACTTTGGTCTCCATATCAGCTCAAGCATTGTTAACGTGTGTTCATTGTGCAGGTGCTAGTAGGGCACTCTGACAACAATGCCTGCTCAGTGTGCCTGTGCTATCAGCCTACCTTTCCATCCATCTGTGGACAGAGGTGTCTGTGTGTGTGTGAGTGATGGCTAAAGCATACCCACAGGGACATACAAGACATGACCTGCAACCAGGACTTGAACCCAGGACTCTCCACTCATAACCACACTGGCTTTGTATGTTGTACCACAGGGATGCCATATGGATGCTGCTTCTTTGGTGTTGGGGGTGATGCCAGAGGACTGGAGAGAGGCACATGTGGTCCACTTACACAAAAGCGGAAGTAAGGATGTGGTTGAAAACTACAGGCCAGTTAGTTTAAAGGTGACTTATAAACAAACTAAGCACCCTTGGGATGGACCCTAAAGTTACTGATTGGGTTAGAAATTGGTTGAGTTGAAGGCAACAAAGAGTAAAAGTAAATGGAGTTCACTCTGAGGAGAAGGAGGTTACCAGTGGAGTGCCACAGGGACAAAAGAAGAACGGGTCCTAGGCATGATTGTGTCTGGCAATCTCAAAGTAGCTAAACAGGTAGAAAAAGTGATGGTGGGGATTCGGCTGTGAGTGTGCTGGAGGTGTGCTGGGCAGAACATCAGCCCTGGGGACTGCTGCTGAGGTGGACACCGTGGTTGGCGTTGCTGTTTCCACTGTAACATCGGGCAGGCGCACCCGGGGCAGCCTGCACCCAGCAGGGACTTCGGGTCCTATAAAATCTTACCCTTGTGGCTTAATTCTTCGGATTCAGCTGTGAGTGTGCTAGAGGTGTGCTGGGCAGAACATTGGCCCTGGGGACTGCTGCTGAGATGGACACCATGGTTGGCATTGTTGTTTCCACTGTAACATCGGGCAGGTGCGCCTGGGGCAGCCTGCACCTGGCGGGGACTTCCCCCTTGCTTATATCTTAGGGGGGTTCTCCGTGACTTCAGGGCATGGTCCTAAGGGGCGTGTCCAAAGGGGCAGGAACCGCCCCTTCGGTGTCACTGCAGCACCAGTGCAGTGTTGTTTGTGGTCTTCCTTTTTCTTTGTTTCCCTTATGGGGAAAAGGAAGGCCAAAACTCAGAGCAAGGTCTTGGGTGTCGATTCCGGGTTTAAGCCAGCCGGCCCCTTAGACAAGCATTTTGCACCAGTGCCATTGGCATAGTCTTCTCCGGAAGGAGCCTCCCTGAGTTCTGGTGGGAGGTCTCCCCCTCCTTACCCTGTGCCCTCTCTTTTGCCTGTTTTTTCCAGTGAGACTTCTGAGTTGGTAAGGAATTCTAAAATTCTTGTTAGCTTGCCTAAACCAGTTCAGTATGCAGTTTCCGGTAGCACTTTTGAGCTTCCGGTTAAGCTCCCAAATACAGAGATTATGTTAAAGGATATTTGGGGGACTTTAAAGTGTATTTATTTATTTTATGTATTTATTTATTTAGCTGTATTTATATCCTGCTTTTCACCGGGTCAAAGCGGTCAATTGGGAGATACATTTAACATGAGAGGATATGACACACATATGCTAATACTTACAGGGAACATGGGCAATGAAGGGTTAAGTGGCTTGCCCAAGACCACAAGGAGTACCTATAGGACTAGAGATCCCAGTCCCTCTGGCCTGAGATTGCTGTCCCCAGGTGGGGCTTGAACCCCCGGCCCTCTGGCCTGAAGTACCTTGTCCTAACCACTAGGCCACTCCTCCCCCTTGTCTACTAATGTCTACTACATTAAATTCTTTATGCACTTTCTCTCAAGAGGCTAATGTTTCCTTGCAGCAACTTGATGAGAAGGTTACATCAGTTGATATGGCTCTTGCTAAAATGGAATCTCAAGTTCTTCTGCTTCATGCGGTTAATGTTGCTGGGATCAAAGATTCTTTGATTCTTCATTCTAAGCTGGAAGCTCTTGAGAATTCTATCCGTTCATGTAATTTACAATTTTTGAATTTTCCTCAGTCCTCTTTGCTATCACTTAAGATTCTTTTAGATAAATATCTTAAAAACATTTTAGACATTCAAGATTCTATAGAAGTTTCTCAAATTTACTATGTCCCATAAAGCATCAAAACTACTAATCCTGTTGAGGGTGGGCTGGATGAGGTGGCTCCTTCTATTTCTAATTTGACGGCCTTCTTGGAGGACTCTCTGGATATTATTAATTTGCGTTCCACATTATTAGCTACTTTTCCATTTATTGAGGTGAAACAGAGCATTTTGAGGGCTTTCTTTAAGGTTAAGACTGCTAAATTTTGTGGTCAGGTAGTGAATGTTTTTTCTGGTGTATCTCGTGGGACCCAACTTCGGTGGAGGCAAATTTTACATCTGAAGCCTCAGGTCTTAGTTTTGGGAGTCACTTTTTTCTTACGTTTCCACTGTAAATGCATTGCCAATTTTGATGGTGCTTCTTTTGTTTTTGTTGATGTGTCTCATCTAGAAAAATTCCTATCTGAGTGACAGGGTACTTTAAGGGAGGGTAATAATGGATGATTGAAGTACCTCCTAATTGTGTTTTTTTAGCCTTATTTTCTTGTTGTATAAAGTTCTTTTTTTAGTATAGCAGTTGGTATCTCTTGATGTGGACTTTATCAATGCTTATTATTCCTTATTTTATATTCTGTTTGTATACTAATCTGGATTGTCTTTGTATACTTTTGGTTATTGTAATTTGACTGAAAATTATAAATTAAAAAAAAAAAGAAAAGGTGACAGTGAAAGCTAAAAAGATGCTTGGGTGCATAGGGAGAGAATGGCCAGCAGAAGAAAGGAGGTGATAGTGCCTCTGTATAAGTCTCTGGTGCAACTTCATTTGGAGTATTGTGTGCAATTCTGGAGACAGCACCTTCAAAAGGATATACTGTAAACAGGTTGGAGTCAGTGCAGAGGGTGGCTACTAAAATGGTTAATGGTCTTCGTTATAAAGCATATGAGGATAGACTTAAGGACGTTAATATGTATAGTTTAGAGGTAAGGCGCGACAGAGGTTATATGATTGAGACGTTTAAATATCTCCATGACATAAATGCACAAGAGGAGAGCCTCTTTCGATTGAAAGCAAGCTCTGCTACGAAGGGACATAGAATGAGGGTGAAAGGGGATAGGTTCAGGAGTAATATGCAGAAGTATTTCTTTACGGAAAGAGTGGTAGATGCATGGAATAGTCTCCCAGTGGAGGTGGTAGAGATGAGGACAGTATCTAAATTCACAAAAGCATGGGACAGATACAGAGGCTCCCTAAAGGAAAAAAGGGGACTCTTGTAGTGGGTGAAATGGAAGGGCAGACTAGATAGGCCATGTGGTCTTTTTTATGCCATCATGTTTCTATGTTTCTATACAGCAGTCCATGGGGCTGACATGTTTCCCATCAGAGAGATCTTTGTACATGTTGCAATGTGCATGGCACACAGGATCAAGACATGGCTCTGGTCTGCTGCAGGCGGGTGCTGCTGCACCCTCCACTAATACACACACCATGCTGACATGACTATGTGCTGTCAGTGGTGGTGGTGCACAGTTCCAGCCCATCCAACATGTGGTTTGGTGGGCGCCTAGAGCACTAGGTCCAGATGGGGGGGGGGGGACAGAGGCACACCTGGATGGCTGCACTGCCCCCCCCCAACCATCTGCCTCTGAAGGGACCCCATCCACACCTGACACTGATACGTCTTGGAGGGAGGATGATAGCCATAGCTGTGGTATTTCTCAGGCGTCTGCATTTTGGGCTGAAGCTGCTGGCGCTATTGGCCTCTTCCTCCAGAGATGGCTTCATCAGAAGTGTGTGTGGGGGGGGGGGGGCAGCTGGGATCTCTGCCTAGTGTGCCAGGACCCTTGGACCACCCGATGTGGCAGATCACCTTACCACAGCAGCAGCATGTCTGTGTGTCACCACTGTTAGTGTGGGATATTGATGCACAACACAGATGTGCCTCCTGGGCATCTCCCTGGTCTGCCAAGTGCACCAGCAACCCACATTGCTTGCCTCACATGCCACCTCCTTTGCCCCATTTGCACCATCAACATAGTGCCCTTTCATACTTGGGCACTATGCTTTTGCTGCTAATGGAGCACTACTATCTCTATCTTTGGCTCCCCTGTCTGTGCATCACAATGCAGATGTTTAAATAGGCTCTTCCCCTCAAAATACCCCCTTTCTGTGAGGTTTTACTTGGTGTTAGGGTTCCCAGTGTTAAAGGTATTTTACACACATTGCACAACAGGTGTTAAGGGAGCATACACTTTTAATGCCCACTCTCCACCTACTGCACCGTTAAAGCTGCTGGAGCCTTTAACGCCCATTAAAGCAGCTTTTTCCTAGCATTAAGGGCACAAGGGTGACGATACCAGGTATTAACAGTATACATGCTCCCTTAATGCCCTTTAGTAAAAATACCCCTTAGTTGTGTTTTCTCCAAATCTAGGAATGGGCATTTATGCATTTATACCTACTCTAGAGCAGGCATAACTGCTATGCCTAGGTTAAAGTGCAGTACATAGTAACATAGTAAATGATGGCAGATAAAGACCAGAATGGTCCATCTAGTCTTCCCAGTAAGGTACGAGAGTTGTACATGTTTTTTGTTATAATGGTAAATAAAGGTAAAAGGAAAAGGAGACTGCTATAGTTTTCAAAAGAAGTAGCTGAAAAGGTGAAGAAAAAGAGGGAGGCCTTTATGAAATACAAGAGATAACAGAGTGAGGAAGACAGGCATTTATATTTGGAAAAACTTAGAGAAAGTAGTCAGGAAAGCAAAAATTAAAAAAGAGGAGGAGATAGCCAATGCAATAAAATGGGGGGATAAGACATTTTTCAGAAAATGTTAGTGAGAAGAGGAAGGGAAAAAGTGGTATTGTCAGACACAGGAGTGAAGGGGAGGAATATGTAGAAGCTGATGAGGATAAAGTGGAATTACTTAACAAATATTTCTGTTCTGTGTTCACAGATGAAGAATCAGGAGCAAGACCTCAGAAAACGCCCACAAACAGGAACAGAAGTAAGGGGCATCTTGAAAGATTTTCAGAAGACTGCGTTCGTGAGAAGCTAGCTAAACTTAAATTAGACAAAGCAATTGGACCTGATGGACAGGCAAGGCAGATGCCCAATTCTGGTTGCCGTATCTTAAAAAGGATATAGTTTTATTAGAAAAGGTACAGAAAAGAGCCACCAAAATGGTAAAGGGGATGGAAGGATACCCCTATGAAGAGAGGCTAAAAAGGTTATGGCTTGTCAACCTGGAAAAGAGACAGCCAAGGGGAGATAAGATAGAGGTCTATAAATCAATGAATGGAGTGGAACGGGTAAACATAGATCGATTGTTTACATCATCAGAATATAGAAAGACTAGGAGACATGCAATGAAGCTACAGGGTAACCTATTTAATACTAATAAGAGAAAATATTTTTCCACTCAACGTGTAATCAAACTCTGGAATTTGTTACCGGAAGATGTAGTAAAAGCTGTTAGTGTAGCTGGATTTAAAAAAGGTTTGGACCAGTTCCTGGAAGAAAGATCCATAAACCATTATTAAAAGGTACCCAGGATATCACTGCTTGACCCAATACAAGCATTGTGGAACCTGTGTCTTTGGGAAACTCCTAGGTTCTTATGACCTAAATTGGCCACTGTTGGAAACAGGATATTGGGCTTGATGGACCTTGGTCTGACCCAGTATGGTATATCTTATGTTCTTATGTCCATCCCCGCTATCCAGTCTAACGTCCCCACATGTATGGGGAAGGTAGAGGGGGGTGGCAGAGAGGTGAATGGGGATGACATCAGTTTGGGTCATAAGTGTATGCTGAACCTGGATGTACAGGGCCAATTCCAATGCTGGCCCTGTATATCTGGGGCAAACAGCATAGACGAGGAACATCTTCCACCTCTGAGGTGGAATAGGTTCCCTGATGTGTCAATGGACCGCAAGCCTGAAGCTGTAGAGCAGTGGGTGGGGGCAGAGAGCCTCCCCCACAACCTGTCCCCAGCCTAGGGAGGCAGGATCAAGGGTCAGGCTGTGGGTACAGAGTCACAGGCACTGGTGTCTGGGAATCGTGGCCATATAATGGAGCAGCAGCAGTGCCACAACTCCTTTGTACAGCCAAGACCAATTTAGCTGGGGAAGGCCTGTACATGCAGGCAAGGCCACTTTGTGGACCTGGCCAGCATGTACAGGCCTGTTTGCAGGTCTGGTCCTGTGGGGCAAGGGGTGCACTGCGGGATCAGAACTGCTGCTCCCTCTGTGTGTCCAGTTCTGACAGGGCACGCAAAGTGTCAGAATGGCCTGAAAGGCATTGTGCCAATGGGGCATGGCTACAGCTGCCAGCCCTGCCACCCACCCACCAGTCCCAGTGGCACAGGCAGCCTACCTCACACAAAGTTATCTTTGGAAGGGGCGGTATATAAAAGTTTCCAAATAAATAAATACATAATGAAAGTGCATCTCTGTGAGGGGCCTCCTTGTTGCCATAGCACATCGGTATGTAGGACCATGTGATGGCTGGGGTGCCACCATGTCATCCACTTTGCCCTCAGGATTGCTAGTTTAGCTGTTTCCGGTGCAGGGAGTAATTGTGCAGCATTCAGCATGCAACGAATATCCTGCATATTTTTTCTGGGATGTAGAGCAGCTCCCCATCAGACTGGTCAAGATAGCGGAAGTGGCTCTTTAGTAGGCCAAAAGTTAGCTCTATGACGGAGCATGTCAGCTGGTGGGAACGGTTGTAGCTCACCTCCGCTGGGGTGCATGGGATGACGAGAGGGATGATGAGCCACTCCCGCAGTGGGTAGTCCCTGTCACCTGCATAGAGGAACAGTGGCAGGAATGTCAACAAGTAGTGCCATGGCCAGCTATGCAGGGGTCATCATACCCATTCACCAGGTACCACCCCAGCAGGCCCTATATGCATGTGCACCTCACCCGTGCCATGTGGTGCCCCACCTCCCATGCCTGGGGCCAGCCAGCCCTGACCCCTGTGCATTCATGCAGTGGCACATTCCCAGGCCCCACCATGTCCATGCTGTTGGTGTAACTGCCTCCCCACCCACCATGCACTGGTAGGGGTGCCTGTCACCCCCCATCACATATGGACAGCTCACAGCCATGGTGTAGCCCCCTGTGGGCAAGGCCTGCCTGCAGACCCATGGTTGACCATGCCCCCGTGCCTCTGGGGGTATGCATGCATCTATGTGCACTTGTCCACATTAAATTTCATCTGCCATTTTGATGCCCAGTCTTACAATTTATCAAGATCCTCTTGCAATTTTCCACAATCCTCTTGGGTTTTAACAACTTTAAATAGTTTTGTGTCATCTGCGAATTTGATAACCTCACTCGTTATTCCCTTTTCCAGGTCATTTATGAATATGTCAAAATCAGCAGACCCAGCACAGATCCCTGGTGTACACCACTATTCACCTTTCTCCATTGGGAAAATTGGCCATTTAGCCCTACCCTCTGCTTTCTATCTTTTAACCAGTTCCTGATCCACAGTAGTACACTGCCTCCTATCTCATTACTTTTTAGTTTTGTCAAAAGTCTCTGATGAGGGACCTTGTCAAAGGCTTTCTGAAAGTCCAGATACACTATATCAACCAACTCGCCTTTGTCTACCTGTTTATTCACACCTTAAAAAAACCATAACAGATTAGTAACACAAGATCTAACTTGTCTAAAGCCATGTTGGCTGTCTCCCATTAAGCCATGATGTATTCAGCAGCATATCCCACGAAGGCATCCAGGAACTGGGTTATGCTGCATGACATCACCACCTCACTCAGCCCTGATGCCATTCCCACAACAGACTGGAATGTTCCGGTCCCCAGGAATGCCAGAGCCGTGAGCACCTTCACAAGGACGGGCACTGTGTCCCAGGTTATGTATTTCCTTGCGATCTAACCTGTACCGGGTTCAGCACAGCTCGTCACTGAGGTTGAGGTACTGGGAAGGAGGCCTGGGGACCCTGGCATATGGGTGGTGGCATGTGGTGTGCTGGCACTCTTGGTCAGCGAGCACAAGAAGGGCAGCGGCGATCACAGCTCTGGTCCTGTCTTGATCCATCTCTGATGCCTGGCTGCTGCTCATGGAACCTGTTGGGGGATGTAACAGGTCAATGGTCAGTCTGGGCCTCGGGGGTTACCACCAGCACTTCCCCCCAAGTCCCTTGTAGGTGTCAGGGGGGCAGGTGTTGCGCTACACCAATGGTGCTTCACCCTCCCACCACACACATGCGACCATGGCACCCAGTGGGTGGCCCGTCCTCCACGCACTGCTGCATGTTGGCATATCTACCTATGAACATGCCCATTAGTGGCAGGTGCACCCCCATTTGTGCACTGCTGGGGTGACCTTTGCTCCACACATGCAGCAAGCTGTTCAAGCACCAAAAACACACCTACAGGCATGCACCTGTGGGGGGATCCATCCCAATGAACTATTGCTTCTCCAGATCCAGAAGACAGAATAACATATAATGAAAACTGGATCTTCAAACAAGCCAACACATATTTTGCTAATTAAGAGTGATAAATAGAACAAAAACAATCACCACTGGAGGAAAATACCTCATAACATAAAGGCAAACAAAGGCTCTAAAAAGATTCTGCGATACTAATCCTGTCACTACCACCCAGGTCAGTATTCACGCAAGTTTACCAGTAACATCACTCTTCATCATCATAGGTCAAGAAACCTCCAGTGGCTAATTAGAACATAAGAACATAAGATATGCCATACTGGGTCAGACCAAGGTCCATCAAGCCCAGTATTCTGTTTCCAACAATGGCCAATCTAGGTCATATGTACCTAGCAGTTTCCCCAAGGGACACAGGTTACACAATGCTTGTATTGGTTCAAGCATTGATATCCTGGGTCCCTTCTTAATAATGGTTTATGGACCTTTCCTCCAGGAACTTGTCCAAACCTTGTTTAAACCCAGCTACATTAACAACCTTTACTACATCCTCTGGTAACAAATTCCAGAGTTTGATTATACGTTGAGTGAAAAAATATTTTCTTTTATTAGTCTTAAATAGTTTACCCTGTAGCTTCATTGCATGTCCCCTAGTCTTTCTATATTCTGATAAGGTAAACAATCAATCTACGTTTACCCGTTCCACTCCGTTCATTAATTTATAGACTTCTATCATATCTCCCTCAGCCGTCTCTTTTCCAGGTTAAAGAGCCCTAACCTTTTTAGCCTTTCTTCATAGGAGTATCCTTCCATCCCCTTTACCATTTTGGTGGCTCAATTCAAATCCAAACACAAAAACTGATACTGAGCTGCTAGTGTCCACGTGAAAACCCACAAATGTTCAAACAATATGTAGGCTCCACTCCACAAAAACAAATATTTAACTGCTGGTATCCCCATAAAAGTCCACAAAACTTTGCTGCTTTGAAGAATGTTAATACTGTAAATTTGCCTGAATCCTGCCCTGGATGGTAGTGACAGGTTTAGTGTCACAGAATCTGCTTTGAACCTTTGTTTGGCTTTATGTTCTGAGGTCTTTTAATCCAGTGGTGATTGTTTTTGTTATATTTATCACTCTGAATTAGCAAAATATGTGTTGTTGTTTTTTTTTTGAAGATCCAGTTTTTATTGTATGTCATGCACCTGTGGGGGCCAAACATGTACACCCCCTGAACAGTGACAACAGTATGGGGCTGGGGATGTGGGGATGGGGTAGGACTTGCCATGCCTAACTTCAAGCTAGTCAGTCCCTGCCCCCAATAGCAACATGCCCACACCTGCCTGCCCTGTGGTTTGTGCCTGTCAGGGCACCTGGCCACAGCATCCAGGCCCATGCATACGACCGTCTCCCATAGGGCCACAGTCACCACAAACATACATCAGGAGCACAGGCCCCAGCACACATACCATTGCAGTTACATCAGAGACTTTGTACTTACCCTGTAAATGGCAGTGTTGCTGTAGAGGTGATAGGTTGCAATGAATCAGCTTCCACAATGTCCAGGAAGTGAGATGTTGCAATGAATCAGCTTCCACAATGTCCAAGATGCATTGCATATGGGAAAAGGAAAATGTGCAATGCCACAGTGGATTTATACGTGTTCCGCGGACGGAAGACGTACACGTGCGTCTGGACATATACGTGATTACAGTATTCTGAAAATTTGGATGTACATAACATAAGAACATAAGATATGCCATACTGGGTCAGACCAAGGTCCATCAAGCCCAGTATTCTGTTTCCAACAGTGGCCAAACTAGGTCATATGTACCTAGCAGTTTCCCCAAGAGACACAAGTTCCACAATGCTTGTACTGGGTCAAGCATTGATATCTTCGGTCACTTCTTAATAATGGTTTATGGACCTTTCCTCCAGGAACTTGTCCAAACCTTTTTTAAACCCAGCTACACTAACAGCCTTTACTACATCCTCCGGTAACAAATTCCAGAGTTTGATTACACGTTGAGTGAAAAAATATTTTCTTTTGTTGGTCTTAAATAGTTTACCCTGTAGCTTCATTGCATGTCCCCTAGTCTTTCTATATTCTGATAACGTAAACAATCGATCTACGTTTACCCGTTCCATTCCGTTCATTAATTTATAGACTTCTATCATATCTCCCCTCAGCCGTCTCTTTTCCAGTTTAAAGAGCCCTAACCTTTTTAGCCTTTCTTCATAGGAGTATCCTTCCATCCCCTTTACCATTTTGGTGGCTCTTCTCTGAACCTTTTCTAAAATCGCTATATCCTTTTTAAGATACGGCGACCAGAATTGCACACAATATTCAAGGTGCGGTCTCACCATGGAACGATATAGAGGCATTATAATATCTTTTGTTTTATTTTCCATTCCTTTCCTTATCATACCTAGCATTCTATTTGCTCTCTTGGCTGCCGCTGCACACTGGGCCGAGGGTTTTAACATGGTATCCACAATGACGCCTAAATCTTTTTCCTGGGTGGTGGTTCCTAATGTGGAACCTTGCATCGTGTAACCATAGTTTGGGTTGTTCTTCCCTAGGTGCATAACCTTGCACTTGTCCACATTAAATTTCATCTGCCATTTTGATGCCCAGTCTTCCAATTTATCAAGATCCTCTTGCAATTTTTCACAATCCTCTTCGGTTTTAACAACTTTAAATAGTTTTGTGTCATCTGCAAATTTGATAACCTCACTCGTTATTCCACTTTCCAGGTCATTTATGAATATGTCAAAAAGCAGCGGACCCAGCACAGATCCCTGGGGTACACCACTATTCACCTTTCTCCATTGGGAAAATTGGCCATTTAGCCCTACCCTCTGCTTTCTATCTTTTAACCAGTTCCAGATCCACAATAGAACACTGCCTCCTATCCCATGACTCTTTAGTTTTGCCAAAAGTCTCTGATGAGGAACCTTGTCAAAGGCTTTCTGAAAGTCCAGATACACAATATCAACCGACTCACCTTTGTCCACCTGTTTATTCACTCCTTCAAAAAAACATAACAGATTAGTAAGACAAGATCTTCCTTGTCTAAAGCCATGTTGGCTGTCTCCCATTAGGTTGTGACTATCTACATGCTGAGTAATTTTATTCTTTATGATGGTTTCTACCATTTTTCCCGGTACTGGCATCAGGCTCACTGGTCTGTAGTTTCCCGGATCACCCCTGGAACCCTTTTTAAAAATTGGTGTTACATTGGCGATCCTCCAATCTTCAGGTATTAGAGATGATTTTAATGATAGTTCACAGATTACTGATAGCAGGTCTGCAATCTCATATTTCAGTTCTTTCAACACCCTTGGATGTATACCATCCGGCCCAGGTGATTAGCTACTCTTCAGTTTATCTAATAGTTGTAAGACATCTTCCCGATATATCGATATTTCCTTCAATTCTTCCACACCTTTAAATACCACTTCCGTCATGGGTAACATCCCTACATCTTCCTCAGTAAAGACCGAAGCAAAGAATTCATTCAGTCTCTCCGCTATCGCCTTGTCGCCTCTTAGTGCTCCTTTAACCCCTTTATCATCTAATGGACCAACTGACTCTCTCACAGGTTTTTTGCTACGAATGTACTTGAAAAGGTCTTTATTTTGCGTTTTTGCTTCCGCAGCAAGCTTCTTCTCAAATTCTCTCTTTGCCTGCTTTATCAATGCCTTGCATTTGACTTGCAAGTGCTTGTGCTGTTTCTAGGTTTCGTCGTTTGGCTCTTTTTTCCATTTCCTGAAAGTTGCTTTTTTGGCAACAACAGCCTCTCTGACCTCACCTTTAAACCATGCTGGCAGTTTTTTGGACTTCCTTCCACTTCTCTTAAAGCGTGGAATACAGCTGGTCTGGGCTTCCAAGATAGTATTTTTCAACAACACCCAAGCTTGATGTACGTCTTTAACCTTTGCAACTGCTCCTTTTAGTTTTTTCTTAACTGTTTTCCTCATTTTATCATAGTCTCCTTTTCGAAAGTTAAAAGGTAGTACTGTGGATTTCCTTACTATCCCTCCTCCACTAATTAAATCAAAGGCGATCATGCTATGATCACTATTGCCAAGTGTCCCCAACACCCTTATCTCTTGCACTAGATCTGGTGTTCCACTAAGGACTAGGTCTAATATGGCTTCCCCTCTGGTCAGTTCATGAACCAGCTGCTCCAAGAAGCAGTCATTTATTTCATCCAGGAACTTTATCTCCCTAGCATGTCCTGACGTGACACTGACCCAGTCGATACCAGGGTAATTGAAATCACCCATTATTATTACTGCACTGTAATGTTTGTTAGCTTCCTTGATTTCTTTGAGCATTTCATCATCCATTTGGTCATTCTGGCGAGGCGCTCGATAGTACACCCCCACTGCCATTGCCTTCCCCCTTTTATATGGAATTTCAATCCATACAGATTCTACAGCAGATTTTGTTTCCTGCAAAACTTTAATCCTTTCTGAGTCAATGCCCTCTCTAACATAGAGCGCAACCCCTCCACCAATTTGATCAGCTCTATCATTACGATATAGTTTGTACCCAGGTATCACAGTGTCCCACTGGTTGTCCTCCTTCCACCATGTCTCTGATATTCCAATCATATCTAACATTTCATTTAGTGCTATATATTCTAACTCTCCCATCTTATTGTTTAGACTTCTAGCATTTGCATACAAGCATTTTAGAGAATGTATTTGTTCATGTTAATTTGGCTATTGTTAGACATGGGTAAATTGGGATCTTTAAGCTCTGTCTGCTCCATACTTAAGGGCATTTGGGCTACTTTACTCTTTTGTGGAACCTCTCTGCTTTTGGTAGTATCCTTCAAGGATACATTCTTCCGAACCGTCTGCTCTTGGGCGACTGTCGGCTTTCCCCTAATATCTAGTTTAAAAGCTGCTCTATCTCCTTTTTAAAGGTTAATGCCAGCAGCCTGGTTCCATCCCGGTTAAGGTGAAGCCCATCCCTTCGGAAGAGCCCCTCCTTTCCCCAGAATGTTCCCCAGTTCCTAACAAATGCAAAACCCTCATCTCTGCACCACTGTCTCATCCACGCATTGAGACTCCGGAGCTCTGCCTGCCTTTTGGGTCCTGCATGTGGAACGGGAAGCATTTCGGAGAATGCTACCCTGGAAGTTCTGGATTTCAACTTCCTACCTAAAAGCCTAAATTTTGCCTCCAGAACCTCCCTACCACATTTTCCTATGTCATTGGTACCGACATGTACCAAGACAGCAGACTCCTCCCCAACACTATCTAAGACCTTATCTAGGTGGCGCGTGAGGTCCGCTACCTTCGCACCAGGCAGGCATGTTACCAGGCGATCCTCACGTCCACCAGCCACCCAGCTATCTACATGCCTAATGATCGAATCACCAACTATAACGGCTGTCCTAACCCTTCCCTCATGGGCACATGGACCTGGAGAAACTTCCTCGGTGCGAGAGGGTTTTACATCACCTGGAGGACAGGTCCTAGTTACTGGATCACTTCCTGCCGCACCAGGGTGATGCTCTCCTGTCACGTGACCTCTCTCCTCCATGGCAACAGGGGTGCTGCCAGACTGGAGGTGGGACTTCAGGACTATATCCCTGTAGGTCTCGTCTATGTACCTCTCTGTCTGTCTTATGTTTTCCAAGTCTGCTACTTTAGCCTCTAGAGAACGGACTTGTTCCCTGAGAGCAAAGAGCTCCTTGCACCTAGTGCACACGTAAGACCTCTCACCAACTGGGAGAAAATCATACATGTGACACTCAATGCAAAAGACTGGAAAGCCCCCATCCCGCTGCTGGACTGCTGTCTGCATCTTAGTTTTAAGTTTGTGTCTAGATCTTTAAGTTCTTACTTACTAGGGGTTGCTATGGGTATTTATACCAATAAAACTGTACCTAATACGTTTAATATACCTTGTTCACCTGAAGCTAAATTAATCTCATGTCCTTAGTGTATGACTGATTTGGGTAATGAGCTTCACCTGAAAGCACCTCCTGTCCTTTAAGATGTGTAAGTACCTATAAAGCTATGATTATCCCAGGGGAGGGTGGGAGTGGGGAGGGAGGGAGGGAAATAACACCTATTAAAAGAGGGCTGCTACACAGTACCCTGTCTTGTGCTGCTGAGGTAAGGTAAATTCTGATTTGATTTAAATTATAGCTCTTAGCTGCTGCTGCTAGGCTCTAACTTCTTATGAAATTTAAACTACAAGCTCTCTGCTGGATTCTAAATTTAACCAGAAAGCTCTCTTCTGTGTGTTAAATTTAAACTAACAGTACTTTGCTGTTACTTGGCCCTGAGTGTCTATTAAATTTAAACTACAAGCTCTCTGCTGGGTATGAAATATAACCAGAAAGTTCTCCTCTGGGTTTTTAAATTCAAACTTTAATTGCTGCTACTAGGCCCTAACTGATCCAACAAAAAAAACAGTGGGTTCACAGATTAAGTAGCTTTAATACAAAGAATTCTTTTTAGAAAATTACCAGAAGTATATACTCACAGTTGCAGATTTCTCTCCAGAAGAAACAGCCCCCCTTTCTAGTCCTTCAAGTATATGTTGTTATACTTTTAACCGCTATAAAACGTGTAACTCCGGTGTGGACACACCTCCATCAGAGAAGTCCATTCAGTCTATAATGGCTCCTAAGGTTTCCGCAAGAAAGCACAACTTTATATAGGGGGAGCAGGCCCTCCTCATTGAGGAGGTGCCTGAAAACTATGCCATCCTCATGGGCACAGAGGGGGCACCTGTGGGGGAGGAGTGGCTCAGTGGTTGGGACAGGTTATCTCAGGCTGGAGGACCGGGGGTTCAGTGCCTGCATGGGGACATGTAACCTCAAGCTGGAGGGACTGGGGTCTCTAGTCCCATGGCCACTCCTTGTGGCCTTGGGCAAGCCACTTTACCATCCATTGCCTCAGGTATATTTAGATTGCAAGCCCTTCGGGGACAAGGAAATAAAAAGAACCTGTTTGTATATATACAGTGTGTATATACATATGTAAACCACTCTGTTGCACCATAGTAAAGGGCGGTATATCATGTGCCTAAACATAAACCATATGACTGGCAGAGAAGATGGCTGGCCATCTGCAGGAAATTAAATGTCATCTATCATAAGAACTGTGACATTAAATATGTGAAGTGGAAGTGGTGGCAGGTATGCCACAAGACCTGAGAGAGGGTACAGGCTTTGGGCCCAGATGACAGGTGATGGGGCTCACGGAGGTGGGGCGGCACATCCTTGCCACCGTCGATTTCGCCACACTGGAGGGTGGTGGGGATGTGGACACCTCCTGGTTCCCAGGGGGGGGGCAAGGTATGAGTCTGTGCTGACATTTGCATGCTGCTTCTCCCCCTGCTCTATGCCTGCACCCATGGTGTGGGAACCTATTGAACCACCCACTGTCCCTCTCACACATGTCCCCACTGGTTTGGGGTTGGGCACGCATGCTCCTGTTGCACTGTGATGTCCCCAACCACTGACTGACAGGGTGAGTCTGTGGTGGGGGTCCTCCCTGGTTTGGCTTGAACTCTCCCAGCTGCCCTGTGGTGTCCCTGTGGCTTAGTGCACTGGTGCAGCCCATGAGTGGGTGGGGGGTGGATTGCTGCCCACAGGGGTCCGCATTAGGTTTATCATCCTTGCTTCTCTCAGCAAGTGCTGTCACAGCTGCTGGGCCCTCCAGTGCCTCACCGCCAGGAGCCCCACCACTGCCACCAGAGGGAGCTCTGGAACATCCGCAGATCCAGCCAGAGGACACAGAGGATGGGGGTGCAGAGCCAGCCACCACCACAGAGCCAGGGAGCACCAGCTCTGAGGACTCTGAGGACCAGCTGGCACTGTCTACATCACCTAAGCCCCAACCTCAGCATGGTGGCAGCGGTCACCATGGGTGGCACCCCACACCATCCTACGCTCAATTGGTTGACTATGTCCAGCACCTACTGGACCTGCAGGGTGCCCAGGAGGCAAATGCAGAGGCAAAGCTCTAGCTCCTCCAGTGGTCTGTGGAGATACAGGAGCAGCAGTTGGTAGTTGTGGAGGCACAGCTGGAAGCCACCGACCGCCTAACCACTTCCATGGACCACACTGAGACATGTCTTGACCTACTTTCTGCCATCAACACTGGCTGCTGCTACTGTGGCTCTTGCCACAGCTGCTGTACCTCTCTCCACTGCCCCACCATCTGCCAACAGTGTCTCCATCCGGGACACTGCATGGTCTGCAGCTGTGGTGGGGTCCAGCAGCATTCAGCAGTCTTGCATCCTGGGTCTTATGCCCCGGGGTGTGGGGTCCCCAATGATCTTCCCAGCCTTCCATGAGGTGCATGGGAGGAGAGCAGCAGTGGCAGCAGCCTGGTCTTGGGGGGGAGGGAGCATCAGCCACACCACCTGCTGGCCAATTACCAAGGCCCAGTGATGGTGCCTCTGGGCGGAGGAGGGGCCGGGGCGGGTTAGGATGTGTGGGCGGTGGTGGTAGGCATTGGTACCATTGCTTGTCCCTGGGGTGAGGGTCTGGGGGGGTGAGCTGGGATTGTGGGGTATGGGGGGTTGGGGGCAGGGCCGGGAGGGTTGGAGGGTGAGGGCTGGGAGAGTGGGGGGTTGGGGGTTGGGAAGTATTTTCTGGTATTTGGGGGGGGGCACCTGGGTGTGTGGGTTGGGTGTGGATGTGCATGCTGTTATGTTAGTTTTGCACTTGATAAATGTTACTTCACATACACGCTGGACTCTGCTTTCCTCTGCCTCCATCACTGTGGGCATTTGTATCTTTTGGTCCTGTTTCCCTGGCACTGCCTGTTGTTTCTCATGCACCTTATGCATATCCTTCCTTTGTGCATCATGATATGTGCATCTGCATTCTGTGCACCCTGCTACAGCAGGCACACAGGTAGTGTCACTGCCACACCTCTTGTGTGGGTTTGGGGGGCACGGCAGTATATGATGTCCAGTTGTATGCAGTGACATTTCTTTCCCTTTCTATGTTTCTGGCCACCATTGGGACTCCTATTGCTTCCACATGGTTCAGGTTTTTTTCCTTCTGTCTGCATACTCTGGCACCTCACTGATCATAGGGACATAGTATTTCCATATTGATTCGGATCAGAGGTCTATGTAGCCTATTATTGTTTCCAGAGGTGAGCAATCGGGATTACAACTACAGAGTAGTGCCCCCCAAAACAGAGCAACATGCTACATTTCTTACCCCCAGGGTATGTACCCTTCCATATCCTTTTACAATCCAGCTATGCTTCCTGCTTTATTTAAACATAGATGTCCTTCTGTGTTGTTATAGTTCAGTGCTACTATAACAGACATAGGCTGTTATTTCATCCTCTAGCAGGTCTAATGTAGACGTCCACGATGTACATACACATTTTTGGCAGAATATGGGTTAGACGTTTAGGTGGCTAGACACACCCACACTCCTCCCCTCCATGCCCACATCCAGCTTGCCCGTCTTTCTCATCTGTATGTGTAAAAGGTTTTGTTGTTGGAATCCAACTAGACATTTATGTGGCATTTAGGTCCCAAAAACATCCAACTTGTATGTGTAGACAGCTTATTCATGGTTCAGAATGACCCCCTTAGTGTATAATTAAGCTTTAGAACTCATTGATAGAAGATGTTGAAAAAACAGATAGTGTAGCTTGGTTTAAAAACATTTTGGTCAAATTCCTGGAGGAAAGGTCCATAGGTCATTATTAAGGTAGACCAAGAGAAAACAGCTGTTTACCTCTGGAGATAAGTAGCATGGAAGTGGCTATTTTGGGATATGCCAGGTACTTGTCACCTGGCTTGACCACTGTTAGAAACAGGACACTGTGCTTGATGGAACACTGGTCTGACCCAATATGGCAGTTCTCATGGTTTTATCAGATAATCAGCCAAAAAAAATCAATGATTTTACCTATCTTTAAGTGTTTGCTGGAGGAGGAGTGATACCTGGGATACAAACTATATCACAATGATAAAGTAGATCAAATTGGTGGAGGGGTTGTGCTCTATGTTTACTAAAGAGCATTAAGGGCGCACCTGTTAGCAAACAGTAATGGCAGCAGTAAGGGTGTTACCATGTGGTAAAGACTGGGGCGGGCAGTGGGCATTCTGGCATTAAGGGTGCTTGGCTCCACTTATCGGGCATTCATAGGACATTAGGCTTTAAGGGGTCAAGCATGCACCTTAACACCCGAAAATGGCAGTCACCTTAATGCAGTATAAGGGAGACCTCGTGAAAGACAAATATGAGGTGATGGATGGAAGGGAACGAAAGAACTGATGGACTCGTCAAATCCATATGTTTCCTATGTGTCAGTCAGTAAGTGGGATGAGCAAGTGGGAAGCAGCTGTACTATATCAGTGAGGGATGCCCACATAATATGCTGTAATGTCCATGTGTGGCATAAGATTGGGAAGAAATGTCCCCTGGTGGGACCGGCAGCTCCATTATGTGGACGTCAAAAGGATGACTGAGCAGGAGTGGCGACATGGAGATCGTGCACAGGAGAGGTGTGAAAGATACGTCCATATGAATAAACTGTTCCTGTGTGGACCTTGGTGTAGCAGCTGGCACGAGAATACATGACTGTGCATAATGAGCATATGTTGATGGATGGGCTGAAGGGTGGATGGTGGTAGATGGGAGTGTCATGGCCTTGTTGCCCCTATGTGTTTGATGTGACCACACAAATGCAGTTGTAATGTATGTGAAAAAAGTGTATCTGTTCCACGGGGAAGTCCCAATATCAGCTACGTGGGTATGGCAGCGGTGTCAGCTTTTCTATCCACCATACAATCTTCCTGGCACATGTGCATATAACAGCTGGACAAGTGTTTTTCATATTGGCCATATGGAGCAAGCAGAAATGTGTGATGATAAGAACATAAGAAAATAAGAACATAAGATATGCCATACTGGGTCAGACCAAGGTCCATCAAGCCCAGTATCCTGTTTCCAACAGTGGCTAATCTAGGTCATAAGTACCTAGCAGTTTCTCCAAAAATATATTGGTTCAAGCATTGATATCCTGGGTCCCTTTAATAATGGTTTATGGACCTTTCCTCCAGGAATTTGTCCAAACCTTTTTTAAACCCAACTACACTAACAGCCTTTACTACATCCTCCAGTAACAAATTCCAGAATTTGATTACTCGTTGATGAAAAAATGTTTTCTCTTATTAGTCTTAAATAGGTTACCCTGTAACTTCATTGCATGTCCCCTAGTCTTTTCTTAGTCTGATGACTTAAACAATCGATCTACGTTTACCCGTTCCACTCCATTCATTAATTTATAGACCTCTATCATATCTCCCCTCAGCCTTCTCTTTTCCAGGTTGAAGAGCCCTAATCTTTTTTAGTCTCTCTTCATAGGGGTATCCTTCCATCCCCTTTACCATTTTGGTGGCTCTTCTCAGTACCAGGAAAAATGATAGAAACCATTTCTATAATAATGCTATGTCCTTTTTAAGATACGGTGACCAGAATTGCATACAATATTCAAGATGCAGTTGTACCAGGGAATGATACAGAGGCATTATAATATCCTTTGTTTTATTTTCCATTCCTTTCCTTATGATACCTAGCATTCTATTTCCTCTCTTGGCTGCTGCTGCACACTGGGTGGAGGGTTTTTATTTATTTATTTTATTTTATTTACATTCTCTTATATACCACACTATTCTGCATCAGTGCAGTTTACATTGAACAAACTGAAATTACATTGAACAGGGCATTATAACTTGGAGATAACTATTTTACAGGGAGCATGGGCTATAGAGGGTTAAGTGGCTTGCCCAAGACCACAAGGAGCACCTGCAGGACTAGAAACCCCAGTCCTTCTGGCCCAAGGTTGCTGTCCTCTAGTGGGATTTGAACCCCCAACCTTCCAGCCTGAAGCATCATGCCCCAACCACTAGGCCACTCCTCCACTCAAAAATGTTAACATATTAAAACATGTTTAACATGTTAGCCACGATGACGCCTAAAACGTTTTCCTGGGTGGTGGTTCCCAATGTGGAACCTTGCATTGTGTAACCATAGTTTGGGTGGTTATTTCCTAGGTGCATAACTTTGCACTTGTCCACATTAAATTTCTTCTACCATTTGGATGTCCGGTCTTGCAATTTATCAAGATCCTCTTGCAATTTTCCACAATCCTCATGAGTTTTAACAACTTTAATAGTTTTGTGTCACCTGCAAATTTCATAACCTCACTCGTTATTCCCCTTTCCAGGTAATTTATGAATATGTCAAAAAGCACAGATCCCTGGGGTACTCCACTATTCACCTTTCTCCACTGGGAAAATTGGCCATTTAGGTCTCCCCTCTGCTTTCTATCTTTTAACCAGTTCCTGATCCACAATATTACGCTGCCTCCTATCCCATGACTTTTTAGTTTTGCCAAAATTCTCTGATGAGGGACCTTGTCAAAGGCTTTATGAAAGTCCAGATACACTATATCGACTGGCTCATATTTGTTTACCTGTTTATTCACACCTTCAAAAAAAACATAACAGATTAGTAAGACAAGATCTTCCTTGTCTAATGCCATGTTGGCTGCCTTCCATTAAGCCATGACTATCTACATGTTCAGTAATTTTGTTCTTTATGATGGTTTCTATCATTTTTCCTGGTACTGATGTCAGGCTCACCGTTCTGTATTTTCCCGGATCACACCTGGAACCCTTTTTAAAAATTGGCGCTACATTGGCCATCCTCCAATCTTCAGGTATTGCAGATGATTTTAATGATAGTTCACAGATTACTAATAGCAGGTCTGCAATCTCATATTTCAGTTCTTTCAACACCCTTCGATGTATACCATCTGGTCCAAGTGATTTGTTCCTCTTCAGTTTTATCAAATAGTTGGAATACATTTTCCCGGTGTATCGATATTTCTTTCAATTATTCCACAGTACCACCTTTAAATACTACTTCAGGAGCAGTTGCAAAGGTTTAAGACATATCAAGCTTGGGTGTTTTTTAAAAATACTATCTTGGAAGCCCAGACCAGCTGTATTTCATGCTTTAAGAAAAGTAGAAGGAAGTCCAAAAAACTGTCAGCATGGTTTAAAGGTGAGATCAGAGAGGCTGTTGTTTCCAAAAAAGCATATTTTAGAAAATGGAAAAAAAGAGCCAAATGACAAAAAGTGGAAACAGCACAAGCACTGACAAGTTAAATGAAAGGCATTGATAAGGCAGGCAAAGAGAGAATTTGAGAAGAAGCTTGCTGTGGAAGCAAAAACGCGTAATAAAGACTTTTTCAAGTATATTCATGCAAAAAACCCATGAGAGTCAGTTGGACCATTAGATTTTATTTATTTATTTATTTATTTAACATCTTTTATATACCGCGCTATTTGTTATCAGTGCGGTTTACATTTAACAAAGGTTGCTCAATTCAGTCAAGACTGTTTTGCGCTTACATTGTAATGGGATAAAACTTGGAGCAAATATGGGGTAACTATATACATATTGACACAGAACATAAGATTTGAACTTGGCTGGTTTGATAGAGGGGTAAAAGGGGCACCAAGTGTGGACAAGGCCATAGTGGAGAGACTGAATGAATTCTTTGCTTTGGTCTTTACTGAAGATGTAGGAAAGTTACCCATGCCTGGAATGGTATATATGACTCGTAAAGATGATGTATCACAAGAATTGAAAGAAGTATTGATAAACCGGGAGGATGTCTTACAACTGTTTGATAAACTGAAGAGTAGCAAATCACCTACACTGGATGGTATACATTCAAGGGCGTTGAAAGAACTGAAATATGAGATTGCAGACCTTCTATTAGTAATCTGTGAACTATCATTAAAATAATCTATTATATCTGAGAAATGGAGAGTGGCCAATCTAACTCCAGGTTTTTAAAAGGGTTCCAGTGGTGATCTGGGAAACTACAGACTGGTGAGCCTGATGTCAGTAATGGGCAAAATGGTAGGACCCATTCTAAAGAATAAAATAATTCAACATGTAGATAGCCATGATTTAATAGGAGAAAGCCAACATGCATTTAGCCAAGGAAAGTCTTGTCTTACTAATATGTTATATTTTTTTTAAAGATGTGAATAAACAAGTAGACAACGGTGAGCCAGTTGATATAGTATATCTGGATTTTCAGAAAGCTTTTGACAAGGTCCCTCATGAGAGACTCGAAATTGAAGGGGCAGATATTGAGCAGTGGCAGCTAGCTGTACTAACACAGCTAGCCACAGCTGCTGACCCTTAAACCTGGATATTGAATGCCAGAGTCATATCCAACCCCAACACTGAATATCCGGGTTGCCCAGATTGGCAGGAAGCTAACCAGACAGTGGCAATATTGAGCCAATGCCCAGTTAGCTTCTGCGGCGGAAATTAGCTCAGCCTTTGCTGCACCTTTACCTTTGCCACCTTGCCCTAATCAGGCAGCAGCTCAGTATCACCGTTGCCCGGTGTGGCCCGATGCTGCCCCCGGGACAGCCCAATGCTAACTGGTTAGCATTGGTGTGTGAAGCATTGGCATCTGGGGATATTCAGCGGCACGAACCGTGTTAGTGCCGCTTAATATCCCGTATAGAAGGATTGACACAGTTAGCAGGTCTGCTGCCCACGTTAATCCCTTTGAATATCCCCCCTAACTTTCCTTATGCATCTAAACAAGACCACACAGGTCTATCAGATGCACAGGAAGTCAGCATCATATATATATATATATATACACTGTTAGCTGACATACCATGAATAGCCTTAAACATTAATGCATTAATTGTAAGATATCTTTCCGAGATTATCGCATAAAATCAAAATGGTTCTTATCAGTATTTCAGCAGAAAATGGCGAAAGCCTGGTGAATGGGACTTGACCATCCGGTGCCGAGTGTGCTTTCTTGGTAGAGAAAAGGATACTGTCAGAGTGAATCTCCTTATATAATGTGGGGTCAGCAGTCACTCAGAAAGCTAATGAATACAGTTTCATTTGCTCATCTCTTGTTTTCCGCTCTAGATTCTTGACTTCTATTTAGTTCTTGAAATAATACAAGAAGCCTGGAAATGAAATATAAAAGAGCCTCTTTGCATTTCTAATAGTCTTTTTTTTTTTCACTTTACATCTTATTATCTTCTCAATAAAATTCACCAGATGAAGCCTACAAAGAAATGACATGATGGAATGTAAAAGGATCCCACTGCCACTGATTTCATCTGTCTTTCACGCTATGTGTAAAGATCTGTCATGAAGGGAAGAAGAGGGATTCTCATGCGGTCTTTGAAAGCAGCATACGAAATGGGCAGTTTTTCAAAAGATATGTCAGCTTCCCATTTTCTGCAAAGGGGAAAAAGGAATAAGTGCCTGCTTTTTATCAGGATGAAAAGAGATGCATAGTGCCCTCGTGCAGCAAAGGTGACCTGTGTGTGTGTGCAAACGTCTATCATGACCCCAACTTTATCTTAACGTAAATGTAACTACTGTATATTTTGAAAACAGACACATGGCTTAGATGCAAAGAAAATCTTTTGACTGTATGGAATTCATGTACCTCAAAGCAAAAGAACAAACAGAGTCTGCAAATTCCCCTAATAATAGTACTACTCACCATGCATTTCATCATGTATTACTAAGTTTCACATTTTATTTCCTCCTTACTAGGATTGCAAAACTGCCTCTGTACACTTATGTATCGATCCACCAGGAATTAAAGCAGCATTTCATTGTTTACTGTCAAAATGAAAGTATCACCATAGATTTCCTAAGCTGAGAACACAAAACATTTTCTAATTAAATAACAAGCAGACTATATCAAGCTGAGATAATCCTATGTCAACCGTTTTAGATGAGAAATTATCTCAACATGACATGACCTCAAGTGTCTCATTGTTAATACACAATTGGCTAAGAAACTATGAAACAATAATTTTATGGATTTTGATTTTGAAAATCCGAATGGCTTTACAATATCTTTTGTTTACGAAAGAATAGTCCATAGGAAAGTGACAACCATTTTTCTTTACTCTTTCTGATCGGTGAGAATGAAGAGTTCAAGTGGCCTTGTTGGTCATATCAAACATTGGATGCTTTGTAAGTAATGGTGCCTTTTAGTGGAACAACATATATAGGTCTCTTCTTCAGATGTCAATCTGTTAATTTAAGTGATGTCAGAAAGCTGTCATTGTGCCAGGAGTAGCAATACCTCATTTGCATGCCCCTCCCACAGCTGTACTCTGCTGGCTCCAATTTGTCCAGTACCGGAGCACAGACTCTATCTTATAACTCCTCCACAGCTTTTCACACCAGCAGCAGCCCTCCCACATTTATCCATATGCAGACATGAACAACAGACTGCTAGAACAGCTTTTGCTGTTTCTGTAGATGTGTGCCCACTTTCCCAGCAGGTACACTCATGTGCTGCAGGCTCTGTTTTTGCAACCCTTAGGCTGTAGTGATCTCTTGCCATAGCAGCTGTACCATGACACCACCCCCATATAGGTGCTCTAGATGAGTGCCTGATTCACATGTACACATTGACATCCAGCATTGTCATTATTGCTATATGTGTGGGTAGCTTATAGCCTTTAAACCTTGTGGGATCATGGCATCGTGGTTAGAGGCTGGCAGTAGGTGCACCCATGCTAATGGTGTCTTTGTGACTACAGTGTGCCACTACCACAGCCGTGCTAGCTGTGGGTGCCTGCTCACACCCACTCTCCACCCCATTTCCTCCCTAATCCCACCTATTCATGTATTTATCGTGGGAGCCTTCTGGCCACATGCTCCCGGCTACCATGGGCCAAAAATACGTATTAGCATCACACTAAACACTGTGGGCCTGATATTCTTTTGGGCAGTCTATGCGCCGCTATGGCACATAGCCCTGCCCGCCGATCATTAACCCCGGATATTCAATTATGGACTCATATGCAGCCCCGGCATTGACTATGAGGGGATCGCCACACACCAGAAATTGCATTAGGTAACTTGGCAGCAGCAATATTGCATGCTACCCAGTTAGCTCCTGTGCCAAAAGATAGGCAAGATTTTTCTTTGCCTATCTTTTCAGTACAGATTGCTAACTGGGCTGCATTCAATATTGCTGCTGCTGCCCGGTTATCGCCCCGGAATGTCCCCTACACCCCTCGATGCTAACCGCATAGCATCTACTGTAGGTGCATTAGGGACTGATCCGTGATTTTCATGGGAGAGGGATTCTGGGTGGATATGACTCTTCAGGATCATTTTACTCGGCATATCATCCCACCTTTCCACAAAAAAGTGGGCCAATAGACAGGTATATTTGTATTTATTTATTTATTGAACAGGATTTTAATATCACTTTATCCTTAAGTCAAAGCATTGTACATTACAGCTTGGTAACAGTTTAAATTATAACAGAGAAGTGCAAGCATTGAATGTTGACAACATAGTATATGTAGTAACTATATACATTGTAACTTATATACTTGTTAACTTATTTACACTGGGCCCGATGTTCATCTGCGCAGGCTATGTGCCGCGTCAGCAGATAGCCTGCCCACTGACCCCCTTAACCCGGATTTTCACTTCCGTGGCGATGAAAGTGAAAATCTAGGTTTGGCTGGACGCGTCCAAAGCTGCTGAGGCTAAACAGGTAGAAACAATTTTCAATGCTTCCCGCTTAGCCCCTGTGCCTTAAAGATAGGCAGAGAGCTAAGCGGATAGCATCGAAAATGCTAACCATTTAGGCCTTTCCTCCACCCCCGCTCTGCCCCAGAACGTCCCCAACACACCCCGATGCTAATCGCATAGCATCTGGGCGTCTTAGGGGCTTATCCAGGATTTTCCAAAGGCACTACCCATGTAGGTGTCTTTGGAAAGTCCCGGATAAGGCATTTACATGGGTAACTAGGGCAGTTACTCATGTGAATCTCTTTGAAAATGCTGCCCACTGTTTCTTTATATATGATAAATTGTGTCCATGGAAAATATTGTGTGCTTATGGAATAATTGTAACGTTGTGTTGACCTAGATTGGCCACTGTTGGAAACAGGATACTGGGCTTGATGGACCTTGGTCTGACCCAGTATGGCATATCTTATGTTCTTAGTATCTAGTGTGGGTGTTTTTGCAGATCTATAAGGACTGTTGGTTGAGTGCGAAAAGATTATGATGTGTTATGTGATGTTTCTGAAGTGTTCTATGTAGAGGAAGGTTTTTAGCTTTTTTCTGAAGTCTGTGCTGTCCTTGGTGGCTCTGATGTCTTCAGGGAGTGAATTCCATAGCGCAGGCACTGCGTAGGAGAAGGTTCTTTGTGGTTTGCTTAGCTCTTGTGAGAGCATTGGATATGGTAATTATGTTTTTGTGATTAACTCTTCTTGGTTGGTTGTCCGGGTCTCTTGTGACAAACTGTAGTAATATGTCTGCTGATGTGTTGTGTAGTATTATAAATATGGTTAGTGTTGTCTTGAATATGGTGCATGAGTGTATTGGGAGCCAGTGTAGGAGGTTCAGGATGGGAGTTATGTGGTTGTGCTCGATGACCCAGTGATGATGCGGGTCACTGTGTTCTGCGCCATTTGCAGTGGGTGGATGGTATGTTATGGAAGGCCTAGGTATATTGAGTTACAATAATCTAGGATAGATGTTATTATGGCTTGGCATATGGTCCAGAAGTCGTCTTGATTCAGCAGTGGTTTCAGTTTTTTTACAATCTTCATTTTGTAATATGTATTCTTCATAGTCTTGTTTATATGTGCTTGTAGATTGAGATTTATGCCCGGATATTTTACTTCACTCTTTACTGTCAAGTGTCCATGTGATACTTGTATTGTTGGAGTGGGGGGGACAAATTTTGTGGGTTTTTTTGGGATATGGAGGGCTTCTGTCTTCTTATAATTAATCTTTATGTTGTTGTCAACAAGCCATGCGGTCATTGCTTCCAAGCATGCGGATATGTTTGAGTAGTTGGGTTTGTCCATGTCAATTGGAGTGTATATCATAACATCATCTGCATGTAATTAATTGGTATTGAATATTGTGATTCACTATAATGGTATAGATGGGTTGTATGTATAGGTTGAAGAGTAGTGAGGATATGGATGAGCCTTGTGGGATGACCAGGTATATTGTGAAATATGTAGATTTGTTCTTTCTGTCTTTAACTTGTTGCTGTCAGTTGTCAAGGTATGATTTGAACCAGCGTATCATGGTGTTTTGGAGCCCTATTTCAGTTAGCCTTTGTAGCAATTTGTGGTGGGAGACTGTGTTGAAGGCCGCCGATATGTCTAGGAAGATGAGGATGAATCCATTTCTTATGTTGTCTATGCCTTTGATAATATTGTCGAGGAGTGATGTTAGTAGGGTTTCCACATTGTGGATGGGTTTAAAACCACGTTGATAGGTGTCCAGTGGGGCATGCAACTTTGCATGGTCCTTTAGCTGCTCTTGTACTGTCTTTTCTATAATTTTGGCAATGAATGGTAAGCTGTAGACTGATCAATATGATGCAGGATCGTGGCGGTCTAGAGAAGCATTTTTCAAGGCTTGGTCTTACTGATGCTTGTTTAAGGAGTGGTGGCATATATCCTTGGGTAAGGGAAATTTGTGTGATGTTGTGTATGATTGTGCTGAACTCTTCCTTAGCTACTTTGATCCACGACACCAGGCATGGGTCTGATAGTAATGTTGTTTTGTTTATGTGTGTGATTGTTTGCTCTATTTGTTCTATGGTTGGTATGTGAAATTTTCCCCATGTGCCTGCTGGATTTGAGATGTATTGTGTGTGTGCTCCTTTGTTTTTCCATTAAGAAGTCTGCCATCTGTTGTGGATGTATGTCGCTTTCTTTTGTATGGGTAGGATCTCTGGTGAGTGTGCAGACTATTTCAAATAGCTCTTTTGGCTTGTTTGTAGATTTCATAATGAGGTTGATGTGGTATTCTTTCCTGTGTTGATTAATTACATCATTATATTTATTTGTTTGTCTCTGTATTGTTGAAGGGTGTCTTTTTTTTTGTGCCTTCATTTTCTTTTGATCTTCCTTATTGTCTTCTTAGTCTCTCTTATTTCATTGGAGTACCAGAGTGCGACGTGGGCTCTTTAACTTGTGTTCTTTTTTTTGTTCACTACCTGCAGCTTTTGCAATTCTGTTATTCCAGTTGTTGATCAGTTTATCAAGGTCATCTGTGTGCTGATTTATCTTTGGTATGATGTCTTGAATGAAGCATTGTTAGTCATATTGCTTGAACCTCCTGCCTTCTTTTGCTCTTGCCTGGGGTCAGACTGTTTAATGATTATCTTGAATGCTATAATGTGGTGATCTGACCATGGTATTGGAGTTGATGTGGGGGGATGTATGGTGTTATGTTCCAGAAGTTGATTGGGGACAAATATGAGTCAAGAATCATGCCTTGTCAGTGTATTGGAGTGATTTTTATTTGTTTGTAATGGAGTGAATCAATGGCATTCAGGAAGGTGTTGGCTTCTGTGGTGGATGCTGATATGAAGCTGAGATCTCCCAGTGTGATCAGTGGCTTGTTTGGAGATGTGTATGCACATATCGTCTCTAGTAACATGGACAGCTCATCCGCTCTGGAGTTTGGGGCTATGTGTGTGAGGCATATGGTGAGATTATTTATTTGTAATGATAAGGATGTTGCATTCTTCTGTGCTGGCTGCGGAGATAGTTTTGAACTAGAAATTACTTCTTGCTATTATCAGTACTCCCCCTCCTCTTTTGTACATACATGGGCAGCTGTAGGCAGAGCATGTTGGTGCAGTAATCTGATTTAGGATGACTTGATCTGTATCTTATTTATTTATTACAGTTGCTTATATACCGCACTATTCGGCATCAGCGCAGTTTACAGTATAACAAAGTGACCAAAACACAAAGTCTGTTTGGTTTTACATCGAACAGGGGTACAAACTTGGAATAACAGGGTTGAACTATATACATGAAATAATAATTCCTATAACAGGATGGACTATACAATAAATAATGAGACCGTTGAGCTATATGTAGTACCATGAATACTTAAGACATTGTGAGCATGAGCTGCAGGAAGGCGATATTTCTTAGGTGGTGCTATCTAGATTCATCGCTGGCAGGGTAGTATTGGAGGAAGAGGTGAAATTTGATTGCATTCCTGAATTGGGTCAGGTCTACAATAGCTTGAATGTCTGGTGGGAGCGCATTCCAGCATTTGGGGACGTAAAGACTGAAAGCCCTATTTGCCGTTGTGCTATTGCATTTAGTCAAGGTCTTCGGGGTTGTTAGTAGATTTAGGGCTGTTGACCTCCTGGCTCTTTTGGGGGGCACTGTATGGATGAGCTCAGTAAGTGCCGTGGAGGATAGGCGCCTGATGGCCTTGAATGAGAGGAGTAACGTTTTGAAGATAATCCTTCCGTGTATTGGTAGCCAATGAAGCTGTTTTAAAATAGGAGTCACATGGTCACTTCTGGAGGCTCCATGGAGTACCCTTGCTGCAGCATTCATGGCCAGTTGTAACGGGTTTAGTGTGGATTGCGGGAGACCTTGTAAGATGGAATTGGGTTTGTCGGTATCAGCCTGTATTCAGTTTTATAAATGATGTGCATCTGGAGGTCTTGTATAAATTCAGTTGTACAGTTAACTTTGTTGCCTACTGATTGAGTGTTGACTAACGCACATCTTAATGGCATGCCTAAGAGTAGACTGTGAAGATATGTGTTTGGGTGCAAGGTAGTCTTGATTTGTATGAGCCCTTGTGGTCTTTTATTTGATTGTTTATGGATGTGGTTGTTTTGTTCGTGTTGATTGGGTTTTTTTATTTATTTATATTTATTTATTTACATTCTCTTATATACTGCGCTATTCTGCATCAGTGCAGTTTACATTGAACAAACTGAAATTACATTGAACAGGGCATTATAACTTGGAGATAACTATTTTACAGGGAACATGGGCTATGGAGGGTTAAGTGGATTTTTTGTTGGCTTTGTCCTGGTTTCTAGAGTATCTGTCCTTCGTGTTTTGCTGTTGTAGCACTTACCTCTGGTTTGCTAGTAGTTTGAGTGGATTCAAAGGGTTAGCCACTCCAAAATCACTTCAAAGGGCCACGGCTAAGGGCCTTTTTGTGTGGCCCTTAGACATGGGCGTGCCAGGTGCAGATGCGCCTGCAGGAGTCCCGATTTAAAGAATCTGTGTCGCTGAGCTATGATATTGCTCCATGAGTGGAGCTTGGCATGCACATGTAGTCTCTCTGTTGTTAGATTGCTCTATGCCCGGTTTAGTAGTGGGAGGGACAAAAGGCCCCTGCGGGATCATGATGTGTGCTGGTGTACGATCGGAGTCTGAGTCAACTGCCAGTGTTTGCTTACCTCAGTTAGCAATCAGAGCCTGTGTGGGAGCCAGTAACTGTGATCACTCATGTGTTATTTGTAGCCGCCAATGTCTTATTGCTCTTCTTCATGAGCTGCGCTGTTGGGAAGTTCAGGTGGTTGATGGTTGCAAGCTGGCTGACTGTGGGCAAAGAGACTACTGCAACCAGTTTTAAACAGTTTCAACTTCATTCTAGAAAGTGAAAAACTATGTCCGGGCTCCGTGGGGCTGATATTCACTTGCAGGACTGGCCCAACCATTAGGCAAGCTAGGCAGTTACCTAGGCTGGCAACCTCTGGGGGGAAGCAAGAGCAGGGCATTCAGAGCTAAACAATAGATTTTAACAGCCCAGAGAGTGGTGTAAAGCTTAAGGTTTGCTTAGGATGGCAACTTCTTGAGCCAACTCTGAGGCTGGCGCTGTTCTCTGAGCATGTGTGATTAAAGATATCTAGACAAACTTATCTGAAAAGTCTTAGCCAGATGTTAATGAGATATGTGGTTATCTTGGTGCTGCTGAATATTGAAGGTTAAAAATTCAGTATACAGATAACTTTATCCAATATCTTAGGCTGCATATATCTATGGTCTATGGATGAAATAATTGAATAAAGTTAACAGAATAGCAGCATAATATTCCTGCTGAGTAACTTTGATCCATGCCCCCTGAAACACCTTTGATCCCTCCCAATGGCTTTACATTGGTTTGTTCAGTTACAAGTTAAGTAGTCTGTCAAGCCAAAATTTAAAATCCAATGATTTGTCAAGGTAACTCCAAAAGATACCCAGACAAATCAATTTGAATATCAACTCAATGTATCCAAAACTATTAGTAAACATTAACAATTGCATAATGTAACCCTAAAACCATTGGGGACAGTATTCAGAAAGGACAATATTTAAATGCTATGGTGGTTAGCCAAGGTATATAAGTATGGACAGGAAGTTCAGTGATAGTATCCAGATAAGAGCTGTCACTGAATATTCTGGCTGTGAGGAAGTAAAAGGTGGATTCCATATAGGCCAGTTATCTCAGGCAGACACATGCAATTCCATGCTAAATCCGCATCCATGGGTATAGATGCGCCAGCGTTTCTAGGAATGGTTTGTAGATGTGTGTGGCACAGCATGTCCAAAATGCTGTTCCGCCAGACCGTGCACGTATTCACAGCGAGAACCACACACAGGTGCAGGCATGGGCCATGCAGTGAAGCAGAGAAATACATCCCCCGCTAATATTGCGGGACATGGGAGAATGCCAAAATGGTTTTGTACGTCCCTGTGCTCACCATATTCTGGACAGCTGCCTGTTTCCAATCGTGCCTGTCTCCACGATATACCCATGGGTGGCTCTGATGGCCACAACTCCTTGGTTAAAACGTGCTCTTCCTAAGCTGCTGTCTCACTGATTGTATTTTGCTGATGCAAACTAGACATAAAAACTGATGATAAATAAATGCTGATGCAAACTTGACTATATATACTAGTCTTTTTCATGCCCAGAAAAGTGCTAAGTAATCTCAGTGCACTCTAATATATTAGAAGATAAAATATATATTAACTTGTTTTTCATGATATACCTTGCATCAAAAATTACTTGGCAGTATAAAAATGCTTCAGTTATCCTTGCATTGATCATCTCTAAAAACACTCTTTAAAATGCTAAGTATGGACCTTTACCAGGTTCACAAAAACCTAAACTAACTTTGCAATACCCCAAAGGATACATAATATTGCTGAGCTACAAAAGTACGCTTTTTTAATGACTATGGCTTTTTGGCTATGGAATCTATTTTCCACATATCTGGTACTGACATTTCTCATAGCAGTTTCCTACATGTGGCTACACCTGTCATATACAATGTCCACTCTCTATCTTGGTTGATTTTGGTCTGTAAACATCTGCTATCGGTGGGGCAACCTTGCCTGCCTTCCCACAGTCTGCTTTGTGGCAATGCTCCCTTAGTCAGGCCTGTGTTGGCATGGGAGGAGAAATCCCTATGCCATCATACAAGGTAGCCACCCTCAGGATATATCACCACTCTCACAACTTAGATAGATCCTGGACTAGGTAAAGATGTAGGTCTCATGGCACAATCTGGGGAATGTTCACACGACATCAGTCATGTCGCTTCCCCTGTTCAGTGTAAATTTCCAGTTGTTTTAATGTAAACCTCTTTGAATTTAAGATAAGGTGATATATAAAACTCATTCAATAAAATAAATAAATAACTGTTTCCCAATGCCTGGCACAGCTGATGTACAGCTGCTCTATCACAGTGGAACCTGGTGATGCTGCGGTCATCTGTAAGGTCCAGGTAATGGCCAGGCATTCATTTCCTCCCTGAATTGCAGATCAGCACACCAAATCCTCCCTTGTAATGCTCAAACCACACAAACTCTCAATTGCAGGGATGAATTGTAGAACACAGCAGAAAATGTTTGTAAGTTCTGACCTTATTCCATGTCTCCAGCAGGAATAATGGAGGGGCTCCTGAAAGAGCGAATAGTGGACTTTTTTCAAAAGCAACAGACTGCATGATCCAAGGCAACATGGTTTTACCAAAGGATGATCTTGCCAAACAAATTGATTGAGTTTTTTGACTGGGTGACCAGAGAACTAGATCAGGGGCATGCGATGGATGTCATCTACCTGAATTTCAGCAAAGCCTTTGATACTGTTCCTCATAGGAGGCTTATCAATAAACTCAATAGTTTGGGGATGGGTCCCGAGGTAGTGAACTGGATCAGAAATTGGTTGACTGACAGATGTCAGAAGGTGATGGTAAATGGAGCTCACTCGGATGAAAGGAGGGTGATTAGTGGGGTGCCCCAGGGTTCGGTCCTGGACCCAGCACTGTTCAATGCATTTGTGAGTGATATTGCTGAAGGACTGAATGGAAAAGTCTGTCTTTTTGCAGATGGCACAAAAATTTCCAAGAGAGTGGACTCCCCTGAGGGAGTGGATAAACATAGAAACATGATGACAGAAAAAGACCACATGGCCTATCTAGTCAGTCCTTCCATAACAACAACTACAACAGTACACTTTTTACCTTTAGAGATCCTCTGTGTTGGTCCCATGCTTTTTTGAATTCAGTTACTGTCCTCATCTCTACCACCTCCACTGGGAGACTATTCCATGGATCCACTACTCTTTCTGTAAAGAAATATTTCCGCATATCACTCCTGAATCTATCTCCCTTCACCCTCATCCCATGACACCTCGTAGCAGAACTTGCTTTCAATTGAAAGAGGCTCTCTCCCTGAACATTTATGCCACGGAGGTATTTAAATATCTCAATCATATCACCCCTATCCCGCCTTTCCTCTAAGGTGTACATATTAAGATCCTTAAGTCTGTTCTTATATGCTTTATAATGAAGCCCATTAATCATTTTAGTAGCAACCCTCTGCACTGACTCCATCCTGTTCACATCCTTTTGAAGGTGCGGTCTCCAGAATTGCACACCATACTCCAAATGAGGTCGCACCAAAGACTTATACAGAGGCATTATCACCTCCTTTTTTCTGCTAGCCATTCCTCTTCCTATGCACCCAAGCATCCTTCTAGCTTTTGCCGTGGCCTTTTCTACCTGTTTAGCTACTTTAAGATCATCAGACATAACCACGCTTAGGTCCCGCTCTTCTTTAGTGGACAAAAGTACTTCACCTCCTATACTGTATTGCTCCCTTGGATTGCTGCAGCCCAAATGCATGACCTTACATTTTTTTACATTAAATCCCAGCTGCCAAATTCTAGACCATTCTTCAAGCTTAGCTAGATCCCTCCTCATGTTATCTACACCTTCCTGGGTGTCTACTCTATTGCAGATTTTGGTATCATCTGCAAAGAGGCAAACCTTACCCAACAGCCCTTCCGCTATATCACTAGCAAAGATGTTAAAAAGAATCGGACCAAGGACAGATCCCTGGGGCACACCACTGGTAACATCCTTCTCCTCAGAGTGAGCTCCATTTACTTGTACTCTTTGTCACCTCCCACCCAACCAATTTCTAACCCAAGCAGTAACTTTAGGGTCCATCCCTAGGGTGTTCAGTTTGTTTATAAGTCGCCTGTGAGGAACAGTGTCAAAGGCTTTACTGAAATCTAAATACACCACATCTAGAGCTCTCCCTCGGTCCAACTCCCTGGTCACCCAGTCAAAGAAATCAATCAGATTTGTCTGACTAGACCTGCCTCTGGTGAATCCATGCTGCCTCGGATCCTGTAATCCGCTGGACTCCTGAAACCTCACTATTTTCTCTTTCAGCAGCGTTTCCAATAATTTACTCACCACCGAAGTTAAACTAACCGGCCTGTAGTTTTCAACCACATCCTTACTTCCGCTTTTGTGTAAAGGCACCACATGAGCCTCTCTCCAGTCTTTTGGCACCACTCCCGACTCCAACGAGGCATTGAAAAGGTCAGTCAGTGGAGTTGCTAGAACGTCCCCAAGATCCCTCAGTATTCTAGGGTGTATCCCATCCGGTCCCATCGCTTTGTCTACTTTAAGTTGAGCTAGTTTCTCACGAACACAGTCTTCTGAAAATTGTTCAAGATGTCCCTCGCTTCTGTTCTTATTTGTGGGTGTTTTCTGAGGTCCTGCTCCTGGTTCTTCATCTGTGAACACAGAACAAAAATATTTGTTAAGCAATTCCGCTTTATCCTTATCAGCTTCTACATATTCCCCCCCTACACCCTTGAGTCTGACAATACCACTTTTGCCCTTCCTCTTCTCACTAATATATCTGAAAAATGTCTTATCCCCCCATTTTATTGCATTGGCTATTTCCTCCTCCTTTTGAATCTTTGCCTTCTTGACTACTTTGCTACTTCTCTAAGTTTTTCCAAATACAGATGCCTGTCTTCCTCTCTCTGTGATCTCCTGTATTTCATAAAGGCCTCCCTCTTTTTCTTCACTTTTTCAGCTACTTCCTTCGAAAACCATAGCGGTCTCCTGTTCCTTTTGTCTTTATTTACCATTTTAACAAAAAGCTTGGTTGCCTTTAAAATACCCCCTTTCAGTTTTGCCCACTGTTTTTCTACATCCCCCAGCTGTTCCCATCCCACTAATGACTCCCTGAGGTATTGGCCCATCTTCGCAAAGTTAGTCTTCCTAAAGTCTAAGATCCTCACCTTGGAATGGATTCTAACAGCCCTAGTCCTAATACTGAACCACACCATCTGGTGATCACTGGATGCAAAATGATCTCCCACTACAACATCAGAAACACTTTCACCATTGGTAAGCACCAAGTCCAGTATGGTCCCTTCACGTGTGGGGTCTGTTACCAATTGCCTGAATAGTTCTCCCTGTAGAGAATCCAGGATCTCCTTACTTCTAGATGATACTGCAGCAGGAATGTGCCAATCAACATCTGGCATATTGAAATCTCCTATCAGTAGCACTTCCCCTTTCCTAGCAATGCTGCGTATGTCTGCAATTAAGTCTCTGTCCACCTCTTCCTCTTGTGAGGGAGGTCTGTATATCACACCAATGCAAATAGATTTCTCTTTCCCTATTTCTAGTTTAACCCACAATGCCTCCTCTCTCCCTTTTAAGCTCTGTAATTCCAAAGCTTTAATAGTAGTTTTTACATATAGTGCCACTCCTCCTCCTCTTCTTCCTACCCTGTCTTTTCTGAATAAAGTATAGCCAGGTATATTTACATCCCAGTCATGGTTTTCTGTGAACCATGTTTCTGTAACTGCCACTATATCCAAGTCAGCCACTCCCACCAAAGCTTCAACTTCAGGGATCTTATTTCCCATGCTACAGGCATTAATACACACTGCTTTTCATATGTTACCCCTGTTACCCATTTCCATAAAGGTATTTAATGTATCACCTACCTGGGGGCTTTCACTTACCTGGGGGCTTTCTTCACCCATCCCCAACGAATCTAGTTTAAAGCCCTCTTCAGTAGATTAGCCAGTCTACTACCAAAGATGCGTTGACCTTTCTTGGACAGATGGATGCCATCTCTGCTCTGCAACCCTTGGATAAGATGAGGAAACATTTACAAAAGCTGGAAGAATGGTCTAATGCTTGGCAGTTAAGATTTAATGCGAAGAAGTGCAGTGTCATGCACTTGGAAAGCAGAAATCCAAGGGAAATGTATGTGATAGGGGGTGAGAGGTTGGTGTGCACTTACCAGGAGAAGGACCTTGGTGTGATTATTTCTGAGGATCTCAAGGTGGCAAAACAGTGTGACAAGGCAGTGGTAAAAGCCAGGAGGATGTTGTGTTGCATACAAAGAGGAATTATGAGCAAAAAGAGAAGAGACATGAAGACCTACGTAAATATGTACACTCTGGAGGAGAGGAGGGATAGGGGAGATATGATTCAGACCTTTAAATACTTAAAGAGAAATAATGAACAAACAAACCTCTTCCAAAGGTGTGGAAGCTGTAAAGCTAGAGGGCATAACATGAAGCTGCAAGGGGTAAATTGAAAGGCAATGTCAGGAAATACTTTTTCACTGAAAGGGTGGTGGATGCTTGGAATGCCCTTCCAATGGAAGTGGTGGGGGCAAATACAGTGATAGAATTCAAAATTGCATGGGACAGACACAGTGGATCCCTTTTTAGCAACAGGATAAAATCAAAATAAACTTAACTATCTAATTTCTCAACAAACAGGGGTGCCCTACACTGAGCGGTAGGTTCACCCCTAAACAAAGACATGGGGAGGGGTGACCTGCACGGAGCGGCAGGTGCACCTACTCTTGCCACCTTGCTGGGCAGACTAGATGGACCATACTGGTCTTTATCTGCCATCATTTACTATGTTACTATGTTACATCTCCAGGAAAGGTCATAAACGTAAATGGAGCTTTTGAGAATATGATATACATGACTCTGTAGCTGGCCACACCTCCGTTCCATCTCCTCGGGGATGCAAGCGAACATCCTCATTTAAGCAAGATAAATGTGCACAGGAATACGGTCATAGACGTTTTTGGCACATAAACCTCCACAGAGCATGTCCAAACACTTATTTGGCTTCTGGAATGACCCTATAACTGGATAGCAATTGAATGCAGCTTTTTAGGTGACCCAACATTTATCTTTTAGGTGACCCAACCCTCACTTGGTTTGAAGCTTGTTGTGCTGTGAGGGCTTGTGTGCATCAGTGATGCTGAGAGCTAAACTATCGGTAGTTTAACTACTGGCAGGGTCTCCCAAGATGGACAGGTCTCAGCTGAGGTGCCAGACCAAGACAAACCACCCATCTGGGCAGCAGCAGAATGGGATAGTGTTGATGGCGGAGGATCACATTTCTGTGACAACGGCAACAACACCAAACTTAAACTGCGCGGAAGAAAGGCCCGGCAATCTACTTCTGTATCTTGCCATGAAAACCCAGTGGATAGTTACAACAAAACAAATTGTGCTATAGTGCTGGAAGATGAGACCCCCAGGTTGGAAGGAACTCAACTAGCTACTGGGGAAGAGCTGAAGACTTTTCAGAGTAAAGCCAGCATTTATGATGTGGTTGGATCAAAGCCCTCGGGACGTCTGACTGCTGATGTAACTGCGCATGAAATGAGAGTCAGAAGCTGTAAAGATGTCTTACGCATTAGAACATGGAACGTATGAAGCATGAACCAAGGGAAGTTGGAGGTGGTCAAGAATGAAATGGGACGTGTACAGCTTGATCTGTTGGGTGTCAGCGAACTGAAATGGACTGGCATCGGGCACTTTGCATCAGATGATCACATGGTCTACTATGCTGGAAATGAAAGACAAAGAAGAAATGGTGTTGCATTTATAATAAAGAAGAAACTTGCAAGAACTGTAATGAAATACAATGCAGTCAGCGAATGCCTAATCTCTATTCGTCTACGAGGATTGCCTATCAACACAACTATAATTCAAGTATATGCCCCAAAAACAGCTGCAGAAGAGAATGAAATTGAAGATTTCTATGAACAAGTACAAGCTGAAATTGACAGAACATGCAAACAGGATATCCTGATAGTCATAGGTGACTGGAACGCAAATGTTGGCAACAAAGAAGAAGGCAAAGTAGTTGGAAATTATGGACTTGGCAACAGACATGAAGCTGGAGAAAGACTGATAGAATTCTGCAAGACCAACGACCTATTCATCTCAAACACCTTCCATCAACAGAAGCGGCGACTGTACACGTGGACTTCACCCAATGGATTGTATAAAAATCAAATTGACTACATCTATGGAAGTCAGCAATGGAAAAGTTCTATAACATCAACAAAGACAAAACCTGGAGCTGACTGTGGTACAGATCATCAACTACTAGTATGCAAACTCAAGCTAAAGTTGAAAAAGAGCAAACCACTCATGAATGCAGCAAAATATGACCTTGAGAATATACCACTGGAATTTAAAGACTGCCTGCAAAATCGATTTGCTGCTTTAGATACAAATGACAGAGCTCCAGAAGAGTTATGGAATGACATCAAGAAGGTTGTGTTGGAAGAAAGTGAGAAGTCTCTACAAAAGGTGAAAAAGCAAAAACGTCCAAAATGGATGACGGAAGAAACTCTGAAAATTGCCCAGAAACCCAGAGAAGCTAAAGCCAGAGGAGAAAGAAAGACAATAACAGAACTCAACAGAGATTTCCAATGTGCAGCAGGACAGGACAAGGAAAAGTATTACAATGACACATGCAAGGAAATAGAAGCAGAAGCTATTAGAGGAAGAACAAGATCGTCTTTCCTAAAGCTATGAGAGTTAAAGAAAAAGTTCCAGCCTCAAATTGGAATGTTACAAGATGCTTAAGGTGCTATGTTGAATGATGCTGAGAAGATCAAGAAAAGGTGGAAGGAATATACAGAGTTTTTATATGATAAAGTTCAAGTGGACCAACAGCCGTTTCAACCTGTACCTTATGATCGGGAACCATTGGTGATGAAAGAAGAAGTTGAAGCAGCATTGAAAGCCTTATCAAAGAACAAAGCACCAGGCATTGATAGCATTCCCATAGAAGTACTACAGCAATCTGATGCAGCTGTTACTGTACTTACAAGGCTCTGCCAAGAAATATGGAAGACAACATCATGGCCAACTGACTGGAAAAGATCTATGTTTATAACAATACTAAAGAAAGGTGATCCAACTGACTGTGGAAATTATCGCACAATCGCTCTGATCCCACATGCCAGCAAGATTCTACTGAAGATTATTCAAAAGATACTACAACCATGGTTTAAAATAAGAAAAGGTGTAAGACAAGGCTGTATACTTTCCCCCTACCTGTTTAATTTATATGCAGAACAAATCATCAGAGACAATAGAGGTGTGAAGATTGGTGGAAGACTCATCAACAACCTTCGCTATGCTGATGATACCACATTACTGGCTGAAAGTGAAGATGATCTGAAACATTTGCTTCTCACAATCAAAGAACAGTCTCAAAATGGGCCTGCACCTTAATGTAAAGAAGACAAAGATCATGACAACTGGCATAATCAACAGGTTCAACGTTGAAGGAGAAGAAATTGAAATCGTGAACAACTTTAACCTACTTGGATCAACTATCAATAAAGAAGCAACAAGCAGTCAAGAAATCAGATGACGCATTGCTCTTGGCAGAATGGCTATGAAAGACCTAGATAAGATTCTCAAGAGCAGAGATGTCTCTCTCCATACAAAGATTCGACTTGCTCAAGCCATGGTATTTTCAATAACATCATATGGATGTGAAAGCTGGACAGTGAGAAAGATAGACAGGAAGAAAATTGGTGCCTTTGAATTATGGTGCTGGCGGCGAATACTGTGTATACCATGGACTGCCTGAAGAACAAACCAGTCGGTACTAGAGGAGATCAAACCTAAGCTTTCTTTAGAAGCTCAGATGACAAGACTTCGCTTTTCATACTTTGGACACATCATGCGAAGAGAGAGATCATTAGAGAAAGACATCATGCTTGGCAAGATAGAAGGTCAACGCAAAAGAGGAAGGCCAGCAATGAGATGGATCGCGACAATAACAGCAGCTAAGGGTACCAGTCTGTCAACAATGAGCCGCCTGACTCAAGACCGAACACAATTTAGGATAGCTATCCAGAGAGTCGCCATGAGTCGAGCAGGAGCAGGAGTGGTGATGTCACTTCAGGCACAGGAAAGGTGTGTGTGAGAGAACGACAACCAGAAAAGAGTACCTGTGTGGGCCACGGTATAGCAGCTTGCAGGAGAATACATGACTGCACCTAGCCAGCAGAGTCTGATGGATGGGTTGAAGGAGGGATGGCTGTAGATGACAGTGTGATATGGGCTGGTGGCAGTTATGTATCTGAGATGCCAGTTATGTATCTGAGGTGCCATCTCCAATGCATATATACTGTGTGGGGGAAACATGTGCACGTGCTATGCGGAAGGCCTGCTACCAGACATATTGGTCTTACAACTGTCCCAGCCGCCCAACAAACATACAACTCTCCTGAAACGTTTGCATACAACACCTGGACAGGAGTTACTCAAACTGGGCCAATGGGCACATAAGTACATGAGCTGAGCCCTGCAGGTGGCCATCCGAGCAATAGAACGTGCCCGCATGCAATGCAGAGATGTAAGGAAGCCAAAGCTGTACAAACACAGTCATGATGTAATACCTCGATCAAGTATCACAAGTAGGTGATATCTATATGTATGTAATTGCCCTCTATTAGACCGCTATATCAGTGCAGTCAAAGTGGGGTACAGTGTGTACGGTTAACCTTCTTGATATATGATGAACAACAGGGACTCTGCTGAGGAAATGGAGCGTTAAGTGACCTACCCAAAGTCAAAGGGAGTTGTGGACATCCTATGAAGACTGTGCCATACATAAAAAGCTGCAGCTAAACCATCACACCAGTCCCACAAGGAGTAGCACTGGGTATTGAACACAGACCTCCTAAGCCAGTGCCATGACCATTAGGCTATGCCTCCAATAAGGTGGCAGACATCTGCAGGGTGAGCAGGTCTGACCCCCCCGCTAAGGCCTTCAGCAGAACCAATAAGGGCAGGATGGCAGATTGCATGTCTGCAAACCAAAAGTGTGGGCAGAACAAATAACAAAACATATAAGTGTGTGACAGTCAGTCACAGCAGACCCCGGACTGTCCCAGGCATGAAAATGAACAGAGTAGGTCAGTCACAAAGAGACTAAACCGCGTTAGTGCAGTTCGCGTTAGGAGCCGCGGTAATAACCAAAACCCCAAATAAGGACATGGGCGGGACATCGTAACCTCTAACGCGCGTTCCAAAAACTAACGAGCGTTACAGGGTGCCGTGGCGCATCACCGCGCGTTAAGCATAAGAAGCCACCCAGACATACATCACCGATACAGAGCTGTAGCACAATGGTTACTGCACTGACTGCTGATGCAGGCATAATGGGTTCGAGTCCCCAGGGTGCCAGATGCATAAGGCTGGCTGACGCAGCATCCTGTACATTATATAGTGAGTGAGGGAGCATGTATATGTCATGTTTTTTTTGTAGGGTTGCCAGCAAACACCCCCACACAGTGGCGTACCCAAAGGTGCCGCAGAAGGCACCCCATAACGCACACCATAAGCTACATTATAAAGTGGACTGTCCGCTGAGGCACATCAAAATGTCCCCCATAGAACATCCTATAAGGGAACGTAAAGGGAGCCAGATAAGGTGACACATGGGGCGCCCTATGAGGCTCTGTAAGGTTATATTACGCTGAGGGGCTGTCGCTGGTAGCAGTCATGTGTATTAAAAATATATAACGCAGCAGACAGCCCTATAAAAGGAGTCCACTGTGGGTCTGAACCCATGACTACTGGCCCCACAGGCAATGAAGGAACCACTGGCCTGCAGCCCCATAGCTGCTAACAACCCCCTGGCTGGCTACTGAAGGGCAGCAGGACACCACCCTAACTGCCTGCTGTGTTGGCTAGGATCTGTACCAATGCAGGCATACCCATGGTGCACAGCACATGCAGACCAGCAGTCCAGAGATGAACACAAGAAGGGGTACGTACCCACATAGCCCCCTGGTATGGTAAGGCGAAATGACTGTGTGCGTCACTGTCACATAGTAGCAACAGACAGTATCCCAACAGGGTGCCCCATAAGAAGCTAGAAAAGGTGTCCTGTAAGGCAGCCTGATCCGTACCACAATGGGTAAGACACTGTCAGGTGGTGCAAGGTCTGTGAGATCAATTCCCCCTGTGTGCCCAAGGACCAAAGCTGCCTGCAACAGTATCCTCCACAAACAGTAGTCACTCATATGTAGAACCAGTCACCACTCTGTTCAAACCATAGATAACCCCATATTTTTGTCGGACACAAACAACCTGAGAGGTGGGAAAAAATGCCCACCTCCCCTCATTGGGAGTGGCTGTTTAATCAAGAGAGCCTCAGCCCCCAAAGGTAGAAAACAGTGTGAATCTGCAGCCAGAACCGGGTGTGTGAAATGTACAAAGTCAAATATATACACAATTCATTTAATAAAGGAAAGACAACGTCAAACTGTGCTTGAAACAAGGCAGGGGACAACCCAATTGTCCTGACATTGTACTCCAGCAGCAAACACCACCACGACATGCATTGTTTGGCCCAACTATGGGCCCTGTACCAAGTGAATGTGTCCCTGCCAGGTGGGCGTATCTGTGGATGAGTGTGCGTCATGACCCCCACACTAGATCAGTGATGTCATAGGTAGTCGGTTGTGTACGTCCAACAAGTTCTGCTGGCAAACACCCACTCACAGGGATATAACCCGAAGGTGTCATATAGGGCACCCTAAAAGCCACACCAGAGGGCAAAGGTTAATGTGCACTGTCCGCCAGAGCACCCTATAGGGCATGTCACCAAGCGCCCCATAGGGCATGTCATAGGGTCCCTGATGAGTCACTGTGAGGAGTCTGCAGTGTGAGGGTGTTGCTGCTGTCAGCACCAATGTAAAGCAAGATAACAAAATGCCCCTCCAAGGGGCGCCAAATGATCCACTGTGTGCTGAAATCCATGACCTAGGGGCCCCCCCAGGCATGGAAGTAACTATTCGCTCATATTGCTAGTGCAAATAACACAGTCCCAATAATGAGGTGGCCAGCTACTGGAGCAGAACTGTCAAATGACCCAAACACCCACACCAGAACCACAGAAGTTGCACTATGTACATACAAGGGATGCCTGACAAGGAAACAAAGCAAGGTCTCAGCAAACAAGGGCATATGGCAAACACAATCAAGACCAAGGCCATGATCATTGCCAAATATATAAGGCCCAATAACATCACAGACCCCTTTCCAAAACTGAATGTCACTGGCAAAAGCAAAAGCAAAAACAAACATACTATGGTTAGTGTGCGCAAGAAAATGCAGATGTCCGTAACACCTGAACCACAACCCCCTGACTGTGCACCGAGGAGCGCCATGTCTTCACCCAAGGTGCCTGCTGGGGTGCTAAGGATATGGGTGTATGCAACAGTACCCATGGTGCACTGCACATGCACAGCAGCAGTCCCGAGATGACCATAGGAGGGGGTAGGCACCCCCACAGCGCCTGGCCTAGAAGGGAGAAATGAATATGTGCGCCACTGCCATAGAGCAGCAAAAGACAGTAGCCCAACAGTGTGCCCAAGAAGAAGCCTGAAAAGGTGTACCAGTACGGTGTCAAGACAGGTGCCCAAAGCTAAGTGCAATATGAGGTACATAGGGATAGGAGAGTGCTGATGGAACCGTGGCCCATAGAACAATATGGCACGGTGCTCCACAAATGGTATGTTTTCCAAGGTCAGTGTGCCCTAGGGGCTGCAAGGTGTTCCTGGAGGGCCTGCAGGACCTGCGTGGAACAGAGACAGATGTAGTACAAACACCACCGAGAACCCACAGAAAAGACAATGAACAGGCGACAGATGGAGGGCGAGTAGGGAGTTAATGGACCCTCATCCCTGACAGCATCACACGTGTCTGGCAGCAGCGCTGACAAACATGGCGGTGGCAACAGCATCACAGCAAAGGGTGTTGGCACCCTGGAGTACCGGAAAAAGTGTGTGGCAGGTGAGGAGAATATGTGTCCCCCAGTGGAGGGTGAGGTGGCCAGAGGAGTGAGTCTAAAATGCAGAACAGGCATGGCACCACCAAGCAAAAAGAGATGCAATGCAGACAAGGGTAGCAGGGTAGGATACGGGGCAACAGTCCACAGCAACATACAGGACATCTCACACCACAATGATGCAGATAGATGGACCAAAGGATGGACAGCAAATGTGACTAGGATAATATGAGCGGCCAGGACGTAGAAGCCAAGAAATGAGTGTTACAGCGACCACAGGTACCAGTGCAGAAAAGGCATAAAAACAGGGGAACAGAGAGAGTGCAAAGCTATAACCACTAGGATGGAAAGCACTGCAGAAAAAAAATGACCACAACAACACCCTGAGGCACACAGAAATGGATGCAGACAGGATCACAGCATGTCAACATCCAAAACCACAGCTGCGTGTCAGGCGATGGAACCACAGAGCGTAGCCAAGATGCAGTACACATGTGGAGGAGGGGTCCACAGCCAACAACACAGTCCACAGGTGGGATGGAAGACACATATGAACAGGTCCACACACACACCAGGAAATATAATGCAGTGTAAACAACATGCAACTGATCAGGGGAGTGACACATGAGGGGTGGAAGGGGTTAGGCCAATGGAGGGCCATGTGGATGGGCTGTGGAAAGGGCAATGGACTGAAAGAGGAGCATGTTAATGACCAACAAGATCAGGGATGAGGCCCAGGCCAACCAACATCAGCAGCACCAATACACAGGTAGCCCAGCACATGCACCACTCCAGGAGGAGAACTACAATTAGTCCAGACAATGTGGCACAGGGGCAGCAAACATGCCACATGGACATGAACAGCTCAACCATGGATGGGTGTACGGAGATGTGATGGGGATGCACACATCATATGGCCAAGTAAGCAGCAAACAAGAAAGGAAAAGACAACTGCTAGGTGTCACCCAAAACGTCAAGCACACGAGTGGCAATGAAATGGGGTGACCAAACCCCCAAATATCCAAAACCACAAAGGTGCAAACATCTGTCCCCAACAGTCAATCACCAGACCCAAGGAGAAATCATATTCTGCATTCCGGTGCACCATATTACCTGAAGAACGACATGGGGCCTGTGTGGCAGCCAGCGTTGCAAGGACACACCCAAACCATGTTGCGACGCCACCCACCTGTTTCTGCCCATGGAGCCTACACACCCTGACTACCCCCCGCTGGTGCCACCCAAAATCCAAAGCCCTAACTCAGCAGACACTGCAAACAGACCGTAATATGTGAGGTGGAGGGTCTCACCATGACATGTCCGCACAGTGTATGCACTCACTGTATGCACAGCAGACACCATCCTCAGCAAACAAACGACTCTGGTGAAAGCATGCAGAGTGACAAGGCCACATGCCATGCCAACAGTGACGGTTCAAAAATCAACAACCCATGTGCAGCTCATCACCCCCCTACTGCAAAAAACGAAACACCCAAACAAGTCATGGCAGCAACGGCAGGCAAGTCACTGCTGGAACAGTAACAATAGGCCAGCAATGAGTCAGAGAAAAAGGCCTGTGTCCAAAGTGCAGAGGACCATCTCCCTGTGGCAGCAACATCCAGGAACACGCTCACATGGGTGCTGTGGCCAAGCACATATGGATGACGGGAACACCAGATGCAGTGAACCACATGTGTCAACATTGTTGTCAGTGTCCTGTGTGAAAAGATGCAGATATCAGGTAAGGGAATGGCACACCCACCCACGACACCTGGAGGACAGAAAGGAGACACACACATAAAAACAGCAACACCCAAAATGCATAGATAGCACCACATGACATGGCCACAACACTGAGCACAGTGCACATGGACCACTGCAGAAGATGTCCCTGAAGACCACAACACCATCCCAATATGTTCATGTAAATGCACATGACACGCATACACCCCAGGGGTCCAGAGCATGTGCAGTAGTGGTGGCACACAGAGATAACAACGAAGGACATCCTGATAGCAATAGGCCAAATGCAGCATCAGGATGTGGTGGATGTCCCAGAGGATGGAAGGTGAGGCCCACCTGAAAGGTATACCAGTGGCCTGACTGGGAATGTCCATGTCAGGCAAGAGCACAAAGAGCCCCAATAGCGGATGCAGACACCAATGGATGGCGGACATCACCACGTCTGCATGGGTAGCTGTGAGTGGAACATGTCCACGGTGCTTTGTGTTTTGCGGAAACACAATGTGGATGTACATTGGACCACCAGCAAAACTGTAACACATCTGAGAAAACTATATGACACATGTGCACAATGTACATTAGCCCACAAGCAGAAGGTAACATAGGGATGAGGGAACATAATTGGTGAGGTCGCCAAATACATCCCTACAACACAGATAGGCAGGGTAGCGCAGAATGACCGGTCATGTAGACAGGTCAAGCAGAAACAGTAACATACACTGTGTGACAAGGTATGCATGCCAGAAGGTTAAGATGGCAGGACCCCCAACACTGAACGACAAATGGAGACACACATCACAGTACATGCATGAGTGGCACAAATCTCTCAAATGACTCAATGGCAGTAACTGTGCAACATACCCTTCAAAAACACACTATCCTGTGCCCGTGTACACACACAGCCTCACAATTTGTGTGTAAGATACACAATGAAGACTCCCAAGATGTGAACAGGTAATGGCCACATGTGTGACAGATGGAAGCTAAGGGTGATGGAGCAGTGGTCCAAAGACATGTGATTCACCATAGGAGCAGTGGAGAGAAAACAACATATATGTGTCCAACCGTGACGACAGCAATGCAATCCTCACTATCTGCCAACTCACTCGAGTCAAAAGGAATGGTGCTTATATGAACACACACTCCCCACATGCAGCACAGCTTCAGGAAGCATAGTCAGCCAATCCCTGTGGGCCCGGAACACAGAAGCTCATCCTGTGGAGCCAAGAACAGGACAGAGATATGGAGACATGAGATGGCGGTGCTGCACAATCTGTACACCAGCTCACACATGGCTAACCAAGAGACACGTCCCCAGCACACCCACAACTTACAGGAAAAGAGCTCCTCGATCAGATGTTGCCTGGCTGCCATCCCCGCACGTGTGTCAGCATGGCCAGGTGCAGGAGGGCACACAGGATCCACCCCGAGATCCTCATTAATATCGACTGGAACATTGTGCCTGAGAGCAATGTTGTGGAGGATGCAACAGGCTATGATGATCTTTGCCACAGTCAGGGGTCCGTACTGTAAGGCCCCGCCAGTCCTATCCAGACACCTGAAGCGACTTTTGAGAACGCCAAAGGTGCGCTCAATGACTGAGCGGCTGGAGGCATGGGCCTCATTGTACCGCATCTCTGCACCTGTCCGAGGGAGACGCACAGGGGTCAGCACCCAGGCGCGACACCCATAAGAAGTGTTAACTCTGTATGATGTGCTTTTCTGACAATCTGTATGTAAACAAAATTTGTACCTGCCTTGATTCGGCAGTTTCACAATAGTAATCCTACCCGCTTCTGATCGCTGGAAGGAGCGGGCTACAAATGCTTGCTAAATAAATAAATAAAATATCCTGCATCACCTGCAAACAGAAATGGAAGTAAGGCACATGTGAGAAGAAGAACCTATGGAAACCATGATGTAGCAATGCAGAGATGGACAGCAGGAAAACATGGTCACACACATATGACGGCACAGCATTGCACACAATTGTGGTGCACCAGAGTCTGCATCATGGAGATCAAAATCACACTGGCCAGTACAAAGATGGTCAGGTGGGCAAGTCGCTGGGACATGATGTGACATGGCACACAGGGGATATGTCAGTGTACCACAACCCGGGTGGGCAAGGTGGGGGTGTCAGCGCAGACAGGCCAAAGCAAACAGTCATGCAGCAGACATGTGTGATATCAGGTTTGCACATACACCCTGACACGTGCCACCCCCTACATGGCGGCTGCGTAGGCCACATACACACTGTACAGCTGGTCTATGGTCCTGTTCCCCGAGTTCCCCAAAGCCCCCCCCCCCCCGGCTGGCACATGCACAATCCCGTGGCACATTGGGCATGAGATGGACACAACACACAGGCCGACATATGTGAAACCTTTGCACCATGCAGGCCCTGAATTACCGTTAAAAAGGATGATAGCGATGTAAACAGCTAAGGCAGGGTAGAGACGACACCACATGGGTGTGGGGTGACAAAGATGAGCAAGAATAGGCACATGGTAGGCAAGGGGATATGTGTTTTCCGCACAGAGGTACGTGAGCACAGTCCAGGTGACAGGGCGTGCTGTGGTCACAGTCCCAGAATAGTCAGCACAAGGACACAACAGCACCATGTCATGCATGCAGAGGACACAGTTGACAATGGTGCCCCCGTGAAACACATGTGGTCGTTACACACAGGATGCGGGGAATACCTATCCAGCAGGACATAGTCCTCATATTGCCCGGCCTCAAACAGGCCAAACAGTGCTGAGTTCTGCAGGATATAGGAGTTATGGGCTGACCCTGGGAACCGCGGGACCACATTCAGGATACGCATACCTGCATCACAGACAACCTGCACATTGAGGGAATGGAAGTGTTTGCGGTTGCGGTACACAACCTCCCTGTCGCGTGGCGGGATGAGGGCAACATGTGTGCAATCTATTGCACCCATCACATGTGGTATCCCTGCAATCTGCTGGAATGCATGTCCCAGGGCCACCCAATGTTGCCTACTGTTGGGAATGGCAATGTAATTCCCAACCCGGCTGACCATGGCCCGCAGTACCTGGTGGAGGCAGCAAGAGAACGTTGGCCGACTCATCCCACCCACTGCGGCCACTGAGGTTTGGAAACAGCCAGAGGCAAAGAAATGTAGGGCAGCAAGGAGCTTGGCCAATCCCGGTATAGCATGTGACCGGGCAGTCATGGGCTCGAGGTCAGGTCTCAGATCCTCATAGAGCTCCCTAATAGCCCCTGTGTCCAGCCGGTAGAGGGAGATCACCTGGTCCTCCCTGATTTTCTGTAGCATGGCCCTGGGCCTGTAGAGGCGTTGCAGGCGTGGCCGCCCCTCAGGACACCTACGGCGCCGTTGTTCCACCACACCCGCCAGTGGACCTTCCACAGCTGCAGGCCTGTGTTGCAGCGGGTGAGGACCCATGCCCAGGGCCTCAGCCCCAGGACCATCATCTCCCTCGGCCTGAAAGCGCAGCCCAGCTAGCTCCAGCAATGCAATGACTGCACCACCTGCATTCACAGTCTGAGCCATGATAGACACAGGATGTTGGACAGGTGGCTGTGAAATAGGGCACAGGGCGGGAACACAAATCTCACAAACAATACACACCTGGTCAACCAGGGACATCCACCACACCCAACACCCTGTAGTCCGCAAATTCCTGTAGTCGGCAACGTAGCGCGCAAAGGAGCGCGCGTACCCCCGCATTGCTCCCGAGAAAAGCCACATTGCTCCCGAGAAAAGCCAGTCCGATAATAACCAACTCCCTGTGACGCAGCATAGTGTAAATGTACTGCGAGGTATACACCCTACCAAATAAGGAAGATGCCAAGATGTCACAAAGACGCCAACCGCGTTAACACGCGCGTACACGCAATGCACGTACCACGTAATGAACTAGCAGCCAACGTGCATGGTTACGCGCAGAACAAATATACAGGGGCACTCCAAGATAATAGATATGTCCTACTTACCATCACAACATGCATTGTAGGAGGAGGCCACGTGTAATGTGTACATCCAGGGATGAATGTCTGGGGAACAGGCGAAAACCATGCACAGTGCATCACGTAGGGCACATATTCGCATTACCTCCATGCGTGCTCAGGGGAAGAGCGTGATGTTACACGCGTACGCAACGTGCATACGCAACGCGCGTACGCAATGCGCTCAGAGCCACACCCACACGGGACCTATATAAAGCTGGGGAGGACAAAATGGCACGCACCTCAGCACACAATCTGGATGAATATGACAAGGCAGATGTCTGACAGTGCAGGAGCAGAGCAGATGCCATCGATGGACACACCCAATGAAGATTGCGAGAGGCCAGGCACATCTGGTGTACATGGAACACCATGTGCACAGGGCACTGCCACAATGGGGCAGAAGAGGCGCAGGCCCATCCTCCCTGAGGAACTCCGCAAACGAGCGGTACGGTTCAGCCAGGAGGAGAATGACCTACTCCTCACGGCCATTCTGGAGCGATATGACCTTCTTTTCGGACAGCTGAGCTCCACAACAACTGGTGCAACACGTGCTAGGGCATGGGCGGAGGTACAAGCGGAGGTGGCAACCGCAAATGGGCCGCACAGGGATGTGGAGAGTTTGCGCAAAAGATACTGCAACATTAAAAGGAATATCAGGAATGAGCTGGGAAGAGAGCGCAGAGGGGCTCAAGGCACAGGAGGCGGCCCAGCACAGGTCGCCAACCTGAGTCCACTAGAGTGGCGCTTGGCGGAGCACCTGGGAACAATGTACATACATGGCCTTCCGCCAGAGTTGGACACAGCGCACCAAGGTGCAGGTAAGTGTTTGAGTGATCTGTACCAGTGGGAGCCTGCAAGCGCACATGTGTGTGGGTGACCAAGGGTGGACTGGGGTGTAGGTGGCATGATTGTGCAAAAAGAGGACCCATGGGGCAGCACAGGCATACAACCAGCCTCTGGGCCATGACCCATTGGGAGAGAGGTGTCCATGGTGGTCAGGGAGTGGAATGGCACAGTGGATGTGTGCTGTGTCAAGGGGAATGGTCCCACAGTACCAGCAGGGGCTGTCAATGTGTAGCAGTGGGGAGGGTGTAGGGCTGGTGGGGGCAGCACGGCCACACAGGTGTTGACATGGACGACAGGACAGCAATATGCACCTGGGTTGAACAAGGACTGTGTATGCAGGGCTGATAGCGCTGACGGGGATGCATGGGGGGCGTGGTAGCATGCACTGGGGGGTGGTCACTTGACGTCGCAGGGCAACGGCACCTCTCGGCAATGGGGAATAGGTGAGGGGGGGTGGGGGGGTGGGTGGGAGGGGCCCCCACCAGGACCCATGTGGCTCACCCAGACACATGTGCTCTCAGGGGAGTGGGATGGGTGCAGACAGGCAGCCCTGACGCATATGACCTATATGATCTTGTGTCTTACAGGTGACATAGCTGCCATCGATGCAGCTGAGGAGGCGCATGGGGACAGCCAGCCCTGGGCGTGCACCCCGTGGACACAGTGCCTGAGGTGTCCAACGTGGAGGCGGAAGCTCCCCTAACCCCCCCCTGTGAGGACATTGTGACCATTCCTCAGCCAGCCTGTGGAGGGGACACGCACACCGATGGCGCCACCGGGAATGTGTATGCAGAGGCAGGGCAGCAAAACAGTGCTGCGGCGCTGTCCGCGGTGGAAGAGGTGATCCAGCAAATGCAGGCGCACACCACTGAGGCACACAGGGATGCAGAGGGTGAGTCTCAAACTGTGTTCTGTTGACAATGCGTCTGCAAAGGTAGGCGATTAGTTTCACGACAACAATGCACTAACTGCTGTCTCCACAGGTATACGGCATTTACTGCATGCATGTCTGTGGGAGCAGCGGCGGCAGAGGCATGTGCTTTGCAGATACCACCACATGCTGTCCAGGGTGATGATGGGGGTCCCGCGGCTTCTTGTAGCTGCAGAGAGCATTGCGGAGAGCCAGCGAAGCATCGCAGCACACATGGGGGTGACGCCACCACCACCACCACCTCCTCCACCAACACCAGTGGAAGCAGCGGCAGCGATGGCAGCAGCAGAGCCACCATCATCACAGGGTGGGAGGGGCCGCACAAGGCATGGCAGGGGCAGGGGCCGTGGGAAATAAACCGTATAACATGCGGATGAAGCACATGTCATGTCTCGTGTGTTGTTTGGGGGGACAGTGGTACGCACAGCCCACACGTGCATGGCCCTGGGGCGTGCCCAATGGGAACTATTATGCCAGATGGTGTAGACACCGACACTGCTGTGGCCAGCATGGGTTGCCGCACGTGCTCTTGGGCGCACACCAGCAGGCACACACTACACAGCATTTGCAACCAATTGCTGTTCCCCGCATCCTATCCCTGTGTGCAGGGGGGGGACATCCGGTCATGGGCTATGGGGGGGGGAAGGGCATGACATTAGGTGGGCTGTGGGTGATGGGGGGGTTTGGACTGGTAATGGTCTGTGGGCTGATGGGGGGGTTAGGACTGGCAATGGGCTACGGGGGGCTGACCGGGAATGGTTAGATGGGGTTAGGACTGGATGTGGGCTGATGGGGGTTTACGACAGTAAGTGGGTTGATGGGGTGGGCTAGGACACGTATTGGGTTTGGGGGATGCTAGGACTGGAACTGGGCTGATTGGTGGCTAGGAATGGATATGTGCTGCTGCAGGGACTAGAAGGGAATGGATGCTGGGTGAGGCTGGAACTAGGAGGGAGCTGATGTTGGGGGTGGATCAGAATGGGATGGGGCTGGAGGTGTAAAATGGAGAGGTGGAAAATATTTTGTGTGGGAGGGAGATAACATCTCCAATTGACTGGGTATTCGGTGTGTACCTGGGGATTGGGGATGGAGGGGTAAGAGTTGAGTGGATGAACTAGGACTGCGGAAAGAGAAGAATGAGAGGGATTAGTATGTTAAAGCAGATGTAGCGAGGGAATGGTGATCAACTACAAGAGAGAAGAAAGAACACATGGACACCAGACGATGGGGACTTAGCAGAGGACAGGAGGACCCCAGGAGAAAATGGCTTGAACACTTGCAGCTGATGAAATTGCACAAAAGGTAGACACATATCCCTTTGTATTGCATTTCCTATCTGGAATAGGTCAGCGCTGGTAAATGTGCATCATTAACATCTGCGCTTTGTTTGATACAGGAGCATATGAATGTATAGTTCTATTTCTACAGTGTTGTACATACCATGTTAGGCTGTTGTGATTCACAGTTTAATGGTTGTCTTCCTGTTTGGAATTAGTGGGTACCTGTTTGGTGATGGTGTATGTTCTGCATGTGTAACTGAGCGGAGTTGTTCTGTTTAAATGATTCTAATGTGGCATTGCCACTTGTTCTCCCTCCCCAGTGGTTCAGGTATTGTGGTTCTGTGAAATGTGTTGGTGTAATATCTGCAGTGTTACCTTTTGATTGCTTAGTGAGTCCTGGTACTGCTGTCAGGATACAGCGGGTTTGCAATGGGTTTTACATGGGCAGTGTCCATTAGCCCACCTGCTGTGTCCATGCCATCCACCACCCTGGTCTCCACCCATCACAGCTGCTGCACATAGCCTTGCAGGTGCCACCACTGCTGACCAATGGGCACAGTTACATGTCTGTGCATTGCTACATGTGTGGCACTAGCCCATGTAACGGCCGTAGTATCACTAAACGCATGACACGTGTAGAGTACCCTGCATGCACCCTTTGTATCTCACACTGACACACATGTGTGTCCTCATGTGTCTCTCACACAACACTGACCCATAGCACAGAGGGATATCTGGACAGCACAGTTAACAGGTAACAATGTCAAACTTTATTTACAGAACACCTTGGGAGTGGGGCATTTCATTGTCCAACATGCGAACATCGCTGTCATACAGCCCTGCTGCCCTCCATGTGTGGGGTAGGCCATGGCATGGGCTGTCACAGGGCGGGTGTGTACTGCGTATCCACGTGCTACACACCCCGGGGACCCCTGTCACATGGTGGCTGTTCCGGCACGCCCCCAGCTACGCGCTCCTCCAGCAAGCGTAGCCGGTCAGCCACCATGGTCAGGGTCGCCAGGACCTGCCCCATGATAAGGGCGGTCTGCCTCTGGGCGTGTGCATGCGCACGCACAGCCGCAGCCACGTGCAGCCCGCACATGCAGCCACACAGACACAGGTCTCCCCGTGTCTGTGTGGCTGCATCCACGGTGAGCATGTCCTCGGCTATGTGTACCATGCCCACGTCCAGGGGGTGTGCATCGCCATCACCATGTTGCAGGTCGCTGGCGCCCCCGTAGCCCTGTGACAGCTCATGTAGATGGGCACCCAGCACACATGCCCCCCCAACCCCCCCAACCCATCCCCCACCAGCGCAACGTTGGGCAGGTCACCCCCTTCAGGCCCCTGTCCCACCACAGCAGGGCCCCTACCCGCCCGAGCCACCTGCACCCGCCCCTCCTCCCCCTACCCCCCCAGCACCTCTGCCCTCCCCCCTCCCCCACCTCCTCCCCCACCGTATCCGCACGGGGCAGCTGCATGTCCTCCTCAGCCGGCCCCCCACCCTGCCCCCCTCCTCCTCCTCCCCCTCTGCGTCCGAGGATTCGTCTGCCCCATGAGGTGGTGTGTGGCGCTCCACCACCAGTTCCACAGGGTCAGGCAGCACATCCATCTGTTCTTCTCCTTGCGGATCACTGGGCCCCGCATCCTGCACCACCTGTTCCTCCGCAGCGCTTGCATCCACTGTGGGAGAGGGGGACACGTGTCATTCCCATGTTCACACATGTGCCACAGCAGTAACATACATCCTGTGGTCATGTCTGCCACTGGCCCATAGGGCCATGTCACATCACTCACCGTCCTGTTGGGCCAGCTGCTTCCTCTGCACTCGGCGCACAAAACGGGGATACCGTGCCCGCAACTCCTGGGCTTTTTTGCGGAGATCCTCGACCTATTGGAGTGACAACACATATTGACATTAGGGGGCAGACACCCTTTGGTGGCCTGTGCCGCAACACAGATATATTTATCAGTGTGCAATATGCCTTGGCCCAACGAGTCACAAACTGGGCCATTCCCCACAGCACCAGGGTGAGGGGTAGGGCTCTGAGGTGAGGCCTACTGCATCCTTGGGATGTGGTTTGTCCCTGTGTTCACAGACTGGCCCATTCCCCACAGCACCAGGGTGAGGGGTAGGGCTCTGAGGTGAGGCCTACTGCATCCTGGGGATGTGGTTTGTCCCTGTGTTCACAGACTGGCCCATTCCCCACAGCACCAGGGTGAGGGGTAGGGCTCTGAGGTGAGGCCTACTGCATCCTGGGGATGTGGTTTGTCCCTGTGTTCACAGACTGGCCCATTCCCCACAGCACCAGGGTGAGGGGTAGGGCTCTGAGGTGAGGCCTACTGCATCCTGGGGATGTGGTCTCTTTCCTGTACTCACAAACAGGGTCAGATACCATAGCACAAGGCCTGAAGATGGGCCCTCATTTGGGGCCTGCAGCATCCTTGGGCTATAGTTATGTCTGTTACTCACATACAGGGTCAGATACCATAGCACAAGGGCCTGAAGATGGGCCCTCTTTTGGGGCCTGCAGCATTCCTGGGCTATAGTTATGTCTGTTACTCACATACAGGGTCAGATACCATAGCACAAGGCCTGAAGATGGGCCCTCATTTGGGGCCTGCAGCATCCTTGGGCTATAGCTGAACCCTGTTTGCACAAACAGGGTCAGATACCATAGCACAAGGCCTGAAGATGGGCCCTCATTTGGGGCCTGCAGCATCCTTGGGCTATAGCTGAACCCTGTTTGCACATACAGGGTCAGATACCATAGCACAAGGCCTGAAGATGGGCCCTCATTTGGGGCCTGCAGCATCCTTGGGCTATAGTTATGTCTTTTACCCCCTAACAGGGACAAGTACCATTGCACCAGGACGGGGGATGGCCCCTGAGGTGGGGCCTGCTGAATCCTGGGATGTGTGTTGACCTTATGATCGCAGACAGGGCCAGAAGACACACCCCTGTGTATCTTCACATCTGTGATGGGCCTGTGGTCCTCTGTGGATAGGGCACATCATTGAGGCTACAACAGCGGCACATACCATAGGAATGTGGTCTGTAATTCACCTGTACGATGTTTGCAGGCACCCCCTGTGGCCAGGGGGATTCTGTTTTGGGGGGGTGGGACAGACCTCACTCCCAGCTGGATGCGGAGACACCTTGCATGCCCTATTAGTGCATAGTTGATTGTTGATTTGGTTACATGGTGTTCCTCTGCACATCCTGGGTTGGGGTGCCTGTTCCCATGAACTTACCTCACGTGGGTAGTCAGAGCTTCGGTTGTACCTAACAGTGAGGCGCTCCCATGCCCTTCTGACCCTGACCAGATTTTGCCTTCTGGATGATCCAGGGAATAGGCGCCTCTGTCTAAGGCAGAATAGCTCTGTGAGCAGGTAGAGCTCCCTTTGCGTGAATGCAGGCTTCCTCGACATTGCATCCATGTCTTCAGAGAGAATGTCTTGTGCGTAGCCACGTGCGTTGGTACGTGCGGTGGTGCGGGCGTGGCTATGTGCGTTGGTGTGGGCGTAGCCACGTGCCTTGGTGCGGGCGTAATAGCGTGCGTGGGTACGTGTGTTCTTCCAGCGTGGGCACTTTATATTACAAACTCTTGCACCTATTAATTATGCTAACAGGTGGAAGTGTAATGGCCTATGGTTTATCAGAGCCTGTGAGCATTTGCTGGATTTTAAACCCCCAGGTTTTAGTACTGCTGCTACATCTCCTATGTAAAGTCTTTGGAACTCTGCTCATTACAGGTTCTGCTTTATGTTTCGTAGCCCCTTCTGCTGCACACATCTCGCATCAGCATACATTCACCTTCCTTTGCCTAGAGGTGACCATGACGTAGAGCTGTATCTGACATTTCTGATGTCCCTTTTCTGTAGATGTATTGAGGGGAATGTGTGGAGACAGGGGCACAGAGGGAGTCCCAGATTAGTTAGATGTAGTGTTGACATTGGGAACAATGTGGAGGTGCTGTGATTTTGACCTTTTGGGTATGTATAGCATGGATTTGCTCCTTCTCATGTGTGCTCTTTCACCTTTGGACTAGTTCCTCTCTTGGCTTTGGGCAGGGAACATTGGCTTTGATTCTCTATATCACCTCAGATAATAGTATTTTTGCAGACACCACTGCTCCGAGCGGAAATGCATCTGACAGCCCTGCCACGTATCGCCACAGTGGGTTCAAACCCATAACCTCGGCCTCCACAGTCGGTGCATTTGACAGTGGGTTGACGTTATGTCTGTATCTGTATCTCCTTCTATATGACTGGCTGACTACAGAGGGACATCAGTTCACCACACAGTCCATCCACAGTAGTTCACAGGGTTGGATTGGCCCAGTCACACCCATGATGCACTTGACATGCAAATCAGCTGTTCACAGATACACACCATGGGGAATGCACCCCCACAGCACCTTGGCCTGGTGGGGGGAACTGACCATGTGCACCCCCACAGCACCTAGGCCAGGTAGGGGTTTCTGACCGTGTGTTTTACTGGCACAGCATAGCTACACACCGTCACATTGTGCGGGTACTGCGCTCACCGTGAGGGTGCAGTGAGGCGCACAGCACCATGTCCACAGCACCATCCTATGGCAGACATAGGCCATGCTGGACATCCACAGCAGTGTTAATGTGTGGGATAGGTAGTTTCTTCACAAACACCTTGGATATATCTGTCTGGCTCACTCAGGTGTAGTCCCTAAAGGGATTCTGGTGGTAAACACAGTCTCCCATCACCCAATCCACATTCTCCCTCCCTGCAATGGTGGCAGTGGAAGGGACCATCACCCCCAGTTCTGCTGTGGGAGAGGCACCCCTCAAGGCAGTTACTGCAGCTCTCTAAATATCCATAGCACAATAGCAGACAGACATTAGGCCTGTATATGCTAGGCTGGACCCCACCACTATCTGATATTCTCCTGCAGCAGGCCTTCAGCCACTGCACCCTGCAAGGCTCTCCATCAGAACACATACCAGCTGCAAACAGTCTGCTAGTTGGTCCATGATGCATGCTCCTGTTGGAAATGCATGCACCCAGAACTGGACTGGGATGGGATGGCAGCATACAGAACAAGCAGATAAATCAGTGACTGGCCCCCCAAAGGGGAACACATACATATCACATGACAGAACTACAATGTAGCACTATGGGGGTGCCTAGCCATGCTGTGGTCACTGCACAGTCAGGGTGAGATTGATCTCCCTGCAGGACATACAGCGGTCACCCTGTCTGTGTAGGTGGTGTCCGGGCACTAATATGCCTCAGTCAGTGCCCTATACACTGTGCAGATGCAGCCTGCCCATGCCTCCCTGTCTTGGCTATACCCATGGTACCTTGCTCCTCATTATGCACAGTGGCAGGTCAATACTGGCAACAGTGCTGGCAGTGTGGGCTGTGGAAGGTGTTTGCAGCCACCACACACTGTAGAGACAGACACACACTCCGACACCTATGCCAGCATTGTGCTACTGTAGAGGGGGTTCAGCAGCCCTGCCCACCACACCAGTCCTGGGCACAGTCCAGGCATGGATATGGTCCGCAATACTGTTGGGAGTCACTCCCCAGGGTGGTACACACTGTCAGAGACCTGACCTGTAGCACACACCGCAGACATCAGAATGATTGTTATGATGGAGCTAAATGCGCAAACTGTGCTTGACGTAGGACTTGCTACCTGCCAGTACTCATAGGAAATGTTTGATAGGTGCGGACCGTATACCCAGGTGTAGGGTGCCATTGCTAGGGTATGCATTTGGTAGTATTGGGAGATGCACACAGGGCCCAATGTCCTGCCTCTCCAGGAGGCATTGGCCACTGGGGCCTGTGTGTGTGTGTGTGTGTGTGTGTGTCTGCCCCTGTTGGCTGGTGCTTTACAGCAGAGGTTCCCAAATCCAGTCCTGGTGTGCCAAACACTGTTCGGGTTTTCAGGCTGTCCCTCATGAATATGCATGGGATACATCTGCATACCATGGGGGTGGTGCATAAATATGCAGCACAGGCATCTTCATTAGAGGCAGCATGGAACCTGATTGGTGTGTGGCCCTCCAGGACTGCATTTGGGAGACTCTGCTCTAGGTAATGCGGCTGTTTCTGGTGTCTGTGCTCGGTGTGGTAATATATAGGCGTACTAACCATGCGTATATTCGCAGCAATAAAGGTTTGTCATTACAGTCACGGTACAGTTGGGTGAAAAACATGTGGACTGGATTGGACATTGACCCAGCTGGGCTTTGAACCTGTGACCTTCTGTTCTTGCATGCACTGTCTGTGTGCACTGCACCACGGTGTTGCCACAGATACGCTGTATTCCCTGGGTAGTCCATGACTGTACATCCAACAGGGCCTGTCTGTTGCTGTGGACGTGCCAGCCTGCACATGGCTAGGCCACTGTCTGCTGGGACTAGCAGCCACTGCCCCCTCCATCACCTGTACCCTTCCGCCAACATGCTGACATGTCCTTATCTTGGGAAATGATTATGACCTGATTGAGGTGTGGCACTCCAGGACTGCATTTGGGGGACTCGGCTGTTTGTAATGGCCATTGTTATGGTGTGTGTGCGGTGTAGGGTAACATATTGGTGTTTGAACGATGCCTCTGTTCTCTGCAATAAAGGGGTGTCTTTACTATCTCGGTTTAGTGGTGGGTAAAATATGTGGACTGGGTTGGCTGTGGCCCCAGCTGGGATTTTAACCTGTGACCCTCTGGTCCTACAGGTGCTGGCTGTGTCTGCTGCACCACACTGTAGCCACAGAGACAGTGCAGTCCCTGGAGATAGGTCACCTGGCCGAATGAGTCAGAACTCTGCTATGCACATTTTTACTGTGGGCTCATTCACCTTGTATGGTGACATAGGTGCACATAAACCCCGAATATGACCTCAGAATGAGAGGATAGGAACATAACCAAGCTGGCCAATAGTGATATTGATGTGCAACCATGGAACACACTCCCAGGAGCGCTCATAATTAGGATTAGGGAATGATTTTTCGAGGGGTCTACGCTCCGTGGACCCTTCCAAGACTCATTTCTTTTTTTGGGGCTTTCCTGGGAGTGTTTTTTATGGTTTCCCATTAATATCACTGTTGACCAGCTTGATTATAGTTTTTTTTTATTTTGTTGTGGTCTTTTTCCATTCCTATTTGCTATTTTGTTCAGTGCACATATATCACACTGCTCACGTTTTATAGGTTTCCCCGGTTTTGCTGTACATTTCTCTTCCCTTTAATATGCCTTTAGCAGCAGGTTTTCATTCGCGTTGGGATTGAGCTCTGAGATTCAGCGCGTTAGTGTGAGGGGAGCCTCTCCCCGCCCACTCTCCGCCCATTGACCCCTTCTCTATGCCCACTCTCCACCTTCTGCGCTGTTTTAACGTGCCGCGGAGGCTTACGATCGTTAACTGTGGTTAAAGCGCGTAACGTACGTTTAACGATCGTTCATGCGTCAGAACACGCGTTCGGACGTGCGAACGATCGTTAAACGTACTTTACGCGCGTTATTCACGATTACCGCATTTTAGTAAACATACCCCCAAGTGTTAATTGAACCTGGGCCTCTTGCTTAACAGAGACGGTGCTCTAACCATTAGGCTATACCTCTATGTCTGGAAGTCACAGAGACTGCAGATTCCTGCCTGCAGTGTCAGCTGTGTGTGCTGGTCTAGGATAGACCCTCCATTACCCAGAATGCACTGCAGTTTGCTTTTCTCTGATCAGAGAAAGGCTGAACTTTTACAGAGCTCTGCTAGTGAGTGGATTTTTGCCTCCTGGGACATCTTACTGTGAGTTCTAGCTGTTTATTTAATTATTTACTGTTTGTCTAACTGTTGTTTGTTTAATTATTTAGTGTTTGTCTTAGTGGTGTGCAAGTTTCAGCCTTCTCAGCTGTACTTACCTTGCCTCTCTCAATTAACTGGGCCTTGTGTGGTAGCCATTTTGAATTAATCTCTCTCCCCAGAGCCTGCTGTTGTTAAGCTTTTCCTGTCCTTGCCTGCCTGAGTGACTCCTCCCCCTGTGTGTGTGGTAGCCATTTTGAATTAATCTCTCTCCCCAGAGCCTGCTGTTGTTAAGCTTTTTCCTGTCCTTGCCTGCCTGAGTGACTCCTCCCCCTGACCCCCTCCCCCTGAGGTATCCTGTAACCTTGTTCCTGTTTTCTCCACGTGTGCATAGGCTGTTTTAGTTTGCTTTTCTCTGATCAGAGAAAGGCTGAACTTTTACAGAGCTCTGCTAGTGAGTGGATTTTTGCCTCCTGGGACATCTTACTGTGAGTTCTAGCTGTTTATTTAATTATTTACTGTTTGTCTAACTGTTGTTTGTTTAATTATTTAGTGTTTGTCTTAGTGGTGTGCACGTTTCAGCCTTCTCAGCTGTACTTACCTTGCCTCTCTCAATTAACTGGGCCTTGTGTGGTAGCCATTTTGAATTAATCTCTCTCCCCAGAGCCTGCTGTTGTTAAGCTTTTCCTGTCCTTGCCTGCCTGAGTGACTCCTCCCCCTGTGTGTGTGGTAGCCATTTTGAATTAATCTCTCTCCCCAGAGCCTGCTGTTGTTAAGCTTTTTCCTGTCCTTGCCTGCCTGAGTGACTCCTCCCCCTGACCCCCTCCCCCTGAGGTATCCTGTAACCTTGTTCCTGTTTTCTCCACGTGTGCATAGGCTGTTTTAGTTTGCTTTTCTCTGATCAGAGAAAGGCTGAACTTTTACAGAGCTCTGCTAGTGAGTGGATTTTTGCCTCCTGGGACATCTTACTGTGAGTTCTAGCTGTTTATTTAATTATTTACTGTTTGTCTAACTGTTGTTTGTTTAATTATTTAGTGTTTGTCTTAGTGGTGTGCAAGTTTCAGCCTTCTCAGCTGTACTTACCTTGCCTCTCTCAATTAACTGGGCCTTGTGTGGTAGCCATTTTGAATTAATCTCTCTCCCCAGAGCCTGCTGTTGTTAAGCTTTTCCTGTCCTTGCCTGCCTGAGTGACTCCTCCCCCTGTGTGTGTGGTAGCCATTTTGAATTAATCTCTCTCCCCAGAGCCTGCTGTTGTTAAGCTTTTTCCTGTCCTTGCCTGCCTGAGTGACTCCTCCCCCTGACCCCCTCCCCCTGAGGTATCCTGTAACCTTGTTCCTGTTTTCTCCACGTGTGCATAGGCTGTTTTAGTTTGCTTTTCTCTGATCAGAGAAAGGCTGAACTTTTACAGAGCTCTGCTAGTGAGTGGATTTTTGCCTCCTGGGACATCTTACTGTGAGTTCTAGCTGTTTATTTAATTATTTACTGTTTGTCTAACTGTTGTTTGTTTAATTATTTAGTGTTTGTCTTAGTGGTGTGCAAGTTTCAGCCTTCTCAGCTGTACTTACCTTGCCTCTCTCAATTAACTGGGCCTTGTGTGGTAGCCATTTTGAATTAATCTCTCTCCCCAGAGCCTGCTGTTGTTAAGCTTTTCCTGTCCTTGCCTGCCTGAGTGACTCCTCCCCCTGTGTGTGTGGTAGCCATTTTGAATTAATCTCTCTCCCCAGAGCCTGCTGTTGTTAAGCTTTTTCCTGTCCTTGCCTGCCTGAGTGACTCCTCCCCCTGACCCCCTCCCCCTGAGGTATCCTGTAACCTTGTTCCTGTTTTCTCCACGTGTGCATAGGCTGTTTTAGTTTGCTTTTCTCTGATCAGAGAAAGGCTGAACTTTTACAGAGCTCTGCTAGTGAGTGGATTTTTGCCTCCTGGGACATCTTACTGTGAGTTCTAGCTGTTTATTTAATTATTTACTGTTTGTCTAACTGTTGTTTGTTTAATTATTTAGTGTTTGTCTTAGTGGTGTGCAAGTTTCAGCCTTCTCAGCTGTACTTACCTTGCCTCTCTCAATTAACTGGGCCTTGTGTGGTAGCCATTTTGAATTAATCTCTCTCCCCAGAGCCTGCTGTTGTTAAGCTTTTCCTGTCCTTGCCTGCCTGAGTGACTCCTCCCCCTGTGTGTGTGGTAGCCATTTTGAATTAATCTCTCTCCCCAGAGCCTGCTGTTGTTAAGCTTTTTCCTGTCCTTGCCTGCCTGAGTGACTCCTCCCCCTGACCCCCTCCCCCTGAGGTATCCTGTAACCTTGTTCCTGTTTTCTCCACGTGTGCATAGGCTGTTTTAGTTTGCTTTTCTCTGATCAGAGAAAGGCTGAACTTTTACAGAGCTCTGCTAGTGAGTGGATTTTTGCCTCCTGGGACATCTTACTGTGAGTTCTAGCTGTTTATTTAATTATTTACTGTTTGTCTAACTGTTGTTTGTTTAATTATTTAGTGTTTGTCTTAGTGGTGTGCAAGTTTCAGCCTTCTCAGCTGTACTTACCTTGCCTCTCTCAATTAACTGGGCCTTGTGTGGTAGCCATTTTGAATTAATCTCTCTCCCCAGAGCCTGCTGTTGTTAAGCTTTTCCTGTCCTTGCCTGCCTGAGTGACTCCTCCCCCTGTGTGTGTGGTAGCCATTTTGAATTAATCTCTCTCCCCAGAGCCTGCTGTTGTTAAGCTTTTTCCTGTCCTTGCCTGCCTGAGTGACTTCTCCCCCTGACCCCCTCCCCCTGAGGTATCCTGTAACCTTGTTCCTGTTTTCTCCACGTGTGCATAGGCTGTTTTAGTTTGCTTTTCTCTGATCAGAGAAAGGCTGAACTTTTACAGAGCTCTGCTAGTGAGTGGATTTTTGCCTCCTGGGACATCTTACTGTGAGTTCTAGCTGTTTATTTAATTATTTACTGTTTGTCTAACTGTTGTTTGTTTAATTATTTAGTGTTTGTCTTAGTGGTGTGCACGTTTCAGCCTTCTCAGCTGTACTTACCTTGCCTCTCTCAATTAACTGGGCCTTGTGTGGTAGCCATTTTGAATTAATCTCTCTCCCCAGAGCCTGCTGTTGTTAAGCTTTTCCTGTCCTTGCCTGCCTGAGTGACTCCTCCCCCTGTGTGTGTGGTAGCCATTTTGAATTAATCTCTCTCCCCAGAGCCTGCTGTTGTTAAGCTTTTTCCTGTCCTTGCCTGCCTGAGTGACTCCTCCCCCTGACCCCCTCCCCCTGAGGTATCCTGTAACCTTGTTCCTGTTTTCTCCACGTGTGCATAGGCTGTTTTAGTTTGCTTTTCTCTGATCAGAGAAAGGCTGAACTTTTACAGAGCTCTGCTAGTGAGTGGATTTTTGCCTCCTGGGACATCTTACTGTGAGTTCTAGCTGTTTATTTAATTATTTACTGTTTGTCTAACTGTTGTTTGTTTAATTATTTAGTGTTTGTCTTAGTGGTGTGCACGTTTCAGCCTTCTCAGCTGTACTTACCTTGCCTCTCTCAATTAACTGGGCCTTGTGTGGTAGCCATTTTGAATTAATCTCTCTCCCCAGAGCCTGCTGTTGTTAAGCTTTTCCTGTCCTTGCCTGCCTGAGTGACTCCTCCCCCTGTGTGTGTGGTAGCCATTTTGAATTAATCTCTCTCCCCAGAGCCTGCTGTTGTTAAGCTTTTTCCTGTCCTTGCCTGCCTGAGTGACTCCTCCCCCTGACTCCCTCCCCCTGAGGTATCCTGTAACCTTGTTCCTGTTTTCTCCACGTGTGCATAGGCTGTTTTAGTTTGCTTTTCTCTGATCAGAGAAAGGCTGAACTTTTACAGAGCTCTGCTAGTGAGTGGATTTTTGCCTCCTGGGACATCTTACTGTGAGTTCTAGCTGTTTATTTAATTATTTACTGTTTGTCTAACTGTTGTTTGTTTAATTATTTAGTGTTTGTCTTAGTGGTGTGCACGTTTCAGCCTTCTCAGCTGTACTTACCTTGCCTCTCTCAATTAACTGGGCCTTGTGTGGTAGCCATTTTGAATTAATCTCTCTCCCCAGAGCCTGCTGTTGTTAAGCTTTTCCTGTCCTTGCCTGCCTGAGTGACTCCTCCCCCTGTGTGTGTGGTAGCCATTTTGAATTAATCTCTCTCCCCAGAGCCTGCTGTTGTTAAGCTTTTTCCTGTCCTTGCCTGCCTGAGTGACTCCTCCCCCTGACCCCCTCCCCCTGAGGTATCCTGTAACCTTGTTCCTGTTTTCTCCACGTGTGCATAGGCTGTTTTAGTTTGCTTTTCTCTGATCAGAGAAAGGCTGAACTTTTACAGAGCTCTGCTAGTGAGTGGATTTTTGCCTCCTGGGACATCTTACTGTGAGTTCTAGCTGTTTATTTAATTATTTACTGTTTGTCTAACTGTTGTTTGTTTAATTATTTAGTGTTTGTCTTAGTGGTGTGCACGTTTCAGCCTTCTCAGCTGTACTTACCTTGCCTCTCTCAATTAACTGGGCCTTGTGTGGTACCCCCATCCCCCTACTGAGGGTTCAGGACAGGGTACCTTGTAACTGCCCTCTTTAATAGGACTTATCTCCCCCCCTCCCTCCCCAGCACCCACCCACCCCTGGGGAAATTGTAGTTTTATAGGTACTTGGACATCTTAGAGGAAAGGGGCTGCTCTCAGGTGCAGCTCTTAATCCAAATCAGTCATACACAGAGGACCTGTGATTAATTAGCTTCAGGTACACAGGGTGTATTAGGGGTATTAGATACACTTTTATTAGTATAAGCATCTACACCAATCCTTATTATATACCGATTTAAAAGACCTAAACACAAGCTTTAAACTAAGATGCAGTCAGAGGTCCAGCAACGAGATGGGGGTTCTCCAGTCTTTTGCATCGAGTGTCACATGTATGATTATCTCCCAGTTGGTGAGAGGTCCTACATATGCACTAAGTGCAGGGAGCTCTTTGCTCTCAGGGAACGAGTCCGTTCTCTAGAGGCTAGAGTAGCAGACCTGGAAGACATAAGAAAGACAGAGAAGTACATGGACGAGACCTACAGGGATATAGTCCTGAAGTCCCACCTCCAGTCTGGCAGCATCCCTGTTGCCATGGAGGAGAGAGGTCACGTGACAGGAGAGCATCACCCTGGTGTGGCAGGAAGTGATCCTGTAACTAGGACCTGTCCTCCAGGTGATGTAAAACCCTCTCGCACCGAGGACGTTTCTCCAGGGCCATGTCCCCATGAGGGGAGGGTCAGGACAGCTGTTATAGTTGGTGATTCAATCATTAGGAATGTAGATAGCTGGGTGGCTGGTGGACGTGATTATTGCCTGGTAACATGCCTGCCTGGTGCGAAGGTAGCAGATCTCACGCACCGCCTAGATAGGATCATAGATAGTGCTGGGGGGGAGTCTGCTGTCTTGGTACATGTTGGTACCAATGACATAGGAAAATGTGGTAGGGAAGTTCTGGAGGCTAAATTTAAGCTTTTAGGTAGGAAGTTGAAATCCGGAACTTCCAGGATAGCGTTCTCCGAAATGCTTCCTGTTCCACGTGCAGGACCCAAAAGACAGGCAGAGCTCCGGAGTCTCAATGCGTGGATGAGACAATGGTGCAAGGATGAGGGTTTTGGATTTGTTAGGAACTGGGGAACATTCTGGGGAAAGGGGGGGCTCTTCCGAAGGGATTGACTTCACCTTAATCAGGATGGGACCAGACTGCTGGCATTAACCTTTAAAAAAGAGATAGAGAAGCTTTTAAACTAGAAAATAGGGGAAAGCCGACAGTCACCCAGGAGCGCACGGTTCGGACAAAGGTATCCTTGAAGGATACTACCAAAAGCAGTGAGGTTCCAAAAGGGAGTATAGTAGCCCAAATGCCCTTGAGTAAGGAGCAGACACAGCATAAAGATTCCCAATTACCCATGCCTACCAATAGCCAGATTAATATTAATAAAATACAGTCTCTAAAATGCTTGTATGCCAATGCTAGAAGTCTAAACAATAAGATGGGAGAATTAGAATATATAGCATTAAATGAGAGGTTAGATATGATTGCACTCTCAGAGACATGGTGGAAGGAGGATAACCAGTGGGACACTGTGATACCTGGATACAAACTATATCGTAATGATAGAGCTGAACAAATTGGTGGAGGGGTTGCGCTCTATGTTAGAGAGGGCATTGAGTCAGAAAGGATTAAAGTTTTGCAGGGAACAAAATATGCTGTAGAATCTCTATGGATTGAAATTCCATTTATGAAGGGGAAGGTGATGGCAGTGGGAGTATACTATCGACCACCTGGCCAGAATGAACAAATGGATGATGAAATGCTCAAAGAAATCAAGGAAGCTAACAAAAGCCACAACAGAGTAGTAATAATGGGTGATTTCAATTACCCCGGTATCGACTGGGACAGTGTCACAGCAGGACAAGCTAAAGAGATAAAGTTTCTAGATGAAATAAATGACTGCTTCTTGGAGCAGCTGGTTCATGAACCGACCAGAGGGGAAGCCATACTGGACCTAGTCCTTAGTGGAACGCCAGATCTGGTGCAAGAAATAAGGGTGTTGGGACCACTTGGCAATAGTGATCATAGTATGATCATGTTTGATTTAATCAGTGGAGGACAGATAGTAAAGGAATCCACAGTACTACCTTTTAACTTTCAAAAGGGTGACTATGATAGAATGAGGAATATAGTTCGGAAAAAACTAAAAGGAGCGGTTCCAAAGGTTAAAGACTTACAGCAAGCTTGGGTGTTATTTAAAAATACTATCCTCGAAGCCCAGACCAGCTGTATTCCACGCATTAAGAAAAGTGGAAGAAAGTCCAAAAAACTGCCAGCATGGTTTAAAGGTGAGGTCAGAGAGGCTGTTGCTGCCAAAAGAGCAACCTTCAGAAAATGGAAAAAAGAGCCAAATGATGAAAACTGGAAACAGCACAAGCACTGGCAAGTTAAATGCAAAGCATTGATAAGGCAGGCAAAGCGGGAATTTGAGAAGAAACTTGCTACGGAAGCAAAAACACGAAATAAAGACTTTTTCAAGTACATTCGTAGCAAAAGGCCTGTGAGAGAGTCAATTGGACCATTAGATGATAGAGGGGTAAAAGGGGCAGTAAGAGGAGACAAGGCTATAGCAGAGAGACTGAATGAATTCTTTGCTTCGGTCTTTACTGAGGAAGATGTAGGGGTGTTACCCAAGACTGAAGTGGTATTTAAAGGTGATACTGCAGAGGAATTGAGAGAAATATCACTACACCGGGAAGATATATTACAACTATTTGATAAACTGAATAGTAGCAAATCACCTGGACCGGATGGTATACATCCCAGAGTGTTGAAAGAACTGAAATATGAGATTGCAGACCTGTTATTGGTAATCTGTGAACTTTCATTAAAATCATCTGTAATACCTGAAGATTGGAGGGTCGCCAACGTAACACCAATTTTTAAAAAGGGTTCCAGGGGTGACCCGGGAAATTACAGACCGGTGAGCCTGACGTCAGTACCAGGGAAAATGGTAGAAGCCATCATAAAGAACAAAATTACACGGCATGTAGATAGTCATGGCCTAATGGGAGACAGCCAACATGGCTTTAGACAAGGCAGATCTTGTCTTACTAATCTGATCTGTTTTTTTGAAGGTGTGCATAAACAGGTAGACAAAGGTGAGTCGGTTGATACAGTGTATCTGGACTTTCAGAAAGCTTTTGACAAGGTCCCCCATCAGAGACTTTTGGCGAAGCTAAAAAGTCATGGGATAGGAGGCAGTGTACTATTGTGGATCGGGAACTGGTTAAAAGATAGAAAGCAGAGGGTAGGGCTAAATGGCCAATATTCCCAATGGAAAAAGGTGAATAGTGGAGTACCCCAGGGATCTGTACTGGGTCCGCTACTTTTTGACATATTCATAAATGACCTGGAAAAGGGAATAACTAGTGAGGTAATCAAATTTGCAGATGACACAAAACTGTTTAAAGTTGTTAAAACCCAAGAGGATTGTGGAAAACTGCAGGAGGATCTGGATAAATTGGAAGACTGGGCATCCAAATGGCAGATGAAATTTAATGTGGACAAGTGCAAAGTTATGCACCTAGGAAAGAACAACCCACACTATAGTTACAAGATGCAAGGCTCCACATTAGAAACCACCACCCAGGAAAAAGATTTAGGAGTCATCGTGGATAACATTTTAAAACCCTCCGCCCAGTGTGCAGCGGCGGCCAAGAAAGCAAATAGAATGCTAGGTATCCTAAGGAAAGGGATGGAGAATAAAACAAAGGATATTATAATGCCTCTGTATCGCTCCATGGTACGACCGCACCTTGAATATTGTGTGCAATTCTGGTCACCGTATCTTAAAAAGGACATAGAGTTATTAGAAAAAGTACAGAGAAGAGCCACCAAATTGGTGAAGGGGATGGAAGGCTACTCCTATGAAGAGAGGCTAAAAAGGTTAGGGCTCTTTAACCTAGAAAAGAGGCGGCTGAGGGGAGAAATGATAGAGGTGTATAAATTAATGAATGGAGTGGAACGGATAAACGTGGATAAATTGTTTACGCTATCAGAATATAGAAGGACTAGGGGCATGTAATGAAGCTACAGGGTAAACTATTTAAGACAAATAGGAGAAAATATTTCTTCTCTCAACGTGTAATCAAACTCTGGAATCTGTTACCGGAGGATGTAGTAAGGGCTGTTAGTATAGCTGGGTTTAAAAAAGGTTTGGACAAGTTCCTGGAGGAAAGGTCCATAAACCACTATTAAAAAGGGACCCAGGATATCAATGCTTGGCCTAGTACAAGCACTGCAGAACCTGTGTCTTTTGGGGAAACTGCTAGGTACGTATGACCTAGATTGGCCACTGTTGGAAACAGGATACTGGGCTTGATGGACCTCGGTCTGACCCAGTATGGCATTTCTTATGTTCTTATGTTCTTATATTTTAATGTTATTTATGGGGGTTTTTATACCACTTTCTCGGGTAATCAAAGCAGTTTACAGAGTAACATCAACATTACATTTAAACAGTATTAGTTACATTAATCATAATAACAGTAGCATTGTACTAACTGGTGGAAGGTATGCATCTATTTACATATCACCCTATATGCATATTTTTATTTTAGTGCCTTTAAGTCATTGCTGACTCCTGGTGACTCAGCTGTCTCTGGGTTTTCTTGGCAATGTATCACCGGAGGTAGATTGCCAGGCCTTTCCTTCTGAGGCAAAGGAGGGCAAAGTGACTTGCCCAAGGTGAAAAGGAGTGCCAGTGGGAATTGAGCCCTTGATCTGCATACTAGGCCAGCATGCCACCCCCTCTCCATATATATATTTATATACATACCTAGCGATGTATTCATTTATATACATAGTAAAGTTATGTTTATCAACTTATATACAAAATAACAGTGTAATAAGCTGATCGTCTGATAAATTGTGTTGCTAGGTTGGGTAGATGGTTTTGTGCTCTTTCGGAGTTCCAAACTGTTCTTAAAAGAGGTGTGTTTTTAGGTCCTTTCAGAATGTTGACAAATCTGTGGTGGCTCTTAGTTTATCAGGTATCATGTTCCATAAAGAAGGGGTAATATAAGAAAAGGCTCTGTCACTAGTATCACAGTTTGTTTTGCGATATTCTGGAGGTATAATTAGAATATTTTGAGTGCAGGTTCTTCTTCGGAGATCACATGGGGTTATTGTGATTAGTTTGGTTAGGTATATTGGTGTTATGTCTCTGATCAGTTTGAAGGTGGTCATCAATAATTTATATTTAATCCTGCTGTGGATTTGGCAGCCCGTGGAGGTTGTATAAGACTGGAGTAATATGTTCAGATATGCTTGCTTTATGAGTTATTTCGGCAGCCATATGTTAGGCAATGTGAAGACTGTGTATTGTTTGTTTGGGAAGACCCTAGAGTAAGCTATTGCAATAATCAATGTGCAGAAATATCATAGCTTGTAACACCATTCTGAAGTCACTGTTTGGCAGCAGTGGGCTCAACTGTTTGACCATTCTCAACTTATTGTAAATAGTTCTAGTGATAAGTCTGATATGTGATGTAAAGCTGAGGGCTTGATCAAGTATGACACCTAAGCATTTTACGTCATTTTTTTACATTAAGGATGACCTTTTTGACATCAATTGTTGGGGGAGGGGTGAAGCATTGGTTTCTGTTTGTGAATAACACCTCAATTAGTTTATTTTTAAATTGTGTACTTTCAACCATTGAGATATTTCATTAAAACATGATATTATTGGTTCTAAATTGAGTTTCATGACATCAAAAGGGAGATGTAATATGATGTCATCTGCATAGATAGAGTATCCTACTTGGAATTTTTTGATAATCTGACATAGAGGTTGTAAATAGATATTGAATAATAAGGCAGAAAGGACAGATCCTTTGGGTAGTCCTTGTTTCTGCTTATAAATGTCAGATAATTGTTGATCAACTTTAACTTGTTGAGTATGGTCTGACAAGTAGGATTTGAACCATAGCAGTACATTCCCATATAACCCAGCTTGTTGTAGTCTATCAAGAAGTATATTATGAAAGATAGAGTCAAAGGATGCAGCTAAATCTAAAAAGATGAGGATGAATGCTTGTTTGAAGTTGCTGATCCCTTCTATTAGTTTATCAAGAAGTGATAGTAAGAGTGTTTTGACACTGTGGTGTGGTCTGAATCCATACTGGTGTTCGTCTAAGTGTGCATGTGTGTCAGTCAGTATGTTCCTGAAGTTGTTTATATATAATCTTCTCAATTATTTTAGCTAGAAAAGGGAGGCTGGAGATTGGTCTATAAGATGTAGGGCATGTTTTGTGCAGTGATTTTTGTTTCAGTACGGGCCAGATTATTGCTTGTTTTTGACCCATTGGCATGTGTGTATGAGAAGGTGATAAGCTAACCATTTTAAGAATTATTGGTTTGAACTCCTGACGAGTGATCTTCAGCCAGCTGACAGGACATGTATTCAGGCCTGGATGTTGTGGTAGTGATGCTTGATATAATATTATATAAGCAATCAGGGGAAATTTGATAAAATTCTGACCGTATCTCAGGATAAATTAGGTCAGATGTTGTAATCTGAGGAGGATGACTATTCAAAGAAGTTAATATGTTCATACAGTATGCAGAACAGCTTCCTGCAGCTGATCAGCAAATAGGGGCTATAGTGGTTCATCCCAGTAGCTCAGTAATACACACTGACAGTGTTTGAGACAAGCACATAAGAACTGTAAACTGTGCTACTGACCGGTTTAAGCGGTCACCCTGAAGGTGAGGAGGGGCACACAGCACCTAGTCCCCAAAGCCTGCTCTGCTAGAGATAGACTCTGCTGGTCCTGCTGTAGATTCTTATCACTGCTAGTATGTGATGTTAGTCATGTGGTTTTTCTGCACAGCTGTAGCATGCAGGAGCTGCTTGTCACATCTGGACACTGTGTCCTGTTTCTGTTGGTCGGGGACTCTACTACAACATCTCATGTCATCTCCCAGGGTTGTGGTAACTGTTTCTATTGATGCAGACTGCAGTGTGGTTTGTCCAGGCTAGCATGGGCCAGGCTGGACTATAATGAGCAGGCCAAGAGCAGCAGCTGTCCTAACCATCATGAGCTACCAATCCACTACAGTAAGTCTGCAGTTGAGGCCCACCACAGGGCTGTCTCAGTTATGCACAAACCAACTATGGGCAATCTGTTAACAACAACACACTGACCATGTACACCTGACTTGGGACAAACAGCATAGACATCAATCAGTCAGTTCAGTAATGTGGTCTCCCAGGAAAAGGTAAGCACCCATATCAGTGCAGCTTGACACTGTATAGCACTATGTCACAGTGAGACATGGTCACAGTGAGAGTACCCTCTCAGCTTGACAGGCTGTGGAACCCCAGGCCACGCACATGGCAGACGGGGACAACAAAGATCCAACCATTGAGTCCACCTCCGGCACATACACATCCTGGCCTGACAGCTCAGTTTCAAGCCATACCCACAATCCTCTGCTCCTCATCATGCACATTTCAAGTCCAATGCTTGGAACAACTTATGCAATGAGGGCCACTGTGCATTGCAGAAGGCCCCCAGTACTCTGGAGAGACATACAACCACACACACACACTTAACCACAATGTGCAAAAGTGGTGATGTTGGCATTCATGTCTACCACTTCCTTATCCTTATCTGCACAAGCATTCCTAATGTGTTCTCATTGTGCAGGCTCTAATAGCGTGCTCTGAAATGATCGACCATTGTTAACACCCACTCATTTTGCCAGTGCTATCAGCCTGCCCCTCGATGCAGGCATTGGCAGTGGAAAATGTCTGTTTAGCCACTTGCTGAATGGGTCAGCGAGGGTTACATGTGCTGGTTTTGTACCGTCAATGTGCAATGAAGTTTACCCACAGGAACATGCTATACATGATCTACTATGAGGGTCTGAATCAGCAACCCTCCTCTCATATACACACTGCCCTTATGTGTGGAGCCACAGAGCAGCCTTATGGGTTTAGCAACTCATGGGTGTAGATATGGTCATTGTTAGGATAGATGCAGCCATGCAGAGGGGTCTGCCCATATCTACTGGTATCTCTGCAGATCCTGTGCCATACCTGTCTGACAAGGTGTGTTCTGCGGGTGTGTGAGGGAGATGTGTTGTTCATTCTGTATGCTGCACTGGCTGTCTATGCTGCTGGTGAAACTGACATTCCTGTCTAATACATGAGATATGTCCACTCAGGGGGACAGCCCAGGCAACAGGCACACACACATCACATGGCATGGTAGAACAAGCAGATGTGGTGTAATTGGATTTCAGTAAAGTCTTTGACACCGTTCCACACAGGGGACTTATAAATAAACTGAGCACCTTAGGGGTGGACCCTAAAGTTACTGATTGGGTTAGAAATTGGTTGAGTGGGAGGCGACAAAGGGTTGCCAGTAAATGGAGTCACTTTGAGGAGAAGGAGGTTACCAGTGGTGTGTCGCAGGAATCTGTTCTTGGTCTGATTCTTATTAACATCTTTGTTAGTGATATTGCAGAAGGACTGTCGGGTAAGGTTTGCCTCTTTGCAGATGTTAACAAAATCTGCAATAGAGTAGACCACATGAAGAGGGATCTAGCTAAATTTGAAGAATGATTGAGAATTTGGCAGCTGAGATTTAATACTAAAAAATACAGTGTCATGCATTTGGGCTGCAATAATCCAAGGGAGCGGTACAGTGTAGGGGGTGAAGTACTTCTGTCCACAAAAAAAGAGAAGGACCTGTGCATGATGGTGTCTGATGATCTTAAAGTAGCTAAACATGTAGAAAAGGGCGATGGTGAAACTAGAAGGATGTTTTGGTGCATAGGGAGAGGACTGGCCAGCAGAAGAAAGGTGATAGTGACTCTGTATAAGTCTCTGGTGTGACCTCATTTGGAGTATTTATTTATTTTTATTAATTTTATTTACATTCTCTTATATACTGTGCTATTCTGCATCAGTGTGGTTTACATTGAACAAACTGAAATTACATTGAACAGGGCATTATAACTTGGAGATAACTATTTTACAGGGAACATGGGCTATGGAAGGTTAAGTGGCTTGCCCAAGACCACAAGGAGCACCTGTGGGACTAGAAACCCCAGTCCTTCTGGCCCAAGGTTGCTGTCCTCTAGTGGGATTTGAACCCCCGACCTTCCAGCCTGAAGTACCTTGCCCCAACCACTAGGCCACTCCTCCACTCCTATTATGTATTATGTACAATTCTGTAGACCACACCTTCAGAAGGATATAAACAGGTTGGAGTCGGTGCAGAAGGTGGCTACTAAATGGTTAGTGGTCTTCATTATAAAGCATATGAGGACAGACTTAAGGATCCTAATATGTATACGTTAGAGAAAAAGAGGGATAGAGGAGATATGATTGAGACGTTTAAATACCTCCTTAGCATAAATGCACAGGAGAAGAGACTCTTTCGATTGAAAGCAAGCTCTGCTACGAGGGGCATAGGATGAGGGTGACAGAGGATAGACTCAGGAGTAAAATGCAGAAATAATTCTTTATTGAAAGAGTGGTAGATGCATGGAATAGTCTCCCAGTGGAGGTGGTAGAGTTGAGGACAGTATATGAATTCAAAAAAGCATGGGTAAACACAGAGAATCTCAAAAGGAAAAAAAAAGAGACTACTGTAGTAGTTGATATGGAAGGGCAGACTAGATAGGCCATGTGGTCTTTTTCTGCCATCATGTTTCTATGTTTCTGTCCCCTGTACCGCCCCGCAGCATTTTTCATCTCTCTTATGTCCCACAACCCCTTCCCGTGGACTTTACTCTTCCTCTGCCTACCTACTCTTTAGGCTCTGGCCTTCTACTTCCATCCCCGACCTTCCCTCCTTTCATCTTACTGCTCAATATTGCCTGGTACAAGCATCCTCTATCCTTATGTCATGTCTCAATTTGTCTCCCTCTTCATATCCATCCAGAAGGCATACCTCTTTGGGGCTGCTGTTGGATCCCTCTCTCTTGTTTCCCTGGTGTCTTCTCCCCCTATTGCACCCTTCTTTCTCTTGTAGTGTACTGTCGGTCATCACTTGATCTTCAGGCAGGGACTGTTTTCCTATGTGTTTGTTCCACACTGTGTATGCCTTGTAGCACTTCATGAATGATGTACAGTAGTAGTAGTAGTGGTATCATCTTGCAGGTAAGGATGCTGGGTGAGGATTTTTGCCTCTGACATGCCCTGTTCTCCTATTGTGTTCTATCCCTTCTACAGTGGCCATATGTCTCCCACACATGCACATATCCACTCACTATGTGCGCGTGGGGGCATCACGATGCAAGCACTCCACCCTGTTAACTGGACCACTGCCATGATCCAGTGGTGATTGTGGGCAGCCTGCTGTCTGCTCCATCCCTCCCTGCCATTGTGGCAGAGTCACCGGTTCAGTGCTGCAGGCGGTATCCCTGCTGTTGCAACCATACATCTGTGCCCATCAGGGCACTCATGCCCCCCTCTAAAGAGGTGTGGGCACACATCCTGCTACATCCATCCTCAGGTTTGTGGGATCATCAAGTGCTCCACTGTTCCTGTGGCCGGACTGTTTGTCATCAGGGTGACTCAGGCAACTGGACACACAGGACCAGGGCAGAGCCTTTGTCTGCTGCTGGTGGAGTACGCAGCTTTTGCTGACACCACATCATGCTGATATGACAAAATGGTGTAAATGGGGGTGGGGTGCAGTGCCGGCCCATCAAATGGGCAGGCTAGGCTGGCACCCATAGAGACAGATCCAGTTGGGACATCAGCGGCACACATGCCCAGTCATGCTGCCCCCCCCCCACACAACTGCCACTGCCACCCGCATCCTCCCTGGCTACTGCCACTTTTTCTCTGGTGGGGGAAGCGGATACATGCAACCCCAGTACTTTCAAGGGCAGCTGCTTTTTACAGCCACTTTAGGGATACCGCCACTGCCACTGACATACTGTCCCTCCAGAGACATCTTTGGCAGCAGCATGGGTGGGAGCTATCAGGGGTATCTGCCTAGGGTTCCATGGCCCCTTAGTCCACCCCATGGTTTTGTGTCATCTTTTCAACAGCAGCAGCATGTCTGTGTGCTGGCACTATCACTGTGGGGTCATGCCAGCCATCACAGCTATGCCCCCCCTGGGCAGCTGCATGATCATCCTTGTGCACCAGCAACCCCCACTTCATGACCCATGTGCCACCTCCTTTTCCCCATTTGCACCATCCACGTAGTGCCCTTTCATACTTGGACACTATGCTTTTGCTGCTAATGGAGCACTACTATCACTGTATTGGTCTCTCCTGTCTGTGCATCACATTGCAGACATTTAAATAGTCTCTCCACCCTCAAAATACCCCTTTTCCGCAAGGATTTACTTGGAAATAGGGTTACCAGCGTTAAAAGGCACTAACACAACAGGCATTAAGGGAGTACCTACTGTCAATGCCCACTCTCTGCCCCATTAATGCCCACCCTCTGCCTCCTGTTCCAGGGAGCCTTTAATGTTCGTTAAAGCAGCATTCTCACAGTGTTAAGGGCACAAAGATGCCAATTATAGGCATTAACAGGACACTTGCTCCCTTAATACCCTTTAGTATATATATACCTTGGTCTTTATGAGGCTAATTTTATAACCGGGTGCCTAGTTCTAGGCGGATCGTGGTTGTATAGCTGTTGGAAGAATTCTTTCCACCATTGCAGGCATTCACCAGGGGAGTTCATGAAGGTGCCATCTGCTTTCTTGATATTGTCATTGGTCGACTTGGTTTTACCACTCAGTCTCCTGAGGGTCTGATACAGAGTCCGGTACTCGTGCCTAGATGCTGCTTCTTCCACCGATCGCCAGGGTTGGAAGTGTATTGTGAACAACGCACAGAATCCAGAGGCACCTACAGCAGCATATTGGTTGAGAGGATGGCCTGCTCCCCAAATGCCAGCTAAGGATTAAAGAAGAAGAAGTTCTAGGCACGAGTACCTATCTGAAGTTTATTTTATAAAGAAAAGTAGGTGCTGACTTTTATTTATTAAATAGGGCTGTAAATGACCAAAAACATGAATGAAATCTAGATGAGATCACTTATACCAGCCTTAGGACTGGCGTAAATGTCTGTACTTTGAATTTTAAAGAACACACCTAAGTTATAGTACTTCGCCCGCATGCCATTCTGCTCCAATACACATCCACGCTGCAAGTATGCACCATCATCCTGTCGCAGATACTTATAAAATAACAACTGTCTAAAATGCGCACTTAAAGGTTCATCCACGTGTGCAAGTCATGGAATATGCATCACTTACATGCATGGATGGTATGTAACTTTACACGACTCTTTATAACATGACCTCCTATCTGTAATTAACATGACTGAGACTACTATTATTGGAAATCAGAAATTTAAATTGAATGTAGTATTTGTAGTAGTAGTATTTCGCTCACGCCTTACCAGGGGGAGAGCAAGGTGAATTATATTCAGGTACATATGCATTATTGCAAATCAGAAATTTAAATTGAATGTAGATACATTTTCTTGTTGAAAATGCAGTTATGTTGCTATTTCTGTACATTGCAGTTAGCATGACAACAGTATGTGGCACTTATGGACCTTCTATTATCTTGTATCTACAGACCTTGGATGTTGACTAATAACTAGAGATTTAATAGTTAATACATTTCAAGTCATGTTTCTTATTTCCGTTTTCTGTTTCTTGCTCCTTAGATTCTTTCTTCACTTTGTCTCAATGACACGTTATTTGTGGCTAGGGAGATCTATGAAAGCAGCAGCTAGCATGCTAAACCAGAGAGCAAACATTAATTTAGCAGTATTTTCCTTAAGATTAGTGCAAGCACCATTTAACGTTCTCTACAACGAGTTTAAAAAATGCATTCCACTTTAGTTTCAGACACTCTTTAACAAATGCATTCTGAACTGGAATGGAACACGTCAAACTCATTTAAGAGAAAGTTAAATGAGGAATCTAACAACACTTACTGTTTCACAATGTACATGATGGTATTTTCCATATGTATGGACAGTTTGCTCCATATAACACATTGTCCTGAAATGAATCTTTCGCTAAACATTCCTTATTTGAAACACAGCAGTACTTTCAACTAGCAATCTATCTGATTCTTGGCTCTCTAGCTAAGTTTTTTCCCTGGGCTTCCTGTCTGTCCACATTTCTGTTATTTTTATATTTATTTAGAATAAAAAGTGCCTACCTTTTATTACTGTTCCCTTGATTTTCATATTCTTATCTCATCAATATCATTGTGTATTCTGTTTAATTCATAGCCATTCCTTGGATTTGTTGGGATGCTATGGGCATATATTTACAGGGTAATTTTGTAAGGGGGCCTAGATTCTAGTGCAAGTTTATGCATGTTAATGGTGTCTAGTCTATAAGTTCAAATTCACGCAGATATCACTTTAAAGAATACCGACATAAATGTCTGTGGATGCACGTGAGTATCCTGCTATCACTTACACTAGCTCTAGAGAAGACGTAAATGACCGCGCATATCTTACATGAGTTGGGCGCAATTCTATGCAATATGCAGGTAAGGTATGCACTCCTCCCTTGCTCATCCTAAACTGCATCCCTCTGCATGCCGCAGTGAAAGTAACCACCAGTCCAAGGCACATACTTTCAGAATAGTGCTCGACTACAATCCACACAGAAATCATGAAAATGCCGATTCAGCAGTTGGGGAAAATGCTGTATTTATTTATTTATTTAACAGGTTTTTTATACCGCCTTTCTTACAATCAAAGTGGTTACAAGATTACATCAGGTTAGCATGAAATACAGACATAAAAACATCAGACTACAAAGACAAAACAATGCATCCAGTTTTATACCACCTTATCAAAATATCAAAGTGATAAGCAATGGATCTATGGGTAACAGAGAAAGACTACATCAGGTTAACATGTAATACAGACATACCTCTAAATGGAAGAGCAGCCAAAAGGAGAGACAGACAGAGGAAGTTGTAATGAGAATAACTACTCAAATTAATAGATCTTATACACATTTGCTGTTCTTCAATTTTTGCCACTGGCCCGCGCCAAAGGGCCCTCTGACGAGGCCCGCCTGTTGGCGGCTTCACTTTAAAGGAGCTGCTGCTCCCCTCCCACAGCCCCAATTGGGCCAGAGGCAGGCAGTTGGGCTCGCGCCTCTCGGGAGTCCGGCGGAGGAGTTCTTCCCGCCGTCGGCGGCTTCACTTTAAAGGAGCTGCTGCTCCCCTCCCACAGCCCCGATTGGGCTGGAGGCAGGCAGTTGGGCTCGCGCCTCTCGGGAGTCCGGCGGAGGAGTTCTTCCCGCCGTCGGCGGCTTCACTTTAAAGGAGCTGCTGCTCCCCTCCCACAGCCCCGATTGGGCCGGAGGCAGGCAGTTGGGCTCGCGCCTCTCGGGAGTCCGGCGGAGGAGTTCTTCCCGCCGTCGGTGGCTTCACTTTAAAGGAGCTGCTGCTCCCCTCCCACAGCCCTGATTGGGCCGGAGGCAGGCAGTTGGGCTCGCGCCTCTCGAGAGTCCGGCAGAGGAGTTCTTCCCGCCGTCGGCGGCTTCACTTTAAAGGAGCTGCTGCTCCCCTCCCACAGCCCCGATTGGGCCGGAGGCAGGCAGTTGGGCTCGCAACAAGCAGCCTCAAAGAAGTGAGTTTTTAGCCTGGATTTGAATAGGGCTGAAGAAGGAGCATGGCATAATTTTTAATTTAATTTAATTTACAGGTTTTTTTATACCGCTTCTTCCATTGATCAGTTTGTTTCAGGCATATGGAGCAGCAAGGTAGAATGAATGAAGTCTGGAGTTAGCAGTGGCAGAGAAGGGCACAGATAAAAGGGATCTGCTGGAGGAATGGAGTTCCCGAGGAGGAGTGCAGAGCCAGATAAGAGAGAATAATCATAGATGAACATATTAACTTAAAATCCCATATAAATTAAATTACAGCTAGAGTATACCATCGTTTAAAGATTATTAGGAACCTCAAGCCAATTTTACAACTAAATCACTTTCGAACGGTATGTCAAGCAGTTATAACACCACTCCTCGACTTTGGAAATACAGTCAAACCTCGGTTTTCATACGCTTTAGTTTTCAACGTCTTTTTTGACTGAGATTTTGTCCCGGTTCTCGTACATCGCCTCTGTTTTCGTAAAGTACAGTACTGTAAATACATACACCCTCGCGCTGCACACCGGTCTGTATACACTGCCAGAACGCCCACCCGGTCCCGGCAGTACTGCCCCCCGGACTCACCGATCGCCAGCGTGATGAGAAGCGAAAGCCAGCTGAGCACGTAAATGAAACACATCCTCGAGCCTGGTCAGAGTTAGAGAGGCAAGGATTGCGCAGAGAGGAAGGCCCTGATCTCGTCCATCGCCTGCCCGTTCTCTGGAGCGCCCCTTCAGGCTCGGAGGTAGCAGGGAAGAAAAGCTGTCAACGTAAGCAGGAGATGTTGCATGAATGTGGGAGGCAGTTCTTTCTCTTGCAGGGTACGTCTGAAGCTATATCATTAAGATTTTCTGCCATTCTGAAGCATTGAGCAGATAATGTAAAGGTATTTTAATGGGCTGAATCCAATGTGATTCCGAAGAGAGCTGGGCACAGCAGCTTGTCAGGGGTGGCTAAGGCCAGATGTTAACATACTGTACTGTACAGTACTGTACTTAGCTTGCTTTCAGTGATGTTAAATGTTCATTTATCCATTTCATAAGTCATTTATATTTTTTTCTCATTATTTTCTGTATGTAAAAATATAGTTATTCTCTATAAAATGTATTTTTTGTGAATATTTTTGGGTGTCTGGAACGGATTAATTGGATTTACATTATTTCTTATGGTAAATATTGCTTCAGTTTTCATACATTTCGGTTTTAGTCAGACTTTTTCGAATGGATTAATCATGAAAACCGAGGTTTGACTGTATCCTTTATCAAGGTCTTCCAAAATATACTACCCATCCCCTCCAATTGGCACAAAATACAACCGCAAGAACTATAATGAATTCTCCAAAATTTGATCATATAACTCCATTGCTTCAAGAATTGCACTGGCTTCCAATCATTATGAGATCAAAATACAAGAACTTCATGAATATTTTCAAAATTTTACATGAGTCATCAGCAAACGTTCTAACAACTATTATTTCTAAGGACATAGGCTCAAGGCCCAGACGCTCACAGTCTACTAACAGACTTAATGCCCACTTGAAGTTTAACAGATCCAAACAAATGACATCTAATAGGGCTTTCTCCTTTATGGCACCACAACTATGGAATTCTATTCCTAGTGATTTAAGAAATGAGTATGATATCAAAGATTTTCGAAAGTCCCTTAAAACGTACCTATTTATTGAAGCATATGGCAATTAATCTAATTCCAATAGAACAAAATGTTTTAACCCTTTGAATTTCAATTTTCCTATAATGTTTAAATTATTTTAACTTTGTAAGATTGCAGTTATTTGTTTAATGTAATTGTAATGAATTATGAAATGTAATTTTGCTGTCGTTTATGTATAATTTAATGTAATGTACTGTAGTTTACTGTAATGTATTATCTTGTTGTCTCCCCCCCCCCCTCGATGTAGTCCCTCTGTTTTCTTGTTGACCACTTTGATTGAAGGATAAGGTGGTATATAAAACTGATTAAATAAATAAATATATAAATTAAAGGTAGAGAGGAGCCACAGAATGAATGCACTTGCAGGTCAGTAGGAGACATTTGAACTGGACATAAAAACAGATAGGGAGCCAGTGAAGTTACTTGAGAAGAATGGTTGCATCAGCATTTCGACACTGACAGAAGATAAGCTGTGCAGCTGAGTTTTGAACAGACTCAAGGGGAGAGAGATGATTAAGAGGGAGGCCAGTGAGCGGCAGGTTACAATAGTCATGATGGGAGGTTACTAGAGCATGGATAAGGATCTTAGTAGTGTGTTCAGAAAAGAAGGGACACATTTTGCTGATGTTATAGAGAAAGAAGCAAAGGGTTTTAGCTATCTGTTGGATGTGTGCAGAGAAAGAGAGTAGAGTCAAAGATGTCTCCAAGGTTGCAAGCTTAGCAGTGTAGTGCTATCTACAGAAATAGAGAAGGGAGGAAGGGGGCAGGTAGGAGGTGGGTTTAGGGGGAAAGATAAGAAGCTCACTTTTGGCCATGTTCACTTTCAGATGGTGGTGAGACATCCAGGCAGCAATGTCAGATAAGCAGGCAGAGATCCGGACTTGGATTCGTACTTAATATCATCATCATAGTCAGCCAGAAATAAAATCCAGCACTGCAATTGGGCTGCTCCTGTCAGGAAAGCTCTTTTTCTTGGGTGTAAAATGGCCACCAAGGGCTAGTGGTGAATTTTGCGTCATTGAGAAGTTGGTTAAATCTTTTTACTCCCCGAACTAGACTAAGTGCTTCCTTGGCTATTTGTGCATAGTTGCATTCTGCACTTGACAGAGACCTTGGTTCAAATATTATTGTTATTTTGCTTGAATCTGTCAGAATGTGTGTTATAACAGCACCAGTCCCATAAGGAGAAGCATCACATGATTACTTTATTGGACATGCAGGATCGAAATACACATGAACATTGTCAGATGTTCTCTGCAGGTTTCTGGAACCGACATTTCAGCCATCATGCTGTTTCTTTCTTCAGGATGAATTACTGCTAGTTATGCAGTGGATGTAGCTTCTTATCTATAGTGATTCGCAAAATGAACTGTGGGATTGAGGCGAGAAATTTGAATTATGATGGGAAATTTGAATTGCTAGATGTGACTAGCTTTTTTGCTTCTTGAAATGCCTCATCACAATTATAGGTCCATTTCTATTTCTGCCCTTATTGTAGCAGGCAGTTCAGAGCATGTAGCACTGCTCTTGAGTTTGACATGGAAAGACTGTAGTAAGTGATGAATCCCAAGAAGGTTCTGATCTGAGCTTGCAAAACTGCCTGACTTTTCTCTGGGGATTTATGCAGACTCTGCACGCCAATAATATGCCCAAAACATTAAACGGAATTCTTAAAAAATGCATTTCTCTCTTTTGGCTCATAAGCCATACTGTGCTGAATGTGTTAGTGCTCTTTTTAAAGTTTCCAAATGTTCAGCATTGTTGCACCCAGTTACAATGATATTATCCAGATAATACTAATGTGTGGAATATCTTACAAAACTTGGTTCACGGCTCTGTGTCAGATAGCAGGTTCAGAAGCAATACTAGAACATAAGAACATAAGACATGCCATACTGGGTCAGACCGAGGTCCATCAAGCCCAGTATCCTGTTTCCAACAATGGCCAATCTAGGTCATACCTACCTAGCAATATCCCCAAAAGACACAGGTTCCACAATGCTTGTACTGGGTCAAGCATTGATATCCTGGGTCCCTTTTTAATAGTGGTTTATGGACCTTTCCTCCAGGAACTTGTCCAAACCTTTTTTAAACCCAGCTATACTAACAGCCCTTACTACATCCTCCGGTAACAGATTCCAGAGTTTTATTACACGTTGAGTGAAAAAATATTTTCTCTTATTTGTCTTAAATAGTTTACCCTGTAGCTTCATTACATGTCCCCTAGTCTTTCTATACTCTGATAGCGTAAACAATTGATCCACGTTTATCCGTTCCACTCCATTCATTAATTTATAGACCTCTATCATATCTCCCCTCAGCCGTCTCTTCTCCAGGCTAAAGAGCCTTAACCTTCTTAGCCTCTCTTCATAGGAGTAGCCTTCCATCCCCTTCACCAATTTGGTGGCTCTTCTCTGTACTTTTTCTAATAACGCTATGTCCTTTTTAAGATACGGTGCCCAGAATTGCACACAATATTCAAGGTGCGGTCGTACCATGGAGTGATACAGAGGCATTATAATATCCTTTGTTTTGTTCTCCATCCCTTTCCTTATGATACCTAGCATTCTATTTGCTTTCTTGGCCACCGATGCACACTGGGCGGAGGGTTTCAACATGTTATCCACGATGACTCCTAAATCTTTTTCCTGGGTGGTGGTTTCTAATGTGGAGCCTTGCATCGTGTAACTATAGTGTGGGTTGTTCTTTCCTAGGTGCATAACTTTGCACTTGTCCACATTAAATTTCATCTGCCATTTGGATGCCCAGTCTTCCAATTTATCCAGATCCTCCTGCAGTTTTCCACAATCCTCTTGGGTTTTAACAACTTTAAACAGTTTTGTGTCATCTGCAAATTTGATAACCTCACTAGTTATTCCCTTTTCCAAGTCATTTATGAATATGTCAAAAAGCAGCGGACCCAGTACAGATCCCTGGGGTACTCCACTATTCACCTTTTTCCATTGGGAATATTGGCCATTTAGCCCTACCCTCTGCTTTCTATCTTTTAACCAGTTCCCGATCCACAATAGTACACTGCCTCCTATCCCATGACTTTTTAGCTTCGCCAAAAGTCTCTGATGGGGGACTTTGTCAAAAGCTTTCTGAAAGTCCAGATACACTATATCAACCGACTCACCTTTGTCTACCTGTTTATGCACACCTTCAAAAAAACATATCAGATTAGTAAGACAAGATCTTCCTTGTCTAAAGCCATGTTGGCTGTCTCCCATTAGGCCATGACTATCTACATGCTGTGTAATTTTGTTCTTTATGATGGTTTCTACCATTTTCCCTGGTACTGACGTCTGTAATTTTCTGGGTCACCCCTGGAACCCTTTTTAAAAATTGGTGTTACGTTGGCGACCCTCCAATCTTCAGGTTTTACAGATGATTTTAATGAAAGTTCACAGATTACCAATAGCAGCTCTGCAATCTCATATTTCAGTTCTTTCAACACTCTGGGATGTATACCATCCAGTCCAGGTGATTTGCTACTATTCAGTTTATCAAATAGTTGTAATATATCTTCCAGGTGTAGCGATATTTCTCTCAATTCCTCTGCAGTATCACCTTTAAATACCACTTCAGTCTTGGGTAACATCCCTACATCTTCCTCAGTAAAGACCGAAGCAAAGAATTCATTCATACTAGTACCAGTATGAATCTTGTGATGTGTTTATTGTGAGGTATTGTTTGGCATTTTCATCTATCTCAATCTGTAGATATAATTGAGCTAAGATAAGTTTGCTAAATCTTTGTCAACCTGAAAGAGAGATGAAAATATACTTGATCTTTGTCCCTTTTAGCACTGGATTAATGGTAATCTTGAAGTCTCCACACAACCTAGCTTCAAAGTTGGCACGCTAGGGGCTATGCTTACTAAGGGCCATTAAGGATGAATCTTTTAGCGTGTGCTAACAGCAGCATTAAGGGCCCCAGTGAGCATTAAAGTCTGAGGCGGGGAGGAGGCGTTCCTGTGTGCAAGGTGCTAGTGGCCAATTATTTTATTTATTTATTTTATTTATTTATTTAGTATACCGCTACTTCCAGCAATCAGCAGCGGTTTGATTACAGATTGGAAATTGTCAAATCATGACAGGAGATTTTTGAGGTATAAACACATTGATTAGACAGGAAAGCACAGCACACAGAGAACTATTTTACAGGGAACATGGGCTATGGAGGGTTAAGTGGCTTGCCCAAGACCACAAGGAGCACCTGTGGGACTAGAAACCCCAGTCCTTCCAGCCCAAGGTTGCTGTCCTCTAGTGGGATTTGAACCCCCGACCTTCCGGCCTGAAGTACCTTGCCCCAACCACTAGGCCACTCCTCCACTCCAATTAGCAGGCATTAAGCAGACAGTGGGCGTTAAAGAGCACCAAGCATGCAGATTAACATGTGCTAAGGATGATTGCCTTCACGCGGGATAAGGAAGCCTATGGAGAGGTCAGAAGTGAGATACTAGATGGGAACAAAGGGAATTGATGATGGACAAGTCACATGCATGTATTAAATATGTGTGAGGCAGTGAGAGTAAGGAGTGTAAGAACTGTAACAGTGAGGGTGCTCATATAATCCAGTGTGTTATAAGTGGGTGGCATTGGATTTGGTAGAAGTGCCCCATGGAGTAACCAGCATGGCCACAATGTAGGCATAGAAAGAAAGCCTAGGCAGCAGTGATGACCTCAGCTGCGGGTGAGGTGTGAGTGATATGCCCTAATCAGTAAAATGCCACAGTGTGGGCCTGAGTGAACAGGATGAATACATGCCAATGGATAGCCTGAAGGATAGATGGGGGTAGATGAAAGTGCTGTACGGCCTTGCTGCCCTAATGTGCCAGATGTGACCAGGGGTGGCTCAAGGCAATCTGCTGCGTGAGGCAAAGGATGAAATGATGCTCCCCCTCCACAGAGATGGAGGGGCTTGCTCAAAACTCCAATAAGGGATTGAACCAAACCAAAAAGCTGATTAGATTATATGGAGGGAAATGCAAGATGTTTGCACACTAAGGAACTAAAAAAGAGAGAGAACTATAGCCCAGTTTATAAAACTAAATTATAACTCATTTTTATTTTGTGTTATGATTCTTGCTTTTTCTTTTTGAACATATATTTTGTAACCACAGAACCCCCTTCAACAGTGGGTGCAGAGCAGAACCAGGACATTCACCCACAGAACTCAATATTTAAAAAGATAAAAAAAAATAAAAAATCTGATTCTGATCATCTCACTAACAACAACAACAACAACAAACATTTTCTAGTACCAGGCATACTGTGATCTAATATAAAACCCTACAACAAAGTCACTGAGTATCTATAGAGCAAATCTAAATACCATATCAGCATCAACTTCCAAAACTCACATAAGGAGCCCATCCAGAAAAAGCATCACTGTAAATATTACAGTGGGCCCTGGCTCATCCATATACCTATTTGAAAAGCTGAACAAGTCAAATTAGTACAGTACAGTATAGATCCCCATGTACAAACTCCATGTTAACAGAACACCAGGCCTCACTCACACACTCAGAACACAGACCCTCATCAAGTACAGAATAAGTGACTACAATCTAAAGTAAAAGTAAAAATATGTAGACAAAAATTAAACTGAAACCCCCAAAAACCAGACTCCGCATGCAGTGCAGAATCAGATGAATAAGATATGCAGTTCCCCATAAGGTGTTAAATATAAAGATAGCACAAAGTCCAATCACTAAAATGAAAATAAAATTATTTTTTTTTTTTGCCTTCATTGTCTGACCATTTTATTCTCTGATCATGCTGGTCCGGATCTGAGGCTTCTGCTTTCCTGTCTTCACTTAGCTCTCTTTCTAAGGTCTATGGTCCATCTGCCATTTCTTATCTCTTCTTTTGTTTTCTTCACTTCTTTCCATCAGCCTATTTCCAGTCCCAGTAACCCTCCCCAGTATCAGCCCCTTTCTAATCCTCCCCTCCCAGTAGTTTCCAATGTCAACTGCCTTGCATTCCCAGGACTGCCTCTGGTGTCCATTCCCTGCAAGTCCCCCTCCTTCCCCACTGTCCAGCCCCTTCTAGTCCAAATATCATCTCAGGAATCAGCTCACTTCAACCCCCCATGCCACGACCCTTCAGCTCCCTTCCAGTCACCCTACCCTCTGTCCATCCCCCTTCTAGTGCCATCCCCACATGTAAGCTTCCTTCCAGTCTCCTCCCCATTACCCAGCCACCTATCAGTCCCATCCCCAAATATTGGCTCCCTTCCAGTCCCCCTTCAGTACCATCCCCAGGTGTCAACTCCCTTCCAGCCCTCTCCTTCCCCCCATATCAGCTCCCTTCCAGCCTCCTCCTTCCCTGTATCAGCTCCCTTCCTGCCCCATCTCTCCCCTTTGTCAGCTCCCTTCCTGCCCCTACCTCCCCCCCTGTGTCAGCTCCCTTCCTACCCCCACTTCCCCCTACTTCCTCCCTTCTTACCCCCTCCTTCCCCTGGCAGACCCTCTCAGCATTTGCTCCCTTCCAATCCCATTCTTCCACCCCCCCACATCAGCCCATTTACAGTCCTAGCCCCCAGTTTTAGGGCCAGAAGATCTCTCCTCCCCTCCCCTCCCTCCCATATCCAATTCTAGCCCCCAGTCTTCTTCCAGTACCAGCAGCTCTCTTCTCTCCCCCATCAGCCCATTTCCATTCCCATCCTATTTCCAATCCTATCCCCCTTATAAGCCCACTCCAGTCCTAGCCCCTCCAACCAGTCCTAGCTCATTTCCAGTGCTAGCCTCTTCATCAGCCCATTTCCAGTGCTAGCCCCCATTCTTCCCATTACCGGTCCTAACACCCCCTTATAAGCCCATTTCCAGTTCTAGCCACCCCAATTTGCCCATTTCCAGTCCTAACTCCCCCAATCAGTCCATTACCAATCCTAGCCTCTCCCCATCAACCCATTTCCAGTTCTAGTCCACCTAATCAGCCTATTTCCAGTTCTAACCCCTTGATCAGCTCATTTACAGTTCTAGCCCTCCATCATCCCACTTCCAGTCCTAGCTTCCCTTAAGCGCTCATTTCCAGTTCTAGCCCCCCCATCAGCCCATTTCCAGTCCTAACCCTTCCTGATCATCCCATTACCAGTCCAAGCCCCCCTAATCAGCCCATTTACAGTCCTAGCCTCCCTTACATGACAATTTCCAGTTCCTTCCCCCCCCCCCAAAAAAAAAAAAACAGGCCATTTCCAGTCTTGCCACCCTTAAGTGCCCATTTTCAGTTCTAGCCCACCATCAGCCCATTTCCAGTGCTAGCCCTTCCATCAACCCACTACCAGTCCTAACCCTCATGATCAGCCCATTACCAGTCCTAGCCCCTCCTGATCAGCCTTTTTCCAGTTATAGCCTATTTCCAGTCCTAACCCCACCTGATCAGCCCATTACCAGTCCTAGCCCCCCTAATCAGCCCATTTCTAGTCCTAGCCTCTCTTATGTGCCCATTTCCAGTTTTAGTCCCCCATCAGCCCATTTCCAGTCAAAGCTCCACCCCCCCCCCGGAGCCTCCCCCCCCCCCCCAATCCGGGGAAGAGCTCTGCACTTCCTGATCAGCATCCTGGCTCACCTTTGCAGAGCTGTGAGAAGGAACAGTGTTCCCCTTCTTTCCCACAGCTCTGTTAAAGTTGAGCCTGCCAGCGCTGAGGGTAAATGAGGTATTTCCCTCATTTATCCCCAACACCAGTGGTTTAACAGAGTCACAGAAAAGAAGGGAAACACTGTTTCTTCTACCAGCTCTGCAAAGGTGAGCCAGGGTGCTGATCAAGAAGTGCAAGGCTCTTCGGGGGCAGTGGGGGGGGGGGGGCGCAAGGTGCGGAATGGTTGATTCTGCCAATGCCGAGAAGCAGCAGCCTGTCCATCCCCCCCCCCCTTTTTTTTGTTTTAATTTTAAAAGCAGAGTGAGGCGGCCTTTTGGGGGGCATTATTTGCCGTCCCAAAATTTGCCACCTGAGGCGACTGCCTCACTCGGCTTCATTACAGAGTTGCCCCTGGATGTAACCTCAAAAATGCAGTTATCTTCAGTTGTAGTGTGTGCAAGAAACAGTTGCTGTGCTACAGGGAAGGTTTAATACCATCTATTTGGGTTTCAAAACTGTCTCAGCTGCGCTAACCACCATACAATCTTCCTGACACATATGCATTTAACAGCTGGACAAGTAAGTAGGCTATGGCTGTAGCTGTTGATATGGAAGGACAGACTAGATAGGCCATGTGGTCTTTTTCTGTCATCATGTTTCTATGTTTCTATGATCCAAGGATATGATAACCACACATCTGCAAAAGCTGCATGCAAACACAAAGTGCTTTTGTACAGATAAGGTCTACGCTCATACTGTCTTGTAGAACATGGTTACTCACATGATGTTACACATCTGGGGTCCACTCATGTCTCTGAACTTGAGGTGAACAAAGTCCCTTAAAGGTAATTGGTGTTGTATCAGTACAAGTATCCCTAGCAACTTTAAGTAAACAACTTAAATAGCTAAACAAAACCTTAAAACTAAGATGCAGACAGCAGTCCAGCAGCAAGATGGGGGTTATCCAGTCTTTGGAATTGAGTGTCAAATATATGATTTTTTTCCCAGTTAGTGAGGTGTATTATGTGCACTCTAGGTGCAAGGAGCTCTTTGTCCTCAGGAAATGAGTTAGAAATCTGGAGGCTAGAGTAGCAGATTTGGAGGACATAAGGAAGACAGACAGGTACATTGATGAGAACTACTGGGACATAGTACTAAATTCCTACCAGTCTGACAGCCTCTCAGTTGCCATGGAGGAGAGAGGTCGCGTGAAAGGAGAACATCATCTTGGTGTGGCAGGAAATAATCCTTTAGCTAGGTCCTGTCTGGCAGGAGATCTAAAACCCTCTCACACCGAGGAGGTTTCTCCAGGGCCATGGGCCCATGAGGGAAGGGTTAGGACAGCCATTATAGTTGGTGATTCAATCATTAAGCATGTGATAGCCAAGTGGCTGTCTGGTGTGAAGGTAGCGGACCTCACACGTCACCTAGCCAATGTTTTAGATAGTGCTGGGGAGGAGTCTGCTCTCTTGTTACATGTTGGCACCAATGACATAGGAAAGTGTGGGAGGAAGGTTCTGGAGGTTAAAATGCAGAACTTCCAGGGTTGCATTCTCTGAAATGCTTCCTGTTCTATGCAGAGGACCCAAAAGGCAGGCAGAGCTCTGGAGTTTCAATGTGTGGGTGAGAAGGTTTTGGATTTGTTAGGAACTGGGCAACATTCTGGGAAAGGGAGGAGCTCTTCCAAAGGTATGGGCTCCATCTTAACCGGGATGGAACCGGACTGCTGGCATTAACCTTTAAAAAGGAAATAGAGCAGGAACAGCTTTTAAACTAGATAATAGGGGAAAGCCGACAGTTGCCCAGGAGTGCATGGCTCGGAAGGATGTATCCTTGAAGGATACTAGCAAAACAGGGAAGTTAGGGCATCCCAACAGAGAAGTTCCAACAAAGATAAAAGTAAACCCAGATGTCCTTCAGTACAGAGCCGAAGGATTCCAAATTACACATATTAACTGATAACCAGATTAATATGAATATAATTCTGCCTCTAAAATGCCTGTATACAAATTCCAGAAGTCTAAAAAATAAGATGGGAGAGCTAGAATATATAGCACTAAATTAAAAGTTAGATATGACTGGCATCTCAAAGACCTGGTGGAAGGAGGACAACCAATGGAACACTGTGATGCCTGAGTACAAACTATATTGCAATGACAGAATAGATCAAATTGGTGGAGGGGTTCCACTCTATGTTAGAGAGGGCATTAAGTCACATAAGATTAAAGTTTTGCAGAAAATAAAATACACTGTAGAATCAACAGATGGATGATGAAATGCTGAAAGAAATCAGGGAAGCTAACAAAAGTTATAATGGGTATCAACAGGGTCAATGTCACAGCAGGACATGCTAGAGAGATAAAGTTTCTAGATGAAATAAATGACTGCTTCTTGGAGCAGCTGGTTTAAGAGCTGACAAGAGGGGAAGCTATTCTGAATCTAGTCCTTAGTGAAACACAGGATCTGGTGCAAGAGATAAGGGCTTGGGGGCCATTTGGCAATAGTGATCATAGCATGATCACATTTGATTTAATAAATGGAAGCAAGACGGCAAAGAAATCCACAGTATTACCTTTTAACTTTCAAAAGGGAGACTATGATAAAATGAGGAAAATAGTTAAGAGAAAACTAAAAGGAGTAGCTGCAAAGGTTAAACATTTACATCAAGCATGGGCGTTTTTTAAAAGTACTGTCTTAGAAGCCCAGACCAGATGTATTCCCCACTTTAAGAAGAGTGGAAGGAAGGCCAAAAATCTACCAGCATACTACTCCTGCCCCCCCTCTAACAGAAAGTGTCAAAGGTGGCCAGGAACGACGTGCCGTGAGCATGTGTGATGCTACCTTAAGCCTGCCACTGCATGAGAGGGAGCAATCACCATGCCACACTCCTCTCCAATGTAAGACAATGGATGCCTGGAGGGGGAAGCATGGGGAATCCTCCCTTCCATGTTGCAGCAAGTCTCTTTCAAGTATATTACAATACAATTATAAGACTGGAAAATAAAGAAATTAACGCATTACTCCAAATCAAATGAGGAAAACACCCATTAGTACAAAAAGCATTAAAATAACAACTCATGCCCGCATCAAAGGGAATCCGGAAACCCCCTTAAATAATGGGAAAAACAATTTAACAGTACCCATTAATACTAGCCTTTGCAGAGAAATAATAAAGAGAAAAACAAACTAACCGCCGAGAGGGACTTGAAATGGGGTATCGGAGCCCTCTGAAAGGCTTAATATGAAGAATGGCTTGGAATTTGCTAACAGCTTGAAGCCTGGCAGTTTGGAATTCACTAGCAGCCTGGAGAAATATGTGTACCCCAAACCAAGGCCATGTTTAGCAGAATGGGACAGAATGTTTTGGCTTCTCCTAATTCAGCTAAGCAATATGTCTGTGCTTACTTTGACCTATAACATGACTCATAACATATGAATAAACAAAAGTGATGCTGAAGCTTGACATAGAGCTGAATTTGTACCATATAGCTGTTTTCTCTCAATAAATGAGGTGATCTGGCCTAGCGATAATGAGGGGATTTACAGGAACTGCACAAGTTTTCAAGACTGTGGGCCCTCTCCCCTTAAGGCCTTAGGTAGTACTGTTTTTATTTAACTCTCAGTTTATGTGTGTGCTTATTTATTTGTTTTGAATTTAGAGAATTGATGTCAAGAACCAAGGTTAGTTATTTGGTAGCTCGGTGAGAAGTAGGCCACGGGCAAAGAGATATCTTTCCTTCACTAACTACTAAAACTCATATCATTACTTGCTCATAGAAAATCTCCAATTGGGGAGGTTCAAAAAATATATACTGTATACTTTGATAAACTTTTATACATTTACAAGGACATTTGAGGTAGAAGGCTACCTCCAGTGCCAAGACAGCTGGTTTTTAGAACCAGGAAGAATGTTCTCCTCAGCTGTGTAACTTTAGAAACATAGAAACATGACAACAGAAAAAGACCACATGGCCTATCTAGTTTGCCCTTCCATGACAACTACAATAGTCCTCTTTTTACCTTTAGAGATCCTCTGTGTTTGTCCCATGCTTCTTTGAATTCAGATACTGTCCTCGTGTTCATCACCTCCACTGGGAGACCATTCCATGCATCTACCACTCTTTCCTTAAAGAAATATTTCTACATATTACTCCTGAGTCTATCCCCTTTCACTCTCATCCTTTGTCCCCTCATAGCAGAACTTGCTTTCAATTGAAAGAGACTCTCCTCCTGTGCATTTATTCCATGGAGATATTTAAATGACACTATCATAGCACCCCTATCCCGCCTTTCCTCTAAAGTATACATATTAAGATCTTTAAGTCTGTCCTCATATGCTTCATAATGAAGACCATTAACCACTAACTGGAAAAATATTCAATTTCTGGCCACAAAAGGAAAGGTTCTTCTGAAAAAACAAATGCAATATATTGTTATGATAATTGAGAGAACAAAAAGAGACAATGAATGTGGCACGAGCAGGAATATTATCAACGGAGCTCTCTAAAAATGCAGACAAATCTAAGCCCTCTATAGGAGAAAGCTGATCCAAACCTAGACATTCCATATCTGGAGTTATCTTCCTCTTGAGTAGATAATAAATATTTGAGATTTGTAGTTCCTCCACATCTGCCATACTTAAACTCTCCTTAAGATATTTCTGAAGGAGAAGAGTAGGGGAAAGAAAGTGGGTGCGTTGAAAATTTTAAAATCTCAAATTGTGCAAACGCTGAGCATTCTTCAGTGCTTCTAAGTGCTGGTGAATAGCTAAGCTATCTTTGATAGAAAAGAAACAGGTTAAATTTAACAAGGAAATAGACTCTCATCCACAGATGATAAACTCTTATCTTGTTCAGAAAGCTTTGCCACAGTATCGACAATAAAATCTGAAAGATCTTTCAAGGAGGAACCTAATGAGGATTCCAAACACATAATGGCAATTAGGATATCCTTCAGGGTAACATTGTCCAAGAAAACAGTCAGACATAAAGGATACAAGAGAAAAGCGTACCTCTTTAGGCAATGGCAAACAAGCTGTCATTGCCCCAGTGTCCAAGTTCCCCCCAGAGGCTCCAACATCTGGGGCAACAGTAATGGAGGTGGGTGACAAGCTCTCCAATACTTGGGAGACACTACCGTCCTCTCCTCCTACAACAAACACCCAGATGATCAAAGGAGTCTAGAGTAGATCCAGGACTTACCATGAGTGTAGAGGTTTGGGCAACGATGTGGCGATCTATAGGATGCCACGTCCAGAGTAATAATGTTGTTCTATTTGATTAATTGTATTGTTTGTATCTGTATTTGTCTTGTTGTATATGATAAATGATTGTGTATTTGTTTTGTTACCTACCTCAGAGAATGAGCGGGATATAAATATTTTTTCAATAAATACATTATTTATTTATTTATTTATTTTATTTACATTCTCTTATATACCGCACTATTCTGCATCAGTGCGGTTTACATTGAACAAACTGAAATTACATTGAACAGGGCATTATAACTTGGAGATAACTATTTTACAGGGAACAAATAGGATCAACATCCATCACAGCTTTTTTCTCTGGAAGCAAAGACTGTTTCTTCTTCCTCTTACCCATGAGATGAAATTATCCTGGCTATGGTAGCTCCAATGGGCTCTGAAGTGGCACGGCCTTCCCATTTGGAACACTCCTTTGGACACACTCCCATGGACACGTGCCTATGAATGTATACTGAGTAGGGCTTGGTATTTAAAGTCCTTCAGACAGATGATGCGGTGGAAGAAGCTGCCTGATGCAAATGCCGGTAGTGTTGAGTGATGGAAAGGGTATCCGCTCCACAGATCCCTCAGTGGGGCCAGTCTTTAAAGGCCCTCAAGGCAGCTGATGTGGTGGAAGAAGCTGCCCAACACAAACACTGGCTGCATCCAGCGTTGCAAAGAGGATACGTCTCCCCTGCAGCAAACCTCAAGGCAGCATCAGGGGAGGGGGTCTGCTTAGGGCAGCAGAAACCCTTGGCCTGGCCCTGAAAGTACCTGATGGCAGCAGATAACAACTGGGTGCAGCCCAATCCACCTACTGCAGCCAATGATGTTTGGAGGAAGCGAGATGCAAAGTTTGGTAGAGCTCTCAGGTGCTGGCCGAGCCTTGGTATGGCATGTGACGGGCCAGTCAGAGGCTTCAGGTGAGGCCTCAGATGTTTATACAGTTTGCTTGTACCCACCAAGTAGGCTGCTGAAGGATGAGGATGGAGGATGGAGGACCTGGAGATAGCCAGGGAGGGTGGCTGCATCTCATATAATACACTGCCTTCTACCCTGGACTTGCCTTCTGCAAGGACGCAAGCACGACCACTTTGCAGAAAGCTGACTCTGCATATAGGGAACCACCACCTGTGGTGGGAGGGTCCATTGTGCCTGTGACCCTACTGCCCCTGCAGATACAGTTCACTGTCTCACTCCCATGCAACTGACTTGTGACATTGGCAATGCTATGTGCATTGCCATAGGGACCATTGAGTACAGATTTTTTGCTGAGTAAATGTGTTCAGGTGTATACTGACTGTGCATTGGGACACATATTGGCAGGTAGCATGGGCTACTGAGTGTGGAGGATATTTCCACACATACTGTACATCTAGGGCCCAATATTCAAAAGGCATTTACACAGTTTACAGCCCAGTAAACCAAGTAAATGTTTTAAATCGGGATATTCAGCGGCACTTACATGGCTTGTGCTATTGAATATCTCTTTCTAATCCTGCTACATGCCTCGATGCTCTGCAGTTAGCATCGGGGTATGTTGTGGATGTTCCAGGGTGGAGCGGAGGCAGAGATTGTCACTAACCGGGTAGCGGTGATATTGCACCACTACCTGGTTAGCAGTCGGCAGGTAAAACAAGGCAAAACAAAAGCTGGGGTAAAAGGTCAGCTATGTCACCATGGTATTGAATATCTGGGGTAAAGGGTCAGTGGGCAGGGGCTATTCAATATCGGGTCCGTAATGTTTAGGTTACGAGTGGGCATGGTGGGGGCACAGTGTAGGCATGGTGGGATCTGCACAGTTGGCACAGAGTTCTCACCACATATTAACTGCCTTAGCACAGGATTCACCTACTGGCAGTTCAGTATGTGGCGTTACATGCACCCTTGCTAACGCCACACACAGTATGGGCTGTGCTTTACCTGCCAGTGACATGCTTGGCATGCTCCTGACAGTAGACACAGGAGCGTTGCACCTGACATGCACGGCTGGGACAAAGGTTTCTTCTGTACCAGGCAGAAGCCACTGCCACCGCCACCCCCTCCCCCAAATGATGTCAAGAGGGCTGCATGGTGGCAGTGGCGGTGTGACAGCAGCAGCACGTATTGTATATGTGCTGCCTCTGTCACAGCAGAGTTGCACCGGCCATCAGGGACGTGATCCCAAGGCAGCTGCCTGTTTTGCCTAGAAGTCTGACCGGCCCAGCTGAATAGCTCAAGTGGCACCAACGACACAGCGCTCTTTATTAAAAGGGCCCAGTGCTGTGACTGCCAATGGGTCACAATTATCACTCATTTCAGAGCTAGAGTCCGGAAAGTGTGCTTCCTGTATAGTGTTTAACATGCAAACCGAGCTCTCGCACTGCAAGGGAGCCCTTAATGTCTGCTCTGAGCAGGCGTTACGGTTCCTGGTGGATGCACCTGTAATGCACACTAATAGCACCCAGAGTAAAGGGAAGGCACTCTGCCACCACCCACAATCTGCCCAATTAACATTTCTTCTTCACCCCTTTGTACCTTAATTCCAGGTAACTGCTAGTGGGTGCTGATAACACCCATTAATGACACCTTTGTACCCTTAAATGTCCTTCGTAAACCTACCTCTAGGTGTCACCCAATCACGCCATGACACCTTTGAAACGATACCATCCCTTTCAAGACAACAACGTCTGCTTCCACAATTAAACTGATTCTGTGTGGAATAGGACAGGCCTTGTGAAATTTTGGCTGAGCAGTTTCATCAGTGGAACTTTTTATCTTGAAATGTCCCAGGGTACTTATCCCCTCTGAGGTACAACGTCATATAGACTTCAGTAGCTGTTCTACCTCCTTTGAAATTTTAATGGATTTTCAGTTAATTAGAATGTTACGTAATCCTCATATTGCTGGTCCAGCCTCCTCAGCAATATATAACGTCTAAAATGCATTTTGAATTGTTCTATTCCACATCCACTTTCAGGCATTGATGTTTGTCCAGTGTATGATTTCCATAAGCAAAGTTTCCTGTAACAGAATGTCTTTGAACAGTTTTTCGTATTCTGAGTGGGCCACAACTGACAATGGAGACCCAGCGTCCTATTCAGTTCTTAAAGGTGTTTCTGCTATTGTGGATGTAGCCAGATTGCCAACCTATGTCAGTACGATATTTTTCCAGAGTTGCAACTACACTCCGGACAACTGCATCACTGTCAGCTTTGTAACATCATGTACTTGAAAAATATTTTGCTTGAATTTAGCTGGGCTACTCTTACTTCAGCATATTGCCTAAATATGTCCCTTTTAGTTACATTTCCTACAATCAACATCTTTAAAAAGACAGTTTGAAGGATTCGGCAAACCTTTTCCACGCCTATAACAAGTTCCTGAATTTTGCAGAGCGAGTCTGCCCTTTGTCTTGCTCTGGCCATAGTTTGGTCTCTTATCTGTAACTGCACTGTCTTTAGAAGCCGTCTCCTTTGCTACTCCAATTTCAACTGCTCTTTGAAAAGTACTGGTTTCCCATTTCAGAGTTTCCTTTGTAGGCTTTCACTGCACAACTTACATACAAATCTGTCTCTAAATGCTTCATTCAGTCCCTCTTTAAAGTCCCAGTGTTCTGGCAGTTTCCTTAACTCTACTACGTAACAAGATACAGTTTCACTTTTCTTTGGACTGCTTTTATCAAATCTGAATTTTTCCACTGTCACAAGAGGCTTTGCTGACATTTATCCATGCACAATTTGCACAAACAAATTAAACCTCTTAGAAGATGGTTCCTTTAGTGCGTGTATATGGTGCACTGCGCTGTAAGTTTTTGCATGCTGTGACGTGTTTCTCATGGTGAATCTCATTTACCTTAAGGTACTGCTCTAGCCTCTTTCTATATATGTGGGCCAGTCTTCCAGAGCAATAGTACATTTTAATAAACCATAAACTGTCAAAGGCCTTCACCTTTCCAATAGATCCAGCCATCTTTCCTTTCAGTCCTCTGTAGTCTCTAACCAGTTTTAGGGGCAAGTTTACTAAGCTGAATTTTGTTAATGTTAATGTGGCAGGTGGTGTGCACTATTAGCCAGTGTTAATAACACAGAGAAAATGTAGATAGTGCATTGATTTTCTGTGCTGTCTACATTTTCCGCAATATCTGTGAGAATGGGAGGAATATGGGCATATCTGCCATACACGGTTACCATGGGCATCAAGCATTTATTTATTTAGCTGCATTTATATCCTGCTTTTCACTGGCTCAAAGTGATTGGGGATACAAGACACACACTAATACTGTCACCGCCTCCCTTGCCCAGGCGGTTGCCTAAGGCTTGGGAACGGGCAGTCAATATATTTATTTGTTCTAAGTGCCTATTTCTTGTAGTTGTGTAATAATCCAGCTGAGATGGTAATTATAGGCACACAGGATTTTTATTATTTTCAGCCAAAGGAACTTTAAAGATTCCCAATATCAGGATAAGGTAAGGATATTTTCCAACAGCATCAAACAAAGGCAAACTCGCTTCTCTTCAGCTTTGGCACTTAAATGAAAACACAGTATTTCCTCATACTATAAACAAACACAGCACTGAAACTCCGGTGCAAAAAGAATTAGAAAAAAACCCCATCTTCTTTCATAGCTTTAAAACAAACAGAAGTTGTTACATTTCCAAGCAGGCAAACCTCTGTTACACATTGTTTTTTCTTTCTTTTCACCAAGTAATTCCTTCAGCTTGTTGTATCTCAGGCTTTCCACTCTCTAGCATACAAATGCTCACACACTCAGCTACGGCTTAAAACTTCAGGAACCTTATTTGCATATTCCTCAGCCGTACTCTCTTGAAGGAGCAGCTGCCAGGTTTAAAGCTTCTGCAAATGTTCTAGCCTTTCTCAATGCCTAGAGGCTCCCGAACGTTCCATTTCCTCATCAGAATTCTCCTCTATTAAACCAGGCATCTCTATTTCCATACTCTCCAGGTCAGAGTCTGCTTGAGAGGCACAGGATTCCAACTCAAAACTATCTGGCTTTAATCCCTTCAGGATTTCTAAGACTTTAGTCAAGGCAGTGTCCTTCCTTCTCTGAGGAATAGTATAGCAGTTAGAAAGTCTCTTAGCTTTTAAGGAGTTAATAGAAGGCTTTAGGCTGCTCACCTTATCTTTTGGAATTGAGCACTTAACAGGCTTTAATGCTGAAGGCTCATGCTCCATGCATACTTCGGGGGAAGGGCTTCTGCTGCCAACATGGCTGACCAACTCCCCTGGGTAAGCTTTCCTTCTAGAAGTATATCTCCTGTCTCCCTTACAGGGCCCTGGGTTAGCTCCAAATCCTCTGGCTGGCTCTGCCCTTCTCCCAGAGGTTTCCAATGAAGCTCCCTTGACTCCCCGGGTACCTTCTTTGCGTGGTTCTCCAGAGCTTCTAGGACCTCCTCCCCTCCTGGGACGTTCTGACCTATTCCAAGCTGCACTGGAACCAGAACTAGGAATCCTCGTCAAGCGTTTCCCTTCACGGTGCTCAGACCTCTCCCCTAAGTTCACTCTCTGGCAGTTTATATGAGTGCTTTCCCCTTCGGCTTCCTGGCCCCACCCCCAGCTGTCCCTCGTGAGCAGGGTTGATAACCATGGAGCTGGGGTGTGTCTCCTTGCTACCTGTTTTCTGTGGAGAGTTTTTTTCTAGTTCAGAAGTTTTAACCCTTAAACTTCTGGTTCTTTTCCTACTATCTGGGGAAAATGCCTGTTTTTTCCCTCTTTCTCTGCGCCATCACAATACTTACAGGGAACATGGGCAATGGAGGGTTAAATGGCTTGCCCAAGACCACAAGGAGCACCTGTGGGACTAGAAACCCCAGTCCTTCCGGCCCAAGGTTGCTGTCCTCTAGTGGGATTTGAACCACTGACCTTCTGGCATGTGGTACCTTGCCCCAACCACTAGGCCACTCCTCCCTCAGCATGTGTGTAACCATCCAAGTGGCAGACCACGCAGGTGCAATTACCACCACCTCAATTGGTGGTGTTAGCTACATCCACAATACTGCCATGCTGCTCTCTCCGCATTTGCTGTGTGGTGTCTGCTAGGGAAATGCTGTGCACATCCCCAACAAATAGCACCCACATTTGCGGCTAATGCTGCGCTCTTTGCAGTAAAATCCTGCCTTAGCTGCAAAAGCATAATGCAGCTTAGTAAACATACCCCTTAGTTGTGGGGCATACTCATGTCAAGATCTATGTTTCTTTAATCACCATTCTCACTGTCAATTGTGGTACCTAAACTGTACTCAGCAGGAAGTACTATAGGAACAATCAAGTCAAAGTATGAGGTAGAGTAGCAGTTTCAACAAAATACCCTGCTTACAGGACTTTGATATACATATATAGTGGGGGTCATTTTTTGTATTTATTTGAAAGACTTTTATACTGTTTTCCAAAGATCAAGGCGGCTTACATTCAACACAGCAAAACTTTCCAATGAACATGGTAACATAGATCATTAAACCAACATAACATTAAAGCATTGCAACCAGGATACATTTAGCAGGGTCAGGCAGAGGGGATAAAGACATCATCCGATGAACTTGTAAACGAACGCACAACAGGCGCAAAGAGCAAAGTACTCAGTTCATGATTGTGGGAGGAGAGGTTAGGTGATACCTTCAAAGTTCTCCTTAAAAAGATGGTTTTTCAATAACTTTTGGAAGGTTATAAGATCAGTGGTAGCTCTCATTCATGCAGGTAGTGTGTTCCATAGGCAGGGAGCATCTAGGGAAAATGCACATGAACAGGCCACCTGGTTGAAAGAGAGAGAAGATCTTGTGCAGGGCTTCTTCTCTGCCTATTATTAGGCAGTTTCCTTAGTACATACTGAAGGCAGTGAGAGGATAACTCATGACAGATTTTAAACGTGGTCATAATGGTTTTGTACTTTACATGGCTCAACAAGGGCAGTCAATGGAGCTCTTTCAGGATAAGAGTGATGTGGTTGGTTCTGGGTGCCCCAAAGAGGATTCTTGCAGCAGCATGCTGGGCAAGTTGAAGTGGGTGTAATCCATGGAAGATAGCACTACAGTAATCAAGGTGGGGGAATATCGTAGCATGGAAGACGGATCAAAAATCATGAATCTCAAGGAGCGGCCATAGGTGTTGGAATGTCCTAATTTTATTGTAAATGTTTTTTGTTGCTTTGCTAATGTGTGATTGTAGGGTGAGGTATTGATCAATTGTTACACCAAGGTATTGGACTTCAGGTTTAACTAACAGGTTTGCATTGTCAACCTTCAATGAAGCTGGTGGGAAGAAGGACTGATCTCTGGTTATAAATAACACTTTTGTTTTGTTGTAATTTATGGTGAGATGGTGTTAAGCAAGCCAGTTGATAAGTTTGTTGAAGCAAGATTTGTACTCATAGTGGAGAAGGGAGTGTAAATCATGATATCATCCGCATAAAGGTAAAAGAAGACATCATGGGAGCATATGAAGTTGTAGACTGGCTGGATGTAAATGTTGAACAATAGGGTTGATAATGCTGAGCCTTGGGAGACACCTTGTTTTTGTGTGTATGGGTCGGAGGTGTTGGGTCCTGATTGAACAAATTGTTGACGATCAGACAAGTAGGAGTGAAGCCCATTTAAAGTGGAGTGGAGGAGTGGCCTAGTGGTTGGGGCAAGGTACTTCAGGCCAGAAGGTCAGGGGTTCAAATCCCTCTAGAGGACAGCAACCTTGGGCCGGAAGGACTGGGGTTTCTAGTCCCACAGGTGCTCCTTGTGGTCTTGGGCAAGCCACTTAACCCTCCATAGCCCATGTTCCTTGTAAAATAGCTATCTCCAAGTTATAATGCCCTGTTCAGTATAATTTCAGTTTGTTCAGTGTAAACTGCACTGATGCAGAATAGCACGGTATATAAGAGAGAATGTAAAAAAAAAAAAAGCTATGAATGCCACTGCCTTGCAATCACTGCAGAAGAATGTCATGGCATATTGTGTCAAACATTGCCATGATATTCAGGAAAATAAGGACAAAACCCTGCTTAGGTTTCTCTATTCCTTTAACCAGCTTATCCATAAGTGAGATTAGCAGGGTTTCTACTCCATGGCCAGGTCGGAAACCATGCTTCTGTGGGTCAAGGGATGCATTCGAGTTGATGTGATCCTGCAATTGAAGTTGGACAACTTTTCCATTATTTTTGCCAAAAAGGGCAGGCTTGAGATTGGTCTGTATGAACCTGATTCTGATGGATCCAGTTTGGGGGTTTTAAGTATCAGATAGATGGGTGCAGTCTTTAATCTGGAAGGTATATATTCTTGGGAGAATGAGAGATGTATCATCTTACATATAATTGGGACTAACTCTGTTCTTGTCATTTTGAATCATCTTACTGGGCAGGGGTCTATTGGGGATGTAGTAGTGTTGAGGTTACCAATTATGTTTTTGGGAGAGACTGAATTGAATGACTGAAGTGTGTTTTTAGAAGCCCTAATCGTGCTTTGGATGTCTAAAAACAGGCAAAGAGACATCCAAAGCATGGAGACGTCCAAAGTCTGAATGGGGGCATGTGGAGGCATGGTTGGAGCATTCCCAAGAACCTAGACATCACTGCCTGATCTCGAACATGCCCTAGACATCTGGAGTCATGTCTAAGGTTTAGCTTCTCCAAGCACAAATAGGCACCTGGAAAGGGCTAATTTTGGCCATAAAACATCAGAGGGAATAGAGAAGATATCTGCCATCTCCAGCACTCTCCACAAGCACAATGATAGTAGCCATGGGCTTCAAATCCTGGTTTTCCTGGTCAAACCCACTATTCTATGTAGACGCCCCTGCAGACATCCATACCAGGCACGTCCACATTTGGGAAATCATGCCTTAACTTGGACGTCTCTGCTTTTATTCAGACATTCCGGATTGGATGTCCCATCTATTGATTTTAAGGTGCAAGAAGAACTACCTCCTAACACATTCATCAGGAGCTTGGCCTCTGATTACGGTCTTCCTGACACAGGGCACTTTGCAAACTATCACTGCTACCACTACTTTACTTAGCGTTTGTATAGCGCTGCAAAGAAAAAAAGAGGTCAGGATTCCTGTACCTGTGTGTGGATGACAAAACATGTCAAACCTTTCAGATATTAGAAATGGACTGCAAAATGTGGCCAATCTGCTAACCCACATAAGATGTTAATGAATATTAAGCGTTTAATATGAATTACAAAAATGTTAATGAGAACTCAAGGCAGTTAATGCATGCTAATTCTGACATTAAATACCTAACACAGAATTTTATGTTAGTTTGGGAAGGGAAGAGGTGCAAGGAAGGGGATTAAACCTCACAGTTAATGAAGGCATACCTTAAAACATGTATCTGTAATGCATAGAGACACATGGCACAGTTAATTACACCTTCAAAAGTGTAGTTAACTGCTATTAATATTATCTGCCATGATGCTAACGCGATCATATAATTTCCCCATGTTAGCATCTCAGCTGCTTTCCCTCTAAGTTTGGAAATGCCCCCACACACTAAAGTTTATGGCTTATGGTTCATTTAAAAGCAGCTTGCGTAAAATGAAGTAGGAAAAAGACCACCATTAAATTAGAGGTAAAGAGAATGGATAGCAGGAGAGAGAGAGAGAGAGATTAGAATCAACAGAAGATGCAGACAAAACCCACAAGAGCTCTGACAGCAGTCAAAGGCATGTTGGAAGAGAAATGTTTTCAATTGTGTTTTGGAAGACTCCAATTGGAGTTCCTAAGGCAGGGAGTTCCACTGAATTGGAACCCTAAAAGAGAAATCCAACCTTGGGGGGGAGGGATGGGGAGGCGACTATCATGTAGTGAGCAGAATGTGAAAGTTGAAAGCGTCAGTTGCTTTTTGCTGTTTTTCTTGTGGCAATATTTCCCTTTCTTCCTGTTTTTAGCGGATTCTCTTTGTATAACCTCTTGATTTAAAGATGGGGTTGAAGCATGAAGGTAGCAGTGCATTGTCTCCTCCTTAACTGTAAACCATTTTGATGCTCAGACCGCAGAAGGCAGTATATCAAATGTTCAATCAAGATAAACATCCACAGAAGACTATCTTTTCATTCATATCTGTGGTTTATCTCCTGCCAGAGTGGCTCCATGAACAAGCTCACCATGGCCTTTATCTGTGGCAGGGATGTTACCTGCATCTGTGGTATCTGCACTATTGCTACCGTATATCGCTAACCTTAGTGTGAAAGCTATGGGTGGGCACCTTTTTATCCTGTGTCCCTGCTGTCATGTGTATTTTTCTTTTTTCTTTCCTACCATACTTTAATTGTAGTGTCGCCTTGTTGAGATTTAGTATAGATTTTATACATCGGGATCACCGTGTGAGGGTACCCAATGAGACTTGAGGAGTGTGGCAGCAAGGAGCGTGCACATGTGCTGGCTGTTTGGCCCACTCCTGGTGGTCACTCTTTTCTGGACTGACCAGTTTCTACCTTCCTGTATGGGTGCTGGGGCATATTCTTACTGTCCACAGTGAATTCAAGGCCCACAGATGCCACAATATGCGCCAACAGCATTTTATTTTCTGACACGCGTGGAGACCATGTGAGTGTACGCATATGCTGGGCCCTGCATTCACTACTACCATGCTAGTCACATGGCTAGCATGGTGGTAGTAGCATACTGAAGTCACACCCCTTTTGTTTACCATGGCTGCTGGACTCCGTCACACAGTAGTAACGCGCAAATTCTGTGCGTTAACCTTGCGCTCCCAAAAAGCTAAAAGGAGCAGCTGCAAAGGTGAAGAGTTTACATCAGGCATGGACATTGTTTAAAAACATCATCTTGAAAGCCCAGATCAGATGTATTCCACATATTAAAAAAGGCAGAAGGAAGGCCAAATGATTGCCAGCATGATTAAGAAGCGAGGTGAAAGAAGCTATTATAGCAAAAATGGATAAAAGGATCCAAATGAAGAAAATAGGAATTAGTATAAGCATGGACAAGTTAACTGCATATCACTAATAAGGAAGGCAAAAAAGAAGATTTGAAAAGAAGCTTGTTGTACAGACAAATGCTCAAAATAAAAACACTTTCAGGTACATTTGAAGCAATAAGCATGCGAGGCAGTCTGTTAGATCATTATATAATCCAGGTGTTAATGGGGCATTCAGGGAGGGCAGTGCCATAGCTGAGAGACTAAGGGGTATGTTTACTAAACGGGGCACTTGTGCGGGGCGCACCTGAGTGCCCTAAAATGATGCATTTAAGTGCTCTTAAGCACCCCGTACGCGTGCGCGGCACATTAACGGGTCCCGCACGCGTGCGCCGAAAACGCGCACGTTTGCGGGGCGCTCATGTGCGATAGAGGCGTGGAAAGGCGAAATGAGGGCGGAGGAAGGCCCCCGAGGGGCGGAGAGACGGGGTCAATGGGTAGAATGTGGGAGGGGAGAGACTCCCCACACAGGAGCATGCCCGAATTTACAAGGAAAAAATTCCGCCAGTGAAACACTCGCGGTAGGAAGCATTTAAAGGGAAGAGAAACCATTTCCGTCAGCAATGTACAGGAAAACCGGGGAAACCAGCAAAACGTGAGCAGTGTGATACATGTGCACAGCACAAAAGTGCAAATAAAAATAGAAAATGACCACAACAGAACTATTCAAAATAGTAATTCAGCTGGGGAACAGTTATAGTGATGGGCAAATACAGAAAACACACCCAGCAAAGCTCCAGAAAAAAGAAATTAATTTTGGAAGGGTTTACGGAGCGGAGACTCTTCCAAAAAACATTTCCTTTTGTGGAGCTTTCCTGGGAGTGTTTGCTATGGTTGCCCATTAATATCACTGTTGCCCAGCGTGGTGATATTTTGTCCCCCATTTCCCGTGGTCATTTCCGTGGTTTATGTGCACGTTTGTCACCAGACAGGGTGCATATGCCCACAGTAAATTTGCGTAGAGCAGGGTTTGTGACTCCATCCTGCCAGGCTTACTACCTCCAGGGCCTGTACTGTCTATGTGGCCATAGTGTGGTGCAGCAGACAGAGTCAGTACCTCTAGGACCAGAGGGTCAGAGGTTCAAAGCCCAGCTGGGGCACTTGCCAGCCCAGTCCCTATATTTTACCCACCACTAAACACAGATAGCGCAAACACCCCTGTATTGCAGGGGACATAAGCATGGGGAAAACACCCATATTTTACCCAACAACGCACACACACCACAACAATGGGCATTACCCACAGCCAAGTACCCCAAATGCAGTCCCGTACTGCCACATTCCAATCAGGTCACCTGCTTTTTATGGGAGAAGCTCATGCCAGCATGTTGGCGGACGAGTACATGTGGTGCAGGGGGCAGTGGCTGCTAGCGACAGAAGACAGAGGCCTAGCCATGTGCAGGCTGGCACAGTCCACAGCAACAGACAGGCCCTGCCGGATCCACAGTCATGGACTATCCAGGGAATTCAGCCAAACTGTGGCTACACGGTGGTGCAGTGCACACAGACAGTGTATACAAGAATAGAAGGTCACAGGTTCAAAGACCAGCTGGGGCTACCAACAATCCTACCCACATATTTTCCCCACAAATAAACAGTGACAGTAGGGACACACCTTTCGTGATGAGGACATATGCAATGGTAATACATCTATCTTTTACCCCACTGAGCACAGACACCATGAACAGGGGCAGAACCTACAGCAGAATCCCCCAAATGCAGTCCTGGTGGGCCACACACCAGTCAGGTTCCATGCTGCCACTCATACAAATGCCTGTGCTGTATATCTATGCACCACCCCCACGGCATGTAGATGTAGCTCATGCATATTCATGAGGGACAGCAGGAAGACCCGAACAGTGTGATGCAAAACTGGACTGGAGTGGGGAAGCGCTGCCGTAAAGCAGCAGCCAACAGGGGCAGACACACCCACACCCACAGGCCCCATTGGCCAATGTCTCCTGTAGAGGCAGAACATTGGACCCTGCGTGCATCTCCCAATACCAGCACCTGCATACCTTAGCAATGTCACCCTACACCTGAGGTACACAGCTCTGAAACGTTTGCTAAGAGTACAGGCTGATAGATATCCCTATGTTACGCACATACTGCTAGTTGACCCCATCCGAACAATCTGTTTGGTGTCTGCGGTGCGTGCTCCAGGCCTGGCCTCTGACGGTGTTCACCACCCTGGGGAGTGACCCCCAGCAGTACTGCGTACCATATCCATGCCTGTGCCGTGCCCAGGACCGGTGTGGTGGCCAAGGCTAATCACCCCCTCAATAGTAGCACAATGCTGGCATAGGTGTGGGAGTGTGTGTCTGTCTATACCAGGGGTGGGCACCTCCGGTCCTGGAGGGCCGCAGACCAGTCAGGTTTTCGGGTTATCCCTAATGAACATGCATGAGATATATATGCATTAGAGATATCCTGCCAACCTGACTGGTTTGTGGCCCTCCAGGGCTGGATTTGGAGACCCCTGCCTTACACCTCTGTCATTTAAGATCATGAGTGGGCAAGGTACAGATGTCCTAGACATCGAAAGGGTATATAGAATGTGTCACATTCCTCCTCGATTCTCACCACCACCAAAAAGTTGTCTAATAGACAATTTTTTGGTGGTGGTGAGAAGTGAGGAGGACTGTGATAAATTCTATCTAACCTTTTTGATTATTATTATTTAACATTTTTATTATTTAACATTTTTATATACCGCACTATTTATTATCAGCGCGGTTTACATAGAACTACAAAACATCAGATAGGATACATATATCTGTTTTTACATGGAACAGGAAGAAAAACTTGGAAAACCGGGGTAATTGTAACAAAGGATAATAGACATTGAACTATATACATATGATAGTAATATTACATGAAAAGGTATCTTGTCAGATAGGAACGGGATTAGAGCTATTTGGATGAACTTGTGTTATTGTGTTCTCTGGAAAGTATTTGATGAAAAGGTAATGCTTCAAGGCCTTTTTGAACTGGGGGATATCAGAGATGGCCCTAATGTGTGGTGGGAGGGTGTTCCACAGTTTTGGAGCACATAAGCTGAATGATCGGTTCACAGTTGCAGAGATGTATTTTAAGGATTCTTTTGGAACTTTAAGCATGTTTAGTTCCGAGGTTCTTCTAAGCCTGTTGGAGGGGATAGGTTGTATCAGCTCTGACAGAGAGGAGGGAGCAGGTCCTTTGTGAGCTTTGAAGACAAGTAGCAGGGTCTTGAAGGTGATTCTCGCTTGGATAGGGAGCCAGTGTAATTGTTTCAGGAGAGGTGTTATATGTTCTCTTTTTGGTACCCCGAAGAGCACTCTTGCAGCACTGTTTAATGCTAGTTGAAGAGGGTTGAGGGTTGATTGGGGGAGCCCCTGTAGTATACAATTTGCGAAGTCAAAGTGTGGGATAATTAAAGCCTGGTAGACAGTACGGAAATCATCTGGATCAATTAGTTGGCGAAGGTGTCTAAGGGAGCGAATCTTGAAATAAATTGCCTTTACAGTGTTGGCTATGTGGGTCTTCATGTCTAGATTCTGATCCAGGGTAACACCGAGATAACGGATGTGGGGTTTTACTTGCAACTTAGCATCATGGACTTCAAGGAATGTAGGTGGTGTGAACTTAGGGTTTCTTGAGATGAAAAGTACCTCTGTTTTCTTGTTCTGGATTCTGAGATTTTGAGTCAGTAGCCAGTCTGAGATGGCGTTAAAACAGTTGGATATGGTGGTGAGATTCATCTTGTCAATGCAGAATGGCATATAATAAGACATCATCAGCATAGATCATATAATTGACTTTGAAGGACCTGATAATGTTGCATAAGGGTTGCATGTAGATGTTGAATAATAATGATGACAAAGAGGAACCTTGTGGGACTCCTTGACCTTGGTGAAATGAATCTGATGTTTCACCATTTGAGCGAACTTGCTGCCATCTTTCTGAGAGGTAAGAGTTGCACCATTCAAGAGCATTTCCACAGAGGCCCTTCTCTCTTAGGCGGGCAATAAGAATGTCGTGACAGACCGAGTCAAAAGCAGCCGCAATATCTAAAAAGATGAGGACAAAGCCCTGTTTGATGTTGTCGATGCCAGAGTTTAAGTTGTTGAGAAGTGAGGTGAGGAGCGTTTCGACCCCGTAAGATTCCCGGAATCCATGTTGACAGGTATCCAGAGGCGCTTCAGTGTCGATATGGTCTTGCAATTGTCTGTAGACTATCTTTTCGATTATTTTCGCAAGGGTGGGTATGCTGGAGATGGGTCGGTAAGAGTCTGTTTTTTGCGGATCTAATTTGAGGTTTTTTAGTAGAGGTCGGATGGAGGTCTGTTTGAGGGCAGAAGGGAATGAGCCAGTGTCAAATGATAGACTTATGATTTTGGATATTGTTGGAGCAAGTTCTTTGCGGAGGTCCTTTATCCAAAAAGCTGGACACGGATCGGTGTGTGCTGTGGATAAGTTGAGAGATGAGATAATATCTTCAATTAGCTTCAAAGAAGGGGTGGAGAAAGAAGCTAAAGGAGCTGGGAGTGCATGAGCATTCAAAATAGTGGGTATTGTAATTTTATTTGTGCAGGATATCTTAGATTGTATGTAAAGGGCATAAGCTTGTGGGTTGATTTCACATTGGTGCTCCTGTGAGGGTTCTTTGGCTAATTTCTTAACGAGGGTAAATAGGTCGTGAGGTTTGTTTATAGCACGTTTAAGGATGTCTGTATGATATAGTCTCATTTTTTCAGAAATAGCTTCGCGGTGGGTTTCAAGATGTTGCATGTATGCAGACTGATTAGTATCATTGCGTGATCTCCTCCATTTCTTCTCAAGTTTTCGCAAATGTTTTAGGGATTCTTTCAGATCTGATGTAAACCAGGGAGCCGTAGCTTTTTTTCTTAATGACTTATTTCTGGTCGGACGAGATGAGATGCGGTTGAGTCTGTTGTTCCAAGAAGTGATAATCTCTTCCAGGTTTAGGGTAGAATCATTAAATAGAGCATTAGTTTCCTTGAGGATTTGTTCCCTGTTAAAAGGTTGGAAGCTTCTGGAAGTGGTATTTGCATATTTGTTTAGGTTCTTGTCATCGGAATATAGCTGCTTTTGAATGGGAATCTGGAACATAATGAGGTTATGATCTGACCAAGGAACCTCTGTAATTGCTAGAATAATATTCTGAAGTTGGTTGAGAGCGGATAGTGGGGCAAATATGAGATCAAGGATGTTGCCTTTTATATGTGTGGATTGTTGTATGACTTGTTTGTAGCCTAGTGTTTCTAGGGCATCTATGAAGGCGTCAGATTGGTTGTCTTGTAGAGATGGTAGGTTAATGTCTCCTAAGATCCAATTGGGTCTGTTTGGATTCTGTGAATTGGAGGCAAGATTTATAATGGTTGAGAGATCATCTGGAGAAGGTGATGGCGCTCTGTAGACTAAGTTTATAGAGTAGAGGTTGTTAGAGATAGAGACTGTTTCGAGTAGATTGTTGCTAGAAGAGTCAACCATTTTAAGTTGGAGTCCGTTCTTAGCGATGATAAGAACTCCTCCACCTCTTTTGCCTTGTCTGCAGCTGGTGAAAACCTCATAGTTATTGGGAAGGAGCTGGTTGAGAATTATATTGTCTTCTGGAGAAAGCCATGTTTCAGTGACCATAAGTAAGTCGAGGTTATTGGATGTTATTATATCTGTGACAGCTGGCCATTTTTTACGAAGGGAGCGAGCATTAATGAGGGCACATTTGAGGGGGCATGGTTGATTGTAGTTTTCTGAGTTTGACTTTGTAGTATGTTGAAGAGGTATGTATAATAAATAATGGTGATGAGAACGTTGGTCCCAGTTTACATTGTGGTAATTGGTGCGTGACCATTTTTGCCAGTTGTTATGTAAGATAGGTATGGAATTGCCTGAGGAAATTAGAGCCAGTATCTCTGGTATCAGACCTATGAGGAGGAGGTATAGGCCTAGAGTAATTTTGCAGTGGAGGGCCATTGTGAGGCTGAGATGAGTATCGTTTGAGAGGGAGAATTAAAGGATAGGGTTTGTACTTTATGTGGTGACGTGTTTAGTCTTTGGCTAGGGGAAAAGAGATTTGCTGGGAATTAGTTGGATACAGGAAAATTGTTACAAAGCTTACCGAGTGAAAGTTGCGATTTGATTAGGCAATGATCTTTACTGGAATTTAGAGAGGGAGAGATAATTGCTTACCAGATGTGCAAGTACTGAGAAGGGTGTCTACAGATTGATACAGTGTAACAATATGTGAAATGTATTAGTCATACTTGAGACAAACTGATACTTGAGAGGATGCTAGCAACAATGAGTGGAGAGGTATTAGCAGACACAGTGGTGAGAAAGCAACATTGCAATATTGGAAACACTGTGCACAAGATGTGAAACATAGATATGTGCTTAGCCGTAAGAAACAGCAAAACCTCCAGGTAAATTTACTATGTAGAGCATATGGTGGTTTAAATATTAAAACCTTTTATGACTTAAATTTCAAGTTTCTTAAGAAAGTATAGTGCAATAACAGTTGGTAGTATACATTACAGATTATTTAGTAGAGAACTGTTCATGGTAGTGGCGGTTACTTTTCATTAGGTGAGATTTTTCATTGAGGATTGTGCTCAGCTCCAACCGGGGGGATTGTAATGAAGGTTGTAATCGAGGAGAAGGGCTGTATCAGTTAGTGGCGATTCTTTATGGTAGTCTTTGTGTCTTCCCACGAAGTTGCTTCAAGCCCTGTGCTCAGGCCCAAACCAGTGCCCCGCCTAAGGGCCACGCAAAAGGGCCCTCTGGCGAGGCCCTCAGGCGCGGGCCCGACCAGGCGCGGGCCCGCCTGGCGGCGGCTCCTTATTGTAGTGGCCTGCTGCTCCTCCCCTCCCACAGCCCCGAATGGGCTGGAGTAACTGCTTGGAGGGCAGGCTGGCCGTGTAGTGCGGTCCGTCCCGATCAGGGACGAAGATGGTGCCCGCTATGTGCTTTCCCGCCGGCGGCGGCTCCTTATTGTAGCGGCCTGCTGCTCCTCCCCTCCCACAGCCCCGAATGGGCTGGAGTAACTGCTTGGAGGGCAGGCTGGCCGTGTAGTGCGGTCCGTCCCGATCAGGGACGAAGATGGTGCCCGCTATGTGCTTTCCCGCCGGCAGCGGCTCCTTATTGTAGCGGCCTGCTGCTCCTCCCCTCCCACAGCCCCGAATGGGCTGGAGTAACTGCTTGGAGGGCAGGCTGGCCGTGTAGTGCGGTCCGTCCCGATCAGGGACGTAGATGGTGCCCGCTATGTGCTTTCCCGCCGGCGGCGGCTCCTTATTGTAGCGGCCTGCTGCTCCTCCCCTCCCACAGCCCCGAATGGGCTGGAGTAACTGCTTGGAGGGCAGGCTGGCCGTGTAGTGCGGTCCGTCCCGATCAGGGACGAATATGGTGCCCGCTATGTGCTTTCCCGCCGGCGGCGGCTCCTTTTTTTTTGGACATCTGCACCTTGTCCACTCACAATCTTAAATGACAGAGGTGTAAGGCAGGGGTCTCCAGATCCAGCCCTGGAGGGCCACAAACCAGTCAGGTTGGCAGGATATCTCTAATGCATATATATCTCATGCATATTCATTAGAGTTATCCCGAAAACCTGACTGGTCTGCGGCCCTCCAGGACCAGGTTTGCCCACCCCTGGTCTATACAGTGTGTGTTGGCTGCAAACACCTTCCCCAACCCACACTGCCAGCACTACTGCCAGTATTGGCCTGCCAATGTGCATAATGAGCAGCAAGGTACCATGGGTATAGGTCAGACATGGTGGGCTGGCCAGGATGCATCTGCACAGGGCATAGGGCACTGGCTGTGACATTGTAGTGCCAGGCCACCACCTACACAGACAGGGTGACCTCTGTATGTGCTGCTGGGGGAGCACTCTCACCCTGAGTGTGCAGTGATGACAGCATGGCTAGGCACCCCATAGTGCTGTATTGTGTTTCTCTCTTGTGATATATATGGGTTTCCTGTTGGGGCCTCCTCACAGAACTTTCTGCTTGTGTGTGCTGCCACCCCAGTTTTGGGTGCATGCATTTCCATCAGGGCTACCCAGCAGACTGTTCACGGCTGGTATGTGTCTTGATGGAGTGCCTTGCAGGGTGCAGTGGCTGTTGGCTTGCTGCAGGTGAATATCAGATAGTGCTGGGGTGCATCTTTGGATATCCAGGCCTAAAGTCTGTCTGATTGTGTTATGGATGGGTGTGGAGCTGCTTGGACTGCCCTGTAGGGTGTCTGTTCCCCAGCAGGACTGGGGTTTGATGGTCCACTCTGCTGCCATGGGGGGGGGGGAGGACAAGGAAGGTCCATGGGGGTTTCTACTAACTGAGACAGACAGAGATATCCAACATGTTTCTACAGCACCTTCCTATCTCACAGGTTAGTACTGTTTTGGAGCTCTGTCATGGCCTCATCCAGCCATGGCTGGTGTTGTGGACCTGGTCCTGGGCGCCACATCACACCCTCAGGGTGAGCACAGTACCCGCACAATGTGACGGTGTGTAGCTACTCTTTGCTGGTAGTCCACCCGCTCAGGACCCCCTACCAGGCCGAGGTGCTGTGTGGGTGCACATGGACAATTCCCCCTACCAGGCCGGGTAGCTGTTGGGGTGCATTCCCCATCTTGTGTGCATCTGTGGATAGCTGATTTGCATGTGCAGTGCATCATGGGTACGGGTGGCCTAACCCTATCCTGTCTACAACAGCAGACTGTCTGTGGGGTGACATGCAGGCTCTCTGCAGCCAGCCAGGGGCTTGCTGTCAGCTATAGAGCTGTAGCCCAATAGTTACATCACTCCCTGTACAGCCAGAGGTCATGGGTTCAAACCCACAGTGGGGCCCTTTGATAGGGCTGTCCACAGCTTTATTTTTATTTACTGTACATATGTCTATGCCGGCAAAACCACACACAGCTTACTATACCCATTAGGTGCCTCTGAGGGTGCTTTATAGGGCGCCCTATAGGCCACCTTATGGTTGCCATCCATATAGGGTGCACTATACATTATCCTGTGTCGCAACATACATGGTGCCCTATAGGGGACATTCTAGGGTGCCTTGGCAGACAGTGCACTGTAACATGTGCCTTACGGGCATCCGTATGTTAACACACTGTGAGAGCGGGTTTACTAGTGGTGGGAAATAAAATATAAATGGAAGGCCTCCTACAGCACTCCTCACCATGATACATACTGCCCCAGCCAGCCTTGTTCACTGGGCACTGTGAGGGGTTGAACCCCTGGCCCCTGCACCATTGGTCAGTGTCTTAACCATTGTGCTGTGGCTCTGTTCCTGTGTTTGTGCATCCGCGCGCAGCCTTGTAGCCATCAGCGCGCCATCTTGTGGCGCACTAAATTAACAGCGCGCCGCCTTATGCCGCACAACATGGAAATGCCCCTAAAATAATGCCTCAGCCAGCTGTCTTCAATGGGCACTGTGGGGAATTGAACCCATGATCCCTGCACGAGTGGTCAGTGTCTTAACCATTGTGCTATGGCTCTGTCCCTGTTATTTGCACATCAGCGCGCCACTTATCTCTCCCACTATTGGACTGCCCCCTCACACATCAGCACGCCGCCTTCTGCCCACCGGCTCGCCGCCTTCTGTTGCCCACATTTATCAGCGCACCGCCTTCTGCCACCCAAACTTAACAATGCGCCGCCATCTGCCGCCCACACTAAACAGTGCGCCGCCTCATGCCGTAAGAAAAATAACAGTGCGCCGCCTTCTGCTGCCCAAAATTAATATGCCTCCTTCAACTCCAAAACTTCATAAACACAAATGCTCCTCTCGATGCTCAACAACATGGGTTCAGACAGAATCACAGTGATGAAACACTCCTCACATTACTAATAGACAACCTACTCAAAGGAATAGAAAAGCCAAAACAGATTAATTCTCATATTCCTAGAGGTAATGGCAGCCTTCGACTCCATTAACCATAAGAAACTCATTGGATGTCTGATTGACACTGGGATAAGTGGCATCCCTCTAAAATAGTTCTGTTCCTACCTATCTGAATGCACCCAGCAAGTCAAGATAAAGAACCAAGCATCCAACCCCTACAGACTACTCCAAGGATTAGCCAATAGAAACATATGATAAAATACCAAATTTATGCAGATGATCTCATATTATATGTCCCTTTCACAACCACAAATCCAGAATTCTCTTCCATACACTAATGCATCAAAGAAAAGACACACTGGCTAAAAGATCACAGCCTCTCAATTAATTACAATAAAATGAAAGTTCTAATCATTTACAGAGACCCCTCATATTCTCCCTCAAAACCATCATGATCAACAACTTTCCCATAAAAACTGAGACCAGAAACTGAACTTCCAGACTCATATTAAAAAAGCATCTGCTTCAGCATATCACAAAATCAGGATGCTACATAACCTTCAACCACTATTAGATGTCAACCTCTTCTGAACAGTTTGCCAAGCAATCATTACTCCTCACTTGGACTACTGTAATTTTATACTTCAAGGACTTCCAAAATATGCACTATTCCTAGCCCAAAACACTGCAGTCTATATGATCTTAAAGACACCAAGACACAGACACATCACCTCAGTTCTCAAAGACTTCAAGTATGTATAAATTAAAGTCAGTCATGAATACATACAGGACTATACGCAACTTGACCACAGACTGCCTACAAACTCTCATACAGAACTCACCACACAACAGACTGAGAAGACAACAAAATCAGAACCTACTAAAAAATGCAAAACATAAGGCAACCAGCACACAAGCAATGTGTCAGTGAGCGTTCTCCATCTATGGTCCCATCTTAATGAACTCCCTCCCGAGCAACTTAAGAGCAACAAAAGATGTAAAAGACTTCCAAAAAGAGTTTAAAACTTCTATCTTCAAGGAATGCTTTGGAACAGACACATAGAGCCTGATTCTGGGAGCGGGACGTCTGGGCCGTCCGGATGTCCCCGCTGAAGACTGGGCCATTAGGACCCAATTCTGGGAGCCAGAATCGGGCCCGAGGATGGCTTGGCATTCCCCCCCCACACACACACACCTGCAGGGACATCCTCCCTGCAGGTGCCCCAGACATCTGTGGCTCCGGACCACAAAATCCTCGCTGCCCAAACCACAGCTAGCCTCCTGCAGCTGGATCAGGCAGCAGGGATCCCACCCTCCGCACCTGACTCCACCCCAATTGGTCACTGCCATGCCCTGATTCTCTTAAAAATGCTGTTTATACCACCTCTGAAGTGGTATAAGCAGTAGGCCCCAGCAGGCCCGGCAGCACGTACAGGACCATGACTGGAATCGGCCCTGTACTTTCTGCTGGGTGGCACACCCCCGCTCCACCCCCCGCTGGCAGATGTATGGGGAGAGCCGTGGGGGAATCGAGTTTAGGTGCATTCTGGAATGAGGGCCATAAGCTCCTATGTTGCAGCCATCAAGTTATCACTAACAAGTATCCAGATAATATTCTAAACGAATATGCCATTGTACATAGGTTGATATTATTCATATCATTACCCTCTCCATATATTGCATGCATTATTAACAACCTACTATTCCCATGTAATCCTAAGTTATGTGTAAGTTTCAGTTATGTTCAATGTAAACCGCCCTGATAATTTTGAAAGGCAGTATTAAAGAGATGTTAAATAAATAAATAAATAAATAAATAAATAAAATAATGCCACACATAGAGGTATCATAAAATGCAGCTACACTTATTGCCACATTGACAGGATGTGGCAATTACTCCTATGCTAACTGCAATGTGCTCTCCAACCCACACTCCGCCCCTAACCTGATCATTCCTCGCCTCATTCTATGATATACAGTTACCATGAGAATTAGCATGTGGCAACTATCATGCTCCCATACTGCACACTAAAATGCATATTAATCATGTGGAGGCCAATTCTGAACAGGGCATGTCCAGCCTGTCCGGACGTCCAAAATCTGGACGGGCCGTATTTGCACCTGAGAGCTCGACATTCCTGTGGGAGCAGAATCAGGGCAAAGAGCCTGGACGGGCAGAATGTGCCCGATTCAGACACCTGCATTTACAGCAACCACCCCGTCTAACTCTCCCAAGGCTCTTGCATGGAGCCTGGTGCCGTGGCATCCCATCACCTAGGAACTGGAACACCTTGCAGGAGCCCCAATCTACCGCATAAGTGCAAGACTGCCTTTCCCCACCGCTCGACCCCCAAAGCAGCCTGCCAATTCTGAGATTGTGCTGCGGGGAACCTCCCAAGTGCTCCTCGCCTCAAGACGCTTCCACGGGGAGATTTATTCCACCTCTGAGGTGGAATAAGTTCTCCTCTAATCTTAAGTCCCTGGATCTATAGGGTCGCAACCGGAATTGGCCCTGTTCATCTGTATTCAGGGTCCCACCTTCACTCTGCTCTCACTCCTCCTCTGGTCCACCTCCTCCCATCCCCAGCCAGAGCTCCTGCACAAAGCAAATGCACATGCGGGGAGCTCTATGGACTGAATGCCGTCCCTGTGAATAGTGGGGAACTGGACTTTCATCCCCGCTATTCGCAAAGCAGAATCTATCTTTTAGTGGGCTTCATTAAAAGGACCCCTAAATGAATTCTTTGCTTCATTCTTTAGTGAAGAAGATGTAATGGAGCTATACATGCCAGAAATGGTATTTAATAGTTTAGTTTAGTTTATTTAAAACATCATATACTGCTATATTGGCACAGCACAGTGGTTTACAATGCAATAATTTGTAAAGGAAATAATTGAAAGAAAATCCAATAAAAAATAGCAAAGCCGAAAAAGGAAATATGGAATAGGAGACAGCGGACTAAGAAAAGATAAAATCAAGCTGTTGCTGTATCCAAATCTGAGGAGTAGGCTTTCTGGAAAAGATGAGTTTTAAGGGATACCTTTAATCCATGGTAGGAGAGTTGTAGGCAAAGATCAGAGGGGAGATTGCTCCAAAGTTGGGGAGCAAGGAAGTAGAAGGCAGAGAGTCTGGTGGATTCATACTTAGCTTGAGAGGTGGAGGGAAATTGCAGATTAAATGAAGTGACTGGAGAGGCCAGAGGGACCAGAGAGGAATTGAAACAGATCTCAGTGAACCTGGAAGATGTAATAGGGCAAATTGACAAACTAAAGAGTAGCAAATCACCTGGAGCAGATGTTCCAGAGTACCAGAAAAACTCAGAAAGGAAATTGCAAATCTATTATTATTTTGTAATCTATAATTAAAATTGCCTACAACATTTGAAGACTGGAGGATAGCCAAGGTAATGACAGTTTTAAAAAGAGTTCCAAAGGTGATTCAGGAAACTACAGACAAGTGATCATGATGTCAGTGCCGGCAAAATGGTAGAAACATTTATAAAGAAAAAATTGCAGAGTACATGGCCATGGTATAATGGCACAAAATAAAACATGAATTTGGTCAAAGGAAGTCTTGTCTCATCAGTTTTCTACATTAATTTCAAGGTGCAAATAAGTTGTGAAGAAAGGTAAGCCGTTATAGTTGATGATTCGATTGTTAGGCATGTAGATAGCTGGGTGGCTGGTGGACATGAGGAATGCCTGGTAACATGCCTGCCTGGTGCGAAAGTAGTGGACCTCATACACCACCTAGCAAGGTCATAGATAGTGCTGGGGAGGAGTCTGCTGTCTTTGTACAAGTCAGTACCAATGACATAGGAAAGTGTGGTAGGGAGGTTCTGGAGGGTAAATTTAGGCTTTTAGGTAGGAAGTTGAAATCCAGAACTTCCAGCGTAGCATTCTCCGAAATCCTTCCCATTCCACTAGCAGGACCCAAAAGGCAGGCAGAGCTCCAGAATATCAATGCATGGATGAGACAATGGTGCAAGGAAGAAAGTTTTGGATATGTAAGGAACTGGGCAATATTCTGGAGAAAGGAGGGCTTTTCCAAAGGGATGGGCTACATCTTAACCGGAAAGGAACCAGGATGCTGGCATTAACCTTTAAAAAGGAGATAGAGGAGCTTTTAAACTAGATAATAGGAGAAAGCCGAGAGTTCCCCAGGAGCGCATAGTTCGGAACAATGTATCCTTGAAGGATACTAGCAAAAGATTGAAGTTAGGGCATTTCAGCAGAGAAGTTCCAATAAAGAAAAAAGTAGTCCAAATGCCCTTGAGTACAGAACAGACAGAGCTTAAAGATTCCAAATTACCCCTGCCTACCGATAGCCATATTAATATGAATAAAATACAGTCTCTAAAATGTTTCTATGCAAATCTCAGAAGTCTAAAATATAAGATGGGAGAGTTAGAATACATAGCACTAAATGAGAGGTTAGATATGATTGGAATCAGAGACATGGTGGAAGGACGACAACCAGTGGGATTCTGTGATACTTGGGTACAAACTATATCGTAATGATAGAGCAGATCAAATTGGTGGTGGGGTTGCGCTCTATGTTAGAGAGGGCATTGAGTCAGAAAGAATTAAAGTTTTGCAGGAAACTCAATTCACTGTAGAATCTTTATGGATTGACATTCCATGTAAAAAAGGGAAGGTGATGGCAGTGGGGGTGTACTATCGACCGCCTGGCCAGAGTGAACAAATGGATGCTGAAATGCTCAAAGAAATCAGGGAAGCTAACAAAAGTTGCAGTACAGAAATAATAATGGGTGATTTCAATTACCCTGGCATTGACTGGGTCAGTGTCACGGCAGGACATGCTAGGGAGATAAAGATTCTAGATGAAATAAATGACTGCTTATTGAAGCAGCTGGTTCATGAACTGACCAGAGAGGAAGCCATTTTGGACCTAGTACTTAGTGGAACACAAGATCTGGTGCAAGAGATAAGGGTGTTGGGGCCACTTGGCAATAGTGATCATAGCATGATCGTGTTTGATTTAATAAATGGAGGAAGGATGCTAAGGAAATTCACAGTACTACCTTTTAACATTCAAAAGGGATACTATGATAAAATGAGGAAAATAGTTAAGAAAAACTAAAAAGAGTAGTTGCAAAGGTTGAAGATTTACATCAAGCATGGCTTTTGTTAATAAATACTATCTTGGAAGCCCAGACCAGCTATATTCCACGCTTTAAGAAAAGAGGAAGGAAGTCCAAAAAACTGCCAGCATGGTTTAAAGGTGAGGTCAGAGAGGCTGTTGTTGCCAAAAAAGCATCTTTCAGGAAATGGAAAAAGGAGCCAAATGACAAAAACTGGAAACAACATAAGCACTGGCAAGTTAGATACAAGGCATTGATAAGGCAGTAAAAGAGAGAATTTGAGAAGAAGATTGCTGTGGAAGCAAAAATGCATAATAAAGACTTTTTCAAGTAAATTTGTAGCAAAATGTCCTGTGAGAGAGTCAGTTGGACCATTAGATGATAGAGGGGTAAAAAGGGCACTAGGAGGGACAAGGCCATAGCGGAGAGACTGAATGAATTCTTTGCTTCGTTCTTACTGAGGAAGATGTAGGGACGTTACCCATGACTGAAATGATATTTAAAGGTGATGTCACAAAAGAATTGAAATAAATATCGATACACCGGAAAGATGTATTACAACTATTTCATAAACTCAAGAGTAGCAAATCACCTGGACTAGTTAGTATATATCCAAGGGTGTTGAAAGAACTGAAATATGAGATTGCAGACCTGCTATTAGTAATCTGTGAACTATCATTAAAGTCATCTGTAATACCTGAAGATTGGAGGATGGGCAATGTAACGCCAATTTTTAAAAAGGGCTCCAGGGGTGATCCAGGAAACTACAGACCGGTGAGCCTGACGTCAGTACCAGAAAAAATGGTAGAAACCTTTATAAAGAACAAAATTACTCAACATGTAGATAGTCATAGCTTTATGGGAGACAGCCAACATAACTTTAGCCAAGGAAGGTCTTGTCTTACTAATTGGTAATGTTTTTTTGAAGATGTGAATAAACAGGTAGAAAAAGTTGAGTCAGTTAATATAGTGTATCAGGATTTTCAGAAAGCCTTTGACAAGGTCCCTCATGAGAACATTTTGGCCAAACTAAAGAGTCATGGGATAGGAGGCAGTGTACTATTGTGGATCAGGAACTGGTTAAAAGAAAGCAGAGGGTAGGGCTAAATGGCCAATTTTCCCAATGAAGAAAGGGGGATAGTGGAGTACACCAGGGATCTGTGCTGGGTCCGCTGCTTCTTCACATATTCGTAAATGATCTGGAAATGGGAATATCGAGTGAGGTTATCAAATTTGCAGATGGCACAAAATTATTCAAAGTTGTTAAAACCCATGAAGATTGTGAAACATTGCAAGAGGATTTAGATAAATTGGAAGACTGGGCATCTAAATGGCAGATGAAATTTAAAGTGGACAAGTGCAAAATTATGCACCTAGGAAAGAACAACCCAAACTATGGTTACACGATGCAAGGTTCCACATTATGAACTGCCACCTGGGAAAAAGATTTAGGTGTCATCATTGATAACATGTTAAAACCCTCTGCTCATTGTGCAGTGGTGCTCAAGAGAGCAAACAGAATTCTAGGTATCATAAGGAAAGCTATGAAGAATAAAACAAAATATATTATAATGCCTCTGTATCGTTCCATGGTGCGACTGTACCTTGAATATTGTGTGCAATTCTGGTCGCCATATCTTAAAAAGGATATAGCGTTATTAGAAAAGATACAGAAACGAGCCACCAAAATGGTAAAGGGGATGGAAGAATACCCCTATGGAGAAAGACTAAAAAGGTTAGGGCTCTTCAACCTGGAAAACAGATGTCTGAGGGGAGATATGATAGAAGTCTATAAATTATGGGGGGGCGGAGCCCGATGTCCAGCGGGATGGTCGCATAACGCTGAGGCTCCCGAGAGGCCTACTCAGAATCCTGAATTAACACCGGACATACTTGAATTTCTGCTCTGATCTTACCGGGGCACATTGGTGAGATGGCGGGGACCAAACCTACGCGCCTGGAATTTGGATCTCCAGCGGCTTCTCACGGCAAACGCTCCAAAACTGAACCCCCGTCCCCGCAGAAGGGGCAGGCTCTGCGCGAGGGCCCCGAAATGCAGCAGGAAATCCTCGCAGAGATCAGAGGGGTTAAGGACCTCGTGCAGTCAAACGGGGAAGCACTCCGAGCGCTGCAGGAAGATCTTGGTGTATTGCAAGGCAGGCTAGAGGGGCTCTCCTCGCGTCAGGACAAAATGGAGAGCTTATTAGACTCCCATGTGGTCCGGCTGTCCAAACTCGACAAAGTTGAACGTCAGGTGCGGGCCTTGCAGAAAGAAGTGGAAGATGGCAATAATAGAGCGCGCCGCAACAACCTACGACTAGTGGGCATACCGGAGGGAGCGGAATCGGGAGACATGAAGGAGTTTTTATATAAAATCCTCCCTTCCCTGCTCCAAATCACCTTTACCAAAGAATTGGAGATCGATCGCGCTCATCGTGTACCCACAAACATAACGCTCAACAGGAAGACCCCGCGGCCTATCATCTTTCGACTTTTGAGATATCAACATGTGGAGCAAATTCTCAGCGCCTCTCGGGCAAAGGGCCATATGGAGTTTGAGAGCCACAAGATCTCCTTCTATCCTGACTTGGCTAAACCTACGGTTGATCGCCGAAAGCGCTTTTTGGAATTCCGGCCGAGGCTTCAACAACTACAAGCACGCTATGGCCTGATGTACCCGGCCAAGCTCCGAGTCACGCTTCACAATCAGACAAGAACATTTGAAGATCCTGATCTACTAGCGGAGTTTTTGGATGCTAAAGAAGCCGATTTGATGCGCTGACTTCCAGAATATTCCTGCCAGTGTTCTCATATCCGCTGTACCTGCCATCTTGGATTTGCCACGGTTCAGCAAAGAGTCTGTCGAGGGCGGTTTGTTGCCTTATTTTGATGATATTTGTGACCCGACTCCATCTACCTAGAGTAGCCTCGATGAATATCAGAGACAGTGTTAATTATGGACTCTGGTGTTTCTTTTCTTTTTTTCATGTCTCTATCTTCCTCTCTAGGGCCTCCTCCCGCAGACATATGGTCGCCATATTCATTGGGGGTTTTGCTTCTTCTCTAAGTTACTTTGGTACATGCTTTTCAATATGGGGTGTATTAGCCAGCATACTCGGTGATTATGTCATTGTTTGTACAGATTCTGCTTATGTGTGTGTTTTCAAGCGCCCTTACCTAAAATGTCTATTACCGATTGATGGCACCATGTAAGATTTTATCATTGAACGTAAAAGGCATCAATAATCCGATAAAACGGAAGAAAATCCTGAGCTATCTAAGTCATGAAGCTGCGGACCTGATTTTCCTCCAAGAAACACACTTAAATTCGAAGGAAACTCTTAAACTCAATATTAAACCTTACATGGTGGCCGCCTATTCCCCAGCTGTTTCTAAGAAATGTGGGGTTGCCATACTGGTTAGGAAATCTCTGCATGCTACTATTATTGCGACTAGCTCAGATACAGCAGGTAGATGGTCCAGGGCTCACCTCAAGATAGGTAACCTTGAAGTTACATGTATATGCCTTTATGCTCCTAATGTAGATGACCCTGCTTTTTTGCTACCATTGCTCAGGTTGCGCAGGCCTCTGCTAACACTTCATTGATAATTGGGGGGGATTTCAATTTAGTTCTTGATCCCCTGATTGACAAACAGCCGCCTAGGACAAGTGGTCCCCCCCAAGAGTCACACCACGCTTACCTCTGTGATCAAAGATCTTGCTTTAGTCGATCTATGGAGGTTACCACTGAACCGCTGGGTACATGAGGCTGACATGCGGGCTTTTCCTTTCCTTTGGCAATTCCGCATGGTGAAATATCTTGGGGTCCACTACTGTTCTCCTTTAGAAGCCACTCTTAGTTTTAATGCCAAGGAGGTAGTCTCCAAAGTCCGTGAGCTCACAAATCGTTGGTCTCCCTTATCCCTAACATGGTGGGGCCGCCTAGAAACCGTGAAAATGATGATAGTCCCCAAAGTGAACTATATTTTAGAAATGCTGCCCTGCTTACTCCCGCTACACACCTACAAAGACATTGAGGGCCTTCTCGTCCGTTATCTCTGGCAGGGCAAACCACCAAGGGTAGCTAAACAAAAACTACAGTCTGCGAAGGAACTGGGGGGTACCCGCTTTCCTGATTTTCTTAGATATCATCAAGCCTTCCTACTTAAACAAGGTGCCCGATGGCTAGCTGCCTCAACAGACAACAGACCAGTTTGGCTTGACATAGAAGAGGAGCTTAGTAGCCCAATTCCGTTGATCCATCTCCCCGGTATGTCCCATCAAGTAGACACCCGCCATCCCCCAATGATTGTCGATACTCTTGCGGCCTTTAACACTCTCATTCTGTCACTGGGACCTAACGTATGTCCTCAGGACGGACTCCCGCTGTGGAATAACCCCAGAATTCAGGTCCTAAATAAAACGATCGCATGGAAACCCTGGTACTCTAGGGGGATCTGGACACCCCAACAGCTCTTCTCCGCAGCTCGTTGGAAGACCTTTTCTGATTTACAAAAGGAATTTGCGTTACCAGCGAAACATTACTTTCAATTGATGCAGCTTCAACACTGCCTCAAAAGTGCTCAAATCCTGCCGCCCTCTGCCCCTACTGAGGACGGGCTATTAGAACTAATTCACTCTATTAGTAGTACACATGGGGTAGCCTCTAACTTTTATAAACTATTATGTCAGGGTACCGATACTGCTACTTGTAGAGCTCAACAAGCCTGGGAACGCGAACTGCAAACCACTTTAACCCCTGTGCAATGGAGCGTTTTCTGGAGCAAAGTAGTGCGGGTTTCCCGATCTGCCTCTGTTACCCAAACTCTCTTCTTTTTTGCACATAGATGCTTTTATACTCCAGAAAAAATAGCCAAATGGAACACAACTGCTAGGGACCAGTGTTGGTCTTGCCATACTGCTGTGGGAACCCTCGCTCATGTTATTTATGAATGTCCTCAACTACAGGTTTACTGGGGGCGGGTCTGGGGTCGTATTCAATCCATCTTACACCTCCACGAGCCTCTTTCTTGGAAGATTGTGGGACTCCGCTCAGTGGCGGAGGTCCCCTCTCTTCCTAAGAAGGGTCGCTTTCTCCTTGATTTCATGCTGGGTATAGCCATATGTTTAATCACGAGGAATTGGAAGGATAGCTCTCGAATTACTGCCAATGAATGGTGGAACCTCGTCTGCTTATATAGTAAATATGAGCAGATACCTCGGAGAGCTATTCCCCATATCCAAACTCACTCTCGCTTGTTTTAAATGGCAGATGCTCAATGATTATGTACTATCTGCTCATTGCTCCGACATGTCTGTTTATTGTATACTCATCATGTTTCCTATCACCTTTAGGTTTTGTACCACAATAATGTCAGTACACGCCCGTTTTCGGGACTGATTAGTTTCTAGAGAAGACGCAGGGGGGCGGGGGGTGGCAGGGGTTTACTTTGGTGTATGTATCACATTCTATGCATGTATCTGTCTTTTAGCTGTATGTCTTCCTTTCCTTTGTTGTTATAAAACGAAAATAAAGAATTTAAAAAAAAAGAAGTCTATAAATTATTATTTTTTTATTAAATTATTTATCTATGCAATTTTAAATTTTACACAAGAAAAACTTTGTTACAGTAAAAAATACAAATACAAGAAAAAAAAACAAGCAAAGAAAAATGGAAAACACCCTCATCTTTGCACTGAATATATATATATATATATATATATAGAATATATAAAATAAAATAAAATAAGTAAAAAATATACAAGTATAGGTTCACTAGCCCAGAATTAAAGGGAAAAGCAAGACAAAATTCAAAAGAAAACGTCAAAAGAAATAGACACAACTCTGGTGTGGAATTAACTAATGCACAAACCCACAACCGCTCCCCCCTAAACCAACGGAGGGAGTGAGAACAGATCAACTGCTATGCAGAGGAATACTCTTACTAGTGGCAAATTGAGTTAAGTGTGCAGGCTCAAAAATGGTATAACTAACTCCCTGATTTAATTAAACATCTACATGGATAGCGTAAAAAACAAACAAACCACCCATCTGTAAAACCTGAGATCTTAACAGGAGGAACTGCTACCTACGTTTCTGGGTAGGTTTGGAAACGTCCGGGAACATCCTTATTGTCCCCCCCATGAAGGCCTCATTCCTTGCCTTGAAGTAAAGTCTCAAAAGCAAAATCACGGTCTGGCTCCAGAGCCACGTTGAGAAGTAGAGTGGCCCGCGGGATAAACCCAGGATCAGTAGTTTCCAGGAATCCGGTTAGATCCAAAGAGTCCATCGGTGGTGAATGAACAGGTGAAGAAGCACCATGGGTCTTGCGCTTAGCAGTAGGCAGATAATAAATCCTAGCCAAAGGAGGGACAGACTCAGCAGGAAGCTTTAATACAGAAGTAACATATGAATTAAACAACTCTTTTGGCGACACATTGGGCACCCGGGGAAAATTCAGCAAGCGCAAATTTCTTTTACGGACAGAATTCTCCAGCATCTCAATCTTCCCATGGATAGCTAGCAAATCATTAGAAACAGTACCTGAAATAGATGTTACACCCTCCACTTTTTCCTCCAACTGGGCCACCTTGGTGGAAATAATAGCTACTTCTTTCTTTTTAAGGTCAACTGATTGAAGAAAGGAACTAAAGCACTCTGAAGAATTCCAAACTGAGATATAAAAGAACGTTGCAAGGCTTGGAGACCTTCCCAAAGGGAGTCCAAAGTAACTGCTGCCGGACATTGAAGTACAGATTGCACAGGCAACACACTTATAATCCCGGTAGATGTAGGAGCAGAAATACCAGAGCCTGCATCTGCTTCGGCATGCAAACTTCCTCCGCTCTCTGCTGAACTGACCACTGCACCCGCAAGCTCCACAGCCCCAAACACAGCTGCCACGGAGGTACTCATCATTGCAGGAAGAGATGACTCAGTGAGCATGGCTTCCCCGATACCATGGAGCTCTGTTTCCGCTGCTCTTGCTGAGAGTAATGCCAGCTGAATCAGAGGGGTCCACACCTCCGGACTAAGAGAAGCATGCAGCTCAAAGGGGCGCGACAAGCCTCCTTCCGCTCTCAACGTCCCCAACAAGCCTGATAACATCAGACCTTCGACCACACCAGCGGGCCTCAAGAAAGCATCTAGAGGACCCGTAGTTGCCGCTGCCGTCATTGCAGCAGGTAACACCCAGCTTTTAGCTTTCCTTTTACATGGCACTGTAGAGAGAGAGGAAATGAAGCAGCGATCCAACAGCAAAGTCTAACGTGTGTCGGCCATCTTGCCCTCCTGGTCGAATGACCAATGTTCTATAAATTATTGAATGGAGTGGAATAGGTAAACGTAGATCGATTGTTTATGCCACCAAAATATAGAAAGACTAGGTGACATGCAATGAAGCTTAACACTAATACTGTAAGATAAAATATTTTTTCACTCAATGTGTAATCAAACTCTGGAATTTGTTATTGGAGGATGTAGTAAAAGCTGTTAGTGTAGCTGGGTTTAAAAAAGTTGGACAAGTTCCCGGAGGAAAGGTCCATAAACCATTATTAAAGGTGACCTGGGATATCCACTGCTTACCCCAGTACAAGCACTGTGGAATCTGTGTCTTTTAGGAAAACTGCTACTGTAAGTATTTGTGACCTAGATTGGCCACTGTTGGAAACAGGATACTGAGCTTGATGGACTTTGGTCTGACGAGTATGGCATATCTTATGTTCTTATGTTCATAGTTGATAAAGGAGGTCATTTTAGAGACATCAAGAGATATAAATGGCAGCATTTAGATGTCTAGATTGCATATACATACAAACTGAAACTTTAGAAAGCTGACATTTTGATGCCTATCCCCCCCAGGATGCAGAAAATTAAAGACATATGCCAGGGAAGTGACAGATGCATGGTTGATCTAAAGATAAAGCGGTATATTAAATTGTATTAAATAAAAAAATAAAAAAATAAATGGTTTGGGTATGCCAAAAATATAGTTGTGTACTTCCTAATTTACAATAGAAGACACATTTTAAAAAAATCCCCTTTGATTTTTGCACCTCCCTCTAAGACAACAGTTTATACATTGGGGGCCACTAAGAAAGGTCATGTGTGAAGCCAAAGGCACACCATCAACCTCCTTGAACCTCTCCCTAAGCAAGCAATCTCCCTCATTCCTATGGACTTCCTGACATCCACCATATTTTCCCTTCCCCAGACCACTTCTGACCTTCTCCATATTATTTCCTCCTCAAAGCCTACCCAATATCTGTTGACAGGGACTTGAAGTGGGGTACAAGGACCCTCTGAAAGGGTTAATATGGAGAATGGCTTGGAATTTTCCTGACAACCTGAAGCTTGATCTATAGCAACTTAGCAGTGTATGTGCATAGAAGCCAAGGTGGCATTTTGTGTTGTTTGTTAAAAAAAAGAGACAGAATGTTTTTGCTCATCCCGATTGAGCTGAGCAATGTCTGTGCCTAGTCTGACCTGTAACATGTAGTGTTTAGCTTGACTTGCAACACACTGATAAACAAAAAGTAGTGAAAAGCATAACATAGAGCGATAAGACAAATTTGTACCATGTAGCAGTTTTTTTTCTAATAAAAGAAATACTATGGCCTAGTTGGAATACTGCTCAAGTTTGCAGGCCCAAATTCCTTTGATTAAACTTAAGTAGTACTGTTACTGATATAATTCTGTGTGTTTTGTTTTTATTTGATTTCTTACTGTATTTGCAATTGAATTTTGAGAATTGGAGCCAAAGAACAGAGGAAGGAATTTTAACTTGGTGATCCCAGGATTAACACAGTACATTCAATATCGACTATACACTTCCCTCTCCTAGATTCCCCACCCGAAAATCATAACCCCAAATCTCCCCCAACTGCCTTGATATCTAGATGAGATGATAGTATAACAAATAATGCAAAATAAATAAAAATAAAACTCCTTCCTTCACTCTTCTAACCCCCTTGCTCTTAACAGAGTTCCTGTGCCTGGGATCAAAATGACTGCTCTGATCTGTCATGGTAGCCTTCTGGTAGTACCACTAGGAGCTAAGCATCCAAATATGAGTGCATATTACTTATTTGGCAGCTTTATTCGTAGCAGTAGTACCAAAAGACTGCTACTGGAGGTCAGAGTTAACATTTGGATCCTGAATGCTTTATGGGACAGATATGACTCAACCCCATGCTAGACACTAGGAAGAAACCCACATAAGAGTCTGCAGGGAGGAGTCAGGGAAACTGAGGGGTTTTTGGAGCTTCAGTGGGTGGAGAGAGGGTGGTTTGTTTGGGTTGAGGGGTTCAGGGGATATGGATTTTTTTGGGAGTTGGTCTAGTGGGGGACAGTATAGAGAATGGTGAGGGGAAAGGTCCTGGGGAGGGAGGAAACTTGTTTTGGGCCTTGCTATCTGGGTTGCAGCAGCAGGAATCTGTAATGTTCTTGACTGCAGCAATGCAAAGATATGAGGTGGAGATGTTTTGGGGTTTTTTTGTGTATTCTGGTCAACATCTGAGGCTTTCTTAGAAATATCTATTTTATTGGTTATGAGGTCATAAGAACATTAAGAATTGCATACTAGATCAGGCCAAAATCCATTAAGGCCAGTGTCCTGTTATTCCCTTTTCCAGGTCATTTATGAATATTGTGGACGCGCCCCGTCCACCTAGGTGGTTGCCTAGTGGGGAGCGCTGGACATCACTCTTCTTTTGTGTAGTTGTGGGTTTGCTTTGTCAGCAATTCGAGTGGAAGAGGATCACAGGACAATTTGTTAACATAAATTGCTTTTTATTTATTTCTTTCTGGAACCAATTTTGGCAAATGACCTTGCTGAGGCAAATGACCTTGATAAGGCAAACAATATTTCAAACTGAAAATACAGGATATTTTCTCCATTAAACTTCTCAGCAATATTTCTTCAAGTAGTTACTTCACTCTTGATACTCTTTTTAGCTTCTTCCATTTACAAAGCAGTGTAACACTTTTAAACGCAGTTTTCCAAAAACTTCTGTAAGACAGTTCTTGACCTTGCACTCTCAGCTGCTGTAGATTAGGATATCTCTCCTGTGCTGCCTCCTGGTTTAAAACCGCTAGCCCTGTTAACCTGGCTTCTTCAGAGATACAATTGGCTGCTTTTAAACAATGAGGTTCTTGTGACTTCTTGTCTGCTTTTCACCTTGGCACACAATAACACCAGCACAGATTATCTTCTTAACCTGTTACCCACAGCTTCTTATAAAAGCATTAAACACGGCTTATACAAATCCCACACTCCATGGATTCTGCAGAGGATATTGGAGAGTCTGAGTACGGTTCTATTTCCATTTCTTCTGGGGTGCTATAACACTCAGGGCTTGGGGCACATTCTGGAACGCTATGTTTTACTGCTTTTAAAAGCTTAAGAAGTTTCCCCCATTTTAACTTCTGGCTTCCCCTTTTTACCGGGTCAAAAGCTCTTGCCCTTCTTTCACTTAGCCACTCCTGTTCAGGACACACACAAGTTGCTTTACTGGCAGAAACCCTCTTTTCAACTGGTTTTCTGTACTGCCTAATCACAGACTCAGGACTTGAGCTGTTACTTTCAGAATCAGTCATATACTCCTGACGTCTTCCCCAGCTCCACTCATGCCCACAATCTTTGCACTTGCCTTGGGAGTTATGGCTGGTCCCCTTTGAACCTCCAGGCCCTACAGCCTTATACTGCTGTTTCTTCCCTTGGTTCCTCTGGACTCTTGGCCTCTCCTCCTGGCTTTTAGCATGCAGTTTTCCTTGAGCACGTCCTCTCTCTGCTTTTGCTTCAGCTGCTGAATCTGTATCCTCACTTCCTGGATCTGTTGCCTCTCTTCCTGTTGCCTGCCCACTTCCTGAGTGACGCAGCTTAAATATCCTGCAGCTTGTTTCCTTCTCTGGCCCCACCCCCTCTCTGCCTGCACGAGCCCTAGAGGCTGGGTGTGGCTTCAAGCTATCCCTATTAGTGTGTGTTCTAGCTTCTTTCTCTGCCTGGGAGCTATGCTGTAGTGAGCCCTTCCCCCGCTCATGAGAAAAAAAACTCTTTTTTTTCCAGTTTTAAAAGGCTCAGCTACCTGCGCATCACCACAATATGTAAAAAAAAACAGCAGACCCAGTACAGATCCCTGGGGTACACCACTATTCACCTTTCTCCATTGGGAAAACTGGCCATTTATCCCTACCCTCTGCTTTCTTTTAACCAGTTCCTGATCCACAATAGTACACTGCCTCCTATCCCATGACTCTTTAGTTTTGCCAAAAGTCTCTGATGAGGGACCTTGTCAAAGGCTTTCGGAAAGTTCAAATACACTATATCAACCGACTCGCCTTTGTCTACCTGTTTATTGACACCTTCAAAAAAACATAACAAATTAGTAAGACAAGATCTTCCTTGTCTAAAGCCATGTTGGCTGTCTCCCATTAAGCCATGACTATCTACATATTCAGCAATTTTGTTCTTTATGATGGTTTCTACCATTTTTCCCAGTACTGATGTCAGGCTCACCGATCTGTAGTTTCCCGGATCACCCCTGGAACCCTTTTTAAAAATTGGTGTTACGTTTGCCATCCTCCAATCTTCAGGTATTACAGATGATTTAATGATAGTTCACAGACTACTAATAGCAGGTCTGCAATCTCATATTTCAGTTCTTTCAACACCCTTGGATATATATATATATATATATATTCCGGCCCAAGTGATTTTCTGCTCTTCAGTTTATGAAATAGTTGTAATACATCTTCTATATGTATCGAAATGTCCCTCAATTCTTCCGCACCTTTAAAAACCAGTTCAGTCATGGGTAACATCAGTAAAGATCGAAAGCAAAGAATTCATTCAGTCTCTACGCTATCGCCTTATCGCCTCTTAGTGCCCCTTTAACCCTTCTATCATCTAATGGAACAACTGACTCTCTCACAGGTTTTTTGCTATGAATGTACTTGAAAAAGTCTTTATTATGTGTTTTTGCTTCCGCGGCTTTGCCTGCCTTATCAATGCCTTGCATTTAACTTGCCAGTGCTTGTGCTGTTTCCAGTTTTCATCATTTGGCTCTTTTTTTCCATTTCCTGAAAGATGCTTTTTTGGCAACAACAGCCTCTCTGACCTCACCTTTAAACCATGCTGGTAGTTTTTTGGACTTCCTTCCACTTTTCTTAAAGTGTAGAATACAGCTGGTCTGGGCTTCTAAGATAGTATTTTTCAACAACACCCAAGCTTGATGTAAGTCTTTAACCTTTGCAACTGCTCCTTTTAGTTGTTTCTTAACTTTTTTCCTCATTTTATCATAGTCTCCCTTTCGAAAGTTAAAAGGTAGTACTGTGGCTTTCCTTACCATCCCTCCTCCACTAATTAAATCAAACACGATCATGCTATGATCACTATTGCCAAGTGGCCCCAACACCCTTATTTCTTGCACCAGATCTGGTGTTCCACTAAGGTTTAGCTCCAGTATGGCTTTCCCTCTTTTGGGTTCATGAACCAGCTGCTCCAAGAAGCAGTCATTTATTTCATCTAGGAACTTTATCTCCCTATTATGTCCTGCCATGACACTGACCCAGTCGATACCGGGGTAATTGAAATCACCCATTATTATTACTGTGCTGTAACTTTTGTTAGCTTCCTTTATTTCTTTGAGCATTTCATCATCCATTTGTTCATTCTAGCCAGGCGGTCGATAGTACAACCCCACTGCCATCGCCTTCCCCTTTTTACATGGAATTTCAATCCTTAGAGATTCTACAGCAAATTTTGTTTCCTACAAAAATGTAATCCTTTCTGACTCAATGCCCTCTCTAACATAGAGTGCAACCACTCCACCAATTTGATCAGCTCTATCATTACAATATAGTTTGTACCCAGGTAACACAGTGTTCTACTGGTTGTCCTCCTTCCACCATGTCTCTGAGATTCCAATCATATCTAACCTCTAATTTAATGCTATATATTCGAACTCTCCCATCTTATTTTTTAGACTTCTAGCATTTGCATACAAGCATTTTAGAGACTGTATTTTATTCATATTAATTTGGCTATTTTTAGGCATGGGTAATTTGGAATCTTTAAGCTCTGTCTGCTCCATATTCAAGGGCATTTGGGCTACTTTACTCTTTTTTTGGAACCTCTCTGCTTTTGGTAGTATCCTTCAAGGATACATTCTTCCGAACCATGCACTCTTGTGCGACTGTTGGCTTTCCCCTATTATCTAGTTTAAAACCTGCTCTATCTCCTTTTTAAAGATTAATGCCAGCAGCCTGGTTCCATCCTGGTTAAGGTGAAGCCCATCCCTTTGGAAGAGCCCCTCCTTTCCACAGAATATTTCCCATTTCCTAACAAATCTAAAACCCTCATCCTTGCACCATCGTCTCATCCACGCATTGAGACTCCGGAGCTCTGCCTGCCTTTTGGGTCCTGTGGGTGGAATGGGAAGCATTTTGGAGAATGCTACCCTGGAAGTTCTGGATTTCAACTTCCTACCTAAAATCCTAAATTTACCCTCCAGAACCTCCCTATCACATTTTCCTACATCATTGGTATCGACATGTACCAAGACAGCAGACTCCTCCCCAGCACTATCTAAGACCTTATCTAGGTGGCTCGTGAGGTCCACTACCTTCGCACCAGGCAGGCGTGTTACCAGGTGATCCTCACATCCACCAACCACCCAGCTATCTACATGCCTAATGATCGAATCACCAACTATAATGGCTGTCCTAACCCTTTCCTCATGGGCACATGGCCCTGGAGAAACTTCCTTGATGTGAGAGGGTTTTACATCACCTCGAGGACAGGTCCTAGTTACAGGATCACTTCCTGCCACACCAGGGTGATACTCTCCTGTCACATGACCTCTCTCTTCCATGGCAACAGGAATGCTGCCTGACTGGAGGTGGGACTTCAGGACTATATCTCTGTAGGTCTTGTCTATGTACCTCTCTGTCTTTCTTATGTCTTCCAAGTCTGCTACTCTAGCCTCTAGAGAATGGACTCATTCCCTGAGAACAAAGAGCTCCTTGCACCTAGTACACACATAAGACCTCTCACCAACTGGGAGAAAATCATACATGTGACACTCAATGCAAAAGACTGGAAAGCCCCCATCTTGCTGCTGGACTGCTGTCTGCATCTTAGTTTTAAGCTTGTGTTTAGATCTTTAAGTTCTTTACTTACTAAGGGTCGCTGTGGATATTTATACTAATAAAAGTGTACCTAATACGTTTAATATACCTTGTTCACCTGAAGCTTAATTAATCTCAGGTCCTTAGTGTATGACTGATTTGGATAACGAGCCGCACCTGAGAGCACCTCCTTTCCTTTAAGATGTGTAAGTACCTATAAAGCTATGATTATCCCAGGGGTGGATGAATGTTGGGGAGGGAGGGAGGAAAATAAGACTTATTAAAGAGGGCTGCTATGCAATACCCTGTCCTGTGCTTCTAAGGTAAGCTGTGACCAATTTCCTGGGTGATTAACAGCCCTTGTTTGGATAGAAGGAGTCTTTAAAAATGGTCTTTTGACCTGCCACCTGCCATTAACACCTATTTAAAAAGTTTCAGAGGTCTCTTGCCCCTAGGTAGAAGGCCTCTTTGTAAAGGTCTCTAGAAGACGTTATTTGTTGCTCAAAGAATACTGACCCTGTTTTGCCTTTTATGCTAAGTTATATTCTTATTTGATTTAAATTAAAGCTCTTTGCTTCTGCTAGGCTCTGACTTAGTATGAAATTTAAACTAGAAGCTCTCTGCTGGGTTCTAAATTTGACCAGAAACTCTCTTCTGTGTTTTAAATTTAAACTAAAAACACTTTGCTGCTACTAGACCCTGAGTGAGTATTAAATTTAAACTACAAGCTCTCTGCTGGGTTCTAAATCTAACTAGAAAGCTTTCTTCTGTGTTTTAAATTTAAAGTTAAACTGCTGCTACTAGGTCCTGATTGATTTAACAAATACACTGGGTTCACATATTAATCAGCTTGAATACAAAGAATTCCCTTCAGAAAAAATTCCCAGAAGTATATACTCACAATTGCAGATCTCTCTCCAGAAATAGCAGTCCCCTTTTCTAGTCCTTATTGCACGTTGGGATTGCTTGTAATGCACATTAAGTGCAAAAATAAACCACACTTGTAAAAGAGCCGCTACACTAATAAAGGGAATATGTGTGTGTGGTTGAATCACTGGGGCAAAATTTGATTAATCAAAAAATAAATTAGACAGCCTGAAAATAAATCTTTGCCACTTTATTGCTGCAACATTGCTTAAGATACTTCTAGTTTCTCTAGTTTCTTTTTAGTTAATGCATTCTTCGGTTCCGCATTGACACTTTTCCATTCTCCAAGATTATATTTCATTGTCTTGCATAAGTTGCATATCTCTTTGAAGTTCTTTTGCTAACTTCTTATTGTTTATTGCTTTCTACTGACTTTGCAGCAGAAGGGTTCACAGCATGGCTCCTGTCTCATTGCTATGAATCTGTGACCTCCACTTCATACCTCATTGCTGACTTGTGACAAGATCACGATGGGAGGGAGAGATTTAGTAACTTTGCAAATGTCTTTTTCTGCCTAGATTTATTTATATTAATTAGAAAAAGTTAGGATCAGTCTATTGACCACTATGAAACCCTCCGTGACACGTCTTGTCGCAAACTATTCACATACTTTCTTTGTTGATCAACCAGTTCTTTATTTTTTACAGTAATCAGAAGTGGAACATGTTTATAAGTTGCATGGAGCCATGATGCCATACTCGCTCATGTAATATTCCCTGTTGTTGAGTAATAATTGAACAAATCTTATAAACTTGATATATCCACATACTTTTTATTAAAAACTAGACATATTAGATTTCCCATAGTGAAGTAGAATCAATGTCTTGCAATGCTTTATTAGGTATATAGAGCAAGCCAAATCATTGACTGCAAAAATGTATTTTCTTATTAATCTTTTAGAATTGGACGCATTGCTCGATCCCTTGAGCGTCTCAAAAAAACAGTTTATAAAAGATAAATTCACACAATAAATCATAAAACTAATAAAACCAATGAAATGCAGTCTTACTTCTGAGATAGCAAATCAATTAAGGAAAAAAAATCTTAGCTAGCAAATCAATTAAGGGAACAAACCTTAGCTTTTCTCAGAATGTAGACTCAGTATAAGCAGTTTTGCATTAGTCAGTCTAGGTCCTGTCTTTATTTCCTGCAGTCCCTCTCTCCAAACTGATCAACACAGATGCTGTCATGCTCAAACGAGAGTGGAATCATTGGGGGTGCAATTTTATTAGAATGTCAAAATGTATACAGTTTGAACATGACAAACCTAAAGGCACATTTTAGAAGAGACGTGATGTCGAAGTTGTGTTCTTTACAGTGAAGACAATGTTTTATAATGGGCTCTTCTGAACACGAAGCCATTTCCAGAATACCAAAAAGGAAGTGTGCATCGATATATAGAGGAAAGAGCCGTCTAACAAGCCTACAGAGGGAAAAGCCAAGAGGAGAAACAAGGCTACATATACATTTACGTGCTGGCAGTTACACAGGAAGACTGATATTTTGCACACTCACATATGTAGGTGTATGTATGTAAGTCAATTTGCAAGCTTCAGCTGTAAATGCAACAACAATTACAGATGTGGCTTTTTCTAATTTTTGATATGGAGGAAGAAATACACAATGGAGGATTAAGGAGGATAAATCCCCCCCTGTAGGGAGCTGGCAAAACAAGCACTTTCTCAAGTGTGTTGGGGAGCTGGCCCAAAAAGAAGGCCTAAGTTGCACTCCTGGTAAGTGCAGGATGAACATCACTGCTATCCAGATATGATCAGCACTTATATGGATAATGCTGCTGAACCCAAATATTCAGTGGTAACTAGTAACTGGTTACTGCTGTTGAACATCCCTCTGATGTGTGAGTGCTGAGGCTGACTGTCATGGTGTTTGAAAGTCAGCCATTTTGAAAATTGGGCCCATAGTAAATAACAGCAGATAATGAACCTTGTAGTCCATCTAGTGGCTAGTTATACTTGCTGCTCCATGCAGGTTACCCCCCTCTATTTTTTGCAGTATAAATGTTACTTAATTTTGCTTTGACTCCATCCTGTTGCTATATAGGAATTGTCTGTACTTGTTCCGTGCCTTTTTCAATTCTGCAAACACATATAGGAGTGGATTAGTAATTTAGTGGTTAAAGCACCAGCCTACTTCCCAAGAAATCAGGGTTCAAGTCCTACTAGCACCCCTTGTGACCTTGGGCAAGTAACTTTACCCTCCATTACCTGGATAAAAGAGCTTGGCAATCTATTTCCAGTCACACCTTGCCAGGAAAGCCCAGGGGCTGCTGGGTTGCCAGGAGTCAGCATTGACTTGATAGCACTTAAAAAACAAACAAACAACTGCATGTAGGGGCCTATGCAATCACACTCACCCTAACAATTAAGGACTTGATAGTCAAAAGGAGTTATATTTTCTAGTAGCCGATAAACATATAGCTCACTAATTCATTGATTTTCAAAAGCAATATATGGATAATGCCATCAGAAATCATTTTAACAGCTGTGACGCTATCTGTCTAGTACCTGGGTAGAGCTGGAGCAGAGTGTAGGTGTGAATCTAAAGCTATATTCAGCTTCTATACATATAGCTATGAGATTAACATTAGCCCTACTGGAAACATGGCCTAAAATAAAGTTTATAATTATAAGGGCAATTTCCTTAAATGTCACCTAGGCTGAGAGGGCAAGTAGGCATCTATTTGTAGCCTGCTTTATTTAGACACGTGGAGCCTGATTCCATAACATGCACATCTGGCCAGTGGACATGCCTAAATTGAAAACGGGCTCCATTTGAACCTAATTCCCCATCCGCGGGTCTAGATGTGCCCGCGGGTCCAGAATCGGAGAGATAGACATGTCCGGCAGGACAGGGGCAAAGTGCTATTCAGTTGCCCCGTGCACACATCCGGGGTGAGGCCCGTGCGTGGGTGCAAGCATGGGCCATGTGATATAATGGAGAAACACATCCCCGTCAATATAATGGAACGCAGGTAAATATTTTGGACGTCCCCGTGCCCACTGTATTCTGAAAAGTTGCACGTTTCAGATCCTGTGCATCTCCACGATATTCCCATAGACACTATGCCTCCTCGGTAAAATGTGCATCTCCTAAGCTGCCCTTCACACCGCAAGTAGTTTGCTGATGCAAACTAGCAATAAAAACCAATGAGAAATGACAAGCTGCTGCAAGCTAGACCATACACCAGTCCTCCTTAGGACCTAAAAAGTGCTACGTAATCCTAGTGCACCCTAATATGGCATAAGAGAATGTAAATATGAACATATGAACAGAGAATGTATAACGGCACATGATGTTTCTTAACACTAAATGTATAAAAGAATGTACTATAAAACACAATGTATCATAGCGCACAATGTACATAGCTGAACATAATCAAACACACAACACAACATACACACAAGTCACGATATATCCTTCACTGCATGAAAAACACTATCACCCCTTTTGATTGTTTGCTGTGAAACCGCCTTGATTGTAAGAAAAAGCGGTGTAGAAATACAGTTAAATAAATAAAATAAATGTATGACAGGACATACCTTGCATCAAATGGTATTTGGCATTATAAAATGGCCTCAGTGATCCCTGCCTTGGTCATCTCTACAGACACGCTTTAAACGTCTAAGAATGGACCCTTACCAATTGCACAAAACCTGAAGCTAACACTGCAATTCCCCAAAGGATGCGTAATATTGCTGAGAAACAAATGTATGCCCTTTTTCATATCTCAGGCCGAGAAGTGCACTCATTTTGTTGCTCCGCACGACCATTCCTCTCATATTACTTCCTATATCCCTGCTCGGGAACTCCGCTCTTCTGGCAGATTGCTTCTATCTGTGTCCTTTTCTTCTACTGCTAACTCCAGACTTTCACCTTGCTACTCCTTATGCCTGGAACAAACTACCTGAGTCTGTATGTCAGGCTTCTTTTCTGGCCCTTCTCAAATGCAAGCTGAGTGCTCACCTCTCCGTTTCCACTTTTGGATTTGATCTGCCTAATCTCACTTATGTCTCCTTACCATTCCCCCTAAATGTATCCTGTCTGCAACTGCTGTGTTGTCCGTCTTGGCTAGATTGTAAGCTCTGCTGTGCAGGGACCATCCTTTACGTCTGTCTGTGCAGTGCTGCATGCGCCTTGTATTGCTATATAAATGATCAGTAGTAGTAGTAGTATGGCCTTCTGGCTATGGCATCTGATTCCCACATATCTGGTACTGGCAATTCTCACAGCAGCTGCACCTGTCCCATTGGGGAGTATGTCAGCCTCTATACATCCGCTATTTGTGGGACAATACTGTCTGCCTTCCTGCAGTCTGCTTTGTGGCACTGCTCCCCTGGTCAGGCCTGTGTGGGTATAGGAGAGAGATCCCTGTGCCATCATACCTGGGTAGCCAGCCTTCAGATATATCACCAGCCTCGCAGCTTGCATAGATCCTGGACTGAGGAAGGATGAAGGCCTCATGGCACAATCTGGGGGATGTTGGCACAATAGCAGTCATGGCTCCCAGTGTCTGGCACAGCGGATGTATGGCTGTCCCATCACTCTGGCACCTGGTGACATTGTGGTCACCCCTACCGTCCAGGTACTGGTCAGGCATTCACGTCCCCCTAGAATTGCGGATGAGAACACCAGGTCCTCCTGTGCAACCCCCAAACCACACACATGCACACACACATTCTCGTTTGCAGTCACAATAAACATACAGCTGCCAAAAAGATTGCTTGCACCTATAAAGAACAGCTGGTATAATTTAATAGCATGGCAGTCCAGGACTACAAATCAGATCTGCATTTCTCACCCAAACCAGAATCTTTGCCATACTCACTCACATCCTATCCCTACATCACCTGTCCCAGTTCACAGAATATAGGAAATGTTAGGGAACCCTAGCTTTGCTCCTTAGCACAAATGGCAATCGACAGCATAGCCAGCATAAACACAATTGCTCTTCTTAATATATCTGCCTCACTTCTGCTTTCTGTTCTTTACAACTGCATCCCGTGTTCTTCCAGACTGCAGACACAACAGTTCAAAACATAATTGTCACGACCGTTCTTCAATATGGGACACATTTAAGAGCAGAGCAGAATATATTCAAAGCCCTGTCATTATTCCACGTTTCTGCAGGAATAACATCGGCATCTGCGGCAAACACTCAAAACGTATACGGGCCTTTCCTGAATACGCTTTATATATCTCCATGGCTGATTAAACTTCTGTTCTGCCCCCACCCGCCCACATTGTGAGATCCCTGTGCTAGTACCGTGTATGTGCAAGGTGCGGACATTTCAGAATACACTTGTAGATGTTTTCGCTCAAAAAATGTCTACGGCACACATCCAAGCGGCTTATTCGTGTTCTGGAATGACCTCCAAAGGCACCTATGTGGCTTTATGAAGTACTAGTATAAATCCTGCCGAAATCCCAGGTAAAAGGAACCTGTGTATATTTGCACCAGCTTGAGATCAGGAGTAAATGTATATACGTGCACTATCCATATTCACACCTGTTTTATAAGATATGTAAGTAAATCATGATCCTCCCCACACTTTGACCAAATTCCCCCTTGAACGTACCTACAGCAAAGTTATGTTTAAGTTCATATCTTCTTGCTATCATACTTAATTGCAGTCACAGGATAACTTTTAAGAGGCATTTTATGTGCATATACTGGACTATATGCACAAAAAAGTCTTTACAAATTACCCCACATATACATCATATTACATTACATATACAAATGAACATATACAGTGATCAACGGGTTTCAGTGCTGAAATGTACATAAATGTTCATGGCAAAAATGGTAATTAGCATTCTATTCAATCAAGTTTTCAGAGACTATGCTAAACATCACAGATACAAGTGTGTCCACACTATGAGTGCTCATGTTATTCCAAAAGTGTATCCCATGCATACCCCTGCCTCAGTAAATCCCCTATATGAGCTTGCCTGAAGTGACTGGTTAGCAGGGGAGTCTTCCCTGCCCTGAGGGACGATCCTCATCACCTGCCTCCTAATTAACAGCATAATCCATGTCTCCCTTAAGTAACAGTGCTACCTGTTCATCCCCAAATAACAGCACTACACAGTCCCTTGAACAGAAAAGAGAAAACAAAAGACAATTAAGGCCATAAAGCCTATCCAGTCTGCTCATCCATAAGAACTATTGAGTTCTACAATCCCCTCACATCCCTCAGAGATCCTCTATATTTGTCCCATACGTTTTTTTTTTAAATTCAGATACAGTTTTGATCTCCACCACCTCCAGTGGAAGACTGTTCCCTGCATCATCACACTTTCTATAAAGAAATATTTCCTCAGACTACTCCTGAGTCTAACCCCTTTCACCTTCATCCTATGAACCTTAGTTCCAAAGCGTCCTTTCTACTGGAAAACAGTTACCTCCTGTGCATTTATTTCATGGAGGTATTTAAATGTCTCTGCCATATCACCCCTCCCCTGCCTTTCTTCCAAAATATATAACTGTACTAACCCTCACTGATACACCAGAAAAACATTTTTGTCGGACCTACTTTTATTCTGATCACTTCCAATTCCCAAACATAAATCGGTCCATTTTAATATATAAATATTGCGTATAAAACCAAATTCCTCCACTTCAATAATAATTTACCATCTTATAATCAATGCATTTCTGTATATTTTTTCAAAAAGATCACCACCAACATGATGCTGTCATGGGATAGAAGGCAGTGTACTATTGTGTATCAGGAACTGATTAAAAAATAGAAAGCAGAGGGTTGGGCTAAATGGCCAATTTTCCTAATGGAGAAAGGTGAATAGTGGAGTACCCCAGGGATCTGTGCTGGATCTGCTGCTTTTTAACATACACATATATGACCAGGAAATGGGAATAACGAGTGAGGTTATCAAATTTGCAGATGACACATAAGAATTTGGTGTTGCGTTCATATTTTCCTAAGAAGGATCAGTTGTTTTGTGGCTCTACAGTTCAGGTTTTTCCTGATGTCTGTAGACTTACTCAGGTGCGGCGTAAGGCCTTCTTGGTATTAAGATCTCGTGCCTTGGCGATTGGGGCCTCTTTCTTCTTAAAATATCCATGTAAGTGTGTTCTGTTGTATGAGCAGACAAAATATGTTTTCATGGAGTCTGATCAATTGAATTTATTTCTGCTTGGTAAAGAAAATTGATGCCTTTGAATTATGGTGTTGGCGGCGAATACTGTGTATACCATGGACTGCCCGAAGAACAAACCAGTCGGTACTAGAGATCAAACCTAAGCTTTCTTTAGAAGCTCAGATGACAAGACTTTGACTTTCATACTTTGGACACATCATGCGAAGAGAGAAATCATTAGAGAAAGACATTATGCTTGGCAAGATAGAAGGTCAACGCAAAAGAGGAAGGCCAGCAATGAGATGGATCGATACAATAACAGCAGCTATGGGTACCAGTCTGTCAACAATGAGCCGCCTGACTGAAGACCGAACACAATTTAGGATAGCTATCCAGAGGGTCGCCATGATTCGACTCCGACTCGACGGCACTTAACAACAACAACAAAGATGGTTAGATAGTTTGTTATTAACTTCCTTTCTAAGTCTTAGGGTTACTAGTACTTATTTCAAGGGACCAGTGTTTCTTATGTAATGATATTCTTAATCTTTGTTTTTTCTTTGCACTTTCGCTCCCCCTTAACGTGGACTTGATTGTAATTCCTTTTTTCATTTTGAAATAAAGATTGTTGACACTTAAAAAAAAAAATTGCAGATGAAACAAAACTATTTAAAGTTGTTAAAACCCATGAGGATTGTGGGAAATTGCAAGAGGATCTTGATAAATTGGAAGACTGGGCATCCAAATGTCAGATGAAATTTATTGTGGAGAAGTGCAAAGTTATGCACCTAGGGAAGAACAACCCAAACTATGGTTACACGATGAAAGGTTCCACATTAGAAACCACCACCCAGGAAAAAAATTTAGGCATCATCCTGAATAATGTTTAAACCCTCCACCTTAGTTGAAAAGCCCTATCCTTTTAACCCTTTCCTTATAGGAGTATCCTTCCATCCCTTTTACCATTTTAGTGACTCTTCTCTGTACCTTTTCTAATTCTGCTATAATCATTTTTAAGATATAGTGACCTGAATTGCACACAATATTCGAGGAATGATACAGAGGCATTGTAATATCCTCAGTTTTATTCTCCATTCCTTTCCTTATGATTCCTAGCATTGCATTTGCTTTCTTGGCCGCCGCTGCACACTGGGTGGAGGGTTTCAACTTATTATCCATGATGACACCTAAATCTTTTTTCTGGGGGTGGTTCCTAATGTGGAACCTTGCATCACCTATTCATAGTTTGGGTTGTTCTTTTCTAGGTGCATAACTTTGCACTTTCCACATTAAATTTCATTAAATTTCATCTGCCACTTGAATGTCCAGTCTTCCAATTAATCAAAGTCCTCTTGCAATTTTTCAAAACCCTCTTGCGTCTTAACAACTTTGAATAATTTTGTGTCATCTGCAAATTTGATCGCCTCACTCATTATGAATATGTTAAAAGACTTCATAAAAGCACATAAATTAACAAATAATAGAGCCTTTTCTCACATAGCTCCAACCATTTGGAATTCCCTACCAGAGGATCTACGATCACTAACAGAGATCGTGGAATTCCGCAAAAAATTGAAAACATATCTATTCACTAAACACTATAATACAATGGAAACCCTAGAACCCATATTAGACAAAGGCTAAATAGCCACCTGTTCACATCAAGTACAAACCTAACTCTATCCGGATAACACTTATAGCTTAAACGAAATGACGATCCAAGCTCTTATGCCCAAATACCTCCACATGTATATAGTTGCATATGTTATGTTCTTCTTTACGCTGTTCGACACTACAATACGTTAGTTAACTTGATACTCACGGTTCTAGCTTAAATATACTGTTTGTTTATTAAACTGTGTTTGTTTAATTTATGATGTTCTATGTAAAAGTTATGACGTTCTATGTAAAACAAACTGCGCTTTGTTAATTGTTGTTAATTGTACACCGCAACTGAACTTTGGAAGATGCGGTATATAAATGTTAAATAAATAAATAAATAAAAATAAATAAATAAAATAAAAAGCAGCAGACCCATCACAGATCCCTGGGGTATTCCACTATTCACCATTTTCTTTTGAGAAAATTAGCCATTTAGCCCTACTCTCTGCTGTCAATCTTTTAACTAGTTCCTGATCCACAATAGTACACAGCCTCCAATCCCATGACTTTTTAATTTGGCCAAGAGTCTCTCATGAGGGACCTTATCAAAAGCATTCTGAAAATCCAGGCACACTAAAGCCCCAATTTTGTAAGGCGAATTGTGGGGCTGGATGTCCTGATGAGATGTTCAGCCCCGCTATTTACCCTCAGCCGATTCTGCTTCCCAGCCCCGCTGCATGAACAGAGCTGCTGTGCATACATGTTGTGGGGGACAGGGTGGCACAGGGGCAGAGAATAGATGGAGCCAACCCCCTGATGTACAGGTCCGATTCCGGTGATGGCCCTGTACGTCCAGGGATCTCCAAGGGGATGGCCAGCTTATTCACCTCGGAGGTGGAACAAGCACTAGCCACCCCCCCCCCCCCCCTAGATTGGCCAGCCAGCTCCCCAGCAGTGATAGCGGAGAGCAGGAAGAGTCCCTGCCACCTGATCCTGGTCCTGGCTGCCTCCATCAGGGTTAGGCGGCAGGGAAATGTGGGTCTGAGGCAGTAGGCGGATTGAGCCTTGAGGAGGACATCCTCATAGTGATGCAGGAACATGCCAGGCTGTCGCCATGATCCTGATCCTGCACCTGCAGGGCCATCTTGCTCCCGCAGTGCAGAATCAGATCCTAATGGGTCTGTCCTGCTCGGGGCCATCCAGACGGCCTGGACATGCCACTTGCTGAATCGGCTCCACATCTACTGGCTCATCTCTGTCTACCTATTTATTCACTCCTTCAAAAAAATATAACAGATAGGTAAGACAATATATTCCTTGAATTCATGTTGGCTTTCTCCCATTAAGCCATGACTATCTACATGTTCATTCATTTTATTCTTTATAATGCTTTCTATCATTTTGCCCGGTACTGACATCAGGCTCACTGGTCTATAGTTTCCTGGATCACTCCTGGAATCCTTTTAAAAAATTGGTGTTACATTGGCCATTCTCCAATCTTTTGGTACTACAGATGGTATTAATGATAGTTCACAGATTACTTTAGTAGATCTACAGTTTCATCTTTCAGTTCTTTCAACACCCTCGGATGCAGTGCTGTACCGAGCGTGAATCGCGCCCTGTGCGACTTGCACATCGGGCGTGCACCCCCCCCCCAATCCAGTCACTTTCTGGACGGCGGTGGGAGAGAAGAGAAACCGCCGATGTGCTGGTGTGCTAAGCAGATCTATCCTTCCCTGCTCTGATGCTGCATCAGAGGAGGGAGGGACCAGCGAGAAGGCTTAAGGGGCACATTTCAGCTGTCTGCCATTGCCTGCCGCCGCTGAGAGAAGAAAAAGTGGCAGTGGCAGGCAACGGCAGACAGCTGAAATGCCCCTTAAGCCTTTGCACCCTGATTTAGTATTCTTCGGTTTATCAACTAGTTATAAAACATCTTCCCGGTTTATTGATATTTCTTTCAATTGTTACAGTATATCACCTTTAAATACCATTTCAGGCATAGGTAACTTCCCTACATCTCCTTCATCCTGCTAGCCATTCCTCTCCCTGTGCAGCCAAACATCTTTCTGGCTTTTGCCATCACCTTTTCTACCTGTTTGCCTATGCAGAATTCGGTCAAAGATTTTGCTGAGATCTAAGTAAAGCAGAAACATAAGTAGGTGGGTGGATGCTTGGAAAGGGGAATAAGCAGTATAGAGGCAGGACAGGAGCAATGGATGCAGGGGAAAGGTAAAAAAAAGGCAAAAGTGCAGAAAATGGGGACATGGTAATGTGATAAAATACTTAGGCACTTAGGCACTTAGGCAGAGGCTACTAGCTGTGCAGTTCATATCCCAAAATTGACCTGAAGATGGGGGAGCAAGAGCAAATGTTAGCTGAGGGTGCACAACCCCTTGAATTGGCCCTTCTCTCATAGAACACCTCAAATAGACTATATACTGTATATCCTCTCCCCCAGTGCATTCCTCCACTGGTCATAGGCTTCCAACTCACCCCTCAACTTTCTTCAAACAAAAGGGAGATAATAAGCAAGCCACTCACTTTTATTTTGGTCCAAGCCTTGTTCAGATTCCAGCACCCCAGCATCGTCCGGAGACCTGTTCTCCCTCTTGGAAACTCTGGCAGAGAGGAGGTCAAGACAATTTTCCCTCTGTTACCTCTGTCTCTATACTTTCTGGCATCACTTGCTCTTTCCCAGGCCAGTCTCTGTAGGTAGAGCCAACCACAAAATCACACCCATAAATACTTCAGAGCATTCAGTATGCTAGGGGAAGCGGTAATCCTGCAATACCACAAAATGTAGCTGACCAGCAGCAACAATTTATTATTGAGATTCATGGTAATTTTTAGGGCACTTCGTACAGCAAAGTTGTCAGCTGGGATTTGGGTATATTTGTTTATTTATTTTAAAGTATTTATAGTCTACACTATCAAAAGAAATCTATCAGGATTACAGTTGGATACACATTATTTATACCATACAAATAATCATAAAATAATAAGTTAAAATTACAGGTAATACAGTATGATACAAATAATCACCTAAAACAATAAAATAATAAAGATTAAAATAATAAAACATCAATAAAAAGGTTGGTGGTGGAGGTTCCCCCTATTGTAACTCCTGTTTGCTAGTTGTCTTGACAGTTTTCAGGCATGAGTAAGGAAAACTATCCCAGGTCCATAACCTTTCATGGCCACCAGTTTGGAAACCCCTTGTCTCCATTCTCTCTTTCTTATCCACTATCTTTAAGTAAAAGAGATTTTTTGTTTATTTTTGGACACATTAATTTCTTGAATTGTCTTTGTTGAAGCTATTTAGAAAAATCAAAGTCTATTCTGGTTTTAGCAAGCATGTCATTCCACTTTCTGAGAAGGGCTGAAATACAATGAATTACAATTGTGCTCTGGCTTCCAGCCGAATCAGAATGTTCTATTTAGATTATTTGCTCAAAGGCTTTAGAAGGAATTAGGAAATACACGCCAAACTCATATGAATGATTACTGAATGAGGATATCACTGTTAGAAAAGCATATGCACAGACGACCCTTGCTGCATCAATTGATATATGCAATCTATTGCCAAAGACTGAGTTGAGAATGCAGGAATAAATATATAAAATGCATTTCTTAGGCACGATCAGTGCTTAAATCGTGTAGGAACCAAGGGAAAGCATTTTGCTATAAAACTACCCTAAACACTTCAAACACTAAATTGCCCAAAAGAAGAATCACAGAGCAACTATCATTTATTATCTTCTAGTATGTTTATTCATCAAATACTGTAAGATTATTCCCTACTGAGTGAGTTCCTCTTTTTCACTCTGGTTGTATGGTGAAAGTCCTCTAATTCAAGACGTTACTATTATCCGCTGTGCATTTTTATAGGCATTTCAAATGTCTTCTTTAATATTACTATAATACTATGCAAATTGCTCAATATTGAGGCAATTTGCTTAGCATTTTGGAATGCCACTTATTGAATAAGTCTTACTGTATTTCTAAAGATTCCCCTTTCATGTGTGTAATAAAGATAATCAATTGTACACAATAGTTTTAAAATTTCCAAGGACCATATCAAATGAAGGGTCATTGAGCGCTGAATGGTCTGTGGCAAAATACAATAAAAAGCATGCTACAAATATATAACTATTCAACATACATGAAAACCAATGTTTTATTTATCATGCATATTAAAAGTGGCATTTTAGAAGGGATATCTAGGATTGTGAATCTGAGATGTCCAGAGCAGAAAGTTCAAAAATCTAGGGGATTAGCAGCAGTGAAGTGAGATACTTATACGTGCCTTCTGAAATCACTCCATATCCACCCCGAAAAGTCAGCACCCCAGAACCAGTTCTGGAGACAAGCCTCTTGCAGAATGAAAGGCTGGGTACTTGCACAGTTGTACGCCATTTCACAAATGCGCATGCCCCTGAATTGTACGTGCGCATAACTGAGTACAGGGTAGTTCCGAAGGTGGACATCTATGTTATGAGACTAGCATGTCATTTCAGATACTCAGATGTGCAGCAGGCTAGCAATATGTTTTGGAGATATTAACGGTGGCAATGAAAGCACATTTTGTCCTTCTCCCTGGAAGCACTGCAGCCATGAATAGAGCACTTTTTTGCACCTTACTGGTGGTCAGGAGCAGGTATAGGCATTGACGCAGCGACAACCTGGGCCAGACATGCTTGTGCCATTCTGAAATTGTACCATAAGGTTAATCTCCTTTGCTTTGTTCCGGGCACATCTCCACCATGCCCCCATGTTACATAGACATTCTCATGCTGGGGATGTCTATATACCTGTTTTTCTAAAATAGCTCCAGGGACATCTCCATGATGTGCATATTAAAGTGCCCATTTTTAGACAGCCAACTCCAAATAGGGCTTCTAAAATGATCTCCTATTTTATATTCTCATAAAATACAGATAGCAAAAAACGTTTCAGTCTTAGCAGTACCATTCAGGTCCTGTTTTTACTGTAATGTGCAGTAAAGTCAGTGTCGACTCATGGTGACCCTCTGGATAGTTGTTCTGAACTTTGTTCGATCTTCAGTCAGGTGGCTCAATGTTGACAGAGTGGCACCCATAGCTGTGGTTATTGTATCAATCCATCTCTTTGCTGGCCTTCCTCTTTTGCATCGACCTTCTACCTCGCCAAGCATGATGTCTTTCTCTAATGATCTCTCTCTTCACATGATGTGTCCAAAGTATGAAAGTCAAAGTCTTGTCATCTGAGCTTCTAAAGAAAGCTTAGGTTTGATCTCCTGTAGTACTGACTTGTTTGTTCTTCGGGCAGTCCATGGAATACACAACATTCGCTGCCAGCACCATAATTCAAAGGCATTGATTTTTTTCCTGTCTATCTTTTCCACTGTCCAACTTATTGAAAATACCATGGCTTGAACAAGTCAAATCTTTGTATGGAGACAGACATCTCTGCTCTTGAGAATCTTGTCTAGGTCCTTCATAGCCAGTCTGCCAAGAGCAATGCTTCATCTGATTTCTTGACTGCTTGTTGTTTCTTTATTGATAGTTGGATCCAAGTAGGTTAAAGTCATCCATTATTTCAATTTCTTCTCCATCAACGATGAACTTATTGATTTTGCCAGTTGTCAGGATCTTTATCTTCTTTATTTTAAGGTGCAGGCCCATTTTAAGACAATGTTCCTTGATCTTGAGAAGCAAATGTTTCAGATCGTCTTCACTTTCAGCATGTAATATGGTATCATCAGCATAGTAAAGGTTGTTGATGAGTTTCCCACCAATCTTCACACCTCGGTTGTCTTCATACAGTCCTGCTTCTCTGATGATTTGTTCTGCATATAAATTAAACAGTTAGGGGGAAAGTATGTGACCTTGTCATACACCTTTACTGATTTTAAACTATTCTGTTTCTATTTATTTATTTATTTAACAATTTTTCTATATCACCTTTTCATTTAATCAAGGTGGTTTACAAATATTAACTTTTAACTTTTGCACAGAACTTGCAAATTAAACAGTAACATCATAACTTCAAATTTAGACAGTATCTTGTAACATCAGCTAAACTTATATACTTCTTGCTAATTGTAATGGGAGGAATGATTGGTATAGATGGCATAGCTTGTGTAGATCTGTTTGTTGAGTGGTTAGTGTGATTGGGGGTCTTCGTTGAATTGTTCAATGAATAGGGTGGTTTTGAGCAACTTCTGGAAGTCTTTTATATCAGTTGTTGATCTTATACAGTATATTCTGGGAGGACATTCCAGATAGCTGGGGCAGCAAAAGAGAAGGCTTGCATGGAAGTTGATTTATTGGTTCTTGTGAATAGACTGGGGGTTGGTATGGTGTTTTTGGTGCTGTTTCTGTCTGGTTTTGTGCTTGCTTTAGTTCCGATGAGTTCTTGTAGAATTCCTGCTGACATGTTGTTTTTGATTTTGAAGATGGTGAGTGCTGATTTATATTTTGCCCTTGATGAGATTGGTAGCCAGTGTAGATCTTGTAGTATAGGCGTTATATGGTCCTGTATTGAAGCGCCAGCAATAATATGGGCAGCAGTGTCCTGGACTATTTGAAGGGGATGAGTGGATTGTTTGGGTAGCCCTTGGAAGAGGAGATTACAGTAGTCCAGCACAGATGTAATGATTGCTTGGCATACTGTGCGGAACTCTTTGTTCTGTTCGAACTGTTGCTTCTTGATCAATCTAAAGGTTTTGCAAGAGAACTGCCACATTAAAAAGCATGATATACCCATGCTTCTTAATGTGGCCTGGAGTTTCTCATGGTTTACACAGTCAAAACCCTCACTGCAGTCAATAGCACACATATAGATATCCTTTTGGTATTCTTCAATCTTTTCAAGGATCCATTTCACATCTGCAATGATGTCTTTCATTCCTCGCCCTTTCATGAACCCTGCTTGTACTTCGGGCAGTTCTTATTCTAGGTGTGATTGTAGTCTCTGCTGAATAATCTTTAGTAGAATCTTGCTGGCATGTGAGATCAGAGAGATTGTGCAATAATTTTCACAGTCAATTGTATCACCTTTCTTTAATATTGGTATAAATACAGATTTTTTTCTAGTCAGTTGGCCATGATGTTGTCTTTCAAATTTCCTGGCAGAACATTGTAAGTATGGTAACAGCTGGATCAGATTACTATAATACTTCAATGGGAATGCCATCAGTGCCTGGTACTTTGCTCTTTGATAAGGCTTTCAATGCTGCTTCAACTTCTTTCATTGCCAATGGTTCTGGATCATAAGGTACAAGTTGAAATGACTGTTGGTCCACTTGATCTTTATCATATAATAACTCTGTATATTCTTTCCACCTTTTCTTGATCTGCTCAGCATCATTCAGCATGTATCATTGCGTGTCTTGTAACAGTCCAATTCAAGACTGGAGTTTTTTCCTCTTATAGCTTTAGGAAAGCCAATCTTGTTCTTCCTCTAATAGTTCCTGCTTCTATTTCCTTGCATGCATCACTGTAGTGCTTCTTCTTGTCTTGTCTTGCTGCATATTGGAAATCTCTGTTGAGTTCTGTGATTGCCTCTCTTTCTCCTCTAGCTTTAGCTTCTCTGCGTTTCTGGGAAATTTTCAAAGTTTATTCAGTCATCCATTTTGGCCGTTTTTGCTTTTTCACCTTCTGTAGAGATTTCTCATTTTCTTTCAACAGAACCTTCTTGATGTTATCCAATAACTCTTTTGGAGCTTTATCCTGAAAGACCTGTGGATGCAGGGGGCACAGATGTGGACCAGGAGCTACTGCAGGAGGGTGCACACCTGGTGGACGGGACCGAGGGCATACAGGGCAAGCTGCACAATAGATGGCAGGACCTAAAGGCAGCCACACAGGTAAGGGAGGCTGAGTTTGAGGCATGTCAGGAACACAGACTGCAAGTAAAGCACCATCTGAAGGGACACCTGCATCTGATGAGGGAGATGGTGGTATACCAGGCAATGATTGCTGGTTTCCTGCACAGTTTAGTGGGCCTCCTGTGGGCTCAGGGGGTGGGTGCTGGGCCTCCCAGCATACCAGCACAGCCATCTGGTAGTCCTGAACCATGTGCAGTGGCCTGTCTTGATTGGGAGAGTGATGATGCTGATAGCATGTCATCAGATATCGCTCCACTGCATTGCAATGCACATGTCATCAAGCACCCATGGCCAGCTGTGGGCCAAGGGCAGGGGACACATGTGGGGGGAAATAAACACTCTGCACATGTAGTGTCATTGCGGGCACTTAATTGGTGAATGTGTGTATCCTATCCAGGTGATGGTGTGGGGCAGTCACTTCAGAAACTGTTTCATATCAACTGCAAAAGGTAGGCCAGTGCCCGGGCCTGCTGCTGGCTCCCAACATCTACGCCATCACCATCTGCTGCCTCTGTGGCCTAATACTCCTCTGCTGCCATGGGTTCTGGGTCCAGCACTTCCCACATCCGTGCAAGTTGTGAAGTATGCAGCACAATGCAAATATATGGCATACAAGCTCTGGGCTGTAAAGGTGTTCCCCACCACTCCTGTCGAGGCACCAGAAGCGACTCTTCAGCACCCTATGCAACTGCCCGGGTATGCTGATGGGCGGCATTGTACCGCTCCTCCTGCCAGATCATGGGGTGGTGCACTGGGTCAACAACCATATTCTCAGAGGATATCCATGGTCACCTGTGGGGGTCAATGTGACATTTTATTTTATTTAACAATCGCTTATATACCGCGACCTTCCAAAGATCTGGTGCGGTTTACAGTGAACAAGTTAAGAAACAGTGTAACAATACTGTTTTTTACATGAAACATCTGTGAACTATTTACAATAGTCTGTTAGTTGACATGTGCAAACAAGCATAGGACATGTGTTGGTTATGGTCTGTTATGAACAGCATACAACATACCATCTACTAGCAGGGCAGGGTGCAATATGTAACCTTCAGGGACACTGTGGCAGTGAGGGGACACCAACATGTGGCTTATGCAGCAATCAGGCATTTGGGGCAGGGCAATGGGGGATGGTGACATGGACTAGACTGTTGGAAAGGGGGGCAGGGACATGGCATGGAGATGTCTTTGGGTAGGTCTGCTGGCTGGGATGGGGGCAGACATGGATGCGCATGACACGGGCTGCTGCCATATGGTTGCACTACATGGCGCCAGCCTGCACTCCTCCACATGCCACATGTTGGTGCGTGCTGTCTGCTCTTGATCATGGGGCTTCCCCTATTGTTTCCACAATGTGCCACATGGCCTGCTGTGTGTATGGATCTGCGGAACAGCAGCACATGTGCACACAGTGGTCATGATGTGTTGCAATATGTATGTAACACACACAGCCCTACCTGTTTGCATTACACATAGCATCATACTACAGCAAACATTTGTTCTGGGCTTGTCCTGGGGCTCACATATGTGCACACTCACCTAGCAGCCACACATCTCTGAGCTGACCCCCGGCTGCTGCCTGTCCCAAGCTGGACTGGGCAGGGACAAATGCATCATGGCAGGACCCCAAGTAGAGGGTACACACGTCAGTAAAGGTCATGTTGGCATCTACAATGACTTGCATGTTCATTGATGTGTAACCATGCTTGTTCCGGTATGCCCTCTGCTCCAGCCATGGTGCCTGTAGTGCAATGTGGGAGCAGTCTATGTATCCAAGCATTGATGGGAATCCAGCAATATTGTAGAATGCCTGTATGGTCTCTTGCCACATCTGCTGTGTCAGGAAGAAGGCTATGAAGTGGCACATCCTCCGCATCAGAGTCCTGGTGAAGGCACTTATGCAGTGGCTGGCAGTTGACTGTGCAGTTCCAGTAGTCACTCCATCACATGCTGGAAGCTGCCAGTTGCCAGATATCCCTTGACAGTGGTCACCATCATAGCCACTGGAAGGGTCTGGCTTCTGGAAGTGGAGGGCTACAAGTATACACTGAGGAAGCTGTACAACTTATTATCATTGCCCCATCCAGTCTGTATCACTGGTAGACCTCCTCCACCATCAATTGCAGGTAGCTCACTCTGGGCCTGTGTACACGTGGGGCACAGTACCTGTGTCTCGTGTGTTGGGCTACTGCTTGTTGACAGATACGTATTGCCTGCCACATTCTCCGCTATGCCCAGGCATGATGGGTGCATCTCTACCTCTGGGACAGCATGTGCATGGCCCACATGGCTTTACGGCCGGTCCAGCAATGCTTTACCTCTGCACAGTTTGAGTACAGGCCTGCACACACTCTCCTTGCTGTACTATGCACTGTAACGCCACTATACGTATTCACTGCACACCATCAGCAGTCGTATACGCTGGGAAACATTGCTTAGGCTTGTGTGGTTAGTGATGTCCAATGCTGGCACACACGGCTTTTGAAAATCCACTTTATGTGGGTTTGAGGATGACATGCCCTCCTTCAGCCCCCTGGCCTCGGCACTTGGTGCTGTGCGAGTAGCTGGGACTCTCCAATTCAAGCCACCTTGTTGAATATCTGGTTTACACAGATATGGCGGTTTTACACAGGTAAGGTGGCCTTTTACACATGTAGCACACTCCTAGTGCTTTGAAAATTGGGCCCTTAAGGTTTCTACTGGGACTTTGTTCCATTCTACATATTTTTGGATTAATGATTCATGATGGATTTTTTTTTCAGGAGAGAGAGTATTTTAGTTCATATTGAGCTAAACCAGAAGTACAATGTACCCATGAGGTGACTTCCAAATGAACTGGTAAACCAATAATAGAGTGTCTTCCTGGCCTTCCTTATATTCTGTCTTTAACCAGGACATACTCATTACTGGACCAATGGAATCTTTTGATAGTGTGCCTGCCTTTTTACTGTCCAAAAGATAACTATCCCCTGGCTTTTATCTAGGGGCAATTTCTCCAAATGGGTAAGCTTCTCCAATACTATGACAGTAATGAACCTCACTCCTAAGCCAGGGTATGTGAAGTACGATCTTAGTGTCTCAAATTTACTTGTATTGTACTAAATGAGAGCCTCCTTCTGGAGTTCATAAGATGTAATACATATACGAGGCAATTTATCAAGCTGTGATTGAAAATTCATCTTAATCAAGCCCGTGGCAACATGAGGGGAAATATTTCAATATCTTTATGCCACATTTTCATGGCCTCTGACTGCACATAATTCATTCCTTTGGCTGAGCTGCAGGTCTCCAGTCTCAGATCTCACAGATCACTGGTCCAATCCCTGTTGATTCTGTTACAGCCGGTTAAAGTGTGTTATGTGCAAAACCTTTGTGATATCTTTTGAGGGCACTCCCTGGATTTTGAGGAATACAGCCATGCAGTTCATAGCATGGCAGATAATATGGAATGTAACTGGCTACATCTCTGAAGGTGCAGATAGCTATAATTTCCTATTTGCCACATTAGTAGTTAACACACGATGGTCTCTGTGTTACTTGCATGGCAAAGATCATTCCTCTCCCATACTATAGCCCCAACAGGAATTTTGGCATTAAAGAGGAAATGCTCTACAGTCATTAGACATATAAAATACTGATCAGCTTAAAAGTATCCGCATTGACATGAAGTCCCCTACTTTGCCAGTAGGTGTAGCTGGGGGTCCAGGGTACTTGGAATATGGGTGGAGTTTGAAAGCACAGGTGTTGATTATAAAATACCTTAATTTACATATGTTCTTGCATATTTAACGCATGTTCATTTGCATCTGCTATAAATGTCTGTGCCTGAATCGAAGGCACAATCTCTACTATGCGTACTAGTATTTTATAAAGGCAAGTCGGCGCCTATTTGTCTTTATAAAACAAGCTTGAAATAGGCATGATTTGGTTGCCATAACCTAGGCACCCTCTAAAATTACCCTCTAAGTTTGTGCTGGAGTAGTTAGTGCATGATAATAGTTATCACTGTGCTGAACATTTAGTTCAGGTCAAAAGCCGCGTTATACGCCTAAAAGAGCCAAGTAAACTGTCCTATAAGGGGATCATTTTATAACATATAACATGCCTTTTCTAAAATGACCCCAGGAGATACGCGTGTACCATGTGCTAACAGTGCAGCACATTAGCAGGTAACTTTATAACTGCTCGCCTATGTGTGAAGGCTATATCGGTGCCTATTTGTAGCCCATTTTATAAAGACACATAGGCACCTATGTGTATTTATTAAATACGAGGGATAAACCAGCAGAAATAGTATCTAGAATGAAGCCACAGACATTCATTATGGCTCGGGAGCAGGCATAAATGTTACCATGTTACCTCATAAAGTATGTTTGTAATGCATGTTTTATATTATCTGTGCGTTAATCATGACTGTGCCCATACACCACCTAAACTCCAGCCCAGAATACATCTCCACATGAGTCACTTAAAAATACAGCATGTGTGATTTTACGCTGGTTCCCCCCTTGGGTAATTTTGTAAAAGTCATTTTACATGCATAAAAGGCCTGGAAAGGGGTAGGGAATAGAGGAGTCAGTCCTAAGTGACTATTCTGTGAATCACATTGAGAGGGAGAAGCTCTTCAAGTATCAAGAAATGCACTCAGAGACCAAGAAAACGTGGCACAAAGATACCAAGTTATTTTCCATCGTCTATAGAGCCTTCTCCACTTCCACAAATGACCTGTGGAATGAACTCCGCAAGCCTCAGGGAAACATAGGACCTAAAATACTTTCACAAAGATCTCAAAACGCTTCTTTTTAACGGACACTTTAACACCTGACCACTGTTCTCCTCTAATCATTACTCTCTCTGCAATAACCCATTAGACACTCTCACATGCCTCCTCCATAATTCTTCTCACCATCCCACCCAGCCCCCACCCCTTCTTCTGTATATCGTTTGCTGTACGTAAGTTCAACTGTTAACATGTTCTACTGTTATTCAACTAAATGTTTGAAGTAAACCTGTTAAGTTCTTTTTCTATGTAAACCGTCCTGATTCCCAGATAAGGTAGTATAGAAAAACAGTTACATAGTAACATAGTAAATGATGGTAGATACAGACCAGTATGGTCCATCTAGTCTGCCCAGTACGATGGCAAGAGTAGGTGCACCTGCCACTCTGTGCAGGCCACCCCTCCCCATGTCTTTGTTTTTGTTTAGGGGTTAAACCTCCACTCCATGTAGGACACCCCTATTTGTTGAGAAATTAGATGGTTCAGTTCATTTTGATTTTATCCTGTTGCTGTAAAGGGATCCACTGTGTCTATCCCATGCCATTTTGAATTCCATCACCGTGTTTTCCCCCACCACTTCCATCGGGACGGCATTCCAAGCATCCACCACCCTTTCTGTGAAAAAGTATTTCCTGATTGCCTTTCAGTTTACCCCCTTGCAGCTTCCTGTTATGCCCTCTAGTTTTACAGCTTCCCATCTTTGGAAGAGGTTTGTTTGTTCATTATTTTCCTTTAAGTATTTAAAGGTCTGAATCATATCTCCCCTGTCCCTCCTCTCCTCCAAAGTGTACATGTTTAGGTCTTCAAGTCTCTTCTCATAAGGCTTCTGACTCAGGCTCCAAATTATTTTGGTCACCTTCCTCTGAACAGTTTCCACTCTTTACATCCTTTGCAAGATATGGTCTCCAAAACTGAACACAGTATTCCAAGTGAGGCCTCACCAGTGACTTGTACAGTGGCATAAGTACCTCTTCCTTTCTGCTGGTAATCCCTCTCTGTATGCAGGCCAACATCCTCCTGGCTTTTGCCACCGCCTTGTCGCGCTGTTTTGCCACCTTGAGATCTTCAGAAATAATCACACCAAGGTCTTTCTCCTGATCTGTGCACACCAACCTCTCGCCCCCTTTCGCGTACATTTCCCTTGGATTTCTGCTACCCAAGTGCATGACTCTGCACTTCTTTGCATTAAATCTCAATTGCCAAGCATTAGACCATTCTTCCAGATTTTGTAGATCTGTCCTCATGTTAACCACTCCCTCGGGGGAGTCCACTCTGTTGCAAATTTTTGTGTCATCTGCAAAACGACAGATGTTTCCATTCAGTCCTTCAGCAATCTCACTCACAAATACATTGAACAGTGCCGGGCCCAGGACCGACCCCTGGGGCACCCGGCTAATCACCTTCCCTTCATCCGAGTGAGCTCCATTTACCTTCACCTTCTGTCATCTGTCAGTCAACGAATTTCTGATCCAATTTACCATCTTGGGATCCATCCCCAAGCTACTGAGTTTATTGATAAGCCTCCTATGAGGAACACTATTAAAGGCTTTGCTGAAATCCAGGTAGATGACATCCATCGCATGCCCCTGATCTAGTTCCCTGGTCACCCAGTCAAAGAATTAAATAAATAAATAAAATAAATGCCTTCGCTCATTGCTAAGAGGTGTGCAGGCTCAATATTGCCACTGCTCGATTAGCGATGGGTGTTACCCCAGAACGCCCCAACATGCCCTGATGATAAATGGTTAGCATTGGGACATGTAGCAGTGTCACCCATGGATATTCAGTGGCAGTAACTGTGAACATCCATCTCAGCAGCATTTACATGGCTTGCAAACCATGTAAATGCCTTGGAATATTCTCCCCCCTCTTCATGTTTTTATAATATTGCACTATGGCATGGTATTCCTGGGCAGGATATGCATTTGAGCGAAGATTCTCCTTGCATGCATGACCTGTTTGATTTACCTGTAAAACAGAATATCAAATTATTAATCGATTGCAAGTCACTCTGGGGCATATTTATTTAAGTTAACGTGTGTTAATGAAGTGTGTTAGGTACCACTGCACCAATAGAAATAAAAGGGCCGTGGACAGTTAATGCGTGATAATTTTATTAACGTGCATTAAAACCTTTACTAAGAAGAAAGTGACCTTGTCACCCAAGATGACTGCCTGAGATTTGGGCTCCAGTCAGGATGATAAGTCAGAGCTATTATTCTACTCACCTTTAGTGCTAATTTGGTGACAGTTTGGGTTCAAGGAGGGAAGCTCAGGCTTCATGTTTGCTCGCAAAAATTTGGAGCGGTTTTGGTCGTACTACGCTCAGTCGAGCAGCATGCGGCTGACAGCACATAGCACCAGAGAAAGATATAGAAGACGATATTGACAGGAAGCAGGAATTCCATAAGGAGGTGGTCTCTGTGAAGGATAATCTGCGGGAGGCTCAAGATGGAGCTCTGTGAACTTGGACAACAGGTCTCTAAGCTTGAGGATCACATGGATCAGCATGCCAAAACAGTCCACAGTGTTCAGGATGCTATCGTGCAACTGCATACAGAGCATAAACAGATGAGGGGGGAAAATGGAAGACCTAGAAAATAGGTCTTGACGTAGTAACATACGCATTAGCGGAGTTCCAGAGACAAAGAAATATCACCAGGCAGAAGGAAAAGCTGCCATGAGTGACTCCATTGGTCTGGAAAGGATTCATCGGGCCTTGGTGACTCCCCCAGTGCAAAGCCCAGAAATATTGTGGCGCATTTTCACAGCTTTGCAGTTAAAGAGAGAATAATGTGCATTGCTCTTAAAACTGGAAAATTCAAGTGGGACAACCATGAATTGGAATTATATCAGGACTTTGTGCCTGTGATGCTGCAGAGGTGGTGTATCATGAGTGGCTTTACCAATTATCTGTCTGGAGAGAAAATCTGCTATGGTTGGCTTTTTCCATTTGGTCTTCAAGTGGCAAGGCTAGACCCTGCGAGTGCATATGGTGGAAGAGGCTTGGGAGAAGCTGTGAAAGGCAGGAGCGCCTCAGGTGCCCCCACGGAAGCAGGACTTGGAAGCAGCAGTGGGGTCTCGGTTGTTGGGACTCTACTGGCAGTGATTCCCCCAACTGGGGACATTGCCTTAAATGATTCTCCAAGGGCTCTCCATCACAGCGGACTACTGCAATGACCCAGTCCCAGCATCTGTGGACACTTGAGCGTGACCTTGACTACAGCAGCTTAAGTACTGTTTATTTGAGAGGAATCACTATTTTCTGCATTGTGCCTTTTTGTTTGTTATATCAGGGTTGGATAGGTTGAGGGGATAATTGTGTATGGGGGAAAATTGGAGGAGAGTTGGTGTAATGGTGAGTGAATGCTAGGAGGGATGTATGTTGGCAGAAGAGTGAGTGTGGAGGTAGAGGTGGAGGTGATTGCTTGGGAATGTTTATGCTTGGGAGTGGAGGGACTGATGAGAGCTTTTACCAAAGGGGGCCCTCAGAGCTAGGGCTTGGGGAGAATCTGGGGCAGTGTCCTGGATGGAGGCAATACTTCCTTAATGATGGGAGCACAGATGAGGGGGCTACGTCATGGTGTTATGGACGGGGGAGGAGAGGGTGGGGGTGGGGAGTCTGTGGGAGGGGTGGGGGAAGGAGGGAGAAGGGATATAATCTTAAAATGGCTGGTATGCACATAGGTATAATCAACGCCCAGAGCCTTAATACACCACCGAAGAGGAAGATGCTCTAGAGAGCTATGGGACCTGCAAAGGCAGGTGGCATTCATCCAGGAGACCCACTTGCTCCCAAAAGATGAGCATTAGTGAACCCAGGTTTTTTTTTACTATTTTTTCTTCAATTCAGATGGGGCATACAAGAAGGCTAGGGTGGAGGTATTGATTAGAAGGGACATTCCCTTCCAGTTGGGGTGGTGGGTCAGGTGCTTTTAATTTGGGGGGAAGTTTATGGGAGGGCATTGACTTTTTTGAACGTCTATAGCTCGAATGTAGACCAGAGGACTTGGGGGGGGGGGGATGCGGGTTGGGACTGATATCCATAAAACAGCGTTATTTGCGGACAATATTTTGTGCTTTGCGACAAGACCATTCTTGTCGCTACTGGTGTTGCTTCAGACCCTGGAGTAATTCGGTGCCCTTTTGGGCTTTTATATTAATCTGGCCAAAACTGAGGCTTTGAATATCAATCGTCTAGAATTGATGGTTCAATGCATGAAGGCCCATTACCCTATTTGGTAGGCTTAGACCTCCCTTCACTATTTAGGGGTTAACCTGCCCTGTAACCTGGAGGGTGTATATGCGGCCAATTATCCAGCTTTGTTAAAGAAGATTGGTGGAGATCTAGAGAAGTGGCATAAGGAAGAGATTTCTTGGCTAGGCCACATTGCAACAATTAAAATGAATGCACTGCAATGTGTGCCTTTGAGTCAGTCCTGACTCCTGGTGACGCAGAAGCTCCTGGGTTTTCTTGGCAATGTCACTGGAAGTAGATTGCCAGGCCTTTCTTCTGAGGCAATGGAGGGTTAAGTGACTTGCTGAAGTCTACAAGGAGTGCTAGTGGGAATTGAATGCTGGTTGTTTGGTTACCAAGCCAGTGTTCTAACCACTAGGCTATGCCTCCACTCTTAGAGTGTACTGCAAAGGCTACAATATTTGTTTCAGGCTACCAGTTCGGGTGCCACAATTGGTTCTACATGGGCTCCAGCAGAAGCTCTTTAAATTTAATTGACAGCATTGCTCCCAGCGGATGGTGCACTGAGTGCTTTATGCAATGTGGCGCAACGGGGTGTCTGTGAGTCCCAGATATAGCAACATATTATTTAGCAGGTCAGCTTTGTCAGGTAATAGACTGGAGAATAGGGGACGGAACCCCACATTTTCTGTCCATTGAGCAATATTGGACTTTGGGGTACCACCTTCAACATGTCTCTTGGCTGGGCTCCTCTCTTTTGCCCAGGATCTGGACTGAGAACCCCTGTCTATGACATCCATGGGAATAATGGCAATTGGGTCTGCGGAGGATGGCCCCTAACTGATGTTCTCCTGTTCTGGCTCCCATTAGGGTGGTTTCAGACTTCCAACCAAGGAGAGAGGGGGGTGTTTAAGCAAAGGGAGCAGGTGGATCTGGATACATTTGCCCAGCTTATCAATTGTGGGGAGGTACACATTTTTGCTGCTCTACAAGAGAAATATTCTTTGGACTCAAGGTTTTTTTGTGTATTTTCAGGGAGGCTATATGAGTTGGGTTATAATGATCTTGAGGCTCTCTGGTTGGGTTACACTAAGTCCTGGGGTTTCATTCGACTTTTATATGGTAGCTTACAAACTCAGCATCAGGGGAGTAAATTTCTCTAAATGATAGCATGGGAGCGAGACTTGGGGGTGTCCTTGGATGAGGCAACATGGAAATCTATTTGCATGGAGGCGACTCGGTCGGCAATCTTGGTCACTCTTCAAAAAAATGCTTATAAGATTTTTATGAGGTGGTATTATACCCCAGAGTGATTACATAAAATGTTTATGGGGGTGACCAATTGTTGCTGGAGGTGATGTGGAGAGCTGGGGACTATGCATCATATTTGGTGGTGGTGTCTGGTGAGTCAGGGATATTGGATCCGGGTTGAAGGGCAAATTCATACTATTTATGGAGTTTCTATAGGGCTTGACCCTCTGTTTTATCTGTTGGGGGGTGTGACCTGAGGACTTGCATTACCGCTGCTGCTGCCACATTAGGGCGTGCGCTATAGCAGCGCGCTGTTAAATCATCTGGAATTGGAAGAATACACAGCCCCCTGAGATGAAAGTCTGGATAAAGTGCTTGCAGACTGTGGTCATAATGGAACGACTTACGGCAATTCAAAGGACTCAGGGCAAACTTTTTGCATTCAATGGAAGCCATTATTGGACTACTTGTGGTGTAACTGAACCTTGGGGAGGGGGGGAGTTGGGGGTGGGGGGATAAAGGGAGGCTATTGTTGTATATTGCACCATTATGTTTGACCCCATTGGCAGGGGGTATTAATGGCTGTTAAATGTAAAAGTTTAATAAACATTAAACATTAAAAAAAAAACTTTATTAAACATGACCCTTTGTCATTGAGTGGTGGAGTCTGGTGATAGACCTCCAAAGTCAGTAGGGGTGGAAATAGGTATCTGTCTTATTTTCTCTTCATTGGTTACCATTGTTCTGGTGAGTCACCTTTAAGATACTTATCTTAGTTTTTAAAACATTGCATCTGGTGTGTTTTTTTTTGCCAGCTTACTTTCCGATAACCTTTAGTTCTTTTTTGTGAAATCTGTGGTCACAAGATCAGGGCCTCTTGAAGGGTTATGCTCCACTAGAATTAATAATAGGATATTTTTCTATACCATTTACCTGCTCAACTGCAATTACTGACAAATCTTTTAGTTCATAGAAAGAAGCTAAAGGTTTACCTGTTGAGCCAGGCTTACAATTGATTTTTAATCTATCCTGGAATTGACTTTTATCTTAAATGATGTTTTACATGTTATGTTTTGTTCTTTGTTTGTTTAATGTTTGTTTGTTTTTTTTATGCCTTGATTTTACTTCTGATGTGATGCTGTAATGTCAGAAGGACATGGAAGATGGGTGGTGATAGACCTCCAAATTCAACAGTTAAGATTAGTATTTCAATTACTTTTACTATTTTAAACTGATTTCATTTTGTTGACTTCTGGTGTCTATTGTAAGTTCATGAATGAAGTGTGCATGGCAGGGATGATTTCAGTGCTGAGAGATGATTTCACTGTTCTTTCCTGGAAACATCAAAGGAAAGACTGGCCATCTGGATTGCATGACTGCCAGCCTTGCAAGTGTCCTTTCCTTGGATCCACTATCAGAAACCCTAGAAACATCACTTGACAGGGCTAGCATTCATTCTAGCCAAAAAGCTTGCCTTTCAATGATGTTTCCATGGCTCCCTGAAATGAGAGCCTAGAAAAAAAAAAAACATTTGCAGGCCTGGTAGAACTGGAAGCAATGTCCTATAGGGAAAAAAACAACAATCTGTGGAGCCAAAAAATATCACATTTTTGTTTGGTTTCTTTTCAAATCAAGACAATATTTGTTTTCTGGAAACATTTCAGTAAATTCCAACAAATTACAAATGTCCAGCATGCGCAACACTTTTCAGATCAGAGCTAACAAATGATAAGTGCATGAAATCCACTATAATCAACAGTTGCCCAATAAACAGATATCAGTCCAATAAATCACTTTTATCCTTTCTGAACTGCTGCTCTCAATCTATTTGGAAACATTAGAGTCAATTTACATCAACAGCAATTCTTGCAACAAGCAGCATAGGAGAAAAGCCACCTGATTGCACTCCAAACTCAGAGTCAGGGGTGTCACGAATGAGTAGGCTCAGCAGACCAACAAAGGAAGGGAAGTAGGTAGCTGAACAGCTAAAGTAATAGGCAAACAGTAGTTTCACAGCATAATACCATTTGTCAGACTTCTTGGCCCCTCTCAAAGGGTTTTTAAGAAAGTGTATTTGGAAATCCAAGGGGTATGTTTACTAAACCGCGCACACGCGCGCGGCGCACAATAGCATACACTAATGATGCACTTAAGTGCTCTTAAGTGCCACGCATGCGTGCGCATCACATTAACGGGCCGGCGCACGTGTGCGGGGCGCTGATGTGCGATAGAGGAGGGGAAAGGCTTACGGAGGGCGGAGGAAGGTCCCCGAGGGGCGGAGGGATGGGGTCAATGGGTGGAGAGTGGGAGGGGAGAGGCTCCCCGCACAGGAGCGGGGCTGAATTTCGGCCAAAAAAATACCGCGAGTGAAACCCTCGCGATAGAGACGATTTAAAGGGAAGAGAAACCATTTCCGTCAGCAATGTACAGCAAAACCGGGGAAACCTTCAAAACGTGAGCAGTGTGATAAATGTGTACAGAACAAAATAGCAAATATAAATTGAAAATGACCACAACAAATTCCAAATAAATTATAATCCAGCTGGGCAACAGTGATATTAATGGGCAACCATAAAAAACACTCCAAGGAAAGCACCATAAAAAAAATGAGTTTTGGAAGGGTCTACGCTCCGTAGACACGTTCAAAAAGCACTGCATTTTAATGGAGCTTTCCTGGGAGTGTTTGTCATGTTGCCCATTGATATCACTGTTGCCCGGCTTGGTTTTGGTTTTTTTCCCCTTTTTCGGAGGTCATCTTTGAGGTTTAATTGCACCTTTGTCCCCATACAAGGTAAATGAGCCCACAGTAAAATTGTGCAGAGCAGGGTGTCTGACTCGTGCGGCCAGGTTTCCTATCTCCACAGACTGCACTGTCTCTGTGGCCACAGTGTGGTGCAGCGGACACAGCCAGTGCTTGTAGGACCAGAGAGTCCCAAATTCAAATCCCAGCTGGGGCTCCTGCCAACCCAGTCCCCATAGTTTTACCCACCACTAAACAGTGATAGTACAGACACTCCTTTATGGCAGAGAACATAAGCATGGTTCCAACACCTATATTTTATCCTACACCACACACAAACCATAACAATGGGCATTACCTACAGCCGTGTCCCCCAAATTCAGTCCTGGAGTGCCACAACTCAATCAGGTCATATGCTTTTTCCCAGATAAGGATATATCTGCATGTTGGCGGAAGGGTACAGGTGGTGGAGGGGGCAGTGGCTGCAAACCACAGCAGACAGTGGCCTAGGCCTGTGCAGGCTGGCACCGTCCACCGCAACAGACAGGCTCTGTCGGATGTACAGTCATGGACTCCCCAGGGAACACAGCATACCTACTGCAACACGGTGGTGCAGTGCACACAGACAGTGTGTGCAGAAACAGACGGTCACAGGTTCAAAGCCCAGCTGGAGCTATTGTCAACCCAGTCCACATATTTTTCCTACAACTAAACCGTGATAGTACGGACAAACCTTTATTGCTGAGAACAAACGTATGGTTCATATGCCTATATTTTACCACACCAAATACAGACACCATGAACAGCCGCATTACCTAGAGCAGAGTCTCCCAAATGCAGTCCTGGAGGGCCCCACAACATTCAGGATCCATGCTGCCTCTAATAAGGATGCCTGTGGTGCATATCTATGCACCACCCCCATGGTATGCTGATGTAGCTCATGCATATCTATGAGGGACAGCATGAAAACCCGAACAGTGGTTGGAACACCAGGACTGGAGTTGGGACACTCTGCCGTAAAGCAGCAGCCAACAGGGCCAGACCCCCCCCCCCCCCCCACAGGCCCCATTGGCCAATGCCTCCTGGAGAGGCAGGACATTGGGCCCTGCCTGTATCTCCCAATACTAGCAGTTGCATACCTTAGCACTGCCACCCTACACCTGGGTATATGGTACACAGCTATCAAACGTTGCCCATGATAACTGGCAGATATCAATTCCTATGTTAAGCACATTTTGCTCATTGATCTCCACCATAACAATCATTGTGATGTCTGTGGTGTGCGCTGCAGGTCTGGTCTCTGACAGTGTTTACCACCCTGGGGAGTGACCCCCAACAGTAGTGCGTACCATATCCATGCCTGTACTGTGCCCAGGACTGGTGTGGTGAATATGGCTGCTGGACTCCTCTATAGTAGCACAATGCTGGCATAGGTGTGGGGGTGGCTGTCTGTCTATCCAGTGTGTGGTGGCTGCAAACACCTTCCACAGCCCACACTGCCAGCAATGTTGCCAGTATTGGGCTGCCAATGTGCATAATGAGGAGCAAGGTACCATGGGTATAGGCTGGACAGGGTGGCCTGGCCAGGGTGCATCTGCACAGGGCATAGGGCACTGACTGGGATATTTCAGTGCCTGGCCACCACCTACACAGACAGGGTGACCTCAGTATGTCCTGCTGAGAGATCACTCTCACCCTGACTGTGCAGTGACCACAGCATGGCTAGGCACCCCCATAGTGCCCTATAGCATTTGTCTCATGTGATAGATATGGGTTTCCTTATGGGGCCCAGTCACTGATTTATCTGCTTGCTGTGTATGCATATCCACTGGGAACATGCACTGTGGACTAACTAGCACACTGTTTGCAGCTGGTATGTGTTGTGATAGAGCAGCTTCCAGGGTGCAGTGGCTGATGACTTACTGCAGGAGAGTATCAGATAGTGGTGGGGTGCAGCTCACCATATCCAGGCCTAATATTGGTTTGCTATTGTGTTATGGATGTGTATAGAGCTGCATTGACTGCCCTGTGGGGGGTGTCTGTTCCTCAGCAGGACCTGGGTTGATGGTCCCCTCTACTGCCACCTATGCAGGGAGGTAGAATGTGGATCTATTGATGGGAGACCCTCTTCTCCACCCTCAGCCCTGGGGAGGGGTGGAGGAGGAGGGGTGGCGGGGGTGCATGGGCCACCTGGGGGTGGCTACACCTGACTGAAACAGACAGATATCCAAGGTGTTTGTGCAGCAACTACCTATCTCACACATTAACACTGCTTTGGACCTCCGGCATGGCCTCCTTCAGTTATGGAAGGTGTTGTGGACCTGGTCCTGGGCGCCTCACCGCACCCTCAGGGTGAGCACAGTACCCGCACAATGTGACGGTGTGTAGCTACTCTGTGCCAGTAAAACACACGGTCAGTACCCCCTACCAGGCCGAGGTGGTATGTGGGTGCACATGGTCACTTCCCTCTACCATGCTGAGGTGCTGTGGTGGTGCATTGCCCATCTTGTGTTCATCTGTGGACAGATGATTTGCATATGCAGTGCATCATGGGTATGGGTGGGCTAACCCTATCCTGGTGACCACAGCAGACTGTCTGTGTGGTGACGTACATGCTCTCTGCAGCCAGCCAGGGGCTTGCTAGCCACTATGGAGCAGTAGCCCAATGGTTACTTCACTGCCTCTGAAGTCAGAGATCATGGGTTCAAACCCACAGTGGGGTTATTTGATAGGATTGTCCAATGCATTATCTTTTTTTAATGTACATATTTTGATGCCAGCAAAAACACCCTCAGCGTACTGTACCCATAAGGTGCCTCTGAGGGTGCTTTATAGGGTGCCCTATAGGGCACCTTATGGTTCCCGTCCATATAAGGTGCACTATACATTCTCCTGTGACGCAACCTATAGGGTGCCCTATAGGGGACATTTTAGGGTGCTGTGGCAGACAGTGCAATTTATAATGTGCCCTATGGAGTGCCTTATAGGGTGCCTTATACGGCACCTTCAATTACGGCACGTGAGGGCGTGTTTGCTGGCAGCAATTAATAGCATAAAAATAAAGTGCTGTAGGACAAAATATGTACAATGCAAAGCTGATGCCACAGCCAGCCTTACGTATTAGGCACACTGGGAAGCAAACTCATGAACCCTGTATCAGCAGTCAGTGTCTTAACCATTGTACTCCACTGCTGCTCCTCCTTGCCTGTCAGCGCACCTACTTATGCTTTTCATTCCTTAAACTGCAATGTGCTGCCATAAAAAACAGTACACTGACCTTGCGGTACCCTCTAAAGCAGGGCCGGCCCGTCCATTGAGCGAGAATGTTTTTTGCACAGGGCCCCGCGTTTCAGGGGGCCCCGCGCAAAAAACATTCTGATCCTACTAAAGTAAAATTAAAAAACAAAACAAAACTGTCTTCTCTGCTGCCGGGGCCGCCGCGGCAGAATCGAGTGTGCCGCGGGGCCCCCCCTGCCCAGCACAGCCTGCCCTCCCCCTCTATCCGTTCTCTCGTTCAGCTCACAGTCACCCCGCGCCGCCGGCTTTCAGAGCGCGAGGGAAGAGTTTTCTCCCTCGCTGCTCTGTTGAGCCCGCGGGGGCTGATGGGAAGTTCCCATCAGCCCCCGCGGGCTTAACAGAGCTGCGAAAGGGAAACTAGTCCCTTCGCGCTCTGAAAGCCGGCGCGGGGTGACTGTGAGCTGAACGAGAGACCGGAGAGAGGGGGCGGGCAGGCTGTGCTGGGCAGGGGGGCCCCGCGGCACACTCGATTCTGCCGCGGCGGCCCCGGCAGCGAAGAAGACAGCTTTAAAAAGAAAAAAAATTCCCTCGGCTGGACTGGGCTGGGGGCTTAGGAATGCTGATGGGTGGGGGGCTGGGGGGGGGTTAGGAATGCTGATGGGCTGGGGGGGGTAGGAATGCTGATGGGCTATGGGGGGGCTGGGGGGGGTAGGAATGCTGATGGGCTATGGGGGGGGCTGGGGGGGTAGGAATGCTGATGGGCTGGGGGGGTTAGGAGTGCTGATGGGCTATGGGGGGGATGGGGGGTTAGGAGTGCTGATGGTCGGGGGGGGGGTAAGGAGTGCTGATGTGCGGGGGGTGGGGGTTAGGAGTGCTGATGGGCGGGGGGGGGTTAGGAGTGCTGATGGGCTATGGGGGGCTGGGGGAGGTTAAGACTGGCAAGGAGGGGGGTTACGACTGGCGCTGGGCTGGGCTGGGGGGGGTTAAGACTGGCAATGGGCTGGGCTGGGCTGGGCTGGGGGGGGTTAAGAGTGGCAATGGGCTGGGCTGGGCTGGGCTGGGGGGGGTTAAGACTGGCAATGGGCTGGGCTGGGCTGGGGGGGGGTTAAGACTGGTGCTGGTCTGGGCTGGGCTGGGCTGGGGGGGGGGTTAAGACTGGCAATGGGCTGGGCTGGGCTGGGCTGGGCTGGGGGGTTAAGACTGGCAATGGGCTGGGCTGGGCTGGGGGGGTTAAGACTGGCGCTGGGCTGGGCTGGGCTGGGGGGGTTAAGACTGGCGCTGGGCTGGGCGGGGCTGGGCAGGGCGGGGGGGGGGTTAAGACTGGCAATGGGCTGGGCTGGGCTGGGCTGGGCTGGGCGGGGGGGGGGGTTAAGACTGGCGCTGGGCTGGGCTGGGCAGGGGGGGTTAAGACTGCCATGGGCTGGGCTGGGCTGGGCTGGGGGGGGTTAAGACTGGCAATGGGATGGGCTGGGCTGGGCTGGGCTGGGCTGGGCTGGGCTGGGGGGGGTTAAGACTGGCAATGGGATGGGCTGGGCTGGGGGGGGTTAAGACTGGCAATGGGCTGGGCTGGGCTGGGGGGGGGTAAGACTGGCAATGGGCTGGGCTGGGCTGGGCTGGGCTGGGGGGGGTTAAGACTGGCAATGGGCTGGGCTGGGGGGGTTAAGACGCGCTGGGCTGGGCTGGGCTGGGGGGGGTTAAGACTGGCAATGGGCTGGGCTGGCTGGGCTGGGCTGGGCTGGGGGGGTAAGACTGGCAATGGGCTGGGCTGGGCTGGGCTGGGGGGGGGTAAGACTGGCAATGGGCTGGGCTGGGCTGGGCTGGGCGGGGGGGGGGGTTAAGACTGCAATGGGCTGGGCTGGGCTGGGCTGGGGGGGGGGTTAAGACTGGCGCTGGGCTGGGCTGGGCTGGGCTGGGGGGGGTTAAGACTGGCACTGGGCTGGGCTGGGCTGGGGGGGGTTAAGACTGGCGCTGGGCTGGGCTGGGCTGGGCTGGGGGGGGTTAAGACTTGCACTGGGCTGGGCTGGGCTGGGGGGGGTTAAGAATGGCAATTGGCTGGGGGATGTCTGGAAATGGGGCTATGGGGGGTTAGGAGTGAAAATGGGCTATGGGGGGGGCTAGGACAGGAAATGGGCTGATGGGGAGGGGGTAGGATGTAATGGGCTGTGGGCTGCTGGGGTGGGTTAAGATGGTAATGAGCTGTGGGCTGATGGGGGCTGTCTGGAAATGAGGTGATGGGGGGTTAGGACTGCTAATGGGCTATGGGGGGGGGTTAGGACTGATAATGGGCTATGGGGGGCTAGGACAGGAAATGGGCTGATGGGGAGGGGTTAGGATTTGAGGTGGACTGATGTGGTTAGGACTGGTAATGGGCTGTGGACTGATGGGGGGGTTAGGACTGGCAATGAGCTATGGGGGGCTGACTGGAAATGGGCTGATGGGGTTAAGACGGGAAGTGGGCTGATGGGGGGTTAGGACTGGTAATGGGTTATAGGGGGGCTTCTTAAACTGAAAATGGAGTGATGGGGGGTTAGGACTGGAAGTGGGTTGATGGGGGGCTAGGACTGGTAATGGGTTGGGGGGTTGCTATGACTGGAAATGGGCTGAGTGGAAGGGGAGGCTTGAACTGCAAATAGCTGATGGGGAGGGAGCTTGGAATGGAAATGGGCTGTGAGGGAAGGGAGCTAGGACTGAAAATGGGCTGATGGAGCAGCTAGGATAGGACTGGAAATGGGCTGTTGGGGGAGCTAAGATTGGAAATGGGCTGTGGTGGGGCTTGAATTGAAATGGACTCATGGAGGGGCTAGAACTGGAAGTAGGCTCATGGGGGGCTTGGACTGGAATTGGGCTGAGTGGAGGGGAGCTAGGATTTGACATGGGCTGATGGTGGGGCTAGGAAATGACTAGAAATGGGCTGATGGGGGCTAGGATTGGAAATGAGCTGATGAAGGGACTCAGACTGAAAATGGATGGGGGAGCTAGGACTGGAAATGGGTTGATGGGGGGCTAGGACTGGAAATGGGCTGATGCAGGGACTAGAAGGGAATGGATGCTGGGTGAGACTGGAACTAGAAGGGAGCTGATGTTGGGGGAGGATTAGAATGGGATGGGGCTGGGAGAGTAAAATGGAGAGGGGAAAAATATTTTGTGTGGGAGGGATGAAAAATCTACAATTGGCCGGGTATTGGGAGAGTAAGTGGGGATTGAGGATGGAGGGGTAAAATTTGTGTGGATGAAATAGGAATGAGGAAAGAGCAAAAGGAGAAAGATTAGTATGTTAAAGCAGATGTAGAGAGAGAGAATGGAAAAAAAAAACTAGACGAGAGAAGAAAGAACAAATGGACAGCAGATGATGGACAGTTAGCAGAAAACATGAAGAAACCAGAAGAAAGTGGCTGGAGCAATTGCAACTGAAAAAAATGCACAAAAGGTAGAAAGATATCTCTTTATTTTGAATTTATTAACTGGAATATGAAAGCTCTGGGAAATGTGCATCATTAACGTCTGCGCTTTGTTTGGTACAAGAGGAAATTAATTTATAGTTTTATTTCTACAGTGTTGTTGTACATTCCAAGTTTGGCTTTTGGGGTTCCCAGTTTAATTTGCCTTCCTGTTTCTAAATTGTGATTCCTTGTTTGGTGATGGTCTATGTTCTGCATGTGTAACTGAGCTGAGGTATTCTATTTATGTAATTCCTATTTGACATTGCCACTTGTTCTCTTTCCCCAGTATTCTCTGAAATGTACTGGTTTAATATTTGCAGTGTTGCCTTTTGATAGGTAGAGTATGGTACTTTGTGAGTCCTGGTAATGCTGTCAGGAAACGGCGGGTTTGCTATGGGTTCTAAATGGGCAGCGTTTGTAGTAGTTCCTAATGTGCCTGGCGGTTGGCACTGGATTATAGTAATATAGAAATCTTTTAGTCTTTCTTTATCCATACACTCATTAAGAGACATGTTTACTAAAAGTTAGTATATGGTAACATTATGCAAATATTTATGCAAATAAGGCCACTTATGCAAATGAGGCCCCGCACCGAGTCTCCGCACATGGCCCCGCACCCCCCTTGGGCCGCCCCTGCTCTAAAGTGCCCTATAAGCAAGATTCTAGGGTGCCTTGGCTGACAGTGCACTTTAAAATGTGCCTTATAGGGCGCCTTATGTTAACACGCTTTGAGAGTGCGTTTGCTAGTAGTGATAATTAAAATATGAATAACATGCCTCCTAAGGCAATCTTCCCCTTAATATGTTCTGCCTCAGCCAGCCTTGTTCATTGGGCACTTTGAGGGATTGAACCCCTGATCCCTGCACCATTGGTCAGTGCCTTAACCATTGTGCTGTGGTTTTGTTCCTGTGTTTGTACATCAGCGCACCGCCATATGCCTGCCAACATTAAAATGCCTCCAAAATCAATAGCGCACCACCTTATGGCCATCAGCGCACTGCCTTATGCCGCTCAATATTACACTGGCTCCTAAAGTAATGCCTCAGCTAGCTGTCTTCATTGGGCACTGTGAGGGATTGAACCCCTGATCCCTGCATCATTGCTTAGTGTCTTAACAATTGTGCTGTGGCTTTGCTTTTCTTCCTGCACATCAGCGCGCCACTTATACCGCCCAGTATTATAATGCCTCCATAAACATCAGCGCGCCGCCTAATGCCGCCCAGTATTAATATGCCGCCGAAAACATTAGCCCTCCATCTTCTGCACCTTATAAACTGATGCCTCAGCCAGCCATCTTCATTGGGCACTGTGGGGGATTGAACCCCTGATCCCTGCACTGCTGATCATTGTCTTAACCATTGTGCTGTGGCTCTGCTCTTTTTCTTGCACTTCAGCGCGCCACTTATGCCTCCCGCGCAGCTATCTCATGCGCTAAGGTGCGGGGCGCATATGGGCGCCGCGCACCTTAGCGCATATGTAAATTCCGCCTTTCCTTTTTCAGGACAGAACGCCCACTCCTTATATGGCACCCACACACTACCGGGGCCCGCACTTTAACGGGGTTTTAGTAAACATACCCCCAAGGATTTTTGGTAGATAACACTCATGTAGACAAAATCAGCTCTACCCTCATAAGATACCAGCATCAGGTTAGCACCACCAGATAAGATCTTCACCTAGGACTGACAGTATCTCCTGAATTTCTCCATCACTGAATGTCAGATCAATGGACATGAATTGCAGCTTATAGCAAATGGTGATCTATTAAACGGTGATCTGGTATAGCCATGACCCATTCATGACACTCATTTCTGTGATTACAATATCTACAGTAAGTCTGCCTGTGCCATAAGCACTTGCAGGTCTGGAATTTTGAGAACTATGACATAAGTACTTGAACTCATAAATTTTCCAGCATTTTCTCCTCTCTTTGTCTACACTCTGCGCAGCCTCATGCCTGTTCTACCTATCTACGCTCTTGATTGAAGATACCCTTTTATGATCCTCGATCTATGGCAATGCTCTCCATTAGATTAATTCTTATCTTGGGGGTAATGGGTCCATTCTATCAGCTTCCATTCATCACCTTCTTTTCCTGATTAAAAAAATTGTCAAGATATAAATTTAATTTGTCTCCTAATATCCTTTTGACTCCCACCGACAAATGTAGATTATCTCAACAATATAGCCCTTTGTTACAACAAATATGGCACCAAATCCCAATATATTGAAAGCCATCTTCTTTATCCCTGGTTTTGAGCACTGTGACAAAGCCTTTCCTCTGCTTTACACGAACAAGTAATATTTCTGCAGTGACTCTCTAGGGCTCTACTAAGGTATTTATCGGTCTTGATGTTGAGGGATGGGGAAGGGGGTTCTTTTTAGAATGTGAGATCATGCTCATCTGCAGGGGTGGGTCGGGGTATAAAGGCAGCCCAACTTAATTGAGCACCAGACTTCATAACTCTACAGCAGCCCAAGACTAAAGGCAAGAGCAGCCCGGGATAGTGGGGAGGGGGGACACAGGGAAGGGGGGGGGGAAGGGTTAGGAGGTAGAAGAGAAAGGAAGTGGACCAATGATGGGAGCGGAAGCAGAAGCTGTATAGTAGAGTGGGAATGATTGTGTCACGGCAGACTCTCACCAATAGGCCAGAGAGTACACTCAAATAAAGAAGGAGGCCAAGGACATTGTAAGGGCATCTGGGATGGAAGTGATGGGGGCCAAGGTGCAGCCAAGCAGCACCTGGGTCCAAATATGGAGGGCAGGCTGTATGGACCAAGGGCGATGGGTCACATAGGCTGGTGCCTGGGCCCACTTAGAAGGTAGAGCCAGTGTAGGACTGACTGCACTGGAAAACAGTCAGCCAGGGCAGCAACTATCCTCTCAGCCATGGAGCAGACTGAGAGGGTGGTCCTAGCTTACTAATTTGATGGTAATAAATGGCATTGAGTACCCCCTGGGTGAGGGAGTGGCAGAACTGTGACAGTTTAGTTCAACAATGGAGTAGGCAACTGTTTATGTTAAGCATTCCCTGTTACGTTTCCAGTACAATTGTTGCTGAACAGTTGACATGTAGTATGTCATTTAAAGGCAAGTGGGATGGAAGCCAAATGTGTGGCGTGGTGGTATTATGGAAATGAGCGAGCCCTAGGGAGTTGATGCCATGTGGAGGAACAAGTGAGAGGCAGCAGAGAGTTGTGCTTTCCTGACTGCACAAAGATGAAGAACCACAACTTTTCCTTCTCATAAGAGAATGGATTTCTTTCTGTTGAGTGAATCCAGGAGGGATTTGACTGATCAGTGCCTGGGAGGGTGAGTATCCCATCCAGGGGACAGAAACTTGTTCCTTGCTGTATTGTTACACAACAAGATATTTATTGTGATATTTTTCTTGAAAGTAGAAGATAAATATTTCTATACATTCTAGAGAGTCTAAAGGTGAAAGAACATCATTAAGAACAATAGGAGGTATGAAGACTGCTGTCGTTTGGACTCAAGGTGCCTGGAAAATGATGCTTTTGGTGGTATTTGAGTGATTCTGTATGTGAAATCTGTCTATACTTTTTTGTAAATCTATGCAGATTTTTTTTAAATTCAGTAACCTTATTTTTTGTTTTGGAACATGCACTATTGACTGTGTGTGAAAAGACTCTGCTTGGATGATCCCCTAAGGATTTGCATCTCTTGCAGTTTGCCATCCAAAAATTGTTATAGTAACATAGTATATGACAGCAGATAAAGACCAGTATGGTCCATCTAGTCTGCCCTGCAAGGTGGTTAGAGTGGTTGGAATGGTAGCTACGTGCTGGTCACCCCCTCTATGCCTATATTTAGTGTTGTACTCACAGCTCTGTGCAGGTCAGCCCCCATCCCCTCCCACCCCATCTATTAAAAGATAGTTAAATTTGCTTTGATTTCATCCTCTTGCTATAAAGGGAGCCACTGTGTCTGTCCTATGCCATTTTAAATTCTGCCACTGTATTTGCCCTACCACCTCCATTGGGAGGACATTTTCAGTGAAAAGGAATTGCTGATGTTGCTTTTAAGTTTATCACCTTGCAGCTCCATAGTATGCCCACTAGTTTTACATCTTCCCTTTCTTTGAAAAAGGTTTGTTTGCTCATTGCTACCCTTTAAGAATTTAAAATTCTGTTTCTATCTCCCTTGTCCCTCTTCTCCTCTAGGGTATACATATTCAGGTCTTCAAGTCTCTATTTCATATGTTTTCTGGAGCAGGCTCCAAATCATTTTGGTCACCTTCCTCTGAACCGTTTCAAGTATGTCCTTTGTGAGATATGGTCTTCAAAACTGAAGACAATACTCCAAGTGAGGCCTCGCCAATGACTTGTACAGGAACATTAATACCACTTCCTTTCTGCCAGTTATTCCTTTCTGTATGCAACCCAGCATTCTTCTGACTTTGGCTACTGCATTGTTTTGCCACCTTGAGATCCTCACACTCTAGCACTCCAGGTCCCTCTCCTGGTCCATGCAGACCAACATTTTGCCCCCTATTGAATACTATTCCTTTGAATTTCTGCATTCCAAGTGCATGACTCTGTACTTCTTCAAATTAAATCATAACTGCCAAGCATTAGACCATTCTTCCAGTGTTTTTAGATCTTTCCTCATGTCATCCACTCCCTCAGAAGTGTCCATTCTGTTGCAAATGTTTGTGTCATCTGCAAAAAGGCAGACTTTTCCATTCAGTCATACCGCAATATCACTCACAAATACACTGAAATGTATGAGTCCCAGGACCGATCTCTGAGGCATGTCACTATACACCTTCCTTTCTTCTGAGTGAATTCCATTTACCACCACCTTCTATCGTCTGTCAGCCAACCAATTTCTGATCCAGTTCACCACCTTGGGACCTATCCTTAGGCTGCTTAGTTTATTGATAAGCTTTTATGAGGAGCAATATCATAGGCTTTGCTGAAGTCAAGGTATATCACATCCATCACATGCTCTTGATCTAGTTCTCTGGTCACCCAGTCAAAGAACTCAATCAAATTTGTTTGGCATGCTCTTCCCCTGATAAAACCATGTTGCTTGGATCATGATTATGTTTCCAGACACTGCAATATTTTTTTTTCTAAAGGTGGTCCCCAGCTTTTACAGGGAGTGCCAGAGAAAAGGGGATTGTCCAAACTCTGGCTCATACAGGTGTGGTTTAGAAGATCTGATGGTCTCATAATTTACTGGTTCATCTGATTAGCTTCACAGTCAAAACAAAGATAAACGACAACATATAGAAAAATGACACTGGGTTACTTCTTCCTTTTGGTTTTCCTCTTGTCCTGGTTCTCCGTCAGAACTCCTCTGTTTTACTTATCAGCTCTTCAGCAAATAGCTCCTCTAGGAACCTTTTAAGATACTTCCATCCATCTTTCATGCATAGAATCCTGGAAAACTCCAATCCGGTAATCTCCATAAACAAACAAAATAAGCTCCCCCTGATTATTGCCAAAATTCTTGTGGCATAGTAAAAAACACTGCACATTCTCTTCCCCGATGCCTTCACCACTGGTATAGGCTTTCAGCAAACAACTCACTTTCTGCACATCTTCCTTCAGTGTAATTCCATACTGGTCCTAAGCTGCAAAGAAAACTCCAGGAGCTAAGTCCTCTCCTCTAGTGCAAACTGTATATTGCACTATCAGTTCCTCGACTTTCTTTCAAGTGAAATGAGGCAAAAACTTAAACCCTCTCACTTTTTCGTTCTCCAGGGCCCCACCGAATTAGAAACCTTGTGCTCCCTATTGTCAGAATGCAAATACCAGCTTCCCTTCAAATCTAGGGATATCCAAAGAACAAAAAATGTTGGTTTGATTTTGGTTCATTTGGCCTTTTCCTCCAATGTTTATGCTTTTTTTGTTTCATACATTTGTTCTAATAAAAAACAACACATATTAGAACATTTTAACTTGCACTAATTGACAACGTACATTAATTCATAGGTTAATATGGGCCAAATCAATTTAGCGTGCATTAGCAAACAATCTACAGCATCGAATGCACATCTTCGTCCAAAACACGTCAGCTTATAACCTGTGATGTCATCAATTCCTCCCTTGGCCATTCCAAGTGGAGAGAGGCAACTAGAAAAATCCCTCCCCCTTCTATTACATCACACAAGCACATGCAAATAGGATCCCTGCTTAAACAAATCACACATATAGTGAGACTCATACTGTAATTAAGGAACACCTCGAGGATAATTTTATAAGGCGATGCATAGTTAACGCACATTTTAAGGTGCCTATGTTAAGCCTGTTCTATAAAGATAGGTAGGCATTTCATTACAGTATTACAGGAATCTCATTTTGCCTTTTCAGGCATGAAGTATCACTTTCCATAGATAGCTGTGATGGAGTGTATGGGAAATTCCCCATCCCCCGCAGGAACTCTCCCCAGTCAAAGCCAGAATCAGTGAGATATTGCTCTAGTAAGAACTTAAACCCCTATCCCTTTAAGAGAATAGACTGGCAAATGCCTGGGGAGGGTGTGGCCTGGCACCAGGGTTTATACCAGAAAGTAAGAGACTTGGAGGGGAGAGATAAGCCCGGGATCTGGAACATATCTAAAGACTACTTACCTGAAAAAGAGAGCCTGCTGTGGAGGTAGGAAGCATTTGAATTTATTATTGTCTGCTCAGTCTTGCTGCTGGAGTTCTGCTTGGTTGGAGAGATGTTTTGCTGCGCTGTGCTGCCCAAAGTGAAGAAACTGAGGAGCAGTGAAGTGCCATTACTGCTGGAGCAGTGTTCAGCTATTCAGCTGAGTAGCCCTGCTGAGAGTAATTAAGATCTGCTTACAGCTGGGGAAAAAGCCTAGGGACAGTTGTCTGGATGCTGGTTCCCTAAATGAAGGATATTTTCTTTAAAATCTCTCTTGACTATTGAGTCCTGTATCGTGCCATACGCCGACCACATCTATCACAGATGTTGACAGTGGTGGGATCTTATTCTTAACTCAGTGACAGAAGAGAACACTACACACCTCCAGGGCTCTAAACTCTCCACAGTACAAGGCAGAAAAATAAACCTTTTTTTTTTTGTATACGGCAAAAGGGGTTAGCCCTGCTGCAGTTAGAAAAGGAACCTCAGTTTAGCTAGCAGCCGGAGAAGCAGGAATTTTGTTTTATTTTTCCTACCCCAACTGGGTTGGGGTAGGAATTAGAATTAGATGGAGAGATTACTCCAGGCTCTAGTGGTGGGACAGCAGCAACAGCAGCAACAACAACAGCAAATGCAGCAACAACAGCAGCAGCTGCAGCACACCCTAGTGGAGGAACAGCAACAGCTGCTACGGGCCCTATTGGAAGGACAGCAGCAACAGCAACAACTGTTACAGCGCATTTTGCAAGTCCTTGGGACACAGCAAAAGCAAGTCGCCATATTTTACCCACTACTAAAACGTGCTAATACAGACAGAACCTTTATTGCAGATGACGTAAACATGCACAAAACACCTACATTTTACCCTACAGAGCACAGACACCATAAACATGCGCATTACCTAGAGCAGAGTCTCCCAAATGCAGTCCTGGAGGGCCAAACACCATTCAAGTTCCATGCTGTCTCTAATAAAGATGCCTGTGCTGCATTTCTATGCGCCGCCCCCATGGTATGCAGATGTGTCTCATGCATATTCATGAGGGACAGCATGAAAACCCGAACAGTGTCTGGCCCACCAGGACTGGAGTCGGGAAACTCTGCCCTAAAGCAGCGGCCAACAGGGGCAGACACACCCGCACCCACAGGCTCCATTACCCAAAGCCTCCTGGAGAGACAGGATGTTGGGCCCTGCGTGCATCTCCCAATACTAGCACTTGCATAGCTTAGCAATGCCACCCTAAACCTGAGTATACGGTACACATCTATCAAAAGGTTGCTATGATTACTGGCAGATAGCAATTCCGAAGTTAATTACAATTTTCTGATTGAGCTGCATCATAGCAAACTTTCTGATCTCTGAGTGTGTGCTACAGGTCTTGTGTCTGACAGTGTTTACCACACTGGGGAGTGACCCCAACAGTATTGCGTACCATAGCCATGCCATAGCCACTGCCTGCACAAACACCTCTATAGTTGCACAATGCTGGCATAGGTGTGTGGAGTGTGTGTCTGTCTATCCAGTGTGTGGTGACTGCCAACACCCTCCACAGCCCACACTGCTAGCTCTGTTGCCAGTATTGGCCTGCCAATGTGCATAATGAGGAGCAAGGTACTGTGGGAATAGCCTGGATAGGGTGGCCTGGCCTGGATGCATCTGCACAGGGCATAGGGCAATGGCTGGGACATTGTAGTGCCCGGCCACCACCTGCATGGACAGGGTGGCCACAGCATGTCCTGCTGGGAGGTCACTCTCACCCTGACTGAGCAGTGACCATGGCATGGCTAGGTTCCCCCATAGTGCTATATAGCATTTCTCTCATGTGATATTTATGGGTTTTTTGGGGGGGGCCCAATCACTGACTTATCTGCTTGGTGTGTATGGTGACATCCCAGTTCTGGGTATATGCATCTCTTCCAGGAACATGCACTGTGCACTAGCTAGCAGACTGTCTGCCGCTAGTATGTGTCTTGCTGGAACACCTTGCAGGGTGCAGCGGCTGGAGGCATGCTGCTGGAGAATGTCATGTAGTGGTGGGGGGCAGCTGAGCATTTCCAGGCCTACTGTCTGTCTGCTATTGCTTTATGGATGTGTACAGATCTGCATTGCCTGCCCTGTAGGGTGTCTGTTCCCCAGCAGGACTGGGGTTGATGGTCCCCTCTACTGCCACCATTGCAGGGAGGTAGAATGTGGATCTGTTGGTGGGAGATCCTGTTTCCCACCCTGAGCCCCAGAGGGTGGGTGGTGGTACATAATCTGTCTATGGGTCCAAACACCCTCCCCACCTCCCCCTCCCCCTCCCCCTCCCTTCCCCCCTCCCCCCTCCCCTTTACCCCTCCCCCTCCCCCTCCCCCTCCCTACCCCTCCCCCCTCCCTCCCCCCTCCCTTCCCCTCCCCCTCCCCCCTCCCCCCAGGAAAGCCAGGGTTCATATCCTGCCAACAATTTCTGTGACCTTGGGGAAGTTCCCTCACCCTCCATTTCCTCAGGTACAAACTAAGAGTTAGATCTGCTATCTTGACTTAATGTGATTTTTACATGATATTAATGGGACTCATATGAAATAACATGCTTTAATGCATGTTAATGTGCAATAATGTATGAAGGCTCATTACTCCACATTAAGGCCCCTTTTACAAACACTTAGCATGTGCTCTCTGCTGCATGGCCCATTTTATTCCTATGGGGTGCGTGGCAAATAGCAGGAGCTAAGTGGGCGTTTAGGTCTAGCTGTTGGTCAAGGATTACACCGAGATATCGTATTGATGTCTTAGTAGGGAGCTCTGCACCGCGTACCTTAAGAGATGAAGGCATGGTGAATGTCTGGTCTCTGCTGATGAAGAAAACATCCGTCTTTTTAAGATTTATTCTTAGCTTCTGTGATTGTAACCAATCGGTGACTGCATCGAAGCATGTGGACAAGATAGATAGGTCTGGGTGTTCCGTGGATATTGGAGTAAACATAAGGACATTGTCAGCATAGATTAGGCAGTTGATTTTGAAGGACCTGATGATGTTACAAATAGGTTGCATATAAACATTAAAGAATAGGGCTGAGAAAGAAGATCCCTTTGGGACACCCTTAGTTTGAGGGAAAGGGGTGGATGTGGAAGAGTGGGAATGAACGTGCTGCAATCTGTCATTCAGGTATGAGGCACACCATGCAAGTGCATTCCCGTGTATTCCCTTCTCAGTAAGACGGAGCAGGAGTAGTTCATGGTTGACGGAATCAAAGGCGGCAGCAATGTCCAGGAAGACAAGAGCAAAGCCTTGTCTGTTGTCATCGAGACCTAGCATCAGAGTGCTGAATAGAGTTGTTAACAAGGTTTCGACACCATGAGACTCCTTGAATCTGTGTTGACAGGAGTCGAAGGGAGCGTTGTTCTCTATGTGGTGGTTTAGTTGACGTTGGGCTATTTTTTCCATGATTTTAGCTAGGAATGGGATGCTGGAGATGGGTCTATATGATTCCATCTTCACGGGGTCCAATTTATTATTCTTCAGCAGTGGTCTGATAGATGTTTGATTTAGGCTGAGGGGGAAGGTCCCAGTCTGGAATGAGGTTCCTATTAGTTTGGCAAAGAAAGGACTAAGCTCGGTCCGTAGGGCTTTTATCCAGAAAGCTGGACATGGTTTGTTTGGTGATGTGGAAGTGTTTATATTCATGATGGTGTCTTGGATTTCTTTTTCGGATGGGGTGGTTAAGGAGATGATGATATGTTGGGCCGCAAGTAGGGTTCATGGAGGGAAGGAAGCAGAGGAGAGGTCGGTTGAGGTGTCTAGGGGGCAGGTATTCAAGGTTGTAGTAGGTTGGCTTATTTTGGCTTGGTTGTAGTCCACATATTCTTGTGGATCAGGTTGGATTGATTGACCTGAGGAAGGTTCATTAGCTAAGGTTTTGACTAGATTGAATAGCTTATGTGGTCTGTTCAGGGCTCTTTGTAGCACTTCTACATGGTATTGCTTCATTCGCTTTGAGACTGCTATTCGGTGGGCATATAGTTGGGCGATGTAAGCGTCATGGTTTTCAGTTGACCTGGAGTGACGCCAGCATCTTTCAAGCTGTCTTAGTAGACAGAGGGAGTTCTTTAGCATGGGTGAGGTCCTTTGATGGTGGGAGGTGATTCAATTGCTGCATTGAGACATATATTCCATGAGGAAATCATGTTGTTTATGTCTTGTTCCAGCAGGGAGTGGAGAGGTTGAGTCTTTTACAATATCTCTTCTCTGTTAAACTTCTGGAAACGTGTCCAGGTTGATGCTGAAGGTTCCTTTGGGGATTGTGGGACAGTGTGTGGGGGGAGTGCTGGTATCGAGAACCTGATCAGGCTATGGTCAGACCATGGTACAGTGCATAATGAAAGATCGAACTTATGAGAATGACTGAGAGGTATTTGAGGTGCAAAGATAAGGTCAAGTGTATTTCCCTTGACATGGGTGGGGGCATTGATCAATTGGGTATAACCCAATGTTTCGGATGCTTCAATAAGGGCTTTGGACTGAGTATCTTGAAGGGAAGGGAGATTGAAGTCACCAAGTATCCAGTTTGATGTGTGTGTCTTGGAGGGGTTGCAGGCAAGATCAATGATTGTGGAGAGATCGTCCAGTGAGGAGGAGGGTGCCTGGTATAGCAAGTTGATGGAGTAGTGTTTATTTGTTATGGAGATGTGGTCAAGGTAGGAAGAGCTGTTGGAGGCGAACGTCTTGAATTGTAAGTCAGTCTTACTTAATATGAGAACTCATCCTCCTCTTCTGTCGACTCTGTGGCATGAGTGAGTGGAAAAGTTAGGGGGGACAAACTGATGAAGGAGAACGGCATCTGAAGCTGATATCTACGTCTCGGTGATGCATAGGATGTCGAGGTCATAGGTAGATAGTATGTCAGCTATGGCAGGCCCTTTCTTTCGAATCGATCGGGAGTTCAAGAGGGCACACTTCAGGTCACGGGGTTGAGTGTGGGGGTCATTCGGAGAGGCTTTGGACTGGTTGAGGGCAACGTAGATGAGGTGGGGGTGTGGTATGTGACAAGGTCTGACTGTTTGATAGTTGGGGTAGCTATGGGGTCTCCTCCATGAGCTACGTAGAATTGGAATGGGGCTGAGGGTGGGGTTGAGGGCGTGGGAAAGCTGTGTCAGAGCAAGTATCATGAAGCAGCTGATAAGGGTGTGGGAGTGTGTGGCAGGAGAAAGTGGTGGCATGTTGGCTAGGTGATTACCAGGGGCTTCGCCGAGCCGCGCTAGTTAAGTTTAGGGTGTAGATTTAGGTGAGTGTATTTATAACAGCGTGGTAGTACAGATATAGTGGTGCAGATACTTGTAACAGTGTAGTAAAGTGTCAAGCATAAATTGTATCAGTTTTAAATAACATTGGTAACAGTTTAGTATGGTATCAAGCTTAATCTGTATCAGCTTTAAGTAACACTTTGGATGTGTTAAGGGTGACAGTGTAGCAACAAATTGACAGATTAAATGATATAATTGTATCGTATCAATGGAGTACAGGAGCACTGAATCAAAATGCCAAGCATATTAGATGGTGCAGATTTATTTATTTACATTCTCTTATATACTGTGCTATTCTGCATCAGTGTGGTTTACATTGAACAAACTGAAATTACATTGAACAGGGCATTATAACTTGGAGATAACTATTTTACAGAGAACATGGGCTATAGAGGGTTAAGTAGCTTACCCAAGACCACAAGGTGCACCTGTGGGACTAGAAACCTCAGTCCTTCTAGCCCAAGGTTGCTGTCCTCTAGTGGGATTTGAACCCCTGACCTTCTGGCCTGAAGCACCTTGCCCCAACCACTAGGCCACTCCTCCACTCCAGATGTACAAGCTCTCACCAGACTTAGGTGCTTTGGCTCCAGGTTGCACTCAGCAAGTGTGGGCAGAACCCAGTGGCTTAGGTGAGATAGTTCCACAGCAGTCAATGTTGCAGGCAGAGGTCGTTGGATTGAGGACCACGCCTAAGGACCATGCCATAGGGCCCTCTAGCGAGGCCCTCAGGTGCGGGCCTGCGAGGCGCGGGCATGCCCGATGGCGCTTCTTTTTGATGCAGGAGATCTGCCCTGATTGGGCAGATCTCACTTCCGGGGGGGAGAGGGGGGGGTGTCCTACACTGCTCCTCGGTGCTCCGGCAGCTCAATCCCTAGATGCTGGGCCAGAGAGATGCGGGGGTCGAAAGGAGCTAGCGCCCGATGGTGCTTCTTTTTGATGCAGGAGATCTGCCCTGATTGCCCCGTTAACATGCTTAGCGGCGTCTCGCACGATAATGTGCTCAGCGCACGTTATCGCGTGATAATCCTGTTTTGCTACGTTAAGACCGAGACGCCCACTCCTTTTATTGCAGCCTGCACACTATCTCCGGGCGCACGTTAAGACAGTTTAGTAAACATACCCCATGTTAACAAATCCCTATTAAATTGAAAGTGTGACATTAACTGAAAAAAACCCTGAAAATCCAGAAAGAAATCAGGAAAATGTGAAAACTAACGACAATTTTTTGGCCTGTGCAGATCCATATAGCTAAAAGGTCAGCTCAGTAGGCTAAAAACCAGGAAAGCCAGGGTTCATATCCTGCCAACAATTTCTGTGACCTTGGGGAAGTTCCCTCACCCTCCATTTCCTCAGGTACAAACTAAGAGTTAGATCTGCTATCTTGACTTAATGTGATTTTTACATGATATTAATGGGACTCATATGAAATAACATGCTTTAATGCATGTTAATGTGCAATAATGTATGAAGGCTCATTACTCCACATTAAGGCCCCTTTTACAAACACTTAGCATGTGCTCTCTGCTGCATGGCCCATTTTATTCCTATGGGGTGCGTGGCAAATAGCAGGAGCTAAGTGTTAGTAAAAGGGGACCCTAGTCCTTAGATTATAAGCCCTCCAGAGATGTGGAAATAACTAAGGTACCTGAATGTAACTTGCCTTGAACTGTTGAAAAGACATTAGCTAAATCTAGAATATATGAACATAAATAGACTTGTGTACTGTACCCATGTAAGTGGGTGGGGTTGAATTGGCTATACGGATCAAAGTCTTACCATTTCACTCCTATTTAAGTTTTATGAAGTCTTTATGATGCACAACAAAGTAAGTATGACATTTGTCAACTGTAAAAATGACCTGAATCTGTATTTTATTTGAAGTGAAAACCAATATCTATCACTGAAACATTAGGCATTTGAAATCACAACTTATTATGAAGAAAAATTCAGCTGACATTTGAAATCAATATTTATCACTGCTATTAAACTGAATCATTAGGATGGTTCATCACAGAGGTAGTGGCAGTATCGTTATGGTTAAGGGGTTGTAGTCATGTTCATTCTGTTCTTTTTTTTAGTAATTCAGTTTTTATTGAAAAATGCACAACAGATTTAACTATTCATGCACCATCGGGTAAGCTACTTTACGTAAAGTTCATAGAATGGGAAAGGCAGACCTGAGGAAAACTCTGCTTATTCCTGAGGTTAAGTAACATGGCATATAGCTACTTTGGGAGATTCTGTCAGGTACTTGGGGCCTGCATGGCTACTGTTGGAAACAGGATACTGGCCTTCATGGACCTTTGGTTTGACCCAATATAGCAATTCTTATATTCTTTTCTTATGAAAAAGTCCAAGATTTAGATGCAGTCATGAAAGAGACTGACTTGGATATAGTGGGAAAACTGTTACTGGGACAGTTATACTCAGCTACAATCTTTCAGGAAATACATGATAGCAAGAAGAAAGAAGGAGGCGTGGTGATCTTTATGTGAATAATAGGACAACAACAGAACTGCAAAGCGTACTAGCTAAGGAGGAAACAGTGTTAATGGATTGAGATTTAATAAAACATAATCACAACATTGAATTGTGATGATTCCCCTGCTGGGTGATTTCAATCTGCTGAATGTTTATTCAGACATCCTAGCTAATAGTAGATAGATCCTGGATTCTGTGCAAGAATTGTTACAACAACTGGGAGTGGAGACCACATGGGAGAGGGTGATACTGGACCTTATACTTAAATAAGGAGAGATTGATTATGACATCACAGTGAGTAATCATTGGATGGTGCGATTCAGTTTAAAAAAGGTTTGGGCAAATTCCTGGAGAAAAAGTCCATAAACAATTTTTAAGGGCTGCCTGGGCAGTATATCAAATGCCCTAAAAAGATAAAGATAAAGGTAATCCCCACAAGAAAAGGAGATAATCTTCCGCAGATAGACAACCAGAGGAGAGCAGCGGAAGTAATGACCATGGCCTACCAGGTGATAGATAAAATTCTTTATTAAGGACCCAACATGTTGTATTCAATTTCCTTATTTAATCCTTTCGGACAAACTGTATCAAATAAAAATATGAATCTTTGTTCCTCTTGAATTAACTTACGACTCAGATCTCCTCCACGAGGGGAGGGGAAAAGTTTCTTGATAACAAAGAACCTTATATCATTGATATTGTGCTGGAATTGGATCCAATGTGATACCAGTGGGGCTGTGATGATCCGTCTTTTGACACAACTCTTATGCTCTTGAATACGAGTTCTAACAGCGCGTATTGTTTTAGCAACATTTCCCCTTTCCTGGCAATGCTGCTTATGTCTTTGATTAAATCTCCGTCCACCTCTCCCTGTGAGGGGGGGGGGGGTCTCTATATTTTATTTATTTATTTTTATTTATTTATTTTATTTAAAAGCTTTTTATACCGCATTCTTTAATATCAGTGTGGTTTACAATTAACAATTCTTGCACAAAATCAATGAGAACTGCCTAGTGCTTACATTGAACAGGATAAGTAACTTGGATCTGAAACTGGGAGAACTATTTACACATTGAACCATCAAGACTGTAGCTGAGTAACTATTTACAAGTTAGAAGTTCGGCCCAAACTGAATGGTTAAGACTGGGTCTTCTCGGTTAATACATTAAACATTATAGTCATTCTCAGTTATACATTGATCATTATAGTCAGCATATCAACACGTGTTAAATGTACCTGAAAGACGGTTCTGCAGATCGGTTTGTCTTAGTCAGTTTGTGAAGTGTTGGGTCCAACTTGAGTGAATTGGGGTGTGGGATGTGGTTAGGTTATGTTTGACTCTGAAAAGTGTAGAAGGAATAGGTGATGATCACACCAATGCAAATAGATTTCTCTTTCCCTCTTTCTAGTTTAACACACAGTGCCTCCTCTCTCCCTTTTAAGCCCTGTAATTCTATAGTTTTAATATTATTTTTTACATATGGTGCCATTCCTCCTCCCCTATCCTTCCTGAGTAAAGTATAGTCTGGTATTATTATATCCCAGTCACGGTTGTCCGTGAACCATGTCTCCATAACTGCTCCTAAATCCAAGTCAGCCTCTTCCATTAAAGCCTCAACATCTTGAATCTTATTTCCAATGCTATGGGCATCGGAAATAAGATCCCATATATGTAAACTGCCTTGATCATTGGAAATGCAGTATGTATAAGTCTTTCAAATTAATAAATAAATACAGTAGCTCATGGAGTAGTCTATCCAGTCTATCCACCATCATCTTAACTAATAACACTGAAGTTCAGCAGTGAAATTGGGCAATCAGATCCTGGAATAGTCAAGTTCTTACCCTGGGAAACAATGATATGCACATAGTTTATATTATAGGGCAGGTATGTCCAACTTCGAACAGGTCATGATCTACTTTTTCCGGCCAAAAGTGCCGGTGATCTACCACCATGAAAATTAATTTTCAAATTATTTTCAAATTAAATTTTAACCCAATAAAGTTGGAGGATTCTCCCCCCCCCCCCATTTTTAATGAACCTTTTGTCATTTACTTGGATGTGATCAGCTGTTAAGCAAATTAAGCAAAAACAAAACAGAGACGAAGATCCAGTAAGAACTGCGAGGGGAAATGGAAAGTACATTTTTTCTTAAAGTTTTATTGAGTAATAACTTTCTTTAACTGTCTTAATAACTTTCTTTAACTTTTATTGAGTAATTTGTGTTAGATTTAGGTCGAGTATTGATCCAGGCTGATCTTGCACAATCTTTAATATTTTGCTCTTGCTCATTAGTGAGATGTTTGAGCCTGCATTTCATCCACCAGCTTTTTGAAGTTGGGTGAATATTGCATGAGGGCCAGTTTCAGGGAATCCTGGAGATGTTCATCTGTCATGTTGGAACGTTGTATACTCTTTGTCATTTTCAGATGGGAAAAAGCAGATTCACACAAATAATTTGAACCGAAACAGGAGTGCACAGCTTCACTGCATCTTCTCAAGTTGGGAAATTTGTCTCTAGGCACTAGCTTCCAAAACGATTCTTGCTCAGCACGGGTCTTGAAAAAAAATGTCATTTTTAAGGATTAATATTTCGTTTTCAAGAGATGGCTTGCTCAATTAATTTTTACTGATAGCAGCTGCAGTTTCTTTAATGTCCACATCTACTTTGAATGGGTATGACAAGTACTCCACAACTGTTCCAATTTTTTGGAAGTCACAGAATCTATTTTCGAATTCCTGGATAACAGAACAGATTTCTGTCACATACTTCTCATTCTGAAAAACAAAATTTGGATATTGTCCCAGATGGTCCTGCGTATTAGGAAAATGATCAAAAGTGTTGTTTGCAAGGTCAGTCATTATTAGCTCAAATTTTCTCTTGTAGGATGAAACTGTACTCATCATCTCGCCAATGCATTTGTTTTTACCTTGTAGTTCAAGGTTCATATCACTTAGTTCACCTGTAAAGTCAGGGAGAAATGCCAGATCACATGGCCAGACGACACAAAGAGACGCAGGTTAACTACTACAATTCAAACAACATATACCCACGTGCCTGAAGCCTATATAAAGTATACAACCACACGCGACATATGATACAATTTGTATATATTTACTATGTATATATGTTATAATAGTTTAATAATTTACTGTTTAAATTTATACCGTTATCTGTATCTAGTTCATCTGTTCTATGTAAAATGACTTGGTATGATACTATCCATACCATATAACACACTGTTCATTGTAAACCGCACTTGATACTTGTGAAAGAGCGGTATAGAAATGGTTGTTAAATAAATAAATAAATAAATAACCACTCCTCATCTTCCAACACTGATTGGTCATCTCCCCTCTCCTTCAAAAAATGTCTTATTTCATTCAGCAAATCACGAAATCTTTGCAGAAATTTGTGCCTACTTAGCCACCTTACATCTGTGTGCAAAATGATTTCCGCTGCCCCTTCCTCAAGAGTAAGATTGAAAAGCCGTCTTTGAAGTGATCTTCCATGAACTGAATTTACAATTTTGAAAATGATGTCAATGACAGTCTTTGTATTGAGTCTCTTGCTTGCCAAAACTTGCTGGTGAATGATGCAGTGGTAAGAAAGGAAATCTGGAAAGTCATCATGCTGTCTACAGAGGGCTATGAAACTGTTAACCTCACCTGTCATTGCTCTTGCTCCATCAGTAGTGATGGAAACAAGTCTATGCAATGGAAGATTTCACTTTGTCACAAAAGAATGGAAAGAACTGAATATTTCCTGACTGGTAGTTCTCCCTTTTAAAGAAATCATTCCAAGTAGTTCTTCTTTAACACTGAAGTCTTCAAAAACCGTCCGGATAAAGACTAGTAACTGGGCTTTGTCTCTTATGTCTGTAGATTCATCCAGTTGGAGTGAGAAAGCAACACAATTTGAAACATCCTCCAACAATTGTTCAGTTGTGTCTCCACACATCTTTTCTATTTGCCGCACTACAGTGTTTCTTGACAATTGTACATCTTGAATAGCAGCTATGATCTCTTTCTTATTTTTAAATCCTTCAAAAAGATTTTCAGCTGTTTCAAGAAAACAATCTTTTACAAATTCCCCTTCAGTGAAAGGTTTGCATTTTTTTGCGATCAGGTGGCTGACCTTGAAGGATGCTATAGTTGCATTGACCGAATGTGATCTTGGCTTCACCATCAACTGTTGCTGAGTAGCCAATTTCAATTTACGTTCTTTGAGCTTCAGTTTATGAATTTCACTTTTGGGTGGAAAATCAGCATCAAACTTATTGCTATGCAGAGCCTTATAATAATGTTCCAGATTACCCTTTTTGGGCAAGGATACTGGGGCGTTACAAATTAGATAACAACACTTTTCTTTCACCATGATAAAGAAGTAGTCCATTTCCCATTCATCATGAAAGTGGTAGGTTTTGCTCTTCTTTGGAACACTCATCTTCGTTATACTGGGGTGGCTGGATGTAAGAAGGCCAAATCTGCTAAGTTAGTATAAACACTGGCTGAATCTGGTCCAAAACTGTCACTGTCCGAAAGTATTAAAGATCAACAGGAACTGAAGACCTCTGGATGATGTGCAATACAAGGACTGGAGATGCTAAAAATACACATGCAGTTCTAAAAGTAAAAGTAAGAATTCATCATACTGACACCAATAATTAAAATACCACCAAACAATCATCAAAAAAACTCAAGCACCTGTCCAGCAAACCAGATAAAATCAAATACCGCCAAACAAGTTCAAATACCACCACACACGATTTAATACATTCTGCATACAGTGTAGAATCAACGCAAAGGCAAGGCGAAATAAAATGTGCAGTGTAGAATCAACGCAAAGGCAAGACGAAATAAAATTGCAGTGTAGAATCAATGCAAAGGCTAGGCAAAATAAAATTGCAGAGGCAAGCAAAAGTCACAGTGGTTTGAACCTATTCGAAGGCAAGGCATAGGCAAGTTAGAACAAAATTGGAAAAGCCCACTAAAATCACCAAATTCTTGACACTTTGTTGTGTCTGCCCGAAAACGTTTAATGAAAGCGAACTATAAAGTGACCAATGACCAGCATACGAGACAACTAATACTATAAGCGTATTCAGGTAAAGCCCGGGCGAATGGATATCACCCCTTCTAAGGGGTGTTGGGGCGGGAGCAGGAATGGGTGATTCTGAGAGGCAGGAGACCAGGTATGACACCGGGCCTGTGGCGTCTCGTTGCGGGGCATGGGCCGCGGCCCCTTGGGGTACCCACAAACTATTGGCATGAAAACAACAAGCGCCACCAATACACCCGCAAGCACGATTCCCGCAGGCAGGGAAAAAAGACAGGCAAAGGATCAGCAGCAGCGGCAAGCCATCGGCAGACGACCTGCCGGCACAAACTCTCTCCTAGTGACGGGGTAAGCTGCTGGAGAGATGGAGCCAAGTGGGGCTGGAGATCTGACCCCTTCGCGATTTACAGGTAGATTGTGATCTACCTGTTGGACATGCCTGTTATAGGGGAAACTCCTCTTCTCCACTAGCAAATTGAAAATATCTTCCAAAGTGAAGCTGACTTGGTCTTTAAAATCTCAAAATTCACTGTGCATGCCATCCAGACCTAGAGTCTTATATCGCTTGGTTCTTTTTATCCCTGTCTGAATTTCTTCTGCTGTCCACAGCACACTAATTCCAGCAGTTATGCTAAGAAATGCAGTGAATTAATATCACTAAAATAGTCTCTAATCTGATCTACAGGCACTTCTCTGGAAAACAATGACTTATAATACTCTTAAAACATGTCCTATCCTCTCTGTTGAATTTAATCGAGCTCCTGGTCTGTTTTGCATTCTATTGATATATCATAGGCCCCACTTACATAAACAGCTCAACACGTTTCCATTCTTAGCCGCACATTTAAACAATTAAAGTTTGTAATACAACAGAGATTTTTTGCTCTCTGATAAATGAGAGTATTTGAACTGCATTGGAGAGAAACAAATTAGATCTTTTCTGAGCCATATTCTTTTTTTTAATTTTTTTTATCATGAATCTTACAGGAAATATCTAAAAATTTCAAACACAAGCATTCATTATTACTCCTTCCTAAACCCAACTGAATTGAAAATAGTGCACATTATGGAGAACAACTGCTCCAGCCTAGTAACAGATATACTAAACAATATTAACTGTGTTCCAGAATTATCTATCATTAAAGAGCTCTTTTAAGTTGACCATTCTATTGAGAAGGAAAAAAAGAAAAATCATTCAAACATTTCTCCAAGCAAGAAAATGTTCTAATTGCAGTGGATCAAAATAAGTAAAATAATTACATTGATTAAAAAAAAACACCCTAAACATTTATAAGGAAATTGTAGAAGAAATTTTGATTCAAGCGCCAATACCCAAGACTGAGTGACTTTGCATACATCAGGAAACACATTCATACTTTGCCCACAAAAAGGAACATTTTGACAATAGAGTTTCAATATTCTATTCTTATTGGAGTATAGTACAAACATACAAGCATAACCAATAAGGTGGCTCTAGTTGAAATATCATCTTTGGAGAACTCCAGGAGGGCAGATAATCTAAGCTATCTACAGTAGAGAGCTGATCCATCCCTTCTCCTTCACCCTCCTGTATCTTAACTCCCTTAGATAAATAAAAGATATTTGATAGTTGAATAAGTTCTGGCTGTTCATACATCAAATGCTCTCTTAAGGTATTTATGAAATAAAGAGAGCGGTGTCAGATACCTAGCACAGGCAAAATTCAGAAACCTTAGATTTTTAGCTCTGAGCATATTTTCTACAAACTCCAGCCATCTATGGGTAACCAATGGAGTAACCAACCAGTGGAAGTAGAAACTATCTGCAATGTTGCTACCTGAGAATCCAGTTTCTCTCCCATTTCACACAATTCACAAACTTTTAAATCAGTCTCAGCCGACTTAGCCACTGTCTCTGAAACAAAAAATGAAAATTGATCAAGGGACATTTTAAGTGTGAGTTCTGCCCGGGAAACCACCTTCCAAATATCATTCAAAGAAATATCTTTATCACTTGATGAAGCCACCACTTTCGGCAAAAGAGGCAAGCTTCCCCTAGCTCGTTAGATAAGCAATTAGCATTTTCTTAGGGAAGAGGAGGAATCATTATTAGCCCCCACCTTCAGAGAGGGCAGTATTCGACCCTGTTAAATTAATAGGACAGTCATGTGAGGCCAATATCCTGGCAGAAAGAGATTCTGGAGAAGATCCCACACTTAACCGAGGACTCAGCAGTAGCCCTCAGCGTTTTTACAATCACTTGGTCATGCATGGGGTTGACAACCTTTACAGTCTTCTTCCCCATCAAATGAGTTCTCCTCTTTTTTTTTTGGCCCCAAACAAGGACAGTCAGAGACTCTCCTTGTTCTCCTTTGTGCTCTGAAGGGGCTCCAAAGGGACATTACCTACTCCTTAGGAGCACACCCATTCAGAGTATGCACCTGCAATCATGCACCCATGACCATGTTCCACACTAGGGGCATGCAATTTTATAAGTCCCCTCTCAATCGTCACCTGGCTTGCTTTGCATGTGCTGGTGGAAGCTGGAACATAATGAAGCAGAGTCAGGCAGAGAAACAGTTTCACCAGAGCTTCTTAGGGCAAGTGATTTTATAAGCCCCCTCACCAATGTCACCTGGAGTGTCTTGCATGTGCTTGTGGAATTTGAAACACAATGAAGCAGAATCGGGCAAAGAGGTAGTCTCCTGAGCCATATTCTTTCTAGTCGACCATCTCCTATCCTGGTATATCTACTTCTCCAGCTTGTGATGAAGCTGAAGCCATTGAAGCTATAGACTTAGAAAAAAACACTGTTTATTATAAAGCAACTGACTCACAGAGGGTGCAGTTACCTAAAAGTGCAGCTAGAGGGAGCAGGCACGAGGTTGCAGAAGCTAAGCTGACACACTCAGGTTTTGAGAATGCAGGAGCTAATCAGGTACACCTGAGTAGAGAGCCAGGAAGTTCAGTGGAGAAACGGCTTTATAAACAGTGCTCAGAAGGAAGAAAGCAGAGAGGATCTCGAGTTCAGAGAGGAACTGAGAGAGGACTATGAGCTGGGAGAGGATCTCGAGTTCAGAGAGGAACTGAGAGGGGACCTGAGAGAGGAACCTCACATACTGAAAGGCAGAGAAGCTTGGAGTACTTACAAGGAAGAGCTAAGTTCCAGGGAGGACAAGCCCATTCCAGAAAGCTCCAGGAGCCAGTCTTCAGGGAAGACGCTGATAGAAGGAGACTGCCGGGTAGAGCACATACCAGCAGAGCACGTCTCAAAGATCCAAGGTACAGTAATATTTCCTTTCCAAGATGTGAGCCAGCTCCTAGAAAAGCTTATAACCCAGAGAGCCATACTGATAGGAAACAAAGCCGGGAAGGGCTTGTGAAACCTTTACAGAGAGGCATAGTAAAAAGCCATAGCAGTTTTTTGCCAAACCAAGACCAGCGAGGCTGGGAAATATTGGAGAGATATATTAAACTACAACCTGCCTTATCCAGGGAAAGCTCAGGACTAGCTGACAACACGGCTGAACAGGAACCTATGCAAATAGAGGTGATAGAGCCAGAGCCGTTGCAGTTAGAGCACCCGATGGACTGCTCACTCTGTGTTTCCAAGAGTCTAGAGTCTCTCACAGAATTGTAACTGGCAGGACGTGCTTTAACATATCTTTTTGCTTTTGTTAAGCTGAAAGAAGAAGTTTTGTGTTTGTTTTTCCTCTTGGTGTTGAAAACCTGTTTGAACGCAAAGAACTGTGAAGCCCCTGTAACAGTTACTGACTTTGTAAATATTTTGGCATAAACCCTGAAGTAAGGTACATTCTATTTTTGTCTTCCTGGAGAACCTTTGTGCAACAAAGGGAATACAAACCATTTAAGTTTAACCCTGCACAAGGCTCATTTATGAAGTGGGACTACAAAGACCATGATGCACCTGGTCTAGAAATGTTTTTCCTTCTTCAACCAAAAATAAGTGTCCGCCCTCTGCTTTCTGCATGCTGCCACTAGGAGGGGCTGTGACAAGCTACAACAATCGAGTATTCAACTACTTACATCTCCGGATAATATAAGAAATAATCTCTCCCTGGAGAATTACCTTATTTCCCAAAGTAAATCAGGGATGTCTACAAATGATCATTGTTACTAAGGAATTCATTCCATTTGTCCAGCTAATGCACTCAGAATTTATCATTTCTGTAAAGCTCAAAGAGGAATCACCAGTTTCCAGAAGTGTTTGTATCACTGCCTCAATCAAAATCCACCCAAATAGGGGCACGGGTCAACACCTCAAAAACTTCACTCTTATAACCTTCAAAAATAAGGAAGCTGTCACCAACAGATAGCTATAGGTGAGAGGATACTGTGTACTCTAGATACAGTGCCTTGCAAAATTATTCATCCTCTTGGTTTTTGTCCTGTTTTGTCGCATTACGTGCAACCTGGAATGAAAATGGAGGTTCATTTAGATGTTAAGTAATGAACCTAACAATATAGTCCAAATTGGTGAAGTGAAATGACAATAAAATGCCTTGTATATATAAAAAAACCCAAGTAAAAACTGAAAAGTTGTGAGTACATATGTATTCATCTTTTTTGCTATGAAACCCCTAAAGAAGATTTGGTCCAACCAATTAACCTCAGAAGTCACATAATTAGTTGATTAGGGTCCACCTGTGTGCAATCAGTGTCACATGATGCCTTATAACTATACTTGTTCTGAAAGGCCCCTGACTCTGCACCACCACTAAGCAAGCAACATGAAGACCAAGGAGTACTCCAAACAGGTCAGAGATAAAGTTGTGGGGAAGTATAGATCAGGGTTGCATTATAAAAAAATATCCCAAATTCTGAATATCCCACAAAGCACCATTAAATCCATTATAACAAAATGGAAAGAATATATCACCACTACAAATCCGACAAGAGAAGGCTGCCAACAAAACTCACGGACCAGGCAAGGACAACATTAATCAGAGATGCTACAAAGACACCAAGGATAAGATTGAAGGAGCTGCAAAGAGCCACAGCGGAGATGGGAGTATCTGTCCATAGGACCACTTTAAACTATATACACTCCACAGAGTGGGGCTTTATGGAAGAGTGACCAGAAAAAAAGGCCATTGCTTAAAGAAAGTAATAAGAAAACACATTTGGAGTTTGCACAACAGCATGTGGCGGACCTCCCAAACACATGGAAGAAGGTTCTCTGGTCAGATGAGATGAAAATTGAACTTTTTGGTCATCATGGGGAATGCCATGTGTGGCACAAACCCAACACTTCCGATCACCCTGAGAACACCATTCCCACAGTGAAACATGGTGTCAGCAGCATCATGCTGTGCGGATATTTTTCATTGGCAGGGACAGGAAAACTGGTCAGGACTGAAGGAACGATGGATGGATGGAACTAAATACAGGGCAATTCTTGAGAAAAACCTGTTTCAGTCTGCCAGAGATTTGAGACTGGGATGAAGGTTCGCCTTCCAGCAGGACAATGACCCTAAAGATACTGCTAAGGTTGGTTTAAAAGGAAACATGTAAATGTTTTGGAATGGCCTAGTCAAAGCACAGACCTCACTCCAATTGAGAATCAGTGTCATTTCTTGAATATTTCTATACACCAATGCAACCCATCTAACTTGAAGGAGTTGGAGCAGTTTTGCCTTAAGGAATGGGTGAAAATCCCAACGGCTAGATGTGCTAAGCTAATAGAGACATACCCCAAGAGACTTGCAGCTGTAATTGCAGTAAAAGGTGGCTCTGCAACGTATTGACTTTGGGGAATGAATACATATGCACTATCCTGCTTTCAGTGTTTTTTTTTGTCTTAATTATTATTTGTGTCACAATAAAGGATATTGTAACATGTCATGTATATCACATGGCGCTAACCCCCAAAACTGCATTTTAATTGCAGGTTGTAATACGACAAAACAGGACAAACACAGGGGGGATGAACCATGTGTGCTGTGACCTCAGATCTATGTATATACCCCCCCCCCCCCAAGTCTTGATTGACAATCCCCCAAAGATGAATCAAACCGCTGCTGATCGCTGGAAGTAGCGGTATATAAGTGTGTAGTAAATAAATAAAATAAATAAATACGTCTGCAATGCACTGTAAATCTGTATAATCATGGTCCTGAGGGTGCAGGACTGTCCATGCATCTACTAGCTCAGCTCTCACATTCCAATGAGAAAAGTTTTGAGAGGTCCAGTCCTCCCCCCTCCCAGAGGAGAAAATTTGTCCAAATTAAAGTACATGATCCCATTAAGATCCCCCTCCCCCCACCTTTCCATGAACACAACAGTAGCCAAATAAAACAAAGAAAATGCAACAGTCAAAATTGCAAAAATCCTGGAATCATATCAATTAGGAGCATAGGCATTACAGAGAACTATGGACTATCCAAAAAGAGTCCCTGATATGAAAAATATTGTGCCCTATGGGGTTCTTGCCCTTCTGCAAAACAGTTCGTACTTATGAAGATCACTGCCCCTGGCTCAAGGGGTTGTGGTTCCCAGAGCCAACTTTTGCTTTTGTACCTTCTCCTCCCTTGGAGTCAATCTTGGAGAACAAACTGCACAAATAGGGGTAAACCTTCATACAGTATAGTCACTGCTATATAGGTAGCAGTGCTGCAAATGCAATACATGCTATCAAGTCAATGACTGACTCCGGTGACCCAGCACAGCAGCCCATGGATTTTCTTGGCAAGGTGTTACTGGAAGTAGATTGCCAGGCCTTTCTTCTGAGGCAATGGAGGGTTAAATGACTTGTCGGAGGCCACAGGGAGTGCCAGTGGGAATTAAATACTGGTTTCTTGGCCACCAGGCCACTGTTCTAACCACTAGACTACTCCTCCACTCAGTGGTACTAGCCATACAGATAATGCCAGTGTAGTCACCATATTATCTATTCAGTTTTGACTGAATGTTTGCTATTATCTGGATAATTTTATGGCTAGCACTCTCTCCTCCCCTAATATGGCACATAAATAAATGGATAATATCCAGCCATTTAGCAATTTAAACAGACCAATATGATCTATACATTTTCTTGTGTGTTCACCAGTAAATGCATAATTGCTTCTCAATATCCTTCTAATAGAGTATAGTTATTCATCCATATGGAAAATTCCCAGACTAGCCAATAAAACTCTCCCAGCAAGTGGTGAAGAGCACACGTAGGGTATTCCACATGGCGTATATTGGGCTGATATTCATTGATGACCAGTTAGTACCTTTAAAGCACCTGTGCATTGCTGCTTTAATTTAAACTGGATACTCCACTCCAGAGCTTATCTGGTGTCCAGTACTGATTGTCCAGTTTTGCCAAACAGCATGGTTGATATCTCGCTCATAGGGATATTCAGCTGTTAATCGGAAAGCAAAAAGTGCATAAAACTAGGACAGCCATGGACCTGTTCTGACATTATATAGTTTAGCTATCCAGTTATCAGCTGAATATCGCTCCTAACTGGATACACCTTGGTTTTAACCAGGCATCTTTTCTATTGTTTTTGGGGCTATTCAGTGGCAATATTGAGAGCTGACAAACAAGTGAGAATAGTTTTTTGCGCAGTCCGTGACTTTACTGATAAGTTATTGAACTAATGCTTTTTAGCATTCATGATCTGCACACAATAGTATGCATGGCCATTCTTAGTAACATAGTAAATGACATAAGAAGATAAGAAATGCTATACTGGGTCAGACCAAGGTCCATCAAGCCCAGGATCATGTTTCAATAGTGGTCAATCCAGGTCACAAGTATCTGACAGGTTCCCAAAAAGGCACACAGGTTCCACAGTGCTTGTTCTGTGGCAGGCAGTAGATTTCCTGGGTCCTCTTTAATAATGGTTTATGGAGTATAGTGCCAGTGACAGCTACTGGCTTGATTTCTCAATGACTTTTGACTATATTGTGATCTTTTGGCAAAATGGCATAGCCTGCCTGGAATGTTAAGGGGTTCCGGACCTTTCAGGGGCAGAAAGACTAAGTTCTCTAGGAAAGAGTCAAAGCCCCTGAGGAGGCTGAGCTTGTTGAGCCGATTGAGTTCTTGGAACTTGTGGCTTCCTTTTTTGTCTGTTCTGTTGCTGCCCCTTTTGGGGAACATCAACTGGACAGTGAGCATAATGGGTGTAAGATGGATAAAACTTATTTTTCTTGTTGAAAAAGTTTTTCTTGACTGACTTTTTCTTTGCTGGGTTGGCTGTAGACTTTGATAGTCTGTTCAAGGTAGTATTTTCAGATTCAATCTGATTTGCCTTGTCTTGCCAATCCTTGCCAAAGAGATTTTCTCCTGTGCAAGGGATGTTTCCCAGTTTATCTTGCACCCATTGTTCTAACTCTGATGCCTGAAGCCAAGCAATACGACGTGCACCGATTGAAATAGCAGAAGTTATGCTAATACATTCAAAGCAATCAAAGGTTGCACGGTTCACAAACTGCGAGACATCCTGGGTATGTTTGACCAGAGTAAGAAATTCCCCTCTTTTGTCCTCAGGAAGAAGAGGACTCATGAGCTCCAAGTCTCCTGTAACTTCCTTGAGGAACATTCCCATATAGAGAATGTAAGAGCTGATCCTGGCTGACAACATGGAGGATTGGAAGCATCAATGTGCAAAGGCATCGAGCGTCCTCGATTCATGGCCTGAAGGCTTGGAAGAATGTGTTTTAGCACTCTTAATCCTACGCATTGCCGATTCCACTACCATTGAATGGTGTGGTAATTGAGTCTTTTGAAAACCAGGACAGCTTGGAACTCGGTACATGGTATCGAGACGTCGGGAGTGAGGAGACACCATTAAAGGGGCTTCCCACATTCTTAACATAAGGTCATGCAAGATCCTATGAATGGGCAGAGTTGCTGCCTCCTTAGGAGCCTTAGGATACTGAAGAATTTCTAATTCTTCTGCTCTGGGTTCCTTCTCTGGAGTCACCGTGATTGCAAAACCTTGAGTTACATCACGTCTGAAATCCTGGAAGGACATGTCCTCTGGAGGAGACATTCTGCATTGAGGAGAAGGAGAGGGATCCTCCGGAAGGATTGTTCTAGTACCAGCAGAATCATAAGAACATAAGGTATGCCATACTGGGTCAGACCAAGGTCCATCAAGCCCAGTATCCTGTTTCCAAACAATGGTCAATCTAGGTCATACATACCTAGCAGTATCCCCAAAAGACACAGGTTCCACAATGCTTGTATTGGGTCAAGCATTGATATCCTGGGTCCCTTTTTAATAATGGTATATTGACCTTTCCTCCAGGAACTTGTCCAAACCTTTTTTAAACCCAGCTACACTAACAGCTCTTACTACATCCTCCGGTAACAAATTCCAGAGTTTGATTACATGTTGAGTGAAAAAATATTTTCTCTTATTTGTCTTAAATAGTTTACCCTGTAGCTTCATTACATGTCCCCTAGTCTTTCTATATTCTGATAGTGTAAACAATTGATCTACGTTTACCCGTTCCACTCCATTCATTAATTTATAGACCTCTATCATATCTCCCCTCAGCCGTCTCTTTTCCAGGTTGAAGAGCCCTAACCTTTGTAGCCTCTCTTCATAGGAGTAGCATTCCATCCCCTTTACCATTTTGGTGGCTCTTCTCTGTACCTTTTCTAATAACACTATATCCTTTTTAAGATACGGCGACCAGAATTTCACACAATATTCAAGGTGCGGCCGTACCATGGAATGATACAGAGGCATTATAATATCCTTTGTTTTATTTTCCATTCCTTTCCTTATGATACCTAGCATTCTATTTGCTTTCTTGGCCGCCGCTGCACACTGGGCGGAGGGTTTTAACATGTTATCCACGATGACTCCTAAATCGTTTTCCTGGGTGTTGGTTCCCAATGTGGAACCTTGCATCGTGTAGCCATAGTGTGGGTTGTTCTTTCCTAGGTGCATAACTTTGCACTTGTCCACATTAAATTTCATCTGCCATTTGGATGCCTAGTCTTCCAATTTATCCAGATCCTCCTGCAGTTTTCTACAGTCCTCTTGGGTTTTAACAACTTTAAGCAGTTTTGTGTCATCTTCAAATTTGATAACCTCACTGGTTATTCCCTTTTCCAGGTCATTTATGAAAATGTCAAAAAGTAGCGGACCCAGTACAGATCCCTGGGGTACTCCACTATTCACCTTTTTCCATTGGGAACATTGGCCATTTAGCCCTACCCTCTGCTTTCTATCTTTTAACCAGTTCCCGATCCACAATACTACATTGCCTCCTATCCCATAACTTTTTAGTTTTGCCAAAAGTCTCTGATGAGGGACCTTGTCAAAGGCTTTCTGAAAGTCCAGATATACTATATCAACCGACTCACCTTTGTCTACCTGTTTATTCACACCTTCAAAAAAACATATCAGATTAGTAAGACAAGATCTTCCTTGTCTAAAGCCATGTTGGCTGTCTCCCATTAGGCCATGACTATCTACATGCTGTGTAATTTTGTTCTTTAAGATGGTTTCTACCATCTTCCCCGGTACTGACGTCAGGCTCACCGGTCTGTAATTTCCCGGATCACCCCTGGAACCCTTTTATAAAATTTTAAAATCATCAGAATCGGAGGATTCGAAGTATCTCTGTGCCGGGTGTTCCTGCAATGCACGGTACCTGTATCGCTCGAAGTCAGTATCGAGGTGTCTCGGTGCCGATCTTTCGATACCATTGATGTCGGTACCGATACCTGTGGAACCATCTGTAGCGGTATTAGCGGTACCAAAGCTGCTAAGAGAGCCACTAGACTACGTTCGATAGCGAGGATTCTTTGATCCACAGCTCCTGCCGATGCCTGGGTGTCGGTACCGGTGGAAGCGGCCACGACCCCAGAACATAGCACCAGTAGTTCTGCAGAGGTGAAAGCCTCTGGAACATTCTGGAGCCCTGTTAATGCTTTGGAGACCGAAGCCTCCCGCCGGGGCTGTTTTGCCGGTTAACTTTCCTCGAGGGCAACGCAAGTGGCATTTTGATACTTGGAAGGAGATCTACCCTTTGAGGACTGGCCAGTCTTAAAAGACTTAGGTTTAATTACCTGAGATCCATGGGAGGAAGATGAAGCCCTGGAAGACATTGGTGCGACTGACATCGTATCTGTGGCAAAAAGGGTACCGAGTTTTTCAGCTCTGTTCTGCAAGCCCCTCTTGGTCATCTTTCTGCAGGAGAGACACTCCGATGGAGAATGGTCAGGACCTAAACACTTAAGACACCATTCATGGGTGTCAGTGACGGATATGGTACCGCCACAGTTAGAACATTTTTTGAAACCACTAGCTGGTTTCTCCATGTTTGAAGAAAAGTGGGCCTAGTGCCCAAAATGGCGCCTAGCACTGAGAGGGGAAAGGCCCCTGAGGAAAGAATCCTTCAGAAAGATAGATTTTTAAAAAAAAAAAAAATAAGAAAAAGAGAACCGGCGGTACCGGTAGGCGTCGAATGAAGGCAGACGCGACCACAAAAAACAAAAAAAGTAAGAATAGATTTTCTGCGGTGACAGGGTGTGCATCCTGTCAGCTCCGTCTAAAATGAAGAACTGAATAGGGAGAGTTGGAAAGGCAGGAAGGCAGCACGCAGGCGCTGTGGGATGCTCCCAAAGGCTTTCCTATTGGATGCTGGGGACGTTCCCGCGCAGGCTTTGTCGGTGCCGATGATACAAATATGTGAAGACTACATTCCTGCTTGTTCCTAGAGATGTACTTTTGTCCACTAAATAAGAAAAATATGTAGAAAAGGTGACAGCAAAAGCTAGAAGGATGCTTGGGTGTATAGGGAGAGGAATGGCTAGCAGAAGAAAGGAGGTGATAGTGCCTCTGTATAAGTCTTTGATGCAACCTTATTTGGAGTATTGTGTGCAGTTCTGGAGACTGCACCTTCAACAGGATATAAACAGGCTGGAGTCAGTACAGAGGGTGGCTACTAAAATGGTTAGTGGTCTTCATTATAAAGCATATAAGGACAGACTTAAGGATCTTTATATGTAACCTTAGAGGAAAGGTGGGATAGAGGTGATATGATTGAAACATTTAAATATCTCCGTGGCATAAGTGCACAGGGGGAGAGCCTCTTTCAATTGAAAACAAGCTCTTATATGAGGGGATATGGGATGAGGGTGAAAGGGGATAGATTCAGGAGTGATATGTGGAAATATTTATTTATGGAAAGAGTGGTGGATCCGTGGAATAGTCTCCCAGTGGAGGTGATAGAGACGAGGACAGTATCTGAATTCAAAGAAACATGGGACAAACACAGAGGATCTCTAAAGTAAAAAAGGGGACTGTTGTAGTGGTTGATATGGAAGGGCAGACTAGATAGGCCATGTGGTCTTTTTCTGTCGTCATGTTTCTATTTGCTTTCTTGACTGCCACTGCACACTGGGTGGAGGATTTCAACGTGTTATCCATGATGACCACTAAATCTTTTTCCTGGGTGGTGGTTCCTAATGACGGCATAAAAAGACCAGCATGGTCCATTTAATCTGCCTAATAAGGTTCCAGAATTATAGAGTTGTATGTGCAGGTCCAGGCAGGTTATCCCTATCCATTTAGAGGTTTGTGAGTTTACTGATGAGGTTATAGAAGTAATGACTTTTAGCCTTCGTGATCTGCGCATGATAGTAGACATGACCATTCTTAAAATGGGATGCTGTAATCAGAAGATTTATTTATTTTTATTTACAGTCTCTTTTATACCGCGCTATTCAACATCAGTGCAGTTTACATGACAATAAAAACTTATACGGTGCAGGAATCTGCTCCACATTACAAAAAACAGGTGCTTAAACTTGGCTAAAACCAGGATAACTATTTACATATAGGCATCACATCAATGTCTTGCTGATCTTGTAAGACCAATGTTGTTCAGCCCTTCAGAGTTACCACCTCATAAAGTGGAGGCCCAAATGAAACCAAGGTTGAGTATGTGCTATATGAAGAGTGACCATTTTAAGCAGAGTGATTTCATCTAACGTTGTTTGAAGGCATGAGTTCCAAGTAAGTGCCTGATCTTCAAGAGATAGAAGCTTGAAGTTCTTTAGAAAGTATGAGTTAAAAGAGGAGAAGGCAGTATCTCCTATGAAGGCTAAATTTCTGGTTAAAAAAGAGGTTTTATGTGCATTGGAGAAAGCTTTTATGCCAGAAAATATTGAAGAGGTTGAGAATTTGACAGGAAAATGATCTGTCTATGGTAGGCATATGGTTGAAAAGTATGTAAGTTGAGAGAAGGAAGTAGAATCTGAGATACTAGGTGTGCCCTGCAGAATGGGTTGGGCACTGCACATGCTGGGAGAGTCCTAGGTCAGACATGAGAGTGGTAAATTGGTGAGCATGGGCAATGGAAGGATGGTCATAATGGGCATTGAAGTCCCCCTATATTATGAGATTGGGATAGGAGATCACTGCCTCAGACATGGTTTGGCAAAAGTGTTCCCATCCATAAGAATTCAAGGGGGTGGGGGGGGGGCAATAAACAAATAAAAGTTATAGATCGGGACTTACTGAAGTACAAACAAGTAATACTTTGTCATAAAAAAGTGAGGTGGGGTTTATCTCAGATATGGGTAATGAGTTACAATAGATGATAACTACCCCCCCCCCCCACACCTGCTCTTGACACCCTTGGGACAGATATGGTTGAAAAATCAGGTGGAAGACAGCAACGAAGAACAGTGTCATCCTGAAGCCATGTCTTAGACAAAGAATATGTAAAGAGTAGGTGAGAATGAGATCTGAGATGAGAGCTGTTTTTGAGCAAATTGATTTTTCTCTTATTTGTCTTAAATAGTTTACCCTGTAGCTTCATTGCATGTCCCCCTAGTCTTTCTATATTCTGATAGCGTAAACAATTGATCTACATTTACCCATTCCACCCTGTTCATTAATTTATAGACTTCTATCATAGATCCCTTCAGCTGTCTCTTTGCCAGGTTAAAGAGCCCTAACCTCTTTAGCCTTTCTTCATAGGAGTATCCTTCCATCCTCTTTACCATTTTGGTGGCTCTTCTCTGAACCTTTTCTAATAATGCTATATTTTATTTATTTATATTCTCTTATATACTGCATCAGTGTGGTTTACATGGAACAAACTGAAATTACATTGAACAGGGCATTATAACTTGGAGATAACTATTTTACAGGGAACATGGGCTATGGAGGGTTAAGTGGCTTGCCCAAGACCACAAGGAACACCTGTGGGACTAGAAAACCCAGTCCTTCTGGCCCAAGGTTGCTGTCCTCTAGTGGGATTTGAACCCCTGACCTTCCAGCCTGAAGCACCTTGCCCCAACCACTAGGCCACTCCTCCACTCCTTTTTAAGATACAGCAACTAGAATTGCACACAATATTCAAGGTGCGGTCTCACCATAGAACGATATAGAGGCATTATAATATCTTTTGTTTTATTTTCCATTCCTTTCCTTATCATACCTAACATTCTATTTGCTCTCTTGGCCACCGCTGCACACTTGGCTGAGGGTTTCAACATGTTATCCACAATGACGCCTAAATCTTTTTCCTAGGTGGTGGTTCCTAATGGGGAACCTTGCATCGTGTAACCATAGTTTGGGTTGTTCTTCCCTAGGCGCATAACTTTGCACTTGTCCACATTACATTTCATCTGCCATTTTGATGCCCAGTCTTCCAATTTATCAAGATCCTCTTGCAATTTTCCACAATCCTCTTGGTTTTTAACAACTTTAAATAGTTTTGCGTCATCTGCAAATTTGATAACCTCACTCATTATTCCTCTCCACCCTCTCCAACTTGCCCTCAACACAGCAGCCTGCACCCTTTGCAATGCACACAGAACCAATCACTTTACTCCCTTGCTCAAACACCTATACTGGCTACCCATCATTGAACACACCAAAATCAAATCCATTCTCACAATCTTCACTGTCCTCCATGGATTATCATCCACTCACCTTCAAACACTAATACATGAGACCAAGGACATCCATACAAAAAGAACTGGTTTCCAGAACACCCTAAACACCCCAGTGCTCTTCACCAGATCCACTGCCACTACATCTAAGAGACCCTTCTCCCTATATGCACCTTCCCTCTGGAATTCACCCCATGCAACCTCCAAGCCACAAAGACCTACTAGCATTCAGAAAAGCCATGAAGACCCACCTATTCATGAACATCTATGGAGATGACAAGATTTAATCCCATCAACACATTCCCTCTGTCCCTCCACTGCTTCTCCTACTCCTAAATACTATTTTTTTTACTTTTTTCTCTAATACCCACCTCCCACATTGATTGATCCCCTGTTATCTAAGTTTGCTCCAAGTTTATCACCCTGTTACAATGTACTAAGTTCTGTTTCAATGTCAACCTCTTTGACCACAGGATAAAGCGGTATAAAAAAGCTGCTAAATAGATAAACAAATAAATGTTTGTCCAGCATTACCGCTTGGATATTCAAGCCAGGGCAGAAGTGACTTTTCATGCAGAGATTTTGAAAGTAGCCATATCTTCTTCACGCCCAGTGGAATAGTAACTTTAATACTTACCCTGTATCTGGACTGGTCTAGCAGGACAATCTGGAAGGTGACATTTTACTTGCCAGATAATGTCCCTTCCTGGAGTCCTTCTAGACCAGTCCAGGACCTAACCTTTGCTCTCTTATCTCTGCAGTTTGGCCTTCCAGGATTTGGGCTTCTGACAGTTGCTGTGTGTGGTGGCTGTTCTGTACATAGTTCAATCTTCTTACTCTCAAAAAGGTTGTGTGAGATTAGGTTTTGTGTATGAAAATGGCCCAGCAATCACATATCATCATAGAAATGCCTTATTTACAGGAAACTGTATCTTCAAGTTGTTCATGGCATTTTAGAATTGCCCCATAATAAAAATCTTTGATTGGCTTCTATATCTAGACACAAAACATATATATCATAGTTATATATGGTTGATTTACATTTTGTGAATGTGGGTACACATACCATGAAGCATCTCTTGGATACATTTGTAAAAGAATTGTGATTAGTTAAAATGCTCATTCTGCAGTGATATTCTATGAAAAAGAAATGATTTCAATTGTTCAGTTCAATCTTTACTTCAAAAATCTTTATGTAAACATAGAAAAATAGAAAATGATTACAGAAAAAGGATATATTCCTATCCATTTTACCCATTCAAACCAACTGCCAAGTCTGTACAATTCCTTTCTCTCCATAGAGATACCCTGTGCTCATCTCATGCTATCCTAAAATCAGATACTATTCTTGGCTTTCCATTGCCTCCACAAAGAAGCTCTTCCATGCATCCATAATCCTTTTTCTACATAAGATTTCCAAAGATTACTCCTGAGCCTATTTCCTTTCATCCTCATTCTCTGACCCTCTTTCTGATGAAAGAGATCCATTTCTTATGCATTTTTATCTTCAAGGTATTTGAATATCCCCATGTCTTCCAGAGTATATATATTTTGATCTTTAAGTCTTTCCTCATTTGATTTATGATGAATATTATAGCCACTCTCTGTACTAAATCCATCCCTTAAAGAACTGCATAGGGTATTCTTCAGAACTGCATAGGGTATTCCAAATTAGGTCTCTAGAAACGTATCACACACACAAATATGCGTACAATTGAGTCAATGCTGACTCAGTCCCTGGATTTTCTTGGCAAGGTGCAACAGGAAGTAGATTGCCAGGCCTTTCTTCAGCACAGTCAGTTTACAGCCTCTGATATTCCAAAGTGGTCACCCATCTAATTAATAGCCAGGCCCACCCCTGCTTACAGTAGATTAGAAACATAGAAACATGATGACAGAAAAAGACCACATGGCCTATCTAGTCTGTCCGTCCATAACAACAACTACAACAGTCCACTTTTTACCTTTAGAGATCCTCTGTGTTGGTCCCATGCTTTTTTGAATTCAGTTACTGTCCTCATCTCTACCACCTCCACTGGGAGACTATTCCATGGATCCACTACTCTTTCTGTAAAGAAATATTTCCTCATATCACTCCTGAATCTATCTCCCTTCACCCTCATCCCATGTCCCCTCGTAGCAGAACTTGCTTTCAATTGAAAGAGGCTCTCTCCCTGAACATTTATGCCACGGAGGTATTTAAACATCTCAATCATATCACCTCTATCCCGCCTTTCCTCTAAGGTGTATATATTAAGATCCTTAAGTCTGTCCTCATATGCTTTATAATGAAGCCCACTAATCATTTTAGTAGCCACCCTCTGCACCAACTCCATCCTCTTCACATCCTTTTGAAGGTGCGGTCTCCAGAATTGCACACCATACTCCAAATGAGGTCGCACCAAAGACTTATACAGAGGCATTATCACCTCCTTTTTTTTGCTAGCCATTCCTCTCCGTATGCACCCAAGCATCCTTCTAGCTTTTGCCGTCGCCTTTTCTACTTGTTTAGCTACTTTAAGATCATCAGACACAACCACGCCAAGGTCCCGCTCTTCTTTAGTGGACAAAAGTACTTCACCTCCTATACTGTATTGCTCCCTTGGATTGCTGCAGCCCAAATGCATGACCTTACATTTTTTAACATTAAATCCCAGCTGCCAAATTCTAGACCATTCTTCAAGCTTAGCTAGATCCCTCCTCATGTTATCTACACCTTCCTGGGTGTCTACTCTATTGCAGATTTTGGTATCATACGCAAAGAGGCAAACCTTACCCGACAGCCCTTCCGCTATATCGCTAACGAAGATGTTAAAAAGAATCAGACCAAGGACAGATCCCTGGGGCACACCACTGGTAACATCCTTCTCCTCAGAGTGAGCTCCATTTACTTGTACTCTTTGTCGCCTCCCACCCAACCAATTTCTAACCCAAGCAGTAACTTTAGGGTCCATCCCTAGGGTGCTCAGTTTGTTTATAAGTCGCCTGTGAGGAACAGTGTCAAAGGCTTTACTGAAATCTAAATACACCACATCTAGAGCTCTCCCTCGGTCCAACTCCCTGGTCACCCAGTCAAAGAAATCAATCAGATTTGTCTGACAAGACCTGCCTCTGGTGAATCCATGCTGCCTCGGATCCTGTAATCCGCTGGACTCAAGAAACCTCACTATTTTCTCTTTTAGCAGCGTTTCCAATAATTTACTCACCACCGAATTTAAACTAACCGGCCTGTAGTTTTCAACCACATCCTTACTTCCGCTTTTGTGTAAAGGCACCACATGAGCCTCTCTCCAGTCCTTTGGCACCACTCCCGACTCCAACGAGGCACTGAAAAAGTCAGTCAGTGGAGTTGCTAGAACGTCCCCAAGTTCCCTCAGTATTCTAGGGTGTATCCCATCCGGTCCCATCGCTTTGTCTACTTTAAGTTGAGCTAGTTTCTCACGAACACAGTCTTCTGAAACTTGTTCAAGATGTACCTCGCTTCTGTTCTTATTTGTGGGTGTTTTATGAGGTCCTGCTCCTGGTTCTTCATCTGTGAACACAGAACAAAAATATTTGTTAAGCAATTCCGCTTTATCCTTATCAGCTTCTACATATCCCCCCCCCCCCTGCACCCTGGAGTCTGACAATACCACTTTTGCCCTTCCTCTTCTCACTAATATATCTGAAAAATGTCTTATCCCCCCATTTTATTGCATTGGCTATTTCCTCCTCCTTTTGAATCTTTGCCTTCTTGACTACTTTGCTAGCTTCTCTAAGTTTTTCCACATACAGATGCCTGTCTTCCTCTCTCTGTGATCTCTTGTATTTCATGAAGGCCTCCCTCTTTTTATTCACTTTTTCAGCTACTTCCTTTGAAAACCATAGTGGTCTCCTTTTCCTTTTGCCTTTATTTACCATTTTAACAAAAAGGTTGGTTGCCCTTAAAATACCCCCTTTCAGTTTTGCCCACTGTTTTTCTACATCCCCCAGCTGTTCCCATCCCACTAACGACTCCCTGAGGTATTGGCCCATCTTCACAAAGTTAGTCTTCCTAAAGTCTAAGATCCTCACCTTGGAATGGATTCTAACAGCCCTAGTCCTAATACTGAACCACACCATCTGGTGATCACTGGATGCAAAATGATCTCCCACTACAACATCAGAAACACTTTCACCATTGGTAAGCACCAAGTCCAGTATGGGCCCTTCATGTGTGGGGTCTGTTACCAATTGCCTGAATAGTTCTCCCTGTAGAGAATCCAGGATCTCCTTACTTCTAGATGATACTGCAGCAGGAATGTGCCAATCAACATCTGGCATATTGAAATCTCCTATCAGTAGCACTTCCCCTTTCCTAGCAATGCTGCGTATGTCTTCAATTAACTCTCTGTCCACCTCTTCCTCTTGTGAGGGAGGTCTGTATATCACACCAATGCAAATAGATTTCTCTTTCCCTCTTTCTAGTTTAACCCACAATACCTCCTCTCTCCCTTTTAAGCTCTGTAATTCCAAAGCTTTAATAGTAGTTTTTACATATAGTGCCACTCCTCCTCCCCTTCTTCCTACCCTGTCCTTTCTGAATAAAGTATAGCCAGGTATAGTTACATCCCAGTCATGGTTTTCTGTGAACCATGTTTCTGTAACTGCCACTAAATCCAAGTCAGCCACTCCCACCAAAGCTTCAACTTCAGGGATCTTATTTCCCATGCTACGAGCATTAATACACGCTGCTTTCCATATGTTACCCCTGTTACCCATTTCCATAAAGGTATTTAATGTATCACCTACCTGGGGGCTTTCACTTACCTGGGGGCTTTCTTCACCCATCCCCAACTAATCTAGTTTAAAGCCCTCTTCAATAGATTAGCCAGTCTACTACCGAAGATGCGTTGACCTTTCTTGGACAGATGGATGCCATCTCTGCTCTGCAACCCTTGGAACAGCATCCCATGGTCTAGGAAACCAAAACGCTCTCGATGACACCATCCACGCAGCCATGCATTCATCTCCAGGATGCGAGCCTCTCTGCCTTGGCCTTCAGAGACCAACCAAGAGCAAGTTCATTCAGGAGAGCTGAAGACTCCTAGAAACTTATACAGAGCTAATATTACCTCTTTTGTCCTGCTTGGTGGTGCAAATTCTGCCCAAACAGACCCCGCAAAGGGGGGTGGGAGCCTGGGGAGAAAGAGGGTCCACACAGCTGTGGCAGCAGCAGCAATGGTAGCATGGTACCGCTCATTTAAGTTTGCTGTGGCTGTTCCTCACTGGGTCAAAGTCTTACAATAATTTAGCAGAAGATGCACACTAAGAGAACCCACATACTTTCCATCTACTACTTTGTGATAATGCCCAAAGAGGGTAAAATAACAAATATTTTTTAAAATGTTATGCACGAATGCATGCTATTTACTAAGCTAAACACTAGGGGCCCGATATTCAAAAGACATTTACATGGTTTAAAGCCATGTAGACCGTGTAAAAGCTGATCAGCAGGATATTCAATGGCATGAACATGGTTAGTACCACTGAAAATCCCTGCTTTTCTCCCCTACACGCCCCAATGCTAACCGCTTAGGATGGGGATGTGTCATGGACGTTCTGGAGTGTGTCATGGACAGCTACAGAGGCTAATCGGGTAGCAGCGATATTGCGCTGCTACCCGATTAGCTTCTATGGCTAAAAGATAGGCGCTCTGGCCCATCTTTACCCATAGAAGCTAATCGGGCAGCGGTGCAATATCGCCGCTAACCGGTTAGCTTCTGTAGCTTCCAGGCATGGGCGGCGACCATGGATATTCCATGCCAGCCGCATATGACCACGGCATTGAATATCTGGGATTAGAGGATGGTGGCAATGGCTACACGCTGTATTCCTTAGAGGCCCAATATTCATAAGACATTAGAAATGTTATACCGAGTCAGATCAAGGTGCATCAAGCACAGCATCCTGTTTCCAACATTGGCCAATCCAGGTCACAAGTACTGGCAGTTTCCCTTCCCCAAAAGACACACAAGTTCCACAGTGCTTGTCTTGGGGCAAACAGTGGATTTCCATGGGCCTCTTTAGTAATGGTTTATGGACCTTTTCTCCAGGAACTTGTCCAAACCTATTTTAAACCCAGCTACACTTAATAGCTTTTACTAGCTCCCCCGTAATGGATTCCAGAGTTTGATTACACGTTGAGTGAAAATATATTCTCTCTTATTAATCTTAAATGGATTACACTGTAGCTTCATTGCATTTTCCCTAGTCTTTCTACTTTTCGATGGTGCAAACAATCGATCAGCGTTTACCAGTTCCACTCCATTCATTAATTTATAGACCTATATCATACTGTATCTCCCCTCAGCCATCTCTTTTCCAGATTGAAGAGCCCTAACCTTTTAAGCCTCTCCTGATAGGGGTATCCTTCCATCCCCTTTACCATTTTGGTGGCTCTTCTCTGTACCTTTTCTAATTCTGCTATATACTTTTTAAGATATGGCAACCAGAATTGCACACAATATTGAAGGTGTGGTCGCACCATGGAGTGATGCAGAGGCATTATAATATCCTTTGTTTTATTTTTCATTCCTTTCCTTATGATTCCAAGAATTCTATTTGCCTTAGCCGCTTCTGCACACTGGGCAGAGGGTTTCAACATGCTATCCATGATGACACCTAAATCTTTTTCCTGGATGGTGGTTCCTAATGTGGACATCATGTAACCATAGCTTGGGTGCATAACTTTGCAGCTGTCCACTTTACATTTCATCTGCCATTTGGACAGGCAGTCTTTCAATTTATCAAGATCCTCTTGCAATTTTTCACAATTCTCTTTGTTTTAACAACTTTGAATAATGCTGTGTCATCTGCAAATTTGATTACCTTACTCATTATTCCCATTTCTAGGTAATTTATGAATATGTTAAAAAGCAGCGAACCCAGCACAGATCCCTGGGGTATTCCACTATTCACCTTTCTCTACTGGTAAAATTGGCAATTTAGCCTTACCCTCTGCTTTCTATCTTTTAACCAGTTCCTGATCTAAAATAGTGCACTCCCTCCTACCGCATGACTTTTTAATTTCTCCAAGAATATCTCATGAGGGATCTTGTCAAAGACTTTCTGAAAATCTGGTTCACCTTTGTCTACCTGTTTATTCACACCTTCAAAAAAATATAACAGATTAGTAAGACAAGACCTTGATACTGCAGGCCCTGGTGACTCGTGTCCAACCTTTGTCATTCTGCAAGCTCCCATCTTCTCCTCTGCTGGAGAGCTTGGATGTTTCAAGAAGCATCTCATCAATCTAATTCTCACTGTCTTGAATGCTCCTCAGCCTCGCAACCTCTTCTCTGAGTTCCTCAACTTGTTTCCTGAGAGCTTCAGCATGCAGGCATCCTGCACAAGGAACCAGTCCTTCATCTGGCACTGGGATCTCTGTCAGGCAAAGGCAGAAGTTGTAAGGGAAGCAACAGCTTTGGTGATATGATTTTTCCCAACCATTTTTCAGTTGGTGGAGCTTAGGTACCTGTTGAAGCAAAAGAGAGAGAGAGACCTACCAGCCATTTTCCCAGCTGTCCTTTCAGAGAAAAACAATTAACCTTAACGTCTTTTAAGTGTGTTCTAAATATGCTATTCCAAGTCCCTATGTGTAGCTAATTGGGGAGGTGCCCTATAAAGCAAGACTGCTCACATGGGGTGGGTGGGAGTTGTGGGGGATAGGGAGGGAATTAATACCTGATGAGGCGTTAGTAGCTTCAAAGAGCTGGAAAAGATACTAAAGCAGAGTTTTAAACCTACACCACTAAAGAAAATATTTCCCCTTTTGAACTAAGGCAAGAAAAAGAAAGCAACTTTGTTTTAAAAATGTACCAAAAACTCTTTTAAGAGCTTTCAGGCAAAGAACTAGTAATTAATAGCCACACACCCTTACCTTTGCTTGAAATGCAGAGCCTCTGTTAGGAATGCCTCAACATTCAAGGCTCTGAAGCCCTTTATGCAACCCTCAACGGCTCTCACTTCTTTCACAGGCTAATCAGGCCCACTAACTCCTGATGAGGTGTCAGTAGCTTCAAAGAGTGAAGAAAGATACTGAAAGCAGAGTTTCTAAACCTACACCACTAAAGAAAATATTTCCCCTTTTGAACTAAGGTACCAAAAAGAATGTATCTTTGTTTTAAAAATGTACCAAAAACAGGGTAACCCTTAGGACAAGACAGCTCTCAATAGGGACTCTAGCAACAGCAGCCCTTATAAGCATCCAGAAACATGTGCCTGGATGAGCAAGCTAGGCATACTAACCCCCTCAAACAGCATTGTGTCCCCTGATCTAGAGATTTCTTCCATGATCTGCTAATGAAAGGTTACCCCTATGAGGACAGGCATAAAAGGTTAGGGCTTTTCAACTTGGAAAAGAGACAACTGAGGGGAGATATGATAGAGGTCTATAAATTAATGAATGGAGCGGAACGGTAAATGTACATTGGCTGTTTATGCCATCAAAAAGTATAAAGACTAGGGGACATGCAACCCATTTAAGACTAATAAAAAAATATATTTTTCACTCAGCGTGTAACCAAACTCTGCAATTCATTACCGGTGGATGTAGTGAAAGCTGTTAGTGTAGCTAGGTTTAAAAAAGGTTTGGACAAGTTCCTAGAGGAAAGGTCCATAAAACATTATTAAAGAAGACCCAGTAAATCTATTGCTTGCCCCAGGACAAGTATTGTGGAACGTGTGTGCATTTTCGGGAACCTGTCAGGTAATTGTAACCTGGATTCGTCCACTGTTGGAAACAGGATTCTTGGCTTAATGGATCTTGGTCCAACCCAGTATGGCATTTTTTGTTTTCTTATGTTCTTCTTTATGGAAAGGTTAATCAAAGCATGTAATAGTCTCCCAGTAGAGGTGATGGAGATAAGAACTGTATCTGAATTCAGAAAAGCATGGGAGAAATGCAGAGGATCTCTGAGGGAGAGCAACAGCTTGTAGAACTTAATAGTTCTTATGTCTGGGCAGCCTGGATAGGCTGTATGCTCTTTATCTGCCATTGTTTTCTCTGTTTCTATATTTTTAAGACACGTGCAGGCCTATTTGGCATGGCCTCTGTATGCACTGGATCCCAGTCAAAGTAGAGTCTTCTTTGCTTCCTACAATACTACCTGTGTGTTCTAGGGACATGGTATGATACAAGACATTTTGCCATTGTTGGTGTAGATGTTTGTATGCTTCCATTCCAACCCATGTCCCATGACTGAGGTAGCCAGGGATCTGCTGGGTGTGCAGGCTGATCGGAATCAGGCCCCATGGGATTGCATATCCCTTGCGCCCTCCAAAGATCATGGAAGAAATCTCTAGACCAGGGGACACAATGCTGTTTTAGGGGGTTAGTATGCCTAGCTGAATCATCCAGACACATGTTAGCCCAGTTTCTGGATGCTTATAAGTGCTGCTGTAGCAAGAGTCTCTACATGTTGTTGTGAGAATTGTCTTGGCCTAGGTGTTACCTTGCTTGTACTGGAGCACTTGTAGAAAGATAATGGTGTTGCAAGTGTTGCCACCTTGTTACAAAGAATTCAAGTCCTTCCCTTCCCCCACTCCTTCTCGCTCTTCCTCCTCCTACCCTACCCTTTCCTCCCTCTTCTCATCATCTCTCTCCCTCAACCATTCCTCCCCTCCTCCCCCTCTTCTTTCTTCTCTTCCTGCACTGGCACTGCCCCTAGAGGCCAGGGCTGCTGCTGCTGCTTCTGATCCTTCTCTTCCTTAGTGTCATCCTCATTGTTTTCATTGTCCTTCTCCTCCTCTTCCTCTCTCTCTCCCCACTGAGGGACTGGAGTGGCAGCTGGGTGAAGTAAAACATATGTACTATCATGATGACAATAGGGGTCATTCTGTCCCGTTGGAATGTCCATCCCCAATATTCACCCCCCTGCTGGCCCCAGCAAAAGCCTCCACGTACAAACAATGTGTTTGTACAGGGAGACTTAGATGGGGGCAGGAGGGGGGCGTTCTAGAGGTGGAGCGAGGGCAGGGCATGGGTGGTCCACGACCCTGGACATACAGGGCCAATTCTGAGGTTGGCCCTGTATATCCGGAGATGTGAACTTAGATGAAGGACTTATTTCACTGCAGAGGTGGAATAAGTCCCCCTGGACATTTGGGGGTCAAGCTGCTGGACCGGGGACAAAAGTTAGGGGGTGCAGGAAGTTTCCCACAGCTGGACCCTGGCCATGGGAGGCCGGATAGAGGGTACAACTGCGGGGAATGAAGAAAATCAGCAACAGCCAGCATTCGCAGCTCCTGAATGGAGCTGTGGTACCATGCCGATGGGATGCCATGGCACTGCGGCTCCATTCAAGAGCCTGACTGAGGTAGCCAGGGATCTGCTGGGCATGCAGGCTGATTGGAATCAGGGCTTGGCCTGCACATTCAGGCCCTAGACCCAGTTCTGATCCTGTGGGCACATCTAGCCCCTGCGGGATCAGTATTGGGTCTACCTCTGGGCGTCCCGATTCCAATCAGTCGAACAGGGGCCTGGACACCCATATTGGAATGTGCCTCCACATCAAAATCCCCTATACATCATTTTAACTCTGGATAATCAACAATACAGCCTTACACGTAGATAATGATTACAGGGCCTCAAAAATTATACCATCATAAGTCTCTGGATGGCCCTGAACTTGGTCTTGTAGATTTCCAGCTTGCAATGGATACTGAAACATCTGGAGCAGAAGAGAATGATGCACACTAGTGGACAGAAGCTCCCTAAGTAGAAAAGTCCCTGCTACCCTCAGATTGACTTTCCCTGATCATGCAGGCCACCTCTGTAGCAGGGGTTTGCCTTCATCTGGATGACTGGGGCTGTGCCATCTGGGCTGGCAGGGTTGGGATCCTTCTCCTGTTTTTTGACCTGAGAACAGTTCATGACTAATTTAAAAGGTGACCTTCATCCATGGTTTTGGAGATATTGCTTTCAATGTGCCCTATAGGGACCTAAAATGAACATCAGGCAGATTGCAGAGTACAGTGTGACTACGTGAGCTATGCCACTGTGGTGAGTTTTGCGTGTTGACCATGAGGGAGTAAAGTTCGAGAACCTAACCCGCCTGCCTTACTTGCCTCCCTGTGATTGTATGTGATAGGGGGTGAGAGGTTGATGTGCATGATTCAGGAGAAGGATCTTGGTGTGATTATCTCTGATGATCTCAAGGTGACAAAACAGTGTGACAAGGCGGTGGCAAAAGCCAGGAGGATGTTGGGCTGCATACAAAGAGGGATTACCAGCAGAAAGGAAGAGGTACTAATGCCACTGTATAAGTCTCCGGTGAGGCCTCACTTGGAATACTGTGTTCAGTTTTGGAGACTGTATCTTGCAAAGGATGTAAAAAGACTGGAAACGGTTCAGAGGAAGGTGACCAAAATGATTTGGAGCCTGTATCAGAAGACTTATGAGAAGAGACTTGAAGACCTAAATTTGTACACTCTGGAGGAGAGGAGGGATAGGGGAGATATGATTCAGACCTTTAAATACTTAAAGAGTATTAATGAACAAACAAACCTCTTCCAAAGACGGAGAAGCTGTAAAACTAGAGGGCATAACAGGAAGCTGCAAGGTGGTAAACTGAAAGGCAATGTCAGGAAATACCTTTCACTGAAAGGGTGGTAGATGCTTGGAATGCCCTCCCGATGGAGATGGTGGGAGCAAACACGGTGACGGAATTCAAAACGGCATGGGACAAGCACAGTGGATCCCTTTACAGCAACAGGATAAAAACAAAATAAACGGTACCATCTAACTTCGGAACCATCTAACGTCTCAACAAATAGGGGTGCCCTACATGGAGTGCTGGGTTCACCCCTAAACAAAGACATGGGGAGGGGTGGCCTGCACAGAGTGACAGGTGCACCTACTCTTGCCATCTTGCTGGGCAGACTAGATGGACCATGCTGGTCTTTATCTGCCATCATTTACTATGTTACTATGTATGGACAGTGTCTGAATCTGCCAACTGCATGTGATCAGCACCTTAGCAACCTTGCTCTTTGGCTATGTGCTTGCACTGTGTAGAGTCATAAGCTGCAGGATTTGCAGACCCTGACAGCAAAAAAAACTGTGAGAGAGTCAGTTGGACCACTGGATGATAAAGGGATAAAAGTAGCGCTAAGAGAGAACAAGACCATAGTGGAGAGACTGAATTAATTATTTGCATTGGTTATTTGCTGACGATATAGGTAAGTTATCTGTGCCTGAAATGATATATAAAGGTGATGTAGCAGAAGAATTGAAAGAAATATTGATAATCAGGGAGGATTTATTACAACTGTTTGATAAACTAAAGAGTAGCAAATCACCTGGACCGGATGTTATATATCCAAGGGTGTTAAAAGAACTGAAATATGATATTACAGATCTACTATTAGTAATCTGAAAACTATCATTAAAATCATCTGTAGTACGCAAGGACAGGAGAGTGGCCAATGTAACTCAAACATTTAAAAAGGATTCCAGGGGTGATCCAGGAAACCACAGACTGGTGAGCCTGATGTCAGTACCAGGCCAAATAGTAGAAACCATTATAAAGAATAAAACTACTGAACATGTAGATAGCCATGGTTTAATGGGAGAAACCAACATAGATTTAGCCAAGGAAATTCTTGTCTTACTAATCTGTTATATTTTTTTTTGAAGGTGTGAATAAACAGATAGACAAAGGTAAGCTGGTTGTTATTATTTATCTGGACTTTCAGAAAGCCTATGACAAGGTTCCTCATGAGAGATTCAACAAAATTAACACTAGAAGCCCCAGAGTGCATCAATTGACGCAAATGCATCTTCAAAGTTGTATACCAGCGCCACTGCTAGAACCATGTCAGTTATGTTCCATGACTTTGTTAGCGAGGTCAAGATGTTCAAATATGTGCATCGAAAATTAATGACAGATGCGCCACCTAGCGGGAAAATTAAATACCTAGAGGCCCCAAAATACGGCAATTGACGCAATCAAGAAAATTGAGTGGTTTTCACAAGCTTCATACAACAACTAACATAAGAACAGTGTTAACTAAATTTAAAAATAACTGTAAATTCAAAAGTAACTGCAAAGTCCATGTCAGTTAACGAACGAACAGGATAAGCATGTACACCTGCATAACCTGTAACATATAGGTCAATGTTTGAATCTGATTTTGCACCAGCACATCTAGGCACTGCTGTCTTCTTACGAGGTCTAGGCATTCTGTAAATAGAATCGTAGAAAAAAAATGAATAAAATTTCAGGGAGGAAGTGATATGCTAAAAGTTCTGGAGTGTCGGCCTGTTCTAGGGCGTGTTTGAAAGTCACGACATTGTACATACCTGTGTAATAGAGTAAATTTCAATTTTAAATCAATCACTGCTTACAGTTTTACTCCGACATTACAAAACAATAAACACACGATGACGTCATGTAATGACGTCACATACTGCACGTATTTAACAAATAAGTAACTTCACATTAATTCACATCTGCATTTCATGCTAAACGCAGTCATCGTGATAATGCGTCAATTGACAGACTTTGGGGTTTCTAGGTAAAATGCCTTTTGGGGCTTCTAGTGTTAAAAAGTCAGGGGATTGGAGGCAGTGCAGTATTATGGATCGGAACTGGTTAAAAGATAGAAGGCAGAGTGTAGGGCTAACTGGCCAATTTTCTCAATGAAGAAAGGTGAATAGTGGAGTACCCCAGGGATCTGTGCTGGGCCCAATGCTTTTAACATATTCATAAATAACCTTGAAATAGAAATAAAGAGTGAGGTGATCAAATTTGCAGATGACAAAAAATGATTCAAAGTTGTTAAAACGCAAGAGGATTGTGAAAAATTGCCAGAGGACCTTGAAAAATCAGAAGACCGCTTGTCCAAATGGCAGATGAAATATAATGTAGACAGGTGCAAAGTTATGCACCTAGGAAAAAACAACTCAAACTATGGTTACACAATGCAAGATAATACCTTAGAAACTGCCATCCAGGAAAAAGATTTAGGCATCATCGTGGATAATACGTTGAAACCCTCCACCCAGTGTGCAGTGGCGGCCAAGAAAGCAAATAGAATGCTAGAATACATAAGGAAAGGAATGGAGAATAAAGCCAAGGATATTATAATGCCTCTGTATGGTACCATGGTGCAACCGCACCTTGAATATTATGTGAAATTCTGGTTGCCATATCTTAAAAAGGAAATAGCTGAATTAAAAAAGATACAAATAAGAGCAACAAACATGGTAAAGGGAATGGGAGGCCACCCCTATGCGGAGAGGGTTAAAAGGTTGGGGCTCTTCAACTTGGAAAAGAGACAGCTGATGGGGGTCTATAAATTAATGGATGGAGTGGGTAATTGCAGATCGGTTGTTTATGCCATCAAAAAGTAGAAAGACTAGAGGACACCCAATGAAGCTGCAATGCAACCCATTTAAGACTAATAAGAGAAAATATTTTTTTACTCAATGCATAATCAAACTCTGAATTTGTTACAGGAGTCTGTATTAAAAGATGCTTGTTTAGACGGGTTTACAAAAGGCTTGGAGCAATTCCTGGAGGAAAGGTCCATGAACCATTATTAAAGAGGACCCAGGAAATCCACTGCTTGTCCCAGGATAGGCCCTGTGGAACCTGTGTACCTCTTTGACAAACTGCCAGGTACTTGTGGCCTGGATTGGCCACTGTTGGAGACAGGATGCTGGGTTGATGGACTTTGGTCTGACTCAATAGGGCATTTCTTATGTTCTTATGATATAGCTTTGTGGACATTTTCAGTTCCAAGTCACTACAGCCATATACAATAACTGGCCTTTCTAAAATGTGCCATCACTAGATGAAATGAATTCATAGAATGTCATAGAATTTGGGAAAAGGTCATTTTACATGAGCACGAACCAAATTGTTTTTTGCCTGTTCACGGCCCTAAACATGCCGCTGGGTGTGCCCCCTCATAATTTGGCTAAAACTATGTACAGTACATACCTTTAGCAAGAAAGAAGAGAACAGTTTTCAGACAGAGCAATGTGGGCACATAACATTAATTCATTTTAGTGCAGCTAGATAACTTCTTCTACAATTGTCTTTTCCATGAATAATTAGATCTTCCCTAGAGCTGTCTTGCACTGCTTTTAGGTCCTTACTGCTGCCTAATCCACTGGTGTCTTGGATACACTGTGCAGCTTGTCTTCAGCTGTTCATGGCATAAGATAAAAAATAGAAAAAGGCATGTCTCAAAATAAATATGTGCACAAGTGACTGAAATGATAATAAAATTAACTTACTTGTGAGACTAAAATGGAATGGAAATGTTTATCTGTCATATAGTTCTGAATATTAACGAAAATTTGAGTGGACGGCCTGATTGGTAGATGGGAAATAAAAGATGAATTTTCATTAAGAGCCCTGATTTCCCGCAAGCTTTGCAATGTTCTCGTTCCCTGATGCCCAACCCCCGATTGGGCCTGACAAGGCTGGGGTCAGGTGGTGGGGAATCTGCTGCCCTGCTCACCTCATTGGTGGTGGTCCTGCCCCGCTGTCCTCCAAAGTCGGGGGGACTTATTTCACCTCTGTCTAAGTCATCAACCCCGGATGTACATGGCCGCGGCCGGAATCGGCCCTGTACGTCTAGGGTCAGGGTCCTTTCTCCGTCACACCCACTCCCTCTCCTCCAGCCCTCCCTCTCCTGCCCCCGTCCAGAGCTCCCTACACATCTTCTCTGTACATGTGGGGAGTTCTGGATCCGGCATCGGGCCCAGCCGTTTAGCGGGGGTGTATGTCCAAACCAGATATACATCCCCACTAAACGCTGCTCAGAATAACTCCTTTACTGAATAGCATGTGATAATGTAAAGTTAATTCATAACATTTATGAAGCCATCCAATCTAGGCAATGAGATATGAAACCTCATATATGCTAGCTTTCCAGACATAAACAAAGGAATTATAACACTCCTTAATTACTGATATTTTTTAGGATTCCTTTTCTCATCAGTGAAGGCCATATACTATACCACTGAAAAGATGAGATATGTAACTTTTCAGTATTATTAGTGGTATTAATTTATGGAATGCACAACTCCAAAGGTAATATTCCAAAAATTACTCCAAACAAACAGACTTTAACAGTATAAACTGGGAGGGTTATTGTTTTTAATCCTTAGTAATTGCATGGAATTAGTCTCAGACAATTCGGCTGATAATAGCTAGATTGAAGAAAACGTCATCTGCACAGCCTGATGGCATCAATGACTTATTCCAGCGTTTTCTTGTAATACTTGTATACACCCTCTCCCTTGTGTTATCAAAATTCTTAGGGATGAAGATTCCTTAGTGAAATATTATTATTATTCCAGAAGTTAAGTGCCGGTCTCATGTTAAATTAAGAATTTTGATAACACAAGGGAGAGGGTGTATAAAAGTATTACAAGAAAACGCTGGAATAAGTCATTGATGCCATCAGGCTGTGCAGATGAAGTTTTCTTCAATCTAGCTATTATCAGCCGAATTGTCTGAGACTAATTCCATGCAATTACTAAGGATTAAAAACAATAACCCTCCCAGTTTATACTGTTAAAGTCTGTTTGTTTGGAGTAATTTTTGGAATATTATTGAGATTTTATTACTCTGAGAAGTTGACCCTAATCGGTTTGCAACTCCAAAGGTAAGGCATAGTTGATTTTCTTTAAAATTTGTTGCAAGCCTGTGCCCAAGAGATTCGTAGCTTACATGACAATGTCTCCAAATGGGTTAATTTTTCACATACAATGACAGTAGTGAATTTTATTCATAAACTAGAGCATGTGGGGTATGATTTTGTTCTCTCAAATTTAGGGTTAACACTTGTTATAGTACTTCTATCATGCCAAACAGCTTTCTTTTGAGGTTCATAGGCTGTAATAAGTAAAGGCAACTTCTCAGAGTGGACTTGGAAATTACTTTTAAACAGGTCTATCGCTCTCACGGTACCTTTCTGCACATTGTCTTGGTCTCTGACTACATTTCTTGGTAGTTAAGGATCTTCTCTCTTGCCACATGATGTTCAGAATAATCACCATCACTTCTATTATCGATGCTGTTCTCATGACTCCCTTACCACTATGTCTGGCTTTCTAGCGGCAAGCTTCTTATTGGTTGGAATGGGAATGTCCTGGGTGGTCACAGCCTCTTCGTTCTCTCGGTTCATGATTCCACTGTTTTTCAGGAACAGCAACATTATAGTGCATGAGATGCAGGGCCATACCAAGGGCTTTGTGAGCAGTGCAGCTGCACAGGATGAAGGCACAGAAGCGGACACTGATATCATCACTGGGCTTTCAGAAAGCCCAGTAAGAGCAAGTTCCTACATATAGCCAGGGAGGCAAGGGGGCTCCAAGTTCATGAATCGCACAAGGCACATTTCGAGCTTGGTACAGTCCTGATGAGATGTGCCACCTTATCGTGTCTTTCTGTATGGAAATATTCTCCCATCAGAACTACATGTCATTTGTATGAATGGCTATTTGGAACTGGATATGAAGGAGTAGATAATCAGAATGTCCATATGTCTGAAAACCACATGTGTAGTTTTAACCGGCCTGTTATGCCTCAGTAATCAAAGAAAGGGTATATGTAGATTTTTAATTTGATTATTGCACCATGAAAAAGTATTTGCACAAATTTGCCTTTTGGGAGTATATCCTTTTAGGTGAATCTATGCACATGGTTCTGATGATCAACACTGATTTGCTTAGTTTCCTCCCTGAGCTAACCCCATCCCAAAAATACGTACCCTCCTATAGGATGGGTGAAAATCCAAAAGCCCATGTCCATTTACCCACAGAAAGGGCTTTACTTACAGGAATTCCTCAGTATCCTGTCTAATGTTGGACTGTAATCCCCAAAATCCCCGCTTTGACCCGGTGAAAAGCGGGATATAAATACAGTTAAATAAATAAATAAATAAATAAAAATCTGCTCTTGCAGTCCAAAAACATATTTACTAAGCTGTGTTAGCTAACAGTGCAATCGTGTTAACTCTTGCGATGTATTAACTGCAACTGCTATGCTGCAGAAGGGGCCATTGAATGAGCAGGGACTGGGCGGGGTCTGCATCTTGCAGTTAGCACAGAGGTAGTTACTACACATTAACTATAGTATACTATAATATACTATATAGTATATATAATATATATATATAACTATAATATATTAGTGTGGTACATAACAGATGTGGTTAACACCCCATGAACAGGTATAGCTAACTCTGTCACCTTGTCCGCAATTCAGTTAATGCACAACAATGACCTGTCTTCTGTGTCGACTGAATGGGAAACGGCTGGTGATGCCTCCCGAAAGTTCACTCACATGTTTTCAGTTACCATATGTTAATTTTAACAATCAATGTACGGTAACCGCAAAATCTTACCTCACTTTAGTAAACAGGTCCCATAATATAAAGGGTTTTTAATGAGAGTTTTTAGTGATGGCAACAGCAAAATCTTTCCCTATCTGGCTAGATGGATCTAGGTATAAAAATGCAAAGTAATACCTTGCATAGTCCACATTGATTGCATCAGAGGAAATAAATGGTAGATTAGAAAAAGATTTGATGACTGGGCGGGTAAAGAAATGAAGCAGAATAAAGCGCTGGGTCTCAACATGCTACCCACCCAACACAATGCATTACCGAGCTCATCAACATGCACAGTGCGTTCTGCAACAAATTGAAATCAATTGTAACACGAGACAGCCTTTTATTTTATTCATCTTGACTGTGGTGAATGATTACTTTACCTTCTGCTGTTCAGCAACTTTTAGAAATAATGCACAGCTTGAAAGACTGTCTTAATGCTCGGGCAGTGAGTCTTTATATATTTTTTTTTCACATCATAACTAATCCAGTCCTGTAGCATGTTCACAGAGGCAGGAGAGGAAAACAAAATATGCAAGATTAGCAGGTGACTTCTGAACTCAAGTGACATTTGACACCTGTAAATACCATCATGTCATTCATTAACTTCATATCCTGACTCCCTTGCCTTTGTGCTTAAAAGTCCCTTTAATCTACTCTTGAATTAACGGATGCTCTCTAGCCTTTGAAATCAAATACAATTCCTAAATGGTTCTGCCCTGTGGGAGCTACATGAGCTATCTAACAGTTTGCCCAAATATTTTGACATCCATATATTGTAATGGAGAAAAGATTTGATATGCATTTCAGTTTTAATATTTCTGTGCAATGTTGGTCTGCCATGATGGAGTATATAGAGCAAGGTTAATCAAATTGGTCAACAGTATTATAATTGTTTCCTACCAGTATCCTTAGGAAAATGCATGTCGGAAATGTTATAACTAAAGATAATAATAAGTAACATTTCATTGTCTCAGTACTGGTCTGGATAAACCATCTGGTGGAGCATCAGCTGTCAGGGCCTGAGGTGACGGCAGTGACTGGAGAAATGGCTGCCGTCTCTTTCTCATTGAGGTATTAAGCATGGTCATGTGATTTCCTCATGATTATTGTGCCCAGTGCCACGACTGAGGTCACAGCACCAGCCTTGAGATGGATCATATCTTTTGAGTCTCACAAGCCACAGTAGAAACTTATCCTTTGCTACAGCTTTTAGAGAACAGGCAGAAACACAGGAAATTATGGGATGGGGCAATGTATAGCACTCATGGATAAGGAATTGATTAAGGGGAATGGGTCAGTGAGTAGGATTGAGTAGGATTGAATGGCCATTTCCCAAACAGGAGCAAACACATATCAGAGTACTGCAAGGGTTGGTACTACTACTAACATCAAATCCACCGCATAGATTTTCTAGATTCTTCATTTAACAACCATCCTGTCATCTGGCTTTGTTCATTTCCTTTGAGCATCAAAGTTGTTTTTCCTTTCATTCAGCCATCTCCACTCCCCCTTGAGAGCATCTCTTCCTTGCACTGTAACTTTGTCTCTCTTTTTCAAATTTTCCTGTTCCTCCTTCTCTTCCTTTCTGTTGAGAATATCAGTCTCAATCTTGGTCAGCCAAAACATTGGTTCCCTCATCTGTGCACATTGAAACATTACTTCTCCAGTCATATGCCTATACTTTTCCTCCATTACCCTTCTCTCCAATTCTCATATACCCTGTGAAATGGTCACTCTAATTTATTTATTTATTTATTATTTTATTTATTACAGGCTCTTATATACCGCTCTATTCAGAATCAGCGCGGTTCACAATATAACAACATACCATAACAACAAACTGTTAGGTTTTACAGAGAACAAGGTCAGAGAACTTGGAATAAAACATGGGACGTCATTACTGCAACTATTTACAAGAGTATTTACAAGAGTATTTACAAGTATACATTACAGGATTTGTTCTTAGTTTGGGTAGTGATTAAGATTGGTTAGTTGGTCAAGTAATATTGGGGGAAGAGGTGAGATTTGAGTGCCTTTCTGAAAAGGGATAGATCATTGATAGAACGAATCTCTGGGGGTAGAGCGTTCCAGTATTTAGGGGCATAGAATCTGAAGGCCCTGTTAGATGTCACTGATAGGGATTTTGTCGCTGCTTTAGGGATGATTAGAGTATTTGTTGCTATCGTTCTCCTGGATCTGTTGGGTGGGACGGCCTGAATGAAGTCTATTAGAGAGGAGGAGGTGATGCTTTTAGTGGCCTTGAAAGTTAGGAGTAATGTTTTGAATAATATTCTGCCATGTATGGGGAGCCAGTGGAGTTGCTCTAGGATGGGTGTTATATGGTCCCTTCTTGATGCTCCGTAGAGGACTCTAGCAGCGGTATTCATGGCGAGTTGCAGAGGGTTTAATGTGGAGTGTGGGAGGCCTTGGAGAATGGCATTGGCATAGTCAAGGTGTGGTAAGGTTAAGGCTTGAAATATAGTTCTGAAGTCATCAGGATCAAGCAGGGGGCGAAGATGTCGAAGAGTCCGGATCTTGAGGTAGATTGCTCTGACTACGTTGGTTATGTGTAGTTTCAGATCCATGCGTTGGTCAAAAGTGACTCCAAGGTAGCGAATGGAAGGTTTTGATTGGAGCTCAGCTTCTTTCACCTTTATATGGGGTGGGGGGGTGAAAAGTGGGTCCCTGGTGATGAAGAGAACCTCGGTCTTTTTGTGTTGAATTCGGAGATTCTGGGATTGAAGCCATTCGGATACTGCATCAAAACATTTAGCTAGCGGGGAAAGGTCCATATGAACTGTGGAGAAAGGCATATATAGGAGGATGTCATCTGCGTATATCAAGCATTCAACCTTGAAGGACCTGATGATGTTGCAAACCGGTTGTATGTATATATTGAAAAAGAGTGAGGATAGGGATGATCCTTGCGGTACGCCTTGCTTTTGGTGGTACGGTGTGGATGTTGTGGTCCCTGAGGTAACGTACTGCCATCTCTGATCAAGGTATGACTTGCACCACTCCAGGGCAGTGCTATTGATGCCTTTTTCTTTTAGTCGCCCTATTAACAGATCGTGATGTACAGAGTCAAAAGCCGCAGCAATGTCTAAGAAGATGAGAGCAAAGCCTTGGCGGATGTTATCAATGCCTGTGATGATGTTGTTGCAGAGAGTGGTGAGGAGGGTTTCAACACCGTGGAACTCTCTGAAGCCATGTTGGCAGTGGTCCAGAGGGGAGACGGTGTCAATGTGGTCCTGTAACTGTCTTTGAGCTTCCTTTTCAATTATTTTCGCTAGTAGGGGTATGCTAGCTATGGGTCTATAAGATTCAACCTTTTGTGGGTCGAGTTTGTGGTTTTTCAAGAGGGGTCTTATGGATGTTCTCTTGAGGGCTGGTGGGAAGGAGCCGGTTGTAAAGGATAAGTTCATCATTTTAGTGATGATGGGGCTGAGATCTTGGCGTAGTTCCTTTATCCAGTGGGCTGGGCAAGGGTCAGTTTGTGCAGTAGTCGTGTTAAGCGCAGCAATGGTGTCTTCAACATGTTTTCTGGATGGTGTGGAGAACATGGATAGGTTTGATATGCATATGGTGACTTGAGAGGAGATTGTTGCAATGTTGTTGGTTTGAAGCAACTTGGATTGCAGGAAATCGGCGAATGCTTGGGGATGGATGGGTTCAGGATGTTTTGGTGAAGGTTCTTTAGATAAGGTTTTGACTAAATTGAAAAGATCGCGTGGTTTATTTAGTGATCTTTTCAGCGTATCGGTATGGAATTGTTTCATCTTGGCCATGACTGACTCCCTGTGTACAGATAGATGTGTTTTATAGGCTGCTTGGTCTTCTGATGAGTGTGAGCGACGCCATCGTTTCTCCAGTTTTCTTAGGTGTGTGAGGGAGGTTCGTAGGTCAGGGGAGAACCAGGGAGAAGATTTTCTTTTCTTTGGGTTGTTACCCTGGACTGGTTGCAGTGCAATGGTACTGATAGTGCTGTTCCAGGATGTGATCAGATTTTCCAGATTGAGAGAGGTGTCATGTAGGAGAGGGAGGGTTTCCATAACTATATGTTCTTTGTTGAGGGTTTTGAATTTCCGAGATGATACTCTTGTTGAGTCAATGGAGTTTTTGTTTCTGTGTGGTGACTGTTTGCCATTGATGAGGATGGGGAAAGTGATTAAATTGTGGTCTGACCAAGGTACTGGGGTTACAGAGTTGTCAAGTTGCCAAAAAGATTGCCTATATTTATGAACTCTTTATCTGTCATTGTTTTCATCTATTCACCTTGATTGTGACTTAGTTTTCCCCTCAGAACTTTGTTTCAGTTACTGCTCTCTGTCATGGAAGTTTTCTTCAATAGTAGGCCAAGATGATGGTGTTGGACTAATGCTCTCTCCTTCTTATACATTTCCATTCGCTATCTACCCTTAATTCTACTTACTTTCTTCATATGAAGCCTACTCCATCTGCTTATTTACCTCACTACTTCTCAGGGTAGCTGCCATTTATTGTGTTGTTGCTAAGTGTCATTGAGTCGGTGTCAACTCATGGCGACCTTCTGGATAGTTGTCCTAAATTGTGTTCAGTCTTCAGTCAGGTGGCTCATTGTTGACTGGCACCCATAGCTGCTGTTACTGTTTTGATCCATCTCATTGCTGGCCTTTCTCTTTTGTGTTGACCTTCTACCTTGCCAAGCATGATGTCTTTCTCTAATGATCTCTCTTTTCGCATGATGTGTCCAAAGTGTGAAAGTCGAAGTCTTGTCATCAGAGCTTATAAAGAAAGCTTAGGTTTGATCTCCTCTAGTACTGACTGGTTTGTTCTTCCAGCAGTCCATGGTATACACAGTATTCACCACCAGCACCATATTTCAAAGGCATCAATTTTCTTCCTATCTTTTTCCCTGTCCAACTTTCGCATCCATATTGAAAATGCCATGGCTTGAAAAAGTTGAATCTTTGTATGGAGAGAGACATCTCTGCTCTTGCGAATCAAGATCCTTCATAGCCATTCTGCCAAGAGCAACGCATCGTCTGATTTCTTACTTCTTTATTGATAGTTGATCCAAGTAGGTTAACATAGAAACATGACGACAGAAAAAGACCACATGGCCTATCTAGCCTGTCCTTCCATATCAACCACTACAACAGTCCCCGTTTTCCCTTTAGAGATCCTCTGTGTTTGTCCCATGCTTCTTTGAATTCAGATACTGTCCTCATCTCTACCACCACCACTGGGAGACTATTCCACAGATCAACCACTCTTTCCGTAAAGAAATAGTTCCACTTACCACTCCTGAATCTATCCCCTTTCACCCTCATCCCATGTCCCCTCATAGCAGAGCTTGTTTTCATTCAAAAGAGGCTCTCCCCCTCTGCATTTATGCCATGGAGGTATTTAAACATCTCAATCATATCACCTCTATCCAGCCTTTCCTCTACGGTGCACATTGTCCACCATTTTAATTTCTTCTCTATCAACAATGAATTTATTGATTTTGCCAGTTGTCAGGATCTTTGTCTTCTTTACATTAAGGTGCAGGCCCATTTTAAGACTATGTTCCTTGATCTTGAGAAGCAAATGTTTCAGATCATCTTCACTTTCAGCCAGTAATGTGGTATCATCAGCATAGTGAAGGTTGTCGATGAGTCTTCTACCAGTCTTCACACCTCGGTTGTCATACAATCCTGCTTCTCTGATGATTTGTTCGGCATATAAGTTAAACAGGTAGGGGGAAAGTATGCAGTCTTGTCGTATACCTTTTCTGGTTTTAAACCATTCTGTTTCTCCTTTTCCCATATGAACTGTTACTTCTTGATCAATGTAAAGGTTGTGCAAGAGAATGATCAGGTGTTCTAGTATACTCATGTTTCTTAATGTGACCCAGAGTTCCTCATGGTTTATACAGTCAAAAGCCTTGCTGTAGTCAATAAAGCACAAATAGATATCCTTTTGGTATTTAGTTTTTTCAAGGATCCATCTCACATCCACGATGATGTCTCTCATTCCTCGCCCTTTCCTGAATCCTGCTTGCACTTCAGGAAGTTCTTGTTCCAGATATTGGTTATAGTCTCTGTTGAATAATCTTCAGCACAATCTTGCTTGCATGTGGGATCAGAGCGATTGTGTGATATCCACAGTCAGTTGGATCACCTTTCTTTAGTACTGGTATAAACAAAGATCATTTCCAGTCAGTTGGCTATGATATTGTCTTCCAAATTTCCTAGCAGAGCCTTGTAAGTAAGGTAACAGCTGCATCAGATTGCTGTAATACTTCTATGGGAATGCCATCAATGCCTGGTGCTTTGCTCTTTGATAAAGTTTTCAATGCTGCTTTGACTTCTTCTTTCATCACCAATGGTTCCAGATCATAAGGTTGAAACAGCTCTTGGTCCACTTGATCTTTATCATATAAAAACTCTGTATATTCTTTTCACCTTTTATTGATCTTCTCAGCATCATTCAACAAAGATCCTTGAACATCTTGGGAAGGGTGGTGTGGCCTAGTGGATAGGACATGGTACCTCAAGCCAGAGAGCAGGGGATTCAAGTCCTACCTGGGGACAGCAATCTTAGGCAGGAGAGACTGGGGTTTCTAGTCCTATAGGCACTCATTGTGGCCTTAGGCAAGCCACTTAACCCTCAATTGCCTCAGGTACACATAGATTGTGGGCCCTTTGGGGAAAGGGAATGTATCCAGTACCTGTTTGTAGTGATTACATAATGTAAACCACTTTGCCTGAAGGATGAGGTGGTATAGAAAACTGGCTAAATAAATAAACATTCCAGTTCAAGGCTGGATTTTTTTCTTTAACTATTGTAGCTTTAGGAAAGCCGATCTCATTTTGCTCTAATAGTTTCTGCTTCTATTTCCTTGCATGTGTCATTATAGTACTTTTTCTTGTCATGTCTTGCTGCACATTGGAAATCTCAGTTGATTTCTGTGGTTGACTCTCTTTCTCCTCTGGCTTTAGTTTCTCTGCGTTTCTGGCCAATTTTCAGAGTTTCTTCAGTCATTCATTTTGGCTGTTTTTGCTTTTTTCACCTTTTGCAGAGACTTCTCGCTTTCTTCCAACACAACCTTCTTGATGTCATCCCATAGCTCGTCTGTAGCTCTGTCATTTGTACATAAAGCAGAAAATTGAATTTGCAGGCAGTCTTTACATTCCAGTGGTATATTCTCAAGGCCATATTTTGCTACATTCATGAGTGGCTTGCTCTTTTTTAACTTTAGTTTGAGTTTGCATACTAGCAGTTGGTGATCTGTACCACAGTCAGCTCCAAGTTTTGTCTTTGTTGATATTATTGTAAGTGTGGGTTACTCCTTTCCCAGCACTATATATCACTTACCCCTTTGGGACGCCGGCTGCCTCGGCCGGGGAATCACCTTCCCTTCTCTGTCTGGAATTCCAGGGGAACAAACACACACACACTCGTATATAAGTAGTATGTAAGTTTATTCCAAAGAGTAGAGGGGCTTTCCAGCTTTTATACATGAGCAAAAACATATACATACGTCATCAACTCATCCCCTGAGGCCCACCACAGCTTATCAGTAACTCCACAGCTGTTAGTCATTTCCCCTTACAAGACAATCAACTTGCTTAACACAGCACATTCCTTTCAGTATATTTGCAAGTACAGGAGTCCCATTTTTCCCTTTGGGCCTTCTGGTCCTCCCATACATACACTCTGAGTCTTACCCCTGTCAGTTATAGAGCTTTTCCATCATTGACTTCCACAGATGTAGTCAATTTGATTTCTGTACAATCCATTGGGTGAAGTCCATGTGCACAGTCACCGCTTGTGTTGCTGGAAGAAAGTATTTGAGAAGAAAGTATTTGAGATGAATAGATCATTGGTCTTGCAGAATTCTATCAGTCTTTCTCCAGCTTCATTCTGTTGCCAAGTCCATATTTTCCAACCATTTTGCCTTCTTTGTTGCCAGCCTTTCCGTTCCAGTCACCCATGACTATCAGGATATCTTGTTTGCATGTTCTGTCAGTTTCAGCTTGTACTTGTTCATAGAACTCATCAGCTTCATCCTCTTTTGCAGCTGTTGTTGGGGCATATACTTGAATTATAGTTGTGTAATCTGTGAACTATCATTAAAATCATCTGTAACACCAATTTTTAAAAAGGGTTCCAGGGGTGATCCGGGAAACTACAGACCGATGAGCCTGACGTCAGTACCAGGAAAAATGGTAGAAACCATCATAAAGAATAAAATTACTCAGCATGTAGATAGTCACAACCTAATGGGAGACAGCCAACATGGCTTTAGACAAGGAAAATCTTGTCTTACTAATCTGTTATGTTTTTTTGAAGGAGTGAATAAACAGGTGGACAAAGGTGAGTCGGTTGATATTGTGTATCTGGACTTTCAGAAAGCCTTTGACAAGGTCCCTCATCAGAGACTTTTGGCAAAACTAAAGAGTCATGGGATAGGAGGCAGTGTACTATTGTGGATCAGGAACTGGTTAAAAGATAGAAAGCAGAGGGTAGGGCTAAATGGCCAATTTTCCCTATGGAGAAAGGTGAATAGTGGTGTACCCCAGGGATCTGTTCTGGGTCCGCTGCTTTATGACATATTCATAAATGACCTGGAAAATGGAATAACGAGTGAGGTTATCAAATTTGCAGATGACACAAAGCTATTTAAAGTTGTTAAAACCCAAGAGGATTGTGAAAAATTGCAAGAGGATCTTGATAAATTGGAAGACTGGGCATCAAAATTGCAGATGAAATTTAATGTGGACAAGTGCAAGGTTATGCACCTAGGGAAGAACAACCCAAACTATGGTTACACGATGCAAGGTTCCACATTAGGAACCACCACCCAGGAAAAAGATTTAGGCGTCATTGTGGATACCATGTTAAAACACTCGGCCCAGTGTGCAGCGGCGGCCAAGAGAGTAAATAGAATGCTAGATATCATAAGGAAAGGAATGGAAAATAAAACAAAAGCTATTATAATGCCTCTATATCGTTCCATGGTGAGACCGCACCTTGAATATTGTGTGCAATTCTGGTCGCCGTATTTTAAAAAGGATATAGCGATTTTAGAAAAGGTTCAGAGAAGAGCCACCAAAATGGTAAAGGGGATGGAAGGATACTCCTATGAAGAAAGGCTAAAAAGGTTAGGGCTCTTTAACCTGGAAAAGATACGGCTGAGGGGAGATATGATAGAAGTCTATAAATTAATGAACGGAGTGGAACGGGTAAACGTAGATCGATTGTTTACATTATCAGAATATAGAAAGACTAGGGGACATGCAATGAAGCTACAGGGTAAACTATTTAAGACTAATAAAAGAAAATATTTTTTCACTCAACGTGTAATCAAACTCTGGAATTTGTTACCGGAGGATGTAGTAAAGGCTGTTAGTGTAGCTGGGTTTAAAAAAGGTTTGGACAAGTTCCTGGAGGAAAGGTCCTTAAACCATTATTAAGAAGTGACCGAAGATATCAATGCTTGACCCAGTACAAGCACTGTGGAACTTGTGTCTCTTGGGGAAACTGCTAGGTACGTATGACCTAGATTGGCCACTGTTGGAAACAGAATACTGGGCTTGATGGACCTTGGTCTGACCCAGTATGGCATATCTTATGTTCTTATGTTCTTAGGCATTCCTCGTAGTCGAATAGAAATTATGCGTTCACTGCCTGCATTGTATTTCATTACAGTTCTTGCAAGTTTCTTCTTAATTATAAACGCAACACTATTTCTTTTTTGTCTTTCATTTCCAGCATAGTAGACCATGTGATCATTTGATGCAAAGTGCCCAATGCCAGTCCATTTTAGTTCACTGACATTCAACAGATCAAGTTGTACATGTTCCATTTCATTCTTGACCACCTCCAACTTCCCTTGGTTTATGCTTCGTACATCCCATGTCCTAATATGTAAGACATCTTTGCAGCTTCTGACTCTCATTTCATGCACAGCTACATCAGCAGTCAGACGTCCTGAGGGCTTTGATCCAACCACATCATAAATGCTGGCTTTACTCTGAAAAGTATTCAGCTCCTCCTCAGTAGCCATTTATTTATTTGCATTTTTAATGTTACTTTCTCAAATAACACGAATTAAAGCAAAATCAAGAAACAAAAATATCAAGAAAATCATCCAGGAAGTAATTCAAAATGATGATACAGAAGCCCACCAAATACATAATCAGGGAGCAAGCTTAGGAAAATATTTTTACATAAAGAAATATCAAGGCGTGGCAAGTAAAACAGCCAGCATAAACAGGAAGACCACTAACCCTCAGACGCCCCCTCCCAACTCACCAAGAAACTAAGGAGCTGCTTAGGGTAAAAAACAAAAACAAACAGAAATCTCTTTGATTCCAGAAAAACAAAACATCGACAAGGAAACTTTAACAAAAAAGTAGACAAAAATTCTTTACGCCTTAATTGGGTAACATCAGGAAAAATTTGAATCCTGGCCCCCCCAAAACAGCTCTTGTATATAGCGAAAATATAACTTCAATACCATATGACGGTCAACCTCAATAGCAAAATCAACAAGCAAAATATAGTAGTCCATTCTGTCACAACATCCAGAGAACTCTAAAAAAACAGTGAGGTCCAAGGAGCCCATCTGATTTTGAGCTTACACTGATCCAGAGGCAACGGTATTGAGACCCAAACATACATATTATGCCCGTGTTATCGGGGGCAGATTGTCCGTCGGTAACGTCAGGATCTCCAGGAAATATTTCCTAGCCATCTCAATAGGTGGAACCAGTGGTGACTTAGGAAAGTTAATAAACCTTAAATTATTCCTCCTGATGGAGCTCTCCAGATATTCCATCTTCCGAGATAACACTGAAGAATCCTTAACCATTGCACTCTGAAAATCCTGTAGTTCTCTGAATCTAGCTTCATCAACAGACAACCTAAATGCCTGCTGAGTCTGCTCCCGGGAGAGCACACTCAAAGAATCTTTCACAGAAGTTAAATCCAAAGAAACAGTACCTGCAAGAGTTTGCATGGAAGAGTTGACCAGAGCTACTGCTTCCCACAAGGCTTCCAAAGTCACAACTGCCATTTTTTTTCTGCACACCAGGGCCCAGGAGATGAGGCATTCCACCCTCAGACACTGACTGCCCCTCCAGAGCCATGGCGTTTGATGGCACCAACCCCCCAACAATAGGGGAGGATGCCACAGGAGGGGATCCTCCAGGGCACACACCGGCTCTACCAATGACATCCGAAGCCGGCAGTGGCCACACAGGCGGGCTGGTAATACTTCCAGGTTGTGGGGGCTGCAGCTCTATCCTTGGGGCTTAGAGATGCCCCCTCCAAGGCTGAATCTGATATCTCCACTGGCCCTACTGAAGTGCTGCTGCCACATCTCAGGCTCAGTCCATAGTCAGCGAGTGTCCGTTGAGCCCTGAGGCCAGAAGGCATTGAACCGGAGGACTGGCTCTTCGGCTTCCTCTTCTTCCCTTCCATCTGCGGCCAGGAAATCCCTCAGAGCACGGTGCAAGCTGAGACATGAGAGCTGCTGCTAATAGCCAGATGCCTGATAATGATTTTATGTGAAGCTTTGGTTCTTTATGAAATGCTTATTGCTTAAACTTTGTTCAATGTAAACACAAATCAGTTATTGAGATGTGCATGTTGTTGTTTGTAAACCGCACTGATGCCGAATAGCGCGGTATATAAGAGACTGTAATAAAGGGGGGCGGAGCCTGATGTCCAGCGGGTTAGACGCTTCGCGCTGAAGCTCCCGAGAGGCCTACTCAGAATCCTGACTTAATACCTACCTAAACTTAATATTTTGCTCCGAACTTACCGGGGTACCTCGGGGGGGATGGCGGCCCACAAACCAGCGCGCTTAGACTTCGGGTCTCCCTCTTCTTCACACGGAAAACGCTCCAAAACAGAGTTGTCTTCCCCACAAAAGACAGTTCCACTTCGGGAAAACCCCGAAATGCAACAGGAGATCTTGGAGGAAATACGCGGTGTGAAGGAACTGGTACAGTCCAACGGAGAGGCGCTCCGAGCCATGCGGGAAGACTTCGGTATGCTTCAAGACCGGCTTGAAGGTCTCTCACTACGGCAGGACAACATGGCGGGGGTCCTCGACTCGCACGCGGTGCGCTTGGTGAAACTGGACAAGGCTGAGCGTCAGATACAGAATCTTCAAAAAGAGTTAGAGGATAGCAATAATCGAGCCTGTCGCAACAATGTAAGGCTCATTGGAGTACCGGAGGGGGCCGAAGCAGGAGATATAAGAGAATTCCTGGTCAAAACTCTTCCCTCCTTGCTGAAGATCACTTTTCACAGAGATCTGGAAATTGATCGAGCACATCGTGTTCCTACCAACATGGCCCTCAATCGGACGACCCCCCGGCCTATCATCTTTCGATTACTGAGATATCAACAAGTTGAGCAGATTCTAAATGCTGCCCGGGCGAATCATCATCTGGAGTTTGAAAGTCATAAAGTCTCCTTCTTCCCTGACTTGGCAAAGCCCACAGTTGACCGTCGGAAGAGACTCCTTGCTTTTCGCCCTAGACTTCAACAGCTACAGGCTCGCTTTGGCCTATTGTATCCAGCGAAGCTCAGAGTGACTCTCCATAACCAAACCAGAACATTCGAGGATCCTGATCTACTAGCAACATTTTTAGATTCCAAAGAAGCAGACCAGATGCGCTAATTCAACAACTTGGATCTGTAGCCCGCCGGATCTGCCCGCCATTTTGAATGGCCCGACGTGGTGATCACCGCCTAGTACAGAGACTGCCTGGACTTTTCTTTCTGTCTATCTATAACTTTTTTGGTCTCCTATCCTTCCATGATGTGCACCTCGGTTGGATTCGGAACACGCACAGCTATACAGGTTATATGTTTCAATAAGGCCTTCTCTGGGGTTTCTCCCCGCAGACACATGGTCGCCAGTAATTTCTGGGGTTCTGCTTCTTCTCTAATGCACTTCGGTGATTCTTTTTTTATATGGGGCGCTTCATTGTTTTTCATTAACTTATTTTCTATCATGTCATGTGTACAGCCATATACAGTTAATATGAGGGACATTGTGAAATTATGTGCGTTATCATGTTCTCTTTCAGAATTTTTAACTTTTCTGAATGGCCTTATGTAAGCTCTTATCACTGAATGTAAAAGGCATCAATAGTCCAATCAAAAGAAAGAAAATCCTTAGCTATCTTAATCATGAGCATGCTGATTTAGTGTTTCTTCAGGAAACGCATTTAAACTCCGCTGAAACACTGAAACTCAATGCTAAGCCCTACATGGTGGCTGCCTACTCTCCCGCCGTTTCCAAACGGTGTGGGGTAGCCATCTTGGTTAAGAAGTCTTTGCAAGCTACTGTACTGGATACTAGCTCTGATAAGGAGGGTAGATGGGCCCGTGCACACCTTAAGGTTGGAGATACTGAAATCACGTGTATTTGTATTTATGCTCCGAATGTGGATAACCCTGCTTACTATGCAAGTATTGCGCAGTTGGCACAGGCCTCTGCCAATACTCCATTAATACTTGGCGGCGATTTCAACCAAGTACTTGATCCTTTGATAGATAGACAGCCGCCTAGAACGAGTGGTCCACCCAAGAGTCTTGATACCCTTACAGCTCTGATGAAAGATCTTGCGTTAGTAGATATATGGAGGCTGCTTCACCCCTCCGACTTAGAGTTCACCTTTTTCTCAGCCCCCCATCACTCACAATCTAGAATAGATTTTTTTCTTATCTCCAAAGCACTGATACCCCAAGTGGACACGGCTAGGATTCATCCTCTCCACATTTCAGATCATGCTGCCATATCTTTCTCATTACATGTCACTGCGCAAGGTGAACATCCCCGTGCTTGGTTTTTTGATAGATCCCTACTAGACCAAAAAGATTTTCAGGTTGACATAAAGGCCGCTATCCAAGACTACTTTCATTTTAATTCACCCCATGACACTGCGAGCTGGGCTTGGTGGGAGGGTTTCAAGGCGTCTATCCGTGCAACTATAACTAGCTATCAAATCCAACAGGGGAAACAACGAAAGCAACAGTTACTGATTCTAGAACAACAGATACAAGCTGGAGAGCGTCTCCTCACGTCCCGTACTGACCCATGTATTTTACTTCGCTTACAACGTCTTCGTTTCCAATACAATCAGCTTTTATATACCGCTGCTGCTAAAAATATTGAATCACAACAAGGGATGTACTATCGGGAAAGCAACCGTGCTGGCAAATTGCTAGCCAATGCCCTGAAAGGTCAAAAAGAAGCCAAGCGTGTTACCGCTCTCCGCAATCCATCGGGGGGGAGCTTGGTCACTAACGATACAGAAATATTAGAACTCTTTCGGGATTTTTATACTCGGCTTTATCAATCTGAATGTGATTTCGAGCCAGAAGTATTTGAACGATTACTATCAGGGGTACAGCGACCGACCCTATCTGACGAAGATAGAGAGGCCATGGACAAACCATTCACTTTATCAGAAATTCAATCGGCACTCAAGAGATGTGCCACAGGTCGAGCCGCAGGCCCGGACGGTCTCCCAGCTGAATTCTACAAAACTTTTCACGCTGACTTAGCTCCGTTTTTGAAACTTTATTTTTCTGCTCTGGCCGAGGAGGGATCTCCCTCTGGATCCTTCTCAATGGCTAATGTAGTAGTTTTTGAGAAAGAGGGGAGAGATCCGCAACTAACAGCTAATTATCGCCCAATTTCCCTATTAAACGCAGACTATAAAATATTTGCCACCATTCTCTCCACCCGGCTCTCTGACAAGATGTCTACTTTAATACATCCAGATCAATGCGGTTTCATTCCCGGTAGATCAACTGCTGATAATGCTAGGACCCTATGTCATGTACTGACTGCCGCAGTTAATCTTGATCGACCATTGGTTGGCCTCTCACTTGATGCTGAGAAGGCCTTCGACCGCTTAGAATGGCCCTTCTTGTTTGCAACTCTTCGCTGGTACGGATTCGGAGAAGGCTTTCTCCGTTGTCTCCAAACCATGTATGCACAGCCTACAGCTAGTATCTGTGCTAATGCTTTAAAGTCTCAGCCATTTCCCCTGCAACGCGGTACTCGCCAGGGATGCCCACTATCTCCACTTCTTTTCGATCTCGCACTCGAACCCTTAGATTTACTAATCCGGCAATCCAAGGATATTCATGGAGTCCCTTTCTCTCATAGGGAAATCAAACTTTCAGCGTATGCTGATGACCTGATGCTCTTTGTCTCCCTAGACTCAGTGCCGGCTGTCCTAGAGCAAATTGGTAACTATTCACAACTTTCGGGCTATAAGATAAATTGGACCAAATCGGTTGCCTTTCCACTAAATCCTCTGATCCATCAGGCAGATATGCAATCCTTTCCCTTTTTATGGCAACCTCGCATGGTCAAATACCTTGGGGTGCACTACTGCTCTCCTTTAGAAGACACTATCACCTTTAATGCTAAAGACTTAACCTCTAAGGTCCGGGCGCTTACTCAACGCTGGACTCCTTTAACACTTACTTGGTGGGGCCGCCTAGAAACCATTAAAATGATGATTGTTCCCAAAGTGAACTATATTTTAGAAATGCTGCCATGTCTCCTACCTCGACGTACATATAAAGACTTAGAGGGTCTTCCGACTAGATACTTATGGCAAAACAAGACACCTAGGATAGCGAAACATAAGTTACAAGCAGATAAAGCACATGGTGGTGTCCGTTTCCCTGATTTTCTGAAATACCACCACTCTTTTCTTCTCAAACAAGGCGCTCGTTGGCTGGAAGACCTAACACCGAATAGACCAGTGTGGCTAGATATAGAGGAGGATCTTTGCAAACCAATCCCTCTTACTTATCTCCCTGGTATGACTCTCCCATCAGACTCCCACTATCCACCAATGCTCTTAGACACTTTAGGTGCCTTTAATACCCTTGAGCAGTCTCTAGACTCCTGACTTTGTCCGCTAGATAGACTCCCGCTTTGGCACAATGCTCGATTTCAAATACAAAATAAACCGATGGCGTGGAGCCCCTGGTACACTAGGGGCATTTGGATCCCTAACCAGCTGTTCTCTGATGGTCGCTGGAAGACTTTTAGTGAATTACAAATTGAATTTGGTCTCCCAGCAAAACACTACTTTCAGTTGATGCAACTTCAGCATTGTCTTCGGAGTGCTAAGGTGCTCCCGCCATCGGAACCCCATACCCAAGGATTATCGGAGATTATCCGATCTATCGGGAGCTTATCGGGTGTAGCATCTAACTTTTACAAAACTTTATGTAATACTGTAAATAGGGGCACTCCTATAGCACAGAAATCCTGGGAGCGGGAAATGCATGTAACTTTGACCCCGGAGCAATGGAGCCTAGTCTGGAGCAAGGTGACACGGGTCTCTCGATCCGCCTCACTCACTCAGACACTTTTCTTTCTAGCCCACCGATGTTTCTATACTCCTGACAGGTTAGCCAAATGGAACGCCACCCAGAGCAATAGATGCTGGACATGCCATGCGGCCATTGGTTCACTCACTCATGTTATGTATGAATGCCCTGCATTACAGTACTACTGGAGTCGGGTCTGGGGTCGTATTCAATCTATTTTGCACTTTCAAGAGCCCCTCTCTTGGAAGATAGTGGGACTCCGCTCAGCTGCGGGGATCCCCTCTCTTCCCAAATCGGCTTACTTCCTTTTAGACTTTATGCTGGGCATAGCTATTTCTCTAATTACGAAATACTGGAAAAATAGCTCCCATCTGAGCCCCAATGAATGGTGGAATCATGTCTGTCTCTACAGTAAATATGAGCAAATACCTCGTATGTTAGCTTTTTTCCGCTCAGACCCCCCACCACTTGTCTAAATGGAAGATGCTCAACGACTATGTTCAAACTGCTCAATGCTCTCATCTGACTGTTTAAATCTGTGTAAATCTCTGTCACATGATCATTCTGTATCGCAGATACTATTTCTGTTTGTTTTGATGTACAATTACTGTTGTTTATAAGCGCTCATATAATGATACTTATCAGCTTAGAGAAGAAGCATAGGGGGGGGGGTAATTGGGGTTGCTTTTCCTTATTGTATGTTTGTATTTGTATCCTTTGGTGTGTTGTTTCTTTTTGCTTGTTGTAAAATGAAAATAAAAGTTTAAAAAAAAAAAAAGAGACTGTAATAAATAAATAAAATAAACGTAAGTGCTGGAATGCCTATTACTTAAATTAGAAAATCGTCATTATCTTTAAATTTTATGCTATAGAGCCGCTAAGGATGTCAGTGTTTGTTTTCCATTAATTCTTTCAAACTGTCTCTGATGCTACCTCAGCTTTCTCTGATTTGCTTTTGCTGGGTGACTCTAATGTGCCCTTTATTGATAAAGAGAGGAGAGAGGAGGTAGTACGAGCTTTTTGTCTCCACCTTGGTATTCTTGTCCAATCCACATTAAGGGTAATATTGTAGAACTGGTTTTCCTGCATTACATCAATTGTTATTTATTTTAAGACCTTTCCAGTAGTAGTTTAAGAACAGTAGGCATTCCCCTATCCTTGGAGGGCTCACAATGTAAGTTTGTACCTGAGGCAATAGAGGGTTAAGTGACTTGCCTAAGATCACAAGGAATACAAGTGGGATTTGAACCCTGGCTTCCCTGGTGCTCAGGCTACTACTCTAAACAATAGGCAACTCCTCCACTCCACCTGATATCAATAGAGAATTTTCAGGTCACTCCAGAGGATTTTTGGTACGTTTTTTGGTTTGATCGGCCATGCAAATCATTTGCAAGGAAAGTAATAAGGAATATTTTGCAGTCACAAAGAATTCTGTGTCACATCTGCAAGAGGCACTAGTTAATGAGCTACTCCCTGCCCTTGTGGGGACTTTGGACAGATAGAGAGCTAGGAGAAAACAATGTAGCACATAGTGAATGAAACTTCCCCTTTAAAAGAAAGTATATTAAATCTATTAAGCAGGCATCTTGGGTTACAGATGAGCTCCACTAAGAGACTTGGGCATAAATCCTCTATAGAGGTAGATCATATTGAACACAGGAATGATGCTAAGTTTTTAAATTTCAAAGTAAGGGAAGGAAAGAAGATAAACTTCTTGGCCCAAAAGGCCCTTTCATGTAACGAGCCTGGATCTTTTTTGTGTTATGCATTCTCTTAAGACCATTAACTCAATTGGAGATTCACATTATTTTATCATATGTAGAACATACTAAACAAACTAGATCAATTTCTTTAATTAGGTGACCAGGGAATTAGATTGATGCAAGCGCAAGATGTTATATGCTACAATCGTTCTCCCTCTTTGATGCCTTCTGCTTTTTAATAGCTTTCAAACAAAGAGAAATACTTTTGATAAGATTTTTGGACAACATCATATATACTTTTTCTTGCTTATTGGATTTTTGAACTCCTCCTGTTCTAAGTCCACTAAAAAGATATTTTGTATATTTTTTGCATTTATTTTATTTATTTATTTGCAGTTTTTATATACCGCTAGGGCCGAGGCATCTTAGCAGTTCACAACATGAGATAAGGGGGCTAGGAACAGAAAAAAAAGACAGCATACAAAATCTGTACACCAAGACAGAGAGAAAAGGTTAGGCATAGAACAACAATATCAGCCAGAAATAAACATACATATGAGCCACATGAGGGGTACTAAAATACACAGGAAAGAAAAAACAAGTATTCTAAGCGATAGCCACTGATCATAAAAAAACATGTCCGGGGCACTAGGTTTTAAATGTCCTATAAGAGGATTCAAGCCAACGTTCCACAAGAAGAGCATTCCAAAGATGGCGAGTTCTGAAGCAGAAGGCTATAGACCTGTATGTTTCCAGATGCAGAGTTTTTATTGATGGACTAACTAGGAGATTTTGGTTAGCGGAATGTAACGATCGTGTTGGATGATAGGGAACAAACTGTGAATGGAGGTATGTTGGAAGGCCCTAAAAGAAGGCCCCGTGAGTCAGTAAGAGAATTTTGAATTTGATTCTAGATGCAACAGGAGCCAATGTTGCTCATAAAGCAATGGAGTTAGGTGGTCTGTTCTCTTTGCATTATAAAGATGTTTGATGGCTGTATTTTGAATGAGTTGAAGTCTCTTTAATTGATTTTGTGAAATACCAGCCAATAAGGAATTGCAATAATCTATTTTGTTAATGACAAGAGTGTAGATAACTATTTTTAGAGCCCTAGCATTAAGAAAAGGTTTTATATCCTTAATCCTCCTAAGGGAAAAGAAACAGCTCTTTAATCTTTGAGATATATGTTGCAAATGAAAGCTATCAAAAATTATACCCAAAGAGCAGATAGAATTGTGCACTAGAACAGGACTAGAGGAGATACAAGGCTGAAAAGGAATTGGATTATGGTCAAGGGACAGCCATAGGGCTTTGATTTTTTTGAGAATGAGTGCCATTTTTTGCTCCTGGAGCCAGCTAGCAAGTTTTGTAAGCTTTATTTCAAGGTTTTTATTTATTTATTTGACAAACATTTATATACCGCTACTTCCAGCGATCAGCAGCGGTCTGATTACATAAGGAGAACTGTCAAATCAGTACAGTAAAATTTGGGGTGCGTACACGTTGATTCGGAGGGTAGGCACATCACACAAGTGGGTTCTGTTTGAGGATATGGGCACTAATTACACAGGTACACTAAAAAAATTTTTTTTTAAACTGCCTCTAATGTTTCGATTGATTTTTACGTTTTTTGGTGCGCTGAATCCAAATCTGGTAACCAATTTGCTCCATCACGTACAGATTTTTTGCTACATTGGGTTAGCAGTTTGAGGTGAACGTTTCAGATTGAGTGCGATCGAGATAAAAGTTTCTTGGATGAATTCTTTATACTAATTGTTTAGTAGTTATTCAAATAAGAATAAAGAAAATTGTAACAAGGCAGCACATAAGAATAGAGTAATGTCAACAAAACACACTGTGATGGTAGCAAAATTGTCTGCACTTAAAACAGCCACATACATGTGCACAAACATTGAGCATATAAGAGCGAGGTTAGACACAAAGCAAAGCAAAGAAATGTGCAAAAAATGTTGTACAGGTATGTATGTAAGAATAGAAAACGCAAACCGCACCATTGCAATACATGAAGACAAACACCCGATGGTGTGAAAATAAAATTCTAATAAATGAGATCCGACACTGTGGTAATAACTAGCAAATTTTTATTTCAAAGTTTAGTAAAAACACGATATTTGTCAACACAGTTTAGATTTTAAAGTCATTCTTGGGTCAATCAAGCTCCTGGTGGGCCCGTTTCTTCTTCCCCCGAATGCTTCTCTTTGTGCGCTGCTTGGCGTATTTTTCATCTGGGGTTTCCCGCAGCAGCAACCAGCAGAAATCAGCCATCATAGTGGTGTTCCATCTTCCTTGGTACCTTCTCTCTGCGTCCTTGATGTCCTGGTGAAACCTTTCACCTTGTTCTTCACTGTACGCCCCCAAGTTTTCGGGAAAGTAGTTCACATGGGAGTGCAAGAAATGGACTTTCAGGCTCATGTTACAGCCTTATTCTTTGAAGGCATTGAGCATCCTGGCAACAATATCCTTATAGTTTTCATCCCGCCTGTTCCCCAAGAATTTGAGAACAACATCCTTGAAGGAATCCCAGGCTTCTTTTTCCTTCTCAGACATCATTTCAGCGAATGCTCCATCTGAAATGAGTTTCCTTATATCAGGGCCAACAAACACTCCTTCCTTTAGCTTTGCTTCAGAAAGTCGGGGGAACTTTGAGCAAAGGTACCGAAAGCACTCACCATCTTTTGGAAGGGACTTGATGAATTGCTTAATGAGACCCAACTTAATGTGGAGAGGTGGTAATAGAATTTTATCACGAGGTACCAAGCTCTCATGAAGAACATTTTTCTCACCGGGTCTCAAATACTCCCGAATTGGCCAGTCTTTTTTCCCCCAGTGTAGGTCGCGGGCCCGGCTATCCCACAAGCAAAGGAAGCAGGGATATTTGGTGAAACCGGATTGCTGCCCTGATAGCATGGATAGAATTTTAAAGTCTCCACAAATCATCCACTTATGCTCATCATAACGAATCTTCTGAAGAATCAGGGCCAAATTCTCGTATTTTTCTTGGAGAATAACAGAGTGAGCAATAGGAACTGAAGCGAATGTGTTGCCATTATGAAGAAGAACACCTTTTATGCTGTCTTTTGACGAATCAATGAACAGCCGCCATTCAGCAGGATCATACTTGAGTTTAAACTTTTCCATCACTCCGTATATATCGTTGCAAAATACCAAATCTTCCTCTTTGCTGAAATACTTCAAAAATTGTGTCTCGCGGTTGCGGTACCAATAACAAGTTGTTCCTGGTGACAATACATTTTTATGTTTAAGCCGAGAACCTAGCAGTTGGGCAGCATCTTTTGGGAGTCCTAAATCCCGGACTAAATCATTCAATTCAGCTTGAGAGAAAAGTTCAGGTTTCGGATCTGGTTCAGTTTCAAACTCGGAAGTACTGGACTCATCGGGAAAAGCCATCTGATGAGTCTCATCATGATCAGAACCGTCCACACAAATATGATCCAAAGATTTTGGTGGTTCAGGCACAGGTACTTCGTTGCTATGAGGCATAGGCCTAATTGCTGAGGGAAGGTTGGGGTAACTTATTACGTTCTTATTTTTTAAGTTGTATCCCTTCACAATGCAAGAGCAAAAATAGCAGTCACTGCTGTGGTCTCTTTGTTCACGCCACATCATAGGTATTCCGAAACGAAATGCTTGTTTTTTACCTTTCATCCATAAGCGTAGATCTTCCTCACATGTCTTGCACACTTTGTGAGGAGCCCACGGTTTGTCTTGATCGCCTAACTTCAAACCGAAATAGGCGAAATATACTTTTTTAATAAATGCAGAAATGTTCCTCTGCCGCTTTTTCACGGTATATTCCCCACAAATAAAACAAAACTGTCCGGAGAGTTGACGCAACCTCTGGCTCTGTGAGCCATTACAAATACACAGCACTGCAAACTACAACTGTAGTGAACCACTTCAGAATAAAGCTGGATTACGACTGAGCAAACAAAAGGTAATAATGAACTTGCAAGAAACTGAAATTTGACAGGAACGTTCATGTCGCAACCACCGTGTTTGAGCGAGCGAACGAGGCGAGGCGAACAGGAAAGAACATGCGCCAGCGCGAGTACTGGATTTAGCCCCCCGCCTCCCAATTGTCCTGTTAATGTATAAAATGAATACAAAACACTCTAAAATATCATGAGGGAGTGTTTCTAGTTAGTTAACCATTACAACCTCTATTTTGGGCCAAGAAAATAAACTGCAGTCGGCTAAAAAGAAATTATGTGAACATTCCTTATATGGGTAAGAAATCTAATTTTGCAAGAAAACGTGACGTGATGGAACATTTTGGCTATTTTTCCTGGATTCAGCACCCCAAAATCTATAGGAATCAGTTGCAAAACTGGAGGCAGTTTTTTGATAGTGTACCTGTGTTACATATATACATGAATACTTATATACATTTGAGGATAAGGGCACTAATTACATATATACATATATACATTTTACATAAACGAGCAGGTGTACTAGATATGTTTTGGTCTCTTGGGGTGGAGGTTCTGTTTAAATGTAAAATATCAATTTTATTTATTTATTTAAACTTATTTCAATACCGCCTTTCTACAATTGAAAGTGGTTCACAATTAACAAATGTGTAACAGGGGCCTTATCAGCACACTGTTTTATAGTTATGGTTCTGCTGGTTATATTGGTTAACTTATGTACAGATTAAAGGAGAATTTGACTACTGTGTCCATTTGAAGGTAGCTGGGTTGCTGAGTGCATATCAGTGCTGTATTCATTCATAAAGAGGTGTGTTTTGAGCTTCATTCTGAATTCCAATAGTTTGATATTTCTCTTAGTGCTGGCGGAAGGGAGTTCATAATGTGTGGGGCAAACAATGAAAAGGCTCGGTTGCAGGTGAACGGTTTGCTCTTCATCTTCTGGATATGGATCTGTAGGAGGTTAAGGGTCGAGGTTCTTCTGGACTGCTAAGTTTTTGGATTTGGCAATGAGAGGCAGAAGGCAGCTTGCAGATTCGCTGTGTAGAATTTTGAATGTTATGGTGAGGGCTTTGAAATTAATTCTGGCAGTCATGGGAAGTCAGTGAAGCTGTATAAACAATGGGGTGATGTGGTCGCGAGGAGGGGGTCCTGTGATTATCCGTGCAGCCATGTTCTGGGCCAACTGTAATCTGTGGAGGGTGCATTTGGGAAGGCCTTGATAAATGATGTTGCAATAGTCCAGGAGAAGTGTAACTAGAGTCTGGCAGATGGTATGGAATAGCTCTGTAGAGAGGAGGGGGTAGAGGTTTCTCAGGGTTTTTAGCGTTTGGTAAACGGAGGATGTTCTCTTTATATGTACTTGGAAAGTTAACTGCTGGTTGAGTGCTATGCAAAGGTATTTGATCTCAGATTTGACTCTGATTTATGTGTCATCTCGTCTCAATGTTTGTGGAGGGCAGAAAGTTGGGTCGGTGGTTATGTATAAGGCTTCTGTCTTCTCATTATTGATATGTAAATTGTGTCGGGTGAGCCATACCTTTGCATCTTTGAAACAGTTTTGGAGGCTGGTGAGGTCAGGGAAGAGGAGGTTAATAGGTGTGAAGATCATTATATCATCAGCATAAATTTTGATATTGAATGTTGTGGTTGTTGAAGATCTGGAAAACTCGTATGAAAATATTAAAAAGGAGGGCTAAGAGACTTGATCCCTGGGGAACTCCTATTTGTTAAGTGAATGGGGTTGAAGTTTTTCTTTTGATTCTGACTTGCTGCTTTCAAGATTCTAGGCAAGATTGGAACCAGGTAAAAGTGATCTCTTGGAGTACGATTTCTGCAAGCCTTTGAAATAGCAGGTTGTGAGAGATGGAGTCAAAGGCTGAGGCGATGTCTAGGAATACGAGAAGGAAACCATTTTTTTGCCTTTGTAATCCTGTTATGAGGGTGTTTAGCAGGAAGGTGATGAGGTTTTCAATCCCATGATGTTTTCTGAATTCATGCTGGTGTGGGTTAAGTGCGACATTTTCTGTAAGGCGAATTTGAAGTTGTTTGGGTACTATTTTTTTGAGGATCTTTGCAACAAACAGGATGCTGGATATAGGTCTATACAATTTTGGGCATGTTGGGTCGAGCTTGGCGCTCTTTATGAAAGGACAGATTGATGATTACTTCAGAGAGGTGGGCACTTGCCCTAGGGACAAGGAAGCATGGATGATATTCATTAGATAGGACATGAGTTGAGAGTGGGTGATTTTTACCCATGATACCAGATATGGGTCTAGTGCTGAGGTTGTTGTATTGAGGGCCTGGATTGTGTCTTCCAGGTTATGGAGTGATGGGAGGTCAAATTGTGACCACTGCTTCTGAGGTGTGGCAGTGTGGTCAATTTCAGTTGAGGAATGGATCTTTGGAGGTGTGGATAGCTGTTTGGAGATTAAATAAGTGGTAAATTTATGAAGACAAATATCTTTTTGTGCTTCCTTTGGATGGTTCCTTTAGGAGTGTTTTTGCTATGGTGAAGAGTTCTCATGGTTTATTTATCACCTTGTTGATTAGAAACATAGAAACATGATGACAGAAAAAGACCACATGGCCTATCTAGTCTGTCCTTCCATAACAACAACTACAACAGTCCACTTTTTACCTTTAGAGATCCTCTGTGTTGGTCCCATGCTTTTTTGAATTCAGTTTCTGTCCTCATCTCTACCACCTCCACTGGGAGACTATTCCACGAATCCACTACTCTTTCCGTAAAGAAATATTTCCGCATATCACTCCTGAATCTATCTCCCTTCACCCTCATCCCATGTCCCCTCATAGCAGAACTTGCTTTCAATTGAAAGAGGCTCTCTCCCTGAACATTTATGCCACGGAGGTATTTAAACATCTCAATCATATCACCTCTATCCCGCCTTTCCTCTAAGGTGTACATATTAAGATCCTTAAGTCTGTCCTCATATGCTTTATAATGAAGCCCATTAATCATTTTAGTAGCAACCCTCTGCACCGACTCCATCCTGTTCACATCCTTTTGAAGGTGCGGTCTCCAGAATTGCACACCATACTCCAAATGAGGTCGCACCAAAGACTTATACAGAGGCATTATCACCTCCTTTTTTCTGCTAGCCATTCCTCTCCGTATGCACCCAAGCATCCTTCTAGCTTTTGCCGTCGCCTTTTCTACCTGTTTAGCTACTTTAAGATCATCAGACACAACCACGCCTAGGTCCCGCTCTTCTTTAGTGGACAAAAGTACTTCACCTCCTATACTGTATTGCTCTCTTGGATTGCTGCAGCCCAAATGCATGACCTTACATTTTTTAACATTAAATCCCAGCTGCCAAATTCTAGACCATTCTTCAAGCTTAGCTAGATCCCTCCTCATGTTATCTACACCTTCCTGGGTGTCTACTCTATTGCAGATTTTGGTATCATCCGCAAAGAGGCAAACCTTACCCGACAGCCCTTCCGCTATATCACTAACAAAGATGTTAAAAAGAATCGGACCAAGGACAGATCCCTGGGGCACACCACTGGAAACATCCTTCTCCTCAGATTAGATTGATATAGTATTCTTTTTTTACGATTGTTTCCTCATTGTAATGTTTAAGTAGTTCTAGATAGATTGTATGGAGAAGTGGATCTCTAGAGGTTCTCAATTTGCATTCTAGGCATCTTAATTCATTTTTTTGCTTCTGAAGGGGGATGAGAGCCAAGGAAACCTCATCCTGGGTTTTCCTGTATATATTTTTGGATGGGTGAGAGCAGCATTTGATAGGGTTGTGGTCCAGCCTTGGATTAGGCTGTCAAGATCAGCCCTCATGTCTGCTATAGTATCAAGTTGTGGGATGACAGATTCAATGAAACTCTTCCTTGATGAAGTTCTTAAATCTCTGGGCAGTGAGGGATGAAGGATCTTGACTAGCTTGCTATGAGGTGAGGTGAATCGGAAAAAGGATGGCCACATGGCTTCCGTTGTATCTAGAAATGCATTTGCTTGTGGGTAGGAGGTGGAGGCTAGGTTGAGGTCTCTGAATAATATAAGAGGTTTCTGGCTGGTTGGGGTGGAACAGGCAGTTTCAAGAAGAGTCGAGAGTTTGATTGCATTGCTGTGGGGTGCTTTATATGTTAAGCAGAGTGATATAGAGCTATTAGCCACTATTAATGTATCAATTTCTGTAGTGGAGTTGGTTCAATAAATTTGAGCTTAAGGTTTTATTTAAAGATTATGCATACTCCTCCGCCCCTGCTGCTGTTTGAGGTTAGTATTGAGTATGGGGGGGGGGGGGGTGCTGGCAAAGCTGGTTTAAGAGGACTGTATTTGAATCTCTTAACCATGTTTCTGTTATACAGAGGATGTCAAGGTTATGTTCATTAATGAAGTCAGTTATGTTTATGTTTATTAAAACTTTATATACCGCCCAATACAGTTAGCATCTGGGTGGTTCACAATACATAAAATTGTTTAAAAGGAGAGGGCTGTGAAAAAGAGCCAGAAAAGGAACGCCATAAAATCAAAGAAGAAAGGGATAGAAACAGAGAGCAGTCGGGGGACAAAGATGGCTAACAGATGGGAAGAGGAACACAGCAACAACAAAGAGGGAGATGTAAAACAAGGGTAGGGATATAGTGTCATAGGCCTAGGGAGGGGAGGAGGGTGGGGCAGATAGAGAAAGATTAAATGGAGAACAGAAAAGATGGGTTTTCAGGTTGGCTTTGAAGGACGGGTAGGAGGTTTCTAGACGTAGAGAAGGGGGAAGGGAGTTCCAGAGCCTTGGACCAAGAAAAAAGAAAGCTGAAGATCAGGTGGATTCTAAGTGTGCTTGGGAGGGGGGGGGGGGTAGAAACATATGGTTAGCATGAATAGAACATAGAGGTCGATGAGGGGTATGAAGGTGAACCTGGCTGGCAAGATGCAGGGGGATACCTGAGTGGATCACCCTGTATACAAAAATAAGGATTTTAAACTGAACACGAAAGACAACAGGGAGCCAATGGAAATGCATTAACAGAGGGGTGACATGATCGAACCGTGAGGCATGGGAGAGGACAAGAACAGCAGCATTTTGAACATGTTGAAGACGACAAATTTGGGATTGGGGAAAACCAGCAAGACAAACATTACAGTAGTCGAGACGAGACATAACAAGAGAGATGATGAGAGTAGCCATAGAAGAAATGGTAAGAAAGGGACGTATGGCGCAGAGTTGTTTTAAGGTAAAGAAGGAGTGTTGAACAACTGAGGAAATATGTTCTTTAAAGGAAAGGGAGGAATCAAGAATCACACCCAAGTACCGCAAGGAGGGGACGGTGGGGATGGGTGAAGAAGAAAACAAGAGAGTGAGGATAGGAGGGGGATTACCGAAGGTGAACCAGATAGCCGAAGTTTTCAAGAGATTAATGTGAAGAAAATTAGTTGAAAGCCAGGAGGCTACAGAAGAGAGACAGGTGTTAAAGGCAGTGATGTCGGGTGCAGCGGAATCGGTGTGATAAACAAGAAAAATATCGTCCGCGTAGTAATAGGCAGAAACACCATGCTGCTGAACAAGAAGGGCAAGAGGGGCTAGGAATACATTGAAGAGAAGAGGAGCGAGAACAGAGCCTTGAGGAACACCACAGGGAAGGGGAGTAGAAGGGGAGGACCCCGAACCAGTGTGAACTGAGAAGGTGCGACTGAACAAAAAAGAGTGAAACCAACGAAGAACCAAGCCGGAAAGATCGGCATCCTGAAGGCGAGATAGTAGAGTGCGGTGATCAACCAGGTCGAAGGCAACTGAGAGATCTAGAGAGACAGCAAGAGAGAGTAGACCGCGATCGTGAGCAGAGTGCAGATCATTGAGGAGGGAGAGAAGAACAGATTCTGTGCTATGACCTGGACGGAAACCTGATTGACGTGGATTTAGAGTGAGAGAGACCTCGAGGTGAGAGGAACGCTGAGAAAAGACCAGTTTTTCCAAGAGCTCAGAGAGAAAAGGGAGATTAGAGATAGGACGCCAGCTGGAGGGAGAGGGGGGGTCTAGAGAGCCTTTCTTAAGGATGGGACGGACAGTAGCATGCTTCCACGGGGAAGGAAAAGTGCCAGAAGAGAGACTAGAGTTGAAGAGCGAGAGAATAAGGGGAGACAGTGCAAGGGAAGGTTCCAACAACCAAGAAGAAGGGATGGGATCGGCCGGGCAGGAGGTTTTTCGGGTGGAGGTGAAAACCTTAGTGAGAATGTCAGAAGTAATAGGCTCAAAGGTGGACCAGTGATGTGAGAGGGGAGGAATGGTAGGGAAAGAGGAGGTGGGAGGAATAGGAGAAGGGGGTGCTACCAAAGGGGGAGGAGAGAGAGGGGAAGGACAGAATGGGAAGGATAGGCGGAGGGACTGGACTTTAGAAACAAAGTAGGTAGCCAAGGAAGAGGGATCGGGAGTAGAAAGGGAAGAGGGAGGGATAGAGGAAGAATGCAGGACAGAAAGAGAGCGGAGGACAGAATGTAATTGGCGAGAAGAATTTGAAGAAAGAGTAATGAGATTAGAGAAATAACACTGTTTGGCAGAGTGGAGAAGGGAACGGTAGTGACGATGGGCAGAACGGAAACAAGATAAGGTAGAAGGGTTTGGATGTTTACGTATCTGGATCTTGTTTCGGGCAGAGCAGGCGTTAATGAGGGCATATCTTGTGAGCTGCATTGCATTGCACTTCACCTGGTCTATATTGTGTGGGGTTGTTGGAATTCTGTTCAACCTACAGTAGCTTGCGTGTATCCAAGGCAATAACTAATTGCACATCGTTGGCATAAACTTTGATATATTTATGATGAATGATCTCCTAATGTACTTTATCCCAATGTTATCGAATAAAACTATTTTTTTTAAGTACTATATACGATCTCTTGCTATATGCAATTCTGAGAATGTATATCATCTTCTTAGGTGAGTTCAAGTTATATATCCATTTTTATATGCATGATTAAGGGGCCATTTTACTAAAGCTTAACACGTGTTAATGAAGTTAATGCATATTAAGTGCCAATGCCCTCGTAGAAATGCAGTTGTGGTCAACATTACTGACACTCTTACAGAGCAACCTCTTAATGTCCAATATCTCTTAAACAAAAGTGGTCAGTGAAATGGCTTTGGACTATATATACACACATATTTGACATAAAAAAGAATCAAATAAAACAAGAGCAATTAAAAAAGGAAATAGTTGGAAATAGTATAAAAACTGGGACATTGCCAGGACATGATTATTAACACAAACAAACCCAAGACTAATTGGTCAAAATTGCCAAAACCATACGAAACTGAGAATTTAACCTTAAATATCCCAAATATAATTTGTATTTTTTTATGTTTTTTTCTTTTGTGGAACAGTTTGTCTTGAAGTAAGGAAAAGCCCCTCTCCTGTGACTAACCTTCCATTTTATTCTATTTACCAGGTGCCCAATTTCGTCCCAGACATTGATCCCCTCTGTACGTCCGGTCTGAACTGGACATACAGAGACGATCGCGATTCTGATCACATGGGGCACGTCTAGTCCCAGGGGATCAGAATTGCAAACAGTCCTGCACCTGCAGGCCTGGACTGTGATTCAGCCTTCTATGGCCAGAGTCAGGCTGCAGGGAATGCCCTCTGGCCTCCCTGCCCCATCCGCGTCCTGGCATTTCAAAAATGACATGTCCAGGGAAGTTATTCCACCTGGGAGGTGGAATAACTTCCGGCGCATGTTGCCGGCCCTGGACATACAGGGCAGACATTAGAATCGGCCCTGGATGTCCAGGGCCGGCGACTGCCCAGAGTCTGCCCAGACTCCGCCCCCAAAGCTGCCCCTTCCCCGCCCCCATCTAACTTCTCCGCACAACTGGCAGTGAAGTTAGTCATGGCCAGGTGAAGGCATGAATAGTGGGGATGGACGTCCTGTTGGGCCGTCCATCCCCGCTATTCGTGGCACAGAATATCCCCCCAAGCATGTATGAGCATGCCACACTCAAGAAGCTTAAAAACGTATCTGATGCCAACAGTAATGGCACTGTAACATTGAAGGAAAGGAATTACGATTTGATGGTCCATTTTCATTGGATTGGAAAGAAGTGACTGCTATATATAGAAGGGAGGAGTGGTCTAGTGGTTAGGACAAGGTACTTCAGGCCAGAGGGCAAGGGGTTCAAGTCCCACCTGTGGACAGCAATCTCAGGCCGGAGGGACTGGGATTTCTAGTCCTATAGGCACTCCTTGTGGTCTTGGACAAGCCACTTAACCCTCCATTGCCCATGTTCCCTGTAAGTATTAGTGTATGTGTTTCATATCCCCTTGTATTAAATGTATTTATTTATTTACATTCTCTTGATATACCGCGCTATTCTGCATCAGTGCGGTTTACATTGAACAAACTGAAATTACATTGAACAGGGTATTATAACTTGGAGATAACTATTTTACAGGGAACATGGGCTATGGAAGGTTAAGTGGCTTGCCCAAGACCACAAGGAGCATCTGTGGGATTAGAAACCCCAGTCCTTCCGGCCCAAGGTTGCTGTCCTCTAGTGGGATTTGAACCACCGACCTTCTGGCCTGAAGTACCTTGCCCCAACCACTAGGCTACTCCTCCACTTGACCGCTTTGACCCGGTGAAAAGCGGGATATAAATACAGATAAAAAAATAAATAGTGCTATTAGAAATGGCATCAGAAAAGTTTTAAAACTTCTTAAGTGTGGCATACTATTGTGGCATTTTCATACATTCTTTGGGCATTTATTTGCTTGGTAAATAGAATAAAATGGAAGATTTGTAACAGGAGAGGATTTTTCCCCCTTTCAAGACAAAATTAATCCAAGACATCTTTGAAGGTTATTGTGAACTGTTGGAAAAACATCATGTACAACATCCAAAGAAATTAAGGCTGACCTGGAACAATCTGGAGTGGTGGTTTCAACCTGCACCAGATGCTGTGCACTAAACAAAGAAGGACTTCATGGGTGAAGGCCAAGGAGGACCCCACTGCTCAAAGACAGACATGAAAAAGGCACACCTGATCTTTGCCCAAGCCCACCTTAAGGAAGCAGAATCCTTCTGGGAAAATGTTCTGTGCACAGATAAAACCAAACAAACGTTTTGGCAACTGCTACCAAGTTACATAACATAAGAACATAAGATTTTATTTATTTATTTTTATTTATTTACAGTTTCTTTTATACCGCGCTATTTGACATCAGTGCGGTTTACAATGAACAGAAACTACACGTCACAAAAATTGATCAGTGCTTACAAAGAACAGGAAAATAAGCTGGGTATACATAAAACAGGTTTCATAAACAGAGAACATAATAAACTATGTACAGAAGCAACTATGTACAAAGCAACTAAATGCAGCTGGGTCCGACCAAGGTCCATCAAGCCCAGTATCCTGTTTCCAACACTGGCCAATCTAGGTCATACGTACCTAGCAGTTTCCCCAAAAGACACAGGTTCCGCAATGCTTGTACTGGGTCAAGCATTGATATCCTGGCTCCCTTCTTAATAATGGTTTATGGACCTTTCCTCCAGGAACGTGTCCAAACCTTTTTTAAATCCAGCTACACTAACAGCCTTTCCTACATCCTCCGATAACAAATTCCAGAGTTTGATTACATGTTGAGCGAAAACATATTTTCTTTTATTAGTCTTAAAGTTTAGCCTGTAGCTTCATTGCATGTCCCCTAGTCTTTCTATATTCTGATAACGTAAACAATCGATCTACGTTTACCCGTTCCACTCCGTTCATTACTTTATAGACTTCTATCATATCTCCCCTCAGCCATCTCTTTTCCAGGTTAAAGAGCCCTCACCTTTTTAGCCTTTCTTCATAGGAGTATCCTTCCAACCCCTTTACCATTTTGGTGGCTCTTCTCTGAACCTTTTCTAATAACTCTATATCCTTTTTAAGATACGGCGACCAGATTGCACACAAAATTCAAGGTGCGGTCTCACCATGGAACAATATAGAGTCATTATAATATCTTTTGTTTTATTTTCCATTCCTTTCCTTATGATACCTAGCATTCTATTTGCTCTCTTGGCCGCCGCTGCACATTGGGCCGAGGGTTTTGACATGTTATCCACAATGACGCCTAAATCTTTTTCCTGGGTGGTGGTTCCTAATGTGGAACCTTGCATTGTGTAACTATAGTTTGGGTTGTTCTTCCCTAGGTGCATAACTTTGCACTTGTCCACATTAAATTTCATCTGCCATATTGATGCCCAGTCTTCTAATTTATCAAGTTCCTCTTGCAATTTTCCACAATCCTCTTTGGTTTTAACAACTTTAAATAGTTTTGTGTCATCTGCAAATTTGATAACTTCACTCATTATTCCACTTTCCAGCTCATTTATGAATATGTCAAAAAGCAGCGGACCCAGCACAGATCCCTGGGGTACACCACTATTCACCTTTCTCCATTGGGAAAATTGGCCATTTAGCCCAACCCTCTGCTTTCTATCTTTTAACCAGTTCTTGATCCACAGTAGTACACTGCCTCCTATCCCATGACTCTTTAGTTTTGCCAAAAGTCTCTGATGAGGGACCTTGTCAAAGGCTTTCTGAAAGTCCAGATACACTATATCAACCGATTCACCTTTGTCCACCTGTTTATTCACACTTTCCAAAAAATATAACAGATTAGTAAGACAAGATCTTCCTTGTCTAAAGCCATGTTGGCTGTTTCCCATTAGGCCATGACTATCTACATGCTGAGTAAGTTGGCCATCAAACTCTCCAGATCTCAATGTAATTGAAAACTGTTGGAATCTTATGAAGAAAAAGATGGCAGCACACCGTCTAACTTCAGAAGCAGATTTAAAGGACATACTCAAGCATGTATGGGTCAACAAAATCACTCCGGCATACTGTAAAACGCTAGTTAACAGTATGCCTACAAGAATCCAGGCTGTGCTGAAAAATCATGGACACCCTATCAAATATTGACACATATATTGTTTCCTGAATAAAACTTTGAAAATGACATATACGTATATCTTTGGTTCTTAAAGTTTTTGACCATGAAAGTGACAATAACACGTAGTTTTCTAATAAAATTCTGATATTTTGGACTCTGCATTATTTTTTTGGCCACTACTGTAAACTCCAATGCCCAGCCTTAGAGTCTTTATTCTATTTTCTCACCCCATCTTAGAGTGTCCATCTGTCAGAGTCCCTGCCTTCCCACATCCTATGTCTCCAGTACCTGTCCTCCAGTCTCCTATTCCCTTTCCCCAGCACCCACCCATTTTCTTCCTTCTCCAATATTCATTAACTTTGTCTTTCATCCTTCTTACAGATACAGATTTAGTCAAAAAACAATGGAGAATGACCACAGCTGGGACATTAATTTCTTGATGGATATTTTATTAGGATCCTGACTCAGCTGAGTTTCAGCAAATCACACCTGCATCAACGTGCTACATAGAACATGTAGTCCAAAAAACACAAGGGAGTAGTCATATAAAGAAGTTCAGGAACCTGGTTCTCAATCAAAAATCATCAACTTGGAATGATCATGGTTCACAGTTTCAAATTGAACAGCATAGTATCTAATGACATTTTTTTAATTACGTGTATAATGTAATATGCTATAGATATATTTTGTATTTGTTCACAAATTGATACAATTTAAGACCTCTGATGCAGTCACGCGTTTTTCCAAACCTTGGCCAAGTTGGGTTCCTAATAAAATATTCATTAAGAAATTTTCAAGTGTCCCTGCCATGGTCATTCACCATTGTTTTTTGTCAACATCTGCAGTTGTTTGTTCACGGAGAGATCCTTTCTTTTGTTTCTCTCATGAGAGACTCTTGGCCAAATTAAAAAAGTCATGGGATTGGAAGCAGTATAGTATGGTGGATCAGGAAATGTTTAAAATATAGAAAGCAAAGAGTAGGGCTAAATGGCCAATTTTCTCAATCTGTGCTAGGTCTGCTGCTTTTTAACATATTCATAAATGACCTGGGAATGGGAGTAACGAGTGAGGTGATCAAATTTGCAGATGACACAAAATTATTCAAAGTTGTTAAAATACAAGAGGATTCTGAAAAACTGCAAGAGGACCTTGAAAAGTTGGAAGACTGGACGCCCAAATGGCAGAAGAAATTTAATGTGGAGAAGTGCAAAGTTATGTACCTAGGAAAGAACAACCCAAACTATGGTTACACAATGCAAGGTATCACCTTAGAAACCACCACTCAGGAAAAAGATTTAGGCATCATCATGGATAATATGTTGAAACCCTCCGCCCAATGTGAAGCAGTGGCCAAGAAAGCAATTAGAATACTGGGAATCATAAGGAAAGGAATGGAGAATAAAACGAAGGACATTATAATGCCTCTGTATCATTCCATGATGCGACTGCTCCTTGAATATTGTGTGCAATTCTGGTCGCCATATCTTAAAAAGGATATAGTGAATTAGAAAAGGTACAAAGAAGAGTGACAAAATGGTACAGGAAATGGAAGGATACCCTTTGAGGAGAGGTTTAAAAGGTTGGGGCTCTTCAACTTGGAAAAGCAACGGCTGAGGGGGGATATCATAGAGGTCTATAAATTAATGAATGCAATGGAACAGGTAAATGTAGATCAGTTGTTTACACCATCAAAATGTAGAAAGACTAGAGGACACACAATGAAGCAATAATGCAACCCATTTAAGACTAATAAGAGAACATTTTTTTTTACTCAACACTTAATCAAATTATGAAATTTGTTACCGGAAGATGTAGTAAAAGCTGTTAGTGTAGTTGAGTTTAAAAAGGTTTGGACAAGTTCCTGGAGGAATGGTCCATAAACCATTATTAAAGAGGACCCAGGAAATCCACTGCTTGCCCCGGGACAAGCATTGTGGAACATGGGATCCTGCCAGGTATTTGTGGCCTGGATTGGCAACTGTTGGAAACAGGATACTGGTCTTGATGAACCTTGGTCTGACCCATTAAATCATGTTGTATGTTCTTATGGTCTTATCCTTCTTATCCAGGCATGCATTCTTATATCCCCCCTTCTCAACCTTTCCTTAATTGAATTTGCTTCTTCCCCACTCACTACAATATCTGTCCTCCTCTCCCTTCTCACTCCCTCAGCATATCCCTCTTTTTCCTACTCTGACCCTAGAATTTTCCAGCACCCCCCCCCCTTCAATCCCAGGACCTCAGCCCTAAATTTTGCTCCCTTCCAGTCCCAGCCTATTTCCAGTCATATCTCCCTAGACCTAGTATCAGGCTATTTCTTGTCCCCCCCCTCCCATCCCAGTATCAGTCCATTTCTAGTCTCATCTCCCATTGCCAGTATCAGCCCATTGCAGTATCAGCCAGCCCTCAGGCCACTGTATCAGTCCATTTCCAGTCTCCCATCTCCAATATCAGCCCATTTCCAACCCACCCCACATTCCAGTATATCAGCCCATTGTCAGTATCAGTCAGCCCTCCCTGCCTCTGTATCAACTCATTTCCAGTCCCCCTGCCCTAGTATCAACGATTTCCATACCCAGCTCCCCATTCTCATTATTGGCCGATTGTCAGTATCCGTCAACACCCCCTGGCCTCTGTATCAGCCCATTTCTAGTCTCCCCCCCCCCAGCCCCAATATCAGCCCATTTCTGGTACCAGTCCCCTCCCTCAGTATCAGCAAGCCCTCCAGCCCCAGTATCAGCCCATTTCCAATCCCAGCCCCCCATTCCCAGTATCAGCCTCTTATCACTATCAGCCTACCCCCCCCCCCCCCGCCCCAGCCCCTGTATCAGCCCATTGCCAGTCACGGCCCTCTCCCCCAGACCCATTCCCCCAGTCCCAGTATCAGCCCATTTCCAGCCCCTCAGCCCAGTTCCTGCCTCCCCCCCAAAGCCCCACTCCCACTAGAAGCCTTACCTCCCTGTAGTAACACAGCTGCAGGAGCATTTGCTTTTGCTCCTGTGGCTGTACTGAACATTAATACAGCCACAGGAGCATTTCCTGTGGCTGTATTCATGCTCAGCACAGCTGCAGGTATGCTGAGCATTAATATAGCTGCAGAAGCAAAACCATTGCTCCCTTGGCTATGTTAATGTTCAATACAACCAGGGGAGAACTGGCTTTTGCTTCCATGGCTGTGTTTATGTTAAATGCAGCTGTGACTGGGGAGGCATAGGGCAGGCTGGAAGTGAGCAAGTGAGGCTGGAAGCAAGCCCCAATTGTGGTGTACCTTGAGCCAGTGCTTCACTGGCTTACCTCTTAAGCCAGCCCTGGTGAGGCAGTAGTACAGGCAGCAGCAGTAGAAATTGAGATGGTGTAGGAGAGGAGGAAAAGGATTTTCTATGTTTTATGTTTTTTGTATGTAGTGCTAACAGAACCCACGGGAAAGAAGAGAATGACCAGCAGCACCTGCAGTGGCTGTTGGGAAAACCATAGTATGACAGATGAAGGCGAAGACCTGGGCATGCATTACTTTTGTGGAACTATGCACTTCATCCTTCCTTCATCATCAAGCAAGGGGAGGTTTGTTTTTAGGAACATTATCTTTTCTACAATTTCTGGTGCTAGTTGTGAATGGACTTGGAATATCTTCTACCATTAAGAATATCCATTCATTGGGTATGCTGACTGGTAGGCAGGAAAGTTTAACCTTCGCCAGATCTCACCAGACTGCGGATTTATATGCCCCTTCTGCCACCGGTTTATGGTCATGTTCAATGAGCTCTGCAAGATACCATGTTACAGAAGTTCATGCGAGGATCCCACTTGCAATGAACTGATACTGGTGGCTGCCACCTTCAGCTGTAGCTATAGTATAGCCCACATAAACAAGGACATTGTTGCAGGAAAAAGTGAGGGGAATACCCGCTCGCTAACAAGGAACTGCTCATGCTTCCAATGCCTGTTCTGTCTCAAGATGCATCTTCACTACCCCTCAGCCTCTGCTGTTCCTTTTCTTCCATCTGGATCATCAGCTTATCTCTTTGGTAAGCGTAGAAACATGAGGACAGATAAAGACCACACCACCTATCCAGTCTGCCCTTCCAAACAAACTACTAAGCTTTATAGTCCCTTTATTTCCTTTAGATATTGTCTGTGTTTGTCCTATGCTTTCTTGAATTCATACACAATCCTTGTCGCTAGACGTCCACTGGGAGACTATTTCATGCTATGCCTCTTCATTGCAAAGCTTTCTTTCAAATGAAAGAGGCCCTCCTCCTGTGCATTTATGCTATGGAAGTATTTAAGCATCTCTATCATATCTCCCCTCTTCTGTCTGTCTTCCAGTGTGTTGCACTGGAAGATGATAATCCCTTTCGCTCATGGATCACACAAGGTGGCCTGCAAGTAGGCATCGTCTCTGGTGAAGGGTAACAACCTACTTTGCCCTTCAACATGCAAATAGTCCAAAACACCAACACCTGGGGAGAGTAATGTCATAAACTCTTATTGCGGATACATGGCCACATACATGTATCAATGGCCTCTGCTAAAATACCAACTGGTGTAAACATACACGTTAGCATGAATGTGTGTACTTTACCTAAAAAGGTGACGATTATCTCATCTTACTTTTGACATGTTTCATTAATCGTACAGTACTCAATGCTCGATTTAAGCAGTTCCAAAAAAAAATTTCAAACCCATCACACATATACCAAAACTATGAATACACATAAAGAAGCAATCATTTTATGTCTATGGCAAATGCAAGGCTTGGGCAAAACATTATGCAGTATTCACAACTAGGCAATACAAAATTGAGATAAAATGTTGCAAATCATTTAGCTATGTTTTTGAAATGGCACAAGTTTTGTTTAAGTCATACATATGGTAAAGTTTTTTGTACTCTAAAAATTGTAGAAATTGTGTTGCCAGACTTTTGTTCAGTCATTAAATCTGGCTGATGGTATCCAGCTTGTTTGTCAGAAATAGGATCAAACCTGGGAACTTGAGCTGAAATGAAACTGATATATTTTCAATCAAAGTCTCATTTAGACTAAGATGACTTTTTAGGTAATCCAACCACCGGCTGACAACCTACCATCTAGTGTTGATGCAGTTTGAATTAAATTCATTGGGCTCACTCCTTCCTCATAATTTTCTTAATGACTGGGAATGTGTGGAGTTATGAATAACAATAGCTAGATAAGTGATTTATGCTAAATTCAAAGACCTAGAAAACTCACTGAGTGCTTGCAATGCAATGCTGTCAATCTTGGTAATGCCAGGTGAAATTCACCACTGGTAAATATAAGGTGATGCCCTTTAATAAGAAAGAACATGAATGGGGTAGTAATTTGCATTGGAAAGCAATGAGTTCTAGAACAAGCAAAGAATGATTTTATAATGACAGAGAGCATATAACAGCATGGCAGAGGGAGTGAAGGGAAAGAAAATGTTAGGATCCATGAAAACCTGTGTAGAGAAGAAGCCAAAGAATTATGTTTTTGACTTAATACAGGCTATAATGAAATCACAGGTCAAGTACTGTCAACCGTTCTGAGAAAAGGCATTCAGAAGTGATCCCGGAAATGATTTAAATGAGAGCAATAGGAATGATTAAGGAACAGAGGGTAATAAATGCCATGATTGTTGAGAATGAGACTTTATAAATTGGAAGGAAGATTGATTCAGGTTTAGATTTACATGGTATTTAATGAATTCATGAGTCAAACACAAAGATCCTCTCTTAGGTAGGGCAGTAGGACGATAAATCACAGGAACTGAATTACCAATAAGTAACCAAAACAAATACATAATTCAAGCATGCTTGGGACAGAGACTGAAATAACCATAGGTTGAGGAGAATATGTAATGTCACAGGAAACAGGTAAAACAGGGCAAAATAGGCAGGTCAAGTAGCAGGTCACAGCTACTAGGGATTTGATTTAAATGAATTATTTTCGGTTTGTAGAGGAAAAACATCATAAAGAAAAAAACAGTCATTGTAAAAATCAGATATAGTTCTACAAGCTCTTCCTCTCCTTCAGAGATCCTCTGTACTTGTCCCATGCTTTCTTGAATTCAGACACAGTTCTTATCTCCATCACTTCTACTGGGAGGCTGTTCCATGTATCCACCACCCTTTCAATAAAGAAATATTTTTTTCAGATTCTCCTGAGTGCATTTATTCCTGGAGCATTTATTCCAAGGGGGGTTGATATGATAGATCCATTTAAATACCTTTCTGACCTTTCTTCCATATTGAGATCTTTAAACCTATCCCATATGCCTTATGGCGAAGACCAATGACCATTTTCGTAGCCACCTTCTGCATCGACTCAAACTGTTATTTATTTTATGTATTTATTTATCCAGATTTGTATACCGCTTTCTCCTTTTATCAAAGTGGTTGTTTACACAGGCTGGGACAAAATTAACAGGGGCAACAGGACATACATAGAATTCTGGAAACCACACCTTCAAAAGGACCCCTTCACTAGCCGGAATTTACAATAACACCAACCACTAAGTATGATAAGCCCAACCACTATCTACGATAGCCCAACCACTATAGTCTCTATGTGAGCCTCACAATGCCACCCTTGCACTTCCTCCTGTCACTAACATACCTAAAAAAGTCTAGCCCCCATAATTTTTCTGTCGGGGCTATTTTTTCTTCCATTTGCATTTTTGCTTTTTTAAATTATTTTACCAGCTTTCCTTAGGTTCTCTAGATATTGCTGCTTGTCTTCCTCTTTCTGTGATCTCTTGTAGTTAATGAAGGCTAGCCTCTTTTTTTTCTTACCTTTTCAGCTACTTCTTTTGAAAGCCATAGTGGACTCCTTTTTGTTGCTCTTAAAATATCTCCTTTCAGTTTTGCCCACTGTTGATCTTCTTGACCCAGATGTCTCCATCCAGCTAACGGCACCATTAGATATTCCTCCATCTTTGCAAAAGATGAACCATCTTCACCTGCATCCTAATATTGAAGATCTCCATTAGGTGATCACTGCATACTAGATGATCACCCAGCACAACCTTAGAAACACTCTTTCCATGCATAAGCACCACATCCAGTATTACCTCCTCTTGTGTGGGTTCAGTTACCAGTTGCTAGAATAGTAAGAATATAAGGAATGCTCGGGAACAGCAGTGGCCATAGATGATCATCAGCATCTTATATTCTGTCTTTATACATGTCCTATCTCATATTTATTTGTTTATACCAACATTCAGACCAGAATATATTTATTCCTGTTTAAGGCTGGAGCACAGCTTTTCCAATCCTTTCAACATCCTCCGTGCCTTGCAGAAGAAGCCATGAGAGTGTAGAATAGAGGGAAAAAAGTATAAGAAAAGGATACCAGATAAGAGACTTTCTCTTAACCTACTGCAGCCTTGCCAGTACAGGCACAACTCTCTTGCAGACAGTGAAAAGACTGTATGCTAGACCTCGAAGGCATGCAGGCAGCTCAGTGTCTTCATATGTCAATGGCTAAGACGTGAAGTGCTGCCACCATTGTGCCTTATACATTTCGATGTATAGGGCAATATGGACAACTGCATTGTACTGCTTTCTAAGTAATTTTGAGTTATGCAAACAAATGTGAATTTATAATGGGTTCAAGCATGCATGTCTGCATCCTCTCTGCCACCACCATCTCACTACCATACAACTCCTATCCTGGTGAGTCAAGGTGCAGTGAATATGAAATCTGTGTTAGGGCTCTGCAGGGCAGTATGCACTGCTGTCTGTCTCCCATTGGGAGGGGACAGTGGAAGGCAGAGGGAAGCTGCATGTTACAGCATGCTCAGAAGCAAAGCTTGACACTTGCAGCTGCCAGCACCCTGTGCAATCCTGATGCTGACTTTTAATGCATGGAAAGTCACAAGTAACAGGCCTTTAATTTCAACATGCAGACCAATATGCTTGCTACTCACTTTGCATGGCACAGCACTGCTTTTAAATCCATAGTGGTACTGCCAATCATTGTGGGACCCCCATATCTGTATGGGACCTGTTACGGCTGCATCATTTTCATCGCACAGTACTTCCACATGTGGTCAATGACCCACGGAGGAGTCTTCTGCTCAGTAGTGCTTACAGTCTATTCAAGGCAGACAAGCAGAACAAACAGGGGGCTAGGGTAATTCAATGGAAATGATAAAACACACAAGGGCATCAAATGGGATCATAAAGGGATCACAATCAAAAAGCAACGCCAAAAACATGGGATTTTAGCTTGGATTTGAATAAGACCAGAGGTGGAGCCTGATGAACAGACTCAGATAGTCTATTCCAGACATAGAGTGGAGGAGTGGCCTAGTGGTTGGGGCAAGGTACTTCAGGCTGGAAGGTTGGGGGTTCAAATCCCACTAGAGGACAGCAACCTTGGGCCAGAAGGACTGGGGTTTCTAGTCCCACAGGTGTTCCTTGTGGTCTTGGGAAAGCCACTTAACCCTCCATAGTCCATGTTCCCTGTGAAATAGTTATCTCCAAGTTATAATGCCCTGTTCAATGTAATTTCAGTTTGTTCAATGTAAACTGCACTGATGCAGAATAGTGTGGTATATAAGAGAATATAAATAAAAATAAATATAGTGCAGCAAAGTGGAACAAATGGAGTCTGAAGTTGGCAGTAGATGAGAAAGGCATAGAATAAGAGTGATTTACCTGATGAGCTGAGTTCCTAAGGAGGGCAGTAGGGAAGTCTTTCAATGTCATGCCTGAGACAGAATGTGGGTGTCTCTCTTTGTGATTGCCATCAAAATGAGACAATTCAGATAAGGTAAGACCATCAATCCTCAGCCGAAAAACAAATGCAAAAATACTGACTGCACTGGTTTGGCCACGTTTGCAGAATGAACACCAGTCAGCTTCCAAACAAACTCCTCTGACAAGAGTGACCTGTCCACTTGAGGATTCAACAAGCAGCATCAAAGAAAACATGGCTCAAACACATTGAGGAAGACCTAAGGAACCAACGACTATCAATGAGGTCAGAAAGGTTGCCCCTGAATGCCAAGATTGGAAGCATATTGTGAGCAACACACAGAATCCTACAGCAGTGTATTGGCTGAGCGGATGACCTTTTCTCCAAATGCCTGCTAGGGATTAACGAAGAAGAAGAAGTAAGAGATAAGAGAGAAGAGATGACGAGGAGCTGCAGAGTGCATGCAGTAGGAGAAGCTGATTTGAATGTGGAAATGAATAGGAAGGCAGTGAAGGGATTTCAGAAGAGGGCTTATGTGAGCAAGGTGACAGTGGCAGATTAGCCATGCAGCTGCGTTTTGAATAGATTGGAGGGGAGAGAGATGATTCAGTGGGAGGCCAGCAAGGAGCAGACTGCAATATAGTGAAGATGGGATACAACAATAGAGTGGATAAGGGTCTTGGTAGTGTGTTCAGAGAGGAAGAGAAGCATTTTGCTCCTGTCATAAAGAACCAACAGGTTTTAGCTATATGTTGGATATGGGCAGAGAAATAGAGAGAAGAGCCAAAGATGACCACAAGGTTTCCAGCCCAGGAAACAGGGAGGGTGACCCTGTTATTCAGAGAAAATAGAGAAGGGAGGAAGAGGGAGGTGGATTTAAGATAGGCCTTTCCAAATTTTCTTGGAATCTAAGAGCCGGCCTAAAAATCTAGGAGACGGCAACTGAAACCTAGGTCACAGTGCATGCCCCTCCCCCCCCCCCTCAAAAAAAACTATATCACACTCTTTTAGGTTTTAGGGCTTGATTTACTAAAACTGTTTTCCCATTTCCTATGGGAAAAAGCTTAATAAATCAAGCTCTTAATGTGCTATTGCACACTGCCAACAGAAGGCAATGGCCGCACCCCTCCTCCTCCATCTCCCACAAACTACGCCTGTATATATTTATGTGTGTGGGTATGGGAGTGGTGTGGTGCCAGGGTGCTGGGGTGGGGTGCTGTACTTCACCCTCCAACCACTTGCACTCTTCACTCCCCTTCCCACTCTAACCCCTCTCCTGCTGTCCCTCCTCTACCCAATTCATTGTTTCCATTCCCAAACTCACTCCCCTCGTTGCATTCATCCCCTGCCCTCCACCCCCCTCTTCTTTATTAAATGAAGTCTGCTGCTCCTTTACATTTCTTTAGCCTCTGTGCTTTTTTTTTAAGGCTCAGGCATGCAGCACTTCTGCCCGTAGGGATCCCATCTCCCATGGGCAGAAGTGCTGCAAAGTGCCACGATCGCGACCGAGACCAGCACTCTCTGCCTGCAAGAGATATGATCTCCACAGGCAGAAAGAGCTGGTTCTTTGCTACCCTTCTGCCCCTCTGCCTACATGTGTTCTGAATCCCAGGTGCCCAGTCTGAGTTGTGGGCTACCATGGTGACCCGGCATTGGGTGTGGGGGGGGGGGGAGTGTTGTCAATCTCTGGTTTAAGGGAAAAGATAAGAAGCTCCATCTTGGCTATATTCAGTTTCAGATGGCGAAAAGACATCCAGGAGCAACATCAGACAAGCAGGCCGAGATTTGGGCCTAGATTCCAGGAGATATTTCTCATGTAGTGAGGTAAATATGAGAGTCATCAGCATAAAGATGGTACTGAAACTCATGGGAGGAGATCAGTGCACCAAGGGAATGAGTATAGAGAGAGAATAGAAGGGATCCCAAGGTAGAGCCCTGAGGTACACCGACTGAAAGCAGGATAGCAGTGAAGGGAGAATCCACCAGAACATATGCTAAAAGTGCAATGGAAGATATAGGAAGTAAACCAGACCAGAACAGAGCCCCAAATTGGCTACAAGCACAAAAACAAAGTAAATTTAAGAGCAAGCACAGAGAAAGGAACAATGAAGCTAAAAGAACAAACATAGAGCAGGGAAACTATAAAGCTACAGGCAAAAAACAACACAAAAAAATGCATAGAAATTACAGAGAAAACATAAAGCATGGAAGCTATGGAGTTAAAACACAAAACAAGGAACGGGGAAGCAGCAAGATGGCGACAGGAGGCTCTAACCTGTGAGGCTGCATTTTGACAGCACTCGCTGCTTGGGGCGTGCTTTTGAGCCTCGAGTATGGGGCAGAGGAAACCCAAGCAGGCTGTCCTTCCTCCTGTGGCGGATCTGCCTGGCCCGTCGGCTCAGCGAACACTCACTGAATGCAGCTTCGTGGTAGGAGTAGGAGCAGCGTCTTTGGCGCCGCCAGCAGGAGGAGTGTCGACGCTGAGTGCATCGGGGGTTTGGCTTTCGCCGGAGGAGCGCGCCCCCCCCCCACTGTGTCCCGGAAGTGTTTCCCCTCTTAGAGTTGCTCTGCCTGCCGGCCTGCCTCTGAGCACGCCGGTGAAAGCAGAGTCAGGAGGCTCTTTGGTTGGGAGTTTTTCCTCAGTGGGAGCCATGGTATGCCATATGGCAGCAGAGAAGGTCGTTATATCGGAGGGTCAAGCTGTAGTCATGCCTGGCTGACTTGAGGACCTCCCGGGAGTATCTACGTTGGAAAGACTGGCGGTGATTACATTGGAAGCACTATGGGATGGACTGGCAGCTTTAAACACCTCCCTGAAAACTGTTTTGGGTAATATGAGTACAGAGATAACTGAGGTGACGTTAACTTGTGCCACCCTCTCTGCTGTTCAGGATGGTCAGGTTGAGAGACTATTTAGGCTGGAGCAGGACGTTGGGCAGCTCTGGTACTTGGTGGCTGCCCAGGATAAGGACAGAGATGTTTCTGCCAGAAAAATGGAATATCTGGAGAATCAGGTCCGCCGGTGTAACCGGCGGTTCCTGAATTTCCCACATTCTCCTTTATTATCATCGATGGAGATGGTGAGGAAGTACTTTGGGGACATTTTGAAGATCTCTCCAGAGCATTTCCCACCTCTGGTACGGGCTCAGTATTTGTCCTCGGGGCCGCGGGAACGTGGCTCCACCACTTTCTCTGCTCCATCTCCTAGATTGGGTGACCTCACAGGGTTTTTGGAATCTTCCCTGGAGGTCATTACTGATAAGGCTACTCTCCTTGTAACCCTGGCAATGGAGTCTGATAAGTTTTATATTCTTAAATTGTATTTCAAGAATTTCAATGAAATGTTTCTAGGCTCTAATGTGCATATATTTCCTGATATATCTCGTGTGACGCAGCTGAGAAAGAAGGACTTTTTAGCCCTTCGCGCTAGGGTTTTGGCTCTGGGGGCAACTTACCAGCTTAAATTTCCTGTAAAGTGTTGTGTGGGTTTTAAACCAAAAAATTTATATGGTTTTTGATCCTAGACAACTTCAAGAGTTCTTGGATGCTAGGGAGCTTGTGGTAGTTGAAGTAGCTGGACCTTCTCATAAGGCTGACGCCTAAGTCTCCACCTGTTTGCATTATATGTTACGGTTAGATAGTATAGTATAGGACCATTGTGGTCTTTACTTTCTGTTTTATTTTAATGTACTATTGCTTCCTTAATTTCTTTATTTTGTGGACTAAATTTGTAAATGGGTGTATATTTTTTCTTGAAGATGAGTTGTTATCATCTATTTCCTTTCTTATTGGTTATTTGTTTGTAATACCCATTTTCTTTTACATTCAATGTACTTTTTGGATGTATCATTTATTAATAATTGATAAATAAGGAATTAAAACAAAAAAACAAAAAAACACAAAACAACAACATAAATGTTAAGAAAATTCTGAGCAAGCCCAGAGCTAGGAGGCTATGAACCTCTCAGCAGCCAGGTAATTCCAGAAAGGAAGGTTGAGTCACATGTGTTCACAGATAAAGTTTATTCTTAGGTAAATCACAATGCCTGAGCAGGAAGTCCCCTCTCTCCTGCAAGCACTGGCTCTCTCAGACATTTCACAACTGCCTGAAAAACCCAGCAAAGTTATAACCAACAATTTTGAAATAAGCAGGATTGAATAAACTAGATGAGAAAACCCAAACAAGATTAATCCTTTTATAAGAACATAAGATATGCCATACTGGGTCAGACCAAGATCCATCAAGCCCGGAATCCTGTTTCCAACAGTGGCCAGTCCAGGTCTCAAGTACCTGGCAGGTTCCCAAAGAGGCACACAGGTTCCACAATGCTTGTCCTAGAGCATGCAGTGGATTTTTCAGGTCCTCTTTAATAATGGGCCTCAAAATGTGCCTGCACCTTAATGTAAAGAAGACAAAGATCATGACAACTGGCATAATCAACAGGTTCATCGTTGAAGGAGAAGAAATTGAAATTGTGAACAACTTTAACCTACTTGGATCAACTATCAATAAAGAAGCAACAAACAGTCAAGAAATCAGACGACGCATTGCTCTTGTCAGAATGGCTATGAAAGGCCTAGATAAGATTCTCAAGAGTAGAGATGTCTCTCTCCATACAAAGATTCAACTTGTTCAAGCCATGGTATTTTCAATAACATCATATGGATGTGAAAGCTGGACAGTGAAAAAGATAGGAAGAAAATTGATGCCTTTGAATTATGGTGCTGGCGGCGAATACTGTGTATACCATGGACTGCCCGAAGAACAAACCAGTCAGTACTAGAGGAGATCAAACCTAAGCTTTCTTTAGAAGCTCAGATGACAAGACTTCGACTTTCATACTTTGGACACATCATGCGAAGAGAGAGATCATTAGAGAAAGATATCATGCTTGGCAAGATAGAAGGTCAGCGCAAAAGAGGAAGGCCAGCAATGAGATGGATCGATACAATAACAGCAGCTACGGGTACCAGTCTGTCAACAATGAGCCGCCTGACCGAACACAATTTAGGATAGCTATCCAGAGGGTCGCCATGAGTCGACTCCGACTCGACGGCACTTAACAACAACAACTTTAATAATGGTTTATGGACCTTTCCTCCAGGAACTTGTCCAAACCATTTTTTTTTTAAAGCTTTTATTTTCATTTTACAACAAGCAAAAAGAAACAACACACCAAAGGAAACAAATACAAACATACAATAAGGAAAAGCAACCCCAATTACCCCCCACCCCTATGCTTCTTCTCTAAGCTGATAAGTATCATCATATAAGCGCTTACAAACAAAAGTAATTGTACATCAAAACAAACAGAAATAGTATCTGCGATACAGAATGATCATGTGACAGAGATTTACACAGATTTAAACAGTCAGATGAGAGCATTGAGCAGTTTGAACATAGTCGTTGAGCATCTTCCATTTAGACAAGTGGTGGGGGGTCTGAGCGGAAGAAGCTAACATACGAGGTATTTGCTCATATTTACTGTAGAGACAGACATGATTCCACCATTCATTGGGGCTCAGATGGGAGCTATTTTTCCAGTATTTCGTAATTAGGGAAATAGCTATGCCCAGCATAAAGTCTAAAAGGAAGTAAGCCGATTTGGGAAGAGAGGGGATCCCCGCAGCTGAGCGGAGTCCCACTATCTTCCAAGAGAGGGGCTCTTGAAAGTGCAAAATAGATTGAATACGACCCCAGACCCGACTCCAGTAATACTGTAATGCGGGGCATTCATACATAACATGAGTGAGTGAACCAATGGCCGCATGGCATGTCCAGCATCTATTGCTCAGGGTGGCGTTCCATTTGGCTAACCTGTCAGGAGTATAGAAACATCGGTGGGCTAGAAAGAAAAGTGTCTGAGTGAGTGAGGCGGATCGAGAGACCCGTGTCACCTTGCTCCAGACTAGGCTCCATTGCTCCGGGGTCAAAGTTACATGCATTTCCCGCTCCCAGGATTTCTGTGCTGTAGGAGTGCCTCTATTTACAGCATTACATAAAGTTTTGTAAAAGTTAGATGCTACACCCGATAAGCTCCCGATAGATCGGATAATCTCCGACAGTCCTTGGGTATGGGGTTCCGATGGCGGGAGCACCCTAGCACTCCGAAGACAATGCTGAAGTTGCACCAACTGAAAGTAGTGTTTCGCTGGGAGACCAAATTCAATTTGTAATTCGCTAAAAGTCTTCCAGCGACCAGCAGAGAACAGCTGGTTAGGGATCCAAATGCCCCTAGTGTACCAGGGGCTCCACGCCATCGGTTTATTTTGTATTTGAAATCGAGCATTGTGCCAAAGCGGGAGTCTATCTAGCGGACAAAGTCGGGAGCCTAGAGATTGCTCAAGGGTATTAAAGGCACCTAAAGTGTCTAAGAGCATTGGTGGATAGTGGGAGTCTGATGGGAGAGTCATACCAGGGAGATAAGTAAGAGGGATTGGTTTGCAAAGGTCCTCCTCAATATCTAGCCACACTGGTCTACTCGGTGTTAGGTCTTCCAGCCAACGAGCGCCTTGTTTGAGAAGAAAAGAGTGGTGGTATTTCAGGAAATCAGGGAATCTGACACCACCATTTTCTTTATCTGCTTGTAACTTATGTTTCGCTATCCTAGGTGTCTTGTTTTGCCATAAGTATCTAGTCAGAAGACCCTCTAAATCTTTATATGTACGTCGAGGTAGGAGACATGGCAACATTTCTAAAATGTAGTTCACTTTGGGAACAATCATCATTTTAATGGTTTCTAGGCGGCCCCACCAAGTAAGTGTTAAAGGAGTCCAGCGTTGAGTAAGCGCCCGGACCTTAGAGGTTAAGTCTTTAGCATTAAAGGTGATGGTGTCTTCTAAAGGAGAGCAGTAGTGTACCCCAAGGTATTTGACCATGCGAGGTTGCCATAAAAAGGGAAAGGATTGCATATCTGCCTGATGGATCAAAGGATTTAGTGGAAAGGCTACCGATTTGGTCCAATTTATCTTATAGCCCGAGAGTTGTGAATATTTACCAATTTGCTCTAGGACAGCCGGCACTGAGTCTAGGGAGACAAAGAGCATCAGGTCATCAGCATATGCTGAAATTTTGATTTCCCTATGAGAGAAAGGGACTCCATGAATATCCTTGGATTGCCGGATTAGTAAAGCTAAGGGTTCGAGTGCGAGATCGAAAAGAAGTGGAGACAGTGGGCATCCCTGGCGAGTACCGCGTTGCAGGGGAAATGGCTGAGACTTTAAAGCATTAGCACAGATACTAGCTGTAGGCTGTGCATACATGGTTTGGAGACAACGGAGAAAGCCTTCTCCGAATCCGTACCAGCGAAGAGTTGCAAACAAGAAGGGCCATTCTAAGCGGTCGAAGGCCTTCTCAGCATCAAGTGAGAGGCCAACCAATGGTCGATCAAGATTAACTGCGGCAGTCAGTACATGACATAGGGTCCTAGCATTATCAGCAGTTGATCTACCGGGAATGAAACCGCATTGATCTGGGTGTATTAAAGTAGACATCTTGTCAGAGAGCCGGGTGGAGAGAATGGTGGCAAATATTTTATAGTCTGCGTTTAGTAGGGAAATTGGACGATAATTGGCTGTTAGTTGCGGATCTCTCCCCTCTTTCTCAAAAACTACTACATTTGCCATTGAGAAGGATCCAGAGGGAGATCCCTCCTCGGCCAGAGCAGAAAAATAAAGTTTCAAAAACGGAGCTAAGTCAGCGTTAAAAGTTTTGTAGAATTCAGCTGGGAGACCGTCCGGGCCTGCGGCTCGACCTGTGGCACATCTCTTGAGTGCCGATTGAATTTCTGCTAAAGTGAATGGTTTGTCCATGGCCTCTCTATCTTCGTCAGATAGGGTCGGTCGCTGTACCCCAGAGAGTAATCGTTCAAATACTTCTGGCTCGAAGTCACATTCAGATTGATAAAGCCGAGTATAAAAATCACGAAAGAGTTCTAATATTTCTGTATCTTTAGTGACCAAGCTCCCCCCCGACGGATTGCGGAGAGCGGTAACACGCTTGGCTTCTTTTTGACCTTTCAGGGCATTGGCTAGCAATTTGCCAGCACGGTTATTTTCCCGATAGTACATCCCTTGTTGTGATTCAATATTTTTAGCAGCAGCGGTATATAAAAGCTGATTGTATTGAAAACGAAGGCGTTGTAAGCGAAGTAAAATACATGGGTCAGTACGGGACGTGAGGAGACGCTCTCCAGCTTGTATCTGTTGTTCTAGAATCAGTAAATGTTGCTTTCGTTGTTTCCCCTGTCGGATTTGATAGCTAGTTATAGTTGCACGGATAGACGCCTTGAAACCCTCCCACCAAGCCCAGCTCGCAGTGTCATGGGGTGAATTAAAATGAAAGTAGTCTTGGATAGCGGCCTTTATGTCAACCTGAAAATCTTTTTGGTCTAATAGGGATCTATCAAAAAACCAAGCACGGGGATGTTCACCTTGCGTAGTGACATGTAATGAGAAAGATATGGCAGCATGATCTGAAATATGGAGAGGATGAATCCTAGCCGTGTCCACTTGGGGTATCAGTGCTTTGGAGATAAGAAAAAAATCTATTCTAGATTGTGAGTGATGGGGGGCTGAGAAAAAGGTGAACTCTAAGTCGGAGGGGTGAAGCAGCCTCCATATATCTACTAACGCAAGATCTTTCATCAGAGCTGTAAGGGTATCAAGACTCTTGGGTGGACCACTCGTTCTAGGCGGCTGTCTATCTATCAAAGGATCAAGTACTTGGTTGAAATCGCCGCCAAGTATTAATGGAGTATTGGCAGAGGCCTGTGCCAACTGTGCAATACTTGCATAGTAAGCAGGGTTATCCACATTCGGAGCATAAATACAAATACACGTGATTTCACTATCTCCAACCTTAAGGTGTGCACGGGCCCATCTACCCTCCTTATCAGAGCTAGTATCCAGTACAGTAGCTTGCAAAGACTTCTTAACCAAGATGGCTACCCCACACCGTTTGGAAACGGCGGGAGAGTAGGCAGCCACCATGTAGGGCTTAGCATTGAGTTTCAGTGTTTCAGCGGAGTTTAAATGCGTTTCCTGAAGAAACACTAAATCAGCGTGCTCATGATTAAGATAGCTAAGGATTTTCTTTCTTTTGATTGGACTATTGATGCCTTTTACATTCAGTGATAAGAGCTTACATAAGGCCATTCAGAAAAGTTAAAAATTCTGAAAAAGAACATGATAACGCACATAATTTCACAATGTCCCTCATATTAACTGTATATGGCTGTACACATGACATGATAGAAAATAAGCTAATGAAAAACAATGAAGCGCCCCATATAAAAAAATAAGCACCGAAGTGCATTAGAGAAGAAGCAGAACCCCAGAAATTACTGGCGACCATGTGTCTGCGGGGAGAAACCCCAGAGAAGGCCTAATTGAAACATATAACCTGTATAGCTGTACGTGTTCCGAATCCAACCGAGGTGCACATCATGGAGGGATAGGAGACCAAGAAAGTTATATATAGACAGAAAGAAAAGTCCAGGCAGTCTCTGTTCCAGGCGGTGATCACCGCGTCGGGCCATTCAAAATGGCGGGCAGATCCGGCGGATTACAGATCCAAGTTGTTGGATTAGCGCATCTGGTCTGCTTCTTTGGAATCTAAAAATGTTGCTAGTAGATCAGGATCTTCGAATGTTCTAGTTTGGTTATGGAGAGTCACTCTGAGCTTCGCTGGATACAATAGGCCAAAGCGAGCCTGTAGCTGTTGAAGTCTAGGGCGAAAAGCAAGGAGTCTCTTCCGACGGTCAACTGTGGGCTTTGCCAAGTCAGGGAAGAAGGAGACTTTATGACTTTCAAACTCCAGATGATGATTCGCCCGGGCAGCATTTAGAATCTGCTCAACTTGTTGATATCTCAGTAATCGAAAGATGATAGGCCGGGGGGTCGTCCGATTGAGGGCCATGTTGGTAGGAACACGATGTGCTCGGTCAATTTCCAGATCTCTGTGAAAAGTGATCTTCAGCAAGGAGGGAAGAGTTTTGACCAGGAATTCTCTTATATCTCCTGCTTCGGCCCCCTCCGGTACTCCAATGAGCCTTACATTGTTGCGACGGGCTCGATTATTGCTATCCTCTAACTCTTTTTGAAGATTCTGTATCTGACGCTCAGCCTTGTCCAGTTTCACCAAGCGCACCGCGTGCGAGTCGAGGACCCCCGCCATGTTGTCCTGCCGTAATGAGAGACCTTCAAGCCGGTCCTGAAGTATACCGAAGTCTTCTCGCATGGCTCGGAGCGCTTCTCCGTTGGACTGTACCAGTTCCTTCACACCGCGTATTTCCTCCAAGATCTCCTGTTGCATTTCGGGGTTTTCCCGAAGTGGAACTGTCTTTTGTGGGGAAGACAACTCTGTTTTGGAGCGTTTTCCGTGTGAAGAAGAGGGAGACCCGAAGTCTAAGCGCGCTGGTTTGTGGGCCGCCATCCCCCCCGAGGTAGCCCGGTAAGTTCGGAGCAAAATATTAAGTTTAGGTAGGTATTAAGTCAGGATTCTGAGCAGGCCTCTCGGGAGCTTCAGCGCGAAGCGTCTAACCCGCTGGACATCAGGCTCTGCCCTCCGTCCAAACCATTTTTAAACCCAGCTACACTAACAGCTTTTACTACATCCTCCGGTAACAAATTCCAGAGTTTGATTACGCGTTGAGTAAAAAAAAAAATTAGTTTTAAATACAGTAGGTTGGATTGTAGCTTCATTGTGTGTCCCCTAGTCTTTCTACTTTTTGATGGCATAAACAACTGATCTACGTTTACCCGTTTCACTTCATTCATTAATTTATAGACCTCTATCATATCTCCTCTCAGCCATCTATTTTCCAAGTTGAAGAACCCTAACCTTTTAAGCCTCTCCTCATAGGGTTTTAGCTAAAGAGGCTCATGGAGAAACAGAAGAGAGAGAAGCAGTGTTTGGGAGATAGTGAATGAAGGGAGACCACTGGACAGGAGCCTGGCTTTTAGCAACTGTGGATTCTACTCTAATGAGAACCTGTGCAGGGGACATATGGCAAACCACAGATATATTTTTATTTCTGCTTACAGTGGAGATTTCCACTAGCTCGGGCCCCCTCTTTCCTCTCCTCCAGTTGAGCTCTGGTGAAATATGTACAATTTAAGGTTAGTCCTCTTTTTCTTTTCTAAGAGTGTGTCAAGAAACATAGGGCTTGATTTTGATTTAGGCAGGCCATGTTAGTACATAGCCTGCCCGCCGACCTCCTTAAGCCAGATCTTCACTTCCGCAGTCGCCAAAACTAAGCAGGTAGCAGTGATTTTCGATGTTCCCGCTTAACCTCTGTGCCTTAAAGATAGGCGAGGAAAAATCTCGTCTATCTTTAAGATGCAGAGGGCTAAGCGGGTAGCATCAAAAATTGCTGCTACCCTCTTAGCCCTTTCCTTCGCCCCAGAAAGTCCCAACACACCCCAATGTTATCCAGGATTTTCGAAAGGCACTACCCGCCCATACAGTTTACCCCACAGCAATAAGCCCACCCCATTAATTGCTTAACAAGCTAGGGTGGTTAGAAAAATTCCAGAACTGCAACCCCCTTCACCTTATATCTAGTTTAAAGTTTCTCTTTGCTTTTATTATTTTTCACTTGGTTATAAAACTATGCAAAGAAACAGAGTTGAGATGTTACTAATAGTGAAAGATTCAATTAAGCAATAATCTTCATAACACATTTTGAGGGATAAACTAATCAAAAACTTGATTGCTTTGCTCCAATTGTTAATATGCCATTAATAACGTTACTTTAAATCCTATAAATGTATGGCCTGCATGGTCACAAGTTAAGAGATAGGAACCTTGTGGTTAACAAGACATTTCTGAAAGAGACCAGAGAAATGATCAGGATGAAACTCCTGCCATGGGCCCCTTCAGTTCTGTTTTCTTGGCATCTATATTTCTGCCTTTTTGGCCTATAAAAGATGGGCCTGATCAATACTGGGTAAAAACTTGTATCTCATGCTGGAATCCCTGCACGTCTGTCAATTCTCTCAAATTGTGCAATTTACCTCAAGCTGCTAACTCTTTGCTTAGAGAGAGCAGCCCTGCCATTTATGACAAAAATCCTAGAAAAAGCAGTTCTCCAACTACAAAGCCACATAGACTACCTTGCCCCACTTAATCCACAACAGCATGGATTTAGGACTGGACATGGAGTAGAAACTCTCCTCCTGACATTAACAAACAAGCTCCTAAAAGGAATCAAAGCCCCTAACTCCGGTTTCATCTTAATATTCTTGGATATTACAGCTGCATATGACTCCATAATACATGATCACCTCATAGTCAGACTACAAGAAATCGGTCTTAAAGATAAAAGTATTGCAATGGTTTAAGTCCTACCTATCAAACCGAACCATCCAAGTAAAAATTTGTAATATCATGTCAAATGCATTCTCTCAAATGATAAGCATACCTCAAAGATCTGCGTTATCAGCTCTTCTCTTTAACATATACATCCAGCCTATTTGTAACATAATCAAGAGTCATGACATCTATTATCACTTGCATACTGATGATATAATGGTCTACACCCAAATCAACAGCAAACAACCATCACTGTAAAAAATAGAGGAATGCTTCAACAACATCATATCTTGGATGGGGGACCACAACCTTCAAGTAAATTATAAAAAAACAGAAATTATATTTATAACAAAAGACAACACCTTCACTCCTCCAGAATCAATCAAGTTTAAAGATGCAAATATCCAAGTTAAAAACGAGGTGAGATACCTAGGAGTCACACTAGATTACCAGCTCAGTTTCTCCAAACATGTGAGTAACATGACCAAGTCCATCTACTAAAAGCTAAAAATGCTACAACATTTAAGACCTCTCCTCACCACAAGTGACTTCAGAACAACAGTCCAGGCAATGATCTTCCCACACCCGGATTTCTGCAATGCATTACTAATAGGTCTCTCTAAACAAGTCATCCGCCGATTTCAACTAGCATAAAATACAGCGGCTAGAGTAATTACACAAGCACCAATCAAAAAACACATTACGCCAATATTAAAACATCTCCATTGGCTACCAATTGAAAGCAGAATAAAATTCAAAGCTATCCACACAATATTCAAAACCCTCCAATCAGAAACACCAAACCACCTGAAGACGGTTATTCTAACCACCCCGGTAACAGAGCACGGAGAAATGGAAACAAAAGGTCACTTGTGATACCAACAGAATTCAGGATATGCAAGTCCTCTACATCAAAGAGAGTCTTCTCCCTCTTCGCACCAACTCTGTGGAATGCACTGCCAGAAAGCTTAAAAAAATTCTAAGGACCCAAATTCCTTCCGCAAACTACTAAAATCATATTTATTCAAGGAACACTTTGGGGAAATAATTACCTAAAAAAATTTATATTAAAGGCCGGATGTAATAACAACCAATCCCAAACAAATTCAGTTCACCGCCAAATTATTAGTCTCTATCCACATTGAGATCATTATAATCAAAAGTTCTTATTTCACTCCCTAGATATTAACTTACTTCATTCTCGAACATAATTTATAACTGAACTCAGCAGTCTGCGAACTCAAGAGGTTATATCATTAAATCCCCGTCATCCCTTCTCACCAATGTTTCCTGTAAAATAGTTTGTCTTGTTTTGTTTAATTTGTCAAATTTGTTAAACCTGCTAATATTGTTAATATTGTTAAATGCAGTATATCAAACTTCGTTCAATGTAAACCTTTAAACTTTGAGGTCCTTGTAAAACACTTTGATTCACGAAAAGCGGTAAATAAGCACAAATAAATAAATAAAATAAATAAATATAAGGCAAAAGGTGCATTACATGGCAGAGAGACCACTCCCCTGTGTTGCATCCTGGGGAGCACGGGACCTGCTAACTGCGTTAATCCCTCTAGCTGGGATATTCAGCGGTACTAACACAATTACTGAATCACTGAATATCCCCAGGTGCAACTGCTACACGTCCCGATATTAACTGGTTATCTTCAGGGTATTCTGAGGGCATTCCGGGGATGACACCCATCGATAACTGGGAAGAGGTGATATTAAGTCGCTGCCTGGTTATTGCACAGTAAAGGTGGGCCCAACTTCCACTGCTGAAGCTAGCTGGGTAGCAGCTGAATATTACCGCTGCCTGGTTAGCTTCACGAGAATATGGTGTGGCATTGAATATCCAGGTTTAAAGTTCAGGGGGCGGCTAGCCATCTTAGCAGCTGTAGCTGCACCGCTGAATATCGGGTATTTTACATATTGTTAGTTATCCAGTGAAGATTTTGGGTTCCATGTTCAATCTCAGCGGTTGCCAATTTTTTTGTAAAGCTGAATGCTACACCTATAAAAATCTTTGAATATTCCTTGCCAGTATCTGGAGAGCGGCTGGTGCTGAATATTCAGATTCAGTGGTGATCAGTGCCACAATCCGGCTTGCTAGTTTGCTGTCTGGTTGGTGGGCTGAATATCTCTACTAACTGGATAACTGTGAACTCCATCCAGCCCCAGCACTATCTGGATGGTGTTAAGGCAGTCTGTAAGGACATTCAGTAGCACTTGCCACATAGTGCTACTGAATATCCCCTGAAATATCCGGATAACTGCTACAGTTATCTACATGTTTACTTTTGCAAATTGGTTCCTTTGTTTATATATGGCCAAAGCCTGGACTGAATCTGATTTCATTTGGGTGAGTAAGAATGTTTGAGGAAAGTGAGATAGGCATCTACCTGCAAAGTATCTGCTGAAGGTTGGACCTTGAAGTGAGTTACTTCTTTAACCATCCTGCATGCGCTTGGAAAGTAAGAAGTGTGTCTTCCTCTCAAAGCATGACTGCCCCTGCAGACCAGAATAAAGAAAGAGTAAAAGAAGCTCCCTAAATGTACTATGAATTTATGTTGCTGCTGTAACTGAAGCCTCATTTGCAGTCTCCATATGGAAAATTTGGCATTTGTATGTGGACGTGGCGATTTTAAAAAAGGCTAAATTTGCACATGAATGTCCATAATTTGTAGAAATTTCATGGGGGTAAGTCAAGGATATGGTTTGGTTCAAAATCTATATGTGCAGTCCCTATTTCATATCGGGAGTGTACATTTGTGACCAAAATGGTCCATATCGAGATTTACAGCTGCTTCCTAGACTATCTAAGTGCTGGTTTTGACCAACCTTGTTGTATATTTCCTTCTCTAATTTGAAATAAAATAAAGATTGTGGCCTCTGTGGCATTTATATGTCCAGAAGAGTCATTTTAGAAACTCTGTTCGTGATTCGGACATTTGAAAATTAACATTCAGATGTGCAAATCACTAAGATGTCCCTGGAGCCATTTTAAAAAGCTTGAAGGTCCACATGTAGGCACGATCACATCCAATTCGGCCTTGTACATGACTGGGGGCATGGCAGAGACAGGTTCATAAAGATACACGTGTACATACAATTTTTGATCAACGCTGCACATCTGCTTTCACCATTTGAGACTCGTTTTAAGCAACGTAACAATAATACGATGAAGAGGGAAATGCCCCTTCACTCCATCGATACTTTTCACTCCTTCAAAGATACCCACCAGCATATAAGACATGCATTTCGCCAGACATGTCCCCATTTGCAAAATGATAGGCTGGGCCATGCAAAGGGGAAAGATCCATGTCTGTGTTCTGTGATACGGCAGCATAGACGCCTATGTCCCCTATTCTGTGGATGTGCACATACAACATGGTCAAGATTCGAAAATGTGGCTAGCTCATAACTTTATCTCCATTTTTGCTGTTATGCAGCGGACATATGTCTCTTTCAGCATTGAAAAAGGCTGATTTTATAACACTCTTAGCATGTGATCACCTTCTCGGCTGTCCCTCCCGCTGTATATTGGACATTTTGACTTGGATGTCTGATTTGTCAGCCAGACATCTTTTCTAAAATGTGCCTTATGGTTTACAAATTAGGGACTTACAAGTTGCTGAGTTTTTATTCCCATTCAGTTTTCCCATGTGTAAAATGACTAATGCTTTACGTGTTGCCAAATATACACGCACTCTTGTATGTACTAATACATATTTCAGAACGAGTTTCACTTTTGGCAGAGCCTTTTCTAAAATATTGCAAAACTGTCCAGGCCCAGACTCTGACTTCTCAATTTTAATCTCCACGCACTATCTAAACTTTGCCTTCACGTGATATTAGGACTAATCCAAAACATGATGAGTGCGGGCTTGGCACATAGAAATGTATGAATAACCAAACTGAAACTAAATTAAACACAGTTATAATATGGGATTAACAATAAATCCACTTAGAATCAGCACTGGAAACCATATCTGATCAATGGAGTCAGGGGCGGCCCAAGGGGGGTGCGGGGCCATGTGCGGAGACTCGGTGCGGGGCCTCATTTGCATAAGTGGCCTTATTTGCATAAATATTTGCATAATGTTACCATACACTAACTTTTAGTAAACATGTCTCTTAATGAGGGTATGGATAAAGAAAGACTAAAAGATTTCTACATTACTATAATCCAGTGCCAACCGCCAGGCACATTAGGAACTACTACAAACGCTGCCCATTTAGAACCCATAGCAAACACGCCGTATCCTGACAGCATTACCAGGACTCACAAAGCACCATACCCTACCTATCAAAAGGCAACACTGCAAATATTAAACCAATACATTTCAGAGAATACTGGGGAAAGAGAACAAGTGGCAATGTCAAATAGGAATTACATAAACAGAATACCTCAGCTCAGTTACACATGCAGAACATAGACCGTCACCAAACAAGAAATCACAATGTAGAAACAGGAAGACAATAATTAAATTGGGAACCCCAAAAGCCAAACTTGGAATGTACAACAACACTGTAGAAATAAAACTATAAATTAATTTCCTCTTGTACCAAACAAAGCGCAGATGTTAATGATGCACATTTCCCAGAGCTTTCATATTCCAGTTAATAAATTCAAAATAAAGAGATATCTTTCTACCTTTTGTGCATTTTTTTTCAGTTGCAATTGCTCCAGCCACTTTCTTCTGGTCTCTTCATGTTTTCTGCTAACTCTCCATCGTCTGCTGTCCATTTGTTCTTTCTTCTCTCGTCTAGTTTTTTTTTTCCATTCTCTCTCTCTACATCTGCTTTAACATACTAATCTTTCTCCTTTTGCTCTTTCCTCATTCCTATTTCATCCACACAAATTTTACCCCTCCATCCTCAATCCCCACTTACTCTCCCAATAACCGGCCAATTGTAGATTTTTCATCCCTCCCACACAAAATATTTTTCCCCTCTCCATTTTACTCTCCCAGCCCCATCCCATTCTAATCCTCCCCCAACATCAGCTCCCTTCTAGTTCCAGTCTCACCCAGCATCCATTCCCTTCTAGTCCCTGCATCAGCCCATTTCCAGTCCTACCCCCCATCAACCCATTTCCGGTCCTAGCTCCCCCATCCATTTTCAGTCTGAGTCCCTTCATCAACTCATTTCCAATCCTAGCCCCCCATCAGCCCATTTCTAGTCATTTCCTAGCCCCACCATCAGCCCATGTCAAATCCTAGCTCCCCTCCACTCAGCCCAATTCCAGTCCAAGCCCCCCCATGAGCCTACTTTCAGTTCTAGCCCCTCCATGAGTCCATTTCAATTCAAGCCCCCACCACAGCCCATTTCCAATCTTAGCTCCCACCAACAGCCCATTTCCAGTACCAGTCCTAGCCCCCCATCAACCCACTTCCAGTCCTAACCCCCCATCACCCCATTTTCAGTTTAAGCCCCCCCTATAACCCATTACCAGTCCTAACCCATCAGCCCACTTCCAGTCTTAACCCCATCAGCCCACTTCCAGTCAGCCCCCCATAGCCCACTGCCAGTCCTAACCCCTCCCCCATCAGCCCACAGCCCATTACCAGTCCTAACCACATCAGCCCACCTCAAGTCCTAACCCCTCCCCATCAGCCCATGTCCTGTCCTAGCCCCCCCATAGCCCATTATCAGTCCTAATCCCCCCATAGCCCATTACCAGTCCTAACCCCCCCATCACCCCATTTCCAGACAGCCCCCATCAGCCCACAGCCCATTACCAGTCTTAACCCCCCCCAACCCATTACCAGCCCTAACCCCCCATCACCCCATTTCCAGACAGCCCCCATCAGCCCACAGCCCATAACCAGTCTTAAACCCCCCAGCCCATTACCAGCCCTAACCCCCCATCACCCCATTTCCAGACAGCCCCCATCAGCCCACCGCCCATTAACTGACTTAACCACCCCCCTGAGCCCATTACCCGTCCTAACCCCCCCAACAGCTCACAGCCCATTACCAGTCCTAGCCACCCATAGCCCATTATCTGTCCTAGCTCCCCCGCAGCCCATTATCAGTCTTAACTGCCCCAGCCCATTACCAGTCTTAACCCCCCCAGCCCATTACCAGTCTTAACCCCCGCCCACGCTGCCCCCCATTACCAGCCTTAACCCCCCCCGCAGCCCATTACCAGTCTTAACCCCCCCTCGCAGCCCATTACCAGTCTTAACACACCCCCCAGCCCATTACCAGTCTTAACACCCCCCCCAGCCCAGCCCAGCCCAGCCCAGCACCAGTCTTAACACCCCCCCAGCCCGGCCCAGCCCAGCACCAGTCTTAACATCCCCCCCAACCCAGCCCAGCCCAACACCAGTCTTAACAGCCCCCCCCACCCAGCCCAGCCCAGCCCAGCCCCAGTCTTAACACCCCCCAGCCCAGCCCAGCCCCAGTCTTAACACCCCCCCCAGCCCAGCCCAGCCCAGCCCGTCTTAACACCCCCCCAGCCCAGCCCAGCCCAGCCCAGCCCAGCCCCGCCCCAGTCTTAACACCCCCCCAGCCCAGCCCCGCCCCGCCCCGCCCCAGTCTTAACACCCCCCCCAGCCCAGCCCAGCCCAGCCCAGCACCAGTCTTAACAGCCCCCCCACCCAGCCCAGCCCCCTCTCCTCTCCTCTCCTCTCCACTCCATTCCATATCGGCTTATGGCAAATTTAAAATAAAACCTGGCTCTGGCTGCTGCTGCTGCTGCCGCGGCAGCGGCAGAATGGAGTGTCCCGCGGGGCCCCCTCTCCTCGCTGAGCCTCTCTGCAAGGGCTTTCAGATTGGCAAAGGGAGAGGGTCTCCCTCGCGTCTCTGTTAAGCCCGCAGGGGCTAATGGGAAATTTCCCATCAGCCCCTCCCGCCTAAAGGGGCAGATGGGAAATTTCCCATTAGCCCCTGCGGGCTTAACAGAGACGCGAGGGAGACCCTCTCCCTTCGCGAATCTGAAAGCCCTTGCAGAGAGGCTCAGCGAGGAGAGGGGGCCCCGCGGGACACTCCATTTTGCCGCGGAGGCCGCGGCGGCCGCGGCAGCAGCCAGAGCCAGCTTTTTTTTTTTTAATATAATTTAAAAAAAAAATGCAGAATGTTCTTTGCGCGGGGTCCCCTGAAACGCGGGGCCCTGTGCAAAGAACATTCTTGCTCAATGGACGGGCCGGCCCTGAATGGAGTACTAAAGTAGCATTCAGCGATCTGATGACAATGGGCAAATATAAGTCATGAACTGAATACTATTCTTCTATCGTACTTTGTACTGGGATTAAAAATTTAACCCCCACCTCCCCAAATACATATATATCTCAAAACAGGCAGTGAGTGATGTATTTGTCAGTATATTGATGTGAGGACTTTGCACATTACAATTTCAGGAGAAATTCATTATGATTACCTTGTGAACACCTGCTAAAATATTTACAAAGATATACCTTTTCCAAGCATAGTTAATGTTTCCTTCGGGCCTTCTGAATCTTGTTTGGGGCTTAACAGAGATTCACAGTGCATTAATAAGCAACTTAATGAATGTAAACAAATTTTCAAGAACTTGTATTCATAAACATTCATGCAAAATTCATGGAGTTTTGTGAATATTTCATGATGACTTCACTTGAAAAAAAGCACAGGCTCATTTTGTGACGGTTGACTAGCTGATGAGATACTCAGTTTCATAGTTATTCAGAAATATGCTGCAATCATGTGACTGAGCATTTTATAACAATAACATTATTACATTTCCTCTTTATTCCCTGGTTGTATCCTGAATGCATAGACTATGTAAATTTACCTCTGTACCGTGTACATTTTCTATAAGGCATAATCAATCTTCATTTCTGCAGAAAACATTTCTTGCCTTTCAATTCAACATTTCTGCAACTGGTGCTAAGGGAAAGGAAGGGTATTAACAAAAAATAAACAATTAACTTTTTGTCCCCTAGATGACAGGAACCAACGAACATCTGCAATCCACATTTACATACCTATGGTCTAGGATTTTAATTTCAGAGTTAAAAAATTACATTTAGCTCACATCTTTGATTCATGCGTGTTCATTGTGGATATTCTGAAAACCCAACTGGTTGGGGATCCTCCAGCATCGGCTTACGAGCTACTTCCAGAAAGGATACACAAAAGAAAAAAGCAAACTGTTCTGAATGGAAAATAAATTTTTTGACTGGAATTCAGCAGCCAATAGCTAGCACTATTTTTGTCTAAGTCTAATCACTGGATGGTGAAGAGGTTGCTGTCAACGTGTTTATTTATGAGATGGGATACTGAATGGATGATATCAAGAGTTCCTGTTAAGTTGTGATTTGCCTAGCTGGTTTGCACCAGTGAGTACGGTGCCTCGTCTGTAAGTAGTTGTATTACTACTACTATAGCTCAAGGTTTGTTTGTTTTTTAATATTATTTATTTATAGAATTTTAAAACCAAACCACAAGAAAATAAGCTTTTACAATCTTGCAAAAGAAATTAGAGATTAGAGGTGAAAATAAAACCTAGAAACAATCAATAGATAACTACCCAGTTAACTCTATCGTAACCACAACCCAGGGGAAAGAGAAAGGAAAATAATAGTCCAGGGCAGGAGCACCCTGGTCATTTAATAGGGTTATTCCCAAGAACAAATAAAGGAGAAACCAAGTGGCCGTGATGTACCCCGAACATACTACAATAAAGCAGAGAATATACATTACTCTAGGAAATCATTAGGAGATAACTTGGCATTAATAAAAGTGACAAGATCAACAGGATTAGTAAAGAAATATCTAGTAAAATTTTATATAACCAAGCATCTACATGGATTCGTAAAAAGAAGGACCCCCCTATTTGCAACACTCCAGCTTTTTGTAGCAAAAATTGTTTCCGCCGCTTCTGGGTTTCTCTGGTGAGATCAGGAAACATGGAGATAGATAGACCATGAAAAGTCTCCAAACGCTTCTTGAAAAACATTAAGAGCCATTCTTTATCCGAGACCAAGGCACATTGAACCAACAAAGTAGATGGTATACAAGATTCTCCTCCCGTGTCCTCAAGGAGGCTGGAAACATTCAGGACATCAAAGTCAACATTAGACACTTCAACTGGAACCACAGACTCCTTCTTCCCACATGGGAGATAGTACACCTTAGTCAAAGGTGGAATCAGTTCCACTGGAACCTTCAAGATCTCCTGCAAATACTTCTTAAACATATCCAATGCTGTTACCCTTTAATTTGTGGAAAATTTAAGACCCGCAAATTAGCGGCCCTAGTGGCATTTTCCAACACCTCTAACTTGTATCGAAGAGTCCCATTATCCTTAATCAAAGCTGAAGACATATCAGACAAAGTGTTTAGCTGAGTTCCATGATCATTTAAAGACGCTTTCAAGTGCTCACAGGCAGATACAGTTACCTCAATTTTACCAACATTGTCCTGAATGTGTGCCGCATTCTCTTGCACATGAGAGGATAGGGCCGTGGTCTGGGAGTGAACGGCCCCAGAAAGATTAGCAATAGCTTTCCAGATGGTCTCAAGCATGAAAACGTTTGGTCGGACCAGAAGAGAGGGCGCAATCATTGAAGGAGTCGATGCAAACTGCAGAGAAAGCCTGCCTTCTGAAAATGGTGTAGACAGAGCATCTACCATTAACAAAACAACAGGAGCCTCCCTGAAGCTATCAGGGGCCAAAAAGACTGAGCCGTCAGCATGCTCCCCTCCAACGGTGCCCACAGCCCCCACCTCAGGAGACAACAGCATCGAAGAACATAAGAACATAAGATATGCCATACTGGGTCAGACCGAGGTCCATCAAGCCCAGTATCCTGTTTCCAACAGTGGCCAATCTAGGTCATACGTACCTAGCAGTATCCCCAAAAGACACAGGTTCCACAATGCTTGTACTGGGTCAAGCATTGATTATCCTGGGTCCCTTTTTAATAGTGGTTTATGGACCTTTCCTCCAGGAACTTGTCCAAACATTTTTTAAACCCAGCTACACTAACAGCCCTTACCACATCCTGCGGCAACAAATTCCAGAGTTTGATTACATGTTGAGTGAAAAAATATTTTCTCTTATTTGTCTTAAATAGTTTACCCTGTAGCTTCATTGCATGTCCCCTAGTCTTTCTATATTCTGATAGCGTAAACAATTGATCCACGTTTACCTGCTCCACTCCATTCATTAATTTATAGACCTCTATCATATCTCCCCTCAGCCGTCTCTTTTCCAGGTTGAAGAGCCCCAACCTTTGTAGCCTCTCTTCATAGGAGTAGCCTTCCATCCCCTTCACCATTTTGGTGGCTCTTCTCTGTACTTTTTCTAATAATGCTATGTCCTTTTTAAGATACGGTGACCATAACTGCACACAATATTCAAGGTGTGGTCGTACCATGGAACGATACAGAGGCATTATAATATCCTTTGTTTTATTTTCCATCCCTTTCTTTATGATACTTAGCATTCTGGGGCTGGGCTTGAAGCAGCAGGGCATTCTGGCAGCGTCCTCTGCACAGGAGAGAGAGATGTCTCCCCATCCGATGGCAGCGCCGAAGCCTCCTTTCTCAGCACTGCCAAGACGGCTCGAACCTCCTGTCTCTGATCTGAGGTAAGGTGAACAAAATGATCCATTGGACCCACAGATGGTAGTTGGGGCTCTGAGGAGAAGGCCCTCAACTTCCCTTTATGTTTAGGCATCCGATCAGAAAGAACTCTCAGCGGCCATCTTGGAAAAGTCTCCGCCCCCTCTATAGTTATACTTTTATAGTTTAGTTAAAACTTGATATACTGCTATTTGCAATGGAGTGGTTACAAATATATAATGTAATTAAAAATAAAACTTCATAAAACCTACAATATTAAAAGAAAAGAAAGAACATTTAGATAAGGCAGTAGACAAGACAGATAAGGTGAAGATAATAGAAGGAAACAGAAAGGGGAGTAAAAAGCAAGTTCCAGCGAGTGACAACAGAGTCCAGGATAGCCTCTTCCAAAAGCTAAAGAAATAGGTTTTAAGGCTTTTTTGAACATTTTTTTTAATGAGGATTCTGTCCTTATGTACGTATGTAGGAAGGGAATTCCAATGGGTAGGAATGAGTAAGTCTGATAAATAAACTGGAAACCCTGAATTAAAAGACTTATGGGCTAGAAGTAAGACCTTGAATTTGATATGGTAATATATAGGAAGGCAATGCTGATCTTTCAAAAGTTCAGCAGCATGGTTGAACTTCTTTGAGTGTGTAATGAGCTTGATTGCCATATTTTGGCAAGCTGAAGTCATTTAGTAGCTGATCCAGGAAGACCATTGTAAAGTGAGTTTCAATCAAGGCGACTTTACCTGTGAGTTAACCAAGATCGTTAATGCGGCTTTATCTAGAAATGGTCTAATGGCTCAAATTGATCTGAGAGAAGAAAAGCATGATTATAGCAGTTAGCTGCTGGTGCTGAACATTAAACATGGATATTCAGTGCCGGGGTCATATCCAGCCTCAGCAATGAATATCTGGGGTCGTTGCAGAAAGTTAGGCCAGGGTTTCCTGTGCCTGGCTTTTACTGCAGACTGCAAACCAGGCAGCGGCTCAATATCACCGCTGACCAGTTTGCGATCGGCTCTTCTTCTGTTCCACCCCTGAATGCTCCAGACACACCCCATTGCTAAGCGGTTAGCATCGGAGTGTTTAGTGACATTACTTAGGGATATTCAGCGGCACTAACCATGTGAGTGCCGCTGAATATCTCACTTAGGGGCATTTACACGGTTTACAAGTCTGTAAACCGTGTAAATGTTTTGGAATATCGGGTCCTATGTTTCTAGAAAGTTGTGCAGGAGGTGGTTGAAATAACTTCTGCACACCCAGATTTGGATCTAGACATACACAACATAGGCAACTTCCTAGGTGCCAAACGTTTAAGGCGCCAAATGTGCAGGTCAAAGAGGAGTCTGATCCCTTTTATTTTAGTATAATGTGTGTAACCCCCTTGAAGTGACTACAAAAGGGGACTGCTACTTCTGGAGAGAGATCTGCAATTGTAAGCATTTACTTCTGGGAATTTTTCTAAATCTTGGGGGAAAAAGGAATTCTTTAGATTAAATCGATTAATCTGTGAACCCAGTGTATTTGTTAAATCAGTCAGGGTTTAGTAGCAGCAAAGAGTTTCAGTTTAATTTTAAAACACAGAAGAGAGTTTTCTGGTTAAAATAAGAACCCAGCAGAGAGCTTCTACTTTAAATTTCATAATCAATCAGGGCCTAGTAGCAGCAAAGAGCTTTAATTTAAATCAAATCAGAATATAACTTAGCATAAAAGGCAAAACAGGGTCAGTATTTCTTGAGCAATAAATTATTTCTAGAGACCTTTACAAAGAGGCCTTCTACATAGGGAGCAAGAGACCTGTGAATTTTTTTAAATAGGTGTTAAAGCCAGCAAACAGATCAAAAGGCCAGTTTGAAAGACTCCCATTTTCAAGCAAGGACTCTGTTAATCACTCAGGAAATTGGTCACAGCTTACCTCAGAAGCACAGGCATAAATAGTCAACCAGAGTTCTGTGCTTCTCAGTCTTGAAGGACTACAAAAGGGGACTGCTACTTCTGGAGAGAGATCTGCAAATGAAAGTATTTACTTCTGGGAATTTTTCTAAATCTCGAGAGGGGGGGGAGGAATTCTTTAGATTAAAGCTGATTAATCTGTGAACGCAGTGTGTTAAATCAGTCAGGGCCTAGTAGCAGCAAAGAGTTTCAGTTTAAATTTAAAACACAGAAAAGAGCTTTCTGGTTACATTTAGAACCCACAACTCCCTCTATCCAAGCAAGGGCTGTGGGACTCCCCCTGGAGATTGGTCACAGATTATCTTAGAAGCACAGGCAGGGTACTGTGTAGCAGCCAGCTTTTAATGTATTTTTTCCCTCCCTCCCTAACACCCACTCACCTCTGGGATAATCGTAACTTTATAGCTGCTTAAACTTCTTAAAGGAAAGGAGTTGCCATATTCACTCTCAGGTGCAGCTGTTTATTCTCATCAGCATATTAATTAAATTTCAGGTGAACAAGGTACATTAAATGTATTAGGTATAGTTTTATTAGTATAAGTATCCCCAGCAACCCTTAGTAAGTAAAGAACTTAACACAACCTTAAAACGAAGATGCAGACAGCAGTCCAGCAGAGAGATGGGGGCTTTCCAGTCCAGTATAATTTTCTCTCAGTTAGTGAGGGGTCTTACGTGTGCACAAGGTGCAGCAAGGAGCTCTTTGCTCTCAGGGAACAAGTCCGATCTCTGGAGGCAAGAGTAGCAGACTTGGAAGACATAAGGAAGAGAGAGAGGTACATAGACAAGACCTACAGGGATATAGTCCTGACGTTCCACCTCCAGTCTGGCAGCATCCCTGTTGCTGTGGAGGAGAGAGGTCACTTGACAGGAAAGCATCACCCTGGAGTGGCAGGAAGTGATCCTATAGCAAGGACCTGTCCGAGAGGTGATGTAAAACCCTCTCGCACCGAAGATGTTTCTTCAGGGCCATGTGCCCATGAGGGAAGGGTAAGGACAGACGTTATAGTTGGTGATTCGATCATTAGGCATGTAGATAGATGGGTGGCTGGTGGACGTAAGGATCGCTTGGTAACATGCCTGCCTGGTGCGAAGGTAGCGGACCTCACGCGCCACCTAGACAACGCCTTAGATAGTGCTGGGGAAGAGTCTGCTGTCTTGGTACATGTCAATACCAATAACATAGGAAAATGTGGTAGAGAGGTTCTGGAGGCTAAATTTAGGCTTTTAGGTAGGACGTTCCAGAACTTCCAGGGTAGCTTTCTCCGAAATGCTTCCCGTTCCACGGGCAGGACCCAAAAGGCAGGCAGAGCTCTGGAGTCTCAATGCGTGGATGAGACAATGGTGCAAGGATGAGGGTTTTGGACTTGTTAGGAAATGGGAACATTCTGGGGAAAGGAGGGGCTCTTCCAAAGGGATGGGCTTCACCTTAACTGGGATGGAACCAGGCTGCTGGCATTATCCTTTAAAAAGGAGATAGAGCAGCTTTTAAACTAGATAATAGGGGAAAGCTGACAGTTGCCCAAGTGCACATGATTCGGAACAATGTATCCTCGAAGGATACTACCAAAAAAAATGAAGTTAGGGCACATCAGCAGAGAGGTTCCTTTAAAGACAAAGGTAGCTGAAATGCCTTTGAGTACAGAGAAGACAGAGCTTAAACATTTCAAATTACCCCTGCCTACCGACAACCAGATGAATATGAATAAAATACATTCTCTAAAATGCTTGTATGCAAATGCTAGAAGTCTAAAAAATAAGATGGGAGAGTTAGAATATATAGCACTAAATGAGAAGTTAGATATAATTGGTATCTCAGAGACATGGTGGAAGAAGGACAACCAGTGGGAAACTGATACCTGGGTACAAACTATATCATAATGATAGAGCTGATTAAATTGGTGGAGGGGTTGCGCTCTATGTTAGAGAGGGCATTCAGTCACAAAGGATTAAAGTTCTATAGAAAACAAAATTTGTTGTAGAATTCCTATGGATTGAAATTCCATGTAAAAAGGGGAAGACGATGCCAGTGGAGGCATACTATCAACCGCCTGGCCAGAATGAACAAATGGATGATGAAAAGCTCAAAGAAATCACGGAAGCTAACAAAAGTTACAGAACAGTAATACTAATGGGTGATTTCAATTACACCGGTATTGACTGGGTCAGTGTCACGGCAGGACATGCTAGGGCGATAAAGTTTCTAGATGAAATAAATAACTGCTTCTTGGAGCAGCTGGTTCATGAACCAAACAGAGGGGAAGCCATTTTGGGCTTAGTCCTTAGTGGAACACCAGATCTGTTGCAAGAGATAAAGGTGATGGGGCCACTTGGCAATAGTGATCATAGCATGATTGTGTTTGATTTAATTAATGTAGGAGGGATGCTAACAAACTCTACATTACTACCTTTTAACTTTCGAAAGGGAGGCTATGATAAAATGAGGAAAATAGTTAAGAAAAACGAAAAGGAGCAGTTGCAAAGGTTAAAGACTTACATCAAGCTTGGGTGTTGATTAAAAATACTATCTTGGAAGCTCAGACCAGCTGTATTCCATGCTTTAAGAAAAGTGGAAGGAAGTCCAAAAAACTGCCAGGTGAGGTCAGAGAGGCTGTTGTTGCCAAAAAAGCAACTTTCAGGAAATGGAAAAAAGAGCCAAATGACGAAAACTGGAAACAGCACAAGTTCTGGCAAGTTAAATACAAGGCATTGATAAGGCAGGTGAAGAAAGAATTTGAGATGAAACTTGCTGTAGAAACAAAAATGCATAATAAAGACTTTTCAAGCACATTCATAGCCAAAAACCTGTGAGAAAGTCAGTTGGACAATTAGATAATAGAGGGGTAAAAGAGGCAGTAAGAGGGGACAAGGCTCTAGCGGAGAGACTAAATGAATTCTTTGCTTCTTTATTATTATTAAAATCATCTCTAATACCTGAAGATTGGAGGATCGCCAATATAATGCCAATTTTTATAAAGGGTTCCAGGGGTGATCCGGGAAACTACAGACCAGTGAGCCTGACATCAGTACTGGGAAAAATGGTAGAAACCATCATAAAGAATAAAATTACTCAGCATGTAGATAGTCATGGCCTAATGGGAGACAGTCAACATGGCTTTAGGCAAGAAAGATCTTGTCTTACTAATCTGTTTTGTTTTTTTGAAGGTCTGAATAAACAGGTGGACAAAGGTGAGTCGGTTGATATAGTGTATCTGGACTTTCAGAAAGCCTTTGACAAAGTACCTCATCAGAGACTTTTGGCAAAACTGAAGAGTCATGGGATAGGAGGCAGTGTACTATTATGGATCAGGAACTGGTTAAAAGATAGAAAGCAGAGGGTAGGGCTAAATGGCCAATTTTCCCAATGGAGAAAGGTGAATAGTGGTGTACCCCAGGGATCTGTGCTGGGTCCGCTGGTTTTTGACATATTCATAAATGACCTGAAAAGTGGAATAACGAGTGAGGTTATCAAATTTGCAGATGACACAAAACTATTTAAAGTTGTTCAAACCCAAGAGGATTGTGAAAAATTGCAAGAGGATCTTGATAAATTGGAAGACTGGGCATCAAAAGGGCAGATGAAATTTAATTTGGACAAGTGTAAAGTTATGCACCTAGAGAAGAACAACCCAAACTATAGTTACACGATGCAAGGTTCCACATTAGGAACCACCACCCAGGAAAAAGATTTAGGCGTCATTGTGGATAACATGTTAAAACCCTCGGCCCAGTGTGCAGCGGCGGCTAAGAGAGCAAATAGAATGCTAGGTATCATAAGGAAAGGAATGGAAATTAAAACAAAAGATATTATAATGCCTCTATATCGTTCCATGGTGAGACAGCACCTTGAATATTGTGTGCAATTCTGGTCGCCGTATCTTAAAAAGGATATAGCGTTATTAGAAAAGGTTCAGAGAAGAGCCACCAAAATGGTAAAGGGATGGAAGGATACTCCTATGAAGAAAGGCTAAAAAGGTTAGGGCTCTTTAACCTGGAAAAGAAACGGCTGAGGGGAGATATTATAGAAGTCTATAAATTAATGAATGGAGTGGAACGGGTAAACGTAGATCGATTTTTTACATTATCAGAATATAGAAAGATTAGGGGGCATGCAATGAAGCTACAGGGTAAACTATTTAAGACTAATAAAAGAAAATATTTTTTCACTCAACGTGTAATCAAACTCTGGAATTTGTTATCGGAGGATGTAGTAAAGGCTGTTAGTGTAGCTGGGTTTAAAAAAGGTTTTGACAAGTTCCTGGAGGAAAGGTCCATAAACCATTATTAAGAAGGGACTCAGGATATCAGTGCTTGACCCAGTACAAGCATTGTGGAACCTGTGTCTTTTGGGGAAACTGCTAGGTACGTATGACCTAGATTAGCCACTGTTGGAAACAGGATTCTGGGCTTGATGGACCTTGGTCTGACCCAGTATGGCATGTCTTATGTTCTTATGTTCTTATGACCAGAGAAACGCAAACAAAAGGTTGGCATGAACCACCCAAGGCAGCATAACAGATGACAGGGGTAAAGAACCCAGAAATAATGGCATGAAGACCACAAGGCACCGAGAGAGGGCTAATAGCATCACCAATAACGGCATCACTGACACGGGCAGCAGCAGTGGAGAGAGGAAAAGTTAAAAGAGGTTTTTCTTTTTTCTTTCCTTATTCTTTTTCTTGACTTTTAAGTTTTGACACATGAGGCTAAAAGACCTGTGGCTGGGGACAGAAAAGATGAAAGGCCAGCGGCATCCTTTCTGGTCTCTATTGTACTACTACTACTACTAATAATCTTTTGTATAGCACTACAAGGCATATGCAGCACTGTATGTATAGATGTAAGACATAGTCCCTGCTCATCAGAGCTTATTTATTTACATTCTCTTATATGCTGTGTTATTCTGCATCAGTGTGATTTACATTGAACAGGGCATTATAACTTGGAGATAACTATTTTACAGGGAACATGGGCTATGGAGGGTTATGTGGCTTGCCCAAGGCCATAAGGAGCACCTGTGGAACTAGAAACCCCAGTTCTTCTGGCCTAAGGTTGCTATCCTCTAGTGGAATTTGAACCCCTGACCTTCCAACCTGAGGTACCTTGCCCCAACCACTAGGCTACTCCTCTACTCTAGCTTACAACCTGATCAAGACAAAATGTGTATAGTGTGATTCCATAACGTGCATGTCCGGCTCCTTAGTTCCATTTCTTCCACTGTAGTCCCTTCAATTTCTCATACTCTCAACCTATCGCTTTCCATTGCAAATTTCCCTGCAGCCTTAAAGTCACTCCTCTCCTCAAGAAACCCTCACTTAGACCCTACTTGTCCTTCTCGCTATCGACCCATCTCCCTCCTCCCCTTTGTTTCTAAACTACTTGAACATATGGTTCACTGCCTTTGCCTCAACTTTCTCTCCTCTCAAGTCCTTCTGATTCCTCTACAATCCTTGCCAACTTCTCTCATGACCTGTTCCTGGCAAAATCCAAGGTCAATCCTCATTCTTCTTGACCTTTCTGCTGCTTTTGACATTGTTGACCACAGACGTCTTCTTGATACCTTGTCCTCACTTGGTTTTAAGGGCTCTGTTCTTTCTTGGTTCTCTTCTTATCTCTCCCATCGCTCTTTCAGTGTTTGTTCTGGTGGATCCTCCTCTACTGCTATCCCACTCTCAGTTGGTAAACTCCAAGTATCTGTCTTGGGTTCACTCCTTCGGTGCACTCATCACTTCCCATGGCTTTCAGAACCATCTGCTGATGACTCCCAGATTTACCTCTCTACACCTGAAATCTCTCCAGCAATCCAGGTCAGGATCTCTGCCTGCCTTTCTGACATTGCTGCTTGGTGTCTCACTGCTGTTTGAAATTGTACATGTCAAAATTAGTTTCTTATTTTGCACCCTAAACCCTCTTCTTCCCTTCTTCCTTTCCCAGTCTCTGTGGACAACCCTCTACTCCTCCCTGTCTCCTCAGCTCGCAACCTTGGGGTCATCTTTGACTCCTCTCTCCTTCTCCACACACATCCAACTGATAGCTAAAATCTGTCATTTCGTTTTGTACAACATCAACAAAATTTGCCCCTTCCCTTCTGAACACACTACTAAGACACTTATCCACTCCTTAGTCATCTCCAGTCTAGACTATTGTAACCTGCTCCTTGCTGGTCTCCCTCTGAATCATCTCTCTCCCCTTCAATCTGTTCAGCACTCTGCTGCACGGCTAATCTTCCGCCAGCCTCATCATACTCATATTACCCCTCTTCTCGGGTTACTTCATTGGCTCCCTATCTGTTACTGCATCCAGTTCATATTTCTCCTGCTGACCTGTAAGTGCATTCACTCTGCTGCTCCTCACTATCTTTCCTCTTTTATCTTTTCCTACACCTCCCCTCAGGAACTCTGCACTTCTAGCAAACCGCTTGTGTCTGTGCCCTTCTCTGCTGTTGCTATCTCCAGACTTGGGTTCTACAAACACGCCTTAAACTGCCAGGGATGGACCCTCACTAAGTCCACAAATCCCGTAACTAACCTTGTAGGTCCTCAAAGGATGCATAATGTTGCCAAGCGACAAATGTATGACCTTTTTGTGCCTATGGCCTATAGTGCACCCATTCTGCTGATCTGCACTACCATTTCTCTCTAATCTCTCCCTACACCCCTTCCCGTTAACTCTGCTCTTCTGTCAGGTTGCTTCTATCTGTGCCCTTCCCTTTGACTGCCAAATACAGACATCACTCCCTTCATCTTACTTCTCTGTATGCCTGGAGGCAGGCTTCATCCCTGTCCCCTCTTAAATCCAGGCTGAGTGCTCTCTCCATCATTTCAGCCAACGGATGAGATCCACCTAAGCTCCCTTTCATTTCCTGACTGTTCCCCCTGGATGTATCCTGTTCACAGCTGCTGTATTGTCTGTCCCGACTAGATTGTAAGCTCTGCTGAGCAGGGACCATCTTTTATATGTGTCTGTGCAGTGCTGCGTATGCCTTGTAGTGCTATACAAACAATCAGTAGTAGTTGTACTAGGGCAGGGATGACCAAATCCGGTCCTAGTGCACCACAAGCAACCTGGTTTTCCGTATGGCCCTAATGAATATTCACGAGGTATATTTGCTTCCATTGCCTCCCATTGTATGCAAATATATCTCATTAATATTCATTAGGGACATCCCGAAAACCAGGTTGGATCATGGTACATCAGGGCTGGAGTTGGCCACCCTGTATTAGGGCTTTCTGGCTATGGCATCTGAGGCCCGTCTATCTGGATACCGGTATTTCTCACAGCAGCTAGACCTGTCCCATGGTGGCATATGTCAGTCTATATACTGTACATCTGCTACCTGTGGGGCAACCCTGTCTGCCTTCCCATAGCCAGCATTCTAGCACTACTCCCCTGGTCAGGGCTGTGTGGGCATGGGAGGGAAGATCCCTGTGACATCACACCTAGAGTTGCCAACTGGCCGGTTTTCAGCTGGCCTGGTTGGTTTTTATATGGCCAGGCCGCTGCCGGCAGAGTTGTAAACCGGCAATTGGAAAGCCATTTTTTTTAAACTTTACTGTGAGTCAGGTCACAGCTCCGCCATTGGGAGGTGTTCCTCTGCCACTGTTTAGCACCCTTCCCCTGCCAATGCCCATCACCTCTGCCGCCGATGCCCGGACCTGCAGCAGCGGAAATACAACTACCGAAACGGAGCAGAGCTTGCAGAATTCATTAGGTTCATTGCCCAGGGCTCTGCCAACTGCACCCCTTAGAAATAGAAAGCTTTCATCGGAAAGAGCAGGACCGGCAGAGCCCTAAGCAATGCGCCGAATGAACTTGCAAGCTCTGCTCTGTTTTGGCTGTTGTATTGCTGCTGCAGGTCCCGGCATCGGCAGCAGAGTTCGTGGGCACTGACAGGGCAATGGAGCTAAACAGTGGCAGAGGAAACTCCCGACAGCACGGCCGCAGAGGTGGGTAGTTATAGGTGGCATTTATGACAATGGCATGGAGTGTTGAAGAACAGATTTTCATTAGAGCCTTACGTGAGTGACACACTGATAAACAAAAAGCATAAATAAACCATAAAGTGCAGGAAAATGAGCCGAGAGGAGAGCTTTTAAAATACAGGATGCATCAATAATAACTGTGGTGTGGCTCGGTGGCTTAGCAGCAATGCTATGTGTTGCATGCAGGTGGTCTAGTTGATTGCCAGACCAGGCCTTTGCTCTTTGGGCCAACCAGGCCTCCCCACAGAAGCCTCCAGTGAGAGGTGGGGAGGGGGGTTGGCATTTCAGCAATTGCTCAACAGCAGCATCTAGAATCCAACATTAGGATCCATGTTAGTGGAGTGCAAGAGTGGCCTGTGGGGCCACTGGAATAGCCGGGCTTAGTTTGGAGGAGGATATAAAAATAGCAGAAACCGCTGGATAGCTGCAGTATAAATGACGGCTCACGGTACCTGATCCTATCTCTTGGTCTGATGGAACTGAAAACCTAAAGGAGCAGGAGGGAACTGCTGGGTCATAAGAAAGCAAAAAGTACCTATTTTATTTTTCAAAAAGTAAATAAAAATGTAGGAAATAAAATGTGTTAGGTTAGAAGAAAGATCTTATGGATAACACAAGAGGAAATGATTGATACAGGAAACAGGGTTACTGATCATTTATGAAATTTTGAGCTAAACACAAGAATCTGTGATTCTGCAGGATTTCACTTCTTGGGCTTAACCGGGTCTGATTACAGCATCACTACTTGCACTGGGGTTCCCTGTCTTTGACTGACTTTGGCATTTTCACCAATAAATTCCTAGATGTCAGCAAAGAATGATTGGCTTAAAACTATTTTTATATTTTGTTATTTCAGCAGTTTTTCAAAACATTTATTTCATGCATTCTTAGTTTCTCTGCATTCTCTGTTAGATCCCTTTGTAGACTCATTCTGCCTTCTTCAGCTCTGCCATACTCATTATTATGACTGATAGATGGGGGTTGGAGGTGCACCAGATTTTCCAAATTAGGCATCAGATTAACCGCTCCACTCAACATCAGACAGGCAATTTCTATTAGGATCCCCTGGTTCACTGCACTTACTTCTGGCTCCTCCCTTGTTCTCCTATTCTAGGCTCAAAGTCATGGATGGCTCATTGCATTCTGTTGGTGAAGGATTAGATGGTGCTCTCCCCAAGGAAGTAGAGGCTGGACTGGTTCTCCTTAGAGGTCTGGCCATGAGACTTGGGGTTTATCTGTGGGAATTGAGGGGTGTCCGAAATGGGATGCATTTTAGGTGGATATTGGTGGTAGGGGTGTTTTTTTGAGTGAGTGTTTGGGGAAGAAAGATGTGGGGACTAAGGGTATAGTATATAGGGTTGAGGAGATGTTTGGAAGACATTGAGGATAAGATGGTACTGGATCTGATCTGACTGAAATATCTGAGGTGAGAGATTGGTGGAGAAGCAGGCATTTGATATGTGGGGGTGCAGAGATGAGGGTTTTGGATTTGTTAGGAACTAGGGAACATTCTGGGGAAAGGAGAGGCTCTTCCAAAGGGATGGGCTTCACCTTAAACGGGATGGAACCAGGCTGCAGGCATTAACCTTTAAAAAGGAGATAGAGCAGCTTTTAAACTAGATAATAGGGGAAAGCCGACAGTCGCCCAAGAGCGGATGGTTCGGAAGAATGTATTCTTGAAGGATACTACCAAAAGCAGAGAGGTTCCAAAAAAGAGTAAAGTAGCCCAATTGCCCTCGAGTATGGAGCAGACAGAGCTTAAAGATCCCAAATTACCCATGTCTACCAACAGCCAAACTAATATGAATAAAATACAGTCTCTAAAATGCTTGTATGCAAATGCTAGAAGTCTAAAAAATAAGATGGGAGAGTTAGAATATATAGCACTAAATGAGAGGTTAGATATGATTGGAATATCAGAGACATGGTGGAAGGAGGACAACCAGTGGGACACTGTGATACCTGGATACAAACTATATCGTAATGATAGAGCGGATCAAATTGGTGGAGGGGTTGCGCTCTATGTTAGAGAGGGCATTGAGTCAGAAAGGATTAAAGTTTTGCAGGAAACAAAATTTGCTGTAGAATCTCTATGGATTGAAATTCCATGTAAAAAGGGGAAGGCGATGGCAGTGGGGGTGTACTATCGACCGCCTGGCCAGAATGAACAAATGGATGATGAAATGCTCAAAGAAATCAAGGAAGCTAACAAAAGTTATAGCGCAGTAATAATAATGGGTGATTTCAATTACCCCGGTATAGACTGGGTCAGTGTCACGGCAGGACATGCTAGGGAGATAAAGTTCCTAGATGACATAAATGACTGCTTCTTGGAGCAGCTGGTTCATGAACCGACCAGAGGGGAAGCCATATTAGACCTAGTCCTTAGTGGAACACCAGATCTAGTGGAAGAGATAAAGGTGTTGGGGCCACTTGGCAATAGTGATCATAGCATGATCACCTTTGATTTAATTAGTGGAGGAGGGATAGTATGGAAATCCACAGTACTACCTTTTAACTTTCGAAAGGGAGACTATGATAAAATGAGGAAAATAGTTAAGAAAAAACTAAAAGGAGCAGTTGCAAAGGTTAAAGACTTACATCAAGCTTGGGTGTTGTTGAAAAATACTATCTTGGAAGCCCAGACCAGCTGTATTCCATGCTTTAAGAAAAGTGGAAGGAAGTCCAAAAAACTGTCAGCATGGTTTAAAGGGGAGGTCAGAGAGGCTGTTGTTGCCAAAAATGCATCTTTCAGGAAATGGAAAAAAGAGCCAAACGACGAAACCTGGAAACAGCACAAGCACTGGCAAGTCAAATGCAAGGCATTGATAAAGCAGGCAAAGGGAGAATTTGAGAAGAAGCTTGCTGCGGAAGCAAAAACGTGAAATAAAGATTTTTTCAAGTACATTTGTAGCAAAAAACATGTGAGAGAGTCGGTTGGTCCATTAGATGATAAAGGAGTTAAAGGGGCACTAAGTGGCAACAAGGCGATAGCGGAGAGACTGAATGAATTCTTTGCTTCGGTCTTTACTGAGGAAGATGTAGGGATGTTACCCATGACTGAAGTGGTATTTAAAGGTGCGGAAGAATTGAAGGAAATATCGATACATCGGGAAGATGTATTACAACTATTAGATAAACTGAAGAGTAGCAAATCACCTGGGCCGGATGGCATACATCCAAGGGTGTTGAAAGAACTAGACCTGCTATTAGTAATCTGTGAATTTTCATTAAAATCATCTGTAATACCTGAAGATTGGAGTATCGCCAATGTAACGCCAATTTTTAAAAAGGGTTCCAGGGGTGATCCGAGAAACTACAGACCGGTGAGCTTCACGTCAGTACCGGGAAAAAAGGTAGAAACCATCATAAAGAATAAAATTACTCAGCATGTAGATAGTCATGGTCTAATGGGAGACAGCCAACATAGTTTTAGACAAAAAAGATCTTGTCTTAATAATCTATTATGTTTTTTTGAAAGTGTGAATAAACAGGTGGACAAAGGTGAGTCGGTTGATATCGTGTATCTGGACTTTCAGAAAGCCTTTGACAAGGTCCCTCATCAGAGACTTTTGGCAAAACTAAACAGTCATGGGATAGGAGGCAGTGTACTACTGTGGATCAAGAACTGGTTAAAAGATAAAAAGCAGAGGGTTGGGCTAAATGGCCAATTTTCCCAATAGAGAAAAGTGAATAGTGATGTACCCCAGGGATCTGTGCTGGGTCCGCTGCTTTTTGACATATTTATAAATGACCTGGAAAGTGGAATAACGAGTGAGGTTATCAAATTTGCAGATGACACAAAACTATTTAAAGTTGTTCAAACGTAAGAGGATTGTGGAAAATTGCAAGAGGATCTTGATAAATTGGAAGACTGGGCATCAAAATGGCAGATGAAATTTAATGAGGACAAGTGCAAAGTTATGCACCTAGGGAAGAACAACCCAAACTATGGTTACACGATGCAAGGTTCCACATTAGGAACCACCACCCAGGAAAATGATTTAGGTGTCATTGTGGATAGCATGTTAAAACCCTCAGCCCAGTGTGCAGCGGCAGACAAGAGAGCAAATAGAATGCTAGGTATCATAAGGAAAGGAATGGAAAATAAAACAAAAGATATTATAATGCCTCTATATCGTTCCATGGTGAGACAGCACCTTGAATATTGTGTGCAATTCTGGTCGCCGTATCTTAAAAAGGATATAGCGTTATTAGAAAAGGTTCAGAGAAGAGCCACCAAAATGGTAAAGGGGATGGAAGGATACTCCTATGAAGAAAGGCTAAAAACGTTAGGGCTCTTTAACCTGGAAAAGAGATGGCTGAGGGGAGATATGATAGAAGTCTATAAATTAATGAACGGAGTGGAACGGGTAAACGTAGATCGATTGTTTACGTTATCAGAATATAGAAAGACTAGGGGACATGCAATGAAGCTACAGGGTAAACTATTTAAAACTAATAAAATAAAATATTTCTTCACTCAACGTGTAATCAAACTCTGGAATTTGTTACAGGAGGATGTAGTAAAGGCTGTTAGTGTAGCTGGGTTTAAAAAAGGTTTGGACAAGTTCCTGGAGGAAAGGTCCATAAACCATTATTAAGAAGTGACCGAAGATATCAATGCTTGACCCAGTACAAGCATTGCGGAACCTGTGTCTTTTGGGGAAACTGCTAGGTACGTATGACCTAGATTGGCCACTGTTGGAAACAGGATACTGGGCTTGATGGACCTTGGTCTGACCCAGTATGGCATATCTTATTTTCTTATGTTCTTATGATGTATACGTGTGATAAGGCTGTAGGTAGGGTGTCTTGAATAATGGCACAGTGGGGGTGTCTTGAGGAGGGACGTGTGTGTGTCATGGCCACTAGAGGAGGATAATATGGCACTCAGCTGAGATGTACCATGGGGTGATGAGGGGGGTGTCTAAGCTGATGAGCATGGTCAGACAGCGTATTGAGGGTGCAATGAAGGGTTCAAAGGAACAGTCCCCACACAACCCACTTTTCCCTTCCCTTCCCTTCCATGGCACCTTCACCCTCTATCTTCTTTTCTGTCCCTCCATGCACAGATGAACTTAGGGTTGCCAACTGGACAGTTTTCTGCCAGCCTGACTGGTTTTTATGTGGCCAGGCCGGCAGCAATTGGAAAGCAGGTTTTTGTCTGACTTCAGGGGCAATAGCATTCAGTTGCTGTGAGTCAGGTCACAGATCCCCTGTCAAGACCTGTCCTCTGCCACTGTTTAGCTCTCTCTCCTGTCAGTGCCCACCTCTGCCCCTGATACCAGGACCTACAGCAGTGGCAAAACAACAACCAAAACAGGGCAGTTTGCAAGTTAGGCCAGGCCTGCCCCTTCCAACGAAAACTTCCTGTCTCTAAGGGGCAGGACTGGCAAAATCTCTGTGTGAGTGATCCATTCTCTGGGGCCCTAGGTGGCAGGAAGGCACATGCACATACGGAACTGACTCCGCTCAGTGGCTCACATTACAGATGGCCGTCATCACCTGGCTTAACATGCAGGCACATGCACAGGATGCGTGTGTGTGTGTGTGCACACAGTGGCAGGCTTCTATGTGCAGGCATCTCAGAGCAGACCCAGTCACTTGATTTTCTAGGGCTCACTGTGGTGTTTAATGTGCTGCCTTATCCTAGATAAAGATCTTGATGTGTGAGGTTTGGAAGTTTGTGTTGACATGGTAGATTAGCTCTAGGTCCTGAGTGACCTTTTACTTCACAATATGCCCGGCGCTGAGAGGGTGCATGCTGCTGTTACTCACCTCTGTTCTGCACTCGCTTTTGAAGGAGATACTAGGGGAGGAGATCTATGAGCGCAGAATATATGTCTGGATTTAATATAGTATGGGGAAGAATATGTGTGTTGGCAAATTGATGAGAGAACTACAATTCAGTGGGAGTTGAATAGTGCAACCTCTTGTTTCTCCACCTTCCCCCCCCCCCCCCCACACCATAATGTGGCGAGCAGGTTATGAAGCTTGCACTGCTGCCATCACTGCAATTATTTTGAAGGGCAGGGCAAGGGGCGGAGCTGGGAGTAGGGCAAGGGGAAGGAAAGGGGCGGAGCAAAGGCACAACATGTCGGCAACCCTAATCACACCATGTAGCCAGGCTCCAGATATATCACCACTCTCGCAACTCTCATTGATCCTGGCCTGGGTAGGGATGTAGGTTGCAATCCGGGGAATGTTGACACTACATCAGTCGTGTCTCCCAGTGCCAGGCACAGTGGATATATGGCTGCCCTATCACACTGCCAACAATATCTAATATAAATGGAGTACCCTATGTAAAATAATCCAGGACAAATCAGCATAGGATCTCAAAACATATCCCTGTCAATAATAGGGACCCACAGAATAAGGGCATTCAGCAGTGCAAACAGCACTAATACCTGCTCAACAGCAACACCTTTGGTCCCACAAAATGTGCATTATGGGCATGCATTAGTGCTGTTTGCACTGTTGAGTGCCCTCATTCTGAGGGTCCCTTATTATTGAAGGGAATGTTTTGACATTTAGCTACAGTGAACCCTCTCTGAGTTTGTCTGCCCAATCACACTGCCTTGCTCATCCAGCAATCCGGAATTTCTGCCTATTATTATGCAGATGACATCCTACTTTTGTATCACACTAGCCCTCTGGCCCCTGACCTCACTGCCCTCGACACCTGTCTTGCACATGTCACCACTTGGCTTGCAGGCAACTTCCTTCATGTGAACCCCTCTAAGTCCACTGCTCTCTGGTTTTCTTTCAATGCTCCCTCCCCCCTCCCCCCTCCGTCCCCTACCCTCTCTGCCTCTCCCACCCCCCTTGTCTCCACCCTCCACTATCTCGGTGTCACCCTGGATCCCTCGCTTTCCTTCCATTACCACATCTCTGCGCTCACCCGTAGTTCTTTTTTTCACATTTGCAAAATCCGTGCTGTCCGGTCTTCTCTCCCTCCCTCCTCTCTCAGTACTCTTGTCTTATCTCTCGTGGTTTCCCACTTGGATTATTCTAATTCAGTTCTTGCAGGCCTTCTGCAATATCAGTTACTATGCCTTCAGCTTATTCAGAACACCACCACTTGCTTCATCACCCACTCATCCTCATCCTCCTTGACCTCCACTGGCTTCCCATTAAGGTCCGGTTCATCTATATTTATTTTATTTTTTTATTTATTTATATTATTTCTATACCGCACTTTTTACAATCAGCGCAGTTTACAGGAAACAATAAATTGTACAGCACAGCAGAACAATGCAGTGTACATTACAGATAACAGGTTTTTACAACTTGGATTTAACAGGGGTAATTATATACAACTATAAACAACTATATACATTTGTGCTGTTTATCGGCAAGGGATGCCACAAATGTTGCTATGGACTAATGGCACTCTCGGACTAATTGCGTATTGGGTAATATATACTTTTGGGCGGTCGTTTCGGATTGCGGGTATGTGTCATGCTCTGGTGTCATTGGGGTAGGAGGGGGTAGGCTTGGTTGTGTAATATTGGAGGAATAAGTGGTGCTTCAGTGCCTTTTGAAATTGGGCGAGGTCGGTTATTGCCCGGATGGGAGGTGCGAGGGCATTCCAGAGCGTAGGCGTGTAATATACAAATGCTCTGTTCCTTGCTGACTGGGAACACTTTGTTATTACACTGGAGATTGTGAGGGTGTTCACAGCGAATGACCTTCTGGTCCTGTTTGCGGGTGTGGGGAGGATAAGGTCTGTTAGGAAAATGGAGGATAAGTTGTTGATGGCCTTGAAAGTCATTAGTAAGACCTTGAAAATGAGTCTGCAGTGGACTGGTAACCAGTGGAGGTTCTTTAGGATAGGGGTTATGTGGTCCCTTCTGGAGGCTCCATGCAGGGCTCGGGCGGCCGTGTTCATTGTCAGTTGCAGGGGGTTCAGGGTGCTCTTGGGGAGTCCTTGTAGAATAGCATTGGCATAGTCGAAGTGCGGGGTTTCCAGTGCTTGGAAGATCGTCCGAAAGTCATCTGATTCCAATAAGGGGCGCAGGTGGCGGACGGTTCATATCTTATGATAGATTGCTCGGACTGTATTGCTTATGTGTGCCTTCATGTCAAGATGCTGGTCGAAGGTGAAGCCCAGGTAGTGGATGGTGGGCTTGCTCAAGAGCTCTGTATCTATTACTCTTATTGAGGTTGGTGGGGTGAAAGAGTGATTCTTAGTGATGACTAGGACATCAGTTTTCTTGAAATTAATTTAAGGCTTTGTGTGTGGAGCCAGTCTGTGACAGCCTCAAAACACTTTATCAGGGTTGAGAAGTCGGGTTGGTTTATTGAGAACGGAGAGAAGAGTAGCGCATCATCAGTGTACACGAGGCAGGAGACCTTGAAAGAGTGGTTGATTGATCTATAAGCTGCTCATCATCACCCACAGAGTCCTCCACACTAGTACACCCCAGTATCTTGCTGATCTTATCCACCTCCAGCCCACTCCTCGCCTTCTCCGTTCCACACATGGTAACCGCCTCTTTCTTCCGTCTCCGTCCCAAGCTCATCTTGAACTCACTCGCCGTTCAGCCTTATTTTTCCTAAGTCCAGCCCTTTGGAACTCACTCCCACACTCACTCCGTACAGAGCTATCTTTCCCACGATTCAAAGCCCATCTTAAGACCCACCTCTTCCGCCAGGCCTTTGACCTTCCCTCCTCCCCAGAACATCCTAACTCCCCCCTAGCTACAGGTTCTATGACAGATATAATACCCCTCACAGCTCCTTACCTCTCCTTTCCTCCCTCCCCCTCGTCCCCTCTCTTCCTGCAAACTGATGTCTGATGTCTTTTGTTTGTCTCTCTTTCTTCCCCCTGTCTATATCTCCTCTTTCCTGTAGTTAATGGCGTTCTTTTCTATCTTTGCCTTTTCTAGCTGCCTGTGTTTTATTGTACATCGCTCTGACGCTTATGCATGAGCGGTATATTAAGCCTTGCAAATAAAGATAATGACCTGATGATGCTGCAGTCATCTATACGGTCCAGGTACTGGCCAGGCTTTCATGTCCCCCCTGAATTGCAGATAAGCATACCAGATCCTCCCGTGCACCCCTCAAACCACACATATATACAAACACACTCACTTTTAGTCACAAAATCATGATTCTGTCAAAAGGATGCCCTGAACCTATACATAAGAACATAAGAAATACCATACTAGGTCAGACCAAGGTCCATCAAGCCCAGTACCCTGTTTCCAACCGTGGCCAATCCAGGTCACAAGCACATGGCACGTTTCCAAAAGGCACACAGGTTCCACAATGCTCGTCCTGGGGTAATCACTGGATTTCCCTCACCTCTGCTCCCTGCATCTTAAGCATTGTGGCACTTGTGCAGCTTTTTGGAAATCTGCTATGTTCTTGTGACCTGGATTGGCCACTATTGGAAACAGGATACTGGACTTGATGGATCTTGGTCTTACCCAGTATGGCAGTTCTTATGTTCACCTTCATCTCTGCTCAGCTGCCTTATATTTTTATGTATTTATTCACCTGCTGCTTTTTGTGTGTCCCCCATCCTGTACTACATCAACCTCCCTTTGCACCTCCGTGGAGATGACAGTGGTTACCTGCTCTTCCACAGTTTCACCACATGCTGCACCTATTCCTACTCTTCTTGTTAAAGCATCTCTGTTATGTTTCATTGGCAGATTACAGGAGGCTATAAACATACTGTACATTGGCAAAAAGACCTATCTCTTTCTGCACATCTGTGTCAGTACTGCTCTTACCTTCCCTGCATTCTTTCCTTCTGCAACCATTTCATTTTCCAAACACCTTCTTCCCAGACACTGTGATGTGCTTGAATTGGATTCCCAGCTGTTGGGAGTAGGGACTGTCCTGGAGTATTGTCACACAAGTGTGCTGCCTCACATGCTGTGCCTGGGATCACGCACCCAGTCTGGGCGAGTCCTGCAGTGTTGTTACCCTGCCTGACTGCTCACACTCTTCACAGGACTGGGGGAGAGAGGGCTCACGTTGCCCCTTTGAGAGTGGATTCCAAGCTCTTTGGAGCAAGGACTGCCTGTCTCTTAGGATCTGCTCCACCCAGCAGGCCTGTGCTACTGTGGAATATGTATCACGCTTGTGCTGCCTCAGATTCTCATTAACTGTATTCAATGAGCGTGAGACAGAATAGATCAGTCCTTGGGACACACCTAGGCCAGCCGGGTTTGTAGGATTCCCACAATGAATATGCACAAAATTAGATTTGCAATCAATAAAGGCAGTAGATGCCAATCTATCTCATGCATATTTATGTGGGAATCCTGAAACCTGACTGCCTAAGGTATGCCACAAGAACTAGGTTGAGAACCACTGGAATAGATAAACATGGTAAGGAACCCTTCCTCCTAACCACATAGCTCCTCTTACAGACAATAATGGGGTTATTCTGAGGCACAGATAGTGTCCAGTTGCCATCGCCCTGTGGCTCCATCAAAAAGATGTGATCCCTGGCCGCCGGCTCCAAAAGTGCATTCCCTGCAGTCTGATTCCAGAGCTGGCATCCCAAGGCCAGGGTTGGGCCACATGGAATGTCCTCTGCCCCTTCCTGCCCCTTCTGTGCCCCGATCTTGCTGTCCAACGACTAGGGGAACTTATTCCACCTCCGAGGTAGAATAAGTTCCCTGTTCAGGCCGCCGGCCCTGGATGTAAAGGGCCGACATTGGAATCGGTCCTGTACATCCGGGGCCGATGACCGCCCACTGCCCAACCTGATGCCGCCCCCGATCTGCCCCTTTCCCGCCCCCGTCTAACTTCCCCTTACAATGAGCGTGCCTGCTATTCGTCCTTCGGAATGACCCCATAGGTGAATAAGATTGTTACAAAACAAATGATGTCACTGTATCTACTGGTTGAGCAACAGCATAGATAAATAGATACAGTAACCTCTCCTTTCCTAGTGCCAGTGCCACTCATGGTAGGGTTTATACAATGTTCATACATTTCTGCAATGCTGAGGACAGTAACTAATTTCCTATTGGCAAGCTATACAGCGAGAACGTCCCTAGCCTCTTTTTGCCTTTGCTGATATCACAGGTACACTACCAAAAAACTGCCTCCAGTTTTGCAACTGATTCCTATAGATTTTGGGGAGCTGAATCCAGGACAAATAGCCAAAATGTTCCATCACGTCACGTTTTCTTGCAAAATTAGATTTCTTACCCATATAAGGAATGTTCACATAATTTCTTTTTAGCCGACTGCAGTTTATTTTCTTGGCCCAAAATAGAGGTTGTAATGGTTAACTAACTAGAAACACTCCCTCATGATATTTTAGAGTGTTTTGTATTCATTTTATACATTAACAGGACAATTGGGAGGCGGGGGGCTAAATCCAGTACTCGCGCTGGCGCATGTTCTTTCCTGTTCGCCTCGCCTCGTTCGCTCGCGCGCTCGCTCAAAAACGGTGGTTGCGACATGAACGTTCCTGTCAAATTTCAGTTTCTTGCAAGTTCATTATTACCTTTTGTTTGCTCAGTCGTAATCCAGCTTTATTCCGAAGTGGTTCACTACAGTTGTAGTTTGCTTGCAGTGCTGTGTATTTGTGATGGCTCACAGAGCCAGAGGTTGCGTCAACTCTCCGGACAGTTTTTGTTTTATTTGTGGGGAATATACCGTGAAAAAGCGGCAGAGGAACATTTCTGCATTTATTAAAAAAGTATATTTTGCCTATTTCGGTTTGAAGTTAGGCGATCAAGACAAACCGTGGGCTCCTCACAAAGTGTGCAAGACATGTGAGGAAGATCTACGCTTATGGATGAAAGGTAAAAAACAAGCATTTCATTTCGGAATACCTATGATGTGGCGTGAACAAAGAGACCACAGCAGTGACTGCTATTTTTGCTCTTGCATTGTGAAGGGATACAACTTAAAAAATAAGAACGTAATAAGTTACCCCAACCTTCCCTCAGCAATTAGGCCTATGCCTCATAGCAACGAAGTACCTGTGCCTGAACCACCAAAATCTTTGGATCATATTTGTGTGGACGGTTCTGATCATGATGAGACTCATCAGATGGCTTTTCCCGATGAGTCCAGTACTTCCGAGTTTGAAACTGAACCAGATCTGAAACCTGAACTTTTCTCTCAAGCTGAATTGAATGATTTAGTCCGGGATTTAGGACTCCCAAAAGATGCTGCCCAACTGCTAGGTTCTCGGCTTAAACAGAAAAATCTATTGTCACCTGGAACAACTTTTTATTGGTACTGCAACCGCGAGACACAATTTTTGAAGTATTTCAGCAAAGAGGAAGATTTGGTATTTTGCAACGATATATACGGAGTGATGGAAAAGTTTAAACTCAAGTATGATCCTGCTGAATGGCGGCTGTTCATTGATTCGTCAAAAGACAGCATAAAAGGTGTTCTTCTTCATAATGGCAACACATTCGCTTCAGTTCCTATTGCTCACTCTGTTATTCTCCAAGAAAAATACGAGTATTTGGCCCTGATTCTTCAGAAGATTCGTTATGATGAGCATAAGTGGATGATTTGTGGAGACTTTAAAATTCTATCCATGCTATTAGGGCAGCAATCCGGTTTCACCAAATATCCCTGCTTCCTTTGCTTGTGGGATAGCCGGGCCCGCGACCTACACTGGGGGAAAAAAGACTGGCCAATTCGGGAGTATTTGAGACCTGGTGAGAAAAATGTTCTTCATGAGAGCTTGGTACCTCGTGATAAAATTCTATTACCACCTCTCCACATTAAGTTGGGTCTCATTAAGCAATTCATCAAGTCCCTTCCAAAAGATGGTGAGTGCTTTCGGTACCTTTGCTCAAAGTTCCCCCGACTTTCTGAAGCAAAGCTAAAGGAAGGAGTGTTTGTTGGCCCTGATATAAGGAAACTCATTTCAGATGGAGCATTCGCTGAAACGATGTCTGAGAAGGAAAAAGAAGCCTGGGATTCCTTCAAGGATGTTGTTCTCAAATTCTTGGGGAACAGGCGGGATGAGAACTATAAGGATATTGTTGCCAGGATGCTCAATGCCTTCAAAGAACAAGGCTGTAACATGAGCCTGAAAGTCCATTTCTTGCACTCCCATGTGAACTACTTTCCCGAAAACCTGGGGGCGTACAGTGAAGAACAAGGTGAAAGGTTTCACCAGGACATCAAGGACGCAGAGAGAAGGTACCAAGGAAGATGGAACACCACTATGATGGCTGATTTCTGCTGGTTGCTGCTGCGGGAAACCCCAGATGAAAAATACGCCAAGCAGCGCACCAAGAGAAGCATTCGGGGGAAGAAGAAACGGGCCCACCAGGAGATTGATTGACCCAAGAATGACTTTAAAATCTAAACTGTGTTGACAAATATCGTGTTTTTACTAAACTTTGAAATAAAAATTTGCTAGTTATTACCACAGTGTCGGATCTCATTTATTAGAATTTTATTTTCACACCATCGGGTGTTTGTCTTCATGTATTGCAATGGTGCGGTTTGCGTTTTCTATTCTTACATACATACCTGTACAACATTTTTTGCACATTTCTTTGCTTTGCTTTGTGTCTAACCTCGCTCTTATATGCTCAATGTTTGTGCACATGTATGTGGCTGTTTTAAGTGCAGACAATTTTGCTACCATCACAGTGTGTTTTGTTGACATTATTCTTATGTGCTGCCTTGTTACAATTTTCTTTATTCTTATTTGAATAACTACTAAACAATTAGTATAAAGAATTCATCCAAGAAACTTTTATCTCGATCGCACTCAATCTGAAACGTTCACCTCAAACTGCTAACCCAATGTAGCAAAAAATCTGTACGTGATGGAGCAAATTGGTTACCAGATTTGGATTCAGCGCACCAAAAAACGTAAAAATCAATCGAAACATTAGAGGCAGTTAAAAAAAAAAATTTTTTAGTGTACCTGTGTATTCTTCCCCCTATCCTAGAGAGACTGTCCCTGCAGGGGCAGATAGGAGGGAGATCAACAGAAATTGTTTGCCTGAGGTTGGACTGAGCTGTGATCTAATTACCCATTGAATTTGCAGAATTTAGGCAGGGATACATTTCTCTGGCTGCCTATCAAGGATCTGCAATCTGATTAGCTCATAAGGGCTGCTGGTGACCCCTCCTTGACCTTCTCCCCCTCCCAGATTGGCTCCGGTGTGTCTGTGCAGTCAGTTAGTCGGCCCTGGGATGAATCAAAAATTATAGGGGGGATATTCAGCTGTGGTGACTAGCTCTTGTAAACTTGTGAACTTTAGACCTGGATATTCAATGTCGGGGCCATATCTAGCCACTGACATCGAATATCGAGATCAACTGAATAGCATGGAAGTGATATTCAGTTACTGCCCCGTTAGCTTCCGCAGTGAAATTTAGTTCAGCCTTTAAGGTGCCTAACTTTCACCACTCAGGGGTAACTAGGCAGTGACTGCATATTGCCACTGCCTGTTTATCCATGGGCGCCACCTCCACTCCCCAGCATCAGTGGCAACAACGGTGGATATTCGGTGGCAGTGACTGAGCACATTATTCGCATTGAATATTAGGCTCATAATTTTCATCATTTTTTCCATTCATATTAAAACTAATGCACCTGCCTTGTGGAGTGCAGGTTTCAATGGCAGGATTTTGCGGAGTTAGAGATTTAGTTATGTAACAATTTTTGAAAATTGCCTTTTGTATGTTCATTGACGTGTGATTTGCCTCAGTCATCCAAACAGGCCATTTTCTATGAATGCATTGCAAGAACGTTTATTTGCTGGCCAACCTGAATAGCTGTTAATGTTGGCTTCCTTTGAAAAAATTGAATAGAGCCCTAGCTAAGTGCAGCAAAAGAGCAGGTAAATCAACACATAAATACACACATTTTAACTTTGTGTGTGAAATTGTCTTCACTTATTTATTTGTTATAGTGTGTGGGTTGAAGTGGGTATTAAACATTCATTAAAAAGCCATATTCAAAATTCAACCTGTATTAGTCACTATAGTGAAGAAATAAAAATTGTCTGAATTAAGTGCAACGTTTCTTATCTGTTTTTTGAAAGATTATAGCCGAACAACTGAGAATTTGTGATTGAGTTATCAGTAACCAGTTCACTAGTTGAGTTGGAACAAGAGGCTTCAGAGCTGAAATCTGAAGATAGTGTCTTCTATAGTGAAGTGCATAGCTCAAGAAATATGCAATGTGAAATATTTTAATTTTTTTTTTTAACATCTAATTATTGTATTCTTTCATTCTTGAATTGGTGATTTTTTAAACATGTATTGTCGACCTTTGATTTCCATACATGAAAAGCAAAGTCCATTAATTTGATTAAAGCAATGCAACGATTAAATGTGAAACCTACCAGGAACTTTCTATCTTTTCATTTTAACAGATCAGCAATATCTCATGTTTTCCTTAAGTGTGTTTACCCCCCTGCCCCACCCCCTACCGGGACTATTACCAAATGCTGAGTGATTGTCTTTCAAACAGCAGTACTGCTCAACAGAGCCTGAAATTAGCAGTGGGAGCCGTGCTGCCTGCAAGTCCAATCATGGCAGCCAGTTTTGAAATAAAAATGACAATTTTTTTTTTTGCTCAAAGATGAGTGGAAATATGAAAAGTACATGAATGTCACCGTCAGCCAGGTAGAACAGCACAGTTGTTTGTTGATGCATGTTGACTTGATCACTCTTCCTTCCACCTTTAAGAAAAGAAAGAATAATTCTGTTTCTTGAAATACATATTTATCTCCGGCGAGATTGTGGCAAAACTATTTCCTGTTGTATGCAGGCTCACTCATTTATGCGTTAACTTTTGTTAAATTCTAAGGCTCCCGAAACACCAATATCTAATGAAGCTCAGATACTGTAACTCCAAAATTAATTGTTTTGTCACCCAATGCGTGTGCCCCTTTGGTAATATTGGAGTGACATCTTGGAGGTCACTTGGGGTATGTTTACTAAGTAATGGTAGCAGCTTCCATGTGATATCGAAGCCGTGGTACCATGAGGCCACGGCTCTGATATCTCACAGAAACCGCTACTGCTGCTTAGTAAACAAACCTCTTGGTGTGTCTCTTAAGAAGTTACATATTATTCACATGAAGATGTCTATTGAATATTTATTTATTTTTAATTAATTAATTTATTTATTTATTTAAACGGATTTCTATACCGCCTCTTCCTACAATCAAGGCGGTCTACACGGCAAACAATCAACCAATTACTGTGTCTAGTGTGTGCATGCAGTGAGCATTGAGTGCGTGTGTGTGTATATGGTTGTTAATTCTTGGTGAGCTATTTACAATATTATGTACATCAGGACTTTAATTCAGTACCATAATCGAGTCGTGAGGGGAGGGTGGTTGATCTGGGGGATTGTCGGTTGCACAGTTTAAGTGATGTCACCGTAGTGCTCTATGAAGAGGGTTGTTTTTAGCAGCTTCCTAAAGTCCTTAATGTCCGTTGTTGAACGTAGTTCATTGGGGAGGGCGTTCCAAATTGTTGGAGCTGCCTTTGATAAAGCTCGTTATAAATTCAAGCTCTTTTTAAACATTGTAGGTGTATATATGACATATATCCAAATAAATGAATGTGAATTATGGAACAGTGCAGTTTATACTGCTTGTCATTTTTCTAGGTAAGTTTTTGTGATTTATTTGTGAACATAGTTTTAATGAATGTAAATGTGCACTGGAAACTGTTTAAAAAATTCTTCTAAGAAACTGACCTTGGTAGCAATGATAAGCGCACTGGAGTACATGGATGTGACAGTGTTGTGCCTAATTTTTTGAGCTCCCTTGAATAAGTATCTTGAATATGTTTTTTTGATCTAAATTATCTTTAATTTTTAATATGCTCAACTTTTTGGTTAAAGTTTGAGAGGAGAGAAATATTGAAATTTGAATATTAAGTGAATAAATATTTTTCAGCAAATCATTTTGGATTTTTAGATTATTCGTTTCTGTGGAAGTCAAGTGGTTTGAGATTTTGTTTCTTTGGACAGTGCAGTTTGCATAGCTGCTAACCACATGGAAAACATTTCTATGTCTTCTGTTTGATAACTTGCCTTTGCAACAACTTGACGAGCAGTTAGAGCAGCAGGCTACAAACAGTGGTTCACATCTTGCTAAAGTTCCTGCTGATCCACCCTTTATTGCCTTGGGTGCCCATTTGGATGAAAAAAAACTGAATTAATAACTTGTCCTGAGCTTGGATTCGGATAGACAAACAATTAAATCCCAAATTTCATAAGCTTTTGCACTGCTGTTTAGTTTATAAAGGAATCAATTCATATTACCTTTACATTTGGGGGTTTATCTTTTAAAAATGATACTTGGTTAAAGCGTTCTAAAAATATCAAACTGTTCATTGCGCCAGACTCTGCTTTTCTTAAAGTGATGCAGCTTTTTAAGTCTCTAATACAGATGACAATCTTCGTTTCCAGTTCAAATCAGTGTAGAAACCCTTAAGGTCCTGTTTATCAACTTTGCCAGGATCTCTAGTTTTTTTCTAGAGACTGTTTTTCTGAGCCCTCTGTGACCCATCCTGTTTTCAGAACAGGAAGGAGTGTTCTTGCTAGTCACAGGCCTGATGTAGAGATGCCCAAACCCCATTCTGGCCTGGCACTCAATTCTGAGTCCAGCCCTCCCCGCATGTACTGAAGGTTAGTGTGGAGAGCAATGGAGAGGGGCGAGAGGGGGAGAGCCAAAGGCTAGGAATGGATGGATTGGGGATGGGCCAAAGCACCCGGATGTACTGGGCACATTCAGGTCATGGCCCTGTACGTACGTCAGGAGAGAGATAGATGTGGGACTTATTCCACCTCAGAGGTAGAATAAGTCCTACAGACTGTGGGGTTTGGGCTAGGTGACCCCACCAAACTGGCCAGGCAGATGCAGGGGTGTCCCCGCCACCCGATTCTGGCCCTGGCTGCCCGCGCTGAAGGTCAGCAGTGGAGAAATGAGAGTTTTCTCCTTTGTGGCATTTCAGCATTCCTCCTGGGCATCCTGGTACCATAGCAATGGGACGCCACGGCAGTGGGACGACACAGCACCGGCACACTAGCAGGAGCATAGGGCAGACTGGAAGGGCTATAGGGAGGATGTCCTGTGCCACAGATTCATGGCTATGCTGGGCTATCTAAGTGTTCAATCCTGCAACCGCGGGACCATCTAGCTCCTGCAGTTGCAGAATTGGGTGCAATTTGGGGCCATCCATTTTTTGGACATCTGGACCGCCCTGATGTGCACCTGTTAGAATTGATCTCCGTATGTAACTACACTCCCCAGTGTCAATGGCATCTCAGAGGTGGAATAAGTCCCCCGTCTATCTAACCGACACCGGACGTACAGGGCCAACCTTTGAATCAGCCCTGTACATCCGAGTTCTCACTCTGCCCCCACCCTGCCCTCAGGGGCGGCCCAAGGGGGGTGCGGGTCCATGTGCGGAGACTCGGTGCGGGGCCTCATTTGCATAAGGGGCCTCATTTGCATAAATATTTGCTTAATGTTACCATACACTAACTTTTAGTAAACATGCCTCTTAATGAGTGTATGGATAAAGAAAGACAAAGATTTCTACATTACTATAATCCAGTGCCAACCGCCAGGCACATTAGGAACTACTACAAACACTGCCCATTTAGAACCCATAGCAAACTCACCGTATCCTAACAGCACTACCAGGACTCATAAAGCACCATACCCTACCTATCAAAAGGCAACACTGCAAATATTAAACCAATACATTTCAGAGAATAACAATACATGACCTACTGGGGAAAGAGAACAAGTGACAATGTCAAATAGGAATTACATAAACAGATTACCTCAGCTCAGTTACACATGCAGAACATAGACCATCACCAAACAAGGAATCACAATTTAAAAACAGGAAGACAATAATTAAACTGGGAACCCTAAAAGCCAAACTTGGAATGTACAACAATGTAGAAATAAAACTATAAATTAATTTCCTCTTGTACTAAACAAAGCACCGACATTAATGATGCACATTTCCCAGAGCTGACATATTCCAGTTAATAAATTCAAAATAAAGAGATATCTTTGTACCTTTTGTGCATTTTTTTTTTCAGTTGCAATTGTTCCAGCCACTTTCTTCTGGTTTATTTGTGTCTTCTGCTAACTCTCCATCGTCTGCTGTCCATTTGTCCTTTCTTCTCTCTTCTAGTTTTTTTCCATTCTCTCTCTACATCTGCTTTAACATAATAATCTTTCTCTTTTTGCTCTTTCCTCATTCCTATTTCATCCACTCAAATTTTACCCCTCCATCCTCAATCCACACTTATTTATTTATTTATTTATTTATTTAACAGTATTTCTAAACCGCCTTATCTTAATAATCAAGGTGGTATCACAGCAAGCAATCAAGTAAAGTCTCCCAATACCCGGCCAATTGTAGATTTTTCTTCCCTCCCACACAAAATATTTTTCCCCTCTCCATTTCACTCTCCCAGCCCCATCCCCTTCTAATCTCCCCCAACATCAGCTCCCTTTTAGTTCCAGCCCCACCCAGTATCCGCTCCCTTCTAGTCCCCACATCAGCCCATTTCCAGTCCTGGCCCCCCATCAGTCCATTTCCAGTCCTAGCTCCCCCATCCATTTCCAGTCCTATCCGAGTCCCTTCATCAGCTCATTTCCAATACCAGCCTCCCATCAGCCCATTTCTAGTCCTTTCCTAGCCCCACCATCAGCCCATGTTAAATCCTAGCTCCCCTCCACTCAGCCCATTTCTAATCCAAGCCCCCCATGAGCCTACTTCCAGTTCTAGCCCCTCCATGAGTCCATTTCAATCCAAGCCCCCACCACAGCCCATTTCCAATCTTAGCTCCCCCCAACACCCAATTCCCAGTCCTATCCTAGCCCCTCCATCAGCCCATTTCCTGTCCTAGCTCCCTCCCCTAAGAGCCCATTCCAAGTCCCCCTCCACATCAGCTATTTGCAGTTCAAGCCCCCCACTTCCCCTCAGCCCATTTCCATTCCAAGCCCTGTCCCCATCAGCTATTTGCAGTTCAAGCCCCCTTCCACTCAGCCCATTTCCATTCCAAGCCCCCTTCCACTCGGCCCATTTCCATTCCAAGCCCCCCTCCCCATCAGCTATTTGCAGTTCAAGCCCCCTTCCACTCAGCCCATTTCCAGTCCTAGCAACCCCCCCCAACCCATTACCAGTCCTAGCCCCCCATAGCCCACTCCCAGTCCTAATCCCACCAGCCCATTTCCAGTCCTAACCCCCCATCAACCCACTTCCAGTCCTAATCCCATCAATCCATATACAGTTTTAGCTCCCCCATAGCCCATCACCACTCCTAACCCCCCCAGCCCATCACCACTCCTAACTCCCCCAGCCCAGCCCAGCCCATCACCACTCCTAACCCCCCCCCCAGCCCAGCCCAGCCCAGCCCCTCACCACTCCTAACCCCCCCCCCCCCCAGCCCAGCCCAGCCCAGCCCAGGGAAAATGAAAAAAAAAAAAAGAAAACCTGTCTGCTGCTGCGGTCGGGGCCGCCGCGGCAGAATCGGGGAGAAGTAGAGAGGTGAGCCTGGACTGCCTGCCCCTTCCGCCTGGAGTGAGAGTTACATTAGAAAGATGGCATACAAATGCTTTTAAATAAAATAAGAGTTTATGATAAATTATGTAACTCACAGCTCTAACCATTAAATAAATTAAAAAAAAAAAAAAGCTAGAGATATTCTGGTCCAGTTTAGGACCCTCAAGCCAGAAAGACATTGTCCTGGGGCCAGAGAACCTCCAACTTTCCCATCCCCCCACCCACAGCTACTTTCGTCCATTTACCTCTGGTTGCCTAGGTGTGGGAGTCTCAGACTCAGGTCTTCTGAGTCTAGGGGTATCCAAGACCTGATATACCCTAGATGTTGGAGTCTCTGGGTTTCTGGATCCCAAATTTATAGATCACTTTGAACTTTGTGAAGGGAGATGACTGCTAAATATGATAAATCAATAAAAAGCCCCGTTTGGTCTGTGAGGGGTAAAATAGCATGGATTTCCGCTTTGATTGCTGACAATTTCTGGATGTTCTCTATGTCTGTGAAACTTGGCGTCATGGGGGAGATGAGATTATTATGAATTTTTTACCTTTTCCAGTTGTATTTGTAGAGAGCAGACTAGGGAGATGTTAGAGGGGGATGGATGCTGGTTATGAATAATCCACCGTTGCTTAGTGAAGTCTATTCAAATCTCTTAGAGGGCATCACCTGAATATTTGTGTTCAAATTTTTCAGGAAAAGATATTGTGGTGTGAGCCTGCCCTCCCCTGTAGCAGCTCTCTCTTTCAGCTGCAGTCTGACGCGCCGGCTTGCAGAGTGCGAGGGAAGAGTTTCTCCCTCGCTGCTCTGTTAAGCCCGCAGGGGCTGATGGGAAGTTCCCATCAGCCCCCGCGGGCTTAACAGAATCGCGAAAGGGAAACTCTTCCCTTCGTGCTCTGCAAGCCGGCGCGTCTGACTGCAGCTCCAAAGAGAGAGCTGCTACAGGGAGGGCAGGCTCTGCCGGGTACAGGGGGGCCCCGCGGCACGCTCGATTCTGCCGCGGCGGCCCCGACAGCGGAAGCAGACAGGTTTTTTTTTTTCTTTCAATTTTAGTTTTAGAAAAGAATGTTTTTTGCTCGGGGCCCCCTGAAACGCGGGGCCCTGTGCAAAAAACATTCTCGCTCAATGGACGGGCCGGCCCTGCCTGCCCTTGCCCTGCCCCCAGACCACCTCCTCCCACCCCCATATATGGCTCCCTGTACAACACAGCTGTATATATGGGGAGCCTTTGCATAGGGGAGGCAGGGGGATGAACAGTGGGGAAGTATGTCCCAATGGAAAGTACATCCCCACTATTTGTGGCACAGAATGACCCCCTTATTGTCTTTGAGCCATTTGGAAACTCTCATCAAATTTATCAATGATTTCTTGAAGAGGATTATTTTTCCATGGTTAGAGCACTGGCTTGGGAACCAAGAGCCCAGGGTTCAATTCCCACTAGCACTCCTTGTGGCCTTGGGCAAGTCACAACCCTCCATTATCTCAGATAAAATCAAAATGATCAAAGTCCCTGTTTAATGTTCATTACAAAGGAGTCATTTCACCTCGGAAGTTTAAGTTACAATATAAACCACTTTAACTGAAAGGATAAAGCGGTATAAAAAAACGTAAATAAAATACATAAATAAGCTAGCAACTGAATGTCATCCACATAAAGAAACAGTGTAGAGCCTAGGGATTGCACCATCATTTGCAAATGTGAGGCTGTATGTTTTCCCTCTACTAGCCTTCATCATCCTCTCCCCACCCCCCACCCCCATCCTTTCACTATCAGGATTTAGTTAAAACCCTCCAGATTCATTTCTGACATTCAAGGACCAGATTAGTGCTCTAATCATCCATTTTTTTAAATTCTTCAGCTTATCCAGGCAGTACGCTCTGTCTTTACCATTCCCTAACTCAAGCTTTTCATCATCACCCTAGTTACATCCAGGTTAGATTACTGCAATGCCCTTTACAATGGATTCCCTCTCTACTCCATTAAAAGGATAATTTTTAAAAGAGGGAACACAAAGGGACTTGCCATTCATGCATGTGATTCAAGGAATTCTAGTGACTTACATGCATGGATGGGTATGTACATGTGTACACTGGACAGTCACTATTCTGTACATGTGCATGCATGTAACATCATACAAAAAAATTGAAAATAAAAGCAGAGGCAGAGTGTATGGAAATGAGTATAGGTTACAGAATACTATAACCTATGTATGTGCCCTCCAAAATCTAGGCACATGCTCGGGGCAGGCGTAAGTGTTGTGGCATAGTGCGCTTGTGTTTAAGGCTACTTATACTCTATTCAGTTGCTTTGCTTTATAGAATCAATGAATCAGCCATGCCATTATAGAATTACTCTCTAAAGGAGGAGCAGCGGCGGTGATACCGGGGCTTGGCGGCCAGCTTTTCCATCGCTGATTGGTCTGCAGGTGAAGCTCCTCCCATCCTCTTTCCATCGGGGAAACTGCAGTATTTAATTGCCGGCTGCTCTTAGGGAGGTGAGGAGTAGCGGCAGTGATACTGGGGCTTGGCGGCCAGCTTTTCCATCGCTGATTGGTCTGCATGTGAAGCTCCTCCCATCCTCTTTCCATCAGGGAAACTGCAGTATTTAATTGCCGGCTGCTCTTAGGGAGGTGAGGAGTAGCGGCGGTGATACCGGGGCTTGGGGGCCAGCTTTTCCATCGCTGATTGGTCTGTAGGTGAAGCTCCTACCATCCTCTCTCCATCTGGGAAACTGCAGAATTTAAACGCCGGCTGCTCTTAGGGAGGTGAGGAGCAGCGGCGGTGATACTGGGACTTGGTGGCCAGCTTTTCCATCGCTGATTGGTCTGCAGGTGAAGCTCCTCCCATCTTCTCTCCATCGGGGAAACTGCAGTATTTAAATGCCAGCCGCCTTTCGCGGCCACGGTCGCAGCCCACGGTCGCGCGCCCGAAGGGGACGTGACCAAAGGGGGAACGCCCCTTCGGTGCCAATTTGGGGCTTGGGCCCAAGTCGCTGAGGGAATGCCTAGAAGGCACTTTAAACAGAAAAGTAAGTCCTTGAAACAAGCTTCGGATAACATTTCTACTACTAACGTTGCTACTGGTCCTATGGACCAGCATGTGGTTACAGTGCAAAAGCTTGCTTCTGTTGTTCAGAATTCTTCCTCCCCTGCCTCTGGTGCGTCCCTGAGCTCTATTCAAAGGACTCCTCCTCCTAACCCTGGATTGTCTCAGACCCCGGTTTTGGACATATCCTCCTCTGAGGCTTCATCTGCTTCTGGAGAGGAAGAGGGTGCTTCTGTTGACTCTTTAAGTTTGCCTTGTGAAGTATCTTCCTTAACACCTATTTTGGTTATTAATTTAGAAGATGTTCATTCCTCATCTGTTGCTGTTGATCCTAAAGATGTTACTTTATTAGATATTTGGAAACAGGTTTCTGCTACTAATTCATTGCTGTCTACGTTTATGGATCAAACTGCTGTTTTCTCTCAACAGGTTGTTAACAGAGTACCAGTATTAGAAGCAACTGTTGGGAGTTTATCTCAGCGAGTTGCTGGGGTGGAAGCTCAAGCTGGTACTTTGCAGTCAGCGAGTGCTTCTGCCCTAAAAGATACTCTGATTTTGTATAAACAGATAGAATCGTTGGAAAATATTTCTTGTGCAAAAAATATTCGTATTTTGAATTTTCCTAAGACTCGTTTTATGTCACCACTTCTTTTATTTAAGCAGTATTGTAAAGATATATTGTCATTGCCAGAAGTTGAAGATATGTTGATTGCTCATTCTTTTTATTTACCGTCGCGGGAGACACCTGCGGATAATAATGTGGCTTTGTCTATGGATCAGAGTGATTTAAATTTAACTGATTTCTTGGAGAATTCTCAAGTTCTGATTCCTTCACGTGCCACATTAGTGATTACTTTGGTTAATCTTGTTGATAAGGCTAGGATTATGAAGGCCTTTTTAAAAAAAAAAAGATGTTTCCTTTCATGGCCATAAGTTATCTATTTTTCCCGATGTCTCCCGCTTCACTCAAATTTGGAGGAGGTCCTTCCTGTAGCTTAAGCCTCGTGTTTTGGCTGAAGGGGGGAACCTTTTTTCTCCGATTTCCCTGTAAGTGTTTGATTACTTTACAGGGGATAGATTATGTTTTTCTTGATCCATTGCAACTTGAAACACTCTTGACGTCCATCCAGGTCTAAGATAAGTTGGATTTTGTTTATATTATTGTGTTTTTTTATTTAAGGTTGGGAGTAGTAGCCTTTAAATTTATTGACCTGGTTGTTCTCCCTCTGCTGCTCTCTTCATGATGTGGACTGTGTAGTGGTAATGGATTTTTTTCAAATGTAGTTTATCTTTTGTGTTTCTTTTTTTCTTCCTGTACCACTTATTTTCTTTACTTTGTATTTGGAATGCATTTTATAAAATAATAATAATAAAAAAAAATACTCTCTAAATTATTCTAATTAATCCAATCTACTGCTGCTAAACTTCTTTTTGATGCTCACTGTTCTAACCACACCTCCCCTCTCCTGATCTCTCTCCACTGGCTCACAATCTTCATATGCCTTAAATTCTCATCCTTGTTCACTATGGGCCCAATTCTGTCCTGAATGTCCATCCCCTTTGAACCGGACACACAGAGGAGATCGCGATTCTGATCCCTCAGGGCACGTCTAGCCCCGCAGGATCAGAATCACAAAAAGTCCTGCATGTGCAGGCCGGGACAACGATTCTGTCCAGCCAGCACGTGCAGGACTGCACCCAGCTAACTCATTCAGGGCATTTAACACAAGAAGCCCCAAAAGGAATTTTACCTAGAAACCCCAAAGTGTGTCAATTTCCGCATTATTACGACAACTGCGTTTAGCATGAAATGCAGATGTGAATTAATGTGAGTTACTTATTTGTTAAATACATGCAGTATGTGACGTCATTACATGACGTCATCGTGTGTTTATTGTTTGTAATGTCAGAGTAAAACTGTAAACAGTGATTGAGATGTGCCACCTAGTGGGAACATGAATTTATACCTAGAAGCCCCAAAGTACGTCAATTGATGCATCCAAGACAGTTGAGTACGTCAATTGCCTATTATTCTGCCTGCCCTCCTTATCTTGCCACCCTTATCTCCCCCTACTATCCATCTTGCACACTTTGATCTTCTCAGGCATCCATGATGACACTCTCTCCCCTCTCAGCATTATGTTTGATTATTTAAAAACACTCAACTTTGCCTAGTTTGGCCCCACATAATCTCCCTTAGGCAGACATCCTCCCTCCCCAAATTCAGAAAAGCCCTTAAGATCTGACTCTCCATTTCTCCCGCTTCCAAGCTTCTCCAATTAATCTGCCCCTTCCCATCTTTCATCTGCCTTTTTCTTGGCATTTACCTGCTGTTCTCTCCCCTCTCCCTTTGACCCTTTTTATGTTTATGTACCTACTACTACTACTACTAGTAATTTTCATTTGCATAGTGCTAGAAGGCGTTCACAGCACTGTACCTATACACATGAGAGACCAGCCCTTCTCTATAGAGCTTACAATCTATATAAGACAAACACAACAAACAGGGACCAAGAGATAGTTTTAACATGTTGTTGTTGTTGTTAAGTGCCGTCGAGTCGGAGTCGACTCATGGCGACCCTCTGGATAGCTATCCTAAATTGTGTTTGGTCTTCAGTCAGGCGGCTCATTGCTGACAGACTGGTACCCGTAGCTGCTGTTATTGTATCGATCCATCTCATTGCTGGCCTTCCTCTTTTGCGTTGACCTTCTATCTTGCCAAGCATGATGTCTTTCTCTAATGATCTCTCTCTTCGCATGATGTGTCCAAAGTATAAAAGTCGAAGTCTTTTCATCTGAGCTTCTAAAGAAAGCTTAGGTTTGATCTCCTCTAGTACAGACTGGTTTGTTCTTCAGGCAGTCCATGGTATACACAGTATTCGCCCCCAGCACCATAATTCAAAGGCATCAATGTTCTTCCTGTTTATCTTTTTCACTGTCTAGCTTTCAAATCCATATGATGTTATTGAAAATACCATGGCTTGAACAAGTCGAATCTTTGTATGGAGAGAGACATCTCTGCTCTTGAGAGTCTTATCTAGGTCTTTCATAGCTATTCTGCCAAGAGCAATGCATCGTCTGATTTCTTGACTGCTTGTTGCTTCTTTACTGATAGTTGATCCAAGTAGGTTAAAGTTGTTCACAATTTCAATTTCTTCTCCTTCAGCGATGAACCTGTTGATTATGCCATTTGTCATGACCTTTGTCTTCTTTACATTAAGGTGCAGGCCCATTTTGAGACTATGTTCTTTGATTGTGATAAACAAATGTTTCAGATCATCATCACTTTCAGCCAGTAATGTGGTATCATCAGCATAGCGAAGGTTGTTGATGAGTCTTCCACCAATCTTCACACCTCTGTTATCTTCATACAATCCTGGTTCTCTGATGATTTGTTCTGCATATAAATTAAACAGGTAGGGGGAAAGTATGCAGCCTTGTCTTACACCTTTGCTTATTTTAAACCATTCTGTTTCTCCTTGTTCCGTTCGAACTGTTGCTTCTTGATTAATGTACAGATTGTGCAAGAGTACGATCAGGTGTTCTGGTATACCCATGCTTCTTAATGTGGCCCAGAGTAGTTTTAACATACATGGGTGATAAACAGAAGAGTGAAGGGTCAGGATCCCGAAGCAGCCTCAAAGAGGTTGGCTTATAGTCTGAATTTGAATAGGACCAGAGATGGACCCTGATGTACTGATTGTTGGCCTGTTCCAAGTATACAGTGCAGCAAGTTGGAATGAATGAAGTCTGGAGTTGGCAGTGGAAGAGAAGGGCACAGATAGAAGGGATTTGCATGATGAGTGGAGTTCTCGAGTCTGGGTGAAGGGAGAGATAAAAGAGGAGAGATATTGAGAAGCAACACAATGAATGCACTTGTAGGTCAGTAGAAAGTGTTTGAACTGGATGCAGAAAAGGATAGGGAGCCAATGAAGGGCCTAGAGGAGAGAGGTTATGTGAGCATAGTGACACTGGCAGAATATTAGCCTCTAGATAAATTCTGAATACATTGAAGAGGAGAGAGATGATTCTGTGGAAGAACCGTGAGAAACAAGTTACAATAGTCTAAACGGGAGGTGACTATAGAGTGGATAAGAGTCTTGGGCGTATGTTCAGAAAGGAAGGAACAAATTTTACTGATATTATATAGAAAGAAACAACAGGTTTTAGCTATATGTTAGATATGTGTGGTGAAAGACAGAAAAGAGTCAGAGATGACCCCTAGGTAGTGAACCAAGGAAACAGGAAGGATAATAGTGTTATCCAAAGAAATAGAGTAAGGTAGGATGGGACAGGTGGGTTTAGGAGGAAAGGTAATGAGCTCTGTCTTGGCCATGTTCATTGTCACATGATGGCAGGGCATCTAGACAGCAACATCAAACAAGCAGGCTGAGATTTGAGCATTAATTCCTAGATTTTTCCTCCTTCTGCATTGCTCCGAGACCTTTTTTCTGACCTTAGTTTAGTTTTGTAAACCACTTTGATGTTTTTATTTGTTTTACTATAGCAAAGATTTGAAAGAAAGAAAGAAAGGTGGCCAGTGGTGCCAGAAAAATATTAAAGAGTGCAGGGGGCCAAAATGGATCCTTGTGGGGCACCACATGAAAGATGTCAAACCGAAGAGGAAGATTCATGCCATTGGACTGACAAAGGAAGAGGAAAACCACTTTAGTGCGATATCTTGAATCCCAATTTCCTGAAGGCGAACAAGTGGCAAAATATGGTCTACTAAGGTGTTCTAGAAGGTTTATTTTATTTTATTTATAAATTATTGTATGCTGCTATATCTATAAATCAAAACGGTTTACAGGGATCAATAAACATGAGGTTTTTACATAGATTAGTTGCAATGAAATGCATAGGATGAAGTGGTTACCTAGAACGGATAAAAACAAAGAACGCTATCACAGGGGTGTAAACATGTTTAACTGGGGAGGGTTTAATGCTATCTCTGCACTAGCCAGATTACCCCATAGGAGATACTACGGAGGCCTAAAGCAAAAAAATAAAATACGACAACAGCATCTAACCTTGGCTACTCTGCTGTCTGCCATCTGGAAATTCTGACCTGTGTTCAACTTGAGATAATTTGCTCACAACATGTACAAGCACAAGATCTGGATTAAAGGCCAAAGGAACAGGGTTCAATCTTCTTTGACTGTATCAAAGAGCAAAATGATTGAATTATCACAAATTTCAGACTTTCTGTCTAAGGGCCCTGATTTGCCACATTGTACAGTCCTGGCAGCTGCCGCCAAGCACCATTGAATTTGGCTCTGGCTGTGGAATTTTGGCAGATATTTGCTAATCTTTTCTGCTGCTGTGCTTGTCATTGACTACTACCATTATTCCATGATGTCCAATGACAGTGCTCCTTTGCTTTTCCAAGGCTTCTCCCTCTCTCTTTTCTTTTTATCTTCTTGTTGATATCAGGCCCCAGTTCTCTAGGCCACTGTCTTCCCCTCTCCCAACCACTCCAAGCCCTCCAGAGAGCTGATTTCTATCTCTGTTCCAGCTTGTCATGGTTCTCTTTCTTTGTCTGCTTCTCCCAGAGCTGCATTTCCCTCCTTTGCCTCCGCTCTGCCCAATGCCTTTCTCTGTTTCCTATTTTCTGTGCTAATATCTAGTTAGATTCCCCTTCTGATACCACTTTGGGATGATGTTTTCTTGTTTCTCAGCATGCTCTGGGGCCACCAATTGCTGTTCTTATTTCCTCCCACTTTCCACTCAATCCCCCTGAAGCTGCCACCATCAGAAAACACAGCAAATAATGGTGCAAGACATAAGTGGCGGATGGGAAACTATTATGGAGAAAATGAAGGGGAAAGAAGAAGAAGAGACTGGAAAGAAAGGAGAAAAGAAAGACTTGAGGAAAGGAAGACGAGGGGAGAGAAAAGGGAAGAAACTCGAAAAAAGAAATGGACAGGATGCACAGATGAGGAAGAATAGAATGCAGGAGGAGAGGAAGAATTAGAAAATGTGTAGGGGAAAGATAATGGAGAAGCTGGAGGGAACACAATTTGGTGAGAAATGAAGCAGACAAGAAGAATGGTTGGGAAGCTCAAGAGAGAAGGCCAGATGAAGAGAGAAAACAGAGCAGAGATGAGAGGGAGAAAGGCATAGACTGAGAGTATATAAGAAGACAGAAGAAGAGGGAGAGAGATGCTATTCTGAGAAAAGGTGTGATAATAGAGGATGGCGAGGGGAAATGACAGGAAACATTTGACAACCGTAACTCTAACACTTTAGTATATGTTTTATAGTCAACATTTAGAAGGGAAATAGGTCTATAGATTTGCACCACAGATTCATCTTTCATACCATGATAGTTGCATCTACAAACTATTTTCCCCGGCCACCATATTATAATACTGCAATAACCGAGGAACTAGTTGATCATTAAACTCTTGAAGACTTCACCTATCCAGCCCAAGGGCCTTTTGGATTGCCAAGAATTTTACTGCTACTTCTATCTTCCAAGAACAGCTTGGGAGCTACTAGAACTGAGAAAAGGGATTCAAAATTAGGCTCCTAAGCCACAGATCTATACAGATCCTGATGGAATTGCTGACAGATCTCAGCAATCTCTCTATCACTGGTACAGAACTTATGTTGACCAGATCTGCTATCAGTAATACATGTCCTAGCTCTTCTTCTTTTCCAATAATTCACTAAACTTCTTCCAGCCTTATTGCTTGTAACATACTATGATACTTTATTCTCAAAAATCACCCCCACAGCTTGCTTACTCAACAATTTACTGTCGTAACACTAAGCTGTACTTGGAAAAAACAATTTCTGTTCTAACAATCCAACTTCTCTCTCTCTTGAACATTGATTGCTTCTCCTCTCTGCCATTTAAGCATAATCATATACTTAATAATCAACCCTCTCTGGATCACTGTAAATGCTTCCCATACAATCTAGGTGGCAACATTGGAGGTCTCATTTAACAGGGAATAAGTATCTACAGTATATCTTGAGTTGCTAGAGTTTTGCATTCCGGGTCACCTAGTAACTAATATTAAAACACCACTGTAGTGGGTTCCCTACTACCCTACATCTCACAGTTGGATGACAATTGCTGTATGGTCAGATGTAGTCCTAGAGGGGATCTAAGCTGCATCTATAAATGACATTTAGCCTTTAGAAAATAAAAAGTAGCTGATCTTCAAATGTAACTTGTGAAGCTCTGAAAAGTAGGTATGGTATCTTCCTTCATGGTTTAAAATTCGCCACATATCATAAAGACTGTGTTTTAATTGTAAAGACCTTAACTGTTGGGATGTTTTAATTTTGGCCACTCAGCTCTTTGGTTGTCTGTCTAGTATCAAATCGATGGGAATATTGAAATCTCCTGCCGATACCACAGGCGCCTTGTCTAGATCCAAAAGATTTTGGAAGATTGCAACAAAAAAATCCAGAGAATCCTTGTTTGGAATTTAAATATTTAAAAGCTACAAGGTATCAATACCTGCCACTACCTCAGTGAGCACTCAGCGCCCCTTACAATCCAATTGCTGAGCTACCATTTGGATGTAACGCCCTCCTGAACAGGATAGCTACCCCCTTCCTTTTTTTGGATGGCTACAAAAACTGCCCTGATTACCAGTCTTCTCACTGTATATTGCACATTTCTATGGCAGACAAGTATATCATAGAAACATAGAAAAATGACGACAGAAAAAGACCACATGGCCTATCTAGTCTGTCCTTCCATATCAACAACTACAACAGCCCCCCTTTTTTTTCCTTTAGAGATCCTCTGTGTTTGTCCCATGCTTTTTTGAATTCAGATACTGTCCTCATTTCTACCACATCCACTGGGAGACTATTCCACGGATCCACCACTCTTTCCATAAAGAAATATTTCCTCATATCACTCCTGAATCTATCCCCTTTCACCCTCATCCCATGTCCCCTCATAGCAGAACTTGCTTTCAATTGAAATAGGCTCTCCCCCTGTGCATTTATACCATGGAGGTATTTAAACCTCTCAATCATACCGCCTCTATCCCGCCTTTACTCTAAGGTGTACATATTAAGATCCTTCAGTCTGTCCTCATATGCTTTATAATGAAGACCACTAACTATTTTAGTAGCCACCCTCTGTACTGACTTCATCCTGATTATATCCTTTTGAAGGTGTGGTCTCCAGAATCTCCTATAAGAGAGCTATATTGTTCTTTTTTTTCTTCAATACTTGTAGGGATTATAAGGTTTAGGGATATGTTCCTGGTTCATAATCACTCAATGGCCTTTATTCTGCTCTAATAAAAATATGTCAACCAAACTACTATATTTGTGGACAAAGGAAAAAAAACAGGCCAGCATAAGGATATCACAGGCCTTAGCAATGCATATGTCTGAACTGAAGGGTCCAGACATAGACATGCAGAGGCTTTGTGCAGAGAGCACGTACACAGGAAACCATGCAAAGAGCATAAGCTGAGCCGTTAGTCCTGAAGACAGTAGACGGTTGACAGTTGGTGAGTATAGGCAAAACAGAGGCCTGAGGAATGTTGAAACAGGAACAGAGGGGACAGAAAGGTCAATGACAGGAAACAGAAGGAGGGAGGAGAGGGGGCCTCACAGAGGGATGGATTTGGAGACTGTATGCATATACACGGAAGCAAAAAATGTATATAAGTAATATGATTATTATACTCTGGGGAGGAGGAATTCTGGTGTCTGATGACTGACAGAAATTCTCCTCTACGTTGCCTGTATTTGTCCATCAGTTATCTAATAAACAGAGATTCTGATTGCACCTGTACTGACCTTTGGATCTGGACTATACAGGAGATTAGTGATAATTAGTAATCGGTCTCTTGTGAGTAACAGGGCCTCACAATTGGTGCCGAACACCCGGGATTGGGGTACGGGTGGGTCTTTATGACCAAGATACAAATTTAAAGATTTGGATTCCCCTCAAGAAAGAAGAGGGAGGTACGTTCCCAGTATGTAATAGAGACCGGAGGAGAAGAAGTGAGTGACGGATTCCCTAGGATGACGGCGGCTGTGACAACGGCATCGTGAGTATAAGTATTTTTAACCAAGCTTGGTAAGTGTTGTTTAATTTTTGTTTTTGTTATATGAATAAAGTGTAAGATAAACTGGGACTGAATGATAAGTGATTGAGACAGTACATGTCGTCTGACACGAAGTGTGTGTGTGTTCTTGCTCACGGTTCCATACCTCCACAAGGAGATTGGCTGGGCTTGAACGAAGCGAATTCTTGTTTGAAAGGTGTCCTGGACATTTCGCGCACTTCCTTCCTCTGTAAATAAAGAGGGTGGATATTTGAGATCCTTAAATAGAAGGTTGCACGTAGGAATCATGTCTCTGTTTAGGAGAAAGAAAGATCGCAATCAGGAATCAAGTTTCCCCAGTGACTCCGGTCAAACGGATGATGAGAGATAATCCCTTATTAGAAAAGGAAATAGAGAAAGTTTTGTCTATTTTCACCCCCACACAGTGAAAACACCAGGTTTACTGATTATAGGCTGAGGGACAGTGAAGGAGAATAAAAGATTGTTTTCTTTTTTTTGTTTTAGAACAATGGAAGAAATCTCCTTATCTGGGATGCTCACAGACCAGAGAGGGCGACAATTAGATCAATTGAAAAGAACTAGTCTAGTTACATAACAGTGTACACATCAATTGTAATTATGGAGTTCTGAACTTTGAGGTTTGTTCTTTGAACATTGCCGGTCACCTGGCAAGTGCCTAGCTGTGTTTAATGAATAATTGCTCCTATATGTCGCCTGATGAAAGATAGCTAATTGTTTGCAGCAGGATAAGATGGTTGCCTGTTTCAGCTAGAGAGAGGGAGAAAGGCTGCTAAGGGATTTTCTTCTGGGAATGGACACATTACCTAGAGGAAACTCTCGATTGAGCAGTCTTTCTTGTTTGTTTAAAGGATTTATTCAGTCGAAACAGGAGATGAAGTTCAGAACTCTTTTGGTGAAGTATTTTTTCCTCTGTAATTAGCTTGCTAGCTTTCTAGGTACGGAAATAATGCTGAGAGAAAGAAAAAACTGTTTAGAAAACTTAGGGACCTGATTCCATTCTATGCGTGATGTATTTTTAGTTATAAATTGTTATGAATGAATGAATGAATGAATGAATGAATGGGAAGATCTTCCATGCTTTGATATATGATTATTGTTTTGTGGTAATATATATTCTGGAAACAAAATTGGTAATAGAGGAACAATAACAGCTATGATACCTGCAGAGTGTGATTCAAAAGTTACTTTGCTTTTGAAGCAGAATTACCAGTGCAGCCGTTTCCCTTCTGGAAGTGCCTGGTTTAGTATAACACGCAATCAATGCTTTCTTAATTTAGATTTTATGATCTCTGAAATTGAACTGCTTAGAATTCTTTGCTACTGATACAACAAAGGAAACCTGTTTCCGTTTTTCCTTTGACCTTCAAAGTAGAGGTTAAGAGCCCTGCAGGATAATGTGGTATTCTGGGCCAGTGGTTGCCAGATTGCAACTTGAGAATGGTTTAAATCCTGAGTGAATAGGAAGTTAATCATGTTTGGATTTTGTTCTGATTGTTATGCTATTAAGAAAAATTAAAAGTTAAACAGGGATTTTATATCGGTTTTAAATGTCTGCTTCCCCGAACTGTAAGATTCAAGGTAAATTACTGTGTGTGTTGTTAAGCTCTGCACTGATGACTGATGAACAGGCCAGTGCCACCATGGGCGTTCACTCATCTTCCCAGTTTTTATTTGCTATGATATTGAATTTTAGGATAAATTCACCTGTTGTTAAAGTTATGTGTTAGTGTCCAGAGCAAAAGTGTACTTTTTTGAAGTCTTTTAAATTTCAGTTCCAGGAGTTCTGTCTTTAGTTGCTGTTTAGAATGAGCACATATATCCATTCAAAACTACACCAATTAAGTTAGTAGGATTGGGACACTGTTTAAGAATCTAAATTTATATTTTCTGCCTCCCATTTGTTTGACTTTTAACAATTGTTTTAGAAGCAGGATTAGTTGATGTGTGCGAGCATCAATCCCAGAACGCAATCCAAGAAGAAGGGGGGAGGGAAATAGTATTCTTTTGTTTGTACTTGTAGAATTTCAGGCAACTGAATTGGTGGAGCAAGTGATAAGAAGTTATTTCAGATCTGATGCAGCACACCTGTGGACAACAGCGACCCCTACTGCAACTATATAATGCTAACTTTTGTGTGACCTTTTGAACTGGTTCAAGCTTGTTTGCAATTTATAAAGAATGGTATAATGGTATAAACAGTATTGTGTGTTCTCTCCTAATGCTCTCTCTCTGGAGAGTGGCAAGTGTCTGCTGCATTATGTTTTGAATGCTATCATGTATCCAGGAATATCAGGGTTTCACTGCTGTTGTACTTAATCCTTTTTATGCCTGGAAGCTAGTGTATCAGGCTCTATTTATGCTCTTTTTCTAAGCCATGCTTTAGGCTTACCTCTTTAAGGCTACTTTTGAATAAGTGATTCCCACATTGTCTATTTGATTTGGCTAATTACATTAGAGAGGTTCGACCAGAGCCTCGGCTTCAGATCACATTCCAAGAAATTGCTGATCGGGTGGCTCTACTTCCTTCCTGTACCAAGATGATTGCTGCTCCTTGGGACACCATCTGTTTCCTTCATCCTGATGGACAATTAGTTTTACTTCTGCGTGTTCACAATACAACCCACATCTCCAAAGAAGTTCTCACTTCAACCCCCTGCCTTGAACTGAACTCTTATCGGGACAGTCTGTTGAACTTTTTCATACCCTTGTGTTCTCCATTGCTATAAAACGTAGGTTAGATGCTGGACTTCCTTGGTACCTTTCCAGACCCCTGCCATAACTGCTGAACTTGGTATGGCTATACGCCGTCTGCAATGCTTACTGTATGTTCAAATGAAAGCTGTTACTGATTCTATAACTAAACTATCAGAGTCCCTAGAGCAAAATACACAAATGACTCTACAAAATAGACAAGTGCTAGATTTGCTCCTTGCTTCTGAAGGAGGCCTTTGTTCTTTTATTATTGCCACTATTTGTTGTACAGTTATAGCGAATCATTCAGTGTTTGTGCTTAATGCTATGGATAAAATATGCCACCTGTCAGATTTACATATTGATGACTTTAAGGGAGGACTGAATATAGGTAATTGGTTCTCATCCCACTTATATTATCTACACAAATAATGTATATAGTTAATCAAATTCATGTATGTTAACATGTTTCCCTCTTTTATCTTGTATTTAGTTTTAGTTTTTCTATTCCTATTTTTTGAGTTATCCTAAACAATTTTTCACTTTTAATGTTCCAATGTTATGATCCTACTGTTTTATGTAACTGCTAATTTTTGCAGAGTTAATTGTTAACTGTAAACCGCTGCTGATCACTGGAAGGAGCAGTATAAAAATGTGCTCAAATAAATAAATAAAATAAATCCCTTACCTCCTGGTTTCACTCGCTAGGTGCTGGCCTAAAAGGCCTTTTAATTTCTGCTGGCATCTTTTTAATTTTTGCCTTGTCCTTTTGTTGTATTGTTTCTATTGTTATCTCCTGTTGTAAGAAACAGTGTACCAAAGTGTCCAACTCACTAATGCCTGTTCAAACATGCCATACACATGTAAACTATTCCTATGCTGCCGTCCCCACTTCTGAATTCTCTGAATTGGTCTTATCTCCTCCACAATAAAAAAAAAAAAAAATGGGAGAATTGTAGGGATTATAAGGTTTAGGGATATGTTCCTGGTTCATAATCACTCAATGGCCTTTATTCTGCTCTAATAAAAATATGTCAACCAAACTACTATATTTGTGGACAAAGGAAAAAAAAAACAGGCCAGCATAAGGATATCACAGGCCTTAGCAATGCATATGACCGAACTGAAGGGTCCAGACATAGACATGCAGAGGCTTTGTGCAGAGAGCACGTACACAGGAAACCATACAAAGAGCATAAGCTGAGCCGTTAGTCCTGAAGACAGTAGACGGTTGACAGTTGGTGAGTATAGGCAAAACAGAGGCCTGAGGAATTTATTTATTTATTTATTTATTTATTTAGACAGTTTTGTATACCGCCTTATCCTTCAATCAAAGCGGTCATAACACAATTGGGAGATACATTTAACACGCGGGGATATGAGACACATACACTAATACTTACAGGGAACATGGGCAGTGGAGGGTTAAGTGGCTTGCCCAAGACCACAAGGAGCATCTGTGGGACTAGAAACCCCAGTCCTTCCAGCCCAAGGAATGTTGAAACAGGAACAGAGGGGACAGAAAGGTCAATGACAGGAAACAGAAGGAAGGAGGAGAGGGGGCCTCACAGAGGGATGGATTTGGAGACTGTATACATATACACGGAAGCAAAAAATGTATATAAGTAATATGATTATTATACTCTGGGGAGGAGGAATTCTGGTGTCTGATGACTGACAGTAATTCTCCTCTCCGTTGCCTGCATTTGTCCATCAGTTATCTAATAAACAGAGATTCTGATTGCACCTGTACTGACTTTTGGATCTGGACTATACAGGAAATTAGTGATAATTAGTAATTGGTCTCTTGTGAGTAACAGGGCCTCACATACTTGAGCACTTTCTTCCTTTTTATTGGGTAGTTAAGTTGATGAACACTAAACAAGATGTTAGCAAGCTTAACATATCTCATTTCTCACCTACAGATCCTATTAGCACTATAACATACCGTACATTCTTCCCTGGAAGAATGACCCCCCCATGCCCACACATCTAACAAAAGAAACAAATACACTAATATGTCTCAAAGTGTCACACCAAAAAGTAGTGTATGGGTCTCGGCTCCTCAGGCCCCCAGTGATGATGCAAGAGTCTCAGGCAAGACTAAACTTGTCCATAACTAACTTCATGCTACAGAACAACTAGGCCACATGAATTATCACAGCACTTTGATAATGGCACACATTACCTCTTTTCATTTGTTCTATAATTTCCTCATTTCACTCCTGCCTATGCCTCAAAAAATCAGAGAAATTAATCTGGCTCAGCAAACACTATAGTGAAATCATGGTTGGTTATCTTTATTCAAGGCAAATAAATCAGCCTGAATTGGGCTTCCGTGTTTTTCAGCTTTCACCACAGTGCTAAAAAGTACTCCATCTTCTTATACAACTTTTAAGGCCAGATTGAAGACCCACCTTTTTTGCACCGCCTTCAACCTTCCTCCCCCATCTGCTTCCCTCTCCCCCTCACCTCGTTGATTCTGACTGCATCCACCTTTGTCCTGTCCTTCTGCTGTATTAGCTGCTGTCTGCTCTGTCTCCTCTTCCTATCCTGCTCTTTAAATTTTTGGCGTTCCTTTCTATTTCGGCAGCCTGTATATCTTAATATTGTACACCGCTCTGATGCCACCGGTAAAGAGCGGTATATTAAATCTGCAAATAAAGATAAAGATAAAAGATCTTCAATGTCTTAAGGGGCCAAACCTACAACAGTTAGCACTCAGTGGTCATTAGTCAAGAAAGAGGATTTGGATCCCACAATGGCGAGTATATCCAGCACTTGAGAATACCTGAGCAATTAACCATTGTGGGCCAAGGTTTGTGAGAATCTTGAAGATGCTATGATGATACTCGATGCATTCGCTCGATTTCTAGCAACTACTCAAACTCCAGATCAAGCCATTATGACAATAGTGATCATAGCATGATCACGTTAGATTTAATTAGTGGAGGAGGGATAGTAAGGAAATCCACAGTATTACCTTTTAACTTTCGAAAGGGAGACTATGATAAAATGGGGAAAATAGTTAAGAAAAAACTAAAAGGAGCAGTTGCAAAGGTTAACGACTTACATCAAGCTTGAGTGTTGTTGAAAAATACTATCTTGGAAGCCCAGACCAGCTGTACTCCACACTTTAAGAAAAGTGGAAGTCCAAAAAACTGCCAGCATGGTTTAAAGGTGGGGTCAGAGAGGCTGTTGTTGCCAAAAAAGCATCTTTCAGGAAATGGAAAAAAAGAGCCAAATAACGAAACCTGGAAACTGCACAAGCACTGGTAAGTTAAATGCAAGGCATTGATAAGGCAGGCAAAGGGAGAATTTGAGAAGAAGCTTGCTGTGGAAGCAAGAATGCATAATAAAGACTTTTTCAAGTACATTCATAGCAAAAAACCTGTGAGAAAGTCAGTTGGTCCATTAGATGATAGAGGGGTTAAAGGGGCACTAAGGAGCGACAAGACGATAGCGGAGAGACTGAATGAATTCTTTGCTTCGGTCTTTACTGAAGAAGATGTAGGGATGTTACCCATGACTGAAGTGGTATTTAAAGTGCGGAAGAATTGAAGGAAATATCAATACATTGGGAAGATGTATTACAACTATTAGATAAACTGAAGAGTAGCAAATCACCTGGGCCGGATGATATACATCCAAGGGTGTTGAAAGAACTGAAATATGAGATTGCAGACCTGCTATTAGTAATCTGTGAACCATCATTAAAATCATCTGTAATATCTGAAGATTGGAGGATGGCGAATGTTTAAAAAGGGTTCCAGGGGTGATCCGGGAAACTACGGACCGGTGAGTCTGATGTCAGTACCGGGAAAAATGGTAGAAACCATCATAAAGAACAAAATTACTGAACATGTAGATAGTCATGGCTTAATGGGAGACAGCAAACATGGCTTTAACATAGTAACATAGTAACATAGTAGTTGACGGCAGATAAAGACCAGCATGGTCCATCCAGTCTGCCCAGCGAGATGGCAAGAGTAGGTGCACCTGTCGCTCCGCGCAGGCCACCCCTCTCCATATCCTTGTTCAGGGGTAAACCCACCACTCCATATAGGACACCCCTATTTGTTGAGACGTTATATGGTTCGGAAGTTAGATGGTACCGTTTATTTTGGTTTTTTCCTATTTCTGTAAAGGGATCCTCTGTGTTTGTCCCATGCCTTTTTGAATTCCGTCACTGTGTTCGCCCCTACCACTTCCATCGGGAGGGCATTCCAAGCATCCACCACCCTTTCAGTGAAAAAATATTTCCTGACATTGCCTTTCAATTTACCCCCTTGCAGTTTCATGTTATGCCCTCTAGTTTTACAGGTTCCCCGTCTTTGGAAGAGGTTTGTTTGTTCATCATTTCTCTTTAAGTATTTAAAGGTCTGAATCATATCTCCCCTGTGCCTCCTTTCCTCCAAGGTATACATATTTAGGTCTTCAAGTCTCTTCTCATAAGGCTTCTGACGCAGGCTCCAAATCATTTTGATCGCCTTCCTCTGAACAGTCTCCAGTCTTTTTACATCCTTTGCAAGATATGGTCTCCAAAACTGAACGCAGTATTCCAAGTGAGGCCTCACCAGTGACCTATACAGTGGCATAAGTACCTCTTCTTTTCTGCTGGTAATCCCTCTTTGTATGCAGCCCAACATCCTCCTGGCTTTTGCCACCGCCTTGTCGCACTGTTTTGCCACCTTGAGATCAGCAGAGATAATCACACCAAGGTCTTTTTCCTGAACTGTGCATACAGTCTTACTAATCTGTTATGTTTTCTTGAAGGCGTGAATAAACAGGTAGACAGAGGTGAATCGGTTGATAAAGTGTATTTGGACTTTCAGAAAGCCTTTGACAAGGTCCCTCATCAGAGACTTTTGGCAAAACTAAAGAGTCATGGGATAGGAGGCAGTGTACTATTATGGATCAGGAACTGGTTAAAAGATAGAAAGCAGAGGGTAGGGCTAAATGGCCAATTTTCCCAGTGGAGAAAGGTGAATAGTGGTGTACCCCAGGGATCTGTGCTGGATCTGCTATTTTTTGACATATTCACAAATGACCTGTAAAAGGGAATAACGAGTGAGGTTATGAAATTTGCAGATGACACAAAGCTATTTAAAGTTGTTAAAACCCAAGAGGATTGTGGAAAATTGCAAGAAGATCTTGATAAATTGGAAGACTGGACATCAAAATGACAGATGAAATTTAATGTGGACAAATGCAAAGTTATGCACCTAGGGAAGAACAACCCAAACTATGGTTACATGATGCAAGGTTCTATATTAGGAACCAACACCCAGAAAAAAGACTTAGGCGTCATTGTGGATAATATATTAAAACCCTCGGCCCAGTGTGCAGCGGCGGCAAAGAGAGCAAATTGAATGCTAGGTATCATAAGGAAAGGAAAGGAAAATAAAACAAAGGATATTATAATGCCTCTATATCGTTCCATGGTGAGACAGCACCTTGAATATTGTGTGCAATTCTGATTGCCGTATCTTAAAAAATGATATAGCGTTATTAGAAAGGTTTCAGTGAAGAGCCACCAAAATGGTAAAGGGGATGGAAGGATACCCCTATGAAGAAAGGCTGAAAAGGTTAGGGCTCTTTAACCTGGAAAAGAGATGGCTGAGGGGAGATATATGATAGAAATCTATAAATTAATGAATGGAGTGGAACAGGTAAACGTAGATCGATTGTTTACGTTATTAGAATATAGAAAGACTAGGGGACATGCAATGAAGCTACAGGGTAAACTATTTATGACTAATAAAAGAAAATATTTTTTCACTCAACGTGTAATCAAACTCTGGAATTTGTTACCGGAGGATGTAGTAAAGGCTGTTAGTATAGCTGGGTTTAAAAAAGGTCTGGACAAGTTCCTGGAGGAAAGGTCCATAAACCATTATTAGGAAGGGACCCAGGATATCAATACTTGACCCAATACAAGCATTGTGGAACCTGTGTCTTTTGGGGAAACTGCTAGGTAAGTATGACCTAGATTGGCCACTGCTGGAAACAGGATACTGGGCTTGATGGACCTTGGTCTGACCCAGAATGGCATATCTTATGTTCTTATGCTTCAGGTAGGATATCATAACAATGGCCTCCATTCCAGAATTATGAATATTGCAGTACTGACTTCTGTTTGCAAGATCTTCCACATCTCGCCTTAGTGCTTGAACCTGGCCACTTTCCTGTGCAACTTTTGTGGATTTTGCCGATATCATCAGAAAATGTGGAAAGGAAAATGAAACAACCAAGCAATATTTAACAATAGTGCTGCAAAAGTAATATTTAACAATAGACCTCACTTAAGCAAAGCTCTCACAGGTCCATCTCTCAAGATACTCAAGGGTGCCCCCGAGGACCCCATTCTAATTTTTGCTACAGTATTTATGAGCTGGATGAAGAGAACAAAGGGCATGTTTATTAAGCCATAACATGGGTTTGGGCGGGGCACTGTATTAGATGCAGGTGAGCCCAGGACAGCTGCCCCCCTGAATTTAGCATGACTCGCCATGTTAAAACCACTTTGGGGAGCAGCTACCGCCACCCATTGTGCTGGCAGTAGTTTCTCCACCTAAGCCCTGGAAGCGTGGGATTTCAAGGCTTCTACTAACATCGGTGTGGCGGAAAGACCCATACCCCACCCACTTGTCCTTATGCATGCTACCAGGGCAGAGTGGGTTTTTTAGCGATAGGCACATGCTACTTTTTAGCATGGTGATAGTAACATGTGATTGCCCCACACTGCTTAGCTAGCCCTTTAGTAAATGTGCCCCAGAGTGCTTATGAGAGATGAGTAAGCCTATAGTAACAAAGGTTGCTACCAAGATAATTATAGTATGTAAGCATCAGCTATCTTCCTGTACAATGTATTATAATTCATATACTTCTTAAAGTAATATGACTAAATAACATATAAAAAGGTGATCAGAACATTTGACTATTACTGTTAAGAAAATAAGAGAAAGTCTGTTGGAGAATGTTTATTCAGAATAGATTTCAAAATGCATTATAGTTATCTGATTTAAAAGCAAAAGACCTCTATAAGTCACTTGTCACTTCAATCACTTGCAAATTATCCTGTCTTGTCTCAATTGTAGGCCAAATATAGCTAATGCCAACTCATTTTTATTGCTTCCCTTCCCTTTATTTCTTTTTATCTAAAGAGATAAATTTCCATTCTCAAGAAATGAGGCTTTGTATAGTGTTTCTCGTTCATTATTCAGGGTCCCCATGAATTCAATAGCACCTAAACAAAGCTTTTGTTCACAGCATTATCTTGGAATACCACACTGATAAAGCGATATTTGGAACCAGCGAGCATTCATTTATTCCAAATGTTTGACCTGGCATTTTACCTGTGTTGTATAGCTTCTTTTAAGACTGGGCCAAGGAAAGGAGTTGTAGAATGTATTAAAATTGCCCAGGTTACCAAGTCAAGTAAATGAATGAATTTAAAAAAATCAGAAGAATAAGAAATTGATATTCATGAAATTAACAAAAATTAATATAAAGCCATAATGAGTGAGCTCTATGCTGAAGTAAGTACAAGTTTTACTTCTGTTGTCCCAATTTTGCATGGATGTGAGTATGGGGTACAGGAAGAAATAGTTTCACATATGGCAATTACATTAAGGGATGATCAAAGAACATTGCCACCATTGATAAAAATGTATTCAGATCAGGCTAAACCTATAACAAATTCATTTTTTTGTTTCGATTTCTCAAGGTCATAGCCAGTACAAAAGCACAGTCCACAAACTGATTATCCAAAAAGGAAAAACATAAATGGGCATAAATTCACCTCCATTTAAAGCTTTAATATGCAGATACAAGCATCTGAAACTTCAAATTTATCTCTACATATTTCTCCCTTTTATCACCCCACTTCCAATCTAATAAACACAACAGACCTTGCAATCCCCACTCCCATACTGGAAATACCCTCTCCCCATGAACCATCTCAAATGAATTTTAAGAAGTGTCCTTCGTTTGCAGCTTGTCATGCTGTGAGGGCTTGTCTGCATCAATGATGCATCAATGATGCTGAGAGCTAAGTTATCGGTAACGTAACTATTGGCAGGGTCCCCCGAGATGGACAGGTCTCAGCTGAGGGGCTAGACAAAGACAAACCACCCATCTGGGCCGCAGAAGAATAGGATGGTGTTGGCAGTGAAGGATCACATTTCTGTGACAACAGCAACAGCACTAACATAGGTTTGTACTCTCTCCCTCTTGCCAATTCCAACCCCTCCTGCTGCCTCAGTCTCACTCCTTTCTCTCTTTTGAAGTCCACTCCATCCACCTCTTCACTCTACTTCCTCTCCGGGTAGTTGTTATTTATCGACCTCCTAACAAGTCTGCTTCTACCTTTCTCACTGACTGACTCATAGCTTTCCGGCTTTCTGGATTCCTCCTCCTCCACTCTTATTCTTGGGGATTTTAACATTCATGTCGATAATAACCCCTCTGATCCTCATGCTTTAAAAATCCTCTCCCCTACCTCCTTGTTTGACCTCCAACTTTGTTCCACTGCCCCCACTCACCAGCATGGCCACTGCCTGGACCTGATATTTTTCTCTAGTTGCTTACCCTCGAACTTCTGTAGCTCAGTTCTTCCCTTATCTGACCATCACCTTTTAAGCTTTAATCTTCATCACCCGCTGCCTCAGCCTTGTCCTGTCTCCTCCAACCTATTTTAGAAACCAACCTTCTACCATTTCTTCATCATCTCTTTCTTCCACTATGTCATCTAAGTCTGTTGGCGAGGCAGCAACTTCCTATAATGCTGCACTCTCCTCGGCTCTGGATGTTCTCACTCCACCCATCCCACGTCCTGTGAGACGTTCTGCACCCCAGCCCTGGCTGTCATCCACTACCCGCTATCTATGTTCCTGTGCCTGCTCTGCTGAGCGTGCTTGGCTCAAATCCCACTCCCCTGCAGACTTTCTACACTTCAAATTCATGCTTGTCTCTTTATAGTCAGCCATAGCTCCTGCCAAACAAGACTACTATGTCCATCTGACTAACTCTTTTGCCTCTTATCCTCGCCGTCTCTTTACTACTCTCAGCTCTCTCCTCAAAGTGCCTCCGCCTCTGGTCCCTCCTTCCCTTTCTGCCCAAACCCTGGCTGACTATTTCCATGACAAGTCCACAAGATCACCCTCCAATTCCCCACAAAGTCAGCTACTTCCCCTCCTCTCCCTCTCCACTCCCAACTCTCCCCCCTACCCTTGCTACCCTCTCTTCCTTTCCTGTGATCTCTGAAGAGTAAACTGCACACCTTCTTTCTTCCTCCAAACTCACCACCTGTTCCTCTGATCCTATCCCCACCCATCTCCTAAGCCCCATCTCCTCCACCGTTGTCCCTTCTATCTCTCATATTCTCAACCTATCACTCTCCACTGCAATTGTCCCTGCAGACTTCAAGCATACTGTGATCACACCTCTCCTCAAGAAACCCTCACTTGATCCCACCTGTCCTTCTAATTATCGACCCATATCTCTCCTTCCCTTCATTTCTAAACTACATGAATGTGCGGTTCACCGCCACTGCCTCAACTTCCTCTCCTCTCATGCCCTCCTGGATCCCTTACAGTATGGCTTTTGTCCTTTACACTCTACTGAAATGGCTCTTGCCAAAGTCTCCAGTGACTTGTTCCTGGCAAAATCCAAGGGTCTTTACTCTGTCCTCATCCTTCTTGACCTCTCTGCTGCTTTTGATACTGTTGACCCCAACCTTCTCCTCAATAGCCTGTCCTCACTTGGTTTTAAGGGCTCTGTACTATCCTGGTTCTCCTCTTATCTCTCCCATCGCTCTTTCAGTGTGTGTTCTGGTGGCTCCTCCTCCTCTGCTTCCCCGCTCCCAGTTGGTGTACCCCAAGGATCTGTCTTGGGTCTGCTCCTTTTCTCTCTCTATACCCAGTCCCTTGGTGCGCTTATCTCTTCCCATGGCTTTCAGTACCATCTGTATGCTGATGACTCCCAGATATACCTCTCTACGCCTGAACTCTCTCCAGCAATCCAGTCCTGGATCTCTGCCTGCCTTTCTGACATTGCTGCCTGGATGTCTCACCGCCACTTGAAATTGAACATGGCCAAGACTAAACTTCTTATCTTTCCCCCTAAAACCTCTCCTCCTCTTCCTCCTTTCTCAGTCTCTGTGGATAGCTCTGTACTCCTCCCTGTTTCCTCCGCCCACAATCTGTGGGTTGTCTTTGACTCCTCTCTCTCTTTCTCCACACATATCCATCTCGTACTTAAGACTTGCCGTTTCTTTCTCTATAACATTAGCAAAATCCACCCTTTCCTTTCTGAACACACTACTAAAGCACTTATCCACTCCTTAATCACCTCCCGTCTTGACTACTGTAACCTACTCCTTGCTGGTCTCCCTTTGAATAATCTCTCTCCCCTTCAATCTGTTCAACACTCTGCTGCGCGGCTAATCTTCTGCCAGCCTCATCATGCCCATATTACTCCTCTTCTCAAGTCACTTCATTGGCTCCCTATCCATTTCCGCATTCAGTTCAAACTTCTCCTGCTGATCTATAAATGCATTCACTCTGTGGCTCCTCAATACCTTTCTTCTCTTATCTCTCCCTACAACCCCCCTCAGGCTCTTCTAACAAACTGCTTCTATCTGTGCCCTTCTCTTCTACTTCTAACTCCAGACTTTGCTCCTTTCACCTTGCTTCACCTTACGCCTGGAACAAACTACCTGTGTCTGTATGCCAGGCACCTTCTCTAATCCTCTTCAAATCCAGGTTGAAAGCTCACCTCTTCGCTGCTGCTTTTGGATCTTGATTCACCTGATCTCCTTTTCCTTCCCCTTTGTTTTACCCCTGCTTATACCTTCTGTGTTTTGTCTTGACTAGATTATAAGCTCTGATGAGCAGGGATTGTCTCTTACATGTCTGTGCAGCACTGTGTATGACTGGTAGCGCTATACAAATGCTAAGTAGTAGCAGTAGTAGTAGCATTACCTGTGCGGAAGAAAGGCTTGGCGATCTACTTCTGTATCTTGCCATGAAAACCCAATGGCTAGTCACAATGAAACAAATTGCACTATGGTGCTGGGAGATGAGACCCCCAGGATAGAAGACATTCAACTGGTTACTGGGGATAAGTAACACCAACATTTATGATGTAGTTGGACAAAGCCCTCAGGACGTCTGACTGCTGATGTAGCTGTGCATAAAATGAGAGTTAGAAGCTGCAAAGATGTCTTAAATACTGAGACATGGAACATATAAAGCATGAACCAAGGGAAATTGGAGATGGTCAAGAATGAAATGGAACATGGACAACGCAATCTGTTGGATGTCAGCAAACTGAAATGGACTGGCATTGGGCACTTTGCATCAAATGATCACATGGTCTACTATGCTGGAAATGAAAGACAAAGAAGAAATGGTGTTGCATTTATAATTAAGAAGAAACGTGCAAGAATTTTAATGAAATACAATGCAATCAGCGAGTGCTTCATTTCCATTTGTCTATGAGGAATGCCCATCAGCACAACTATTATTCAGATATATGCCGCGACAATAGTTGCAGAAGAGGAAATAGTAGATGAGTTCTATGAACAAGTACAAGCTGAAATTGACAGAACATGCAAAAAGGATATTCTGATAGTCATAGGTGACTGGAATGCAAAGTTGGCAACAAAGAAAGCAAAGTGGTTGGAAAATATGGACTTTGCAACAGAAATAAAGCTGGAGAAAGACTGGCAAAATTCTGCAAGACCAACAGTATATTAATCTCAAACACCTTCTAGCAACGCAAATGGCAACCGTACACATGAACTTTACCCAATGGATTGTACATCTGTGGAAATCAACATTGGAAAAGCACAATAACATCAACAAAGAGGAAATCTGGAGCCAACTGTGGTACAGATCTTCAGTATATAAACTCAAGCTAAAGCTGAAACAGAGCAAGCCACTCCTGAATGTAGCAAAATATGACCTTGAGAATATACCACTGGAATTTAAAGACTACCTGAAAAAAATGATTTGGTCCTTTGGATATAAATGACAGAGCACCAGAAGAGTTTTGGGATGACATCAAAAAGGTTGTGTTTGAGGAAAGTGAGAAATCTCTACAAAAAGTGAAAAGCAAAAACGACCAAAATGGACGACTGAAGAAACTCTGAAAATTGCCCAGAAACATAGAGAAGCTAAAGCCAGAGGAGAAAAAGAGCCAATCATAGAGCTCAACAGAAATTTCCAATGTGCAGCAAAATGAGACAAGGAGTACTACAATGATGCATGCAAGGAAATAGAATCAGAAATTATCAGAGGAAGGACAAGATCAGCGTTCCTAAAGCTATGAGAGCTAAAGAGAAAATTCCATCCTCAAATTTGAATGCTACAAGATTTTCAAGAATCCATATTTGAATGATGCTGAGAAGATCAACAGAGTAACATAGTATATGATGGCAGATAAAGACCAGTATGGTCCATCTAGTCTGCCCATGCCTTTGTTTAGGGGTGTACCCACTACTCCATGTAGGTCACCCCTATTTGATCAGATATAAGAGATAGTTATGCTTATTTTGATTTTATCCTTTTGCTATAAAGGATTCCACTGTGTCTGTCTCATGCCATTTTGAGTTGTGTCACTGCATTTGCCCTCATCACTTCCATCAGGAGGGCATTCCAAGCATCCACCACCCTTTCAGTGAAAAAGTATTTCCTGACATTGCCTTTCAGTTTACCCCCTTGCAGCTTCATGCTATGCCCACTAGTTTTACAGTTTCCTGTCTTTGAAAGATGTTTGTTTGTCCATTAATACTCTTTAAGTATTTAAATGTCTGAATCATATCTCCCCTGTCCCTCCTCTCCTCCAGAGTGTACATATTTAGATCTTCAAGTCTCTTCTCATAAGTCTTCTGAGGCAGGCTTCAAATCATTTTGGTTGCCTTACTCTGAACCACTTCCAGTCTTTTTATATCCTTTACGAGATACGGTCTCCAGAACTGAACATAATATTCTAAGTGAGGCCTCACCAGCGACTTGTACAGTGGCATCAGTACCTCTTCCTTTCTGCTGGTAATTCCTCTCTGTATGCAACCCAGCATCTTTCTGGCTTTTGCTACCGCCTTGTCACATTGTTTCGCCACCTTGAGATCATCAGAAACAATCACTCTGAGGTCCTTCTCCTGGTCTGTGCACATCAATCTCTCAACCCCTATTTCATACAATTCCCTTGGATTTCTGGTTCCCAAGTGCATGACACTGCACTTCTTCATATTAAATCTTAACTGCCAATCATTAGCTTATTCTTCCAGCTTTTGTAGATCTTTCCTCATGTTCCACACTCCCTCAAGGGAGTCCACTCTGTTGCAAAATTTGGTGTCATGTGCAAAAAGACAGAATTTTCCATTCAGCTCTTCGGCACTATCACTCACGAATATATTGAACAGTACTGATACCAGGACTGAAGCCTTGGGCACACCGCTAATCACCTTCCTTTCAGCCGAGTCAGTTCAGTTTACCGTCACCTTCTGTCGTCTGTTGGTCAACCAATTTCCAATCCAGTTTACCTTCTTGGGATACATCCCCAAGCTGTTGAGTTTATTGATAAGCCTCTGATGAGGAACAGTATCAAAGGCTTTGCCGAAATCTGGGTAGATCACATCCATTGCATGCCATTGATCTAGTTCTCTGGTCACCCAGTCAAAGAACTCAATCAGATTGTTTGGCAAGATCGTCCTTTAGTAACACCATGTTGCCTCAGATCATGCAACCCGTTGGTTTCGAGGAAGTCCACTATTCGCTCTTTCAGGAGCGCCTCCATTACTTTTCCCGCCACCGAGATAGGCCTGTAGTTTGTCATTTCTTTCCTATTACCACTTTTGTGGAGAGGTATCACATCAGCCCTTCTCCAGTCCTGTGGAACTTCTCCTGTCTTCAAGGATCTATTAAATCATCCTTTAAAGGACCTGCAAGAACCTCTCTGAGCTCTTTCAGTATCCTGGGGTGTATCCCATCTGGTCCCATAGACTTGTCCACTTTCAGTTTTGCAAGCTGTTCTAACACATCATCTTTTGTGAATTTTGTGATATCTACCCCATTCCCATCTGTATATTTGTCCATCACAGGTGGTTCTTCTCCAGGATTTTCTCTAGTGAAAACAGAGCAGAAGCATTTATTTAGCATTTTCCCTTTTTCAATATCACTTTCCACAAAGTCGTTCCCAGCACTTTTGAGTCCTGCAATTCCACCTCTGATTTTCTTTCTCTCCCAAATATACCTGAAAAAAGTCTTGTCACACCTCTTCACATTGTTAGATATCTTTTCTTCTTCCTTTGATTTTGTTATTCTTATTTCTCTTTTTGTCTCTTTTAGTTTGATCTTGTATTCTTTTTTTGTGTTCCTCTATTTGCGAGCTTCTGAATTTTGTGAAAGCTGTGTTTTTTGCCTTTATTTGTGCAGACACTTCTTTGGAGAAGCAAATAGGTTTCCTTTTCCTTTTGTTTTTATTTACTTTCCTTACATATGTATCTGTTGCACCTTTTATTGCCTTCTTTAGTTTAGCCCATTGCAATTCCTCTTCTCTTATCCCCTCCCACCCTACCAACTCCTCCTTCAGGTACTTGGCCATTTTACTGAAGTCAGCATTTTTGAAGTCTAAGACGTTGAATTTGCTGTGATTGGATTCCACCTTGGCTTTTATCTCAAACCACACCATGTGATGATCGCTGCTGCTCATATGAGCACCCACCTGGATATTTGACACGCTGTCTCCGTTGGTGAGCACTAAATTCAGCATGGAGCTCTCCTTGGTCGGTTCCATCACCATTTGTTTAAATAACACATCATGGAAGGCATCCACAATTTTTTTGCTTCTTTCCAGATATGCAGAAGAAACACTCCAATCCACATTGGGTAGATTAAAGTCATCCAATATGATCACTTCCCCCTTCATGGCTATCTTTGCAATGTCAACAATCAATTTTCTATCTATTTCTTCGGTTTAAGATGGAGGCTTGTAGACCACACCAGTATGAATGACAGTGCCATCTCCTCTTCCCAACACAATCCACAGTGCTTCTTCTTTTCCCCACATACCCTGCATTTCAACAGTTTTAATATTGCTTTTGACATACAGGGCTACTCCTCCACCTTTTCTACCCTCTCTATCTCTTCTAAATAGATTATAGCCAACTACAGCTATATCCCATTAATGTGATGCGTTAAACCATGTTTCTGAAATGGTCACAATGTCCAAGTCCTTTTCCACCATTAGGGCTTCCAAATCAGGAACTTTGTTGGCTAAGCTTTGCAGAGGCGGCTCTATAATTAGGCAGAGTGAGGCAGTAGCCTCAGGTGGCAAACTTTTGGGGGCGGCAGAAATTCCCCCAAAAGAGCCGCCTCACTCCGCCTTCAGTTAAAGAAAAAAAAAAAGCAGACAAACTGCTGCGGCCGTGATACCTTTCAAAATGACAGGAAACCGGTGCGGAGCCTCCCGGTTGTAAGGAACCTCTTCTGTTGCCGCATCAAGCTCTAGCGTCACTTCCTTTTGGGGGCGGGAAGCAGCAGCAGCAGAGGTTCCTTAGCACCAGGAGGCTCTGCACCATTTTCCTTTCATTTCAAAAACAGAGTAGAACAAACTATAGGGGAAGGGGATGGGGGAGGGAGGAGAGAAGAGCAATGATCTGAATGGAGGGGAAGGAGAGAAGAGGAACGAGCTGCATGGGGGGTAAGGAGAGAAGAGGAATGAGCTGCACGGGGGGTGGGATGAGAGGGAGCTTACAGGGCCTGGAAGAAAGCTAACACAGGGGAAAAGAGGGTTGGAAGGGAGCTGACAGGGAGCTGACAGAGGAGGAACGAGATGGCTGAAAGGGAACTGAGAGAGGGGAAGGAGATGGCTGAAAGGGAACTGAGAGAGGGGAAAGAGATGTCTTAAAGGGAACTGATAGAGGGGAAGGAGATGTCTGAAAGGGGACTGAGAGAGGGGAAGGGGATGGCTGAAAGGGAACAGAGAGGGGAAGGAGATGGCTGAAAGGGGACTGAGAGAGGGGAAGGAGATGGCTGGAAGGGAACTGACATGGGAAGTTGGAGGCTGGAAGGGAACTGACATGGGTGGAAAGAGGGGGATGGAAGGGAGCTGGCACCTGGGAATGGGACTGGAGGGATCTGACATTTGGGGATGGGACTGGTAGGTGGCTGGGTAATAGGGAGGAGGCTGGCAGGGAGGGGGCACTGGGACTCGAAGGGAGCTGACATGTGGGGAGGGTCATTGGGACTGGAAGTGAAGAAAACAAAACAAAAGACAAGTAATGGCAGACTGCTATGTGAAAACAGCTCAGATCAGGACCAGCATGACCAGAGAATAAAATGGTCAGACAAAGGTAGAAAAAAATAATTTTATTTTCAATTTAGTGACTGGACTTTGTGCTATTTTTATAGTTTACACAGTATGGGATACTGCATCTCTTATCTGGTGTTGCACTGCATGCAGAATCTGGCTTCTTGGGGTTTCAGTTTAATTTTTCTCCAAATACTTTATTTTTACTTTAGGTTGTGATCACTTATTCTGTACTTGGTGAGAATCTGTATTCCTTTTTTTTTATTATTTATTTATAGAATTTCACAAAATCAGTAAGACAATAATTCCTTACATCAGATACAGTGCCAGCAAGTAATAAGGCATTCCAAACAAAAATAATAAGCATAAATAGAGCATTACACTGTTGTAGTCCACACTTCAAGAGAGGAGGAGAAGAAACAAACCCACCCAATACAGAGAATTGGAAAAGTGATACAAAAGTAAAATATAAAGAAAAAAAAACCCAGAAGGCCACGTACCCCTAGAATACATTCATAGAGGATAAAGCTGTAATAAATCCACAGATCACTCATTAGAGACCCCAGCCGGAAGTCTAGCACTGATAAATTTACCCAAATCAATAGGAACAGAGAAAACATACTTATTTCCCTCCATAAGCACTAGGCATCTACAAGGGAACCTCAGAAAAAAGGTACCCCCTAAAGCCAGTACCCCAGATTTATAAAGCAAAAACTGCTTTCTCCTTCTTTGTGTCTCTCTAACTAAATCAGGAAACATTGATATCCTGAGACCCAAAAACGTATCACATCTTTTCTTGAAGAACATTTTCAGGAGCCAATCTTTATCAGATACCAAAGCACACTGCACAAGGAGAGTCGACGAAGTAGGAGTAGAAACTTCAGAGCCCGAACCCTCCAGGAGGCCAGTCACATCCAGGACGTCAAAATTCACAGTAGACACAGCCACAGTTGTCTCAGCTTTTTTCCGGGAAGGCAGATAGTATACCTTACTTAGAGGAGGTATTAAATCAGAAGGAACTTTCAGAATTTCCATTATATACCGCTTGAACATGTCCAAAGCCGACACCTCAGGGAGACGGGGGAAATTCAAAACCCGTAGGTTGGACGCTCTAGAAGCGTTCTCCAACACCTCCAACTTGTATTTGAGAACTTCATTCTCCTTCACCAAGGCAGAGGACACATCCGAAAACATAGCAAGCTGAGCACCGAAGGAAACATTGTCCTGCTTAAGCTGCTCACAGGTAGACACAACCGATTGAATGTTATCCACATTCCCCTGGATGTTAACAGCATTCTCCCGGATTTGGGAGGACAGTACAACAGTCTGAGAATTGATAGAAGCTGAAAGAGTAGCTATAGCTTCCCACAGAGTCTCCAGTGTAAATACCTTAGGGCGAATGAGGGAAGGTAATTTCCTCGAAGACAGATTTCCAGACGGAGTGCTCAGGTCCAAGCTGCCAACCGAAATCTCAGCGAGACTATCGGGAGACAAGGAGGCCAAACTTCCAGCGCACGCCCTCCCAGCAGCCGATGCCCCCACCTCGGGAGGGGTCGGCGTCACACCCGCTGGAGTAGGCTCCAAGGCTGCAGGACACGGTGGAGGAATCCTCACCACAGGAGAGAGGGAGGTGTCTACATCCGACGGAGGCAACCGATCCTCTGCAATCGGCGCGACCAAGCCGGCTCTAATCTCCTGCACCTTCTCCAGGGGTATGGTAACAAAGCGGTCCATAGGACCCAAACTGGGTAGCTGAGGTGCAAAGGGAGCAGCCCTTAGCTTCCCCTTCCTCTTAGGCATAGGAGTTACACGGAAAATGCTGCCGCGGCCATCTTGGGTTAACTCCTCCCCCCCCCCCCCCCCGAGAATCTGTATTCCTAGTGTATGACCAAGGCTGTGTCTTCTATTAACATGAAATAGGTGTTAGATGTACTAGGGCCTGCTGCAGTTTTTATAGTGCTGCTTTTTTTGTATGGGTTTTGGAGGTTTAAGCTGGTAATGGTATAGTAGATTTGGCCTTGTATATCTTTGGTGAATTTTGTAGGGTTTTATATTAGTTTCCAATATTCCTGGTACTGGAGAATATTCGTTAGTCAGATGACCAGAATCAGATTTTTTTTTAAGATATTGAGTTCTGTGGGTGAATGTTCTAGTTCTGCTCTGCACCCACTGTTGAGGGAAGGGATTCTGTGGATGCAAAATATATGTTCAAAAAGAAAAAGCAGGAACCATAACACAGTTTATAACAAAATAAAAATGAGTTATAATTTAGTTTTATAAAGTGTGCTGTGGTTCTCGCTCATTCTTTTAGTTCCTAGGTGTTCAAACATCTTGCATTTCCTCTATATTATCTAATTAGCTTCAGTCCCTGACCGAGATTTGAGAAAGTGCCCCCTCACACTCTACAGGGGGGAGGGGGGAATGGGGTGCCATCTTATCCTTCGCATTAAATGAGAGTCAGAAGCTGTAAAGATGTCTTACACATTAGAACATGGAACGTACGAAGCATGAACCAAGGGAAGTTGGAGGTGGTCAAGAATGAAATGGAACGTGTACAACTTGATCTGCTGGGTGTCAGCGAACTGAAATGGACTGGCATCGGGCACTTGGCATCAGATGATCACATGGTCTACTATGTTGGAAATGAAAGACAAAGAAGGAATGGTGTTGCATTTATAATAAAGAAGAAACTTGCAAGAACTGTAATGAAATACAATGCAGTAGCGAACGCTTAGGGGTATGTTTACTAAAATGCGTTAGTGTGATTCGCATTAGGATCTGCGGTACAGGCAGAAATCCCAAATAAGGACATGGGCGGTACATTGTTACCAATAACGCGCGTTACAAGGAGCCATAAATTAACGAGCGTTACATGGCACGTTACCGCGCATTAATCTTAAGAAGGCGCACAGACATATAACACAGAAACAGAGCTGTAGCACAATGGTTACTACACTGACTGATGGCACAGGGGTCATGGGTTCGGATCCCTAATGTGCCCAATGCATAAGGCAGGCTGAGGCATCACCCTTTGCATTTAAGTAGTGATTGTTGAGGCATTTTACGTTTAGGTTCAATAGTACTGCCAGCAAACACCCTCACAGTGGCGTAACCTAAGGTGCCGCATAAGGCACTCCATAGGGTATATTATAAAGTGCACTGTCCGCCAAGGCACCCCATAATGTCCCCTATAGAACACCTTATAGGGCGCCCTATAAGGTGCCTTATGGGGCGCCTTATGAGGCACTGTAAGGTTACAGTACTCTGAGGGTGGTTTTGCTGGCAGCACTAATGTACATCAAAAATAGACAATGCCTCAGACAGCCCTATCAAATAACCCCACCATGGGTATGAACCCATGACCTCTGGCCGCACAGGCAGTGAAGTAACCAGTGGGCTACAGCTCTATAGCTGCTAACAAACCCCTGGCTGGCTGCAGAAAGACTGCACGCCACCACACAACGGTCTGCTGTGGCTACCAGGATACGGTTAACCCACCCGTACCCATGATGCACTGCACATGCAAATCAGCAGTCCACAGATGGGCACAGGATGGGGTATGGACCCCCACAGCACCTCGGCCTGGTAGGGGGAACTGACCGTGTGTGGTACTGGCACAGAGTAGCCACAGACCATCACATTGTGCGGGTACTGTGCTCCCCCTGACGGTGAGGTGGGGCGCCCAGCACCAGGTCCACAGTGCCTTTCATGGTTGAAATATGCCATGATGCAGGTCCCCATCAGTGTGTGATAGGTAGTTCCGGCAGGCACAACTAGGATACATCTGTGTCCTTCTGTATTTCTCAGTCATGTCTAGCCCTTATGGGCTATGATGCACCCAGAATAGTACATATTTTGTGTTGGTGCCATGGTGACGTGATGTGGATGAAGGGGGGGGGGTGATTGGACCCATAGGCAGATTATGTACCACCACACAACCCACCCTCTGGGGCTCAGGGTGAGAAACAGGATCACCCCCCTGCAATGGTAGCAGTAGAGGGCACCATCAACCCCAGTCCTGCTGGGGAACAGGCACCCTACAGGGCAGGCAATAGCAGACAGACAGTAGGCCTGGAAATGGCCAGCTTCCCCCCACCACTATCTGACATTCTCCAGCAGCAAGCCTCCAGCAGCTGCACCCTGCAAGGTTTTCCAGCCAAACACATACTAGCTGCAGGCAGTCTGCTAGCTAGTCCATTGTGCATGTTCCTGGAGGAGATGTGTGTACCCAGAACTGGGATGTCAGCATACACACCAAGCAGAGAAATTAGTGAGTGGGCCCCAAAAGAAAACCTATAAATATCACATACAAAAAATACTATATAGCACTATGGGGGAACCTAGCCATGCCGTGGTCACTGCTCAGTCAGAGTGAGAGTGACCTCCCAGCAGGACATGCTGTGGCCACCCTGTCCGTGCAGGTGGCGGCCGGCCACTACAATGTCCGAGCCATTGCCCTATGCTATGTACAGATGGATCCAGGCCAGGCCATCCTATCCTGGCTATTCCCACAGTACCTTGCTCCTCATTATGCACATTGGCAGGCCAATACTGGCAACAGTGCAAGCAGTGTGGGCTGTGGAGGGTGTTTGCAGCCACCACACACTGGATAGACAGACACACACTCCCCACACCTATGCAGCATTGTGCAACTATAGTGGTGTTTGGCAGCCCTGGCCACCACACCAGTCCTGGGCAGAGTGCAGGCATGGCTATGGTAAGCAATACTGTTGGGGGTCACTCCCCAGGGTGGTAAACACTGTCAGACACCAGACCTGTAGCACACTCCACAGACATCAGAAAGGTTGCTATGATGCAGCTCAATCAGCAAATTGTGCTTAACTTAGGAATTGCTATCTGCCAGTAATCATAGCAACCTTTTGATAGATGTGTTTAGGGTGGCATTGCTAAGGTATGCAAGTGCTAGTATTGGGAGACGCATGCAGGGCCCAATGTCCTGCCTCTCAATGAGGCTTTGGATAATGGGGCCTGTGGGTGCGGGTGTGTCTGCCCCTGTTGGCTGCTGCTTTACGGCAGAGGTTCCCAACTCCAGTCCTGGTGTGCCAAACACTGTTCGAGTTTTCATGCTGTCCCCCATGAATATGCATGAGATACATCTGCATACCATGGGGGCGGCGCATAGAAATGCAGCACAGGCATCTTTATTAGAGGCAGCATAGAACCTGAATGGTGTTTGGCCCTCCAGGACTGCATTTGGGAGACTCTGCTCTAGGTAATGCGCATGTTTATAGTGTCTGTACTCTGTATGGTAATATGTAGGTGTTTTGGGCATGTTTACATCATCTGCAATAAAGGTTCTGTCTGTATTAGCACGTTTTAGTAGTGGGCAAAATAGGGGGACTGGGTTGGCAGGAACCACAGCTGTGACTTGAACCTGTGATCTTCTGCTTCTGAATACACTGGTTTTGTGCACTGCACCACCATGTTCGCACAGAGTCAGCACATTCCCTGGTGATACCATGTCTGTTCGTCAAACAGGGCCTGTCTGTTGCAGTGCATGACACCCACCTACACAGGGCTAGGCCATGGTCTGCTCTGGGTAGCTGCCACTGCCCCCTCCACCACCAGTGACTCTCTGCCACCATGCTGACAGTCCCTTCTGCTGGTGGAGTGCAGTCTCAGGCCATCCAGTGTGCGGGTAGGTGGCTGCCTATGGTGCGGGTTCTGGGGTAGGGGTGCCTGCATAGGTGTCCACGTTACCCCCCAGCACCGCCTGCCAATGTTCCGTGCCCTTGGGGGTAACTGCTGGGTACTATCCCCTGTGTCACTGTGGGAAGCACAGTCATGCCCATGTTGGGCCTTCAGCAGTTGCTGTCTGGCTGCTCTGCTGTTTCAGCATTTGTATGGGCCAGCTAGGCATCACCCTAGTCCGCACTGTGGCCCAGCTGCACCACAGCATTTGCCGCTTGCGGTCCTCTGTATCCCCTTTTCCGGCATCTGTCCAGTTGCCATTCTGACATGTCCGCCCTGCTGTTTCCGCACATGTGCACGCCATAGGACACCTGTCCAATGGAAAGGAAAACCCTGTACAGCGCAATATCACTGTGGTTCATTCATCTTGTGTGGGGACGGCGCATAGACCCTTCCACGATTTATATCTTTTCTATGGAGCTTTCTCAGGGGGGAGGGTTGATGTTTCCCATTAATACCACTATTTGCCAGCTTGGTTATGTTTTTTTTCCAGTTTGTTGAGGTCATTTTCAATGTTTATGTGCCCTTTTGTTCTGTGCACATGTATCACACTTATCACTTTTTTTAGGGGTCCCTGCCTCTGCTGTACATTGCTGACACTTAAATGGTTTCTCTCCCCTGAAATGTGCATTTAACTGTAGGTTTTCAATCACGTTAGGGTTTAGCTCTTCAGATCAGTGCGTTAATGTGAAAGGAGCCTCTCCACGCCCACACTCCGCCCATTGACCCCTTCTCTCCGCCCTCTCTACACCTTCTGCGGTGTTTTACCGCGCCGTGGAACTTTACGATCGTTAACTTACGTTAATGCGCGTTATGAGACGTTAACGATCGTTAACGCATCATAACACGCGTTAACGTAAGTTAACAATCGTTAACATTACATAACGCGTGTTATGTACCATTACCGCAGTTTAGTAAACACCCCCTTAATCTCTATTCGTCTACGAGGATTGCCTATCAACAGAACTATAATTCAAGTATATGCCCCAACAACAGCTGCAGAAGAGAATGAAATTGAAGAGTTCTATGAACAAGTACAAGCTGAAATTGACAGAACATGCAAACAGGATATCCTGATAGTCATGGGTGACTGGAACGCAAAAGTTGGCAACAAAGAAGAAGGCAATGTAGTTAGAAAATATGGACTTGGCAACAGAAATGAAGCTGGAGAAAGACTGATAGAATTCTGCAAGACCAATGATCTATTCATCTCAAACACCTTCTTCCAGCAACACAAGCGGCGACTGTACACATGGACTTCACCCAATGGATTGTATAAAAATCAAATTGACTACATCTGTGGAAGTCACCGATGGAAAAGTTCTATAACATCAACAAAGACAAAACCTGGAGCTGACTGTGGTACAGATCATCAACTACTAATATGCAAACTCAAGCTAAAGCTGAAAAAGAGCAAACCACTCATGAATGCAGCAAAATACGACCTTGGGAATATACCACTGGAATTTAAAGACTGCCTGCAAAATCGATTTGCTTCCTTATATACAAATGACAGAGCTCCGGAAGAGTTATGGAATGACATCAAGAAGGTTGTGTTGGAAGAAAGCGAGAAGTCTCTACAAAAGGTGAAAAAGCAAAAACGGCCAAAATGGAAGAAACTCTGAAAATTGCCCAGAAACGCAGAGAAGCTAAAGCCAGAGGAGAAAGAAAGACAATCGCAGAACTCAACATAGATTTCCAACATGCAGCAAGACAGGACAAGGAAAAGTACTACAATGACACTTGCAAGGAAATAGAAGCAGAAACTATTAGAGGAAGAACAAGATCGGCTTTCCTAAAGCTACGAGAGTTAAAGAAAAAGTTCCAGCCTCAAACTGGAATGTTACAAGATGCTCAAGGTTCTATGTTGAATGATGCTGAGAAGATCAAGAAAAGGTGGAAGGAATATACAGAATTTTTATATGATAAAGATCAAGTGGACCAACAGCTGTTTCAACCTGTACCTTATGATCGGGAGCCATTGGTGATGAAAGAAGAAGTTGAATCAGCATTGAAAGCTTTATCAAAGAACAAAGCACCAGGCATTGATAGCATTCCTGTAGAAGTATTGCAGCAATCTGATGCAGCTGTTACCATACTTACAAGGCTCTGCCAAGAAATATGGAAGACAACATCATGGCCAACTGACTGGAAAGGATCTGTGTTTATACCAATACTAAAAAAAGGTGATCCAACTGACTGTGGAAATTATCGAACAATCGCTCTGATCCCACATGCCAGCAAGATTCTACTGAAGATTATTCAAAATAGACTACAACCATACCTGGAACAAGAACTACCTGAAGTGCAAGCAGGGTTCAGGAAAGGGCGAGGAACGAGAGACATCATTGCGGATGTGAGATGGATCCTTGAAAAGACTGAAGAATACCAAAAGGATATCTATTTGTGCTTTATCGACTATAGCAAGGCTTTTGACTGTGTAAACCAGGGGTCTCCAACTCCAGTCCTGGAGGGCCGCAAACCAGTCAGGTTTTCAGGGTATCCCTAATGAATATGCATGAGATATATATGCATTAGAAATAGCCTGTCAAACTTACTGGTTTGTGGCCCTCCAGTGCTGGATTTGGGGACCCCCACCTTACACCTCTGTCATTTAAGATTGTGAGTGGGCAAGGTACAGAGTAGATAGAATGTGTCACATACCTCCTCGCTTCTTACCACCACCAAAATATTGTCTATTAGACAACTTTTTGGTGGTGGTGAGAAACGAGGAGGGATGTGACACATTTTATCTACCCTTTGATGTCGAGGACATCTGTACCTTGCCCACTCACAATCATACATGACAGAGGTGTACGGCAGGGGTCCCCAAATCCAGCACTGGAGGGCCACAAACCAGTCAGTATGGCAGGCTATTTCTAATGCATATATATCTCATGCATATTCATTAGGGATACCCTGAAAACCTGACTGGTTTGCGGCCCTCCAGGACTGGAGTTGGAGACCCCTGGTGTAAACCATGAGAAACTCTGGGCCACATTAAGAAGCATGGGTATACCAGAACACCTGATCGTTCTCTTGCGCAATCTGTATATTGATCAAGAAGCAACAGTTCGAACGGAACAAGGAGAAACAGAATGGTTTAAAATAAGGAAAGGTGTAAGACAAGGCTGCATACTTTCCCCCTACCTGTTTAATTTATATGCAGAACAAATCATCAGAGAAGCAGGATTGTATGAAGACAACAGAGGTGTGAAGATTTGTGGAAGATTCACCAACAACCTTCGCTATGCTGATGATACTACATTAGTGGCTGAAAGTGAAGATGATCTGAAACATTTGCTTCTCACAATCAAAGGACATAGGGGTATGTTTACTAAACTGCGGTAAACGTACATAACGCGCGTTATGTAACGTTAAAGATCGTTAGCGCGTCATAACGCATGTTATGTAACAATAACGATCGTTAGAGCATCATAACGCGCGTTATGACGCGCTAACGATCGTAATGCTCCGCGGCGCAGTAAAACACCGCAGAAGGTGGAGAGAGGGCAGAGAGAAGGGGTCAATGGGCGGAGAGTGGGCGGGGAGAGGCTCCCCTCACACTAACGCGCTGGATTTCAGGGCTGAATTCCAACACGATTGAAAACCTGCCGTAAAAGGCACATTACAGGGGAGAGAAACCATTTCAGTATCAGCAATGTACAGCCCAGGCAGGGAAACCAAAAAACAGTGATAAGTGTGATACATGTGCACAGAACAAAAGGGCACAGAAAATCTGAAAATGACCCCAACAGACTGGAAAAAAACAATAACCAAGCTGGCCAATAGTGGTATCAATGGGAAACATAACCCCTCCCCCCCCCCCCCGAGTAAGCTCCATAGAACAGATATAAATCGTGGAAGGGTCTATACGCCGTCCCCATACAAGGTGAATGAGCCCACAGTGACATAGCGCTGCTCAGGGTTTTCCCCACCATCGGACAGGAGCACATGTCCCGCAACATCAGGGTGGGCATGTCGGAACGGCAACTGGACAGATGCCGGAGAAGGGGATACAGAGGGCCGCAGGCGGCACATGCTGTGGTGGAGCTGGGCCACAGTGCGGACTAGGGTGATGCCTAGGTGGCCCATACGAATGCTGAAAGAGCAGAGCAGCCAGACAGCAACTGCTGAAGGTCTAACATGGGCACGAGTGGGTTTCCCAAAGTGTCACATGGGATAGTACCCAACAGCTACCCCCAAGGGCACGGAACATTGGCAGGCGGGGCTGGGGGGGAGCGTGGACGTCTATGCAGGCACCCCTACCCCAGAACCCGCACCATAGGCAGCCGCCTACCCGCACACTGGATGGCCTGAGACTGTTCACCACCAGCTCCACCAGCAGAAGGGTATGTCAGCATGGTGGCTGAGGGATACTGGTGGTGGAGGGGGCAGTGGCAGCTGGCCAGAGCAGACCGTGGCCTAGCCCTGTGAAGGTGGGTGCCATGCACTGCAACAGACAGGCCCTGTCTGACCAACAGTCATGGTATCACCAGGGAATGCACCACCTCTGGGATAACATGGTGGTGCAGTGCAGAAAACCAGTGTATTCTGAAGCAGAAGGTCACAGGTTCAAGTCCCAGCTGTGGTTTCCACCAACCCAGTTCTCATATTTTACCCACTACTATAACATGCTAATACAGACAGAACCTTTCTTGCAGGTGATGTAAACATGCCCAAAACACCTAAATTTTACCCTACAGAGCACAGACACCATAAACATGCACATTACCTAGAGCAGAGCCTCCCAAATGCAGTCCTGGAGGGCCAAACACCATTCAGGTTCCATGCTGCCTCTGATAAAGATGCCTGTGCTGCATTTCCATGTGCCACCCCCATGGTATGCAGATGTATCTCATGCATATTCATGAGGGACAGCATGAAAACCCGAATAGTGTTTTGCACCGCAGGACTGGAGTTGGGAACCTCTGCCGTAAAGCAGCAGCCAACAGGGGCAAAGACACCTGCACCCACAGGCCCCATTATCCAAAGCCTCCTGGAGAGGCAGGACTTTGGGCTCTGCGTACATCTCCCAATACTAGCACTTGCATACCTTAGTAATGCCACCCTAAACCTGGTAATATGGTACACAGCTATCAAAAGGTTGCTATGATTACTGGCAGATAGCAATTCCTAGGTTAAGTACAATTTTCGGAGTGAGCTGTATCATAGCAACCTTTCTGATGTCTGTGGAGTGTGCTACAGGTCTTGTGTCTGATAGTGTTTACCAATCTGGGGGGTGACTCCTACAGTATTGCGTACCATAGCCATGCCTGCACTGTGCCCAGGACTGGTGTGGTGGCCTGGGCTGCCCAACACCTCTATAGTTGCACAATGCTGCCATAGGTGTGGGGAGTGTGTGTCTGTCTATCCAGTGTGTGGTGGCTGCCAAAACCCTCCACAGCCCACACTGCTAGCACTGTTGCCAGTATTGGCCTGCCAATGTGCATAATGAGGAGCACGGTACCGTGGGAATAGCCTGGATAGGGTGGCCTGGCCTGGCCGCATCTGCACAGGGCATAGGGCAATGGCGGGACATTGTAGTGCCCGGTACCACCTGCACGATAGGGTGTTCATAGCATGTCCTGCCGGGAGGTCACTCTCACCCTGACTGAGCAGTGACCATGGCATGGCTAGGTTCCCCCATAGTGCTATATAGTATTTCTTTTATGTGATATTTATGGGTTTCCTTTTGGGGCCCAATCACTGATTTATCTGCTTGGTGTGTATGCTGATATCCCCGTTCTGGGTACATGCATCTCCTCCAGGACCATGTACTATGGACTAGCTGGCGGACTGTCTGCAGCTAGTATGTGTCTTGCTGGAACACCATGCAGGGTGCAGCGGCTGGAGGCTTGTTGCTGGAGAATGTCAGATAATGGTGGGGGGCAGCTGAGCATTTTCAGACCTGTCTGTCTGCTATTGTGTTATGGATGTGTACTGCTCTGCATTGCCTGCCCTGTAGGGTGTTTGATTCCTAGCAGGACTGGGGTGATGGTCCCCTCTACTTGCCACCATTGCAGGGGGGGGGGGTAGAAAGTGGATCTGTGGGCGGGAGATCCTGTCCCCCACCCTGAGCCCCAGAGGGTGGGTTGGGTGGTGGTATGTAATCTCTCTGGTAACCACAGCAGAATGTGGGTGTGGTGCTGTGCAGTCCTCCTGTAGCCATTGCCAACTGTTGCTCATGGACGGACCTGAAGCAGGGTTTGTTGCAAATATAATGAACCCGAAATGAGCGCTACGTCGTAGTCTTTTTGGCAATACTGGCAGTTCTTATTACTGAAGCTAAGTAATTTTTAAAATTATTATTAATAAAAGGAGACGTCACAGTGGTGCTTTGCTCGTATACATAGTACTGGGTTGACATTCTCCGACAAAAATATTTTTCTAACACAGGGAGATTTATGGTATCGGAATTTTTGGTTTTGATACTTACAAGCTCTGCCAGGAAATTTGGAAGACAACATCATGGCCAACTGACTGGAAGAGATCTGTGTTTATACCAATACTGAAAAAGGTGATCTGACTGACTGTGGAAATTATCGCACAATCGCTCTGATACCACATGCCAACAAGATTCTACTTAAGATCATCCAGCAGAGACTACAACCATAACTAGAACGAGAACTATCTGAGGTGGAAGCAGGGTTCAGGAAAGGGCGGGGAACGAGAGATATCATCAGGGAAGTGAGATGGATCCTTGAAAAGACAAAAGAATACCAAAAGGATATCTATATGTGTTCTATTGACTACAACAATATGTGTTCTATTGACTACAGTAAGGCTTTTGACTGTGTAAACCATGAGAAACTCTGGACCACATTAAGAAGCTTGGGTATACCAGAACACCTGATTTTTCTCTTGCGCAACCTTTACATTGATCAAGAAGCAACCGTTCAAAGGGAAGAAGGAGAAACAGAATGGTTTAAAGTCAGCAAAGGTGTACGACAAAGCTGCATACTTTCCCACTATCTGTTTAATTCATATGCAGAACAAATAATCAGAGAAGCAGGACAGCATGAAGATAACTGTGATGTGAAGATTGGTGGAAAAATCATCAAAAACCTTCACTAAGTTGATGATACCACAATATTGGCTTAAAATGAAGACAATCTGAAATATTTGCTTCTCAAGATCAAGGAGCATAATCTTAAAATGGGCTTGCACCTTAACATAAATAAGACAAAGATCTTAACAACTGGCAAAATCAATAAGTTCATCATTGATGGAGAAGAAATTGAAATAATGGACAGCTTTAACATGCTTGGATCAATAAAGAAACGGTAAGCAGTCAAGAAATCTGATGACACATTACTCTTGACAGAATGGCTATGAAGGACCTAGACAATATTCTCAAGAGCAGGGTTGTCTCTTTTCTTACAAAGATTTGACTTGTCCAAATCATGGTATTTTCAATAAGGTTATATGGATGCAAATGTTGGACAGTGAAAAAGATAGGAAGAAAATTGATACCTTCGAGTTATGGTGCTAGCAAAGGATATTGTGTATACCAAGGACTGCCTGAAGAGCACACCAGTCAGTACTGTTGTTGTTGTTCTTGTTGTTAAGTGCCCATGAGTCGGTGTAAAGAAAGCTTAGGTTTGATCTCCTCTAATACTGACTGGTTTGTTCTTCGGAAGTCCATGGTTTACACAATATGTTGCCAGCACCATAATTCAAAGGCATCAATTTTCTTCCTATCTATCTTTTTCACTGTCCAACTTTTGCATCCATATGACATTATTGAAAATACCACGGCTTGAACGAGTCAAATGAATGTATGAAGAGAGACATCTCTGCTCTTGAGAATCTTGTCTAGTTCCTTCATAGCCATTCTGCCAAGAGTGATGCTTCATTGGATTTCTTGACTGCTTGTTGTTTCTTTATTGATAGTTGATCCAAGTAGGTTAAAGCTGTCAACTCATTAACGATGGACTTACTGATTTTGCCATTTGTCAGGATCTTTGTCTTATTTACATTAAGGTGCAGGCCCATTTTAAGACTATGTGGTATGTTTACTAAACCGTGATAACAGTACGGGTGATAGGTGCAGCAATAACGTGTGGAATGCCATATAAGGAAGTGGGTGTACCGGCAGCAAGGTAGCAATGGCCGACTAACATGCGTTAAAGGGCGCCTTGACCAGTTAGCACACATTAACGGGACATTGCACAGTAAAGCTAACAAACCAAGCACATTACAAGGTTGACAATGCGCTGTATGAGGTGCCCTATAGGGCACCCTACCCTAAGGTGCCTTATGCCACGGCACGCTCTGAGACACTTTAGCGTATGGGACTGAGGAGAGGGTGATTTTGGCTGGCAGCACAGATTGTGGAGATGTGTCTGACTGTTACAGGCATGAAAAGGACTTGGCTCAGATAGCCTTAACATTATGAGATCACTGAGGAATTGAACTCATGACCTCTACCATGCCAGTCCTTGTATTAACTAGTGGGCTATACCTCTATAGCTTTTATCACAGCAATGGCTGGCTATAGAAGGACTGCAGGTCACCGCACAAAATGTCTGCTGTGGTTACTAGGATAGGGTAAACCCACCAGTACCCATGATGCAATGCACATGCAGAACAGCAGTCGACATCTGATCACAGGATGGGGTATGCGCCTCTACAGAGCCTCAGCTTGGTAGGGGGAACTGACCGTGTGTGTTACTGGCACAGAGTAGCTACAGACCATGACATTGTGCGGGTTCTGTGCTCGCCCTGAGGGTGAGGTGGGGCACCCAGCACCAGGTCCGCAGTACCTGGGTTGGTTGAAATAGGTTTTGTTGAAAATCACCATTAGTGCTAGTGACAGGTGTTTCTTGCAGACAAATCTAGGCTGCTCCTGTGTCCATTTGCATTCCCAAGTCAGGTCTAGCCCTTGTGGGCCATGATGCACCCAGATTAGTGCATAACCAGTGTGGTTGCCATGGTCACTTGTTATAAGAGAAGGGGTGTGTCTGGACTCACATGTGGATTATGAGGCACCACCTATCATACCTCCCTCTCTGGGTCAAGGTGGTGGACAGGATCTGCCCCCAACAGATCCATACTGTACATCTGTGCAATGGAGGCAGTAGAGGGACATGATGCAGGGCTATGGGATCAGCAACCCCAGTCCTGCTGGTGAAAGGGCACCATCCAGGGCAGTTGATGCAGATCTGTACCTGACACACAGGCACTGGGTCTGGAAAAGCTCAGCTGCCCCCCACCACAATCTGACATTCATCAGCAGAGAGCACAGTCAGTCTACACCTGCTGCACCCTGCAAGGTGTTGCAGCAATACACATGCAGACAGTCTGCTAGCCAGTCCATAGTGCATGCTCCCAGAAGAACTATGTACACCCAGAGGTAGAACGTGAGCACAGACACCAAGCCGGTAACTGAGCAATTGGACCCCAGAACAGGAACCACACAGACATCCCTTGAAAGACACACAATATACCACTATATGGGAACCTAGACATGCCATGGTCACTTCTCAGTTAGGGTGAGACTGACCACACAGCATGACATACTGTGGCCACCCTGTCCATGCAGGTGGTGGTCGGGCACTACAATGTCCCAGCCATTGCCCTTCACCCTGTGCTGATGCATCCTGCCCAGCCTGCCCTGTGCGGGCCATACCCACAATACTTTGCTCCTCATTATGCACATTGTCAGGCTAACGCTGGAAAAAGTGTAAGCATTGTGGGCCCAGTGAGGAGTAGGCAGCCACAAAACAATGGATAGACATACACACACTCCCACTCCTATTCCAACAATGTGCAAAGATAGGGGTGGTTGGTAGCCCTGCCCGCCACACTAGTCCTGAGCACAGTGCAGGCATTGCTAAGGTATGCAGGTGCTAGTAGTAGTGCTTTGGTGATAGGTGCTGCTCCGTGCCAGGCCCAACAGCCTGACTCTCCATGAGGCTTTGGATAGTGGAGCCTGTGGGTATGGGTGTTTGTGCCCCTATTGGCCGATGCTCTATGGAGTGCACATGTTTATGTTGTATGTGCCATGTCGGGTAAAATGTAGGGATATGGTCTGCAGGGGCCACAGCTGGGACTTGAACTTGTGACTTTCTGCCTCAGGACACACTGGCTGTGTGTACTTCACCATACTGTTGCCACAGAGGTAGCATGGTCCCTGGGGATACCATGGCTGTTCATCAGACAGACCTTGTCTGTTGCACTGCATGCCACCCACCTGAACAGGGTTTGGCCTTGGTCTGCTGTGGGCAGCTGCCACTGCCCCATCCACCACCAGCGCCCCTCCCCCATCATGCTGACATGCCCATATGCTGGTGGTGCTGGTGGTGCGCAGTCCCAAGCCATCCAGTGTGCAGGTAGGCAGCTGCCTGGGGTGGTGGTTCTGGGGTGGGGGTGCCTACATAGACACCCATGCTTCCCCCTGGTACCGCCTGCCAATGTTATGTGACCTTTGGGGTACCTACTGGGTAATGTCCCCTGGATGGGACACTGTTGGGACACGGACTCGTGGGCATGTTTGAACTTGGCCAGTTGCTGTCTTGCTGGTTTTCAGTTGCCACATTCCTATGTGCCACCTAGGCATCTGCCTAGTACGCCCTGTGCCTCAGGTGCCCCACTGCATGTCCCGCCTGCAGCCCCCTATGCCCCATTTGCAGTATCGCCATAGTGCCCTTTCATACCTGAGCACTATGCTGTTGCTGCACATGTAGCACTACTATCACTGTTTTTGGGCTCCCTGCCTATGCTGTATATTGCTGACACTTAGATGCATATTAGCAGGAGAGAGAAACCATTTAATGCCAAGTTTTCACTCACGGTAATTCTCGACCCTTCCGTTCACAGCGATAATGCCGCGGTAGCGTCTCCCCTCCCATTCCCTGCCCATTGAACCCTTCTCTCCACCCTCTCTCCACCCTCTGAGGGACATAGCACAGCTGGAGATGTTAATGTGCGCTAACATTGCATCTGGTGCATTAGCACGCATTAACGTCACATCGCGCGATAACATAGCCGCTCCAACCTTATTGCAGTTTAGTAAACATACCCATATGTTAATCTATAAATTAATGAATAGAGTGGAATGGGTAAATGTAGATCGATTGTTTACGTCATCAGAATATAGAAAGACTAGGCGACATGCAATGAAGCTACAGGGTAAGCTATTTAAGACTATTGTTTATTTATCATTTCTTATATACCGCCTTTCATGATATCAAGGTGGTTTACATTGAACAAACTGAAATTGCATTGAACAGGGGATTATAACTTGGAGATAACTATTTTACAGGAAACATGGGCAATGGAGGGTTAAGACCACAAGGAGCACCTGTGGGACTAGAAACCCCAGTCCTTCCAGCCCAAGGTTGCTGTCCTCTAGTGGGATTTCAAGCCCCTCGACTTTCTGGCCTGAGGTAACTTGCCCCAACCACTAGGCTACTCCTCCACTCCAGACTAATAAGAGAAAATATTTTTTCACTCAACATGTAATCAAACTCTGTAATTTGTTATCGGAGGATGTAGTAAAAGCTGTTAGTGCAGCTGGGTTTAAAAAAGATTTGGACAAGTTCCTGGAGAAAAGGTCCATAAACCATTATTAAAAGAGACCCGGGATATCACTGCTTGACCCAATACAAGCATTGTGGAACCTGTGTCTTTTGGGGAAACTGCTACTGTAGGTACTTATGATCTAGATTGGCCACTGTTGGAAACAGGTTACTGGGCTTGATGGACCTTGTTCTGACCCAGTATGGCATATCTTATGTTTTTATATGTTCCTTGATCTTGAGAAGCAAATGTTTCAGATCATCTTCACTTTCAGCCAGTAATGTGGTATCAGCAACATAGCGAGTCTTCACACCTCGGTTGTCTTCATACAGTCCTGCTTCTCTGATGATTTGTTCTGCATATGAAATAAACAGGTAATGAGAAAGTATGCAGCCTTATCGTACAGTGCACCTTTGATAATTTTAAACCATTCTGTGTTTCCTTGTTCCGTTTGAACTGTTGCTTCTTGATCAATGTAAAGGTTGTGCAAGAGAACGATAAGGTGTTCATGTATACCCATATTTCTTAATGTGGCCCAGAGTTTCTCATGGTTTACACAGTCAAAAGCCTTTCTGCAGTCAATAAAACACATATAGATATCCTTTTGGTATTCTTTAGTCATTTCAAGGATCCATCTCACATTCATGATGAAGTCTCTTGTTCCTTGTGCCTTTCTGAAACCTGCTTGCACTTTAAGCAGTTTTTGTTCCAGGTATGGTTGTAGTCTGCTGAATAATCTTGAGTAGAATCTTGCTGGCATGTGGGATCAAAGCAATTGTGCAATAATTTCCACATTCAGTTGGATCACCTTTCTTTTCCAGTCAGTTGGCCATGATGTTGTCTTCCAAATTTCCTGGCAGAGCCTTGTAAGTATGGTAACAGCTGCATCAGATTGCTGTAATATTTCAGTGGGAATGCCATCACTGCCTGGTGCTTTGTTCTTTGAAAAGGTTTTCAATTCTGCTTCAACTTCTTCTTTAATCACCAATGGTTCCAGATCATAAGGTACAGGTTGAAACAGCTGTTGGTTTACTTAACCTTTTTCATATAGTAACTTTATATATTCTTTCCACCTTTTCTTGATCTTCTCAGCATCATTCAACATGGATCCTTAAGCATCTTGTGACATTCCAATTTGAGCTGGAATTTTTTCTTTAACTCTCATAGCTTTAGCCAATCATGTTCTTCTTCTAATAGTTCCTGCTTCTATTTCCTTGCATACATCATTGTAGTACTTTGCCTTGCCTTTATTTATTTACATTCTCTTATATACTGTGCTATTCTGCATCAGTGCATTTATATTGAACAAACTGAAATTGCATTGAACAGGGCATTATAACTTGGAGATAACTATTTTACAGGGAACATGGGCTATGGAGGGTTAAGTGGCTTGCCCAAGACCACAAAGAGCACCTGTGGAACTAGAAACCCCAGCCCTTCCAGCCTAAGGTTGCTGTTCTCTATTGGGATTTGAACCCCTGACCTTCTGGCCTGAAGTACCTTGCCCCAACCACTAGACCACTCCTCTACTCCAATGTGTCTTGCTACATGTTGGAAATCTCTGTTGAGTTCTGCAATTGCCTCTCTTTCTCCTGTGGCTTTAGCTTCTCTGTGTTTCTGTGCAATTTTCAGAGTTTCTTCGGTCATCCATTTTGTCAGTTTTTGCTTTTTCACCTTTTGTAAAGACTTCTTGCTTTCTTCCAACACAAACTTCTTGATGCCATTCCATAACTCTTCTGGAACTCTGTCATTTGTATATAAAGCAACAAATTGATTTTGCAGTGAGTCTTTAAATTCCAGTGGTATTTTCTCAAGGTCATATTTTGCTACATTCATGTGTGGCTTGCTCTTTTTTAACTTTAGCTTGAGTTTGCATACTAGGAGTTGGTGATTTGTACCACAGTCAGCTCCAGGTTTTGTCTTTGTTGATGTTATAGAGCTTTTCCATCATTGACTTCCACAGATGTAGTCAATTTGATTTTTGTGCAATCCATTGAGTGAAGTCCATGTGCACTATCACCGCTTGTGTTGCTGGAAGAAGGTGTTTGAGATGAATAGATCCTTGCTCTTGCATAATTCAATCAGTCTTTCTCCAACTTCATTTCTGTTGCCAAGTCCATGTTTGATAACCAATTTCCATTCTTCTTTGTTGCCAACCTTTGTGTTTCAGTCACCCATGACTATCAGGATATCATGTTTGCATGCTCTGTCAATTTCAGCTTGCACTTGTTTGTAGAACTCATCAACTTCATCCTCCTCTGCAGCTGTTGTTCAGGCATATACTTGAATTATAGTTGTGCTGATGGGCATTCCTCATAGACAAACAGAAATTAAGGGGCATGTTTACTAAAACCCCGCTAATGTGCGGACCGCGGTAGTGTGCGGGTGCCATATAAGGAGTGGGCGTTCCGTCCTGAAAAAGAAAATCCAGAATTTACATATGCGCTAAGGTGCGCGGCGCCCATGTGCGCCCCGCACATTAGCGCATGAGATAGCTGCGCGGGAGGCATAAGTGGCGCGCTGATGTGCACACAGAAAAGCAGAGCCACAGCAAAACAGTCAAGGCACTTACCAATGGTGCAGGGATCAGGGGTTCAATCCCCCCCAATGCCCAATGAAGACAGCTGGCTGAGGCATTAATTTGTGAGGCAGCTAAATAATGGGCAGCATAAGGCGGTGCGCTGATGGGCATTATGCAGAGCGCTAATGTTTTCGGAGGCATTTTAATACTGAGCGGCATAAGTGGCGCGCTGATGTGCATAAAGAAGAGCAGAGCCACAGCACAATGGTTAAGACACTGACCAATGGTGCAGGGATCAGGGGTTCAAAGTAGATGCCTGGCTGAGGTGTTACTTTAGGAGCTAGTCTAATATTGTGCAGCATAAGGTGGCAGGCTGATGGGCATTAGGTGGTGTGCTATTGATTTAGGAGGCTTTTTTAATATTGGGCGGCATAAGGCAGCACGCTAATGTGCAAGCATAGGAACAGAACCACAGCACAATGGGTAAGACACTGACCCAAGGTGCAGGGATCAAAGGTTCAATCCCCCACAGTGCCCAATGAACAAGGCTGCCTGAGGTATTACATATTATGGGGAAGATTGCTTTTGGAGTCATTTTATGTTTATTTTAATTATCACTACTAGCAAACGCACTCTCAAAGCGTGTTAACATAAGGCGCCCAGGCACATTTTAAAGTGCACTGTCAGCCAAGGCACCCTAGAATGTTGCTTATAGGGCGCTTTAGAGGGTGCCGTATGAGGTACCGCAAGGTCAGAGTACTGTTTTTATGGCAGCACTGTGCAGTTTAAGGAATGAAAAGCATAAGTAGGTGCGCTGACAGGCAAGGAGGAGCAGCAGTGGAGCACAATGGTTAAGGCACTGACTGCTGATACAGGGGTCATGAGTTTGCTCCCCAGTGTGCCTAATAAGTATGGCTGGCTGTGGCATCAGCTTTGCATTGTACATATTTTTTCCTGCAGCACTTTATTTTTATGCTATTAATTGCTGCCAGAAAACACGCCCTCACGTGCCGTAATTGAAGGTGCCGTAGAAGGCACCCTATAAGGCACTCCATAGGGCACATTATAAATTGCACTCTCCGCCACAGCACCCTAATATGTCCCCTATAGGGCACCCTATAAGTTGCGTCACAGGATAATGTATAGTGCACCTTATATGGACGGGAACCATAAGGTGCCCTATAGGGCGCCCTATAAAGCACACTCAGAGGCACCTTATGGGTACAGTACATTGAGGGTGTTTTTGCTGGCATCAAAATATGTACATTAAAAAACAGATAATGCATTGGACAACCCTATCAAATAACCCCACTGTGGGTTTGAACCCATGATCTGCTGGCAGTGAAGTAACTATTGGGCTACAGCTCTATGGCTGCTAGCAAGCCCCTGGCTGGCTGCAGAGAGCCTGCATGTCACCACACAGACAGTCTGCTGTGGTCACCAGGATAGGGTTAGCCCACCTGTACCCATGATGCAATGCACATGCAAATCAACTGTCCACAGATGAACACAAGATGGCGAATGCACCCCCACAGCACCTCGGCCTGGTAGGGGGAAGTGACCGTGTGCACCCAGACAGCACCTCGGCCCGGTAGGGGGTACTGACCGTGTGTTTTACTGGCACAGAGTAGCTACACACTGTCACATTGTGTGGGTACTGTGCTCACCCTGAGGGTGCAATGAGGCACCCAGGACCAGGTCCACAGCACCTGCCATGGGTGAAAAAAAGCCATGCCAGAGATCTAAAGTAGTGTTAATGTGAGAGATAGGTAGTTTCTGCAAACACCTTGGATATCTTTGTCTGTGTTAGTCAGGTGTAGCCCCCATGGACCCCCAGGTGGGCTATGTACCACCACCACCCTCCTCCTCCAGGATTGAGAGTGGTAAACAGAGTTCCCTATCAATAGATGCACATTCTACCTCCCTGCAAAGGTGGCAGTAGAGGGGACCATCAACCCCAGTCCTGCTCAGGAACAGACACCCCACAGGGCACTCAATGCAGCTCTATACACAGCCATAACACAATAGCAGACAGACATTAGGCCTGGATATGGTAAGCTGCACCCCACCACTATCTGATATTCTCCTGCAGCAAGTCATCAGCCACTGAACCCTGCAAGCCACTCCATCAGGACACATACCAGCTGCAAACAGTCTGCTAATTAGGTCATAGTGCATGTTCCCAGTGGAGATGCATGCACCCAGAACTGGGATGTCATCATACACAGCAAGCAGATATATCAGTGACTGGGCCCCAAAAGGAAACCCATATCTATCACATGAGAGAAATACTATATAGCACTATGGGGGTGCCTAGCCATGCTGTGGTCACTGCACAGCCAGGGTGAGAGTGATCTCTCAGCAGGACATACTGAGGTCACCCTGTCTGTGTAGGTGGTGGCCGGGCACTAAAATGTCCCAGTCAGTGCCCTATGCCCTGTGCAGATGCACCCTGGCCAGGCCACCCTGTCCAGCATATACCCATGGTACGTTGCTCCTCATTATGCACATTGCAGCCCAATACTGGCAACATTGATGGCAGTGTGGGCTGTGGAAGGTGTTTGCAGCCACCACACACTGGATAGACAGACAGCCACCCCCACACCTATGCCAGCATTGTGCTACTATAGAGGTGGTCAGCAGCCATACCCACCACACCAGTCCTGGGCACAGTACAGGCATGGATATGGTACACAATACTGTTGGGGGTCACTCCCCAGGGTGGTAAACACTGTCAGAGACCAGACCTGCAGCACACACCGCAGACATCAGAATGATTGTTATGGTGGAGCTAAATGAGCAAAATGTGCTTAACGTAGGAATTGATATCTGCCAGTTATCATAGGAAATGTTTGATAGCTGTGTACCATATACCCAGGTGTAGGGTGGCATTGCTAAGGTATTCAACTTCCAGTATTGGGAGATACAGGCAGGGCCCAATGTTCTGCCTCTCCAGGAGGCATTGGCCAATGGGGCCTGTGTGTGTGTGTGTGTGTGTGTGTGTCTGGCCCTGTTGGCTGCTGCTTTACGGCAGAGTTTCCCAACTCCAGTCCTGGTGTTCCAACCACTGTTCAGGTTTTCATGCTGTCCCTCATAAATATGCATGAGCCACATCTGCATACCATGGGTGTGGTGCATAGATATGCAGCACAGGCATCTTTATTAGAGGCAGCATGGAACCTGAATGGTGTGGGGCCCTCCAGGACTGCATTTGGGAGACTCTGCTCTAGGTAATGCGCCTGTTTCTGGTGTCTGTGTTTGGTGTGGTAAAATATAGGCATATTAACCATGCATATGTTCTCAGCAATACAGGTTTGTCCTTACTATCACAGTTTAGTTGTGGGAAATATATGTGGACAGGATTGGCAGTAGCCCCTGCTGGCCTTTGAACCTGTGACCTTCTGTTTTTGCACACACTGTCTGTGTGCATTGCACCACCTTGTTGCCACAGGTATGCTGTATTCCCTGGGGAGTCCATGACTGTACATCCAACAGATCCTGTCTGTTGCGGTGGACGGTGCCAGCCTGCACAGGCCTAGGCCACTGTCTGCTGTGGCTTGCAGCCACTGCCCCCTCCACCACCTGTACCCTTCCGCCAACATGCAGACATGTCCTTATCTGGGAAAAAGCATATGACCTGATTGAGTTGTGGCACTCCAGGACTGAATTTGGGGGACTCGGCTTTAGGTAATGCCCATTGTTATGGTTTGTGTGCGGTGTAGGGTAAAATATGGGTGTTTGAACCATGCTTATGTTCTCTGCAATAAAGGAGTGTCTTTACTATCACTGTTTAGTGGTGGGTAAAACTATGGAGACTGGGTTGGCAGGAGCCCACAGCTGGGATTTGAACCTGTGACCTTCTGGTCTTACAGGTACTGGCTGTGTCCGTTGCACCACACTGTGGCCACTGAGATAGTGCAATCCCTGGAGATAGGAAACCTGGCCTGACGAGTCAGAAACCCTGCTCTGCACAATTTTACTGTGTTCTCATTTACCTTGTATGGAGACAAAAGTGCAAATAAACCTCAAATATGACCTCGGAAAAAGGGGCAAACACCCATAACCAAGCTGGGCAACAGTGATATCACTGGGCAACATTAAAAAACAATCCCAGGAAAGCTCCAATAAAATGAAATGATTTTTGAAAGGGTCTACGGAGCGTAGACCCTTTCAAAAATCATTTCTTTTTTGGGGGGCTTTCCTGGGAGTGTTTTTTATTGTTTCCCATTGCTATCACTGTTGCCCACATGAATTATAATTTTTACAATTTTTCTTGTGGTCATTTTAACGTTTTATTTGAAATTTTGTTCTGTGCACATAATCACACTGCTCACGTTTTTTAGGTTTCCCCGGTTTTGCTGTACATTGCTGACGGAAATGGTTTCTCTTCCCTTTAAATCGTCTTTAACGCGAGGTTTTCACTCGCGGTATTTTTTAGGTTGATTTACAGCCCCGGTCCTGTGCGGGGAGCCTCTCCCCTCCCACTCTACACCCATTGACCCCGTCCCTCCGCCCCTCCGGAGCCTTCCTCCGTCCTCGGAATGCCTTCCCACGCCCCTAGCGCACATCAGCGCCCCGCGCACATGTGCGAGCCCGTTACTGTGACGCACGCATGTGCAGGGCACAAAAACGCACTATTAGTGTGCGCTAAGGTACCTTAGCGCACGCTCAAGTGCGCCCCACACAATTGCGCGGTTTAGTAAACATACCCCTAAGTGTTCACTTATTGCATTGTATTTCATTACAGTTCTCCCAAGATTTTTCTTTTTTTTTTTTAAACTTTTATTTTCATTTTGCAACAAACAAAAGAAACAACACACCAAAGGAGACAAAACAAGTATACAATAAAGAAAAGTAAACCCAATTACCCCCCACCCCCACGCTTCTTCTCGAGCTGATTATGTCAGCATGTGAGCGCTTCCAAACAACAGTGATTATACATCAAAACAATCAAAAGAGTATCTGCGATACAGAATAATCATGGGACAAAGATATATACAAATTTAGACAGTCAGATGAGAGCATTGAGCAGAATGTATATAGTCATTGAGCATCCTCCATTTAGACCGATGATGAGGAGTCTGAGTGGGAGAAGCAAACATACGAGGTATTTGTTCATATTTACTGTAGAGACAGACATGATTCCACCATTCATTGGGGCTCAGTTGGGAGCTATTTTTCCAGTATTTCGTAATTAGGGAAATAGCAATGCCAAGCATAAAGTCCAAAAGGAAGTAAGCCGTTTTTGGAAGAGAGGGGATCCCCGCAGCCGAGCGAAGTCCCACTATCCTCCAAGAGAGGGGCTCTTGAAAGTGCAAAATAGACTGGATACGACCCCAGACCCGACGCCAGTAATACTGTAGTGCGGGGCATTCATACATAACATGAGGTAGTGAACCAATGGCCGCATGGCATGTCCAACAACTATTGCCCTGAGTAGTGTTCCATTTGGCTAATCTGTCAGGAGTGTAAAAACACCGGTGGGCTAGAAAGAAGAGTGTCTGAGTGAGTGAGGCGGATCGGGAGACCCGTGTCACTCTACTCCAGACAAGGCTCCATTGCTCCGGGGTCAAAGTCACATGCAATTCTCTCTCCCATGCTTTCTGCGCTATAGGGGTATCTCTAGTTATAGCATTACATAAGGTTTTGTAAAAATTGGATGCTACACCCGGTAAACTACCGATAGATCGGATAGTCTCCAACCAACCTTGTGTAGGGGAGGCCGATGGCGGGAGCACCTTAGCACTCCGAAGGCAATGCTGAAGTTGCACCAACTGAAAGTAGTGTTTCGCTGGGAGACCAAATTCAATTTGCAATTCACTAAAAGTTTTCCAGCGACCTTCATGGAACAACTGACTAGGAATCCAAATGCCCCTAGTGTACCAGGGGCTCCACGCCATCGGCTTATTTTGTATTCGAAATCGAGTATTATACCAAAGTGGGAGCTTGTCTAACGGACAGAGTCGGGAGTCTAAAGAGTGCATAAGAGTAGTAAAGGCACCTAAGGTGTCTAAAAGCATTGGTGGAAGGTGGGAGTCTGATGGGAGAGTCATACCAGGGAGAAAAGTAAGAGGAATCGGTTTGCAAAGGTCCTCTTCTATGTCTAGCCACACAGGTCTACTCGGTACTGGATCTTCCAGCCAGCGAGCGCCTTGTTTGAGAAGAAAAGATTGATGATACTTCAGGAAATCAGGGAATCTGACACCCCCATTTTCCTTATCTGCTTGCAGCTTATGTTTCGCTATCCTAGGTGTCTTGTTTTGCCACAAGTATCTAGTCAGAAGGCCCTCTATATCTTTATAGATACGTCGAGGGAAGAGACAGGGCAACATTTCTAAGATATAATTCACTTTCGGAACAATCATCATTTTTATGGTTTCTAATCGACCCCACCAGGTAAGTGTTAAAGGAGTCCAGCGGTGAGTTAGCGCCCGGACTTTAGAGATTAAGTCTTTGGCATTGAAGGAGATAGTGTCTTCCAAAGGAGAACAATAGTGAACCCCAAGGTATTTGACCATGCGAGGTTGCCATAAAAAGGGGAAGGGTTGCATATCTGCCTGATGAAGCAAAGGATTTAATGGAAAGGCCACCGACTTGGTCCAATTTATCTTATAACCGGACAGTTGTGAGTATTTACCAATTTGCTCTAGGACAGCCGGTACTGAGTCTATAGAGACAAAAAGCATAAGGTCATCAGCATACGCTGAAATTTTGATTTCCCTATGGGTGAAGGGGACTCCATGAATCTCCTCCGATTGCCGGATTAGTAAAGCCAAGGGTTCAAGTGCAAGATCGAAGAGAAGTGGAGACAGTGGGCATCCCTGGCGAGTGCCGCGTTGAAGGGGAAAAGGCTGAGACTTTAAAGCATTGGCACATATACTGGCTGTAGGCTGTGCGTACATGGTGCGAAGACAACGGAGAAAACCTTCCCCGAATCCGTACCAGCGGAGGACTGCAAACAGGAAGGGCCACTCTAAGCGATCAAAGGCCTTCTCAGCATCAAGTGAGAGGCCAACAAATGGGCGATCAAGATTAACTGCGGTAGTCAGTACATGGCATAGGGTCCGAGCATTGTCAGCAGTTGATCTACCAGGAATGAAACCGCATTGATCTGGGTGTATTAAGGTAGGCATCCTATCCGAGAGCCGGGTAGAGAGAATGGTGGCAAATATTTTATAGTCCGCGTTTAGGAGGGAAATTGGACGATAATTAGCTGTTAGTTGCGGGTCTCTCCCCTCTTTCTCAAAAACTACTACATTTGCCATTGAGAAGGACCCAGAAGGAGAACCCTCCTCGGCCAGAGCAGAAAAATAAATTTTCAAAACTGGAGCTAAGTCAGCGTGAAAAGTTTTGTAGAATTCAGCAGGGAGACCGTCTGGGCCTGCGGCTCGACCTGAGGCACATTTCTTGATAGCAGAATGAATTTCTGAGACAGTAAATGGTGTGTCCAAGGCCACTCTATCTTCGTCAGATAGGGTCGGTCTTTGTACCCCTGAAAGTAAGCGTTCAAATACATCTGGCTCAAAATCACATTCAGATTGATAAAGCCGGGTATAAAAATCACGAAAGAGTTCTAAGATTTCGGTATCTTTAGTGACCAAGCCCCCCCCCGACGGATTACGGAGGGCGGTAACACGCTTGGCTTCTTTTTGACCTTTTAGGGCATTTGCTAATAATTTGCCAGCACGATTATTTTCCCGATAATATAGCCCTTGTTGAGATTCGATATTTTTAACAGCAGCAGTGTACAGAAGCTGATTGTATTGAAAACGCAAGCGTTGTAAACGGAGTAAAATACATGGGTCAGTACGGGACGTGAGGAGACGCTCCCCAGCTTGTATCTGCTGCTCTAGAATCAGTAAATGCTGCTTTCTTTGTTTCCCCTGCCGAATTTGATAGCTAGTTATAGTGGCGCGGATAGATGCTTTAAAACCCTCCCACCAAGCCCAGCTCGCTGTGTCATGGGGTGAGTTAAAATGAAAATAATCTTGGATAGCGGCCTTTATATCAACCTGAAAATCTTTTTGACCCAGTAGGGATCTATCAAAAAACCAAGCTCGGGGAGAATCGTCCCGCGCAGTGACACGTAATGATAAAGATATGGCAGCATGATCTGAAATATGGAGAGGATGAGTCCTAGTCGTGTCTACTTGAGAAATCAGTGCTTTGGAAATGAGAAAGAAATCTATTCTAGATTGAGAGTGATGGGGGGCAGAAAAGAAAGTGAACTCTAAGTCGGAGGGGTGAAGCAGCCTCCATATATCTACCAGCGCAAGATCTTGCATCAGAGCTGTAAGGGTAGCAAGACTCTTGGGTGGACTACTCGTTCTAGGCGGCTGTCTATCTATCAGAGGGTCTAACACTTGATTAAAATCACCACCAAGTATTAATGGAGTATTGGCAGAGGCCTGTGCCAACTGCGCAATACTTGCATAATAAGCAGGGTTGTCCACATTCGGGGCATAAATGCAAATACATGTAAATTCACTATCTCCAACCTTAAGATGTACGCGGGCCCATCTACCCTCCTTGTCAGCGCTAGTATCAATTACAGTAGCTTGCAAAGATTTCTTAACCAAGATGGCTACCCCGCACCGTTTGGAAACGGCGGGAGAATAGGCAGCCACCATGTAAGGCTTAACATTGAGTTTCAGTGTTTCAGCAGAGTTTAAGTGCGTTTCCTGAAGAAACGCTAAATCAGCATGCTCATGGCTAAGATAGCTAAGGATTTTCTTTCTCTTGATTGGACTATTAATGCCCTTTACGTTGAGTGATAAGATTTTACATAAAGCCATTCAGACAAGTTAAAAATTCTGAGCATGATAGCGCACATAATTTCACAATGTCCCTCATATTGACTGTATCTGGCTGTACATATGGCATAAAAAAAAGTAAGCATAGATAATACAATGAAGCGCCCCACATTAAAAAAGAAAAACCGCAACGCGGTAGAGAAGAAGCAGAACCCCAAAAATTACTGGCGACCATGTGTCTGCGGGGAGAAGCCCCAGAGAAGGCCGAAGTTGAACAAACACATAACCTGTAGGACTGTGCGTGCTCCGAATCCGACCGAGGCACACATCATGGAGGGATAGGAGACCACAAAACAAAAGTCATAGAAAGAAAGTAAGAAAGTCCAGGTAGTCTCTGTGCTGAACTATGACCGCCGCATCGGGCCCTTCAAAATGGCGGACAGAGCCGGCAAATAAAAGTCCAAGTCGTTGGATTAGCGCATCTGCTCTGCTTCTTTGGAGTCTAAAAATGTTGATAGTAGATCAGGATCTTCGAATGTCCTGGTTTGGTTGTGGAGAGTCACTCGGAGCTTCGCGGGATACAACAGGCCAAATCGAGCCTGTAGCTGTTGAAGTCGAGGGCGAAAAGCAAGGAGTTTCTTCCGTCGGTCGACTGTAGGCTTTGCCAAATCAGGGAAGAAGGAGACTTTGTGACCTTCAAATTCCAAATGATGGTTCGCCCGGGCAGCATTTAAAATTTGTTCCACTTGTTGATATCGTAGCAAGCGAAAGATAATAGGCCGGGGGGTCGTTCGGTTGAGCGCCATGTGGGTAGGAACACGGTGTGCTCGATCGATTTCCAGTTCTTTATGAAAGGTGATCTTCAGCAAGGAGGGAAGAGTTTTGAGCAGGAATTCTCTCATATCTCCCGCTTCCACCCCCTCCGGTATTCCAATGAGCCTCACATTGTTGCGACGGGCTCGATTATTGCTATCTTCTAACTCCTTTTGAAGATTCTGTATCTGGCGCTCAGCCTTGTCCAGTGTGCCCAAGCGCACCGCGTGCGAGTCGAGGACCCCCGCCATATTGTCCTGCCGTAATGAGAGATTTTCAAGTCGGTCCTGGAGCACTCCAAAGTCTTCTCGCAGGGCTCTAAGCGCTTCTCCGTTGGACTGCACCAATTCCTTCACGCCGCGTATTTCCTCTAAAATCTCCAGGTGCATTTCGGGGTTCTCCCGAAATGGAACCATCTTCGGTGGAGAGGACACCTCTGTTTTGGAGCGTTTTCCGTGAGAAGAAGAAGGAGACCCGAAGTCCAAGCGCGCTGGTTTATGGGCCGCCATCCCCCCCGAGGTACCCCGGTCAGCCCGGAGCGAAGTAGTAAGTTTGTATAGGTATTATGTCAGGATTCTAAGTAGGCCTCTCGGGAGCTTCAGCGCGAAGCGTCTTACCCGCTGGACATCAGGCTCCGCCCCTCTCCCAAGATTTTTCTTAATTATAAATGCAAGACCATTTCTTCTTTGTCTTTCATTTGCAGCATAGTAGATTTTGTGATCATCAGATGCAAAGTGCCCGATGTCAGTCTATTTCAGTTCGCTGACACCCAACAGATCAAGTTGTACACATTCCATTTCATTCTTGATCATCTCCAACTTCCCTTGGTTCATGTTTCATGCTTCATGTAAGACATCTTTGCAGCTTCTGACTCTCATTTCATGTGCAGCTACATCTACTGTCAGATGTCCCAAGGGCTTTGATCCAACCACATCATACTTGCTGGCTTTACTCAGTCTTCAGCTCCTCCCCAGTAGCCAGTTGAGTGCCTTCTGACTTGGGGGTCTCATCTTCCAGCACTACAGTGCAATTTGTTTTGTTGTGACTATCCACTTGGGTTTTGTGGCAAGAAACAAAAGTAAATTGCCAGGCCTTTCTTCCGCACATGTAATGCTAGTGTTGTTGCCATTGTGACAGAAATGTAATCCTCCGCCGCCAACACTGTCTCATTCTTCTGCTGCTCAGATGAATGGTTTGTCTTGGTCTGGCACCTCAGCTGAGACCTGTCCATCTTGGCACACCCTGTCAGTAGTTAAACTACCGATAGCTTAGCCCTCTGCTTCACTGATGCACACAAGCCCTCACAGCACAACAAGCTGCAAAACAAGCGAGGGTCAGTCAGTATTAGAGGAGCTCAAACCAAAGCTTTCCTTAGAAGCTCAGATGACAAGACTTCAACTTTCATACTTTGGACACATTTTGCGAAGAGAGAGATTATTAGAGAGAGACATCTTGCTTGGCAAGGTTGAAGGTCTACATAAAAGAGGAAGGCCAGCAATGAGATGGATCAATACAGTAACAGCAGGTATGGATGCCACTCTATGAACAATGAGTTGCCTGACTGAAGACCAAACACATTTTAGGACAGCAATCCAGGAGGTTGCCATGAGTTGACACTGACTCAATGGCACTTAACAGCAAGAACAACCTATACCCAATTTAAAAGATTATTGAAGCACTAAAATTCATGGTCAGTGTTTTGTCTTTTTTAACATACAAAACTGGACATGAGGTTTAAATAAAACCTGGATATTGAGGGCCAATATTCGGATAACGACTGATACTGTATATCTGGATTGAGCGCTGGCTACTGACATCATTTAGATAGTGGAGATTGTTAGCCCGCATACCTAGATCAATTAAAACAACTCTCTTTTTGCAGTACTAAGCTATGCAGATAGTTAGGGTTTTTTTTTTTTTTTAGTGCCATCAAGTCAGTGCTGCTATCGGGATAATTTCTCTCTTCACCCTGACTCCATCCCCTGACCCCCCCAGCATTATCCAGGTAGAGCCAAGACAGTCTAAGGTGATATTCAGCTGTAATATCCACAAAGTGCCGCTGAATATCACTGTCAGCAACACTTATCCAGTTAGCACGTCCTGAGAAACAGATGAGCGATGCTGAATAACCTGAATATCGGGCTGTATATGCATATATACTTGGAACCAAACCCTGTAGCACTTGTTGAGATAGTATTTCTACACTATTAGGGATTATTCTAGAAGCCTACACATGTATGCTACCTTTAGAAAATATTCATCGGACCCACAAACTTGTCAGAATCCACAGAATAATCATATAAATATTTTAGCAAGATTTTCAAAAATTCTTTAAAATGACAAAAATAGCCACACACCACAGTCTTATAGGTATTTTGTCAGAGTTTTCAAGAGGTCTTCATAATGACAAAATTAGGCACCCTGGGTGACTCAAGGTGAGAGGGTCCCAAATCCCAGGGCCCACCTATTGGGCACTGCTGACACCTTGGCTTCACCAGAATGGTGCCCCCTGCTCATGTGGATGCAACATTTGTGCCCCCACAGACATGGGTGCAATGCTGTCTCTCTAACTGGGCTTGTTTCACTGATTTGCGTGCTCCATCCCTTGGACATTGGCCCGCAGCTCTGAGCTGAGCAGTAGGGCGCACATCTTCCCCAGTAAACCTTCTCTATTCTTCACTGGCCACTTGTACTATACTTTGTTGGTACGGTTAGAGGCCATGTATTCTAGTCTGTTCTCTCAGCCGGGATGTGGAAGCTACATACTTGCACTGCAGCTATCTCCAGGGGTCCAATATACAACGGATGTGCTGTCATGCCTGTCTGATTCCATGGCATGTTACAGATTCCTGCATGTGTTCTCTCTCATCCTGCCAGCATCTACAAGGTGCATTTAATACCCCTCCCCCCCCCCGCCACCCCAGAACATAGTGCTGTGGCCCCAGTAATATACTCCTGTCTAAGAGGTGTGCATTGGTGTTGGCATGTAAATGGGGGACGCTCACAACATGCGCCTTGACAGCACACATGTGTACTTGACGTAGGGTCAAACCTACCACACAAATGCAGCATTACGTCCCTCTCACGGTCTCACCCCATGCTTCTCCTGCAGATGCTCCACCCCTTGCCATGGTAGAAATACATGCTAATTATGCATTAGTCCCATGCTGCCTGCAGCATTTTAGCAAACAAGCCCCATGCACGTTAGCGATGAATTAGCACACATTAACATTAGCACACTTTAGTGGCAAGCCCCATGAATGCATATTAAATTAAGAATTGAGGTGTATATAGTTCATTGTTACACATTAAACAATTTTCACACCCTTAAAACAGTTTTAACATGATATGAAAAGAACTGAAAGATTGAATTGAAAGAATTGTGCACTAGAAAAAAGACTGATTTTATGAAAATGAACTGAAATTATTTTCTCTATGTATGCGCCTGTCCCCCATACATTGACAATATTACTTAACTCTTAGCTTCAAGCTGGGATTGCTCAGTTCTCTTCTTGCCTGAGATGACTAATTGGTGAAGTCTGTTACAGACACTGTGCCAGGAATTTCTAATAAGAGAGACTTTTGACGTTTTAAAATGCTTTTATTTCTGTACAAAATTAAAGTATGAAAAAATAGACATCAATGTGATATAAACATCCTAGGCAATTCATTAGACGGGGCATGCAGTATATACATATATAAAAACTAATTTATAAATCTTGAATTAGAAAATGTATGAAAAATATTTACAAATTTAAAAAAACTAATTAATATCTACCGTTTGGCAAAGCATATTACTAATAACTCATTTTGCTTTAAACTTTTGAATATTATGAACGATTATATATTTGTGCTCTAATTCAACTCTTAAAACAATCAAGAAATGAAAAATAGCAAAAGTATTCTCCAACCCTGACCTGTAGATTCTCTTTTCACTCCTTTATATCAGTAGTTCCCAGCCTAGTTCTCAGGACACAGCCAGCCAGTCGGGTTTTCGGGAAATTTTCCATGAATATGCATGATAGAGATTTGCAAGCACTTCCTTCTTGGTATGCAAACATCTCTCATGCACTTTCATGGTGGACATTACGAAAATTCAACTGGCTGGGTGTGCCAGGAAGGTTGGTTGAGAACCACAACTTTATAGAGTAGCCAGTTTGTATTGCCCTAAATTAGGAAGCCACCCAATGTCAGTTCATTCTGAATGTCTTACCTTGAGATTTCGATGAACTACATAGAATTGGCAATTGCATTTTCTCTGGCAGCCAGTAAGCTTAATGCTGGCAATGACATCATTGCTAGATGGCCTGCAGCTGCTTAAAATGTTCTGGACTCTATAATGAATTACAATCATCTTGGAGATCTACGTGAACCATAGAGTGTCTGCAATTGATTTTTGTGTGGCATATCAGCTTTCCACCTTCGCTTTCTCTGCCAAACAGTAAGCTCTGAGCTAGTAGTTACATCATAGTTTAGCAACCTGTTGTTGTTTAAAATATCATGGGTATTGGGTTAAAATATCATGGGTACTGAAAGGGCACACCAAAGGGACGTGATGCTTTCAGTGCCTCTTTCTATGACCCTGAGGTGGCCTTGTTTTCACTTTCTTTATTTAAGTTGCCCTGGACAGATACTTTTTTGATTCAGTTCAATTTATTTTTTCCTGTGAATATCCTTTTTAGTATGATTGTTTTTCCCTGACAGTTGGTCATATTATGCTACTATTTTGGAAGCTATATATAATAAGAACATAAGAAATGCCATACTGGGTCAGACTAAGGTGCATCAAGCCCAGTATCCTTTTTCCAACAGTGCCCAATCCAGGTCGCAAGTACTTAGCAGGTTCCCAAAAGGCACATAGGTTCCACAATGCTTATCCTGGGGTAAGCAGTGGATTTCCCAGGTCCTCTTTAATAATGGTTTATGGACCTTTCCTCCAGGAACTTGTTCAAACCTTTTTTAAACCCAACTACACTAGCAGCTTTTACTACATCCTTCAGTAACGAATTCCAGAGCTTGATTATGCATTGAGTGAAAAAATATTTTCTCTTATCAGTCTTAGATGGGTTACGTTGTAGTTTCATTGCGTGTCCCCCTAGTCTTTCTACTTTTTGATGCTGTAAATAACCGATCTATGTTTACCCATTCCATTCCATTCATTAATTTATAGACCTCTAACATATCTCTCCTCAGCCATCTCTTTTCCAAGTTAAAAAACTTTAACCTTTTAAGCCTATCCTCTTAGGGACATCCTTCCATCCCCCTCACCATTTTGGTGGCTCTTCTCTCTACCATTTCTAAATCCACTATATCCTTTTTAAGATATGGCGACCAAAATTGCACACAATATTCAAGGTAGTGTCGCACCATGAAACAATACAGAGGCATTGTAATATCCTTGGTCTTTTTCCCCATTCCTTTCCTTATTATTCCTAGAATTATATTTGCTTTCTTGGCCACCACTGTACACTGCTATCCATGATGATACCTAAATCTTTTTATTGGGTGGTGGTTCCTAATGTGGAACTGTAGTGTGGGTTGTTCTTTCCTAGGTGCGTAACTTTGCACTTGTTCACATTAAATTTCATCTGCCATTTTGATGCCCAGTCTTCCAATTTATTAAGGTCCTCTTTCAATTTTTCACAATCCTCTTGTGATTTAACAACTTTAAATAATTTTGTGTCATCTGCAAATTTCATAACCTCACTCGCTAGTCCCATTTCCAGGTCATTTATGAAGATCTTAAAAAGCAGCAGACCCAGCACAGATCCATGGGGTACTCCACTATTCGCCCTTCTCCATTGAGAACATTGGCCATTTAGCCCTTCTATCAGCTTTCTATCTTTTAACCGGTTCCTGATCCACAATACTACACAGCCTCCAATCCCATGACTTTTTAATTTGGCCAAGTCTCTCATGAGGGACCTTGTTAAAGGATTTCTGAAAATCCAGGTACACTATATCAACCAGCTCACCTTGGTCTACCAGTTTATTCACACTTTCAAAAAAGTATAACAGATTAGAAAGACAAGACTTTCCATGTCAAAATCCATTTTTCCCATTAACAAAGACTATCTACATGTTCAGTAATTTTATTCTTTATAATGATTTCTACCATTTTGCCCCATATCAATGTCAGGCTCACCGGACTGTAGTTTCCTGGAGCCCCCTGGAACCCTTTTTAAAAATTGGCATTAAATTGGCCATTCTCCATCTTCAGGTACTACAGATAATTTTAATGATAGCTCACAAATTACTAATAGTAGGTCTCCAATTTCATATTTCAGTTCTTTTAACACCCTTGGATGTATATCATCCGGTCCAGGTGATATACTACTCTTTCGTTTATGAAATAGTTGTAATGCATCTTCCTAGTTTACTGATATTTCTTTCAATTCTTCTGATATATCACCTTTAAATACCATTTCAGTGATGGGTAGCTTCCCTACATCTTCTTCAGTAAAGACCAAAGCAAAGAATTCATTCATTCTCTCCACTATGGCTTTGTCCTCCCTTAGTGCTCCTTTTACCCCTCTATCATCTAATGGTTCCAATTGACTTTCTCACAGGTTTTTGCTTCAAATATATTTGAAAAAGGTTTTATTATGCATTTTTGCTTATCAATGCCTTGCATCTAACTTGCCAGTGCTTATATTGTTTCCCGTTTTTATCATTTGGCTCCTTTTTCCATTTCCCGAAAGATGCTTTTTTGGCTACAACAACCTCTCTTACCTCGTCTTTAAACCATGCATTACCTTCACCTTTATATTTATTTAACATTTTTTTATTTATTTAACATTTTTATATACCGCACTATTCATCATCAGCGCGGTTTACATAGAACTACAAAACATCAGATAAGATAAGATACATATATCTGTTTTTACATGTAACAGGAAGAAAAACTTGGAAAACAGGGGTAATAGTAACAATGGATAATAGAACCATAGGCATAGGTAACTTCCCTATATCTTCTTCAGTAAAGTAAAAAAATCCATTCAGTCTCTCTGCTATGGCCTTGTCTTCACTTAGCGCCCCTTTTACCCTTCTATCATCCAATGGCACAACTATGAATGTACTTGAAAAAGATTTTATTATGTGTTTTTGCTTCCATGGGAAGCTTCTTTTCAAATTTTCTCTTTGCCTGCCTTATCAATACCTTGCATCTAACTTGCCAGTGCTTATGTTGTTTCCCATGTTCATCATTTGGCTCCTTTTTCCATTTTCTGAAAGATGCTTTTTTGGCAACAACAGCCTCTCTGACCTCACCATTAAACCATGCTGGCAGTTTTTGGCCTTCCTTCTACTTTTCTTAAAACATGGAATGTATCTGTTCTGGGCTTCCAAGATATGGCAATTGCTCCTTTTATTTTTTTCTTAACTATTTTCATCATTTTATCATAGTTTCCCTTTTAAAAGTTAAAAATTAGTATGATACAGAATGCAAGAAATGACTATGTATACAATAGTGTTCATTTCAGACCTTATTCAGTGACTACTCAGCATTTCTTGGTTTGTCTCTTGCATTCTGTAAATAGAGTATCTCTTGTTACTGTTCAGCAATATTCTGCAAGCATTGATGGGCTCCATTTGCCTTGATATCTATTTTCCATTGCTTCAATGTCCTGCTGAAATTGCTCGTCATACTCATCGCTCACTGCTCTGCAGTTCTCAGTGGAAAAAAATCAAGATGAGAGTGCAAAAAATGTATCTTTAGTGACATGCTGCAACCAAGACTTTTGTATGAATCAAGGAGTTTTTCCGCCAACTCCCTGTATTTGTATGCCTTGTTGTTTCCGAGAAAACTTGTTGCCACTAACTAGAAGGCTTTCCATACCATCCTTTCTTTGCCACGTAGTGCATGGTTAAATGCATCATCTTGAAGAAGTTCACAAACCTGAGGACCAATAAAGACATCTTCCTTTATCTTAGCGTCACTTAGGGCCTGATTCTGAGAGGTGACTTGTGGGACTGCACATCCCAGCGGGACATGTAGCCCCACAAGCAGTCCCCCCTCCAACTCTCCCCACAAGGCCAGAGCAGCAGTACGGGGAGAGCCAGTGGGGGGTGGGAGGGGGTGGAGTGAAGGTGGAGCAGGGGTGGGACCAACTCCCGGACATACAGACCTGATTCCAGTGATGGCCCTGTATGTCCAGGGATCACTGGGGAGATGACCAGCTTATACCACCTCGGAGGTGGAATAAGCACTGGCAAATCTTCCTTGATTCAACAAGTGATAGATGCTGAACACTTTTCTTTCCAGGCTCCAGTGACTCTCAGAATGGCCAATCTCTCTTGATGTAGTGGGAATCTTTCACACAACTATCCCATTCATAGAGAAAACAGCAGCACTTTGTGTATCCAGTCTGCAGACTGAGAAACAAAGCAACGACTTTCAAATCACCACAAAGCTGCCACTGATGTTAGTCATAGTTTATGCATCTCAACAGCTGTTTAATATTGTGATAGGTTTCCTTCATATGGGCTGCGTGACCAACTGGAATCGATGGCAAAACATTGCCATTATGCAACAAAACAGCTTTAAGGCTCATCTTCGATGAATTAATGAATAGTCTCCACTCATCTGGATGATGAATAATGTTGAGGGCTGCTGTCAGATGTTGTTGCAGGCTACAAGATCATCTTCCATGAAGAAGAATGTAACAAAATCTTGTCGACGTTCATGGAACATGGAAACCCTAACATCACCTGATAGGAGATTACACTGCTGCAGTCGGTAGCCCAACAGCTCTGCCTTCTCTTAGGTTGTTCCAAATCCCTGACAAGGTCATTCAGTTCACTTTGTGTTATGAAGTGTGGTTCAGAGGAAGAGAATGGGAGAAAATCTGGGTCATGTGACACTGATGCTTCGGGACCAGAAGTTTCATCACCTTCCTCTTCCCTGTCTGACTCAAGTGAGAATGATTCTGGAGCATCAGGAACCGCAGCCCTTCTCCATGCGGTACCGGGCATACTGTATAGCTGATGGAATGTTTGGATACTGCACAGTTCACTTTTTCTTTTTCAACAAACCTTTCCCAACAGGAGGCACCATGTAGAAGTAACAATTGCTGATATGATCTGTTGACTCTCTCCAAATCTTTGGCACTGCAAAAGGCATAAATTTCCTTTTTCTATTCAACCACTATTGCAGCATATGTGTAGGGCCTAGCTCTTGTCCTGATCTCCAGTTTTTCAGCCAACGTAAAGATGGTAAGCTTTCTTAATCAAAGCTTAATCAAAGGAGTGGAGGAGTGGCCTAGTGGTTAGGGCAAGGTACTTCAGGTCAGAAAGTCAGGGGTTCAAATCCCACTAGAGAACAGCAACCTTGGGCCAGAAGGACTGGGGTTTCTAGTCCCACAGGTGCTCCTTGTGGTCTTGGGCAAACCACTTAACCCTCCATAGCCCATGTTCGCTGTAAAATTGTTATCTCCAAGTTATAATGCCCTGTTCAATGTAATTTCAGTTTGTTCAATGTAAACCACACTGATGCAGAATAGCACAGTATATAAGAGAATGTAAATCAATAAAGCAGTTAAACTGTGCTTTTGGGATGGAAAAGTCACTTCACTACAAATGGAGCAGAAGTGATCTGCATTTTTCAAACAATTGCAAGGCATCTCTCACTTTGTCTAACCGGAAAAAATCAAACACTGAGAAGACTGATCTACAGCCAAAATACCACTAATGTCATGTACATTTAAAAAATGCTGCACGATTTTTTCTGCAGAGTGATATAATTAATTTGAGTAAGGATTGCATCATCTATGACTTCTAGGAATGACATGATGCAATTCATATCATGTGTGATGCAATGGCACATTCAAATAGCATCATTCATTAAGGGCCCGATTCTGTCCCACATGTACATTTCCTTTGTATGTCTGGGCTGAACCGGACATACAAAGGAGATCATGATTCTGATCCCACGGGGCACATATAGCCCCGCGGGATCAGAATAGTGAACAGGCATGTACGTGCAGGTCAGGACTGCGATTCAGTTATGGCCTGCATGTACAGCCACAGCCCGGCTAACTCAGCCAGGGCTTTTGAATGGAGCAGCGGCTCCATTTAAAAGCTGCGATGCTGGGCGCCTGCAAGCGGAGGTAATTCTTAATAATGGTTTATGGACCTTTCCTCCAGGAACTTCTCCAAACCTTTTTTAAACCCAGCTACACTAACAGCCTTTACTGCATCCTCTGGTAACAAATTCCAGAGTTTGATTACACGTTGAGAGAAAAAATATTTTCTTTTATTAGTCTTAAATAGTTTACCCTGTAGCTTCATTGCATGTTCCCTAGTCTTTCTATATTCTGATAACGTAAATAATCGATCTACGTTTACCCATTCCACTCTGTTTATTAATTTATAGACTTCTATCATATCTCCCCTCATCAATCTCTATTCCAGGTTAAAGAGCCCTAACCTTTTTAGCCTTTCTTCATAGGAGTATCCTTCCATCCCCTTTACCATTTTGGTGGCTCTTCTCTGAACCTTTTCTAATAACGCTATATCCTTTTTAAGATATGGAAACCAGAATTGCACACAATATTCAAGGTGCGGTCTCACCATGGAACGATATAGAGGCATTATAATATATTTTGTTTTATTTTCCATTCCTTTCCTTATGATACCTAGCATTCTATTTGCTCTCTTGGCTGCCGCTGCACACTGGGCCGAGGGTTTTAACATGTTATCCACAATGACGCCTAAATCTTTTTCCTGGGTGATGGTTCCTAATGTGGAACCTTGCATCGTGTAACCATAGTTTGGGTTGTTCTTCCCTAGGTGCATAACTTTGCACTTGTCCACATTAAATTTCATCTGCCATTTTGATGCCCATTCTTCCAATTTATCAAGATCCTCTTGCAATTTTCCACAATCCTCTTGGGTTTTAACAACTTCAAATAGTTTTGTGTCATCTGCAAATTTGATAACCTCACTCGTTATTCCCTTTTCCAGGTCATTTATGAATATGTCAAAAAGCAGCAAACCCAGCACAGATCCCTGAGGTACACCACCATTCACCTTTCTCCATTGGGAAAATTATCCATTTAGCCCTACCCTCTGCTTTCTATCTTTTAACCAGTTCCTGATCCACAATAGTACACTGCCTCCTATCCCATGACTCTTTAGTTTTGCCAAACGTCTCTGATGAGGGACCTTGTCAAAGGCTTTCTGAAAGTACAGATACACTATATCTACCGACTCACCTTTGTCCACCTGTTTATTCACACCTTCAATAAAACATAACAGATTAGTAAGACAAGACCTTTCTTGTCTAAAGCCATGTTGGCTGTTTCCCATTAGGCCATGTCTATCTACATGCTGAGTAATTGTATTCTTTATGATGGTATCTACCATTTTTCCCAGTACTGATGTCAGGCTCACCGGTCTGTTGTTTCCCGGATCACCCCTGGAACCTTTTTTAAAAATTGGTGTTACATTGGCGATCCTCCAATCTTCAGGTCTTATAGATGATTTTAATGAAAATTCACAGATTACTAATAGCAGGTCTGCAATTCCATATTTCAATTCTTTCAACAACCTTGGATGTATACCATCTGGCCCAGGTGATTTGCTACTCTTCAGTTTATCTAATATTTGTAATACATCTTCCCGATGTATTGATATTTCCTTCAATTCTTCTGTACCTTTAAATACCACTTCAATCATGGGTAACATCCCTACATCTTCCTCAGTAAAGACCGAAGCAAAGAACTCATTCAGTCTTTCCGCTATCGCCTTGTCGTGTCTTAGTGCCCCTTTAACCCCTCTATCTTCTAATGGACCAACTGACTCTCTCACAGATTTTTTGCTACGAATGTACTTGAAAAAGTCTTTATTTCGTGTTTTTGATTCCGCAGCAAGCTTCTTCTCAAATTCTCCCTTTGCCTGCCTTATCAATGCCTTGCATTTGACTTGCCAGTTCTTGTGCTGTTTCCAGGTCTTGTCATTTGGCTCTTTTTCCCAACAACAGCCTCTCTGACCTCACCTTTAAACCATGCTGGCAGTTTTTTGGACTTCCTTCCACTTTTCTTGAAGCATGGAATACATCTGGTCTGAGCTTCCAAGATAGTATTTTTCAACAACACCCAAGTTTGATGTAAGTCTTTAACCTTTGAAACTGTTCCTTTTAGTTTTTTCTTAGCTATTTTCCTAATTTTAACATAGTCTCCCTTTCAAAAGATAAAAGGTAGTACTGTGGATTTCCTTACTATCCCTCATCCACTAATTAAATCAAATGTGATCATGCTATGATCACTATTGCCAAGTGGCCCCAACACCCTTATCTCTTGCACTAGATTTGGTGTTCCACTAAGGACTAGGTTTAATATGGCTTCCCCTCTGGTCAGTTCATGAACCAGCTGCTCCAAGAAGCAGTCATTTATTTCATCTAGGAACTTTATCTCCCTAGCATGTCCTGCCGTGACATTGACCCAGTCGATACCAGGGTAATTGAAATTACCCATCATTATTACTGCACTGTAACATTTGTTAGCTTCCTTGATTTCTTTGAGCATTTCATCATCCATTTGTTCATTCTGGCCAGGTGGTCGATAGTACACCCCCACTGCCATCGTCTTCCCCTTTTTACATGGAATTTCAATACATAGAGATTTTACAGCAAATTTTGTTTCCTGCAAAACTTTAATCCTTTCTGACTCAATGCCCTCTCTAACATAGAGTGCAACCCCTCCACCAATTTGATCAGCTCTATCATTATGATATAGTTTGTACCCTGGTATCACAGTGTCCCACTGGTTGTCCTCCTTCCACCATGTCTCTGATATTCCAATCATATCTAACCTCTCATTTAGTGCTATATATTCTAACTCTCCCATCTTATTTTTTAGACTTCTAACATTTGCATACAAGCATTTTAGAGACTGTATTTTATTCATATTAATTTGGCTATTGGTAGACATGGTTAATTTGGGATCTTTAAGCACTGTCTGTTCCATACTTGAGGGCATTTGGGCTACTTTACTCTTTTTTGGAACCTCTCTGCTTTTGGTAGTATCCTTCAAGGATACATTCTTCCGAACCATCCACTCTTGGGCGACTGTCGGCTTTCCCCTATTATCTAGTTGAAAAGCTGCTCTATCTCCTTTTTAAAGGTTAATTCCAGCAGCCTGGTTCCATCCTGGCTAAGGTGAAGCCCATCCCTTCGGAAAAGCCCCTCCTTTCCCCAGAATGTTCCCCAGTTCCAAACAAATCCAAAACCCTCATCTCTGCACCATTGTCTCATCCACGCATTGAGACTCTGGAGCTCTGCCTGCCTTTTGGATCCTGCGCGTGGAACGGGAAGCATTTCGCAGAACGCTACCCTGGAAGTTCTGGATTTCAACTTCCTACCTAAAAGCTTAAATTTAGCCTCCAGAACCTCCCTATCACATTTTCCTATGTCATTGGTATCGACATGTACCAAGACAGCAGACTCCTCCCCAGCACTATCTAAGACCTTATCTAGGTGGCGCGTGAGGTCCGCTACCTTCCCACAAGGTAGGCATGTTACCAGTCGATCCTCACGTCCACCAACCACCTAGCTATCTACATGCCTAATGATCGAATCACCAACTATAGCGGCTGTCCTAACCCTTCCCTCGTGGGCACATGGCCCTGGAGAAACATCCTCGGTGCGAGAGGGTTTTACACCACCTGGAGGACAGGTCCTAGTTACAGAATCACTTCCTGCCACACCAGGGCGATGCTGTCCTGTCAAGTGACCTCTCTCCTCCATGGCAACAGGGATGCTGCCAGACTGGAGGTGGGACTTCTGGACTGTATTCCTGTAGGTCTTGTCTATGTACCTCTCTGTCTTTCTTATGTTTTCCAAGTCTGCTACTCTAGCCTCTAGAGAACGGACTCGTTCCCTGAGAGCAAAGAGCTCCTTGCAGCTAGTGCACACGTAAGACCTCTCACCAACTGGGAGAAAATCATACATGTGACACTCAATGCAAAAGACTGGAAAGCCCCCATCTCGCTGCTGGACTGCTGTCTGCATCTTAGTTTTAAGCTTGTGTTTAGATCTTTAAGATCTTTACTTACTAAGGGTTGCTATGGATAGTTATACTAATAAAACTGTACCTAATACGTTTAATATACCTTGTTCACCTGAAGCTTAATTAATCTCAGGTCTTTAGTGTGTGACTGATTTGGGTAATGAGCTTCACCTGAGAGCATCTCCATTCCTTTAAGATGTGTAAGTACCTATAAAGCTATGATTATCCCAGGGATGGGTGGGTGTTGGGGAGGGAGGGAGGGAAATAACACTTATTAAAAGAGGGCTGCTACACAGTATCCTGTCCTGTGCTGCTGAGGTAAGCTGTAACCAACTTTCTGGGTGATTACCAGTCCTTGCTTGGATAGAAGGAGTCTTTCAAAATGGCCTTTTGACCTGCCACCTGGTGTTAACACCTATTGAAAAGGTTTCACAGGTCTCTTGCCCCCTAGGTAGATGGCCTCTTTGTAAAGGTCTCTAGAAGACTTTATTTGTTGCTCAAAGAGCACTGATCCTATTTTGCCTTTTATGCTAAGCTATATTCTGATTTGATTTAAATTACAGCTCTTTGCTGCTGCTAGGCTCTGACATTATGAAATTTAAACTACAAGCTCTCTGCTGGATTCTAAATTTAACCAGAAAACTCTCTTCTGTGTTTTAAATTTAAACTAAAAGTACTTTGCTGATACTAGGCCCTGAGTGGCTATTAAATTTAAACTACAAGCTCTCTGCTGGGTATGAAATGTAACCAGAAAGTTCTCTTCTGTGTTTTAAATTTAAACTGCTGCTACTAGGCCCTGACTGATTTAACAAAAAACAGTGGGTTCACAGATTAATTAGCTTTAATACAAAGAAGTCCTTCCAGAAAATTCCCAGAAGTATATACTCACAATTGCAGATCTCTCTCCAGAAGTAACAGTCCCTTTTTCTAGTCCTTCAAGACTGATTTCTAGTCCTTCAATTCCCCACAGCCCAACCCCCGTTCCAGCCTCCTAAGGCCAGGATTGGGCTCCGGGGAATTGACTCTGCCCCCCCCCCCCAGCTCCTTCTGTGCCCCAGGCTACATAAAAAAACACAACTAAGAGAGTTATTGCACCTTGGAGATGAAATAACTTCCCTCGCCATTTTGTCGCCCTTGGACATACAGGGCTGACATTAGAATCGGCCCTGTACGTCCAGGGCTGGCAACCACCCACTCTCAGCCCCTGGCCCGCTTCTTCCCCACGCCCAACTAACCAGCGGGGAAGTTAGTCAGGGGGTTCCGCTGTCACGAATAGCGGGGATGAACATCTCAGAATAACCCCTTAATTATTTTGCCTGAAAAGCAAGTACTGTCCAAACAAAAACATATATTTATTACAAATCCGGTCAAAGAAGTGTATGCATTTTAATAATTTACAGCCCGATATTCTGAAGGCAATTACACGGTTTATAGATCTGTAAACGATGTAAATGCCACTGTACAGGATATTTATGGCTATTGTTACTGAATATCACCAACTAACGCTGCTATATGCCCTGATGGTAATCACTTAGCATCGAGGCATGTCGTGTGCATTCGCGGCATGTCGTGGGTGGAGACAGTCACTAACCGGGTAGTGGCAATATGGCAGCATTAGCTGGTTAGTGATCTGCGGGTAAAACTAGGCAAAGCAAAGCTGACCTAGTTTTACCCGTGGGAGTTAACTGTGTAGTGGTGCAATATCATTGCTACCAAAAGTTTCTATGGCTTTGGAGGCTGTGCGGTGACCCAAGATATTCAGTGCTGAGGCCGCATATGACACCAACATTGAATATCCAGGGTTAGAGGTTGGCGGCTATAGCTATGTGTGTCTCAAAAGAATATCGGACTCTTATCATTTAAATTGATGTCCCTTCCCATTCTTGCTTTGCATATGCCCCTCTGCTTCTCTCCTTATTTTGTCTTATCTGATTATGGCATTATTTTCTATTTTCTATACAGCTATTTTTGGAAATTGTAAAAAGCTCTGATTCCCTAAAGTCTAGGGCGGTATATCAAGTTTTAATAAAGATAAAGATTATAACTCACATATCCTTAGAACTTCTGAAGTTGAGGTCATATGTACTGACCCAGTAGTGTAAACTGAAAATTTTAAGCATCATTTTCATTCTCAGTGACAAAGACTTAGGGGTATGTTTACTAAACTGCGGTAATCGTAAATAACGCCCGTTATGTAACGTTAACGTTCGTAAGCGCATCATAACACGTGTTATGACACGCTTATTATCGTTAACGTTATATAACGCGCGTTAACCGTAGTTAACGATCGTAAACTCCCGCGACGTGGTAAAACACCGCAGAAGGTGGAGAGAGGGCGGAGAGAAGGGGTCAATGGGCGGAGAGTGGGTGGGAAGAGGCTCCCTTCACACTAACGTGCTGATCTGAAGAGCTCAATTCCAACGCGAATGAAAACCTGCCGTTAAATGCACATTACAGGGGAGAGAAACCATTTCAGTGTCGGCAATGTACAGCCCAGGCAGGGAAAACTAAAAAAAGTGATGTGTGATACATGTGCACAGAACAAAAGGGCACATAAACACTGAAAATGACCCCAACAAACTGGAAAAAGACCATAACCAAGCTGGCCAATAGTGGTAGCAATGAGAAACATCAACTCCTCCCTCCCCGAGTAAGCTCCATAGAACAGATATAAATCGTGGAAGGGTCTATACTCCGCCCCCATACAAGGTGAATGAGCCCACAGTAATATAGCGCTGCTCAGGTTTTTCCCCACCATCGGACAGGGTTCGTATGGCGTGCACATGTCCCGCAACATCAGGGTGGGCATGTCGAAACGGCAACTGGACAGATGCCAGAGAAGGGGATACAGAGTGTCCCAGGCGGCACATGCTGTGGTGCAGCTGGGCCACAGTGCGGACTAGGGCGATGCCTAGGTGGCCCATATGAATGCTGAAGCAGCAGAGCAGCCAGACAGCAACTGCTGAAGGCCCAACATGGGCACGACTGTGTTTCCCACAGTGTCACAGGGGATAGTACCCAGCAGCTACCCCCAAGGGCACGGAACATTGGCAGGCGGTGTTGGGGGGAAGCGTGGACACCTATGCAGGCACCCCTACCCCAGAACCCTTTTAAACTGCCATTCCACCAGCGTGTTCTGTGAGGGGAGAGCAGCAGCCAGCATCAGAGGTGAGAGCGGGAGCTTCACCTCCCTCCACAGAGCCTGCCCACTCCATTGGCTTTTAAACTGCCATTCCACCAGCGTGTTCTGTGAGGGGAGAGCAGCAGCCAGCATCAGAGGTGAGAGCGGGAGTTTCACCTCCCTCCACAGAGCCTGCCCACTCCATTGGCTTTTAAACTGCAATTCCACCAGCGTGTTCTGTGAGGGGAGAGCAGCAGCCAGCATCAGAGGTGAGAGCGGGAGCTTCACCTCCCTCCACAGAGCCTGCCCACTCCATTGGCTTTTAAACTGCCATTCCACCAGCGCGCCCGCACCTTGGGGCCCGCGCCTGAGGGCCTCGCAAGAGGGCCCTTTGGCGTGGCCCTTAGGCGTTGGACCGTGCGGGACCGGGTTATCTGCTGTATTTGGTTTGCATGCCATGACGAGCGGGACGGTGGAGGAATGATGCCGGCATCGCAGGCTGTGAGTGAGAGCTCTGCCTCATCACCTGCTTCTGTCAAGTATATCCAGGCAGCAGAGGTTTATAAGGAGTCATTTCTGCGGCGTATTCCTGCCTGGCTTGAATTTGTGATGAGTAACGATTATGGTCAAGTCTGTTTGGAAGGACTGAGCTGTGGTGGTATGATATTCTGCCTCTCTGGTGTTATAATGAACCTTTCCTCTTGTCTCTTCTATTTCTTTGACTATCACTATCTCTTACTCTGTACTATCTTATTAATGGCATTCTTTTCATATTTTAAGTATCATTTATGTAATATTGTAAACCTCTCTGATGCTTTGGCCTGAGCGGTATATCAAATGTAATAAACATAAACACATAAACATAAACCCGCACCATAGACAGCCACCTACCTGCACACTGGAATGTCCTGAGACTGTGCACCACTAGCACCACCAGCAGAAGGGCATGTCAGCAAGGTGGCTGAGGGATACTGGTGGTGGAGGGGGCAGTGGCAGCTGCCCAGAGCAGACCGTGGCCTAGCCCTGTGTAGGTGGGTGCCGTGTACTGCAACAGATGGGCCCTGTCTGACGAACAGTCATGGTATCACCAAGGAATATACTGACACTGTGACAACAAGGTGGTGCAGTGCACAAAACCAGTGTATTCAGAAGCAGAGGGTCACAGGTTCAAGTCCCAGCTGTGGTTCCTGCCAACCCAGTCCCCATATTTTACCCACTACTACAACGTGCTAATACAGACAGCACCTTTATTGCAGATGACGTAAACATGCCCAAGACACCTACATTTTACCCTACAGAGCACAGACACCATAAACATGCACATTACCTAGAGCAGAGTCTCCCAAATGCAGTCCTGGAGGGCCAAACACCATTCCGGTTCCATGCTGCCTCTGATAAAGATGCCTGTGCTGCATTTCTATGCGCCACCCCATGGTATGCAGATGTATCTCATGCATATTCATGAGGGACAGCACGAAAACCCAAACAGTTTGGCACCGCAGGACTGGAGTTGGGAACCTCTGCCGTAAAGCAGCAGCCAACAGGGGCAGACACACCTGCACCCACAGGCCCCATTATCCAAAGCCTCCTGGAGAGGCAGGACTTTGGGCTCTGCGTGCATCTCCCAATACTAGCACTTGCATACCTTAGTAATGCCACCCTAAACCGGGAATATGGGACACATCTATCAAAAGGTTGCTATGAGTACTGGCAGATAGCAATTCCTAGGTTAAGTACACTTTTCTGAGTGAGCTGCATCATAGCAACCTTTCTGATGTCTGTGGAGTGTGCTACAGGTCTTGTGTCTGACAGTGTTTACCAACCTGGGGAGTGACTCCTACAGTATTGCGTACCATAGCCGTGCCTGCACTGTGCCCAGGATTGGTGTGGTGGCCTGGGCTGCCCAACACCTCTATAGTTGCACAATGCTGGCATAGGTGTGGGGAGTGTGTGTCTGTCTATCCAGTGTGTGGTGGCTGCCAACACCCTCCCCAGCCCACACTGCTAGCACTGTTGCCAGTATTCGCCTGCCAATGTTCATAATGAGGAGCAAGGTACCGTGGGAATAGCCTGGATAGGGTGGCCTGGCCTGGATGCATCTCCACACGGCATAGGGCAATGGCTCGGACATTGTAGTGCCTGGCCACCACCTGCATGGACAGGGTGGCAATAGCATGTCCTGCTGGGAGGTCACTCTCACCCTGACTGTGCAGTGACCATGGCATGGCTAGGTTCCCCCATAGTGCTATATAGCATTTCTCTCATGTGATATTTATGGGTTTCCTTTTGGGGCCCAATCACTGACTTATCTGCTTGGTGTGTTCTTCTTATAATACCAATATTATCATTTGGAGGCGATTCATAGATGATGTTTTTTTTACTTTGGCGGGGAACAAGTGAAAAACCTTTGTCTTTTTTTGATTGGTTGAATTCTCGGGACCCACATATAAAGTTTACTGTTGTGTATGATAAGGATACCATCAATTTCCTAGATGTAAAAATTATTCGGGGCATTTCAACCTGGAATACATCTATCTTTCAAAAACCCACAGATCGCAACACTTTCTTACATTTTACTAGTGCTCATCCGCCATCATTAAAGGAGGGACTGCCTTTTTCTCAGTTTCTCCGATATCGAAGAAATTGCTCAGAGATTTCTGATTTTTGAAATAAATCAAAACAATTGATAAAGAACTTTCTGTCTAGAGGGTATCCAAAACCTATAATACGGAATGCTTATACTAGAGCCCTCTATAATGATCATCGGCTTTTGTTATCGTCTTCAGGACAAGCACAGCATTTTAAATATGGGTATGATGAGGAAAAGATCAACTTTATTACCCGCTTTTCACCTCTGAGTACATCGATTCAAAAAATAGTCAGTACCCACATCAGAATTTTAAGCACGACTCCAGGACTGAAAGATAAGAAGATCCGGTGTGTCTGGAGTAGGGGACAGAATTTTAAAGAACAGTTGAGCCCCTCAAAACTTCGTCCGTTAGATAGCATTCAGGAAAATATTACAACATTGGGTCATAGAAGATGTGGTTATTGTAGTATATGTACAGTGTCTCTCGAAGTGAATGCCTTTGAATATCATGGAGTAGAGTATCAGCTGACGAAAGCCACTACATGTCAATCAGCCTTTGTTATATATGGCATCCGTTGCCCCTGCAAGTTGCTGTATATTGGCAAGACTATTAGACCCCTGAGGCTACGACTAGCAGAACACCGCAGTCGGTTAAACAATAAAGTCTTAGAGGCACCATTAGTACAACATTGTCTCAAGGAAAAACATAGTTTTGAACAACTAAGTTGCTTTGCTGTAGATTAGATCTTAGTACCAAGAGGAGGGAAGTCTAAAGAACAAATTTTGCTAAAGGAGGAGCAACGCTGGATTTTTACATTAAATACTGTAAAACTGCATGGTTTGAATGCATCTATAGAGTGGTCCCTTTGTGTTTAACATTTCTTTTAAGATTCTATGACCTGCGAGGGGTATCCCTTACAAGTAGGAGGAGTTATGTTGTGGGGTTTAAAAAGCCTTTTGGAATACCTTAAACCGCATGCGCAGCGTCTTTTGACAGTTTGCGAGGAGGAAGGAGAAAAATTTCACCTCTCATTTTTGTTAAGAGCCAATGTGGTTCTCAAGGTAAATATTCATTTAAAAAAAAAAAAAAAACCGGAGTCAGCACCAGGGACATTTTAATTAACAACATGTAATGGAATTTGAAAACTTTTTTTGATGTTTATATTTTATAGGTCAGTTAACAGCGAATGTGTGCATTCCCCTGATGAAACATGCATCGTGAAACGCTTGGGTACCTTAGAGTAACGGCGTTGGGATTTGGGATTTTTGTCACAGCCGCTAAAGAAGGCAGCCTCACCAGTTATTAAAAAGTTTTTGCGAGTGGGACTTGGCAAAGAAGTGAATATAAGCGAAGAACAGATAAGTGCTTATATGATTGTGAATGCTATGGTTTCTGCCGCTTACTCGCAGAACAAGGATTTAGTTTGATGAATTTTTGAAGAGACCGCAGGGCAACCTTCTGCATGTGATATTAAGAATGGGATATTGTTTTTATATTTAAGAAACAGTATTAAAAAAGAAAAAAAGTATAAAAATAGAGTAAAAAATAAAAAGAAACTAACAATTTTACCATGATAACTGTTTACTATAAACAATAAAAGATGAAAAGGGTACAAAATGAGGGTCGTTGATGTGAACAGCAGCTAAGTTTTGACATTGAGTTTTCAAGTCTGATAAACTGCTGCGAAGTTTTATACTGAGACCCCAGTACCTAACAACGTTTTCAGTTAGATTCCACGAGTTGAAGTTTGAGCACATAATCATCTTATGTTTTTCAGTAATGATCGTCTCACTAAATTAGACCATATTGAATGGTGTGTATGCTGACATCCCCGTTCTGGGTACATGCATCTCCTCCAGGACCATGCACTATGGACTAGCTGGCGGACTGTCTGCAGCTAGTATGTGTCTTGCTGGAACACCTTGCAGGGTGCAGCGGCTGGAGGCTTGCTGCTGGAGAATGTCAGATAATGGTGGGGTGCAGCTGTGCATTTCCAGGCCTGCCGTCTGTCTGCTATTGCATTAAGGATGTGTACCGCTCTGTCTGTTCCCCAGCAGGACTGGGGTTGCTGGTCCCTTCTACTGCTGCCATTGCAGGGAGGTAGACTGTGGATCTATTGGTGGGTGATCCTGTTTCCCACCCTGAGCCCCAGAGGGTGGGCTGTGTGGTGGTACATAATCTGCCTATGGGTCCATACACCCCCCTCTCTCCCCCCTCCCTCCGCCCATGTCCTTATTTGGGGTTTCTGTCTCTACCGTGGCTCCTAACGCGAATCGCACTAACGCAGTTTAGTAAACATACCCCTTAGTAAAATCTGACTGAATTTATTCAAGAGTACATTTTGGCTGTACAACGGTAAAAGTGAGCTTATGGATTTTTAAATCATAGCAGACTGCACTGTGAGATTTGTTTTTCAACCTAACTTCATGTTAACATTTGATCCTTTGCCGTGTTACGTTTTTATTTTATTCCAAAGCATTTGATCCATATTGTTCTTGATTTCCATGGAAAAAAAAAAACAGTACTAGCGCAAAACCAATGCATTTAATTAAACAAACAAGTTTGAATAAAAATCATATCATGACTTCTACTGATGATATTGCTCATACAAAATTAACAGATGTCTGTTAGACATGTTACCTGGGATAGCATTTGATTTTAAGGAAGAAAGAGCAGGAACAAAACACAACCTGCTATAGCCAAGAGATAGAAAAGAAGAGGAAGCTGAGATAGTGTCCAAAAACAAATTCACATCACTCATCAAGAGGACTGGATGACTAAGATGCAAGTGGAAAGGGAAAAAAGGAATTAAGCTCGTTGAAGAAATGTGAAGGATGAGTTGATGAATGATGGAAGATGGAGATAGCAGTAAATGGAAATGAAGGGTCAAGAGAAAGTGGGTAATCCAAGAAGCTAATAAAAAAACGAGAAGTGAAAGTTCTGTCTTCACCCTGCTGTTCAGTGTAAGTGGAGACAAATAAAGGTTTTAGGAAAGGGAAACCAATTGCTGTAACAAGAAGCATATATATATATATATATATATATATCTGTCAGAATAAGAAGGAAGGGATTTGATATGAGCTAATTAAATAGGTCAGCTAAGACTCTAGTAAATGCAGTTGATATTTACGGGCATAGTGCAGATGGTACATGGCAGGTAAGAGGTCATCAAAGAATCACAGGCTCTGTCCTACATAAAGATTAATGCAGTAGCCAATATCTTATCAGCCAATAACAGATGCTGGAGCAAAAACAGTCAATTGTAGGTAAAACAAAAGCAAAAACATAAAGCAAACAAAAAAAGCGAACGTGGTCTTGATTTCAGACTGTGACAGAGATCCATAGTGGCAAATAGAATTAAAAGCAACCAGGTCCCACAGAAAGATGAATGTAGCAAGATTCTGGAACTTATAGGAATGCTTGAAAACTGAGACCTTAACGAAGGAAAGAACTCTAGGGAGTGCACCTCCAGGTATTGCTGCAGTTGACTGAAAAGGGGACGCGATTCCTACTGACAACATAGGTACAACGTGTGGTGTCTATGAAGCAAAATGTCCAGAACGACACATATATGAAAAAAGGTCAGGTGTGAGGGCTATGAATGAGTCTGTCAGTCCAGAGAAGGGGACTTCAAGAAGAGGAAGAGAGAAGAGATGTCAAGAACAAGAAAGAATTAGCAGGAAGAAAAAGGAAAGGAGAGCTGCAATAGAATACTTCATTTCATTTATTCTGCTTGTATACTTCAAATCATTATTACATCTATCCAGTTAACAGAATCACATACATAACATAAATACAAATATACATATAAAACATGGCATAATTGTCATAAAATCAATCCAGACAGGGCTATATGTCTATTAAAAATGTGATTTTAAACCTTATTTAAAGTCTAATCTCTGAAAACTCTATTAAAAAAAGCATGGGACAAGCACAGAGGATCTCTAAAGGAAAAAAGGGGACTGTTGTAGTTGTTGATATGGAAGGACAGACTAGATAGGCCATGTGGTCTTTTTTCTGTCGTCATATTTCTATGTTTCTATGTTTCTATAAAAGTGTTTTCAAAAAAAATATGTATTTAGCATTTTGAGCAAAGGTAACCTATCTTCTTCAAGTCATAACTTGGCTTTGAATTCGCTGTGTGCGCCTTGTGGAGCTATACAAATGATAACTAGTAGTAGAAGTCCCGTGAGAGGGACCATGCAAAGAAAAATCTCTGCTTTTAGTAATAAACTTCTCTTTAGCCAAAGATGGAATAACTGGCAAATATTGTGAACTAGAACGCAAGGGATGGGTAGTCTCATACTTGTCAAGGAGGAAGAAGCCAGGGATGTAAGAATGCCCACCTGTCAACTATTCTGCTGCCCAGAAATAAACTCTTAAGAAAAATACAAAGGAGTCCTAGGAGCTTCTCTGTCTCTATTTAGCTCGTCAATTTCCACTGAAGGGCCAATTATGCACATTTTCAGTGGTGAAAAGCATGCAAATGCCACAGCTGAAAATTGACATCTAACTTTAATGAGATTTCCTGTCTCTTTAAGTTATGTCTAATATTGACAAAGCTGTTCTTATACATACAGAGCCCCTTGTGTCAGTGGTCAGTAGAGTGGGAAGGGGAAGTCAAGGGGCTGTTGATTGGTGGACAGAAAGTGTGAGAAAGGAAAGAGGAATATGGGGTGAGGGAGAGTAGGGAATTGTCAGACTGGGAGTCAGCAGGCAGAGTGGTCTGGTAATGAGGGGCAGCGAGGTATAGCACTTGTTCCTCTCTCTCTATCACCATCTTTTTAGGCTGTTGGTCTCAGTAGGGGGGCGAGGAGTGAACTGGAGAGCTTTGTGAGTGTTAGATCTGGGGGTTGGGGAGTAGTTGTATCTGTAGTTGTAGCTGATGATGGGGTTTGAGGCTTAGCCTTCTTCCCCAAAATGGCAAGAGATAATGGGATCCATGAATGAATGGATTGTAGTGTGGGGAAAGATTTAGATAATGGAAACGCTACCGCAAGACATAGCCCAACATCAATGTAGTTTTGTGAGAAGGTGATGGTGGACTTTCCATAGAGTTCTTAAAGAACCTCGTTGTGGCTAGGCTGGCACTGACTAGCCGACTGACTGAGTGTGGCTGTGGAAGCAGGATATATGTTTGATATGGGGAGGGGGATATGGTGCAGAAAAGTCTCCTCCACTAGAAAACTCTATAAATTATAAATACCATAACATCACTATACTGGAAAAGCACTGGGATCATGACCGTAAGGGAATTATAGAGAATGAAGAGTTATGATCACCTGGGATACCTCCATTCCAACCAATAAAAAACTGGTTGCAAGGAAACCAGACATAATGATAAAAGAGAAAAACATCAGAACAGTATTGATTATAGACGTGTCAGTCCTAAGCAACTATTCTGTGAATCACAATGAGAGGGAGAAGATCAAGTACCAAGAAATGTGGTCAGAGACCAAGAAAATGTGGCAGAAGGATATTGAGATATTTCTCATCAAGTTGCATGCCACAGGCTTCTTTAAGAGAAATTCCAAAGCACACTTTGACAAATTACCCATATATGTAACATCTTACAAACTCCAGAAGGACGCTCTCTTTGGCAAATACTATGCTGAACGTTAGCAGTAAATTTGAGAGACTGAGAGATTGATGACTGTCATGGTATGTGCAAAACTAATCCATTTGGAGAAATTCACCCCTTAAGGTTTCCTTAGGGTACCTAATACCCTTATGCTGATTCTTCACAGGTCCAGGTCCAGTAAATTCAATGAAAGCCCTGGTAACATTAAAGAAATGAGCTATATAAAAAAAGCCCTGTGGAATCATCTACTTATTCCGCTTCGTAAAGGCATAGGGAATATACTGTATTAGTTACTGTATATAGGTAAGCAGTAAGCACAACCTCCAGGAACAAGCTGATACATCTGGACACAGAAGACGAACATATTTCAATCATGTTTCCTATCATCCTCCCAGTGGAGCTAAGAGCCAGTCAGAGCATTCATGTTTTGTTTTGTTTACAGGTACTGCATGACTACTCTTCGAATAGAACCATGATAGGATGACTTGGATACGAGTTCACAGGGCAAGGTGTTCCAGAGGGAAGGAGCGAGATTTCTGATGCACTTATTTTAGTTAACTTCAAGATGAATCTTGAATGGTGGTGAGACTGATAGGAGATTAAGTTGGGGCAATCTGAGGATACAAACTGGGATGTACACTAAGGATGAGACGGTCAAAGAGATATCTTGGCAGAAGTTTGCTTATTGCCTAGTGAGTAAAATTAAACAGAGAACTATATAGGCACCAGTAAAAGTAGCCAACGTCACCAAAGAGAAACACAATATTGGTTCCGGGGAATGAACCATGAATACATGCTTACATGCTATTTTCATATACTTTGTAGGTAACCTTTGAACAAAACGTCTGGGAAAGAATCTCTGTTGTTCTAAATTTTACTGAACTACTGTAAAACAAACAAATAATTTGGTATTAACTTGTGTAAACCAAAACTTTTCACTGCCGAAAAGCCAAGTATGGGGGTTATTTTGGACATCTGAAAATGGGCATAGATATATCCAAAGTACATAGATGTCCCCAGAGAATGCAATTCTGTCATCCAAGGTATTGGGTTTGCATCAATCATAGGGAGGGTCTCGAGACTATCCATAATTATCCCTCCAAGTCCCAAACAAACAGCCTTAGAAGTATTTAATACTAAGCCCTATCATCCAACCAAGTTTTCACCTCATATAGACATTCATTACGCCTTTTCCTGGCCATCCCTCTTTATTCTGAAATGGCCAGTTACTACTGTCCTGTATGTGGATGGGGGCACATGTCTTACTGTCTGCAGTGATTCTATAGCCCACTGCCAACCTACTAACATGTTTGTAGCTTACAATTGCAGAGTGCATGTTGAGAGCATGTTCCTTGTGTGCATCCACTATAGCTATGCATTCACTGCAGGGATGACATGCCTATTGCGATGGTGCACCTCTACTGCGGCCATGTCCCCAATATCTACCATGGCTGCTCTCCCTGCCATGGTAAAAATGCATATTAACCTTGCATTTGCCCCACAGTACTTGCAACACGACCCATTTTATTAAGTGCCATGAAGTCAATGCTAACTCCTGGTGACCCAGCAGCCCCTGGGTTTTCTTGGCAAGGTATGAACCAAAGTAAATTGTCAAGCCTTTTTTTCCAAGGCAATGGAGGGTAAAGTGACTTGCCCAAGGTCACAAAAGTTCCAGTAGGAATGAAACTCAGAACTCTTGGGTACTAGGCTGTTGCTCTAACCACTAGGTTATTCCTGTACTCTACATGGCCCAATGAGTAAAATATACCTGCAGATGTTACACTTAAGTGCATTTTTTGAAAGTTACCCCCATGATGTTTATAATAATAATACTAATTAATACTCTGGAGATTTTTTAGCCTGATGTTCAGAGTGGCTACTTATTCCCTCTGCAGGTATCTTATTCTTTCTTGATATTACTGGCAGCGGGCCTCAATGTGCCTAAACATCTTATTATTGCCAGCAAGTTCTCAGTTCTAATGGCTGTAAAATGTTTTCTTCCAAGCTATGGTATTTAGCTTTGTAAATTGGAAAATTTAATTCAATGAGTTTCATTTGTGAATGATCTATTTCAAGTGTCCATGGAGGGAAAAAGAGAAGCAGAAGGTACACTTTTGAACTGAAAGCACTGATTCATTTAGGTAAGAATATTGATGTTCTCATAGTTATCCAATACTGTAAATGAATACCAATTGCAGAAAATAACATTTTGGCATTTTTAGATAAACTGGCAGCTCACCAAGCCAAGATGTGGATGGAATCCAAGACATTTTAGCTTGTGTAAAACGTACTATTAGATATAAGCAAACTTTGTAAAGATTAGTTCACGGACTGATTTCATGAAGCCACCTCAAAAACTTCCAGTACATTTAAGACCCTGTTAATAGTCCAGTTCCATGCACTAGCTGAGTTGGAACCAATCTGCCATGGATCTTGCAAAATGTGTAGATTTTTATAGAAGGGAACTAGGTTGAAATCCATTCAAGTTTGATCCTGGGCCACATTAAGTCACACATCCCTACATACAGTAATAGATTTAACACTCTGGCTGCTTGTAGGCATTGGAACTACTGGCTGCCCTCTCCATGTTTAAAGGTTACCTCTCTGAAACCATGAGTTGTGCTATGTCTGGAGAGATCCTACTAAGGGGTATGTTTACTAAACTGTGGTAATGTCATTCGCGTTAGGTTCCACGATAAAGGTACAGATGCCCATATAAAGGCGTGGGCGGGGCATCATTATGGCAAGCATGTCAGGTAGCGTGCGTTATAAGGCACGTTACAAGGTACGTTATAAGGCACTTTATTAGGCACAGTACAAGGCACGTGCCTTAACGTGCCTTGTACTGTGCCTAATAAGGTGCCTTGTGTATCTTCCCCATGTTTGTCCAAGTTCGCTGACCTGTTCTATGTAAAACCAAACAGTTGTTGTTCTGGTATGTTGTTATATTGTGAACCGCGCTGATGCTGAATAGAGCGGTATATAAGAGCCTGTAATAAATAATAAATAATAAATAAATAAAAATAAATAAAGATCCTGCTGTACATCCCCAAAACTGCCAGTGTGTGGCAGGTGTTCCCAGCAGTGCAACTGAAGGTACATCTGTTCCAGTGTGTTCTGCAGTTGCATGTGGGACTGGGCACCACCTAGATTAGTGTGTACCTGGTGTTATGGTCTGGCTGCCATGGGTACCTGTTATCAGGGCAGTGGGGTGTCTAGACTCGCATGAGGGTGATGCAGCACTGCCACTATGGGTCTAAGTGGTATGTACTATATGCCCCAAGGGGACCTCAATCACCCCTTTTGCATATGAGAGTGTGGTGGGACAGGTGCCTGCACCCTACAGCATGGCTGCAGTATCAGCAACTACAGTCCTGCTGGCATATGACAGCCCGCCAGGGCCATACCTGTGACCATTGCAGACCAGCAGTGATGCTTGGGGTAGGCAGGGGAAGGCTCAACTGCCCCACGCCATGGTCTGCCATTCATCAACAGACAGCACAGTCAACTGTACCTGCAGCATCTTACGAGGTGCTCCCACCACTTGCAGGCAAACTGGAGACAGCCCACTAGCCAGTCCATAGTGCATGCTCACAGGGGAACCCTGTGCAGTCAGAAGTGGGATACACAGCACAGACACCAAGCAGATACCTCCGCAAATAGGCCCCAGAACTAGAAACACACAGGTATCGCTTGAAACAAACAATGTGTGGCACCATGTGGGAACATAGACATGCCATGGTCACTGCTCGGTCAGAGTGAGAGTGACACCCCCCCCCCCAGTGTGACATGCTGTGGCCACCCTGTCCATGCAGGTGGTGGCCAAGCACTACAGTGTCCCAGCCATTGTCCTCCACCCTGTGCAGATGCATCCTGGCCAATCTGCCCTGTCTGGGCCATACCCACAATATTTTGCTCCTCATTATGCACATTTGCAGGCTAACGCTGGAAGCAGTGTGAGCAATGTGGGCTCAGTGAGGTGTTGGCAGACACAAAACAATGGAGAGACATACGCACACTCCCACACCTATCTCAGCATTGTGCAGAGATGGAGGTGGTTGACAACCCTACCCGCTGCACTGGTCCTGATCCCAGTGCCGACATTGCTAATCTGTGCAGTGGGTAGTAGTAGTGCTCTGATGATAACTGCAGCTCTGTGCTGGGGCCAACAGCCTGAAACTCCATGAAGCTGTGGAGCCCTTATGAGTGGGTGTCTATACCCCTGTGCACCACTGCGTTGGGGTTTTCTCATGTTATTGTTGTGGCTGCAGTGTGGGCTAAAACTATGGGGAGATGCTCTGCAGGATCCACAGATGGGACCTGAACCTCTGCTCTTGGACATGCTGGCTGAGTGTACTGCACCACACTGTTGCATTAGAGGTGCTGTGTGACGTTATCTCAACAATGAATTCTTCCCTCATGACTATTGCTGCATTTGTAAGTACTGAAACTAATACCTTACGTAAGGACTTTCAAGAAGTTTCCAGAGTTCAAAAGGAACAGGAGGGGAAGTTGCCCCAGCTGAATGGAGAACTTGAGCAACTTCAGGATCTCTACTGTGCCCACCTTAAAGATCAGAGTGTGACATCCAGGAGAATGGAATACCTTGAGAATCAAGTCTGGAAGAACAATTTAAGACTGATTAATTTTCCTAGATCTCCGTTACAATCGCCCTTGGAAATCATCCGTAGGTACTTCCAGGAGGTCTTAAAGATCTCCAGGGAGGATTTCCCACCATTGACTAGGGCTCAGTATTTGTCTGTGGGCCGGGGTGACCAGGGAGCTAGCGGTGGAGCTCATGGGGTTCCCGGAGACCTTACGGGGTTTATGGAGAGCTCTGTGGAGTTGATCATCACCCGTACTACTCTCCTTATTACTTTGGCTCTTGAATCTGATAAAGCATTAATTCTTCGTTCCTATTTTAGAAATTTCAGTGAGCAGTTTATGGGCTTTCATGTCTGCACTTTCCCTGATCTTGCTAGGGATACCCAGCTGAGGAGAAAGGAGTTCCTGGGTTTTAAGCCCAGGATACTTTCCCTCGGCGGGACTTTTTTGTTGAAATGTCCTGCTAGATGTCATGTTTCCTATAAAGAGAAATTATTTCTGTTTTTTGAGCCCCCGCCAGCTGCTGGAGTTTCTGGTAGCTAGGGAGGAATCACTTGCTGTTGCCGCGTCTCATATGGATGACGCATAGGTCTCACATTGCCATGTAATTTCATAATTTCCTATTAGGTAGTTTTATATTTTCCTGTTGCCTCTCCCTTTTAGCTTTGGTGGGCTGATTTTGTTTAATGTATATTTTCCTTTATTCATTTATTTGAGTAGTGGAAGCCTTGTTGAAAAATGTTATTTGTACCCCCTACATCTGTATATGAGTTGATTTCATGTTAGTAATAGTTTTTGTTATATACATTTTTTTTTGTTATATATAAGGGTGCCGAGAGGGGTATGAAATGTTGTATGAAACTGTATGGCATCCACGCTATATGATATAGGCATGGTGGAGAGGTTTTTAAGCAGACCGTTGATGTGTTAAGTCTAGCAGATGCTTGACTCCATTTATTGGTAACAAGCTCTGTTTAGGACTTCTTATTCTATAACATCAGCAGAATTCACCCCTTCCTTTCTAGTCATACTACTATGACCCTTATCCACTCACTGGTTACATCCCATCTTGACTATTGTTACCTGCTCCTCTCTGGTCTCCCTCTGAATCATCTCTCTCCCCTTCAAATAGTTCAAAACTCAGCTCCACAGCTTATCTTCCGCCAGGGTCACTATGTTCACGTAACCCCTCTTCTGAAGTCACTTTACTAGCTCCCTATTAGTTTCTGCATCCAGTTCAATCTTTTCCTACTGACCTACAGTTGCATTCATTCTGTGGCTCTTCACTAACTTTCCTCTCTTATCTTACTCTACACCATATCTAGTGCAAGAGATAAGGTTGTTGGGGCCACTTGGCAAAAGTGATCATAGTATGATCACCTTTGAATTAATTAGTGGAGGAGGGATAGTAAGGAAATCCACAGTACTAAAAGGAGCAGTTGCAAAGGTTAAAGATGTACATTTATTTATTTTATTTTTAGCTGTATTTATATCCTGCTTTTCACTGGGTCAAAGCGGTCAATTGGGAGATACATTTAACACGAGGGGATATGACACACATATGCTAATACTTACAGGGAACATGGAGGGTTAAGTGGCTTGCCCAAGACCACAAGGAGTGCCTATAGGACTAGAAATCCCAGTCCCTCTGGCCTGAGATTGCTGTCCCCAGGTGGGATTTGAACCCTTGGCCCTCTGGCCTGAAGTACCTTGTCTTATCCACTGGGCCACTCCACAGGCTTGGGTGTTGTTGAAAAATACTATCTTGGAAGCCCAGACCAGCTGTATTCCACACTTTAAGAAAAGTGGAAGGAAGTCCAAAAAACTGCCAGCATGGTTTAAAGGTGAGGTCAGAGAGGCTGTTGTTGCCAAAAAAACATCTTTCAGGAAATGGAAAAAAGAGCCAAACGACGAAACCTGGAAACAGCACAAGCACTGGCAAGTCAAATGCAAGGCATTAATAAGGCAGGCAAAGGGATAATTTGAGAAGAAGCTTGCTGCGGAAGCAAAAACGTGAAGTAAAGACCTTTTCAAGTACATTCGTAGCAAAAAACCTGTGAGAGAGTCAGTTGGTCCATTAGATGATAAAGGGGTTAAAGGAGCATTAAGAGGGGACAAGGCTCTAGCGGAGAGACTAAATGAATTCTTTGCTTCTTTGTTACCCATGACTGAAGTAGTTTTTAAAGGTGATACTGCGGAAGAATTAAAAGAAATATCGCTACACTGGGAAGATGTATTACAACTATTTGATAAACTGAAGAGTAGCAAATCACCTGAACCAGATGGTATACATCCAAGGGTGAAATATGAGATTGCAGACCTGCTATTAGTAATCTGTGAACTATCATTAAAATCATCTCTAATACCTGAAGATTGGAGGATCACCAATGTAACACCAAATTTTAAAAAGGGTTCCAGGGGTGATCCGGGAAACTACAGACCGGTGAGCCTGACGTCAGTACCGGGAAAAATGGTAGAAACCATCATAAAGAATAAAATTACTCAGCATGTAGATAGTCATGACCTAATGGGAGACAGCCAACATGGCTTTAGACAAGGAAGATCTTGTCTTATTAATCTGTTATGTTTTTTTGAAGGAGTGAATAATCAGGTGGACAAAGGTGAGTCGATTGATATAGTGTATCTGGACTTTCAGAAAGCCTTTGACAAGGTCACTCATGAGAGACTTTTGGCAAAACTAAAGAGTCATGGGATAGGAGGCAGTGTACTATTGTGGATCAGGAACTGGTTAAAAGATAGAAAGCAGAGGGTAGGGCTAAATGGCCAATATTCCCAAAGGAGAAATGTGAATAGTGGTGTACCCCAGGGATCTGTGCTGGGTCCGCTACTTTTTGACATATTCATAAATGACCTGGAAAGTGGAATAACGAGTGAGGATATCAAATTTGCAGATGACACAAAACTATTTAAAGTTGCTAAAACCCAAGAGGATTGTGGAAAATTGCAAGAGGATCTTGATAAATTGGAAGACTGGGCATCAAAATGGCAGATGAAATTTAATGTGGACAAGTGCAAGGTTATGCACGTAGGGAAGAACAACCCAAACTATGGTTACACGATGCAAGGTTCCACGTTAGGAACCACCACCCAGGAAAAAGATTTAGGCGTCATTGTGGATACCATGTTAAAATCCTCGGCCCAGTGTGCAGCAGCGGCCAAGAGAGCAAATAGAATGCTAGGTATCATAAGGAAAGGAATGGAAAATAAAACAAAAGATATTATAATGCCTCTATATTGTTCCATGGTGAGACCGCACCTTGAATATTGTGTGCAAGTCTGGTCGCCGTATCTTAAAAAGGATATAGCGATTTTAGAAAAGGTTCAGAGAAGAGCCACCAAAATGGTAAAGGGGATGGAAGGATACTCCTATGAAGAAAGGCTAAAAAGGTTAGGGCTCTTTAACCTGGAAAAGAGACGGCTGAGGGGAGATATGATAGAAGTCTATAAATTAATGAACGGAGTGGAACGGGTAAACGTAGATCGATTGTTTACCTTATCAGAATATAGAAAGACTAGGGGACATGCAGTGAAACTACAGGGTAAACTATTTAAGACTAATAAAAGAAAATATTTTTTCACTCAACGTGTAATCAAACTCTGGAATTTGTTACCGGAGGATGTAGTAAAGGCTGTTAGTGTAGCTGGGTTTAAAAAAGGTTTGGAAAAGTTCCTGGAGGAAAAGTCCATAAACCATTATTAAGAAGGGACCCAGGATATCAATGCTTGAACCAATACAAACATTGTGGAACCTGTGTCCCTTGGGGAAACTGCTAGGTACTTATGACCTAGATTGGCCACTGTTGGAAACAGAATACTGGGCTTGATGGACCTTGGTCTGACCCAGTATGGCATATCTTATGTTCTTATATTACATCTCTTCTCGGGAACTCCACTCCTCTGCAGATACCTTTCATCTGTCCCCTTCTCTTCCATTGCCAACTCCAGACTTTGTTCATTCCATCTTGCTACTCCATATACCTGGAACAAACTACCCAAGTCTGTGTATCAGGCTCTTTCTCTAGCCCTATTCAAATCCAGGCTAAAAGCCCACCTCTTTGAAGCCTGATGCACCTTATGCTCTTTTCCACTACTTATGGGTTATCTTACATAGTCTAGTCCCCAGTTTTGCTATGTATTTTGTCTTGATTAGATTTTAAGCTCTGATGAGCAGGGATTGTGTCTTACATCTATATGTACAGCACTGTATATTTATTTATTTACATTCTCTTATATACCATGCTATTCTGCATCAGTGCAGTTTACATTGAACAAACTGAAATTACATTGAACAGAGCATTATAACTTGGAGATAACTATTTTACAGGGAACATTGGCTATGGAGGGTTAAGTGGCTTGCCCAAGACCACAAGGAGCACCTGTGGGACTAGAAACCCCAGTCCTTCCGGCCCAAGATTGCTGTTCTCTAGTGGGATTTGAACCCCCGACCTTCCGGCCTGAAGTACCTTGCCCCCAACCACTAGGCCACTCCTCCACTCCATATGCATATGCCTTGTAGCACTGTATATGCCTTGTAGCACTATATAAATGATTATTATTAGTAGTAGTAGTAGTAGTAGTAGTAGTGGACAGAAGTACTTCACCCCCTATACTGTACTGCTCCCTTGGATTTTTGATACCCAAATGCATGACCCCGCATGTTTTAGAGTTAAATCTCAACTGCCAAATTATCGACCATTCTTCAAGCTTAGCTAGATCCCTCCTTATGTTATCTACTCCTTCCGGGGTGTCTACTCTATTGCAAATTTTGGCATGATCCACAAAGAGGCAAACCTTACTCATGAGCTCTTCTGCAATATCACTATCAAAGATGTTAAAAAGAATGGACCAAGGACTGATCCTTCCAGCACATCACTGGTAACATCCTTATTTATTCATTTAATGTATTTATTAGGTTTTTTTACTGCTTTATCATTTCAGTCAAAGCAGTTTACATGTAACTTAAACTTGGAAATGTACATTAAACAGGGACATTGATAACTTGGACTCTTCTGAGGCAATGGAGAATTAAGTGACTTGCCCAAGGCAACAAGGAGTGCTAGCGCTCCTTCTCCTCAGAGTGAGCTCTATTTACCCGTACCCTTTGTTGCCTCCCATTCAACCAATTTCCCACCCAGTCAATTTGATAATTGAAGACAGAGCCACTTTAATTGTTGCTGTTGTCAAATCTGCACGATCACAGTGAAGCTTCAAGAATTTTGCCTTACGTCAGGTAGAACATATGGGGGGCATATTAGAAAGGATGTCCAAGTGCAATTTTGGACATCTAAGTCAGAACATCTGAAAAAAAGCAGGGACATCCAGTTGTAGACACAATTTCACAAATGTAGACGTGCCCAATGTGGACATCTGTGAGGGTGTTTACATAGACATGCCGAGAATAGTCTTTCAGTACCTAGACATCTAGGAATAGCCTAATGGCTAGAGTAGCAGGATAGGACCAGAGAAGCTGGGATTCATATCCCACTGCCGCTATCTCTATAATTGTGCTGAGTGCTGGGAATGATGGAGTGCTACCTTCTCTATGCCCTCTGGATGGTTTCTCAGCCAAAATGAGCTTTTTCCCAATGCTTGTTCATGCCTGGAGAAGTTCTAAACTTAAACACAGCTCAGAACATCTAGGACATTTCTGAGATCAGGCAGTGATGTCCAGGTTATTAGGAACATCCCAGTCATGCCTCAACCATGCACCCATTCAGACTTGGATGTCCACAGACCTGGCTTTTAAAATGCCTCTATGCCTGTTTGCTGACATCCAAAGAATGAAGAGGGCCTGCAAAATAACCCACTGTAAATGTAATGCTTCACTAAACTAAACTCCAATATGATTTTTCTTGTTTCAGAGCACGTTGTAGAAAACATGTAAAATAAAACTAAAATTTACCTGACACAGCTTTACATAGCAAAATTCTGTCAGCCCTGAAAACAAGTTGAAGCTTTGAATAAATTATGTTGTGGGCTGATAGGAGTCTAATGGAAGTTTGTTGATGTTTGGATGAAATGATTTGGTTGATGGACACTGAACATTTTTTTAAGGAAATACAGTATCCCTATAAAATAAAGTACAATGTGCACATTTATGAGTTTCTATAAGCTCTGAAAGGTTTTTCTTTGATCCATGATGCATGGAAGGGCACAGTCTTAGTCATTGTTCACCATCCCGAGCACTGAGATCTTTTCCTCCCAAATGGTATATTTCTGGTAATTTGTTGGCGTATTATGTAATTTTAAGTGAAATTTTCTTTAAGAGTGGTTGAGACATAAATATATAGCAGCACACTGTAGGTTTTAGGCTAGATAAATATGCAGTTCTTAACCCAATTAGTGATCACTGAGAGCACATGGCCCATGTTTAGTCAGGATTGACTTGATAATAAGCTCTTATGAGCAGGGACTGTCTCATGCATGTTTCTGTACAGAACTGCGTAGGCCTTTTAGCTGTATACAAATGATAAGTAGTAATAGATTATTTAATTTTCTTTAACATGGAAACAATGGCAGGGACAGGATTTTTTCAGGATGGCTTGCATTTCCCTTCGTGCTGCTTACACTCCTCTATTCTCTAGCTAAATTAAATATTAGGCGTTTGTGTTTTCCTGGATGAGAAAATGACAAGCCTGGGATCTACTGTTCAGATGGTTCAAAGTTCTGTGAATCCCTGTCTTGGACAAGCCATAAAACAACTTCTGTCAATTACACAGCGACTGCTTGAGAAGAGTGATTACAATGAAGGGATGAAAGGGAAGTACAATGTCTGATGTATGGGTAACATCTAGCTGCATAACCATAAATGTTATTACATGCTCACATTTATTTGAAAGATGGTCTAAAGTGAGGGAAAATAGCAATAATAAAATCCGAAAGGTTTAATCATTTCAGCAATCATTTGGGTTCTTTTAGAGGGATAGGAATGTCCATTGGTAAATTTATCAGTAGTTGACACAATCAGGAACTAAAAATAAACTGTAAAGTATTCCAGGAAATAAAGTCAGAAAACGATGAGTCTCATGCACTAAAATGCAGCCTACAGACAAAAGTGATTTAGCATGCATGAAGAACTCGGCGTGCACACTAAAATGACTCAGAAAGAAGTTAGCACTGGTGACTGCTGCCTGACTCATTCTGCTCAAGATACTTAGCAACGGAGGAAAGCCAATCTTTACAGGATTGATTCCATAGGTCTCTTTTTCACCCATGGCCAGTGTAGTAGTTATATCACAACATAACCTTTCTCCTAGGCAACATTTCTTCTAGTTTTCTTCATCATCAATGTTTGGCATTGTTACACTGCTGTCTAATGGCTGTGACTTCCAGTGACTTCTATCTTTGTTTAAGCTCTGGTGTGTACCTCTGTAAAAATGAAAGAATACCTAGTGCAAATAAGCTTTTAGTTGGTGAATGCTGAATGGTGTAGTATGTTCTCTTTCATGCACTATTAAGTGCACACTCACTGAGGCCTAAAATGTAACACCTGCTTCCAAATAGGCATTAACTGTAGTAGTCCCTTAATCTGTGGGTCCTTACTGAGAGCTGATATCTCTATGAAAAGATTCAGTATAAACTTCCTGAGGGGCAGCACTCCCCTGCTTATGTCTGTCACTCAAAGTTGTACAGGGATTTGGGGCAAGACTAGCTAGAGCTTGTAGGTTATTGACCCTTGGACTTTCTCTCTCTGCCATTTACTTCCACTTCTAAAAACCCAGTCAAGTCCAGGGTTGGTTCTGAACTGATGAAGTTTACTGAAAGTCTTCAAATGGTCAGAAACAATAAAAAAGAGCCCAGTATTCAATTGGGATGACTATGTGCCGCTACGGCAAATAGCCATCACTGCCAACCTCTAACCCCGGATATTCAATACAAGGGTCATATGTGGCCCCGGCGTTGAATATCAAGATTCACTGCACAGCCTCTGACATTGCCGGTAAAACTAAGCCATCTTTTGCATAGTTGCTAAGGTTGCTAACCCCATGCTGCCCCATCTTTCCAAAAGCAGTTAGCATGGGGTTTTTACTGTGTCCTGGGTGCATCATCACAGACTCAGGGTGGGCATAGTAACCACACAATGTGATGGTGTTTAGCTACTCTTTGCCGTTTGTCCACCCACTCAGGACACCCTACCAGGCCGAGGTGCTGTGTGGGTGCACAAGGACACCTCCCCCTACCAGGCCAGGTAGCTTTAGGGATGCAGTTCCCATCTTGTGTGCATCTGTGGACAGCTGATTTGCATGTGCAGTGCATCATGGGTACGGGTGGCCTAACCCTATCCTGTTTACACCAGCAGACTGTCTGTGATGTGACGTGCAGGCTATCTGCAGCCAGGCAGGAGCTTGCTTACAGCTATAGAGGTGTAGCCCAATGGTTATGCCACTGCCTGTGCAACCAGAGGTCATGGGTTCATGCCCACAGTGGGGTTCTGTGATAGGGTTTTCCAAAGCATTTTTTACATTTACTGTACATATGTTGATGCCTGCAATAACACCCTCAGTGTACTGTACCCATAAGGTGCCTCTGAGGGTGCTTTATTGGGTGCCCTATAGGGCACTTTTTGGTTGGCATCCATATAGGGTGCACTATACATTATCCTGTGTCGCAACATACATGCTGCCCTATAGGGGACATTCTAGGGTGCCTTGGCGGACGGTGCACTGTAACATGTGCCTTATGGTCCGCCTTATGTTAACATGCTGTGAGAGTACGTTTGCTAGTAGTTATCACAAAATAGAATTAAAAAGCCTCCTAAAGCACTCCACAACATAAAATATACTACCTCAGCTAGCCTTTTTCAATGGGCATTGTGAGGGATTGAACCGCTGGTCCCTGCACCATTGGTCAGTGTCTTACCCATTGTGCTGTGGCTGTGTTCCTTTGCTTTAGCATCAGCGCGCCGCCTTGTGGCCATCAGCATGCCGCATCTTGCTGCCCACAATGAACAGTGCGCCGCCTTATGCCGCCCCACAATGAACAGTGCGCCGCCTTATACCGCCCCACAATGAACAGTGCGCCGCCTTATGCTGCCCCAAAATGAACAGTGCGCCGCCTTATGCCACCCCAAAATGAACAGTGCGCCGCCTTATGCCGCCCAAAATTATTTTGCCTCCTGACACACATTTCCACATTCAAGGTGGTGCCTCAGCCAGCCTTTTTGGGTTGCACACATTGGGGGATTGAACCCGTGGCCCCTGCACCATTGGCTATTGTCTTCACTGTTGTGCTATGGCTCTGTTCCTATATGTGCCCAGCTGCGCCCCACTTAGCCTTCCCACGCGCTAATGTGGGCCCCGCACATTAACACGACGCGCACGCATACAGTCTTTTTTTTTCCTTTTTCGGCCTGAACCGCCCACTCCTTATATGGCACAGGCACACTACCGCGGCCCCGCACGTTAGGAATGTTTAGTAAACATGCCCCTTAGTAACCTAGCTGTGCTGATTTTATACTGACTTCTGTTCAACATTTTCTAAAAAGAATGCTTGTATAATAGTCAACATACTCTGATACCACTATTCTAAAAGTATATTTAAAAATGCAGTATTAGAGACAAGCATTTATCTTTTTTTTTTATCTAAAGAATGTAGAGTGGTCATTGATTTTCCCCAGACAGTGCCTCAGGGTAAAGATTATTCCGCACAGTCATTTCTCAGGAAAACAACCTTTTCATATACAGTGTTTAGTCTCCTGCTGGCTTCACTCTCAGTAGGCAGGCGGCATAAACATCAGAACACAATAACCAAGATCAAAATGCCATTTACAGCCTGCTCACTGTGACTGCTGCCATTTTCTCTGGAGTGGCTAAAGTTCTTATCCCTCTGTCTTTCTCCTAATGACCACCAAACTGCTGGTTTCGTGCCCTTTCCCAAAGCAAACAGGAATTCATATATGTTTAGAAAGCCTGCCTGCCTGCCTGCCTCTGGTAGCTCAGCTTTCACTTCTTGCTTGTGGCTCTCTGCAAGTAATTTAGGTGTTTTTTTTTTTTCTCTAGCTAAGATGTTCCCAGTTGGCTTCAGGTGACCAGTTCCCCGTAACCAGCCCAAACTGCCAGAGAACTACATTTCCTGCAATGTTCTTTTCAAGCTATTACAGCTGTGGTCAACATTATTGGCACCCTTCTTTATTTATTTATGTATTTAACTTATTTTACACCACCTTTCTACTATTCAAAGCGGTTTACATAGAACAGCAACCCAAAAGGGCATCAAGATGCTCTCTGTTGTACAGTACAACAGCATATAACATAGTAAATGGTGGCAGTAACTATGTACAAGTTTATGTTTATTGTTTATTTTGAATTTGATATACCGCTCAGACCAAAAGGTATTAGAGCGGTTTACAATACTACATCATTTAAGGAAATAAGAAAGGAACGCCATTTATAAGATAGGACAGAGTAGAGGACAGAAACAGTCAAACAGATAAGAGGAGGAGAAGGACACGGAACAGCAAGTTACCCTGATATATAAGAAGGAAATCAATGTAGACTCCAGCAACAAACGCCATGGACCAACGCCTAAGGGCCACGCCAAAGGGCCCTCTGGCGAGGCCCTCAGGTGCGGGCCCGCAAGGCGCGGCCGCGCCCCGGCAACGGCTGTTCTTAAGCCGTTGGGTATGGCTGCTGATTGGCGGGCTTGGGGAGTTAACATGAAGGTGCCTCAATCAGCATTTATGAGATGAGCAGCACCAGATTCTGCTGAGGGTGTCTAGAGAAATGGTCTCTTAGTGGCTGCTTGCACTTCAATCACTTAATATCCAGTATCTCCTAAACAAAAGTGGCCAATGAAATGGCTTTGGACTATATATGCACACATATTTGACACATAAAAGAATCAAATAAAACAAGGCAAATTAAAAAAGGAAATAGGAAAAAGTATAAAAATTGGGACATTGCCAGGACATGATTATTCTACCAATGCCAAAAACTCCAATTAATTCTCACAACAATTATCTGAACCAACACAAGAGTAAAAGTGACTAAAATAAATTAAAAAATGTAATCGAGAACCTAAAATGCGCCCTCATAAACGCACGCCCAATCCGCAAGAAATGGCCAGTTATCTCAGACATGATATCCCTCTATGACCTCGACATACTCCTGATCACAGAGATGTGGCTATCTAGTGCTGATACGGTCCTCCTCAACCAACTCTTACCCACCAATTTCTCAATCCACACCTGCCATAGAGACAGTAGAAGAGGGGGTGGAGTGCTCGTCCTCACCAGAACGGACCTCCAATTCCATCTGATCAATGCCACCAGCACAATGCAACTCAATACAATCACCATAGCCAATCACCATAGCCAACAAGCAGTGCTACATCAACCTACTGTACTGAGCCCCGTCAACCTCCCCCGATGACCTCTCAACAATAATCGACCTTGCCTGCAATGCCTTGAACCCACACACCCCAAACTGGTTACTAGGCAACTTCAACCTGCCAGCCCTGCAAGACACTCAAACCTCGGCCTTCCTCGAGGCACTCAAGGAACTAGGATACAAGCAACTAGTCAATGAACCTACCCACGTGAAAGGAAACAAGTTGGACCTGGTATTCGCCCCACTGACAGCCGTCGACTCAACCCACGACCCCATACTGTCCATTACCACAGTACCCTGGTCGGACCAACTAATCAAATTCCAAATACCTGTGCTCAACCACTGCCACAAGAGCTCCAGAAGTCTGGTCAGCACCCCCAGAGCACCATTACGAAGATTCCGACCTTTTGACACAGAAATGATCTTGAGTAAAACCCTCCCGCTCCTCTCCTTGACAGCACCCAGCCTCGATGAATTGATCTCAAGCTGGGATAATAGCCTCAGCTCCATTTCCCAACTCCCACCCTCAAACAAGCCGCCAAGGAAATGAGCCACCGCATCCTGGTACTTCACAGAACTGCGAACGTCACTCTTCCACCTAAGGATCAGTGCTTGATATATGGTTCGGAAATCATCTGGGTCCAACAGGGAGCGTAGGTGCTTGAGTGAACGGATTTTAAAATAGACGGCTTTGACTATATTGCTTATGTGGCGTTTCATATCCAGACGTTGATCCACAGTAACTCCCAGGTATTTTATTGACTCTTTAGTTTGCAGGTCAGCTTCCTTGACACTGACGTGGGATGGCGGAGTAAAGTTGGGGTCTCTGGTGATGAATATCACCTCTGTTTTTTTATGTTGAATGCGTAGGTTCTGTGAATGGAGCCACGTTGAAACTGCATTAAAGCAATCCGTGAGTGGGGTCAGGTCCATGTGCGTTGTGGAGAAAGGCATGTATAAGAGAATGTCATCTGCATATATCAAGCAGTTCACATTGAATGATCTTATGATATTGCAGATGGGCTGCATGTAAATATTGAAGAGTAAGGAGGATAACGAGGAGCCTTGGGGTACCCCTTGCTTTTGATGGAAGTGTATTGACTCTTCTAATCCAGACTTCACATATTGCCATCTACTGTCCAGGTAGGATTTACACCATCCTAGTGCACTGTTGCAGACGCCCTTTTCTCTCTATCTTCCGAGGAGTATTTCGTGACTCACGGAGTCGAATGCCGCGGCGATGTCTAGGAAGATGAGCACAAAACCTTGACGGATGTTGTCGATTCCTGTGATGATGTCATTGAATAGACCAGTGAGTAGTGTCTCGACCCCATGATGTTCTCTGAACCCATGTTGACAGCTGTCTAAGGGAGCAGCGGCATCTATGTGGTCCTGAATTTGCCGTTGTGCCTCTTTCTCAATTATTTTGGCTAAGAGAGGGATGCTGGCTATTGGTCGATAAGAGTCAACTCTTTGGGGGAAAAGTTTGGGGTTTTTCAATAGTGGCCTAATGGAGGTCCACTTGAGTGAAGTGGGAAAGTATCCTGTTGTGAAGGAGATCTTCATTATATTTGCGATGACAGGGCTGAACACATCACGTAGCTCCTTGATCCAAAAAGTTGGCATGGGTCAGTCTGCGCAGTGGAGGTGTTGAGAGATGCTATGGTGTCCTCGATAGATTTAGTGGATGGTGTGGAGAGAATGTTCAGTGGGGATAGGCCCGTCGGTTCTTGAAATGTGACTGCTGAAACCTTGTTGGTTTGCACAATCTTGGATTGCAGGTAATCAGCGAAGTTTTGCGGGTGAATCTCGCTATGTTGTTCGGGAGATGGTTCCTTTGAGAGGGATTTGACTAAGTTGAAGAGGTCACGTGGTTTATTCAGAGACCTCTTTAGGGTGTCAGTATGATATTGTCTCATTTTAGTAGTGATTGTTTCTCGATGTATTGCAAGGTGGGTTCGGTAAGCGGTCTGATCCTCAGTTGAACGTGAGCGGTGCCATCGGAGTTCAAGTCTACATAGTTGGGTGAGAGAAGATTGCAACTCAGGTGAGAACCATGGGGCGGAGCTTCTTTTTGTCCTTGCTGTATTCTTAGGGTTTGAGTGTTGTGAGATGGCAAGCAGGCTGGAGTTCCAGTGAGAGATTAGTTCATCAAGATCCGGTGTGATTTTGTTGAGGAGTGATGGGGTCTCCGAAAGGATGTGTTCCCTATCGAAGGGGCGAAAACATCTAGTGGCAGTTCGAGAGGTGTTGTTTGTAGGTTGGCTTCTGTTCAGTTGGTCATTGTTGATGGGTATCTGTATAATGATCAATTTGTGGTCGGACCAGGGTACATCTACGATTGATACTGGAGGATTGTGGTTTTGGACCATGACTGGTTGTGGAACAAATACCATGTCAAGAATGTTCCCCTTTGTATGTGTGGGTTCATTGATGATTTGTTTGAGTCCCAGGTCTTCCATTGCCTCAAGGAATGCATTTGCGTGGCTTTGGGGTAAAGAAGGGAGATTGAAATCACCCATTATCCAATTTGGTTTCTTTGGAGAGAGGGTGTTAGCTGCAAGGTCAACAATGGTTGGAAGGTCATCTGGAGAAGAAGATGGTGTTCTATACAACAGGTTGAGGGAGCATTGTTGGTTTGCGACAGAGAGGATGTCCAAGCTGTTTGTGCTTGAGGAGTCCAAAATGTGGAAATTGAGGTCTGATTTGGAGATTATGAGCACCCCTCCTCCTTTTTTGTTTTCCCGATGTCTTGTATGTATGGAGAAATTGGGGGGTAGAAGTTGGTTGAGGAGGACGTTGTCTTCTGATGATAGCCATGTTTCCGTGATCATAAGAATCTCAAGGTCATAAAAGGAGATAGAGTCTAGGATAACAGGCCATTTTTTGCGAATGGAGCGTGCGTTGATGATGGCACATTTTAGGGGTCGGCATCTCAAAGGTTTTTCCTGGCTGGGTGTTTTGGTTAGCTGGAGTGCTACATGTATTAGGTGGGAGTGGCGTGTGTGCGCGTCGCTTCCTGGGTTGAAGTATGGGGGACCATTTCATCTTTTTCCATGTCTATTCAGGACTGGAATCCTGCCATGTGACGTGTAGAGGGCCTGGGAGGTTCCAAACCAGTGGGTGAGAAGGTAGAAGCTAAGAATGACAGCGACCTGGAGTGCCATTCTGAGGTTTTGGATTGTGTGTGATACACTGTGGCTACGAAGTGTTGAAGTGCAATATTGGGGTAGTGAAATGCAGATATGAGACACAGTACAGTGATGAGATTCTTCAGAACGTAAGAGCAGTTATACAAGGATGCAAAATTGAGCAAGTACAGTTTGCATGCTATGATATTGACTATCTTTGATGAAATGTGCAATATTGAGATGATACAGTAAACATTACAGGCTATCAGAGTATATTGACATTTAAGCTGGCAAACTTGCAATACTGAGATGATACAATATAAATTAAGAAGCTGGTAGGTGACTTTGTGAGTTGAAGTGGCCTAACGATAGTTTATCGAAAGGGTTGCGTTGTTTAGTGCTGTTCAAATGTGATCTTGGCAGATTAGAATGGACTAGTTCAGGAATACTGACCGGCGTTACTGTTTGTGGCTGGATGGGTGTGCTGTTTGAGTGCGCCGTCTGGAGCTGGATGGGGTGCAGCGGTCTTCTGGTGTCCCTTCTTTCGGTCCCCGCCTAAGGGCCACGCCAAAGGGCCCTCTGGCGAGGTCCTCAGGCACGGGCCCGCCAGGCGCGGGCGCGCCCGATGGCACGAAGCTTTTGTAGGCCTTGTGCCCTGCCCCGATTGGGCCTCGCTGGACTGCAGGCCCCTCCTGCTGTCGGTGGCTCGATCCCCAGGGAAGGGGAGAGCTGCTGATGGTTGCGGGGGCTCAAAGGGTCGGCGCCCGATGGCGCAAAGCTTTTGTAGGCCTTGTGCCCTGCCCCGATTGGGCCTCGCTGGACTGCAGGCCCCTCCCGCTGTCGGTGGCTCGATCCCCAGGGAAGGGGAGAGCTGCTGATAGTTGCGGGGGCTCAAAGGGTCGGCGCCCAATGGCGCAAAGCTTTTATAGGCCTTGTGCCCTGCCCCGATTGGGCCTCACTGGACTGCAGGCCCCTCCCACTGTTGGTGGCTCGATCCCCAGGGAAGGGGAGAGCTGCTGATGGCTGCGGGGGCTCAAAGGGTCGGCGCACTGAGGTGCACTGATCAAGCACTGATCCTGCCACATTTTGACTTTGCAAATGCCATCTTACAAGGGCTCCCCAATCCACACTAACCCCCTTACAGTTGGCCATGAACGCCGCAGCCAGGGTCATCTACGGAGCAGCCAGAAGCGACCACGTGACTCCCATTCTCAAACAGCTACACTGGCTACCTATTCATGGGAGGATCACCTTCAAAACACTTCTATTAGCATTCAAGGCAATCAAAGGCATTTCCTCCTCCTCATTTACACATCTTATCCACATTGTACCCCCCAACAGATCCAGAAGAGCAACAGCTGTCAACCTGCTAATCACACCAAAGGCATCGACAAAGTGCAACAAGACAACCACAAACAGGGCGTGCAGTTTCTATATCCCCAAATGCTGGAATGCTCTACCCCCTGACATTAGGGCCATAACCAATCTATATCAGTTCAGGAAGGCACTCAAAACCTACCTCTTCCTCCAATACTTCCCAGCCAGCAATTGAACCTAGATACCCTTCTCAAGAAATGACCCACTCTAGAAATGCCCTCATATTCATTATCTGATTTTTACCTATCCTTGCTGTGTAAATAGCTTATGTATATAGTTTACCCTGTTATCCAAGTTTGTATCCCTGTTCGATGTAAAACCTGACAACTTGTCGTTATGGTAGTTATGTTATGATGTAAACCGCGCTGATACCGAATAGCGCGGTATATAAGAAACTGTAATAAATAAATAATAAATAATAAGGAAGCTGGAAAAACGCTGGCGTCGGTCACGCTTCACTGAAGACTAGAGGGCATATACCCTTCACCTGACAAAACACCACAAAGCAGTAACAGAGAAAATGAGGCAATTCCATACCGACACCGTGAAACGATCACTAAACAAACCACACGACTTGTTTAATCTTGTCAAGAACTTAACAAAAGAAACATCCCCCAACCAACCAAGCGAGATCCAACCTCAAGAATTCGCAGACTACTGTGATGCAGCGGAGGCTGATGAGAGCCCTGATAGAAGAAAAAAACCTGTTTGTCAACAAGGAAAAGATGTGCACAGAGTGCAATATTCACTGAGACCAGCTAGAGGGAGCAGGAGTGCAGTCAGGGAGACTGAAGCGCCACGCCTAGCTGGTCAGGAGCACATGACAAACATTTCACAAGCTTCAAAGAGAGGGGTCCTTTATAAGGAAGCACTGCCTCAAGTTAAAGAGAAAGGGAAAGAGACACAGACACAGAAAGAGCGAGGACTGGGGCAGAAGGAGAAGGAGAAAGAGAAAGCTGTTTGCTGGCAGAGGAGAAAGACTTATACGGATTGCAAGCAAGAAGCAAGGAGGAATCAGCCAGGAAGGAAAAGCCAGGCTGAGCAAGGAAGCCAGGATTTGGGCTGTTACAAGAGCAGGCATTTTCCAGAAGAGCTGTTCCCACGGGGGAGAGAGGAACCAAACTCTCAGAGAAAAGCTTGGCACGAAGCTTCTGAAGGGAGGAAGCAAGTCCAAGGAGAGAACCTTTTCCTCAGCGTGCTGCTGCAATAAGAGGTATGAGAATAAGAGGTAATTAGAATAGTGGGAGGAGTGGCCTAGTGGTTAGGACAAGGTACTTCAGGCTGGAGGGCTGGGGGTTCAAGTCCCACCTGGGGACAGCAATCTCAGGCCGGAGGGACTAGGATTTCTAGTCCTATAGGCACTCCTTGTGGTCTTGGGCAAGCCACTTAACCCTCCATTGCCCATGTTCCCTGTAAGTATTAGCGTATGTGTGTCATATCCCCTTGTGTTAAATGTATCTCCCAATTAACCGCTTTGACCTGGTGAAAAGCGGGATATAAATACAGCTAAATAAATAAATAAATAATATTCCTACAAAGAAACCTTTGCCCTGTAAAAGTTCTTGTGAAGGAAGTGTGGAATCTCTAAGAAGAGAAAGTCCAGTTAATACTAAGGGGACACGTGGCCAGCACTCCAGGCTAGGCCCGAGGCACTGGAAAGTATTAAGGGAAATATACAAAGCTCCAGAATACAATATTCCAGAGACTGTTAACACAGAATTAGACATACCAATTCCTGAGCCGATGCAAGTGGAACTGGTGGAACAGTTGCCAGACCCAGAGGAGATGGATTGCTCTCTCTGCATTTCCCATAGCACAGAGTCTTTGGAGGACGTATGAATGGCTTGTGGTATCTGCAGAATGTCTATTATGTGCTGAGCAGAAGAATTGTACAAAGTTGCTTTAAACTAGAAGTTATGTTTGTGCCCTGCTACTACTGTGAAGTTAACAGTTTCCTTAAACCTTGTGTTTTCTTTTGTGCCTGAAGTTAAGGACATTATTTTCAGTTGTGACCAATTTATGACCCCATGCGTAAAGGGAATAAAAGCCTTTTTCATCCCTATCACTCTGCTTTAATTGTTTGTTTTAAAGGATTGGAGTTTAAAACCTGTAGACCACGTTTCCTTGGTTCTTAAAAAAGGACTCTCCTATCTAATAATAATAATTTTTATGCCACTGTGTGACACTACCAGCAATCAAAATTATGCCAGACCAATAAGTCCACAGCACCCACCGCCGCACACGAGCCACCCTATCCAACACCACTGACCACCTTCTCCACCCCATCCAAGAAATGCATTGAAGACACCATCGCTGCCATCAACACCACCACTGCACAAACTGACCCCTGCCCTGCCTTCTGGATAAAAGCGCTACGCAGCAAATTTAGCCCGTTCATAACCAGACTCATGGATCTGTCATTCTCAACAGGCTCATTCCCGCAAAGCCTCAAACACACGTCCATCAGACCTCTGCTGAAAAACAACAAACTAGACCCCCAGAAGGTTGACTCGTACAGGCCTATATCAAGCATACCACTACTTGCCAAGATAATTGAAAAAGAATTTCAATGCCAAATACAATACCACATTGAGACCGCCGCCCCGCTGGACCCCTGCCAACACGGATTCAGGGAATCTCATGGTGTTGAAACACTCCTCACCACCCTCTTCAGTAACATAATTGCTGGAATCGACAACACTCGACAAGGGTTTGCCCTCAACCTTATGGATATATGCGCTGCATTCGACTCAGTAAGCCACATGCTCCTCCTGGTGCGACTTAAGGAGAAGGGTATTCGTGACACAGCCCTAAGCTGGTGCAAATCATACCTGTCTGACAGATGGCAGCACGTACGATCCGGTGCTACAACATCAGAACCTTTCCACCAGAGGCAGGGTGCTCTGCAGGGATCCTCCCTCTCCGCCCTGATGTTCAACATATACATGCAGCCCATCTGTACCCTTATCTGATCATTCAATGTTGACTGCTTGCTATATACCGATGATGTACTGCTCTACATGCCATTCTCAACTGACCAGCTGGACCTCTCCCCACTGACAAGCTGTTTTGACGCGGTATCCAACTGGCTCCAGACTCAAAACCTTCGAATACAGCACAAGAAGACAGATGTCCTTTTCATTACAAGGAACCAAAGCTTCACCCCTCCTGCCTACTTAAAGGTCAAGGAAGCGGAACTGCTAACCAAATCCACAATCCGTTACCTAGGAGTCACATTAGACCAACGCCTGGACATGAAGACCCACATAAGCAACACAGTAAGAGCAGTTTACCACAAGATTCAGACACTCAGGCACTTACGCTCCCTGCTGGAGCCGGATGATTTCCGGACAATCAATCAAGCGCTGGTTATCCCACATTTTGATTACGCCAATGCAATTCTACAAGGGCTCCCGCAATCCACCCTGAATCCACTCCAGCTCGCAATGAATGCTGCAGCCAGAGTCCTACACAGTGCTTCCAAGAATGATCATGTGGCACCCATCCTGAAACATCTCCACTGGCTCCCCATCCACGGCAGACTCTCTTTTAGAACCCTACTACTGACTTTCAAGGCCATCAACAGGCTCTCCTCCACCTCCCTCACGGAGTTTATCCACCCTATGCCCCCTAACAGATCCAGAAGATCTGCAGCAGTCAACACACTGGTAATCCCGAAGGCAATAACACAATGCATCCAGGCAACAACAAACAGGGCATTCAGGTTCTATGCGCCCAGAAGCTGGAACGCCCTACCACCCAGCATACGGGCAATCTCAAACCTGGCCCAATTTAGGAAGGCACTGAAGCACCACCTCTTCCTCAAACACTACTCTGATGACAGCACACAAACAGCCACACCCCCACCAGTTCCACCACACCAACACACCCAGCACACGATGAGGCATCCACACCCAGTGGCGCCATCCTCGACTATGCACACTTTGTAAATAACAGCATGTATATACTGTGACCAGCAGGGGCTGGACTGTGGCAAAGCTAACAGTCAGACTGCTGGGCCTGACCTTTCTTATTGAAAGTTGTAGTTGTGAGTCAAAGTGGTCAGGTTTTCAAGAAGGATTTATTCCCCTCCTGGGGTTGGATTTTCAAAAGATTATAATACAAAAACTTAGGAGACAACAATACTTCTGGTAAGTAACTGAAGGAAACATAAATCTAGCATTCTGCTTCTCAAAGAACTTATAATTCACAGCATACAGTTCATTTGTTATTCTAGCAGTCTCTTCTATGCTTTTCCCAGCACTCTCAAGACACACTCTTATCTTGGCTTCAGCATAAAGAAGAAATCTTATCAGATAACAGCAGCGTACAATCCATGGCTTCCTCAAATGGAATTTCAATGCTAGACTCTGTTATCATAGGCTCAAGCTGTGTTTTCTCATTACAAACATCTTCATTACAATAGAAAGTTTGTACCTTTCTTAGTCCTGTTTCTTCATCAGGTTTCTCTAGACAGTCTTCTCCATAGCAGGGCAAATAGCTATCGTAATACTTGTAATAGCAGGAAGGAGAGAGACACTTCTCTTGATAAGTTTTACCCTTAAAACATCTGTGCTTCCTGCCTTTCAAGTTTGGCTGAAAATCATAGAACTGCTCTTTTCTATTATGTGAAGATTTCTCTCTAAGAACTCTTCTGCGGGGTTTAACTGGCACAAGCTCTTCAGGCTCAGACATACAAATATCTTCAACTGCGTTTCTTTCCCTCTCTAGGGCTTGTAATTGCTTTAAGCTGCCACACTTCTCAGATACATACGGTTTTCCTTTCACTGCTTTCCATTCACTCTGCACGGCTCGGTGCCTTGGAAATTCAAGCTGCGTCACAGGTAACAAATCCCTACAGCTGACCTCTCTGTGTGAATTTCTCCGTGGTTCTCTGTGTGAACTTATTTTCAGCTTTCTGCCTGAAGTTTCATGCAGTTCTGATTCTGTGTCTGTCTCCTCAGAATCTTGTGAGCTTTCTCCTGAGTCTCCTGACTCTGGCCAGTTCCTCTCTGACTCTCCTCCGCCCACACTCTCTGTGTGTTCTAAGCATTTCTTATATTGCTTCCTGGGCGTTCCCTTACACAGGTGAAAGCCATTTGAATCAAAAGCTGGTGAGTGCTTTCTAGCTAGGCGGGGCTGCAGACCTCATGTCTGAGTCTGTTTACGTTGCCTATGGTAACTGGGGATCCTGTGGCTTGCCTGCCTGTCAGAATCTAAGCTGCAGCTAGCAGACCTTTATGCTTCTGAAGCAAGGGACAGATCTTCCTTGTTACATATCCCCCCCCCCTTAAGATATTACGAGCTGCAGACGTCCTCGTCAGACAACGCGTAATCCCACTTAAGTCAAATGTTCGGCTCTCTACGTGTACCAACCTCACTGCTGCTGACCTTTCCTGCCAAGGCTTTAGCAGGTTAAGGTGATATACTTGGCGGCGCCCCCTTTCGTTCTCAACCCTGTAGGAAACGGGACCCACCTTTTCAATAACTGTGCCAGGGCCTTTCCACCTGGCCTCGAACTTTGGACCGGCATCTGCTACTAGGATTAACACTTTATCACCTATAGATAAATGCCTTGTTTTTGTCCCCCGGTTATAATATTTTTTCTGCCGGCGCTGGCTAGCCTGCAGATTGTCCATGGATACTTGGGATGTCCGTTCTAAACGGTTCCTGAGATCCTTAAGAAATTGTGGTACCCCTATCTCTGTCTCAGCTGGTGCAACCCATTGCTCCCAAAGGATATCCAAGATTCCTCTCGGAGCCTGACCAAATAAAAGCTCATATGGGGATGCCCCTAATGACGCCTGTATGCGTTCTCGGCATGCGTAAAGAACGAATGGAAGGACATTATCCCATTCAACCATATTCCCTCCTAGGCTCCACCTTAACATCTGCTTTAATGACTGATTCATTCTTTCCACCAGTCCGTTGGACTGGGGGTGGTATGCTGAGGTGCGAACATGGCGTACCCCAAAGGCGTCCCAAAGAATGGCCAAGTGTTTTGAGGTGAAGTTTGTCCCCTGATCCGTTAAAATCTCTTGGGGAAACCCAATCTCACAAAACAACTTTATGAGTTCTAGCGATATGGTTCTTGCAGAAATATTGCGCAGGGGTATGGCCCACGGAAACCTAGTCGTGTGATCCATGATTACTAGGATATATTGAAAACCCCTCAGTGTTTTCACTAACGGTCCTACAATATCCATTGCTAATCGCCGCACTGGGGTAGTAATGGTGGGTGGCAAAATCATCGGTACAGGTTTCGGTTTGGCAGCCGTGACCCTTTGGCACGCGCGACAAGATTCGCAGTACCGGGTTGTTTCTTTAAATACTGCCGGCCAATAAAAGCAAGCCAAAATTTGATCTAATGTCCCTTGGACACCTTTGTGACTGCCTACGGGGTGGTCGTGTGCCAATTTCATAACTACCGCCTTAAAAGTAGTTGGCACCACCAACTGCTTACGTACAGTACCTGTCCTTGGATCAGCACTTTCCCTATACAACAATTTCCCCTCTAGGAAGAATCTGGGTAAATTTGTCCTAGCCTCTTGAGCATATTCAAATGCCCTTTTTAAGGCTGGATCACCTTGCTGCTCTTTTGGGAAAGAAGGGAATTTTTTTACCAGCTCCTCCGGTACCCACGGTAACCCCTCCCCGGCTTCCAGGTCTGCCCTTCCTTGAGACCTATGCCTTCTTTCCTGGCGTCTTTCGGCCCTATTCTTCCTAGCTTTGTTGGGAAGGTTAATCAAATCCTCATGAGAGGGAAACGTGTCTTGTGGTTCCCTTTCCAAGCTATCCTCTCGTTCTGGGGGTATGTCCCTATCCTCAGGTGCTTCCTCCGGCTCAGTTAGCGAACTGGTCCCTGCCCCTGAGGCCTTATTCTGGGATCTAGTAGAAATTAAGCCTGTTCTTTCACTTAGACCTTCCTTGAGGCCCTTCTGAAAAGGAGGCCAATCTCTCCCCAACACGATTTCTCTTGGGAGTTCTGGGATTACTACCACTGGTACTTCCCCACTAGTGCCTAGCCCTTTCACAAGCACACTATATAATGGGTAATATGACGAGGTTCCATGCACACTTTTCACTCTTACATTCTGGTCTGTTTTGTATGGGACAGATGGATTATGAGCCTGAATGGTCTGCCACATTTTTAGGGAAACCATACTTTGGTCTGCTCCTGAATCCAGGAGCGCTACAGCATCTACACCCTCCACCTGGACATTGATCACAAATCCCTCCTCAGTGTTTCTCTCTCCTCCTGACACAAGGGCAGTACGCTCTTTACACTCCCTGCGTATGTGACCAGTTTTTCCACAGTGAAAGCATTTTATGGAATCATACTTTTTCACCTTTTCCTCACTTATCCCATAATTATAGGTCTTTCTTAACCTTGGCATCCTTTCCATGCCTGCTACCTTTAAAACGCTACCCCTGGAAGCTCTGGCTAACTCTGCCTCAAAATAGCACTTAGTAAATCTAGCCGCTTCCTTAGTGGAGTTGCATTGTTGTAACATTAAGAAAGCCTTAACCTCTGGTGGCACGGCTTCAAAATATTGCTCAAGGAGCACAGCGTCCATTAAAGACTCCACTGTTGCTTTCTCCGGAACAAGCCATTTTGTTGCCAAGCCTTTTAATCTCTGCATTAAAGCCTTAGGCGTTTCTTTAGGCCTAAGCCTTGCCTCTCTGAAGAGACACCGGTAATGAATAGGAGTTAATCCTAATCTATCTCTTACCGCTAACTTTACATCTGGGTAACTGGACGCTAGACCTGCGGGCATTGCCTTGTAGGCCGCTAATGCCTCTCCAGTCAGGGACATTGCGAACCTAACAGCCCACTGGTCTAGTGGCCATTTAGCAGCTTCAGCAATTCGCTCAAAAGCGTCCGAGAAGTCATCAAAGTTATCAGTACTTTGTAATTGTCCTAGTGCCAATGCACTGCAATTTTGTAGTAGTCCTACCGCCTGGGGTATTGATGTGCTATCTCCGTCAGCTGCATGCGTCCTCTTCACCAGAGCTGCCAGTAAGTCCAGGAGCGGCTGTAACTGCACGGCTAGCGCTGCCATAGTCCGTTCCTGTGTCATTCTTGCAAATTCACTCTGGGCTTTCCATTGGGCTTCCATCCACTTCTGCATATCCTGGGGATCCATCTCGGCGTCGAAGCGTACCTGCAGGGAGAAAAAAAAACGGGGCCCACCAAGTGCGGCACAATTTTCTTTTTTTTTTTCCTCTGTCTGCCTCTCAGGGTACAACTCTCCTCTCCTTTCTCAATAATCCTCACCACCCGTGCCCACCTACTTGTACCTTAGCACGGTGTAGGATCTCACGTTGAGAAAGGTCTTGTCCACTCCTCCTTCCAGATCATGATGTGGGAAATCCAGTTGCTGTAAAGTCCAAACCAGGTTTTTGTTCCTTCAGGATTTTCTTAACTTGACTTTTTCTTTCAGCCAGTTGTATCCTCTTGAAGAAAACCTTTTGTAGTATAGTATTTTTTTTTTTAAAAATCCAAAATACTATGCCATTTATGTGACCAGCAGGGGCTGGACTGTGGCAAAGCTAACAGCCAGACTGCTGGGCCTGACCTTTCTTATAGAAAGTTGTAGTTGTGAGTCAAAGTGGTCAGGTTTTCAAGAAGGATTTATTCCCCTCCCGGGGTTGGATTTTCAAAAGATTATAATACAAAAACTTAGGATACAACCATACTTCTGGTAAGTAACTGAAGGAAACATAAATCTAGTATTCTGCTTCTCAAAGAACTTATAATTCACAGCATACAGTTCATTTGTTATTCTAGCAGTCTCTTCTATGCTTTTCCCAGCACTCTCAAGACACACTCTTATCTTGGCTTCAGCACAAAGAAGAAATCTTATCGGATAACAGCAGCGTACAATCCATGGCTTCCTCAAATGGAGTTTCAATGCTAGACTCTGTTATCATAGGCTCAAGCTGTGTTTTCTCATTACAAACATCTTCATTACAATAGAAAGTTTGTTCCTTTCTTAGTCCTGTTTCTTCATCAGGTTTCTCTAGACAGTCTTCTCCATAGCAGGGCAAATAGCTATCGTAATACTTGTAATAGCAGGAAGGAGAGAAACACTTCTCTCGATAAGTTTTACCCTTAAAACTTCTGTGCTTCCTGCCTTTCAAGTTTGGCTGAAAATCATAGAACTGCTCTTTTCTATTATGTGAAGATTTCTCTCTAAGAACTCTTCTGTGGGGTTTAACTGGCACAAGCTCTTCAGGCTCAGACATACAAATATCTTCAACTGCGTTTCTTTCCCTCTCTAGGGCTTGTAATTGCTTTAAGCTGCAACACTTCTCAGATACATACGGTTTTCCTTTCACTGCTTTCCATTCACTCTGCACGGCTCGGTGCCTTGGAAATTCAAGCTGCGTCACAGGTAACAAATCCCTACAGCTGACCTCTCTGTGTGAATTTCTCCGTGGTTCTCTGTGTGAACTTATTTTCAGCTTTCTGCCTGAAGTTTCATGCAGTTCTGATTCTGTGTCTGTCTCCTCAGAATCTTGTGAGCTTTCTCCTGAGTCTCCTGACTCTGGCCAGTTCCTCTCTGACTCTCCTCCGCCCACACTCTCTGTGTGTTCTAAGCATTTCTTATACTGCTTCCTGGGCGTTCCCTTACACAGGTGAAAGCCGTTTGAATCAAAAGCTGGTGAGTGCTTTCTAGCTAGGCGGGGCTGCAGACCTCGTGTCTGAGTCTGTTTACGTTGCCTATGGTAACTGGGGATCCTGTGGCTTGCCTGCCTGTCAGAATCTAAGCTGCAGCTAGCAGACTTTTGTGCTTCTGAAGCAAGGGACAGATCTTCCTTGTTACAATACCCACACTTTTGTAAAAAGTCACTCTTCCCACCAATAGTCCTGCTCGGACCTGACTTGATTCTTACCTGTAAATAGTTACGCCAGTGATATCCAAGTTATAGCACCCGTTTCATTGTAAATACAGAGCAGCTTAGTCTGCACTGTATAAGCTACTGTTGTATGTATACCGCACAGATGTTAAATAGCATGGTATAAAAGAGACATTAAATATATTTTAGAGGTAGCCAATTATAGTATGTGTATAAACTGCACATACTATAAACTATGTAACTTCTATTACCTCAAAACCACCGTATCTGAGGGAGGGAGATAGAGAGGCCTCAGTAAGAGGGCAGCTGGCTAAGCCTGCAGTTAATAATTCACCACAATAGCACCACTCAATCACACCCTTATTTTCATTCATAGGTCTTTAAAGTTTGTTTTTACAATTTTCAAATGCATTTAAAAGAATTGAAAACAACTTAGCTTTCTTTGTCCATACATCCCAAAACCTCAGAGCGTGTGATGCTGCAAGATCCTAAGTTGACTCGAGTTTTGCCCATACATTTTCAGGGCTGCATCAGGACTGGTCAAACAGCTGCATTGCAAATCTTCAGGAGCAAAAATTACCCCTCCACAGGAGGTATTTAAAAGAGAGCGGCAGACATTCAAATGGAGCCCCAGCCAATCTGATCAGAGCACCGTCATCCAGTCTAATATTTCATTCATTCCTATTGGCTGCACAGAATTGAGGGTGAAAATCCACTTCTGCTCTAATTTAGCCAATCGTTGTTCAGCGTGGCCGACATGAATGTCCTCAATCCCATCTAGAACCAGCCACCGCAATTGTTGCCAATGATGTTGGAAAGCTACACAATGCTGAACAATTGGTGCTGACCAGACACTGTTCATCAGACGGATTTTATTTATTATTTATTTATTTATTTATTTATTTACATTCTCTTATATACCGCGCTATTCTGCATCAGTGCGGTTTACATTGAACAAACTTAAATTACATTGAACAGGGCATTATAACTTGGAGATAACTATTTTACAGGGAACATGGGCTATGGAGGGTTAAGTGGCTTGCCCAAGACCACAAGGAGCACCTGTGGGACTAGAAACCCCAGTCCTTTCGGCCCAAGGTTGCTGTCCTCTAGTGAGATTTGTGTTCACTTAGGCATACTTTCACTTGGCGGCAACTTCTTCCCACATACACTTTAGAACTTGGGCACACGATCACATACACTGCCCATGATGTTTGACAATCAGTCATTCATTTTAAAACATAAGTTTTGCTGCTATGTGGGTCCTTCCATACTTCAACTTCCAATGATATCACACAGATGACACGGTGTCCACAGGGACCATGACATCTCTTTTGCTGACATGATGATTTTTGTACAGCAAAATCAGAATTGACCAAAATATCCCTAAGATTCCGGGCTCGAGTAAAGCAATGCATGGTCCATTTTGAAACACTGGATGTAACACCAATATTTGCCAGTGTTTAAAAATGTTACACGCTATTTTTTGTGCCTTATCAGAATAGCAAAGGGCACATACATACTTGTCCATATAATTGGAACTATGGGCTATGTTTACTAAATCGCGTTAGTGCAGTTCGCGGTAGGAGCCGCGGTAGTGAAAGAAACCCCAAATAAGGACATGGGCGGTACAACGTTACCACTACCGCGCGTTAGCAAAATTAACGAGCGCTACCGGGCGCCGTGCCATGTTACTGCGCGTTAATCATAAGAAGACGTATAGACACAAAGCACTGCAACAGAGCTGTAGCACAATGGTTACGGTACTGACCGCTGTTACAGGCAGCATGGGTTCGAGCCCCCAGTGTGCCTAACACAGAAGGCTGTCTCAGGCATCACCCTGTACATTACAGAAGGAAAGAGGAGGCATGCTTTTCGTTACGCTGAGTGTTGGTGTCAGAAGAACACCCTCGGAATGTGCCTAGCCACGTACGTTGGTATGTGCGTAGCGACGCGCGTACATTCGTGCGTGGGTACGTGCTTGTTTACGTGCGTGGGTACGTGTGTTTTTACCAGTGTGGGCATCTTATATTACAGACTTTGTAGGGTGTCCTGCACCTATGCATTATGCTAACAGATGTACATGTGATGGCCAATGGTTTATCAGAGCCTGTGAGCAGGTGCTGGTGTTTCACAGGGTTGGATTGGGCCAGTCACACCCATGATGCACTGCACATGCAAAGCAGCTGTCCACAGATACACACCATGGGGAATGCACCCCCACAGCACCTCGGCCTGGTAGGGGGTACCGACTGTGTGTTGTACTGGCACAGAGCAGCTACACACCGTCACATTGTGCGGGTACTGTGCTCACCCTGAGGGTGCAGTGAGGCGCCCAGCACTAGGTCCACAGCACCGGCCATGGCGCAGGTCCAAAGCAGTGTTACTGTGTGAGATAGGTAGTGTCTGCAGGAACACCTTGGACATCTCTGTCTGTTTCAGTCAGGTACAGCCCCCATGCATCACCACCACACCCCTCCCCCAGGGCTGAGGGAGGCAAACAGGGTCTCCTATCAAAGGATCCACAGTCTACCGTGCTGCAACGGTGGCAGTAGAGGGGAACATGAACCCTAGTCCTGCTGGGGAACAGACACCCCACAGGGCAGGCAATGCAGCTCTGTACACAGCCATAACACAATAACAGACAGACATTAGGCCTGGATATGGTATGCTGCACCCCACCACTATCTGATATTCCCCTGGTGCAAGCCATCAGCCACTGCACCCTGCAAGCCACTCCATCACAACACCTACCAGCTGCAAACAGTCTGCTAGTGCCCAGTGGAGATGCCTGCACCCAGAACTGGGATGTCAGCATACACAGCAAGCAGATACATCAGTGACTGGGCCCCAGACGGAAACCCATATGTATCACATGAGAGAAATACTAGATAGCACAATGGGAGTGCCTAGCCATGCTGTGGTCACTGCACAGTCAGGGTGAGAGTGATCTCTCAGCAGGATATACTGAGGTCACCCTGTCTGTGTAGTTGGTGGCCGGGCACTACAATGTGCCTGTCACTGCCCTATGCCCTGTGCAGATGCACCCTGGCCAGGCCACCCTGTCCGGCCTATACCCATGGTACCTTGCTCCTCATTATGCACATTGGCAGCCCAATACTGGCAACAGTGCTGGCAGTGTGGGCTGTTGAAGGTGTTTGCAGCCACCACACACTGGATAGACAGACAGCCACCCCCACACCTATGCCAGCATTGTGCTACTATAGAGGTGGTCAGCAGCCATACCCACCACACCAGTCCTGGGCATAGTACAGGCATGGATATGGTACACGAGACTGTTGGGGGGTCACTCCCCAGGGTGGTGAACACTGTCAGAGACCAGACCTGCAGCACACACCGCAGACATCAGAATGATTGTTATGGTGGAGCTCAATGAGCAAAATGTGCTTAACGTAGGAATTGATATCTGCCAGTTATCAGAGGAAACGTTTGATAGCTGTGTACCATATACCCAGGTGTAGGGTGGCATTGCTAAGGTATGCAACTGCTAGTATTGGGAGATACAGGCAGGGCCCAATGTCTTGCCTCTCCAGCTGGCATTGGCCAATGGGGCCTGTGGGTGGGTGTGTGGCCCTGTTGGCTGCTGCTTTACGGCAGAGTTCCCCAACGCCAGTCCTGGTGTTCCACACACTGTTTGGGTTTTCATGCTGTCTCTCATACATATGCATGAGCTACATCTGCATACCATGGGGGTGGTGCATAGCTATGCAGCACAGGCATCTTTATTAGAGGCAGCATGACACCGGAATGTTGTGGGGCCCTCCAGGACTGCATTTGCGGGACTCTGCTATAGGTAATGTGCCTGTTTCTGGTGTCTGTGTTTGGTGTGGTAAAATATAGGCCATGCGTATGTTCTCTGCACTACAGGAGTGTCTTTACTATCACTGTTTAGTGGTGGGTAAAACTATGGGGACTGGGTTGGCAGGAGCCCCAACTGGGATTTGAACCTGTGACCCTCTGGTCTTACAGGCACTGGCTGTGTCTGTTGCACCACACTGTGGCCACAGAGACAGTGCAGTCCCTGGAGTTAGTTAAACCGGCCTGACGAGTCAGAAACCCTGCTCTGCAACAGGTTTACTGTGGCCTCATTTACCTTGTATGCAGACAAAGGTGCACATAAACCGCAGAAATGACCTCACAAAAGGGGCACACACCCATAACCAAGCTGGGCAACAATGCTATCATTGGGAAACATTACACCACACACCCAGGACAGCTCCTTTACACTGTAATGCTCTTTGAAAGGGTCTGCGGAGCGTAGCCCCTTCCACACATCATTTCCTTTTATTTTGGTGCTTTCCAGGGAGTGTTGTTCCTTGTTGCCCATTGCTATCACTGTTGCCCAGCTGACTTCTGCTTTTTAAAATGTTTCTTGTGGTCATTTTTAACGTTTTATGTGATATTTTGTTCTGTGCACATGTATCACACTGCTCACGTTTTGTGGGTTTCCACGGTTTTCTGTACATTGCTGACGTAAATGGTTTCTCTTCCCTTTAATGCCTTTAACGACAGGTTTTCATTTGCGTTGGAAGTGAGCTCTGACACTCCGCGCGTTAGTATGGGGGGAGCCTCTCTCCGCCCACTCTCCGCCCATTGACCCCTTCTCTCCGCCCACTCTCCACCTTCTGCGCTGTTTTAACGCGCCGCGGAGCTTTACGATCGTTAACTACGGTTACCGCGCGTAGTATGACGTTAACAGTCGTTAGCGCGTCGGTACGCGCGTTATACGGCACTTACGGTCGTTAACGTCATACTACGCGCGTTATTCACGTTTAGTAAACATAGCCCTATGTTTCATAAGGCTTACCTGTGAGTAAAATATGCTAATCGCACTCTCCTACAAAAATGAAATCTAGTTGTCATGGGAATTTTTTCTTTTCATCTGTAGTTCTTGTGATAAAGAAAATATATGTATGTTTTCTTTAAGCTATTATTGTTGTTATTATTATTATATTACAGTTTGTTGTACTGTACGTAAATGACCTTGAACTGGCTTATAAGCGGTATAAAATATCATTTTAAATTAAGTTCATCCCAGCCCTTTATAGAAGGGTGTAATTGGCTCCCCTGTCCCTCCTTGGTTGTCTTCATAAAGAAAAGATATTCCTGCTGTCCTGGAGCCTAGAGGTCTATATGCATCTTCCCTCCTATAATGAAGGCATTTTTAGAGATGGTGAGGTAAGAAACCTCTCTGGTTGACAGCTCTACCTTGCACATTCTATCCAACTTATTAACTAAATATAGCCTATCCTTGCACTGCCATGTTTGCTTTTCATGTATATGCCCCACTCACTGTTACTACTGCTGTGGTGTGCCATGCACTCTACAGCAAGGGTTGTTTTTTCTATACAGAAAGGCACAATAAGGTGGCATGTTTCATCCATTGGAAACTCCATAAACACTACAATATTGCTGTACCAGAAAAGAACTGGGATCATGATCCTAAGAAAAGTACAAAGAATGAAGAAGTTATGATAACTAGGGACATTCCATTCTGACACCTGGCTTAGGAATAAAGTCTCCCTTCTACCGTTTTTTCTAAAGTTGTGGAGCAGTTGGTGGCTCAGCAGCTTTGAGGGTCATTCTGAACCATGAATAGTGGGGATGGACGTCCCAACGCCCCCAATAGCATTTAGAGGTGGGGCTCAATGAGCAGCAAGAGAGGACCGGGAGACCTCATATAGGCAAGAGGCCTTGGAGTTTGGGCAAGTAGGGTCAGGCAGGCACAAAAATAAGTAGAGATGGCAGGGGGGCTTGGAATAAGGCACTTTGGGGCTTTAGGAGGTTTTGAAGGGCTCATGGGGAAGCCTGGGTCGGGCAAATGGACAAGGAAGGTACAAATAAAAATACTGGCAATGTTTGGGTTTCTGTAAAAACTTCAGACAGGCAGTGGGCCGGCTGCAGCATCAAAAAGGGGGCAGAGCCAGCCTTAAATGGCCCATGCAGCCCCTAAGATTTCAAGAAAACGACCAAATTTTAAAAATTTGATTTTAAGGAGTATGTTTACTAAACTGCGGTAATCGTACATAACGCACGTTATGTAACGTTAACGATCGTAAGCGCATCCCCCCCTTTTTGATGCTAGTCCCACAGGTGCTCCTTGTGGTATTGGGTAAGTCACTTAACCCTCCATAGCCCATGTTCCCTGTAAAATAGTTATCTCCAAGTTATAATGCCCTGTTCAATGTAATTTCAGTTTGTTCAATGTAAACTGCACTGATGCAGAATAGCGCGGTATATAAGAGAATGTAAATAAATAAATAAATTAATTAACGATCGTAAACTTCCACGGCGCAGTAAAACACCGCAGAAGGTGGAGAGAGGGCGGAGAGAAGGGGTCAATGGGCAGAGAGTGGGCGGGGAGAGGCTCCCTTCACACTAACGCGCTGATCTGAAGAGCTCAATTCCAACGCGAATGCAAACCTGCCGTTAAATGCACATTACAGGGGAGAGAAACCATTTCAGTGTCAGCAAATTACAGCCCAGGCAGGGAAACCTAAAAAAAGTGATAAGTGTGATACATGTGCACAGAACAAAAGGGCACAGAAACACTGAAAATGACCCCAACAAACTGGAAAAAAAACATAACCAAGCTGGCCAATAGTGGTATCAATGAGAAACATCACCCCTCCCCCCCGAGTAAGCTCCATAGAACAGATATAAATCATGGAAGGGTCTATACTCCGTCCCCATACAAGGTGAATGAGCTCACAGTGAAATAGCGCTGCTCAGGGTTTTCCCCACCATCGTACAGGGTTCCTATGGCGTGCACATGTCCCGCAACATCAGGGCGGGCATGTCGGAACGGCAACTGGACAGATGCCAGAGAAGCGGATACAGAGGGCCGCTGTGGTGCAGCTGTGCCACAGTGCGGACACATGCTGTGGTGCAGCTGGGCCACAGTGCGGACTAGAGCGATGCCTAGGTGGCCCATACGAATGCTGAAGCAGCAGAGCAGCCAGACAGCAACTGCTGAAGGCCCAACATGGGCACGACTGTGTTTCCCACAGTGTCACAGGGGATAGTACCCAGAAGCTACCCCCAAGGGCACGGAACATTGGCAGGCAGTGCTGGGGGGAAGCGTGGACACCTATGCAGGCACCCCTACCCCAGAACCCGCACCATAGGCAGCCGCCTACCTGCACACTGGATGGCCTGAGACTGCGCACCACCAGCACAACAAGCAGAAGGGCATGTCAGCATGGTGGCTGAGGGATACTGGTGGTGGAGGGGGCAGTGGCAGCTGCCCAGAGCAGACCGTGGCCTAGCCCTGTGTAGGTGGGTGCCGTGTACTGCAACAGACGGGCCCTGTCTGACGAACAGTCATGGTATCACCAAGGAATATACTGACTCTGTGACAACAAGGTGGTGCAATGCACAAAACCAGTGTATTCAGAAGCAGAGGGTCACAGATTCAAGTCCCAGCTGTGGTTCCTGCCAATCCAGTCCCCACATTTTACCCACTACTACAATGTGCTAATACAGACAGCACCTTTATTGCAGATGATGTAAACATGCCCAAGACATCTACATTTTACCCTAAAGAGCACAGACACCATAAACATGCACATTACCTAGAACAGAGTCTCCCAAATGCAGACCTGGAGGGCCAAACACCATTCCGGTTCCATGCTGCCTCTGATAAAGATGCCTGTGCTGCATTTCTATGCGCCACCCCCATGGTATGCAGATGTATCTCATGCATATTCATGAGGGACAACATGAAAACCCGAACAGTGTTTGGCACCGAAGGACTGGAGTTGGGAACCTCTGCCATAAAGAAGCAGCCAACAGGAGCAGACACACCCGCACCCACAGGCCCCATTATCCAAAGCCTCCTGGAGAGGCAGGACTTTGGGCTCTGCATGCATCTCCCAATACTAGCACTTGCGTACCTTAGTAATGCCACCCTAAACCGGGGAATATGGGACACATCTATCAAAAGGTTGCTATGAGTACTGGCAGATAGCAATTCCTAGGTTTAGTACACTTTTCTGAGTGAGCTGCATCATAGCAACCTTTCTGATGTCTGTGGAGTGTGCTACAGGTCTTGTGTCTGACAGTGTTTACCAACCTTGGGAGTGACTCCTACAGTATTGCGTACCATAGCCATGTCTGCACTCTGCCCAGGACTGGTGTGGTGGCCTGGGCTGCCCAACACCTCTATAGTTGCACAATGCTGGCATAGGTGTGGAGAGTGTGTGTCTGTCTATCCAGTGTGTGGTGGCTGCCAACACCCTCCACAGCCCACACTGCTAGCACTGTTGCCAGTATTGGCCTGCCAATGTGCATAATGAGGAGCAAGGTACTGTGGGAATAGCCTGGATAGGGTGGCCTGGCCTGGATGCATCTGCACACGGCATAGGGCAATGGCTCGGAACATTGTAGTGCCTGGCCACCACCTGCACGCACAGTGTGGCCATAGCATGTCCTGCTGGGAGGTCACTCTCACCCTGACTGAGCAGTGACCATGGCATGGCTGGGTTCCCCCATAGTGCTATCTAGCAGTTCTTTTATGTGATATTTTGGGGTTTTGTTTTGGGGCCCAATCACTGACTTATCTGCTTGTTGTGTGTGCTGACATCCCTGTTCTGGGTACATGCATCTCTTCCAGGACCATGCACTATGGACTAGCTGGTGGACTGTCTGCAGCTAGTATGTGTCTTGCTGGAGCACCTTGCAGGGTGCAGCGGCTGGAGGCTTGCTGCTGGAGAATGTCAGATAATGGCGGGGGTGCAGCTGATCATTTCCAGGCCTGTTGTCTCTCTGCTAGTGCGTTATGGATTTGTACTGCTCTGTCTGTTCCCAGCAGGACTGGGGTTGCTGGTCCCCTCTACTGCTACCAGTGCAGGGAGGTAGACTGTGGATCTATTGGTGGGTGATCCTGTTTCCCACCCTGAGCCCCAGAGGGTGGGTTGTGTGATGGAACATAATTTGCCTATGGGTCCATACACCCCCCCCCCCCTTCTTCACCTACAGCAGGTAACGATGGCACCAACACAGGATATGCACTATTCTGGGTGCAGCATCTCCCATACGGACTAGACATGACCGAGATATACAGCAGGACACAGATGTATCCTAGGTGTGTCTAACGGAACTACCTATCACACACTGATGGGGACCTGCAGCATGGCGTATTTCAGCCATGAAAGGTGCTGTGGACCTGGTGCTGGGTGCCCCACCTCAACCTCAGGGTGGGCACTGTACCCGCACAATGTGACTGTTTGTGGCAGTGCCACACATGGTCTGTTCCTCCTACAAGGCCGAGGTGCTGTGGGGGTGCATACCCGATTTTGTGCCCTTCTCTCGACTGCTGATTTGCATGTGCAGTGCATCATGGGTACGGGTGGGTTACCCCTATCCTGGTATCCACTGCAGACAGTTTGTGTGGTGACGTGCAGTCCTGCAGCCAGCCAGGGCTTTGTTCACATCCTTATAAGGTGTTCTATAGGGGACATTATAGGGTGCCTTGGCGGACAGTACACTTTATAATGTGCCCTATGGAGTGCGTTATGGGTGCCTTATGCGGCACCTTAGGTTATGCCACCATGAGGGTGTGTTTGCTGGCAGCACTAATTAAAATACACGTCAAATGCCTCAACAATCGCTACTTAAATGTAAAGGGTGCTGTCTTAGCCAGCCTTATACATTAGGCCCACTGGGGAATCAAACCCATGACCCCTGTACCATTAGTCAGTGTTGTAACCATTGTGCTACAGCTCTATTGCTGTGCTTGAATGCCTGCGCGCCTTCTTAAGTTTAACGCGGTAACGTGCCCTGTAGCGCTCGTTCATTTATGGCGCCTTGTAACGCGCGTTATCGGCGCGTTCTCAGAAACGATGTACCGCCCATGTCCTTATTTGGGGTTTCTGTCTCTACCGCGGCTCCTAACGCGAATCGCACTAACGCAGTTTAGTAAACATACCCCTAAGTGTTTAAATGCTACAGAATGATTAGGGAAGGGCTGATGAGCCCTATAAACCTGTTTTTAAAAGTTTTAAGTGTAAAATTGCAGTAATTTACAGCATTTTGTAAAAAGGGGAAGTAGCCACTGGTGAAAATGGCCCAAAAATCAAATTTACTAATTTTAAAGTTTCAAGTGTTTTAGTGGTCTGGGGAAGGCTAAGGGAGGGTGCTGAGCTCACTCAGGATGTTTCTGAGCATGTTGGAACTGATCTATAGCAGTAATTTGGCTCATTATAAAAGATACATTTTGAACTAATTTAAAGTTTCAAAAGTACCAAATAGTGGTGCATTTTGGAAAAAATGTTCAAAATATTTATTTTGATGTTAAAAACGTTATAAAAAATATTAGGATGTGATGGTGGGGGAGGAATATGTAGCTAAGTGGCCGACTGTAACTGGCTGCTTTTGCTGACCTACTTGACTAAACTCAGCTTACCACACAGGATGAGAGACAGAGATGATCTAAAAAAATGTAATAGGACGCCATCTGTATAGTAAACTAGGAAAATTGGATAGAAAGGAAGAAAAAGAGATTTTATTCATATTAGAATAGGACTTGCTAATGATGTCACCAGGTGTAAGGGTACTTACCTGAGAAGATTAGAACATGCTCCAACATGCTCAAGTGGAGGAGTGGCCTAGTGGTTGGGGCAAGGTACTTTGGGCCAGAAGGTTGGGGGTTCAAATCCCACTAAAGGACAACAACCTTGGGCTGGAAGGACTGGGGTTTCTAGCCCCACAACTGCTCCTTGTGGTCTTGGACAAGCCACTTAACCCTCCATAGCCCATGTTCTCTGTGTACTGTGTTTTCCTGTCTAATCAATGTGTTTATACCTCAAAAATTTCCTGTCATGATTTGACAATTTCCAATCTGTAATCAAACCACTGCTGATCGCTGGAAGTAGCAGTATACAAATGTATACTGTATAAATAACATCCGTGAGGTAAACCTTTAGTGGCAGTTGGTCCTTGGGATTGAAAGAGAGTGGCTGTGTGTTGCATGGGCTGAGTGAGGCTTCAGTCTGAATGATTTTTAAAGAATTGAATGGTTTTGTATGAGTATGAGAGTTTATGATTCTTTTCTGTGTGAATTTGAGAGAATTGAGTGACTGATTCTAGTGAGCCCCATCATCCCACCTTTAAATGTAATCTGAAAACCCACCTCTTCTCCCTTGCCTTGGACCTTCCCTCCCCTTTTATGTGACCTCTCTTAACTTTTGTGTTGTGCTCTTTACCTCCCCCTCTTTTTTATTTGAGATTGTAACTTCCTTTCTTCTCTTCTGGCTATTGTTTTTATTTGTTTTATACGGCTTTTATATGATTTTATATTGTAAACCGCTCTGGTCTTTTTGGATGGGCGGTATATCAAATTTTAATAAACATAAACATAAACATAGTGATTTTTGGAGAAAGTGCCAAAAACTCTCTTTAAGAGAGAACAGGTAAGGAAAGTGAATAAAGAGTGTAGGAACATTATAGAAAAACTAAGGGGTATGTTTACTAAACGGCGGTAATGTCACCCGCGTTAGGATCCGCGGTAAAGGTACAGATGCCCATATAAAGGCGTGGGTGGTGCATCGTTACAGCAAGCCGTATCAGCTAATGCACATTACAAGGCACCTTATAAGGCACATTACAAGGCGCCTTGTAAGGTGCCTTGTAAGATGCCTTATAAAGTGCCTTTAAGGATGCCTTGTAAGGATGCCTTGTACGGATGCCTTATAAGGTGCCTCGTAATGTGCCTTATAAAGTGCCCCATAAGGCACCCTGTAGGGCTCCTTAGGCTAAGCGCCGTATTAGGCACCCCTGGACAAGGCACCCTGGGCTATGGAACCATAGGTTAAGGTGGCCTAACAAGGTTACGGTGCCCTAGGTTAGTGTGCCCTGTCAGACGGCTGCCTAGGGTGAGAACTTACACAATCTTGACGATGCATATATTCATATGATTCTTGCAAGGTATTGTGGGTATTGTAGTTCATTCACTCCCAAACACAGCTGATGACAATAATTTGAGTTGTGAAACCAAGTGGTAAGATCAATAAAATACTTCTTTTATTGATGGGGTTTAATTCACCCAGCACATGTATGCTTGATAGCACTATAAATGAGGTTACTTGCTTGCAGTGTTTAAATGGATAACAAAAAGTCACAAAGTAAACCAAAAACAACCTTCAGCTTGTCAGGCAATTAGCTAATGTTTTCTTAGCAAATAATTACCAAATACAAAGGCACAAAGTAAAGAATAAACTTTGCTGGTTAGGTTAACTTCTGCTTATTTTCCACGCCGATCTCAGCAGTGATTCTCCCTTGCTCACACACAATCAGGTGCAGCCCTAATTACTATCAATGGACCAGCTGAAAGCCTTTAGCTGGCTGGCTGCTACTGTGTGAGCCCAAATCCTGCTTTAAGAGCTGTTTGCAGTGGAAATAAAGAACAAAGTTAGGTTTCTTTGTGATGGCTGATGTGTTTGCTCATAGAAAACTAGCAATAGCATTTAGATAAAGAACAGTCCATGTAAATAGTTTCATCTGCTGTATTTCCCCCTGCATCAACAATCATAGGGTCAATATCATACATTGGCACAGATGAGTCTTTCATTAAGGCACTATCATGAGAATGCTTATTCCCTTGCTGCCATTCTCTATTATAGATAGGGTCTGGATCAGTGTTCATACCTGAGCCTCTCCTGCTATCATTATTCCTCTCTGTATAGCCTGGCCAATATGTAATCCAATTCTGATGTCCAGCCTTCCAATCTTGATCCCTGGACGCTGGATCTTCTCTCACATACCTTCTGGCCTTGGTCTGAAAGTCCCTTCCACATGCAGTCTTCTCTCTTCCAGGTAGCCACTGGTGATTCCTATCTCTGCCACTCCATTCCTCTGGCTGAATCCAGTCCAATGGACTCTGCTGGCTTTTGGAATACCTCCCAGTATGAGTACTGCCTTGGAATCTCCCAGACCTTCCAATGGCCTTTCTTCTCTTCCTTCCAGAGAGTTTCCTTCTCTCTCTATCTGCTTGGCTTGGCTTCTGTTTCTCCAGGTGATACTGGTGCTTGTAGCCGTTGCTGTCTCTGTATCTCTTCCTCCCTCTGTAGCTGTTATCTGAAGAATAAGCTCTATTCTTATCCTGTTCTAATGTGTGCTGCTCCCTAACACAGCGCAGCTGTGTTGAATCAGGCCCTGCCCTTTGAGATGAGTGCTTAGGGATTACCTCATAGCTCTCTTGATTGCACACACATTCTCTCACTTCAGCCCCTCTCATGGCTGCTGGAAACCTGGTGCATTCTGGGACTGGTAGTCTTTTATGTGAAAATTCTGTTTTCTCACTTCTACCAGAACTGACAGGTTGCTTGTTCAGAGTCACATCATCCTTTCTATAGCTCCTACCTGAGCTATGATAAGCTTCCTTATCACAGCCCTAAGGGCTGCAAGGTGCCTCAGGATGACATGCATGACCTGTGAGGAACAGAGACTGATGTAGCCCTAACACTAGATAGAACACTTAGGAAAGGCAATGAACAGGTGAAGGAGGGACAGCTGGGAGCCGCTGGACCTGCCATAGCTGCGTGCATCCCATGTGGCTGCCAGTACTAATGACAAATATGGTGGGGGCAACTGTACCACAGCACAGGGTGTTGGCAATGTAAAGTACTGGAAAAACAGTTGGTGGCAGATGATGGGAATTTGTGTCTTCCAGTGGAGGCAGGGGTGACAGGACATTTACAATGATGAGTGGACAGAGGAGTGGTGGTGCCATGCAGATCAGGCACAGGTGAGGCAAGCATGAAGAGGCGCAATGCAGGAAAGCAGTGCAGGACATAGGGTGGCAGCCTGCACAGGCAGACAGGACTCTACACAGCTGACAGACGCAGATAGACGGACCGAGGGAATGTTGGCAATTGTGGCGAGGGTATTATGGGCTGGCAGCACAGATCTGCAAAAATATGACTGTTACAGGCATGCACACTATTTGAGTAGGACAGGCATGAGAGGAGGGAACAATGAGAAATTGAACCCATAAACACTGCCGAGAATGGCATTGTATTAACCAGTAGGCTATACCTCCATGGTGTATGTCACAACAATGGCTGGATACAGAAGGACTGCAGGTCACCGCACAAACTGTCTGCTCTGAGTGCCGGGATAGGGTAACCCCACCAGTACCCATGATGCAATGCACATGCTGAATAGCAGTAAACAGCTGATCACCAAATGGGGTCTGCACCTCTCCGGTACCTCAGCTTGAAAAGATGAATTGACAGTGCATGATACTGGCACAGACCATGCCATTGTGCAGGTTCTTTTTTCACCCTGAGGGATAGGATGGGTGCCCAGCACTAGGTCCGCAGTACATGTGGTGCTAGAGGTAGGTCCTGCTGTACATCCCCATCACTGCCAGTGTGTGACAGGTGTTCTTTGCAGTGCAGCTGAAGGTAATTCGGTGTCCATCTGTATCCTGCAGTCACATGTGGTCCTCTGGGACAAGACACCACCCAGATTAGTCTGTACCCTGTGTTAGGGTCTGGTTGACATGGGCACCTGTTTTCAGGGCAGAGGGGGTTCTAGACCTGCATGAGGTTTGTGTAGCAGTGCATTTATAGGTCACAGTGGTATACACTACATACCTCAAAGGGCTCACATCACCCTTTTTGTAGGTAAGGGACAGGTGCCCCAGCCCCAGCCCCAGCCCCAGCCCCAGCCCCAGCCCCAGTGAAGCAACCTCCATCCTGCTCATATAAAACAGCCCTCCAGGGTTGGTGGGCCAGAGCCATACCTGTGACTGGGGCAGTGGCAGACCAGCAGCAATGGTGGGGCTAGGTCTGAAAAACCCCAACTGCCTCACACCACTGTCTGCCAGTCACCAGCAGACATCACCTTATAGCTGTTCTAACCATGCACAGTCCACTAGCCAGTCCATAGTGCATGCTCACAAAGGAACTATGTGCACCAAACAGGCACCTCAGTGATTGGGGCCCCAGCACTAAGAACACAAAAGGATCACGAGAAGCAAACAGTATAGAGCGCTATGTGGGAATCTAGACATGCCATGGTCACTGCTCGTTCAGAGTGAGTGCCCTCCCAGCATGCCATGCTGTGGCAACCCTGTCCATGCAGGCGGTGGTCGGGCACTACAGTGTCCCAGCCATTGCCCCACACCCTGTGAAGATGCATCCTGGCCAATCTGCCCTGTCCAGGCCATACCCACAATACCTTGCTCCTCATTATGCACATATTCAGGCTAACAATGGTAACAGTGGGACATTTTGGGCCCAGCAGGTGGTGGGCAGCCACAGAACAATGGATGGACATACACACACACACACTCCTATTGCAGCATTGTGCAAAGATAGGGGTGGTTGGCAACCCTGCCTGCCACACTGGTCCTGATCACAGTGCCAACATTGCTAAACTGTGCAGGAGGTAGTAGTAGTGCTCCGGTGATAACTGCAGCTCAATGCTGGGGCCAACAGCTTGACTCTCCATGCATCTATGGATTGTGGAGCCTGTGTGAGTGGGTGTTTATACCCCTGTTCACCGCTGTTTTGGGCTTCGCACATGTTGCTGTTGTATCTGCATTGTAGAGTAAAATATAAGGACATGCTATGCAGGAACCACAGCTGGGACTTGAACCTGTGATCCTCTGCTTCTGGACACACTGCCTGGGTGTACTGTACCACACCGTTGCCAAAGATGCATGGTAGTCCCTGGATCTACCTGTACTTTTCTTCAGCCAGACCTTTTATGTTGCACTGCACACCATGTACTGGTACAGGGCATGACCTAGGTCCACTGCAGGCAGGTACCACTGCCCTCTCCAGCACGGGCACACATACCCCTGCCATGCTGACATGACCATATGCTGTCAGTGCTGGTAGTGCGCAGTCACAGGCCATCCACTGTGTGGGTAGGTGGTCGCCTAGGGAGTGGGATCTGGGGCAGGGGGCATACATGAGCATCCTCACATCCCCCCCATCACCGCCTACCAATACTATGTCCCTTCCACTTGGGGGAGGGTTGGTTGGGGGGATGTCAGGTCAGTGCCCTGGCAACTGTTAGCTCGGGTGGACCAGGTAGATGTAGGTGGATTGTGTTTGGCCTTTGTCAGCTGCTGTCTTGTTGATTTCCGGTTTCTATGTTCCTATGTGCCACCTAGGCGCCCGCCTAGTCCACCATGTGCACCAGCTGCCCCCGCTAGATGTCCCGGCTGCAGCCCCATATGCCCCATTTGCACCATCGTCATAGTGGCCTTTCATACCTGGGCACTATGCTGTTGCTGCAAATGGAACACTACTATCACTTTTCTTGGGCTCCCTGCCTATGTTGTACATTGCTGACACTTGAAGGTTTTTCTCTCCTGCAAATGTGCATCTAATGGCAGGTTTTCATTTGCGGTAGGATTCAGCCCTTCAGTTCAGCGCATTAGTGTGCAGGGAGCCTCTCCCCGCCCATTCCCTGCCCATTGACCCCTTCTCTCCACCCTCTCTCCACCCTCTGCGGTGTTTACGAAGGCCGGGAATGCTAATGCTTGTTAGGTAATGTTAGCGCGTGTTAACGTTACATAGCGCATGTTAACGTTACCTAATGAGCGTTAACATAGCCGCTGCTATGTTACTGCAGTTTAGTAAACATACCCCTAAAGAGATATTTATAAGCTAAGAAAAAAGAGGAAAATTATTAGGGGTGAGGGCACTAAGAGGCGACAACGTGATAGTGGAGAGACTGAATGAATTCCTTGCTTCGGTCTTTACTGAGGAAGATGTAGGGATGTTACCCATAATTGAAGTGGTATTTAAAGGTGCAGAAGAATTGAAGGAAATAGCGATATATCGGGAAGATGTATTACAACTATTTGATAAACTGAAGAGTAGCAAATCACCTGGACTGGATAATATACATCCAAAGGTGTTGAAAGAACTGAAATATGAGATTGCAGACCTGCTATTAGTAATCTGTGAACTATCATTAAAATCATCTGTAATACCTAAAGATTGGAGGATGGCCAACGTAACGCCAATTTTTAAAAAGGGTTCCAGGGGTGATCCGGGATACTACAGACTGGTGAGCCTGACGTCAGTACTGGAAAAAATGGTAGAAACCATCATAAAGAACAAAATTGCTGAACATGTAGATAGTCATGGCTTAATGGGACTTCAGTTGGAATTTCTTATGGATTGTGCTGAGTTGGCACTCTTTCAGAACTATTTGTTTTGATGGGTGTTTGTTTCAACAAATAGCAGGGATAGCAATGGTGGCTTAGTTTGCCCCATCGGTTGCCAATCTCTTCATGGGTCTTTATGAACAACAATGGCTTAATTTCTCAATATACCATTCTTATATGAAAATCTGGCATCGATATATTGATAATAGTCAAAAAAGCTCCATAAATAGTGATCACCAAATAATGCCCATAGATACCAAATCACTATAACCCCTTTGTGAAACTCAACTAAAATTTGTCGGATGTTGCCGGAAAGGGACAAACATTACAAGCCATGATATCTTGGATGCAGCTAAGTAGCTGGAATTTACATTTTTGTTTGGAGTAAATGAATTATATACTTTAGTTAGAAGGATGGAACCGAGTGGGGGTCGATATATTGATGACATGTTTATGATATGGGACGGGCAAGTAACTCTTTTGTTAGATTTTCATCAATGGTTGAATGCGTTAGATCCACAAATTTACTATGAATTATAGCTATAGTGAAATTGCTTTTTCAGATGTTAAGGTTTCCAGACAATGCAAATCTTGGGGCACAACAATATTTAAAAAGAGTACCGATAGGAATACATTCTTACATTTTTCAAGTGCTCACCCGATGAGCCTCCTAAAGTGTTTACCATTCTCTCAATTTATACGTTATAGACATAATTGTTCCTCGACAGATGATTATAAGTTTCAAGCAATGTCCCTTAAGAAGGATTTTTTAAATCGGGATTATCCTGAGAAAATTGTGAATCGTGCGTATAAAAGAGCTTTGCATAATGATAGATCATGGCTGTTATCCCCTAAGAGATGATTGCAGGTAGATGATGATCATATCAATTTAATTTTCCGTTTAGTAAACAGATTCAGATAATTATACAGAAACATATGAATGTTCTGCAAACACTGCCAGGATTGGAATCAAAACAACTACGATGTGTTTGGCAGCGTAATCCTAATTTGAAGGAAATATTAAACCCCTCTTCTTTGCGATAGATAGAATCAGATGCTATAGAAAATGCAAGTCATAGAACATGTGGACAATGTATGTTTTGTGCAGTGATGTGGGAAACCAATCAATTTACATACAATAGGAAACAATATTTTTTAAGATCACAAACTTCTTGTTGTTCTGATTATGTCGTGTATGGCATTTTTTGCCCATGTAAACTTTTGTATGTAGGTAAAACTACTCGTTCTTTTCGTATCCGTTTAGGTGAACATAAGAGCAAGCTGCATTGTCAATATAGGGAAGCGCCGATAGTAGAACACTGTTTAACTTTTAAAAACACCTTTGTGGAACTACAATGTTTCTGTATTGAGTGAATATTGTCAGGAACTGGGGGCAGAACGCGAGATCAACACTTGTTATATAAAGAATAATGGTGGATCTTTCATTTGGACACAATATCGCCTAATGGCTTAAATTTGGGAATAGAGTGGGGTGCTTGTGTGTAGGCCCTATCAATAGAATGTCATTATGGAGTTGCCTTTGGTGAGTAAAGTTAAGCGGCAAAGTCTTGGTTGCAGTTCCTCAGGTGCGCTGATTTTGAAGTGATTTGATGACGTATATAATAGAGGTAGCCGAGGGTAGGTTAGTATTTTTGGAATTTAATTTAATTTAATTTAATTTAATTAGCAGGTTTTATATACCGCCACTTCCATAGATCAGTTGCGGTTTACAATGAACAACAATTAACAAGCAAGGCTGTTTTACAAGGAACAGTAATAAGCATCATGCTGTTTTTACATATAACGGTGTTAACAATAAAATCAATTTCTATAATAACAATAATGGGTTCAAACTATCAGAAACAGGTTGATAGTTGAGAACTATATACATTGAACATGTTTAGAACTAAAATACAGTTTTACATAGAATCTCTGGATATCTTACAGTGTATTAGTACTTGTTCCTGGTCGAGGGCTGATTATCATTGTTGGTGCAGCTATCCCTTTTCATGTTGTGTTGGTGAGTTTGATACAGAAGCATAGTGTGTTGAGAATAGGTATGTTTTGAGTTTTTTCCTAAACTCCATGATTTGGGGTAATGATCGTAGTTCAGCTGGGATATTGTTCCACAGAATGGGGGCGGCATGGGAGAAGGCTTTCTTGTTCGTTGATTTTTTGGCTTTTATAAATTCCTTTGGTGTTATTAACTTATTTAATTGGTCTCTTCTTTGTAGGTTGTGACCGTGTTCCTTGGTGATTAGGTTATTTACAGTATAGGGTGCTGTATTGTTTAGGGCCTTGTATGTGGTTAACAAGGTTTTGTATTGTATGCGGCATTGGATTGGGAGCCAGTGCAGGGATTCTAAGATAGGCGTTATATGTTGGAAGGGAACTGTTTTTATGATGGTTTTGGCTGCTGCATTTTGAGCTAGTTGTAGTTTTTTTAAGTTTTGATTTGTTACACCTAGTAAGGTTAGGTTTGCAAAGTCAAAGTGGGGTGTTATGATCGCTTGTATTATGCGTTGAAAGTCAAGTATGTGTAATAGGGGGCGGAGTTGCTTTAATATTTTAAGTTTGAAATAGACTTTCTTTGTTATATTTCTTATCTGTGAGTCCATACTAAGGTGTTTGTCTAGTATAACTCCCAGATACCGTATTTCATTTTTTAGTTTGATATCATTGTTTTGCAGTGAGATGTGTGGTGGAGGGGTGAATGATGTGTTTTTGGTCACTATAAGGGCTTCCGTTTTTGCGTGGTTAATATATAAGTTATTTTCGTTTAGCCAATTGTTTATTTCGCTGAGGCAAGTATTGATCAGTAATGTAGGGATGTTTGGTATAGTGAAGGGTACATACAACATTATATCGTCTGCGTAGATGTGATATAATACATTGTGCTTTTTGAATATTTGGCAAATGTGTTTTATGTATATATTAAATAGGAGCGCTGACAGGGCAGAGCCTTGGGGGAGTCCTAGTTCCTGATTGTAAGTTTTTGATGTACGGTCACCGATGCGGACCGTTTGGGTTCTGTTGTTTAAGTATGAGGAAAACCATTTTAGGACCGTGGATTTTATTCCTATTTGTTGCAATTTACTTATCATCGTTGTATGGTGAACACTGTCAAAAGCTGCAGATATGTCAATGAAAATGAGCAGGAATGCCTGTTTTGTACTATCAATGCCTCTTACGAGTGTATCAATTAGGACTGTTAGCAGTGTTTCCACCCCATGTCGAGGGCGGAACCCATACTGCTGATTGTCAAGGGGTGCTGAGCTGTCAATGTATTCCTGTGTCTGGATTTGAACTGCTTTTTCGATCAGTTTAGCCAGAAATGGAATACTTGATATGGGTCTGTAGGACTTAGGTGATGATTTATCAAGAGTGGAGTTTTTTAAGATAGGGCGGATTTGAGCATGCTTTAGTGATGAGGGTAAGTATCCATTTTTTAGTGAGAGATTTATTATGGGGAGTATGAATTGGGAAAGTATAGATATTGAGTTTTTTAGCCAATTTACTGGGCACGGGTCCAGGAGTGAGGTTGTTGTATTAATATTTGTTATAATGTTTTTGAGTGAGACAGTAGTTAGGGGTTGGAAGTCCGTCCATTCATCAGTAAGTTGGATTTGAGATGGTTGGTTAGGACTTGGTAACTGGGGGTTGGATGTGATTTTATTCATGTAATAGTTTGCCATTTCCTGTGGTGAGATTTCTACAGTATCGTTGCTGGAATTATGGTTGTTGTTTGTTAATTTTTGTGCTATTGAGAATAGTTCTCTAGGCTTGTTTATTGAATTGTTTATTATAGAGGTATGATAGTTTTTCTTGGCATTGTTGGTTGCGTGTTTGTATGAATTAAGGAGAGTGATGTATGAGTCCTTATTAATGGTGTCTTTATTTTTCCTCCATTTGCATTCAGCTTTCCTTAGATTTCTTTTTAGTAGGTGTAATGTGTTATTATACCAGGGAGCTTGGGCAGCTTTAGTGCGGGTATTTTTTTTGGTCACCTGTTTATTAGCAGCTGCATTGTGAATGATTTCATGCCAGTTTGATACTGCTGTGTCGAGGTCCTGCGGAGTGTTAGATAGTTTGGGGATTATTAGGTCTAGAAATTCTTCTTCATTATATTTTTTAAATCTGTGGGGTAGAGTGGATGTTTGTGTTCGTTTTACTGTCGTGTTGTTTATTGTGATATTGAAGTTGATGAGGTGATGGTCTGACCAAGGGGTTGGGGTGCATTTGAGGGAGTTGGGGTTATAGGATTTGTAGAGGACATCTGGCAACAATACCAGGTCAAGTATATTACCTTTGCTGTGTGTGCTGTTGGTTATTATTTGGTGAAAATCCATGTCTGTAGTTGTATCGAGAAAGAGAGAGGCATTCGATGCTGCTAAGGAGGGGAGGTTAAAATCACCGAGCATTAGTATTGGATTTTGGTGAGTGGATGAGCTTAGGTAATCGATTAGAGGGTCAAGGCCTTCTGCTGATTGGTCTGGGGGTCTATAGATCAGACAGATTGTTATTGTGCCAATTTTCATAATGAGAGTATCAATGTTAGTGGGTAGTTTGGATTGTAATTTTTTGGCTTTGAGTTCTTTTTTTGACATTATCAGCACTCCACCACCTTTTTTGTGGGTTCTATGCGTATAAAAGGTGTCATAGTTATTATTGCTTAGTTGGTTTATGTAGACATTATCAGATTCCGTTAACCATGTCTCTGTTATACACAAAATGTCTGGGGTATTGTTTTCTAGTATGTCTGTGAAAATAGGTAACTTATTCTTCATTGATCTGGCGTTAATTAGGGTTATAGATAGGTAGTCATTACTTACACATGGGTTCAGGTTTTTAGTCTGAGTGTGTGCTGTGTATTTTATATGGATTAGCCTATTGAGGTTCACCTTGGGGTGGTGTTCTTGGTAAGGTTTCCATTCTGAGGGGCTGATTCTTATTGGTCTGTGTATGATTGGTATGTTTTTAAAGTTATTGTTATTTAGGCTGTTGACAATGATAGTTAGTATAGAGATAATGAGGCAAATTATTGCTAATCTATTTTTGGAGAGGCTAATTAACGGCATTTTGGCTTGATTGGTGAGGGGTATTGTGTTGTTAATTATGGGTATAGGGTAGGGTAGTGTATTAGGAGGTATTGATAGTAGTGAAGAGGGTTTTATTGAAAACAGTAGCCCAGTTGGGATGGTCTGGCAGTAGTGATAGAATGTGAGAATGATACTGATCACAGGTGCTAATTGAGAAGCTGATGAGGTAATATAGCAATAATGTAGCAGTATGGTTGTATTCAACAATATTAGGTGTATTGTATCTGTTATTGGCTACTGACAACAGTAATTGAGTACTGTTTATTTATTAATAGGCTACTGACAACAGTATTTAAATGTAGGTTATCAAATGCTAGCTACTGACAACAGTATTTATATGTGGGGCCACTGATAACATTAAGTAAAGATTGGTACCATCTACATTCGTGGGTTGTGTTATATCGTCTTACAACTGTAATTCTTGGAACTAACAATAACTACTGGCAACAGTAGTAGAATGAAAAGCTACTTACACTTGTTATTAGGTATAATTATCAGTGCTGACAACAGTATCAGAATTAAATAACAGTACTAACAATAGTACTGAAACAGGTATTGGTAACAGTTAATGATTGAAGTTAGACTTCTAGCAACAATAATGGTGTATCAAATCTGTTTAGTCTTTGGTAGTGTCAGATAAGAGGTGTCTGTAGAGGATATACTTGCTGTGTTTAGGAATCCTTGGAGATTTTCAGTGCCTTATCTTAAGAGCCGTGCCAAAGGGCCCTCTCCGGATGGCTGGATGACCCGTCGAGACTGCAGCATATGTGTAGGTAGTAGATAGACGGAAAGTGTGAACTCTAGAGGCTGTTGCGGTTATCTTCCGGTTAGTTGCAAAGATGGTGGACGCTCCTGAGACTTGTTTGTGCTCTTACCAAAGGCTGCTGCCAAAGGGCCACGCCTAAGGGCCCTCTGGCGAGGCCCTCAGGCGCGGGCCCGACAGGCGCGGGCCTGCCGGAGGCAGGTTGCTCTTATGTTGCCTCTGCTCCTCCTCCCACAGCCCCGAATGGGCTGGAGTCTCCAGGCAGGGCAGCTGGCTGAAGCAGCAAGAGTTGCTCTACCCCGGATCGGGGGAGTATTAAAATGGAATGTCGACTGACTACCATTGTGAGAAAGTACAGCTGAACTATGAGGTTTTAAATTTGGTATCATGCAATTTTGATTGAGTCAGATAAGTACGTTATTTTTTCCTGTTCAAGTTTGGAGAAAGGTTGGTTTTATTTGCGGAATATATATTAAGCAATTTCTTTTTGCTTTTCAGCTGGATCCCCTTGAAACAGCTAATGTGAAATGCTAGGAAAATGCTAGGGAAGATGTCTCAATGTGCATCGGGGGTTGCTTAATTCTTACTTAGGAGTTCACAGACCTTTATAAAATATTTGTATAAATTTTGTATTAGGTTATGATTATTGTTATTGATAGTTCGCACAATTTTGAGTAGTGAACCCTTAGTATGGTGGATGGGTTAGGAAATAGTAAACCGTTGATGTAATAGGACTCAAGGCCAGACCCTTTTCATCGAGAGATGATAGTTTGTAGGTCTGGTGAGTCTTTCTGAGGTTTGCTCTTTACCTGAAGCATCGTTATGTAATAATTACTGCAATTTGGTCAATTAAGTGAAGCCTATTGTTAATATATGAAGTATCATTATTTGGCTTTGAAATAGACCATATTTATATTGTATGGCTTAATGGGAGACATCCGACATGCTTTAAACAAGGAAGATCTTGTCTTACTAATCTGTTATATGATTTTGAAGATGTGAATAAACAGGTAGACAAAGGTGAGTCAGTTGATATAGGGGTATGTTTACTAAACCGTCTTAACGTGCGCTCTCCCATGTTATCGCACGATAAGGCGCCTTATAGCTCGATAAGGCACCTTAGTGTGCGTTAATGCACGCTAAGGCTCAAACGAGCGCTGAAGGCGAAGAAAGGCTCCCGGAGGGCGGAGGAAGGCTCCCCAGGGGCGGAGAGAGAGGGTCAATGGGCAGAGAGTGGGAGGGGAGAGGCTCCCTGCATACTAACGTTGTGAAATCCGAGGCTGAAAACTAACGCCAGTGAAACCCTGGCGTTAGAGCTGATTTAAAGGGAAAAGAAACCATTTACGTCAGCAATGTACAGCAAAACCAGGGAAACCTACAAAAAAGTGATAAGTGTGATACATGTGCACGGAACAAAAGGGCAAAGAAACAGTGAAAATGACCAGAAGAAAATGTAAAAAAAAGATAACCAAGCTGGGCAATAGTGATATCAATGGGAAACATCAAAAAACACCCCCAAGAAAGCTCCAAAAAAAATATATGAATTTTGAAAGGGTCTATGCTCTGTCCCCATACAAGGTGAATGAGCCCACAGTGAAATTGCGCTGATCAGGGTTTTCCTCTCCATTTGACAGGTTTCCTATGGTGTGCACATGTTCCACAACAGCAGGGCGGGCATGTCGGAATGGGCAACTGGACAGATGCTGGTAAAGGGGACACAGAGGTCTGCAGGCGGCACACGCTGTGGTGCAGCTGGGGCACAGTGTGGACTAGGGTAATGCCTAGCTGGCCCATAGGAATGCTGAAACAGTAGAGCAGCCAGACAGCAACTGCTGAGGGCCCAACATGGGCAAGAGTGTGCTTCCCATGGTGTCACAGGGAATAGTACCCAGCAGGTACCCCCAATGGCACGGAACATTGGCAGGCGGTGCTGGGGGAAAGCATGGACAGCTATGCAGGCACCCCTACCCCAGAACCCACACCATAGGCAGCCGCCTACCCACACACTGGATGGCCTGAGACTGCGCAGCACCAGCACCACCAGCAGAAGGGCATGTCAGCATGGTGGCAGAGGGGTACTGGTGGTGGAGGGGGCTGTGGCAGCTGCCCAGAGCAGACCATGGCCTAGCCCTGTTTAGGTGGGTGCCGTGCACTGCAACAGACAGACTCTGTCTGACAAACAGTCATGGTATCTCCAGGGAATGCACTATCTCTGTGGCAACACGGTGGTGCAGTGAACACAGCCAGTGTGTTCAGGAGCAGAAGGTCACAGATTCAAGTCCCAGCTGTGGTTCCTGCCAATCCAGTCCCCATATTTTAACCACTACTAAAACATGCTAATACAGACAGAACCTTTATTGCAGATAACAGAAACATGCCCAATAAACCTACATTTTACCCTACAGAGCACATATACCATAAACATGCATATTACCTAGAGCAGAGTCTCCCAAATGCAGTCCTGGAGGGCCAAACACCATTCAGGTTCCATGCTGCCTCTAATAAACTGTGCTGCATGTCTATGCACCGCCCCCATGGTATGCAGATGTATCTCATGCATATTCATTAGGGACAGCATGAAAACACAAACAGTGCTTGGCCCACCAGGACTGGAGTTGGGAACCTCTGCCCTAGAGCAGCGGCCAACAGGGGCAGACACACCCTCACCCACAGGCTCCATTATCCAAAGCCTCCTGGAGAGGCAGGATGTTGGGCCCTGCGTGCATCTCCCAATACTAGCACTTGCATACCTTAGCAATGCCACCCTAAACCTGGGAATATTGTACCTATCAAACGGTTGCTATGATTACTGGCAGATAGCAATTCCTAAGTTAAGCACAATTTGCTGATTGAGCTACATCATAGCAACCTTTCTGCTGTCTGTGGAGTGTGCTTCAGGTCTGATGTCTGACAGTTTTTTCCACCCTGGGGAGTGACCCCAACAGTATTGTTTACCATAGCCATGCCTGCACTGTGTCCAGGACTGGTGTGGTAGCCAGGGCTGCCAAGATCCTCTATATTTGCACAATGCTGGCATAGGTGTGGGAGCGTGTGTTTGTCTATCCAGTGTGTGGTGTCTGCCAACACCTTCCTCAGCCCATACTGTTGCCAGTGTAAGCCTGCCAATGTGCATAATGAGGAGCAAGGTACCATGGATATAGCCTGGACAGGGTGGCCTGGCCAGGATGCATCTGCACAGGGCATAGGGCAATGGCTCAGACATTGTAGTGCCTGACAACCACCTGCATGGACAGGGTGGCCACAGCATGTCCTGCTGGGAGGTCACTCTCACCCTGACTGAGCAGTGACCACGGCATGGGTAGGTTCCCCCATAGTGCTCTTCTCATGTGATGTTTGTGGTTCCCTTTTGGGGCCCAATCACTGACTTATCTGCTTGGTGTGTATGCTGACATCCCAGTTATGGGTACATGCATATTCTCCAGAAACCTGTACTATGGACTAGCTAGCAGACTGTCTGCAGCTAGTATGTGTCTGGATGGAGCATCTTGCAGGGTGCAGCAGCTGGAGACTTGCTGCTAGAGAATGTCAGATAGTGGTGGGGGGCAGCTGAGCATTTCCAGGCCTCCTGTCTGCTTTGCCTTATGGATGTGTACAGATCTGCATTGCCTGCCCTGTATGGTGTCTGTTCCCCAGCAGGACTGGGGTTTATGGTTCTCTCGGGCGGGGGAGGGGAGAGGTTGATGTTTCGCATTGATACCACTATTGGCCAGCTTGGTTATGTTTTTTTTCCAGTTTGTTGGGGTCATTTTCAGTGTTTCTGTGCCCTTTTGTTCTGTGCACATGTATCACACTTATCACTTTTTTTTGTTTCCCTGCCTGGGCTGTACATTGCTGACGCTGAAATAGTCTCTCTCCCCTGTAATGTGCAAACGGCAGGTTTTCATTCGCGTTGGAATTCAGCTCTTCAGATCAGCGCATTAGTGTGAAGGGAGCCTCTCTCCGCCCACTCTCCGCCCACTTACCCCTTTTCTCCACCCTCTCCACCTTCTGTGGTGTTTTACCGCGCCGTGGGGCATTACAATCGTTAACGTTACATAACGCGCGTTATGATGCGCTAACGATCGTAAGCGCAGCATAACGCGCATTATGATACGCTTACGATCGTTAACATCACATAACGCGCGTTATGTACGATTACCGCAGTTTAGTAAACATACCCCTAAATGTTGAACACCTGCCCTGGTTACCGTGATGCATTTATAATTTACTGTAAGGAGAACCCTATTGTTTGGTCAATGGAGACTGTGGCACAGGCAACACTACACAAAAACCATGATTCTCATACAACACAGCCCATAACTGTACATATATGGTTGGGCTATTGCATCTGCAATTATGCATTGTACATTATTGCCCTATAACACCTGCACATTCTTCACATAGATGCTCGATTTTGCACAGAAATGGAAGAAGTGATGTAAAGCGCACGAGCTCTAAGCTTGACTCGGTTAAGAGGTTTGTCAGACGGCTGCCTAGGGTGAGAACTTACACAATCTTGACGATGCATATATTCATATGATTCTTGCAAGGTATTGTGGGTATTGTAGTTCATTCACTCCCAAACACAGCTGATGACAATAATTGAGTTGTGGAACCAAGTGGTAAGGCCAATAAAATACTTCTTTTATTGACGGGGTTTAATTCACCCAGCACATGTATGCTTGATAGCAATATAAATGAGGTTACTTGCTTGCAGTGTTTAAATGGATAACAAAAAGTCACAAAGTAAACCAGAAAACAACCTTCAGCTTGTCAGGCAATTAGCTAATGTTTTCTTAGCAAATAATTACCAAATACAAAGGCACAAAGAAAAGAATAAACTTTGCTGGTTAGGTTAACTTCTGCTTATTTTTCACTCAGATCCAGCAGTGATTTTCCCTTGCTCACACACTCTATCAGGTGCAGCTCCAATTACCATCAATTGACCAGCTGTAAGCCTTTAGCTGGCTGGCTGCTACTGTGTGAACCCAAATCCTGCTTTAAGAGCTGTTTGCAGTGGAAATAAAGAACAAAGTTAGGTTTCTTTGTGATGGCTGATGTGTTTTCTCACAGAAAGCTAGCAATAGCATTTAGATAGAGAACAGTCCATGTAAACTGTACTTTCATCTGCTGTATCTCCCCCTTCATCAATCAGCATAGGGTCACTATCATACATTGGCACAGACGAGTCTTTCATTAAGGCACTATCATGAGAATGCTTATTCCCTTGCTGCCATTCTCTATTATAGATAGGGTCTGGATCAGTGTTCATACCTGAGCCTCTCCTGCCATCATAATTCCTCTCTGTAAAGCCTGGCCAGTATGTAATCCAATTCTGATGTCCAGCCTTCCAATCTTGATCCCTGGACACTGGATCTCCTCTCACATACCTTCTGGCCTTGGTCTGAAAGTCCCTTCCACGTGCAGTCTTCTCTCTTCCAGGTAGCCACTGGTGATTCCTATCTCTGCCACTCCATTCCTCTGGCTGAATCCAGTCCAATGGACTCTGCTGGCATTTGGAATACCTCCCAGTATGATTACTGCCTTGGAATCTCCCAGACCTTCCAATGGGCTTTCTTCTCTTCCTTCCAGAGAGTTTCCTTCTCTCTCTATCCGCTTGGCTTGGCTTCTGTTTCTCCAGATGCTGCTTAAATCTGTAGCTGGGCTGGAGCTTGTAGCCGTTGCTAAAGCTCTCCCTGAAGCTGTTCTTGAAAACTGTTATCTGAAGAAGAAACTCTATTCTTATTCTTTCCTAATGTGTGCTCCTCCCTAACACAGCGCACCTGTGTTGAATCAGGCCCTGCCCTTTGAGATGAGTGCTTAGGGATTACCTCATAGCTCTCTTGATTGCACACACATTTTCTCACTTCAGCCCCTCTCATGGCTGCTGGAAACCTGGTGCATTCTGGGACTGGTAGTCTTTTATGTGAAAACTCTGTTTTCTCACTTCTACCAGAACTGACAGGTTGCTTGTTCAGAGTCACATCATCTTTTCTATAGCTCCTACCTGAGCTATGATAAGCTTCCTTATCACATACCCCCCTGCTTAAGTTATTACGGACTGGTTCTACTGGTGAAACTTCTTCTCTACAGTCCGTAATACGGGAAAGTGCATCCGCATTCTTGTGTAACTTCCCGGCACGATGTTCAACTTGGAAATCAAACGCCTGTAAGGCCATGTACCAGCGTGTCAACCTGGCATTGTGGTTCTTCATTTGCTGCAACCACTTAAGTGGGGCATGGTCCGTGACCAACTGGAACTTTCTCCCTGTAAGGTAAAACCTTAGCGCCTCCACTGACCACTTGATAGCCAAACACTCTTTTTCTGTCGTGGAATACTTTTGTTCAGCCGGTGACAACTTCCTGCTCAGGTACATCACAGGATGCTCCTCCCCATCATGGCACTGGGATAGGACCGCTCCTAGCCCTACATCCGATGCATCGGTTTGAACCAGAAAGGGTTTCTTGAAGTCTACTCCTTTCAGTACCGGTCCTGTACACAATTTTTCTTTTAATACTGAAAACGCTTTTTCAGCTTCTGGTGTCCACTTTATCTGGTTTGGACAATTCTTTCGCAGCATATACGTGAAAATGGCACTTTTCTCTGCGAATTGCGGTATAAACCGGCGGTAGTATCCAATAAGTCCTAAGAAACTTCTTAGTTGTTTCTTGGTTGTTGGAGGAGGAAAATTCCTGATGCTATCTATTTTGCTTAATAGAGGTTTAATTTTTCCTCTTCCCACTAGGTGGCCTAGGTATTTTACCTCCCTATTCGCAAAGGCACACTTCTTCGGGTTTAAAGTGATTCCCGCTTGCTTCATAGAGCACAAGACTGCCCTGATCCTCTTCAAATGCTCCGCCCAGGTGTTACTATGGATTATGACATCATCCATGTATGCAAAAGCATAACTTTGGTGGGGTCGAAGTACCTGATCCACTAACCTTTGGCAGGTAGCCGCTGCTCCATGCAGTCCGAAAGGCATCCTCTTGAACTGGAAAAGGCCAACGGGGGTGCTGAACGCAGTCTTCGGCTTCGACTCCCTGGTGAGAGGGATTTGCCAATATCCTTTTGTCATATCAAGGGTGGTTAAGTATTGAGCCTGTCCCAGCTGGTCCAACAGCTCCTCAATTCTTGGCATTGGATATGCATCAAAAACTGATATGGCGTTTACCTGCCGGAAGTCAATACAAAATCTTAAGGATCCATCAGGCTTCGGCACCAGGACTATGGGGCTATTCCAGGGACTCTTTGACTCCTCTATTACCCCCATGTCCAACATCTCCTGGACTTGTGCCACTACCTCCTGTCTTTTGGCTTCAGGCAAGCGGTATGGCCTTTGACGAACCAATTTCCCAGGTGGAGTTATTATTTCATGGGCCAGCAAATGGGTCTCCCCAGGTATGGGTGTCAACACATCTGGGAATTCCTTAAGCAACTTCCTAATTTCTTCCTGTTGTACCATTGTCAGGTCCTCACCTATTTGGGGCTCTGATTTTTCTTTACAATCAGATACCTGGGGTCCCAAATCTTCCTCTTCACTCACCTCCCTCTCTCGGGCACAGGTGGCAGCTAAGCTTTTAACCCCTTTGACATCAGTAGAACCAAAGCCTTTGGCTCCACGTTCAAATTCTCTAGGGATGTGACCTCCTCCACAGGTGGAAAACCCAGCCTCTCACAGATCAATTGGGCAATTTTGTCTCCTGTCTTCACATGATACTCATTCTGTCCAAAGTTAAACAACAGAACTTTAATATTGCCCCTGTAATCGGGATCAATTACTCCCGCACCCACATCGATGAAATATTTAAGGGCTAATCCAGACCTTGGGGCTACTCTCCCATAACATCCAATTGGTATTTCCACTTGGAGACCGGTGTCAACCAGGGCTCTCCCTTGGCTAGGTACAGACACATTCTCTATGCTGCATAGGTCAAACCCAGCAGATTGAGGGGTTGCCCGCTGAGGAGCTTGGGCCTTCTCAGAGACCTTATGGTACTTTAGGATGAATATCTGCTTTGGGGTAGCTTGGTCTTCTGGACGCTTAACCATCTTTTTAGCTGGGGTCTGAGGACTTCCAAATAAAGGCCCGGGAGCTACTGCCATTAAACCTTCTCCCTCCTTCTTTCCTAGTCCTTCCACTAGACCCTGCTTAAATCTTGGCCAGTCTCTTCCTAGAACCAAATCAAAGGGTAGCCTAGGCACCACTGCTAACAGGACTTCCTCTTGTTTCCCTAGGCACTTAACCTTTAGCCTATAGGTGGGATATGAGGATGCAGCACCATGAATGCATCTGATGTGAACTTGGCTTTCAGGGGTTCTAGGCACAAATCTTTCTTGGGCCTCTATCCTCTTCCAAAGCCTTTTTGACATCATACTCTGGTCTGCCCCAGAGTCTAATAATGCATTTGTGGTAATTCCCTGCACATCAACCATCAAAAGAAATCCTTCCTTGGGCTGTTTTAAATCCAGACCCATTAAACTAGTGTGTGTCTGGCATCTCTTCTCTAAGTGTCCCACTTTTCCACACTTGAAACATTTTTTTCCTATTCCACTGTGTCATCTGGTTTGATACAGTACATTCATTTTCAGAAACATTCTTAATTATTCTCTTTTCTGATACAGCACATCTAGCCTCAGTATCCATCTTTAGAGGGCCACCCATTCTATGGCAAGCCTGTGTGGCTTCCAAGAATCTCTCTGCTAGCATGGTTGCCTCTCCAAGATTTTGGCAATTTTGCTGTGTAAGAAAAACATTCAAATCTTTAGGTACCCCAAGCATAAATTGTTCCAGCATTATAATATCTAATAACATTTCTAACTGTCTTTTGCTCAGGCTCCAACCATTTTACAGCTAAACTTCTGATTCTCTGACTCAGAGCCCTGGGTGTCTCACCCACTTTCAATGTAACAGCTCTAAACATTCGCCTATACTCTGAAATAGACAACCCTAGGCGATCTCTAATAGCTGCCTTTACATCCTTATAAATCAAAGCCTGGGCTGCTGGCATTGCTCTGTAAGCTGCTAGTGCCTCACCAGTTAATGAGGCTGCCAGCCTTACTGCCCACTGGGTCTCTGGCCATGCTAAAGCCTGTGCCACTCTTTCAAAAGACTCTAGAAAATCATCAACATTATCTTCTGGAGTTAATTTCCCAAAATTAAATGCCCCAATCCCTTGATTGAGTCCCACACTGTCCACATGTGGTGTACCAGTACTAACTGCTGGTCTTGCATCTGTTCCACTTTGGCTCTGCAGCTGAACTAGAGCTTGCACCAGATCAAGCACTGGTTTCTGCTGTTCCATTAAGGCCTTCATAGCAGTGTCCTGGGCCTGCTGTGATAGCTCCTGCTGCTTGCTAAATTGGGCTGCCATCCACTGAGCCATCTCCCTCGGATCCATCTTGACCCTGCAAGAAAAGAGGAAAAAAAAACCCCAAAGAGCAGCACCTTCTAACCAGGTGTGGGGTTTTTTTTTTTTCAACTTCTTTTTTTTTTTTTTTCCAATTACCCCCTGTGCTTACACACATCCACCACTAGACATGCCCAGGTACATATTACCTTGTCTCAGTGATGAATCCAGCTTTTCACAGGGTCTTTTCATCGGGGACAGCTTCCTGGAACAACCACTTTTCTTCCAAAGTGCAGATGAGGGAAAGAAATCTTCTTACAGCTTTAAACTTGACTTTTATTTGTAATCCACAACAAGTAAATCCTCTTGGTGCAAGAGCAATCCTGCCAACTACGCCATTTGTCAGACGGCTGCCTAGGGTGAGAACTTACACAATCTTGACGATGCATATATTCATATGATTCTTGCAAGGTATTGTGGGTATTGTAGTTCATTCACTCCCAAACACAGCTGATGACAATAATTGAGTTGTGGAACCAAGTGGTAAGGCCAATAAAATACTTCTTTTATTGACGGGGTTTAATTCACCCAGCACATGTATGCTTGATAGCAATATAAATGAGGTTACTTGCTTGCAGTGTTTAAATGGATAACAAAAAGTCACAAAGTAAACCAGAAAACAACCTTCAGCTTGTCAGGCAATTAGCTAATGTTTTCTTAGCAAATAATTACCAAATACAAAGGCACAAAGAAAAGAATAAACTTTGCTGGTTAGGTTAACTTCTGCTTATTTTTCACTCAGATCCAGCAGTGATTTTCCCTTGCTCACACACTCTATCAGGTGCAGCTCCAATTACCATCAATTGACCAGCTGTAAGCCTTTAGCTGGCTGGCTGCTACTGTGTGAACCCAAATCCTGCTTTAAGAGCTGTTTGCAGTGGAAATAAAGAACAAAGTTAGGTTTCTTTGTGATGGCTGATGTGTTTTCTCACAGAAAGCTAGCAATAGCATTTAGATAGAGAACAGTCCATGTAAACTGTACTTTCATCTGCTGTATCTCCCCCTTCATCAATCAGCATAGGGTCACTATCATACATTGGCACAGACGAGTCTTTCATTAAGGCACTATCATGAGAATGCTTATTCCCTTGCTGCCATTCTCTATTATAGATAGGGTCTGGATCAGTGTTCATACCTGAGCCTCTCCTGCCATCATAATTCCTCTCTGTAAAGCCTGGCCAGTATGTAATCCAATTCTGATGTCCAGCCTTCCAATCTTGATCCCTGGACACTGGATCTCCTCTCACATACCTTCTGGCCTTGGTCTGAAAGTCCCTTCCACGTGCAGTCTTCTCTCTTCCAGGTAGCCACTGGTGATTCCTATCTCTGCCACTCCATTCCTCTGGCTGAATCCAGTCCAATGGACTCTGCTGGCATTTGGAATACCTCCCAGTATGATTACTGCCTTGGAATCTCCCAGACCTTCCAATGGGCTTTCTTTCTTCTCTTCCTTCCAGAGAGTTTCCTTCTCTCTCTATCCGCTTGGCTTGGCTTCTGTTTCTCCAGATGCTGCTTAAATCTGTAGCTGGGCTGGAGCTTGTAGCCGTTGCTAAAGCTCTCCCTGAAGCTGTTCTTGAAAACTGTTATCTGAAGAAGAAACTCTATTCTTATTCTTTCCTAATGTGTGCTCCTCCCTAACACAGCGCACCTGTGTTGAATCAGGCCCTGCCCTTTGAGATGAGTGCTTAGGGATTACCTCATAGCTCTCTTGATTGCACACACATTTTCTCACTTCAGCCCCTCTCATGGCTGCTGGAAACCTGGTGCATTCTGGGACTGGTAGTCTTTTATGTGAAAACTCTGTTTTCTCACTTCTACCAGAACTGACAGGTTGCTTGTTCAGAGTCACATCATCTTTTCTATAGCTCCTACCTGAGCTATGATAAGCTTCCTTATCACAGGTTACAAATATTCACTTCAAGCTACTCTAAGGAAGATAATTAAAGTCTGATATTGAAAGCAATTAACATGGTTAGCAGACTTGGTTAGTGCTTCTGAATATCTCTGGGTGCCGCCACTGAATGCCGGATAAAAGCAGATAACAGGGCAGGTATGATAATCAGTCGCTGCCCTGTTATCCTTAAGCAGTGAAAGTTAGGCATGTTAAAGGCTGGACATTTGGAAAAGATAGGTAATCATAGCTGGGATAGTAAGGAGTTGCAGCATCTGTGTAAGAGTAAGTTAAGGCTAACTGTATGCTTTGCTGCCTAACAGTCTTCCACCTTTGCATGAAGATCTGATAGCATGTTGTTGGTGCTCGGGGGTTTATTTTCCTGTTGCTGCTCTAGAAAAGGCATGAAAATTAGGTCTGGAGGGGGGATGACCCACCTATTCATCGGGATCTGCCTGTCCCTTGCAATTCAAAGTGGAATCACATTGTACTGCCCCCATCATCAGGAACACCAACAAAAGATTCTCATGCATCTCAAGTAGGAATGTTGATATCAGGATGTTGAAGGGTGATGCCATTAAGAAAATGGCCTCCAGCATTCCCCCTTCAACCTATGACATCTTCTCCATCCTCTTGTAAATCTTTCTGGTCCTTTCATACATGGCAGCCAACTGTTGCCAGATCGACTGCAGCTCAGCAGATACTGCTTCATTTCCACCAATACCTAGATGGAAGCTGGAACTACATTGTCAGCAGCTGAAGGAGATACTGATGGGGCTGAATGAGAGGCAGCAGATAGCAGGAGGTGACTATCAGGGATCTCCTAGCCTCCAGATTGAAGACCACCTCCAATCATCTGCCTCTTCTAGGGGTGACAAGGGAGGAAGGCCAATGATGAGCGGTTGTAAGGGAAGAGTGGAGGATGAAACCATGAAGGTACAAAAGGGCTGTGATGATTCTGCAGCAGTCAAAGGTGATGGAGCCAGTCCTGTGCCAACATCGCTTGGAGATCCTTGAGGAGGTCCAACAGCTTCCAGCTTGGCTATTGAGAAAAGAGGACTCAGGAAATCCACTGCTTGTCCCGGGATGAACATAGTGGATTCTGCGTGCCTTTTAGGGAACCTGCCAGGTACTTGTGACCTGAATTGGCCACTGCTGGAAACAGGATACTAGTCTTGATGTGCCTTGGTCTGACCCAATATGGCATTTCTTATGTGTTTATGTCCTTAACAAGCTAATTGGTCATGTAATTATTGAGACTATGGCACAGAGCTTGGTTTCATCATCACCTATCTATTATTTGGTTAGTCCATGAGTGATGTTACCCAAGCAAAAGAGATATTTACAAGAGCGAAAAAGAGATAAAAGTGTTTTCAGTAGGGTGAGACTGAACTGGATAGATTTTCCCTGGGAGCTTGATAACAGCTTGGAAAGTGGAGGGGAGTTAGATATTCTGGAGCATGAATAGGTAGAATGGGTAGTGACAGGGCCATGGATTTAGACATTGCAAGGCTTGCCTTACACACAGATTATGCTATTAAGATGGGTGCTATGAATAGGTTTACTGAAAGGTATGATATGTAAAACACCTTACTATGCCTTGTCTTGAAAGCATGGTAGATTGTTATTGTTAAGTGCCATCAAGTCAGTGTCAACTCATGGTGACCATCTGGATAGTTGACTTAAACTATGTTCGGTCTTCAGTCAGGCAGCTCATTGTTGATAGAGTGGCACCCATAGTTGCTGTTAATGTATAAATACATCTCAGTGACTGTCTTCCTCTTTTGCATTGACCTTCTACTTTGCCAGGCATTATGTCTTTCTCTAACGATCTTTCTCTCTGCATGATGTGTCCAAAGTATGAAAGGAAGTCTTGTCATCTGAACTTCTAAAGAAAGTTTAGGTTTGATCTCTAGTACTGACTAGTTTGATCTTCGGGAAGTCCATGTTATACACAGTGGACCCGATATTAAAAAGGCATTTACATGGTTAACAGCCAGTTTACTGTGTAAATGTCTGCTAATTGGATATTCAACAGCAGTTAAACAGATAATGCCGTCAAATATCTCAAACTAAGCAGGGCTGCCCCCTCCATTGTGCGATAATGTTGTTCGCACAGGGCCCCGTGCTTCAGGGGGCCCCGCGTGAACACCATTATGGCATACTGGACAGCTTCAGAGTGAGCCGGGGAAGCCCGCGCGAGGCCCCGGCTCCCTCTATACAACCGCCAGCATGAAGATCCTTTTCCATCACGCTAGCGGCTGTTTGTGTGAAGCCGCGATTGCTGGGAAAGGTTAAAGGATACTGTATAGGTTGGCTGCTGGGCCTTTTCTGGAACAGCAGTGTTGCCCTTTTCACATGTAACCATCCAGGAAGCCTATGTGGTCCCCATTTCTGGCTCGCTCCTCTGCGACTCCAAGTGCAACCTCCTCAGGGATACCACATGTCACTTTTTAGGAATGTGTCATACAGATTAGAAGCCTATCTTACGCTCCCGTTCTTTCAGCTCCTTCTCTAATTCTTCCAAGCCTCAGGGCTAGTGCACTGATCCAGACCTCTGTTTTCATGACAGAGGTGTCAGTAGCTCTGTGACCTGATCACTGCTATTCCCCTCCTACCCCCAATCACCTCTGTGCACCCAGTCACTACCATCCCCATAGATTTACTACAGGGATCCATGGTACCTGCTTCAGCAGACACTGTGGGACTTTTCCTGCATATCTGCCAAGGTAGGTATCACGAGATCTCCATGGGAAATCCACATCTCTGAAGTATCTGCAGGACCTCGCCTGGGAACGCCCCCTAAATATACTGTGGAGGTTTGCTGCTTACCATGTGGTTTTGGCTGCTATCAGACCGCTTAACAACCAAAACTAATGCGGTTTAGTAGACATTCCCTAGGTGTCATTATGAATAATATACTGGAGCTCAGTGCCAGTAAAGAAAGCAAATAGAATGCTAAGAATCAAAAGTAAAGGAATGGAGAACAAAAGCAAGGATATTATAATGTCTCTATATCAATCCAAGGTGTGACTGCACCTTGAATATTGTGTGCAGGTCAGACCCTATATCTAAAAAAGCATATAACAAAATTAGAAAAAGTACAAAGAAGATCACCCAAAATGATAAAACGATGGAAGATATGAGGAAAGGCTTAAAAGGTTAGGGCTCTTCAACTTGTAAAGGAGATGACTGAGGGGAGATATGATAGAGGTCTATCAAATTTAGTAATGAATGGTGTGGAATGGGCAAACATAAAATGATTATTTACACCTTCAGAAAATAGAAAGACTAGGGGACACATAATGAAGCTTCAATGTAGAGCATTTAAGACTAATTGGAGAAAAACATTTTTCTCTCAACATGTAATCAAACTCTGGAATTTATTGTCAGAGGATGTATTAAACGCTATCAATGTAGCTGGATTTAAAAAAAGTTTGGACAAGTTCCTAGAGGAAAAGTTTATAAGCCATTATTAAAGGAGAATGAGGACATCTACTGCTTACCCCTGGGTTAAGTGAACCTGGCGGGTACTTGTGACCTGGACTGGCCACTGTTGGAAACAGGATTCTGGGCTTGATGGACCTTTGCTCTTAACCGCTATGGAAAATCTTATGTTCTTATCACAGAGCTATACTAGACTTACATATTTCACATTTTTTACTGTGGACACACTAAGGCAGATTTTAAATAGGAAGTGAAAATCAGAATTGAGATATCAAGGTCAGGATGCAGGGCCGGCCCATCCACTGTGTGAGAATGTTTTTCCCACAGGACCCCATGCTTCAGGGGGGCCCTCGCAAACTTCATTCTCACACAATGGATGGCTTCAGAGGTGAGCTGGTGAGCTTCTTAAGTGGCTGAATCAATGTGATCAAAATATTAAGTTTACTTCTATGCACCATATAAATAGCTTGGCTTATTTAGATGTTGTCATCAATAGAGGTAAAGGAGAATGGTTGACATCAGTGTATAGAAAAAGCACGGATCGCAATACATTTTTACATTATAAGAGTGTACATCCTCTCCAATTAAAAGAAAGTCTCCCTTTTTCTCAATTCCTGCGCTACAGGAGAAATTGTTCCAGTGACAAGGAATTTAAACATCTATCAAAGCAACTGTTCACTAATTTTGAGGAGAGAGGCTATCCTAAGGGGGTGGTGAAGCGAGCATATGTTAGGGCTTTGTACAACAACCGAAGTTCACTGTTGGAAGTCCGAAATTGTAATAAAACAGATAACTCAAACAGTAATAACATCAATTTGATAACCCGCTATTCCCCGTTGAGTGTTGGTATTAAAAATATTTTGCGGAAACATGAAAATATTCTAGAGGCTGTTCCTGGTCTAACAGGCAAGAAAATACGCTGTGTGTGGCAGCATAATCACAATTTAAAGGAACAATTAAGCCCAGCGGTTTTGAAACCTTCGGCGGAACTAATAAATATCTCTGCTGAAAAGAAAGGCCATAGAAAATGTGGAGAGTGCGACATTTGTGATGTCACTATGGAGTTAGAAGTCTTTACATACCAGGGGTTTACTTATCCATTGAAGACCTGCACGACATGTGATTCAACTAACGTAGTATATTTATTTATTTACATTCTCTTATATGCCGTGCTATTCTGCATCAGTGCAGTTTACATTGAACAAACTGAAATTACATTGAAGAGGGCATTATAACTTGGAGATAACTATTTTACAGGGAACATGGGCTATGGAGGGTTAAGTGGCTTACCCAAGACCACAAGGAGCACCTGTGGGACTAGAAACCCCAGTCCTTCCAGCCCAAGGTTGCTGTCCTTTAGTGGGATTTGAATCTCCGACCTTCCGACCTGAAGTACCTTGCCCCAACCACTAGGCCACTCCTCCACTCCATATGCTATTCAATGCCCCTGTGAGCTAATGTATGTGGGTAAAACAATTTGTCTTTTTTAAATGTGAATGGGTGAACATAGGAGTCGGTTGAAATGTAAAGTTAGGGATGCACCATTAGTGCAACATTGTATGAACGAGGGGCATGTCTTTGACCAATTACGATGTTTCTGTATAGATAGAGTCAGGTACACCAGGAAAATCATTAGACCAAACTTTGCTGATTAGAGAGCAAAAATGGATTTATACTTTGAAATCGGTAATGCCCACAGGCCTTAATGCCACTATTGATTGGTCATCATGTATATAGGAATAGTGGACTAGTGAGGCATAAAGGGACATTTTGTTAGGACTTTATTGAATGTTTGGAAGAAATGAAAGGAATTGTTACATTTAGTAACTCGGTGGGGCTTGGTTATTATTAGTATGTTTTATTCATTTTTTTGGGTCAGGGAAAGCAACGTTAATATGGTGAGGGCTCAACTATAAACGGGAGGAAATAGGGGTGGTCTTTAGGAATAAACTATTGATAGTTGTAATAAGGGGAACCCTAGATCAACAACAATAAGAGGGATTGTCTTTTCTTGTTGACAGTAAGAAGAGTGGTGAATCATTAGTAATGCAAGTAGTCTAAGTGGGAAGGGCTTAGGATCTTACACATCATAGTAGGGGTGGTCTTTAAGTAGAGATTTGCCATTGCTGATCCACATGCGCAGCATTTTTTCAGAGCGGATTGAAGGAAGTTTGAAAGATTTTCATGTCGCTCTTGCATAAGAGAAATAAGACGTGTGCAGCATTGGTCATCTTTCTTTGGTGAGCAGTTCCTATTTTTTTGATAGGGGAACCCTCTAATAAGGGCTCTTCACTAAGAAGTATAATGGCGGGGAGGAACTTAATATATGATAATAGTAGCTTATTGTGGTAAAAGTTCTTTGTCCTGAGTTGATATAATTGAGCATTTAATTTTAGTTTTGTATAGTTTATTGCTCACGGAAAGACCAGATTTTTGGTGCTTTAACCTTTCCCGGCATTCAGCGTGCTTCACAGTAACACAGCTGCCAGTGTGAGGGAAAACACTGCTCTTCACGCTGGCGGCTGTGTAGATGTGAGTCGGGGCCTCATGCAGGCTTCCCCGGTTTCCTCTGCATCAGCTTAGACAGCTGCAGGGCTCTTCAGGGGAGGGCATCTAGGATAGTACAGGAAATGCCTGATGGGGGGGGGGCTAGGATTGGATATGTGCTGATGGGGGGGCTTGGACTGGAAATGGGCTGATGGGGGGCTGGACTAGGACTGGAGAGCTGATGGGGGGGGCTAGGACTAGAAATGGGCTGATGGGAGGGAGCTTGAACTGAAAATGAGCTAACGGGGGGCTGGAATAGGACTGGTAATGGCTGATGGGGGGCTAGGATTGGAAATGGGCTGATGGGGGAACATGGACTGGAAATGGGCTGATGGGGGCTGGAATAGGGCTGAAAATGACTGATGGGGCTAGGCTTGGACATGGACTGATGGGGGGCTGGGATAGGACTGGAAATGGCTGATGGGGGCTAGGATTGAAAATGGGCTGATAGGGTGTGTGAGGACTGGAAATGGGCTGATGCTGGGGGGATGTGAGAATGGGACTAAAGGGAGCAGATGTTGGGTGGGGCTGGAACTAGAAGGGAGCTGATTTTGGACGAGGACTAGAAGAGGATGGGGCTGGGAGAGTGAGGATGTAGAGGGGAAAAGATATTTTTGTGTGGGATGGATTAGCCAGATATTGGGAGAGTAAGTGGAGATTGAAGATGGAAGGGTGAAATTTGAGTGGATGAAAAGGAATAAAGAAAGAAATGGAAGAAAGAGCAAAAGGAGAAAGATCAATATGTTAAAGCAGATGTAGAGAGAGAATGGGAAAAAACTAGAAAAGAGAAGAAAGGACAAATGGACAGCAGACAATGGAGAGTTAGCAGAAGACATGAAGAAACCAGAAGAAAGTGACTGGAGCAATTGCAGTTGAAAAATAAAATGCCCAAACAACAAAAGGTAGAAAAATACTTCTTTTATTTTGAATTTATTAACTGGAATATGTCAGCTCTGGGAAATGTGCATTGCTATCGTCTTTGTGTTTTTGTTTAGTACAAGAGGAAATTAATTTATAGTTTTATTTCTCCAGTGTTGTTGTACGTTCCAACTTTGTCCTTTGAGGTTCTCAATTTAATTATTGTCTTCCTATTTCTAAATTATGATCCCTTGTTCTTTGGTGACAGTTTGTGTTCTGCATGTGTAACTGAACTGATTTATTCTGTTTTTGTAGCTTCTCTTTGACAGTGCCACTTGTTCTCTTTCCCCAGTAGCAGATTTATTGGTATTTTCTGAGTTGTATTGGTTTAATATTTGCAGTTTTGCCTTTTGATAGGTAGCTTGGTGCTTTGTGAGTCCTGGTAGTACTGTTATGATACGGCGGGTTTTCTATGGATTCTAAATGGGCAGTGTTATAGTACTTCCTAATGTTCCTGGCGGTTGGCACTGGAGTATAGTAATGTAGAAATCTGGTAGTCTTTTAAGAGGCATGTTTACTAAAAGTTAGTGCACGTTAATAGTATGCAAATATTTGTGCAAATAAGGTTATTTATGCAAATAAGGTCCTGCAATGAGTCTCCGCACATGGCCCCACACTCCCCTGGGGCCGCCCCTGTCAGGATGTACACAATTCTGCCAGTATTCTAGAAAAGGCTCTTCCAAAAATGGATCCTTTTGTAAAAAGTATCTAAGGAATGCAGGAGTGCAAGAGGTTTTGCCAAATGTAGAGCTAGGGGAGCCAGTTTGCAAATGAGAAAAATCAATGGAGGATACTTGGCAGCCTCCCTATGTAAGTGCTGGTGTTTCACAACTTAAAAATGTATGTGTCCCATTTTGCAAACCCATAGGTATAAATGCTACAAATTAAACACAAAGGTCTCAACTTTTGTTTTCCATTTGGAAGGGGAAATAAAGCAACGGGGCATTAAGGAGAATAGCTCCCGTAATCTCTTCCGTAAAGGGCTGATCCAAACAAGCACATTTTAAAATCTTAAATGTGCCAGGTGGCAGCTGTAAATCCGAATGTGGATGGTTTAGTATGCAATCCCTTTATGACATGGGGACTATAGCTGTAGAGTTTTGATGTAACGAGGCAATGTCCAAACCACGCTCCCTCCGTGCTCCCGTGCAATTTTAATGTTTTATGGACATCAACTTGTAAATTGAGCCCTTTCTAAAGTGACCATTTCCACGCCAGAATTTTATTGTGGAAATGACAATTAAGGTTGCTAAAATAAAGTTCGCTGTCTGATACATCTCACTGCTCTGCATGGAAAATCTCACTGCTAGGGATAGTTCACCACTGCCATCTCAGCACCTTGTTGACACTTACTTCCCTGGGATAGGATGCTCCGATGGTTAACGTTAACGTTCCCATCAAGACATTCCCAGGCCTGGCATATTTTGGGTATGTTTCTCCTCTGACCAGAGGCACTTCTCTCAGCCCGACATAAACACAGTAAGGAGGAAGGTATCCTGTTGATCAAAATTTGGTTTCCTTAGTCTGGGAGACATTTTGTCTATGTCTCTTGCCTGCCACGCCAGCATATACACCACGTAAATGTACGCTTGCAGTTAAAAGTAAGTGCATGCCTGTGCATGTGTGTGGACAGATGGTGTACACCTGGGGGGCACATACATGGCTATTTTATGAAGTGTGCACCCGTTTCTGTGCTCGCTATAAAATTATAACATCAACAAACAATAGACTTCATTCCAATTTCCCAAATGAAACAAAAGGGAAAAAGGGGAAAAAGTTCTCCCAGGGTTATTGTACAATATAATTATACAACATTTTAAAAAGGAGAAAAAGGATCTCAGACAAAATTGAGTATGTTAGCATAGGCATAGAGCATTCCAGCACTTATCATTCATTTGCTGCATCAATTTTCCTCAAAAAAACTCCTTTAATCTGATTGATTATTCAATTTTTTGAATTTTTGAATTTTCCACTTTAAATATATTATAAAAATCAATTCAACATGCCAGCATGCCTTCTTGTCCCACAGAGCATATGCCAAAGCCTCTTGAATAAGGACCTGCATACAAATGGTAGCCTGAAAATTATACAAGCAGAATGTAATAGTTGTTTTTAGAAGAGTTTCCCCAGTGTCACTTATGATGCCATTCTCGGCGTTTCGCCAGTGCTTCTTCAGGGCGCTAGAGATATTCATCATAAAAGATCATGCTGTGAGGGATAGAAGGCATTATAATTAATAAAACCCTTCCTAAAAATACCCATTAAAGCTACAACTCCCATGACGAGAGCCCAATTATTTATTTTCACTACACCCATGCATGCAACATCTATACGATCTACTACAACAACCCATCATTCAACCATCAAATACATCATTATTTACCATATAATTTTACTAGAAGCAATTCCTAATCTTTCTCTAAAAGAAGATACGTTCTGATTGTATCTCCAATTTCAAACTTCATAAAACCATAGAAACTGGCAGTACTGGCCAAATTCATCAAAGTCACCAAAAAACGTACTCCACAATAAACCTCAACTGAAACCAGGAGTATATAGAGACCCTCCTAAATCAACTAACTTCCTGTATAGACATTGTGATTCTACATAGAAAAAGCATATACTAGACTGTATGTAAACCAGCCACCTGATGATGTTACCACATTTAGATCCCACATAAAACAAAATGTTTTCATATCTATTCAACAAGAACAGCATACCTTAGCGTTCTTAGCAAACTGTTGAAGGACCAACAAACCGGCATAAGCAGTAGGCAGGCAGAGCTTACAAAAGCTAAAAAATGCCACGCAGATATACTGCTTTTTAAAGGCTTTCAAGATTTAAAGAGCCACCCTTAAAAACTATATGAAAGCTGGCCACTACTCATTCAAAAAGCAAAGCTACTGTTTTGAAAAAAAGAGACGGTTTTAAAAGGAGAAAACCAATGAAGAAACTGCCCATTCATACTTCATCTAAACTATAATGCATATATATATATATATATATATATATATGTAAATATTCAAATTGCATGATGAAATGCAGCCCAAACAGTACCTCACAACGCGGCTTTTTTTCTAATGTAGGCACACCTTGGAGAACAAACACGCACCGCCCAAGTGATTTGGATATTTTTTTTACTTAAACAATCACAACAAAAAAGAATCACAGTAGAAAGAATCACGATAAAGGAAAGAAGAAGGAAAAGACCTCAATCATATCAGAAAGACGTCAAGAATAGTGCCACCCACCCACTCTTCAGAGAGGAACGTCCTAATATAAGTTCCAATCAATATGGGCATTTAATGGGCATTTAACCCATTAAAGCAGGTTTGCACATCTAGCCCTTAAAGACTGATGCAGAAATCTGGCATTAGAGCCATGCACTGAAAGCCATGGGCACAGTTTTCTAATGTGAGAGTAGCACACAATTTCTGCACCTGTATCCCATAAGGAAGATGTATGTAAATTAGATATGCGCAAAATGTCTGCCTAAATGTGCGTCAGGTGCCGGATGCATGCGCAGAAAGCTTATATGCTAGCAATAACATATCTGTAGCACCCACGAGAATGAGATAATGCCAGCATAAGCCCAGTTCGGTGCATGTATCGGCACAAAATTTAAAATAACAATTTTCAGCCCTAATAGTAATTGCCCACATGGCGGTGGTTTTTGAAGGGCACCTATTACTTTTGCAGGCACACGAAGGAATGGATCCCAAGTGACCACAAAGCCACCATCAGGTAAGTCACGCCAGAAAACATTCCTGTTCTCCTATATGTGGATCTGTTTTCTCCTATATATGACAAAGTTTTGTGTGTCGGTTTTCTTCTCCTACACATACCGAAGTTTCCTTCTCCTACATGTGTCAACGTTTTACTTCACCTCCGACCACACATTCGAACAATGACCCTTTTGATTCTCCTTGAGCTGAAATACCGAATGACCTCATTACCATGCCATTTCAATATGCACAGCTCATTATAATGTAATTTGAATAGGCACTGTGCTACTATCTGCGCAAGTATTTGTGCACAGCTAATGCTCATGCCAATCCCTTCTCTTGTGGCGTGGCGGTAAGTTGAAACAGATGTTGTGCTAATTATGTGCAAATTATGCACTAATTATGCATATGTGGAGTGTGAGTGTTTCTGCATCGGCCCCTTAGTTTGTAAGCCACATTGGGAAAAAAGTATAAACTACAGGCCCTGAGCTGCTAGTTGCTTTGAGCTCAGATTTGGAAAGGTGAAGTTGACTAATTACAAATCTAAATTGAACTCTAAATCCCTGTGGATATTGCATTGAATTCTCACAGGTACAACCTCATGAATTAAAGTACCTGTAGGAAGTTCAAAGTGACCTCCTGATGACTACTTACTGTCACCCTGTCCCTTAAACCTTGGGCCACGTTGCAAAAGGGAAGTGCAGTTTTCAAATGGACAATCTACTCGTGTAAATCATTTTTAATGTGGATAGAGCCTACCCAAAATTATCCCTATGCTATTATGTTTATGTTTTTAAAATGTGCTTACCTACCTTTTGAAGCACAACAAAGCAGGGTACAATCAAAATGAAATCAATCAATTAAAATGATAATAAAAATTAGTAGCTTCATAATACAAAGTTAACTGAAAAAGTATAAAAGTTGTAATAAAGGTGGAGTAATTCTGTAATAGGATTTTTACTAACAAGCACATGTTAAAGTCTATTTTATAACAGCAAGTAAGGCACCAATGCAATTTTATTAATTAGGGGCCCGACGTTTAAAATGATTAACGTGGTTAGCAGACCTGCTAACCGCATTAATTGCACCGAATATCTGTGGGTGCCACCTCTAGGCACCCCAATACTAACTGGCTATCATCAGGGTGTTCTGGAGGTGGATCGAGGGTGGCGCCCGGGGATAACCAGTCATCAGCAATCTTCAGCCACTGGCAAGTTCTTCATCAGCAGCGAAATTCAGGCACAGCAAAGGCTGCCCTAACTTTTGCCGCTGAAGTTAACTGTGCCACAGTGATAGTCAGCTGCTGCCCGGTTAGCTTTCTGGCCTATCCAGCAGACTAGATATTCAATGCCGGTGGCTGGATATGGCCCCAGCATGGAATATTCGGGGCTAGGGTTAAGTGACGATGGTAACCGCTGTTGCTGTTGAATATCGGGCCCTAGGTTCTTAGAACCAGCCTTAATAGTGTACAAATTGAAATGCACTAATTCACATCTGCTGCGAAGCAGATGAAAATGTGGTTGTAATATTCTATAAAATTATGCGCGTACCCACATACGAGTGCATACTGCAACTCCGCTTCTGCTCCCCCCAGTCTCTGTACCCAGGAACACCTATTTACTAGTACATGCAGTCTTTTAGGTGCATGCAATTATACACAGTGAACTGCTAATCGCTTTATAAAAGGGGTTTTTTTTCTATACATAAAACCTTTAAAGAATTAACCCTTAAATATTTGCTCCCTTTACAATGGCTTGTTTTACCCGATGGTTGTCCGCACTGACCTACGACCATCCTGAGCTAATAATAATGCATCATGGATAGAGCCCTCTGCGCATCTCTAGAAACAACCGAGTAGATTTCATTGGACCTAAGAAATGTTTTCACTTTGACCGAAGAAATGCTTTCTAACTCCAAGCCTTGTCATTTCCGTAATTTTGGACATATGATAGGGGAGGAAGAGAGGAAGGAGGACCGTAGGTATTCTGTATCCATCCCTTCCCTATTTGAGCTGCTGAGTGCACAGAAGCCCGAGCGACGTTACCATGGCAGCGTGGTTTTAATGCAACCATGGTAACGCCGCCACCTCCTGCATCTAATTAGTTCATCACATCAGGTGTTAGAGCTCACTGTACCTGCTGAGAAAGAACCGGCAGCTAATGCGCCAGATCATGCTGGTGCTAATGTGGCCGAGTACTTAGGATCCTTTGTGAGTGAAGATTTTTATTTTTGCTATTTAAAGTCCTAAATATGTCAACATGTTTTTTAAACTGTGTCCTTAATGATCTCACCCGCCGGTAGTTTTTAAGTGCCTGCGAGGTGCTAAAGATCATTTTCATACCACCTATAAACATATAACAAATACACCCCCCCCCTCCCAAACCTAGATGTGTCTCTTAACACTCTATCAAGTACAATACAAAATGTTTCTCAAAATATCCTTTCATGCTGGAAGAACCAATTGTATCTTTACTCAGCTGTATTTTTACAGTATTTATTATAAATCAGGCTTCTATACTTTGGTGTTCATAAATTGTAAATTTAGATGTTTATTTTCCAGCTCATTAGAGATTTTTTTTTGAGGGTATAAAATGTCAGTGTTTATTGATCTTTTTACTGCCAAAGATATGAGTGCTGAGAACCTTTTCTGCTGCGATCAAACATGTATGTTTGTGTCACTTACTGATCATTTTACTAAAGCCCTCAAAGGATTTGAAATTAATGTGTCAAACAAATACACATTAAATGTAAAGTCTCTGCATTAGCTGTTGGGGTTGTGACTAATATATTCCCAGCAGATAATACACAATGGGCTACTATGGAGTGGAGGAGTGGCCTAGTGGTTGGGGCAAGGTACTTCAGGCCAGAAGGTCAGGGGTTCAAATCCCACTAGAGGACAGCAACCTTGGGCTGGAAGGACTGGGGTTTCTAGTCCCACAGGTGCTCCTTGTGGTCTTGGGCAAGCCACTTAACCCTCCATAGCCCATGTTCCCTGTAAAATAGTTATCTCCAAGTTATAATGCCCTGTTCAATGTAATTTAAGTTTGTTCAATGTAAACCACACTGATGCAGAATAGCGTGGTATATAAGAGAATGTAAATAAATACTTAAACATGTGCTCTGCTAAGGTGGGATAGAGGAGCTGTTAGTTGAACCTACATTAAGAGCTGCATTTCCACTAAGTGCACAGCAATTGCCATGGTGCAACATGTAATGTGCTCTCTATTCCTACTCTCTTTCCACTCCCCACTACATCCTTTGATTGCTCATTAATATGCATTTTAGTGTGCGGTGGCAGACACACTTGTGCATTAGTGTTCCTAACTGCTAGTTGCCGCACATTAAAATACACAGGAAGGCACATTTTAGAGAAGTCATTCAGTTTCAGTCTGGGACATTCAGGTCTCCTGTTTCCTTACAGATCAAGCTGGACTCAAGCCATTAACCTTTGGGTTGGAAGGCAAGCACTTAGCAGAGAGCCACCAAGACTCCATGGAGGGAGTGGATCTAGCAAGCATCACTATATTACTGGTGATTTTTCTTCCTGTTTCCTGATTGGTCCAAAGTTTATCTCATCAGCAGCTCTACATAAAATGCTAACTGGATTTTGAGTCCTGCTGTAGAGATTTACTCCAAATATTTTTCTTTTGCCATGTTCTTGTGCCAGAAATTCTGATAGTATACTTAGAGGCTTGTTTACAAAGCCGCGGTAGTGATTTCTGATCATTATCGGAGCTGCGGACCCATTGATTTCAATGGGGCCGTGGTTCCAATAACAATCGGAAACTGCTACCGCGGCTTTGTAAACAAGCCCCTTAGACATGGTTTTACAGAATTTCCAGCAGATGAACATGACAAAAGAGAAACCTTTGAAATAAATCTCTACAGCAGGACTTCACTCATATGTATTTTTAAACATTTCCTTAAGAATTACTAACCCCCCTGTTCTGTTTCTCTGTCATAGCAGAGCATGTCTTACACACAGCATGTCTTTTATGTGTATTTATGCAGAGCTTCATAAGATCTAATAGCGCTATTTAAATGTCAACAGATTTGCAAGACAAATAAATCAAGTTAGCAATTTATATAGAGCTGCAGACCAGACAAACTTTGGGTCAATCAGGAAATCGGAAAGAAAATCACCAGTAATACAGAAATCCTTGCTAGAGCCAGCACAGTATAGTTATTTGTTTGATGTAACCAATTGTTATTCTATGTTCCATGTACTCCACTTTGATCCAGTGAAAAGTGATATATAAACCCTGCTAAATAAATATAAATAAATATGTAGTGGCTTGTTTACAAGCTACTTGCCTTGTAAACAGATGGTTCAGATTATGAGGAAAAAAAAAAGCAGTTGTTTTTTTCATTTGCTTGAAACCTCTAGTAACCTTACAGCTGTGTTCTTCTTTTGGGCAGCAGTCACATCTACTTCCTTAATTAACAAAATTGCTCTGATATGAAAATTTATAAAAATGAAATAAAATAAAATGAAAAAAACTTGCAATCAAACCAGGAAAGGAAACATAGAAATATGACAACAGAAAAAGACCACATGGCCTATCTAGTCTACCCTTCATTATAAACCATTACAACAGTCCCCTTTTTTTCCTGAAGAGATCCTCTGTGTTTATCCCATGCTTCTTTGAATTCAGATACTGTCCTCATCTCTACCACTTCCACTGGGAGACCATTCCACAGATCCATCACTCTTTCCATAAAGAAATATTTTTGCATATCACTCCTGAATCTATCCCCTTTCACCCTCATCCCATGTCTCCTCGAAGCAGAGCTTGCTTTCAATCGAAATAGGCTCTCCTCCTGTGCATTTATACCATGAAGGTATTTAAATGCCTCAATCATATCTCCTCTATCCCGCCTTTCCTCTAAGGTGTACATATTAAGATCCTTATGTCTGTCCTCATATGCTTTATAATGAAGACCACTAATCATTTTAGTAGCCACCCTCTCTACTGACTCTATCCTGTTTATATGCTTTTGAAGGTGCGGTCTCCAGAATTGCACACAATACTCCAATTGAGGTTGCACCAAAGATTTATACAGAGGCAATATTACCTCTTCTTCTGCTGGCCATTCCTCTCCCTATGCACCCAAACATCCTTCTAGCTTTTGCTGTAGCCCTTTCTACCTGTTTAACTACTTTAAGATCATCAGACACAATCATGACTAGGTCCCGCTCTTCTTTAGTGGACAAAAGTACTTCACCCCCTATACTATATTGTCCCCTTGTATTGCTGCAGCCCAAATGCATGACCTTGCAGTTTTTTAGTATTAAATCTCAGCTGGCAAATTCTAGACCATTCTTCAAGCTTAGCTAGATCCCTCCTCATGTTATCTACACCTTCCTAGGTGTCTACCCTAATGCAGATTTTGGTATCATCCACAAAGAGGCAAACCTTACCCGACAGCTCTTCCAATATATCACTAACAAAGATGTTAAAAAGAATCAGACCAAGGATAGATCCCTGAGGCACAACACTGGTAACCTCCTTCTCCTCAGAGTGAGCTCCATTTACCTGTACCCTTTGTCGCCTCCCACTAAACTAATTTCTAGCCCAAGTAGTAACTTTAGGGTTGTTCCCTATGGTACTCAGTTTGTTTATAAGTCGCCTGTAAGGAACGGTGTCAAAGGCTTTACTAAAATCTAAATACACCACATCTAGGGCTCTCCCTCGGTCCAACTTCCTGGTCATCCAGTCAAAGAAATCAAACAGAGTTGTCTGACAAGACCTGCCTCTGGTGAATCCGTGCTGCCTCAGATACTGTAATCCTCTGGACTCCGAGAAACCTCACTATTTTCTCTTTCAGGAGTACTTCCAATAATTTACTCACCACCGAAGTTAAACTAACCAGCCTGTAGTTTTCAACCACATCCTTACTTCCGCTTTTGTGTTTTCCTCTAGCCCCACTCCCTACTCCAGCGAGACATTGAAAAGGTCAATCAGTGGAGCTGCTAGAATGTCCCCAATTTCCCTCAGTATTCTAGGGTGTATCCCATCCGGTCCTATCACTTTGTCTATTTTAAGTTTAGCTAATTTCTCATGAACACAGTCTTCTGAAAATTCTTCAAGATGCCCCCACTTCTATTCCTGTTTGTGGGTGTTTTCTGAGGTCCTGCTCCTGGTTCTTCATCTGTGAACACAGAACAAAAATATTTGTCAAGCAATTCCGCTTTATCCTCATCAACTTTTACATATTCCTCCCCTTCATTCTTGAGTCTGACAATACCACTTTTGCCCTTCCTCCTCTCACTAACATATCTGAAAAACATCTCCCGCCCCCCCCCCCTACCCATTTTATTGCATTGGCTATTTCCTCCTCTTTTTGAATCCTTGCTTTCCTGCCTACTTTGCTAGCTTCTCTAAGTTTTTCCAAGTATAGATGCCTGTCTTCCTCTCTCTGTGATCTCTTGTATTTCATGAAGGCCTCCCTCTTTTTCTTCACCTTTTTAGCTACTTCTTTTGAAAGCCATAGCGGTCTCCTTTTCCTTTTACCTTTATTTACTATTTTAACAAAAAGGTTGATAGCCCTTAAAATATCCCCTTTCAGTTTTGCCCACTGTTTTTCTACATCCCACATTTGTTTCCATCCTGATAACGACTTTCTGAGGTTTTGGCCCATCTTGGCAATTTTAATTTTTCTAAAGTCTAAGGCCCTCGCTTTTGAATGGATTTTATCATTCCTAGTCCTAATACTGAACTGCACCATCTGGTGATCACTGGATGCAAAATGATCTCCCACTATAACATCAGAAACACTTTGAGGTGTCAGTAGCTTCAAAGGGCTGAGAAAGATACTAAAGCAGAGTTTTAAACTTACCCCACTAAATACAATATTTCAACTTTTAAACTAAAGAACCAAAAAGAATGTAACTTTGTTTTAAAAATGTACCAAAACCCTTTTAAAAGCTCCCAGGCAGAGAGCTAGTAATTTAAAAAGCCGCACACTCTTACCTTTGATTGAAATGTATAGCCCCTGTTTGGAATGCCTCAACAGTTTTTTGCCTTCACACCCCTAACAAAAACTGAGTGGAAGATACAAGATGAGCCAGAAGCTACTATGGGAAGTTGTGTTTTCCAGTGTTATCCAATGAACTCCTAATTTTTTTTGCATCAGGGTATTTTATCAGTGTTTATATGTCTAAACTTAAATTCTAGAAGTCTAATTATAAATTGAGGGGGCAGTTACTAAAGTGCCCTAAGGCATATTATTTGTCCCTTAAGGCATGTTAAAGGGCATTATTTCACTGTACCACACAGATTGCCACCTCAACACACATTGAATACTAATGAAATGCATAGCATGTAAATGCTTGCTAAACACCTCATTAGTTTTCCACTGGGAGCACAGGGCCCCTAACAGATGACCTGAAGCTCCTGGCTGTGCCCTTAGAAGGGAGAGCACCTCTGTAGCAACACCCCTTCCCCTTCTAAATGAAGACCTCCAACTCAAACACTCCACCTTGACATCCCCCACTCTTCCAAACTGGTGCATTGTACCACTCTTCCCTTTTCAAGACCCCCCCATCTCAGCAAGAGCCCCTTACTCTGTCCCATAAGCCCCCTTGGCCTTCCTTTATATGGTACTGGTGGTCCAGGTGTCCTTGGACAGGAGAGATCCCTCACCACTCCTATCTAATCCAGTGCCAGGTTAAAAAATGGCACCTGTAAGAACATAAGAAGTGCCATACTGGGTCAGACCAAGGTCCATCAAGCCCAGTATTCTGTTTCCCACAGGGGCCAATTAAGGTCACAAGTACCTAGCAGGTTCCCAAAAAAGTAGACCGATTCCACAATGCAGTAGTCTCAGTTATGTCTTAATATACATACTTTATAAATGGTTCAGCACGTGCCAAGCCTTTTATAACATATTTGTGTAGTCTGAAATGGTCAGACCTTAACATCTGTTTCTCAACCTACAAAACTTTTATAAAGTTATCCACCCCTTCAGCCATTTTGAGGAAAAAGCTTTTCTTCAGGACAGTAGCCAACATTGTACCCGATGGTAGCTTGCTTTCAGCTACCAATGAGCAAAATCAAAATAAGAAAATACGTGGTTTGGTTTTGTACATAAAGTGAAAATAACAAAAGGTGTCCTAATATCTATGCACAAAAAAAAATAAATAAAAACAGGGGCAAACAAAAACCTATCAAAACAGCACTTTAATGCAAAACCTCAAGGAGACATTTATTTATTTATTTATTTAAAGGTTTTCTATACCGCCTTTTCAAAAATCAAAGCGGTTTATAGTATAACAACAATTTACATTATAATATGAGGTGAAAATAAACTTTAACATATAGAACATTACAATAAATATATTAGTATGAGGATTAATAAAGGGTAAAGATCAACCATTATAATTCAGGCTAGTTGACTTATTTACAATCTGGGGGTTATTCTGAGACATGAATAGCGGGGGTGGACAAACCAATGGATGCACCAATGGGATGTCCAACCCCACTATTCATGCCGGTGGAAGCCCCTGACTAACTTCCCCGCCGGTTGTGCGGGGAAGTTAGTCAGGGGCGGGGAAGAGGTGGCCCGAGGACGGAGAGTGGGCGGGCAGTCGGCAGTCGCCGGCCCTGGACTTATGGGGCTGATTCTAATGTTGGCCCTGTATGTCAAGGGCCAGAAAAATGGCCAGGGAAGTTATTCCACATCCGGGGTGGAATAACTTCCCTGGACGTTTGTTTTTGTTCACTCCAGGACACAAAAGGGGCTGGGGGGGGGGGGCAGGGTTTATTCCCTGCAGCCCAACCTTGGCCTTAGGAGGCCAGATCGGGAGTCGGGTTGCGGGGAATAAACCTTTTTCTGTGATGGCTGGCATCACAGCTTTTAAATGGAGCCACAATACCATGGCAACATGATGCCATGGTGCTGCGGCTCCATTTAAAAGCCTGACCGAGCTATCCGGGCAGTGCCTATATGTGCAGGCCAGGACTGAATTGCAGTCCTGGCCTGCACATACAGGCCTTATCGCGATTCTGATCTTGCGGGGCTAGACGTGCCCTGCAGCATCAGAATCACAATCCCCTTTGTACGTCCGACTCAGACTGGTCGTACAAAGGGGATAGCCATGAGGGACAGAATCAGGCCCTCTATGTACAACATAATCTGAACACTTACATAACAATCTGTGGGTAGCTGAATATAAATAGATTGCTTAGTAGCAATAACTACTAGATTGCTTAGTAGCAATAACTACTAGCTTAGGTTGGAAGTATTCTAGGCATGTTACCTGTTACCTGTTATATGCAAACCTATTTTATGTAAACCAGTTACTGTTCTTGTTATATGTAAACCGCACTGATCTAAAAAGCGCGGTATATAAAAACAAACACATAAATAAATAAATGTTAGTGTTTCCAAAGGGTTCAGTAAAAAGATTTTAAGATCTTTCCTGAATGTGGATAAGTCTGAGGATGCTCTTATATTCCCTGGAAGCTTATTCCATAAAATTGGAGCAGAAAATGCAAATTCTCTGTTACTGATATTGTGGTTTGTTTTGCGGAATTCTGGGGTGTTTTGTGAGTAACCTCTTCTGAGTCGGTCATCTGGAGTTGTTTTTATAAGACTAGATGAGTAGGATGGGGCAAAGTTTTTGATTAATTTGAAGATTGTCATTTGTAGTTTGAATTAAATTCTACTTTGTATAGGAAGCCAATGGAAGTTTATAGAATTGGGGTTATATGTTCAGAAATATGTGTTTTGATAGTGATGCATACTGCCATATTTTGTGCTAACTGTAGGCTATATAGTGCTTGTTTGGGTAGTCCCTGTAAAATGCTATTACAGTAGTCAAGGTGTGGGAAAATCATTGCCTATAATACAGATCTAGGGACATGTTTACTAAACTGCATTAACGTAGCAGCAGCTATGTTAAGGCGCGTTAAGGCGCCCTAATGGTACATTCTGTACTGTTAAGGCGCCTTAACAGCCCTTAACCCGCGTTTACGTTCCCGGCCGTGTTAAGTGCAGAAAAGGGTGGAGAGAGGGTGGGCAGAAGGGGTCAATAGGCAGGGAGTGGGCATGGAGAGGCCCCTTTCACACTAACGCGGAGGAATTAAGGGCTGAATCCTAATGCAACTGAAAACCAAGCGTTAGCACACAATTGCAGGAGAGAGAAACCATTTCTGTCAGCAAAGCCAGGGAAACCTACAAAAAGTGATAAGTGTGATACATGTGCACAGAACAAAAGGGCAAATAAACACTGAAAATGACCTGAACAAAATGTAAAACAAACATAACCAAGCTGGCCAATAGTGATATGAATGGGAAACATCAAAAACACTACCGAGAAAGCTCCAAAAAAAGGATTTTAATTTTGGAAGGGTCTATGCTCTGTCCCCATACAAGGTGAATGATCCCACAGTGAAATAGCGCTGATCACGGTTTCCCCTTGTTATTGGACAAGTTTTCTATGGCATGCACATGTTCCGCAACAGCAGGGTCGGCATGTCGGAATGGACAACTGGACAGATGCTGGAAAAGGGGATACAGAGGGCTGCAGGTGGCACATGCTGTGGTGCAGTTGGGCCACAGTGCAGACTAGGGTGATGCCTAGGTGGCCCATAGGAATGCTGAAACAGTAGAGCAGCCAGACAGCAACTGATGAGGGCCCAACATGGGCATGAATGTGTTTCCCACAGTGTCACAGGGGATAGTACCCAGCAGGTACCCCCAAGGGCACAGAACATTGGCAGGTGGTGCTGGTGGGAAGCGTGGACATCTATGCAGGCACCCTTACCCCAGAACCCGCATCATAGGCAGCCGCCTACCGGCACACTGGATGGCCTGCGACTGCGCACCACCAGCACCACCAGCAGAAGGGCATGTCAGCATGGTGGCAGAGGGGTACTGGCGGTGGAGGGGGCAATGGCAGCTGCCCACAGCAGACCATGGCTTAGCCCTGTGTAGGTGGGTGCCATGCATTGCAACAGACAGGCCCTGTCTGACGAACAGTCATGGTATTCCCAGGGACTGCACTATCTCTGTGGCAAAATGGTGGTGCAGTACACACAGCCAGTGTGTTCAGGAGCGGAAGATCACAGGTGCAAGTCCCAGCTGTGGTTCCTGCCAACCCAGTCCCCATATTTTACCCACTACTAAAACATGGTAATAAAGATGGAACCTTTATTGCAGATAACATAAACATGCCTTAAACGCCTATATTTTACCCTACAGAGCACAGACACCATAAACATGCACAATACCTAGAGCAGAGTTTCCCAACTGCAGTCCTGGAGGGCCAAACACCATTCAGGTTTCATGCTGTCTCTAATACAGATGTCTGTGCTGCATTTCTGTGCGCCGCCCCCATGGTATGCAGATGTATCTCATGCATATTCATTAGGGACAGCATGAAAACCCAAACAGTGTTTGGCCCACCAGGAATGGAGTTGTGAACCTCTGCCCTAGAGCAGCGGCCAACAGGGGCAGACACACCTGCACCCACAGGGTCTAGTATCCAAAGCCTCCTGGAGAGGCAGGATGTTGGGCCCTGCGTGCATCTCCTAATACTAGCACTTGCATACCCTAGCAATACCACACTAAACCTGGGAATACGGTACACATATATCAAGAGGTTGCTATGATTACTGGCAGATAGCAATTCCTAAGTTAAGCACAATCTGCTCATTGAGCTGTATCATATCAACCTCCCTGATGTCTGTGGAGTGTGTTTCAGGTCTGGTGTCTGACAGTGTTCACCACCCTGGGGATTGAACCAGGACTGGTGCGGTGGCCAGGGCTGCCAAGAGCCTCTATAGTTGCACAATGCTGGCATAGGTGTGGGAGTGTGTATCTGTCTATCCAGTGTGTTTTGTCTGCCAACACCTTCCTCAGCCCACATTGCTTGCACTGTTGTCAGTGTAAGCCTGCCAATGTGCATAATGAGGAGCAAGGTACTGTGGGTATAGCCTGGACAGGGTGGCCTGGCCTGGATGCATCTGCACAGGACATAGGGTAATGGCTCGGACATTGTAGTGCCTGGCCACAACCTACACAGACAGGGTGGCCACAGCATGTCCTGCTGGGGGGTCACTCTCACCCTGACTGAGCAGTGACCACGGCATGGCCAGGTTCCCCCATAGTGCTATATAGTAGTTCTCTTGAGTGATATTTATGTGTTTTTTTTCCTGGGGCCCAATCACTGACTTAGCTGCTTGGTGTGTATGCACTATAGACTAGCTAGCAGACTGTCTGTAGTTAGTGTGTGTATGGCTGGAACATCTTGCAGGGTGCAACGGCTGGAGGCTCACTGGACTTGCTGCTGGAGAATGTCAGATAGTGGTGGGGGGGCAGCTGAGCATTTCCAGGCCTTCTGTCTGTCTGCCTGCCATTGCTTTATGGATGCATACAGATCTGCATTGCCTGCCCTGTAGGGTATCTGTTCCCCAGCAAGACTGGGGTTGATGGTCCCCTCTACTGCCACCATTGCAAGGAGGTAGACTGTGGATCTGTTGGTGGGGGATCCTGTTCCCCACCCTGACCCACAGGGGCAGGTTGGGTGGTGCTCATATAATCCGCTTTAGGGTCTGCATACCACCCTTCACGTATTCTATGATCATGGCACCCACACAGAATATGCACTATTCTGGGTGCATCATAGTCCACAAGGGCTAGACATGACTGGGGAATACGGATGGACACAGGTGTATTTTAGGTGTGTCTGCAGAACTACCTATCATACACTAACACTGATGAGGACCTGCAGCACAGTCTATTTCAATCATGCCATGTGCTGCCGACCTGGTGCTGGGCCCCCCACCTCACCCTCAGGGAGAGCACAGGAACCGCATGCTGTCACGGTCTGTAGCTACTCTGTGCCAGTAACACACACGGTCAGCTCCCCCTAACAGGCCGGGGTGCTATAGTGGCGCATACCCCATCTTGTGATCAGACATAGGCTGCTGATCTGCATGTGCAATGCATCATGGGTATGAGTGGGTCTACTCTATCCTGAAAACCACAGCAGACAGCTTGTGTGGTCACTTGCAGTCTTTCTATAGCTAGCCAGCAGTGTGTTAGACACTATAGAGCTGTAGCCCACTGGTTACATTGATGACTGTGGAGGCAGAGGTCATGGGTTTAATTCCTTGTTGTTCCCTCCTGTCCAGGGCAGATATTTTGCTTGCCTGTGACAGTCATATCTTTGCAGATCTGTGCTGCCAGCCACACAGTACCCTCTCCACAGCTATCAACACTCCTTAAAAGACGTTACAAGGCTCCTAATTAGGCACAGTACAAGACACCTTATAACGCACCTTATACGGCGCATTATAAGGTGCTTTATAAGGCACATAAGGCATGTAAGGCACGTAGGCACGTGCCTTCTATGGTGCCTTATAACGTGCCTTTTAACGCGCCTTCTAACACGCCTTATCTGACACACAGCTTTACTGCTGCCCCGCCCACTCCTTTATATGGGCATCTCTACCTTTACTGCGGAATGACATTACCGCAGTTTAGTAAACATGCCCCCTAAAGTTGTGTTCTGGTAGTAGCGGTCTTAATTGTTGCATTAATCTTATTTTATTATAAATGGTTCTGGTGGTTAAACTTATATGAGATGTTAAATTGAGAGAATGGGCTATTGTAATCTCAAGGTATTTTACTTCCTTTTTTATGTCCAAGATGGCATCCTTCATCTTAATATTAGTGGGTGGGTTGAAGTCCAGGTTTTTTGAGACAAACAAAACATCATTTTTTTTATAGTTGATGTTGAGGTTGTGGGTTTTCAACCATTTTGAAATTTCATTGAAACAGGATATAATGAGATCAAAGTTAGGGTTTGTTATATCAAAGGGAAGGTATAGCATGATATCATATGCATATATGGCATATTTAACTTGTAATTTATTAATGATAGAGCATAAAAACTGCAGGTAGATATTAAATAACAACACAGAGAGTGTTGAGTCTTGAAGCAAGCCTTGTTGTTGGTTATAGATATCTTATGTTAGTTGGTCAATTTTGACTTGTGACCTATCCAATAGATACGATTTAAACCACTGGAGTGTGGTACCATAAATACCGATATGCTGTAGCCTATCAAGCAGGATGTTATGACTGATGGAGTCGAAGTCTGAGGCGATATCTAAGAAGATGAGTATGAATGTACCTTTTATCAGATTGTTAAACAGTGTCAGCAATAATGTTTCAGTACTATGGTGTGATCTGAAACCATATATCAAGAGGTGAGTGGAGGTCAATATGGTCCTGAAGTTGGAAATGCTTGATCTTTTCTATTACTTTTGCAAGAAATGGGAGACTGGATATTGGTCTATATGATTTAGGACATAATTTGTTCAATGCTTTGTGTTTTAAAATGGGACGTATAATGGCTTGTTTTAGCTCTTTGGGCATAAGACCCTGTGTAAGAGAGAGATTGACTATCTTGAGGATAATTGCGGCAATATATTCACATGTGGCCTTTGTCCAACTAACTGGACAGGAATCAAGGCCCGATGTTGTTGTGCTTAAGTATGTTATAATATTTTTGAGGTGGTCAATAGATACTTCATAAAAATCTGACCAAATTATTGTGTGAGTTGGGTCGATAGATAGATCCTGTGGTTGTTGGCTGTTAGTGGTTTGTAGTTTGTTGGAATAGTTTGCTAGTATTTGTGTGGTTTTAGATTGGTTCTGTGAGCTTTCAGTTGGAGAATTGGTCAACGATTTAACTATTTTGAATAACTCCAACAACTATTTTGAAGACTTAAACCACTCCTACATCAGGACCATTTCTGGACTCTTTGCCAAGCCATCATCACACCAATACTGGACTACGGCAACTCACTCTACCAAGGATTCCCAAAACAAGCCACACACCCACTACAGATGGTTCAAAACACAACAGCGCGAATCATCAGCAGAACCACACCAACTACACTGGCTACCAATTCAAACACGTGCCAAGTTCAAAACAATACTAAATATCTTTAAAATCATCCACCACTCCTCAGCAGACGCACTAGAAACCCTAATCACAAAAGAAGATAGTATCCACCCTAGAAGGAGCAACAACAAATACATGATCAATGTTCCATCAGAATACCGGAAAAGCAGACAATCAACATCCAAAAGGGCACTATCACTAGCCGCACTACAACTATGGAACACCCTTCCTGAAGAAATCCATTCCACTGAAGATGTCAAGGACTTCCGGAAAAAGCTCAAGACCTTTTTGTTCACAGAGCATTATGGACACATTCTATGTAATGGCCAACCACAGACCAGACATCAATGTTTCAGCATATAACACTTTCTTCAGTGGTCCACAAAACTCCACAGTCTCATCCATATAAGGAAATAATTCCCATGGGACTTCTGGAAGACATGAATAAAAGAAAACTGGTTAGCTTTTGGCTTAAGGCAGGGATCTCTAAACCTATCCTGGAGAGCTGCAATCCTGCTAGGTTTTTGGGATAACCCTAATGAATATGCATGAGATATATTTGCATGTATTGCCCCATTGTATTTGAATTGATCTCATGCATATTCATTAGAAATATGGAGACCTCTGGCTTAAGGGAAATAATCACACTTATTAAGAAACCATGACCAAAGGCTACAATAGATGAGTCAGGGAGATTATTTAGTAGCGGAATCCCAGCTTCCTTCCACTCCCCTGGTGCTGAGGCCAATCAGATCCAAGGAATTTCAGCTGCATTGCTTAAAGCACAGGCGTGCCTAAGCACGCCTGCATCTGGCCTTGCCAGAGGGCCCTTTGGCTTGTCCCTTAGGCGGGGACTCCCACCCTGATCTCACTTCACTGGCTTCCCATAAAATTTTGCATAGATTACACAATTCTCATATTCGCTCACCAGGCAATCCACACAGGTATACCGCAATATTTGGCTGACCTACTTCATTTTCACTCCCCCCACTGTCTTCTCAGATCCCTCCACACTCACCACTTGGCCCTCCCCTCAGTTTCCCATGTGCATTTGGAGCAAACATGTCATTCCGCTTTCGTTTTCCTTGCTCCTCCCTCGGTCCACTCCTCCCACCCTCCATCAGAGCTCCCCACACATCTCAGCTGTATGTGCGGGAGCTCTGTTGCTGAGTACGGCCTGGGCATTTTTCAGGGATTATACATCCCACCGGGACGTATATCCCTGCTAAATGCGGGTCAGAATCTACCCCATAGAGTCATCGTTTTGGAGAATCTACCCCATAGAGCCATGGAATTAGTGAAGGAAAATCTTGTCTCACTTAACTATTATATTTTTTGAAGGTATAAATAGACAGGTAGATAAAGGTTGATAGAGTATATCTGTATTTTAGAAAACCTTTGATAAGGTCCCTCATGAGAGACTCTTGAGGAAATTAAAAAGTCATGGAACAGGAACCAATGCATTATTGTGGATTGGGAACTGGTTAGAAGATATAAATCAGAGAGTAGGGCTAAATGGCTAATTTTCTCAGTAGAGAAAGGTGAATAGTGGTGTACCCCAGAGATCTGTGCTGGACCCGCTGCTTTTTAACATATTCAAAAATGACCTGGAAATGAGAACAATGAGTGAGGTGATCAAATTTGCAGATGATACAAAAATATTAAAATTTTTTTTTTTTTTTTTTTTTTTTTTTTTTTTAATCAAGAAAGAAAACATAGTTCTTTCCTGCGGAAACAGGTTGACAAAAAGAAAACAGAACAAATATCAAAATAGAAATTATACACGGCTCTACTACAAGTCCATGCCCAATAAAGAAAATATACATAAGATGCCAACCCCACTAGCCCACCATACAAGGGGAACTCTTATTAACATTATACTATACCAAATGCGTAAGAAACAAGGCAGCAGTCAAATTCAGAACAATTCATATTGTGAGCTAAGGAGGATCACTTATAGAGTCTGGCCGCTTAGCACTAATGAAGGCTACCAGCTGAGAGGGCTCATAAAAAATATAGGAAACCGCCTGGTATCTCACCAGGCATTTACAAGGGTGCTTAAGAAAGAAAAGCCCTCCCAGCTGTAAAACTCCAGAACGAAGCAGGAGAAACTCCCTGCGTCTTTTTTGGGTGTCACGAGCCAAGTCAGGGTACATACGGACAGCCATACCCCTGAAGGGAAGCTTCCTTTTCCTAAAAAATAACCTCAACATCCACTCTTTATCTGACAATAGAGCAAATGTAATAAGTAAAGTGGAAGACTCCTGAGAGTTAATCCCAGAATTCTCTATCAGATCCGTGATATTCAAAACTTCCCCTTGACCCAAGCCAATCCCTAGATCCCCACCAGGTATTCTCTTCCCCTTAGGGAGGTAATAGATCTTAACCAAAGGGGGCATTAAATCAGGAGATACCCCCAGTATTTCACGTAGATATTCCTGAAACATATCTCTTGGAGAAACAGAAGGAACCCTGGGAAAATTTACAATACGCAAATTATGTGCCCGAGAAAGATTATCCAAATGTTCCATTCTATATTGTACTGACAGAAAATTCTTCTTAAAGACATCAACTTGATCCTCCACATTAACAACTCTATTTTGTAAGCCCCCCACAGTCACAGTAACTTCTGAAAGTCTCCTTTCTAAGTCCGTAACAGAGGTCGTCACAGATTTCACCTGAGAGGCCAAAGAGGAAAACTGAGGGAGTAAAGCTTTACCCAAAGAGGCTATAGCGTTCCATATTGTTTCTAAAGTAAAGTCAGTAGGACGGTGTAATGTAAAAGTCAACCCTGAGTCGGGATACGAACCTTCAGCCTCCATAGGCACCAGCAGGTCGACTCGTCCCGCAGAGACAGCTGTTCCCTCTGCCGAGGCACCTCCGATTCTCGCCGAGATTGGTAAGGAAACACTCACGCCACCAGATTGCTGATCGCGCTCCACCAGCCCTCCCTCTCCTGGCCCTCGTGAAGATTCACCGTCTCCTGTTGTCGCAGAAGAGAGCACTTCCAGGAAGCCTTCCGGCAATAGGGAGCTGCGTGGGACCTTCGGCGCAGGACTCAACACGGGGGAGAAGGATATCGCCGAAGCAGACGCCGAACCACCCGATTCCGGCGAAACCGCAGCTCGGCACTCTCCACCCGCTTTAACTGAATTCGGAGCGGAACGCTGTAAGTAAGCGTCGATAGGGCCAGTTACTGCAGTAACAGGCGTCGAGGCACCCAGGGGCAGTGAGGGCAACGGCCCCGTTTTGCCTTTACGTTTCCTGCCCATAGAAGAAAAACGTCCTCACACCGCTAAGACTGCTGCCGCCATCAGGAAAGTGCTTGTTTTGGCCATAAATAACACAGGTACACTAAAAAAATTTTTTTTAAACTGCCTCTAATGTTTCGATTGATTTTTACGTTTTTTGGTGCGCTGAATCCAAATCTGGTAACCAATTTGCTCCATCACGTACAGATTTTTTGCTACATTGGGTTAACAGTTTGAGGTGAACGTTTCAGATTGAGTGCGATCGAGATAAAAGTTTCTTGGATGAATTCTTTATACTAATTGTTTAGTAGTTATTCAAATAAGAATAAAGAAAATTGTAACAAGGCAGCACATAAGAATAATGTCAACAAAACACACTGTGATGGTAGCAAAATTGTCTGCACTTAAAACAGCCACATACATGTGCACAAACATTGAGCATATAAGAGCGAGGTTAGACACAAAGCAAAGCAAAGAAATGTGCAAAAAATGTTGTACAGGTATGTATGTAAGAATAGAAAACGCAAACCGCACCATTGCAATACATGAAGACAAACACCCGATAGTGTGAAAATAAAATTCTAATAAATGAGATCCGACACTGTGGTAATAACTAGCAAATTTTTATTTCAAAGTTTAGTAAAAACACGATATTTGTCAACACAGTTTAGATTTTAAAGTCATTCTTGGATCAATCAATCTCCTGGTGGGCCCGTTTCTTCTTCCCCTGAATGCTTCTCTTGGTGCGCTGCTTGGCGTATTTTTCATCTGGGGTTTCCCGCAGCAGCAACCAGCAGAAATCAGCCATCATAGTGGTGTTCCATCTTCCTTGGTACCTTCTCTCTGCGTCCTTGATGTCCTGGTGAAACCTTTCACCTTGTTCTTCACTGTACGCCCCCAGGTTTTCGGGAAAGTAGTTCACATGGGAGTGCAAGAAATGGACTTTCAGGCTCATGTTACAGCCTTGTTCTTTGAAGGCATTGAGCATCCTGGCAACAATATCCTTATAGTTCTCATCCCGCCTGTTCCCCAAGAATTTGAGAACAACATCCTTGAAGGAATCCCAGGCTTCTTTTTCCTTCTCAGACATCGTTTCAGCGAATGCTCCATCTGAAATGAGTTTCCTTATATCAGGGCCAACAAAGACTCCTTCCTTTAGCTTTGCTTCAGAAAGTCGGGGGAACTTTGAGCAAAGGTACCGAAAGCACTCACCATCTTTTGGAAGGGACTTGATGAATTGCTTAATGAGACCCAACTTAATGTGGAGAGGTGGTAATAGAATTATATCACGAGGTACCAAGCTCTCATGAAGAACATTTTTCTCACCGGTTCTCAAATACTCCTGAATTGGCCAGTCTTTTTTCCCCCAGTGTAGGTCGCGGGCCCGGCTATCCCACAAGCAAAGGAAGCAGGGATATTTGGTGTAACCGGATTGCTGCCCTAATAGCATGGATAGAATTTTAAAGTCTCCACAAATCATCCACTTATGCTCATCATAACGAATCTTCTGAAGAATCAGGGCCAAATTCTCGTATTTTTCTTGGAAAATAACAGAGTGAGCAATAGGAACTGAAGCGAATGTGTTGCCATTATGAAGAAGAACACCTTTTATGCTGTCTTTTGACGAATCAATGAACAGCCGCCATTCAGCAGGATCATACTTGAGTTTAAACTTTTCCATCACTCCGTATATATCGTTGCAAAATACCAAATCTTCCTCTTTGCTGAAATACTTCAAAAATTGTGGCTCGCGGTTGCGGTACCAATAAAAAGTTGTTCCTGGTGACAATAGATTTTTCTGTTTAAGCTGAGAACCTAGCAGTTGGGCAGCATCTTTTGGGAGTCCTAAATCCCGGACTAAATCATTCAATTCAGCTTGAGAGAAAAGTTCAGGTTTCGGATCTGGTTCAGTTTCAAACTCGGAAGTACTGGACTCATCGGGAAAAGCCATCTGATGAGTCTCATCATGATCAGAACCGTCCACACAAATATGATCCAAAGATTTTGGTGGTTCAGGCACAGGTACTTCGTTGCTATGAGGCATAGGCCTAATTGCTGAGGGAAGGTTGGGGTAACTTATTACGTTCTTATTTTTTAAGTTGTATCCCTTCACAATGCAAGAGCAAAAATAGCAGTCACTGCTGTGGTCTCTTTGTTCACGCCACATCATAGGTATTCCGAAACGAAATGCTTGTTTTTTACCTTTCATCCATAAGCGTAGATCTTCCTCACATGTCTTGCACACTTTGTGAGGAGCCCACGGTTTGTCTTGATCGCCTAACTTCAAACTGAAATAGGCGAAATATACTTTTTTAATAAATGCAGAAATGTTCCTCTGCCGCTTTTTCACGGTATATTCCCCACAAATAAAACAAAAACTGTCCGGAGAGTTGACGCAACCTCTGGCTCTGTGAGCCATCACAAATACACAGCACTGCAAACTACAACTGTAGTGAACCACTTCGGAATAAAGCTGGAATATGACTGAGCAAACAAAAGGTAATAATGAACTTGCAAGAAACTGAAATTTGACAGGAACGTTCATGTGGCAACCACCGTGTTTGAGCGAGTGAACGAGGCGAGGCGAACAGGAAAGAACATGCGCCAGCGCGAGTACTGGATTTAGCCCCCCGCCTCCCAATTGTCCTGTTAATGTATAAAATGAATACAAAACACTCTAAAATATCATGAGGGAGTGTTTCTAGTTAGTTAACCATTACAACCTCTATTTTGGGCCAAGAAAATAAACTGCAGTCGGCTAAAAAGAAATTATGTGAACATTCCTTATATGGGTGAGAAATCTAATTTTGCAAGAAAGCGTGACGTGATGGAACATTTTGGCTATTTTTCCTGGATTCAGCACCCCAAAATCTATAGGAATCAGTTGCAAAACTGGAGGCAGTTTTTTGGTAGTGTACCTGTGTAATCCAGAGAGTATAGAGAAGATGGAGAGTTAAATGATTAATCTAAGATCACAAAGATCCACCCTGCTCCCAACCCACTACTTTAACTAGTATGCTATTAGACATCCATGTTCTGAGATGCTATTCTGAGAATGTCTATGTAGACATCCTTATAGACGTCCATATTGGGCACGTCCATGCTTCTGAAATCGTGCTTGAACTTACGTGTGCCTGTTTGTTTGTTTGTTTTTTGTTTTGTTTTTTTAAGATATTTGTTTATGTTTGTCTTTATTTGATATACCACAATTTCTGGAAGCAAGCATTGTGGTTTACAATAAAATATTCAAAATAAGAAAGGAAAGGAATGCCAACTTCATGATAGGAAAGGTATAGAGAAACTTAAGCAGGGGTATATGAGAGAGGGGAGGGGAGGAGAGGGGGAAATAGAGATAAAGGGGGAGGGGGAACAGGGGGGAGTGGTAAGGCCCTGTCTGCCCAAGGAAGATGAGGAACTTTTTGAGGGGCTAAATTATTAGGGGCCAAAGGCATCCTCCAACAGGTATGTTCTCAGGGCTTTTCTAAAATTCTTGAAGTTTTGCTCAGTGCATAGAAGGGTGGATAGGCAGTTTCACAATGCAGGAAATGTAGCAAAAAAGGCAGTTTTCCAAATGTAACTAAGGCTGGTGAGGGATATGTAACTGATAACCGTGTAAAGAGATAACTGTGTAGCAGGTGCATGGAGGGTGATAAGGGTGGAAATATACTCAGGAGCTGTATCGTGGATAGCTTTATGTATAATGGTCAAGGCCTTAAATCAGATACGAGAGCTAATCGGGAGCCAATGATGCTGCATCAAAAGAGGAGTAATGTGATCAATTTATGTGCATGGGTGAGGGTGCATATGGCTCGTATTTTGAATGGTTTGTAAACAAAGAAGTTGGTACTGCGAAAGACCTAAGTAGGAAATGTTGCAGTAATCGAGGTGGGAGATTACTATAAGGAGAAGAACAGTTGCTAGAGTGGATTTATCGAGAAATGGCTGGACAGCATGAAACGGTGCAATGCACAAAAAGAAGATCTGATAACACGCATCAGCTGAGAGGAATAGGAAAGTTCAGAATCTAATAACAACCCTAAATAGTGAAGGGTGGGCAGTAATTGCACCGGAGTGCCTTCTAGGATGGGGGCAATGGTCAAGCTATTCTGAGAGCCTATAAACCAAGTGGCTATGGTTTTTGATAGGTTAAGCTTAAGATAGTTATTGCCTAGCTACTGTGCAATATTCTGCAGACAGGCAAGATCAGGGAAGAGTGCATCTGAGGAGGACAAAAAAAGGATGTCATCTGCATTGACATAACCAGAAATGCCGAGACTCTGGATTAGAGTAACCAGGGGGCTTACAAAAAAGTTGAACTGCAAGGGGGAGAGGGTTGACCTTGTGGGACACCACAAAGGAGAGCTTGAGGGGATGACATATCAGAATGAATGCTAACCTGGTAGGAGCGGTCCAGCAAAAAAAGATAAAAACCAGGAAAGTAGTGTTTCGCGAATGCCTGTATCTTACAAGCATGGAAGAAGCAGATCATAGTCAACTAAATTGAAAATGGCTGATAAATCTAAGGAGATTGCAATGACAATTTTCCCTTGATCATGGGCCTTGTAGATCTCATTCAGGACCTCTGGTTAAGAAAAGACTAAAAGGAACTGCTGCAAAGGTTAAGGGCCCGATTCCGATCCCGATACATATCTCCTTTGTGCATCTGGGCTGACCTGGACGTACAAAGGAGATCATGATTCTGATCCCGCAGGGCACGTCTAGCCCCGCGGGATCAGAATCGTGAACAAGCCTGTATGTGCAGGCTGGGACCATGATGCAGTCCCGGCCTGCATGTACAGGCACTGCCCAGCTAACTCAGCCAGGGCTTTTAAATGGAGTCGCAGTGCCATGGTGTCTTATTGCAATGGCACCGTGGCTCCATTTAAAAGCCACGATGCTGGCTGCCTGCCCAAAATGTTAATTCCCCACAGCCCAATCTGGCCTCCTAAGGCCATGGTAAGGTTGCGGGGAATTAACACTACCCCCTCCAGCCCCTTCCGCCCCCGCGGAGCAGCAAACCTGAAATGTCCAGGGAGGTTATTCCTCCCCGGGGGGTGGAATAACTTCCCCTGACATTTCTCCAGCCCTGGACATACAGGGCTGCTTTAGAATTGGCCCTGTATGTCCAGGGTCAGTGACTGCCCACTGTTGTCAACTCTCCGCCCCCGTGCCGCCCCTTCCCCATCCCCGTATAACTTCCCCGCACAACCGGCGGGGAAGTTATACAGGGGCAGGGGCAGGCATGAATAGCAGGGATGGACGGCCAGTTGGGACATCCATCCCCACTATTCGTGCCTCAGAATGACCCCTAAAGGTTTACATTAAGACTGGTCATTGTTTAAGAATTCTGTCTTGAAAGCCCAGTCCAGATGCATTCTAAGCTTTAAAACAGATAGAAGGAAGGCCAAATGACTACTGTAATGGTTTAAAGGTGAGGTCAGAGAGACTGTCTTAGCCAAAAAAACATCTTTCAGGAAATGGAAAAAGGATCCAAATGATGAAAAAAAGAAACAATACAAGCACCGGCAAGTTAGATGCAGGGAAAAAGAGAATTTGAAAAGCAGTCTGCAGTGGAAAGAAAAACTCACAATAAACACTTTTTAAAGTATATTCTTACCAAAAAATCTATGAGGAAGTCAGTTAGACCACTAGATGATAGAGGGGTAAAAGGGGCAGTAAGGGAGGACAAGACCATAAGAGACAGACTGAATGAATTCTTTGTTTTGCTCCTTACTGAAGAAGATGCAGGAAAGATGCCCATGCCAGAAATTATATTTAATGGTGATGTATTAGAGGAACTGAAAAAAATCTCAATAAACCTTGAAGATGTAATTCAGCAATTTGATAAACTAAAGATTAGCAAATCTCCTGATTCAGATGGTATACATCCCAGGGTGCTGAAAGAACTACAAAATGAGATTGTAGACCAACTAATAGTAATCTATGAACTATCATTAAAACCATCTGTAGTACCTGAAAATTGGATAATGGCCAACATAATACCAATTTTTCAAAAAGTGTTTTTGGAAACTACAGACTGGTGAGCCTGACATCAGTACTAAACATGTGGAGGCCAATTCTGTAGGTACATGTCCGGGCCATCCGGATGTCCAGAAATCCGGATGGCCTGGAGATGCACCCAATTCTGCTCCGGTTATTATTTATTTATTTATTTATTTAACAGGGTTTTTTTTATACCGCTTTATCATTTCAATCAAAGCGGTTTACATTGTAACTTAAACTTGTACATTAAACAGGGACATTGATAACTTGGATTTTTCTGAGCAATGGGACTAGACAGCCCCATGGGAGCAGAATTGTGGCATTGGGCCTGAACATCCAGGACGTACACTAATTTTAACACCCTGCATGTCCAGGCACTTCGCCAGCTAGCTCAGCCTGGCTCCTGCATGGAGCCGTGGTGTCATGGTGTCCTGTTAACATGGCACCACGGGTCCATATAGGAGCCCCGATCAGCCTCCTAAAGCACAGATGCCCTCTTCCCATCCGCTCGACCACCGATCAGGCCTATCAAGGCCAGAGTCGGGCTGCGGGGAACCCCCTGTCCCACTCATCGTGCCGGTGCCTGCCCTGCCATGCCATTCCCCCACATCTAGGAGACTTATTCGACCTCCAAAGTGGAATAAATCCCCCATCCATCTTCCCATGCCCGGACATACAGGGCCATCAATGGAATAGGCCCTGTATGTCCGGGTTAGGGTCACGCCTCCGGCCCGCCCTCACTCCTCCCTACATTTGGCATGTCGGAACTTGTGCGGATAAGCTGTATTATCTGCATGCAAAGGGCATGTTGATCTTTCTGAATTGGTCCATAAGTGCATAACTTTGCAATTATCCACAATAAATTTCATCTGTCATTTGGATGCCCAGTCTCCCAATTTCTCCTTTTGCAATTTTTGAACTCCTCTTTTGTTTTAAAAACTTTTAATATTTTTGTATCATCTGCAAATTTGATCACCTCACTCATTGTTCTCATTGTTTCCCTTTCGCGACTCCGTTAAGCCCGCGGGGGCTGATGGGAACTTCCCATCAGCCCCCGCGGGCTTAACAGAGCAGCGAGGGAACTCTTCCCTCGCGCTCTGCAAGCCGGCGCGTCTGACTGCAGCTCCAAAGAGAGAGCTGCTACGGGGAGGGCAGGCTCTGCCGGGTGGGTACAGGGGGGCCCCGCGGCACGCTCGATTCTGCCGCGGCGGCCCCGACAGCGGCAGCAGACAGGTTTTCTTTTTTTAAAAATTTTCCCTGGGCTGGGCTGGGCTGGGGGGGGGGGGTTAGGAGTGGTGATGGGCTGGGCTGGGCTGGGCTGGGGGGGGTTAGGAGTGGTGATGGGCTGGGCTGGGCTGGGCTGGGCTGGGGGGGTTAGGAGTGGTGATGGGCTGGAGGGGGGGTTAGGAGTGGTGATGGGCTGGGCTGGGCTGGGGGGGTTAGGAGTGGTGATGGGCTGGGCTGGGCTGGGGGGGGTTAGGAGTAGTGATGGGCTGGGCTGGGCTGGGCTGGGGGGTGTTAGGAGTAGTGATGGGCTGGGGTGGGGAGGGTTTAGGAGTGGTGATGGGCACTGGGCTGGGGGGGGTTAGTATTGGTGTTGGTGACGGGGCTGGCTGGAGGGGGTTAGGAGTGGTGATGGGCACTGGGCTGGCTGGGGGGGTTAGGAGTGGTGATGGGCGCTGGGCTGGGGGGGGTTAGGAGTGGTGATGGGCGCTGGGGGCTTAGGAGTGGTGATAGGCGCTGGGGGGGCTTAAACTAAAAATTGAGTGATGGGGGTTTAGGACGGGGAGTGGGCTGATGGGGAGGGTAGGACTGGACAGGGGCTGGTGGGATTAGGACTGGGAGGGGGCTATGGGGGGCTAGGACTGGTAATGGGTTGGGGGGGTTGCTAGGACTGGAAATGGGCTGAGTGGAAGGGGGCTTGAACTGCAAATAGCTGTTGGGGATGGGGCTTGGAATGGAAATGGGCTGAGGGGAAGTGGGGGGCTTGAACTGCAAATAGCTGATGGGGACGGGGCTTGGAATGGAAATGGGCTGAGGGGAAGTGGGGGGCTTGAAGAAGGGAATGGATGCTGGGTGAGACTGGAACTAGAAGGGAGCTGATGTTGGGGGAGGATTAGAATGGGATGGGGCTGGGAGAGTAAAATGGAGAGGGGAAAAATATTTTGTGTAGGAGAGATGAAAAATCTACAATTGGCCAGGTATTGGGAGAGTAATTGGGGATTGAGGATGGAGGGGTAAAATTTGTGTGGATGAAATAGGAATGAGGAAAGAGCAAAAGGAGAAAGATTAGTATGTTAAAGCAGATGTAGAGAGAGAGAGAATGGAAAAAAAACTAGAAGAGAGAAGAAGAAAGGACAAATGGACAGCAGACGATGGAGAGTTAGCAGAAAACATGAAGAAACCAGAAGAAAATGGCTGGACCAATTGCAACTGAAAAAAAATGCACAAAAGGTAGAAAGATATCTCTTTATTTTGAATTTATTAACTGGAATATGTCAGCTCTGGGAAATGTGCATCATTAACATCTGCGCTTTGTTTGGTACAAGAGGAAATTCCTATTTGATGTTGCCACTTGTTCTCTTTCCCCAGTATTCACTGAAATGTATTGGTTTAATATTTGCAGTGTTGCCTTTTGATAGGTAGGGTATGGTGCTTTGTGAGTCCTGGTAATGCTGTCAGGATACGGCGGGTTTGCTATGGGTTCTAAATGGGCAGCGTTTGTAGTAGTTCCTAATGTGCCTGGCGGTTGGTACTGGATTATAGTAATGTAGAAATCTTTTAGTCTTTCTTTATCCATACACTCATTAAGAGACATGTTTACTAAAAGTTAGTGTATGGTAACATTATGCAAATATTTATGCAAATAAGACCACTTATGCAAATGACGTGCTGGCACTTTGAGGAAATTCTTTGGTTTTTGTGCGGCAGTTTGGGCACTCGGGCTCAAAAAGGTTAGCCATCACTGGTCTAGACACTGTTATAGAATTATTCTCCAAGTTACCATAATGGAGGAGAGGAGGGAAAAGACCAGAGAATGCTGAAGTCTGTGACAGCACAGTAGGCAGATACAAATGGGCAGACTGGGTTGACAAATGGTCCTTATATTCTCAGTTTTCTTTAGGTTATATTATCCATTCCATTCTATCATAGAGAAAATGAAATTCACTGTAGTTGCCAATTGAAAGAAATGCACAGAGCTAAAAATTTAATTTAGTAAAAAAAGCCTGGTATTTTTGGAGCTCTGAGGATTCGTGAATTGCAGTACTGTAGAGACTTATATTAATCGTAATCGTGCAAAAACTCTGTCATGATAAGTCAGTAATTAATATACATTGTTAATATAAACTACAAAAGAAAACAATTTCCTTGCTGCATAACAAACACATTGCTGGAAAAATCTACACTATTAAGTTTTGTGTTATCAACATGAAGTAAGAAATGTACAGAAAGAAATACAATTTCACAAAAAAATGGCATTTGCATGCTAAAAAGGAAAGTACTACTCATTCTATGTGAAAGAGCACACAAATTCCTATTTTAGGGGTTATAGGGGATCTCCAAAGTTTTGCTACTTCCCAAACAGTAAAGGTTTTCTCATGGTTTAAAGAATATTACATTTTGTTCACATCATAAGAACAACAAAGATCTATCAAGCCCAGTAACCTATTTCCAACAGTTGCCAATCTAGGTCACATGTACCTGGCAGGATCCTAACGGCAGAGAGATTCCATTCTGCTTATTCCTGGAATAAGCAGTGGATTTTCCCCAGTCCAGTTTAATTATGTTTATGGACTCCTACAGGAACTTGTCCAAACATTTTTTAAACCCAGTTGCACTAATGGCTTTTACTACATCCTCTGACAATGAATTCCAGAGCTTAATTACACTTCGAGTGAAAAACTATTTCACCAATTTGTCTTAAAAGATGTTAAATCATAGTGCTGATAACGATGAACCTTGAGGATGTCCACGTTTAACAGGAACCAACAGACAAGTGCTCACCCACAAAAACTTTGTGTTCTCTATCAGAAAGATATGATTCAAATCAACACACTACTGCTTTTTAGGGTGTCAGCGAACTGAAATGGACTGGCATGGGGCACTTTGCATCAGATGATCACATGGTCTACTATGCTGGAAATGAAAGACAAAGAAGAAATGGTGTTGCATTTATAATAAAGAAGAAACTTGCAAGAACTGTAATGAAATACAATGCAGTCAGCGAACGCTTAATCTCTATTCGTCTATGAGGATTGCCTATCAACACAACTATAATTCAAGTATATGCCCGAACAACAGCTGCAGAAGAGAATGGAATTGAAGAGTCCTATGAACAAGTACAAGCTGAAATTGACAGAACATGCAAACAGGATATCCTGATAGTCATGGGTGACTGGAACGCAAAAGTTGGCAACAAAGAAGAAGGCAAAGTAGTTGGAAAATATGGACTTGGCAAGAGAAATGAAGCTGGAGAAAGACTGATAGAATTCTGCAAGACCAATGATCTATTCATCTCAAACACCTTCAGCAACACAAGCGGCGACTGTACACATGGACTTCACCCAATGGATTGTATAAAAATCAAATTGACTACATCTGTGGAAGTCAACGATGGAAAAGCTCTGTAACATCAACAAAGACAAAACCTGGAGCTGACTGTGGTACAGATCATCAACTACTAGTATGCAAACTCAAGCTAAAGTTGAAAAAGAGCAAACCACTCATGAATGCAGCAAAATATGACCTTGAGAATATACCACTGGAATTTAAAGACTGCCTGCAAAATCGATTTGCTGCTTTAGATACAAATGACAGAGCTCCGGAAGAGTTATGGAATGACATCAAGAAGGTTGTGTTGGAAGAAAGCGAGAAGTCTCTACAAAAGGTGAAAAAGCAAAAACGGCCAAAATGGATGATGGAAGAAACTCTGAAAATTGCCCAGAAACGCAGAGAAGCTAAAGCCAGAGGAGAAAGAAAGACAATCACAGAACTCAACAGAGATTTCCAACGTGCAGCAAGACAGGACAAGGAAAAGTACTACAATGACACTTGCAAGGAAATAGAAGCAGAAACTATTAGAGGAAGAACAAGATCGGCTTTCCTAAAGCTACGAGAGTTAAAGAAAAAGTTCCATCCTCGAATTGGAATGTTACAAGATGCTCAAGGTTCTATGTTGAATGATGCTGAGATTATCAAGAAAAGGTGGAAGGAATATACAGAGTTTTTATATGATAAAGATCAAGTGGACCAACAGCCGTTTCAACCTGTACCTTATGATCGGGAACCATTGGTGATGAAAGAAGAAGTTGAAGCAGCATTGAAAGCCTTATCAAAGAACAAAGCACCAGGCATTGATAGCATTCCCATAGAAGTATTGCAGCAATCTGATGCAGCTGTTACCGTACTCACAAGACTCTGCCAAGAAATATGGAAGACAACATCATGGCCAACTGACTGGAAAAGATCTGTGTTTATACCAATACTAAAGAAAGGTGATCCAACTGACTGTGGAAATTATCGCACAATCGCTCTGATCCCACATGCCAGTAAGATTCTACTGAAGATTATTCAAAAGAGATTACAACCATACCTGGAACAAGAACTACCTGAAGTGCAAGCAGGGTTCAGGAAAGGACGAGGAATGAGAGACATCATTGCGGATGTGAGATGGATCCTTGAAAAGACTAAAGAATATCAAAAGGATATCTATTTGTGCTTTATCGACTATAGCAAGACTTTTGACTGTGTAAACCATGAGAAACTCTGGGCCACATTAAGAAGCATGGGTATACCAGAACACCTGATCGTTCTCTTGCGCAATCTGTACATTGATCAAGAAGCAACAGTTCGAATGGAACAAGGAGAAACAGAATGGTTTAAAATAAGCAAAGGTGTAAGACAAGGCTGCATACTTTCCCCCTACCTGTTTAATTTGTATGCAGAACAAATCATCAGAGAAGCAGGATTGTATGAAGACAACAGAGGTGTGAAGATTGGTGGAAGACTCATCAACAACCTTCGCTATGCTGATGATACCACATTACTGGCTGAAAGTGAAGATGATCTGAAACATTTGCTTATCACAATCAAGGAACATAGTCTCAAAATGGGCCTGCACCTTAATGTAAAGAAGACAAAGATCATGACAACTGGCATAATCAACAGGTTCATCGTTGAAGGAGAAGAAATTGAAATTGTGAACGACTTTAACCTACTTGGATCAACTATCAATAAAGAAGCAACAAGCAGTCAAGAAATCAGACGACGCATTGCTCTTGGCAGAATGGCTATGAAAGACCTAGATAAGATTCTCAAGAGCAGAGATGTCTCTCTCCATACAAAGATTCGACTTGTTCAAGCCATGGTATTTTCAATAACATCTTATGGATGTGAAAGCTGGACAGTGAAAAAGACAGACAGGAAGAAAACTGATGCCTTTGAATTATGGTGCTGGCAGCGAATACTGTGTATACCATGGACTGCCAGAAGAACAAACCAGTCGGTACTAGAGGAGATCAAACCTAAGCTTTCTTTAGAAGCTCAGATGACAAGACTTCGACTTTCATACTTTGGACACATCATGCGAAGAGAGAGATCATTAGAGAAAGACATGCTTGGCAAGATAGAAGGTCAACGCAAAAGAGGAAGGCCAGCAATGAGATGGATCGATACAATAACAGCAGCTACGGGTACCAGTCTGTCAACAATGAGCCGCCTGACTGGAGACCGAACACAATTTAGGATAGCTATCCAGAGGTTCGCCATGAGTCGACTCCGACTCGCCGGCACTTAACAACAACAACTGCTTTTTCCAGACCACAATCCTGTAGCCCTTCCAATAACCTTGAATAAGGAATGGAATCAAAAGCAATTGCAATGTCCAAAAAGGCTACTGCAACTGCATATCATGAACTTAAGCAATTTAGCCAACTCTCCACCACAGAAACCAATAAAGTTTCAGTACTTTGCCCATTATGAAAATCAAATTGATATTTGTCAAGTAAATGATACTGATCTACATGCTGCTGAAATTGTTCCAACACTGTATATTCAATAACCTTTGCCAGATATTGCAAACTCGAAACAGGATGATAATTGCTCATAACAGAGGGATCTAAGTTACATCTCTTAAGAAGTGTTTGTATAGCTACCCTCTTCAATTCTAGGGGCAGATGACAGGTTCAGAAAGAACTATTGATCAAATCCACAACAAAAGGAAGCAAGCTAGTCATACTAGCTTTCAATAACTAAGAAGGCACAACATCAACTTTGAAAGGAGCTGTTGAGACCTTCTCCAATATCATCTTTACATGTAGTGTACATCCAAAAACATCACAAAAGTTTTTGAGTGAGTAAACAAACAATTCACATTCTCTCCACTTATTATTTTATAGAACTCTATCATATCTCCCCTCAGTTGTCTCTTCTCCAAGCTGAAGAACTCTAACCTTTTAAACCTTTCCACATTGGGGTATCATTTCAGCCCCTTTATCATTTTGATTGCCCTTCTCCTTGCCTATTCTAATTCCATGATGTCTGTTTTTAGATGTGGTGACCAGATCTGCATATAATACTCAAGGTGCCGTTACACCATGGAGCGAGATGGAGGCACACTGAGCAGATAACTAGATCCCTTTTCTGGGTGGTGACTCCTAGGGGTATATTTACTAAACTGTCTTAACATAGCAGCGTTGTCGTTATCACGTGATATATGATGTTCTCATGTGATAATTGCGCTATACCGTACAAGAACATCATGTATCGTGCAATAATGTCTGCAGCGGCGTTAAGGTGCGCAGAGGGTGGAGGAAGGCTCCCCAGAGGGCGGAGGAAGGCTCCCCAGCAGTGGAGAAGAGAGGTCAATGGGCGGAGAGTGGGCGGGAAGAGGCCCCATGCACACTAATGCTGTGAAATGAAGCTCTGAAAATTAGCGCCAGTGAAAACCTCGCGCTAGAGGCACATTTGCAGGAGAGAGAAACCATTTTAGTCAGCAATGTACAGCAAAGCCAGGGAAACCCAGAAAAGTAATAGTAGTGATACATGTGCAGGAAGCAAAAAGGCAAATAAACATAAACAAATAAACCAGAACCACATTTCAAATCCACATAACCAAGCTGGCCAATAGTGCTACTAATGATAAACATAAAGCAACACTATGACAAAGCGTAAAAAGGAAGATATCATGTTTGGAATGGGCTATGCTCTGTCCCCCTACAAAGTGAATGATCCCACAGTGAAATAGCGGTGAGCAGGGTTTTCTCCTTTATATTGGGCAGGTTTGTTATGCTGTGGTCCAGATGGGGCACAGTGCAGACTAGGCAGATGCCTAGGTGGCACATAGGAATGACGAAACTGTCAAGCAGCAAGACAGCAACTGACGAGGGTCCAACATGGCCACGAGTATGTGTCCCACAGTGTCACAGGGGATATTACCCAGCAGGTACCCCCAAGGGCACAGAACATTGGTAGGCAGTGCCAGGGGGAAGCACGCATGTCCATATAGGCACCCCTACACGAGAAACCACACCATAGACAGCTGCCTACCGGCACACTGGATAGCCTGGGATTGCGCACCACCAGCACCACTGGTATAAGGTCATGTCAGCATGGAGGCGGAGGGTTGCTGGTGGTGGAGGGGGCAGTGGCATCTGCCCACAGCAGACCAAGTCCAAGCCCTGTTTAGGTGGGTGCCGTGTGGTGCAACAGACAAGGTCTGTCTAATGAACACTAATGGTAGCCCCAGGGAATGATCTACCTCTGTGACAACAGTTTGGTGCAGTACATACAGCCAGTGTGTTTAGAGTCAGAAGGTCACAAGTTCAAGCCCCAGCTGTGGCTCCTGCAAACCATGCCCCTATATTTTACCGAGTACTAAACCGTGGTAATAAAGACAGAACTGTTATTGCAGATTAAATAAACAATCCATAAATGCCTATATTTTACCCTACAGGGCACCGACACCAAAAACATATGCAATCCCTAGAGCAGAGTTTCCCAAATGCAGTCCTGGAGGGCCAAACACCATTCAGGTGTCAAGCTGTCCCGAATAAATATGCCTGTGCTGCAATTGTATGCAATGCCCCCATTGTATGCAAATGTATCTCATGCATATTCATTAGGGACAACACCCACAGCACAATCCAATAAAATTAGGGAAAACACAAGGCTGAAACCACTTCATGTGTCGGAGTATGTCAGCCCAGTGTCAGGGAAGCATCCCGCAGACACCACTGTGACCACTCACTTTATTATAAATAATTTTTGTTTAAAAATGTGCAAAAGTGCAAAAATAGACCAATGAACTTAGCTTCTTAAATAGAGCACCGCCGAAGTGCCTTCATCAGTTAGATTGACAACATGGTCCACGTTTCGGGTTATAGCAATTCTAACCCTGCTTCAGGTCCTGCTTCTCGGCAAATGGTGATTCAACTTGCATAGCCCAGAAAACCCGTCTTCTTTATCTTCGGCGGCGTCTGACATCATAGGAGGAAAGCAGATGATGAACCAATCCCAGCAAAACATCCTCTGAGTCAATACATAGGGGAATCCCACAGCATAGGGAATACCCTGAGAGGCTCATCAGATTGGAGAAAAAACGATCAAATAATCGTGTACCAGTCCAGTTGAGAGTTAAGCCCATTCGGGGCCACAGCATTCAAAGTGTAAATCCATCTCTGCTCGCGTAATTGAAGGCACTGTTCACGGTCTCCCCCTCGGGGATCAGGAGGAATGTGATCCAACACACGCCAACGTAGTGAAGTGAAATCATGATCCCGTTGTAAATTATGCTCAACCATCGGGGCAGAGAGAGTCTTGGTATGTAAACGTGAAGCGTGTTCTGCAAGCCGAAGTTTCACAGCTCGTTTTTTCCAACCTACATAGTACAAAGAGCAGGGGCAGATCACCAGGTAAACTACGAAATCCGTAGAACAGTCGGTATGCCAACGAGTAATGTAGGTCCGGGATGTGTGACAATCGATCCATTCAGAGCCCCCAATAGTGGTAGAGCAGTATGAGCATCGTCCACATGCTTCATGACCACAATCCCCATGAAACCGTAAAGGGCGATCCACTTCAGAGACAGTAGACATGACTTTGTCCCTAAGGTTAGCAGATCGAGAATAGGCTATCCGCAGGGTACAATCTCGAAAACAAGCATGTACACCAACTAGAGGCCAAAATTGGTGCAATAATTTTGTAACTGCTGTGATTTGTCGGGTGTATGGTAAAACTCCTGTGATTACAGAGGGGTCAGAGACTAAATTTGAAGATGTTGAAGAAGAAGTATACCATTCCAGATGCGTGAAGCGCGCCCTCTTATATGCCCGTGATATCACCTGGGAGGGATACCCCCGCTGAAGCAATCAGGACATAAGCTCACGGGCATGCTTCTTAAATTCCATCAGAGTCGAGCAGTTTCGGCGTAGCCTTAAGAATTGCCCATATGGAAGACCTTGTTTTAGAGCCCTTGGATGAAAACTCTGATAACTCAAAAGAGTATTTCGTTGCACTGATTTCCTGTACAAGGTAGTCTGAAAACCCATAGGTGTGCGAATAACCTGAACATCTAAAAATTGTAAAGTCGTGGCTGAAATCTGTGCCGTAAATTGTATCCGAGGCATGTGAGAATTCAATCGAACCAAGAATTGTTCAAGATCAGACCGAGCGCCACTCCACAAGAAAAAAATATCATCGAGAAAACGCCTCCAGAAGGCTACTTGAGCAAATGCTGGATCTGAAAACACATAGAGCTGTTCAAAAACTGCCATGTAGATAGTGGCCAAAGATGGTGCCACAGTGGCCCCCATGGCAATACCATGTATTTGTCGATAGTAAACGCCCTGGAATAAGAAGAAATTCTGGTCCATTACAAGCTCCAGCAATGATAACAGGAACGACCGAGGTATTCAATCAGGCAAAGTCAGAGGGTAATCAGACAAACATCGCAACATCTCCCCTTGATCAATGTTTGTATAAAGGGACTGAACGTCCAAGGATACAAGGAAATGGTAGGTATTCATCGCCTGGCAAGATTGTAATTGCATCAAGAAATCACTCGTATCCCTGGGGTATGATGGAACCCGTGAGGCTGCAGATTGCAAAAATATGTCACTGGGAAACAGAGATGGACAAAGGTGTATCCTAGGTGCGTCTGCAAGGACTACCTATCACACACTGGCACTGATGGGGACCTGCAGCATAGTCTATCTCAGACAAGCCAGGTGCTGCGGACCTGGTGCTGGGTGCCCCACCTCACCCTCAGGGTGAGCACAGGACCTGCACAATGGCACGGTCTGTAGCTACTCTGTGCCAGTAACACACATGCTCAGTTCCCCCTACCAGGCTGAGGTGCTGTGGGGGTGCATACCCCATCTTGTGATCAGCTGTAGACTGCTGATCTGCATGTGCAGTGCATTATGGGTAAGGGTGGGTTTACCCTATCCTGGTAACCACAGCAGACAGTTTGTGTGGTGACCTGCAGTCTTTCTGCAGCCAGCCAGGGGGGTGTTATATAATGTGCCCTATAAAGCGCTCTATAGGGCCCATTATAAGGTGCCTTGGCGGACATTGCACTTTATAATGTGCCCTATGGAGTGCCTTATAGGGTGCCTTATGCAGCACCTTAGGCTACGGCACTGTGGGTGTTTTTGCTGGCAGCACTAATTTAAATTAAAAAAGGTAATGCCTCAGACAGCACTGATTTAAATTAAAAGGTAATTCCTCAGACAGCCTTATTACATAACACCACTGTGGAATCAAACCCATGACCTCTGTCTCCACAGGCATTGCAGTAACCAGTGGGCTACATCTTTATTCATTCTAACACTCCGCTGGCATGAACTTAGGGTTAACGCACGTTAGCGCGCCACCGCACATGCACAGAATGTGCACCGTGCGCGGCGTGAACGGCATCACACATGCACGGTGTGCGTGCATGCGTCAGCAACCCAGTCACTTCCATGAATATGGAGAGGCGCTCACGTCAGCCAGCCTTCACCAGGCGTGATCTAAAACTCCTCACAAACATGATATGCACAAAGCAGGTTATTTCCTGGATCCTCCAGAAGGCAAGCCCTCCACCGCATCAAGAGGGCATGGTGCCGCATCACTAGGCGCTTTAATCGGATTGCTGACCACTCACGTGAGGTAAGTGAATGGGGTCAGGTCACACGATGCAAGGTGTGCAACACAATAACCAGCAATCAATGCACATCTTACATGTACAACATGGGAGAGGCAACATTCTGTGGTGCAAGCAGTGCTGAAAGTAGGTGTGCATGCTGCTGTGTGCAAGCATGCCTTATCCCCAGGAGGCCATGACCTGCTCACAGAGGTCAGGCATAAATCCTGTAGGTATGGAAGTTGCTGCTGCTCATGTGTTTATATCCACCCTACCCCCAGGAGGCCTTGATCTGATTACAGAGGTCAATTATACATCCTGTTGGTACGATACTTGCTGCTGTTTCTGTGTTCCAATCCACCCTACCCCCAGGAGGCCTTGATCTGATTACAGAGGTCAGGCTTAAATCCTGTAGGTATGGAAGTTGCTGCTGTTCATGTGTTTACATACACCCTACCCCCAGGAGACATTGATCTGATTACAGAGGTCAAGCTTAAATCCTGTAGATATGGAAGTTGCTGCTGTTCATGTGTTTACATACACCCTACCCCCAGGAGGCCTTGATCTGATTACAGAGGTCAGGCTTAAATCCTGTAGGTATGGAAGTTGCTGCTGTTCATGTGTTTATATCCACCCTACCCCCAGGAGGCCTTGATCTGATTACAGAGGTCAGTTATACATCCTGTTGGTACAGTACTTGCTGCTATTTCTGTGTTCCAATCCACCCTACCCCAGGAGGCCTTGATCTGATTACAGAGGTCAGTTATACATCCTGTTGGTATGGAAGTTGCTGCTGTTTCTGTGTTCAAATCCACCCTATCCCCAGGAGGCCTTGATCTGATTACAGAGGTCAGTTATACATCCTGTTGGTATGATAGGTGCTACAGTTCATGTATTTACATCCACCCTACCCCCAGGAGAGCCAGACTTGATTACTGTGGTCTGTTTGAAATCCTGGTGTCAGGGTGCCTGCATCTGTTGTTGCTGCACTGCTGAGCCCAAACACCAGGAGACACACACCTGATCACAGAGGTCTGTTAAAGCTGCTGGTGTCAGTGTACCTGAAGCTGTTGGGGTGTCACTGCTCTGCCCGACCCCTGGGAGGGCCTAGACCAGATAACATAGGTCTATAGCTCAGCGAGGTGGGTTTGTGCATGCTCTGGTTGCATTCAGCCACAACTGCCCTATTCACAGGAGGCCTAAGTCCTGACCACAGAGGTAGAGTTGTAGGTCTGATGTCATGGTAGTGACCTCTGCTGATGTGCCTGGCCCACCCAATCACTGGGTGAGGTCAGAACACATTGCACATGTTCCTTAGAGAGCTCATGGTGCCACGGTGGGTGTGTCGGCTGATGTGTGTGGGTGAGCTAAATACACAGGTGTCTGCCGCAGCATACAGGGAGTTTGGAAATCCCACTTTTGGAGACCAACGTGACCAGCACACACATGGCATGGTGCACTCATGTCATGCAAGGAGGGTGTGGGAACAGGGTAAGGGGGCCGGGGGTAGCACACAGTACACGTAGCTGGCACCCCACACATGGGCAGACCCACAGACACACATGCATGCGGCGCTGTCAACAGGTAGTAGCGGACCCACTGGCCAGAGCAGCAGCAACATTCAGCTGCCTGCAGTGATGTGTGATATGCGATGGCCACCCACCAGAGATATCCTCTCCCTGATGTTCACACCCATTGCATTCCCCCCCAGGTGGAGGACCTTCAGAAGAAGGGACGGGAGTTGCGGCTGCACTGCCCGGATGTCCTTGAATGCCTACAAAGGAAGGCACAACAGGAACATGACGGTGAGTGTTGCGGCCACTGCAGGAATGTACAGCATGTCACAGTGGGCCAACAGCCTGTGTGGGCACAATCTTTATGTAGTATGGGAATGGCATGGTGGTGTCCTAATGACAGTCTTCCCCAACAGAGGCCGCTGCTGCTGGGGAACGGGCATCCACATCCGGGACACAAACCACAGGGCCCGCAGCTCCAGCCCAGCTGATGGAGGAGGAGGGGGCAGAGCCAGAGGAAGACTCTTCAGAAATTGAGTGGGCAGAGGGTGGTGTGGGGCGGGAGGGAGGGGAAGGTGAGGGTCGCTCCAGTGCACCGGTGGGTGGGTGGGAGGATGAGGAGGAAGAGGAGGAGGAGGAGGAGGAGGAAGATGAGAGTGTGGAGGGGGGAGGGCGAGGTTGGGTGGGAGGTGTCAAGGGGGTGGATTGGAGAGAGGGTGTCCCTGTGGGTGCAGTGACATTACCACATGCCACAGACAGGGCCCATGTACATGCCACCACACAGACTCCGGGCACCTGGGGCGGATGTGGTACATGTACATGTCTGTGGCAGTGCTTGGTGTGCTGCAATGGCAGCAGGCCCAGGACCGCACCATGCGATGGTTGGCAGGCACCATTCAGTAGCTGGCTGCCGAGATGCACATGGAGCATGCAGCTGGTATGGGGGGTGCATCTCGGCAGCCATCCCCTGATGGGAGGCCAGAGAGTGTCTGAGGGGCACAGTGGTGTCCACACACATGCCCTGTGGTGCCGTGTCACTCGGGCCACAGCATGGGTCTACCTGTAAATATTAGCCATATATGCAAATACACAGGTTTGGTTATATATCACACTGGTCACATGTTTTCCTTATAGACAGATTGCTGAAGTGAGCATGGGACATGTGTGTTCATCCCCATGTGTATGTGTATTAGACATAGGTAACATACATGGACTGTCTCCACACTCATGTGTGGGGTCTGACCATGTGCGTAGCCGTCAGTGCCCCCTGGTGCCCCTGTGATGTACTGCACTGCTGTGTGTACCACCAGCTATGGACACATGCTTGCTGCCTGTCATGTGTAGGCAGCATATCTGATGCACCATGCTCGCAGGGGAATAGGGGGAATGGCCAGCAGCAGGTATGTGGCAGGAAGGATAAGATGGACTGCTGTACCCAGGAGCTGCCCAGGGGGATAGCTGGTGAGGTCAAGACAGGTGGATGTTGGTCTGGAGGGGGAGCAGTGGCTCACTACAGGCGCAGGGGGAGAGTGAACAACTGACTGTAGCTAGTTACCTATGTCTGCCTGTGTCTTAAACAATCATCTGCGGCTAAACAGCCATGTAGGCCCTGGTGTGGGTCAGAGGGAATGGCACACATATGGGTGGAGCAATGGAGAGGATATGGGGTGTGAGAGAGTGACTGATCCGTAGTGCATACATGTACCACCATAAACATATTATTGCTTAACTGGAGAGGTAGGTTATACCCCCACGCATTGGTTGAAGGGTGCACACATGGCATGGTTCATGGACAAAGGGCATGGTATAACGTCTGTGCGTTGATTGGTGGTAGTGCATACACCACACCCCTAAGGGAAATGGGGAGGCACATGTGACCAGGGTGACAACATGGGGAACAGGGTACTCAGGGGAGTACAGTGGCAAACAATGGAAATGTGCACATAGGTATAATCAGGTTTAGTCATCTTTATTGGCACACAGTGACCTGTTCCCCGCAATCAAGACCTGCATGGCCACCCACGTCCATGGCAACTATGGCCCATGCAACGCCATTGTTATGGTTCCGCTGGTGCTGCCTCTGGGGCTGGGGGTGGCTGCTGGGAATGCCCAGCCATGGCCTCTTGGGCATCTGCAATCTGCAGTAGCGCTGCTGCCATCACCTCAGCTGTGGCACACATCTGGCTTATCTCCTCCAGAATGCCCATCAGAACCTGACAAGTGGCTGTGGGTGAGACACAAGGTGATGTGTGAGACATGTGTTGAACCCCCCACCGTGACTCATGCACATGTCTGGTGTATCCCAACAAACCGGTCCGCAGACCAATCATGTATGCGACGGCTAGCAACGGTTACCATGTTTACATCTGTGTGTCCCATGATCCATCCACAAGCCAGGAAATGATCCTGCTGAGGGGTCATGGAAATCACAGATATGACACATTGTACTGTGTTGCACTTCAGTGTGTCACTGCTGTAACTGCGCACTGGTCGTATGGGATAGGTTGGATAATGTGGGGATTCATGGCACACAGATAGATATCTGGGGGGCACTGTTCACTCTAAACCTGATGCACAGTACTGAGTACCCTGACTATCTATGCTACGTACCACTACCCATGGAGAGGAGTCTGGCGGGTAAACAGTATAGGTGATCTGGGGTAGCTGTGTACCACTGTACGTCTCCATGGGGTATTTTGTGGTGAATGTATAAGCAGATGTATGAGCTCATTAGTATGATGAGACCAGATGACACATACTACAAGAGGGGGGGAGTGCATATGGCACACACCCCCACTACACATACAGAACTATGTGCTATGGTGTCATAATATTAGGGGGCACATGGAATTTCATTGTGGATGTTACGTCAACCCCCAGGGGGCTTTTTGTGTATTCTGTTACCCACCTTCCGCATCGTGCATTGCTGAGGCAGTATGAGCCCGCTGCCCCGCAAGAATGATATCCATGCTGGTGTGTTGGGTGCATGATGTCCCTGGCACCTGCAGTGTGTGGTGACACCCCTCCGACACAGCATCCTCCACAGCCCGTGTGCTGCTGCTACTGGCCCCCACTTGTGAGTCAGCATCTACTGCCCTGTCCTCTGCCTTGGGCAGCACAATGTTTCCTGGGGTCTCCCCGCCAGTGCTGTCTGCATCCAGGGACTCACTGGCCTATGGCCCCTCGGCATCCCCAGGCGCCGGCACATCCCCCTCCTCATATGCCTCCATGGCCTGGATGTCACCTGGGGGGTAGAACAGGGTACACAGCAAGGATGAGTTAGCACAGGTCACATATCTACACCTGTGTAGTACATCCCTGCCAACAGCAATGTGGTGTCCGCCTGTACCTGCTGTTAATGCACCTACAATGGGGACAGCACATGTGCATACAGTTTGCTGTATTTGACAGGGGGAGGAGGGGCGGCCTCTCGCACTGTTGGAGCTGTGTCACATTTGCTGTTATGTTGGGGGGAATGGGGTTGAGACTGGCGTCCCCACTATATTCAGCACTAGGTATGCACTGTGCGTGTGACCTTGGATGCAGGCTCAGCGTTACATGTGGCCAGGGTGCATGTGTGAGCCCTGAGTGGGAATGTGGCCTGTCATAGTGTGTGTGAGCGATGTGTATGCATTGGCCTGAGTGGTATGGATGGCAGGTGTTGCAGCATTCGTCCAGGTCAGCCAGATGTGTGTGGGGACTGCCACTTTGGTAGCCACTGTGCGGTGTGTGTGGACAGCTATCACATACTCGGTGTGTATGGTGGGTTATTTCAGGGAATGGGTGGAGTGATGCTGTGCATGTGGTTTCACCATGGGTGGGGGTCATGGGAATGTGTCTGTGGCACTGCAGTACCTGTATAGATGATGGCCCCAGGTGGTGTGGGGTCTTGGCTAGGTGCAGTTGGTATGGCTGTGGCAATGTGTACCCCAATGTCTTGTGAGGGTGGGTGGGGGATCCACACTGCATGTTGGACAATGACAGAGTGTGATGTGTTGGACATCTGTGTGATGTGGTTGTTGGGGTTTGTTTGTGTCTAACTTGCCATCACAGTGTGATAGCCCTTCCTCTGTCACTGGTCTGGGATATGTCCATGGACAGGTAATCTCATACACACATCATAGTTGTTATAGGTGGTGTGTGTGTGTGGGTCCACCCAGGTCAATGTTTTCTGACCTAGTTGTATGTCCCTCCTGTCTGTGTCCCCCTGTCATATAGTGGTGTGTGCCTGGCTGTAGATGTATGCTGTTTTGTGTGACCTATATGCCATGTACGAATAGCTGCTGCATGTGCTGGGTTCATGGGGTGGAGGGTGTTGTGCCCCCCTGTATGTACGGTCATCTGCCCCACTCATGCGCAGTCAAGGGGGGTTGTGGCAATCCGTCTGGCTGGGGGACTGCCCCCCCCCCCCAGTTCTGATACCTGTGCAGTGCTCTACGATGTCCAGGACTGTGGCTGTCATGCAAGCAGCCCCAGGTACCTGTCACACCCACCCTGTACCTACACAACCATGTTTTGCTGGATATGTGGACCCCAGTTGCCTGTGTTAGGGCACATGTGTTCTCAGGATATAGGCCCTCACCTTCTTGTCCATGGCTGACATATACTGGGCCGTGAGTTGTACATGTGCAGCATATCTCTGACCTACCTGCCTGTGGATGGGCGGTGTCCAGCGCTTCAGGCAGTCCATTCAGGTATATGGGGCCAAGGCAGTCTGTGAGTTCCTGCTCCAGGGGTGTCAGGGTTGGGGAAAAGGGACCACCCCCTCCAGTGCCCATGGCATGTCACCTCTCCGCCATCATGTGTGCACGGACACCACGCTTAATATCATTAAACCTTTTCCTAAGGCTATCCAGGTCTCTGGATGGCCCCCCTGCTGGGCTGTGTATACGTGTGCCCACAGTGGTGCTTGTGCTCAGCCGGCCATAGAGCACCTCATACCACTTCAAAACACTGGCCAGCTGGATGTTGTTTTCCTGCTGGCTGAATCTAACAGCCCTCCTCCGTTCCTTGGCTGGCACCGGTGTACGACTACGTTTTGTGCTGGGTGGCCCCTGGATGGGCTGTGACACACACGATGGGCCTGCAGCCACCACCACAGGCTCACCTCTCCCTGGCGGCTCTGGGTTCCGCTGAACATGTGTCTCACCCTCCTCCCTGCCATGTCCTGCCGCTCCATCTCACTGCCCTCTGCGCCCTCTTCCTCCCTGTCACACATCTTCACCCCTCCTATTCTTTGCCTACTCCCCCCTCCCCTGCCCCTCAGCTCCTCTGCTCCACCTCACGCCTGCACCTCACCTCCCCTCCCCTCCTCTCTCTTGTGTCTGCTCCTCAGATCACCTCCTGTCTCTCTCTCTCCTGCTCCTAGCCTCCCCTCCCCTCCCCTCCCCTCCTCTCACTCTCTCTCGCCTGCTCCGCAACACATCTCTCCTCACCTGCTATAATCCTGATCTCACACTCACCTGCTCTACAACTCACCTTCTTCCTCCATCGCCTACACAAACCCCTCAGCATGTACCATGTATGCATGTGTATTTATGTGGTTTTTTACGTGTGTGCGTCGTTGCGCGTGTTGCGCATGCGCAGTGGTGTGAGCGTGGAGGCTGCACGCGTTGCGCACACGCAGGGGGGATGCGGAAGGTGTGTGCCTGGGACCCATTTGATGAGTGCCGGTCCACGCATGTGATGTAAGGCCAGCCGCATGTGCGTAACGGCATGCAGCACATGCACATGTCTCACGCTCACACACACACATGCGCACAGCACATGCACAACATGGTGTCCCTGTGCACACATCTTCTGCATGTCCCCTGCGCATGCGCAGCATGTACAGCCCCATGCTTGATTTGCTCCACATGCGCAATGCGCACAAGGACACGCACAAGTAAAAAAACAAATAAATACACATGCACACGTGGTACACGCTGAGGGGTTTGTGTAGGCGAGGAAGACGAGGCATGCGGTGTTGGTTGTTGATGAAGCAAGGGAAGTGTAAGAGGCAGGTTTGGTGTGGAGAGTGGCTGGGTTGGTGAGTGCTGGTGGAGTTGTGTGGCTGGGTTGGTGACTGGTGGGTGAGGTGAGTGTCTGAGTTTGAGTGAGTTTGAGGAGTTGAGGGGGGTGGAGTTTATGGTGGGCTTTGTGGTTGCTTCATGTGCAGTGGGTGGTGATCAGGGGCTGCGGTTGCCTGACGGGGAGATGGTGTCCATGGGGCTGAGCACAGGGCATGGGTTTAGTCCCACTGCAACACAGACCTGCAGCTGTGGGGGCAGGCCAGGCAGGGGCTGTGCCGGCACGGCACAGGAGGCATGCAGAGTTGTAGGCTCGCCAACCTCGCCTCTACTGGCCCAGGGCCCAGCTCCAGGGCATGCGTGAGGACCAGGTCATCTTCCTCTACCGCCTGAGCATGGGGGCTATTAAGGAGCTCTATGAGGATCTAAGACCTGACCTCGAGCCCCTGACTGGTTGGTCACATGCCATACCGGGTTTGGTAAAGCTCCTTGGTGCCCTATATTTCTTTGCCTCTGGCTGTTTCCAGTCATCTGTGGCCGCAGTGGGTGGCATGAGCCACCAGGTACTGCGTGCCATGATCAGCCGGGTGGGGAATTACATTGCCATTCCCAACACTAGGCAACAGTGGGGGACCATGAACCAGGCCTTTGAGGCATTTGCCAGGATACCACACGTGATGGGAGCTATTGATTGCACACATGTTGCCCTGGTCCCGCCCAGAGACAGGGAGGTAGTGTTCCGCAACCGCAAACACTACCATTCCCTGAATGTTCAGGTTGTATGTGATGCAAATATGCATATTCTGAACGTGGTCCCTAGGTTTTCAGGGTCCACCCATGACTCCTATATCCTGCATCACTCGGCACTATTCAGACAATTTGAGGCAGGACAGTATGAGGACTGTATACTGCTGGGTGTGTATTTCTCATCTCTGACAAGCATATGGTGATCCTGTGACTAACCGTATGTGCACATGTCTGTCTTTGAGGTGTATCCCTAGTTGTGTGTGTGTCTCATCTGTCTGTGTGTGATCTAATGTTGGGGGGGTGGGGGGGTGGTGCCCTCCAGCTCTACCTTGCTACAGTGCTGTGTGATGATGGTAGCATGGATGCTAGCATTTGTGTCATGGTTACAGATTATGTTGATTGCAATCCGTACACCTACCCCTTGTTTTATGTGTCATTACTTCACACGCTGCTAGAAACATAGAAACATAGAAACATGAAGACAGAAAAAGACCACATGGCCTATCTAGTCTGTCCGTCCATAACAACTGCAACAGTTCCCTTTTTACCTTTAGAGATACTCTGTGTTTGTCCCATGCTTTTTTGAATTCAGTTACTGTCCTCATCTCTACCACCTCCATTGGGAGACTATTCCACGGATCCACTACTCTTTCCATAAAGAAATATTTCCGCATATCACTCCTGAATCTATCTCCCTTCACCCTCATCCCATGTCCCCTCGTAGCAGAACTTGCTTTCAATTGAAAGAGGCTCTCTCCCTGAACATTTATGCCACGGAGGTGTTTAAACATCTCAATCTTATCACCTCTATCCCGCTTTTCCTCTAAGGTGTACATATTAAGATCCTTCAGTCTGTCCTCATATGCTTTATAATGAAGACCACTAATCATTTTAGTAGCCACCCTCTGCACCGGCTCCATCCTGTTCATATCCTTTTGAAGGTGCGGTCTCCAGAATTGCACACTATACTCCAAATGAGGTCGCACCAAAGACTTATAGAGAGGCATTATCACCTCCTTTTTTCTGCTAGCCATTCCTCTCCATATGCACCCAAACATCCTTCTAGCTTTTGCTGTTGCCTTTTCTACCTGTTTAGCTACTTTAAAATCATCAGACACAACCACGCCTAGGTCCCGCACTTTAGTGGACAAAAGTGCTTCACCCCCTATACTATATTGCTCCCTTGGATTGCTGCAGCCCAAATGATGACCTTACATTTTTTAACATTAAATCCCAGCTGCCAAATTCTAGACCATTCTTCATGCTTAGGTAGATCCCTCCTCATGTTATCTCCCCTTCCTGGGTGTCTACTCTATTGCAGATTTTGGTATCATCCGCAAAGAGGCAAACCTTACCTGAAAGCCCTTCCGCTATATCACTAACAAAGATGTTAAAAAGAATCGGACCAAGGACAGATCCCTGGGGCACACCACTGATAACATCCTTCTCCTCAGAGTGAGCTCCATTTACTTGTACTCTTTGTCGCCTCCCACCCAACCAATTTCTAACCCAAGCAATAACTTTAGGGTCTATCCCTAGGGTGCTCAGTTTGTTTATAAGTCGCTTGTGAGGAACAGTGTCAAAGGCTTTACTGAAATCTAAATACACCACATCTAGGGCTCTCCCTCAGTCCAACTCCCTGGTACCCCGTCAAAGAAATCAATCAGATTTGTCTGACAAGACCTGCCTCTGATGAATCCATGCTACCTCGGATCCTGTAATCCGCTGGACTCCAGAAACCTCACTATTTTCTCTTTCAGCAGCGTTTCCAATAATTTACTCACCACCAAAGTTAAACTAACCGGCCTGTAGTTTTCAACCACATCCTTACTTCCACTTTTGTGTAAAGACACCACATGAGCCTCTCTCCAGTCCTTTGGCACCACTCCCGACTCCAACGAGGCATTGAAAAGGTCAGTCAGTGGGGCTGCTAAAACATCCCCAAGTTCCCTCAGTATTCTCGGGTGTATCCCATCCAGTCCCATCGCTTTGTCTACTTTAAGTTCAGCTAGTTTCTCACGAACACAGTCTTTTGAAAATTGTTCAAGATGTCCTTTGCTTCTGTTCCTATTTGTGGGTGCTTTCTGAGGTCCTGCTCATGGTTCTTCATCTGTGAACACAGAACAAAAATATTTGTTAAGCAATTCCGCTTTATCCTTATCAGCTTCTACATATTCCTCCTCTGCACCCTTGAGTCTGACAATACCACTCTTGCCCTTCCTCTTCTCACTAATATATCTGAAAAATGTCTTATCCCCTCATTTTATTGCATTGGCTATTTCCTCCTCCTTTTGAATCTTTGCCTTCTTGACTACTTTGCTAGCTTCTCTAAGTTTTTCCAAATACAGATGCCTGTCTTCCTCTCTCTGTGATCTCTTGTATTTCATGAAGGTCTCCCTCTTTTTCTTCACTTTTTCAGCTACTTCTTTCGAAAACCATAGCGGTCTCCTTTTCCTTTTACCTTTATTTACCATTTTAACAAAAAGGTTGGTTGCCCTTAAAATATCCCCTTTCAGTTTTTCCCACTGTTTTTCTACATCCCGCAGCTGTTCCCATCCAACTAACGACTCCCTGAGGTATTGGCCCATCTTCACAAAGTTAGTCTTCCTAAAGTCTAAGATCCTCGCCTTTGAATGGATTCTAACAGCCCTACTCCTAATACTGAACCACACCATCTTGTGATCACTGGATGCAAAATGATCCCCACTACAACATCAGAAACACTTTCACCATTGGTAAGCACCAAGTCCGGTATGGCCCCTTCACGTGTGGGGTCTGTTACCAATTGCCTGAATAGTTCTCCCTGTAGAGAATCCAGGATCTCCTTACTTCTAGATGATACTGCAGCAGGAATGTGCCAATCAACATCTGGCATATTGAAATTTCCTATCAGTAGCACTTCCCCTTTCCTAGCAATGCTGCGCATGTCTTCAATTAACTCTCTGTCCACCTCTTCCTCTTGTGAGGGAGTCTGTATATCACACCAATGTAAATAGATTTCTCTTTCCCTCTTTCTAGTTTAACCCACAATGCCTCCCCTCTCCCTTTTAAGCTCTGTAATTCCAAAGCTTTAATAATAGTTTTTACATATAGTGCCAATCCTCCTCCCCTACTTCTTACCCTGTCCTTTCTGAATAAAGTATAGCCAGGTATCGTTACATCCTAATCATGGTTTTCTGTGAACCATGTTTCTGTAACTGCCACTAAATCCAAGTCAGCCACTCCCACCAAAGCTTCAACATCAGGGATCTTATTTCCCATGCTACGGGCATTTATACACACTGCTTTCCATATGTTACCCCTGTTACCCATTTCTATAAAGGTATTTAATGTATCACCTACCTGGGGGCTTTCTTCACCCATCCCCAATGAATCTAGTTTAAAGCCCTCTTCAGTAGATTAGCCAGTCTACTACTGAAGACGCGTTGACCTTTCTTGGACAGATGGATGCCATCTCTGCTCTGCAACCCTTGGAACAGCATCTCATGGTCTAGGAAACCAAAACGCTCTCGATGACACCATCCATGCAGCCATGCATTCATCTCCAGGATGTGAGCCTCTCTGCCTTGGCCTTTACCCTCAACAGGGAGGATTGAAGAGAACACCACCTGTGCACCTAACTGCTTCACCCTCTGTCCCAGAGCCATGAAGTCACTTTTGATACGTTCCGAGGTATACCTGGCAGTATCATTTGTTCCAACATGGATTAGCAACATTGGGTAATAGTCAGTGGGCTTGATGAGTCTCGGCAAACTCTCCGTAACATCTTGGATTTTGGCACCAGGCAGACAGCATACCTCTCTGGACATCAAGTCTGGTCGGCAGATGGATGCCTCAGTACCCCTCATAAGAGAGTCTCCAACCACCACTACCCTTCGTTTCCTTGTGGTCACTCATTCTGCAACTTTGGGATACTTGAGCTCTGGTTCTTCCCTATCCAGGGATGCTTTCACCTCCTCCACTTCCAGGGCTGCATAATGGTTCTTCAATTCAAGGGCTGGAGAAGTTGAATTGGTGATTTTGCAGGCCCTGGTGACTTGTGTCCAACCATCGACATTCTGTTGTCACCCATCTTCTCCTCTGCTGGAGAGCTTGGTTGCTGCAAGAAGCATCTCATCAATGTACTTCTCACTGTCTTGAATGCTCCTCAGCCTCGCCACCTCCTCTCTGAGTTCCTTCACTTGTTTCCTCAGAGTTTCAGCATGCAGGCACCCTGCACATGGAACCGGTCCTTCAACTGGCATTAGGACCTCTGTCTGGACCGAGGCAGAAGCTGTAACGGGGGCAACAGCTTTAGCGATACGTTTTTTCCCAGCCGTTGTTCTGTTCGTGGAGCTTAGATATTTGTTAAAGCAAAAGAGAGAGATCTACCAAGTACCAACCGGTTTCCCAGCTGTCCTTTCAGAGAAAAAGCAGTTAAATCTCCTTAATTATATTCAAAATGTGTGGATCCAATTCTCTGTGCTTTGTCAAATGGGAAGGTGCCCTATAAAGCAAGACTACTCACTAGGGGTGGGTGGGAGTCAGGGTGGGTAGGGAGGGAACTAACACCTGATTAGGTGTTAGCAGTTCCCAAAGCTGAGGAGGTTACTGGAGTTCAACCACCTACTGTGCTCAAGGAAAGTCCCACTAAAGCACCAAAAGAAAGTAACCTTGCTTTAAAAATGTACAAAATAATCCCTTTTAAGAGCTCCCAGTCAGAGAGCTAACAATTTAATATAATAAAACAAACCCTTAAGTCCTTACTGTTGGATGATCTGGAGAGCTCCTGTAGGAAAGCCTGAACAGGGCAGGGCACTGGAGCCTTTTATGCAGGCCCTCAGCTGCTCTCAGGTAATCAGACCCACTAACTCCTGATTAGGTGTTAGCAGTTCCCAAAGCTGAGGAGGTTACTGGCGTTCAACCACCTACTGTGCTCAAGGAAAGTCCCACTAAAGCACCAAAAGAAAGTAACCTTGCTTTAAAAATGTACAAAAAACCCCTTTTAAGAGCTCCCAGTCAGAGAGCTAACAATTTAATATAATAAAACAAACCCTTAAATCCTTACTGTTGGTTGATCTGGAGAGCTCCTGTAGGAAAGCCTCATAGTTGATGCATAGTTGTGGTGTCCCATCATGTGCTGTCATATGTTTCTGTCAGGGTGTTTTGTGTATTTGGTTTGCACGTACATACTTGTGTCCATTTGGGTGGACATGAGCTCCTGCTTTAACGTTCCACATTTCTTTCTGCAGGTGATGCAGGATATGGGTGTCGCCCCTGGTTGCTGACCCCTGTGCATCAACCACAGACACGTGCAGAGAGGAGTTACAATGAGGTCCATGCCTCCAGCCGCTCCGTCATAGAGCGCACCTTTGGCATTTTAAAGAGTCGCTTCAGGTGTCTGGATAGGACAAGCGGGGCCTTACAATACAAACCACAGACTGTGGCAGAGATCATTATAGCCTGTTGCATCCTGCACAACATTGCTCTCAGGCACCATATCCCTGTCCAAATTAATGAGGATCTGGAGGATGATCCTACATGCCCTCCTGTACATGCCCGTGGTGACACACGTGAGGGCACAGCAGTCAGGCCGCAGGTGATTGAGGTGCTCTTCTCATGTAAGTACTGCATATGTTGCCACATACATTTGTTTAGATATGTGTGTACTACTACTACTAGTGAACATTTGTATCCCAATAGCAGTAAGATGCAACACTGCACTGACATGTAACAGACACTGCCTGGCCATCCCAGCTTACAATCTAGTCATGACTGAAACGCAGAAGATGTGAGCAGAGCACAACAGCGGGTGGAGATGGATTATGTCTGTCGGGAGTAGTAGACTTGTGGGAGGTGTTAAGCTGTCATACCTGATTTGTGGCTGATTGGGATGGGGCTGTTGTACAGCCACAGGTAGTTAGTTTGAGGCTGTGGGTGCAGCAAGGTGAAAGGCGTGTAGTATGGGGTTAACAGTAGGAGAGCAGATCATAGATGGGACCAGTTGCCTAGATGTGTGTGTTTCACATTTTTTAATTTGAGCTGATTGATTGGTTGGTATGCTCTGATGAGCAGGGACTGTGTGTTAGTTGTTTCTGTATAACGTTACATGTGATACGCAGCACTATATACATGCTGAGTAGTAGTTGGATTACTGGTATTTGAGATCAGTAAGGGAAGGTACTGCACACCATAGTGTGCCTATATGTATAGGTCAGTATGTAGCCTTGACATGGATGCGGAGACAGATAGGGAACCTGTGAGGAGTCCTGACAGGAGTCCTGCCATTATGAGTGTGGCTGTAGAATACCCATGCAGTGCAGTGTTGCATATTTCAGCAGACAGAGATGATTCAAGGCCAGATCAGCAAGGTGTAGGTTACAGTAAGCAAGCCGGGAGCTTATTAGGGGAGGGGGGGATTTGGGTTTTAGTTGTGTTTTCAGGGAGGACTGGGGAAATATAGCTGATGACATCTAGACATAAACCACAAGCCTCAACTACAAGCTGGGTATGTGTGTAGAGGAGGAGAGTGCAGTCCAAGACAACATTTACATTTCGGACCCTGGAGAAAGGAAGTTATGGCCACACACACAAAGATGCTCTGATGGGAGGGAAGGGTTTGGGTGCACATATAGGATATCCATGCTTTGCCATTATCAATTTCACACAGTGGGATGACATGCAGCCATCAATGTCAGGTGGCAAGCAGAGATCGAGGTGTGGTTTGGCAGACATAACTCAGACGTCGAGAGATATATTTGCAACTCATCAGCACACAGCTGTTAATTTAAGTCAAGGTATGAGATATACACACCAAGGAAATGTATATGGACAGAGGATAAGGAAGGAGCCCCCTGCATATTTCCGTGTGTTACAGGAACTGACAGTGGGGTAGCAGATGACATTGAGACACCAGAACACACACTGAAGGGACATTGGGAGCGATATGGGGGACACAGGATAGTACTGCGGCCTTAGAGCCGAGCAGGGACATGGTAGCGAGGAGGAAGTTCTGATCCACATTTTTCACAGCAACAGAGAGGTGAGGAAGGGGACAGACAGAGTACGGACCCTTGTAGTTTGCCACACACACTTCAGTGATGACTTTAACATGAAACAAATCTGTACAGTGTGATGGGGAACAGTCAGTCTGTAAAGGATCTTGGGGGGTATGCAAGCTGAGGGTGTGAAGGTGCAGTGTGTGTTGCACAGCTACAACTTGACATATGTATGCTTCTCTTGTGTTTCTCAATCGAAAGGACATACTTGGTGACCCTCCTGGTGCTGTGGTGCATTGGCAGGTGACTGTACGTCATCCAACATGCAATAGTCTGGGGTAGGTGGACCTACAGCTACTTTGTCTGTGACGACAGTCAGGGGTAGCACATGTCTCCAGTGATCTGTCATATTGCACTGTACATATGTTGTTGTTCACCTCTTTTCCCTGCACCCCCATACCCCATATGTTGCTGTTGGCACACATATCCACATGTGTTCCTGGCCAGTTTGTCTTCTCCAACACTGTCTCTGGGACACATCCAACAGAGCTGCGTCTGTGTGCAGGTCCTAGGTGTTTGGATGGTGGACTGCATGTACACCCTTCCCTGACATTGTAGCATCAGCCAACAGCAGTGTATCATTGCATTTAACAGGCCTTTACCTCCACTAATCTCCAGTTGTGCACATACAGGCCGTATGCTACTGCTGGCACGCTCACCTTAGCATAATGTGCGGGTGTGTGTTTTTGGGTTGACTGTGTGATGATACAACGTGCAGGCATTTTGCATTATCATGTGGTGTGAGGGGTCTGTACACCTGGGGAGCGGTGGTGACTGTGCTATCTCTACCTTACTGCTGTTTACCTTGTGAACATTGTGGACATGTGTTGTGTGTTGTGAGCTGACCTATCTCTTGTGTGCTGACAGACTACTGCACAACAGCATTTTTGTATCACATATATCGCCATAACGTGGACATGCATCAACAGTGGCTGGACATGGGGACACGGTGATTCTACACATTTCGATGACATCTTCTCCCTTCACTGTGATGTGTTGTGGCCTTTGAGAGCCTCAGGGGAACCCAAACATACACTTGATGCAAACACACGGTAGGTTGCACCTTTGGTCTTTTGTGAATGACATCAGCCTTTACATGTTAATGATTTACTGTTTGTCTCATAGACATTTCATGTTGGGTCTCTGTACAAGAAACGCTGATGCACATGGGGTGGAGCTGTGAAACGCCTGTGTAACATGGGTATGTACATGACCATATCCACATGACACCCTCATCTGCGGTTCCAATTCAAAATTTCCTCAACATGCAGTGTGTTCTGTGTTGTGATCATGTTATGTTTGCCTGTGTGACGTTTCCTTACATACATATTGGATATGATAGCCTTCTCCAATGCATGAATGAGACTACCACATGGCTTGAAGAAAATCACTTAAGCATTAACCTCAAAAAAACGGAAGCAATGTTCATAACGAGGAAAACAGACACTGACTGCAACTACCCTACTACAATCACAATAAGTAACACACCTATACCTGTCAAAAAGGAGGTAAAATACCTTGGAATAATTATAGACCACTCACTCACCATGATCCCACACATAAAACATACAGTAAAAACCATATTTTATAAACTCAAGACAATACAACATCTGAGACCCCTACTTAACACAAATGACTTTAGATCAGTAGTCAACACCCTCATCACCCCTCATTTCGACTATTGTAATAGTTTCCTAAACGGGCTTCCATTAAAGAGCATATACCTTCTCCAAAGAGCCCAAAACATATGCGCCAAGATGATCACAAAAGCTAAACTAACAGATCATGTGACCCCAATTCTGTTAGACCTACACTGGCTCCCTATAAACAGCCGAATAAAATATAAAATCCTCCTAACTACTTTCAAAATCATTAATAAAATCTCTCCCTCACAACTATCTACTCTAATACACCTCCCAGCAGAAACTAGAATGCGCAGACGGAATGCAATCCATATTCCCTCAACATAAAAACAAATTTCAGAAAAACTAAAGCGACAACAAGTGATAGAGCTTTCTCCTTTGCTGCCCCCACCCTCTGGAATGAAATACCATTAACACTACGCATGATAAAAGACCTTCATCAATTCAAAAAGGAACTAAAAACATACCTCTTTACAAAACACTTTGAGATCCCACATCAACAAAAAACCTCTCCAAAACAATCACAGAAACACATCCACAGTACCCAAGACAGAACAAACGACTAACTCAATAAACCTTACATATCTCACACAACATGCAAAACATTTCACACAACATGCAAAAGATCTACTCAAACTGTCGGCTATATCACTATTGTAAATAACCACTGGTAATCAACTATGTTGTGCTCCATGTTATTATAACCTGTACATAGTTTGATAAGCACTGTTCTAGTTAACGTTCAAAAAAAATATGTTCTTTGTAATTACACTTGTATATAGTTAAAAAACATAATGTTCCTTGTAAATGTATACAGATGTATTCAAATGTTCTGTTCACTGTTTTAATGTAAACTGCCCCTGATCTCTGGAAGGGGTGGTATAGAAGAAACTGTTAAATAAAATAAATAAATAAATAAATAAATAAATATTGATGTTTGACTCTCTGCGATTTGGGCTGATGTTGCAAGCAGCATACCAATACATTGTTTATCCTCTTCTGACACAGGGCAGTGAACACACAAAGCACAACTACTACAGTGCATCCGGCGTCACCATCACCCACCTGTTGGAGGACACAACAACACCATGGAACTATCCCTGGGAAATGGTGCCATAGGATGTTTGACCTCTGCGAGTGGGACACATGCCTAGAATGGACAGTATTATTGTTGGACTGCTACTTTGGGCATGACAGGCCTGTCCAACACACCGTTGCTGCCGTGCTCTGGCTGGGTGTCGTGTTCATCGCAGGAGACACACATGACCTTTCCAGTACTGTGGCATATTGGGATGTCACACTTGACTATGCATGCCCAGGGTTTCAAGGACAGTCGTAACATGACTTGTTGGATTTCAGACACCCTTTGCACTTTGGACACTGTGTACTGGTCCCCACGTGTGCAGCAGGGACTGACCTTGTCGCTGTATGTTGTACATCCTTCTGACATTGTGTTGTGTTTTGCCCATGTGTGTGACATGGAATGCAGGATACGCTCATATGTTTGGTTCAACATGAGCATACAGCCATGCGTGTGGCACAGGGGGAGCAATGGAGAGTTCCTCTTGTCCATGTCCACCTACCCTCCACTTGGACATGACACAGTATTTGCCACGACACCACTTTACTGCACACCAACATCCTGGATTGATGTTTGCACTCACCAAGGGTATTACAGGGCATGCGTGGCATCACTGTATCATGTTTCAATGTACACGATGCATGTGCATGTGAATGACTATGTTGGTGCAACACAGCATGTGGCAATATGGCTTCTGTGTGGGTTACTGTAACATGTTTGATCTTTCTTTCCATCTCTATATACAGGTTATTGTGTTTGTTTACTGTACAGACGTGATACTCTGCAATGATTTAAAAACATAGCAATGCATGTCTGCAAAGTCCTATTTATCCCCTGACGTAATGACACTCACATTGCCCCATTATATTTGGAGTGTGGAGGTGAGTGTCCATTTTCTTCCTTCATTTGTGCATTCCATATACCATGATATATGTGTACAGACACTGTATCCACACCAACCAGTGCAGGGGACCTTCTGCATAGTGTTATCTCTGCATGTTTCTGCGGGTGGTTTCATTTGAATTCTCTGTGTTCATGTGCCTCTGCTACCTGTTAGCATATCCTCATTGTGCATTTGACGATTGTTTAAGGTTACATTGTTGCAGCTTTGATTCCTATATCAGGCATTATGTGACAGCTGTAACATATATTTTGATATGTGTGTGTACACTTTCTTACTTTTAACAACATATGCTGTTTCATTTGTGTGCCGCCTGTGTTGGCAGACAGATATGTTTTAAGGAACAGATCATGATTGATGTGTGTTGAGCCCTCATCATGCACCGCCTACTGTCTACATGCACACATATGTAACTAACACATTTGGGGCATGCAGCAGCATGTGGGGGGTGGGGGGTCTAATGCATTCTGCACACCATGCACCTGATGCACATTACCTCTCCTGCCCATCATCTGTAGACGGGCCAGTGACTTTTCTGTAACATGTGGGTTGCTGCCCTGCAAAATGTGTTTTCAGATTTTCACCTGGGATCCAATCACCTTGATATTATGATAGGCGATATCTACACTATCTGTGATGATTAACCAAAATAAAAATATGTGTTTGACGTACATTTGTCTCTGCTGCTGCTTGATCACACTGACACATGTATTTAGTGATTTCCTGGTCATGTACATGGCCTACCTGTGCTCACATCCTTGTATGGTGCCAGCTGTCTATCTGCCAGCCATTTGCCACATCACTGGGTGTTACAGGTTCCCACAAAGAGAGCAGGACGCTCTTGCTATTCCAACAGGAGACAATGAGGCAAGAGATGGGATGAACACAGGTGCCTTTATTAGTAGTCCCCTACGCGTTTCGGCCTGAAGCCTTCCTCGGGGGGATATACTTGAAATATAAAATCATACAAGAAAATAAAATAATATGCGATTAATATATAAATAAATAAAAATAAGAATAAAACAGGCATGTAACATATATTAACATAAATAAAAACAAATTGTAAACACAAACATGATATCTAGTGTTAATAATAATAATATAAATAAGACTAAACATATGTGTATAATACCAATAAATAATAAAATATATATATAAAAAATATATATAAAAATTACATTAAAAACAAATGGATCAAAACCAACACTTGTTAGACGAAATGATAAAAACAAGAATAAAAAATCAAAAATCTTAAGACGCAGGGCAGACTATAAGTGCTAAAATAAAACTAATACAAAAATACTCACATGGCACTGTAGGGAGAATGATGTACTTTGGCCTATATAAATGGCACCTATTAAAATACTATCATTAATAAATAATAAATAGTGATATGAATAACATGTTAAAACAATTGTTATACAAAAAACCATAAAACTGAAGGATACAATGTAAAACTAAGATAACAATAAAAATGTAATAAGGAAATTTGATAAAATTATTCAATTGAGTAAAATGTTGAAATAATCTAATATCCATAAATAAAGAAGTTAGATGTAAATAATATGAATATTTTATAAATATGTAAATTTGAAACTGGTACCTGATCTTGACCAGTTATGATGAACGACACTGTATGGTAAAATGAAACATTATTAAACATGTTATCTTGTTATATTGAAACAAGTAATGAATTGCTAAATTAATATGTGTAGAGGTTGGCCCATGAATTGCTTACGTATATTAACCGTTAATTCTCAAAGGAAATATTTATGCATAAGATTGTAGAGACCAACCGTCTTTAAACTATTGTGAAAAACTCAATTAAATCAAAAGTATATCGGACTAGGTCATCTGTAGAAAAAACTTTATTGTATTGGGTAGAATAATATATCCACGTTAAAGGAATCTCCTATTATCTTGTAAAACGTTCTTTTTTTAAAAGACGGAAGGGCAAACCTGCAAGAATACATTTAAACTATAAATACTATAGAGAGATAATAAGACAATCTAATGAGTTATCGCCTAAGTGAGATGAACCGAGATATGTCAATATAAATAAGTAAAAACGTATTATCTAACATAGAAAACAAGGAATAAAAAAATGACATAAAAGGTTTGTTCTAACGTAAAATTGCCGTTATAAACACTATAGCGCGATAAACTCTATTGTTCATGCCTTCCGCGATTGAATATATTTAAAATCAAGCATATGAAGAAATTAAAACATTGAAAAACATGCTATTCACCTAAATGGAACAAAACAGAAAAAAACAGAAAACTGTCTGTACTGTCAAATGAAGGTATAGACTGAGCTCTTAGGAAATGACGTCTAAACCTAGGGCTTTAAATTCTCAATGTAAGAGGGCGTGCGGAAAGGATCTCTTATTATTTATAAACCGTTCCCAACTTTTATTCAAAAAAGGGGAGGCAACCTGCATCACTTCAATCAAACCATAAATACTATAAGAATAGTGAGACATGATAAAAATAAATCGCCGAAGTGATAGACCGACACGCATGGAAACCGGGTGGTAAAACCGAATTCTATAGAGAAGGAAAAAAAACAAGGTATGTAGGTTTAAATAGATCGAAGCATTTGACTACATTAAAATGTTATAAACTGTTTGTACCAACGTCAGATATCCGATAAACCTTGCTGTTTATATAATTTGGAGTCAACCACGTAAAGAAATTAAAACATCGAAGAGCATACTACTCACCTGAATAACCAAAATACAAACGCACTTCCAGAATAAAGGTGTAGACTGAGCTATTAAGGAAATGTCGTCTTTACGTAAGGCTTTAAATACTCAATGGAGGAGGGCGTGATTAGTGTAATGACGTATTTCTTCAGGATGAGAGTGTAAGATATAAACCATTAGGTGTTAATCTGTTGTATTCATGAAAGAATGCCGTTACAAACACTGTAGCGCGATAAACTTTATTGTTCATGCCTTCCGCGATTGAATATATTAAAATCCAAGATATGGAGAAAATAAAACATTGAAAAACATGCTATTCACCTAAATGTACAAAATATAAACCTGTCTGTGCTATCAAATGAAGGTATAGACTAAGCTCTTAGGAAATGACGTCTTAACCTAGGGCTTTAAATTCTCAATGTAAGAAGGCGCGCAGAAAAGATCTCTTATCATTTGTAAACCATTCCCAACTTTTATTCAAAAAAAAGGGGGGGCAACCTGCTTCACTTCAATCAAACTATAATTACTATAAGGATAGTGAGACATGATAAAAATAAATCGCCGAGGTGATAAACCGACGCGCATAAAAACCGGGTGGTAAAACCGAATTCTATAGAGAGGGAAAAACGGATTCTATAGAGAAGGAAAAAAACGAGGTATGTGGGTTTAAATAGGTCAAAGCATTTAACTATATTAAAATGTTATAAATTGTTTGTACCAACGTCAAATTGCCGATATACCTTGCTGTTTATATAATTTGGAGTCAACCACATAAAGAAAATAAAAACATCGAAGAGCATACTACTCACCTAAATAACCAAAATATAAACGCACTTCCAGAATAAGGTGTAGACTAAGCTATTAAGGAAATGACGTCTTTACGTAAGGCTTTAAATACTCAATGGAGGAGGGCGTGATTAGTATAATGACGTATTTCTTTAGGATGAGAGTGTAAGATACACGAACATATATGAAAGTTGTGCCATTAAAAGACTCAAGAAACAAGTGGAATATCCATATAATCATTATCAAATGAACGATGTCCAACTAAAAGTATAAGGTGTTGTGTTATGTTATACGAAAACGTATATGTGAAAACACGGTGTTATTGTAAAAAAAAAAAAAAAAAAGATATTCTATTGATTACATGACTATAAAAATACTGACAAATCAACTTCTTGATTTAAACCATTAGGTGTTAAACTGTTGAATTCATAAATGAATCTCTGTTCTAATCGCAGAAGAACTTTGTCAAAATCTCCACCACGCCAACTGGGAACCACTGTTTTGATGACCAAAAATTTCAAATCCTGGATAGTATGATGTTTCTCCAACCAATGTGCAACTAGTGGGCTGTCTTCTACGTTCCTTTGCAAACAACTTCTATGTTCTATGATTCGGGTACGAATCTGGCGTTTAGTTTTACCTACATATATTAAATTACATGGACATACAATCAAATAAATAACCTTTTCTGTTTTACAATTTGAAAAGTGATTGATGTAAAATTTACGCTGTGTGACTGGATGGATATAAACTTGTTTAACTGTAAGTGCATGAACGCAAACAGAACAATTGCCACAGGGGTAGTGCCCTTTAATATGAGGTGATGGTTTGTGGTATGTGAGAGCCGATGAAACCAATGTATTTGCCAGATTAGAGTTGCGTTTATAGGCCAACATGATGTTCTTAGAAGCTAAACTGGAGACTCCATTTAAAAGATACCATTCCTGTCTTAATATTTCAGAAATCTCTTTAGAATATTGCGAAAAAGTGAGTGAGCAAACAATTTTATCATTTTTATGACGTGGCTTTTTATTTAAAAGACTCTTCCGTTCAGTGGTGCATGCCCTAAAAAATGCTTTTTTGACACATCTTTTCGGGTACCCACGTTTTAAGAATCTCTGGCGCAACTCTGCTGCATGTTTATCAAAATCATGTTCTTTAGTGCATATTCTCCTTACCCTAAGGAATTGACTGATAGGTAAATTGTTTTTTAATGTAGTATTATGGTAACTATCATACTGAAGCAGAGTGTTGCGATCTGTGGGTTTTCGGTATAATTCTGTGGTAAACCCATCATTCCCCTTTTTGATGTAAAGATCCAAATATGCAATACTATCCATACTATAATTGCCCTCGAACTGTAAATTGGGGTCCAAGCTGTTAATCCATTCGAAAAATTCTTGCAGCATAGTTTCAGAACCGTCCCAAATTATTATAATATCATCAATATACCTTTTCCATAAAGTGACATGTTTTTTGAAGGGATAGAATTTGAGGAATTTCTCTTCGAAATTGGTAACATATAAATTGGCCACATCTTTAGGAACAGACAAAGAAAGGGTTCTTTTAGAAAACCTGGACTCTCTCCTAAACCTACTACGAGAGATAACACCAGAACCAAATATAATAATAGGGACAGGTCACGCTCTAAATCCCCGAGAACCCACAGGAGGAATAGCTATAAAAATGATAACAGGATTAGAGAGAGATCTCATTCTAAATCGCCAGATTCTACACGAGGGCCCAAAAGAGGAAGGTTCACATCAGGAGAACATCATGAAGCTACTATAGATCACTCGGCCCCTCTGTTTTCCACAGTACCATCTAGGTCTCAGGTTCAGAGCCCTCGTCGGGATTTTCACATGGACTCTCTTTGGAAAGGAGGTGGGCGGGATTATCATCCAAATCCACCCAGGTCACCACGAAGATACAGGAACAACCACACACATCAACAGCAAGGCACCGCCCGAGATGTGGGCCTGATGTCCAAGAGAAGATTAAACTGGGATCTGTGAGTAATGTCATTAACCTCTCAGACTATTCTCTTTCTGAAATCGAATTACAGGTATTAGAAAAAGGTTTATCATTTGTTCCCACTAAAACTCATGACAAATTTAATACTCATATAGAACTTTATAAATTTTTCCGTAAACTTAAAATTATCAACTATTTCGGCAATAGTGAACTAGGTTCTACAGATTTATCAGTAGTTAGAAGGCCCTCTACCTGGGTGCCTCCTCCAAACGTTGATCCTCTCATCACGGCCTATGAAAAAACAGTATTATCCAAAGTCAACAATTTATATCATGGTAAGTCCAAAGTATATTATAACACTACAAGGATACAAAAAGAAGCATTGGAAGGTTTGCGCAAGAACAACTCTATTGTCATCAAACCCGCAGATAAAGGAGGGGCGATAGTTGTACAAAATCGCGTATCCTACATAAATGAGGTTCTACGGCAGTTGAACGATACCCAATTCTATCAAAAAATTTTTGACGATCCTACTCCTATTTTACAGCAGAGAATAGAATCCTTGTTATATTTAGGCAATCAGGCCGGCTATCTTACGTCTAAAGAAGTGTCATATCTTACAGTGAAACATCCTATTATACCAACAATATATGTTATTCCTAAAATTCATAAATCCCTCGATAATCCACCAGGTCGTCCTATAGTTTCAGCCATTGGCTCACTTTTTGAGCCTATCTCCAAATTTATGGATCTCTTTTTAAGACCATTTGTATCTGAAGCAGAATCCTATTTACGGGACTCCACCCATGTCATTAATATTTTAGACACCTATATTGGATATCACGATAAGTTAATATTGGTCACTTTAGATATAGTTTCTCTCTATACCAACATTCCTCAGAAAGCAGCCATTGAAGTATTAGCAAATACACTTATACGTAGGCCGCAACCAGTACGTACCCCTACTTGTTATCTCATTCAATTAGCTTCTCTGGCTATGACTGAAAATTTTTTTTGTTTTAAAGGTATATTTTATAAACAGATAAAAGGTGTGGCCATGGGATCTCCCATGGCCCCAGATGTGGCCAATTTATATGTTACCAATTTCGAAGAGAAATTCCTCAAATTCTATCCCTTCAAAAAACATGTCACTTTATGGAAAAGGTATATTGATGATATTATAATAATTTGGGACGGTTCTGAAACTATGCTGCAAGAATTTTTCGAATGGATTAACAGCTTGGACCCCAATTTACAGTTCGAGGGCAATTATAGTATGGATAGTATTGCATATTTGGATCTTTACATCAAAAAGGGGAATGATGGGTTTACCACAGAATTATACCGAAAACCCACAGATCGCAACACTCTGCTTCAGTATGATAGTTACCATAATACTACATTAAAAAACAATTTACCTATCAGTCAATTCCTTAGGGTAAGGAGAATATGCACTAAAGAACATGATTTTGATAAACATGCAGCAGAGTTGCGCCAGAGATTCTTAAAACGTGGGTACCCGAAAAGATGTGTCAAAAAAGCATTTTTTAGGGCATGCACCACTGAACGGAAGAGTCTTTTAAATAAAAAGCCACGTCATAAAAATGATAAAATTGTTTGCTCACTCACTTTTTCGCAATATTCTAAAGAGATTTCTGAAATATTAAGACAGGAATGGTATCTTTTAAATGGAGTCTCCAGTTTAGCTTCTAAGAACATCATGTTGGCCTATAAACGCAACTCTAATCTGGCAAATACATTGGTTTCATCGGCTCTCACATACCACAAACCATCACCTCATATTAAAGGGCACTACCCCTGTGGCAATTGTTCTGTTTGCGTTCATGCACTTACAGTTAAACAAGTTTACATCCATCCAGTCACACAGCGTAAATTTTACATCAATCACTTTTCAAATTGTAAAACAGAAAAGGTTATTTATTTGATTGTATGTCCATGTAATTTAATATATGTAGGTAAAACTAAACGCCAGATTCGTACCCGAATCATAGAACATAGAAGTTGTTTGCAAAGGAACGTAGAAGACAGCCCACTAGTTGCACATTGGTTGGAGAAACATCATACTATCCAGGATTTGAAATTTTTGGTCATCAAAACAGTGGTTCCCAGTTGGCGTGGTGGAGATTTTGACAAAGTTCTTCTGCGATTAGAACAGAGATTCATTTATGAATTCAACAGTTTAACACCTAATGGTTTAAATCAAGAAGTTGATTTGTCAGTATTTTTATAGTCATGTAATCAATAGAATATCTTTTTTTTTTTTTTTTACAATAACACCGTGTTTTCACATATACGTTTTCGTATAACATAACACAACACCTTATACTTTTAGTTGGACATCGTTCATTTGATAATGATTATATGGATATTCCACTTGTTTCTTGAGTCTTTTAATGGCACAACTTTCATATATGTTCGTGTATCTTACACTCTCATCCTAAAGAAATACGTCATTATACTAATCACGCCCTCCTCCATTGAGTATTTAAAGCCTTACGTAAAGACGTCATTTCCTTAATAGCTTAGTCTACACCTTATTCTGGAAGTGCGTTTATATTTTGGTTATTTAGGTGAGTAGTATGCTCTTCGATGTTTTTATTTTCTTTATGTGGTTGACTCCAAATTATATAAACAGCAAGGTATATCGGCAATTTGACGTTGGTACAAACAATTTATAACATTTTAATATAGTTAAATGCTTTGACCTATTTAAACCCACATACCTCGTTTTTTTCCTTCTCTATAGAATCCGTTTTTCCCTCTCTATAGAATTCGGTTTTACCACCCGGTTTTTATGCGCGTCGGTTTATCACCTCGGCGATTTATTTTTATCATGTCTCACTATCCTTATAGTAATTATAGTTTGATTGAAGTGAAGCAGGTTGCCCCCCCTTTTTTTTGAATAAAAGTTGGGAATGGTTTACAAATGATAAGAGATCTTTTCTGCGCGCCTTCTTACATTGAGAATTTAAAGCCCTAGGTTAAGACGTCATTTCCTAAGAGCTTAGTCTATACCTTCATTTGATAGCACAGACAGGTTTATATTTTGTACATTTAGGTGAATAGCATGTTTTTCAATGTTTTATTTTCTCCATATCTTGGATTTTAATATATTCAATCGCGGAAGGCATGAACAATAAAGTTTATCGCGCTACAGTGTTTGTAACGGCATTCTTTCATGAATACAACAGATTAACACCTAATGGTTTATATCTTACACTCTCATCCTGAAGAAATACGTCATTACACTAATCACGCCCTCCTCCATTGAGTATTTAAAGCCTTACGTAAAGACGACATTTCCTTAATAGCTCAGTCTACACCTTTATTCTGGAAGTGCGTTTGTATTTTGGTTATTCAGGTGAGTAGTATGCTCTTCGATGTTTTAATTTCTTTACGTGGTTGACTCCAAATTATATAAACAGCAAGGTTTATCGGATATCTGACGTTGGTACAAACAGTTTATAACATTTTAATGTAGTCAAATGCTTCGATCTATTTAAACCTACATACCTTGTTTTTTTTCCTTCTCTATAGAATTCGGTTTTACCACCCGGTTTCCATGCGTGTCGGTCTATCACTTCGGCGATTTATTTTTATCATGTCTCACTATTCTTATAGTATTTATGGTTTGATTGAAGTGATGCAGGTTGCCTCCCCTTTTTTGAATAAAAGTTGGGAACGGTTTATAAATAATAAGAGATCCTTTCCGCACGCCCTCTTACATTGAGAATTTAAAGCCCTAGGTTTAGACGTCATTTCCTAAGAGCTCAGTCTATACCTTCATTTGACAGTACAGACAGTTTTCTGTTTTTTCTGTTTTGTTCCATTTAGGTGAATAGCATGTTTTTCAATGTTTTAATTTCTTCATATGCTTGATTTTAAATATATTCAATCGCGGAAGGCATGAACAATAGAGTTTATCGCGCTATAGTGTTTATAACGGCAATTTTACGTTAGAACAAACCTTTTATGTCATTTTTTTATTCCTTGTTTTCTATGTTAGATAATACGTTTTTACTTATTTATATTGACATATCTCGGTTCATCTCACTTAGGCGATAACTCATTAGATTGTCTTATTATCTCTCTATAGTATTTATAGTTTAAATGTATTCTTGCAGGTTTGCCCTTCCGTCTTTTAAAAAAGAACGTTTTACAAGATAATAGGAGATTCCTTTAACGTGGATATATTATTCTACCCAATACAATAAAGTTTTTTCTACAGATGACCTAGTCCGATATACTTTTGATTTAATTGAGTTTTTCACAATAGTTTAAAGACGGTTGGTCTCTACAATCTTATGCATAAATATTTCCTTTGAGAATTAACGGTTAATATACGTAAGCAATTCATGGGCCAACCTCTACACATATTAATTTAGCAATTCATTACTTGTTTCAATATAACAAGATAACATGTTTAATAATGTTTCATTTTACCATACAGTGTCGTTCATCATAACTGGTCAAGATCAGGTACCAGTTTCAAATTTACATATTTATAAAATATTCATATTATTTACATCTAACTTCTTTATTTATGGATATTAGATTATTTCAACATTTTACTCAATTGAATAATTTTATCAAATTTCCTTATTACATTTTTATTGTTATCTTAGTTTTACATTGTATCCTTCAGTTTTATGGTTTTTTGTATAACAATTGTTTTAACATGTTATTCATATCACTATTTATTATTTATTAATGATAGTATTTTAATAGGTGCCATTTATATAGGCCAAAGTACATCATTCTCCCTACAGTGCCATGTGAGTATTTTTGTATTAGTTTTATTTTAGCACTTATAGTCTGCCCTGCGTCTTAAGATTTTGATTTTTTATTCTTGTTTTTATCATTTCGTCTAACAAGTGTTGGTTTTGATCCATTTGTTTTTAATGTAATTTTTATATATATTTTTATATATATATTTTATTATTTATTGGTATTATACACATATGTTTAGTCTTATTTATATTATTATTATTAACACTAGATATCATGTTTGTGTTTACAATTTGTTTTTATTTATGTTAATATATGTTACATGCCTGTTTTATTCTTATTTTTATTTATTTATATATTAATCGCATATTATTTTATTTTCTTGTATGATTTTATATTTCAAGTATATCCCCCCGAGGAAGGCTTCAGGCCGAAACGCGTAGGGGACTACTAATAAAGGCACCTGTGTTCATCCCATCTCTTGCCTCATTGTCTCCTGTTACAGGTTCCCATACACACATTCCCTTTGAGGTAATATTTTTGCATTTTGCTTGCTGTGGTTGTTTGGGATAGTGGTTACAGACATGGGTTGTAACACTATTAGGTTACAGGTTTGATCCCCACATGAGGTTTACTTATTTTTTTCTGTTGTGCTAACCTGACCATTAGGTATCTGCAGGTTCATCACCTATGCACACACCCTTCCATCTCTTCACTGTACACCAAAGTGTGCCCTCTGTGCTGCCTAGCCATCACATATTAGCTGTTACATATGTCTCTTTCTTTATAGTGTTCACATAGCAGTCTGCTTGGGGGATTGGCATTGCTGTGGTTCAGCTGGTCTATGGCACACCTGTTTGCAGGTTCAATTCTCACATGCTCCTGTTCTGTTTCATATTTTGCCCTGCTCCACAGAGCATTCCCTGCCGCCCTTTGGGTTTAGGTTCGTTCCTCTTTTGCATGCTGTATCCACTGCATAACATTTCATTGTGTGTGTGCATGTAGTTGTATGTGGCTCTGGTCCCAATTACAGACTGTGATTTGATCTGTGCACATCAGAGCTGCATGTGCATTCCACCATGGTTACTGTTGGAGGTTTGCCTATCCTGGCAGCCAGCAGGCTTCTTGTTTGTACATTGACATTTGTGCTAATGGTTATAGGTTTGATTCCTCTCTGTGCTCTTTCATTTGTATGCCTGTCCTGCACAGCTACTTTTCATTCCTGTGACAGTCATATCTGTGTAGATCTGTGCTGTTAGCACATTGTACCCTTATCACAGCTGCCAACCATCCTTCTGTCCATCTATATCACAGTTGCCAACCATCCTTCTGTCCATCTATGTGTGTCTGCCAGCTGTGTGCGGTCCTGCCCTGATGTGCATGCTGCTACCCCATGTCCTGCACTGATACACATTTCTGCATTGCAGCTCTTCCTGGTTGCCTCTCCTGTGTGTGCTCTGCATAGCACTGCTACTCCTCTATCCTCCTGTCATTACCCCTATCCTGCCACCTCTACCTCCTCTGCTGGACATGTCTTCCCATCCCCTGCCACACACCGTCATTGTTGCATGGCACATTACACTGGTCAACACATTTTTACAAAAGTCATGTTACTGAAATAAAAATAGTCATTTCTTATCAATTTTTATATGCTGAACATGAATATGACAGTGAAATTGCAAAGTTGGCTCTAGTTTTTTTGTAATCTACAAGAATTAATGTTTACATCACGAAATGCATGTCAATAGTAAATATAATAGGCCTTCGGTTAATACCTGTAAAAAAAACAAGTCATAGACTACTTCTTAGATTTTTTTCACCTGTCTCTTGTACAGCTGTTCGGGAGCTTCTCTGGGGAGTGTCCAGCAGTAGTCAGCCAGCATTGTAGTGGACTATTTTCCCTGGTATCTTTGCTCCATCGTTGTGATATCCTGGTGAAAACGTTCGCCCTGTTCATCACTAACCATACCACAGTTGTCAGGAAAGAAATTGAGATGGGAATCAAGGAAATGGATCTTTAGAGACATATTGCAGCCAAGTTTCTGATACTGCATCAGCATGTCTTCTACTAGTTCCTTGTAGTTTTCTGCCCTAACATTCCCGAGAAAGTTTGTTGACACTAGGCAAAAAGCATTCCATGCTTGTTTCGCATCACCCTGCATCAAGTTGTTGAACCGGTCATCTTTGAAGAGCTCTCGAATCTGAGGACCCGCAAAAACTCCCTCTTTAATCTTTGCTTCGCTGAGTTGAGGGAACTTTTCCTGCAGGTATCGGAAAGCTGGCGAAGTGCGGTCCATTGCTTTCACAAAGTTTTTCATCAAACCTAGTTTGATGTGAAGGGGTGGTAGCAGCATTTTGTGAGCCTCAACCAGAGCTGGGTGCTGGATATTCTTCTCTCCAACTGATACATTTTGTCTGCGATTCCATTCCTTCCGCAAGTAGTGCCAATCCCTTGCTCGGCTATCCCACTCACATAAGAAACACATGTATTTTATATATCCTTGCTGCAGTCCCATTAAAAGGGCAACTACCTTTAAGTCACCACAGAGGTGCCAGCTGTACTTGTTATAGTTAATGGAAGTCAGTAGATGCTTTAAGTTATCGTATGTCTCTTTCATGTGGATGGCATGCGCTACTGGAATAGATGGAAGACGGTTTTCATTGTTCAAAAGCACAGCCTTCAGACTCAGTTTCTAAGGGGTATGTTTACTAAACTGCGTTAGTGCAATTCGCGTTAGGAGCCGCGTTAGTGGAAGGAAAGCCAAAAAAGGACATGGGCGGTGCATTGTAACCGATAATGCGCAGTTGCACACGGTATTGCGTGCCGCACAGCAACGATAGCTACAGTGCGTCCGCTACTGTGCACAAGCTTAAGACAGCGCGCAGACACCCAAATGCAAAAACAGAGCTGTAGCACAATGGATACTACACAGACTGATAGTACAAGGGTCATGGGTTCGATTCCCCAGTGTGCCTAATGAAAAAGGCTGGCTGAGGCATCATGTGCAACCCTTTGAAGGCCTACTATAATATTTTATCCACATTCTGCAGCTGGGTTAATGTTTGCACATGTCAGGAAAATTGTACCCGTCGTATCCAATATATTCCAATAGTGACGTTCCCTCTGGCATGGTCATGTATGCTATACCATTTGATAGGAATATATAGGCAGAGGTTTGGATCCCGAAAGTACTGGGCTTGGCCTGGAAAGGGTTAAGTAGTGGGCTGTGAGGAAGGTTACTTGTACCTGAATAGTGCTGCCAGCAAACACACTCTCACAGTGGCGTAACCTAAGGTGCCACATAAGGCACCCTAGAGGGCACTCCATAGGGCACATTATCAAGTGCACTGTCTGCCAAGGCACCCTATAATGTCCCCTATAGGACACCACATAAGGCACCTTATAAGGCGCTTTATAGGGTGCCGAATAAGGCGCCTTATGAGCCACCCTAAGGGGACAGTACCCTGAGGGTGGTCCTGCTGGCAGAACTAATATACAATAAAAACAGACAATGCCTAAGACAGCCCTATTGATGAACCCCACTGTGGGTTTAGGACCCATGACCTCTGGCTCCACAGGCAGTATAGTAACCAGTGGGCTAGAGCTGCTAAAAAACAACTGGCTGGCTACAAGAGGACTGCACGGCACCACACCCACATTCTGCTGTGGTTACCAGGATAGGGTTAACCCACCCGTACCCATGATGCACTGCACATGCAAATCAGCAGTCGAGAGATGGGCACAAGAGTGGGTATGCACCCCCACAGCACCTCGGCCCTGTAGGGGGGACAGACCGTGTGTGGCACTGCCACAGAGTAGCCACAGACACTCACATTGTGCGGGTACAGTGCCCACCCTGAGGTTGAGGTGGGGCCCCCAGCACCAGGTCCACAGCACCTTTCATGGCTGAGATATGCCATGCTGCAGGTCCCCATCAGTGTGTGATAGGTAGCTCTATTAGACACGCCTAGGATACATCTGTGCCCTGCTGTATGTCTCGGTCATGTCTAGTCCTTATGGGCGATGATGCACTCAGAATAGTGCATATCCTGTGTTGGTGCCAAGGTTACCTGGTGAAGGGGGGGGGTGTATGGACCCATGGGCAGATCATCTACCACCACACAATCCACCTTCTGGGGCTTAGGGTGGGAAACAGGGTCACCCACCAATAGATCCACAGTCTACCCCCTGCAATGGCAGCGGAAGAGGGGACCAGCAACAGCAGTCCTGCTGGGGAACAGACAGAGCGGTACACATCCATAACGCAATAGCTTACAGACAGCAGTCCTGGATATGCTCAGCTGCCCCCCACCATTATCTGACATTCCCCAGCAGCAGGCCTCCAGCCGCTGCACCCTGCAAGGTGTTCCAGCAAGACACATACTAGCTGCAGACAGTCTGCCAGCTAGACCATAGTGCATGGTCCTGGAGGAGATGCATGTACCCAGAACCCAGGGGATGTCAACATACACACCAAGCAGATAAATCAGTGATTGGGCCCCAAAAAGAAACCCATATATATCACATGAGCAAAGCGCTATGGGGGAACCTAGCCATGCCGTGGTCACTACTCAGTCAGGGCGAGAGTGACCTCCCAGCAGGACATGCTGTGGCCACTCTGTCTGTGCAGGTGGGACCGGGCACTACAATGTCCGAGCCATTGCCCTATGCCCAGCGCAGATGCAGCCAGGCCAGGCCACCCTATCCAGGCTATTCCTATGGTACCTTGCTCCTCATTATGCACATTGGCAGGCCAATACTGGGAACAGTGCTAGCAGTGTGGGCTGTGGAGGGTGTTGGAAGCCACCACACACTGGATAGACAGACACACACTCCCCACACCTATGCCAGCATTGTGCAACTATAGAGGTGTTGGGCAGCCCAGGCCACCACACAAGTCCTGAGCACAGTGCAGGCATGGCTATGGTACGCAGTACTGTAGGAGTCACTCCCCAGGTTGGTAAACACTGTCAGACACATGACCTGTAGCACACTCCACAGACATCAGAAAGGTTGCTATGATGCAGCTAACTCAGACACTTGTACCTAACCTAGGAATTGCTATCTGCCAGTAATCCTAGCAACCTTTTGATAGATGTGTACCATATTCCCCGGTTTAAGGTGGCATTACTAAGGTATGCAAGTGCTAGTATTGGGAGATGCACGAAGAGCCCACAGTCCTGCCTCTCCAGAAGGCTGTGGATAATGGGGCCTGTGGGTGCGGGTGTGTCTGCCCCTGTTGGCTGCTGCTTTACGGCAGAGGTTCCCAACTCCAGTCCTGCGGTGCCAAACACTGTTCGGGTTTTCATGCTGACCCTCATGAATATGCATGAGATACATCTGCATACCATGGGGGTGGCGCATTGAAATGAAGCACAGGCATCTTTATCAGAGGCAGCATGGAACTGGAATGGTGTTTGGCCCTCCAGGACTGCAGTTGGGAAACTCTGCTCTAGGTATTGTGCATGTTTATGGTGTCTGTGCTCTGTAGGGTAAAATGGTGTTTTGGGCATGTTTACGTCATCTGCAAGAATGGTTCTGCCTGTATTAGCACATTATAGTAGTGGGTAAAATATGAGGACTGGGTTGGCGGAAAGCACAGCTGGGACTTGAACCTGTGACCTTCTGCTTCTGAATATAGTGGTTCTGTGCACTACACCACCATGTTCTCACAGAGATTGTGCATTCCCTGGTGATATCATGACTGTTGGTCAGACAGGGCCTGTCTGTTGCAGTGCATGGCACCCACCTACACAGGGATAGGCCACGGTCTGCTCCGGGCAGCTGCCACTTCCCCCTCCACCACCAGTATCCCTCAGCCACCATGCTGACATGCCCTTCTGCTGGTGGAGCTGGTGGTGCATGGTCTCAGGCCATCCAGTGTGCAGGTAGGTGGCCGCCTATGGTGCATGTTCTGGGGTAGCAGTGCCTGCATAGATGTCCATGCTTCCCCCCAGCCCCGCCTGCCAGTGTTCCGTGCCCTTGGGGGTTGCTGTTGGGTACTCTCCCCTGTGACGCTTTGGGAGACACACTCGTGCCCATGTTGGGCCCTCAGCAGTTGCTGTCTGGCTGCTCTACTGTTTCAGCATTCCTATGGGCCAGCTAGGCATCACTCTAGTCCCCACTGTGGCCCAGCTGCACCACAGCATGTGCCACCTGCAGCCCTCTGTATCCCCTTTTCCAGCATCTGCCCGGTTGCCCGTTCCGACATGTCTGCCCTGATGTTGCGGGACATGTGCACACCATAGGAACCCTGTCCGATGGTGGGGAAATCCCTGAGCAGCGCTATTTCACTGTGGGCCCATGCACCTTGTATGGGGACGGAGTATGGACCCTTCCACGAATTATATCTGTTCTATGGAGCTTACTCGGGGGGGGGGGGGGTTGATGTTTCTCATTGCTACCACTATTGGCCAGCTTGGTTGTTGTTTTTTTCCAGTTTGTTGGGGTCATTTTCGGTGTTTCTGTGCCCTTTTGTTCTGTGCACATGTATCACACTTATCACCTTTTTTTGGTTTCCCTGCCTAGGCTGTACATTGCTGACACGCAAATCGTTTCTCTCCCCTTTAAAGTGCTTTTACCGGTAGGTTTTCATTCGCGTTGGAATTCAGCTCTGAAAATCAGTGCGTTAGCCTCTCCCCGCCCACTCTCCGCCCTCTCTCCACCTTCTGTGGTGTTTTACCGTGCCGCGGAGCATTATGCACGTTAGCACGTGATAGCGCGCGCTATAGCGCGTTTACGATCGTTAATGCGCTATAGCGCGCTAACGATCATTAACGTCATACAACACGCGTTATTCATGTTTACCGCAGTTTAGTAAACATACCCCTAAGAGTCTATAAATAGTCTCCAGTCTTGTGGGTCATGAGTGATTTTTAAGGCATTCATGAGGCTTTCAATATTGGAACAGAATACCAGATTACTTTCCTTTCTGAAGAAAGTCTCCAACTTCTGGTGGCGCTTTCGATATGAAGTAATGTTGACATCTTCTTATAGAAGATTCCATTGTTGGAGTCTTGATCCTAGCAATTCTGCCTTGTTCTTGGGTAAGTCCAAATCCAGGTCACTTAATTCTTCCTGTGTTATTCTGTGTGGAGTTGATAATGCATCCCAGTGAAAATCTGGGTCACTGCATGCTGACGGACCAGAAGAACAGGTCGGCTCACCCTTGTCCTCATCAGATGAATCAAGAGAATATTCTGATGGAGGTTCTGGAATAGGAAGTCCCTCACCATGTGGAACTGGTCTCAATGCAGATGGAATGTTTGGATAGACTATGCTCGACTTCTTTTGCTTCGTTATTCCGCTGGAAAGAGGAGGAACCCAGCAGAAGTAACAGTCATTTATGTGGTTGCTTGGCTCTCTCCACACCATGGGGACTGCAAATGGCATTGATGGTCTTTTGCAATTCAACCACTGTGAAAGCTGTGTTGTACATGTAGCGCAGCATATATGCGGGGCCCAAGTCTTGTCTTGGTCACCAATCTTGAATCCGAAGTAAAGATGATATGCCTTCTTCAATTGAGAAGTGATACTTTTCTTCTTGTTGGCAAATGTCACTTCCCCACAAATGTAGCAGAAATTGTCAACAGTATTAACGCACTTTCACGGCATTACTGTTCTGTATTGTACCTAAATGGCTAAAATTATATGATTAATAAAAGTTACATGTAACAGTAGCTTAAACTGTCTCGCACACAGTCTGAAATATTTTAAATGCTCAACCTTTCCGACTGCGTATAGTACACTGCTGACGTCAGATGGCTTCAGCAGCCGTCTGGCAGTAGTATTGCATTGCATCAAAAAATGATACAATCAACTCTGGATGATGTGTGCATGCTGGTATTATGCAATGTGATGCAATATTACATCATTCAAGACTTATTTGGGATGTTGTTGATATCCTAATGGATAAATTTACATCGTGAAACGTCAAAAATGAACTACATGCAATATCTTCAAAACGAGAGCCAATAAAATTTTTTAATGTTATATTCGTGTTCAGCTCACCAAGATTAAGGCCTTTTAAAGTCAGTAACGATTTCAATGTTGTTCAGTGTTACCATCACCCTGTGCATCACTACAGCTGCCCCTGATATGTTTGTCCATTTTTCCAACTGCCACATGGGCTGGACGCAGATTTGTCTGGTCGTTTATCTCGCTAACACGGGGATCTCAGAGCATGCCCGGGAGGGGCTGAATGGGGACATAGTTTGCTGCAGAGACATATAAAGTGTATTCAGGAAACGCCCATGGACATTTTGGAAGGTCTGATCCCCAAAGATATTCCCATTATATCTGCCAGAGATATGGAATAAGGCCAGTACTTAGAAAATATTCTACTGTTTTTGTAGAAAGGTGGTGACTTGCCTGTTCAGAAATAGTGGACTGTGGTATAGAATAATACCACAAGATACATTTATAAAGAGCAGAAATCAGAGTTATGGGAATCCTGTAAGCCAGCATTTCCCAACCCAGTCCTCTGGTACCCCTAGTTCAGTCAGGTTTTCAGGATGTCCACAATGAATATTGTGATGGGCATCCTGATAAAACCCAGACAGTGGAGCCTTTTGTGGTGATGCAGGGACCTTTACAGCCATGGGGTAAACCTAAAATAGGTAGGTTCCCGGAAAGCATGACTTGTCCCTGGGAATGGTAGGAAGCTCCACCTGGAACATCAGACTGGAAAGGTTCAGGACCATTCTAATAGGACCCACCAGGATTTTGATCAGGCTCAATATCCCTGGCTCACCAAACAGTATGACCTAGATCCAAAAAGAGGCAGAAAGGGGAGGGGAGGCTGGATTCTAGCTGTATAAATACTCCCAGATCTCAGAAAAGGGGAAGGGGAGGAGGAAAAGCCCAGGAAGAACCCATGGAAGCTATTCAATTTGGTGAGCAAGATACCACTGAACTTATGGACGTTTAAGGTTTTGTAAGAAGCAGCCCATGGGAGGGTTCAGGTTGCTAGTACACAACCTGAAGGAAGGGAGGGAGGGAGAGCTGCTTTCACAGCCAATAGAGCTACACTGGAACTGCTCCTTCAGGTGAGGGGAGCTGAGAACTGTGCCTCTTATCTTAGAAAATTAACCCGTTTTGGACAGCTCGCATATTCTTTCTCTGTTCTGGATGAGTTATTAGATTTGTTACACTCAAACAACTATGAAATACTGGCAATAATAAAAAAAATATTAAAACTTTGCAGAAAATAGAAGTTTCACATAGTGTATGTTTTTCATACACTGGTCCAATATAGTATATTGTCAGTCTTCAGAAAAGATAGGATTCAGTTCCAATATTCGTTGACATAAACATATTGTATGATACTATTGAAACTGCTATTTTCATTTCATTTCATTTATTATGATATAATATAGTTTGTCAACAGTCCATTCTGACGGCAGAATATGATACACGTGAAAACACTTCTGATGCAGTGCGTCGATACTGCACCATTGAAACACCTAGAACAGAATGCTTGACAGCAATTTGTTTCGATAACATATTAGCCCAGCGTATGAAAAACATACAAGGCCAATATATGCACCAATAACTCTGACACTAAGTAACTTACAGTTATCTAAACCTATTTTCTAAAGTCTACAAATACTTTTATTTGCAAAATAGTAGCTATTACAGCATTATAAGCTACTTACTATTTTTGTGATCTTTTTATGTTGAGCCGCCAGTACCGTCAAAATCAGCAAACTTCGAATACCTATTAAACTAACTAGATCTCAGATAAAAAATCTGTATATAACGCTTTTTGACATAACGATAATAGCTAAACATAGTTCCGTTGAATTTATAACCATTAATTAGTAAACAGTTGAGTAGTAAGTATGGAAACCTTATGTATGTAAAACATAGGCTGGTCCAAAATGGGTTAAGAGAGAGGTGAAAAGACTTTGCTGCAGTAGTTGTGCTGTAACATGTGGATTTGCTGTACTGTTGGGGAGGGCCTGAAGCCCTGATTTATTCCGGAGCTGCTGCACTGAAAAGCACACTGTCCTGAGTCTTGGACTTTTCTGGGACTTTCCTCCGTTGGAGTATGCTCTGAATGATAGGTTACGACAAACTGTTCGATGGCGTTTTACAAAACCAGGACTGGATTATAACATCCGGGAGTGGAGTCAACACGCCAAAAGCTGGCGAAACCTGCGACTGCAGTGCTCCATCTGACTCTGGACATGACAAGTGGTGTAGTTGTCAGGATTTTGCACTTGTTGTGCGTGTGCAACAGACCCAGATGCTGGAAGATCCCTATCCCTCAACCAAGGCGATTGTCAGTGGTCACACCAGGTAAGAGCACCTAGGGTGATTGCCAAGATTACTGACAGGAGGTTGAGCTGGGAAGATGTCAGGGATGGGGTAGAGAGGCCAGCAGTTCAAGGAACTAGGCGAGCACCTGAGGGAGCCGCACTTTGGTTTCTTTTTCCTTTTTTTGTTGTTGCAGGTTCGGTTCTGATGGATCCCAAAGAGGTACTCCAATATGGCAGCCCAATTCCAAAAGCAACAGGAGGAGTTGCAAAGGATTCAACAGGACTCTTTGGCTGACATCTAAGAACAACAGTGCTCCCTGTTGGACTTATTGCAAGGATTCCTCAAAGTTGTCGCAGAGGACAAAGGGAGGGGAGCACCTGTGAGGATGGACTCCCAAGCAACTCCTGGCATGGCGGTAGGATCCCAAAATTATGGACCCTTATCATTTGGGGAATTGGGGGACAAGGACGAAGTTGATGATTTTCTGGGGATTTTTGAGTGGGTGGCTACTGCAGAGGTCTAGCCGCTGGAGCAGTGGGCTGTCAGGCTGGCCACATCATTAAAGGCGAAGCCCTGGCTGCATATAGGACTTTGTCTCCTGCTCCATGGACTATCCCACCATCAAGGCTGCTATTAAGGATCAATTGGACCTGACAAAGAACTACTATAGGAGAATCTTCAGAGAAATGACCCTAGCCCCGGATGACAGACCGAGGGCATTGGCCCAGAAATTAAAAGATTTAGCCAATAAGTGGCTGAACCCTGAAGGCAAAATTGCAGCTCACGTGGTAGAGGATACTGTTTTAGAACAATTCCTTTATGCTATCCCTAGTAAACTACGGGGGTGGCTTATACAACAAAGCTGTCAAACCATGGAGGACACTACTAAGGCAGTTGGCCCAGTCCACTTCTAAAATCCCTCTGAAAACCGCCCTGCAGATAGCATCACCTGTCCATGTAGGAAGTAGACCCCGGGAAGGGAAAGGAAGATGGAAAGAACCACTATTCAGGAAAGACAAGGAGAGGGGTTAAAATGTTTTCAATGTGGAAGAAAGAGACACCTACAGGGGGAATATAGGGATAGGGACAGCCTGTTGAGAACTAAAGGGAAGGGGTTTGAAGGGGAATTTTTCCAGTATGTTTCAGTAGAGGATGTCTCCACTAGGGCCTTATTAGATTTTGGTGTGGATCAAAGCATGATGTCTTAAAAGCTTTGGAAGGTCATATTCGTCTTCCTCCCGGACAGAAGAAATAGACAAGGGGAGCCATGAGTATTAAATGTATACCTGGGACATCTACCTCCATGTATGATCTATGGGTACAAGGCCCCACTCGATGGGAGAAGATTCCCCTAGCTGTACTCCCCAGGCTGCCCCATCTCCTGATATTAGGGAGGGATTGGCCTCCCTTTATGTAGTATATGAAAGGAAGAGAGGGATTAGTCTCCACTCACTCCCAAAAAGTTGGGGAGAGGGCCCCGAACAAGTGGAAGAGACTCCATCTCAGATAGTTCCATTCCAGGGAGACGTAATTGGAGCCCCAGGGAAAAGAGAAAGAAAAAGCAACTTAGGAAGAAGAAAAAGCGAGGTAGAGCCCACGCAAGGGCATAAACACCAGCTATAGTGCTGTGTAATTTTCCGTGTCTGCCTGTAGGTTTACAGCATGCCACTTAGCTTAGGTGCTTACTGGTCTTTATAAAATAGCACCTTCATAGGTTCCTATCCATGGTACCCTCTAATACAATAATCCTCATAGGCATACTCTTTGAATGTTGCCCCTTAAGATTATGTCATTAATTTAATTATAAGCCTCGAGAGCTAAATGCAATATTTTATTGCAATATTAAAATCTCATTACATTCAAGCTTTTGGAAATTGGTCATTATTTACATTGATATTATAACTATCACCATGGAAGCAAGAGTACTTTTTAATGTTCTTTACTGGGGTTTACTGGCTGCAGGAATTCCATAGGTTTGTGCTGAAAAGGTTTTCTGCTTTGCATAAAAAACTAACCAGAGACTCTGGAAACAAGATGTACATTGCTCTATAAATCTGCCTGAAGTCATTAAGTGCTGCTCATAAAGTAACCGCTCCCAGTAAAACACACATCCCAAAATAATCCATGGAGAGGTTGTTAACGATAGAATTATTAAAGGTTTAGCTCCATACAATATCTCATGCTGAAGAAATAAAGAGGTCAGTTACAGGAAGTCTGTTAAACAAGCAACACCCTTCTCTTCCCTTCTCTTCCCAACACACACACACACACAACCCTAAACTAAACTAAACTAAACTCGCAATTATGCAATGCTGACCTATCTCCCTGGAATCTGAGAAAAGTGTCTGATTAGCATAGAATTGGACCACATTTAAATAAGCCTTTTCCTTCTGGAAACACTTTCAACTAACTGCCCAGTCCTTATGCAGTATTCCCTGAAATTAGTTGGAAGTCATTCCCTTTGACTTTAAGGCATGGTAACAGTGAACATAAATGGTTAGGCAAAACTTTGGTACAGGAACCCATTTGAACAGATTGTAGTAGAGGTGACCTACACGGAGCAGTGGGTACACCCCTGAGCAAAGGCATGGGGAGAGGTGATCTGCACGGAGCGGCAGGTGCACCTACTCTTGTCACCTTGCTGGGCAGACTAGATGGACCGTGCTGGTCTTTATCTGCCGTCATATACTATGTTACTATGTTAGTATGTAAGCTCTAAGAGCAGGAACTGTGTCCTCTCTCATCCCACTCTTCCACCCTCTTGAGTTTGTTATGCTGTTAAAATGTAGTAAGTTATGTTTAATGTAAAATGCTTTGACCTCTAGGATAAAGCGGTATTTTAAAAAACGGTTAAATAAATAAATCTATATGTACAGCGCTGCATACACATTGTAGAGCTATTCAAATGATTAGTAGTAGTAGTGGTAACTAAAGATATAACTATTTCTCAATGAGGTGTAGTTATTGTTTGTAGTTATTGTTTTTTGTAAAAACTATCCACAAAGCCTTTTTGGTGCTTCTGTTTTCACTGAGTTCAAAGTTAATGAGCTGCCACAATGTAATGTGAGATGTTGCATGCTGTCCACTATGCATAAAATTGTACTCATATGTATGAAGGCCAAAATCCATAGAAATTTTCACAAATGAGCTTCTAAATGCAAAAACACACAACCCCCTGCCCAAATGTTCGTGGTTTGGATGTATTTTTCTAGAAGATTCCATTAATTAGTATATCGGCATCATTTTTATCAGAAACGGTGTCATGCACAGTATTATAGAAAGCATACAGCAGGTAAAAAAACCAAAGAGCTCAGTTAATTCAGGAAAATGATCATCAAAGCAGATTTCTTCCATGTAGTGTTTAAAAGGGGGCACTGTCTCCCTGATAGTTCTAGTGCTGCTATCGAGAGACAATTCCGAGTATGGTTTTCACCGTCTCTTGTTGGTTGTGTGTGTGCAGTGCTTCTTTTCTTTTCTTGTTCCCTTAAAAAAGAACTGTAAAAGGCTGAAATACATGTAAGAGTTCTTGTATCTAATGCCAAAGCTTCTCATATCTTGTAAATGCACTTATGGTGTCTCCAGCAAAATGTGAAGGCACATTTTAGATAATACATGCAGAATGGAATTGAGACATCGAGAGTGTGATGCCTACAATTATGACAGTGTTTTAGAAAAGGTTGTGCTAAATGAGGAGCCTTTTCTAAAATAGTACAGGAGTATACATGCATTTGCTGAAAAGTAGAGCTAGAGAAGCCATTTTGAAAATCTTCACATGGGAAAAATCAGCGGTGGAAATGCTGCAACATCCACCTGGAAATTGGGAGCTTTGTAGGAGGTGTGACAAAAAAGAAACAAGACTGTCCCATAAATGTTTTATTATAAAATCTACAGAGAAATTGCACATTGTCCCCTTCAAAGTAATCCCACCCCTAGAGTTAATGCACTTCTGCATTCACTTCTGCCACGTACAGAAGCACTTGGTAAAGTCCTCCTCCTTGGGGTCCCTCAGCTCCCTCATCACAGTGGTCTTGATCTCTTCTACAGAGGCAAAATGAGTTCCTTTGAGCACAGTCTTCAGCCTGGGGAAGAGCCAGAAGTCACATGGTGCAAGGTCTGGGGAATAAGAAGGGTGGTCGAGAGCTGTGATCTGTTCATTGGCCAAGAACTGCCTCACACTGAGCGTGGTGTGCGCGGGCGCGTTGTCGTGGTGGAGCAGACATGACTTGTCTCTTCACAGATCCCGCCTGCTGCACCAAACCCGGTCATGGAGGCAATTCAGGACCTGCTAGTAGAAGTGCTGGTTGACTGTCTGACCCTCAGGCACAAACTCATGATGGACCACTCCCTTCTGGTCGAAGAATGCGATCAGCATGACCTTAATCCTTGATTTGGACAAGCGCACCTTCTTGGGTCTGGGTGACAGTCAAGTCTTCTACTGCAGGCTCTGTCTCTTGCTTTCTGGGTCATACTGGAAGATCCAAATCTCATCTCCTTGTGATGACTCAGCCAATGAACTCTGAATCTTCTCCGATCTTCTCTAGCAAGTCTCGACAAACATTGACCCGGTGCTCCTTCTGGTCGTCCGATAAAAGCTTGGGCACCATCGTGGCACACACCTTCTGCATCCCCTGCTCCTGCACCAAGATGGTCTGCACTGACTTTCTGTTAAGACTGAGCTCCTCAGCTATCACCTGCACCAGCTAGTTCACTCTGTCAATGTTCTCAGCCATCTTTGTCATGGAAGGACATCCTGACTTGGGGTCATCCTCCACCACCTTGTGGTCAGTCTTGAAGCATTTGTACCACTCAAAGACTCGCAGCCTTGACATTGCATCTTCTCCATAAGCCTTTTGGAGAAGTTGGAGACACTCAGTTGGACCCTTCTCCAACTTATCCAGAAATTTCAAGTTGATTCTTTGCTCTATATTTCTGCCACCTCCAGCTGCGTGACAAAGCGATGGAGCAGTGTGCTACAAAAAAACCTCAAAAAGAAAAACAGAGTGAGAGAGATGAAAAATATTATAGCATAATAATGGCGAGATGTTGCACAGACAGTGACATAAGCGGTTAGCCAATTTGCATTGAGTCATGGACTTGGCTGCCACAGTCTCGTTTCTTTTTTGTCACACCTAAGCAGGGCTTTTTTTGAGAAAATAGTTGGTGATACTCAGTACTGGCAACATTTTATTGTCTGCTAACATAGAACCATGGGCCTCGTGTATTAACGAAAGAGCCCTACATTGTAAACCGCTCATCTTTTGCATTGTAAACCGCTCAGATGCCCTGGTGTTGGGTGGTTTATTAAATACCCCAATAAAGATAAAGATATGAGTACCGACACCTTTTTTTCCCTAGGAAAAATGCACTTCCAAGTTTATAAGTCCCAGTATTTACAGTACAAGTGCATCTTGGCCATTTTGCAAACTCATAAATGCTGCCAATTAGCTACAGATGCCACTATCTTAAAGTGATTTCAGCCCTATAAAGGGCTGGCTGAAACAAGCACTTTTTAAAAGCCTAATGTGCCAGGGAGCAGATGTAAATCCCAAAAGTAAATGCAAATCTCTTTGATACTTTAAAAGGCGGTATAAAAGAAATGTTAAATAAATAAATAAATAAATAAAGGTAGACAATTGCAGTCATGAACGTGCATTCCCTATATGTAGGACTTTGAAGCACCCAGGACATTCATTCACTACAGCCACTTTCAATTTTTCCCTCTCTAAAATCACCATTTCCATGTGGGTGCCATTTTCATTGATTAATGCCTGATTTTATACAAGAGAATCGTAAATAAGGCTTCTAAAATAACACGCATAGGAGGTCATTCTGAAATGTGGGTTGCGGGGCTGCACGTCCTGATGGGATATGCAGCCCTGCAAGTCGCCTGGACCCTATTCCCCCTCCTGCCCTCCCTGCATGCCCTGTGCTTTAAGACGGGGAGAGCCAGCAGGGGACAGGAGGGGGCAGGTCTGGGCAGAGCAGGGGAAGGCCAGCCCGCAGAACTCCCAGGACCGATTCAGGTCACAGCCCTGAACATACTGTCAGGCCTGTACAGCAGTGAAAACCTGGCGATCAGGCCTAGGGGACAGGGATTGTACAGTGGGTAAAAAGGGGGCTGGAGCCGCGGATGTCGGGGGCACCTGCGGAGAGGACTTCCCCCCATGTGGCAGGGGCACACCAGGCCGTCCTTGGGCTTGATTCTAGCTACTGTGGAAACGTTTGGTTTCGGCAGACCAGAATTGGGTCCTAACAGACCCGTCTTCCTTGGGAACGTCCCTATCCCTGAATCGGGCTCATAGTCTATTTGGTGTTTTTTACCTTTTTAAGGTCTTACAATTATAGAAACATAGAAACATGACAGCAGAAAAAGACCACATGGCCTATCTAGTCTGCCCTTCCATATCAAAGACTAAAGTCTCTTCTTTTCCTTTAGAGATTTTCTGTGTTTATCCCATGCTTTTTTGAATTCAGATATTGTCCTCGTCTCTACTACCTCCACTGGAAGACTATTCCAAAGCAGAGACCATATATTCTAAACATAATCCATTCTCATGAATGTATAGGGTCAGATTTAAGTTTTGGAGCAAAAGGTCATGTCATTTTGTTCCTTGACACCCCCGCTCCTCATCTCCCATAAGACAGGTAAATGATCATCGAGGCCTGATTGATTCTCCTCCCACCCCCACCCCCACCCACAAAAGATGAATACAACTTTAATGATCCCTCTTTCATCTCCCTCCAATCCCTCTGCCATTTCCCCCAGCTTTTCCCCCCCAACAACTGGGCCATTCTACGTTCCATCTGCATCACGTCTCTCAACTGCATCTCCCATTCTCGTGGGTGCGGGCCCCCCTCCGCTAGCCACTGTTGTAGGATACACTTTTTGGCTACTAAAAAACTCTTTAAAAACAACTGCCTTAGTGGCTGTGTCCCCCCAATGTTTGAGTAAGGTATATGGAATATGCACCATACCGGTCGGAGTTCCAAACCCACTCCTGTCCAGCGCATTAACTTCTCCCCTACCACCTCCCAGAATGTCTGAATAATAGGACAAGACCAAAACTGGTGTACTAACATTCCCACCTTGTTTTTGCAGAGACCACACACATCCGTCTTCAAGATCCCCATCCTCGCCGCCTGGACTTCAGACACATATGCCCGCCACATTAATTTATATTGCAGTTCCTGGTATCTCACCGCCTCTGAGATTAAGCGTATTCTCCGGAAGGCCTGCCCCAGCAGATACTCTGTGATGTCGGGCAACCCATCCATCCGCCACCGACACACCAAGGGGGCCAGGCAGTCCAGATTTCCTTCCGGGGAAAGCTCCGCTCTGATTACTCGGGCTGCCGCATTTTCCTTGAGCCTCTCCATCAACAACCATAAACTCCCACGCCTCTGCAGCACCTCGCCCCTGCTCTTCAGACCTGTCAAGTAAAGCCGAACTTGTAAGTACAAATAAAACGTCTTCGCCTGCAACTGATATCGTCTAGCCAGCACTTGAAAGGATTCCATCTGATCCGACCCTTCCATTCTCAGTTGGCCTAGGTAATCTATACCGACCTTGTACCAAATCAGAGCCCCTCCGCATTCCCTCCCAGGTTCAAAATCAGCATTGCCCGCCATCGGTAAGCAATCTGTAATCTTCCAATTCCATCCTGTTTGGTGGCAGAGGACCTTCCACACTGCCCGGAGCATCCCCAGACACTGCGACGCCCTCCAGGCCGGCGGCAGCAGGACTCCGATGCAGTGCAACAGATATACCCTATGCCAATTCCCCGACATCTGGTCGATCAGGGCCACTGGGACCCGCTCCTCATTTACTACAATCAAATCACTCAACCGCCTCGCTCAATAGCACATATTATAGCTCCTCAGGGAGAGCAAACCCGCACCTCCTTCATCCACGTTTCGCATGAGGGCTGTTATTGTAATACGCGCCCTCTTCCCCCTCCAAATAAATTTGCCCAACTGCTGCTGCAAACCCATAAGATCTCTCCTCCGTAACCATATCGGCAATTTCCGTAATAAATACAGCCAACGGGGCCACTCTAGCATTTTTACCAGCGCTATCCGGCCCATCAAGGAGACTGGGAGGTCTCTCTATCTTTTCAACCTACCAATCATCGAGTCCAACCTTGGCTGTACATTCACCTCATACAGTCTCCTCGGGTGATCCGGGATTTGGATCCCCAAATACCGTATCTGCCCTTCCGCCCAGCTTAGTGGGAACGCTCCCTTCCAAGCCTCTCTGGACTTATTATCCACATCCAACACCATCGATTTACTTCTATTAATTTTTAGTCCTGAAAAGCGTCCAAAATGTTCAATCTCCCGCAGTGCAACCTCCAACGAATGTGATGGACTCCTAAGGCACAACAGCATATCATCCGTGAATGCACTCACCTTTATCCCTCCTCCTTCCCACTCTATACCCTCTATCGTTTTTGACGCTATAAGTGACTTCAACAGCGGTTCTAATTGTAGCACATACAGCAAAGGAGAAAGGGCACAGCCCTTTCTCGTGCCCCTGTGCAGCGAAAAGGGCTGTGACCTCCCCCCTCCACTATCCACCACAGCTAATGGGTCCAGATACAGCGCCCGTATCCACTGCAGAAATTGGCCTTGAAAACCAAACCTTCACAGGGCTGCAAACATATACCCCCAGGATACTCTGTCAAATGCCTTCTCCGAATCCAGGCTGACAAGTATTACAGGATCGCGCTCCAGCACACATTTCTCAAGGCCCAGCAGAACTTTACTGATGTTCACAAAGGCCTCTCTCCCCATAATGAACCCCGCTTGATGGGGGCCCACCAATTTCAGAAGGAACTACTGCAGTCGGTTCGCCAATACCGAGGCAAGCACCTTCATGTCATAATTAATCAAAGAGATCAGCCTATACAAGGCCGGATCCTCTGGGTCTTTCCCCGGCTTCGGGATCAAAGTAATAATCGCAGTCCTCATATCCCTTGGAAACCTACCTACCTCCAAGGCCTCGCCATACACTGCCGCCAGAGTTGGAATCACCTGTGCATCTAGCATCTTGTAAAATTCAGTCCCGAACCCATCGGGGCCCGGTGTCTTATGCAGTACTCCCGTCCGAATCACTCTCCTAATTTCCTCTCCCTCAATGGCCTGATTCAACTCCCCCCGCTGTTCCTCTGATAACGACGGCAGCTGCACCGAATCCAAGAAGGTTGTCGCCTGTGTCTCATCCTCCTCACCCGCAGCATATAACTCTTCAAAGAATGTCCGAAATACTTGTAACACTTTCCCTGCCTCACTATGTTTCATCCCCCTTTTATCTTGTATCACCGCTACTCCTCTAGGGCCGATCTTGTCATGCACTAATCTGGCCAACAGCTTCCCCGTCCGGTCACCATAACGGAAGAATTGGTGTTTATAAAACTACATCGATTGAATAGCTCTTTCTTGCAGCACAGCATTCAACTGTTTCTGAAGCTCCACATACTTTTGGATGCCCCCCGATTGTCGCACAGCGTGGGCCTTTGCGTCTCACAATTCCCTAGTTAATCTGATCAGGTCCTCATTAAGTGCCCACCTTTCTGCCGCTACAAAAGCAATAATGTGCCCCCGAAGGACCGCCTTCCCTGCTTCCCAAAAAAACACCGCCGAGCTGGTTTACCCCTCGTTAAAGCGAAATACTCTTCCCAATGCTTCCGTACATACTGCTGAAACTCCTGCTTCCTCCACATATAGCTAGGAAAGGACCATTTACCCCCAAGTTTACTACCACCTCTCCAATCCAAACGCACCATCGCATGATCCGATATAACAATAGGCTCTATCTCTACTTTGACCACCTTTCCAAACTAATGCTTAGACACCAGTATATAATCAATAGGCGACCACGTCTGATGGGCCCTCGACAGATGCGTGTAGTCTCCGCTCTCCTGATGCAAAGTTCTCCAAGAATCTACCAGGTCTCCCATATCACAAAGATAGCCCACACCCTTATTCATCCATCCTCTACTGGATTGTGACTGTGATCTATCCAAAGCAGGATCATGTGGGCAGTTAAAGTCCCCCACAAGAATTAAAGGTATTTTTGGGGCCTCCAAAACCTTGTCTAGTATGTGTCAGAAAAATTATGATCATACACATTGGGTGCGTACTGGGAACAATTCTTCTCCCTGGATCCGAATGTGTACAAATAAAAATCTACCCAGTGGGTCCCCCACCTCCTCCAGGACCTCACAAGTCAGACTCTTGTGCACCAGTATCGCCACACCCTTCTTCCTACCATTGGAGGAAGCGGACAAGACCCTCCCCACCCAGTCCCTCCGTAGCTTGGCATGCTACTTGGCATTTAAATGCGACTCCTGTAACAACGCAATCTGCGCCTTCTCCCGCTTTAAGGCCTGCAAAATTTTGGTGCGCTTCACCGGAGTACTTACCCCCCCCCCACACACACACATTCCAGGTTACTAATTTCAAATCATGTCGCATTCCACAGTAGCGTGAAAGATTTACTTATCAGTTTGGAAATAGTTATAGCGGTAACCCAGGGCAGCCCAGCCTCCACCCTGAGCCATTGAACCCTCCACAGCCCATATCTTGAACCTCTGTGTCTAGTTGCATCCGTGCTCCCTCTCGGGTGAGTCAGTGTTCTCCCCTGCACCTTCCCCTGAAATCCCTTTCGTCCCACCTCCCGCTCCCTCCCCATCCCTCCACCTCCCCTCCCTGCTACTTCTCCCCATCACTCGCCTTCCCCCCTTCCCTCTTCTCTTCCCCCTGAGCCCCCTCTCCCCCCTGCTCACCTCCTAAACCCATTAAAACCAAACCTACCAGGGCCCCCAGATGAACCACTGAGGCCTAGGCCCGAGTTGATGCCGCAGGGCCACCCCGGCTAAACCCCCACCCTCCAACCACAACTATTATCCGTCAATGCCCGTGAACAAATCAAACCTTAACATCCTCTGCATTAGACCCTCCAACAATGCTATAACATTATCTGTCATAAATCATGCTGCGTATACAGTTTGCTACACATTGAAAAGAAAACCTATTAATTGCAGAAACTCAGGTCCGGGGGCAATACATCTCGCAATGCACTCACTCCCACAATTGTTAATTTATATGCCGCTCTCTGCCCGTGTACATGTCCCGCTTCCACCCAACGTTCCAGTCTACTGCCATGAGCTCCAGGCAAGCAAGCACACTCTTAGTCCTTTGTTCTGTCGTTTCCGAGTTGTGCCAGAAATTGCTTCGCCGCCGCTGCTTGTTCAAAAGTCCGATTCTGGCCTTGGCTTGAGACTCTCAGGATCGCTGGGAAAGCCAGCGTAAACCTCAGTTTACGTTTGAAAAGTTCTGCGCATATGGGTGAAAACTCCCTCCTCTTGGCCGCAACCGCCGCTTTATAATCCTGAAAGAGGAGAATCCTCTGATTGTCCAGCATAAGTTCACCCTTCTTCCGATATGCTTGTAGGATCTGCATCTTGTGTTGAAAGTTAAGCACCCTCAGGTTCACCACATGTGCCTGACCCCCACTCTCTCACCGCACTCCCAGCCGATGTGCTCGTTCTATCTTAAATTGATCTCGCAGCACCTCCAAACCTAGTTCCTCTGGCAGCCATTTCTCCAAAAACGTAAGCAGCTCGCAGTCTAATTTTTCCTCTGAGAGTCCCACAATCCTCAAATTGTTTCTTTGTGAGTGGTTTTCTAAATCATCCAACTTCTGCTGGATCTCCAGCAACAGTTGTTTATGTTCCGTTCTTTCCCTTTCTTGCCTGCCCTCTCCGTCTTCAATGCATGCGACACATTGTTCCAGCTCTTCTACTCTTCTGCCAAAATCTTCCAGCGATTCACCCACTCCTTCCAGCTTTTTCATAATAAGATCAAACTTGGGGTCTAGGAGTTTTACCACTTCTTTCGCCAACTCTTCCGATGCGGACTCCATGCTCTCCACCCCCGGCGAGAGCGGCTGCAGCATGGCAGATGAAGAAGGCCCCACTCTAGTTGACCTCTCCCGGTCTTTCTTCCCCAGCAGCGGCATCCCGCTGATTCACTATGCCCCTCCGAGGACTGGAGCCAATACAGTGATCCCTCCGGATCATGTGGAGGTGGTTTTTATTCTGAATAGGTTAAATAAAACGCAGATTAAATGCCGAGGCTGCCCTGGAGCAAGCGAGACACATCTGCTATGTTTTTTTGAAAGTGTGATAATCTGTTATGTTTTTTTTAAGGTGTGACTAAACAGGTGGACAAAGGTGAGTCGGTTGATATAGTGTATCTGGACTTTCAGAAAGCCTTTGTCAAGGTCCCTCATCAGAGACTTTTGGCAAAACTAAAAAGTCATGGGATAAGAGGCAGTGTACTACTGTGGATCAGGAACTGGTTAAAAGATAGAAAGCAGAGGGTTGGGTTAAATGGCCAATTTTCCCAATGGAGAAAGGTGAATAGTGGTGTACCCCAGGGATCTGTGCTGGGTCCGCTGCTTTTTGACATATTCATAAATGACCTGGAAAGTGGAATAACGAGTGAGGTTATCAAATTTGCAGAAGACACAAAACTATTTAAAGTTGTTAAAACCCAAGAGGATTGTGGAAAATTGCAAGAGGATCTTAATAAATTGGAAGACTGGGCATCAAAATGGCAGATGAAATTTAATGTGGACAAGTGCAAAGTTATGCACCTAGGGAAGAACAACCCAAACTATGGTTACACGATGCAAGGTTCCACATTAGGAACCACCACCCAGGAAAAAGATTTAGGCGTCATTGAGGATAACATGTTAAAACCCTCGGCCCAGTGTGCAGCGGCAGCCAAGAGAGCAAATAGAATGCTAGGTATCATAAGGAAAGGAATGGAAAATAAAACAAAAGATATTATAATGCCTCTATACCGTCCCATGGTGAGACCACACCTTGAATATTGTGTGCAATTCTGGTCGCCGTATCTTAAAAAGGATATAGCGATTTTAGAAAAGGTTCAGAGAAGAGCCACCAAAATGGTAAAGGGGATGGAAGGATACTCCTATGAAGAAAGGCTAAAAAGGTTAGGGCTCTTTAACCTGGAAAAGAGACAGCTGAGGGGAGATATGATAGAAGTCTATAAATTAATGAACGGAGTGGAACGGGTAAACGTAGATCGATTGTTTACCTTATCAGAATATAGAAAGACTAGGGGACATGCAATGAAGCTACAGGGTAAACTATTTAAGACTAATAAAAGAAAATATTTTTTCACTCAACGTGTAATCAAACTCTGGAATTTGTTACCGGAGGATGTAGTAAAGGCTGTTAGTGTAGCTGGGTTTAAAAAAGGTTTGGACAAGTTCCTGGAGGAAAGGTCCATAAACTATTATTAAGAAGGGACCCAGGATATCAATGATTGACCTAGTACAAGCATTGCAGAACCTGTGTCTTTTGGGGAAACTGCTAGGTACGTATGACCTAGATTGGCCATTGTTGGAAACAGGATACTGGGCTTGATGGACCTTGGTCTGACCCAGTATGGCATATCTTATGTTCTTATGTTATGTCTGCACTCAGTCACCCATCACGTGGCCTCACTTAAGCAAAGGTCTTTTAAGCGCCTATTCACCCTTCCATCTCCTTAGTCCAAATGTGAAGACCTTCAATGTCCCCAATATCTTTCTTGCACTTTACCTCCACTGCCTTCTAATCCTTCCTTATCAAAAATATGGAAGGAGAAGCTTGGGGTAGTATGGAGCTGTTGGTTTATGTCCGACAATTTTCACTCTTCAAAATAGTACCACTTGATTTCTCTCAGTGTTTTGGCTAAACATTATGAAGGATTGCATTTTTCCCTCAGAAAAATTCTCATTACATGGTAACAGTGATAATGTCACTAATAGCAACAACAGGGAAAATTACAGTCCAGACAAGTGGGTTATGCCCCCTGCCAGCAAATGATGGAGACAGAGAAAAACTAGAAAGTTCCAGTGACATCATCATTGGCATTAAGACCAGTGTAGCTAGGGGCACCCTTCAGTATTTTTGTGTCTCCAACAGTGCCACAGGAATTGATACCATTGTATATTATGTATATTATGTTGCTGTAATCTTGATGATCAGTGTGTGGAGAGCTGCAGGCTCAGTTTGTGGAGAGTGAGAAAGGAGAATTCCATTATTGCAGAAACTTGGGAGGATAAACTTAATGGATAGTCGAAGATGTAGACTAAAATTTTAATTGAGTCAGCTAAAGTAATAGCTGTACTGTCTAACATAGTGTAGATAAGATGGATGGTGCATTCTCTTGACCAGTGATTCATAAGTATTCAGTTGTAGCAACGTTTAGTTTTAATTGATTTGTTGTAAGTCATTGGCTTTGGTTAAGTCAGGGAGAAGTGGGTTGGTGTATGCAGTGAGCTGAATGTTGTTGGCATAGAAATATCTTCAAATGCCATAATCATGGATTATTGTAGCTAAGGAGCTGAATAATGTTGGTGAAATAATTGTATAATGTAGGTGAAATAAGTGTTCCTTGGGGTATGCCCTAGGAGAGAAGGTAATGAGCTGATGTGTTGGAATTAAAAATGACTTGAAATGAGTAATTATCAAGAAAGGAAGTGAACCAATGAAGGACCTGATCTTGTAGACCTAAATGCATTTGTGCATTACCAATAGCCCGGATGCAACTGCATGTTTGACAATGCATGTGAGGTACAGTAAATCTCTGCCTCAGACTTTGCAGTTACCATATATTAAATTTGTATTTGTTATTAGTATGTAGCTAATACTTTCTAGGAGAAGATCAAGGCAAGTTACTTTCAGGTACAGTGTGCATTTCCATGTCCCCAAAGGACTCGCAATCAAAGTTTGTACCTGAGGCAATAGAGGGTTGAGTGGCTTGGCCAAGGCCACAGGGAGCACCAATTTCTGGCTCTAGACGGCTGCTTTGGCCATGCCTCCACTCCTAACACACAGTAACTGCAAAACTCCATAGTGATAGTATGATGATAATATTAGCACTTAATATTGGTTCAAAATATGTGCACTTTTGTGGTTCAATAGAATATATTCAGAGGAACTTATACATTTAGGGCCCGATTCAATCCTAGATGTCCCAGCCCTCTGTGCACCCAATTGGAACTGGACACAGAGTTAGATGTGATTCTAATCCCGCGGGGCACGTCTAGCCCCGAGGGATCAGAATCGCATCCAGGCCTGTACATGGAGGCCAGGACCCCAATTAAGGTCAGCCTTTCACGTACAGGCCTTGCCCAGATAAGTCAGTCAGAACTTTTGAATGAAGCCACGGTGCCATTGCATCCGGTTGCCATGGCACTGCGGCTCTATTCAAAAGCTGCAATCATTGGCCGTTGGACCAAACTGTTTATTCCCCACAGACCGACCCTGATCTGGCCTCCCAAAGCCTGGGTCGGGCTGCGGCATATCCCCTGTACCCCCTCCTATCTCTTCTGATGGCCGGGCCTGCCATCCCCTGCCAAGGGGAACTTATTTCACCTCAGAGATGGAATAAGTTCCCTGTACAGGCAGCTGGCCCCGGACATACAGGACCAACATTGGAATTGGCCCTGTACGAGTGGGGCCGCCAACTGCCCGCTGCCTGCCCTAATGCCACTCCTGCTCCACCCCTACCCCCCCCCCTTCTAACTTCCCCTTACAACGTGCGTGGAAGTTAGTCAGGATCGGAAAAGGGCCCAAATAGCGCCTCGGATGACCCTGTTAGGAGATTATTTTAGAAACCCTCTTTGCCTTTTGAACATGGAGGTAGAGAAACCACATTCATGTGTAAAGGCAATTTTATAAAAGCTGCTGTCTAAATATTTTTGCCCCAGATATGTCTTTCTGTATATATATATGTTTGGACAGGAGGCATGCGAGGAGAGTTTCAGGACATGGACTGAGAAGAATCTACACATATATCTCCCATTTTGTATTGAGAATACACATGATGAGTGGAAGTACACCTGCCCTATGACACAAACAGAACATAGGAATATAAACTATGCCATTATAGGTCAGACCAAAGTTCATTAAGCCCAGTATCCTGTTTCCAACAGTGGCCAATCCATACCAGAAGTACCTGTCAGGCAGGACCGTACCGAGCCCTGTGCGAGCGATGCAGCTGCACAGGGCGCAAAGACTTAAGGGGCACATTTCAGCTCTCTTCTGTTGCCTGCTGCTGCCACTTTAGTGGCAGCAGGCAGTGGCAGAGAGCCGAAATGCGCCCATTAAGTCTTCTCGCCGGCACACTAAGCAAGTCTGGTGTCTCCGGGAGGGTCCAGACCTGCTTAGTGTGCCGGCGAGTTGCACATCAGGTGCGCACCTCTTCTCTCCCGCCCCCATAACGTGGCTAGATGGAGGTGTGGGAGGGGGGAGGGCACGTGCCCGATGTGCAATTCGCACAGGGCGCTTTTCACTATTGGTACGGCCCTGCTGTCAGGTTCCCAAAAAGTTGGGAGATTCCATAATGTTTATCCAAGGGAAAGCAGGGGATTTCCCCCAATCCACTTTAAAAATGGTTTATGGACTTTTCTCCAGGAACTTGTCCAAGCCTCTTTTAGATCCATCTTTACTAACAGCTTTTACTACATCCTCCGGTAATGAATTCAAGAGTTTGAAAAATCGTTGAATGGAAAAAAAATTTCTCTGATTAGTCTTAAATGTGCTATGTTGTACATTCATTGCATATCTCCCAGTCTTTCTACTTCTTGAAGGAGTAAACAACCAATATAAGTTTCCGCATTCCACTCCACTCATTATTTCATCAATCTCTATCATATCTCCACTCAGTCATCTCTTTCTCAAGCTGAAGAACCCCAAACCTTTTAAGCCTTTCCTCATTTGAGTATCCTTCCATCCCCTTTATCATTTTGGTTTCTGTTCTGTATATTTCTTCTAATTCCACTATATCATTTTTAAGATATGGCAACCAGAATTGCACACAGTATTCGAGGTGCAGTCACCCCATGGGGTGATACAGAGACATTATAATATCCATGGTTTTATTCTGCATTTTTTCCCTTATTTTTCCTAGCATTTTATTTGCTTTCTTGGCTGCCACTGCATACTGGGCAGAGGGTTTCAATGTATTCTCCACAATGACACACAGGTCCTTCTCCTTGATGATGATTCCTAATATGGACTCTTGCATCATGTAACTGTAGTCTGGGTTGTTTCTTCCCTAAGGAAGTTATTCAGAAACTTGAATAGGCCAGTTACATGGGCAGAATAGATGTCCATCACCTGATAACATACATTACCGTATTCTGTAACCCCACAGCCCCGCACCTACACAGCGCTAGTATGGGGATTGTAGAACATAGGCTGGTACGGGTGGAACAGGGGCGTAGTTAGCCACCAAGATGAAGAAAGAACATGCAGGAAAGGCCCCTGGATGTCCATAGACATCCCCGCCGATGTACATAATATTCCTGTGGCAGCATGGAATAAGGGTAGGACTCAGAGATGATTCTGTTCTGCCCCACATTGTGTGCCATATGGAGCAAGAGATGTGTCTGGTCTGAAGTGCATTGGTGTGTGTCTAGGGGGTATGTTTACTAAACAGTGGTAGCAGCTTCCATGGGGCTGTGGCTCCGATATCGCACAGAAGCTGCTACTGCTGTTTAGTAAACATACCCGTAGGTGTGCGAAACGGTTGAACCACCCCCTCAGGAACAGAATGCTGTGCACTAGACAGTATGTTGGCTACGATCCCAGTACAAGCATTTTGGAACCTGTGTCTTTTGGGGAAACTGCTAGGTACATATGACCTAGATTGGCCACTGTTTGAAACAGAATACTGGACTTGATGGACCTTGGTCTGACCCAGTATGGCATATCTTATGTTCTTATGTTATGCCATCTGCTCTCGTGGGCATCAGCTTAGGGGCTGTACATATTTCGAGCAGAGGCATGGCTGCATAGTGACGGAGAGCATCTGCTATGGATATCTTCACTGAATATGGTGGCATGGGGCATATATGTCCCTGATCCTGAAATCACATCTATAGCTGTGATTTCAGAATAGGGTTGAAATCCTCCCCATTTTCCTTCTGGATGTGGCTGCTAGCCGGACATGAATCTTATTGAATCGGGCTTTATGTGCATAACTTTGCATTTGTCCAGATTAAGTTTCATCTGCCATTTGAACTCCCAGTCTCTCAATTTCTCAAGTTCCTCTTGCAGTTTTTCAGAATCCTCTTGCTTTAACAATTTTGAACAATTTTGTATCATCTGCAAATTTCATCACCTCACTTATTGTTCCCCCATGTCATTTTATGAATATCTTGACAAGCAGCAGGTCTAGCACAGATCCTGGAGATACTCCACTATTTACCTTTCTCCATTGAAAAAATTGGCCATTTAGGCCTTCTTTCTATTTTCTATCTTTTAAATCAGTTCCCAATCCACAATAATTTCCTCAAAAGTTTCTCATGAGGGACCTTGTCAAAGGCTTTCTGAAAATCCAGATATTTACTTGTTCATTCACGCCTTCAAAAATATAGCAGATTAATGAGACAAGACTTTCCTTGGCTAAATCCATGTTGACTTTCTCCAAATAAACCACGATCATCTATATAATCGGTAATTTTGTTCTTTATAACAATTTCTACCATTCTGCCCCCTACTCATATCAGGTTGATGTAACGTTAACAAAAGTTCTCCTAATGAATGCTCACTTTAAAGACAAAGTCCTTCAGTTAATGAGCTCTGCAAATCTGTGATGACATAGCACAGTGCTAGGACACAATATCTACAACCAATATAGGCCCCACATAGACCAGATCAAAACCTTAGGGTGGGGCCACAATGTGAGGGCTAACCCAGTTATAGCAACTGTTGGATATCATCATGCAAATCACTTGTGTCAACTGCTGCAGCCTTAAAGGCATGGGGATCATCCAGAGGTCAATTAACTTAACAATATACCTGATCCAATCCCTGCCTGCTTGCTCCCTTGCCTAGGCCCCCTCAAACCAACAAGCATGATGGATTCCTTACAGCTGAGTATCTGTTATCTATAGTTAGAAGATGTAATATGTGTGTGAATTAAATGGGAACCCTGGTCCAGGATGTAGCCTTCAATCTGGTGCGGCTGCACAAGCAGAGTACCACAGTTGCAGCTATCAGCTGTATATGTCCACTGCCACTCCAGATCTGACACTGGCACATGAGGATTCTCTTGACCTTGAGGTTAAAATTACCTGTGAGCAGAACCTGTGCTAAACAATACTGCTTTTCCAAATACTGCATCCAACAGACTTAAGTGAAATGACCATATCCCAGTGGGCACTTCTAACACACACATAGATATGTCAACAGGCCCAACATGTGGCCAACAAGCTAGATCCAGTCCTGGGTTAACCCTATAGCATGTATGGACCTGTAGCTTGCCATATTCTACTAACTGCTATGTGGATCTGAGAGATACATCACCCTGTATGCAAAGGGGTAAAACCCATACTGATCCCAGTCTGGTGGGAACATCTGGAGCCATGGAACTGACCCTCATATACACCTCCTCAGTAGTTGCAACTCCCATCACAATGGACATTGTGGTGATGAGAGTGATCAGGAAAGAATGGAAATAGAGGAAAATGGTACTTGTGCCTTTAAAACTACTGACAGTCAAGCTTTGCACAGAGGTAGAAAAACTACTTTGAAAAAAAGTCAAGCCAAGCCACACCCTAGCTCTGACGAGGAGGCAGGTTTGCTTACTGATTATGAGCACACGTGCAAAGAGAAAGGTGTGGCAGGAAAGAAACAGGTTTTTAAACCCATCTCCAAACAGAGCACGGGGGAGAAGAAGAGAGAGAGCACACGGAGTTTACAGAGTTCACAGAGGAGTTCTCAGCGTGCCCGGAGGAGTTCCCAGGAGGAAGAGAGTTCCCAGGGGGAAGAAAGTTCCCAGGAGGAAAGAGCTCAGAGAGTTAGGAGAGCTGAGAGCCATGAGGAGGCTGACTTCCAGTTGCTGAAGGCTGAAAGCAGAGAAGGAAGCACTCCATATCTGAGAAAAGCTCCCAAACCTAAAGCCAGCAGACGGTTAGTTGGAAAGGCTACAAACCAGCTGGAACAGGTACCTCTGTCCAATATTCAAGACCCTATGCTGAAATGTCCAACTGCTAGAAGGTGGGTGGATACGTTCCTTTGGGGAAAGAACCGTAACCCAGCCACAAGCAGGGCAGTAAATGTGGACACACTAGAGACTTTAAAGCAAGCATTAGAGGGAGGGAAAGCTCACTCCTCAAATGTAAATGTTCATGACCAGAAACAGAAGTTATGGAATGAGTTTTATGAATTCCTACAAGCCAGAAACTTTGAAGAAGCTGTTGAGTCCAGAGATAAGCCAGCCGTAGTTCCAGAACGAATGCAGATTGATTGCTGTGAGTCACAATCCATTCCAGAGGACTCTCTAATGGATTGCTCTCTTTGCTTTAAAGAAGCTTGAAAAATCTGTAAGCAGGGTTAAAGGAAGGTTTTGAAAAGAAGAAAATTATCTTTGCTGAAATTGCTTATAAGGCTGTGCTGTGTTTTGCTTTATTGAAGATAACAGCTTTTGTTAAAGAGACTTGTGCTCAGTTTACCTTCAGTTCCAGTTTCCTTACTTTACTCTTGTGTTATTGGAGAAGTATCCATTGTGTTTGGGTGCCTGAACTTTAATGCGTTTGGAAATCCACAAAATAAATATTCTTGTTTGCCTCAACCAACGGTTGCACAACTACAGTTTGTCTTTGAGTGTGAATTATCTACAAGTCCCAGGGTGCATTGCTGGCGACAAAGAATAAAGTTGCATTTAAGGACAGATGAAAGGTAGCCCATAGCTGTAAGCCTTAGGCCCATACTAGGGTCCCACAACATACAGATATGACCACATCATAGCAAACATTGTCCACTGAGCTCTGCTACACTGCAGGCCAATGTATATTGATGGGTAACTAGCTCAATAACCCTGATCAGGGAGTCCATGTCCTTGAGCTGGCAGTGAGATGTCAGGGCACCAAAGACCATTGTTGGAGCATGCACACAGGGCTCGTGCACATAGCACCCATTACTATATGGGGGGGGGGCTGCAGAGAGAGGAGAGCGATGGACCCTACAGGCGAACAAGGAACTGCTGGTGAGAGAGCTGTGAATGAGCAGGACCCAGCAATATCCCATGGGGAAAGCCATCCAGGTGAACACCCTCATGAAGATGTGTCAGCACAGGAGTGGAGTAGGGGTGAGGGCTGGGATACTGAGCAGCCAGAGGCATCCTCTGGATGCCAGCCTGCACAGCAGAACCCATCCATAGGACAGGTGTAGATGAAGTTTCGGCTGATCATGCAGAAGGGTTGAATGTAAATATTGAAGAGAAGAGATGAGAGTGAGGACCCTTGGGGTACATCTTGTGGTAGGCTGTAGGGTAAGGGTGCTTGGGTTCAGATTTTTATCCATTGACTCCTTTTGGTTAATTAGGAGTGGATCCATTTGAGGGGTTTGCCTTGGACTCCGATATCATGAAGTTGGTTTAGCAGGACCTGATGCGATACTGTGTCAAAGGCTGTGGATATGTCCAAAAAGAGCAGAATGAAACCATGGGATACCAGTTCAATGCCTGTGATGAGAGTGTTCAGTAGGGAGGTCAGAAGGGTTTCAGCACTGTGGTGTGGGCGGAACCTGTGTTGGTGTTGGTCCTGTGGAGCATGTTGATCTATGTGCTCCTGGAGTTGGATTTGTACAGCTTTTTCTATGACCTTAGCTAGGAATGGTATGCTAGCTATGGGTCTGTAGAAAACAGGGGTGCTGGTATTGAAGTATGGCTTCTTCAGGAGTGGTCTGATGGATGCTTGCTTCAGTGAGGGTGGGGGGGAGCTTTGTGAGAGGGGAGTCTGCAGCATTTCTGAAAGGATGGGTAGGAAATATGTTCTGGTGGCTTTTATCCAGGATACTGGGCAGGGACCGAGCGAGGAGGTAGTCGTGTTGATGTTGGCGATTAATACATTGAGCTCATTGGAGGATAGAGTCCTGAAGTCAGTCCAGGGGTGGCTGGATGTGGTTCTCTCTTCTATCATGAGTAGGGTGGGCTTTATGGTGTTGCTAGAACCATCTTTGGTTTGTAAGTAGGTAACCATGACTTGCAGGTACAGAGTATTGTCTTGGCATGGCTGGGTGGGGTCTTTGGTAAATGTTTTGACTATCTCAAAGAGGTCTCTCGGCTTGTTGATGGAGTGAAGTAGAATGTTGTTGTAGCATTTCTGTTTGGCTGTCGTGGTGTTTTTGCAGTAGGATCTTAAGTAGTCCATGTACATTGTGTGTATTTGGTGGTCTTTGGATCTTCTCCACTGGCATTTGAGGTGACATAGGTCCCGCATTTGTGTTCTTAGTGCAATGGAAAACCCGGGAACCAGGCAACATGTCTTCTTGGTGGGAGCGCTCGAAGGTGTCCACTAAAGAAGAGCAGGACCTTGGCGTGGTTGTGTCTGATGATCTTAAAGTAGCTAAACAGGTAGAAAAGGTGACATCAAAAGCTAGAAGAATGCTTGGGTGCATAGGAAGAGGAATGGCTAGCAGAAAAATGGAGATGATAGTGCCTCTGTATAAGTCTTTGGTGCGACCTCATTTGGAGTATTGTGTGAAGTTCTGGAGACTGTACCTTCTAAAGGATATAAACAGGATGGAGTCAGTACAGAGGATGGCTACTAAAATGGTTAGTGGTCTTCATTATGAAGCAGATGAGGACAGACTTAAGGATCTTAATATATACACCTTAGAGGAAAGGTGGGATAGAGGTGATATGATTGAGATGTTTAAATACCTCCATGGCATAAATGCACAGGGGGAGAGCCTCTTTCAATTGAAAGCAAGTTCTGCTATGAGCGGACATGGGATGAGGGTGAAAGGGGATAGATTCAGGAGTGATATGCGGAAATATTTCTTTACGGAAAGAGTGGTGGATCCGTGGAATAGTCTCCCAACGGAGGTGGTAGAGATGAGGACAGTATCTGAATTCAAAAAAGTATGGGGCAAACACAGAGGATCTGTAAAGGAAAAAAGGGACTGTTGTAGTTGTTGATATGGAAGGACAGACTAGATAGGCCATGTGGTCTTTTTTTTGTCATCATTTTTCTCTGTTTCCAAAATTGGGCCTGAACTTGCACATGCCTGTGTTTTCTGTCAGACGTTCTGGCTCTGATGTCCCAGATTGCACTTGGATGTCCCATTGTGAAATGAGTCTCTATAGGACTGCATTCCTAACATCCATCTCCAGAACCTTATTAACCTACATGTTAACCTGCATGTTACACAGTATCCTCTCCCTATGGTTGGAGCTATCACCTCTTAATATAACTGGGGATTGGGCTTATCAGCAGCAATCAGTGTAATATCAATGTTTTAATCAATTCATTAATTGATATTTGATTTTAGGTCATATTGAGTCTGATATTCAGAGACACAAGCATCACTAACTTTATATGTTCTGTATAAATTATACCTATAGATGTTAGCACACACTATCTGTGGCAGCTTCCATGATATTACAATGGGCATGGTGGCTAACATTTAGTAAACGTAGCCGCTAATGTTATCTGAGGGGTTAATTTTATAGTTGCTACACTGAGGGGTTAATTTTATAGACTTTTTTAAAAATACTTGAGGAAGTTTATTTGAAGAATTTAATCATGGATATGGAATATAATTAGTTATTTAAAAGGTATCCTGTGGTTTTGACATTTTACATTGTGCCAAAAATTCATAAATCTCTGCAGAAACCACCAGGACACCCGTTGGTTATTGGCATTGGTTCAATTCTAGAATTCTTGTCCAAATATGATATGTATTTGCATCTTCTTGTTCTTCAAGCTCAATCTTAGATTAAAGATTCCACTGCCTTAATTAATATTTTGGCTACTTATCAAGATTGTTCATGAAAATCAGTGACAATGGATATTTAAGCACTGTATTCTAACATCCTTTCGCAAAATATTTGAAGATACGAGTATTTGTCGACACTGGAAATGTCCATGTCTTGGATGACTTTTCTTATTTAATTGGTTTCTATTGTGTGAACAAATAATTATTTTAGATTTCAAGAGTTGCCTTTCATCAAATTCAGGGATTAACAATTTGGACTACAGTAGCTGCTTTTGTAGCTTGCCAGTATGCAAAGAACTTAGAAGACGATTATATTTATAACTCTTGATATTGGTCTTACATAGTTTTATGGACACATTTCATTGATGATGTTTTCCTTATACATAGCAAAACTAGACTCAAATGCTCAATTGTACCTACACGGGACAAAAAACTTCTACTGTCCCTTGTGGTTATTCTGAACCTTATATCTTCATTCTTATTATCGTTGAAGGTCTCAGACTTTTTTGGCACTCTTTTGCAGACTTATAACATGTCTAATACCAGTGCCTATTAGCATCAACGACCTTCAGCAAACTTTTTCAAGTGACTATGAAAACGGATGGAGCTTTTTTTCATTCTATATTATTGTGCCATATGAGCTTTAACCTTAACTGTACTGATGTTATCTTCAAAACTTCAACGAACACTTAGCTTATATTGAAATTTTCTTCAATACACTCCCATCACGCTCTCCGATCCCAACGCCTTCCTCAGGCGCCCCTGTCACATTTCACTATCATTTCTTCAGGGGATCTATATTCACTTTTATTTCTATAAAATAGAATCCAATGTTATAACCACAATGATTTACTATTATCATATTCTAAGTTCCTCCCTCCTGTTACTTATTTGTTTCACGACCTATGCTAGTATAGAGCCCTTATCAAAGGAATCGCTTACCGAAGAAATATAGATCGCTTACCGAAGAAATATAAGCAATGCTACACACGTCTTATTTCAATTGCATACGAGCAACACGAATACTTTTCAAACTTCCTTCAGCCCGCTCTTAAAAAACGCCGCGCATGCAGACTGTCGATAGCAAATCCTTATTTAAAGACCAATCCCTATTGTTACGTTGGAGGTTCTAATCACTCCCCCACATGATGTTCTCATTACCATCAACACAAAGCTCTTCTTTCCATCAACACGAAGAGACATTTCCTCCGTATCTATATTAATCAAGGGTTTCCTCCTATCTCAACCATCGGCAAAATATTCCCAAGACTAACCCCTACTTTCTCCTGACATTTACACGTGAAACTCCTTCTACTCTAACGTTGCCTTCCCTGATCCAAAAATGAAAATAAAAATAATTACCAAAACCCCCCATCAGTTTACTAAGTATGCCTACTTCATTTATTTCCTCCAGACATCCAGTGGTACCCTAAAGGTCCACTATTTCTATACACATGATAACCAATCTACAGTGGCATTAAGACCTGTGGGTATTACTGATTTCAAAGTAAAAATCCATTTTTGTTCTCTAATCAACAGGGTTTGGTCTGGTGATTTCCCAGTTATGCCTGACTCAACTTTATCTATGCAAAAACATCTTAATTGTTCAAAGACATGTCCCTTGTTTATACAATGGGGTATGTTTACTAAACTGCAGTAACGTTACATAACGCGCGTTATGTAACGTTAATGATCGTTAAGTAACGTTAACATGCATTATGAGATGTTAACTACTGTTAATATCTCATAATGCGCGTTATCGTTATTTAACGATCGTAGACGTTCCACGGTGCGGTAAAACACCGCAGAAGGTGGAGAGATGGCGGAGAGAAGGGGTCAATGGGCGGAGTGTGGGCGGGGAGAGGCTCCATTCACACTAACGCACTGATCTGAAGAGCTGAATCCTAACGCGATTGAAAACCTGCCGTTAGATGCACATAAGCAGGAGAGAGAAACCATTTACGTGTCAGCAATGTACAGCCCAGGCAGGGAGCCCAAAAACTGTGATAGTAGTGCTCCATGTACAGCAATACTATAGTGCCAATGTATGAATGGCCACTATGACGATGGTGCAAATGGGGCATAGGGGGCCGCAGGCGGGACATGTAGCATGGGCAGCTGGGGCACAGGGTGGACCAGACGGGCGCCTAGGTGGCACATAGGAACATAGACACCGGAGATCAGCAAGACAGCAGTTAACCAAGGCTAAACACAATCCACCAATATCTACCTGGTCCACCCTAGCCAATAGTCGCTAGGGCACAGACCTGACATCCCCCCAGCCATCCCGCCCCCATGTGGCGGGGACATAATAGTGGTAGGCAGTGATGGGGGGATGTGAGGATGTCCACGTATGCCCCCCCACCCCGGAACCCGCACCTAGGCGGGTGCCTACCTACACAGTGGATGGCCTGGGACTGCGCACTACCAGTACCGACAGCAAATGGCCACATCAGCTTGGCAGGGAGGCGTGTGCCCGTACTGGAGGGGGCAGTGCCACCTCCCTGCAGTGGACCTAGGCCATGCCCTGCATCAGTACGTGGTGTGCAGTGCAACATAAAAGGTCTGGCTGAGGAAAAGTGCAGGTAGCCCCAGGGACTACCATACATCTGTGGCAACATTGTGGTGCAATACACCCAGCCAGTGTGTCCAGGAGCAGAGGGTCACAGGTGCAAGTCCCAGCTGTGGTTCCTGCAAAGCATGTCCCTATATTTTACCCTACAATGCAGATACAATAGCAACATGTGCAAAGCCCAAAGCAGCAGCGAACAGGGGTGCAAACACCCACTCACACAGGCTCCACAATCCAATGATGCATGAAGCAGCAGGCTTTTGGCCCCAGCATTGGGATGATGTTATCACCAGAGCACTACTACTACCCCCTGCACAGTTTAGCAATGTTGGCACTGTGCTCAGGACTAGTGTGGCGGACAGGGCTGCCAACCACCCCTATCTTTGTATAATGCTGCAAAAGGAGTGAGCGTGTTTGTATGCCTAACCATTGTTCTGTGGCTGCCCACACTTCACTGGGCCCAAAATGTCCCACTGTTACCAGTGTTAGCCTGATTAGATGCATAATGAGGAGCAAGGTATTCTGGGTATGGCCCGGACAGGGCAGATTGGCCAGGATGCATCTTCACAGGGTGTGGGGCAATGGCTAGGACACAGTAGTGCCTGACCACCACCTGCATGGACAGGGTGGCCACAGCATGGCATGCTGGGAGGGCACTCACTCTGAACGAGCAGTGACCATGGCAGGTCTAGGTTCCCACATAGTGCTCTACACTATTTGTCTCTAGTGATATATTTGTGTTCTCCAGTGCTGGGGTCCCAATCACTGAAATGCCTGCTTGCTGCACATAGTTCCTGGTGGCCTGTCTGCAGTTAGACTGTGCATGGTTGGAACACCTTTAAGATACAGTCTGACTGTGCTGTCTGCTGGTGACTGGCAAACAGTGGTGGGAGGCACTTGGGGTTTCCAGACCTAACCCCAGCATTGCTGCTGGTCTGCCACTGTCCCAGTCATAGATATGGCTCTGGCCCACCAACCCTGGAGGACAGTCTCATACAAACAGGATGGAGGTTGCATCCCTGGGGTGGGGGCATTGTTCTTTACCTACAAAAGGGGTGATGTGGGCCCTTTGGGGTATGTAGTGTATACCACTGTGACCTATACAGCCACTGCTACACACACCTCATGCAGTTCTAGGAACCTCTCTGCCCTGATAACAGCTGCCCATGTCAGCCAGACCCTCACACGGGGTACACACTAATCTGGCTGGTGTCTGGTCCCAGAGGGCCACATGTGACTGCAGGATACAGATGGACACCAAATTACCTTCAACTGCACTGCACAGAACACCTGTCACACACTGGTAGTGATGGGGATGTATAGCAGGACCTATCTCTAGCACCACATGTACTGCGGACCTAGTGCTGGGCATCAATCCTATCCCTCAAGGTGACCACAGAACCTGCACAAAGGCAGGGTCTGTAGATACTCTGTGCCAGTATCACACACTGTCAGTTCGTCTTTCCCAGCTGAGGTACCGGAGAGGTGCAGACCCCATTTGGTGATCAGCTGTAGACAGCTATTCAGCATGTGCATTGCATCATAGGTACTGCTGTGACATACACCATGGAGGTATAGCCTACTGGTTAATACATTGCCATTCTTGGCAGTGTTCATTGGTTCAGTTCCTCATTGTTCCCTCCTCTCATGCCTGTCCTACTCAAATAGTGTGCATGCTTGTAGAGGTTATATTTTTTCAGATCTGCGCTTCCAGCCCATAATACCCTCGCCACAATTGCCAACATTCCCTCCGTCCGTCTATCTGCGTCTATCAGCTGTGTAGAATCCTGTCTGCCTGTGCAGGCTGCCAGCCCATGTCCTGCACTGCTACCCTTTCCTGCATTGCACCTCATTGTGCTTGCCTCGCCTGTTCCTGATCTGCATGGCACCACCACTCCTCTGTCCACCCATCATTGTAACTATCCTGCCACCTCTGCCTCCACTGGGGGACACGTATTCCCATCGTCTGCCACCAACTGTTTTTCCGGTACTTTACATTGCCAACACCCTGTGCTGTGGTAGAGCTACCCCACCATGTTTGTCATCAGTACTGGCAGGCAAATGGGATGCCCGCAGATATGGCAGGTCCAGCGGCTCCCACTTCTCCCTCCTTCACTCAACTGTTCATTGCCTTTCCTGTGGGCTCTATCTAGTGTTAGGGCTACATCTGTCTCTGTTCCACATAGGTCATGCATGTCATCCTGAGGCACCTTGCAGTCCCTAGGGCACACTAACCTAGGACACCAGAACCTTGTTAGGCCACCTTAACCTATGGTTCCATAGCCCAGGGTGTCTTCTGCGGTGCCTTGTCCAAGGATGCCTAATATGGCGCTTAGCCTAAGAGGCCCTATAGGGCGCCTTCTGAGGCACCTTACAGGGCACCTTACTAGGCACCTTACTAGGAACCTTACATGGCACCTTATAAGGCACTTTACTAGGCACCTTACTAGGCACCTTACATGGCACCTTAAAAGGCACCTTACTAGACACCTTACATGGCACCTTATAAGGCACCTTGCAGGGCACCTTACATGGCACCTTACAAGGCGCCTTGCAAGGCGCTTTACAAGGCGCCTTGTAACGCGCGTTCTCTGTCAGCTTGCTGTAACGATGTACCGCCCATGCCTTTATATGGGCATCTCTACCTTTACCGCGGAACCTACCGCGAATGACATTACCATGGTTTAGTAAACATACCCCAATGTTGCACTAATGGTGCATCCCTAACTTTGCATTTCAGCCGACTCCTATGCTCACCCATTAGCATTTTAAAAGAATGGATCGTCTTGCCCACATAAATTAACTCACAAGGGCATTGGAAGACATATACTACACTAGTTGAATTACATCTTGTGCAGGTCTTCAATGGATAAGCGAATCCCTGATGTGTGAAGGCATCAAGCTCCATAGTGATGTCACAAATGTTGCACCCCCCTACATTTTCTATGGCCTTTCTCTATACCAGAAGTGTTCACTAATCCAGCGGGAGATTTCAAAACCGCTGGGCTTAGTTGCTCCTTTAGATTATGGTTGCGCTGCCACACACAGCATATTTTCTTGCCTGTTAACCCAGGAACAGCCTCTATAATATTCCCATGTTTCCTCAAAAACTTTTGAATACCTAAACTCAAAGGGGAATAATGAGTTATCAGATTGATATTATTACTGTTTATGTTATCTTTTTTATTAGAATTTTTAGCTTCCAACAGTAAATTTCTGTTGTTATACAAGGTCCTAGCATACGCTCGATTCACCACCCCCTTAGGATAACCTCTCTCCTTAAAGTTACTGGATAGTTGCTTTGATAGATGTTTAAATTCCTTATCGCTGGAACAATTTCTCCTATAGCGCAAAAATTGGGAAAAAGTGAGACTTTCTTTTAATTGGGGAGGATGTGCACTTTTAGAGTGTAGAAATGTGTTTCGATCCATACTTTTCCTATGCACTGATGTCGACCTTTCTCCTTTCCCTCTATTGTTGACAACATCTAAATAAGCCAAGCTTTCTGTATGATGCATATAAGTAAACTTGATATTTTGATCACATTGATTGAACCATTGAAGAAATGATATTAACTTCTCTTCCGGACCTTTCTACAACATAAAGACATCATCAATATATCGGTTCCAGGAGATAATGTGGGTGATAAATGATGATTGAGGCAATCATTGATCTTCAAATTCTCGCATATACAAATTTGCTACTGAGGGGGCACAAGTAGCCCCCATGGCCACTCCAGGTATTTGTTGGTACAAAACTCCATCAAAAACAAAATAATTTCGAAAAATGGTCAAATTTGCTAATTGTAGCAAAAATGCAATATGTGACTCTGAAAGATCCCCTCTTTTTTGAAACGCCCGCTCTACCACTTGATACGCGGTTGCTTGAGGAATACTCGTGTATAGGGACGTGACGTCCAAAGTGACCAATAGTACATCCATATGTGTCGACCATTGTGCTAAATTATTTAAAATATTTAGGAAATGTGTAGTATCCTTTATGTATGATGGTATGCCTGATAATAAAGGGCATAAATATGAATCTACAAAGTAGATAAAGGTTCTAATATAGTTCCCCTAGTCTAAACTATTGGTCTACCTGGAGGTTTTTGCATATTTTTATGTATTTTTGGAACTGTGTAAAATTTTTCTGTTGTTGATGTCTCCATATTCAAATATCTAAATTCTTTGTGAGTAATTAGTTTTTGTTGTAAGGCCGCCTGGGTGATCCCTTTGATTTCCTTCCGTAAAATGAGTTTTGGATCCTCCATCAGCCTATTATAGATTGTTGAATCCTGTAACTGGTGTAGTGCTTCTGACAAATAATATTCTCTACTCAGAACCACCACAGCTCCTCCTTTGTCAGCACGTCTTATTACAATATCAGTTCTTTGTTGTAATTCTTTTAGTGCAACTTGTTCCATTCTGGTTAAAGTAGTATATTTCTTTTTGCTGGACCTTTCTAGATCCTGTATTTCTTTCAACACCAGGTCTTTAAAGATTACTAGTGCTGGGTGCAATAATTTTATTTATTTAACATTTCTTATATACTGCCTTTCATGATATTAAGGTGGTTTATATTGAACAAATTGAAACTACATTGAACAGGGCATTATAACTTGGAAATAACTATTTTACAGGGAACATGGAGGGTTAAGTGGCTTGCCCAAGACCACAAGGAGTTCCTGTGGGACTAGAAACCCCAATCCTTCCAGCCCAAGGTTTCTGTCCTCTAGTGGGATTTGAACACCTGGCCTTACTGGCCTGAGGTACCTTGCCCCAACCACTAGGCCACTCCTCCACTCCATTGTGGAGTGGAGGCAACAATAATTGTGGTGCCTTCATTCTGAGACGAATCATCTGGAACCTAAGAGCTTGCCCTATATGCCTCAAGTTGGCAGCCATACAAAATGAATTGACTCTATTAAGGGAAGAGGTAGCTGCAATGAAACACACCTCTTTTAGCATACAAACCAAACAACGTCCTCCGCCGCTCCCACAGAGACTCAAACATCCCAGGAACAAATGGATCACAGTGGGCTCTGGTAGACTACGTCCGGTAATGCAGAAACACCCTGTATATCAAGAGATATCACTGCATAGTGCTTTCTCTGCTTTGCCCAATCTCCTGATAAAGCACCAGTTATGAAGAAAGACTCAAGGAACAGAAAACTACTACTACTACTTGGTGATTCCATCATCAGAGGCATCAACTTGGAAACACAGTTCAAAGGAAGGAAGTTAGTCAAATGCCTCCCAGGCTCTTCATCTAGCAAGAATACAAACCAAATTGTTGATGTACTTAGCGCTGAAAGTGAGCACTCCAAAATTGATGTTATCATCCACTTGGGTACAAATGACCTGGCTAGAAACAGTGCCACTACAGTTCAAAGGGACTTTCAAACTCTGGGGGAGAAACTAAAGCCCATTGTTAACACTGTAGCATTCTCAGAAGTTCTACCTGTTCTTGGTAAGGGGGCAGAAAGCCTAAATCGCATAAACAGCTTTAAAAGCAGAACAACATCAGAAACAGACACACTTTTAAACCACACATCAAAAACAAGTGAGAAGAAGTAGACAAAACAAAATGAATGCAAAACACACACAAGCCAGTTAAATGCTGGAAAGCAATGAGCACAAATGCTCAAAGCTTATCCAATAAAGTTCCAGACCTGGAAGCCCTAATGGTGGAAATGGACTTGGACATTGTGGCCATTACAGAAACATGGCTTAATGAATCACATGATTGGGATATAGCCATAGCTGGCTATAATCTATTCAGAAGAGACAGAGAAAATGGAAGAGGAGGAGGAGGAGTAGCATTGTATGTCAAAAGCAATATTAAAGCTACTGAAATGCAGGGGGCATGGGGAAAAGAAGAAGCGCTCTGGATTGCGTTGGAAAGAGGAGATGGCACTGTCATCCATACTGCTGTACTCTACAGACCTCTGACTCAAATCGAAGAGTTAGATAATGAATTGATTATAGACATTGTCAAAATAGCCATAAAGGGGGAAGCAATCATATTGGGTGACGTTAATCTACCCGATGTGGATTGGATTACTCCTTCTGCAAATCTGGAAAGAAGCAAAAAAATTGTGGATGCTCTCCAAGATGCGTTACTTAGACAAATGGTGATGGAACCAACAAGGGAATGCTCAACGCAGGATTTAGTCCTCACCAACGGTGATAGCGTGTCAAATGTCTGGGTGGGTGCACCTGTGAGCAGCAGCGATCATCACACGGTGTGGATTGAGATCAAAACCAAGGTGCAGTCCAACTATAGCAAGCTCAAAGTCCCAAACTTCAAAAATACTGACTTCAATAAAATGGCCATGTACCAAAAGGAGGAGTTGACAGGCTGGAAGGAGATAAGGGAAGTGGAATTGCAATGGGCTAAACTAAAGGTGGCAATAAAAGGGGCAACAGATAAATATGTAAGAAAAGTAAATAAAAACAAAAGGAGAAGGAAACCTATTTGGTTTTCCAAAGAAGTGGCTGCTCAAATAAAGGCAAAAATACAGCTTTTGCAAAATTCAAAAGCTTGCAAACAGAGGAACACAGAAATGAATACAGTATCAAACTCAAAGAGACAAAAAGAGAAATAAGGATAGCAAAATCAAAGGCAGAGGAAAAGATGGCTAAAGATGTGACTCAACTTTCGTTGTGTATGTGCTGCAATGTACTTGCCCTTTGATTTATATTGGCAGAACGTCAAGGAAGATAAAAACTAGACTCAGTGAACATGCGTCGAGGTTGCGACAACAAGTGCTACAACAAGTGCTATCGGCACCGATTGTGGAACATTGTGTTGCTAAACAAATCGATGTACTTTGGACTATGTTAGATCATGTTCCGTCTAATCCCCGGGGAGGTAATTGACTAGCTTTGCTGCAACATCGTGAGCAACAACTGATTTTTGATTTGGCTGCGGTCCATCCGATGGGCTTGAATAAAGAAGTGGATTGGCCAAGCTTACTATGACGTCACCTTTTACACCAAGGGATTCCCTGATGTTCAGTGGGGTCTCCCATTTGGTGATTGGTGCTCCTGACTGATTGAAGATTACTTTAGCCAATATGTGTGATTCACCCTCTATATCCGGTGTTCGTTGTTTGTTGAGTTATAAGCGGGATTTCTGCGCGTTTCTGAACACTTGATACAGGGCTTGGTGGCCCGAAACGTGCGCGTCGTGGAGTGGATAAGCTGCTTTTGACCGCTATCACATTGAAAAAGACTACTGCAATACTTCACTGGGATACTACTTGGATAAGTACCATATTTGTTTGGTTTGATTAAAAAGGAACTGGCTGTCTGGAGCGGCTGTGTTGTTCTTTCAGTCGCCTCCAGCCTGCTCCAACAAAAAAGATATTTTAGATAGAGGAAAGGTTTGACTTGGGTTTGGTTCTATTTTTGTAAAATTTTAGAAGGGCAACATATACATTTTAAAATAAAATAAAATAAATGTTTGCAAATGAGGTCCAGAGGATATGTAAATGAGGTCCCGCAATGAGTCTCCACACATGGTCCCACATCACTCTTGTGCCGCCTCTGGTTAGCCTTTTTGTGTCTTTCTCATGTGCACAATCATTGGTGCAATGCCCAGTCATCCAGATGGCCTTTCCTACTGGTTAGTTTGCCACTTAGATGCCCCTTGCCACAGCATTATGGCACATGTGGATGGCAATGGGCTATGGATGGCTGGATTACTAAGGTACTACAGCTTTGGAAATCAACAGATTTTGAGAATTTCCCTGCAGGTACATACCAGTGTAGATTCCTTCCCAGCAATAGCAGCTCCTTTCTCAGAAGTCCTATCAGTGGATTGAGGACGTATATATTTACCAGCCACAATATATATGTGAGTCATTTTGATAATTTCCCCCATAGTTGCTGGAGTGATTACGACTACACATATTTTATGTAGTGTTCCTTAAAAGGCACATTTTAGATAGGACATGGAGATCAGAATTGAATTATCCAGGCCACCATGTTTGCAGTTCTGACAGTATTATAGAAATGGTTTTGCTGAAGGTGGAGCTGTTTGTATAAGACATAACCACATGCAGTGTGAGGAGGGATCTTGAATGTGGGAAAAACATATGGAGGAACTCTGGCAACTTACACATGCACGTTCCAGTATGTCAGAATGGGAATGTGTAAGAGTCATAACTTACATGCATATCCTGGCCATTTTGGAAACCTAGACATGTAAATGCCATTAGTGTACTATAAAGAACATTGGGAAGCTTAAGGGAGATCGTCTGGAAAACCCATTCATGTCTGGGGCAGTGTAACTTCAGACATGGGCAATGCCAGTTGTACATGTGCATCCCCTGTATGAAATAGGAAATACACATGTAGATATTTGCCATGCCCAGGTCACTCCTTGAAATGCCCCCAGAATGGGTCCTAATCCAAAATTACAGCCCAGTGAATAGTTGAGTAGTAAGCCAAAAAGATTTTTTGTTGGAAAATTGGCCTTGAGGGACCTACCCGTCTCATAGCCACTCTTTCGTTTTAATCAAAAGTAGGCTAACGTGAAAATAAAGCCCAAATTCAATCATGAAAAAAACCTAGCGCATTAATTTGTGCCCCACCACGATTAAACTTATCAACAACTTCAAAGTGTCAGGAATTATTTTGTGTAAATCTTCGTGACTCAAAGCACCAAAACGTTTTTTTAGCATACTTAGCTTGGGAGGTGTGGCCTAGTGGTTGGGGCAAGGTATCTCAGGTCAGGGGTTCAAATCCTACTAGGGAACAGCAACCTTGGGCTGGAAGGACTGGGGTTTCTAGTCCCACAGGTGCTCCTTCTGGTCCTGGGCAAGCCACTTAACCCTCCATTGCCCATGCTCCCTGTAAAATAGTTATCTCCAAGTTATAATGCCCTCTACAATGTAATTTCATTTTGTTCAATATAAACCACCTTGATATCATGAAAGGTAATCTATAAGAAATGTTAAATAAAATAAATAACCACACTTCAAATCTTCCAAGTGATGGAACTTCCAAACAAGAATTATCATGGCTTCACCAAAGCCTACTCAAACTTTGCAGGTATTCAAACAAACACAGCACTGCATTTAGGACAAGCAATTCATTTGTCCTGTTTTAATGCTCTATGATCCTCAGAAAGAAATGACACCCAAACTTTTAGGACGCCAAAATCTCAGTTTGAATATGTACCACATGATTCCAGGAACCAATGGATGATCACAGTTAGAACCAATCACATTACAAAATGTCACAGAAGGCTTGCCCAATTGATTTCCTGATTCAACACATTCAGTGAAACAGATGGCAGATGAAAAAGCCATGACTGCTCTCAATATTGTAATTTCTGCTTTCTATCACCACCGTGAGGATTAGCAGGAATGAAATCCAGTACCCTCCATCTCAAATCAGAAAAAAGGTGACAATGTTGGGCAATCGGAGCATTGCAAACCCGATTCTTTAAACGAGAAGCATGCTCTCCCATACATAAAAGGGCATATGGTTCGTCCAATATAAATCAGAGGATAGAGACATAATAACAAATAGACGACTAAACAGAATGGATCCTGGTTAAACATTTTTATATAGACATACCCAGGCCAAAATTGTCTGAACCGTACCTTTCTAAAATTGCATTTTAAACATGGACATGGCTTGCACATTTTTCTGCCACTACATCCATATTCAAAACATGAATAGGGCTTTGAAAATAAACCCCTAAATGAATATACACTGAATATACAGTTGTGGTTCATGAAACATGTTGCACTGATGTATTGCAGACGCAATAGATCAATGCAACATGTTTTGTTGACGCTAGCAGAGATAAGTGTGTTCTCCATTGGATATTATATATATGCTTGTTTTTTGTATATCAACGGTTAGAATGATAATGTCAATTCTGAAGCACAAAAATGGACTGATTCTATTGTGAGCCATTCTTTATGAATCCATATCAGTTCTATACTGAAGTCAACCATAGACTTTTGAATCATTTATATAAACAGTATATTGAATAAAATATAACCAACATATCAGGGGAATAGCAGTTGTTTTCAGTTTGATATCATTAATAATTATGTCCTGGCAATGTTTCAGTTTTTATACTATTTCCTTTTTTAATTGGTCTTGTTTTATTTGATTCTTTTATGTGTCAAATATGTGTGCATATATAGTCCAAAGTCCTTTCATTGGCCACTTTGTTTTAGGAGATATTGAACTTAAGGGGTTGAACTGCAAGGATGCCAATAATGTTGATCTTAATGTTAAATGATAATTGTCATAGCTGAAAATCAAGTCCTCTGTTTTTAAACTGCTTTGGATTGGATGGTGTCTAAAGAAGGCTATACAGAAATATAACATAACATAACATAACATAACATTCTGCAATGAAATCATTGAACTGAGACATGGCAAAGACACCCAGAGACCTTTGTGCTAATGACTTATCTGCAGAAAAGCAAACGGGGAAAAAAATCTTTGTTTTCAGAAGTAATATTAATTAATGTTTGAATTTTCCCCTTTTCATCTCTAAAATTTATTTTGTTCTTTAATACATTTCATATGTTCCAAGAAGTAAAAACATTCATTTTGTTCAGTCTTTCACCTTCTCTTTTAACGGCAACTCTCTTTCATTGAACGGCTCTACTTCTGAAAAGTTCTTTCATAATGTCTAATGAAAAACAGCTTTTCTATTTCATTGTCACGCCTTATTATTACATCTTGTTGAACATGGAAGTATGGAGAAAGAGGGAAGAAAGAAAATGATCGTTCAATGCATGTTAAATCTCACTCTGCATATTAATATTTCTCCAGAACCAAAGAGAAAAAGTATGAAATGATGCAGTTCCCCTGCCTAAGAGAAAAAAAAAAACTAACAAAATCAAGTCAAACATTGAAAAAGCCTTCCTCTAAATGATGTACAACTATAATTAATCCTTTCACCATTAAGCTCTGACAGACTGCTGTCCCTATAAAAGAAGTATCTGGTAGAGACATTTGAAGCTTATACAACATTACAATAAGAAGACATTTTACTGCAAGATGTTTTCATGTTCTTTATGTATGCACAACATGATTTCTTTTGTTCTAAATATTTGAATAGTTCTTGAGCAGAACTTAACATTATGCTTTAAGAGGTTAATTTTATAAAGTATTTTTTGTTCTGCTGCTAAACTCTGTTTTACTCATGGGAAAGAATTTTATAAGATCACCCCATGTTGTATGAATCTTAGGGATCTATGCTGGCAAAAATAATTTGCTACTTTTCATTTTTTTCTGTATTTTTCATTTGGGGTGTTTTTATTTAGTAAGTTTCTGCATTCATTTTAATAGATTCTTTAATGCACATTATGGTGTTTTAATGTGTACTAATTGACCTCGTGTGCATTAATTCATGCGTTGGTGTATATTAAATCACTTTAGCATACCCTAAGGGGCCCTTTTACTGAAGTCACTAACTGGTTAGCGTGAGTTTTACCGTGCAATAACTGGCCACGGTGAATACTTAAGTGTGGGCATGCCAGCTATCAGCTGCTAATACACTTATTCACTGGCAATCCCATGCTATGGCCGTGAGTGGGTGGGTTGGGGCGGAGTGTGGAGAGCACATTGTGGTTAGTGAAGGCATCATTATCAAGAACTCCCTTCAATGTCGCAATTAACACGGGTGAACATAACACTACCTCTATGAGTATCGTTAGGTTCATTCAATTCTGAAGTGGCGTTTTAGAGAGGGCATCCTGGTGCAATCTGGGATGTCCAGGGCAAAACGTCTAAAAACACACTGGGGGTGTTTAATTTTCAGCCTGATTTTAGAAACTTGGACATCATCAAAATGGAGAGCCGTGTTGGCAGCAACATAGACGTTCCCACTACAAAAACTTTCGTTAACATCATGAAAAATATAGAGGGAAGTGGTGTACCTTGTTTTCTATGCCCTTCAGGTGTCCTGATGGCAGAATGGAAGCTTTTCTGTTACCCTGGAGCAAGAATAAATATGGAGGGTCCCACTGGAGGGTGGTGATATGCTCACTATTACTGAAATTGGGCATGCACATCCATCTTACCTGGAAAATCCCAGCAATGCCTCTGTCATGCCCCTTCACGACTTGGACGTCCTCGTGCTGGGGTCATCTTTAGAACCAGCTTCTAAAAGGGTTCCAGGGGTATCTCTGTGATTTGAGCAACTGCGTGCCCATTTTCAGAATAGGATTCTTACAATAATCCCCTAATTGTGCAGCACATTAGCATATGCATTTACACATTAACTGCCGGAAACATGCTAGTTACCGTGAAGGCTATGGTAGTTACCATGAAGGCCACGTACTTACCATGCTTTAAAAACATGTATTAAGTGCACATCCTTAACAGGGTTTAATAAAAGGGCCCCTAAATCTTTTAAGTCATATTAACGAACTGAATGTCACTAGTAAATGCAAATCCCTAATGTGCATAAGATGATTAGAAGGTACATACTATCGATGCCCCAGCTGTAGGTGTTCCTGGGGACATACTTCGGGCAAACATGGGCAGAATTGCAAAGTACATGCTTACTTCATCATCTATCCCCATATGCCCTGTATACACCTAAGTAGATGTCAATGCACGTGGGTGCATTTGAGCTGCAATTTCTGCAGGTTCCGTGAGGCTATTTTATAAAGACACATAGGTGCCTAAGTTCTTTTACAATATAGCCCCAAATAGGTGCCTATTTGCCCTTTCTACTTAGGTGACCTAGTATAACATTACCCTCCACATCCAGTTTGAGTTTATACCTCTATGCCTGATAGTACTATAACAATTACTCTGTCTTTCCATTATTTACTATTTTTAAGAGCTGTAAGAACATGTAGTTTAATTCCAGCCCCATATTTTGCATAATTGGGTTACAAACAAGAGTGGGATATTTGTTTGGCAACGTACATGTACGACAGAACAGCCCTTTAATGGCAGCCTAATGGGTTTATGAGATTGAAGATGGGTCATGATTTTTCAGCTATGTTTAGAAATAAAATCTCCAAGCGTAACAACATATGGCTAATTACATATATAATAATGCAGTACTTCCTTGCTGATTGCAATTGTAATAGCGTAGCACACAGTATGCAGACCTCCTTTTGTGAATAAATATTAGCTAGTTTAAACATGAATTCATTATCTACATATCCAGCAAGTCTCATAGTCACTAAAACATTAAAGTGATATATAGTGAGATCCATACTTACTAAAGCCAATCATTTGATAGTCTGTCTGAAAATTGAAATAAGTGATCCAGTGAACCTTGGATCTGGAGAATAATCTACTATATGATCATTTGGCATTTAAGTATATTAATTTTATCGGACTTGGATTTAGCTGAAGCCTTTCTCAGAAGTTCAAGGTGAGTTACATTCAGGTACTGTAGGTATTTTCCTAACACAAAGACATCCTATACATCAAGAGATATCCCTGCACAATGCCTTCTCTGCGTTGGATAATGAGGATGCCCAATTCAAAGAAACTGAAGGGCCTTTAAATGAGTCAGACAATGCCCAATCCACTGCTAAAGCACTAAATATGAAGAAAACCTCACCAAACAGAAAACTACTTCTACTTGGAGATTCCATCATCAGAGGCACCAACTTGGGAACACAGTTCAAAGGAGAGAAGATAGTCATGTGCCTACCAGGCTCTTCAGCCAGCAGGAATACAAACCAAGTTGTTGAATTACTTAGTGCAAAAAGTGAACATTCAAAACTTGATGTCATTATCCACCTAGGCACAAACGACCTGGCTAGGAACAGTGCCTCTACAGCCCAAAAGGACTTCCAATCTCTGGGGGAGAAACTCAAGCACGTTGTTAACACTGTTGCATTCTCAGAGGTTCTACCTGTTCTTGGTAAGGGGACAAAAAGACTGCATCGCATTAACAGCTTTAATACATGGCTCCAGACCTGGTGCAGAAAAGAAGGATTCGGATTTATTGGCAATTGGGACAACAGATGGACCAACAAGAGACTATACTGTGCTGATGGACTACATCTCTCTTCCACAGGGAAAAGAATCCTAAGTGAAAAATTCAGGCAGTATGTGGACATGCATTTAAACTAGGAAAAGGGGGTGACGGATGTGGAAGGTCAACATCTGCATGCCACCCCCAACAAAAGCAGAACAACATCAGAAACGGCCACACTTTTAAACCACACATCAAAAACATGTGGGAGGAAGTGGGCAGAACAAAATCAATGCAAAATACACACAAGCCAGGAAAGTGCTGGAAAGCAATGAGCACAAATGCTCGAAGCTTAGCCAACAAAATTCCAGACCTGGAAGCCCTAATGGTGGAAACAGAGTTGGACATTGTGGCCATTACAGAAACATGGTTTAATGAATCACATGATTGGGATATAGCCATAGCTGGCTATAATCTATTCAGAAGGGACCGAGAAAATGGAAAAGGAGGAGGAGTAGCCTTGTATGTCAAAAGCAATATTAAAGCTACTGAAATGCAGGGGACATGGGGAAAAGAAGAAGTGCTCTGGATTGCGTTGGAGAGAGGAGATGGCACCGTCATCCATATTGCTGTAGTCTATAGACCTCCGACTCAAATTGAAGAGAGAGACAATGAATTGATTATAGATATTGCCAAGATAGCATCAAAGGGGGAAGCAATCATATTGGGTGACTTTACTCTACCTGATGTGGATTGGATTACTCCTTCTGCACATCTGGAAAGAAGCAAAAAGATTGTGGATGCTCTCCAAGATGCATTATTTAGACAAATGGTGATGGAACCAACCAGGGAAAGCTCAACGCTGGATGTAGTGCTCACCAACGGTGATAGTGTGTCGAATGTCTGCGTGAGTGCCCCTGTGAGCAACAGCGACCATCACACGGTGTGGTTTGAAATAAAAGCCATGGTACAGGCCAATCATAGCAAGCTCAGAGTCCTAAACTTCAAATACACTGACTTCAATAAAATGGCAGAGTACGTAAAGGAGGAGATGACGGGGTGGGAAGAGATAAAGGAAGTGGAATTGCAATGGGCTAAACTAAAGGAGGCAATAAAAGGAGCAACAGATAAATATGTAAGAAAAGTAAATAAAAGCAAGAGGAGAAGGAAACCTATTTGGTTTTCCAAAGAGGTGGCTGCTCATATAAAGGCAAAAAACACAACTTTTGAAAAATTCAAAAGCTTGCAGACAGAAGAACATAGAACTGAATACAGGATCCAACTCAAAGAGTCTAAAAGAGTAATAAGGATAGCAAAATCAAAAGCAGAGGAAAAGATGGCTAAAGATGTTAAGGGTGGCAACAAAAATTTCTTCAGGTATATTCAGGAAAGGAAAAAGATCAGAGTTGGAATTGCAGGACTCAGAAGTGCTGGGAAAGGACTCGTGGAAAGTGACACTGAAAAAGCAAAATTGCTAAACAATTACTTCTGCTCTGTGTTTACTAAAGAAGATCCTGGGGATGGACCAGCTGTGACTCCCAAATATAAAAATGGGAATGAAGTAGATACCACACCATTCACAGAAGAAGAGGTGTTAGAACAACTTGCTAAACTGAAAGTGGACAAAGCCATGGGACCGGATGGGATACATCCCAGGATACTGAAAGAGCTCAGAGAGGTTCTTGCAGGACCGTTAAAGGATGTCTTCAACAGATCCTTGGAAACAGGAGAGGTTCCTCAGGACTGGAGAATGGCTGATGTCGTACCTCTACACAAAAGTGGTGACAGGGAAGAAGTGTCAAACTACAGGCCCGTGAGCCTTACCTCGGTGGCAGGAAAAGTAATGGAGGCACTCCTGAAAGAGCGAATATTGAACTTTCTGAAAACCAACAGTTTGCAAGACCCGAGGCAACATGGTTTTACCGAAGGACGATCTTGCCAAACAAATCTGATCGAGTTCTTTGACTGGTGACCAGGGAACTAGATCAGTGGCATGCGATGGATGTCATCTACCTGGATTTCAGCAAAGCCTTTGATACTGTTCCTCATAGGAGTCTTGTCAACAAACTCAGTAGCTTGGGGATGGGTCCCAAGATGGTATACTGGATTAGAAATTGGTTGACTGACAGACGACAGAAGGTGATTGTACATGGAGCTCACTCGGATGAGAGGAAGGTGATTAGCGGGGTGCCCCAGGGTTCGGTCCTGGGCCCGGCACTGTTCAATGTATTTGTGAGTGATATTGCTGAAGGACTGAATGGAAAAGTCTGTCTTTTTGCAGACGACACAAAAATTTGCAACAGAGTGGGCTCCCCCGAGGGAGTGCTTAACATGAAGAAAGATCTACAAAAGCTGGAAGACTGGTCTAAAGCTTGGCAACTACGATTTAATGCAAAAAAGTGCAGTGTTATGCACTTGGGTAGCAGAAATCCAAGAGAAATGTACGCGATAGGGGGAGAAAGTTTGGTATGCACAGTTCAGGAAAAAGACCTTGGTGTGATCATCTCTGCTGATCTCAAGGTGGCAAAACAGTGCGACAAGGCGGTGGCAAAAGCCAGGAGGATGTTGGGCTGCATACAAAGAGGGATTACCAGCAGAAAAGAAGAGGTACTTATACCACTGTATAGGTCACTGGTGAGGTCTCACTTGGAATACTGTGTTCAGTTTTGGAGACCATATCTTGCAAAGGATGTAAAAAGACTGGAGACTGTTCAGAGGAAGGCGACCAAAATGATTTGGAGCCTGCGTCAGAAGCCTTATGAGAAGAGACTTGAAGAGCTAAATATGTACACTTTGGAGGAAAGGAGGGACAGGGGAGATATGATTCAGACCTTTAAATATTTAAAGAGAAATGATGAACAAACAAACCTCTTCCAAAGACGGGGAACCTGTAAAACTAGAGGGCATAACATGAAACTGCAAGGGGGTAAATTGAAAGGCAATATCAGGAAATATTTTTTCACTGAAAGGGTGGTGGATGCTTGGAATGCCCTCCCGATGGAAGTGGTAGGGGCAAACACGGTGACAGAATTCAAAAAGGCATGGGACAAACACAGAGGATCCCTTTACAGAAATAGGATAAAAACAAAATAAACGGTACCATCTAACTTCTGAACCATATAACGTCTCAACAAATAGGGGTGTCCTACATGGAGTGGTGGGTTTACCCCTGAACAAGGATATGGGGAGGGGTGGCCTGTGCGGAGCGACAGGTGCACCTACTCTTGCCATCTTGCTGGGCAGACTGGATGGACCATGCTGGTCTTTATCTGCCGTCAACTACTATGTTACTATGTTACTATGTTACTATGTCCTCACAGGGCTTACAGCTTATGGGCTCAGTTTTCCAACAGGCCAATATTTAAAAGTCACAGCAATCAGCTGTGGTGCTTAAATATTGGCTAGAAATTCAGTGGCAATATCCAGTGACTGCCACGTAACATACACATTGAGCAGGGCAATCCAGATAAGTACTGATCTTATCAGGATAGCAGTGATTTTTCAGTCAGCACTTAGCTGGATAGCAATTTAGGCTTGTTTATCATGTGGACTAATCCATCTGGATAAGTGCTGGCTAAAAATTGCTGCTATCTAGAGAAGGTTGACATTTATCCAAATACGTATCAGCCAATACCACCCCACTGTGCCCATGGGTTGCTCCTGAGTTGACACGATAGTGCTAGGATGCTAGGGCAGTCTGTGGAGATATTCAATAGCGATGAATAGATAGTGCTGCTAAATATCTCACTATGCAGCTAGGATGTTGAATATCAGCCCCCATGTTTTTAGCTGAGACAAATGGAGGATTAAGCGATTTGTTCAAGATCACAAGAAACACAGTGGGATTTGAATCTACCTTCCCTAATTGTCACTCCACTGCTTTAACTATTAGGCTACTCCTCTACTTCAATTCACTTATCAATTTCATCCATAAATTAATCAAACAAGAACAGAGAACAACTATTGTGTGTTAAACAATCTGACACATATAGGGCTCCTTCCACTAAAGCCCACTATGGATTTTCCATTAACATGCTGATTTCTCATGCATTAATAGCAAAGGCTTGTCCGGATTTCCTTTATTATGTATTTTTCTTTTTATATTTCCTGTTACTTATTGTATAAATAAGTTTAAATATTCAATAAAATATAAATTATAATAATAGCAAAGGCCACAGGTTAGCTGTTGGGGGCATGTTCAGTATCTTCCTGGTAGCTAACGCATGAAGGGTTTTCCTAACATGTGTGCCACTAGGCTGGCTTCACTTAACAGCTCCTATAGAAGGGTCATTAGGTGAACCCACTTTGGAGCCACTTTGCTGCTGAAGCACAGTCATTACAGGGTGCTAGGGGCAATGCGTTCTCCACACCCACTTTCTACCTATTCACCTTCCCATCATACGATTGCCGATTTAATGTGTGTTTAGCGTGTGAAGGCAGGCACCATCGGGTATTAGTGTTCCTGACTGCCTTTAGCCACTCGTTAAAAGGCCCATTAACCAGTAAATGGGTTTTAGTAAAAGAGGCCCTTAATTTATGGGATATTGATAAACTCATGCAAGAGAGCCCAGTTCTGTTTACATTGAGATAGATGATTCCATCTCTCACAGTGATGCATGATGAATACCAGATTCTATCAGATATTAAGAGCAAACACAGAGCTATCCTTCCAATCGATTAAGAGAACCAGCTATTCAAACGCCAGCTGTGATGCTTAAATATCCTCAGGGTATACAGCGGCAGTATCAGGATAGAGGCTACCACTGACAATCTTTGTGTGACCACTATCCAGATAATTGCTGCTATTTTCCAGATAGTCACAAACAATCAATGGCCTGTCCAAAAATAGATATCCCCCTTTTTTTAAAACCACAGTTCGTGCTTGAAAAACGTTTTTGTCGGACAATGACTACAGGTGAGGTTAACCACTGCTGAAAGTCAGGTCCTTTTAATTGTTTTTGCAGTAAAAGTAAAGAAGGTCAGCCAGCATTTATAACCATGTACTTATATGAATTCCACAGAAAAATCGGACAGCAATATTGACTGACGGAGTGTTGGTATGGTGAACTGTGACCTGAAGCAGGGTTTTGGTGTTGATTCACCCCAACTATTGTGGCTCCGATTTTGCTGTGGACTTTAGATAAGTACACGGTTATAATTATTGGCTGACCTGCTTTAGTTTTACTGCAAAAATGATTAAAAGGACTTGACTTTCTGCAATGCTTAACCCCACCTGTAGTCATTCTCCAACAAAAAAAAGTTTCAAGCATGAACTGTGGTTTTAAAAAAGGGGGATATCTATTTTTGGACAGGCCACTGATTGTGATACATATGGGGTGGGTGATGTCCTGTTAGCCCTCTCAGCAGGGCCGGTTTTATCTTGAGTGAGGCCCTACGCCAGCAAAAATTGTGGGCCCCCAGAAAAGATAAAAACGAGCACGCCGGATCAGCTGCGCGCTGTTGGCCCTGACGTCATAATTAAACTGGGAATCCCAAAAGCCAAACTTGGAATGTACAACACTGTAGAAATAAAACTATACATTAATTTGCTCTTGTACTAAACAAAGCGCAGACGTTAATGATGCACATTTACCAGAGCTGACATATTCCAATTAATAAATTCAAAATAAAGAGATTTTTTTCTACCTTTTGTGCATTTTTTTTCAGCTGCAATTGCTCCAGCCACTTTCTTCTGGTTTATTCGTGTCAGCCCACCTCCATTATTAACCCCCCCAGCCCATTTCCAGTCCCCCCCCCCTTTCCAGTCCCCCCCCCCATTTCCAGTCCCCCCCCCCCCTTTCCAGAATAAGTAGCATGGAAATGGCTCCTTTTGGAATATGTCAGGTACTTGTGACCACTCTTGGAAATAAGAGACCGGGCTTGATGGACCTTTGCTCTTGCTCAATATGGCAGTTCTTATGTTCTGGGACATATAAGGAAAGGAATAGCTAGTGGGAAAAAGGAGGTTATAGTGTCTTTGCAAAAGTTTCTAGGTTGACCTTATTTGGAGTACTGAGTAAAATTCTAGAGACCACATCTTCAGAAAGTGCTAATGCAAGAGGGCAGTTATTTTCCTTTACTAGTGCCGGTGTTTCTCCACTGAGAAACATTTGTACTGCCCTATAATAGGGTGAGACCAGAGGGAACTAAATTCTTGCTAAAAGTATACCCCCTGCAGAGTGATTGTATCTGGCACAGTTCAACCTGTGGTCTATGTGTACACTTGAAGTTTCAGGGTGTTGGTAGCGGCCTACGGGAGGAGCAGCAGCCTATTTGGAACCTTTGAAGAATTAAGGGAGGAAAATTGTTAAAAGCCTGATCCCCGGTAGGGATTTGAACTGGAATTGGCACTTACTCTGCTGCTTGTGTCCCTGTTTTTACCAAGTGTCCCTGCAAAAGCTGTAAGGCATTAAACTGTAGCTAAATAAAAACAACTTAGTCGCTGCCGAACCTCAGAATTATTTATGCTTGAGAACATGAAACACAGCCATTTTAGCACTGACAGATCTTATTCATAAATTGAGTTGTGGGTCTCTGTTTTTATACCTTCACTATAGATTTGGAATATTGTGCATCATCCTAAATGGAAAATTGCCAGGATCATTTATAGCACACCATTTAACCTTAAATACTGCCATATGTATTCTTAATCTGTGGCACTGATATTACTTACCCTTCATCAAGAGGACTGTCCCGCGGGGCCCCTCTGCCCGGCTGAATCCCTCCGTGCCGGCTTTGAGAGGCGCGAAGGGAGAGTGTCTCCCTCGCATCTCTGTTAAGCCTGCAGGGGCAGATGGGAAATTTCCCATCAGCCCCTGCAGGCTTAACAGAGACGCGAGGGAGACACTCTCCCTTCGCACCTCTCAAAGCCGGCACGGAGGGGCTCAGCCGGGCAGAGGGGGCCCCGCGGGACAGTCCATGCTGCCGCGGCAGCAGCCAGCGTTTTTTTTTTTTAATTTAATTTAAGAAAAGCTAACAATTTGTTAGATTTTTGTGGGCCCTTGACAGCTGTGGGCCCTACGCCACGGCGTAACTGGCGTATAGGTAAATCCGGCCCTGCCTCTCAGTACTATTTGGTGTGTGGATTTTCCAGACAGTGGCAATTTTCAGCTGTTATCATTTATCTAGATAGCAATTTAGGGCAGATTCTTCACCGGCCCAAGCAAGCCAGATAAATTATCCAGTTAGTGGCTGAAAATTGTCGCTATCCGGATAATAGTGGTGATTATACGGATAGTGGCTGGCTCTGCCCTCACTGTGTCCATGGGCTGCTCTGGCGCTCTCTGTTTAGTGCCATGGAAGACTGTGGAGATATTCAGCTGCAGTTCTCTCACTGCCCTGTCCATATAACCATCGTGGTTATCCAATAAGGACTGTTTAAAACTGACCCCTATCTTTGTACACAAAGAAAGAATAGTAAATAGATAAGCTCCCAGCAATTTTCATAGGATAATTTTGTTGGCTAACTCTTCTTGAATACTTATTAGGCTAGACATTCTCTCTCATGAATCAGTCCAAAAAAGGAGTTAAATTGGCAGAACAACGTAGCATATCAGAAAAGGTTCCTCAACTCAACTTGCAGGACCAACATTTGCCAACTGCACCACAAACAAGTTTAGATTCTTTCATTGGGCTCCAAATAACTTTGGGGTATGTTTATTTATTTATTTAACTTCTCTTATATACCGCGCTATTAGGTATCAGTGCGGTGTACATTGAACAGAACAATATACTGTACGGCTGGGCCGTATAGTGTTTACATTGAACAAGGAATAAAACTTGTATTTAACTGGGGTAACATTTCTACAGTTTATTTACATTGTAGTCCATGTTTTCAGGCTATAGTCTATTAAGAACAGGTTAAAGGGTGTTAAGGGAGTCGGTGTGCCATTAATGCATGTTATTGGCACCCTTGCACCCTTGAACCCTTAAAAAGCTACTTTAATAAGTGTTAAAGGCTCCAGCAGTGTTAAGGGCTCAGTAGGCAGAGAGTGGGCATTAACGGGGTGGAGAGTGGACATTAACAGCGTGTGCTCCCTTAACGCCTTTTGTGCAACATGTTTAAAAGCCCTTTAATGCTGTGAACTCTAACACCAAGTAAAACCTCGCAGAAAGGGTGTATTTAGAGGGGAGAGAGCCTATTTAAAAGTCTGCAATGTGATGCACTGATAGGGGACTCCAGACAGTGATAGTAGTACTCCATTAGCAGCAACAGCATGGTACCCAAGTATGAAAGGGCACTATGTTGATGGCGCAAATGGGGCAAAGGAGTTGGCACATGGGTCATGCAGTGGGAGTTGCTGCTGCACAGGGTGAACCAGGCAGCTGCCCAGGTGGCACATAAGAATATAAGAACAGAAGATTATAAGATATGCCTTACTGGGTCAGACCAAGGTCAATAAGCCCAGTATCCTGTGTCCAACAGTGGCCAGTCTAGGTCATAAGTACCTAATAGTTTCCCCAAAAGACACACATATTCCATAGGGCCTGTACTGGGGCAAGCAATGGATTTCCAGGGTCCCCTTCAATAATGGTTTATGGACCTTTCCTCCAGGAACCTGTCCAAATCTTATTTAAACCCAGCTACACAAACAGCTTTACTACATCCCCCAGTAATGAATTCCAGAGTTTGATTATGCATTGACTGAAAAAAATATTTTCTCTTATTAGTCTTAAATGGTTTATACTGCAGCTTCATTGCATGTCCCCTAGTCTTTCTACATTTTGATGGCATAAACAATCAATCTACATTTACCTGTTCCACTCCATTCATTAATTTAAGGACCTCTATCATATCTCCCCTCAGCTATCTCAGTTGGTGTGTATATCAGCAGAGGGTCATGAGTTCAATTCCTGGATCATGTGTTGCAAGTCCTGGTGGCTGAACATTATCCTACAGTGCCACCAGTCCATGCACCCTCCAATGACTCAGCCAGCAAGGATACAAACATCCATCAGCCACACAGACAGGCTCCACTATTCTCAGCTTGATGGAGAGACAGACTGATAGCACTGGCACATCGAGTGGGAGTTAATGTCAGAGCATGCTACTAACACCTGCACAATAAGCACATGTTAACAATGCTTGAGCTGATATGGAGACCAAAGTGGCAGGCAGGAATGCCAACCATCCCCACCTTTGTACAACACAGCAATGTGAGTGTATGTGTATGTCTCTCCATTGCTCTATGGCTTCCTGCAATTCACTGTGCCTCGCATTGCCTAAACTGTTCCCAGCGTTAGTCTGCAAATATGCATGATGAGGAGCAGAGGATTGTGAGTATGGCCTGCAACAGAGCAGATTAGCCAGGATGTGTCTGCCTTGGTGGTAGGGCAAATGGCTGAGACTTCATAGTGAATACCACTAAGAAAGCTGTATGGGAGCAATTCCAAATGACATAAAACATCAACGCTCCCAAACCAAAGCTAAACTCAAACACTATCTCCAAAAATTTCTAATATTTCCAACAAGTATTCCCCAAGGCAATAAGACCTCAGGGTGGCTAGTACCCCACATGCAGCGAGAAACTCACTGTAGGGAATAGCTGATGCTCACATCATAGGTCTAGCCTTTCCTAATTCCTCAATATAAACAATACCACTATCCAATTGTACACCACATCAAATTCACCCTGGGACCATATAGCGGCACAATACAGATTACAACATGATTGTCTGTGTTGTTGTAATCTGTATTGTGCCGCTATATGGTCCCAGGGTGAATTTGATGTGGTGTACAATTGTGATAAAATCTAAGCGTGATTTTAGATTCACAATTGGATATGCAACCTCAAGTTCAAATTGTTGTGAAATCAGCCTTTTATAAGTTGAGTATGATTAGGCGACTGGGAGCTCACATATCAGAAGGCACTTTAAGGGTAGTGGTTTAGGCATTGGTTCAATCCCGTTGATTCTGGTAAAACTTTATATAATGTAGATTGCCTGATAATGTCATTCAGATGTTACAAACGATGCAACATGCAGCTGCTAGGGTGATTAAGGGAGTGTGTAGATATGAACACATCATGAAAGTTTTGCATGAGCTATACTGGCTTCCAGCTCAATGGTGTGTTACTTATAAAAATGATTACGCTGGTCTATAAAGCTTTACATCATTTGATATCAGTTACTGTGGTATCTATGCTGAAGCTTTATAGACTGTCTCGTGTCTTACGGACCCAATCGGCGTGGTTATTGGAGGTTCATATCATTGTAGGACACATTTTCTAATGCTCCATATCCATATTTTTTCTGTAAGTGCTCCAGAGTACTGGTGAGTTGTGCATGGTGTCGGAGTAGACAGCCTTTTAGGAAGAGTAGTCTTGTGGTTAGAGCACTGGCTTGTGAGCCAAGAAAACCAGGGTTTGATTCCCACTGGCACTCTTTATGGCCTTGGGCAAGTCACTTAACCCTGCATTGCCTAAGAAGAATACAAGTTATTAATCCCCATGTTTAATGTATATTAACAAGTTTAAGTAACATTGTAAACTGCTTTGACTAAATATGTAAAGCAATATAAGAGATATGTTAAATAAATTAAAGAGCTATCTCCTTCAACAGGCATTCTTAGTGGGCTGATGGTCTTAATGGTTATGTATTTTATTTGTCCTGTATTTTATTTATTTATTTTATTTATTTAATTGCTTTTCTATACCGCACTATTATTATCAGCGCGGTTTACAGGAAACGTATTTGTGCAAAGAGGGCAGTTCAATGCACTTACAATAAACAGGGTAAATAAACATGGATAACAGGTTAACAGGTAACAACTATTTACAATTTAGTATGCAGGCTTATACACCTATCTCGTTGGTAAGTACAGCTGATACGGCAATGACATTCTGTAAATTAAATAGAGGTGGGTTCGGAAGGTAGTGGTGTCGTGGGCATGGGGCTCGTGTGGAGAGAGTTGGACATGAGTGAAGGTGGCTGAGAGCTGTCATTTGAGATGGAGAAGTACTGGGTAAATAGGTGACGTTTTATTTTATTTTATTTTATGTTATGTTTTATGCAATGGTAATGTATAATAGATTATATTTTTTTTTATTATACATGTGTTTTGTAAACTGCCCAGGTAATTGGTGCAGTATATACAAGTTTTAAATAAATAAATAAATACATACATAATAAATGCCCTTCAAGTCTTTTTATATCCTTTGTAAGATATGGTCTCCAAAACTGAACACAATACTCCAAGTGAGCCCTCACCACTGACTTGTACAAGGTATTAATACCTCCTCCTTTCTGATGGTGAGTCATCCCTGTATGCAACCCAGCCTCCTTCTGGCTTTGGCTACCGCCTTGTTGCATTATTTCACCATCTTGAGATCCTCAGAAACAATCTCTACGGAGTCCTTCTGGTCCATGCACACCAACTTCTCACCTCTATTGCCTACAATTCCCATGGATTTCTGCATCTCAAATGCATGACTTTGCACTTCTTTGCTTTAAATCTTAACTGACATGCATTAGCCCATTCTTCCAGGTTTTGTAGATCTCTCCTCATGTTGTCCACTTCCTCAGATGAGTTCATGTCATCTACAAAAAGGTAGACTTTTTCTTTCAGTCCTTCAGCAATATCATTCACAAATACATTGAACAGTACCGGTACCTGGAGCACACCACTACTCACCTTCTTTTCCTATCTCTGTGTAAACTCTAGGACAATGAATGCACTACTTTTGAAGCAAAACTAATGATGTGCATTGCTAAAAAAATGCAACCCATTGAGCATTAATATAGTCTATGCGCAGAGACGCCTATTCCAATCTGTACGTTCCAGGCCTCTGTGCATCCAGTCAGAACCGGATGCACAGTAGTAGATGTGATTATGATCCCGTGGGGCGATCTATCCCCTGTGGAGTCAGAATCACATCAAAGCCTGTATGTGCAGGATGGGACCCAATTCCAGTCAGCCTGCATGTACAGGCCCCTGTCCAGCTAACGCATTCAGTCTCCTGAATGGAGCTGTGGCACGATGACATCCGGTTGCCATCCGATCCCCGGCCGCTGCCAACTTTCTTCATTCCCCACAGCCTGACCCCCGATCTGGCCTCTCATGGCAAGGGTCAAGCTGTGAGAATCTCCTACACCTCCAGGGTAGAGTCCTCTGTCTAGTCTGCCAGCCCGGACATGCAGAGCCAACTTCAGAATCAGCCCTGTACGTCCGAGTCCGTGGACCACCCACTGCCTGCCCTAAGTCTATCTCTGCCCCGCCCCATCTAGCCTCCCCATGAGACCTCCTTTTCATACGGGGAGACTTTGGATGGGAACGTCAGGGGGTGAATAGTAGGGATGGACGTCCCAACGGGATGTCCATCCCCGCTATTCATGGTTCAGAATAGACCCCAGAACATTTTACTGAGATTTCAGTTTGGACAGACAAGACTTTATTAAGGAGTGAAATTTGCTAATAGATAGACTACACAGTGAGTTGTAGTGTTCAAACTGCTCTGTTTGTCTTTGTTTCTGGCCATGTGGCTTTAAATCAAGATAAAAAGCAACACAGCATGAAGGAAAATAAAAAGAAGATCATTTAATCACCCCCGTTAGCTTTAAATGATTATTGATTCCGGGAGGTGATGTCTGTTCTGCCAGCAAATCCATTTTGGTAATGATTACTGCCTTCTGCTTTATCTGCCATACTGGAGGTTGTTAAAAGTCAGTCTGTACAGAGAAGCATGTAACACCAGACCACTCATATCATATTGAGTATGTTTTTATAGGAACATAATTCATCATATACTGTACTACCCTACCTACCAGGACAGGCAGAAAGAAAGTGCTCCAAGTCTAATTCTAACAAAGAGTTTATTGGGCTCATTACCCAGAGTTGTACACGAGAGATAAAGACAGAGAAGTAGGATATATCGAGTTTGTGATTTTTCTTTAATGCAAGGTACAGATTATACTAGAGGCACTGGAATCTTACAGTACTCAATTATATTTATTTTAAACAAATGATGGTAATAGCAATGGTAAGAGGAGAGCCTCTCGCTTCCAGTAGACAGAGCACTGATACAGTAGAAGTAAAGTAAATTAGTTAGGAAGGAGGTCAACGTCAGTCAGCGCCTGGAAAATGGATGAAACTTCTTGAAGTGAAATCTTTCCAGCAAAAGCCTGATTAGTGGGGGTCATGCTGAGAGAAACAAATATGAAGTCATTCCTGAACTAACCCTTACCAAAATGAGAAAATCCTAATGATGTTTTTTTTCTAAATTATTGTCATACTGCCTCAGGTCATTTTTAAATGTTTATGTTTGACCTCTAAAAGTATTCATAGCCTCATATCATCTGAACTTGTGAAGTTATTTAGTGTTCATCAGTTGCCAGAGCCCTAAGGTCCGCTCAACAACTATTGATATATATCCATCAGTTCACGAGGTTTAAAAAATTGTCCTTTGAAAAAGTATGTGGTCCTGTATTGTAGAATGGAACAAATTTAATCATATTTCAAAAGAAAGTGGAAACATGACTGTTTTCTCAAGTTTTTGTATGATTTTATATGTATATGGGGCCCTTTTATTGAAGTGTGCTATGGTTTTTCATTTAGCGTGAAAATTAATGTGCACTAAGTGCAAAGCCTCCATGGTAACTGTCAAGGGCGTCAACAGCGTATTCCTGACAGTTAACGTGCAGGTGTGTACATTAACACATGGTAGTATTACCGTAGGTGCATGCTAATTACAATATTGACAGCGTGTGATATGGACACCCGCGCTAACTGCAATGTGCTCACCATGCTCACTTGCCACCCCAACCCACCTATTCTTCATCACAATGTGTGTACAAATCACACCTTCTCCATCACAGTTAGTGTACAAATCAGCATGTGATAATTTCATGCCCCTCGTGGGTTCAAGAGCATAGGTACTGCTCGCCAAAACATGCACTAACTACAGTATTTAGACTAGAGCATATTAGTAAAAGGATCCCTATGCTTTAATGTTTATGCATTTTTTTATATTTTGCCTTTGTATTATTTATTGTGTATGTTAAACGTTTGTAAACTGGCTAGTAAATTTTTCATAGGCAGGTATAAGTCCAAAGAACATAAGAATATAAGGACAAACATACTGGGTCAAACCAAAGGTCCATCAAGCTCAGTGTCCTGTTTCCAACAGTGGCCAATCCAAGTCACAAGTACCTGACATATCCCAAAAGTAGCCAATTCCATGCTAGTTATCCCCAGGAATAAGCTGGGGATTTCCCTTGGACTACCATAATAATGGTTTATGGACTTCTCCCCCAGAAATTTGTCCAAACCTTTTTTAAACCCATCTATATACTACCTGCTTTTACCGCATCTGTAGGCAATGAGTTCCAAAGACTAATTATACAGTGAGAGAAAAAATATTTTCTCCTGTTTTAACTATACCAATTTGCAGCTTCATGCTGTGTCCCCCAATCCTTGTTTTTTTTTTGAAAGAGAAAACAATCAATTTGCATCTACTCGTTCTACTCCACTCAGGCTTTTATAGATCTCTATCATACCTTCCCTCGCTGTCTCTTCTCCAGGCTGAACCTTTTCGTCCTTCTCTTATATGAGCCGTTCCATCCCCTTTATCGTTTTGGCCATCCTTCTCTGTACCTTGGCTAATCCTGCTTTATCTTTTTTAAGATGCATCAACTAGAATTGAATACATTCCTCAAGGTGCAGTCACGCCATGGAATGGTAGAGAGGCAATGCAACAGGGCTCCTTCACTAAAGGCTGCAAACTGGCATGTGGTGACTGACACACGTGTAGGCCAGTTACCATCCACTAAAATGCACATTAAGAGAGTCCTAGTTTTAGGCACCCAGAATGCACCTATGCTGAGTCTATTTCAAAAATCTCAAGCCAACCCAAAAATACCTCACCAAAGGAAGTTCCGGAAGTTCAACAGTGAAACACTGATAACATCTATATTCTCAAGCTTTGAATACACTCTCACGGACCTAGATAAGCTGGTGGACATATGGAACTCAGGGATCGAAGCAGCAGCAAGTCCAAACTGGAAAGCCGCAAACACAACAACAAGAACAAGAACTGAACCATGGTACTACTCCCCTACTCTATGCAGAATGAAAAAGGAACTACGCAAGCTGGAGAAAAAATGGAGGAAAACACAAACCGAGGAATGCAAGCGATTATACCTAACTCTCCTCATGGAATACAAATATGAGGTCAACCTGGCAAAAAAGAATCACCACACTAACCTACTCAATAAAGCTATTAATAGACCCAGAGAGCTATTTGAGCTCGTCAAATCTCTCACCAAAACCTCCCAGGACACCAACTGTACCGACGAAATAAAGGCCCAGACACTTGCAGACCATTATGCCAAGAAACTTCACCCACAAGTCCCCACAATCATCGATCAAAGCATGTCTTTAGCCCTCGCCCCTCAAGAAACCGGCACCGTCTCGCAGGCGGAAACTGTAGCAGAATGGAATACCTTCCAGCAATTAGGTGAACAACAGATCATAAACATCATAACCAATTTAAAACCCACCACCTCTCCTCTTGACCCATGCCCAGCGGCTTGGTTAAAAGCAACTAAGAAAGATATCGCAAAACCTATCTCTCACATTGTTAACCAGTCACTCCAACAAGGTACAATGCTGACTTATCTCAAGAGATCACTTATAAGGCCCATCTTAAAGAACAAAACACTCAGCAAAAGTGATCCTGCGTCTTATCGACCGATCTCGAGCATATCATTCCTAGCTAAAACAATCGAAAAGGCAGTTCAGCAGCAGCTGCAAGATCACATTGATGATAGGAAAGCCTTAGATATGCATCAATACGGGTTTCGTCAGCACCACGGAGTAGAAACCCTACTGCTAGCACTCCTTGACAACCTCCTCAGGGGTCTCGAGAACAAAAATGATATGTTTATACTGATATTTATCGACATCTCAGCTGCATTTGATACAGTACATCACGGCACCCTCTTAAACCGTCTAGCATCCATAGGTATAACAGGGACCCCTCTAAAGTGGTTTGCATCATACATATCCAATAGGATGCAACAAGTCCAATTCAACGACGATAAAGCCGATGCCTTCCCCCAGACCCAGGGGATCCCCCAAGGGTCCGCCTTATCATCGCTCCTATTCAACCTGTATATAAAACCAATCTGCGAGATCTTTCAGAAGTGCAACATCAATTACCACATCTATGCCGACGATGTAATGCTGTACAAGCGCCTTGACATAACACAACCAGATTTCACTCCACTGGAAGAATGCCTTGACATGCTAAAAACGTGGCTTCAACAAAACAACATGTCAATAAACCACAAGAAAACAGAGGTCATGTTTATCTCCAAGAAAACCAATTTCATCCCGCCCACCACAGTCGCCCTCAACAAAAACATATATCATACGAAACATGCAATAAAGTATTTAGGGGTTCTACTAGACAGCAACCTTAAGATGGATAAACACCTCCGAACAATTAACCGAGCCATTTTTTACAAATTGAAAGTTCTTCAACCACTTCGCAATATCCTCGAGAAATCTGACTTCAGGACTGTTGCACAAGCGCTAATCATTCCTCACCTAGACTACTGCAACGCCATTCTACAAGGGCTTCCGAAGAACACCCTAAATATCTTGCAAATGGCTCAAAATGTTGCAGCGAGAGTCATCATGGAAAAACGCGTCACAGATCACATAACACCAGTGCTAATGGAACTGCATTGGCTCCCAGTAGCCGCCCGCATCATCTTCAAACTACTCATAACAACGTTTAAGCTCATTCACAACATTGCACCCTCCTACCTCGACAACCTAATCACTATGCAACCGCACAACAGGAACAGAAGAACCATAAATCTCAACACTCTCTGTGTCCCAATCAGCATAAGATCTGTCAAAGCAGAAACAAGCAATAGAGCATTCAAATACACAGCGCCAATCCACTGGAACCAACTCCCACACGAGTTACAACTGACAAATGACTTGAGTGAATTCAGAAGGAAACTCAAAACCCACCTATTTCAGGCTCACTACAACCCGACCTAAGTGTGACACCTTACCTCAATGAGTTCTCTTTTGCCTACCATGATGGCTTTCGGAATACACTCAGCATATGGATTACCAGTATGTAATCTTGTATATATGTATATTTTACGCCCCTCCCACGCACCTACAATCAAATGTATTTTTAGATTTGTGAACCCCAATTCAATGTACAAAGTATCTAATCACTATTTCCTGTGTTATGTAAATCATTGCGCAATCAAAATGTGTATATTAAAAATCACTGTATTGTACGATACATTATGATTCTGTAAAGTAAACCGCTGCTGATCGTAGGAAGCAGCGGTATACAAATGTTTACTAAATAAAATAAAGAAAGAAAAAATAAAGAAAAGCAGGTTCTTACTTTTCTTTATAAACTTGGGCCATAAGTGGTACAAAAATGTAGGCGTGAGCACTTACTCCCAAAATTGGCCAGGTGCAAATGCCCATGCCTATATTTTTCAAGTACACATGTAAGTTATAGTATTTTATAACTGATGCATGTAAATTTAGGCACCAACTATGCCTGTCCAAGCTCCACCCATCTGTATGCCCACACTGAAAGTTCAGCGCGATTACACTCATGCAAGCACTTACTAAGTAGTGATCGCCTAAAGCGCACACCTAAATGCCCATTTACGCATATACATCCTTTAAATTAGGGACTTATGCATGTAAATGGTGCATATCTTTAGCTGTCTCCCTTACAAAATGAGCCCCTAGGCGGCCATCGCATACTAGGGTGGTTAGTGGTGGAGTGTAGCCATTGAGAGCAAGGTAGCAATTAATGTGATTGCACATAATGATACCCCATGGGTGTGATTAGGTGTATCCACGTTAATTTTGCCACGTGTTCTGATACATGATATTTATCTTTATTTGCACATTTTCTGTATCCCACCTTGATGACATCAGGGCGGTTTACAATAACATAAAATATAGGAAAAGAGGCCGAACCCAAAGAAAGGAAAAAGAACTACAAAATTTGATAGGATAGAGGGCAATCAATCACACAACCAGGAAGGGATAGAAGAGGCGGAGGAAGGGTCAAGAAGCGGTGGGAGGGAGATCAAAAGCAGTAAAAAAGAGGTGAGTCTTGCTGTCGGGAACTTGTACATCCAGTGGGCTGACATTGGTATGGGCCTTATATAAATAAACTAACCATGTCAGAGGTCATTTTAAAAACCCATTCCTATCTGTATGTGCCCACATATATGTGCCAATGGCTTCTCAATAAACATTGACCAGCACAGATATATATTCTTTGGCATCAAGATATGTACTTTATCAGTGGCCGTGCACATTTGTCAGTTTGTCACTTTGTCAGTGGACGTGCACCTCAGAGGTGGAATAAGCATTGGCTACCCTCCAGATCAGCTGGCCAGCCCACCAGTGCAACAGCGGCAAGCCAGGTAGGTCCCCGTTGCCCGATCCGGGCCCTGGCTGCTCCCTCCGGGATCAGGTGGTGGAGAAACTGGGGCCTGGATGTGATGCAGGGAGGACATCCCTGTGGTGATGCAAGGGCATGTCGGGCCTTCTCTTAGTGCCTAATCCTGCACCCGTGGAAACGTTTTGCTCTTGCAGTGCAGAATCGAGTGTTGACGGGCCCATCTGGTTCAGGGACCTCCAGACGGCCTGGATGTGCCTCATCTGGGATCAGGCTCCACATGAATTCTTAGTTTTCTTAGCAAAATCAATTGATGAATTAGAAGTAGGTGCTTAAATAATTGGGTAACAGAGGGAGAGGGCTGGGAGCCAAAGAAGATGGCCACCTGATCTTTGCGCTCTACCTCCCAGGGCTTACCTTAAAGCTTTTACTTCACAATTTCAGTAGTCCCAATGGGAAAACCGCCTCAGGGGATTTTTGCCTGCTGGTGACTTGTTTCATTGATCGTCAGTCCCCTGCTATGATCCTCTCTCTCTCCTGCGAAGGCACCATGCAGCATGACATGCAGAATAAAAAACTCTTTGGGGACCTGGTCTGGATCAGCAACTCAGCCTAATTTTTTACCGTAACTTGCTTACTTGGCTAATGTACCTTGGAAATCTCTCCCAGACTGTGATCTAGTGCTACTGCTACTGCTACTTATCATTTATATAGTGTTGCAAAGCATACACAGAGCTGAACAAATAAGAGACAGCCCCTGCTCATCATCTAATCAAGACAGACAACACAACAATTGTGGACTACAGTAAATCTAGGGGAATGGTCAAGATACAGATAAGTGGAGAACAGGAGAATAAGAAGATTAGAAGCCAAAACAAACCTTGAAGAGGAAGGGATTTAGCCTGGATTTGAATATAGCCAGAGACAGATCCTTCTTGTATTCACATTGAAGTAAAAGGGTCAGTATCAGAGTGAAAAAATAATGACCAAATGAAAAAAAATCACTCCACTTGCACACAAACTCCAAACTTGTTGTACATAAAAAACTACAAAGAGGAGAAAAGGCCTCAGAACTGCATCAACATAGAGCTAGCACAATGGACAGAAACTGCCCTAAGCTCCATACAGAAACATCAGTGGCCTGAAAAACTCCTCCAGTCTTACACATAATTCTGTTCTCTACTGGAGCATAAATGGTATAAATGGCATAAAACATATCTGCACTTATCTCAAAAGGTCTTCCATTTCCAAACAACAGAATCACGTCACAGCATCACAGTAAGGTAAACCCCGTGCCACCAACGATGCCTGCTAGGCATTTTGCCAAGCGCTTTATCAAGGGGAGCCTCATATGCTGCAGAAGAGAACAGAAGAATAAATTAAACAACAACTGGAACAGATGGCAGAACGCACACATGTTGTTGTTAAGTGCCGTCGAGTCGGAGTCGACTCATGGTGACCCTCTGGATAGCTATCCTAAATTGTGTTCGGTCTTCAGTCAGGCGGCTCATTGTTGACAGACTGGTACCCGTAGCTGCTGTTATTATATTGATTCATCTCAAAAGTCAAAATCTTAGCCTGTAGGACTCCTGGTTTTGAACAATCAAACACATCAAAACCAGGAGTCCTACAGGCTAAGATTCTGACTTTTGTATACTATTGATGTTTGTGCTATATTATGATTTCCTAAAAACATCATGTATTTTGTGGCTGTATTTCTGAGAATCTTGTGAGTATTAATGTTTAATGGTGACTTCTGTGATTTTGACAAGTTTGGTGGATTGGCGAACCGTTGATGTATTTAACCTCACCGGCATACCTGAGCTCGCCTTGTGTGAACTGTGGAGGGAGTCAGAGGGTTCTGAGGTTCGCTCTTCCACTGTTAATTTTAACGCATACTTTTATGCAAATAAATCTATTACCACTGAGGGTGAGTAGGTAAAGTTGTGTTTCTTTTGTTTGTATGTGTTTGATTGCAGCTCTGTTAATGACCATAGTGTATATTGTTTGACCACAATGGAAGATTTATTGATGACAATTTTTTTGTTGTGGGAGGGATAGATTAAAGAACTAATGGGGTTTCATCATTGGTTGAATGGCTGCTATCCAGCAATACAATTTACCTTTTTATATCAGGCGTCTAAAATTGCCTTTTTGGATGTTTGAATTTTTAAACAATCTGCTGGGTGGGGGACCACAATATATCAAAAAGAAACTGATAGAAATACCTACCTGCATTTTGGTAGTGCCCACCCCCGAAGACTAGTTGAGGGTTTACCCTTTTTACAGTTTTTACGTTTTCATCGGAATTGTTCTGACATAACTGATTTTCAATGTCGTGCTCACATTTTAAAGCATAACTTTGAAGCACGGGGTTATCCACATGGGGTAGTCGAACGGTCCTATAAACGGGCAAAGTTTAATAATAGAGACTGGTTGTTGTTTCCCCGTCCTCCTAATCAAACCTTGTATGATGTGAAGCCTATACATTTCATAACAAAATGTTTGCCTTTGAGTTACCATCTATAGAGGATAGTTAAAAGGTGTTTACACGTTACACAGGTGGTGCCAGGCCTTAGGGGTAAAACTTTCCATTTTGTGTGGAAATGGAATCGGAACCTCAGAGACTTGTTAAGTCCCACTGTTTTGCCTGATCTTGAGTCTAGGAGAATGGATCTTTTAGTGGGACATCGGGCTTGTGGTGCCTATTCTGTTTGTGAGATATCTGATGAAGTTTCATTTTTTCTTGACAAGGGTGTAACTTATACAATCAAAAGCAGCACTACGTATGACTCATGTTTTGTGGTATATGTGATTCGCTGTCCATTTAGTTTGATATATGTCGGTAAGACCATCCGCCTGTTTCGGGTTCGGATGGGTGAACATAGGAGTAGATTGCAGTGTGGTTGGACTGAGGCCCCTATTGTGCAGCATTGTCTGAGCGCTGGCCATACGTTTTTAGACTTATTCTGCTTTTGTATTAATCAAGTTATCGTCACTAGTGGTACTTCTTATGCAGCGAAGTTGTTGGGCTGGCGGGAACAGGAGTGGATCTTCCGACTTGGGGCAGTTGCTCCCTATATGCTGAATGCCCAGATTGAGTGGAATATCTGTTTATGAAGGGATGGGTGGGTGGTTATTTGTGCGTCTTTACATATCTTTTATGCTTTATGCTGGTCTGTTGAGTTGTAGGGTCTATGGGATTTCCGGAGAAAGTTTTGGTATTCTCAATTATGCCTGCTTGGGGCTCTGACGTCGGTCGGTGGGTGGAGCATCGCGGGTTTATGCCTCTGCACATGCGCAGTGTTTCTTGTTGTTGGCTGGAGCGTTGGTTTTCTGGTGTCTGTTTTTGGATCATATGAGACGTTTTCCTTGCGTTTTTTCAGGTCAGTCTGGTGTCTGGTTGTGTATGGTAGATACTTGGGGGATATATTGCTAAGGGCTATGTGTGCATTCTGCCATCTGTTCCACTTGTTGTTTAATTTATTCTTCTGTTCTCTTCTGCAGCATATGAGGATCCCCTTGATAAAGTGCTCGGCGAAACGCCTAGCCGGCATCGTTGGTGGCGTCGGGGTTTACCTTACTGTGATGCTGTGACGTGATTCTGTTGTTTGGAAATGGACGATTTTTTTGAGATAAGTGTGGATATGTTTTATGCCATTTATACCATTTATGCTCCAGTAGAGAACAGAATTATGTGTAAGACTGGAGGAGTTTTTCAGGCCACTGATGTTTCTGTATGGAGCTTAGGGCAGTTTCTGCCCATTGTGCTAGATCTATGTTGATGCAGTTCTGAGGCCTTTTCTCCTCTTTGTAGTTTTTTATGTACAACAAGTTTGGAGTTTATGTGCAAGTGGAGTGACTTTTTCTTTTGGTCAGAGACAGATCCTTACATATTGACTTGGGTAGTTTGTTACAGGCATAAGGCGCATCAGTGGATAAGTTCTGCCTATGCAACCTTCACAATGCTGGGTGCCCGGCAGAAAGGGGGCCCACACAGCGGCGACAGCAGCAGCGCGGCAAACTTACTTTATCATATTTGCCACGCTGTTCTGCTCTTGTATCTGCCACGGGCCCCGCAGTTGTTCCTCACTTCGCCAAAATCTCCCAGTAACAGCCACATCATAAGACTATGTCCCAGCAGGACACAGCTGCAGATGTGCGGCAAAGACAATGAGTAAGTTTTGCACCGCGGCTGCCACTACATGGGGGGGGGGCCCTGCATGATAGAGGAGACTGCACGATGGAGGGCATACCATCACTGAAACAATGGGAGGACCTCAGAAAAATTTGCCTTGGGGGCCCCTCATTGTAACTTACGCCAATGAGGAGTGGCAAGGTGGAACAAACAAAATCTGGAGTTGGCAGTGCAGAGAAGGGCATCGATGAAAGTGATCTGCCAGTAGAACAAAGTTCCCAAGGAGGGTTGTAGGGAGAGATGAGAAAGGTAATCATGTTGTTTCTCTTTAGTGCTCTATAGGATACTTATATTGATTTTAGCAGAACACTTTCTGTTTCAGATTTGGTTGGTGATATTTTAACGGCTTTGATATTCTTCCCTATTTCTTTGTAGAACTATTATAGGTTCTGTCTGAATAATTTATTTTGGTATCTCTTCTTTCTATTTTGTTAAGTATTTCTGCTGCTAGTGATTGATGATATTCCCTATCTCCAAATCTTTCTGGCCCTGTCCATTCAGGGAAAATAAAAAAATCTTCTAACCCAAGCCCTCAATAGTGAGACATTAATCCTAATAAACAGTAAAATCACACAACAGTAATTGATAACTTTCCTTTCTTAGTCTTTATAAAGTAGACTAGAAAATAATCAGTATTTCTATAAACAGTATTTCAATAAACAGTATTTCAATACCGCCTTATCCTATAATCACCGCCTTGATTATAGGATAAGGCGGTATAGAAATACTGTTAAATAAATAAATAAATAAATAAATAAAATAGTCTATTATAGCTTCTCTCTTTATACAAATAAAGCTTACTGCCCTTGTGCTGACCTTTCTTTGAAACATCTCTGGCCCCAACAAATTGCTTTTTCACTTGAGTTTCAAAGTCCTTCAGTCTGTATGTATATATATATACTATATATAATCTTTTGTGGTTGTCTTCATTGTGACTGAAGCATTTAAATGTAATAGCTTGATGGTACAAGTAAGAAGAGAAGGGCTCAAGACATCAGTGGGATATTTAAAACCTTCCTTTATTAAGTGGTGTCCTCCTTACGTTTCACTTGTTATTCAGGATTTTAAAGCCAAACAGTTCTACTAACAGATTTTTTACATTTGACCAAGTCAAATTTAATCAATATTTGATGATATGGACGTGGCTTAAGTATCTACTGACGCTTTCATGCCTGTGCCTCAGTGTTGACTCCATAGGAAGAAATTTGAATCTTTTCTTAATGTGTTCAATATGGTCAGTAGTAGTATTGCAACCAGTACAAGAGGGTTGAATGCTTTCTATGGAACTATCCAGAATTAATTTCATTGTCTCAACAAGATGAAATACCTTGTTAACTATAAGAAAACTCTTTATTGTGGAAAAGATCATGTTCTCTGCATGGAGAAATATGCGATATAGATTGTGGTCTATATACATTGAGGAAATTAAAAAGCCATTGCATAGGATACTGGATAAAAGAGAAGAAGAATAAGGTTAAATGGCCGATTTTCTCAGTGGAGAAAGCTAAATAGCGGCATATCCCAAGGATCTGTACCTGAACCAGTGTTTTTAAATATATTTATAAATGATCTGGAAATGGGAACAAGTAAGGTCATTAAATTCGCACATGGCACCAAAATACTCAAAGCTGTTAAATCACATGTGAATTGCAAGAAACTGCAGGAATTTGAGGGATTAGGAGATTAAGCATCCAAATTTAATATTAACTTTAATGTGGACAAGTGCAAAGTGATAATTTCACACGGTTTGTGTTTCTTTTGACTAATATCAGTTGTATTTATATAACTGATTTGAAGTTTATGTACCGGTAGTTATAAACCTTATGAGGGTTATTTTAGAAGCTCTATTTGGGAGTTGGATAACCAAAAATGGGCAAAGAGATGTCTCCAGAGCATTTTAGAAGCCAATTCTGCGGATTTCCCCAGAGTGAGTTTTACCATATCTGAAGAGGGGCATGCGCGAGGCGTGGCCAAAGCATTTCCAGGAACCTAGATGGGTAGTTAGGGTATTCCATGGACCAGGATGTCCCCGCCTGATAGAAATGTCCTGGACGCCAGACATCACGTCTAACTCTGAGGCATACATAGCAATGAACGGACATATGAAAAGTGCTTGTTTTAGCTGAAAAACATTCAGAGTGTACAGAGAAGAAAACATTCTATCATCCCCAGTACTCAGGACAGTTTCAGCTATAGCAGCAGCGGAAAATCAACCCTGGCTGCCCTGTTCTTAACTCACTACTCCAACCATCCTAGATGGCTACATTCTGAGTAACGGTTCTAGGATGTCTAAGTAGACGCCCCTGCAGATGTCCCTATTGGGCATGCCCAGGTTTGTGAAATCAAATCTGTACCTGCATTTTTTTCAGACGTTCTGGCTTAGACATCCCAGATGGCACTTGGATGAATCTTCTAAAATTCTTTCTATATGCTATTTGTAACCTGCTTTGAACTAAAGCAATAAGGTGGGATAAAAATCAAAATAAAAATAAAAACTCTTATATCTCAACAAATAGGGGTGACCTTCACAGAGTGGTGGGTACAACCCTAAACAAAGGCATGGGGAGGATGACCTGAACGGAGCGGTAGGTGCACCTTCTCTTGTCGCTTTGCTGGGCAGACTAGATGGACCCTGCTGGTCTTTATCTGCCGTCATATACTATGTTACTATGTTACATAAATAAACAAACAGAGGCAGAACTGAACTTCCGATTTTTTTATATTTCTTTTTTTACTGAAAAGGTATTTTAAAAATTGGGAGGACATGGAAAGACATGATGGAGACAGAAGATGCATACTCAAAAGTTAAGAAAACACATTTAAAAATAAAATAAAACTCATAGAATGGTTAGTTGGCTCACATACATAAATATTCAGATACAAAATAAACTCAACAAATTGGAAAATCAAAACAAGAGATTTTGGAACTCATTCATAAGCCAAATTTAGAAGGAAAAAAAAAAACATTGAAAATAAATCAATGCCCTCTTCCTGGGAGATCTGGAATGCACAATTCCAGTCCCAGGGATATTAATTACAAAATTATTATGTATGATGTGAAAAGATTTAAAAAATTGGACATAAGGATGAAGGAGCTCAAGTAACCTGTAAAATGTTCCCTGTAAAATAGTTATCTCCAAGTTATAATGCCCTGTTCAATGTAATTTCAGTTTGTTCAATGTAAACCGCACTGATGCAGAATAGCGCGGTATATAAGAGAATGTAAATAAATACATAACCCCCAAAACATTTCAATAAAATATTTGATCTATCTTATGGGAATATTAGTGAAATAGCATATACTGTCACAATCACCATTGCATCAATATTATAATGCCTTATATCGTGAATTTATTTCATAGGCATATATTTGAGAGTGGGGCATCAGGTGTGGCAACCCCCTAAATGCTGCAGGAGCTGGTCCCCTCTCACATCACGATATAATGTTGCACTCCATGTCTCACTAACATGAAGAGCTGCAATCCATGTAAATGCCATTCTGTGGAATATTCAGTGGGTTAGTGGCACTGAATATCCACGGGGACCCGCTACATGCCCCGGTGTTAACTGGTTAGCATTAGGGCATGCAGGGGCCTACCGCAGTGGCATCCATCGCTAACAGGGCAGCTGCAATATTGAGCTGATGCTTGATTGACGAAACATGGTGAAAGTCATAAGCAGGAAACCATGGCCTAACTTTAGCCGCAGATGCTAACTGGTCTGTGGCTGAATATCGCCGCTCCCTGGTTAGATTCACAGTGATAGGGGCAGCCCAGATATTCAATGCCAGAGCCTGGATATGACCCCGGCTTTGAATATCCAGGTCTTAAGTTCAGTGATGGTGGCTAGCTGCTTTAGCAACGCTAGCTGCCGTTGCAGGATATTGGGCCCTATGCCTATTTTCTTTCTGCTGCAAGAATAACTATAACAATCATCAATCAGGGCTGGCTTAGTGGTTCAGCAACTGTGCTGTGCTCTCTGGTCTGGGGGGAAATTTCTCAAAATGGATTCATTTTGCACATAACATAACAGTGATGAACCTCACTCCTAAGCCAGGGTATGAAGAGAATGATCTCAGTTTCTCAAATTTACTGCTAACGCTCACCATAGTACTTGCATCGTGCCAAAGAGAGCTTCCTTCTGGAGTTCAGAAGATGTAACATGTATAGGCAACTGGTCAAAGTGCGATTGGAAATTTCCTCTTAATCAGGCTTGTGGCCCCCAATATTATGGGAAATATTTCTGGATCTTTCTGCCACATTTTCTTGGTGTCTGACTGCATTTCTTGGTATTTCAAGATTTTTTTTTCCACTCTACACGATTCACAGAATAATCACTTGGAATTGACAACTCTGTTATCAAATTCCTCCTTTACCACCCTTCTCACTGAATCGTCTTTCCCTCGGTTTAAAGCCCTTCTCAAGACCCACCTCTACTGTCAAGCTTATGATCTTCCCATCTCCTCTGATCACTCTTCATCTAGATACCATTGGGTTGTCCTTCCATTACAATAACCCCCTGATCTTATTTGGTACACCAGTTACAGCCCACTCTCTTTCCTTCCCCCAAACTTCGTCTTCCCCTTATGTCTGATATCTGTGATGTTTCTTTGTTTATTACTGTGATGTTCTTTGTTCACTACTGTCCTTTTCTATCCTTCTCCCTCTTTTTCGATTTACTTTCCTATGATTTTGATGGCGTTCCTTTCTTCCTCCTTTATTTTCACCAGCCACAACTTTTTTTCTTACCATTGTACACCGCTCTGACACCTTGGTAATGGGCAGTATATCAAATGCTACAAATAAAGATAAAGATATAAAGATAAACTACCATTACATAATGCAAAGTTCCACATTAGGAATCACCATCCAGCAAAACGATTTAGGCACCATTGTGGATAATATTTGGAAACCCTCCGCCCAATGTGCAGAAGAGGCCAAGAAAGCAAATAGAATGCTAGGAATCATAAGGAAAGGAATGGAGAATAAAACAAAGGATGATATCATAGTGCCTCTGCATCACTCCATGGTGCAACCACATCTTGACTATTGTTTGAAATTCTTGTCACCATATCTTACAAAGGATATGGCAGAATTAGAAAAGGTACAGAGATAAGCCACCAAAATATTAAAGGGGGGGGGGTGGAAGATACCACTATGAGGAAAAGCTTAAAAGGTTAGAGTTCTTCAGCTTGGTAAAATGATTGCTGAGATATGGTAAAATAATGAATGGAGTGAAATGGGCAAATGTAGATCGGTTGTTTACTCCTTCAAAAAGTAGAAAGACTAGGGGACGCACAATGAAGCTGCAATGTAGCACATTTAAAACTAATAGAAGAAAATATTTTTTTTCACTCAATGCATCAAACTTGAATTTATTACCCGAGGATGTAGAAAAAGCTGTTAGTGTAGCTGGGTTTAAAAAGGTTTGGAAAAGTTCCAGAGGAAAAGTCCAATACACCATTATTAAAGAGGACCAGGGAAATCCACTGCTTACCCAGGATAAGCTACATGGAATCTGTGTACCTTTTTAGGAACCTGACAGGTGACCTGGATTGGCCACTGTTGGAAACAGGATACTGGGCTTGATGGACCTTGATCTGACTCAGTATGGCATCTCTTATGATCTTATGTCAGGTTTTCTCACATCCAGCCTCTTATCTGTTGGAATGGGAATGTCCCAAGTGATCATAACTTCTTCGTTCTCTGTAATTCTCTTAAAATCATGCCCCCAGTGCTTTTTCAGAACAGCAATGTTATAGTGTTTAGAAAGTTTCCAGTGGAAGAGGCATGCCACCTTGTTTCCCTTTCTTTATAGAAATCTTCTGCCATCAGAACTTCACAACCAGCTACGGGATGAGTCACCATTTCCAGGTCTTTCTTACAAAATCTGCATATGTCTGTTTTACTAATTTCTGCATGCTCGCTGTAAACCATCTCATCCGTAATCCACTAATCCTGCGCTTCGACTATCAATCTCTAATCTTTAGGTTTCAGTTTGCCTCTCCTTATCCATTCATATGTCTGATCTTGGTCAACAAATGGTTCCTGGAGTAGCACTTGCTATTTCCCACTTGTTTTTCCTTGTCTGCTGATCTGAATCTTTAAAGAGTTTTTCTCTTGTTTCACAAATTCTGTTGCTTCCTTCCCTGTGTGTGTTGGCAGATTCTCATCCAGTCTTTCTACTCTTCAGAATGCTTACCCAAGTTTAATAATGGAGACAGATTCCGGATGTTTATTTTCCTATTTCAGCACTTTTTGTGAATATCTGATGATGCTGTTAAATAGGCCCGGAGACCTATGATACTAGCTCTGCATGTATTTAGATTTTTAAAATTTTTATCACCAAGTATTCACCAGTAAACACTACCAAGAAAACCCAAGAGCTTCTGGGTCGCCAGGAGTCAGCACTGACTCAAAGGCGCACATTGCACTTGCATCGCATTCACCAGTGAGTTGGCGAATTCAGAAGAAGCTGTGGAAACATTCCCATCTCCTACTTTTGTCACCTGGCTTTGAGCTGAGTAGAATTTGGCTGTATATAACCGTGGTAGATCGGACCCGGTGCCCTACCCTTCCAGCCCATCCACAACCCCCCTTCCCCCCCCCCTCACCACCCATCCTCTGCCTCTCCTTAAAAAATCACACATAGAACTTCTTACTGGTAAGAACCAACTGGTCGCAGCTTTATTATATTTGTAAACAATTGAACATTACAAACCAGAACAATCCTCTTAACAATCTCCTAACAGTGGAGCAATGCCTCACCAGCCATACAATTAGCAAAGTGACCTCGCCTCCTCTTCGGCCGTGTCCTGCCACCGGCCAACTTCCTACCGCCCTTTCCCCGACCTCGCCATGTGACTAGCAAAGGCCAGCCAGGGCTTATCCGGGTCGGGGGCACCCCGCCCCCGCCCAAGTATGTCCTAAAGGCTCCGGACCCCGGAGACCTCCGGGATCCCGCCTTTCGCACCCCCAACTGCGACACCCCTACAAAACCACCATATCCCTATATAGAGATAAAAGGGAGGAGGGGAGGGAAGCTGGACCGCCGCACACCCGCCGCTGGAAAGAAGGAAACCGCCAGCACCCTTCTCTTTTAAAACTTTGGGCATGCCGGCTCCTTCTCATTGGCTCCGCTCCTCGCGCTCTGCGGAGCCATAATTTTAAATGACGCTGCCAGCGTCAGCCGCATCACGTTCCCTTTCTCCCGCTCCCCTTCCCCCTTCCAAGACAGAAGCAGGGCCCCGGGACCGGGCCGATCACCCGGTTACCAGCGTCCTCAGGGACCCTGCCCGCGTACTTTCCATAACCGTGGTAGATCGGACCCTGTGCCCTACCCTTCCAGCCCATCCACAACCCCCTTCCCCCCCTCACCACCCATCCTCTGCCTTTCCTTAAAAAATCACACATAGAACTTTTTATTGGGAAGAACCAACTGGTCGCAGCTTTATTATATTTGTAAACAATTGAACATTACAAACCAGAACAATCCTCTTAACGATCTCCTAACAGCGGAGCAATGCCTCACCAGCCATACAATTAGCAAAGTGACCTCGCCTCTGCTTCGGCCGTGTCCTGCCACCGGCCAACTTCCTACCGCCCTTTCCCCGACCTCGCCATGTGACTAGCAAAGGCCAGCCAGGGCTTATCCGGGTCGGGGGCACCCCGCCCCCGCCCAAGTATGTCCTAAAGGCTCCGGACCCCGGAGACTTCCGGGATCCCGCCACCAGCACAGGTGACATTAATGTCCGTGTGCTGCCCCCTACTTCCCAGCTGCAACCAGTCAGCCTCCCGCTGCGCTACCCCTTCCAAGGCCTCTTTCCAGTCATTCAAAAGCAAATCGACACCCACCGGGGATAAATGTACGCCATCCTGCCGGTACAACCCAGCACAAGTAACCTCCATCCAAGGATGTAAAACTTGAATTCCACCCTGCTCACTTATCCATCGCCCTATTTGTCAATTTATTTTTGTGAGACCCTGCGACCAGTGTCACTGGGCCTTGCAAGCAGGCCTTGGAATAATGTAGGACCATATTAACACTGCCCCTGGGAACATGCGCAGCACAATTGCCAAATCCCGCTTTACTGCTCTGATGAGCTGCTTACAAGTCCACGCTGCCAGGTCGTTGCCACCTAGATGCAAAAGTACAAACTTCGGCTTGCGCTTCACTCGCTCGTGGTGCCGCAGCAAAGGCATGAGCTGAGTCCATCGCAGCCCTTGATCACCCAGCCATAGAATTGACACCAGAGCTGGATCAAGTCCCAGGTTAGGCCCAAACGGTCTCACTGCCACTCGCCGACCCACCCAGAAAACGAAGGAATGCCCAATCATCCAACAACTTTGAGCATTCCTTTCCTCATCTGCAAAAGAAAATACAATCAATCCATGAAATAGGTGCCCCCTCCCAACCCGTCATAAACGAACATAACCCCAGAAAGCCCGAGAACGCCATCTCCCAATATTCTGTATGTCCTGTTGCGACAATCCCGCCGCAGCAGCACTGGTTGCCGCACCTATGCGAAAGGAATGTGCCGCAAAAAGCTCCGGGCATTCGCCCACGAACCTCAGCACCATCCTCAGCACTGCCACTACTTGAAAACGCGTTAGCAGACGCTCATTCTCAGGCAGGAATAACCCTCCGTCCACTGCCGGGCGCACTCGTAAATACTCTTGCATTGTGGCTACTGGGCAGTATGACAAACCCCCAATCCCACTCAGCCGCACCCACAAACCCTTCCCTTGTTGATCTGTCTTAGATTTTGCCAATAAAACTCTCAACTGTCCCCTCCCAAGGCAGACATGCTGCCGTTGCACAATCCCGACTGCTCCGGCCCTGCTCGAGTTTGGCACCAGTTCCCCCATTCTGAAGGCACCAAAAAATGCAAGACTAAAAACTGCCTGAAATAGAATGGCCTCATACTGAGATGAAGCCACCGCAGGCAACGACTTGCATAACCTCTCCAACAAATCATGTGTGATCGGCCTCCGAGCATCCGGAGGCGCAGGTGCCACTTGGCCCCACCCTTGAAGCAGCTTGTGGGCTAGGAATCCCTCTACAGGGAAGTCCCAACCAACCGCTTTTGCAAAAAATTCAAAGCCCGCCAGGTGGCTACGCACTGAATATTGAGCCAATCCGTTTGCTTTAGCCCAAACTACATACTGGCCCATCAACTGAGCGGATACCGCCCCGTACTGCCACCCACAGCTTTCCAGAAAGGCCACCACTTTTTCACATCCTCGCAGATACGCTGCCCATGTCCCAGCAGCAACAGAACTCCACAGCAATTCCTTCATCCCGGGTGGCCAAGACTCCATAACTTCCACGAAACCGCGCCTCCTTCTGCATACGCTTCTGGTGCCAGTCTTCAAAACTGATCCCACTTGAAATGGGAAAGAGCATCCGCAATCTCGTTAGAGTGCCATAAGAACATAAGATATGCCATACTGGGTCAGACCAAGGTCCATCAAGCCCAGTATCCTGTTTCCAACAGTGGCCAATCTAGGTCATACGTACCTAGCAGTTTTCCCAAAAGACACAGGTTCTGCAATACTTGTACTAGGTCAAGCATTGATATTCTGGGTCCCTTCTTAATAATGGTTTATGGACCTTTCCTCCAGGAACTTGTCCAAACCTTTTTTAAACCCAGCTACACTAACAGCCTTTACTACACCCTCCGGTAACAAATTCCAGAGTTTGATTACACGTTGAGTGAAAAAATATTTTCTTTTATTAGTCTTAAATAGTTTACCCTGTAGCTTCATTGCATGTCCCCTAGTCTTTCTATATTCTGATAACGTAAAGAGTCGATCTACGTTTACCCATTCCACTCCGTACATTAATTTATAGACTTCAATAATATCTCCCCTCATCCGTCTCTTTTCCAGGTTAAAGAGCCCTAACCTTTTTAGCCTTTCTTCATAGGAGTATCCTTCCATCCCCTTTACCATTTTGGTGGCTCTTCTCTGAACCTTTTCTAATAACGCTATATCCTTTTTAAGATACGGCGACCAGAATTGCACACAATATTCAAGGTGCGGTCTCACCATGGAACGGTATAGAGGCATTATAATATCTTTTGTTTTATTTTCCATATCTTTCCTTATGATACCTAGCATTCTATTTGCTCTCTTAGCTGCCTCTGCACACTGGGCCGAGGGTTTTAACATGTTATCCACAATGACGCCTAAATCTTTTTCCTGGGTGGTGGTTCCTAATGTGGAACCTTGCATCGTGTAACCATAGTTTGGGTTGTTCTTCCCTAGGTGCATAACTTTGCACTTGTCCACATTAAATTTCATCTGCCATTTTGATGCCCAGTCTTCCAATTTATCAAGATCCTCTTGCAATTTTCCACAATCCTCTTCAGTTTTAACAACTTTAAATAGTTTTGTGTCATCTGCAAATTTGATAACCTCACTAGTTATTCCACTTTCCAGGTCATTTATGAATATGTCAAAAAGCAGCGGACCCAGCACAGATCCCTGGGGTATACCACTATTCACCTTTCTCCATTGGGAAAATTGGCCATTTAGCCCAACCCTCTGCTTTCTATCTTTTAACCAGTTCCTAATGCACAGTAATACACTGCCTCCTATCCCATGACTCTTTAGTTTTGCCAAAAGTCTCTGATGAGGGACCTTGTCAAAGGCTTTCTGAAAGTCCAGATACACTATATCAACCGACTCACCTTTGTCCACCTGTTTATTCACACTTTCAAAAAAACATAACAGATTAGTAAGACAAGATCTTCCTTGTCTAAAGCCATGTTGGCTGTCTCCCATTAGGCCATGACTATCTACATGCTGAGTAATTTTATTCTTTATGATGGTTTCTACCATTTTTCCTGGTACTGACGTGAGGCTCACCGGTCTGTAGTTTCCCGGATCACCCCTCGAACACTTTTTAAAAATTGGTGTTACATTGGCAATCCGCCAATCTTCAGGTATTAGAGATGATTTTAATGATAGTTCACAGATTACTAATAGCAGGTCTGCAATCTCATATTTCAGTTCTTTCAACACTCTTGGATGTATACCATCCAGCCCAGGTGATTTGCTACTCTTCAGTTTTTCTAATAGTTGTAATACATCTTCCCGATGTATTGATATTTCCTTCAATTCATCCGCACCTTTAAATACCACTTCAGTCATGGGTAACATCCCTACATCTTCCTCAGTAAAGACCGAAGCATATGGTATATGTCTAGCCCTCAGTGACACATTCAAATGTAAGCGTGCTAAAACCACTTCCCTCATCAGGTTCGCTACCTGGACACAATGTGGCATGTAATGATTCACCACACTGACCACCGCTTCATTATCACACCACCATGCCACTCTTCTATTACGCAGTCTTTCTGGCCACAACTCCAATGCCACTAACATAGGAAACAGCTCTAAGAACGTTATATTGCTGGTGAGTCGTGACTCGTGCCATGCTTGCGGCCATCGCTCCGCACACCACGACCCCCCAAAATAAATACCCAATCCTATGCCCCCGCTGCATCAGTGTATAATTGCAAATCCACACTACTGAGCTCTGCCTCCATCAAGACTGTAGTCCCATTAAATTCCTCCAAAAAGACCTTCCAGATCCTCAAATCTGCCCTAATCGTCTTCGAGACCCTAATATGCCGTAGATGCAGCTAACTGATGCAGGAATACCCTTCCCATTGGGATCACCCGACAAGCAAAATTTAACTATCCTATCAACGCTTGCATCTCCTTCAATGTTAGTTTTGATGATGTCAGTACATTGGCCACCAACACGCGTAATCTCCTAACTTTTTCTTGAGGAAGACGCGCCACCATTAATTCGGAATCCAGTTCCACTCCGAGAAACGTGGTCCTTGTGGCAGGGCCCTCCGTCTTATCTTTTGCAAGCGGAACTCTTAATTCCTGCGACAATTCTACAAAACCTTCCAGCAAGTCATGGCACTCCTCCGATTGCACCGACCCAACAAACAAAAAATCATCCAAATAGTGCACTACCTTCGCTTTACCCAACTTGCGCTCTACTGCCCACTGCAGGAAGGTACTGAATTTCTCAAAGTATGCACAAGACACTGCACAGCCCATTGGCATGCATTTATCAAAATTAATTCCGTCTTCGAAACGAAAACCCAATAGATAGAAGGAGGACGGGTGCACTGGCAGCAGCCTGAACGCCGATTCAATATCCACTTTCGCCATTTTAGCCCTATGACCTGCTTCCCTCACCAACTCAACCACCTTATCGAACGACACGTATCGTACGGTACACAATTCACGCGGGATGTAGTCATTGACCGACTCGCCTATTGGGCTAGACAAATTATGTATCAACCGGAATTTCCCAGGCTCTTTTTTAGGTATTATTCCTAACGATGAGACTACCATCCTCGCAAATGGCTGCATCCTAAAAGGGCCCGCTACTCTCCCTAGCTTCAACTCCCCTTCCAACTTCGCCCTCACCACTGGCGCGAAGCGCCAAACTGAAAGCGAATTCCGCGCCACCGTCCCTTCCACCTGCCCACAAAATGGAATCACAAAACCAAACTTAAAACCCGAATACAAAACCTCTCTATCCCTTCGCCTAGGGTATTGGCCCAGCCACCCGTTTAACACCTCCACCCGAATCGGCGTGGGGGCGAGGCCAAATAACTCCTCATTGCTTTGCGCCAGGCGCGGGAGCCTGAGAAACCCCTTTTTTAAGGCATTTGATTGCGGGATGGGCTCCACCACAAATGGAGCACACGTGTCTAAATTTGCAGTCTGGCAAAGGGTACGAGGTCTTGTTAAACCTCCAGCATAGAACGCCTGTTCCATTTCCTCCTGCTCGCTGCTGCCCGATGCTCCCTTCCCCGCGAAAGGAATGTCCCACTCCCGCATTAACCCCCGCTGTGCCTTTTGCCCCACCCCCTCCACCCCCGCTCGCCTTGGCCGACATCTGGGTCAACCACAAATTAATGTCCTGCATGCCCCACAATACCAATCAATTCTCTTCCTTCTTGTCCCTGAATTTTTCATCATAGTTTAACCATGACCACCCTTCGTGCGTCTGCAAAGCTTCCAAAATTGAATCAGCATACGATAACAGCATCTCGTATTGCTCCGGATAATGCTGTCCCCAAACACTCGCCAAACACAAAAATGCTCGGGTCCAGTTAACTACATTTCGAGAAACTTTCTTAACGCGCCCAGCCTTCTCGTCCTCCTTACGCTTCCTCCTACTTTCCCCCGAACGCTTCCGGCCCTCTAACAGTTGGAAAATATCGATATAACGACGCTTCTTAATTCTTTGCCGCAACTTCTTCGGAACTCCCTCCCATAACTCCAAGATAGCCACCGCTGTAGGAGCTCCTCGCGCTTGCCCACCTCCCGGAACCTCCTTACCGCTCCTTCTTTGACGCTTACCATCTTACGACAATGACAACGAGGACGACAACGACGATGCCGATGAGCTCGATCTGCGGCGCCTCCTACAGGAATGCCTCCGTTTTTTACTCCCTTTTCCTTTCCTTTTTCCCCGCCCACTACTCTTCTCCCAACCCTCCTTCAGTGCCTCCTGTAACTCACCCAACACGCCTGCCGCAGTCGCCACCACTTCTGAAGGACTCACATCCGCCGGGCTGAGCTCATCATCCTGCCGCTGGCCAACCTCCTCTCGGGACGCGACCACACCTGACACCATCCTTTGCATTGCAGAATTCCCCAGTTCCACGTGCCCAGCTTGCAGCTGTCCTCCTGCTCCTTCATATCCTCCTGTTTCTCGTGCCGTGGCCTGCGACTGCATCGCTGGAACCTGTGGAGACAGAATAGGAAAAGGAGGGGGGGGACAGCAGGGGGCCAACTTGGGTGCCACACCTCCAACCATTCAGCTCTGGAGGAACCTTGACCGCCCCCCAACCAGTGTGCCCATGTTGGATGGCCACCCCAGACCCCATAGCCGCTTTGGCCTGTCTGCCCGCCCATGGGGGACGCCGTGCTTCTACCAGCCAAATTTTGTGGTCCTGCAAACCCCGCCATAGGCCCCATCCCTTGATCCCCACTGCCCCACCTCCCTTGTGCAGCATTCCACTGCACCTGTTCTGTCCCCCTTCCCTGTCCACCTCTCCCCCAACCCTAACAGCTCCTTGCTCCCCGCTACCTGCGGGCACCGCCTCCGAACCAGCCCCCCTACCCACAGACTGCGGCTACCCTTGCCTTCTTGGTCCCCGCATCCTGGACCCCGTACACCCTTTGTCCTTCACTGATGGAGGACCCCCGCCCTCGATGAAGCCCTTTTGCCCGTGCATTACTCCTACTCGAAGTCCCCTGGCGCCCACGCCCACCACGACTGCTCTCCCCCTCTGAAACCTCCTCAATTACCCTTCCCCCATTTAGGCTCTGCGTGCCTTGCCCCCGCACACTCCCCCTCACCCTGCCGGGTCCCCGTGCCCCGGCCCGCTCCCCTCCCTGAGCCATCCACCAGCCTGTAATCTGCCTGCTTCTTGCGGCTAAATATGTTACCCTCCACAAACCCCACACTACTGATTTTTAGTTCTCTAATCTTATTGGTTTTTTTTTTTTTTTTATAAAGTGCAATAAGCTTTCAGACTTACCTCCCCTTGTTTGCTTGTTTTTATTAAACAACCCCTGGCTCTGGCAACAGCTTAAAAAAGGATTACTTGCCTTTCATGGGCCCCTCTGCTCTCCACACCCACTGCCTCAGCTCCGTTCCCTTCTCACCTCTGCACTCGCGCTCCAGCTCAGGGCCCCCTGCACATTGTCATGAGGTGCAGCGGTCAGAGCCCATGGAGATAGGGGATTCTGAACAAAACGGAGCTAACTTTGACAGCTCAGAGATACACATGGCCAAAGGTTGCCATAGGAATTATACACAAGCTATTTCACGTGGTGTAGGGGAACGCCCAGACTCAAAGCTAGCTCGTGGCTCATCAGGGGATGAGGGGCAGCTGACAAGGGGCGGAGCCAACATCACAATCTCCGCAGTTAAAAATCACTCACCTGAGAGTAGTGCAGAAGCGGCTAGAGGGAGAACTGCAAAAGAGAGAACTGCTGAAGAGAGACGTGCTGGCAGGGAGAGAAGTCCCGATAGCAGGAGAACTCCAAGCAGGGAGAGAAGCTTGAGAGGCAGGAGAGAAGGATCTCCATGCTGGTTAAAACCAATTGCTGACCAAAGGAGACTACCAGGGAGGTGCAGTGCTGAGAAACCCAGGAAGGGCTGTTTGGAAAAGCAGTGCACAGCTGACCAGTGCTTCCGAGAACCTTGCTACAGAGGAAGCAGAGGTAGTAGCTCTGAGGCCAGGCTAAGGCAAGACCAGTCACCCAGCACAAGGTACCAAGCAGGAGAAAACCATTATCCTGAAGATAATTTGGTGCCAAGGAGAAAGCTCAAACAGACACGGAGTAAAAAGCCTTCCCACGAGCAGAGCTGTGCTCGAGGGAGGAACGTTGAAGGGAGACTGCTGAAAGGTAACCTTATTCTTCCTAATAGGAGAAGCTTAGACTATAGCAGTCAGCCCTGTACTTACCAAGAATTGTGTGCCGCCTCTGAGAGAGACTATAGTGATTACGGTATTTACCCATCCATCTCTAGGCTGGTGGGGGAAGGGAACTCCCAAAGCTATAGAGAGGAACTCAGCAGTCAGAACAAAAGTTTCACTCACCGGGAAACTTACTCAGATATAGAAGAGATGCAATGTGATCCGTGTGAGGAGTCTAACAGTGATATTTACATGGACTGTACATATACATTATCTGATAGCATATCTTCTCTATGCTGAAGAGCTGTAGGAGCTGATTCATAAAGAAAACAGACAGGAAGAGTTTTGTGAAGGAAACTGTTTTCTTTTACCATTTTTGCCTCCATTATGAAAGCTGAAGATAAGCATATCCTTTGTTCAAATGTTTCTTTAACTTTGATGTCAAAAGTATGGTTTTTGTGTTGCCTTATTTCATTGTGTGGAAATCCAACCCTGGGAAGGGAATAAATCCTGTTTAAATCCTTATCACTCCGACTACAACTACTTTCTTTTTGCTAAAGTTGTGGAACTACAAATCCCAGAGGGCATTGCCAAGCCTCTCTACTATACTCCACAGCTATTAAAGAACTTACCCTGCTAATCCACCCATGCCTATGGCCTCTGGGGGGTGAGTGGGTGACAACATGGAGCACCTCCCGCGCCGCCTCCGCTCCCGCTCCCAACACAGTACCTCGCAGCACTGATGTCTCCACTCCTCCGCTCCCCGATCTCCTCCGAAATGCCAACAAACGCCGACTAGTCGAGGCTCGCCTACACCGTACCCCCATAAGCCAAGCTTGACCATTGCACACCCGCCGCTGGAAAGAAGTAAACCGCCAGCCCTTCTCTTTTAAAACTTCGGGCACGCCAGCTCCTTCTCATTGGCTCCGCTCCTCGCGCTCTGCGGAGCCAATGATTTTAAATGACGCTGCCAGCGTCAGCCGCGTCACGTTCCCCTCGCCCGCTCCCCTTTCCCCCTCCAAGACAGAAGCAGGGCCCCGGGACTGGGCCGATCACCCTGTTACCGGCGTCCTCCGGGACCCTGCCCGCATACTTTCCATTTCAGAGATCTTAATTTGGTGTTTTGAATGGTATGTTGAATGTCTGCTGTTGGTATAGCTTTTGAAATAAGAAGGATGAAACATAGACTGCAGATGATAAGACCATTAGCCTTTAATAAGACATACAAACATTTAAATACGTGATGGGATACAAACCTATAAAAAATACTGGATAATTAGGATTATACAAAGATTGGTGAATGGAAGGGTTTTTTTCTGACCCATGATGGTATTACGTTTTTGCCTTAGTTATGGCCACTTAGTACTGAGGTCTTTTTCCTTCCAAAAGTGATGCATTAATTTTAAATATACATTTTTTGTAAAAATTTAACTTTTTTTATCGCATAGTGTGTTTAATAGCATGAATTTGAGGCTTTTTGCACAGAGAATATATATCTTTGTGTGGCGTGTACATTGAAGGGGAGCAATTTAAAGCCAGTTAGTTGATGCAGGGGGAAAAAAAAACCCTTTTCAACAGAATATACTGCTTTGTAGATTGACCTCTCCTTATTTCAAATATATTTATGATTAGAAGTAGAAATACGTATTGACAGTTAATCCTATGGTCTACCAAGGGATATGATATGTACATAGGAATAAAAATTCATAAAATATTTTCCGATCCAAAAATTTTAGAATCACATGGGGATATTCAAAGGGATTAACACAGTTAGCAGACTCTCTAACCATGTTAATCCCCTTATCCAGGATATTCAGTGGTATATCCCATTATCCAGGATATCCCCGGGTATTACCACTTTACGCTCTTGGGCTAACCGGTTAGCATCGGGTCATGCCAGGTGCGTTCTGGGGATGGCATTCAGCCGTAATTGGACAGCGTTTATATTGAACCACTGCCCAATTATGGCAAAGTAGCAAAAGTAAGGCACAACGAGGCTGATCTAACTTTCTTCATGGAAGCTAGCTGGACAATGGCTGAATATCGCTGCTTAGTTTCCTGGTAATCTGGGCAACCTAGATATTGAATGCTGGTGCCGGATATGGTCCTAGCATTGAATGCCCATCTTTAAAGTTCAATGGCAATGGCTTAGCCATGTTAGAACGTCTAGTTGCCCCCGCTGAATATCTCCCCTCACACACATTTATTCACGATTGGTAAGATGATTAACATTCATTTATTTATTTTATTTAACAAACGCTTATATACCCCACCTTCCCATGGATCAGATGTGGTTTACAAAGAACAGTGGTATGAACAGGTGAAATGGTTATAGATACTGTGATAAGGAAGCTTATCATAGCTCAGGTAGGAGCTATAGAAAAGATGATGTGACTCTGAACAAGCAACCTGTCAGTTCTGGTAGAAGTGAGAAAACAGAGTTTTCACATAAAAGACTACCAGTCCCAGAATGCACCAGGTTTCCAGCAGCCATGAGAGGGGCTGAAGTGAGAGAATGTGTGTGCAATCAAGAGAGCTATGAGGTAATCCCTAAGCACTCATCTCAAAGGGCAGGGCCTGATTCAAGACAGCTGCGCTGTGTTAGGGAGCAGCACACATTAGAACAGGATAAGAATAGAGCTTATTCTTCAGATAACAGTTTCAAGAACAGCTTCAGGAAGAGATACAGAGGGGAGAGCTTCAGCAACGGCTACCAGCACCAGTATCACCTGGAGAAACAGAAGCCAAGCCAAGCAGATAGAGAGAGAAGGAAACTCTCTGGAAGGAAGAGAAGAAAGGCCATTGGAAGGTCTGGGAGATTCCAAGGCAGTACTCATACTGGGAGGTATTCCAAAAGCCAGCAGAGTCCATTGGACTGGATTCAGCCAGAGGAATGGAGTGGCAGAGATAGGAATCACCAGTGGCTATCTGGAAGAGAGAAGACTGCATGTGGAAGGGACTTTCAGACCAAAGCCAGAAGGTATGTGAGAGAAGATCCAGCGTCCAGGGATCAAGATTGGAAGGCTGGACATCAGAATTGGATTACATATTGGCCAGGCTATACAGAGGGGAATAATGATAGCAGGAGAGGCTCAGGTATGAACACTGATCCAGACCCTATCTATAATAGAGAATGGCAGCAAGGGAATAAGCATTCTCATGATAGTGCCTTAATGAAAGACTCATCTGTGCCAATGTATGATATTGACCCTATGATTGTTGATGCAGGGGGAAATACAGCAGATGAAACTATTTACATGGACTGTTCTTTATCTAAATGCTATTGCTAGTTTTCTATGAGCAAACACATCAGCCATCACAAAGAAACCTAACTTTGTTCTTTATTTCCACTGCAAAGAGCTCTTAAAGCAGGATTTGGGCTCACACAGTAGCAGCCAGCCAGCTAAAGGCTTTCAGCTGGTCCATTGATAGTAATTAGGGCTGCACCTGATTGTGTGTGTGAGCAAGGGAGAATCACTGCTGAGATCAGCGTGGAAAATAAGCAGAAGTTAACCTAACCAGCAAAGTTTATTCTTTACTTTGTGCCTTTGTATTTGGTAATTACTTGTTAAGAAAACATTAGCTAATTGCCTGACAAGCTGAAGGTTGTTTTCTGGTTTACTTTGTGACTTTTTGTTATCCATTTTAAACACTGCAAGCAAGTAACCTCATTTATAGTGCTATCAAGCATACATGTGCTGGGTGAATTAAACCCCATCAATAAAAGAAGTATTTTATTGATCTTACCACTTGGTTTCACAACTCAAATTATTGTCATCAGCTGTGTTTGGGATTGAATGAACTACAATACCCACAATACCTTGCAAGAATCATATGAATATATGCATCGTCAAGATTGTGTAAGTTCTCACCCTAGGCAGCTGTCTGACAAAATGGCGTAGTTGGCAGGATTGCTCTTGCAACAAGAGGATTTACTTGTTGTGGATTACAAATAAAAGTCAAGTTTAAAGCTGTAAGAAGATTTATTTCCCTCATCTGCACTTTGGAAGAAAAGTGGTTGTTCCAGGAAGCTGTCCCAGAGGAAAAGACCCTGTGCAAAGCTGGATTCATCACTGAGACAAGGTAATATGTACCTGGGCATGTCTAGTGGTGGACGTGTGTAAGCACAGGGGGTAATTGAAAAAAAAAAAGTTGAAAAAAAAAAAACACACCTGGTTGGAAGGTGCTGCTCTTTGGGTTTTTTTTTCTCTTTTCTTGCAGGGGTCAAGATGGATCCGACGGAGATGGCTCAGTGGATGGCAGCCCAATTCAGCAAGCAGCAGGAGCTATCACAGCAGGCCCAGGACACTGCTATGAAGGCCTTAATGGAACAGCAGAAACCAGTGCTTGATCTGGTGCAAGCTCTAGTTCAGCTGCAGAGCCAAAGTGGAACAGATGCAAGACCAGCAGTTAGTACTGGTGCACCACATGTGAACACTGTGGGACTCAATCAAGGGATTGGGGCATTTAATTTTGGGAAATTAACTCCAGAAGATAATGTTGATGATTTTCTAGAGTCTTTTGAAAGAGTGGCACAGGCTTTAGCATGGCCAGAGACCCAGTGGGCAGTAAGGCTGGCAGCCTCATTAACTGGTGAGGCACTAGCAACTTACAGAGCAATGCCAGCAGCCCAGGCTTTGATTTATAAGGAGGTAAAGGTAGCTATTAGAGATCGCCTAGGGTTGTCTATTTCAGAGTATAGGCGAATGTTTAGAGCTGTTACATTGAAAGTGGGTGAGACACCCAGGGCTCTGAGTCAGAGAATTAGAAGTCTAGCTGTAAAATGGTTGGAGCCTGAGCAAAAGACAGTAGAAATGTTATTAGATATTATAATGCTGGAACAATTTATGCTTGGGGTACCTAAAGATTTGAATGTTTTTCTTATACAGCAAAATTGCCAAAATCTTGGAAAGGCAACCATGCTAGCAGAGAGATTCTTGGAAGCCACGCAGGCTTGCCATAGAATGGGTGGCCCTCTAAAGATGGATGCTGAGGCTAGATGTGCTGTATCAGAAAAAGGAATAATTAAGAATGTTTCTGAAAATGAATGTACTGTATCAAACCAGATGACACAGTGGAATAGAAAGAAAGGTTTCAAGTGTGGAAAAGTGGGACACTTAGAGAAGAGATGCCAGACACACACTAGTTTAATGGGTCTGGATTTAAAACAGCCCAAGGAAGGATTTCTTTTGATGGCTGATGTGCAAGGAATTACCACAAATGCATTATTAGACTCTGGGGCAGACCAGAGTATGATGTCAAAAAGGCTTTGGAAGAGGATAGAGGCCCAAGAAAGATTTGTGCCTAGAACCCCTGAAAGCCAAGTTCATATCAGATGCATTCATGGTGCTGCATCATCATATCCCACCTATAGGCTAAAGGTTAAGTGCCTAGGGAAACAAGAGGAAGTCCTGTTAGCAGTGGTGCCTAGGCTACCCTTTGATTTGGTTCTAGGAAGAGACTGGCCAAGATTTAAGCAGGGTCTAGTGGAAGGACTAGGAAAAAAGGAGGGAGAAGGTTTAATGGTAGTAGCTCCCGGGCCTTTATTTGGAAGTCCTCAGACCCCAGCTAAAAAGATGGTTAAGCGTCCAGAAGACCAAGCTACCCCAAAGCAGATATTCGTCCTAAAGTACCATAAGGTCTCTGAGAAGGCCCAAGCTCCTAGGCGGGCAACCCCTCAGTCTGCTGGGTTTGACCTGTGCAGCATAGAAAATGTGATTGTACCTAGCCAAGGGAGAGCCCTGGTTGACACCGGTCTCCAAGTGGAAATACCAATTGGATGTTATGGGAGAGTAGCCCCAAGGTCCGGATTAGCCCTTAAATATTTCATCGATGTGGGTGCGGGAGTAATTGATCCCGATTACAGGGGCAGTATTAAAGTTCTGTTGTTTAACTTTGGACAGAATGAGTATCATGTGAAGACAGGAGACAAAATTGCCCAATTGATTTGTGAGAGGCTGGGTTTTCCACCTGTGGAGGAGGTCACATCCCTAGAGAATTCTGAACATGGAGCCAAAGGTTTTGGTTCTACTGATGTCAAAGGGGTTAAAAGCTTAGCTGCCACCTGTGCCCGAGAGAGGGAGGTGAGTGAAGAGGAAGATTTGGGACCCCAGGTATCTGATTGTAAAGAAAAATCAGAGCCCCAAATAGGTGAGGACCTGACAATGGTACAACAGGAAGAAATTAGGAAGTTGCTTAAGGAATTCCCAGATGTGTTGACACCCATACCTGGGGAGACCCATTTGGTGGCCCATGAAATAATAACTCCACCTGGGAAATTGGTTCGTCAAAGGCCATACCGCTTGCCTGAAGCCAAAAGACAGGAGGTAGTGGCACAAGTCCAGGAGATGTTGGACATGGGGGTAATAGAGGAGTCAAAGAGTCCCTGGAATAGCCCCATAGTCCTGGTGCCGAAGCCTGATGGATCCTTAAGATTTTGTATTGACTTCCGGCAGGTAAACACCATATCAGTTTTGATGCATATCCAATGCCAAGAATTGAGGAGCTGCTAGACCAGCTGGGACAGGCTCAATACTTAACCACCCTTGATATGACAAAAGGATATTGGCAAATCCCGCTCACCAGGGAGTCGAAGCCGAAAACTGCGTTCAGCACCCCCGTTGGCCTTTTCCAGTTCAAGAGGATGCCTTTCGGACTGCATGGAGCAGCGGCTACCTGCCAAAGGTTAGTGGATCAGGTACTTCGACCCCACCAAAGTTATGCTTTTGCATACATGGATGATGTCATAATCCATAGTAACACCTGGGCGGAGCATTTGAAGAGGATCAGGGCAGTCTTGTGCTCTATGAAGCAAGCGGGAATCACTTTAAACCCGAAGAAGTGTGCCTTTGCAAATAGGGAGGTAAAATACCTAGGCCACCTAGTGGGAAGAGGAAAAATTAAACCTCTATTAAGCAAAATAGATAGCATCAGGAATTTTCCTCCTCCAACAACCAAGAAACAACTAAGAAGTTTCTTAGGACTTATTGGATACTACCGCCGGTTTATACCGCAATTCGCAGAGAAAAGTGCCATTTTCACGGATATGCTGCGAAAGAATTGTCCAAACCAGATAAAGTGGACACCAGAAGCTGAAAAAGCGTTTTCAGTATTAAAAGAAAAATTGTGTACAGGACCGGTACTGAAAGGAGTAGACTTCAAGAAACCCTTTCTGGTTCAAACCGATGCATCGGATGTAGGGCTAGGAGCAGTTCTATCCCAGTGCCATGATGGAGAGGAGCATCCTGTGATGTACCTGAGCAGGAAGTTGTCACTGGCTGAACAAAAGTATTCCACGATAGAAAAAGAGTGTTTGGCTATCAAGTGGTCAGTGGAGGCGTTAAGGTTTTACCTTACAGGGAGAAAGTTCCAGTTGGTCACGGACCATGCCCCACTTAAGTGGTTGCAGCAAATGAAGAACCACAATGCCAGGTTGACACGCTGGTACATGGCCTTACAGGCGTTTGATTTTCAGGTTGAACATCGTGCCGGGAAGTTACACAAGAATGCGGATGCACTTTCCCGTATTACGGACTGTAGAGAAGAAGTTTCACCAGTAAAACCAGTCCGTAATAACTTAAGCAGGGGGGTATGTGATAAGGAAGCTTATCATAGCTCAGGTAGGAGCTATAGAAAAGATGATGTGACTCTGAACAAGCAACCTGTCAGTTCTGGTAGAAGTGAGAAAACAGAGTTTTCACATAAAAGACTACCAGTCCCAGAATGCACCAGGTTTCCAGCAGCCATGAGAGGGGCTGAAGTGAGAGAATGTGTGTGCAATCAAGAGAGCTATGAGGTAATCCCTAAGCACTCATCTCAAAGGGCAGGGCCTGATTCAAGACAGCTGCGCTGTGTTAGGGAGCAGCACACATTAGAACAGGATAAGAATAGAGCTTATTCTTCAGATAACAGTTTCAAGAACAGCTTCAGGAAGAGATACAGAGGGGAGAGCTTCAGCAACGGCTACCAGCACCAGTATCACCTGGAGAAACAGAAGCCAAGCCAAGCAGATAGAGAGAGAAGGAAACTCTCTGGAAGGAAGAGAAGAAAGGCCATTGGAAGGTCTGGGAGATTCCAAGGCAGTACTCATACTGGGAGGTATTCCAAAAGCCAGCAGAGTCCATTGGACTGGATTCAGCCAGAGGAATGGAGTGGCAGAGATAGGAATCACCAGTGGCTATCTGGAAGAGAGAAGACTGCATGTGGAAGGGACTTTCAGACCAAAGCCAGAAGGTATGTGAGAGAAGATCCAGCGTCCAGGGATCAAGATTGGAAGGCTGGACATCAGAATTGGATTACATATTGGCCAGGCTATACAGAGGGGAATAATGATAGCAGGAGAGGCTCAGGTATGAACACTGATCCAGACCCTATCTATAATAGAGAATGGCAGCAAGGGAATAAGCATTCTCATGATAGTGCCTTAATGAAAGACTCATCTGTGCCAATGTATGATATTGACCCTATGATTGTTGATTCAGGGGGAAATACAGCAGATGAAACTATTTACATGGACTGTTCTTTATCTAAATGCTATTGCTAGTTTTCTATGAGCAAACACATCAGCCATCACAAAGAAACCTAACTTTGTTCTGCAAAGAGCTCTTAAAGCAGGATTTGGGCTCACACAGTAGCAGCCAGCCAGCTAAAGGCTTTCAGCTGGTCCATTGATAGTAATTAGGGCTGCACCTGATTGTGTGTGTGAGCAAGGGAGAATCACTGCTGAGATCGGCGTGGAAAATAAGCAGAAGTTAACCTAACCAGCAAAGTTTATTCTTTACTTTGTGCCTTTGTATTTGGTAATTACTTGCTAAGAAAACATTAGCTAATTGCCTGACAAGCTGAAGGTTGTTTTCTGGTTTACTTTGTGACTTTTTGTTATCCATTTTAAACACTGAAAGCAAGTAACCTCATTTATAGTGCTATCAAGCATACATGTGCTGGGTGAATTAAACCCCATCAATAAAAGAAGTATTTTATTGATCTTACCACTTGGTTTTACAACTCAAATTATTGTCATCAGCTGTGTTTGGGAGTGAATGAACTACAATACCCACAATACCTTGCAAGAATCATATGAATATATGCATCGTCAAGATTGTGTAAGTTCTCACCCTAGGCAGCTGTCTGACAATACCTATTCATCTTACATGGAACATCTGTGAACTTTATACAATGAATTTAGACCTTATTACAGAGAACTAGAACTTATTACTAAGGGCCTAGCAACTGTGCGCATTACAACTTTTGCACAGAGCTTAGTAACTATGTACATTACAACTATTTACATTGGACTTAGAGACTATGTACATTACAGGACATTTGGCAGTCTGGCCTTCTTATGTTCGCATTATTATTACAATGAGCGGAAAAATTTAATTAGTGTTTCTTTGCTTGCAATTTAAGTACATTAACCTTTATCTTGATTTTAACTGTTATGTTGTTTTCCATTACCCTTTGCCGGTTTGGGTAACAGTGCTTGTCTGTACACCATAGTATGTCATAAATAGGTGTGTTTTTATTTTTTTACGAAATTCCCTGATATCAGTCAGATTTCTGATTTCTTCAGGAGTGCATTCCAGAGGATTGGGGCTGAGTGTGAAAAGACCTTGTTGTTTACATGGTGCCGTAAAGTTTCATCTAATATTCAGCTGACAGATATCTGGTTAGAAATATCAGGGTGACATTTTCTGGATATCTTAAACTGGATATTCAAATCTGGAAAAGTCAGTGCTGCTGAATATAGTTGATTAAAGATATCAGGATTATTTTACAAGTTATTTTAGGCATGATCTGCAATGGAATTTCACGAATGTTTACCAGATAGGGGCTAAATATCATTGCTATCTAGCTAAAATTTGAACTCACCCTAACAGACCTTCCAATTCTTCCTTTTCTGAGGCCGGCATGTCGTGAGGTTGCAGGATTCATCATGATGAACCTATTGACAGTCCTTTCTAGGTTATCTGGATCACAAGCTAGTCTAGACAGGGCTTTTATTTTTATTTATTTATTTAAAACTTTTTTATATACCATCTTTCTACGATTCAAGATGGTTTACATGAAACTAAATAACAATGTTAGCACAACTGTTGTACGGAGAACAATAACTTCATAAACATGAACAAGCAAATTCAATGGTTAACTTTTTACATATTTACGGGGGGATAGGTCAGGAGGAAGCTGGGTGGACAAGGGGGACAAGTGAGAAGATAGAGGATGGGGGATGAGGGGGCATTTGGAGGGGGGTCAAGGCGGGGGGGGAGAGCTGTGTAATAGTTTAAGTTAACAGTATGGTTGTGATTTAAGGGGTAGGACAAAGTATTCTTGGAAGAAGAAGGTTTTGAGCCTTTTTCAGAATTCAGAGTGGTCGGTGCAACCTCATAGATCTGAAGGGAGGGCATTCCATACAGAAGAGGCATAGAGGGAGAGGGCTAGGTTGCAGGTGGATTGTGGCTTTTAAATACTTACTCTTTTACTAAAGTGTTCTAAGCAGTTAATGGTAGTGTTTTATAAAGAAAAATAGGCATGTTTTGAGTGCCTAAAACTAGGTATCTGTTATAAAATTACCCTCTACATTGATATAAACAAATGTGATATGTTATTTTTACAATGTAATATAATGCTTGTATTCCATTCATTCACCATTCTGTAATGATTTTCTGATGTAATAACTATCTGACTCCCTTGCTTTATGTCTGCATCCTGGGAAGGGAAAGCATACGTGGCTAGTAATACGTAGGCTGTCACAGGTGCAGAGGTACAAAGCTGATTCACCTTGCTGTATGTCTGCATCCTGTGAAGGGAAAGTCTACATGGGTAATAACACGTAGCCTGTCACAGGTGCGGAAGTACAAAGAAGTGAAGTGAGATAAGTATTAACCAATGAATTATTGACATGCTGGAGTAATATGTAATTATTTTCTGACTTCCTTTACTGTATGTCTGTATTCTGGGAAGAGTGACTACGTGGCTAATAACACGTAGCCTGATACAGGTGTATAAGTATTAACCAATGAATTATGGACACGCTGAAAGACAGCGAGGACATAGTATACTATAAAAGAACTGTGAAACAGAGGATGAGTGTGAATGCTCAGTCGAGAATTTCACCCTTTCCTGCAAGAAAGTAATTAAAATACCTCTGCCTCACTGAGGAGTCTGTTATTTTGTAAAAGGTTATGTTTCTTACATACATGTTGACAGCACAAGCTTTTTTGCACAATTTTGTAAGCACCTACAGTATTTCTACAATGTATACAGCATTTTACAAGCAAAGACGGCTTACAAAATAAGCCTGATCCCCCCCCCCCCCATTATAGAGGTTAATTTAGAATATATTTTCTCACACAAAGCCTCGTTTATGGATTGAAAAGAAGCTTTTCTAAAATTTCATGGCTGTATACATGCCTACAAGAATAACATACTTATATATGTGCTATGTTTTAGGAATGTACAGGCAAAACACATTTTGTTTTGTTTCATTTCCTGTTATATTTGCAGGTCTTATTTTCTTTCATTTTCATTTTGTTTCAGTTTGCTTTTATAAATTTACTTTTCAGGATAAGTTTGTTAATTAAAGAGGTAGCTATATCTGCTGCCCAAATGAAAAACACAGATGAAAGGTTAGCAGAGGTGTCCATCAAAATAAAAGCTCAACTGGCTTTTTTTCTCAGTCAGAAACTAGTCACAAACAAGTGACCTTCTGGTTACAAGGCAAGTATCTTGCAAATGGACCATCACATCTTTGTGGGTACTGGGTCTAGCAACATTTCTGTATTGCTGATGATTTTCCTCCCTGTTTCCTGACTGGCCCAAGGTTTGTCTGATCTGCAGTTCTACATAAAATGCTAACTGGATTTTCTGCCTTGTGAATCAATTGACTACTGCTCCTACTACTACTGCTTATCAATTATATAGTGCTACTAGGCATAAACAGTTCTGTACAAATATACCTAAAAGACAGTCTAGGCTCCCCAGGGAACTAAGAAATTCTTAGTGAAATTATTAAAAATACTGTACATATGGGTAAAGTTCTGCTGTAAAAATTTACTCCGAATATTTCTCTTTTGCTATGTTATGATGCCAGAAATTCTGAGAAACCGTATCTAAGTATGCTATATGAGACAGAATTATAAGTCATTGTGAGCAAAATGTGTTTGCATCGCCATAGTTAACATTTCCTGGCCAATGAAACGTGCATGTAAATACATACTCCAAACATACTACTGGCCTGCCATCGCACACCTGAGTATCTGAAATGGCAGGCCTGGACATGCTAATCCCTCCTTCTGAGCTGCCCTTGCTGGCACATCCAAATACCTATATCCATGTATGTACCCGACCTTTCTATCTGCATAGTGCCAGTCTCCAAAACTGTTAGAGGGACATTATTTTTTGGAGATAGAGTGATTTCAGAAGGCACTTACAGCATAGGTGTTTCCCTTCGCTGCTGCCTCTCCCCTGGATTTTCGGACATTCAGCTCTGGATGTCCTAGATTCTTCCTAGACATCTCTTCTAAAATCCAAAGGCAAGATCACACATCAGGTGTACTAGAGACCTGGGGTGGGAGTCATATCAGAGATACCAAAGATTGGAGAGCCAGAAGAGAATCAGAGGAAGGTCATAGTGCTTGAAGTATCATATGCACGTAGGGCCTGATATTCAAAGGCATTGATATGGTTTACAGTACAGACCTGTAAACTGTGTAAATGCCCCTAAGCGGGGTATTCAGTGGCACTAACACAGTTAGTACCACCGTATATCCCTGGATATCACCGCTATATGCCTGATGCTACAAGGTTATCATCAGAGGGTTACGGGGTGATACCCGGGGATAATCAGTCAGCGGCAATATTCAGCCATTGTCTGGTTATCCGTGGTGAAAGATAGGTGCAGCAAAAGTTATCCTAACGTTTGCTGTCAAAGCTAACAGGGCAGCGGCTGAATATCGCCTCGGTCCAGTTAGCTTCTGGCTTCCACGACTGACCGGGATATTCATTGCTGGTAGCCGGCTCCACTCTATCAGGCCCATAGTTTATAGTTTATGAAATACTTGATATTCCACCTTATCAGGGTCCTGAAAAGTGGTTCACACATAAAACATAATACAACCAAATAAAAGAAATAAAATACAAAATGTTACAGGAGGCAGGATTAGAATAAGTGTAAGAGCAGAGACCTAAAAATGGGAGCATAGTACTTGAAGGTACCATTATTCTTGGAGAAGTCTCACATACAATCAGGATAGTCGCTGATGGGATTCTTTGGGGATGTTGATGGAGGAGATGGGACTTTTTCAACAGTGAATATTTTAATTTATTTATTTAACTGGTTTTAATATAACATTTTTCTACCAGGCACAATGGTTTAAATGGAACAAAAAGAAACAGTTTACATGGAACAATTTAAACATGAAGTTTTATACAAGCAACTTAAATTGGAACAGCAAGTAACAAAAGGGAGAGGGTAAAAAACAGGAAAAGTATAACTTTGGAACCTATGTTACAGTGACATTATGATACAGTGGGGGGGATGAGGTATGGCAAGAATAGGTCATAATGGAGGATTTTTTAGAAGTGGAGTTGTGATGAGATGAATAAGGGGTAGGAGTGATGGGGGGGGGTGGACAACCATGGGTGTTTAAGGAGGGGGGTAATAGGAATGGTAAGTGGGAGTGGGGTTTGCTTTTGCTTGGGGTTGGTTGTGAGGGATACACCATAATATTCTTCTAAGAAGAATGTCTTTAATGTTTCTTGAATAAGTTGTGGGATTGAATGCAACATAATGTAGGGAATAGCTGGTTCCAGATGGTGGGAGCATAAAATTCAAAGGCTCTTATGCATGTACATTGTGAACTCTTGCGTATCTGTGTAGGAGGGAGAAGAAGATTTGACTTTTTACTCTACAAAGTCTGTTTTTGTCAGGACGTTGGATAAGTGATTGGAGTTTCTCTGAGGGGGTATTGATGAGTGCTCTATGGGTGATGGTGAGTACCTTGAACTTGATCCTGGATGCAACAGGGAGTCAGTGAAGAGAATTAAGTATGGGGGTGATGTGGGAGTGTCTGGACACTCTGACTATGGTGTATGTGGCAGAATTTTGAGCAAGTTGTAAAGGGGCAATGGTAGCCTTGGGAAGCCCTTGGAGGACAGAGTTGCAGTAGTCAAGTGAAAGTGTGATGGAGGCTTCGCATATTGCATGGAAGTTGTCAGAAGAAAGGAGGGAGGCATAAGTAGCAGAGGATTCAGAATTTAAAGTAAATATTTTTGGTGGTGTTTGCTATGTGAGGTTGGAAATTTAGATGGTGATCCAGGATGACTCCGAGGTATTTCTGTGTCCTCAAATTTGATGATTGGAGGTGGTGTGAAGTTGGGGTCTCTGGTCATGTGAAGGATCTCTGTCTTGCTAAAGCTGACCACAAGATTATGAAACTGCAGCCAGGAGATGATCTCTTTGAAACAGGCAGTTAGGCTGGAGTAGTCAGGAGTGGTGGTATGGAACTGAGTGACTATCATTATGTTATCGGCATAGAGTTGGTAGCCAACGTCAAACCTCTGTATGATGTAGCAAAGGGACCTAATATAAATGTTAAAAAGGAGGGAGGAGAGGGCAGAGCCCTAAGGGACTCCTTGAGGAAGGATGTAAGGTGTTGAGGACTGCTGTCATACTCTTATCAGTTGGGTGCATTGGGAAAGGTAGGAGTGGATCCATTTGAGTGGCTTGTCATGAACACCAATATTGTTGAGCTGGTCGAGCAGGATCTGGTGGGACACCGTGTCGAAGGCTGCGGAGATGTCAAGAAAGAGCAGCACAAAGCTAGAGGAGAGTTTTTAAGTTCCAGGGATGAATGTGTTTAAGAAGGAGGTATTGTAGGGCAAGGAATAGTGAGCAAAGGTAGGAAATGGGAAGAGTTGGAGGAGGGAACCAGAAAGGAGCAATCATATTAATTTGGACAAAAAATACATTTTCAGATCAAGGTTTGCTTTTTCTAACATTCTTCTACACTTAAGAGTATATACTTGTAAGGTACAATGTTGTCACTATTGCAAATACAGAATGGAAATGACTTTAGATTTACCACTTATACGTACCACTGATTTTTCTCATGTGTAGATTTGTAAAATTGTTCCTCTGGCAAATACACGAGCACTCCTGTATGTCTTTCTACCTAGTTCACAAAAGGCTTCACGTTTGGCAGAGGCTTTTCTAAAATATTGGCAGAATTGTGTATATCCTAACCTCAACATCTCAATCCCAATCTCTCTAAAATCTGCCTTTAATATGTTGATAGGGTGACCCAGGTCTTTGGGGATTGCTCCAAGGCACTACCGTTGCCCTTTTCCTTCAAAGTCACTCAGTTTTGATTGGTAAATCTTTATATTTTGTTAGCTTTTTCAGTTTCTTTTCTTTGATTCTTTTGCCATCTGGTACTGACACATCGATGATTCACACTTGCTTTTCCTTTTCTTTCAGCCAGTCTTAAATCTTGTGTATTATGTGCTAGGCGCTTGTCCAATTGCAACCAAAAATCCCACAGCACATTGGTTTGTTCATTCTTAACTACTTCTCTGTTTTATTATTCCCACCGATATTTTCAAGCTGGTAAACTGTATTTCTTGCACAGCTTCCAATGAATCACTGCTAGAACTTTATTGTGCCTTTCCAAGTAATCTGCCTGTGAGTTCTTTTTGCAGTTACAAACCTGTGAGCCGATGCAGAAAGACTAGCGTGCCCTTTGCGCGCAGATAATGCAACGTATACGCACAAGTTCTGCCACCCCAAATGCAGAAAAGAGATTGACGCGCATGTAAACAGCAAAAGAACAGTATGCACACACAGCAATGCCAAGTGTATTTAAATAATATGCAATTGAGCTGTGAATATTAAAATGGATTTTATTAATATTATAATGTTTGCGCCCAAAGCAGAGAAATGTGTAGAGAATTACATAACCTGCATGAGAGCCAATATCTCTGTACCTGATCTGAGCTGACTTAAGTATCTTGTGTGTGTAGGGAAATATTGTTTCAGGGTATGTGCAGGTGAACAGTTGCCTTCAGCATGAACATTTTCTGCATGTATCTTTCAGTGTATAAGCGAAAGTTCGGTGACCGAAAAGCAATGTCTTTTTTTTCTTATCCTTCTGTGTTTTATGAACTCATTTATTTCATTCTCCATTTGCTGTTAGGTCTCTTTGTTGTGATTTCATAAAAACATGTTTTGGGGTGAAATGATATTGATTATGGGGTGAGGGTCAAAAGAACCTGCACATCCTGTATGCATAACATGAGCGTTTCACATTTATGTGCGTGCACACACAGCCACTTGTAGCGCATCTGCTGTTTGCGCAGGCGTTGGCTCCCCTTCTTTCGACTTTGCACCAAAGTTTTGCTCACAGCTCATTTGCATACACGCCCTTTTCTGCACACCAGCGCTGAAGTCTCGCGCTATCAGCATTCTGCGAAAACACGTGCAGAGCTAATAGTGCGTGACTTCAGCGCTGGCTTTCTGCAGCAACCTGTAGTGTTCAACAGTTTCTTTGGATACGTTGCACAAACAGCATTTGCGATCATTGTGTGTTTTGTCTGTCTTAATTTTGATTGCATTTCTTCAGAGAACCTGTTGTTATGCTGCCAGTATTAGGCCTTCAGTTTCCTTCTTCCATGGTCCCTTCTTCAGCTACATCCATGTGCCAACTTTTCCTTTGATGTTATTGCAATACTCTCCATGGTGTGGTTTACCTAACCATCTGCTTCTTTGGCTCCACAGCTCAGTTCCTTTCTACAAGTTTGCTTGGCTCTGTTGGTCTTCAAAATACCTTCTTTAGGGATTACCTGCTTGCCTTGTTTCTACTCGAGTGTTCCTGATTGGACTAACTCCTGGACCAGTGTGTCTGACGTCAGTGTCTCTAAGGGCTATATATCAGCTTAGTCCCACTGTGGGATGTGGTCGCGGGCACGTGCCCGTGGGTGTGCTCTGAAGGGGCGTGTCCAAAGAGGCAGGTTCTTGCCCCTTTGGCGCCCCTTCGGAGCACTTAAGGAGTGGAGAGCTGAGTCTGCTGCTCAGATATGGGGAAACAGCGAAAGAAGGTTGTTAATATTGAGAACTTTAAAGCAGCAAAAGTGGTAGATCCCATGGACTCATATATAAAGATTCTTTCTATGATGGAATCATTGGGACAGCCACCTAGGCTAGAATCCTCGGACCTAACCGTGAGTACGATATCAGAGTCTCCTCCTCCTCTTGCTTTAGGTTCTTTAACCCCACACAGCCAATGCCCAGCTTCAGCTGCTAAGACCTCCTCATCAGTTCAGGGAACAGGGGAGGGATTTGTTGGCACCCTCCCCCCCCCCCTCTCAGTAGAAGTTAACCCTAGTAATACTGGTCTGTCTTTTCGTAAACTGGGCCCTTTACCGGTACCTACTGAGTGTGCTGTGGTCTCTCTGAATCGGCTGGATCCTCCCAAGGAGATTTCCCTTTGAGACATTTGGGACGTTGTTTCACAGCCAGAACATTCATTACAGTCCTAACTGAAACAATTTTCTGATTTTTCTAAAGAAGTGGTTATTAAACTCTCAGTGCATGAGAATCTGCTTTCCACGGTGGAATCTCGTTGCACCCAAATTGAGACACATTTCAACTTTACAGGTAGCATGTGCCTCATCTATTACTTCATAGGCAGCGTGAGCTGATGGAAAATCTGTATTGTGACAAGAATTTGCATTTGTTAAATTTCCCCCAGACACATTATCTCTCGCTGCAAATTTTTTTCTACAAATATCTGAAAGAGGTATTACTGCTTCCAGATCCAGAAGTGGTTAAACTCTCTAGAATATATTATATTCCCTCCAGTGTGAAGTCTGCGGCAGTGGATAATATTGGTTCAGGTGGGGAAATGAATCATATTACTTCAGTCCTAGAATGGATCTATCTGCTTTCCTTGAGTCATCCGTTGAGTTTGATTGTTACCTTTCCTTCTCAGAATGATAAAGATAGTATACTTTGACTTTATTGCACTAAGAAAACTCAAACATTCTGCAGACAGACTATATAAATGATTCCAGATGTCTCTAGGCAGACACAACGACGTAGGAAGGCCTTTTTAGATCGGAGATCCCACGTCTTCGCGCTGGGTGCTTCTTTCTTTTCAAAATACACCTGTAGTAGCTGATAAGCATGCAATAAATAATACCCGGAGTCAGGCAAAGATCCAAGCCAATTTATTTGTGCACAGGCTCAGATTGCAGTAGTATTCAAAAAGGTCTGAGCAATGGCTCCTAGTAAAACAACAGCTTTTATACCTTTCTTTTCCAGTCTAATACAGGCAAAACTCCTCATTGGCCACGGTGGCCCACTTACTCTCATCCAATAGACATCTCTGACCGGGCCCAGGACTCGCTCCCCCTGCTTGGGTCTCACTAGCCACGGGTCAGCATCTAGACATAACACACTCTGCCTTACTTTTCGCTGCAGTACATTTTGCTACATTCTACCAAGGTCACTTAGTAGAGAAACTGTGTGAAAGCATAATATTAAGAGCCGTTCTTATCAGAAGCAGAGCAAAGGCAGTTTTTCTAACTTCTACTGGCGTTTCTGCTCTGTTCAGTTATAATATTCTGAAGAGGGGGTTGAGAACTCAGGCCTAATATACAATGGCCTCCACACTTTACCGGCTATCCTAGGCTAGTGCCTATCACATTCCTCCCTTTGATTATTCTCACACGCAAGTGAGAAAGGGTGAGAATCAAATCACACATATAGTATGCCATACTAGGGTGGAGGGATCAATTCTGTGGTATAGGGTTGTAGCCCTACGTTGCTAGGATTCGTGTAGCTGCCTTACGTTAAGTTTAGTATACGTAAGCATAAGGGGAGGAAACATGGGATACATAATCAAACAGCCACAATCAATAATACATTTGTCAAATCATATAGCATGCCTAATGTATAAGCAGAGGGGCAGGAGACATAGGAGGAACAAATGACACATATACTGTTCATCATAGCAATAGGCCTGTTCTCATGACCCACAAAAATAAGAACCATTCCTATTAATAGCAGCACCTGTATTAGAGGTCGGTAGCACATGTATGAAAATTAGCAACACATGTACTAAAGTCCACAAAATCTGGGTTCTGAGAGCTGGCGAGTAGCAATCAAAAGGGCTCCATTCTCATTGTTCCATCGCAGTTTCCATAACAGGAGAGGAAAGATTCTGGCGGGGGCTGAGACAAGTTCGGGTATTCCCTGTTGTGCAAATACTAGGTTTGCAGGCTGCACAGGGAGGTAGGGCAAGAGTCAATTCAAAGCACCCCAAGGCTGCCGCCAGAGCGAAGCAATAATAAGAATCCATAAAGAGCATAGTCTCTGGAAAAAGGGTGGAACTGTCGGCTTCCACAACAGGTAGCAGACGTAGAGTTGATTGTAGGTCCTCAAGCTTCTGCTGGACGTCGACTGGCTACCAGCTTTGTGGCAGGAGTAGGGCTGTAGACGTCAAAGTATCACAGTCTTGTAGGATGTCTCAGTCTCCAACATAGTCCCTCAGTAGAACACAGTTTCTCAGGATGGTGGTAGCCGTCGTAGAGTGAGCCGCAATGGAGTTTCAGGATCATTTATGGAAGTCCACGACCAAGTTCAGAAGCGACTGCTGGAATGCAAAACTGGAGGACGTCTGTTCCCTTGACATCCAGGAGCAGGTTGGTAAAGTTCTTACGATGACGGATCTTTTCCTCGCAGCGTGGGTCGCAACGGTGATGCAGGATTAGCGATCCAGGTCCAGGGGCAACTCTCAGGAACTGCTGCTGGTTTTACGTGACTGTGGTGATTCCAGGAGCTGATTTCTGCCACTTTAACTGCTGTTGGGGTTGATAACAAGACGACATATGGCCCTTTCCAATACGGCGCCAGCGGTGTCTTCTTCTACTCTGTCACCCACACCGAGGCTCCAGGCTTGAAAGGATGCAGGGGCTTGGATGGGCTGATCTTGTACCCACGCATGAAGATCCTGCAAAACAGAACTTAAAACCAATAGTGCTTATCTAGTAATTTCAGATCCTATCTGTCACACATCTCCTTTTACTCTCTATACAATAGGCTACAGAATCTCAGAATCTCAAAAGGGGAAACTCCTAAAGACTTAGCAGGGGCTAAGTATATCCTATGAAGGGCTATAGGAAGAACCTGGGGCCACTTCAGGTAAACCTCTGGGCAGTTTGGACAACTTGAGATTTCAGGGTTTTATTCATACATTCTACGTTCCCGAAAGTTTGAAAGCTGTAGGTAGTATGCACCTGATAATGTCAATATCTTGGGACCATACCATATCTCGGGACTTGCTTCCTGAGGTTAACCACCCTCATTATTTGTACAGGGCCCCAGATGCATGCAACGGTGTAAGGGCATACTTGGAATCTGGGTACACATTTAGACAGAGCCCTTTTCCTATTGTTAGTAAGAGCTATCAGTTCAGCGTTCTGTGCTGAAATTCCTGGGGCCAGGGCTGAGGACTTAACTACCAGATCAAGGGTCACCACTGCATATTTAATACAACTATGTCCATTAATGATGACAAGACTGCTTTCATCCACAAAGAAAGTTTTGTCTGGGCGGTCCAAGGGGATATCAGTTGAGTCTAGGCAACTTGAGTACACAATGTCCATTACTTCCAAGCAATCATGGTCAGGAGGGCCTGGACCGACGGGCAATAGGGTGACTGGGTTTAGAGTTTGGCTGACACTTAATTGTAATTGAGGATTTTCACATAGCATACTTTGATATTTTAACATTTGAGCGTTGGTGAGCCAATGGCTTCCTTTATGTTCCATCAGGGTTAAAACAGAATGTGGCACAGTAACTTGGAGTTCTTATCCTAGGGTGAGCTTGTCAGCTTCGCTCACCAAGAGGGCTGTGGCTGCTACAGCTCTCAGGCAAGGTGGCCATCCTATTGCAACAGGATCCAATTGCTTTGACAGGTAGGCTACAGGTCACTGCCAGGACCCAAGAGGCTGGGTCAAGACTCCCAATGCGTTTCCACTTGATTCATGTACATATAAACAAAATGGTTTCTGCACATCTGGTAGTCCCAAAGCTGGGATGACATCAATGCTGTTTTCAATGTTCTGAATGCTTTATCTTGTTGTGGACCCCATTCCAGGGGGGGATCGTTCTCCTCCCTTTGTGACTTGGTACAAGGGTTTTGCCATGAGCGCAAAATTTGGTATCCATATTCGGCAGTAGCCTGCAGCTCCCAAGAAAGCTTGCACCTGTTTTCTGGTTGTGGGGGTTGGGATGCGGCATACTGCTTCCTTTCGCTCGAGTCCTAATTTCCGGGTTCCTTTGGACAAATGGAACCCTAGGTATTTCACTTCTGTCTGACACAGCTGCGCTTTGGCTCTTGAGACCTTGTATCCAGCTTCATTCAAAAGGTGCAAGAGATCACTAGTAGCTTGCACACAATCAGTTTTATTGTTGGTGGCTATGAGCAAATCATCTACATATTGGAGTAAAATTATTTTTCCCGGAGTTACAGAGTAACTTGACAGATCTTGACTGAGGGCTGCACTGAAAATAGTGGGTGAGTTCTTGAATCCTTGTGGTAATTGAGTCCACGTAAGTTGTCCTCGTCTTCCTGTGATAGGGTTTTCCCATTAAAATGCAAACAAAAGCTGACTGGCCTTTGCCAGGCGTATACAGAAAAAGGCATCTTTTAAATCCAAAACAGTGAAATGAGTGGCTTCTGCTGGAATCAGTCCCAGGAGGGTGTAAGGATTTGGTACTACTGGATGTATGGTTTCAACTGCACTGTTTACTTGACGTAGATCCTGCACTGGGCAGTAGTCACCTGTCCCAGGCTTCTTGATTGGGAGAAGGGAGGTATTCCATGGTGACTGGCATTCCTTGAGAAGTCCATACTTCAGTAGTTTCATTAAGGCTGGTCGAAGAAGAGGATGCTGTTGCACATGCACTGGTTCCACTCCCGGCTTGAGGGTGGCAATAACAGGGGCTATGTTCTTTGCTAGGCCAGGTGGATTATCTTCTGCCCATACTCCAGGTGGGGCTGGTGGGTATACAGGAACTGGCTGGCCTGATTGGAGATGCACTATAGAACCGCTACTCTTCTTCTCGGGGAACAGTCAGCATTATCAATCCAGCTCCTTCGATTAGGAAAACTTCCTCCACATCATTCAACTAAAGTATCAGCAAGAAGAACTGCTCTCTTCTCCATCTTACATTCACTTTCTCTGTCACATTATCTCCACAATTCACAGACATTCTGAACAACTTAATCGTGCTATATTCATGCCCACAAATCCATCCCGTTTCTGCAAGTTCTGTTTTATATCTCCCTGGGACTGACTTGACAAAAACTGCATTTACCATGCGCAAATTCTCCTGGGCTGCTGGATCGCATGGGGCATATAGTGAGGGCTGCCTGCACTATTTGGATTCCACTTCATGTTTTCGGGCGCTGACTGTGGGTGACTCTGAACTGGTAAAATGAATCCCTGCCTGCAGTGTCATCGGTGGACTGTAGCCCCCACACGTGCTTGTCAACAGACAGAGGAACAATGTAGATAGAGTCCTTACAATAGAAAACTATACTTTTGCAACATGTTATAACAACAAATCCAATAGAATGAACCATGGCTATCTGTTACGTATGACTGGAATAAAATTACTTGGCATGAAAACTAACTGCCAGCCGTAATCAGCTTGGCTTTGCAAAAGAAATTACTTTAAATCTTACAGTTTTTAGGAAGCAGATATTCAAAAAGACATTCATTCTGGATACTTTTTCCATAAAGCGGGTGGACATCTAGAATACATATACACATTTTCCTTCCTAGTTTATTTTATTAACAATAAGCATGTCTTCTATGAGGCGCTTGCAGCAGTGTATCAGGAACTAGAATTCATACACGATTAACCCCTCATTCACTCAGGATTCAAAGCACTTTCAAGTTGCGATCTGGTACCGCTGGCTCGAATGCTGCAGAGTCCTGTCAGTGTTCGTAACCATGGCTTCGTAGGGCAAAGGGAAACATGCCTCTTGTCAGTTTCACGCTGTGCTGCAGGACGGCTGAATGAGGGAGACAGCTTCTTGATTTTACAGTGACTCTAGGTGTTTTCCGTCTTCTTCTTTCTTTTACTATTTCATATGCGATAAAGTGTCACAAATTACCCAACGTAATATAATCCTACCCTTATACTAGAAGGGAAACTCATGGTTTCAACAGATAACAAATCAAAGACAAACTCCCAACGCTTCCTCCTTTTCACAAGCACTCTTCACACAGACAAACATGCTAGCATTTCCCAAATTCCGAATTCCTGGGCTTACTGACAAACCAGAATTACCAGACCAAAAAGGGCCGATGGCTTCACCCCGCGCATACTCATGCAGGGGTACTAGGATCGCCCTGGAAGTTGATCAGACTCCCTTTTTACCATACCCAACGCCGACTGACTAGAAACCAGAAGAATCATTACTCACCAGATCTGGTAGCTAATGCGCTGCTCAACCAATCCCTCCTTGGGTTGAATCCTGGACTCTCCTCGGGTTCGAGGTGTTGGCCTGCCAGAAACAGCAACCTGCGGAGGCAAGGAGGAGTCTCCTCCGATACAAAAGGACCGGGGGCGCCAGAGACCCTCCTGCGGTCAGTCAGGATCGGCTCTAGCCGGACCAAACCTGTGAGGCGAGATGTCGGGGCATATTCACTTGCATACCATCCCCCACTCGCACATTCCCAGCCAATGCACCAGGAATATGTAGTAGCTGATAAGCATGCAATAAATAATACCCGGAGTCAGGCAAAGATCCAAGCCAATTTATTTGTGCACAGGCTCAGATTGCAGTAGCATTCAAAAAGGTCTGAGCAATGGCTCCTAGTAAAACAACAGCTTTTATACCTTTCTTTTCCAGTCTAATACAGGCAAAACTCATTGGCCACGGTGGCCCACTTACTCTCATCCAATAGACATCTCTGACCGGGCCCAGGACTCGCTCCCCCTGCTTGGGTCTCACTAGCCACGGGTCAGCATCTAGACATAACACACTCTGCCTTACTTTTCGCTGCAGTACATTTTGCTACATTCTACCAAGGTCACTTAGCAGAGAAACTGTGTGAAAGCATAATATTAAGAGCCGTTCTTATCAGAAGCAGAGCAAAGGCAGTTTTTCTAACTTCTACTGGCGTTTCTGCTCTGTTCAGTTATAATATTCTGAAGTGGGGGTTGAGAACTCAGGCCTAATATACAATGGCCTCCACACTTTACCGGCTATCCTAGGCTAGTGCCTATCACACACCTGCAAATGTTTATTGGTATATCAGGATGTTTGTTATGTTTTCTTCGATTTAGACCAGCTGGAGAAGTTTCTCCAAGGGAAGGAGTAGTATAATTGTTTTTCTTTGCTTACGTTTTTACTATGTTCACTGGCTATGTATAAGTGGGCTATATATAGGTATTTCCATGGGGTTTATTGTATAGGTTTATGAATGGTATCCTCCTTGATGGAGACTTGGATTGTAATTTGCATTTTTCTTGAATTATGTATTTGAAAATTGAAATCTAAAAAAATACATTTAAAAAATCTTAGTTAGTCACTTCTTTCAACAATCTTCTTGACTGTCTTTGAGATCTTCAGCAAGGCTTCTATTTTCTACTTTGTTACTCCTACATCATGCCTCATCCACTACTGCTCCATGGAAGGTGGTGCTTGTCAACATTGCTTGAGGGTGTAGAGATAGATTAATGGTCATAATGTTCTAGGTCTTGCATTTGAGCTCCTCCAGCTTTGCCTCTGTCGGGTCAATGATTCCTGCAGTGTGATGGATAATAGAGAAAGTTGAGATTTATAGTTTTAATGGTACTTATTTATTTAACATTTCTTATGTACTGCCTTTCATGATATCAAGGTGGTTTACACTGAACAAACTGAAATTACATTGAACAGAGCATTATAACTTGGAGATAACTATTTACAGTGAACATGGGCAATGGAGGGTTAAGTGGCTTGCCCAAGACCACAAGGAACACCTGTGGGACTAGAAACCCCAGTCCTTCCAGCCCAAGGTTACTGTCCTCTAGTGGGATTTGAACCCCTGACCTTCTGCCCTGAGGTAACTTGCCCCAACCACTAGGCCACTCCTCCCTCCACTAGGCATGTGGATTGTCTTTTGAACAAATAGAACAATTGACAAAAATCGTGATTTTTGATTCGTTCTGGGGCGAACTAATCAACAGCACGTTTCAAACATTTTCCTGATTGCCATTTGCTAAACTTTGTTTTTGTCATGCAGGTGTGGCCGGACATGCTAGTGCCAATATAGGAGGTGGAGAAGGTCAAGGAGGGGTCACTAGCAGCCATCAGACGTTTCAGCCAATCATGCTGCAAATTCTCAACAAGCAACTTATCTCTGTCTGAGTTCTGCATATCCCATGGGCCATTTTGTCACAGCACAACTGGAACACATAGTTCAGCACAAACCCCCACAGAACCATATGGTGTCTGTCTTTGAGAGAGTGAAGAAGGGGTGCTGTCAAGGATTAGCAGTTTAAAGCAAAAAAAAAAAAAAAATTGGCATAAACATTATCTCTATGTCTGTCTTTGAGGAAATGATGAACAGGTCCTGGGGCTTAGGAATTTAAAAGAGAAAAAAAAGATTAAAAAAAAGAGAAATCGTAAAGCTTTACTTTGAAGAAGTGAGGAAGGGGTGCTGTGACTTCCTAACTGAAACCACGAATATCGGCAGATAGATTGGCAGACTCAGTACCAAAAAAAAGCCCAGAATGAAAGCAAAACATCAGGTAGGACAACCATCCAGAATCCAAAAACTGTGCAAATGGCAAGATAATAAAAAGTAAACACAGATACAAAACAACCAAAACACAAATAACTAAAATTCTCAGCACACCTAGTTGCAGAAGTCTGCAACAAATGTTTAGCTAAGAAGGAAGCTCTTTCCATTGCTTCTCTCTACAACCGAGGACTTCACAAGGAAGGTACTTTTATATGTGTTCACAAATTTTGTCTCCTGGTTTCTTTCTCTATGCCTCTTCAGGGAATGCTCATCCTCCTTCAATAATGGGCTCTCTCAGGTAATTAAAGTATACTGTTACAGAATACATTACCCGAGTATAACCCTGCTAAGGCAGATTTTAAAATTTAGCATTCCAACTTCCATATCATCCTGTTAGACTTGTCCAGATAAGAGGGTTGTGTTCCCCTAACAGCAGATTGGTGGAGAGAAAGAACCAATGAAATGCTCAGGTTTCAATGACATCTCTCCCATGCCTTTATCTGCCTCAGCCACCAGAGGTCTCTTCAGTATTTCTTTGTCTCCAGCAGGTGGTGGATGGATTTTCTATACTCTGATTAAATTGTGAATGACCACCTTGATTGTGTCTCTCTCACTTGAGTGTAACGTGGGAGGCTTCACTAGACTGCGATATTTTTGGTAGTCATAAGAGGAGGGAAAATTGGTTTAGCTCCACGCTCTTATCCTGTTAAGGGCCTGTTGAGCAGCCAGAAAATTGGAAGGATCTGGAAGAGTTCAGCAGCCTCACACAACCTCAATGTTCCCTTCTTCTTCCTTTGTCACCCTGCTCTCTCCTGAATATTGCAGAAGGCTCTCTGAGGAATCTGCCTGCCAGTCACCTTAAACACAGTGCCTGCAAAGCAGTGAAACAGTTTCAGGGGAGTAGAGCTGAGCCCGGCACAGGTTTCTGCTCTGAGGGGGTAAGTACCAAGGCTTGACTTCATCATTGTCCTTGTTTGGGGCTTCCGATTCTGTCCATCTGGGGTGCAATTCAGGTTGAACTGCTGGTGACTGTTGGTGCAGTGTGGGGGGTTTCCTGCCATTTTCTGCATGCGTTAATAGTGTCTTTTCCAATCGTGTGCATGATGGTTGCGCGGTCTGTGCATGTGTTCGGCTTCAACATGTATTCCTTCCCAAGTGCCCATAATGCGTTTTCCTACCCAAGTGCCCATAATGCATATTGCTGTGTGATGCGCCGTTAACATGTGCATTTCAGGATGCCGCAGCCTTAGTGCATGCTATTGTGATACTTGTCTTAACTCTCTATGTCTTCTCCAGGTAACATTGTTTGGCCTGTGGCAAGCAAGGCTCTTCATCTCCAGCTTCTGGACTCTGTTCTTCTTGCATGGCATCTTCAGAGTCATCCCTTGAGGACTTGCTCTCCCTCTTTCAGCTGGAAGATGCAGTTAGTCTGGCCTTGCCTGCCTTAGAGCAGGAGGTGGTAGATTGCACTGTGGGTAAGGATGTCCAGCAGGCTGGGATTTTCAGCAACCATGCTGTGGGCTGCCCTCATCCTCTAGAAGCTCAGCGGCGGCTGTGGCCCCTGGTGTGTGTGGGGGTATCATTTCCATAAGGAGAGTTTCTGGTGTATGGATTGTCTTCCCTAGAATTATTTTCCTTTTTGCAACAAACCTGGGCTTTCTGGAGTGGAAATTCAGACCCTGTGGCTTCTGGGCTCCCCTGAATGCAGTCTCGTGAGGGCTAGGCTGAGAATGGAAGTCCTGTTTGTTTGCCTTTGGCTAATCATCCCTGGTGAAGAGTGCCCCCTGGCAGGGGCGGCCCAAGGGGGAAGCGAGGCCATGTGCGGAGACTGGATGCGGGGCATCATTTGCATAAGGGGTCTCATTTGCATAAATATTTGCATATGTTACCATTCGCTAACTTTTAGTAAACATGCCTCTTAATGAGTGTATGGATAAAGAAAGACTAAAAGATTTCTACATTACTATAATCCAGTGCTAAACAACACATGAAAAGTTAATTATTTTCTCCCCCACACGGTAACAATAAGTCTACATGATGGCTTTACTGCTACTGCACTACAATGTATATAATCCAAACACAATGTTTCTGATGTCATGTAGATAGTCTCAATGTATTCTACTAAAAGTATCTTGTATATAGTAGTTCAACCTTTTTGTTCTTGTTATATGTATTAAGGCACAAGCCTACTGCACATAGTTTATTGATGTTTCATGTAAGAAGAACAGACTCTATATTTGTTTCTGTTTATTCAAATGGTTCTTTGTAAACCGCACCTGATCTATTGGAAGGTGCGGTATATAAGTGTTTGTTAAAATAAATAACCGCCAGGCACATTAGGAACTACTACAAACACTGCCCATTTAGAACCCATAGCAAACCCGCCGTATCATAACAGCACTACCAGGACTCACAAAGCACCATTACCTATCAAAAGGCAACACTGTAAATATTAAACCAATACATTTCAGAGAATAACAATACATGACCTACTGGGGAAAGAGAACAAGTGGCAATGTCAAATAGGAATTACATAAACAGAATACCTCAGCTCAGTTACACATGCAGAACATAGACCATTACCAAACAAGGAATCACAATTTAGAAACAGGAAGACAATAATTAAACTGGGAACCCCAAAAGCCAAACTTGGAATGTACAACAACACTGTAGAAATAAAACTATAAATTAATTTCTTCTTGTACTAAACAAAGCACAGACGTTAATGATGCACATTTCCCAGAGCTGACATATTCCAGTTAATAAATTAAAAATAAAGAGATATTGTTCTACCTTTTTTTTTCAGTTGAAATTGCTCCAGCCACTTTCTTCTGGTTTCTTTGTGTCTTCTGCTAACTCTCCATCGTCTGCTGTCCATTTGTCCTTTCTTCTCTCTTCTAGTTTTTTTTTCCATTCTCTCTCTACATCTGCTTTAACATACTAATCTTTCTCCTTTTGCTCTTTCCTCATTCCTATTTCATCCACTCAAATTTTACCCCTCCATCCTCAATCCCCACTTACTCTCCCAATACCCAGCCAATTGTAGATTTGTCTTCCCTCCCACACAAAATATTTTTCCCCTCTCCATTTCACTTTCCCAGCTCCTTCCCATTCTAATCCTCCCCCAACATCAGCTCCCTTCTAGTTCCAGCCCCACCCAGCATCCGCTCCCTTCTAGTCCCTGTATCAGCCCATTTCCAGTCCTAGCCCCCATCAACCCATTTCCAATCCTATCCTAGCCACACCATCAGCCCATTTCCAGTCCTAGCTCCCCCATCCATTTCCAGTCCAATCCGAGTCCCTCCATCAGCTCATTTCTAATCCCAGTCCCCCATCAGCCCATTTCTAGTCCTTTTCTAGCCCCACCATCAGCCCATGTCAAATCCTAGCTCCCCTCCACTCAGCCCATTTCCAATCCAAGCCCCCCATGAGCCTACTTCCAGTTCTAGTCCCTCCATGAGTCCGTTTCAATCCAAGCCCCCACCACAGCCCATTTCCAATCTTAGCACTCTCCAACAGCCCATTTCCAGTCCTATCCTAGCCCCTCCATCAGCCCATTTCCTGTCCTAGCCCCCCCCCACTCAGCCCATTTCCAGTGCTAGCTCCCTCCCCTCACAGCCCATTTCCATTCAAAGCCCCCTCCTCATCAGCTATTTGCCATTAAAGCCCCCCTTCCACTCAGCCCAATTCCAGTCCTAGCAACCCTCCAGCCCATTACCAGTCCTAGCCACACCCCCATAGCCCATTACCAGTCCTAACCCCCATCACCCCATTTTCAGTCTTAGTCCCCCCATAGCCCATTACCAGTCCTAGCCCCTCATCAGCCCATTTCCAGTCCTAGCCCCCCCATAGCCCATTACCAGTCCTAGCCCCCCCATAAGCCCATTTCCAGTCCTAGCCCCCCATAGCCCATTACCAGTCCTAGTCCCTCCCATCAGACCATTTCAAGTCCTAGCCCCCCCATAGCCCATTATCAGTCCTAGCCCCCCATCATCCCATTACCAGTCCTAGCCCCCCCATAGTCCATTACCAGTCCTAAACCCCACATCAGCCCATTTCCAGTACTAGCCCCCCCAGCCCATTTCCAGTCCTAGACCCCCCATAGCCCATTACCAGTCCTACCCCCCCCCATCAGCCCACTTCCAGTCTTAAGGCCCCCCATAGCCCAGGTAGAATTAAAAAAACCACACACTTGTTGCTGTTGCCGCTGCCGCCGTGGCAGTGGCAGAATCGAGCATCGCACGGGCCCCCCCCCCCTGCCCGGCAGAGTCCTCCATACGGCCTCAGCTCCCTCAGCGCGGGCTTTTCAGAGCCGCGAAGGGAGAGTTTCCCTTCCTCGCAGCTCTGTTTAAGCCCAGCGGGGCTGATGGGAAACAGGAAATCCTGTTTCCCATCAGTGCCAGCAGCTTAACAGAGCCGCAAGGGAGAAGCTCTCTCCCTTCGTGGCTGTGAAAGCCGGCACTTAGGGAGCTGAGGCCGCATGGAGGACTCTGACGGGCAGGGGGGGGCCCCGCGGGACACTCGATTTTGCCGCTGCCATGGCGGCAGCATAGCAAGGTTTTTTTTTAAAATTTACCAGCAGATTCAGAATGTTGTTTGCACGGGGCCCCCTGAAACGCGGGGCCCTGTGCAAACAACATTCTTGCACAATGGACGGGCCGGCCCTGCCCCCTGGAGATAGAGATCACCTGGAATCTGTATAAGATTTGGGCTATGACTTGGATTTCGATGGCTTGGTTCTGGGCTTTTATGTGGACAGGATTGTGAAGAGTCTGGTGTTATCCACCTATTCAAGAAGGAGGAATTATTAGCTTTGATTGCCTGGGTCTCATCCACTCTGAGTTGGCGAATGCTCCAGACAGGAGTCAAAGATACATCTGCATCTGCAAGGAGTGTGGAAATCCACTACTGCCTTCCCATTTCCTGAGGTGATCAAGGTCATGATCCAGTCAGAGTGTAACTCTCCTGTCTCCTTAGCTAAGGGGCTAAGGGTGAATAAGAAGATGTACGGTCTCACAGAGACGGAGTGCATTGTGCGGTTTGATATTCCCATGGTGGATGCGCAGTTCATGGGAGTTACAGATGAATCAGCCTTAAAGGATGCCCTGGGTCACAAGGTGGAATCCTTGTTGAAGAACCAGTTCACCACGGTGGCTGCTATTCTTAAGTTGGTGGTATGACCCGATGTCTCGAGCCCCGCTCCAGAGGATTCAGTCTCTTCTGCCAGATGATAATACCCTTCTTTTGGAGCTGGCTATGGCCTTCGTTTCTGATGCCATGTATGATCTCATCTGCCTAGTGGCCATGGACAGTGCCCTGTTGACAGTGATTCAGCATTGAATTTGGCTCCAGCACTGGGCCGTGGACACCTTATCCAAAGCCCAGTTGTCCCGACTTGCTTTGAAGCAGCAGCTGGGTAAGATAAAATCTTATTGCCTTCCAGAGGACAGGCACAGGGGGCCTGTGAAGCTGGCAGAAACATCCTTTCCATCAGCCTCTGCCCGTGCCTCACGGGCGCGCTGGTTGGATCTCTGGGAGTCTCAGGAGTCCTATCGCTACTGTCCTGGACAGGCTTTTTCCCCCTCTGCTTCTGGATTTCAAACTCATTCTCAGTCCTTTTGAGGAGTTCATGGACCCAGAGATTTGGTCCACTCCAGAGGGGTTTCCTCCCAGACTGCACAATAAAGGTTTGAGGGTCCATTTCATGGTAACTCCAGTTGGAGGCAGGCTTTGCCTTTTCTTTCTGGAATGGGCCTGGGTCACCAAGGATTGCTGGGTGTTAGACACCATTCAGTATGACTAGGTCCTGGAATGCAAAGATCCAGTGCTGGAGGCTTACATCATCTCCCCTTGTGGATCTGCAAATAAAAGGGCTGCTATATGGATTACATTGGACAGATTGCTACTCTTTCAGGCCATGGTGCCCATTCCCCTGGATGATCAGGACAAGGGCAGGTATTCCATATATTTTGTGGTGCCAAAAAAAGATGGATCATTCTGGCCCATTCTAGACCTCAAGGGAGTGAGTGAATACTTGCACATCCTATGCTTCTGGATGGAAACTTTGTGATCCATGATTTGAGCAGTGCATGAAGGGAAGTCCCTGGCATTTCTGGATTTGGCTGAGGCATATTTTCATATCTCAATCCAAGAGGATCAGCAAAGGTATCTGCATTTTGCTGTGCTTGGCTCTTACTTTCAGTTCACCACCCTTCCATTTGACCCCAAGGATGTTCTCGGAGGTTATGGTAGAGGTGGCTTCAGTGCTACAGCACCAAGGGATATATAGTATGTGATCCCATATCTGGATGACTGGCTCATCTGAACCCATTCTCTTTCAGAGGTGTCTCGGGTAGCACCCTAAGTGATGTCCCTTTTGGAAGGCCTCGGCTGGGTGATCAATCAGGGAAAGAGCCAGTTGATGCTTTTCCAGTCCCTGGAGTTTCTGGGAGCATGTTTCGATACTCAAGAAGGCAAAGACTTCCTGCCAGAGGAAAAAGTCACAAGGTTATTGGATTGCCTGGTGTTGTTCATTTCATAGCAGGCTCCCAGAGTTTCAGATTATCTTCAGCTCCTCAGATTGATGTCAGCAACAAATGAGTTGTGCCATGGGTATGTGCTTATATGCAGACACTCCAACAGTCCTTGCTGACTTGACAGACCCAGAGTTCTCAGGAGTTTGAGCTCAGGCTCCCTCTGCCAGTGATAGTGAAGGTCAGTCTGCGATGGTTGCAGCAGCCCAGTCATTTGAGGAAGGGCATGCTGCTGGACTCATAAATCCTTCTGATGACGGATGCCAGTCTCTTAGGCTAGAAAGCCCATTACCAAGATTAAACGGCCAAGGGCTGTTAGAACCACAGGGAGGCAGAGTGATCCATCGACCACTTAGAGGTGAGGGCCATCAGGTTGTTGGGCCCCTGGTCGAGGGCTGGATGGTTTGAGTGTTGTCAGACAACACCACGGTGGTGCTTTATCTCAATTGGCAAGGTGGCTTGAGGAGTGCTAGGATGGCCCTGGAAATGTCTCTCTCACTTGCCTAGGTGGAGAACAATCTCCTAGCCTTGTTGGCTTAGCACATTGCTGGTGTGGGTGATGTGGAAGTGGACTTTTTTGGCCGGCATTCTCTGGATCCAGGAGAGTGGGAAATGAGTCAGGAAGCATTTCAACTGATTCTGTGCCAATGGGGTTACCCCAAGATGGATATGATGGCAACCTATTCCAATGCCAAAGTGGGCCGCTTCTTCATTCACCACACAGAGTCCAAGGGCATTGACTCCCTGGCTCAGCCTTCGCCACATCTATGCCTACTGTATGTTTTTTCCGTTGCCCTGGTGGGGCGTGTGATTCAGCGTATAGAGTGCTACGTGGGAGAGATTGTTCTGGTGGCACCAGATTGACTGAGGAGAGCATGGTTTGGATATCTGATGCAGTTCCTGCCAGTGTGACTTCTTCTCTTGTCTCTGTTTTAGGGCCTATTGCATCAGGAACCAATTGTCATGGAATCCCTGGCTCTCTTCTCGCTTATGGCTTGGCTCTTAAAAGGAGACTGCTAGAGAATAAGGGCTAATCTCTGGCATTGATTTTCACTCTGCTTGGAGCCCGAACGAGATAGAACAACTTAGCATACATGCGGGTTTGGTGCCTTTTCGATCGATGGTGCAATGTAAGAAAAGAAAATAACTTCCAGAACGTACATAAGATCGATTGTAATATAGGTTTGTTTATTTGTTCATTGCAATATATGTTTATAGTTCTTTGTAAATAGTTTTTTGACACAGTTGCATACAATGTTACCTGTATATAGTTACAACTACTGTTCCATGTAAAACTATATAAAATTGTTTAACTGTTCCCTGTAAACCGCCCTTGATCTCTGGAAGGGGTGGTATAGAAGAAAAGAATAAAAAAAAAAATGCATGACAGCTGGTACTTGAGGTGGCCAAGGTGCTGTCCCTGCTGGCCTTTATGCAGGAAGGTCTGGAAAAGGGCATTTCTTTTAGCTCCCTGAAGGTTCAGATGGCAGCTTTTGCCTGTTTCGGAGATCCAATGGATGGTAAGTTACTAGCCTTACACCCAGATGTTTCACACTTTCTTTAGGGGATTTGGTATCTGCGTCCTCCCCTCTGATCTGTGATCCCTTCCTGGGATCTGGGTTTGGTGCTCAGAGGCCTCATATTAGAACGCTTGAGCCATTGAATTGTGATACTTTGAAGGATTTGACCCTCAAAACTGTTTTCTTTTTTCACAAATTGTTCCGCAAGGTGGATTTCCAAGCTGCAGACTCTGTTTTGATGAGATGCTTTTCTTTTTCAAAGGAGGCCTTTTCCATTCAGCCGTGCCTTTTTTCTTGCCTAAGGTGATTTCTCCCTTTCATTTGAACCAGGTGGTCTGCCAGCCCTTCTTTTCTAAGAAGCAGTGTCAGGGGAAGGATAAGGATCTTCACCTTGTGGATATCTGGAAAGTGCTTCTCCAATACTTGGAGGTTACAGATTCCTTTTGTAGGTCTGACCATCTTTTAGTGCTGTTTACTGGTCCACACAAGGGTGATGTGGTGGCTAAGTTTATTTTGGAGTGCTGGATTAAGGAGGCCATTGCCTAGATGCATCTTTTGCCGAACCGGCCAGATCTGGAGGGTTTGTGCATCCATTCTACCTGAGCACAAGCAGACTTCAGGGGTGGAGCAGAGCAGACATTTACTAGGCGGCAACATGGGCATCACTTTCCATTTTTGTCAAGCAATACCGCTTGGATGTCCATGCTCGGACAGACACAGCCTTTTACTCTAAGGTTTTGCGAGGTGCTGTGTCTAGTGGTTGGGGCAAGGTACTTCAGGCCGGAAGGTCGGGGGTTCAAATCCCACTAGAGGACAGCAACCTTGGGCCGGAAGGACTGGGGTTTCTAGTCCCACAGATGCTCCTTGTGGTCTTGGGCAAGCCACTTAACCCTCCATTGCCCATGTTCCCTGTAAGTATTAGTGTATGTGTCTCATATCCCCATGTGTTAAATGTATCCCCCAATTGTGTTGTGACCGCTTTGATTGAAGGATAAGGCGGTATACAAAACTGTCTAAATAAATAAATAAATAAAATAGCTTTGTCATGTCCCATTTGTCTGGACTGGTCTAGTAGGACAATATGGAAGGTGACATTTTACTTACCAGATAATGTCCTTTTCTTCAGTCCTACTAGACCAGTCCAGGGCCCACCCCGGGAACTGTGTTGTCTCTGTTTTTTCTGCAGCGGTACCCTGGGGTCCACTATGATTTATATGCTTGGATCTGCTGGTCCATCTTCTACTGGCAGCCTTCTGTTTAGGCTTTCCTTACATAGTTCTCTACTGTTGCATTACTCATTCTTGCCCACGTTAAGGCTCTGTGAGACTTGCCATGTTCTCTTATATGCTTTGGGACAGATACTGAAGAGATGTCTGGTGGCGGAGGCAGATGGAGGAATGGGAGTGATGTCATTGAATCCTGGGCATTTCATTGGTTCTTTATCTCCACCAATCTGCTGGTAGGGGAACACGACCCACTTGTCTGGAATGGTCTAGTTCAGGGGTGGGCAATTCCGGTCCTGGAGGGCTGCAGACCAGTCAGGTTTTCATGATATCCCTAATGAATATTCATGAGATCTATTTGCATCCACTGCCTTCCATTGTATGGAAATAGGTGCATGAATATTCATTAGTGACATCATGAAAACCTGACCGATCTGCAGCCCTCCAGGACCGGAATTGCCCACCCCTGGTCTAGTTGGACTCAAGGAGCCTGCTATAAGGCCTGAGAATGTCACCTAAAACAACTTGTCAGGTAGTATAAAAACTGAATACCGGCAAAATTAATATGAAGACAGTTTAAGTCAACAGGTCAAAAATAAGATATCAGGATCAGAGACAGAGAGTGTCGGGTTATTTCTTCCTTTAGTGAACGAAAAGGAGAGATGCAGATAGAATGATTAGCAGACTCAACACACAAAAAAAACCAGAATGAAAGCAAAGCAGCCAATAGGACAACAACTGATAATCCAAAAACTGAGCAAATTACAAAGTAGATATGAATAAACACAAATACAAAGGCAAATAACAAAAATATAATATAAATAAACAAAATGTTGAGCAAGTTGGAGAGGTCTGTAGCACATGCTTGGTTAGGAAAGAAGCTTTTCTCTAACCACGGGGACCTCCTATTTTATAACCCTGTGAAGTTCACCATTTGTTAATATCCAATACTTCTTCTCCATAGCACAGAACAAATTGTAAAGTGCTTTCAGTATATGAGGAAGTAGTCCAGGATAATGGCAATCTGTTACTGGTTGATGATGCTGAAAGATGCTTGAGAAGAACTCAGCAGGGAAAAAATTCTGTCTTTTCAACTTGAGCAGTCCTCTTCTAACACTGAATATCACAGGTTCGCAAGAAGGCGCTCTTTGTTCACTTGAAACCCAAATAGAGCTTTTATTTTTGTGCTTGCATGATATATAAAAGTGCATTGGCAATTTATTTACAGGGAAACCTGTGTTGGTAAATTTAATTTAACTTGAAAGAGTCATACTGCATTTCAAGATGTCTGCTTTTCAGTTCTTCCAATCTACAAGTAAAATAACTCTAGTCAGTTGTAAACTCTGCAGGTCAAGAAAACAGATAAAGAAGTTGCCTCTTTTGTTGTACTGTGCATTAAGAATGCAAAAAAACAAAAACGGAAATGTGCCAAAGGACAAGCTAAAGAATCATCAGATTACTAGTGATGACACTTAGGAGCCTTTTTATTAAGTTATGTTAGCTGTTGAACAAGGGAATTTTAAAGGTTAATAGCTTGAGCCTGTGCTAACAGTGAACACAGCACCTTGACGGCGTGTGGAAATTTCTGTGTTAAACAGCTAATATACAGTAGAAAGGGGCTGCATCTGTGTGCCTGTGCAAATTCAGGCTAGATGCTCACTTCTTTGAGACCACTTCTGGATCTTGATCCCTTTAGTCTCCTGTTCACCTCCTATGTGTTTCCATACATTCCCTTAGATATATCGTAGTCCCCAATTATGTTATCTGTCTTGATTAGACTGCAGGCACTATACAAATGATAAATACTAACAGTCGTAGTAGTAGTGGCATGGAATGAGTGGGGAGTGTGCTTTACAGTTAACACAGCGATAGTTATTTTGCATTATTTGCTAGCAGGGCACATCATGTGGAGCAGTCCATGCTACCTCAAGAGGTACAGTTAACTGCATCACATATGGTAGGAACATTTTCTCTGTGTTAATTAAATGAGAACACCAAACAGTTAACAGAGAGGTTTCACAGACACATTGTGTTAATTGTGACAATTACCATGAGCAAATAAGCCCCTTACAGTGCTGATATTTTACTTTTTAATTATCACTGACAGTTGATCAATGACAATGTAATAATTTTGTTCTGTGTAACTTTAATGATTCTGGGCATAGGCAGAGGAATGGGGTGGGCAATCAGGGCCGTAGCCCAATCAAATTTTGCCTAACACGGCATCAGCATCTGAGGATTCTGAGAGGTCAGTGGTCAAAGCTGATTGCTTGTTCCCTCCAGTCAGAAAGGCTTTTCACTGCTCATGTTATATGTGTTTTATTAGACTCGTGCACACTAAAGATTTTCGTCCTCATTTTTTTTTGTAAGAATATAACTCTTTGGTTAGTCGAGAGCGAAAACATTTGTGCATTTGTCCCATTCGTCCCCACTAAGGTCTATCAAGGAAACAATTTTTTAATACCACAATGAGACATTGCTTGAAACTTGATGGCAGGCATCTGAAACAGCACTGAAAGCCATCAAGAGTGTCACAACTCTCCTCCCCCTGGGGCACCAGAAAAAAGGAAAAGAGCATGGACAATGGCAAGGTGAGTAGTAGAAACCATTATCAGAAGAGCAAAGTGATACAAAGAGTGCTAGAGATAGTGGAAGAGGACAAAGCAGCATCACAATTGATGGAAGCACACCAAGGCACTTTGAGAGGAGTAAAAAAGCAAGGAGACAAGCACAGCACCAAGAACATAAGAACATAAGATATGCCATACTTGGTCAGACCGAGGTCCATCAAGCCCAGTATCCTGTTTCCAACAGTGGCCAATCTAGGTCATACGTACCTAGCAGTATCCCCAAAAGACACAGTTTCCACAGTGCTTGTACTGCGTCAAGCATTGATTATCCTGGGTCCATTTTTAATAATGGTTTATGGACCTTTCCTCCAGGAACTTGTCCAAACCTTTTTTAAACCCAGCTACACTAACAGCTCTTACTACATCCTCCGGTAACAAATTCCAGAGTTTGATTACATGTTTTGTCTTATTTGTCTTAAATAGTTTACCCTGTAGACGCTATATCCTTTTTAAGATACAGCGACCAGAATTGCACACAATATTCAAGGTGCGGTCGTACCATGGAACGATACAGAGGCATTATAATATCCTGTGTTTTATTTTCCATTCCTTTCCTTATGATACCTAGCATTCTATTTGCTTTCTTGGCCACCGCTGCACACTGGGCAGAGGGTTTTAACATGTTATCCACGATGACTCCTAAATCTTTTTCCTGGGTGGTGGTTCCCAATGTGGAACCTTGCATCGTGTAACCATAATGTGGGTTGTTCTTTCCTAGGTGCATAACTTTGCACTTGTCCACATTAAGTTTCATCTGCCATTTGGATGCCCAGTCTTCCAATTTATCCAGATCCTCCTGCAGTTTTCCACAGTCCTCTTGGGTTTTAACAACTTTAAACAGTTTTGTATCGTCTGCAAATTTGATAACCTCACTAGTTATTCCCTTTTCTAGGTCATTTATGAATATGTCAAAAAGTAGCGGACACAGTACAGATCCCTGGGGTACTCCACTATTCACCTTTTTCCATTGGGAATATTGGCCATTTAGCCCTACCCTCTGCTTTCTATCTTTTAACCAGTTCCCGATCCACAATAGTACACTGCCTCCTATCCCATGACTTTTTAGTTTTGCCAAAAGTCTCTGATGAGGGACCTTGTCAAAGGCTTTCTGAAAGTCCAGATACACTATATCAACCGACTCACTTTTGTCTACCTGTTTATTCACACCTTCAAAAAAACATATCAGATTAGTAAGACAAGATCTTCCTTGTTTAAAGCCATGTTGGCTGTCTCCCATTAGGCCATGACTATCTACATGCTCTGCAATTTTGTTCTTTATGATGGTTTCTACCATTTTCCCCGGTACTGATGTCAGGCTTACCCGTCTGTAATTTCCCGGGTCACCCCTGGAACCCTTTTTAAAAATTGGTGTTACATTGGCGACCCTCCAATCTTCAGGTATTACAGATGATTTTAATGAAAATTCAGATTACCAATAGCAGGTCTACAATCTCATATTTCAGTTCTTTCAGCACTCTTGGATGTATACCATCCGGTCCAGGTGATTTGCTACTATTCAGTTTATCAAATAGTTGTAATACATCTTCCCGGTGTAGTGATATTTCTCTCAATTCCTCTGCAGTATCACCTTTAAATACCACTTCAGTCTTGGGTAACATCCCTACATCTTCCTCAGTAAAGACCGAAGCATAGAATTCATTCAGTCTCTCCGCTATAGCCTTGTCTCCTCTTACTGCCTCTTTTACCCCTCTATCATCTAAAGGTCCAATGGACTCTTTCACAGGCCTTTTGCTACGAATGTACTTGAAAAAGTCTTTATTTCGTGTTTTTGCTTCCGTAGCAAGTTCCTTCTCAAATTCTCGCTTTGATCAGCTGCAAGACCCTAAATTATACCAGGAGAACCAGTACAGCAACCAGATTGGCTGAAACATCCTAAACATGCCAAGAGTATCAGCACAGAAGATAGATCAACTGCAAGCCCCTAAATTATGCCACTAGGACCAGCACAGCATCCAGATTGGCTTCAATGCCTTGAACATACCAAGTGGACCAGCACAGCACCCAGATTGGCTGAAAGACCCTAAAACACTAAACAAGATCCAACATAACAGTTCAAGAGGTGACACAAGTACTTTCCACAGGAATGGAGTGAATTCAGCTAAGCTGTATGCCCACAAGTTAGAGTCCTGGCACTGAGGACTTTGGTCCCAGTATAGGAGGAACTCTAAATATGGAAGAAGGTTCCTGCAGATTGGAAGAATCATTCATGAAGTGCTTAGATGACATGCTGATGGATTTACATGAAGGCCCCAAAAGTAGTAGAAGAGGGGCTCTAGAAGAGCTGAGGAAGACAAACACAGTAGCAAGATAGACTGGAAGCCCCTATAATCAAAGGCTAATACTTGTGGAATAAAACCAAAAGTCGGCAAGTACAGTAATGGCCAATGATGGATGTGAGGGCAATAAACCACTCTATGATAGCTTGGGTTGATTGAACTATCAGGCAGGCTAGGTGGGTGTGCCCTTCCTCTCTCACAATGCCAAGAAAGCTGACAGTCGCTCCAGAGTGCATGGTTCAGAATGATATATCTGTGAAGAATTCCAGCAAAAGAATGAAATTAGAGAGGTTCCAATAAAGACAAAAGTAGCCCAAATGCCCTTAAGTACAGAGCAGACAGAGTTAAAAGATTCCAAATTACCCCTGCCTACCAATAACCAGATTAATATGAATAAAATGTGACCTCTAAAATGCTTGTATGCAAATGCTAGAAGTCTAAAAAATAAGATGGGAGAGTTAGAGTACTCCAGGGATCTGTGCTGGGCCCACTGCTTCTTAACATATTCATAAATGACCTAGAAATAATGAGTGAGGTAGTAAAATTTGCAGATGACACAAAATTATTCAAAGTTGTTAAAACCTAAGAGGATTGTGAAAAATTGCCTAGATGTTCATATGGAAGATGACATTTAATGTGGACAAATGCAAAGTTATGTACCTAGGAAAGAACAATCCAAACTATAGCTACATGATGCAAGGTTATGTAGGAGATATTGTCAGTAGCAGATAAATACACATGTATAAATGATCAGTATGTCTAGGGAAAACGGCTACTCCCCATTTTCCCAGGATTCCATAGGACTATCTGGTTAACAAACCACGTGATAAAACAAGAACTAACCCTGTGTTTATTTATAAATTAGACTTTATTACTGATAGAAAAAAATAGTGTTAAAGTTAGCATAAATTAGCTTTCTGAGGTAGTAGGTTATGCAGCCCTATGTTACAATTACCAAGATACCTAATCTCTGTTTTAGCAACGAATGTCATTGATTCACTCTGCACTCAGATGTACAGTACATTATCTGTCTGTCTAAGCTAGCCCCAACCATGGATGGGAAATTAAAGAACAGTACCTTAGCTCTTGCCAGAACGTTTGTGGCTGGATCCAAGAAATTGTTTCAGGAATGTCACAAAGTCAAAATATGGCAGAGGTCCAACATCAGCTACAGGTCCTGAGGTTTTGTCCTTGGACACTATGGGGTCTATTCTGAACCACGAATAGCAGAGATGGATGTCCCCTTGGATGGATGTCCATCCACACTATTTGTCCCCCTTGCCATCCCTGACTAAGCCTCCCCATACAAACAAGGAGTTTGTATAGGGAGGCTAGACAGGGCGGGGAGGGAGTGGGGCCAAGGCAGAATTAGGGCGGGCAGTGGGTAGCCAATGTCCTTGGACATACAGGGCCAATTCTGAATTGACCCTGTATGTCCGGGGCCGTCAGACTAGATGGGGAACTTATTCGACCTCTGATGTAGAATAAGTTCCCATAGACATTGGTGGATGTCAGGCCCGGGCAGCGGCAAAGGGTGGAGGGGGTTCAGGAGATTCCCTGCAGTCTGACACCGGCCATGGAAGGCCAGATCGGGGTTCAGGCTGTGGGGAACGAAGAAAGTCAGTGGCGGCCAAGGATCACGGCTCCTGAATGAAGCTGTAGGGCCATGGCAACTGGACGCCATAAACAAAACACAAGTGTTCATTGATGAATGAAACAACTCAGTTAAAAGGAGATGCCTAACTGAAAAGTTAATGGCATCACTAGTCAATGAGGTGACGCTCCAATTCTGGCCACCGTATCTTAAAAAGGATATAGCATTATTAGAAATGGTACAGAGAAGAGCCACCAAAATGGTAAAGAGGATAGAAAGATACCCCTATGAGGAGAGGCTAAAAAGATTAGGGCTCTTCAACCTGGAAAAGAGACGGCTGAGGGGAGATATGATAGAGGTCAATAAATTAATGAACGGAGTGGAACGGGTAAACGTAGATCGATTGTTTATGTTATCAGAATATAGAAAGACTAGGGGACATGCAATGAAGCTACAGTGTAACCAATTTAAGACTAATAAAAGAAAATATTTTTTCACTCAATGTGTAATCAAATTCTGGAATTTGTTTCTGGAGGATGCAGTAAAAGCTGTTAGTGTAGCTGGGTTTAAAAAAGGTTTGGACAAGTTCCTGGAGGAAAGGTCCATAAACCATTATTAAAGGGGACCCAGGAAATCCACTGCTTGCCCCAATACGCATAACCCACTTAATCCCTGCCCCATCACATACTAAGGGGGTCATTTTAGAAGCCCGATTTCTGTTTTGGACATCAGCAAAAAGGTATGTCGGTGTACAGTTCACAAGTGCATCCCTGGAACCATTTTAGAAACTGGGCTTTACTACTACTTATCATTTGTATAGTGCTACAAGGCGTTCACGGAGCTGTACATATAGATGTAAAAGATAGTCCTTTCTCATTAGAGTTTACAATCTAATCAATACTGAAAATATTGCAAAACTGGGGACTAGGGTATGGTACGTTGCACATAAGTGGTGAACAGGGGGGTGATAGGATCAGGATCCAAAAGCAGCTTTGAAGAGTTGGGTTTTAGCCTGGATTTGAATAGGGCAAGAGAAGGATCCTTCCTCAATCTGTCTAACTCTCTTTCCTCTAATCCTCGTTGTCTCTTTAGCACACTCAATTATCTCCTCAGTGTGCCTCCACCCCTGATTCCTCCCTCCCTTTCTGCCCAAACCTTGGCTAACTACTTCCATGACAAAATCCACACAATCACCCTCCAGTTCCCCTCTTTCCCCCCTATTTCTTATTTCTCCCCTCCCCAAACTTCTACCACCCTTTCTTCCTTCCCTATGGTCTCTGACGAGGAAATGTCACTCCTTCTCTCTTCCTCCAAACCTACTACCTGCTCTTCTGACTCCTTCCCCACCCACCTCCTTAGCTCCATCTTTTCATCTCTCGTCCCTTCTATTTCTCATATTCTTAACCTTTCTCGCTCCACTGCAACCTTCCCTTCTGTTTTTCAAGCATGCTGTGGTTACACCCCTCCTCAAAAACCCTTCACTTGATCCAACTTGTCCTTCGTCCCATCTCTCTCCTTCCTTTCGTCTCTAAACTACTTGAGCGTGCAGTCTATCACCGTTGTCTTGATTTCCTCTCCTCTCATACCCTCTTGGATCCTTTACAATCCGGCTTCCATCCCCTACACTCCACTGAAACTGCTCTTACTAAGGTCTCAAAAGAGGAGGAACCAGTTTCTATTATATAAATCTGGTGTGTTACAAATTGGGGGAACTTTTTTTCTTAGATATCCTTGCAGATGTTTAGTGTTTTATAATGATTTGAAATATGTTTTTGTTGATCCTAATGATTTAAATGCTTTTATCAATGCTAGACTCTCTGCGGTGGTTTTACCCGAGTAACACAGGTTATTATAACATCTCAATCCTCCTAGATATAGTTCCGAGGCCCTCCGCAGTTATTCGGTTTTTCCTTTTGTTAGTATTCCTGATGATTTTAGCCAAAGGCTCTGATTTGGCTGAATATCTCTTTTTCTTTCCCCCCATTTTATCAAACTACAACAGTTTATGATTATATTTGTTTCTTTGTTATTTACTTATTGCCTTTATTATTATCATACTCTGTAATCTGTGTAAGGGATATTGTTCTTTGCTGTATAATTGAAAACTTGCATAAATAAAAATTTTAAAAAAAAAAAACCCTAAGGTCTGAAATGATTTGTTCTTGACAAAGTCCAAAGGCTTTTACTCTCTCCTCATTCTTCTTGATCTCTCTGCTGCCTTTGACACTGTTGACCATAACCTTCTTCTTATCACCCTATCCTCACTTGGATTCAAAGACTCTGTACTATCTTGGTTCTCTTCCTATCTATCCCATAGCTCTTTCAGTGTGTGCTTCGATGGTTCCTCCTCCTCTTCAACCCCACTACCTGTAGGAGTTCCTACTTTTTTTGTCGGAAAGGCCAGCCAAGCCAAGAGGAATAGACCTCACGTCATTGTGGCCCGTCCATTTTATTAGAAAAGAAACAATCTTATTCCCTTATTAGAGACAGCTTATATTGTGTTACTTAGCTGAATCGTAATCTTGAGAAGGTTTCAACTCTAGCAACATCATTCATTCAAGTATTGAGGGGAGGTTTCTGTTCAGTGATCCCTCCCAGCAGCCATTCTGATTATATATTGTGTTACTTAGCTGAATCGCAATCTTGAGAAGGTTTCAACTCTAGCAACATCATTCATTCAAGTATTGAGGGGAGGTTTTTGTTCAGTGATCCCTCCCCGCAGCCATTCTGATTGGTTCTTTTAATACTGATCTTGATTGGAGCGCTTCGGTACAACTGGGCGAACGTCAACAGGGCTGGTGTACATAAAGACGCCGTTCTCCAAACGTACAAGCTTGATGGCTGAGAACTTTCTACACAGCGGCTTTGATCTGAAGCAGGGGGATTATTTTGAACACCCCGAAACGTGACACGTCGTACTATTGCTGACTGTGGCGTTACTGTGCAGCCTTCTCAAGATTACGATTCAGCTAAGTAACACAATATAAGCTGTCTCTAATAAGGGAATAAGATTGTTTCTTTTCTAATAAAATGGATGGGCCACAACGGCGTGAGGTATATTCCTCTTGGCTTGGCTGGCCTTTCCGACAAAAAAAGTAGTTACATAGAATGTTTTTGGAATACGGGCTTGTTAACACCGGGATTTGTCTTTGTAATTGTAATCATTGACCTGGTTGTGGGTGTTTTGTTTTTTTGTTTGAGACATGACCTTGGCATAGGAATGAAAATGCACATTGTGGTGCAATTTCAGAATGGTACAAGCACATCTGGCCCTAGTTGTTGAGGCATCTATGCCTATACTTGCCCCTGGCAATGAATTAGGAGCAAGAAAGTGCTTGTTTCATGGTGGCAACGCTACCAGGAGGAAGAACACAATGTGTTGTCATCATCACTGTCAATATTTCCTGTGCAAAGAAACTCGCTTGTAAATGGAACCCCAAACATATTATTAACCCACCACTGCATCTATGAGTGTCTGCAATGTCACTGAATATGGATGTCCCCTTTCTGTAAAATGCCAGCCGGGACATGCAAGAAGCTGTTTCTGTGGCTGTCCATTTGGGGGCATCCATGCTTTTAAAATTGGGCCAAAATGTAGACGTCCCCAGGATTTTCTCAGACATTTTGCCCTGGACGTCCCAAATGGCACCTGGCATCCTTTCCAAAATCCCACTCTGAGCAGTTGATATGGAATGTTTAGAATGCTGGCTGTTTTTAGCACACAGCAATTGTTAGCGGGGGCCTATACCAGTGGTTAGCATGCACTAAATCCCATGCTAACTGCTTAGTGCACGTTAGTAAGCATGCTTTAAAGATGTTTTTGCACATAGGTGGCCACACTTTTTAAGAAATATACCTCTTATAAAATGACAACCGATATAAAAGTACAGCATTGGCTCATCGGGATAGCCAAGGGCATGGTCTGGCCTGTACGCACATTGCTTAGGAAATACCTTAATATAAAGTGTGTACTTGCAAAATGTGCATCCTTGCAAATATATTTATATTCATTTACGCATTCTCTTGAGCAAGTTCTGCTTCTTATGCTAGTATATTATAAAGGCACAGGTGCCTATGTGCCTTTATAAATTAGTGCCGAAGTAGTGGTCTACTAACTGCTCTCTTAAGCTAGGCATCCTGTTATAATTTACCCTGTACTTGTCTCCCAATATTCTTCCTCTAATGATCTGACAACCCTGTATGTTATGTATAGGTTGAGTAGGACTGGAAATACTACAAATTTATTGCAGTACCACTAAAGTACTTAAACATTTCCATTGCCCTTTCTCACAGTATCTCTCATTCTTTCATTTCCTGCTTTTAAAATTGTGGATAACACATCTTAGAACCAAATGTTAAGTGTGTAGAGACAAAGAGCCAGGTTGACGAGAAGAAAGTAGTAGATATTGCAAGACTGTGCTTGAGTAAATTTGAACAGAATGTAATTTGATGCTGGACCATCTGTAGAAAATGAGCATCTATGCCAAAAGAAGAGATTGTCTTTCTCTATCTCTAGGTTCAGCTATTGCTCAGATAAGTGGCATCTAAAAGGATGCTATTGTTTACACTTTAAAGCAGTGACTGTGAAAATTGCACATTCTTCTGAAAGCAGATGCCTGACATACGGTTTACATGGTGGCAAGGAGACCCTATGGACTCTTTTGTTTACTTATGTTTTAAAGGTATTCTTCTGAAATCTCTGGGATCACAGAGCGCCAAAAGATTCCTCCTGCCAACTTCACAGAGCCAGACTGAATCAAGCTTTAAACAGTACCAAAGAATAAGGAAGTGATACGCATGGTTTCCTACTGAATAACATGACTGATCTTTTCAGGTTCATGCTGTATTTTGCAAACTCTATCAGAATTGTCTTTTTTGTTAGTAATTTCCTTTGGTTTGATTTTACTTCTGGGGTTGTACACAGAAGTTTAATTTGCTTTTGTTTTCTTGCAGAGGATTATCAATATGTCAAAAATATTCTACAAAACTGAATATTCCCTTGATTTTATTTTTTACGCAGGTTGCTTACTTCAAATATTTTTTTATTTGCCATTGTTTCCTCATATTGACTCAACTTTCCTCCCTTCAAGTTCACATCACAATCCCTTTTGCTCAAACTGTACTTTTCCTAATGCCAGCATTCACACACACCCTTCTGCATCTACAATTTTCTAATATACGCGCAAAATATAATCTATATGTGCGCTTGTGAGTTCCGCCTATGCTCTGCTCACACCCTGCTCCTGTGCACGCCTACCAGCAAAGTTCAAGCCATCATGGAAATGAACCTAATTTTATGATGGTTAGTATTTTATAAGAGGGCAGTCGTGGAGCACTCATGAGCCCGTAGAAGATGATCATTGAACTTCCTGACACATGGCTTCAGCAGCTTGATCCTCTGCCATTAATATGAAGCTCTGATGCTGGGTCATGTATGTTCAGGTACTGTGTATGTATATTTCCCTTGTCCCCAAAGAGCTCACCATCTATGTTTTTGTACCTGAGGCAATGGAGGGTTAAGTGGCTTGCCCAAGGCACACCTGTAGGACTAGAAACCCTAGTCTTTCCAGCCCAAGGTTGCTGTCTTCTAGTAGGATTTGAACCCCTGGCCCAAGGTAACTTGCCCCAACCACTAGGCCACTCTTCCCTAGCTGTCATCTGCTGATACCGATGTTGTCTCCATTACTGAGAGAAGATCAGAGATCGTCTTTAGCTGTGTTCCTCTCTCTGCCAGGTTTGTTTGTTTTTACCCCTTTCATTATGAGTCTATCCTCCTCCGATCTCTTTTTGGCGATCTTGACTCCTGCCAGCCCCCGCAGCAGTGGATGGCCCATCGACTCCGTAAATTTTGAAGGTGAAACACATGTTTGACATGCAGAAGGGGAGCATCTGGGTATATAAAACTTGCTGATTGTGATCTCGCTCCTGCTGTTCTGTTCTTAGCTCTCTCACTGCTCGCAGGGAAGAGTAGCATTGGTGCAAGTGTATGTGTGGTATTTCTAACAGGATTGTTTCTCTATGAGTGCTTCCACTGTTCCCGACCACTGTTCTTCATCCTAAGCAGGGGGAGAGAGCCATATAGTGGACCGACTGCAGAAGGGGGGCACACAAACAAGGTATCACCAGTGAACAGCATGCAGCAAATGCTACAGCAGTGGAGAGAGTGAGGGGTTGTGAGCTGATGAAGAAGCAAAAAGAAGCGGAAAGTATGAGCTGACAAACGACAACAACTGAAAACAATAGAGAGGCATGATCAGAGATTGAAGGGGAACAGAAAACACAGTGACACAATAAAGCAGAGGAAAGCTAAAAGACAAGTCCTTAGATGCATCACATCTTTGACGAGGAGGACAACAATACAAACAATAGGAAAGGACAGAGACCAAGAGGGAACAGAACAACAAACATCAGCTGTAACTTTGAGGCACCTCAAATATTTATTTATTTATTTAGCTGCATTTATATCCCGCGTTTCACCGGGTCAAAGCGGTTGGGGGATACATTTAACATGAGGGGATATGAGACACATACACTAATACTTACAGGGAACATGGGCAATGGAGGGTTAAGTGGCTTGCCCAAGACCACAAGGAGCACCTGTGGGACTAGAAACCCCAGTCCTTCCAGACCAAGGTTGCTGTCCTCTAGTGGGATTTGAACCACTGACCTCCCGGCCTCTGGTACCTTGCCCCAACCACTAGGCCACTCCTCCCTGTGAGAAGGAGGAGTGGCCTAGTGGTTGGGGCAATCTGGACAAACTCCACAGCAATATATCCACGCTACATAAAGGAAGAGAACGACTGGACAGGACTGCTTAATAAGGAGACCTACTGATCCCCAGCACAATATTCCTCAGGAAGGACTCAGCAGAACATGTTGCAGGACGAGTAGCACTGTTTGATCTCCTGTCTCTTTGTTTTTACCTGCAATGGTAGCTTCTTTATCTGTAGGTATCCTCTAATTGCACGTGTGCACTGCTCTGTGGGACTTACAGTCTTAATAGCTATTTTGGGGTTTTTGAGCTCCAGGGTGACTTTCCACCTTACCAACAGTAGGCATCAACCTAACAGAGAGCAACAGAACATTGCCATCAACTTGCAACAAAAGACAACCAAAAAGGAAACTACAGAGAGAAAGGAAAAGGAAAAATCAACTTTAATAATCATAACTTTGGATTTGAAAGCTTGCTTGGAACAGCTGTGGGGGATATCTCTGTCTTTTTATCAGTACTTTCAATTATGTCACTGTTTGAGCACCATCTCTCCACTTTCCACTGTGCTATGCTCTCCCTGTCCTTAGCAGTGTGTTCTTTTTGCTGTGTTTTAACTCCTTTTTAGCTCGGCTATATAAGGTTGTCGCCTCAGAGTGTCCTTGCCCAACTTTCCTAACAGGGGCTCTACAGATCAACCAACAGTAAGGATTTGAGAGTTTATTTTTATTACATTGCTAGCTCTCTGACTGGGAGCTCTTAAAAGGGTTTTTGTATATTTTTAAAGCAAAGTTACTTTCTTTTTGGTGCTTTAATAGATTTTTCCTTGAGCAGAGTAGGTTGTTGAACTCTAGTAACTTCCTCAGCTTTGGGAACTGCTGACACCTAATCAGGAGTTAGGTCCCTCCCTACCTACCCCGACTTCCACCCACCCCTAGTGAGCAGTCTTGCTTTATAGGGCACCTCCCCATTTAACAAAGCATAGAGACTTGGACCAGCACATTTTGAATATAATTAAAGAGATTTAACTGCTTTTTCTCAGAAAGGACAGCTGGGAAACCGGCTGGTACTTGGTAGATCTCTCTCTTTTGCTTTAACAGATACCTAAGCTCCACGAACAGAACAATGGCTGGGAAAAATTGTATCGCTAAAGCTGTTGCCCCCATTACAGCTTCTGCCTCTGTCCAGACAGAGGTCCTAATTCCAGTTGAAGGACCGGTTCCATTTGCAGGGTGCCTGCATGCTGAAGCTCTGAGGAAACAAGTGGAGGAACTCATAGAGGAGGTGGCGAGGCTGAGGAGGATTCAAGACAGTACATTGATGAGATGCTTCTTGCAGAAACCAAGCTCTCCAGCAGAGGAGAAGATGGGTGCCAACAGAATGTCGATGGTTGTACACAAGTCACCAGAGCCTGCAAAATCACCAATCCAACTTCTCCAACCCTTGAATTGAAGAACCATTATGCAGCCCTGGAAGTGGATGAGGTGAAAGCATCCCTGAAAAGGGAAGAACCAGAGCTCAAGTACCCCAAAGTTTAAGAATCAGTGACCAGAAGGAAACGAAGGGTAGTGGTGGTTGGAGACTCTCTTCTGAGGGGTACTGAGGCATCCATCTGCTGACCAGACTTGATGTCCAGAGAGGTATGCTGTCTGTCTGGTGACAAAATCCAAGATGTTACGGAGCATTTTTCGAGACTCATCAAGCCCACTGACTATTACCCAATGATGCTAATCCATGTTGGAACAAATGATACTGCCAGGTATACCTCGGAACATATCAAAAGTGACTTCATGGCTCTGGGACAGAGGGTGAAGCAGTTAGGTGCAGAGGTGGTGTTCTCTTCAATCCTCCCTGTTGAGGGTAAAGGCCAAGGCAGAGAGGCTCGCATCCTGGAGATGAATGCATGGCTGAGTGGATGGTGTCATCAAGAGTGTTTTGGTTTCCTAGAATATGGGATGCAGTTCCAAGGGTTGCAGAGCAGAGATGGCATCCATCTGTCCAAGAAAGATCAACGCGTCTTTGGTAGTAGACTGGCTAATCTACTGAAGAGGGCTTTAAACTAGATTTGTTGGGGATGGGTGAAGAAAGCCCCCAGGTAGGTGATACATTAAATACCTTTATGGAAATGGGTAATAGGGGTAACATATGGAAAGCAGTGTGTATAAATGCCCGTAGCATGGGAAATAAGATCCCTGATGTTGAAGCTTTGGTGGGAGTGGCTGACTTGGATTTAGTGACAGTTACAGAAACATGGTTCACAGAAAACCATGATTGGGATGTAGCTATACCTGGCTATACTTTATTCAGAAAGGACAGGGTAGGAAGAAAGGGAGGAGGAGTGTCACTATATGTTAAAACTACTATTAAAGCTTTGGAATTACAGAGTTTAAAAGTGAGAGAGGAGGCATTGTGGGTTAAACTAGAAAGAGGGAAAGTTAAATCTATTTGCATTGGGGCGATATACAGACCTCCCTCACAAGAGGAAGAGATGGACAGAGAGTTAATTGAAGACATAGGCAGCATTGCTAGGAAAGGGGAAGTGCTACCGATAGGAGATTTCAATATGCCAGGTGTTGATTGGCGAATTCCTGCTGCAGTATCATCTAGAAGTAAGGAGATCCTGGATTCTCTACAGGGAGAACTATTCAGGCAATTGGTAACAGACCCCACACGTGAAGGGGCCATACTGGACTTGGTGTTTACCAATGGTGAAAGTGTTTCTGATGTTGTAGTGGGAGATCATTTTGCATCCAGTGATCACCAGATGCTGTGGTTCAGTATTAGGACTAGGGCTGTTAGAATCCCTTCAAAGGTGAGGATCTTAGACTTTAGGAAGACTAACTTTGCCAAGATGGGCCAATACCTCAGGGAGTCGTTAGTGGGATGGGAACAGCTGCGGGATGTAGAAAAACAGTGGTCAAAACTGAAAGGGGATATATTAAGGGCAACCAATCTATTTGTTAAAATGGTAAATAAAGGTAAAAGGAAAAGGAGACCGCTATGGCTTTCAAAAGAAGTAGCTGAAAAAGTGAAGAAAAAGAGGGAGGCCTTCATGAAATACAAGAGATCACAGAGAGAGGAAGAAAGGCATCTGTATTTGGAAAAACTTAGAGAAGTTAGCAAAGTAGTCAGGAAGGCAAAGATTCAAAAGGAGGAGGAAATAGCCAATGCATTAAAATGGGGGGATAAGACATTTTTCAGATATGTTAGTGAGAAGAGGAAGGGCAAAAGTGGTATTGTCAGAATCAAGGGTGCAGGGGAGGAATGTGTAGAAGTTGATATGGATAAAGCGGAATTGCTTAACAAGTATTTCTGTTCTGTGTTCATAGATGAAGAACCAGGAGCAGGACCTCAGAAAACACGCACAAACAGGAACAAAAGTAAGGGACATCTTGAACAATTTTCAGAAGACTGTGTTCGTGATAAACTAGCTCAACTTAAAGTAGACAAAGCGATGGGACCAGATGGGATACATCTTAGAATACTGAGGGAACTTGGGGACGTTCTAGCAGCTCCACTGACTGATCTTTCCAATGCCTCATGGGATTCGGGAGTGGTGCCAAAGGACTGGAGAGAGGCTCATGTGGTTCCTTTACACAAAAGCGGAAGAAAGGATGTGGTTGAAAACTACAGGCCTGTTAGTTTAACTTTGGTGGTGAGTAAATTGGAAACGCTGCTGAAAGAGAAAATAGTAAGGTTTCTGGAGTCCAGCGGATTACAGGATCCGAGGCAGCATGGATTCACCAGAGGCAAGTCTTGTCAGACAAATCTGATTGATGTCTTTGACTGTTTGACCAGGGAGTTGGACCGAGGGAGAGCCCTAGATGTGGTGTATTTGGATTTCAGTAAAGCCTTTGACATTGTTCCTCACAGGCGACTTATAAACAAACTGAGCACCTTAGGGATGGACCCTAAACTTACTGCTTGGGTTAGAAACTGGTTGGGTGGGAGGCGACAAAGAGTACAGGTGAATGGAGCTCACTCTGAGGAGAAGGATGTTACTAGTGGTGTGCCCCGGGGATCTGTCCTTGGTCTGATTCTTTTTAACATCTTTGTTAGTGATATAGCAGAAGGGCTGTCGGGTAAGGTTTGCCTCTTTGCGGATGATACCAAAATCTGTAATAGAGTAGACACCCAGGAAGGTGTAGATAACATGAGGAGGGATCTAGCTAAGCTTGAAGAATGGTCTAGAATTTGGCAGCTGGGATTTAATGTTAAAAAATGTAAGGTCATTCATTTGGGCTGCAGCAATCCAAGGGAGTAATATAGTATAGGGGGTGAAGTATTTTTGTCAACTAAAGAAGAGTGGGACCTAGGCGTGGTTGTGTCTGATGACCTTAAAGTAGCTAAACAGGTAGAAAAGGCAACGGCAAAAGCTAGAAGGATGCTTGGATGCATATGGAGAGGAATGGTTAACAAAAAAAGGAGGTGATAATGCCTCTGTATAAGTCTTTGGTGCGACCTCATTTGGAGTATAGTGTGCAATTCTGGAGACCGCACCTTCAAAAGGATGTGAACAGGATGGAGTTGGTGCAGAGGGTGGCTACTAAAATGATTAGTGGTCTTCATTATAAATCATATGAGGACAGACTTAAGGATCTTAATATGTACACCTTAAAGGAAAGGCGGGATAGAGGTGATATGACTGAGATATTCAAATACCTCTGTGGCATAAATGTTCAGGGAGAGAGTCTCTTTCAATTGAAAGCAAGTTCTGCTACGAGGGGACATGGGATGAGGGTGAAGGGAGATAGATTCAGGAGTGATATGCGGAAATATTTCTTTACAGAAAAAGTAGTGGCTCCATGGAATAGTCTCCCAGAGATGAGGACAGTAACTGAATTCAAAAAAGCATGGGGCAAACACAGAGGATCTCTAAAGGTAAAAAGTTGACTGCTGTAGTTGTTGATATGGAAGGACAGACTAGATAGGCCATGTGGTCTTTTTCTGTTGTCATATTTCTATGTTTCTATGACTCAAGCTCGCACACCTTGTGAGAAGTGGAGTTCTATTTTACTTAATAAATCCAAGGACTTTTAGGATGAAGTTTAGAACTACTCATATGCTTGCTCCATCTCCCTTTCCTTAGTCAATACACAATTGTGAATCTTGTTTCGTATGTCCATTCTCCCGACGGATCTTTTCAGATGGAAGCATGCTGATGATCCTCTTTGCTGGCGACTATGTGGTAGGAGAGGTGATTTTGAGCATATTGGTGTTCTTGCCCCTGCCTTCAGGTCTTCTGGTCCCTTGTATATGAGCATATTACCCATACCTTATGTGTCCAGTTCACCTACAACTTTGCTTCTTACGTGCTAGGTTTTCTACCCTTGGATCTCTTCACTGTTCCTCTTCGCTGTCTCTCGATTGTCTGCTTCTAGCTGCACATTCAGTTATAATGTGGCACTGGAAAATATCTCGGGTGCCTTTTTTGGATGAATGGATAGTTAAGTTCTAGAATATTTATCGTTTGGAAAAACTCACTGCAGATATCCATGGTAAGCCTTTCGAACTTCACTATTTGTGGGCCCGAGTACTTTAGTTAGTTGCATGATGCATAGAGCAGTAAGCTGATAATGGCTGGGCCTAGGGTTATTGTAACTTTCAATTAAGTGTGGCGGTCTGCCCCTTGATTTTCTCGCTCACTGCCATGCTTTTTGGAAAGTCCATTTCTTTTAGTAGTTCCCTTTTAGTAGTTTCTGCTCTACCCACTTTTGTCTGTTGGCTTCGCCCTTTTCCTCGCCTGTGGGGGGCTGAGGAGGGTTGGGATGGGGTGTGGGAGATAGGAGGGGGGATGGGAGGGTGGGAGGTTAGATGAGGTGTCTTGATTACTGTTCATGGATTTATTCACTGTTTCCTAATTTTGTTGGAGGGTGGATGTGGTCTCTGTCCTGTGTGGTCTCACATGATATAAACAATTTGCAAGATAGCAAGATAGGTCTTTACTGATGAAGATGTAGGGATGTTACCCATGACTGAAGTGGTATTTAAAGGTGCGGAAGAATTGAAGGAAATATCGATACATCGGGAAGATGTCTTACAACTATTAGATAAACTGAAGAGTAGCAAATCACCTGGGCCAGATGGTATACATCCAAGGGTGTTGAAAGAACTGAAATATGAGATTGCAGAACTGCTATCAGTAATCTGTGAACTATCATTAAAATCATCTCTAATACCTGAAGATTGGAGGATCGCCAATTGTGGTACTGCAGACCCCGTGCAGTCAGAGAGAAGTGTTTTAAATTCAGAAAAAAAGACTCCAACACAGGATGCAACATTACGAGGAGCCAGATAGGGGGAGCAAGAGAGACTTTCTAAGGCCTAGGGAACCACGCCCCAGAGCTTATGACGTAATGCCTACCAGCATCCAATCCAGGAAAGGAGGAGTTCCTTTTAAGAAAGGCTGGGAGGATTGGAGAGGGAGAGAAAAAGAAGCAAGAGTCTTAGCTGAAGGACCAGAGCCAGCAGACTCAGCAGAACTCGGAGAGGAGGTTCTTTGCAAGGAGACCGGGAGTAAGGCAGGTACACTTTCCAAAGAGAGAAGGTACCAAGAGGAAGCCAGTCCTGGAGAGAGAAGGACTAGGGCAACCGTTCCTGGACCAGAGTTGGGCAGAAGCCAGCAACCTGGGAGGCAAGGTATAAAGAATTCCCCAGAGGAAGAAAAAGGGGTCTCCATAAGAAATAACACTCCTGGCTCAGAGAAAAGAAGGTACGGGTGTGACTGTGGGTTAACATCACCCGAGGGCCGGCTGGAGAATAGAAGGCCTGAAATACCAGGACAGATTCCAGCAGGACTAGGCCTCAAGCCTCAGCTTGATTGGATCAACCAAAAGAAAAATGTAATCCATATTTCTCTGATAATAATTGCTATAACCTTGAGATACAGAAAGCACAGGAGACAGGGGAGAGCTGTCCCTACCGAACTGTTTGTAAGACAGGATGTAAACTTTTATCAAGCAAAAGACTTTTTAATAAGAAGCCTTTGGATAGAAGAGGCTGTTCTCACATTGAGAGGGCACAGGACCAAGGTTTAACCTTGAGCCCAGAACATTGGAAGCTGGTACAAAACTTATATGAAAAGCCTAAGGATAAGCTACCTGACTTTGCTGACACGGCTTCAGAGCTCTCATATTCTGAACCAATGCAGGTGGAATTTATTACGGACCCATCAGACACAGAAATGGATTGTAGTTATTGCAAGGTTGGAAGCCTAGAGTCCCTGACCAACGCTGAAAGCTATAACTTCTGAACCAGGCTGAGGGTTTGATATATATAATCCCTGTGAACATAACTGACTGTAATGCAATAATTGTTTATTTTTCTCTTAACCTGAATCAAGGTCATTTTGAGTTGATGTAGATTCTAAACATTGAACCTTTTTGCATTGAGGGAAATAAATGCCTTTTTTTTCCCCTCACTCGGACTTTGTGTTCCTTTTTGGGAGATTTTGGTATACGGAAGGCTACTGGGACCAAGATACCTAGACCCCGCATAGAAGAACCAAACCCAAACCTAAATATAACTCATGTCCACCCGACCTACCTTCGCAACCTTTGGCCACTAGGGCGGTGGTGCGACACAATGTAACACCAATTTTTTAAAAGGGTTCCAGGGGTGATCCGGAAAACTACAGACCGGTGAGCCTGACGTCAGTACCGGGAAAAATGGTAGAAACAATCATAAAGAATAAAATTACTCAGCATGTAGATAGTCACAACCTAATGGGAGACAGCCAACATGGCTTTAGACAAGGAAGATCTTGTCTTACTAATCTGTTATGTTTTTTTGAAGGAGTGAATAAACAGGTGGACAAAGGTGAGTCGGTTGATATTGTGTATCAGGACTTTCAGAAAGCCTTTGACAAGGTCCCTCATCAGAGACGTTTGGCAAAACTAAAGAGTCATGGGATAGGAGGCAATGTACTATTGTGGATCAGGAACTGGTTAAAAGATAGAAAGCAGAGGGTAGGGCTAAATGGCCAATTTTCCCAATGGAGAAAGGTGAATAGTGGTGTACCCCAGGGATCTGTGCTGGGTCCACTGCTTTTTGACATATTCATAAATGACCTGGAAAGTGGAATAACGAGTGAGGTTATCAAATTTGCAGATGACACAAAACTATTTAAAGTTGTTAAAACCCAAGAGGATTGTGAAAAATTGCAAGAGGATCTTGATAAATTGGAAGACTGGGCATCAAAATGGCAGATGAAATTTAATGTGGACAAGTGCAAGGTTATGCACCTAGGGAAGAACAACCCAAACTATGGTTACACGATGCAAGGTTCCACATTAGGAACCACTACCCAGGAAAAAGATTTAGGTGTCATTGTGGATACCATGTTAAAACCCTCGGCCCAGTGTGCAGTGGCAGCCAAGAGAGCAAATAGAATGCTAGGTATGATAAGGAAAGGAATGGAAAATAAAATAAAAGATATTATAATGCCCTATATCATTCCATGGTGAGACCGCACCTTGAATATTGTGTGCAATTCTGGTTACCGTATCTTAAAAAAGATATAGCGATTTTAGAAAAGGTACAGAGAAGAGCCACCAAAATGGTAAAGGGGATGGAAGGATACTCCTATGAAGAAAGGCTAAAAAGGTAAGGGCTCTTTAACCTGGAAAAGAGACGGCTGAGGGGAGATATGATAGAAGTCTATAAATTAATGAACGGAGTGGAACGGGTAAACGTAGATCGATTGTTTACCTTATCAGAATATAGAAAGACTAGGGGACATGCAATGAAGCTACAGGGTAAACTATTTAAGACTAATAAAAGAAAATATTTTTTCACTCAACGTGTAATCAAACTCTGGAATTTGTTACCCGAGGATGTAGTAAAGGCTGTTAGTGTAGCTGGGTTTAAAAAAGGTTTGGACAAATTCCTGGAGGAAAGGTCCATAAACCATTATTAAGAAGGGACCCAGGATATCAATGCTTGACCCAGTACAAGTATTGCGGAACCTGTGTCTTTTGGGAAAACTGCTAGGTACATATGACCTAGATTGGCCACTGTTGGAAACAGAATACTGGGCTTGATGGACCTTGGTCTGACCCAGTATGGCATATCTTATGTTCTTATGTTCTTATGTTCTTATATTGCAGCAAAGGATGGGCCATTTGACTCAGAAACCCTTTACTGAAGTCTCTGAATGGGAACTAGGAATGCTCATAAAACAGTCTCTTTCCAAACAAGGTTGGACATCCATTTACAAATTACTGACCTCTGGTCTATGACTTTCTGATACAGCTGCCTTTTTCTGGCATTGATTAAATAGACTGGTATCGGATCCAAACTGTGGGTCAGAACTACACATGAGAGGAGGAGTGGCCTAGTAGTTAAGACATGGTACCTCAGGCTGGAGGGCTGGGGGTTCAAGCCCCACCTGGGGACACAATCTCAAGCCAGAGGGACTGGGGTTTCTAGTCCTTAGGCGAGCCACTTAACCCTCTGTTGCCTCAGGTACATATAGATTGTGAGCCCTTTGGGGACAAGGGAATGTATCCAGTACCTTTTTGTGGTGATTTCATAATGTAAACCACTTTGATTGAAGAATAAGGCAGTATAGAAAACTGGTTAAATAAATGGAGTCACAAAAACAAGTATGTTTGTACTTCCTCTCAACCTTCACTGTGATCTATGCTCAGTAGTGACAGTCATCCTGAGGCCTATGAGGCAGTGAGAGCTTCTCCTGGTGTGAGTTTTTTGTTAGACTGGAAATCCATGCAGAATGGTGAATGCCACTGCTCCCTTCAGGCTTGGGATAAGTGGGAGAAGGAAGGAGTGGATGAGAGACCATATCTTGCAAAGGATATAAAAAGACTGGAAACTGTTCAGAGGAAGGCAACCAAAATGATTTGGAGCCTGCGTCAGAAGCCTTATGAGAAGTGACTTGAAGACCTAAATATGTACACTCTGGAGGAGATGAGGGATAGGGGAGATATGATTCAGACCTTTAAATACTTAAAGAGAAATAATGAACAAACACACCTCTTCCAAAGACAGGGAAGCTGTAAAACTAGAGGGCATAACATGAAGCTGCAAGGGAGTAAATTGAAAGGCAATGTCAGAAAATACTTTTTCACTGAAAGGGTGGTGGATGCTTGGAATGCCCTCCTGATGTATGTTTGTACAGTTCTACATATGCCTTGTAGAACTATATAAATGATTAATAGTAGTAGTGACCTTTGAATACTGAGCCACTAAATAATCAGTCAATCAGTTTATAACTACAAAGACAGCTTAAGTTGGTCTCCTAGGTTAGATCTTATGCTCATTCTATAAAAGTTATCACAACCTGCAATCTAACCCTAGGAAAAGAAAAAAGAACAATGTGCACTGTCAAGTCAATTCTGACTCCTGGCAACCCAACCCCTGGGTTTTCATGACAAGGCACGAACAGATATAGATTACCAGATCTTTCTTCAGCACAGGGAGTTCATAGTCCCTGGTATTCCAAGCTGGTCATCCATCTAAATATTAACCAGGACTGACCCTGCTTAGTACTGCTACTACTGAACATTTATATAGCACTACAAGGCATACGCAGCGCTGTACAGACACATGTAAAAGATGGTCCCTGCTCATTGGAGCTTACAATCTAGTTGAGACAGACAACACAGTAGCTGTAGACATGGGATACATCTAAGGGGAATGGAAAGGAAACACAAAGAACATCAGGTGAGTCAAGATCCGAAAGCGGCAGCAAAGAGGTGAGTTTTCAGCCTGGATTTGAAACCATTCAGTGAAGGCGCCTGATGTACAGACTCAGGTAGTTTGTTCCAGGCATAAGGAGCAGCAAGGTGAAAGGAGCAAAGCCTGGAGTTGGCAATAGAAGAGAAGGGCACAGATAGAAACAGTTTGACAGAAGAGCGGAGTTCATAGCGTTATTAGAAAAAGTACAGAGAAGAGCCACCAAATTGGTGAAGGGGATGGAAGGCTACTCCTATGAAGAGAGGCTAAGAAGGTTAGGGCTCTTTAGCCTGGAGAAGAGATGGCTGAGGGGAGATATGATAGAGGTCTATAAATTAATGAATGGAGTGGAACGGATAAATGTGGAACAATTGTTTACGCTATCAGAGTATAGAAAGACTAGGGGACATGTAATGAAGCTACAGGGTAAACTATTTAAGACAAATAAGAGAAAATATTTTTTCACTCAACGTGTAATCAAACTCTGGAATCTGTTACCGGAGGATGTAGTAAGGGCTGTTAGTATAGCTGGGTTTAAAAAAGGTTTGGACAAGTTCCTGGAGGAAAGGTCCATAAACCACTATTAAAAAGGGACCCAGGATATCCATGCTTGACCCAGTACAAGCATTGTGCAACCTGTGTCTTTTGGGGATATTGCTAGGTACGTATGACCTAGATTGGCCACTGTTGGAAACAGGATACTGGGCTTGATGGACCTCGGTCTGACCCAGTATGGCATGTCTTATGTTCCCGAGGAGGGGTGTCGGTAGATAAAAGAGAGGAAAGGTAGTGAGGAGCTGAAGAGTGAATGCCCTTATAAGTCAGCAGGAGAAATTTGAATTGGATGTGCAAATGGATAGGAAGCCAATAGAGTGACTTGAGGAGAGGGGTAATATGAGCATGATAAGGCTGGCATAAGATTAGCCGCAAAGCAGAGTGTTGAACAGATTGTAGGGGAGAGAGATGACTCAGAGGGAGACTAGCAAGGAGCAGGTTAAAATAGTCTAGATAGAAGGTGACTAAGGAGTGTATAAGTGTCTTAGTAGTATGTTCAGAAAGGAATGGGTGAATTTTGTTGATGTTGTAGAGAAAGAAATGGCAGGTTTTAGTTATCAGTTGGATGTGTGAGGAGAAGGAGAGAAAGGAGCCAAAGGTTGTGAGCTGAGGACACAGGGAAGAGTAGACAGTTATCTACAGGGACTGAGAAAGGAGGAAAGGGAGAGGAGGGTTTAGGAGGAAAAATAAGAAGCTTGGTTTTGGCCATGTTCAATTTCAAGCAGTGGTGAGACATCCAAACAGCAATGTCAGAAAGGCAGGCAGAGATCCGGGCCTGGATTGCTGGAGAGATTTCAGGTGTAGAGAGATGGATCTGGGAGTCATCAGCATAAAGATGGTACTGAAAGCCATGGGAAGAGATGACTGCACCAAGGGAATGGATATAAAGAGAGAAAAGGAGTGGACCCAAGACCAATCCTTGGGTTACATCAACTGAGAGCAGGATAGCAGTAGAGGAGGATCTACAAGAACAAACACTGAAAGAGTGATGGGAGAGATAAGAGGAGAACCAGGATAGTACAGAACCCTTAAACCAAGCGAGGACAAGGTATCATAATCCTTTCCCACAAGGCATAATCCTTTCCCACACATTCACATTGCTCACCTAGATTAAGCTTACCCTTAGAAAGCAATTGCTTGTCGCTAATGTGAATAACTGTAATTTAATGTAAATATTTGACTTTACTGTTGATATACTGTTGGTAGTATGTTTTGAAACATTATATAAATCATACCCAGTTCAAATGTTCCTACCCCTCCTGTTATCTCATTGTATTTTAAGATACACTTAATAGTTGAATGTTCTTTGTTCTAAATCTGTTCTATGTAAAATAATAGTGCTCTATTATTAATGTTTGTTACCTGTAAACCGCCACTGATCTCTGGAAGTGGCGGTATAGAAAAGATGTATAAATAAATAAAATAAATAAATAAATAAATCAAGGAGAAGGTTGTGGTCAATAGTGTCAAAAGCAACAGAAAGGTCAAGAAGGATGAGGATCGAGTAAAGGCCCTTGGAAGAGCCATTTTGCTAGAATGTAAAGGACGGAAGCAAGATTGTAGAGGATCCAGAAGGGCTTGAGAGGAGAGAAAGTCAAGGCAATGGTGCTAAACTGAACCTTCAAGCAGTTTAGAAATGAAGGGGAGGAGGGAGATGTGTCAATAGTGAGAAAGACAGGTAGGGTCAAGTGAGGGTTTCTTGAGGAAAGAAGTGACCACAGCATGCTTGAAGGCAGCAGGGAAAGTTTCATTGGAGAGCGATAGGTTGAAAATATGAGAAATGGATAAGGAAAGAAGGTGAATGGTTTCCTCCTCAGAAATAAGGAAGAGGAGAGAGAGAGACAGAACATTCCTGAACAGAGCGTATGGCAGAGCCGAACAAAAGGGGCAGGGCAAGTGCTGAATGCATGCAAGTGAAAGCAGCCAAAGTCAACAAGATGCCCTGCTAAAAAACGCAGGCAAAGTAAAAAAACTGAGGCCTGAAAATACCACCTAGGGAGGAAGAGGGAGAAGGAGAGCAAAAAGCACACCAAAATGTGCAGTCAGAACTAGTCAGAGACAGCCAAGTGGTGAGAAGGAAGCCGCAGCACTACAGAGAGCAGGAGCTGGGTAGGACACACACTGGCAAAGCAGAAATATATGCAAAACAATAAATAAATAAATAAACGATAAGCTAGATACCTGAACAGAGCATGCTTAGCATCAAAGACGAGCCAAGAGGTTCATCAGGACAGCTAAAGACTCTCTATAAAAGAGATTCCTACTCTGTTCACCACGGACTGCTCATTGAACGCCTAAAAGAAAAGGGCATTATCGGCCTCACCCTTGATTGGTGCAGATCATACCTTGAGGGAAGAGGTCAGCAGGTAAGATCAAGATCAACAAAATCAAAGCCCTTCCACCAAAACCAGGGCGTTCCACAAGGATCATCATTATCATCTCTCATGTTCAACATTTACGTCCAGCCCGTATGTAACATCATAAGATCCTTCAATGTGCAATGTCAGATATACGCCGATGACATCCTTCTCTATATGCCATTCTCCACAAAGCAAATGGACTTCTCACCTCTTATTGATTGTTTTGACGCAGTATCCGAATGGTTCCTATCTCAAAACCTCCGTATTCAACATAAGAAAACGGAGGTACTCTTCATCACGAAAAATCCAAATTTTACCCCGCCACCTCATATAAAAGTGAGAGAAGCCAAACTCCAAACAAAAACTACAATTCGTTACTTAGGAATCACATTGGATCAATGTTTGGACATGAAAGTACACATCTCCCACATTGTCAAAGCCGTATATTTCAAGATCCGGTCACTCAAACACCTCCGAACCTTACTGGACCCAAGTGATTTCCGAACTGTATATCAAGCCCTTATCCTACCCCATTTTGATTTCGCCAATGCCATTCTCCAAGGACTCCCACAATCTTCATTGACACCCTTACAACTTGCCATGAATGCCGCTGCTAGATTTCTATTTGGAGCAGCGAGGTATGACCACATCACACCCATCTTATTGCAGCTCCACTGGCTCCCTACACACGGAAGAATACTATTCAAGACTCTAGTACTTACCTTTAAAGCCATCCACGGCATAACTGCTGAAACATTAGTCAACCTACTTCAGCCCACTCCGCCCAACAGATCCAGAAGATCCACAACAGCAAACACCCTAATTATACCAAATGCATCAACAAAATGCACGCTAACAACATCCAACAGAGCGTTCAGTTTTTATGCCCCCAAGTGTTGGAATACACTGCCTCCAGAAATCCGAGCCATTACCGATCTCATGCAATTCAGGAGGGCACTCAAGCACCACTTATTTATACAATACTACAAGATAAATCATAATCCACCATAGCCGCACATAATGCCTACTCTTAATACCTATCCGTAGATTGCTCATAGGCCATTCCTCAAAGATTACTGCTACATATGTAAATAGTTGTTTTGCATGTCTCCCTAAGTTATCCAAGTTGTACTTCCCTGTTCTATGTAAAACCGATACTTGTTTATTTTTGGTTCCTTGTTTCATGTAAACCGCGCTGATACTAAAGAGTGCGGTATATAAGAAAATAAAATAAATAAAAATAAATAAATAAATTCATGCTAACTCTCATTAATCAAATAAAAATGAGTGCTCTTTAGATTTATTACAGTCCCCCAACATCCAGGCACCTGCATTATACATTTCTCTCCAGTCATGTAATGAAACCAGAAGTACGGTGAAGTCCTCAGACCTCCTTCTCACACAGAAAGGATGCCAGCTTTTCCATACACGGGTATCCTTACGTACTTCTGGACAGGGGTCTCAGGCACGGAGAAAATACTGGAAAAGTTAATATGCCTTGCAGTTCTAGGAAATTTTAGTCCAGGGTCATATTATTATCTCTTCTTAGTTTTATTCTCTCTCACCATTAGGCTGTCTGAACATTCTGATGCGGTATGCGGTGATTGTAGAGTACTTGTGATTCCAACTAGAACCATACAGCTTCATCTTTCTTGATGCTAAGAATACTAGGCTACAATGCCATCCTCATAGAAAAGGGCAAGATGCAATCAATTTGGCTAGACAGAGGTGATTGCAGGATGATGCTAGAGGATATAGTTATACCTCAGCACAGATCCGATCAGCTTTTCTGTCTTTTTTTCTGAAAGTTCTCTTTCTTTGGCAGAAATAAATAGCATCCAGATAATCTAACTGTAACCGGGGTCTAGTGGTGAGGTTTGCAGTCCATCACTGAGAGGCGTGATTAGCAAGGGGTGTGCCTTACATCTATATGTACAGCGCTGCATACCCCTTGTAGAGCTATACAAATAATTATTATTAGTAGTAGTATTTGTAACTAGATCCTATGTTATTCAATGGGATCTAGTCCTGGCCATTATCCCAGCTTAGTAAACATGTCCTTTGATTCTTTTATATGTGATTGAGTTTCTGGAAAAAAAAAAAAAGCAGGCACGTCCAGGTGCAGACACAATTTCACAAACGTGGATGTGCCCAATATGGATGTCTGTGAGGGTGTCTACACAGACATCCCCAGAAGAGTATTTCAGAAGCTGGGCATCAAGAAATACCTTAATGGTTAGAGTAGTGGGCTAAGACCAGCGATGCCAGGGTTCAAATCCCAGTGCTTCTATGATTGTGCTGAGTACTAGGGATGATGGAATGATATCTTTTCTATACCCTCTCGATGTTTTTCTGCTAAAATGAGCACTTTCCTAATTCTTATTTACAGAATGCCTGGAACAGGTCTCAACTTAGAGCCGACTCCCAATGTCCAGGATATTTCTGAGATCAGGCAGTGACATCCAGGTTCCTGGGAACATCCCAACCATGCCTCCACCATGACTCTGCACATCCAGGACATTTCTGAGATCAGGTTCCTGGGAATGCCCAAGCCACGCCTCCACCATGCTCCCATTTAGACTTGGAGTTCCTCATGCTGGGGACGTCGATAGACTTGACTTATAAAATGACTCTGGAGATATCGCTGTGCTTCTGATATCTCTATGCCTGTATTCGGACAGCCAAAGCATGAATAGGGCTTTGAAAATAACCCTCATAGCTATCCAACTGTATATATATTTATATTCTGTACTATTCTGCATCAGTGCAGTTTACATTGAACAAACTGAAATTACATTGAACAAGGCATTATAACTTGGAGATAACTATTTCACAGGGAACATGGGCTATGGAGGGTTAAGTGGCTTGCCCAAGACCACAAGGAGCACCTGTGGGACTAGAAACCCCAGTCCTTCCAGCCCAAGGTTGCTGTCCTCTAGTGGGATTTGAATCCCCAACCTTCCGGCCTGAAGTACCTTGCCCCAACCACTAGGCCACTCCTCCACTCCGATATATGGGGCCCGATATTCAAAATCATTTCCATGGTTTACAGATCTGTAAGTTGTGTAAATGTATCTAAGTGGGATATTCCGTGGCACTAACATGCTTAGCACTGGGGTGTTCTGGGGGCTGTATCTGTTGTTAACTGGTCAGTGGTGACATTGAGCCATTGCCCAGAGAGTGACCCATGGGTAAAGATAGGCATGGGAAAAGCTATTCAGGCAGCGGCTCAATATCACCATGTCCCGGTTAGCTTCCAGGCTGTGTGGCCGGGTATAGTATTCGGGGGCGATGGCTAAGCACCGTAATCATACTAGTCGCCACCGCTGAATATCATGTCCTTATTTTTTTAAATTGAAAAAACAAATTTCTAGGGTTCCTTCTGCTGAAGCATACTCGATTATTTTTTTACCAGTTGATTATAAGATAGAAGATGAATAAGTGACAAAAAAGCTCCTGAAGCTTCAGGCCCTTTTTTTTTTATTTTTAATGAATTATACATCTAAGAAACTCTTGAATGGCAGGTACCAGGGAATAATGCATAAACCCTCTTCTAGTAAATAGAATATTTATAAATAGACCATAATTTTGAGGATGAAATAATAGGAAGTAAAACAAAAGAAATACTCAAAACATGCAAGCAATCCATGAGTCAGACCACTACATCCATTGTTTCCAGTGCTAACCCTTGGAGCTATTGGCAGTCAAAAGACATGGCTCCTCTTTTGCTGATAAAATGCCTGTGAGTTGCTTGGGCTTTAAAAACAGAAATCGCTTGCCATTATGATAAAGAAAACATTGACAAGAAAATCATATTTGCCCCTAAAGTCTGAATTTTCACCTTCAAGGTTAAAAATTCTCAATGAATTTTTTTGCATACCACGAGCCAAATGAATTGTCTATATTTTAATGGCAAAGAACTCTGAACTATTCTTAAAATACAGTACAATCTCAAAACAACATTGTGGTTGGACTTGAAGACAAAGCATGCAAATAAAGGAGTTCTTTCTGTTATTACTTCCAAATTATTTTACAAAAATTTGGTGAGATTCATCTGCGGAGATTGAGCCTTCCTCTGGCCTCGGCTGTTGGCCTAGCTCCAATGTTGCCCAATAACAAATATGCCTCTCCTGGAATTTTTTTGCATCTCCTGAAAGTATTTACAAAACCTTTCAGTTGGAGAAATTAAAGGAACCATAGGAAAATTGAGAAATCTAAAATTATTATTTTTTTTTAACTGGTTCTCTAAAACCTCTAGCTTTCAGTTCAGAAACCCCTCATCTATAATTTGGGCAGTATTTACAGTTTGAAAGCCTCCTATCACAGCTTCAAGGGAGTACAATCTTATAGCGTGTTGATTTAAACAAGGATCCTGATTAGCCGATTTAACCATTAATTGCTCAGCATCTTGTTTTACCTAATTGGCAGAATGGAGAAAACCCCCCAGCTCTTGATTGCCTCCCAGAGGGCATCCACTTTGATAATAGCAGGCTTCCTCACATGCCAAGGCCCAAAACAGAAGCTGGGTCTGCCCCTTGGGGCACTCTTGCCCAGTAAGGCTCTCTAAATCTGATTTTCTAAAACCAAAAGGAATGAAGCAGATGCTGGAGTCCCCTTCACAACCCACCCCGATTGCCAGGATTGTTCTTCCTTGGCTCTGGTGTCCCATTGCTGCTCATTCAGATTCTGGGTTTTGGTAGAGCTGATCTTTGTTCAGGGCTCAACAATGCCCCTTCAGTGCTGTTCTCTGCTCCAAATACTATGGATCCCGTCAAAGTGGTGGAGCCCTATCTGCAGAATTGTATGCCATACTCCTTCTGACTTGAATGATTCTTCTCCTTGGCTTTCTTGGAAGCTGAGGCACCACTCTGAGACTTGCCCTTCCTCTTCCTTAAGATCACGGCATCAAAGGTCCAAGGAATAGCCCAAGAAGAGAAAGCACGGACACAACACATGCAGATGTACCCAGTGCCGTCTCAGCTCAGCCTAGGCTTCATGTCGTTATGAAGTCTTAATTCTGGCACTGCTTTGTGAAACTAGAAATCTATTGCTATAAAATCAGAAATGTTCAAATAAGCTCATCAATGTAAGGAGATCGTAGTCTGCCCATCCAACCTTGCTGTGAACTGAAATCAGGTCAGTGTTAGGCAATTCGTGCATTTTTATTTTTTTCCATGTATTACGAATAGTGTAATCCTGACTATATGCTAATTTTCTTGCCTGATGGAACATGCCGTGATCTGATACCACTTATAACTTCAATAGCAGTTTGGTAACATCTTTAAATTAGTGGTCATTACTTTTAGTATTTTTAGAGATTATGGGATCTGAAATGAGTTTTCTTAGGAATTCTTCTAAGTGAAATAATTAAAATCTTTTTTCAAGATCTTTTCTAAATAAAAGACCAATATGGGCATAACATTTTGGACAACAAGTTACTCATATCGGGTCAGAGAACCTGAATATCTTGAAAAAGCTCTGTGAACTCCATTCATGTATATTTTGGATAAGGTCACTGCTCTGAATTTTTATCTTCCTCATCAAAATATGCATGAACTCCATAATGATTTTGGGTAAGTTTACCAAATGTCTCATTTTTTTAAGATTTAACCTACATTTAGGACCAATGTCCCCAGCTCCAGTATCTCTAGATTTCTACCCCTGTTAGGTGAATAATATGCACTATTCAGGGCTGTACCAAGAGCTGTGCAAGAGGTGTGGCCACACCAGGCGCCAGTACAGAAGGGGTGCCGACGTCATCATCGAGCTTCCAGGAAATCTGACAAAGGTGAGTTCCTGCAGGCAGCTGAGTAGATATGGTGGCATCAGGATCACCAGTTGCACAGGTCACCTTGCTAGATTGGGAAGGTCCTGGTACTTTGAAATGATAGTGTGCATTATTAAGCTATAGTGAGTGCATATGCAAATACTGTATGCATTTCTCTTTGCATAATATGTCCTTTGGGCTTAAAAAACGTTTGGACAAGTTCCTGACGGAAAGGTCCATAAACCATTATTAAAAGGGACTCGGGATATCACTGCTTGACCCAATACAAGCATTGAGGAACCTGTGTCTTTTGGGGAAACTGCTAGGTACTTGTGACCTGGATTGGCTACTGTTGGAAACAGGATACTGGGCTTGATGGATCTTGATCTGACCCAATATGGCATATCTTATATTCTTATGTTCTAAAGTATGAAAGTAGAATCTTGTCATTTGAGCTCCTAAGGAAAGCATAGGTTTGATGTCTTCTAGTACTGACTGATTTATTCTTCACCAGCACCATAATTTGAAGGCGTTTTCTTTCTGACATTCTCCTTCACGGTCCAGCTTTCAGAAGATGGAAGAGTTAGAATATATAGCCCAGATGGGATCTTTAATAAAGGCCATATAGCTGACAATGTGTGATCTGGCACACACTGAATGTGCATTGGGACATGTGTTCCCAGCTAGCACAGGGCCATGACAGTTAGGGGGTCATTTACTAAAGGGCGTTAACAGAAAACACACGTTCTGATGCACGCAGAATGCTTATCCCTAGGATAAGCAGTATGGAAGCTCTCTGCCTTTTGAGATCCTGCCAGGTTCCTGTGACCTGGATTGACCACTGTTGGAAACAGGATACTGAGTTTGATGGACTTTTTGTCTGACATAGCATGGCGTATTTTATATTCTTATGTTTTTATCTTTGCTCCACAAAATGGGCATGCTTTGTAATACATAGGAAGTGTAGGAACACAGAGGGAATGACATCCTCGTGCTGCAGGAGGGGAGCCAGCAACTTAAAAGTGTAGGTGCTGACATCTCACAACACCCATGTGCAAATGTCAGCAATTACACATGTGCCTGAGACATTTTGCAAACTTAAACATTCAGATGCTCTAAAATTAATTCCAGACAACTACTACTACTACTGATCATTTGTATAGTGGACCTTCTCAAAACCAATTGGTTGTATGATCCGAGGCAATTGGATTTACCAAAGGATGATCATGCCATACAAATCTGATTGAGTTCTTTGACTGGATGACTAGAGAACTAGATCAAGTGCATGCAATGGATGTGATCTACCTAGATTTCAGCAAAGCCTTTGATGCTGTTCCTCGTAGGAGGCTTATCAATAAACTGAACAGCCTGGGGATGAGTCCCATGGTGATGAAATGGATCAGAAATTGGTTGACTGACAGATGACAGAAGGTGATAGTAACCGGAATTCACTCAGAAGAAAGGAAGGTGATTAGTGGTGTGCCCCAGGGATCAGTCCTGGGACCAGTACTGTTCAATGTATTTGTGAGTGATATTACTGAAGGATTGAATGGAAAAGTCTGTCTTTTTGCAGAAGACATGCGAATTTCCAAAAGAGTGGACTCCCCAGAGGGAGCTGATAACATGAGGAAAGATCTACAAAAACTGGAAGAATGGTCTAATGCTTGGCAGTTAAGATTTAATGTGAGGAAGTGCAGTGTCATGTATTTGGTATGTGACAGGGGGTGAAAGGTTGGTATACACAGACCAGGAGAAGGAGTGATTGTTTCTGAGGTTCTCAAGGTGGCGAAACACTGTGACAAGGTGGTGGCCAAAGCCAGAAGGATGCTGGGTTGCATAAGAGAGGAATTACCAGCTGAAAGGAGGAGGTACTAATGCCACTGTACAAGTCGTTGGTGAGTCCTCACTTGTACTACTGTGTTCAGTTTTGGAGACCATATCTCGCAAAGGATATAAAAAGACTGGAAACGGTTCAGAGGAAGGCAACCAAGATGATTTGGCGCCTGCGCCAGAAGACATATGAGAAGAGACCTGAAGACCTTAATATGTATTATGCTAGAGGAGAGGAGGGGCAGGGGAGATATGATTCAGACCTTTAAATATTTAGAGAGTATTAATGAACAAATAACCTTTTTTCAAAGACAGGGAAGCTGTAAAACTAGAGGGCATAACATGAAACTGCAAGGGGGTAAACTGAAAAGCAACTTCAGGTAATAATTTTTCACAAACTTTCTCTTAGACCTCAACAAAAAGGGGTGACCTGCATGGAGCAGTGGGTACACCCCTAAACAAAGGCATGGGGAGGGGTGACCTGCACTGAGCGGCAGGAGTCCTACTCCTGCCACCTTGCTGGGCAGTCTAGATGGATCATACTGGTCTTTATCTACCGTCATATGCTGTTACTGTGCTACAAGACATATGCAACAGTGTACAGACACATGTACAAGATGGTCCCCGCTCATCAGAGCTTACAGTATAGTCAAGACAAACAACACAACAGCTGAGAACAATGATACATTTAGGGCAGGGATCGCCAACTCCAGTCCTGGAGGGCCATAAACCAGTCAGATTTTCAGGATGTCCCTAATGAATATGCATAAGATATATTTGCATGCACTGCCCCCATTGTGTTTAAATTTACTCCATGCATATTCATTAGGGATATCCTGAAAACAGGACTGGTTTGCAGCCCTCCAGGCTTAGAGTTAAAAATCCCTGATCTAGGAGAAGGTAAGGAGACAAGGAGGCAATTCTGGGATGCAAATAGCCCCGCTATTCGCATGGAGTATATGCTGGCTGCCCAGCTCTCAGCATGTACAGGGCTTCTGTGTGGAGAGCGCTGGAAGGGGGTAGGAGGGGAGGGATGAAGGCAGGGGGAGGGAGGGCTTTCCGCCAGGATTTACAGGGTTTTTTTCCAGTCAGAGCCCTATACATCCGCAGGCTGCATTAGCGCACCCAGCTTGGAAGTGGAAAAAGCACAGGGCATCCCTGTGAACAGGCCCAACATCCTCCCTCGGACATGGAACCGCTAGAGGTAAGGTCCCACCACCCGATCCCAGCCTCAGCAGAACCCCTCCAAGGGTCAGGCAGCAGGGAAAGGAACTGGGCTGGTGGGTCAGGCCTTCTGCTCTCCGGCTGGCCATCCTGGTGCTATGGCGATGCAACACCATAGCACCGGCACACCAGCAGGAACATGGTGTGGACTGGACAGGCAGCGGCTGGACATCTCCTACAGCAGCATCAGAGGCTGTCTATGTGCCTGATCCTGTGCCCATGGGAATGTCTAGCTCCCACGGTGCAGAATCAGGTACACAGTGGCCCCATCCAAATTGTGGCCGTTCTGACAGCCCCGACGTGCCCCTTTGTAAATCAGGCTCTAAGTGATCAGGATCTAAAAGCAGTCTTGAAGAGGTGAGTTTTCATCCTGGATTTGAAAAGGGCCAGAGATGAATCCTGACGTATAGACTCAGTTAGTTTGTTCCAGGCATAAAGAGCAGCAAGGTGGAAGGATCGAAGTCTAGAGTTGGCAGTAGAAGAGAAGGACACAGATAGAAGTGATCTGCCAGAAAAGCAGAGTTCCCAAGGAGGGGTGTAGGGAGAGATAATAGAGGAGAGGTAGTGAGTAGCAGCAGAATGAGTGCACTCATAGGTCAAGAGGAGAAGTTTGAACTGGATACAGAAATGAATAGAGAACCAGTGAAGCGACTTGAGAAGAGGGTTACATGAGCATATTGAGGCTGACGGAAGATTAGCTGCACAGCTGAGTTTAGAACAGATGAAGGGGAGAGAGAAGATTCAGAGGGAGACCAGCAAGGAGGAGGTTGCAATAGTCTAATGAAGTTACAAGGTAAACTATTTAAGACTAATAAGAATTTTTTTTTCACTCAACGTGTAATCAAACTTTGGAATTTGTTACCGGAGGATGTAGTAAAAGCTATTAGTGTAGCTGGGTTTAAAAAAGGTTTGGACAAATCCCTGGAGGAAAGGTCCATAAACCATTATTGACCACTTTGATTGAAGGATAAGGTGGTATACAAATCTGTCTAAATAAATAAATAAATAAATTATTAAAAGGAACCCAGGATATACACTGCTTGACCCAATACAAGCTTTGTGGAACCTGTGTCTTTTGGGGAAACTGCTAGGTACTTATGACCAGGATTGGCCACTGTTGGGCTTGATGGACCTTGGTCTGACCCAGTATGGCATATCTTATGTCCTTATATGTTCTTATGTCTAGACCAGAAGTGATTAAAGAGTGGATAAGTGTCTTAATAGTGTTTTCAGAAAGGAAGGGGCAAATTTTGCTGATGCTATTGAGAAAGAAAGAGCAGGTTTTAACTATCGGTTGTGTGAGGAGAAGGAGAGGGAGGAGTCAAAGATGACCCCAAGTTGTGAGCCGAGGAAACAGGGCATTCCACACAGATTGAGAAAGGAGGAAGGGGGAGGTGAGCTTGGGGGGGGGGGGGAAATAAGAAGCTTGATTTTAGCCATGTTCAATTTCAAATGGTAGTGAGACATCCAAACAGCAATGTCAGATAGGGAGGCAGAAATCCGGGTCTGGATTGCTGGAGAGATTTCAGGTATAGGGAGGTAGATCTCCATATCTTATTACATCTCATTTCCGAACTCCTACAGACCGATCGCCAGCATCCCCTTCTTAGCCAAAATAATTAAAAAAGCAGCATAACTCCAACTACAAGACTATATTAACACATTCATCCCTCTCGATCCCCAACAGAATGGGTTATTTATTTATTTAAGGATTTTTATATACCACTTTATCACATAATCAAGGCGGTTTACAGGGAACACAACTCATATTGCGCTAAGCAGTTTACATTGAACAAGGAACAATTAACTGTTTACATTGAACAAGGAGCAATTAACAAGAAACTGAAATCATTATAAATTAGATACAACAAACTCAAGCCTGTGGTATTACATATAACAGCCAACTATGTACATGTATGGATAACTATACAATGAGTGCACTATCAAGGGTGTCTTTACTTGATGGCGGAATAGCTATTTTGTGTCGCTGATGCTTGCTTATCCATTGTAACCAGGTAGGATTCAGAGAACAGGGCATTTTTGAGATTTTTTCTGAATATGGTTAGGTCTTTTATATCTCATAGGCTTTCCTAAATTCTGTTAAGCCATTGATGGCTGATATGTCTGCAGGCAGATCATTCCATAGTGGGAAAGCATATATGGAGAAGGCTCTTTTGCATATAGATTGTCTGGCTTTTGTCTTGCTTGTTGGGGTTTCCAGGGTGTTATTTTTAGTTGTTCTTCTTGTTCTGGTCTGCTGTGTTTTCTTGATTATTGGATGTAGGGCAGAGGGGTACCAAGTTGCTGATTATCTTGAAGATTATTGTTAATGCCTTGTATTTGGAGTGTATGTTGACTGGGAGTCAATGTAGTTGTTGAAGAGTAGGAGTTATGTGGCTATATCTAGCCGTTTCGTTGATAATTCGGGCTGCAGTGTTTTGGACTAATTGAAGAAGGAATATTGTTTTCTTGAGGAGGCCCTGATAGATTATGTTTCAGTAATCCAATATTGGTGTTACTATGGCTTGACAAACTGCTTGGAAATCCTTATTATTGAGTAGAGGTTTGAGTTTACGTATTGCTCTTAGGTTGTGGTATGCTGATCTGGTTATTCATGATATGTGGGATTGGAAGCTGAGTTGCTGATCGAATGTCACTCTAAGGTATCTGACTTCTGGCTTGGATTTCAGGGTGTGGTCGAGGATCTTTATTGAGCTTGGTGGAAAGAATACAGCATTCCTAGTTATCAGGGCCGGCCTGTCCATTGAACAAGGATGTTGTTTGCACAGGGCCCCGCGTTTCAGGGGGCCCCATGCCAACAACATCCTGCATTGAAGACCGGCAGGCAGGGCAGCTTTAGAGGGAGCTGAAGAGGCCCTGGCTCCCTCTAATAGCAAGCACTTGTATACCGCTCCTTCCAGCGATCAGAAGCAGGAATGATTATATAGAAACAGCTGTCGAATCAAGACAGAGAAATTATGTCATATACATATAGATTCGCAGGGTAAGCACGGCACATAGAAAGTGCATCATTTCCCTTCACTTTGGCAGCTATACTGAAGTTTAAAATGCTGCTACCCTGAGCGCCGGGAAACAGGAAGTCCCCTTTGACCTCAGCGTGGAAGCTTTCTAAACATCAGTACAGCTACCGAAGTGAAGGAAAAAGGCACGCTTCTTTTCGGCAGCTGTAGAGGTGAGCCGGGGCCTCTCCAGCTCCCTATTAGCTAGCCGCGGGGCTCTTCGGGAGGGGAGGGGAGGTTTGGACTGAAAATGAGCTGTGGGGGGTTTGCTAGGACTGGACATGGGCTGTGGGGGGTTGCTAGGACTGAAAATGGACTGTTGGGGGGGGTTACTAGGAGTGGAAACGGGCTGTGGGAGATTGCTAGGACTGAAAATGGGCTGTGTGGGGTTACTAGGAAAGGAAATGGGCTGGGGGGTTGCTAGGACTGGAAATGGGCTGAGTGGAGGGGGACTTGAACTGCAAATAGCTGATAGTGAGGGGGGTTTGGAATGGAAATGGGCTGTGAGGAGGGGCTTGGTTTGAAATGGACTCATGGAGGGGCTAGGACTGGAAATAGGCTCATGGGGGGCTTGGATTGGAAATGGGCTGAGTGGAGAGGAGCTAGGATTGGAAATTGGCTCATGGTGGGGCTACGAAAGGACTAGAAATGGGCTGATGGGGTCTGGGCTTGGAAATGAGCTGATGGAGGGGCTCAGATTGGACTTGAAATGAATGGGGGAGCTAGGACTGGAAATGGGTGGATGGTGGGGCTAGGATAGGATTGGAAATGGGCTAAGACTGGAAATGGGCTGATGCGGGGACTGGAAGGGAGCAGATGCTGGGAGGGAAGAAAAATCGACAATTGGCCGGGTATTGGGAGAGTAAGTGGGGATTGAGGATGAAGAGGTAAAATTTGAGTGGATGAAAAAGGAATAAAGAAAGAGATGGAGGAAAGAGCAGAAGGAGAAAGATTAGTATGTTAAAGCAGAAGTAGAGAGAGAATGGAAAAAAAAAACTAGAAGAGAGAAGAAAGGACAAATGGACAGCAGACAATGGAGAGTTAGCAGAAGACTCAAAGAAACCAGAAGAAAGTGGCTGGAGCAATTGCAACTGAAAAAAATGCACAAAAGGTAGAAACATCTCTCTTTATTTTGAATTTATTAACTGGAATATTTATTTATTTAACATTTCTTATATACTGCTTTTCATGATATCAGGGTAATTTACATTGAACAAACTGAAATTACATTGAGCAGGGCACTATAACTTGGAAATAACTATTTTACAGGGAACATGGGCAATGGAGGGTTAAGTGGTTTGCCCAAGGCCACAAGGAGCACCTGTGGGATTGGAAATCCCAGTCCTTCTGGCTCAGGGTTACTGTCCTCTAGTGGGAGATGAGCCCCTGACCTTCTGGCCTGAGGTAAGTTGCCCCAACCACTAGGCCACTCCTCCCCCCTCTTAGCTCTGGGAAATGTGCATCATTAATGTCTGTGCTTTGTTTAGTACAAGAGGAAATTAATTTATAGTTTTATTTCTACAGTGCTGTTGTACATTGCAAGTTTGGCTTTTGGGGATCTCAGTTTAATTATTGTCTTCCTGTTTCTGAATTGTGATTCCTTGTTTGGTGATGGTCTATGTTCTGCATGTGTAACTGAGCTGAGGTATTCTGTTTATATAATTCCTATTTGACATTGCCACTTGTTCTCTTTCCCCAGTAGGTCATGTATTGTTATTCTCTGAAATGTATTGGTTTAATATTTGCAGTGTTGCCTTTTGATAGGTAGGGTATGGTGCTTTGTGAATCCTGGTAGTGCTGTTAGGATACGGCGTGTTTGCTATGGGTTCTAAATGGGCAGTGTTTGTAGTAGTTCCTAATGTGCCTGGCGGTTGGCACTGAATTATGGTAATGTAGAAATCTTTTAGTCTTTTTTTATCCATACTCATTAAGAGGCATGTTTACTAAAAGTTAGTGTATGTCAACATTATGCAAATATGTATGCAACTGAGACTCCTTATGCAAATGAGGCCCCACATCGAGTCTCTGCACATGGCCCTGCACCCCCCTTGGGCTGCCCCTGCTAGTTATGTGTATCATTTCAGATTTTTTGAAGTTTATTGAGAGGTTTTGTTCTCTTAGCTATAATGGCATCTTTTCAAGACATGAGGTAATTTGTGTATAATCTGGATGTCCATTGTTTATAGGAGTGAATACCATGAGGTCATCTGTGTATATTTTGTATTGAATGTTGTGCTATTCTATAATTTTGCATATTGGTTGAATATATTTGTTGAAAAGCAAAGCTGAGAGAGCCAAGTCTTGTGGGACGCCCTGTTGTTGTGGGAAAGGATTTGACTGTTGGTTTACCGATCTCACCTGTTGGATGGGTGGGATAGGTATGAAACAAACCATTCCAGTACTTTTCCATTGATGCCGGTTTCTTGAAGCCTTTGTAATAAAGTATTATGGTTGATGGAATCAAATGCTGAAGTGATGTCAATGAAGCAAAGCACAAATCTGTTCTGTATATTATCTATGCCAGTTATAAGTGTGTCTAAAAGTGAGATGATTAGTGTTTCTACACTGTGGTTCTGTTTGAATCCATACTGATGTGGGTAGAGTGGGGCGGAGTTGTCAATATGATCTTGCTGTTGATGTTGAACTATTTTTTCAATTACCTTGGTTATGAAAGGGAGACTAGATATTGGTCGGATGGAGCTTGGGTCTTTTATTACTGAGGTTCCCACTTTTTTGAATAGATCTTATGGATGCTTGTTTGAATTCTGGTGGGAGGTAACCTTGTGTGAGTGACAATTCGGCAATCTTCAGTGTGTATGGCATTAAGTATTCTCTTGTATGCTTAATCCAGCTCACTGGGCAAGGGTCTATGGGTGAAGTAGTTCTGTTGATATTGGCTATAATTGAATCAAGTTGTTTTTCAGAGGGGATGTAGAATGACTCCCATACTACAGTGTTATTATGGTGATAGTTTTGCATGTTTGGTTGGGTTGGTTTAGTGAATAGTTTCTGTGCATATTTTAATTTTAGGAAGTCAGACATTTCTTGCGGTGTTATGGAATTCATATTGTTTGGTGCCATTGGTCCCTCATCAGTCTGCTTATTTATTTTATTTATTTATTTAACAATTTTTATATACCGTCTTACTATGTCAAATAGTTCCCTTGGTTTGTTAGATTTGTATGGTGTTCCTTTTTGCATTTGTTTTATCAGGTCATGGTATTTTGCTTGTATTTCCATGTATTTTGTGAGATGTTGTTGGTCTTTGGTATGACACCATAGTCTCTAGTTTTCTAAGCTATTTCTTCTGTTCATTGATTTCATTTTAGAACCATAGAACATTCTTTTTTCTTCCGTTGTTTTAAATTAGTTTGGTTGGTGCTACTGATGCTTTGTTGAGTGTTTCTTTCCAGTTAGCAATAGCGTAGTCAAGGTCAGATGTGTTTTTTCCAAGGTCAGGTAGCACTTGTTCTAAGACTTTTTCCTTGTGGACTATTAGAAAGCTTTTTTCCTTTAGGGTTGCTTCTGGTGTCTTATCCTTTATGAGAGCATTAATGGAGAAGTTAACCATGGGACTGGTGTGATTGATATTTGTGTTACTAGATTTTGAGTGATGCATTGGTTGGGTGCAAAGATGAGGTTGAGGATCCCACCTCTTTTGTGAGTTGGGGTGTTTATCATTTGGGTGTAATATAGATCTGTCATTGCCTCCAGGAAAATATCTTAGTCATACCGAAATAGTGAAGGTAGGTTAGGGTCTCCTAAGATAAGGAGAGGTTTGTTTTGAGTGGGGTGGGAACAGATTTGTTCTAAGATGGTTGAGAGTTCATCTTGGTCAGCGCTTGGGGCTCTGTATATAAGGCATAAGGCAAGATCACTATTTGAGACTCTTATTATGTTGCTTCCTTTTGAAGTAAGGTGGTGGTGTTGATGTTTAGGTGAGCCTTTGCTATAATAGCGCTCCTCCACTTCTTCATGAGGGTCTTATAGAGTTGTGTATTGTTGTGAGGTAATCTGGTTGATAATGACATTGTCTGTGTCTGAGAGTCATGTTTCAGTGATGCGCATTATATCTATATTTTGGTTTTGTAAGTAATCCATAATAGTATGGAATTTGTTTTGGATAGAGGGAGCATTTGAGTGGGGCATGTAGTGTTATTTCCAGCCTGGTTACTTCAGCATAGGTAGTGGGGGCTATGTGTATTATCCTTCGAGGTCTGTTATGTTCGCTTTGGTTTGGATACAGTTTATGGGTTGCATATCTGTTTGTCTGTATGATTGGGATCAGTTGGGGTGATGCTGGCACTGTAGTTTTGAGGAGCAAGAGCACTAGGATGATTAAGGTGATGAGGTTTTTTTCTATTTTATTTGTTTGTTTCACTTTATGCTTCATGAAAGATTTGGTTATTTGGGTGAGAATTACTTGTATGGTGACTGGTCGAGTGGCTGAGGGGATTGTGTTTTAGATGGTAGCTTCTGTTTGGGTAAGCAACGTGCATCATGGGTTTTCTCACAGTTCTGAGGCATTCAGTTTCCAGTGGCTGGCCTTCTCTGTAGTTGATGTTTCATGCTATTGTGCGGTTGTAGTTGTTCTTTGTTCCGGTGGTCCTGGATGACTTGAGCGGGATATTGTTTGATGCAATTTTCACTACCTGTCCCTGACAAAGGGCCACGCTAAAGGGCCCTCGGGTGAGGCCCTCAGGCACGGGCATGCCTGCGGCGTACTTGCTTTTATGTGCTGGAGGTGCTGAGCTGATTGGGCCTTGGCAGGGGGAGTGGGAGGGGCTAGCAGCTCCCGCTTCCATCCCAGATGCTGGATCAGCTGCTGGAGGTTCCAGTGAAGAGGGGTTGTTCTTTCGGCATGCCTGCTTTTATGTGCTAGAGGTGGTGAGCCGATTGGGCCTTGGTGGGGCGAGTGGGGGGGCTTGCAGCTCCCGATTCCACCCCCCAATGCTGGATTGGCTGCCGGAGGGTGCAGTGAAGATTGAATTGGAAGAGAATAAATAAGAATAAATACATAAATATTCACTACACGTGTATTCCCTATATATATATATATATATATGAAATAGGGAATACACGTGTAGATCTGAGTCCTGTCCATGGTGACATGGCCCTGTGAACTTTCCTCATGCTAAGGACATCCATGTGTAAATCAGACCTTTTCTGAAATGGCCATTTATATGTTGATGTGATTTACATGTTCATATGCCTGATTATATATGTGTAAATTGCACATACGAGGGGGTACCCAAAAAAAACAGGAATAAAATTGCCGTGGGCGGAGCTTGTGTAGTACGCACTTCTGCCGCTAGGCGTGTATAGTGCAACTCATTGTCAGTTCAGTGCCGACTGTGTTGTCGACCTGGCTTGTTCTGTTCATCTGCAGTGATTGTTTTTGCTAGCGCTTTTTTGTTCTTGTTTCTTTTTTTATGATGACAAGTTTAAGTGAACAACGTGCAGCTGTGAAATTTTGTTTTCTACTCGGTAAAAATGCTGCTGAAACTGTTTTAATGTTGAAAACAGCTTATCAAGATGACGCTATGGGAAAAAGTCAAGTGTACCAGTGGTTTGCTCGGTTTAAAAATGGCGACATGTCGATTGATGACAAACCTCGTTCTGGGTGTCCATCAATTGCCCGAATCGATGAAAATATTGAAAAAATTAGAGAGCTTGTGCTCACAGACCGTCGACAGACAATTGATCAACTGTCAGAGATTAGTGGGTTATCTTGGAGCTCGGTTCAGCGAATTTTAACGGAAGATTTGGGAATGAAAAGGGTTGCTGCCAAGTTTGTTCCTCGGGTTCTGACTGACAATCAAAAGGAACATCGAATTGAAACATGTCGTGTTTTGAAACAACAGCTTGAAACTGATCCAGATTTTCTGTCAAAGGTCATTACAGGTGATGAGTCATGGTGCTATGGTTACGACCCAGAAACAAAGCAACAGTCAAGCCAATGGCAGACGTCATCATCCCCCCGTCCAAAAAAATGTCGTCAAGTCAAATCAAACATCAAAACAATGCTGATTTGCTTTTTTGATGCCAAGGGGGTAGTTCATTCAGAGTTTGTTCCCCCAGGTCAGACCGTCAATCAAACCTTTTATTTGGAAGTTTTAAGAAGATTGCGCAACAGTGTTCGTCAAAAAAAGACCCGATTCGTGGCAGACAGGAGACTGGTTCTTCCACCACGACAATGCACCTGCACACACAGCCATCTCTGTTAGACAGTTTTTGACTAAAAATGGCATGGTTCCGCTGCCCCACACACCTTACTCGCCTGACCTGGCTCCGTGCGACTTTTTCTTATTTCCACGCATGAAAAGGGGCATGAAAGGACACCGATTTGACAACATTGAAGAAGTCAAGAAAAAAACAAGGGAGGAGCTGTCAGCCGTTTCTAAAGATGGCTACAAAAAATGTTTCGAACAGTGGAAGCACCGGTGGGACAAATGTATCAGTTGTAATGGAGAGTATTTTGAAGGGGATAAGGTTGTTTTGTAAAGAATTTGAAATAAATAGCTTTTAAAAAATAATTCCTGTTTTTTTTGGTACCCCCTCGTATAGCTTTGGAAATAAACCCCTAAATTCTGTCTGTTCTCTAAATACTTCTGAGCTAGTTCAGCTTTTATCATAACCTCTTTTTCAGAATATTCTAATTTCTGCATTTGGCCAGGATATCTTAGAAACACCTTAAACCAAATCATGTTCTCCGTGTTCTACTTCTGGCCTTCCTTCAGGTTCTAGTTTAAAACTGTTTCACGTCATTTTGAAAGGTTAGTACCAGCTGCCTGCTTCCACCCCACTTAAGGTGGAGCCTATAATTTTACAGTAGGCTTCTGCTTCCCCAGAATGTTGCCCAGTTCCCAACAAATTTAAATCCCTTCTCTCTGCATCACTATCTCATCCATACATTGAGACTCCAGAGCTCTCACTACCTCTTAAGTCATTCATGTGAAAAGGAAACATTTGGTTTCCAAAACCTCTTTCACGTACTCTCCTATGTCATTGGTAACATGTCCAAGAGAGATGTCTTCTCCTTAGCTCTATCTAAAATCATATCTTGGTGATACATGAGGCCCATTGTCTTTGTTCCAGACAAGTAAATGACCAAGTGATCTTCATGCCCACCAGTCAGCAACTATCTACATTCCTAATGACTGAAACACCTAGTAAAATGTCCACCAAGATAGCATGACGCCACGTGAATAGAAGAACCTAGTACTAGAACGTGGTCTGCAGACAGACTTTACAATAACGAGGAGAAGATTTCTGAAACAGATTTTGTCCATGAGATAAAATTCGGACATGAGATTCTTTCAAGATTCTTTCAGCAAAAGGTCAATATATTTGGGCTTACCTAACAATAGAGAATGGCAGAATTACCCTGAAGAAAGTTTTTTGCCTGTGTTGGACGTTGTGGCATGTTCATCTAATCTGCAATAAAGTACTTCTTCCCAATTACCACGTTCTAGTACTGGGTTTTTATACCTAGTAAAATGGCCAGTCTAACCTTTCCTTCCTGGGTACAGGTAATATCCTGGCGATGTAATATTCTTGGTTTGAGAGAATATTATATCATCTGAAGAGCAGGTCCTAGCTACAAATTCACTTCCTCCAACACCAAGGTGATGTTCTACTTCCAGGTAACCTTTTTCCTCCAAAGTAGCATAGAGTTTTCCAGGCTAGAGGTGGAACTTCTCAAATATATCCCTAAAGATCTTCTCTATATAGCTCTTCAGTCAGTCAAGGTGTGAGATGGCTAACCTATTGATTAAGAGGCCCAGAAGTGGATAAGGTCACCTGATGAAAAATGGCCAGGTAGACCCCTTAATAATCCAAAACCTCAGCTTTTTTAAAAGGACTCTATATCCTTGTTCCTGGACAGCTTTGTTCTACCTTGGATCAGACATTGTGAGCTTTCAGTCAAAACTATTTCCGTATTTTTCCCTATTTTATATCCTCTCACAATGTTCTTTTTAATTCAGAGCCTATCTTAACATAAGGAAGCAGGGTTTAGCTCCTGAAAGCTAGTTAAAAATGTATTATGTTTGTCCAATAAAATGTATCACCTTATATTCTTTTTTTTAACTTATTAGTCTATATTCTGTAGCATGAGGTGCTGAATAATTTATTGTACTGGATTGAGGATCTGCCAGTTGAACTGAAAACTGAAAAGCAAGCGTTCCTCTCCCTAATCCAATCAAGGCCTCTTTCAATACTCTGATAATTAAGTGGAATGTTCAACTACTTGTTTATGATTCAGATACACAATAGACTGATTCCGTGAAATTCAAAGTAACATAGTATATGATGGCAGATAAAGACCAGTATGGTCCATCTAGTCTACCCAACAAGGCGGCAAGAGTAGGTGCACCTGCCACTCAGTGCAGGTCACTCCTCCCCATGACTTTGTTTAGGGGTCTACCCATTGCTCCATGTAGGTCATCCCTAATTGTTGAAAATATAAGAGATAGCTATGTTTATTTTGATTTTATCCTGTTGCCATAAAGGGATCCACTGTGTCTGTCCCATTCCATTTTGAATTCTGTCATTGTATTTGCCCCCACCACTTCCATCCGGAGGGCATTGCAAGCTTCCACCACTCTTTCAGTGAAAAAGTATTTCCTGACATTGCCTTTCAGTTTACCACCTTACAGCTTCATGTTATGCCCTCTAGTTTTACAGCTTCCTCATCTTTGGAAGTATTTAAATGTCTGAATCATATCTCCCCTGTCCCTCTTCTCATCCAGAGTGATGTCCTACGTGAGAATCCAAACCAAACAAGGCATGTAGAGATATGAACAGGGCCCATGCAATCATTACTTAAACTAGGTGGTCACCTAGAGCGCCAGTTCACCAGGGGCACAAGGGACAAAGTTCACCTAGGGCATCTTATCTCCTGGCGTCAGCCCTGGAAATGAGGGACCAAAACAAGATGGAGTCCAGATATACCCTAGAGGAAAAATTCAGCACAAGAGTGGGAAATGGACAGGAAGCCAGAATTGGACAAGAAACTAGACATATGGCAGGATGATACAAGGCAGGAAGCGGAAGCAGGGAACATAAGCACAGTGGCCCAGCTTTGAAGCAGACCAAAGGCAGAGCAAATAAACCCCTAGCTGTCTGGGCTAGCCCCTGAAAGGTCAGTCAGAACAAGGAACACAGCCAAATTTAACAAACATAGACAAAAACAGAAGACACCAGAGCACACCCCCATACTCCAAGGGAATAGAAAGAATGAGAACAAAGTTCTTCCTGGAGGAGAGGAGTCATGCCTGCTGTGGCACAGGTCTAACCCCATGCTGTATTTCACAGGCTTCTTCTGGAAGCCAACCATCATGGGTTTTACATCTGGCAACCGTTTGTCACCATTGCACAATGAACATGATTCCTTCCCCTCTAGTGACACCTCTGCTATTGAAGAAGTTCATCCCTCTACTAATCTGCTTCCACTGGTTTCCAGTTCAGTATCGCATCCAATACAAGCTTCTTACCCTGGTCCACAAAATCCTCCACTCAAATATGCCCTAAAACCTCTCCTCACTCATCATCCTCCACACACCAAACTGTATCCTCCGTTCTATTCACACCAACCGTCTCTATCTCTGTCTCCCACAACCTCTCAAGCCCATCTTGAGTCCACTTGCCATTCCGTATTTTATTTTCCCGGTCCCAGCCTATGGAACAACCTCTCCTCGGATCTCCATATGGAAACGTTATTCCTCAAATACAAATCTCAACTTAAAACAGAAGGTGATGGTACATGGAGCTCACTCGGATGAAAGGAGAGTGATTAGCGGGTGCCCCAGGGTTCGGTCCTGGGCCCGGCACTGTTCAATGTATTTGTGAGTGATATTGCTGAAGGACTGAATGGAAAAGTCTGTCTTTTTGCAGATGACACAAAATTTTGCAACAGAGTGGACTCCCCGAGGGAGTGGTTAACATGAGGAAAGATCTACAAAAGCTGGAAGAATGGTCTAATGCTTGGCAACTACGATTTAATGCGAAAATGTGCAGTGTCATGCACTTGGGTAGCAGAAATCCAAGGGAAATGTACGCGATAGGGGGAGAGAGGTTGGTGTGCATGGTTCAGGAGAAAGACCTTGGTGTCATTATCTCTGATGATCTCAAGGTGGCAAAACAGTGCGACAAAGCGGTGGCAAAAGCCAGGAGGATGTTGGACTGCATACAAAGAGGGATTACTAGCAGAAAAGAAGAGGTACTTATGCCACTGTACAAGTCACTGGTGAGGCCTCACTTGGAATACTGTGTTCAGTTTTGGAGAACATATCTTGCAAAAGATGTAAAAAGACTGGAAACTGTTCAGAGGAAGGCAACCAAAATGATTTGGAGCCTACATCAGAAGCCTTATGAGAAAAGACTTGAAGACCTAAATATGTACACTTTGGAGGAGAGGAGGACAGGGGAGATATGATTCGGACCTTTAAATACTTAAAGAGAAATGATGAACAAACAAACCTCTTCCAAAGACGGGGAAGCTGTAAAACTAGAGGGCATAACATGAAGCTGCAAGGTGGTAAATTGAAAGGCAATGTTAGGAAATATTTTTTCACTGAAAGGGTGGTAGATGCTTGGAATGCCCTCACGATGGAAGTGGTGGGGGCAAACACGGTGACGGAATTCAAAACGGCATGGGACAAACACAGTGGATCCCTTTACAGCAACAGCAACAGGATAAAAACAAAATAAACTGAAACATATAATTTCTGAACCATCTAACGTCTCAACAAATAGGAGTGTCCTACATGGAGTGGTGGGTTCACCCCTAAACAAAGACATGGAGAGGGGTGGCCTGCATCTTGCTGGGCAGACTAGATGGACCATGCTGGTCTTTATCTGCCGTCATCTACTATGTTACTATGTTACTATGTAAAACCTACCCGTTTCAAAAGACCTTTAACATCCCCCCCTGACTGACATGCTGTCTGATACATCCTTCCTCTGACCCTTCTGAGCCCCCTTTGACCCCCTTCGAGTGTGTGTGTTTCTGTCCTATCTATAGTAATGGAGTACCTTCCCCCCCCCCCCCCCGTAGACTGTTTTTAAGATGTAAACCATTCTGCTACTGTTGTGAAGGGCAGTATATCAGACTTTTAAATAAACATAAACACTGATAATGGTATAATTTGTCATGGCATGTCCTGACTAAATTAAAGCAAATTACACGGTAATGCTGATAGGCGGTCAGTGACTCAGCTGTTTGGGGAGGCTAAAGTGAGGCGGGGTTAGCATGGAGTGGGGCTAGGGCAGGTCTAGAGCAGGATTGGGTGGGACAAAGTAAAATCCTTGGGCTAGGGGCAAAACCTAAGTCAGCAGTAAAGGGACAACGGGGCACTTTTGAATACAGAGGGAAGGAATTCTCCACTGTGTGGCTCTGGTGCAGCCGCATCTAATACCGCCCTCCTAGTGCCGCTGTTACTGCTGCTAATATACACATTGAATGCACTCAGGCAATTACTGTATGTGCCTAAAAACAAATTAATGCAGCAAAATACTACTACATATTAAATAGCCCAGTATTTGCAGTGTTTGCAGGTAGTTTAACACCTGGCTACCAGTAAGCCCCAGATCTCCAGCCCAGCATCTTTTTGATAGCCAGGTGAACAGTGGCGTTCAGCAGCGGTGTAACAGAAATCATGTGTGTACTGGCAACCATAAGATGATGTGCTTATAAGTTTTTTTGGTAGGTTGCCAAATGTCCACTAGACTTCATTATCTGCTGGCTTTTGGTACTTCAAGAATAAAGTAAACATGTTTAGAATATGTGTTGCCTATAAGAGCTGTCACTAGTGTTGAGAGCCAGGGAAGTCAGGGTTACGCTCTTGTGAGCTTGGGCAAGTCATTGGAAGCCCTCTGGGCTCAGGACAATACCTTCTGTACCTGACTGTAACTTGCCTTAAGTTACTACTGAGAAAGGTGTGAACTAAGTCCAAATCCAAAATCCAGTATCAGGCATATTATGAAGTAAAACAAAACCCTACAATGGTTATTCAGGACCTGCAGAGCAATTCTACCGTCCCATAAAAGCACTAACTTCTAGGAGCCGCACTATAAGGGCCCTGCGTAGGAAAAGGCAACATTGGAACATCAATACACTAACTGGGGAAAATAACTGGGAAAGCCAGATTAGTCAGACTGATCCTACATAGACATTCAGCGCTAATAAAATATCTTGCTTATCTCACGCACAGGGGCATGTTTACTGAGCAGCAGTAGAGGCTTCCGTGCGATATCGGAGGGAGCGTGGCTCCAATATCACACGGAAGCCGCTACCGCTGCTTAGTAAACATACCCTACAGAGATCACAGGTAGACCTTCACCAAGCACAGAAGAAGCAACCACAAACTGAAAATAGAAATATGTAGATAAAAATTGAACTCATACCCCAAAGAGGCAGACTTCATGCAGTACAGCACCAGAGAAATAGGCACAGTGATGCATCCGCCCCTCTGCCCCCCGCACTGTGTTGAATATAAAGATGGCAGATCTAAATTTCAAAAACTGATAAATTCCCATCACTAAATGAAAAATATTTTTTTTTCTGCCTGTGTTGTCTGGCCATTTAGTTTTTCTACTTGTGTCGGTCGCAGTCTCTGGTTTCTGCTTTTCTTTGCCTTCTGTCCATTTGCCGCTTTTCTCACTCCTGTCTGCTTTACTCTCTCTTTCCCCTTTCCATCCAGCATCTCTTCCCTGTCCTCCCCACCTTTGTTCAGCATTGTGTTGATTCTCTCCCCCTGTCCAGCATCTGTCCTTGGCCTTCCAGTGCTCTGCTTGTTCAGCGTCTTGCCTCAGTCTCCTTACTCTCCCCTGTCATCTCCTTGTCATTGTATTTACCCCATCTGCCCCAGCATCTAATCTTTGTGTCCTTAGCATTCTCTTCCCCATCCCCAAGTCAGCATATCCCCTCTGTCACTGTATACCCACCCCAAGTCACAATGTTCCCTTGCTTTCCCTATCTCCAATCAAGCATCTCCTCCTCCATTCTCCCCCCCCCCCCCCCGGATCTTCTTTCACCCTTACTTGCCCTTGTGTCCATCCCCACACTAAGCCACCATGCCTCCTTTCTTTCCCCAGCCCCAGTGCAGCATGTTCTCTTACCCAACCCACCCAGAATTTGTTTGTTTGTTATTAGTACCTGGTATGTAGTGGAGGAGTAGCCTAGTGGTTAGCGCAACCATTTAATACCCAAGCAGTTTGAGTTCCATTCCCACTAGTACACCTTGGGCAAGTCACTTTGCCTTCCATTGTCTGGGAAGAAAAGGCCTTGCAATCTGCTTCTTGTCATACCTTGCCAAGAAAATCCAGGGGCTGCTGGGTCATGAAGGCTCAGCATTGACTTGAGAGCACTTAAAAAAAGTATTTAGCTCACTCTTTACTAGGAGAAGATCAAGGCGAGCTACATTCAGATACAGAGCTCACAATCTAAGTTCATACCTCAGTCAATGGAGCACTAAGTGGCTTACTTCACGCACCCAACCTAGCTCAGAGTATTCTTTCAGTAGCCTCCTCCCTCCGCTGCAAAATAATTTATTTATTTAACAGGTTTTCTATACCGCCTTCTCCTTCAATCAAATAATGTAGAGAACAGCATAAAGGGTAACTTGATTAATTACAAAATAAAAGAGCTTTAGGAATCTTCCATCTATTGGTTTTGTACTTTTACAAAGAATTCCTAAAAGCTAGATAGAAACGATCTTAACAGGTAAAATAACTGGCTTATTTATGGGATATTTGGGATATTTTTCCATTTTTCAGTGTTTTATTTCCATTTGTCACACACATTCAATTCAATAAAAATGTGTTATATTAGAACTTTTTAATGCAAACAAATCTATTATGTGCATATTAATTGATAGTCTTGAGTCTGACAATACAACTTTTGCCCTTCTTCCTTTCACTAACATATCCGAAAAGCAAGGATACAAAAAGATAAAGAAACACTCAATGCAAGAAAATGCAAGAATAAGACATTTTTCAGATATGTTAGTGAGAGGAGGAAGAGCAAAAGTGGTGTTGTCAGACTCAAGGGTGAAGAGGAGGAATATGTAGAAGCTGATGAGGATAAAGCGGAATTGCCTAACAAATATTTCTGTTTTGTGTTCATAGATGAAGGGCCAGGAGCAGGACCTCAGAAAACACCCACAAATAGGAATATGAAGATGAGGAGCTTGAATGTGTTCATAAGGAACTAGCTAAACTAAAAGTAGATAAAGTGATAAGACCGGAAGGGATATATCTGAGAATACAGGGGGACATTCTAGCAGCTCCACTGTCTGACCTTTTCAATGCTACTTTGGAGTTGGGAGTGGTGCCAGAGGACTGGTGAAATGCACATGTGGTCCCTTTAGACAAAAGCGGAAGTACTGTAAGGATGAGGTTGAACACTGCAGGCTGATTAGTCTAACCTCTGGTCAGTAAATTCTTGGAAATGCTGCTAAATGAGAGAATAGTGAGGTTTCTGGAGTCCAATGGATTTCAGAATCCGAGGGAGCTTGGGCTTACCAGAGGCAGGTCTTCTCAGACAAATCTGATTGATTTCTTTGACTGGATGACCAAGAAATTGGATTGAGAGAGAGCCCTAGATGTGAGTGTACTTATATTTCAGTAAAGCCTTTGAAACTGTTCTGGACACCCTAGGGATGGACCCTAAAATTACTGATTGGGTTAGAAATTGGTTGAGTGAGAGGCAGCAAAAGGTACAGATAAATGGAGCTCAGTCTGAGAAGGAGGTTACCAGTGGTTTGCCACAGGGATCTGTCCTTGGTCTGATTTTTTTAAATTTATTTTTTATTTTTATAAATACTTATATACCGCACTTTCCCATGGATCAGGTGCAGTTTACAATGAACAAAAGTATGTATGGGTGCAACATTTTACAAATACCCATTCATAGTACATAGAACATGTGTAAACCTTTACAATAAAACTTATAATGTGATTACAGTGACTAGCTTGATTTCATTAACTATGTACAATGCAACTTTTTACAATGAGGGGATTGGCATTTTAGTACATTGTAGCCCCTAGTCTGGATTATGACAGATATGTTATGTCCTATTTGCCTTTGTCGTTTTCTGTTACTGTGTTTGACGGAGCATCTTGAATAAGTGTGTTTTCAGTTTTTTACGGAATTCTCTAATATCCGTTAGATTTCCTCGTCTGGTAGTGCGTTCCAGAGGATGGGTTCAGAGTGTGAAAATACCTTATTGTTGGTGGATTTTTTTTAGCCTTTGTAAAGTCTTTCGGAATCTTTGATTCTGCAGAAGGGCTTTTGTGTAAGGTTTGCCTGTTTGCGGATGATACCAAAATCTGCAATAGAGTAGACACGCAGGAAGGAGTAGATAACATGAGGCGGGATCTAGCTAAGCTTGAAGAATGGTCTAGAATTTGGCAGCTGAGAGTTAATGCTAAAAATGCAGAGTCATGCGTTTGGGCTGTAAAAATCCAAGAGAGCAATACAGTATAAGGGGTGAAGTACTTTGGTCCACAAAAGAAGAGTAGGACCTGGGCGTGATTATGTCTGATGATCTTAAAGTACTTAATCAGATAGATAAGGCAATGGTGAAAGCCAGAAGGATACTTGGGTGCATAGGGAGAGAAATGGCCAGCAGAAAAAGGGAAGTAATAGTGTCTTTATCTTTATTACTTAATTTGATATACCGCTTTGGTCAAAACATGAAGCGGTTTACAATCGCAAAAGACTACGCACCCTGACTATAAGAAAAAGAACGCCATAGTACGATAGGAAAGGGGGAAAAGGACAGTGCAAAAACACACAACAAGTATATCAGACATGTACAAAACAAAACTCAGGGAGGGACGGCAAGAGGGAGGTCAAAGGCTTGCTGAAATAGGTGAGTTTTCAATAGCTCCTTAAACTTTGGGTAAGAGGATTCCAAATGGAGGGAGGAAGGGAAGGTGTTCCAGAGAGTGGGACTGAGAACGAAGAAGGCTGAGCGATGGGTTTGTTCCAGATGCGCCTGAGATGGAGAGGGTAAGGACAGGCGATTAGTATGAAGGGAGCGAAGCTGGCGGTATGGTGTGTGGAGAGAGATGAGATTGCAGAGATACAGCGGGGTGGATGTGTAGATCGCTCTGTGAGTTAAAATGAGAAATTTGTACTGAAACCAGAAATGGAGAGGCAACCAATGAAGATGATAAAGAATAGGGGAGACATGGTCATAATGGCGAGCGGATGTGATAAGGCCGGCTGCAGTGTTCTGTATAAGCTGGAGACGCTGAAGTTGATAAGCTGGAAGGTTGGCCAAGAAGACATTGCAATAGTCGAGTCTGCTGATAACCAATGCCAATACTAGGGTAATCAGGGAGCTAGTAGAGAGAAGGGAACGAACAGCTCTGATTTGGCACAGAGCAGCAAAGGAATGACACGTGAGAGTAGAGATGTGATTATGAAAAGAGAGGGATGAGTCTAAGATTATTCCCAGGTAACGGAAGGAGGTGACAAGAGGAATTGGAACATGATCAATCTGGGGAGCTATTGTTGGACAGGAGTCGCTTAGGGAGACCCACATTGCTGTGGACTTCGAGGGGTTCAGGCAAAGAAAATTTGAGGAGAGCCAGGAGGCAACGTGGGAGAGACATTGGTTGAACTGAGAAATGTCTGGCTGAACTGGGGAAGTGTGGAACAAGAGGATAATGTCATCGGCATAAATGCAGGATGAAACTGGAAACTGTTGAATCAGAAGGGGTAGGGGAGAAAGGAAAATGTTAAATAGCAGGGGAGAAAGAACAGAGCCCTATGGTACACCACAGGTGAGAGGCAGAGGGGAGGAGGACTGATTATTTGCATGAACAGTAAAGGAACGAGCTGTGAGAAAGGAGCAGAACCATTGCCATACAGTGCCGCATAAACCGGAGTCATGAAGCCGGGAAAGGAGTGTTTGGTGATCAATGAGGTCGAAAGCTGCGGATAAGTCGAGGGAAACAATAAGGGTAATATCTCCACGATCAAGGGCAATGTGGATTTTATTAAGCAGGGCCAAAAGAACGGTCTCGGTACTATGCCCTGGACGGAAACCTGCTTGCCGAGGATGAAGAGTGTTTGTAGCTTCAGCATGTGTGTTTAGCTGCAAAAAAACGAAACGTTCGAGTAGCTTAGCCAAGAAAGGAAGGTTGGATACAGGTCGCCAATGGGCAGGTATAGAGGGGTCGAGTGATGGCTGATTCAAAAGGGGGTAGACCATAGCTGATTTCCATAAGGAGGGGAAGATGCCAGAGGATAAACTGGTATTGATAATTGTGACCATGATAGGAATTAATTCTAAAGAAGGTTCAGCCAGCCAGCGTGATGGAATCGGATCCAATGGGCAAGTTGTCTTTCTGGACTTGGAAAGGATTTGTAACAACTCAGCGGAGGTAATAGGGGAGAAGGAAGACCAGACATGGCCGAGAGCCCGATTGGGAGGGGAAGGGGGTGACTCAAAGCAACCCGAGCAAGAGGACTCGCCAATGAGAGCACAAGGGGAGAGAGGAACAGGGGAGGACGGCAAAGGAGGAGGTGGGGGACCGGAAAATGAGGATCGTAAATTCAGGATTTTGTCGGCGAAAAAGGTAGCCAGGATTTGTGGAGCTGGGGCTTTATTTGACATGTTTGGAGATGGAGAGGTAGAGGAAAGCCGACGTAGGATCGCAAAAAGCTGCCTAGAAGAGTGTGCAGCCTCAGCAATAGTGGTGGTGAAGAAAGAGCGCTTGGCAGACTGCACAGCTGCACGGTAAGCCGAGTAGAGTTGTTTAAACTGGGAAAGCGCCTCGAGCATGGGGTGTTTGGACCAGCGGCGCTCTGCCTGCCAAAGTTGGGTACACTGGAGGTGCAAGCTGGGATGGTACCAGGGAGAATGTGTAAGTCTCTGGTGCAACCTCAATGGACCACTAACCTAAAATGGTTAGTGGTCTTCATTATGTAGCACATGAGGACAAACTTAAAGATCTTAATATGCAGGGATGGCCCAAGGGGTGTGCGGGGCCATGTGCGGAGACTCGGTGAAGGACCTTATTTGCATAAGGGACCTCATTTGCATAAATATTTGCGTAATGTTAACATGCACTAACTTTTAGTAAACATGCCTCTTAAAGAGTGTATGGATAAAGAAAGACTACCAGATTTCTACATTACTATACTCTATTGCCAACCGCCAGGCACATTAGGAAGTTCTATAAACACTGCCCATTTAGAACGGGTTGACTAACCTTTTGGTTGGGAGATCATATTAAAGGTTGAATAAATGATGACTTTCAGGGATTTCCTAAGTTATGCCTCTGATGACGACATTTTATGATCAGCCAATCAGCAATCATTTTAGCTACAAAAGAACTGTTGGGCTACGGCATCTTTTTTGGTGATCGCTTGAGTACGATTTCACTTGACACAGGACCCTGTTGGGCCCGAAACATCCATGTCATGTCGTGGAAGATATTAATCGCCTTCACACAAGATAAGTGCTTGTTTCACTACTTATAAAATTTGGGTATGCTATGGCCCGCTTTGAATAAAAGGGTTCTTCCGACGGCGAGGGAAAGGTTCCTTTCTCCTTTCTCTCATGTCGATTGACCCTTGACAAAAAATTGTTGTTTTGAGTCAGTTTTGAATGTAGTGCTAGTGGTAGCTACTGGCTTTTTTTCCAATGACTTTCTCTTAATTCTTGACCATGAATGTGTAGTCATTGAGCAGTGGGGGGGTTTTATTATTCGATCATTTAGAACCCATAGCAAACCCACCATATCATAACAATATTACCAGGACTCACAAAACACCATATTCTACCTATCAAAAGGCAACATTGCAAATATTAAACCAATACATCTCAGAGAAAACTAATACATCTCCTACTGGAGGAGTGGCCTAGTGGTTGGGGCAAGGTACTTCAGGCCGGAAGGTCAGGGTTCAAATCCCACTAGAGGACAGCAACCTTGGGCTGGAAGGACTGGGGTTTCTAGTCCCACAGGTGCTCCTTGTGGTCTTGGGCAAGCCACTTAACCCTCCATAGCCCATGTTCCCTGTAAAATAGTTATCTCAAAGGTATAATGCCCTGTTCAATGTAATTTCAGTTTGTTCAATGTAAAGGGAGGAGTGGTCTAGTGGTTAGGACAAGGTACTTTAGGCCAGAGGGCCAGGGGCTCAAGTCCCACCTGGGGACAGCAATCTCAGGCCAGAGGGACTGGGATTTCTAGTCCTATACTCCTTGTGGTCTTGGGCAAGCCATTTACCCTCCATTGCCCATGTTCCCTGTAAGTATTATCAAATGTGTCTCATATCCCCTTGTGTTAAATGTATCCCCCAATTGACCGCTTTGACCCGGTGAAAAGCGGGATATAAATACAGCTAAATAAATAAATAAACCACACTGATGCAGAATAGCACGGTATATAAGAGAATATAAAATAAATAAATAAATAAATCACAAGTGGTACTGTGAAATAGAAACTACATAAAAAGAAAACTTCAGCTCAGTTACACATACAGAACATAGATCATCATCAAACAAAGAACAAGGGATCACAATTTAGAAATAGGAAGACAAACTTGGAATGTACAACAACACTGCAGGAATAAAACTATAAATTGATTTCTTCTTCTACTAAACAAAAACGCAAAGACGTTAGCAATGCACATTTCCCAGAGCTGACATATTCTAGTTAATAAATTCAAAATAAAGTATCTTTCTACCTTTTGTTGCTTGTGCATTTTATTTTTCTGTGGAAATTGCTCCATTCACTTTCTTCCTGTTCCTTCTTGTCTTCTGCTAACTCTCCATTGTCTGCTGTCCATTTGTCCTTCTTCTTTCTTCTAGTTTTTTTTTCATTCTCTGTCTACCTCTGCTTTAACATACTGATCTTTCTCCTTTTTCTCTTTCCTCCATCTCTTTCTTTATTCCTTTTTCATCCACTCATATTTTACCCCTCCCCATCCACTCATATTTTACCCCTCCCCCATCCATTCATATTTTACCCCTCAATCCCCACTTACTCTCCCAATACCCGAACAATCGTAGATTTTTCTTCCCTCCTACACAAAACATTTTCCCCCTCTCCATTTCAGTCCCCATCCCATTCTAGTCCTCCCCCATCAGCTCCCTTCTAGTTCCAGCCCCACCCAGCATTTTCTCCCTTCTAGCCCACGCATCAGCCCATTTCCAGTCCTATTTTAGCCCCTCCATCAGTCCATTTCCAATCCAACCCTCCCCAGCCCATTTCCAATCCAAGCCTCCCATCAGCCCATTTCCAATCCTAGCCCCTCCATCACCACATTTTCAGTCCTAGCTCCCCCCCACACTCAGCCCATTTCCAGTCCAATATTCCCCATGAGCTCATTTAAAGTCCTAGTTCCCCCATCCATTTCCAGTACTTTCCTAGACCCTCCATCAGCCCATTTCCAGTCCAAGCCCCTCCCACTCAGCCAATTTCCAGTCCTAGCTCCCCCCCTACTCAGTCAATTTCCAGTCCTAGCTTCCCCCCTAGCCCATTTCCAGTCCAAGCCTCCCTCCCCTCCTGAAGAGACCTAAGTCTGTCTAAAAAGCTTTAGAGTGAGCTGGAGAAGCCCCGGCTCACCTCTAATAGCTGCCGAAGTGAAGAGTGCCTGTTTTCTTCACTTTGGCAGCTGTACTGTAGTTTACGACGCTGCCGCGCACAATGGATGGGCCGGCCCTGTTAATATGTATATTTTTAGAGGAAAGGGGGGATAGAGGAAATATGATAGAGATGTTTAAATACCTCTGTGGCATAAATGCACAGGAGGAAAGTCTCTTTCGATTGAAAGCAAGCTCTGCTATGAGGAGATATTGGATGAGTGTGAGGGGGTATAGATTCAGGACTAATATGCGGAAATATTTCTTTATGGAAAGGGCGGTAGATGTGTGGCATAGTCTTGCAGTGGAGGTGGTACAGACAAGGATAGTATTTGAATTCAAAAAAGCATGGGACAAACCTAGAGGATTTCTAAAGGTAAAAAGGGGACTATTGTAGTTAATATGGAAGGGCAGACTAAATAGGCCATGTGGTCTTTTTCTGTCGTCATGTCTCTATGTTTCTATGATAGGTTGACGTGCATAAAATTTATTTTCATACACTAAAGCTTCAAAGAGTGTGAACAAACCAAATGCATGATAACAAATGCATATCTCTAACCCTTGATGGTGAAGACATTTTCAGTAACAGCTAGTTTCTTCACATACATGCCAGAATATTCTCTGCCTGTTCCAAAATTGAACTTTTTACAGGACAGTAGTTGTATTTACCTTATAGGCCCTCAGCAAAGAAGGGAGAATAACAGGAAGGGAGGGGGGAATGCAAACCTCGGGGTTGTAATTTTACCGCATCTTGCCTAACTTGGGAGGGCAGGTAGGCAGCTATTCGGAAGACTAGTTTATAAAGACTCGTAGGAGCCCATATGCATTAAACCTGCAGAAATTGTGACACGATTGAAGACGTGGGCATTTACGCCTCCTTGGGGGCAGGTGTAAATGTTAATGCACAAGGACATTCCTACATGGTTATTTTATAAAATGCGTGCATAGTTTGCACATAAATAAGGCAGCCTGACTCCTAGCAGTAGTACTGTGAAGTTGCTGCTGGGGTCACAGGTGCCATGAGCAGGTGTTATTGAGGATTTCTCTAGTTCCCACTAGACGCCAGGGGCCCAAAATTGAGTCAGCCGCATTTCGAAGGGCTATGTGCCTTTTCGGCACATAGCCCTCCCCGCCGACCTCTAACCTGGATATTCAATGCTGTGGCAATGGCTTTGAATTTCTGGGGATTGCCACAGACACAGGAAACTGCTAAAGCTAACTGGGCATCAGTGATATTGCATATTGCCCAATTAGCTCCTGTGTCTTAAAGACAGGCAAGGGTTTTCCTCGCCTATCTTTTAGGCGCAAGTTGATAACCGGACAGCATACAGTATCACTTCTGCCCAGTTAGCGACAGTCTCCACCTGCGCTCTGCCCTGGAACTCCCCCAACATGCCCCGATACTAATAGCATCGGGGCGCATACAGAGGTTGGAAGGGGATATTCAACAGCACTAACCATGTAAGCGCCATTGAATATCCATTTAAGGCATTAACATGGTTTACTGAGCTGTAAACTGTGTAAATGCTTTTCGAAAATCAGGCCTGGTAAGAGCTGGGGATGGGGATGGGTGGATTCCCTGATAGGGGTACATTGGAAGGTCTAGATTGTCAGGGCTGTAATAGAGGGATGTTGGATATTGGTGGATGTAGGCTGTATTGATTTTATTATTTATTTATTTATATTTAAATTTTTACATACTGCCATATGCTGGGGTTGGGGGGGGGGGATCAGAAGCCAGGAGGGATGTTGCATGGAGGAGATGTTGGATGGGAGATCCATATCAGGTGGGAGATCGGAGCGGCTGACCTTGGCCTTTACACCTGACCATTCATGCAGTCATTTATTTGTGTCTTGGAGCAGCTATAAATGATATCAATCGAAAACCCGGACTTCTCTAAGATAGCAGACTGCCTTACCCAAATGGCGAAGTGGTGCCAAAACAACAATCTAGCTATAAACTACAACAAGACTGAAGCTTTAATCATCACTCGAAACCAAAGCTTCACACACCCACCAAACATAAAGATACAAAGCACCACGATACCGATAAGATCGGAGGTGAGATACCTTGGGGTTACTCTGGACAGTAAACTCAACCTCAAACCACACATAGACAAAACAATCCAAAAAGCATATTACAGGATGCGAATCATCAGGAGACTGAAACCACTCCTCGCTCCAGAACACTTCCGTACAGTCTGTCAAGCACTGATAACCCCAATACTGGACTTCTGCAATCCGATATACCTCGGACTACCAAAACAAGCTCTCAAACCACTACAGCTGGCACAAAACACTGCAGCTCGAATCATATCCGGAGCCGCAAGGCAGGAGCACATCACACCTACACTAAAGGACTTACACTGGCTCCCAATCATTGCTCGCATCAGATACAAGACTATCATAAACCTATTTAAGATAAAAGAACACACATCAGCCAACAGCCTCCACCTGCTCATACAACCGGAAACCAGCGCACGTCCCAGAAGAAGTCAAACACGCAACCGAGTCAGCACCCCAAATGAGTACAAGCACACACGCAAGGACACAACAGACAGAGCTCTCTCCATGGCTGCTCCAACAATATGGAACAATCTACCGGACGATCTAAGGGCAACTCCAGACCTCAAAGACTTCAGAAAACAACTGAAAACCATGCTGTTCATAGAGCACTATGGTCACATCACATAACCTAAGAGAATGGATAACAGCACTCCAATCCTCCCAAACAACTGAATATATATAAAATATGATTCTAGCACCACTGTAAATAGCCCACCCTGTATATAGCTCAAACAAATCAAGCACCCAACACATCCCTCACACAACTAAGTTTTATCCTCACTGCATGTACAACACACACACTTTACCTGATTGCTTGCTGTGATACTACCTTGATTATTAAGATAAGGCGGTTTAGAAATACTGTTAAATAAAATAAATAAATAAATAAATCTAGATTGTATGGGAACAACATGTATTCTCCTTTGAAAATGGGGGATAGATGTCGATCTTGTAGGCCCGACTGAACCACTCTTTTTCCATGCCCTAGCCATGTCCCTTGAAATCTGGAGGTGCTAAGGATCACTACATGTAAATAGCAGCTTTCTAAAATCACGTTTACACATGTTTTCCAATCTGCATGTGTAAATGTCACTATTTACAGGTGGAGATGCTTCTTAAAGTTGAACCTGCTATTCGTTCATTTTCTTTAAGTTAAGTGGAGACGCACACCTTGTTATGTTACTCTGTTCTGTTCTGTTATATTACCTCGTTCTGTGTAAATCTTAACCTTAACATTATGTTGCAATGTTAAGTCCTCAGTAACAAGTTATTTGTAAATCTCCTTGACTCGGAGATTAGGTGTTATATAAAACCACTTAAATAAATAAAAAAAGCAAAACCTCCAGTGTCCTTGACATTGCCGTCTAGTATCAGCCCCAAACTTAGCAAAAAAGCACTAAAGGAGCTCATATGCACATTAATAGTCCAAACTGCATTCATCCAAATCACAAACTTTAAACAGCTCACAGCACTGCAGCTTTATTACAGCCCAAAAGTCAATTTGCCCCCTCCCCCCCCCCCAAAAAAAAAATCTAACTAACTTCACCTGTTGGAGCTGTCCTGGAGAGGACACACTTTGCTTCAAGATGCTCATCTATGCTTAAAAGGTTTGTGTTCTCTAGGGAGACTCCTGCAGGTAACATTTTTTTGTTAATTTAGTTTTTGGGTGCACTCTTATTTGGCAACTTGTCCCCTAGTGGTAGTACCGTGAAACTACTGATGGGGGGTTCAGAGGTGCCATTTTGAACCCATGCCATGTTGGGAATGAGCATCTGTGGATCACCCCTGCCCCTTGCTTGTCACTAATTCCCCTCTGGTAAGAGCCAAGGAGGTTTAGGAGCTGAGGGGTGCAATTGGTTAGGTTGCAGGAGGGGGTATTTGAGAGTGGTCTAAGGTATTATTGGTCATATCAGGAGCTCAGGGGGTTGGAGATGTTATTGGTCGTATTGGGGGGACTGGGGGGTGATCACATGCCACTGGTATTCAGGATTGGGGTGATGCTGCTTTGTACCTGCCCTGTTATTTAGATGCCAGATCTCATCGGGTAGCGGCAATTGTGCATGTTTCAGAACAGGATTCTTTTTTTTAACACACATATTACCATTGTAAAATGTAAAATATACATCTATTTTTTAGCTATGTCCAAATCACACCCCACTGAGATCTCTACTACTCTTACGTATCATTTGTATAGCGCTACAAGACATATGAAGCACTCTACAGAGACATGTAGGAGACAATCCCTGCTCATAAGAGCTTACAGTCTAGTCAAGGCAGACAACACAACAACTGGTGACTAGGATATATCTAGGGCAATGGTAAATAGACACATAGGAGGTGAACAGGAGACTAGGGGGATCAGTATCCAAAAGCACCACCGCTAACCAGATTGCAAAACAGTAATCTGGTAAAACCAGATATTCAGTGCTGGTCATCGGATACAGTATGCATCGGCGCTGACTGTGAGGGTTTAATTCACACACACAGTGAGAAACCGCTAGAGCCTGAAACCTCCCTCTTCGCAAGTATGAAGGAAAACTACCTTGAGAGATTTGTGCTTTTCTAGATTGCATCATAACCTCAGTACATTAAGAGAAATTAGAGCAGTTTGTGTTTTCCCTTGAAAATCTCATGTGAGCGAAGAATTCTTCAGGAAGTGTCAAAACACTTAAAGCGTCTGCACTTTCTGTATTCATTGCCAATTATGCCATCTGCCAAAAAGTAACTGTATTCATTTTTTACATGTTTTTCTTTTGACTGATTGATGATTTCTAGGAGTCAGGGGTCTACAAAACCTAAGGTACAAGCAAAAATAAATATAATGATAATAGAGAACAATAGGCAGCAAGCCATTATAAACACAACAAACCTCGCTTTCTGTTTAACTGATCCCCCCCTTATGCCATGCGATCCTCAAGATGGAGCTGCCAAAGGAAAAGAGCAAAGTCTGATCAAAGCTTGTCTGCAAGCCTAAGGGAAAAGAGAGAATAACATTGCATCGGAGGGGATTTTTTCTTCTTTAAAAACCTGCTAAAACTGCAACAGCCATTATCAGGGATAATAATTTCCTGACACTAAAGATCTAAGCTATAATGCTAACAAGATTTAGACTTAAATTTCGTATTCTGTTTGCAAGTCGGTGCCCTAGGCATGTAAAACTTGGTCCAGAGGAGCTCCTGGTGGTGCTATGGCAAAAATTCAAAGCACACAGTTTGCTCTCCTTAGGTTCCATTATCTGACAGTGCAGGTGAGGAATCAATACTCATCTGAAGCTAATACAGTGATTAAATGTCCCTTTTTTTTATTTTCCCTTATATTGGTCTGCCTGTAATCTTGATTTAATGCCACCTTGAAACAAAGATAAACAATGCAACGGGATCACTGTAGTGGTAACATTACAGCCCATCCTTCTTTAGCCTACATGTTTCCCCAGTTTAATCAAGGCCTGAGCATCCGATCACCAGCTTCTTTATGGATTACTCTGAATCTCAACACATGAGCCACTGCATAGTAGGCTAATGGGCTCTATGGCCTTTTGGAGAGATGCTCGATTCACAGTGGCAGAAATTCAATGTAGAGACTGCTTGGATGTTACTGTATGAGCAGCAGTGTCATCTAGTGTCCCTACTAAATTACTACAATGAAGATGAAAAACAACCCAACATTTTCCAGAACAGGGGAGGTTCTTGTTGACAGTCATTTCATGCCTGGAGAAAACTCCTCTGGGAGGGAAAATTCAAGTGATCTAGAAACCACTCCCAAAGGCAGAGCTCTATTTTTGGCACACAGCCACTGTACCAGAAGAGAACAAGGGTGTCTGCCCCTTTGGGTGGTTGTCCATAGTATCTAGAGTGAGAAAAAAGCTCAGAGCAGCAGCATAGGAGAAGAGAGAAGAGGACTGATGTCTGTGAAAAACCTGCCAGTACCCCACTGTCTCAGAGTAGCTCTGTCTGTGTTAAAAGGAAGCAAAGTCATACCTTACAACAGCAGCGGCATTCTCAGCCCCCTCGAAACTCAAGGCAGGCACCCCCACCTGTGTGGCCAGGGCCTCCCCCTGTGTGGCCAGGTGCTGTGCACCACAATTCTCACCCCCTCCTTCCCACCGGGCCCATAGGTTCAATGTGGCAAAATTATGATAAAGAACGTCTTGCCACGCTGACTCCCTCCAAGCCCAGTACTCTTTCTTCCAGCTGAATTCTTGCGATTCACGAAACTTCAGTTGGGAGAAAGAGCACTAGACCGGGAGGTAGCATGGTAAGCCATTCTTTATCGTACGTTTGCTGCACTAATGGGCCAATGCAGAAAACTAGCATGACATTTATGAGCAGATAACCCAACTTACATGTACAATTACCCCCATGATAAATGCATAAAAGAGATGGATGCATGCGTAAGCAGCAAGAAAAAAAAATAAGCACCTACAGAACGCCAGATGTATTTAAATGATATGCAAACGTGTTGCACATATTAAAATGGCACGCTAATACTGTCTGCACCTGATGTAAAGAAATGAGTAGAGGATTTCATAACCAGCTGAAGCACCGATATTTCTACGTCGTGATCTGAGGTGGCTTATACGTCCTGTACATGCCCCCGACAGTATTTTGATGGCATCAGGGGTTTTCCCTGATGATTAGATCATCTGAAGTGAAGTGTCAAACTTTCTTTCAGATGATCCAAACATTGGGGAAAGCTCCCGATGCCATCAAAATACTGTCTGGGGGCCGATGCCCCCAACAGAAATCAAATCCCCGGTGGCAAGCTTATTTTTAATTGGGTGGGCGGGGGGATTGGGGCTGCAAGGCCACCAGGCTTATTTTTAATTGGATGGGTGGGGGGAGATCAGGCTAGCAGAGACACCAGGGATTTGGTTTCTTTCAGGGGCACCGTCCCCCTGACAGTATTTTGATGGCATCGGGGAAAGCCCCCGATGTCATCAAAATACTGTGGTGGCACATATGCAATTAGCCATGTGGTGCCACTGTTTCTCGGGGGGAGTGTGCCAAACTTGTGCTGACGTCTGTGCACATGTGTTTGGCTTGATCTCCCAGTTTGACACTGCCATTTGTGCCACAGTTTAATGCATTGCTAATTCGCCTATGCACCCCTTTCTACATGTCGGTGTTGAAGTTGCACACTATCCGTGCACTGTGTAGAGGCCTACAGAGTTAATAGTGTGCGACTTCAGAGTCAGCTTTCTGCATTGGCCTATAAATCCATTATCCTGGCAGGACTGCACCCGCCTCTCAGCCAGCACCCAGAGCAGTATGCACCCACTGCCTTGCCCATGGTACCACTGTAAAGGAGACAGAGATTTCAAGGGCTGCGGGGGTTCAGGGCTTCTTTACGGTGTCCTGATGCTATGGTGATGGGAGCCATGGCATGGGCCGCCATACAGAAGCATTGGAAGGTTCGGCTTGGGGTATTCCAGACGTGCAGTGGGCCTGAATCGAGCACGTCCTGCCCATCCAGGCCAGTTGCACCCGATTCTGCTCCCACTGGGACATATAGCTCCAGATTTTGGACATCCAGATGGGCCAGACATGCCTCTGTCAGAATTGACCTCTATTTGAGAAGGGAAGAGGCGTGAGATGTCAAGTGCCAAGGGCCTCCCAGAGGTTGCTGGTCCCTGTCAAGGAAGCCTGATATTCCATGAATGCGAGATTAAAAGTCTACAAAAAGCGTTCTTGGACTTGTGTCCCATCTTGTCTGCCAAGCAGCAAATAGGGCAGTGGACTGGACCTCACAGAATGGGGGGGTTATATTAATATGCTACAGTAATGAATGGTCCATCTTAAAATACATTTGCAAATGTTTTCAGAGCACAGTAATAGCAATTTGAGTGGTGGGATCACCCCTAAACAAAGACATGGGGAAGGGGGGCCTGCACAGAGCGGCAGGTGTACCTGCTCTTGACATTTATTTTATTTATTTATTTAACAGTATTTCTAAACCGCCTTATCTTATTAATCAAGGTGGTATCACAGCAAACAATCGGGTAAAGTGAGCGTGTTATTCATGCAGTGAGGGTGAGACTTCGACTTGAGTGTATGTTGTGTTGTGTGCGAGATTAGTTTGAGCTATGTACAAAGTGCGCTATATACATTGGGGCTATACAACATTTTCTATACATACAGTGTTAGGAGGTATCATGTGCTGTTACACATTCTCTGGGGTTATGTGATGTGTCCATAGTGTTCTATGAACAGCATGGTCTTCAGCTGTTTCCTAAAGTCTTTGAGGTCTGTTGTTGCCCTCAAGTCGTTCGGGAGTTTGTTCCATATTGTTGGGGCGGCCATGGAGAGTGCTCTGTCTGTTGTGTCCTTGCGTGTGTGTTTGAATTCACTTGGGGTGCTGACTCGGTATTGTGTTTGTTTTCTTCTTGGACGTGTGCTGGTGTCTGGTTGTATGAGGGTGTGCAGGCTGTTGGCTGATGTGTGCTGATTTATCTTAAATAGGTTTATGATAGTTTTGTATCTGATGCGTGAACTGATTGGGAGCCAGTGTAAGTCCTTCAGGATGGGTGTGATGTGCTCCTGTCTTGCTGTTCCAGATATTATTCGTGCTGCAGTGTTTTGTGCCAGTACATTGTACTGGGCAGACTAGATGGACCATACTGATCTTTATCTGCCGTCATTTACTATGTTACTATATTGCCTTCAACATGTACTGTACTTATTATTGTAATGAAATTAGAATACCTGGGGGCCCTTTTAGTAACGTTAGTAAAGATCTGCACTTACCATGCAGTGGATGAAAAGTTAACATCTGGTAAGCACAATATCTATACATTAACTGTTGGGCTACCCAGTTGCCACACAGAAAGTCTCTACCACACAGTAAGTATTGTACTATCAGAGCGGATGCATTTACCATCTCCTATTTACAGAGAGAAAGAAATAGATATTTCTATCTCTGGATAGATAGATAGATATGGTATATATCGAAATCTGTAAAATCATATCAAAAATTCTCATTTGTATGCTGTCTTTGGACTGGATTTAAGATTTGGGCAATAGAAATAATACCAACCTGTGAATCTGTTTGCTTCAACAGCTTTGAAAGGGTGCCTTGCTTTTTTGGCACAAGGATTTTCCTACTGCTTTAGATCTGAGCCGGCCCCCGTGTTGGTTCAAGCTGTCACCGTAGGCAAACCATAAGTCTTGTATCTCCCCTGGCTATCAGAATCTGTTGTTTAGCTTTGAATGCCCTAGACGTTGCCATCCCCCAAAAGCCGCAGCCCTAGGCAACCGCCTTATTTGCCTGATGGCGGGGCCAGTCTTCAGATAATATAGTGTGGATGTCATGTCAGTTCACTTGAATGCACAGAAACAAAGGTCAACAGGCAAGTATTTTTCTTGCTTGATCTTTATTCCTCTACAGCTTTAGGCAAGGGGTAAAATGTTCAATACATAAATGACACAAGCAACGAGTTATGTAATAAGCCCCGTGGGATGTTGCTATTAATCAAATTTAGCACTTTTGTACCAAATTCCTCCATTACCACACACACACTCACACAAACATTATACTAACCTGTAGATTTTTATATGTGAATGATATAGTTAACCCCTACATTACTCCATCTAGTCAATCAACACTCAGTTTTCAGTCAGTAACAGTAGAATCCATTAATATCAGCTTTGTGTTTCTGATCTTTATCGAATAGCTGCTTGACACAATATCCAATTGCTTCCAGTAAAATGAAATCCTACCTCTAGGAGCATTAACGCTGAGCAGATGGTAAGCACTAACAAGTAAGTGTTTCCTTCAATAGCCATCTTGGGATTTGGTCTTGGTTAGTATATTATTTCTATAATGAGTTTACTTATCTCCTGAGAGGTATTGTTAGCTATAAACAGAAATTTAGCTAAAGTAGTAGCATTCACAGATATGGTGGCCTGTATTTACTTCCAATAACCTATTATTCTCCCTAAAGAGCTACTTGTTTCTTAGAGACTGACTAATTCAAATATTTGTAGACCAGATGGCATCGGTATCAAATAGACAAAGGGTTAGGTTGAGGTTTTGGTGAAAATACATCTATATACCTGTTCAGTTCATTATGAAATACTACAAATTATTGCAGCAATTTGCAGACCTGATGAGGCAGATCCACAGCTTTTCTTTCCTTCTCAATATAGCAGATGACTTCGCAAACTTTTATGGTGCACTTTTCAAACTGCGCATTTCTTCAGCTCTCTGCTGCAGATAAATCACAAACTTATGCTCATGGTCCCAAAGTGAACATTTCTGCAACCCTAGCAAAGTAGAACTACACTTTTCCTGCTCAATCCTACCGTCCTGCACCTTCACACTCCCCATCTTAACACACCTGACCTTTTTTAAGTTTGCTGAGAATCTTCATTCACCCTTCTTCATGCAAATCCTTCTCCAGAGCTCACGTCAGGATGAGGGACACTTGCAGTGAAGGATGCTGGACTATGTAGTTCAGAACTACTCTTTGTTGCTCTGGGGGATCTCTTTTCTTCTGACTGACTGCTCTGTCTCAGAGAAAAAGGCATGCACATCACATTACAAGCTCAAAATGCCAGCATGTCTGCATAGTTTTAACTAATTTTTCAAGACATGTAGGTCCCTGTCTATAAAAAGGTTTGCAGAGAAGTATGTGAGCTTTATTATCTAGCTCATCTAATGTCTCCAAATTTGGCCATTTTGAGAGAAGATGGTTTCTCATAACACAGTTTCAAATGAAGAAGTAGCCTAGTGGTTATAGTAGCAGCCTGGTGACTAAAAAGGTCAGTGCTCAAATCCCACCAGCACCCTTTGTAGCTTTGGACAAGTCATTTAACCCTCCATTGCACCTGGTGCAAATTTAGGTCGTAAGCTCTCTGAGGACAGGGAAATATTTACTATACCTTAATGTAACTCACCTTGCATTACTACTGGAAAGTTGCGAGCTAAATACGAATTATAGTTTTTAAAAACTACATGTAGGAAGACCCCTCAACGGCTGTGCTGAACTTAGACCTATCACTGGAAACAGGGTATGTTTGCCAACTAGATTCCTCATTCTACTTTGCCTTTGGCCTATGAAAACTGAGAGCTTGATGTGACACATTTGATGTCATATTCTATTGCAAACTGCTGGAACATTCCGGTAAACATCTGAAGCCCATTAGTCATGTATACAGTATGTCAGGCATACCAGAATGATCTTCGTTTTTTTCACCATTTGCTGGACTTGTGGCATCTGTCATGTGAAGGGTGATTTAATAAGAGGTTGCTCAGTTGGGAGGCTAAGCAGGCACCTATTGAAAGCTTATTCATAAAGACACATAGGTTCTTAAAGGGGTATTAAAAAGCATCCCCACGTGTAAATAATGACATTTATTCATAGAGATACAGTAGGAATACAGGTGTAAATGAGATTTTAGAAAGCCATTATTTACACGTAAGATTCATACCACATAGAAATTCCAAGGAGGTGTGGTTTTGGCATGACCTGAGCAGGCCAAAAATCTATAAATGTATTTCACATTTTTCTAAGGGAATCCACACATATGGCCACACTGGTTTTTTCACCTCCTCAGAGGCGCCAATTTTTTCAACAGTGCTTATTTTGGTCAGGACTTTAAATGAGAGATTAAGGGAGTCATTCTCCTTATTTCTCTTGTCGCTTATCCAAAGATGCTGGCTCTTTACTTAATTGGCAGGATTTATATACATATAGGTTTGCAAAATGGCCAAGCTACAGGTGGAAGTGCCTACCCTTGCACTAGGAAAGTTATGAAATTGCCACTTTCATTTGGAAGCTGTTGTGTTGGCTATGGTCAGTTTTTGTTTTTGTCAATTTGTAAAGCCGCTCCTTCCAGCCGCGCATGGCGGCAAATCCACATGCACTCATATATGTTCTTATATGTGCAGAAACACGTACGGTCCTGCTTTATCAACTTACTCAGATTCCTTTAGTGGTTCTACTAGAGAAAACCTTTCTGACCCATCCTGTGCCCCACCTCGGGAACTCAGCTCTTCTGGCAGATCGCTTCTATCTGTGCCCTTTTCTTCTACTGCCAACTCCAGACTTCACTCCTTTCACCTTGCTGCTCCTTATGCCTGCAACAAACTACCTGAGTCTGTATTTCAGGCTTCATCTCTGGCCCATTTCAAATCCAGGCTGAAAACTCACCTCTTCAAGGCTGCTTTAGGATTCTGATCCACTTAGTCTCCTATATGTTTCCTTGCCAGTCACCTAGATGTATCCTTGTCCTCAGCTGTTGTATTGTCAGTCTTTACAAGACTGTAAGATCAGATAAGCAGGGACCATCTTTTATAAGTGTCTGTACAGCATTGCGTATGCTTTGTATTGCTATACAAATGATCAGTAGTAGTAGTGCCCCAACCTGTTTGTGGAACTGGAGACAATGTTTGCTAACGATGTAACTTTTGTCCCAGCAGAATGATGCTTTGAGGGTCCTTGGCAAATGGTGAAGTAAAGGGAGAGGACTTGTAACATTGGAGAGAATTTTCAAGGGGTATAAGTGACCAAGTCCAAATTCAAATCCTAGTTTGCGACTCCACAGCCATCGCAATGTAGACTGGTGCCCACTGGCCTCTGAGTCATGCACCTGAGAGAAGGAGAAAGACTTGTATGCTTCAGGCCAGGAAAGAGGTGATTGAGGCCACTTAAGCTGAAGTGACACTGGGGCCTTTTCAGTGGATGTAGCACGGGAAAGACAGATGGTGCAAAATACTGCTGCCCGCATCTGTGCAGCGCTGCGTACATCGTGCAGCGCTATAGAAATGCTCAGTAGTCGTAGTAGTATCATCACCGGATCATCAAAACACCAACATAGCACTCCCCTCATGAGCCAACTGCATTGACTTCCGATCACCTCCAGGATCAAATTCAAAACAGCTCTTAACATACATTAAATCCAGCGCAACTGATCCCCTGACATTCTCGAGTCTTATCAACACAAACATAAGCACACGACCCAGGCGACGTAACAGAGTGGACACCATTGAGACCCGTCACATTCACTCTAAAACCACCCATTCCACAACTGCAAGAGCACTGTCACTAGCTGCACCGACCCTCTGGAACTCCCTTCCAGATGACCCGAGAGCCACCTCTGATACCAAAGACTTCAGGAAGAAATCCACCTCTTCACAGAACACGACGGAACAGTCACTCAATGCACAACTCCCTCTCTCCCCATAGACCCCCCCCCCCTGACAAAATCAGCTGCTTCAACTCATGACACTGTCTTGTGAACATTGTGTATATGCCTCTTTGAACCTCCCGCATGTTCCCCCACCCCACACGACTATGTAATGTAGAACGGCCATGCATTAGGTTTGTTTATCAAGTAAACCTCTTTGATTATAAGATAAGGCGGTATACAAAATCTGTTAAATAAAATAAATTTAAAAAAAAGTGCATCAGAGCAGAAAAAAGCAGAAATCTAACCAAGGAGAGCCAAGTGGCTAAGGCAGAAGGGTGCTTTGAAGCTTTTCAGAACCCAGTATAACTGCTTCCTTTGGGAAGAGAGATTATCCAAAATGTTCTCACTGGAGAGAGACCTCAGGGACCTTACTGAGGCAAGGATTTACAGAATATGCTGTAAATGTATTAATCTCAATATGGTAGAGTTCTATCAACATCTGTGCAGTTTATGAGTTTCAGTGGTTTTACAACTGTATAATCAACTTTAAGTAAATTTTCAGTGAACCTTTCTGTTTCAAAACAAACCTTCTGGCCTGGGCTGAATTTTGTTAGCCGTGTGACTCTAAGGCAGGGGTTCTCAACCCTGTCCTCGGGACCCATCTAGCCAGTCGGGTTTTCAGGATAACCACAATGAATATGCATGGGAGAGATTTCATATAATGGAGGCAGTGTATGCAAATCTCTCTCATACATATTCATTGTGGTTATCCTGAAAACCCGACTGACTAGGTGGGTCCCGAGGACAGGGTTGAGAACCCCTGCAGGGGTATGTTTACTAAACCGTCTTAACGTGCGCCCAGCGATAGTGTGCAGGATGCCATAAAAGGAGTGGGCGTTCCGATCTAAATGTAGCAAACCAGGATTATCGCGCGATAACGTGCTCTCCGCATATTATTGTGCGAGAAGCCGCTAAGCACGTTAACGCGTGGTAATCTTAAGTAGGTGCGCAGACATGCCAACACAGAAACAGAGGTGTAGCACAATGGTCAATACACTGAATGATGGTACAGGGGTCATTAGTTTAATCCCCAAGTGTGCCTAATGAATAAGGCTGACTGAGGCATCACCCTTTATGTTTAAGTAGTGCTTTTTGAGGCATTTTACTTTTATTTTAATTAGTGCTGCCAGCAAACACACCCTCACAGTAGCGTAACCTAAGGTGCCGCATAAGGCACCCTATAGGGAATCCATAGGGCACATTATAAAGTGCACTGTCCGCCAAGGCACCCTATAATGTTCCCTATAGGACACCTTATAAGGCGCTTTATAGGGCGCCCTATAAGGTGCCTTATGGGGTGCCTTATGGTTACAGTACTCTGAGGGTGTTTTTGCTGGCACCACTAATTTACATTAAAAATAGACAATGCCTCAGACAGCCCTATCAAACAACCCCACTGTGGGATCAAACCCATGACCGCTGTTACCCCAGGCAATGAAATAACCAGTGGGTTACAGCTCTATAGCAGCTAATAAACTCCTGGCTGGCTACAGAAGGACTGTATGTCACCACACAAACATTATGCTGTGGTTACCAGGATAAGGTCAGCCCACCCGTACCCATGATGCACAGCACATACAAATCAGCAGTCTACAGATGATCACAAGATGGGGTATGCACCCCGCAGCACCTCATCCTGGTAGGGGGTGCCGACAGTGTGTGTTAGTGGCACAAAGTAGCTAAAGACCATCACATTGTGTGGGTATTGTGCTCACCCTGAGGGGGTGGTGGGGCGGCCAGCACCAGGTCCGCCGCACCTTTCATGGTAGGAATAGGCCATATTACAGGTACCCATCAGTGCCATTGTGTGTGATAGGTAGTTCCTGCAGACACACCTAGGATACATTAGTGTCCATCTGTAGTTGTCAATCAGGTCTAGTCCTTATGGGCTATAATGCACCCAGAATGGTGCATATTCTGCATTGGTGCCATGGTAACGGAGGGGAGGGGAGGGGAGGGGGGAGGGGAGGGGGGAGGAGGAGGGAGGGGGGAGGGAGAGGAGGGGGGGAGGGAGGAGGGGAGGGGAGGGGGGCGGAGGAGGGAGGGGGAGGGAGGAGGGAGAGGAGGGGGGAGGGGGAGGGGGAGGGGGAGGAGGGGGGGGGAGGGAGAGGAGGGGGGGGGAGGAGGGAGGGAGAGGAGGGGGGGAGGAGGGGGGGAGGGAGAGGAGGGGGGGAGGAGGGGGGAGGGGAGGGGGAGGAGGGGGGAGGGGGGGAGGAGGAGGAGGGAGGGGGAGGGAGAGGGGGGAGGGGGGAGGAGGGGGGGAGCGGGAGGGGGGAGGGAGAGGGGAGGGGGGAGGGAGGGGAGGGGGAGGAGGGGAGGGGGGAGGAGGGGAGGAGGGGAGGGGGGAGGGGAGGAGAGGAGGGGAGGGAGAAGGGGAGGGGGAGGGAGGGGAGGAGGAGAGAGGGGAGGAGGGGGGAGGGAGGGGGGGAGGGGGAGGAGGGGAGGAGAGGAGGGGGGAGGGGGAGGAGAGGAGGGGGGGAGGAGGGAAGGTGGAGGAGAGGGGGAGGGGGGAGGTGGGAGGGGAAGGGGAAGGGGGGAGGAGAGGGGGGGAAGGGGGAGGAGGAGGGGGGAGGGGGGTGTTTGGACCTATAGGCAGATTATGTACCACCACCCAACCAGCCCTCTGTGGCTCAGGGTAGGAGACAGGATCCCCCACCAACAGATCCATCATTCTACCTCTCTGCAAGGGTAGTAATAGAGGGGGGGGGGGCTATCAACCCCAGTCCTGCTAGGGAAAGTCACCCTACAGGGCAGCCAATGCAGAGCTGTATACATCCATAAGGCAATGGCAGAAAGACAGTAGGCCTGGAAATGCTCAGCTGCCCCCACCACCAACTGACATTCTCCAGCAGAAAGCACAGGGAGTCACCAGCCACTGCACCCTGCAAGGTGTTCTAGCCATACACATATAACTGCAGACAGTCTTCTAGCTAGTCTACAATGTATGGTCCTGGAGGAGATGTGAACACACCCACCAAGCAGATAAGTCAGTGATTAAGTCCCAGAGAAAAGAACCTAAATATTTCACTTAAGAGAAATACAATATAGCACTATGGGGGATCCTAGGCATGCCGTGGTCACTGCTCAGTCAGGGTGAGAGTGACCTCCCAGCAGGATATGCTGTGGCCACCCTGTCGGTGCAGGTTGTGGCCGGGCACTCCAATGTCCGAGCCATTGCCCTATGCCCTGTGCTGATGCATCCAGGCCAGGCCACCCTGTCCAGGCTATGCCCACAGTACCTTGCTCCTCATTATGCACATTGGCAGGCCAATACTGGCAACAGTGCTAGCAGTGTGGGCTGAGGAAGGTGTTGGCAGCCACCACACACTGGATAGACAGACACACACTCCCCACACCTATGCCAGCATTCTGCAACTATAGAGGTGTTTGGCAGCCCTGGCCACTGCACCAGTCCTGGGCACAGTGCAGGCATGGCTATGGTACGCAATACTGTTGGGGTCACTCCCCAGGGTGGTAAACACTGTCAGACACCAGACCTGAAGCACACTCCACAGACATCAGAGAGGTTGCTATGATTCAGCACAATCAGCAAATTGTGCTTAACTTAGGAATTGCTATCTGCCAGTAATCATAGCAACCTTTTGATAGATGTGTACCGTATTCCCAGGTTTTGGGTGGCATTACTAAGGTATGCAAGTGCTAGTATTGGGAGATGCAGACAGGGCCCAACATCCTGCCTCTCCAGGAGGCATTGGATAATGGAGCCCTTGGGTGCGGGTGTGTCTGCCCCTGTTGGCCGCTGCTCTAGGGCAGAGTTGCTCCACTCCAGTCCTGATGGGCCAAACACTGTTCGGGTTTTCATGCTGTCCCTAATGAATATGCCTGAGATACATCTGCATACCATGGGGGCAGTGCATATAAATGCAGCACAGCCATATTTATTAGAGGCAGTATGGAACCTGAATGGTGTTTGGCCCTCCAGGACTGCATTTGGAGACTCTGCTCTAGGTAATGCGCATGTTTATGGTGTCTGTGCTCTGGAGGGTAAAATATAGGTGTTTTGGGCATGTTTATGTTATCTGCAATAAAGGTTCTGTCTGTATTACCACGTTTTAGTAGTGGGTAAAATATGTGAACTGGGTTGGCAGGAACCCCAGCTAGGGCTTGAACCTGTGACTTTCTGCTCCTGAACACCCTGGCTGTGTGTTTTGCACCACTGTGTTGCCACAGAGGCAGTGCATTCCCTGTGGATACTATGACTGTTTGTCAGACAGGGCCTGTCAGTTGCAGTGCATGGCACCCACCTACACAGGGCTAGGCCATGGTCTGCTCTGGGCAGCTGCCACTGCCCCCTCCACCACCAGTATCCCTCTGCCACCATGCTGACATGCCCTTCTGCTGGTAGTGCACAGTCTCAGGCCATCCAGTGTGTGGGTAGGCGGCTGCCTATGGTGCGTATTCTGGGGTAGGGGTGCCTGCATAGCTGTCCACGCTTCCCCTCAGCACCGCCTACCAATGTTCTATGCCCTTGGGGGTATCTGCTGGGTACTATCCCCTGTGACACTGTGGGAAACACACCCGTGCCCATGTTGGGCCCTCATCAGTTGCTGTCTGGCTGCTCTACTGTTTCAGCATTCCTATGGGCCACCTAGGCATCACCCTAGTCCGCACTGTGGCCCAGCTGCACCACAGCATATGCCGCCTGCAGCCCTCTATGTCCCCTTTCCCAACATCTGTCCAGTTACCCATTCTGACATGCCCGCCTTGCTGTTGCAGAACATGTGCATGCCATAGGAAACCTGTCCAATGGACAGGGAAAACCCTGATCAGCGCTATTTCACTGTGGGATCATTCACCTTGTAGGGGGAGGAAGCATATACCCTTCCGAAATTCATATCTTTTTTTAGGAGCTTTCTTGGGAGTGTTTTTTGATGTTTCCCATTAATAACACTATTGCCCAGCTTGGTTATGTTTTTTTTACATTTTCTTCTGTTCATTTTCAATGTTTATTTGCCCTTTTGTTCTGTGCACATGTATCACACTTCTCACTTTTTATAGGTTTCCCTGGTTTTGCTTTACATTGCTGACGGAAATAGTTTATTTTCCCTTTAAATCTGCTCTAACGCCAGGGTTTCACTGGCGTTCGTTTTCAGCACCGGATTCCCCAGCGTTAGTGTGCGGGGAGCCTCTCCCCTCCCACTCTCCGCCCATTGACCCTCTCTCTCCACCCCTGGGGAGCCTTCCTCCATCTTCCGAGAGCCTTTCTCCACCCTCAACGCTCGTTTGCGCCGCTGCGCACGTTATCGTGTGATAAGGTACCTCTGCGCCCGATAAAGCGCCATTATTGCGCGATAAGGTCACCGGGCGCACATTAAGACGGTTTAGTAAACATACCCCTAAGAGTGAGTGGAGTGCAATAGGCCTCCCAGCTTAGGCTGGTCCTACTCCCAAGAACCCAGAAAATCCTGGGAATTAGACCTGGAAAGATTGTATTAGCTCTTAGAAGCTGTGTCCTCAATCTGTTGCATGATAGAAAAGGGACACTGTGAGGATTTATTGACTGGAAGGGTTAAATAATTTTTTTTACAAAAGAGTCCATGTTCAGCATAACCTTTTATAAAATGTTCCTGGATCTGATCATGTCTTAATTTCCATCTCTGTTCTGATCTCAGCGTGCTACGTGAAATGAGCCTTCACACATCTTTATAAAATACTGGGAGGAAACTAGTGGAACTTATGGCTAGATTGAAGTCATGGAGATTCATGCTTGCACGGGAACTGGTGTAAATGCTTGTAGGTATAGTGCAGTGATGGCTAACCTTTTTGAGCCCGAGTGCCCAAACTGCCGCACAAAACCAAAGAATTTCCTCAAAGTGCCAGCACGTCAATTAAAGCCCCATTTGCATAAGGTGCTTCATTTGCATAAATATTTGCATAATGTTACCATACACTAACTTTTAGTAAACATGCCTCTTAATGAGTATATGGATAAAGAAAGACTAAAAGGTTTCTACATTACTATAATCCAGTACCAACCGCCAGGCACATTAGGAACTACTACAAACGCTGCCCATTTAGAACCCATAGCAAACCCGCCGTATCCTAACAGCACTACCAGGACTCACAAAGCACCATACTCTACCTATCAAAAGGCAACACTGCAAATATTAAACCAATACATCTCAGAGAACAACAATACATGACCTACTGGGGAAAGAACAAGTGGCAATGTCAAATAGGAATTATATAAACAGAATACCTCAGCTCAGTTACACATGCAGAACAGACCATCACCAAACAAGGAATCACAATTTAGAAACAGGAAGACAATAATTAAACTGGGAACCCCAAAAGCCAAACTTGGAATATACAACAACACTGTAGAAATAAAACTATATATTAATTTCCTCTTGTACTAAACAAAGCGCAAAAAATTAATGATGCACATTTCCCAGAGCTGACATATTCCAGTTAATAAATTCAAAATAAAGAGATATTTTTCTACCTTTGTGCATTTTTTTTCAGTTGCAATTGTTCCAGCCACTTTCTTCTGGTTTCTTCGTGTCTTCTGCTAACTCTCCATCTGCTGTCCATTTGTCCTTTCTTCTGTCATTCTCTCTCTACATCTGCTTTAACATACTAATCTTTCTCCTTTGGCTCTTTCCTCATTCCTATTTCATCTACTCAAAATTTACCCCTCCATCCTCAATCCCCACTTACTCTCCCAATACCCGGCCAATTGTAGATTTTTTATCCCTCCCACACAAAATATTTTCCCCTCTCCATTTTACTCTCCCAGCCCCATCCCATTCTAATCCTCCCCCAACACCAGCTCCCTTCTAGTTCCAGCCTCACCCAGCATCCATTCCCTTCTAGTCCCTGCATCAGCCCATTTCCAGTCCTAGCAGCCCCCCAACCCAATACCAGTCCTATACCCCCCTCATCAACCCACTTCCAGTCCTAACCCCCCATCACCCCATTTTCAGTTTAAGCCCCCCCCCTATAACCCATTACCAGTCCTAACCCCCCACTTCCAGTCAGCCCCCCATAGCCCATTGCCAGTCCTAACCCCCCCATCAGCCCACAGTCCATTACCAGTCCTAACCCCATCAGCCCACCTCAAGTCCTAACCCCTCCCCATCAGCCCATTTCTTGTCCCAGCCCCCCCATAGCCCATTATCAGTCCTAAACCCCCCCATAGCCCATTACCAGTCCTAACCCCATCAGACCACCTCCAGTGTTAACCCCCCATCAGCCCATGTCCAGTCCTAACCCCACCCAACAGCCCACCACAATTCCTGACCCCTCCCCATCAGCCCATTAGCAGTCCTAACCCCCCCCTAGCCCATTAGCAGTCCTAACCCCCCTCTCTAGCCCATTAGCAGTCCTAACCCCCCCCCATAGCCCATTACTTGTACTAACCCACATCACCCCATTTAGAGATAGCCCCCCTCAACACACAGCCCATTTGCAGTCCTAACCCCCCCTAGCCCATTAGCAGTCCTAACCCCCCCCTAGCCCATTAGCAGTCCTAACCCCCCCTCCTAGCCCATTAGCAGTCCTAACCCCCCAGCCCATTAGCAGTTCTTACCCCCCCCTAGCCCATTAGTAGTCATAACCCCCCCTCCGAGCCCATTAGCAGTCCTAACCCCCCCTAGCCCATTAGCAGTCCTAACCCCCCCCTAGCCCATTAGCAGTGCTCTACACCCCCCCACTCTAGCCCATTAGCAGTCCTAACCCCCCCCATAGCCCATTACCAGTCCTACCCCCCATCACCCCATTTCCAGACAGCCCCCATCAGCCCACAACCCATTAGCAGTCCTACCCCCCCCTAGCCCATTAGCAGTCCTAACCCCCCCTCCTAGCCCATTAGCAGTCCTAACCCCCCCCAGCCCATTAGCAGTCCAAACCCCCCCAGCCCATTAGCAGTCCTAACCCCCCATCACCCCATTTCCAGACAGCCCCCATCAGCCCACAGCCCATTAGCAGTCCTAACCCCCCCCTCCTAGCCCATTAGCAGTCCTAACCCCCCCTCCTAGCCCCATTAGCAGTCCAAACCCCCCCCAGCCCACTAGCAGTCCTAACCCCCCCCTCCGAGCCCCATAGCAGTCCTACCCCCCCCACCTTCCCCCTTTTCAGTCCTAACCCCCCCCCCGCCCATTATCAGTCCAAACCCCCCCCCCCTCGCCCATTAGCAGTCCTAACCCCCCCCCCTCCTAGCCCATTAGCAGTCCTAACCCCCCCCTCCTAGCCAATTAGCAGTCCTAACCCCCCCCAGCCCATTAGCAGTCCCACCCCCCCCCACCCCATTACCAGTCCTAACCCCCCCCCCCCTAGCCCATTAGCAGTCCTAACACCCCCCCCCCCGGCAAATTTAAAAACAGAAAAAGCGGGCTCTGGCTGCTGCCGCAGACGCGGCAGCATGCAGTGTCCCGCGGGGCCCCCTCCGCCCGCTAAGCCCCTCTGCAAGGGCTTTCAGATTCGCGAGGGAGACAGCGTCTCCCTCGCGTCTCTTGTTAAGCCCGCAGGGGCTAATGGGAAATTTCCCATCAGTCCCTCGCGTCTAAAGGGGCTGATGGGAAATTTCCCATTAACCCCTACGGGCTTAACAGAGACGCGAGGGAGACGCTGTCTCCCTCGCGAATCTGAAAGCCCTTGCAGAGGGGCTTAGCGGGCGGAGGGGGCCCCGCGGGACACTGCATGCTGCCGCGTCCGCGGCAGCAGCCAGAGCCCGCTTTTTCTTTTTTTGCGGACCTTCACGCGTGCCAGCTGTAAGGCCTTCGCGTGCCACAGCTGGCACGCGTGCCATAGGTTCGCCATCGCTGGTATAGTGTATACGCTTATTTTATAAAATACATGCGTAAATTGTGGCCCTGCCTGTGTTCTGCCTGAATTCCACACATAACTTCATTCTTATACCCAGGGGCGGCCCAAGGGGGGTGCGGGGCCATGAGCGGAGACGTGGTGCGGGGCCTCATTTGCATAAGGGGCCTCATTTGCCTAAATATTTGCATAATGTTACCATACACTAACTTTTAGTAAACATGCCTCTTAATGAGTGTATGGATAAAGAAAGACTAAAAGATTTCTACATTACTATAATCCAGTGTCAACCGCCAGGCACATTAGAAACTACTACAAACGCTGCCCATTTAGAACCCATAGCAAACCCGCCATATCCTAACAGCACTATCAGGACTCACAAAGCACCATACCCTAACTATCAAAAGGCAACACTGCAAATATTAAACCAATACATTTCAGAGAATAACAATACATGACCTACTGGGGAAAGAGAACAAGTGGCAATGTCAAATAGGAATTACATAAACAGAATACCTCAGCTCAGTTATACATGCAGAAAATAAACCATCAACAAACAAGGAATCACAATTTAGAAACAGGAAGCCAAACTTGGAATGTACAACAACACTGTAGAAATAAAACTATAAATTAATTTTGTCTTGTACTAAACAAAGCGCAGAGGTTAATGATGCACATTTCCCAGAGCTGACATATTCCAGTTAATAAATTCAAAATAAAGAGATATTTTTCTACCTTTTGTGCATTTATTTCAGTTGCTATTGCTCCAGCCACTTTCTTTTGGTTTCTTCATGTCTTCTGCTAACTCTCCATCGTCTGCTGTCCATTTGACCTTTCTTCTCTCTTCAAGTTTTTTTCCATTCTCTCTCTACATCTGCTTTAACATAATAATCTTTCTCCTTTTGCTCTTTCCTCATTCCTATTTCATCCACTCAAATTTTACACTTCCATCCTCAATCCCCACTTACTCTCCCAATATCCAGCCAATTGTAGATTTTTCTTCCCTCCCACACAAAATATTTTTCCCTCTCCATTTCACTCTCTCAGCCCCATCCCATTCTAATCCTCCCCCAACATCAGCTCCCTTCTAGTTCCAGCCCCATCCAGAATCCGTTCCTTTCTAGTCCCCTCATCAGCCCATTTCCAGTCCTATCCTAGCCCCACCATCAGCCCATTTCCAGTCCTAGCTCCCCCATCCATTTCTAGTCCTATCCGAGTCCCTCCATCAGCTCATTTCCAATCCCAGCCCCCCTCCCTCATCAGCCCATTTCTAGTCATTTCCTAGCCCCACTATCAGCACATGTCAAATCCTAGCTCCCCTCCACTCAGCCCATTTCCAATCCAAGCCCCCCATGATCCTACTTCCAGTTCTAGCCCCTCCATGAGTCCATTTCAATCCAAGCCCCCACCACAGTCCATTTCCAATCTTAGCACTTCCCAACAGCCCATTTCCAGTCCTATCTTAGCCCCTCCATCACACCATTTCCTGTCCTAGTCCCCCCCCCCATTCAGCCCATTTCCAGTACTAGCACCCTCCCCTCACAGCCCATTTCCATTCCAGGTCCCCCTCCCCATCAGCTATTTGCAGTTCAAGCCCCCCTTCCACTCAGCCCATTTCCAGTCCTAGCAACCCCCCCAGCCCATTAGCAGTCCTAGCCCCCCATCAGCCACTTCCAGTCCTAACCCCCCAACCCCATTTCCAGTCTTAGCCCCCCATAGCCCATTACCAGTCCTAACCACCATCAGCCCACTTCCAGCCCTAACCCCTCCCATCAGCCCATTTCCAGTCTTAGCCACCACCATAGCCCATTACCAGTCCTAACCCCCCCATCATCCTGCCTCTAGTCTTAACCCTCCCCATCAGCCCATTTCCAGTCCTAGCCCCCCCATAGCCCATTTCCAGTCCTAGCCCCCCCCCCCCATAGCCCACTGTCGTTGTTGTTGTTAAGTGCCGTCGAGTCGCAGTCGACTCATGGCGACCCTCTGGATAGCTAACCTAAATTGTGTTCGGCCTTCAGTCAGGCGGCTCATTGTTGACAGACTGGTACCATAGCTGCTGTTATTGTATCGATCCATCTCATTGCTGGCCTTCCTCTTTTGCATTGACCTTCTATCTTGCCAAGCATGATGTCTTTTTCTAATGATCTTTCTCTTTGCATGATGTGTCCAAAGTATGAAAGTCAAAGTCTTGTCATCTGAGCTTCTAAAGAAAGCTTAGGTTTGTTCTCCTCTAGTACCGACTGGTTTGTTCTTCGTGCAGTCCATGGTATACATAGTATTCGCCGCCAGCACCATAATTCAAAGGCATCAATTTTCTTCCTGTCTATCTTTTTCACTGTCCAGCTTTCACATCCATATGATGTTATTGAAAATACCATGGCTTGAACAAGTCAAATCTTTGTATGGCGAGAGACATCTCTGCTCTTGAGAATCTTATCTAGGTCTTTCATAGCCTTTCTGTCAAGAGCAATGCGTCATCTGATTTCTTGACTGCTTGTTGCTTCTTTATTGATAGTTGATCCAAGTAGGTTAAAGTTGTTCGCGATTTCAATTTCTTCTCCTTCAATGATGACCCTATTGATTATGCCAGTTGTCATGATCTTTGTCTTCTTTACATTAAGGTGCAGGCCCATTTTGAGACTATGTTCTTTGATTGTGAGAAGCAAATATTTCAGATCATCTTCACTTTCAGCCAGTAATGTGGTATCGTCAGCATAGCGAAGGTTGTTGATGAGTCTTCCACCAATCTTCACACCTCTGTTGTCTTCATACAATCCTGCTTCTCTGATGATTTGTTCTGCATATAAATTAAACAGGTAGGGGGAAAGTATGCAGCCTTGTCTTACACCTTTGCTTATTTTAAACCATTCTGTTTCTCCTTGTTCTGTTCGAACTGTTGCTTCTTGATCAATGTACAGATTGTGCAAGAGTGCGATCAGGTGTTCTGGTATACCCATGCTTCTTAATGTGGCCCAGAGTTTATCATGGTTTACACAGTCAAAAGCCTTGCTGTAGTCGATAGCCCATTACCAGTTCTAAACCCCCCATCAGCCCAATTCCAGTCCTAACCCCCCATCACCCCTTTTTCAGTCTTAGACCCCCAATAGCCCATTAACAGTCCTAACCCCCCCATCAGCCCACCTCCAATCCTAACCCTCCCCATCAGCCCATTTCCAGTCCTAGCTCCCCCATAGCCCATTATCAGTCCTAGCCCCCCATAGCCCAATATCAGTTCTATCCCCCCCATCAGCCTATAGTCCATTACTAGTCCTAACCCCCCACCTCCAGTTCTAACACTCCGCATCGCCCATTTCCAGTCCTAGCTCCCCCGTAGCCCATTACCAATCCTAACCCCCCCATCAGCCCGCTTCCAGTCCTAACCGCCCATCACCCCATTTTCAGTCTTAGCCCCCCCCCATAGCCCATTACCAGTCCTACCCCTCCCCCATCGGCCCATAGCCCATTACCAGTCCTAACCCCCCTCCCCCCATCAGGAGTTTCAGGCGTTGTCATGTAATGAGCCGTTTTCACCCTTTCTGGAGAGAGGGTGGTGTTTGCGAGTAGTCCTGTCGTCCTTCCAAAAGGTGGTTTTCTGATTTTTCTCCTGAGCCTATTGGTTTCTCTTCCAGTTCTCGATTTTTCTGGAAGGGGAGGTTTTTATTCATAGCTTACACCGATAGGAAACATAAAATGCAGGGTGCGGCGTTTGTTTCTTTGTTTTTGTGTGTTGGTTGGAGGTCCCCGCAAAGGGGAAGCAGCAGCGAAGGCGGCCATTTCGCACTGGGTTAAGGCGGTGGTTGCCTCGGCTTTCTGGCGAGGTTGTATGATTCCGGGGGGATTTCTGACTCTTGCTACCAGGGGTGAATTTTGGGCAACTTTCACTATAAAATACATAAAAGCACACTAGAGGCTGAAAGCTGGCACCGAGGGGATGTTCAGGGAGGGCTCTGCCAGACAGGCGAGGGATACTTGATTCTGCCGCTGCCACGGCGGCAGCGGCAGCAGCCAGTTGTTTTTTTTACCTAGGCATTTAAGTAAGAACGTTGTTTGCGCAGGGCCTCCTGAAATGCGGGGCCCTGTGCAAACAACATTCTTGCTCAATGGACGGGCCAGCCCTGCTTACACCCGAGTCACATAAAAATACACTCTTTCCTGTCACTGCACATGTTTTTAATTTAAAAAAAAACATTTATGTGCATAAAACAGGGTTTTATGTTCAGGAAAAGTTTATAAACTTGCCTCCATAGAGGATCTCCAGTAGTCTATGAGAGTCATTTTAAAAGCCTTAGATATAATTCGGACGTCCAAAATTGTACCGGTGGACACCCAAATCACTGAGACGTCCCCAGAACCATTTTGCAAATGGCTTTTTAAGATCTCTCACCTTCAGGGACATCCAAATAGGCAGGAGGTGTGGTGGAGGCATATCCTGGGTGGTGCTACAGATATAGACATCCCCAATTGATTTCTGAACCCTTGAGGATGTCTGCAACCGTGTCCAAGTTTAGATCAACTCCAGGCACGAATAGGCATCGGAAAAGTGCTCGTTTGGGTCCTAAAGCATCTATAGAAAAGTTGATACTCCATTATCCTCAATCACAATGATATAGCTTGTGTTACTGGTAAACTTGTCTTGTGTTTGAACCACCGCTGCACGTCTCCTAGATATCCTGGGTATTGAATACTATGCCGGGGACCTCTATGTTGACAGCTCTGCAGATGTCCATATTGGGCACATCCATGTTTGTGAAATTGTGCCCAAACTTGGACCTGCCTATGTTTTTTCTAAATGTTCTGGCTTAGACATTCCAGATTGCACTCGGATGTCCTTTTAAAATGCACCTTCAAATTAACAAGTACTGGTGTTCCTTTTCTTTACAGAAATCTGCTGCTATTTGCTCTCCTGGTCTGTCATGAAATATTGCTGTTATTAGTGATTATTTTTATCGATTCAATTTAGTGATCTGATAAAACATGTCGGGCCCGATATTCAAAGGGCATTTGCATAGTTTACAGCCTAGTAAACCGTGTAAATGCCTTAGATGGGGAGATTCAATGGCATATACATAATTAGTGCCACTGAATATCTCCAACTATGTCACCTACGCACCCCAATGTTATTCAGATAGTATCGGGGTGTGTTGTGAGCATTACGGGGTACAGCGGGGGCGCGAGATAACCGGGCAGCAGCAATATTGCTGCTGCCCGGTTAGCTTCAGCGGTTTCTGAGTTGTGCGGCAATACCCAGATATTCAATGCCCAGCCCATAGTGCTCAAGGTGATCCAGACACCAGATCTTCCACTATGTCTGCTTTTACTAAGGCCTAAACGTTTTTCATATTGCAAATGCAATGTGCGCCTTCGAGTCAATGCTCACTCCTAGTGACCCAGCAGCTCCTGGGTTTTCTTGGCAGTGTGACCGTAAGTAGATTGCCAGGCCTTTCTTCCAAGGCAATGGAGGGTTGCAATTTAAAATTCCCCCCCTCTTAGAATGTGGCTGTATCTCAGTAGGCCATTACATTCTGACATCTGGCTCCTTACCTGGTAAGTCTCTGAGTTCCCCAATGGAAATATGCAGGTTCGTGGATGAAGTTACATTTTGGAATGAAGCATTCAACCTTTTTTCAACAGAACATCATGATTATTTGAATAAATAGTAAAGGTTCCTTGTCTATTGCATTGTGTCAAAGGAAAATGCAGAACTTCCTGTGATTCAGCATTCACTTTTGTAGCAACCTTGAAACATAGAAACATGGTGACCGAAAAAGACTATATAGTCTATCTTGTCTGGCCATTCATACCAACTACTCAGCTCTTCAATCTCATCCTTTCTCTTATAGATCCTTTGTTCTTCTCCCATGCTTTTTTATTTTTTTTAAAATTCAGACTCCGCCTTTGTTTCTAGCAGCCTCAATGGGATACCACTGCATGTATCCGCCACCCTTTCTGAAAATAAATATTTCCTTAGATTACTTTGGAATGTACCCCCTTCTATTCTCATACTATGACTCCTCATTACATAACATCCTTTCCCTTCAAATAGGCCCACCTCCTGTGCATTTAGACTTCAGAAATATTTAAATGTCTCTATCATATCTCCTCATCCTCTCTGTCCTTTAGTGTACACCTGTTTAGATCTTGAAGTCTGTCCCCATATGCTTTATGATAAAAACTGCTGACTATTTTTTTAGCCTCTCCCAAAACCAGCTTCATCCAATTGATATCCTCTTGAAGGTGTAGTCTCTAGAACTGTACACAGTACACCAAATAGGATTTCATCTGATACTTATAAGGAGATAATAACACCCCCTTTTGCTTCTGCTATCCCTCTGCCTGTGTCCCAGGATTTTATCATAACCTTATCTCTCTGTACAGCCACCTTAGGATCATTAAACACGATTAGCTACAGACCCGTTTTGCTCAGAACTACACCCTTTATAGAGTACTAATTCCTTGAGATTTTGCAGCTTAGATATTTGACTTGTCCTTTTTAGCAATAAATCTTAGCTGACAGACTCTAGACTTTCTCATGTAAAGGCACATTTTAGATTGTACATTTAGGTGAAATTTGTGACATTCATGTCAAGACGTCCAAACTTTTTTGAGCGGGTTAGTTATGAATGTAGACACATTTAAATATTATCTAAAATCACTCTATCTCTGCTGCAAAGGATAAATATGCCCCCCCCCCCCCGATATATAGAGGTGCGGGGATATGCAGAATAAGGGGTCAGACATGTGAAGAAAACCATCTGATTACAGAAACGTAGACATGTAAGATACAGATGATTGTGGTAGAGACCATATAGATGTTCAAGTGCAGTTATTTCAGGATGCACATGTGTATATGTTACCACCAGGGCTGGCCCAACCACTAGGCAAATTAGGAGGTTGCCTAGAGCAGCAACTTCTGGAGGGCAGCTAAAGCAGACTAGTCAAAGCCTGTATATAATGCATACTCATTATGGATATCCTGAAAAGCTGACTGGCTGAGGGTGTCCCAAGGACTGGATTGAAAACCCCTGGACTAGAGGCAGCTGAAAGAAAGGTAACCAAAATGGTTTGGAGTTTGCATTAAAAGTCATATGGAGTGAGACTTTTATTTAATTTTATTTTATTCTATACACCCCTTTAGCCAATCACAAAGTGGTTCTAACAGTTTCATAGCACAATAAAACACCATATATAAATAAAGGATCTAAGAATATATACCCTAAAGAAGGGATATGAGAAATACATTTAAATATCTAAAGTTCTGCTCAAGAAACAAACATTTTCATTTAATGGGAAGGAAGTTCTAGAACTAGGGGATCACATTATAAATCTCCAAGGGGTAGACTCAGCAACAACGTCAATCCAATTTGTGGTGGATGCCTTGAATGTCCTCCCATAAGAGGTGGCAAAATTCAAAGTGTAGGATAAACGCAGAGGATCCCTAAAGGTAAAAGGATGGACATGAAGCACTGGGGTAACCTGCACACTGTGGCAATTACAACCCTCTTGGTAATCTGACAGATAGTCAGATGTAGTAAAGGCTGTTAGTGTAGCTGGGTTTAAAAAAAGGTTTGGACAAGTTCCTGGAGGAAAGGTCCATAAACCATTATTAAGAAGGGACCCAGGATATCAATGCTTGACCCAGTACAAGCATTGCAGAACCTGTGTCTTTTGGGGAAACTGCTAGGTACGTATGACCTAGATTGGCCACTGTTGGAAACAGGATACTGGGCTTGATGGACCTTGGTCTGACCCAGTATGGCATATCTTATGTTCTTATGTTCATGTGATCTTCACTGGTCATTGTGGGAAACAAAATATTGGGTTTGATAGATCTTTGGTCTGATCTAGTATGGAAACTCTTATGTAAACTTATGAATTAGACCCACTCCATCGTCAACCCTCGCTCACACACTGGTGACATTCAGAACATTGCAGGGTTAGGGAGAAGGTAAGCATACATCCTCCTACTTAGAGAAGAGGAAGACAGGCTCAAACATAGGCACTCACACACCACCTCGGTACACCCACCTCCCAATAAATACACTTGCGCTCCAATGTGTGGCAAAACCTAATGGCCACAGCTTTATTCAAACTTACAAAACACTTTAACATTCGAACGTGTACAGTACAACCAAACCATTTCCCGGGTTCACTTTGCCAATATAATACTCCATTGCTTGGCTTTAACCCCTCCCCCCCCAACTCCAGAGCTACACTCAGCCAGTCTAGCCATGATGAGGTTCCACTAAACCTTGTGGCTTTCCCATCCCCTTTTCTTACCCCCCACACAGCTGGTGGTGATGTATGGCTGCACCCTGTGGCAATGATACACCCAAGCTTCATCTCACTCTCAACCTCTTCCCAGCCTAACATTTCTAGTCTGCCTGAACACGGGAGAAGCTGTGATCACCCACCACACACAACTTTCCCACCATATAAGGGGCGGGTGAGCAGGAGAACCCATGCTTCTTGGTCCCATCACCTCTCTCTCCACCCGACAAATGCTGCCCAAACTCTGGCCCCACCTCCCTACTCCCTCCCTCATCACTCTCCACCCTCACTGGTTAATCCCACAGCTCCCCTAGCCCCTAACCTCATCCCCTTTACCCCCTCCCTCATGAAGCTCCAATGGGCTTGGCCATGTCTTGATGCCCCCCCCCCCTCTGAGTTCATTGAGGGTGGGGGCACCACTTACATTTATAAGAACTTGTTTTTAGTTTCTGATAACGCCATTCTTCCTTATCAGTTCCCAGTCCAGCATAATTCATTGTCAATTAATAAAGCAAATATTAGTTCTACAAGTTAATGAAAGACTAACAAAATTCTCAAAGCCTTTTGAATGTGTTAGCGTTTCCAAAGTTTCTATTTAAAAAAGAAAACCAGCCACAGGAAAGGCAAATCTTTAAATTCCTTCCAGTTTTCAAAAACAAGTCACTCTATCAAACGAATGCAAGCACACACATGCACATGTATGAATGCACACAAAATGTTCTCTGATACCACTACTACTACCTAGCATTGCTATAGCACTACTAGGGGAATGTAGCACTATGAAATCCTATATAAAAGTGTCTTTCAGGGGATCATTTTACTACAATTAAATATTTGCTGTAAAGGATTTAATATGTGCATTTGTGGTCAACATTATTGGCATCCTTGCATTTTAGGTATGTTGTATACAATATGTTGAGAACAAATTGGAAATATGCAAAAGGTATGCCATCATAATATTTTAATAGTATGCTCAAAAGTATACAACAACAAAAAAATGTCTGTGCAATTTAGATATAGTAATTTCTGAGAAAAAAATATAACCTGGACAGGATTAATGGCACCCTTCACTAATATTTGATTGCACAACCTTTGGCAGTGAGGACAGCTCCCAGATGTTTCTTGTAGCCATGTATAGTTTCTTTCATCTGTCTGCTGGTAGTTTCTCAAACTCTTCAATTGTGATTTGTTCCAGCTGATGGATTTTTCCAGGATTCCTTTTACAAATGGCAGATTTCAGCTCTTTCCAAAGGTTCTCGATTGGATTGAAATCAGGACTCATTGCTGGCCAGTTTAAAATGGTCCATTTTTCATTTTTAATCATTCTTTTGTGCTTTTGGCTGTATGTTTTGGGTCATTGTCCTGCTAGAGGACCTACAACCTTCAACCCAGACCTACCTTTCTGAATAGTAGCTAGTAGCACATTTCACTCCAAAATACCTTGGTAGTCCTCTGACTTCAAGACTCCTTTAATACATTCCAAGCCTCCAGTTCCTAAGGCAGCAAAACAGCCCCACAACATAAGGGTGTTTTTTTTCCTTATAAGCTTCAATTCTTCTCCTGTAAATGTATCACTGGTCTGCACTGCAAAAGAGCTCAAGTTTGGATTTCATCTGTCGACAGGACATTTTCCCAGAAGGATTGTGTTTTCTCAATGTAGGTTTGGGCAAAGATAAGGTGTGCCTTTTTATATCTGTCTTTGAGCAGTGGAGTCCTCCTTGGCCTTCGCTCATGAAGTCCTTCTTTGCTTATGGTGTGGGTTTAAACCACCATTCCACATTGCAACTGATCAGTCTTAAGCTCTTTGGATGTTGTACATGATGTTTTTCCAACAGTTTGCACTAAACGTCAAAGACTTCTTGGATTATTTGTTTTCTTCCCACCACATTCTGGGAGGTCCTTGACAGTTCCATGAGCAGAAAACTTCTCAATAACATTGTGAACTGTAGACACAGGAATCCCAAGTTCTTTGAAGATGGCCTTGTACCCCTTTGAAGTTTGATGTTTGGTGATAATGGCTTATCTGATAGTCTCAGGCAGCTCTCTTGTCTTCACCATTGTGAAAATGGAACAGGGAGTGAATGTGGCAATTTAAACATTAGAGCCATCATTCATTGTTTGATTCAAGTTATGTGAGTACTGACAATTGATCACAGGTGCGTCTAATTTAGTGCAATGGGAATGTGGTTCTTCTGTTAAAACTGATTTAAATGTTTATAAGGGTGCCAATAATCATGTCCTAATACATATATAGCCTATCCTGGATAATTATCTCCCCTCACTTTACAATTAAATGTAATTGAAAAAATGTTTTTTTGTCGGACAATGACTGCGTGTGGGGATTAGCCACTACAACAGATCCAGTCCTTTTTAATCAACTTTGCAGTAAAACAATACAGCACTTCAGCCGTAATAACATTAAATGCACTTTTTTAAGTTCAAGTCCAATTCTGAGTGTAGCCACAATCAAGAAAAAATCAGCTAATCCCCACATGCAGTCATTGTCTGACAAAAAAAAAATCATATGGATCATATATGGGGCAAGCCTAGTCCTGTTGCAGCCTCGGGGTCATATCTGAATTGAATAATCATGTCCTGGCAATGTCACAGTTTTTATGCTATTTCCCATAATTTCCTTTTTTAATTTGTCTTGTTTTATTTGATTCTTTTATGTATTAAAGATGTGGGCATATATAATCCCATTTCACTGGCCATGTCTTTTTAGGAGATACTGGATATATAGGGGTTGAACTGTACATAATGGGAATATGTACTAACCTTCATTTAGAATATCCCTCAACTTCTTCATGAATAAAATACAATCAAGGACTCGTCTCTCTTTGTTAAGTTATAGAGCAGTTTTATTTAAAGAAAATTATAGGCGTATTTAATAGTTAGAACACTCAACTATTTATGCAAAAAGAATATGCAATGAGAAAACTGTTCAAATCAAATTAGACCAGGTCAGAGTGAATGTACTGTGTCTGTTGTTGCTCAGTGTGCTGTATTTCTTTGGACTTTCTAAAGATGGTTCCTCACAGGAGGCTTATCAATAAACGGGACAGCCTGGGTAATGGTCCCAGTGTGGTGAACTGGATCAGAAATTTGCTGACTGACAGACCACCGAAGGCAGTGATAAACGGAATTCACTCTGAAGAAAAGAAGGCATGCAGTGGTGTGCCTGAGCGATCAGTCCTGGGAACGATACTTTTCAATGTATTTGTGAGCAATATTGTGGAAGGACTAAATGGCAAAATCTGCCTTTTTGCAGGTGACATGAAAATTTGCAGCAGAGTGGACACTTCTGAGAGAGTGGACAACATGAGGAAAGATCTACAAACACTAGAAGAATGGTGTAATGTTTGTCAGTTAAGATTTCATGCAAAGAAGTACAGAGTCATGCACTTGGGATGCAGAAATCCAAAGGAATTAGATGCACAGACCAGGAGAGGGACCTTGGAATGCTAGTGTCTGAGGATCTCAAGGTGGCAAAACAATATGACGAAGTGGTAGCCAAAGCCAAAAGGATGCTGGGCTGCATAAAGAGAAGTATAAGCAGCAGAGAGGAAGAAGTATTAATACTCCTGTACAAGCCATTGGTGAGGCCTCATTTTGAGTACTGTGTTCAGTTTTGGAGACCATGTGCCCGATTCGGGGACGTGGCTTGCGGGGCTGCATGTCCTGCTGGGACGCAGGAGTGGGCAGGATAGGGCGGAGCCAGAGCGAGTCAGCCCGGCAGGATGTACAGGACTTATTCAGGCTACAGCCCTGCACGTCCTGCCGGGCCCATGGGGACGTGCTGCTTATTCCACCACAAAAAAACCCCACCTGCAATCAGGAAAACACTTAAACAAGAGCAGGCAATGAGAAACCCTTGGAAGGAAACAGCTTTATCGAAGAGGTCCACCCTACACATGTCTCAGCCAATCTGGCCTTCTTCAGGGGACTGTGACCACTAAAAACATAAAAATACATAAACAGCTTATAATAATAACTAAATGATACATATTATGACAAAATATATAAAAAATAGGCATAAGCAAGTAAAAAATCAATACAAACGTATAGGTAAAAAAATAGACAAAATTAATTGTGTATATGAAAAAATAATTACAGATATAATTCAATAAATATGTAAAGAAATAATTAAAATGAATAAAGGAACAAACAATAAAACTAATTAAAATGAAAAAAAATAAACTTATAGATACTACCAATGTGCCATATATATGTGTGTATTGTCGCGCCCCCTGCTGGCTAGGCGGTTGCCCATAGGCAGTGGACGTACCTCCTATTGTCCCTTGGTAGTATGGGTTCCCCAGAGCCAAGGCTTCTGGGGATTATAGTTGTGAAAAATGAGTAGCCGAGGGTTGAAGGCAAATACAGGAAAAATTTATTCTTTTCTTCTTTTGCCCTTTCAAACATACAGCAACAAAAGTAGGATACTTCTCCAAATAAAGAAAAAAGGAACTTTCACAGTAACACCGGTAGCAACTGCTTTACTCAGCTTGTTATACCAGTAGTATATCTTTTTTCAGAGTTCAAGCACACAGCTTAAGGCTTCTTTGCTCAGTTCAGCCCAAATAACTGCTCTTCCAAACTGAGCACTATGCAAAGCACAACCCACTTTACTTCTGGCTGTTTATACGTTTAAGTAGTGACTTCTTAAGCATTCAAATCAGCACTTCCGAACATTCTCTGCCAGCTTTAAAATGTTAGCAACTTCATTCCAAACATTTATAGCAGAACAGGCAAGTACAAAGCTTCTGGGTTTCCTCAGTTTTAAAACCTTACAGCTTCTTCACCTTTGCTTTACACACAAAGAACAGTCCATTTGAGAGTCGGCAGAACTATTATCAGAATCATAGTTATCTACCTCCATGCTCTCATACTCAGGGTCAGTTAGCATCTGGCTGGAATCAGCTTGTGGGATTTCAGGTTTTATTTCTTCTAATAACTTTAAAACCTTCTCCCAATGAGATCTCTTTCTATGTGGAGGAATGTTGGAAGGGCTGAGGGAATTCTTATCCTTCAATAAACTATGCAAGGTTTCAAATGGGCTCACCTTACTTCTAGTAACAGAGCTCTTTACAGACCTTCCTCGAGGTGAAGCTCTTCCCCCAGGTTCTGGCAGGACCACGCCCGTGCCCTGCTCAAAGACAGCACTTTCCTCAGGATAAACTCTCCTGTCTTCAGGGCCTGCTGTAATGCTCCTACAACATGGGCTTCCTTCAGAGCGGTAGTTTCCTGTGTGCTGGCTGCAACGAGAACCTTTCCTGAGGCTGCTTCTAGAACACCTCCCTTTCTCAGCTTCATTGCAAGAATCTTTCCCTTCTCCTCCTGGTTCCTCGGTTGTTCCTTCTCTTCCTGGTTCCTCGGTTGTCCCCTCTCTTCCTGGTTCCCCAATTGTCTCCTCTCTCCCTGTTTCCTCAGGCTTAAATGACTGGGGCTGCCCTATGGCTTCAAACTCCGCCTCCGGGTTTTCCCCATTACCTACCCTGGTTGCCTTGGAGCTAGGGCATGGCTTGCATTCCTTGGCTGGAGTTTCAAAGTCAAAACTCCCTGAACTATTCTTCTGCTTAGGGGTAAATGTCTGTTTTCTATCCATTTCCCTGGGCTCCACTACAGTCTCGCCACCACAGTATATATATATATACACACACACACACCATATAAAATGCTGGAAAGTGAAGACAGAACAACACAGCATGTTAAATGCAAATTTCATATTGCATTGTTTTCAGATAATTCCTTCAGTTTTGATAAACAATGGATACAAGAAGCTTCTATGACACCAGATGTAGCAAAATTCATCGGGCAGTTACAGGCCAAGATGCTATGTCAACTGTGGAACGTTTAACTCGTCCAACAACCATCATTCTGTTGCCACCATCTGCAGGTTATTGTACATAGTTTTCCCCCAGTTCATCCACATGTTATTAGACCTGTTATATGTAAACTCAGGGCAGTTTCCACCTGTCCAAGAGTCAGTTATATGTAAACCACGCTGATAAGAAAGAGCGCGGTATAGAAGAGCTGTTAAATAAATAAATAAACAGGTGATTCTGCAGCTGACAGTGATGTCAAAGATGTCCCTGACAATTTGAACAATGATGATCCCTTTGAAACTGCTGGCGAACTGGAAGTGATAGCAGAGGAGACAAACGAAGATGAGAGTGCTAGTAGTGAAGATGAAAGCAGCCCTCCAGCAAAAAAGTGTAAGAATCTGAAGCAGAAACAGGCAATTCAGTGGAAAAAGTCAACAAAGTTCACTAAGGTAATTTCATCACTGGTGCCAAGTCATTTACCTGACAGTTTTCCTGTTCTGTTGTTGCTTTCTCCGTTTTCCATATGGAGCCTTATATTCGATGACAAAATGCTGAGGGAAATTGTAATGCAAAGCAACCTTTACACTAATCGAGAAAAGAAGGACAGTCAGTTTCAAGTTACAGTGGATGAAATTTGTCGCTTTCTGGGAATCCTGCTGTTGTCTGGCTATCACGTCCTGCCACAGGAGTCAGACAACCGGAACAGTCAGCAAGATCTAGGCATGCCTATTGTCCGTGAGGCCATGAGCAGCAAGAGGTATCAGACCATCAAAAAATACTTTCACTTGGCTGACAATGCTGAACTCAAAGCAGTCAACAAGACGACTAAGATTGCTCCACTTATTACTGCCATCAACGCAAATTTGGTGCAGTTGGGTTTTTCTACCATGAATTGAGTATTGAAGAGTCTATGACTCCGTACTTTGGCCGCCACAGCATGAAAATGTTTATAAGAGGAAAACCAATTAGATTTGGTTTTAAGTGGTGGTGTATGTGTGGCATTGACGGCTACCCTTACAACATTAAGCTGTATACCGGACGAGAAAGTTCTACGCATTTGATGGAACCTCTGGGTTCCAGGGTCATAAACCATATGGATGATGTTATCGAAAAGCATTCAGATGTAATTCATCACCACCTGTTCTTCGATAATTTTTTTACAAGTTACGCACTGATCAAGTCACTCGCAGAGAGAAATGTTGCAGCTACAGGAACCATTCAGGAACTGAGAACGGGCGGAGCACACAAAGAACTTCAAAGTACAAAGGACATGAAGAAGAGTGGCCAACGAGGAGACTGATTACCGATGTGATGGGTCAGTCTATGTAGCAAACACGTTGCCAAGTCAAGGGTACATCAGATGTTGCTGTGTCTCAACCCTTTGTGGTGAAGCGCTATAATGAAGGAATGGGTGGAGTGGATCTAATGGACAGGCTCTTAGCAAGCTACAGGCCATCTGTGCATGGAAAGAAATGGTGGTGGCCACTATTCACAAATGTCCTCAACATATCTGTCGTGGTTGCTAGGAAAATACACTGTTACCGTCATGGAAGTGACATGGATCATCTGACATTCAGACGTGACATCACCTTGTGTCTCTTGAAGGGCACTGCCATTCAGGAACATTCATTCAGATAAATCACGTAGCCAATTTGCCGGCAGGCACAGGAGTTACTTCATGAATGCATCAGCTGCACGCAGGGACGCTGTCGCATTTGTTCGAAGAACACTACAATCATGTGCAGGGTCTGCAAGGTCCGGCTTCACTCCGATAAGGGCAAAACTTGCTTTGTGGACTACCACAAGTGACAGACATGCATACTGTAGCATTAGTCACTAGTATCTGCTTGATTTATCTGTTATTTTTGTGTTCTGGTAGGATGTTCTTCTGCATGGGTTGAACGTACAATTTCTTGGCAATGTTCCTATATAGGAACATAGATAAAAAAACTACAAAGACAAACTCTGAATCTATTGACACTGTACTTATGTCTTGCAGTCATTACATGTAGTAATAAAAAGAGCACTGTTAAGAAATTAATAGCTTTTTTGTGGTAGTGCCAGGAGAAAGGTTAAGCTCATGCCTTTCCAATGTAGTCCAATGTGATTTACATACAGGTACTGTCCCCAGAGGGCTTATAATATAAGTTTGTACTTGAAGCAAGGGTTGTGACTTGCCTAAGGTCACACGGATCACCAGTAGGAAATGGCTCCAATTGACATGCTGTGTTGGGCCTTCCGTGCAGGGACATCAATCACAAAATGACTTCCGGGAGGTGACAATAGAACTTCAGCAAAGGGGAGGCAGCGGTACTTGTACACATGGTGCTGAGGTGGGAAGGAGTGTTGTACTCCTGGGGCCACCACAGGGCCAACCTGCAACTGGTGATGTGCATCTGGAAGGCAATCCAGATGCGACTGTGCAGGTGAGTAAACCATAGGTGGCAGGCACTGGGTGTGGGAGGGGAATGGCTGAGGGCAGGCTAGGAGCACCTGCAGCAAGCATAGGTCAGGGGCAGTGGCTCAACAACATCGGGTGAGTGCAATCATGTCACATCTATGTGCCACAACATGGCACAGGGCCATGTACCCATACCTGTTGTACATCCATAACTGCCATCAGCCATAGTGTTTATTAAGTGCCATGAGGCTGCAGTGGCAAGATATATGGTCAAAGAATCCTGCCACAGGCAACCTAAGGGCCCATGTGTCTCTGGAAATAGCACTGTGCTCCGCCTGTTAGCAGCAGAGCAGATAGGGAGAATGAGGACACAAAGTTGCAGTATGAGGAAGGGGACCAGAAACCATGAACACACTCGATCTGTGCTGATGTGGCTGGTGGACTGTGCTGTCCATGCTAGTTAGAGGTTTTGGGTGCTGATAGTCTGTCAGGCCTGGCCCCATATGGGGAACCTTCCAGACCAAAGGTTGATATTTTCTCACCTAATGGTGTGTGTCCTGGGAACCTGTATGGACCACTGAAAGGAAATATACGAGCAGCTAGAGGAGAAGACAATTGCCAATGGGACTAGGGAGCATAGAGGTGAGTGTGAGTGTGGCAGGATCTGGCCTAGACGAGTGACGGGGACTGGGGAGGGGGGCAGGGGGTTATCAGAGAGGGGCCAAGAAAGGATGAGCAGACAGAGGGCAGTGCCTGGGGAAAAGGAGCATCACAAATAGGGCCCCAGTGGCCTGAATGCACAGACAGGGGACTGTGCAACAAAAGGAAGTTTGGTACGAGGAAGAAGTGAGTTACAGAGATGTGTGGATAAGAGGAATAACTGGCGGAAAAGAGGGTGAGGGCACAGCAGGGAATGGGCTGAAAGTATGGGAGACTGTATGTAGTAAAATCCAAAGAGTAGCAGATAAGGCAGAGACTGCAGGGTACAGTGTGCAGGTAGAGGGACCGTACCTGGGTTGTGTGTGCATCCAAATAGACCACCTCATGATGTCTTCTCTCTTTCCCATAGTGACTTTGGAATGAGGTAGACATTGAAGGCCTTCCAGTGCCGGTTCTAGACAATAAGGCTGTGGAACCTGGAGTGGATACAGCACTTCCAAGAGGAGGTGGCAGCTGCAGCTGGTAAGTAAGACCCTCACCCATGCCACATACACCTAGGGCTATGCACTCAAGTAATGCATCAGATGCCATGGCCTCCCACCAGAGTGGTGTGCATACACACCATCGTTGGGAGTGCTGCTGCCCCTCCCAGGATGGAGGTGGGAACAGGCCCAGAGAGGAGGGATGCTGAGCAGGCCAGAGGGACATGGAGTGGACAAAATGTTGATGACAGATATATAGCACCAGCACCCCTTGCATTGTGTGCAGCCCATATGAAGCCATGGTATGATATGAACTGCGACACCTACCTGGCATGCACTGAAACACTGTCCTTCCATTCACAGCATGACAGGAGCAGGATGCAGCAGAGGGGCCAGCAGGAGGGCTGAGGGATACAGGAGGCAGCACACAGCTGCATGAGCAGCAGGAGAATATCGCCAGCTCATCTACCAGCACACCCAGATCCACCTCATCTGCTGCTTGGTGAGTGAGCAGTAAGAGGAGGCAGAAGAAGGAGGAGGAGGGGGAGGGGGAAGAGGCAGAAAAGGAGGAGGAAGTGGAAGGAGAGCGAGCAGTATGGAGAAGAGGACAAGTAGGCTGCCAACATAGCGGATGAGGAGGAGAAAGATTAAGAGGATTTTTTTTTTTTATTTATCATTTCTTATATACTGCCTTTCATGATATCAAGGCAGTTTACATTGAACAAACTGAAATTGCATTGAACAGGGCATTATAACTTGGAGATAACTTTTTTACAGGAAACTTGGGCAATGGAGGGTTACGTGGCTTGCCGAAGACCACAAGGAGCACCTGTGGGACTAGAACCCCCAGTCCTTCTGGCCCAAGGTTGCTGTCCTCTAGTGGTATTTCAACCCCTGACCTTCTGGCCTGAGGTAACTTGCCCCAACCACTAGGCCACACCTCCCATGGATGAGGGCCTCCCAGGATAATGATGAGGACACAACTCTTGGCCAGGTGGAGATCATATTGGCATCCCCCCAAAGAGGAGCACACCCAACAGAAGGTGTGCACTGGGAGCATGTGTTGGTGGGGCTGTGGACACAGCCTGAGCAAAGGTGGAGGAAGTGAAGGTGGGTAACACACCGGAGCTACGACTGCACCATGCCATCCAGCAACATCCTGGCAGGGGCGGCCCAAGGGTTGTGCGTGGCCCTGTGGGGAGACTTGGTGCGGAGCCTCATTTGCATAAGTGGCCTTATTTGCATACATATTTGCATAATGTTACAGAGCTTAAAAGGGAGAGAGGAGGCATTGTGGGTTAAACTAGAAAGAGGGAAAGAGAAATCTATTTGCATTGGTGTGATATACAGACCTCCCTCACAAGAGGAAGAGGTGGACAGAGAGTTAATTGAAGGCATACACAGCATTGCTAGGAAAGGGGAAGTGGTACTGATAGGAGATTTCAATATGCCAGATGTTGATTGGCACATTCCTGCTGCAGTATCATCTAGAAGTAAGGAGATCCTGGATTCTCTACAGGGAGAACTATTCAGGTAATTGGTAACAGACCCCACACGTGAAGGGGCCATACTGGACTTGATGCTTACCAATGGTGAAAGTGTTTCTGATGTTGTAGTGGGAGATCATTTTGCATCCAGTGATCACCAGATGGTGTGGTTCAGTATTAGGACTAGGGCTGTTAGAATCCATTCCAAGGTGAGGATTTTAGACTTTAGGAAGACTAACTTTGCGAAGATGGGCCAATACCTCAGGGAGTCGTTAGTGGGATGGGAACAGCTGGGGGATGTAGAAAAACAGTGGGCAAAACTGAAAGGGGATATTTTAAGGGCAACCAACCTTTTTGTTAAAATGGTAAATAAAGGCAAAAGGAAAAGGAGACCCCTTTGGTTTTCTAAGGAAGTAGCTGAAAAAGTAAAGAAAAAGAGGGAGGCCTTCATGAAATACAAGAGATCACAGAGAGAGGAAGACAGGCATCTGTATTTGGAAAAACTTAGAGAAGCTAGCAAAGTAGTCAAGAAGGCAAAGATTCAAAAGGAGGAGGAAATAGCCAATGCAATAAAATGGGGGGAAAAGACATTTTTCAGATATATTAGTGAGAAGAGGAAGGGCAAAAGTGGTATTGTCAGACTCAAGGGTGTAGGGGGGAATATGTAGAAGCCGATAAGGATAAAGCGGAATTGCTTAACAAATATTTTTGTGCTGTGTTCACAGATGAAGAACCTCAGGACCTCAGAAAACACCCACAAATAGGAACAGAAGCGAGGGACATCTTGAACAATTTTCAGAAGACTGTGTTCGTGAGAAACTAGCTCAACTTAAAGTAGACAAAGCGATGGGACCGGATGGGATACACCCTAGAATACCGAGGGAACTTGGGGACATTCTAGCAACTCCACTGACTGACCTTTTCAATGCTTCGTTGGAGTCGGGAGTGGTGCCAAAGGACTGGAGAGAGGCTCATGTGGTGCCTTTACACAAAAGCGGAAGTAAGGATGTGGTTGAAAACTACAGGACGGTTAGTTTAACTTCGGTGGTGAGTAAATTATTGGAAACGCTGCTGAAAGAGAAAATAGTGAGGTTTCTGGAGTCCAGCGGATTACAGGATCCGAGGCAGCATGGATTCACCAGAGGCAGGTCTTGTCAGACAAATCTGATTGATTTCTTTGGGTGACCAGGGAGTTGGACCGAGGGAGAGCTCTAGATGTGGTGTATTTAGATTTCAGTAAAGCCTTTGACACAGGCGACTTATAAACAAACTGAGCACCCTAGAGATGGACCCTAAAGTTACTGCTTGGGTTAGAAATTGGTTGGGTGGGAGGCGACAAAGAGTACAAGTAAATGGAGCTCACTCTGAGGAGAAGGATGTTATCAGTGGTGTGCCCCAGGGATCTGTCAATGGTCCTATTCATTTTAACATCTTTGTTAGTGATATAGCGTAAGGGCTGTCGGGTAAGGTTTGCCTCTTTGCTGATGATACCAATATCTGCAATAGAGTAGACACCCAGGAAGGTGTAGATAACATGAGGAGGGATCTAGCTAAGCTTGAAGAATGGTCTAGAATTTGGCAGCTGGGATTTAATGTTAAAAAATGTAAGGTCATGCATTTGGGCTGCAGCAATCCAAGGGAGCAATACAGTATAGGAGGTGAAGTACTTTTGTCCACTAAAGAAGAGCGTGACCTAGGCATGCTTGTGTCTGATGATCTTAAGGTAGCTAAACAGGTAGAAAAGACGACAGCAAAAGCTAGAAGGATGCTTGGGTGCATATGGAGAGGAATGGCTAGCAGAAAAAAAGGAGGTGATAATGCCTCTGTATAAGTCTTTGGTGCGACCTCATTTGGAGTATGGTGTGCAATTCAGGATACTGCACCTTCAAAAGGATGTGAACAGGATGGAGTTGGTGCAGAGGGTGGCTACCAAAATGATTAGTGGGCTTCATTATAAAGCATATGAGGACAGACTTAAGGATCTTAATATGTACACCTTAGAGGAAAGGCGGGATAGAGGTGATATGATTGAGATGTTTAAATACCTCCGTGGCATAAATGTTCATGGAGAGAGCCTCTTTCAATTGAAAGCAAGTTCTGCTACGAGGGGACATGGGATGAGGGTGAAGGGAGATAGATTCAGGAGTGATATGCGGAAATATTTTTTTACGGAAAGAGTAGTGGATCCGTGGAATAATCTCCCAGTGGAGGTGGTAGAGATGAGGACAGTAACTGAATTCAAAAAAGCATGGGACCAACACAGAGGATCTCTAAAGGTAAAAAGTGGACTGTTGTAGTTGTTGATATGGAAGGACAGACTAGATAGGCCATGTGGTTTTTTTCTGTCATCATGTTTCTATGTTTCTATGTTTCTATGTTACCATACACTAACTTTTAATAAACATGCCTCTTAATGAGTGTATGGATAAAGAAAGACTAAAAGATTTCTACATTACTATAATCCAGTGCCAACCGCCAGGCACATTAGGAACTACCGTACTACAAATGCTGCCCATTTAGAACCTATAGCAAACCCGCCGTATCCTGACAGCATTACCAGGACTCACAAAGCACCATACCCTATCTATCAAAAGGCAACACTGCAAATATTAAACCAATACATTTCAGAGAATACTGGGGAAAGAGAACAAGTGGCAATGTCAAATAGGAATTACATAAACAGACTACCGCAGCTCAGTTACACATGCAGAACATAGACCATCACCAAGCAAGGAATCACAATTTAGAAACAGGAAGGCAATAATTAAACTGGGAACCCCAAAAGCCAAACTTGGAATGTACAACAACACTGTAGAAATAAAACTATAAATTAATTTCCTCTTGTACCAAACAAAGCGCAGACGTTAATGATGCACATTTCCCAGAGCTTTCATAATCCAGTTAATAAATTCAAAGTAAAGAGATATCTTTCTACCTTTTGTGCATTTTTTTTCAGTTGCAATTGGTCCAGCCACTTTCTTCTGGTTTCTTCATGTTTTCTGCTAACTCTCCATCGTCTGCTGTCCATTTGTCCTTTCTTCTCTCTTCTAGTTTTTTTTTCCATTCTCTCTCTCTACATCTGCTTTAATATACTAATCTTTCTCCTTTTGCTCTTTCCTCATTCCTATTTCATCCACACAAATTTTACCCCTCCATCCTCAATCCCCACTTACTCTCCCAATACCCAGCCAATTGTAGATTTTTCATCCCTCCCACACAAAATATTTTTCCCCTCTCCATTTTACTCTCCCAGCCCCATCCCATTCTAATCCTCCCCCCAACATCAGCTCCCTTCTAGTTCCAGTCTCACCCAGCATCCATTCCCTTCTAGTCCCTGCATCAGCCCATTTCCAGTCCTAGCCCCCCATCAGCCCATTTCCAGTCCTAGCTCCCCCATCCATTTCCAGTCCGAGTCCCTTCATCAGCTCATTTCCAATCCTAGCCCCCCTCGCGTCTCTGTTAAGCCCGCAGGGGCAGATGGGAAATTTCCCATCAGCCCCTGCAGGCTTAACAGAGACGCGAGGGAGACACTCTCCCTTCGCGTATCTGAAAGCCGGTGCAGAGGGGTCAGGCGGGTAGGGAGAGCTCAGCCGGGCAGAGGGGGCCCCGCGGGACACTCCATTCTGCCGCTGCTGTGATTGAGTTTCTGGAGGGTGTTTTTAATATAGTAGGGATAGGAGTCATTAGGCTTTTATTTATTTTTTATTTGTAGTGTGTTTCGGCAATCGATGATCCCCTGAGGAAACATTGCTGTGAAACGTCTTGATGGTACCGGTGGTGTACGTCGGGATCGATTGAACTATCGCACATGGAATCAAGTTGAATTAAGTTGAAAACACTATTTACGCAGCTGACTGGTCGTATACAATAAGTATTTTTTCTTGGGCTAACATTTTTTGTGAAAGATACGACTGGCAGAGTGTTTTACAGATAAGTTTGAGGTCACTGATGTGATTGAGCAATGCTATTTTTTACTGAGACCTCGTGTGGTGTTCCTTATCCTTATAGATGGTAAAAGAGAATGTTTTTTTCTGAGTTTTGTAAGGAGGAGATATGGGCAAGCCTGCAGGCCCTCACACAGGCACTGTTGTGCTGACAGGAGCCCCAGTCCCACAAAGGGTCACACAGAGTGGAAAGAGGATTGTAGCTAAATGGGGCTTGGGGTCAATGGCGTTTTTATTGATGGGGATGTTGGATGGTGGAAGGGGGTTTGCCTGTGAATGGAGTGGGGAGGGTAGGGGAGGTGGAGGGCATGTGGGCTGTATAGGTGGGATTTGGGGTGGATTTTATTACTGTACCCTTCCATTGTTTGTACCCATATTCTCCTTTCTGTTCTGGATTTCCATTATCTATTTTCATTTTGTAAAGTTTTACAAATACATCATCCTCATTTTATTTATTTATTTTATTTATTTATTTATTTAGTAAACATTTGTATACCGCTGCTTCCTATGATCAGCAGCGGTTTACTTTACAGAATCATAATGTATCGTACAATACAGCGAGATCTTTCAGATTTACATTTTTGATTAGTCAATGATTTATATAACACGGAGAATCAGTTGCATACAATATACATTTGATTAGGGCACGCGGATCTGGGTATACATTTGATTGCGATAGCGTGGGAGGGGCCCAATATATACAATTTATACATGATTACATGCCAAAAAGTACAATCCATACATGATTACATGCCAGTATTCCTAAAGCCGCCGTGGCAGGCAAAGGTCATCTGGTTGAGGTAGAGTATCGCAGTTAGGTCAGGTTGTAGTGGGTCTGAAACAAATGGGTTTTAAGTTATGTGTGGCTATGTTTCTTTGGCAGGGGAGCACATTTGTGCACTATCACAGGTGGTGTTAGCAGTGAAGCCCAGCTGACAGTTTACAACCCCATGGCCCATCCCCCATGCAGACAGAAGAGGAAAGGTTGTGCCCATCAGCTGCGGTGCACATCTTGGCAGAACAGAAAGAGAGTGGATAAGGAGGTGGGGTACAGCTGGAGGAGGGGCACGGCTGGAATGCGATGTGGAAATAAGACACAGGCCTGGGTTGATATACTGGTCAAGGACATGAGAGGGGGAATGGAAAATGCACAATGCAATGATGAGAACAGAAGCAGCCATGAAGTGAGTGGGAGCTAAGGAGAAGAGCTTACCAGTGGTATGCCACCGGGATCTGTCTTTGGCCTGATTCTTTTTAACATCATTGTTCGTGATATTGCGGAAGGGCTGTCAGGTAAGGTTTGCCTCTTTGCAGATGATACCAAAATCTGCAATAGAGTAGACACCCAGGAAGGAGTAAATAACATGAGGAGGGATCTAGCTAAGCTTGAAGAATGGTCGAGAATTTGGCAGCTGAGATTGAATGCTAAAAAAATGCAGGGTCATGCATTTGGGCTGCAAAAATCCAAGGGAGCAATGCAGTGTAGGGGGTGAGGTACTTCTGCCCACAAAAGAAGAGCAGGACCTGGGCGTGATTGTGTCTGACGATCTTAAAGTAGCTAAACAGGTAGAGAAGGTGACGATGAAAGCTAGAAGGATGCTTGGGTGCATACGGAGAGGAATGGCCAGCAGAAGAAAGGAGGTGATATTGCCTCTGTATAAGTCTTTGGTGTGACCTCATTTGGAGTATTGTGTACAATTCTGGAGACAGCACCTTCAAAAGGATATAAACAGGTTGGAGTCGGTGCAGAGGGTGGATACTAAAATGATTAGTGATCTTTGTTATGCAAAGCATATGAGGACAGACTTAAGGATCTTAATATGTATACTTTAGAGGAAAGGTCTGTGGCATAAAATCACAGGAGGAGAGCCTCTTTTGATTGAAAGCAAGCTCTGCTACAAGGGGACATAGGATTAGGGTGAAAGTAATATGTGGAAATATTATTTTATGGAAATAGTGGTGGATCCGTGGAATAGTCTCCCAGTGGAGATGGTAGAGCTGAGGACAGTATCTGAATTCAAAGAAGCATGGGACTAATACAGAGGATCTCTAAAGGAAAAAAGGGGACTGTTGTAGTGGTTGATATTGAAGGGCAGACTAGATAGGCCATGTGGTCTTTTTCTGTTGTCATGTTTCTATGTATGGATGTCATTAGTATAGCTGGGAAGACAGGGCAGGATAGCTGAACTCCTGCTGCTTCAGAGGGTGGATACGGCTCCTTTCAAGTGCCAATGTTCCTTTATCATTCACCCCCACCAGCAGCATCTCCTGGGACAGAAGCAGGTGATTGGCAACATGGTCAGATCTTGCATGGAATATAAAGGCTTTCTTGGCCATTGCAGCACATTGGGAGGAGGATTTCCACATACTATCAATGATGACGAATAAATCTTTTTCCTGGGTGGTGGTTCCTAATATAGAAACTTGCATTGTATAACCGCAGTTTTGATTGTTCTTTCCTAGGTGCATAATTTTGCACTTGTTCTCATTAAATTTATTCTGCCATTTGGACGTTTAGTCTTCCAATTTATCAAGGTCTTCTTGCACTTTCACAAACCTCTTGTGTTTTAACAACTTTGAATAATTTTGTGTCATCTGCAAATCTGATCATCTCATTCGTTATTCCTATTTCTAGGTCATTTATGAATATGTTAAAAAGCAGTGGACCCAGCACAGATACCTGGGGTACTGCTTACTCCGTTGAGAAAATTGGTCATTGCTTACTCCTTACTCCGTTGAGAAAATTGGTCATTTAGCCCTACTTTCTGTTATCTATCTTTTAATCAGTTCCTGATCTACAATTGTACACTGCCTCCTATCCCATGACTTTTTAATTTTGCCAAGAGTCTCTCATGAGAGACCTTTTCAAAGGCTTTCTGAAAACCCACATACACTATGGGCCTGATTTTGAGTTGTGGCTTCTTAGGCTGCATGATCCGGCGGGATGTGCATCCCTGCATGCCGTCCTGCCCCTATTCCTCCTCCTGCTTTCCCCATACATCTAATGCCGCAGGACGGGGAGAGCTGGCAGGGGAGGGGACGGGAGGAGGTAGGATCTGGACAGAGCAGGAGTGGGCTGAGCCAGCAGGATGTACAGGGCTGATTGAGGTCACGGCCTTGTACGTCCTGTGGGGTCAGAGACGACGTGCTGATTATTTCACCTCAAAGGTGGAATAATCAGTACCTTCGGGCAGATCAGGCCAGCAGATACGCCCCGGGGCCAGGGTCAGATGCAGGGGGGTCCCTGCCACCCAATCTAAGCTTTGGCTGGTCAGCTGTGGGTCGGGTGGCAGGGAAGAGATGGAGCTGCGAGAACCATGGATGCCTGCGGGAAGGACGTCCCCGCAGGTAGACAGGGGCCCGATTCTGCATACTGTGGGAACATCCAGAATCGGGTCCTAATGGGCCTGTCTTGCTCGGGGCCATCCAGATGGCCCGGACGTGCTCCTTTGTTAATCGGACTCCACATCAACTGGCTCACCTTTGTCTGTTTATTGACACCTTCAAAAAAATAAAACAGATTAGTAAGACAAGACTTTCCTTGGCTAAATCCATGTTGGCTTTCTCCCATTTAACCTTGACTATATAATTTTATTCTTTATAATGGTTTCTATCATTTTGCCCGGTACTGATGTCAGGCTCACAGGTCTGTAGTTTCCTGGATCTGCCCTGGAACCCTTTTTAAAAATTGATTTACATTGTCCATTCTCCAATCTTCAGGTACTACAGATGATTTTAATGATAACTCACAGATTATTATTAATAGTAGGTATGAAATCTCATATTTCAGTTCTTTCAGCACCCTTAAAGGTACCCCATCTGGTCCAGGTGATTTGCTACTCTTCAGTTTATCAAATAGTTGTAATACATCTTGGTTTATCAATATTTCTTTCAATTCTTCTGATACATCACCTTTAAATACCATTTCAGGCATGGGTAACTTCCCTACATCTTCTTCATTAAAGACCAAAGCTATGGCCTCTCTCTGTTATGGCCTTGTCCTACCTTTGCGCCCCTTTTACCCCTCTATCATCCAATGGTCCAACTGAGTTTCTCACAGGTTTTTGCTATGAATGTACCTGAAAAAGTTTTTATTATATGTTTTAGCGTCCACAGCAAGCATTTTGCAAATTCTCTTTTTTGCCTGTCTTATCTAACTTGCTAGTGCTTATGTTGTTTCTTGTTTTCATCATTTGGCTCCTTTTTCCATGTCCTGAAAGATGCTTTTTTGGCTACAACAGCCTCTCCGACCTCACCTTTAAACCACACTGGCAGTGTTTTGGCCTTCCTTCCACTTTTCTTAAAGCATGGAATAAATCTGGTCTGAGCTTCCAGGGCAGTATTTTTAAACAACACCCATGCTTCATGTAAATCTTTAACCTTTGCTGGTGCTCCTTTTAGTTTTTTCTTAAATATTTTCTTCATTTTATCATAGTCTCACTTTTGAAAGTTAAAAGGTAGTACTGCAGATTTCCTTGCCATCCTTCTTCCATTTATTAACTCAAATGAAATCATGCTATGATTACAGAGAGGTTCTTGCAGGGCCGGTAAAGGATGTTTTTAATAGATCCTTGGAGAAGTTCCACAGGACTGTAGAAGGGCTGATGTGGTACCTCTCCACAAAAATGGTAATAGGGAAGAAGTGCCAAACTACAGGCCAGTAAGCCTTACATCGGTGGCAGAAAAAGTAATGGAGGCACTCCTGAAAGGGCGAATAGTGGACTTATTTGAAACAAACAGGTTGCATGATCCAAGGCAACATGGTTTTAACAAAGGACGATCTTGCCAAAAAATCTGATTGAGTTCTTTGACTGAGTGACCAGAGAATTAGATCAATGCATGCGATGGATGTGATCTACCTAGATTTCCGCAAAACCTTTGATACTGTTCCTCATAGGAGGCTTATCAATAAACTCAATAGCTTGGGGATGGGTCCCAAGATGGTGAACTGGATCAGAAATTGGTTGACTGACAGGTGACAGAAGGTGACGGTAAACAGAACTCACTCAGATGAAAGGAAGGTGATTAGCGGTGTGCCCCAGGGTTCGTCCTGGGACTGATACTGTTCAATATATTTGTGAGTGATATTGCTGAAGGACTGAATGGAAATGTCTGCCTTTTTGCAGATGACACAAAAATTTGCAACAGAGCGGACTCCCCTGAGGGAGTGGAGAACATGAGGAAGGATTTACAAAAGCTGGAAGAATGGCCTAATGCTTCGCAGTTAAGATTTAATGTGAAGAAGTACAGTGTCATGCACGTGGGAAGCAGAAATACAAGGAAATTCTATGCGATAGGGGGCGAAAGTTTGGTGTGCATGGACCAATAGAAAGACCTCCGAGTGATTGTTTCTGAGGATCTCAAGGTGGCGAAACAGTGTGACAAGGCAGTGGCAAAAGTCAGAAGGATGCTGGGTTGCATACAGAAAGGAATTAACAGCAGAAAAGAAGAGGTACTAATGCTGCTGTACAAGTCACTGGTGAGGCCTCACTTGGAATACTGTGTTCAGTTTATTTTTTTTTAATTTATTGAAATTTTAAACATACTTACAAGAAAGTACACAAGCAATCAAGATGCCAATGTCGTTCCAGAAACATAAAAAAAAAGGGAGAAACCCTCCAAATAGTAATAAGAAATAATAAACACATCAGCATATCATATTCTTAGCCCACTATAAAGGGGAGAAATAAAAAGCAATTAATATAACCAAACATTCAGGAACCCAAATCCTACTACTAAGACAGCTCAACCCCATTATCCCCACTTCTCCTAACAAAGTGTGCACATTTAATTATTATCCAAAAATAACTGCAATTGAGAAGGATCAACAAAGGTATATTTAGACCCTTGAAATGTAATTAAACACTTACAGGGGTACGAAGAAAAAAACTTGCTGAAAGAGCAAATACCTTAGGTTTCAAAGCTAAAAAAGCCTGTCTCCTAAGTTGAGTGGCCTTACAGACATCAGGAAACATCTGCACCTTAGCACCACAGAACGGAACAGATGACTTTTTAAAGTACAATTTAAACACAGCGGATTTATCATACTCAGATACAAAAGTGACTACCAACGTAGCCCGAGTAATAATAGTATCCTGAGAATCCTCTAAGAATTTGGTAAGGTCAATGTCAGCGCCACCTTGGAGAGTATCACACTCACCAGGTGCGCCAGCAGATACCTTCCTCCCAGTCAAATAATACAACTTAGAAACCAAAATAGAGTCGGCAGACGCCAGACCCAAAGACTCCTTTAAATACTTCCGAAATAATATATCTGCAGATAGCAAATGACATATAGGAAAATTTAACAAACGAATATTTTTAGCTCTAAACAAATTGTCATACATTTCCATCCTATGATGAACATACAAACTCTCCTTAATACTTGAAACACTAGTAGCTTTAAGAGTTGCACACTGACTTTCACATTTAATAAGCTGAGAAGACATATTCCCTAAACGCTCTTCCACGTCAGACAGCTGGTCACTAACCTCCGAGGAGAAGTTACAGAGCTGTGAGACGGTGGGGGTTAGGATATTCTCTATACGGGTAATACTCTTCCATACGTCAACCAGAGTAACCTGGTTCTCAGGTACTTCCGCACTGACACCTGGAATAGAAACCCAAGCTACTGGTGTCAATTTCCCCCGTGGAACCACTGGGGTACTTTGCTTAGCATACTCCCCCACAGCTGCCGAAGAGGGTGGAGAAATATACACTGGAGGAGAAGGTGGAGATCTATCCGGAGAACTTAGAGACACCACTGATGAGCAAAAGGCCAGAAAATCCGGATCCAGGGAGGCGTCGACTCCTACCTTTGCCTGGAGATGTTTGTCCATAGGGCCCACCACCGGATCAGCTTTCGCCTCTGGTATCACTTTCTTCTACCTTTTCCCCATCACAGTCTCTGAGGCAGGCAGAACTTACTATATACTGCTCCTGCAAAGCTCCTGAGAGGCTCCAGGGGGCTCCCAAGGGGCCTAACAGCCCCTTGTATCGTGCCCCTTTGATCGCTGCCCCCAACAGCGCCTCCGGCTGCGCCTAACTGCAGAGTTTTTATATGGAAGGCCCCCGATGACGTCGGGGCCACGGGACCAAGAGCCTGCCGCCTCCGGGCACAACGCTGCCTCTCCGGCTCTCCCACTGATGTTCTCTGCTGCACGCCTTTTACAGGGAAGGCCCCCGATGACGTCGGGGCCGCGGGACCAAGAGCCTGCCGCCTCCGGGCACAACGCTGCCTCTCCGGCTCTCCCACTGATGTTCTCTGCTGCACGCCTTTTACAGGGAAGGCCCCCGATGACGTCGGGGCCGCGGGACCAAGAGCCTGCCGCCTCCGGGCACCACGCTGCCTCTCCGGCTCTCCCCACTGTGTTCAGTTTTGGAGACCATATCTCACAAAGGATATAAAAAGGCTGGAAGCCATTTCAGAGGAAGGAGACCAAAATGATTTGGATCCTGTATCAGAAGACATGAGAAGAGACTTGAAGACCTTAATATGTACACTCTGGAGGAAAGGAAGGACAGGGGAGATATGATTCAGACCTTTAAATACTTAAAAAGTATTAATGAACAAACAAACCTCTTCCAAAGATGAGGAAGCTGTAAAACTAGAGGGCATAACAGGAAGCTGCAAGGGGGGAAAATGAAAGGCAATGTCAGGAAATACTCCTTCACTGAAAGAGTGGCGGATGCTTGGAATGCCCTCCCGATGGAAGGGGTAGGGACAAATACAGTGACAGAATTCAAAATGGCATGCGACAGACACAGTGGATCCCTTTATAGCAACAGGATAAACTCAAAATAACCATAAATATCTCTTATATCTTTTGACTGTGTAAACCTTGAGAACTCTGGGTCACATTAAGAAGTATAGGTATACCAGAACACCTGATTGTTCTCTTGCATAATCTGTACATTGATCAAGAAGCAGCAGTTCAAATGGAACAAGGAGAAACAGAATGGTTTAAAATTAGCAAAGGTATACAACAAGGCTGCATACTTTCCCCCTACCTGTTTAATTTATATGCAGAACAAATCATCAGAGAAGCAAGATTGTATGAAGACAACAGAGGTGTGAAGATTGGTGGAAGACTCATCAACAGTCTTCACTATGCTGATGATACCACATTACTGGCTGAAAGTGAAGATGATCTGAAACACTTTCTTCTCATGATCAAGGAACATAGTCTTAAAATGGGCCTGCACCTTAATGTAAAGAAGACAAATATCATGACAACTGGCAACATCAATAAGTTCATCGTTGATGGAGAAGAAATTGAAATTGTGGACAACTTTAACCTACTTGGATCAGCTATCAATAAAGAAGCAACAGCAGTCAAGAAATCTCAGGATGCCTTGCTCTTGTTATTATTTATTTTAGTGCCATCAAGTCAGTGTTGACTCATAGTGACACAGCTACCTCTGGGTTTTTTTGGTAATGTATCACCAGAAGTAGATTGCCAGCCTTTTTTTCTGAAGTAATGGAGGGTAAAGTGACTTGCCCAAGGTCACAAGGAGTGCCAGTGGGAATCAAGCCCTTAATCTTCTGGGTACTAGGCAGCTGTTCTAACCACTAGGCTACCCCTCCCACTTGCTTTTGGTAGAATGGTTATAAAGAACCTAGACAAGATTCTCAAGAGCAGAGATGTCTCTCTCCATACAAAGATTTGATTCATTCAAACGATGGTATTTTCAATAACATCATATTGGTGCAAAAGCTGGACAGTGAAAAATATAGACAGGAAGAAAATTGATGCCTTTGAATTATGATGCTGGTGGCGAAGACTGCATATGCCATGGACTGCTCGAAGAACAAACCAGTCAGTACTAGAGGGGATCAAACCTAAGCTTTCTTTAGAAGCTTAGATGACAAGACTTCAACTTTCATGCTTTGGACACATCATGTGAAGAGAGAGATAATTAGAGAAAGACATTATGCTTGGCAAGATAGAAGGTCAGCGCAAAAGAGGAAGGCCAGCAATGAGATGGATCTATACAATAACAGCAGCTATGGGTACCAGTCTGTCAACAATGAGCTGCCTGTCTGAAGACTGAACACAATTTAGGACAACTATCCAGAGGGTCACCATGAGTTGACACCAACTTGACGACACTTAACAACAAAATTGAGAGTATAAAAGAAGCTCCATTATAAAGGGTTGAGGGGTTTACAGCATGAAGAGAAAACTAAGGGGCATTTCTACTAAAGGGTCTAAGCTGCTACTGTGGGGCTAACACAAATTTATCAACTGGGGGGAGCAGTTAACATGGGAGAAATGCAGATATTGCAGGCACTTTTCTGTGATACCTGCATTTGGCATGGTAGACTTGGGGGAGGCAGGATTGGGGTGGAGAGTATGCATTCCTACTTTTGGAGGCTACTGTGCGGCATGATGGCAAGCAAGTGTCCCCGCTCCTATACAATGATCGGGCCCCCCAATCTGACAATATTGTCAGTGCCGCAAATGTACAGATCGACAGCATCAATAATATTATAAAATGTGACCATTTGCATTTCAACTCTGATGCCTCCAAGACAGCTCCTGATCCCCATCAGGACATGTCCTGGAGGGATCAGTGTACCCCCAGCAAGATATACAATAGTGGGGAGAAGGCACTTTTTTCATATTGTCGGTGCTGCAGATCTGTACATCCATGACACCAACAATATTCTTAAGTTGGGAGGGGCGGGAGCGATCAGGGAACAGAGCTAATGAGAACTCTGTGCACTCAATCGCTACCGGCCCTCCCACTGGGCACTGCTGAGACCCACGATACCTTCATCACCAGGGACTGCAAGACTTCCAGTGCTACCTGATGATGCAGGTATCTCGGGTTTTTGTGCTAAGTCCAACATTCCAAAGTATCTGCAGGGGGAAAGTTGGAAATGTCCTTTGCAGATACAGCGAGAGTTTGGGACTTACCACAGACCCTGCAAAAGCCACTGTGGTTTAGTAAACATGCTTCTTTGGTATGGATCAAGTAATGGTGGTATGAGGATGGTAATTTACCTCTTCAAATAATGTTAAGTACCAAAAGATAAGAGGTGTGATCAGAAAGTATCAAGTTTTGTTGTGTAGCTATATAACAATACGTCGCGCCATGATGCTATTAAGCATGCAGTGACCTAGTTATGTGCTCTGCATGTGCAGAGTGTAGCATGGCTGTAGCACACCTAGATGCTTTTTACTCACGTGATGTTTGGTATCGTGTAAAAGCAGTTCATCAGATTTACGATGAGTGAAAAAAGTTGAACAGCAAATTTCCCTTAAATTCTGCCAGAAACTTGGAGATTCGTGCAGACTTATGACAAGTTACAGCAAGTGTATGTTGATGAATACATGAGTCATGCTTGACTTTATGACTGGTACAAACGTTTCCAAGAGGACCACCAAAGTGTTGAAAGGGAAGAAATCGTTGATTGATTATCAGGGAGCTTGCTGAGGACATGGACATCAGTTTTGTGTCAGCACTGTCCATTCTTACTGTTGATGTGGGGATGAGATCTGTGTCTGCAAAATTCATGCCAAAACTCCTGTTCCCTGACCAAAAGGAAGATCAACTGTCTGCAGCCAGGGAGTTGTTGGAATGCATTGAATATGACTCTGATTTCATAAAAAATAGTATTACTTGTGATGAATCATTGGTTTATGGTTATGACCCAGAAACTAAGGCTGAATCCTCACAATGGAAGACTCCAAACTCTCCCAGACCCAAAAAAGCCCGTCAGATGAGGAGCAATGTCAAGGTCATGCTCACAGTTTTCTTTGATTACCAGTTTATTGCTCATCATGAGTATGCTCCAAAAGGCCAAAGAATCAATAAGGAGTACTAGGTTCAAGTTCTGACTCACTTGAGAGATGCAGTTCGTCGTAAGAAACTAGAGTTGCACAGAAATGGTGAATGGTCGATTCATCATGAAAATGCCCCAGCTCACGCATCGGTTTCTAGTCCTATAGACACTCCTTGTGGCCTTGGACAAGACACTTAACCCTCTGTTGCCTCAGGTGCACATAGATTGTGAGCCCTTGGGGGACAAGGGAATGTATCCAGTACCTGTTTGTAGTGATTACATAATGTACACTGCTTTGATTGAAGGATAAGGCAGTATAGAAAAACGGTTAAGTAAATAAATAAATAAATAAATCTTGTCCAGCAGTTCTTGGCCAAACACCAAATCGAGCAAGTTTGTCAGCCTCTGTACTCACCTGACCTCACACCCTGTGACTTTTTCTTGTTCCCAAAACTTAAATTACCACTGAAAGGAAGGAGATTTGATGACTTGGAGACTATTAAGCAAAATTCAACACAGCAGCTTCACAGCATAACAAAAGCGGCATTTCTAAATTGTTTCCAGAAGTGGCAGGAACGCTGGAGGAAGTGTATTTTATTGGAAGGGGACTACTTGGAAGGAGACTGGGTGCAATAACTGTCAGTGTTATACTTCTTATGTTATTCTACAAGTCTCGATACTTTTTGATCGTACCTCGTAATCCCAAACATGGTGAAGAAGCTTTAAAGCTAGGGTTGCTTTAGCCATTTACTAAGCCCTTGGCAAATTTGTGAATGGGCCCCTTTGTTTTCCAGATTCGTCCCTCCCCCAAATTACGCATCCGGTAAATGCTTGATCATTCTCAAGGGACATTCTTCTTTACAATTTTCTGTTTTATCATATCAGGCATCTCAAGAAACAGAAGCACCCAATCTAAAGGAGACAAGCGGCCAGGGAAAAGCATTATATACTTTTTATTACACATGTAGGGAGTGAAGTCTGGGGTCCCCTCCTCATTATAAACCATGCCAGCAAGCCTTAAATTCACAGAAATTCCCCAACAATAGGTGTAGAGCACAACAAAAACATTTCTCCTTCCTACACACTGTGCAAAAGAATGAAATAAAATAAAATACAATTCTCATATCTCCTTGAAAATGATGACACAAGTTGTCTCCACTATTAGGCATATTGTGACATACTGCAACACAATGCAAAACAGATCAAACAGATACTTAGAACAACATTAACTGCTAGGACTCAAACAGCAACAACCCTATGAAATACATTACAACAGGTGTTAGACATCAATATACCTCCTAGGAAAAGAGAACACGTTGGACTGTTTAGACACCAATAAACACGAACTGCATGTAAATAAAAAAAAAACGTATTAAATTTAAATATTATGGGCCTTGATTGTAAGAAAAGACAATATAGAAAGCCTGATACTCAAAGGGATTAATGTGGAGGCCAGTTCCGCACCCTGCACATCCGGACTGTCCAGACATGCAGAAAATGAACGCGACCAAGATGTACCAGATTCTGCAACCGCGGGACATGTACATTCCCGCAGTTGCAGAATCAGGGCTAGTGTTCACAGCACCCTGTGCCGGTCCATGTCCAAGTGCCTGCCTGTCTCCACCGCACATTGCTCCTGCTGGAGTTTTCTATATTGCTTTTCCTACAATCAAGGTGTTTTTCATGGCACTACAAGGATGTACATAGGCAACGGGGAGGGGGGGGGAGGCATGCAGGGATCGTCAGTAAAGATAGTTTACATTTTATCTATATACAGTATGTATAGCAGGTAGTATTTAAGTTTGAGATAGGTGGGGGTACCTTAGGTGATTGTCTCTATGCTTTCCCTGTAGAATAGTGTCTTTAGCTGCTTCCGAAAGTCCTTTATGACTGAGATGGCTCTTAGTTCATTTGGTAGACTCTTCCAAAGGGTTGGAAGCTACCGGCGGTTACCTGAGCCAGGGTACAAGTGCATGCAGAGCATGAGCAAAAGGGGCAGGGTGCCCTAGCTACCACCAAGGTGGGGCGCCCTGGCGAGTCCCCATACACAAGGGCCATCCAGCGCAGGCAGCCCCCAGGCAGCACAGCAACGCCCCTGTGCAGGGTTGGGCCCAGCTCAGTTTGGAAAAGCGGGCCCCTAGCCCACACAGTAGGCTGGCTTGACAGCAAGGGAAGAGGCCATGGCACATATTGGCTCAGGTGATTTGAGTAGGAACCTTGCATGCTTGTATGGATTACAGTGATATGGCAATAAAGCTGCAGTCATGTTTTACCCATAATTGTGAGTAAAGTGATCATTGGGCCAGGGTAATAGGGCAAATGGACTACTTTCAGGGGGAGGGGCAGATGTATTTCCCGCCTGCCTATGTTAATGGTGTTGGGTTTCTACTCTCACATTCCTGCCAATTTCAACCCTCTTTCAGCCTCAATATCACTCCTTTTCTTCCTTTGAAGTCTACTCAATCCTCCAGTTTACTCCGCTGCCTCTCCAGATTACTATCATTTATTGACCCCCTGATAAATGGGGGCCACCTCTATCTTTCTCACTGACTTTGACTCATGGCTTTCCCTCTTTATGGACGTGTCTTCCCCTCACTTATCCTTGCAGATTTTATCGTTCATGATGATAACTCCTCTGACCCTTATGTCTTAAAGCTCCTTTCCCTTAGTACCTCATTCAATCTTGAGCTATGTTCTACTGCTCCTACTCACCAGCTTGGTTCTCTAACTGCTTGCTCTCAAATTTCTGCACCTCAGTACTTCCCTTATCTGACATCACCTGCTAAGTTTCACTCTTCATCACCCCTCACCTCACTCTCACCAAATCTCTTCCAACATCTTTAGGAATCTTCATGCTATCGACTTACCAGCTCTCTCCACTGCTGTCTTACCATCTCTTCCTTCCGCTATGTCACCTAAGTCTTTTGATGAGGCCATAACTTCCTATAATGCTGTACTCTCCTCTGCTCTGGATGCTCTTGCTCCTCCCACCTCATGTCCTCTGAGGTATACTGTACCTCAGCCCTGGCTGTCCTCTAAAACCCACTACCGACATTCCTGTATCCATTTAGCTGAATGTCTTTGCTAAAATCCTATGCCCTTGCAGACTTCCTACATTTCAAATTCATGCTAACCTCTTTCCATTCTGCCATAGCTCTCGCTAAACAAGAGTACTATGTCCATCTGATTAACTCTCTTGCCTCTGACCCTCACTGTTTCTTTACAACTCTCTACTCTCTCATCAAAGTGCCTCAGCCTCTGAACCCTTCTTCCATTTCTGTCCAGACCTTGGATGACTACTTCCATGACAAAGTCTGCAAGATTACTCTTGAGTCCGTCCGTCCCTCCCCCCCCCCCCCCCGCCGGGGTCATCTCCACTCCTCCTTTCCCTTCTTCACTCCCTAATCCTTCCCTCAACCTCTATCACCCTTTCCTCCTTTTCTAAGATCACTGAGGAAGAAATCACACATCTTCTCTCCTCCTCTAAATCTGGTTCAGTATTAGGACTAGGGCTGATAAAATACATTCAAAAGCGAGGGTCTTTGACTTTAGGAAAACTAACTTTGCCAAGATGGGCCAATACCTCAAGGAGTCGTTAACAGGATGGGAACAGCTGGGGGATGTAGAAAAACAGTGGGCAAAACTCAAAGAGGATGTTTTAAGGGCAACCAACCTTTTTGTTAGAAAAGTAAATAAAGGTAACAGAAAAAGGAGACTGCAATGGTTCTCAAAAGAAGTTGCTGAAAAAGTTAAGAAAAAGGGGCAGGTCTTTATGAACTAAAAGAGATCACAGAGAAATGAAGACTTAGAGAAGCTAGAAAAGTTGTCAGGAAAGCAAAGATATAAAAAGATGAAGAAATAGCCAATGCAATAAAATACAAGGGCAAGACATTTTTCAGATATGTTAGTGAGAGGTGGAAGGGCAAAAGTTATATTGTCATACTCAAAGGTTCAGGGGAGGAATATTCAGAATCTAATGAGAATAAAGCAGAATTGCTTAACAAATATTTCTTTTCTGTGTTCACAGATGAAGGGCCAGAAGCATGACCTCAGAAAATACCCACAAACAGGAACAGAAGCAATGAGGATCTCAAGCGATTTTCAGAAGACTTTGTTTGTGAGAAACTAGCTAAACTAAAAGTAGACAAAGCCATGGGTCTGGATGGGATATATCTGAGAATACTAAAGGAACTTGGGGATGTTCTAGCAGCTCCACTACCTGACCTTTTCAATGCCTCTTTGGAGTCGAGAGTGGTGCTAGAGGATTGGAGAGAGGCACATGTGGTCCCTTTACACAAAAGCAGAAGTAAGAATGTGGTTGAAAACTACAGGACGATTAGTCTAACCTGTTTGGTGAGTAAAACGCGGCTGAAAGAGAAAATAGGGAGGTGTCTGGAGTCCAATGGATTACAGGATCGGCCGCAGTATGGATTCACCAGAAGCAGGTCTTGTCAGACAAATCTGATTGATTTCTTTGACTGGGTGACCAGGGAGTTGGACCGAGGGAGAGCCCTAGATATGATGTACTTGGATTTCAGTAAAGCCTTTTGACACAGTTCCTCACCAGTGACTTATTAACAAAGGGATGGATCTTAAAGTCACTTATTAGGTTAGAAATCATTTGAGTGGGAGGCAACAAAGGGTACAGGTAAATGGAGCTCACTCTGAGGAGAAGGAGGTTACCAGTAGTGTGCTGCAGGGATCTGTCCTTGGTCTGATTCTTTTTCATCTTTGTTAGTGAGATTGCAGAAGGGCTGTTGGCTAAGATTTGCTTCTTTGAAGATGCTACCAAAATCTGCAATAGAGAAGACACTCAGGTAGGAGAAGATAACATGAGGAAGGATCTAGCTAAGCTTGAAGAATGGTCAAGAATTTGGCAGCTGAGATTTAATACTAAAAAATGCAGGGTCATGCTTTTGGGAGCGGTACAGTGTAGGGGGTGAAGTACTTCTGTTCACAAAAGAAGAACAGGACCTGGGCATGATTTTGTCTGATGATCTTAAAGTAGGTAAACAGGTAGAGAAGGCAATGACAAAAGCTAGAAGGATGCTTGGGTGCATAGGTAGAGGAATGACCAGCTGAAGAAAGGAGGTGATAGTGCCTCTGTATAAGTTTTTGGTGTGACCTCATTTAGAGTATTGCGTGCAATTCTGGAGACCATGCCTTCAAAAAGATATAAACAGGTTGGAGTTGGAACAGAGGGTAGCTACTAAAATGATTAGTGGTCTTCATTATAAAGCATATGAAGACAGACTTAAGGATCTTAATATGTATACTTTAGAGGAAAAGTGGGATAGAGGAGATATGATAGAGATGTTTAAATATCTCTGTGGCATAAATGCACAAAAGTATAGCCTCTTTTGATTGAAAGCAAGCTCTGCTATGAGACGACATAGGATGAGGGTGAAAGGGGATAGATTCAGGAGTAATATGTGGAAATATTTCTTTATGGAAAGGATAATTGATGCGTGGAATAGTCTCCCAGTGGAGGTGGTAGAGAGGAGGACAGTATCTGAATTCAAAAAAGCATGGGACAAACACAGAAGATTGCTAAAGAATAAAAGGGGACTATTATTGTAGTTGATATGGAAGGGCAGATTAGACAGGCCATGCAGTCTTTTTTTGCCATCATGTTTCTATGCAATGCCCTCAGAGCCTGCTTGCAAATAGCTGATCATAACACAACAAACAAATGTTGGTGCTACTTAGCTTTTAGTATGCCACTATATCATAGCTGTTCATCTCCTTCTGCAACGCCATTCAAGACATCTAGGCAGGCATTTTGCCTACTGCATCCTCAGGGGGTCATCATTCCATCTCCAAGCCATCCTGTGAGGGAAAGAAGGAATCAACCAGATAAATTTACTAAAATCTGAGCACTCATTTTTCTTAAATCAACAAACCAAGTTGATTAGAAACTGCAACAAGAATCTAAAACTATCGAGGGATATAAATTCCAGTCACACCATTCAATCAAACTACCACCTCATTATCTTTATAATTCTCAAATCACTTAAATCACCAGCTCACCGAATCATGTATACACCCAACCATAGCATGTGCAAAATATGAAAACATTAACCATAGATCTACACCCATTGACACACTGAAGCTCCCTCTCCCCGACAATCTCATTCGCAACATATTCCTTGTACCTATGTAGAGAACCTCACACACATGCATTATTATAGCTCTTATGGTGGCAGTACCCCACGCAGACTAATTCCAGCAAAGATTTTTTATTATTTTATTTATATATATCGTGAGCCAGCACCCGGATAGTTCAAACATCCACACCTCTTCCATCATTTTTAACCCCAAATGGAACATCATCCAACAACCATTTCAGAATCATACAAAAACACAGATGAAATGAAACATTCCATACATACCACCATAGGCAATGTCTTTTTCTCAGGTCACACTACTGGCTATGCAAGCTTTTTCCTAATTCCAAACAATACCGCGCACCAACATGTATATCAGAATTCAGAATCCGTTTCTGGGCCCCACCACAGACCAAACTTATTCTTAGGCATCACTCATAGCCACAGGATAGATAAAACAGAACCTCAACGCTTCTTATAGGTTACCCACAATTTACACAAACCAGATATCAGATGGAGGCATTCATACTGGAACACATCCATAATCAACCATTTACAACCACATGCTACAATCGTACCATACCTTATTCAGATAGAGAATGATCCATAGTCCATACCTTAACCATTCTCATCCTGCTACTACACAAATTGAAAAAACAACCATCTTCCCACTCTTTCAGGAATAGACACCCCAATCGATCTGTACATTGAGGACTCCAGGAAAAACTGTATTCAAGCGGAATATCCGCTTTCATTCAAAACATAGTAGAAATTACTCTCTATCCAAATCCTCTCTACCCTACAAAAGCTGGTCTATATAAAAATAATTCAAATCTGTAAAGACATGGCTCTGTTCAGTACAATGTTGTACCATAGATGCTTCTCTATGAGCACATTGCAGTCTACTCTTGTATTCACTCATTCTCAATTTAAATGGCCGAATGGTTTTCCTTATATAAAGCAATCCACATGGGCATTGGACCGCATATATGATATAGCTGGACCTATATGAAGCCTGTCATCTCAATACATACTCATGTTGGCCATAAGCAAATTTAGTTAATTATAAGGATACGTCAAAGTTGGAACACACACCGCATGGGTGGTGACATGATTGTATCCTCGGACCTATTGTTGCTGGTCTCAAACTGACTGGACTAAGTATTTTTTTAAGATTGCGGTTCCTAGACTATACAAATCCTGGATTTTTCTCTTCCAGCCCTGATCCACCTCAAATTCAGACTTTAATCATTTAGATTGAGACTGAAAATCAGCCAATGTAGAGCAGTTCTGCCGAAATCGAATGAATTGGGAATATGGCAGTCTCTCCCGGAGTCTCAGGGGATGAGCACCAGAACAATGCAAATATGTGTTCCTATCAGTGTTTTTTCCTACAAAATAGTCATATACCAACCTGTGTCCTTTATGGAAATTCACGCATCCAGAAACAAAATCTCCTTCTCTTTATAATTTAAGGTGAACTGTATATTCAAATCTAAACGGTTAAGCCATTGATGAAATTGAACCAAAAGCTCTACAGATCCCTCCCATACCAGGAAAACGTTGCATCCTCCAGCACCAAATTCCACAACCCCATTTTCTGTTGACTGACAAAATATATTTTGCAATTGTTTGTTTTGAAAAGGGCCACTTTTACTTAAGGACAAAAGGGGAAGCTTTCATGGGCTCTGCATAACAGGGGGATCCTAAATAATTAAATAAACAAATAAAAGTGGACCCAAGCTCAAGGACAACTGATGCTCACAACAAAGGCACCATGCTAAAGTTTTAAGGTGCCACAATATGTGTTGTGCAGATACCAGATAGTAAACTTGTTTGCTCCCATGTAAAAGGCAATGCCAGCAAAAGAAAATGAGTGATATATCGGCAGCTTATATTAAGCAACTCAGCACAGGCTCCTCCATTTTTTGCCGCGTCTCTCCCACACACTGAATCCTTGGCACTGTCCTGATTGTCAAACCATGTGCACCACAGTGCTGCTGGCCAGCACATTTCCTCTTCATTGTAGCCTGGCCCCTGTTTCTGGTTCAAAGGAACCTGGAAACAGGCATCTGCGTAGGATGTGAGCTCTTTCCTACATGTTCTTCTTCTTTCTTTTCTAACAAAAAAGTTGGTTGCCCTTAAAATATCCCTTTCAGTTTTGCCCATTGCTTTTCTATATCCCCCAACTGTTCCCATCCTGCTAATGACTCCTTGAGGTATTGTCCCATCTTGGCAAAGTTAGTTTTCCTAAATTCTAAGACCCTCACTTTTGAATGGATTTTATCAGCTCTAGTCCTGCTATTGAACCACACCATATGGCAATTACTAGATGCGAGATGATCTCCCAGTATAACATCAAACACTTTTACCATTGGTAAGCACAAAGTCCAGTTTGGCCCCTTCATGTGTGGGTTCTGTTACCAGTTGCCTGAATAGTTCTCCCTGTAGAGAATCTCCTTACTTCTAGATGATACTGCAGCAAGGATGTGCCATTCCACATCTGGCATATTGAAATCACCTTTCAGTTGCACTTCCCCTTTCCTGGCAATGCTGCATATGGCTTCTATTAAATCTCTGTCCACTTTTTCTCTCTGTGAGGGGAATCTGTATTTCACACCAATGCAAATGGATTTCTCCTTCCCTCTTTCTAGTTTAACCCACAGTGCCTCCTCTCCCCCTTTTAAGCCCTGTAACACTATAGCTTTAATATTATTTTTTACATATAATGCCACCCCTCCTCCCCTTCTTTTTACCCTATCCTTCCTGAATAAAGTTTAGCCTTGCATAATTACATCCCAGTCATGGTTGTCCGTGAACCATATCTCTTTAACCACCACTAAATCCAAGTCAGCCTTTTCCATTAAAGCCTCAGCATCTGGGATCATATTTCCCATGTTACGGGCATTTATACACACCGCTTTCCAGATGTTGCCCCTTTTACCCATTTCTATAGAGGTATGTAATTTTTCACTTACCAGAGGGCTTTCACTTACCTGGGGGCTTTCTTCATCCATCCCCAATGAATCCACGTAGTTTAAAGCCCTCTTCAGTAGGTTAGTCAGTCTGCTGCTGAAGACTCGTCAACCCTTCTTGGACAGATGGATCCCATCTCTGCTCTGCAGCCTTTGGAACATCATCACATGATCCGGGAAGCCAAAATTAAGGTTTCTTTAGAATTTTGAAGAGTGGCTCAAATAATTTAATTATTAAAATTAGATATTACCAATGAAAAGTTCATATTTGATTAAAGAGAACACATAGGGAAGAGTTTTTCTGGTTAGCTTAGGTTAGGTTTTAGGCACTTGATATACCACCCTTTACTGTGTGTATCAGAGAGGTTTACAGATATATTCTAACAGGCACTTTTTATTCCCTTGTTCCCGAAGGGCTCACAGTCTAAGCGTACCTGAAGCAATGGGGGGTTAAGTGGCTTGCCCAAGGCCACAAGGAGTTGCCATGGGTCACTGATGTACCGAGGAGGAGTCATGGCTTGAGTACTATTTACGAAATGCTTAAGACTCTGACTTCATAAGGGTCTGAGATCCTTTTCTCCTTTCTTTTCCTTTCTGGAGGCTGAAGGGAATTAGAGTCTATAGATCTTATGGCGTGATTTCTGCATTTTTTGACATTAACCACTATTAGCTAGTTAGGATTTTGAGATGCCTTCTCTCACTGCCAAAAACTGGGAATGAGCAACAGGGAATGGATTTACTTTTAAGCAATGTGGATTGGCCACCATCCGAGACAGTCTATTGGGCTAGATAAATGGACACAGTAAGTCATTTTCTCTGCTCAGGTTCTTACATTTAATAACGTGTCATGGAAGATGCACAAAAAATTGAAGATTCATATATCTTGGCTGTTTAATTGTACACTGTATTTTGTCTCCATTGTACAAAACAAAATTAGAAGTAATCATGGAAAAACACTGAATCTTAATGATTTATGACAGTCCTGGGGCTTCCACGGTTGCATTTTTGGATTATTTGCATTCCCTGCATGCCATCAAAAACAATTCACCCCTGCTGGGTCTTCAGGAAAACAACAGCTCATTACAATCGTTTGCAAAAGTCAATAATTTACAATGTCCATAAATCAAGCCACTTTTTTAATGTTTGTATTTCTTATTTATAGCAGATTCTGCTTCCTTTGTTATATTCAAGATCCTACATGAAAAAGTTTTGTTCTACCATCAGTCACTTTAGAACATCAAAAGGCTGATCCATACGTCTCCTCTATGAATGGAAATTGAAGTGCAAGCCATAGTGGCGTATGCCTAGCAGGTAATGCACATTTTAGTGCAAACTAGCCATTTGCACAGCACCAAAATAGTCAGTACACTAAAAATGCCATACTAAAACAGGCAGCCCACAAAAATTGCTGCTTTGAGGGCAAGAGGCCGGAGATGGTCCAGAACTGGGGTAGAGCTTAGGCATTCCAGCTGGTGGTAGCTGGTGTGTGGGATGCTGCCGGTCACTAGCTGTCTTGACTACATTTAATGTCATGACAGCAGTCATGCACTTAACTTCACTGCTACTGCTAGGGGTGAAGCCCACCATTTTGGATGCCTCACCAGCTGGGGTAGGAGTGGAGGGGGGCTTCTCCTGCTACAAAGACCACTAAAGACCAGGGATAGCCTGGTAAGTCCCAGGAGATCTCAGGGGGAGAGGAAGGGTTGAGGTTAGGACACTGTGTGGAGGGGGTCCTGTTTGAGGGTCAGGGAGAAACTTTGTGTAAATAACATAAAAAAGATAAAAAAAATAGTTAAAAAAAGAATTACCAGGGGCAGTGTTTGGGTTTGGGTGGAGGCCTCCTGGGCTAGGTTCATGGTTTCTGGAGAGTCCAGGGCTGCGTGCACGGCTAAGCTGCGATAAGACTGAAACAGCTCTGGCTCCGGCTTAAAGGGGCTGCAGCACCAAAATAAAAGTAAGTAAAAAAACAGAAGGAAGTGGGTCAGAGATTAGTAATCGTTTTTAAATTTAAAGGGACAGTGTCTCCAATATTTAGTGAAGTTGGGCCGAGGGCAATCTGGATCCTAGAGAGACTCCTAGATGGGAGCAGTGGTCAGGAGAGAGCCTGAGAGAGTCAATTGGGGGTGGGGGGGGGGCAAAATTTTAAAGGGCCAGTGCCCCATTTTGGCAGAATACTGTAGCACAGTAAACATTTGTAAAAATGACTGCCACAGGCCCAAGGAGAACCTATTAGGGACAATTCATGAGGGATAAGACAAAGAGACAATAGTCGGAGGTGAAAAAAATGTTTACATAGGGAAAATTATTACGGAGCCTTAACTGCATTTTAAAAGGTATGTGTTGAGCAACAGGGGGTATGGAGATTACTTTTGAAAAGTATTTAATAGTTATATTATAATAGTGCATATATTTTATTTTAAAATATTATTCCCTATTAATACCAATGGGCATTGCCATGGCAACCATTCAAAAATAAAAATACCCAAGATCAACACCATAGCACATAATCTCAAAAAAGTAGGTCTTGATCCGTAAGAATAGAGCAGAATACATTTTTATATATATTTAGGATTGTTTGTTATACAAGACCAACAGTCCTCTTAAAAACAAACAACTCCATTTATTCTATAAAGTGTATACCCCAAAAAACCACTGTGCTAAAAAAATGTGTAAAGCAAAACTTAAAACACATTAAAATTGTCCAAATGGGTCTATAATACTTAGCTGGTAATTGGAGCCAAAAGCAAAAGTCAGGAACCAAGTTGTCTCAGAATGGAACCCCAGCAGTGGTCCGTCAACTAGCAATGACACAGCACTGTGTTTCGAACCGTTTCAACCCCGCCCTGTCCATTAATTCCCTAAGTCTAGAAACCATGCTGTAGATAGGAAGGAGGGGCATGTGTCAGTACACAACTTCAAGAAAGGAGCTCCTGCATATTTAAGAACAGCTGCTGGTGTCTCTTGTTGCTGAGAGCAGGGCACAAATAAAGTTAAGACTTTTCTGTGGCATGTCCGATCAGTTCTGATGGCACACCAGTATGCTATGATGCAGTGGTCGAAACACACTGATCTACAGACTACTGTGATCTTCAGAAAATCTACTGTACACTTTCAAAGGGAGTCTGAAAAATTATTTTCATATTTTGTATTTGTGTCACAGAGATGATCTTTTCAGATATTCTACTTTTTAAAATGGTTTTCACCTTTTTTCTTCATTTTATTATAGACCTCCTGAGACCCTGATGATAAAGAGTTTGAATACTGTATGCTGCATATTATAGTAAATAATGACAGATAAAAACTAAAATGGTCCTTCCCATGTTCAGCAACCATTTATCCACTTTGGGTTAGATGTATATAAAAGTTTTTATATGGAACTTAGCACCCACTCCCCTTTCCCTCATATCTTTCATCCAAATTTCAAGAGTAGTATCACTGTCTTTTAGGATTGTAACTGACACCCTGTGCAGGTTACAAGCTGAAATCATATGCCATTCTAGTTCTGGGCTGTGACTGCAAAACTATGCAAATTACTCCATGCCTTTTAGGGAGCAAAATGTAGTCATATCACTATTTAGGATTATAAATGGGGGTATATGTAGCTTACCCCACTGCTTCATTTCCATTCTCTTGCCACAAGGGATCTTCTGTTTTTATTCCATGCTTTTTTGAATGCCATCACCATTTCTGACCCCACCACTTCCTTTGAGAGAGTATTCAATGAATCTACCTTATTTTCCATGAAAAAAGGAAATATACACTGGAGACCACCCATATAAAGAGCTGAGTATAGCGTGGGATCACTTTTAATGCAGTCTGTTTCATGCTATTACATATTACACTGTAGACCTGATATAACACGGATTCAGTTATAGCATGATGAAATATCTTGGACTCTGATATCAGTGTTTCATCTGATATGATTTGCACACAGTATCCCAAATGAGATTTCACCAGAGACATGTGCAGGAGCACTATCACCTATTTCTTCTTGCTGACCGTTCTTTCCCCTCTGTACCCAATACATGTTCTATTGTGTTTCTCCTTCCCCACTACAGGCTCCACTATATATGGGATAAATATGCTTTTGCTACTTTCCCATATCTAAAGCAAAATGCAAAATATAAAATAACTGTTGCTTTACCTTTCATTGTCTTAGAACAGAGATCTAGTTGCACAATAGTGCTTCTCCAAAGGATTATCACAGAGTGCATAAGTGAATATAGCTCCATAAAAATTAGGTTCTGATTGTACCACCTCATCTCTTTTCCCACATATGGCTTTCAGACAAGGTTTCATTCAATGCATGTGTTTTCACATCCCTCTGCCCTTTGCTCTTTGAATTATATCTTTGCTGATATACAGTTTTTATGTTTTATTATATGTTCCTTTTTATTACATTTATATGCTTCTTAATTATTTATTTATAATTGTCACGTCTGTTTTTATTTTGTTCATTTATTTATTATTCACCATTTATTAATTATTATTTTTATTATGTTTTAAGTTGTACACCCCCTGAGGAAGGCAACAGCCGAAACGCGTAAGGTTTTTTTTTAACAAATAAAGGCACCTGTGACCTCCGTACATCACTCACAATATACCTGCTATACAGACCATCTACCAACAATCATCTTAACCTCACCTCCATACTGGAATCAGCCTGTATCTCACCATCGAAGAAACCACATATCATCCTTGGAAACTTTAATTTAGCATCACTTCCCTTGCAACAATCCACTTCTTTCCTTTAATTCATGGAAGAAATGGGCTTCCTCCAAACAATGAACCATCCCACTCACATCAAGGGTAACACCCTTGATCTGATATTCTTCCCTAAGCCTCTTACTGTTTATCCAGAATGCTCCCCTCCTACCTCTACCCAGGTCCCTTGGTTCGACCATTTCATCATACAAATGAATCTCCCAATCCCTCTCTCCACTCAGACTCCTGTCAACACACCTCATCATAACACACTCTTTAGAAACTTTGACAAAGATGCCTTCCTGGATGAGGTAACCCCCCAACTTATCATACAAACTCAAGATCTTTATGAGACAATAAACAAATGATCTACTATAATTAAGGAAGCCGCGAAACCCACTATATATAACAAGAAAACCTATCGCAAGCCCTCAGAAAATTGGTATACACAAGATATACACGCCCTTAAAAGGAAGCTCCAAAAACTGGAAAAAAATGCAGAGCAAGAAAATCCCCTGAACATAAGGATCTCTATATTACGGCACTGAATGCCTATAAAGAAAGGATTCTCAGAGCAAAGAAAGACCACCATCCTACTATACTAAACAAAGCTATTAACCGCCCTAGAGAGCTATTCAAAATCGTAAAAACCTTAACCAAACCACACCTAGATATGACTAATAGCACCCTCATTAACTCTCAAACTATAGCAATCTACCTTGCAACAAAACTAAAAAATAAAAACCACTCAACTATGCTGCCCCTCAGTGAATGGCAACCTACCACCAATAAATGGCACACCTTCCACATTATCAATGAGAAACAACTCCTAGAGACATTTACAAAAAACAACACCACCATCTCTCATCTGGGACCATGTCTAGTATCGTGGATAAAAGCAGCTAAAATCGAACAAGCACCGATTATACTCAAGATTGTTAATCAATCCCTCCACCAAGGAAGAATGCCAGATGCACTCAAATCATTTGCCCCATCCTTAAAAGCAGATCCCTCAAGAAAGATGACCCAACCTCATATAGACCAATCGCTAGCATTCCATTTTTAGCAAACATCATAGAAAAATACTTCATTGACCTTAATGCCCCTCTTGACGAACACCAGTACGGCTTCCTCCCATATCATGGGGTAGAAATGTTCTTTTGGTTTTATTCGATACCCTCATCCATGACTTAGATAATCCAAACCAAGCATTTATCTTGGTCTTCGTAGTTATCACCTCTGCCTTTGATAACATTGACCATAACATCCTCCTGTCGAGACTAGCTCAAATAAGTATAACTGGTACTGCATTGAAATAGTTCAATTCATACATCTGCAACTGCTTTCAACATGTAAAAATCAATCAAGAGTCATCCACCACCTTCCAACAGGAACAGGGAATCCCTCAAGGCTCTGCTCTATCTGCCCTCCTGTTTAACCTATATCTTCAACCATTATGTGCAATCTTCAAAAAACACAAAGGGCCTGATTCTGTCCCAGACATACATCTGCTTTGTACATCTGGGCTGAGCCGGAAGTACAAAGGAGATCGCGATTCTGATCCCGCGGAGGCACGCCTAGCCCCACGGGATCAGAATCATGAACAGCTCTGTATGTGCAGGCCGGAATTGCGATTCAGTCCCGGCCTGCACATACAGCAAGGCGCAACTAACTCAGTAAGGACATTTAAAGGGAGCTGTGGTGCCATGGTGTCATGTTGCCATGGCATCGTGGCTCCATTTAAATGCTGCAATACCGGCTGCCGCACAAATATTTAATTCCCCGCAGCCCAACCCCTGAACCGGCCTCCTAAGGCCAGGGTCAGGCTGTGGGGAATTAACGTTTGCCTCACAGCCCCTTCTGCACCCCGGAGCTGCTGAAAAGACACATCCAGGAAAGTTATTCCACCCCTTGAGTGGAATAACTTCCCCAGACATTTCGCTGTCCCTGGACATATAGGGCCAACATCAGAATCGGCCCTGTATGTCCAGGGCCAGCTAACGCCCACTGCCTGCCCACTGTCCGCTCCCATGCAGCCTCTTCCCTGCCCCCGACTAACTTCTCTTCACAACTGGCGGGGCAGTTAGTTGGGGAGGGGGGGGTGGCAGCAGCCAGGGTCATCCATCCCCGCTATTCATGCCTCAGGATAACTCCCAAAATCAAGTATCACATTTATGCTGATTACATTATGTTATATGCCCCAATAAATATAAAAACAACAATATATTACAACATCATTGACTTCATAATCAAAGCAGAATCATGGCTTAACACAAACAACCTCCATATAAACTTAAAAAAGACAGAAATTATTTTTATAAGAAAGAAACAGAACTTAACCCCCTCTCCTCCAACATTTAATTTGCATAACACCTCCCTTCCAGTTAAACATGAAGTAAAATATCCAGGTATCATAATTGACAGCCCAAATAAAACCAACTGCTAGAACCATAATATGACAGCCCAAATAAAACCAACTGCTAGAACCATATTCTACAAACTAAATACAATCCAGCACCTCAGATCCCTCCTAGAATCACAAGATTTCAGAACAGTTGTCCAAGCCCTAATCACCCCTCACTTGGACTACTGTAACAGGGTCTGCCTAAAAAGAACCTCCACACACTTCAATTAGCCCAGAATGTAACTGCCAGGATTATATCCAAGGCAAGGCTAACTGTTCATATCACCCCCCATATTCTATAATCTTCACTGGCTCCCGATAGCAAGCAGGATAAAATACAAAACAATAGTTACTACATTCAAACTGCTTAATAACATCTCCCCCTCCTACCTTACAACTAAGATACACACCCAAACAGATGTTAGCAGGAGAAAAAGTACTCAAGATCTCCTATCAATACCATCCACTATCCAGAAGACTAAACAAGCTACAAGTTACAGAGCCTTCACGTATTGTCACCAGGTGCCCCTAGTGGCCAGTGGCTATAAGGGCATCCGGCACATTTATTATTTTTAAGGAGCGATGTGACTTTAAGGGCCTAGTGCATTTTGGTCCTTGTAGGTTACTTGGGCTGGGAGAGTCACTCCTACCAGACAAACTGTTTCTTCTGGCAGCTTTTCTCTGGACTCCGTCCCTCTGTGCTCTGCCCCTCTAGACTCTATCCGTCTGAGTAAACTTCCTCTGGATTCTGTCCCTCTGGGCTGGCTCTGCGTGGAATCTCTCCTGTTCCACGTTCTCCATCGTCTCTTTCTCCTCCTCCTTCTGACTTGCTGCACTCTGTTTCTCCTTATAAAGGGAGTTTTGGTTTGAACGTCCCGGGCTTGGCCTCAGGTGCAACTGATTGCCACTTATACAATTAGTGTCTGAGCACGTTGCTTCAGCCTCTGTGGAATTACTCTTGCCCCCTCTGGCTGTGCTGCAATGCAGCTGCACTCTCTGCATATTCTCAGCTCTATGCAAAGCAGGGTTTTTTTCTACAGCTGCAGCTTCCATGGCTCCAGCCCCATGACAGTATACAACACCCACTCTTTGGAATTCTCTCCCAGACCCCATCAGATCAATCAAAGATCTACTGACATTCCGAAAGGAATTAAAAATGTTTTTTTTTCCTCAGAGTACTATAACAACTCCATTTCCAGCAATACTTTCTCTCATTCTGTCCTTTCAACTCCAACCAATTGAACCAACAAATCCTCAGCTTCTCCCTTTCTGACATGTTTATTTCCATATAACTGATAATCACTGACTAGTTATTTATTTATTATTTATTTATTTAGTAAACATTTGTATACCGCTGCTTCCTACGATCAGCAGCGGTTTACTCTACAGAATCGTAATGCTTTGTACAGCACATTGAGATCTTTCAGATTTACATTTTTGATTAGTCAATGATTTACATAACACGGGAGAATCAGTTGGGTGCAACATACATTTGATTTGAGCACACAGATCTGGGTATACATTTGATTACAATAGCGTGGGGGGGGGGGGGCCCATATATACAATTTATACAGAATTACTTGCCAAAAAGTACAATCTATACATGATTAGCAGTTAGCTACCATGTATATAGTTGTTAGTTACCATGTATATAGTTAAGTTAACCACCAACTTCTACTATACTCCGGCATATATGGATAGGTGGTATGTAAATAGTTCAGTTGTATCAGAGTTCATGCCAATGTTCACGGTAATTGATTTTTGTTTGATGTAAACTGCCCCTGATTGTTGGAATGGGTGGTATAGAAAAACTGTTCAAATAAATAAATAAAATAAAGGGAATGCTCTAAGATCATTAATATCTAAAATTGCACAAATGTTCTGAATCTGTCATAAAGACAAGTAACAGGAATGTCATATAACTGATGATATTTGGGTAGTACGTAAAGCTTAATTCTGAATCAAAATGGCAACCTAAAATCCTTATGGACTTATGAAGTGCACTGAAAGAACCTGCTAGCATAGGAGACATATAGTTCTTTCATGCAATGTTCAGTCACAAAATGAACAATAAAACAGAATGAGATACAATTACAATGAAATTGATGAATGCACAGGAACACAATAGAACCACTTCCACCTATCTCCCCATCATCCATATGCACAGGTTTATATAAATGGTTTTGTTTCTGTGTCAAATCTTTACCAAAGAATAAAAGCAATCATATGCAAACTAACAAATATGTAGCATTTCTAAACATAAACTTAACAATTAATAAAGACAAGGTTTGTTTATCTAGACAAAAGGACTGTTTTATTATTCAGGTATCATAAAATCGACTCATTATATCGCAAAAACAATTGATAGCAGAGAAGTATTAAGCAAGAAAGCAAACAACAAGCACCTAAGAACAAAGGCTTCTGCTATAATCTGAACTCATTGTTCAGGATATCATCATTACCCAGATGCAATGTTTTTATGAAAAAGAAAAGAAAAAGACGAGGGAAGGATCTAACAGGAAAAAGAAAATTGATGACTGTATTCAGCAGGGATAAGGAACATAATAAAGTGACATGATGATTAAAAAAATGTCCCAAAATACTATTCCAAAAAATGAAGATATAAAAGTGGAGATATAAAAGTGGAGTGGAGGAGTAGCCTAGTGGTTGGGGCAAGGTACTTCAGGCCGGAAGGTCAGGGGTTCAAATCCCACTAGAGGACAGCAAACTTGGGCTGGAAGGACTGGGGTTTCTAGTCCCACAGGTGCTCCTTGTGGTCTTGGGCAAGCCACTTAACCCTCCATAGCCCATGTTCCCTGTAAAATAGTTATCTCCAAGTTATAATATCCTGTTCAATGTAATTTCAGTTTGTTCAATGTAAACCACACTGATGCAGAATAGCATGGTATATAAGAGAATGTAAATAAATTAAAAGGTACCAAAGCACATTAGACCATAACAATTCATATTCTGTAAGCCATAGCATCTTTAAAAAATATTCAGATTCTCCCATAAGCTATAGTTTAATTTAAATCAGTAATGGACCCAAAAACATTTAGGAGGATATCCTTAAGGGGTTGCAGTGAGTGAAGAAATAGTCTAGTGTTTAGAGCAGCTGACTAGTATCCAGAAGACCAAGGATTTGATTCCCACTAGTGCTCCCTGTGGCACTGGATAAGTCAACTTTATCCTCCATTGTCTTGGAAGAAAAGGCCTGGCAATCTGCTTTCACTGATACCCTATCAAGAAAACCCAGAGGCATCTGGGTCACTAAAGAAAGTGTTGTTCCATGTGATCTGTACCTAAAACTAAGAAGAACCATTCACCTTTAGCAGGAAGATGAACTGTCTTCCAGTATTTTGCTACCACACCTCTTGCTGAGATTAGTAATTGTTTAATAAGCATTTTGTTAGATTAAGAAAAGGCATCTGGAGGGTCATCATCTAACAAAACTATTTCAGGAGTGAGTGGAAAATCAAACCTTAGAATTTGTTGAATAGTTGTCTGCATTAGCCTTTAAAAGGCAAATGAGGACTTGTCTGCCTTGGAGTCCCGAGGGGAGTATCTCAGTGCAAGAAGGAGCTTTTGGAAGTGCCAGTGAGACAGCTCCGCCTCTACTGCTTGCATCATCACCTCGCAACTATCTCTTTAAAAGCTGGCATTTGGCCATACTGCCAGGGTCACACAGCCGTGGGCACGTGGCTGAGGGGGCATGTGGACTGTTAGGGAAATCAGAATCTTATATATATGTCTTTTGTAATAATAATGCTTAGTTTAAGTGCATATACAAGAGGCCTGCACAAGAGAAATTGGAATCTTATAGAAATCAGAATCCTATGTGTGTGCCCTTTGTACATTCTGGTGGGTTGGAAAAAGGAATGTGCTGTGTAAGCTATTTGTTCTACTCAAGGATGACTTGTTTTTGTATTAGTTACTGATAAACCATAGTGGGCCCCTAGAAGATGGGTGGATGACGTATGACTATGTCTCTGATAATGTATAAAAGTACTGACAATCCCTCCACCCTTTGGAATAAACTGCATACCACTTATGTGCAAGTGTGTGTGTGTTTGTTCCCCTGGATTCCAGACAGAGAAGGTAAGGTGATTCCTCCACCCAGACAGACGTCCCCAGGGTTAGTGATAAGAAGTGCTGGGAAAGGAATAACATACCCTTTACATTTGGTGTCAGAAGTTTGGATTTCCCCGATGCACTTTCTAAATTGAAGCAGCTTTGGTAGCTGCACAAAGATTTTTCAATTGACGTTGCTTTGGTAGCTCGTCTTGGAAAAATACGCTTTGGTAGCGCTGGGAAAATGCGCTCGGGTAGCGCTGGGAATATGCGCTCGGGTAGCGCTGGGAATATGCGCTTGGATAGCGCAGTGAATAACAGGGACGTCCTGCTGGGTCTGTGGTAATATCCTTCTCCTTCTCTGTGTGCTTGTGTGCCTGTGTGAGTTTGGCAAAACGCCCCTGCCGTACTCTGAAGCGATATAGCGCTAGTGACGGGTACTGTGCAGACAGCAAGTGGCCAGACGTGCGTTTGTTGTGAATCAATTAGAGGATGGGGGGGTCCCAAGGTGAGGGGACCACTCCAGAATCCGCGTGTATGTATGTTCTGCTGTATGTTGTGATAAGTTTTAAAACTGCAGCTAAAAAACAGCCATTCTACATAAATTGTCAGTGTAAGTTACAGGATTCTGCTGAATCAGTCTGTTAGCAAGTTTACTTTGCTTAGTTTATCTCTGTGCCTATACGACACCCCTCTCCCCTCCCCCCCTCCCCCTCTCTAGCAAAGGTAAAACTGATGATTCAGAGTCCCTGGACTGTAAGTGACAAGTGGTGTTTGTTTATTCTTCCATTGCTTCACTCTTCCCCTCCCTCTTCCTCTCCCTTTCTGTTCTTTGTGTTCAAAGGCTACAGACAGGCAGACAGAATAGAAACTTAAAGTTAACCGGCATACTAAAACGTAAATTATTATTTATTTGCAGATTGTCTTTTTATTGCCATATTGTAAGTAGACAAGTCATATGTAAAAGGGTGTGTCTGTATTTAGACACCCATTGCTATAGCAATGTACTGAATAATGAAATACTAAAAAGAGCTCTTAATCTGCTTCACAATATCCCTCTCAGAGTCTCATTGGCCAGCTTGGCTAAAGGTGAATTGGACACAGGTAAAGGTGTAAATAACAGCTGGGGCTCACTGGGATTTTCCCACAGTGGAGTGACTCCTGCTGAGTGGGGGTGCGAAGACGCGTCCTGTTGATTTCAACAGTCTCACTTCCTTCTCTGCAGAGAGGTCTCTTTGCTAGTTGGTAATGGTCCTGGGTGACTAGAGATATTGTGAATCAGATAGACAGTGAATTAAAAGCAGACCGTGCAGCAACCAATTTTGTGCACAGATCGAGGTAAGGAAAAGTGGGACTTTGATATCTACCTTGGTGGTTTCTATATTCTATTGGGAACTGAGACTGATCGTGTGTAAGTGAGATGTATAATGTAAATAGTGGAGGAATTCGGGGAGTGGGGTGCGCTCCAAATACCTCGAGGGTCTGGTTCATTATGCAGGGCGAAATTTCTTAAGAAAGCACTTGTAAGCTTTGATTTGTCTCTTGTTTAAATAAAAAACTGAAACAGAAGTTTCCCAAATAAGTAACTCCTTTGTGTCCTTCCCAACAAGCTGAAAAAAAAATATATGTTTTGTTTACAGTAAATATTGTTTTTCTTTTATTGCTGGTTGGTGCAGGATTTAAGAAATTTGAATAAGATTGTCCAGACCTAGCAACGGATACTTTCCTTTGAAAACCTTATTTCAAAAAAGAAACCCCTTGATTTGTATATTTATGCTTTTGGTTAAAAACATTAAGCTAAATTTTGCATGAATACAATTGGTTTAGTATTGTAGATTTGATGTATATGTTTGAGTCTGCTCCCTAGGCACTATGTAGATGATCTTTAAAGTTGGGGCAGGAGAAACCAGTTGTGATAGAAACCATTAACAATCTGCTGCATTTCTTGGGTAAGAAAGGTTTCAGGCTGTCCTGAAGAAAAAAAAAAAAAATTTAGGTTGGGGCTATCCCTTCCCCCTACAGCACTAGAATCAAAACCAGAAACTTAAAAAATGAACAGCGAACAAAGAAGAGAGAAGGAAAGGGAGCAGCCCCTCCCGTGGGCTACAGAAGGCACAAATGGTTTTGGATTGTTTTTCTTTAACCTTTAAAGTGGGGGTTGGGGGGGGGCGGAGCCTGATGTCCAGCAGGTAGGACGCTTTGCGTTGAAGCTCCCGAGAGGCCTACTTAGAATCCTGACTTAATACCTATACAAACTTACTATTTTACTCCGAGCTGACCGGGGTACCTCGGGGGGGATGGCGGCCCATAAACCAGCGCGCTTGGACTTCGGGTCTCCTTCTTCTTCTCATGGAAAATGCTCCAAAACAGAGGTGTCCTCCCCACAGAAGATGGTTCCATTTCGTGAAAACCCCGAAATGCACCTGGAGATTTTGGAGGAAATACGCGGCGTGAAGGAATTGGTGCAGTCCAATGGAGAAGCGCTTCGAGCCATGCGAGAAGACTTTGGAGTGCTCCAGGACCGACTTGAAAGTCTTTCATTACGGCAGGACAACATGGCGGGGGTCCTCGACTCGCACGCGGTGCGCTTGGGCAAACTGGACAAGGCTGAGCGCCAGATACAGAATCTTCAAAAGGAGTTAGAAGATAGCAATAATCGAGCCCGTCGCAACAATGTGAGGCTCCTCGGAATGCCGGAGGGGGTGGAAGCAGGAGATATAAGAGAATTCTTGCTCAAAACTCTTCCCTCCTTGCTGAAGATCACTTTTCATAGAGAACTGGAAATCGATCGAGCACACCGTGTTCCTGCCCACATGGCGCCCAACCGCACGACCCCCCGGCCTATTATCTTTAGCTTGTTACGATATCAACAAGTGGAACAAATTTTAAATGCTGCCCGAGCGAATCATCATTTGGAATTTGAAGGTCGTAAAGTCTCCTTCTTTCCTGATTTGGCAAAGCCTACCGTTGACCGTCGGAAGAAACTCCTTGCTCTTCGCCCTCGACTTCAACAGCTACAGGCTCGCTTTGGCCTGTTGTATCCAGCGAAGCTCCGAGTGACTCTCCACAACCAAACCAGGACGTTCGAAGATCCTGATCTACTATCAACATTTTTAGACTCCAAAGAAGCAGAGCAGATGCGCTAATCCCAAATCTTGGACTCTTATCTGTCGGCTCTGTCCGCCATTTTGAAGGGCCCGATGCGGCGGTCATAGCCAAGGACAGAGATTGCCTGGACTTTCTTTCTTTCTCTATATGACTTCTGTTTTTTGGTCTCCTATCCCTTCATGATGTGTGCCTCGGTCGGATTCGGAGCACGCACAGTCCTACAGGTTATGTGTTTTTTCAATTTCGGCCTTCTCTGGGGTTTCTCCCCGCAGACACATGGTCGCCAGTAATTTTGGGGTTTTGCTTCTCCTCTACCTTACTGCTGTTTTCTTTGTTAATGTGGGGCGCTTCATTGTATTATATTAGCTTATTTTTCTTATGTCATGTGTACAGCCAGATACAGTCAGTTTGAGGGACATAGTGAAATTATGTGTGCTATAATGCTCAGAACTTTTAACTTTTCTAAATGGCCTTATGTAAAATCTTATCAATCACCGTAAAAGGCATTAATGGTCCACTCAAAGGAAAGAAAATCCTTAGCTATCTTAGCCATGAGCATGTTGATTTAGTGTTTCCTCAGGAAACGCATTTAAACTTTGCTGAAACACTGAAACTCAATGCTAAGCCTTGCATGGTAGCTGCCTATTCTCCCACCGTTTCCAAATGGTAAGGGGTAGCCATTCTGGTTAAGAAGTCTTTGCACGCTACTGTACTTGATATTAGCGTTGACAAAGAGGGTAGATGGGCCCGTGTACACCTTGAGGTTGGAGATAGTGAATTCACGTGTATTTGCATTATGCCCCGAATGTGGACAACCCTGCTTATTATGCAAGTATTGCGTAGTTGGCATTGGCCTCTGCCAATGCTCCATTAATACTTGGTGGCGATTTTACTCCAGTGTTCCCTCAATCTTTTCTTCTCAAATAAGGCGCTCGTTGGCTGGAATATCCAGTACCGAGTAGACCTGTGTGGCTAGATATAGAAGCGGGCCTTTGCAAACCGATTCCTCTTACTTTTCTCCCTGGTATGACTCTCCCATCAGACTCCCACTATCCACCAATGCTTTTAGACACTTCAGGTGCCTTTAATACTCTTATGCAATCTTTAGACTCCCGACTCTGGTCAGTGCAACTTCAGCATCGCCTTCGGAGTACTAGGGTACTCCCGCCATCGGCATTCTCTACATAAGGTTGATTGGAGACTTTCCGATCTCTCGGTAGTTCACCGGGTGTAGCATCCAATTTTTACTAAACCTTATGTAATGCTATAACTAGAGATACCCCTATAGCGCAGAAAGTATGGGAGAGAGAGAATTGCATGTGACTTTGACCTCGGAGCAATGGAGCCTTATCTGGAGTAGAGGGACACGGGTTCCCGATCCGCCACACTCACTCAGACCCTCTTCTTTCTAGCCCACCGGTGTTTTTACACTCCTCACAGATTAGACAAATGGAACACTACTCAGGGCAATGGTTGCTGGACATGTCCTGCGGCCATTGGTTCATTGTCTCATGTTATGCATGAATATCCCGCACTACAGTATTACTGGCGTCGGGTCTGGGGTCGTATTTAGTCTATCTCGCACTCTCAGGAGCCCCTTTCTTGGAGGATAGTGGGACTTCGCCCAGTTGCGGGGATCCCCTCTCTCCCAAAAATGGCTTATCTCCTCTCGAACTTTATGCTTGGCATTGCTATTTCCCTAATTAAGTAATACTGGAAATTTAGCTCCCATCTGAGCCCCAATGAATGGTGGAATCATGCCTGTCTTTACAGTAAATATGCACAAATACCTCGTCTGTTCGCTTCCCCTGTTCAGACTCCTTCTCATTGGTCTCAATGGAAGATGCTCAATGACTATGTACATTTTGCTAAATGCTCCCATCTGACTGTCTAACTTTGTATATATCTCTGTCCCATGATCATGCTGTATCGTAGATGCTTTTTTGATCGTTTGATGTATAATCACTGTTAATTGGAAGCGCCCACATGCTGATCTAATCGGGTAGAGAAGAAGCATCGGGGTGGGGGGTAACTGGGTTTACTTTTCCTTATTGTATACTTGTTTTGTCTCCTTTGGTGTGTTGTTTTCTTTTGTTTGTTGCAAAATGAAAATAAAAGTTTAAAAAAAAAATAAAGTGGGGGTTGGGAACGCTGTCAGGACAATGGGGCATCCTGAGCTACTAATTAAAAGACTGTAACTTGAAACAGGAGTGGAGGAGTAGCCTAGTGGTTAGAACACTGGCTTGGTAACCAACCAACCAGGGTTTGATTCCCAGTAGCACTCCTTGTGGCCTTGGGCAAGTCACTTAACCCTCCACTGCCTCGGAAGAAAGGCCTGGCAATCTACTTCCGGTGACACTGCCAAGAAAACCCAGGAGCTTCTGGGTCACCAGGAGTCAGGACTGACTCAAAGGCACACATTGCATTTTGCAACTTGAAACAATGAATTTTTATATTCTGTGGCAAGCACCTCAGAGGTCATAATTATTGTTTATATGTTACAAACTATAGGAATTTAATAGCAATCACAATTAGTGACAATTCTCAAGCAACTTTTTTATTTTTAAACTCAGTATTTAGGACTTCTCTCTTTCTTGTTTAGCTATCTGAATTTGCCTGCAGGAATCTAGACACATTGACAGACCTGCTGTTTACTTTATTATTTGTGTTGAGATAACATCAAGGTTGAACTGTTACTCTAAGCAAATTGCTTTAACGTAATTTCATTGTTTCAGATCAGTTTGATACCAGTCTCAGGTACAGTTGTCAGAACTACTCAGTAAGGGTTTATTAGTGCCATGCTAGAGAGAGGCAGATAAAAGGAAGAGAATACCTGATTGCTTATATATTAACAAAACTGCTTCATTGAAGCCACTTAAATAGATGTTGTTTAATGTATTTTGGCTCATTCTTTTAAAATATTTAGTGTTTTCTGCACAAATGTTTTCTGTTTTGCAAACAAATCTTTTTCTGAACTTGCAAATACAAGTAATACTTCTGTATGATATGCCATCTTTTACATTTTAATCTGCAGACAGTATATGCTGTTTTTGACATTAATTGCCTTGATCAACTGTATTCATTTTTATGATACTACAATGATACCTTAAAATGGTTTTAGTAAGATTTGTATATTCCATGTTACTGTATTACTTTACACATATAAAAAAAAATGAGTATTTGCATTCCAGATATCCATCAACCTTTTTATGAGTTAACTACTTTGCATTGTTAAGCTCGGTGTGGATGGCTGACGAACAGGAGAGTAGCACCATGGCTGCTGGATATTGATCTTTCTGATTTGATTTATTACAATATTGGATTTTAGGATAAATTCACCTGTTTTTCTGTATTTGAATTTTATGTGTTAGTGTCCAGCGAAAAAGTGTACCTTGTTCTGAAAGTTTTATTTCAGTTTCAATACAGTTCCTGAGAAAATAGATATATGTTGCAGAGAAAACAGATATAGGTTGCAGTACTGTGAGATATTGATTTTTCTTTAATTTACACACTTGCATTTTATGTTACCAAAATACTTGTTCTAGCAGTACATTATGTAGAGGTTCAGTACACATAGAAATTATAGAATTTTGGAAAGAGGATGATCTGAAATTGCTCTGTTCCCAAGCATATAGATCTTATTTAGTGGATATTTGTAAAGTTAGTAGACAAATAAAACAATAACGTTAACTTGAGTTGATTGGATAAGCAAAATTTTAATTGTTAGCAATGATCTAGGAGAGGTTTGAAAAAAAAAAAAAAAGGGAGAGAGAAGGTGAGGCTACAGCCTTGGAAAAGGCAATAAATGTGCTGCTCCGAGTGTGATGATCTGGGCCACCGGAATTCTGACTGCTTTAAGACTCCTCGAGGACACCACCCACAAGGCCTGAAGAACATGAACCTTGCATATTTATGCCTCTGAAGAGACATGACTAGGTAGGGGGGAATAGGCCAAGAATAACCCGAGGAAAGCCCTGAGGCCCAACCACAAATGCCTTGAACCTTCTTAGGCCTCTCATCTCAAAAGGATCTCTTAAACACCATGATTAGTGAGTAACCTCCACAGATCCTTGTGGGCACTGCGATTATAAGATCAGTCCTCAAATATTTTTAAGTTTCCACAGCACTCTCACCGGGAACCGGGTATGAGATAGACTTTAGTCACACCTGAGAGATTATGTGGCTGTTCTGTTAGAAGCCATACTCCTTCCTATTGGGATTGATGTTATAAAATGCCATGAAGCACTAGTCTATATTGTAAGGACTTTATCTATATTTTGTTTAGGCAGTTACTAATTAGAATGAGCACTATTTGCTCATATTGTTAAAAGGATCTACATTTATATTTTATATATACCTTTTGTTTACAAAAATACTAAGTTTCTAATAATTGTTTGATGTTCTTAGCAGCCTTGCCGGATAAGGATACACTAGTATGGTATAAAAAGATAGAAGGACCTAGCATGTAGTTTGATGGAATGATGTAAGTGAAAAAAAAAGTGGTGTTGAGAGGAGTGTGATGGAATATTCATGTTGGAAAAGAGAACTCAGATTAACATTATAAAATGGTGAGGATAAATTGAAATGTGAAATGATGTATCCGATGTATCCACCTAGAAAGAAAACTGACAATGAATACTCTACAATATTTGATTATGCCATCCGCATTAACTCCAATTTTGAAAGTCATCTAGCCCAGAGATATACCCAATAATTGGAAATAGATACTTGGAGATAGGCTGAGTGCACTTTTCATCCTAATGAGCTTTGGGGAGACCCACACTGGCCACGTGGTGCTTTTCAGATGTTTTTATCCCTTTTTGCCTCTATGTGTCCTGGCCCGACATATGAAGCTAAAGGAGGAAAGTTACTTACACAAATTTTTACAAATTGGTATAATTCTAAAATTGTGAAAAAAATTTGAGGAAGTGTGGGCATCTTGTCAAAAATGTATTAGCTAAATTGAGTTGCTTAGGATTGGCTGTTGTATGCAAGCAGCAATCCACGAAGGGGGGAACCTCCGAAACCTTAAAAAACTTTGTAAAGACACTAAACTGTCTTGCCTTTGACTCTGTTCAATAAACAAACAACCAAACAAATTGCCCTAAGGGAGTAGACTGAACTTTTTCTCCCTCTGAACTGTTATATGGAAGACTGCTTACCTTTTATACTCCTGAGCCTTACATTTGATCTCTTGTATTTCCTAGCAGCAGAGGCAACTCTCTTCCCTCCACAGGTATGCTCAGCACGTCCAGTCCTTTCTGCTGGATGACTCAGCTCTTTTCTTTCAATCCGGAGACTGGATTTTGGTAAAGACATACCACCAGCACATAGTACAAGCCCCTTTTCCAGTATGGGCCCGTTTCAAGTTCTTCTGATAACATCGATTACAGTGAAGGTGGCGGCTAAAAGATCCTGAAGCCATTACCCTCGCTGGAAACATTCTACATATACAGATCAGGCTTCAGGACCAGGATGAGAAGTAGCTGACGCCGGGGCAGCCAAGGCCCTAGCAACTGGAGAGGAGAGGAGAAGACTCCTGAAGAAAGGCAGCTTTCGGCCTAGAGGTACCGAACCAACATATCCCTTCAAGGTTGGTGACAGGTCAGAGCACCTCACAAGCACGGTACCTTAGACCCGCTCTACGGACCTCCAAACTACAGTGATTGCTATCACATGGTCAGCCATCCTGTGTGACTCCTCCCCTTTGTGGATCCATGCGTCAAGAATCAAGCGTGTATCGTCTCCACTGACATCTTCGGTTCCAGCCTCCTGACCATCACGCACAAGACTGTGTTGACTCCTCCTACCACTCATGTGGTGCCTCCTTCAGTCCATTTCGGGAACTGTTAATACGGCAATACTACTTGTCCAGACTGCCTTACTTTTTTGTGTGCACAGCTCGCTACAAACTGAAGCTTTTTTTTCAACATGTCTCATTACTGTACCTTCTAATCTGTGTGAAATACAGAAGTTTACTGTACTTGACAATTTAAACTGCACCCAGCCCCATGTTTCTTTTTCTACCTTTTTGTATAACATTGGTGTTACTCGCCTCTCTTTGGGATATGACTAGGTCCCTTGTTCATTGTAAACTGTCTCTAGTTTTAATGCTACGGATTGTTTTATTGTTTCTGCTTTTAGCCTGTCTAATACTGCTCTATACTGTTCTTCAACTACAGGGAAGTTTCTCATGATTACTCTCTGATGTATTTTCCTTTGGGGTGGTCTCAAAGGACTGCTTATTGCCCTATTGAGCGGTTTTATAATTCTTGTTCCTTTTTTGTTGTATATTCATTTGTTCTTGGCTATTGTTGAAAGGCCCTACAAAGCTCTACCACTTTTATGTATTCTTAATACTCCTGCTTTTATGGTGGCTGATGTACCTGAGCTGCCACATACAGATGTTCCATTAATAATGTCTGTTTAGTTATTTTGTAGTAAATTGTTAGGCTGTTCTTATAGTGGGCCTATGCAGGCCCAAAGGGGGGATTGTTAGGGAAATCAGAATCTTATATATATGTCCTTTGTAATAATAATGCTTAGTTTAAATGCATATACAAGAGGCCTGCACAAGAGAAATTGGAATCTTATAGAAATCAGAATCCTATGTGTGTGCCCTTTGTACATTCTGGTGGGTTGGAAAAAGGAATGTGCTGTGTAAGCTATTTGTTCTACTCAAGGATGACTTGTTTTTGTATTAGTTACTGATAAACCATAGTGGGCCCCCAGAAGATGGGTGGATGACGTATGACTATGTCTCTGATAATGTATAAAAGTACTGACAATCCCTCCACCCTTTGGAATAAACTGCATACCACTTATGTGCAAGTGTGTGTGTGTTTGTTCCCCTGGATTCCAGACAGAGAAGGTAAGGTGATTCCTCCACCCAGACAGACGTCCCCAGGGTTAGTGATAAGAAGTGCTGGGAAAGGAATAACATACCCTTTACATTGACAAAGGGGCATACCCCTTTGTTGCCAGTTTTTTGACTTGGTGGCATCTGTGCAGGTATGTCTAAGGGCACAACTAAAAGGAAGAACAGAGGTCAAAAGGTAAACTCCACTCCTTTAGCGTCGGCAAAGGCTGTTAGGTTAATGGATAAACAGTGACTTCTGGGGTTTCCGTTATGGCTACTCCCAGTTTGCCTTCTGTTTCTGAGGCTAGTTTGAGTCCCATAGCTAGGACTCCTCCACCGCCACCCCCCCCCCCCCTGCTTCTGAACATTTGGGAGGGAAGTCAGTCCTGCCCTTAGATGTGGGCAGTGTTGATTTGGCCTCTGTGATGGGCTCTGTTTCTTCTGATTCTTGCCTAAGTGTTCGGAATTTAGCTTAAACTATTGGAAAACTCTGGAACAAGAATGTCTCAATTTTCCTAAAACTCATTACCTATCCCATTTGGTTTTGCTTAGGAAGTATTTTAAAGGGATCTTGAATTTGTAAAATGATGATACCATTCTTATTGTTAATGCTTACTCTCTGCCCTACAAATTGATGTCTACTGATGCAAATGAAGTCCTCCAAGAATCTCGTGATATATCTCAGTTTTTCGAAACATCTGTTGAAGAGATTCCTGTTAGGGCTAAATTAGTTGCATTCTTTGTTTCTGAGATAGATATAGGTTCTATTTTGAAAGCATATTTTCAAGAAACAAGAATCTTTTTGTAAGCAAAAAATAATATTTCCTGTTGTTTTGAGGGCTACCCAATTGAGGCATAAACGTTTTCTGTAATTACAACCCCATGTGGTGGCTTTGGAAACAACTTTCTTTTTGTGATTCCCTTGTAAATGCTTGGTTGGGTTGCAGGGGGCCAAGTATGTATTTCTAGGTCCCATCCAGCTGAAAAAGTAAGGCGTGATATTGCCCCACTGTGAAGCAATAGACCTTTCTTTTCCTTTCTTTATTACTGCTGTTTAATTTTTGTGTGTAAGGAGTTAGCCTAGCATTTTGGTAATATGTAGATCTCTTGGCGGTTAAATACTCCTTCTCCCTTGACATGGACTATGGATTTAATCATTTATTTCCTTATGATTTTGTATAGGATAAGTTCTGTATTTTTCCTTCTTTTTACTTGTAAAAAGTTTTTGAAATAATTAAATATATATATATATATATAAAGCTTGTATCACTGGAAACGACCACCATAAGTGACTAAACAAGCTCTCCATGAATGGGATTGTACAGAAGACCACTTCGCTATCCTTTGAGGGGTTAAAAAGACTAAAATAGCATTCTGACTTGTGTTTGAACTCTAGTGTGCAAAATAGAGTACATCCAAAGAGATGCCAATGGTCTTCTTCCAATCAAACATGTATTCATGTTTACCAAAAAACAACTCTAAAGAAAGAGCTCTATACAACCGAGCAATCATTTTCACTTGTCCATCTCAAAAAACAATATTTTTTGCCACAGTGTAAAGTTCTCTCAAAACATTTTTTTAAGAAGATACAATGCAAAATGTCTGATTTGGAAATATTGAAAAAGGGAAAGCCAGACGACTAAACCAACTTCTAAATCCATTTTAGTTCCAAAAATATTTCTATTGAAAGATCCAAAAAAGTAATTGATTTCAAGTTTTCATGAATTAACAATGATCTGGTAAAACAATTTCAACTATAAATGTCTGTGAACAAAGTGGAGTGAAAGGAAAAAGTGGACCAGATACTTTTAATAGGCGTATAATTCTTCCCCAGATTTGACATACCTGAGCTATAAAAGGCTGTTCCCGTTCCTTCCATCTTGGGGGATGGACTAAGTTCAACAGACAAGAAAGTAAGTTGGGAGGAAAAAAACAAAGATTCTTCCACTGATACACAATGTGCTGGAATAGAATTATACCACAAATAAAGCTTTAATTCAAGAACATTAATAATATAGTGGTGCATTTGGGTGGCCCAGCTAATCTAAATCCTTTGGGGCAATTAAATTTAAGTGAGCTTTCTTCCTTTGCCAAATAAAAATAGAAAATATGTGTTGAATTGACTTTACAAAGATATTGGCAGATTAATCCACTACTACTACACTGGGAGTAACGCTGGACCAAAACCTTGATATGAAGAATCACATAGCCAACACAGTCAAGGCAATCTACTTTAAAATCAGATCCCTCAGACACCTACGCATACTACTTGAACCGGATGATTTCCGTACCATTTATCAAGCCCTTATACTCCCCCATTTCGACTTCACAAACTCCATACTACAAGGACTCCCCCGGGCCACCCTGAACCCCCTGCAATTAGCCATGAATAGTGCAGCGAGGGTACTCCTCGGGGCATCCAGGAGAGATCACGTAACACCCCTTCTAAAACAGCTACACTGGCTCCCCATTCAGGCAAGGATCAGTTTCAAGATCTTACTGCTAACATTCAAAGCGGCTAAGGGGCTCACCTCTTCCTCTCTCTCCAACCTCATACAACCACTTGCACCAAACAGGCCACGAAGAACAGCAGAATTAAACACACTAGTTATCCCAAATGACACCACAAGATGCACTAGATCAACAGCCAACAGAGCCTTCCAATTCTGCGCCCCATCTCTATGGAACACCTTACCAGCACAAATCAGAGCAATACCTAATCTAAGTCAGTTCAGAAAGGCTTTAAAGCATTTCCTCTTCCTTAAATATCTCAATGGCAGCTCCGAACATAACCCCCAGGTGAATAGCAGAAGTGGTCAAACAGATAGACCCCGCAACAGACCAACTTCACAATGTAAATAGCAAGTTGTTCCATATACTATTGTACCACTGTTGTATATAGTTAACCAGGATATCCTTTATCAGATAACCCTGCATAGTATTTAGTTTCCCCTATTTCGCCAAGTTATACTTCCTGTTAAATGTAACGACCAGACACGTGTAAACTGTCGGATGTTTTCTGTTCAATGTAAACCGCGCTGATGTCTAATAGTGCGGTATATAAGAACTGTTAATAAATAAATAAATAAAATACTACTACTACTACTATTACTAATTTATATAGCGCTACAAGGCATATGCAGCGCTGTACATATAGAGGTAAGACACAGCCCCTGCTCATCAGAGCTTACAATCTAATCAAGAGAAAACATGTGGAGACCAATTCCATAACATGCACATCCAGGCCACGGAGACATTCAAATTGAAAACGGGCCCAATGTCACCCTAAATCCACAGCTACAGGTATAGATGTGTCCATGGTTCTAGAAAATGATCAAAAGTGTTGTTTGCAAGGTCAGTCATCATTAGCTCAAATTTGCTCTTGTAGGATGAAATTGTACTCATCATCTCGCCAATGTATTTGTTTTTACCTTGTAGTTCAAGGTTTATATCACTTAGTTCGCCTGTAAAGTCAGCGAGAAATGCCAGATCACATAACCACTCCTTATTTTCCAACTCTGTTGGTCATCTCCCCTCTCCTTCAAAAAACTTCATATTGGCCTGATGTCCAGCGGGTTAGACGCTTTGCGCTGAAGCTCCCGAGGGGCCTACTCAGAATCCTGACTTAATACCTACATTAACTTAATATTTTGCTCCGAACTTACCGGGGTGCCTCGGGGGGGATGGCGGCCCATAAACCAGCGCGCTTAGACTTCGGATCTCCCTCTTCTTCACACGGAAAACGTTCCAAGACAGAGCTGCCTTCCCCACAAAAGATGGTGCCATTTCGGGATAACCCCGAAATGCAACAGGAGATCTTGGAGGAAATACGTGGTGTGAAGGATCTGGTGCAGTCCAACGGAGAAGCGCTCCGAGCCATGAGAGAAGATTTTGGTGTGCTTCAGGATCGACTTGAAGGTCTTTCATTACGGCAGGACAATATGGCGGGGGTCCTCGACTCGCACGTGGTGCGCTTGGTGAAACTGGATGAGGCTGAGCGTCAGATACAGAATCTACAAAAAGAGTTAGAGGATAGCAATAATCGAGCCCGTCGCAACAATGTAAGGCTCATTGGTGTACCGGAGGGCGCGGAAGCAGGAGATATGAGAGAATTCCTGGTCAAAACTCTTCCCTCCTTGCTGAAGATTACTTTTCACAGAGATCTGGAAATTGACCGAGCACATCGTGTTCCTACCAGCATGGCGCTCAATCGGACGACCCCCCGGCCCATCATTTTTCGTCTACTGAGATATCAGCAAGTTGAGCAAATTCTAAATGCTGCCCGGGCGAATCGTCATTTGGAGTTTGAAAATCATAAAGTCTCCTTCTTCCCTGACTTGGCTAAGCCCACAGTTGACCGTCGGAAGAGACTCCTTGCTTTTCGACCTAGACTTCAACAGTTACAGGCTCGCTTCGGCATCTTATATCCAGCGAAGCTCAGAGTGACTCTCCATAACCAAACTCGTACCTTCGAAGATCCTGATCTGCTAGCAACATTTCTAGCTTCCAAAGAAGCAGACCAGATGCGCTAATCCAACAGCTTGGATGGAATCCGCTGGAACTGTCCGCCATTTTGAATGGCCCGATGCGGTGATCGCTGCCTGAAACGGAGACTGCCTGGACTTTTCTTTCTCTTTATATATACCTTATTGGTCTCCTTTCTTTCCACGATGAGATCCTTGGTTAGTTTCGGAGCCCGTATAGCTCTGTAGGATTTATGTTTCAATTCAGGCCTTCTCTGGGGTTTCTCCCCGCAGACATCAGGCCGCCAGTAATTTCTGGGGTTTTGCTTCTTCTCTAAGGCACTTCGGTGCTTATTTTGTTATATGGGGCGCTTCATGGTTTTCCTTAGTTTAATTCCTATCATGTTGTTTCTGCAGTCATTTACTGGTACTATGAGCGACATTGTGTACCTCTGTGCGCTATTATGTTTCTTTTTCAGATTGTTTAACTATTTTGCATGGCTTTATGTAAGTTATCATTACTGACTGTAAAAGGCATCAATAGTCTATTCCAAAGAAGGACAATCCTTAGCTCTCTTAATCATGATTATTCTGAGTTAGTGTTTCTTCAGGAGGCCCATTTACTGGGCATAGCTATTTCCTATCTCCTTCATTACGAAATACTGGAAATTGGCTCCCATCTGAGCCTCAATGATTGGTGGAATTATGTCCATTTTTACTGTAATTATGAGCAACTACCTTGTATGTCAATCTCTTTCACTCAAGCCTTTCACTACTTGTTTAAAAGGAAGGTGTTCCATGATTATGTTCTAACTGCTAAATGCTCTCATTTGACTGTTTAATTTTGTATACATTTCTGCCACAGGATCAGCCTGTATCATCAATACCATTTCTGCTTGTTTGCTGTACAATAACTGTTGTGTGTAAGCGCTTATGTGATGACTCTTATTAGCTTAGAGACGAAGCATAGGGGTGGGGGGTAATGGGGGTTGTTTTCCTTATTGTATGTGTGTATTTGTATCTTTTGGTGTGTTGTTACTTTTGTTTGTTGTAAAATGAAAATAAACGTTTTAAAAAAAAAAAAAAAACTTCATATTTCATTCAGCAAATCACAAAATCTTTGGAGAAATTTGTGCCTACTTAGCCACCTTACATCTGTGTGCAAAATGATTTCCGCTGCCCCTTCATCAAGAGTAAGATTGAAAAGCCATCTTTGAAGTGATCTTCCACGAACTGAATTTACAATTTTGAAAGTGATGTCTATGACAGTCTTTGTATTGAATCTCTTGCTTGCCAAAACTTGCTGGTAAATGATACAGTGGTAAGAAAGGACATCTGGGAAGTCATCATACTGTCTACAGAGGGCTATGAAACTGTTAACCTCACCTGTCATTGCTCTTGCTCCATCAGTAGTGATGGAAACAAGTCTATGCAATGGAAGATTACACTTTGTCACAGAAGAATGGAACGAACTGAATATTTCCTGACCGGTAGTTCTCGCTTTTAAAGAAATCATTCCAAGTAGTTCTTCTTTATTTTCTTTATTTCCTTTCTTTATTTACTTCTCTTTTATACCGTGCTATTCATATCAGTGTGGTGTACATTTAACAGTACCTTATACCATGCAGTAGGACTGCATTGTATTTACAGTGAACAGGAACTAAAACTTGGACATAACTGGGGTTATGCCCAAGTTACATAACAGTGTCTTTAAAACTGAAGTCTTCAAAAACCATCCGGATAAAGACTAGTAACTGGGCTATGTCTCTTATGTCTGTAGATTCATCCAGTTGGAGTGAGAAAGCAATACAATTTGAAACATCCTCCAACAATTGTTCAGTTGTGTCTCCACACATCTTTTCTATTCGCTGCATGACGGTGTTTCTTGACAATTGCGCATCTTGAATAGCAGCTATGATCTATTTCTTATTTTTAAATCCTTCAAAAATATTATCAGCTGCTTCAAGAAAACAATCTTTTACAAATTCCCCTTCAGTGAAAGGTTTGCATTTCTTTGCGATCAGGTTGCTGACCTTGAAGGATGCTATGGTTGCATTGACCGAATGTGACCTTAGCCCCACCATCAACTGTTGCTGAGTAGCCAATTTTGATTTAAGTTCTTTGAGCTTCAGTTTACGAATTTCACTTTTGGGTGGAAAATCAGCATCAAACTTATTGCTATGTAGAGCCTTATAATGATGTTCCAGATTACCCTTTTTTGGCAAGGATACTGGGGCGTTACAAATTATACAACAACACTTGTCTTTCACCATGATGAAGAAGTAGTTCATTTCCCATTCAATCCAGACCCGGATCTCTAATTGCCTTTCTGCTATTGCTGATTGGATGTTCCATCGCCGCTTGAAATTGAGCATGGCCAAGACCGAACTTCTCATCTTTTCCCCTAAAATGTCCCTTCCTCTTCCTCCTTTTTCTGTCTCTGTGAATGGCTCTGTTCTCTATCCTGTTCCCTCAGCTCGCAATTTAGGGGTTATTTTTAACTCTTTGCTCTCATTCTCCACACATATTCACCTTGTCGCTAAGACCTGCCGCTTCTTTCTCTTTAATATTGGCAAAATCAGCCCTTTTCTTTCAGAACATACTACTAAAACACTCATCCATTCACTTATCACCTCTCACCTTGATTACTGTAACCTGCTCCTTGCTGGTCTTCCACTGAGTCATCTTTCACCCCTTCAGTTTAGTCAGCACTCTGCTGCTCGTTTGATCTTCAGCCAACCTTGTTTTGCCCATATCACTCCTCTCCTCAGGTCTTTTCACTTGCTCCCTATCCGTTTCCGCATCCAGTTCAAACTTCTCCTACTGACCTATAAATGCATTCATTCTGCAGCTCCTCTTTACCTTTCTTCTCTCATTTCTCCTTATATCCCACCTCGTGAACTCCGCTCTTCTAGCCAACTGCTTCTTGCTATGCCTTTCTCCTCTGTTGCTAACTCCAGGCTTCACTCTTTTCACCTTTCAGCACCCTAGGCCTGGATTAGACTTCCTCTGTCTATACGTCAGGCATCTTCTCTGACCCTCTTCAAACCCAGGTTGAAAGCTCACCTCTTTGCTTCTGCCTTTGGTTCATGACTTACCTGTTCTCATCCTCTTCCCTTGTCTTGTTTTCACCTGTTCCTTTCCTTTTCCTTGTTCTCACCTTGTCTTGTTTCTCCTGTTATCCTTCCTTTGCCTTTGTTCTTTCCTCATCCTTCGCCTTCTTTGTTTTGTCTTTTTAGATTGTAAGCTCTTTTGGGCAGGGACTGTCTTTTTTGTCGTTTTCTGTACAGCACTGTGTGCGTCTGATAGAGCTTTATAAATGCTCAGTAGTAGTAGTAGTAAAGTGGTAGGTTTTGCTCTTCTATGGAACACTCACCTTCCTTATTCTGGGGTGGCTGTCACTGTCCCAAAGTATTAAAGATAAACAGGAACTGAAGACCTCTGGACGATGTGCAATACAAGGACTGGAGATGCCAAAACCACACATGCAGTTCTAAAAGTAAAAATAAGAATTCATCATACTGGCACCAATAATCAAATACCATCAAACAATCATCAAAAAATCTCAAACACCTGTCCAGCAAACCAGATAAAATCAAGTACCGCCAAACAAGTTCAAATACCACCACACGCGATTTAATAAATTCTGCACACAGTGTAGAATCAACGCAAAGCCAAGGCAAAATAAAATTGCAGTGTAGAATCAACGCAAAGGCTAGGCAAAATAAAATTGCAGAGGCAAGCAAAAGTCACAGTGGTTTGAACCAATTCGAAGGCAAGGCATAGGCAAGTTAGAACAAAATTGGAAAAGTCCGCCAAAATCACCAAATTCTTGACACTTTGTTGTGTCTGCCTGAAAACGTTTAATGAAAGCGAACTAAAAAGCGACCAATGACCAGCACACGACACAACGAATATGGTAAATGCATTCAGGTAAAGCCCGGGCGAATGGATATTGCCTGGTATATAACACACTTCTAAGGGGTGTTGGGGCGGGGGCAGGAATGGGTGATTCTGAGAGGCAGGAGACCAGGTATGATGTAGGCCTGTGGCGTCTCATCATTTGCGGTACCCACAAACTATTAGCACGAAAACAACAAGCGCCCCCATTACACCCGCAGGCAAGATTCCTACAGGCAGGGAAAAAAGACAGTTAAAGGATCAGCAGCGGCGACAAGCCCTCGGCAGATGACCTGCCGGCACAAGCTCTCTCCTAGCAACGGGGCGAGCTGCTGGAGAGATGGAGCCAAGTGGGGCTGGCAATCCACCTCTGACCCCTCCGCGATCTACAGGTAGATCACGATCTACTGTTGGACATGCCTGCTCTAGTTAATAATGCTTCTTTAGCTTACAGGATTCCCACACCTCTGATTTGTGTTCTTTATAAATGCATCTTGTGGTGTTTATCCATACTGCAGTCCACCATTTTAGAAAAGACTAGTCACCACCTTTATACTAACACAGCAGAGTATTTTCTAAGTACTGGCCTTATTCCATGTCTCAGGTAATTATAACTGGCATGTCTGTGGCGACCTCCCAAAACATACACAGGCCTTTCCTGAATACGTTTTATATGTTACTACAGCAAACCACTCCAGTATTCTGCCCCTCCCTGACATGTTCTGAGATCCCTGTGTTAGCGAGATAAACTGGCACTATTTACTAGAATACACTCATAGATGTTTTAGGCAGATAAACATCCTCAGCGCATGTACAAACCCTTATTCGGTTTCTGGAATGACTTCCATATTGAAACTGGCAACTAGAGTATGGCAACATATACATAAGTGGTGGACAAGAGGGTGAGGAACATCAGGATCCAAAAGCGGCTTCAAGGAAAGTAGTGAGTAAAAATATCAATTTAGGCAATATAAACATCTTAAGGACATTTAACTGGCTAGTCACAATACAGCATTGTCTTTCCAATGAGTCAAGTAAGTCCTAACATCTAAAAATATAGGTTTGTAATTCAAAGCATACAAGACAGACAAGTCTAGGGGAATAAGGACCTTTAAATATATAAACTGTGATACCAACTCAAATTAGCAAACAGAAGCAAAGGTAAGCTTGTTAACTTTTCAGGACCCACAAGGATTAAATACAGATTTCAAATAATTAACAGAATAACATGATAAAAAGCAAAGAGATTTAGATTCCCCAGCCAGGTTTGCCAATTATTCCGGAAACGTGTCTTATCATCAACATAGAGAGATATAGCATGGGAAACTCATTTTATAGTAATGCCTTGAATAGAAGTATTGTTATGAATAGCAATCGCTAAAGGTTCAAGGACCATAGTAAAAAGTTAAGGTGAAAGGAGGCATCCTTGTCATGTGCCCCTTTCCAAAGAAAACGTATCTGATGTCCAACCATTAACTAAAACAGTATCAGAGGGAATGTTGCTTTGATCCATGATATAAAATTAGGACTAAAATTAAATTTATTTAGAGTAGTGAATAAAAAGAGTCATTCAACTTTATCAAAGGTCTTTCCTGCATCAAGGGAAACAATTCCTATATTATCAATAAAGGGTCTAGTATGATAAAGGATAAAAATTAAATGCCAAATATTGTCTGAATTGAACCTTCCTTTAATAAATCATATGAACTTTATTTGGTATGTACACCTTAAATTAGGTACTTAACAATTTCATAAAAATATTATAATCCAAATTTAATAGTGAAATGAGTCTGTAATTAGAATAGGCTGTAGGGTCTTTTCCTTCTTCAGAGATGACTGATATCACGGCCTGATAAAAAGAAGGTAGGAAACCTTTAATTTTATTAAATACATCCAAAAATTGGAGCAACCTGATCTTTCAAACATGTATATGTTTATATAGATCATCAGATAGTTTTTTAACTGAGAAATAACCTTTGATACTTTCTCTAGGTAAATGGCTACTCTAGGAATTTAACTGCTTCAGGGTCTAATTTTAGAATATTTTGTTTACTTAATGTGGCACTTTACAAATGGCATCCAAGTGCAATCTGGGACGTCCAAGTCAGAATTTCTGAAAAAAAGAGCAGGCACATCCAAGTTCAGGCATGATTTCACAAACATAAACATGCCCGATATGGATGTCTGTGGGGAATGTCTATATAGACAGCCCAAAATATTAGGAATAGCCTAATGGTTAGAATACTGGGCTAGGACCAGGATTTAGATCCCACAGCTGAGGATGGTGGAGAGCCATCTTCTCTATACCCTCTGGATGTTTTACAGCCAAAACAAGCACTTTCATGATGCCTGTTTGTGCCTGGAACAGGTATAATCTTAGACACAACTTTGGATGTCTAAGACATTTCTGAGATCAGGCAATGGCATTCAGGTTCTTGGGAACACCCTGTCCATTGTAATGGGGAAGATCTGTCCCTTGCTATGCAGTCAGAGGAAACTGAGGAAAGTACGTCAGATTCTGACAGCCAAGCAAAGCACATGGCTTCAGGTTGCCAGGGGAGATATAAACAAACCCAGCCACGAGTGCAGCAGCCCCGCCCAAGTTGCAAACAATCCCCGTGCCCTGAGTGTAATAGGATTCACCTGGGTGGGGGAGGAACGAAGCTAAGCCCTAAGGCTGATAAAAAGCACTCATTAGAAAGCAGTGAGAGATCTGGAAGGAGGTCTGGAGTAGGAGTTGGAAGCAGTTCTGGAAGGAGAGCTGAAAGGGAAACTGAAACGGGAACTGGAAGGAGAGCTGTTAGAAGGACTGATAGCAGAGAGGCTGAGAGTGATTTAAGCAGCCCTGAGAACCGACCAGGAAAAGCTTCAGCTGAAAAGGTACAGAGAACTCAAACTCAAAGACTACAGGAAAGCTACTCTCAGTTAAAGCCTGGTGTTGAAGGTAACTGGAGAGAAAAGCCACACAGAAAGTCAGTTTGGGTGTGCCCAGAAGCTCCGGTGAGAGGAAGGTACAAATCTCTAGACTCTGCTGATATTGAAGAAGCACTGCCAAGTAAACTTTACAGGCAAAAGCCAGAAAGTGGTTTCTGTAAAAGGAACAGGGAGAAAACAAAGAATACCAGTTTTCTCTGGGATAGCAAAGCTCTCCGGGACTCTCTTAAAGGTAAAGAGAATTGTTTTAAATCCCTGTGTGAATGTGTTCCCATGTATCCAGCGGGGGAAGGGCTGGAAGATATGCAAGTTGAATCCATAGATGAATGTATAAATGATGAGCCCATGGATTGTACACTGTCCTCCCACCACCTTCATCTGCTCTCCCCAGACCGGGGATCGAGCATCCAGAGGCAGGAGGAGCAGCGGGAACATCGCGCCCAATCGGGGCTCAGCAGAGGGACATTTAAAGTTCGCGCCAGCCGGTGCGGGGTCCTTTGTCCTCCCACCACCTTCATCTGCTCTCCCCAGACCGGGGATCGAGCATCCAGAGGCAGGAGGAGCAGCGGGAACATCGCGCCCAATCGGGGCTCAGCAGAGGGACATTTAAAGTTCGCGCCAGCCGGCGCGTGGTCCTTTGTCCTCCCACCACCTTCATCTGCTCTCCCCAGACCGGGGATCGAGCATCCAGAGGCAGGAGGAGCAGCGGGAACATCGCGCCCAATCGGGGCTCAGCAGAGGGACATTTAAAGTTCGCGCCAGGCGGCGCGTGGTCCTTTGTCCTCCCACCACCTTCTTCTGCTCTCCCCAGACCGGGGATCGAGCATCCAGAGGCAGGAGGAGCAGCGGGAACATCGCGCCCAATCGGGGCTCAGCAGAGGGACATTTAAAGTTCGCGCCAGCCGGCGCGTGGTCCTTTGTCCTCCCACCACCTTCATCTGCTCTCCCCAGACCGGGGATCGAGCATCCAGAGGCAGGAGGAACAGCGGGAACATCGCGCCCAATCGGGGCTCAGCAGAGGGACATTTAAAGTTCACGCCAGCCGGCGCGCCCGCGCCTGAGGGCCTCGCCAGAGGGCCCTTTGGTGTGGCCCTTAGGCGTGGACCGAGGCGGAAGGCTACGCTAACCGAATGTACCTTCAGCACTCGAGCCACATAGCTCCAGAATACGAAGCATGGAATCACAGCACCTCCTAAGAAAAACACTCCAACAGAGGCATGATTTTCAGCCTTCTGAGGTACTGAACCTAACAGCTTTGCGTATAACTACCAATACCAATACCATGTCATTACCATTATCATTATCTGTTCCCTATTGGTAGCATATACTATGTATTTAAGTTGCTTTAATATAATCTCCTCAACTTACCCTCTTATAACTGTGTCATTGTTTACATAGTTTTACTAGTTACACCAATAAGAGTACCAATATTGACAGACATCATAGTCTTACTTATTGTGTATGTACAAATTACTACCCCTTACTGCATGTAAGCAGGTTTGAGTGTGCAATCGCTTTACCTCATTACCTACTGATTTATATTCCCTATTAATACTTTACTATTCCCACTATGGCTGTGTAAATTGCAATCACACACTCCTATACACACAATATGGCCTCACACTTCCTGGCCCTTGTCAGCCTGTATCTCCTTACACATTGGCTGGGAAATTCCAATGCACTTTCTCAATCCCAGAACCACATCCCCATCTTGAGTAGCCATGGTAAAAGATGGTCTGGACTCCACACAGTTGGCGACTCTAACACACGCCGCTCTCACCTTATACACATCCCTCTCCAACTCTCCAGGAAACCTAACCACGAGAAACTCAAGTACTGCCACAACCTAAAATGTGCCATGATAAATGCACGTTCCATACGCAAGAAATGGCCCGTTGTCCTCGACATGATATCCCTTTATGATCTGGACCTACTTTTGATCACGGAAACCTGGCTATCCTCAGAGGATAACGTCATCCTCAACCAAATCCTACCTCCTAACTTCTCTATACATATGAGACACAGAGAAACTAAAAAAGGAGGGGGAGTTCTAATCCTTACTAAATCAGATCTTCATTTCCATATTACTGAAGCCTCCAGTACAAGTAACCTGGACTCTCTTTCCATCAAAAACCAGCAATGCACCATCAATCTAATATACAGATCGCCTTCTTCATCACCTGAGGACCTCCCTACAATTATTGACCTTGCTGCTAATGCTCACAACCTCAAGTCACCTACTTGGATAATGGGAGACTTTAACCTCCCTTCACTTCATCAAAGCCATGCAACTGCATTCCTCGAAGCCATTGAGAACCTGGGCTTTACACAAATCGTCGACGAACCCACACACATAAAGGGCAATATTCTAGACATGGTGTTCGCACCACATGCAGCCCTCGAGCAAAACCACAATGCAATGTTGTCTATCATTGACGTCCCCTGGACTGACCATAAACTTATCACTTTTCAAATTCCCACCGGGGACAGCCAGCGTCATAGTACCCGAAAATATAACAGCACAGCTCGAACCTCAACAAGAAGCTTCCGCCCATTTGACAGAGAGTTAATCCTCTCTCAAACTCACTCCCTCTTTACCATAACCTCATCCGACCCGGAAGAACTAGTCTCCGCATGGAATCTCAACCTCAAGGCTATCTCACAACATCCACAAAGCAATAACGCATCCAGGAGAATAAGAAATACGGCCCCTTGGTTATCCCAAGAATTGAGAGCCTCTCTAACACAACTACGCAGACTAGAGAAAAAATGGCGCCGATCGCTCTCCACAGAAGATCTGACAGCCTACCAACTCCACCTAACAAGGCACAGAGAAGCAATCTCAATGAAAATGAAACAACACCACACAGACACTCTGAAAAGATCTCTGAACAAACCACGGGATCTTTTCAACTTGGTGCAAGCCCTCTCAAAGGAACCATCTCCTGAACAACACGTGGATATCCAACCACAAAGATTCGCGGACTACCTCCAGTCAAAGATCATACAGACCGACAAAGTCTCAACTGACTCATGCCAAGACTTTACCGGCTTAACTCCCTTATGCAAGTTCTCCACACCATCTAGAAAAAGCATTGAAGATACAATAGCTTCCCTCAATACCTCCACAGCACAAACTGACCCATGCCCGGCGTTCTGGATCAGGGAGCTACACAAGGAATTCAGTCCATTCATCGCAAAACTGACAAACTATTCCTTCACTACTGGTTCCTTCCCCACAACCCTCAAACAAACCTCAATCAGGCCTTTATTGAAGAACCCTAAACTTGATCCACAAAAGGTCGATTCTTACAGACCAATAGCTAGTATTCCCCTACTAGCAAAGATATTGGAGAAAGAGGTCCAAAGGCAAATTCAGGATCATGTAGACTCCACAGCTCCCTTAGATTACTGCCAACACGGGTTCAGAGAGTATCATGGAGTAGAGACACTTCTCACATGCTTATTCAATAACATATTCACAGGCATTGACAACATCCGACAGGGATTTGTGCTCATCTTTTTAGACATTGCTGCAGCCTTTGACTCGGTACATCATGAGATTCTCCTCGGGCGACTGAAAGAAAAGGGAATTTGCAATACCGCGCTCGAATGGTGCAGCTCCTATCTAAGTGGCCGATGGCAATATGTTAAATCTGGAGTAGAAGAATTGAAACAATTCCATCAAACACAAGGTGTGCCGCAAGGATCATCATTGTCATCTCTACTGTTCAACATATATATGCAGCCCATCTGCAACATCATTAGATCATTTGATGTGAGCTGTCTAATATATGCAGATGACATCCTCATATATGCCGTTCTTGACCATTCAAATGGACCTTATACCACTTATAGAGTGTTTCAATACCATATCAGATTGGCTACAATCACAAAACCTCCGCATCCAGCACAAGAAAACGGAAGTACTGTTCATCTCTAGAGACCCAGATTTTACCCCACCATCCCATATAAGGGTCAAGGAAGCGGAATTACAAACCAAAGATACAGTAAAATACCTGGGAGTCACCTTAGACCAACATCTGGACATGAAATGTCATATAGGCAACATTGTAAAAGCTGTCTATTTCAAAATCCGTTCACTCAGGCATCTGCGCTCCCTACTGGAGCCAGATGACTTCCGGACCATATACCAAGCACTGATCTTACCGCATTTTGACTTTGCCAATTCCATCTTACAAGGTCTCCCGCAATCCACGCTAAACCCGTTACAACTGGCCATGAATGCTGCTGCAAGGGTACTCAATGGAGCCTCCAGAAGTGACCATGTAGCTCCTATTTTAAAACAGCTTCATTGGCTACCAATACACGGAAGGATTATCTTCAAAACGTTACTCCTCTCATTCAAGGCCATCAGGCACCTATCCTTCACGGCACTTACTGAGCTCATCCATACAGTGCCCCCCAACAGAGCCAGGAGGTCAACAGCCATAAATCTACTAATAATCCCGAAGACCTTGGCTAAATGCAATAGCACAATGGCAAATAGGGCTTTCAGTCTTTACGTCCCCAAATGCTGGAATTTGCTCCCTCCAGACATTCGAGCTATTTCAGACCTGACCCAATTCAGGAAAGCAATTAAATTTCACCTCTTCCTCCAATACTACCCTGCCAGCGATGAATCTAGATAGCACCACCTAAGAAACACCGCATTCCTTCAGCTCATGCTCACAATATCTTAGGTATTCATGATACTACATAGAGCTCAACGGACTCATTATTTATTGTATAGGCCAACCATGTTATAGGAATTGTTACTTCATGTATATAGTGCAACCCTGTTATCCAAGTTTTTACCCCTGTTCGATGTAAAACCAAACAGACTGTGTGTTTTGGTCATTTTGTTATTCTGTAAACCGCGCTGATGCCGAATAGTGCGGTATATAAGCAACTGTAATAAATAAATAATAAATAAATAAATAAAAATAACGTAGAATCACTTTGCTGAGTTGGATGTATAAAGCTGTAGGAACAGCATTGAGAAGCAAAGTGAGCATTGCTGCCTTTGAAAAGAAATGTTTATTGATTCCTGTGTTAAAGGACTGTATAAGTGAAAGCTGGAAGAAAAAGGAGTTATTTTTCTTCAGTTCCTGATTTACTTTTCTTTGTACCAGACGCATGGTTATTTTGTCCTAAGTTCTTTGTGCTTACCAAACCCTGGGACGGGGAAATAAAACCTCATTTTTGACCTTACCACTTTTGTTACTTCTATTCCTCTGCTTGGGGAGTGTTTGGGACTTCATTACCCAGAGGGTGTGTACTACTATGCCTGCACTACCCCCACTTCCTGGCTCAAGATAGTCACCAGCCTGACCCTCTCTGCATGCCCTAGGACCCAGGGTAGGCCACTGGTGACACCATGCATCCACCATTCCCCTATTCAGATTTAGGGGTATGTTTACTAAGTAGCAGTAGCGGCTTCCATGCAATATCAGAGCCACGGCCCTGTTGAATTCAATGGGGCCACAGCTCCGATATCGCATGGAAGCCGCTACTGCTACTTAGTAAGCATACTCCTTAGATGTCCTCATGCTGGGAAGATTCACAGACTCGGCTTCTAATGTGCCTCTGGAGACATCTCCATGCTTTGGAAGTCTCTATGCCCATTTTCAGACATCCAAAGCACGAGCACAGTAAGAGCTTTTAGTGTAGCTGGGTTTAAAAAAGGTTTGGACAAGTTCCTGGAGGAAAGGTCCATAAACCATTATTAAAAAGGGACCCAGGATATCAATGCTTGACCCAATACAAGCATTGTGGAACCTATGTCTTTTGGGGATACTGCTAGGAACGTATGACCTAGATTAGCCACTGTTGGAAACAGGATACTGGGCTTGATGGATCTTGGTCTGACCCAGTATGGCATATCTTATGTTATTATGAACAGGGCTTCAAAAATAACCTCCGTAGCCAGTTACAAATAATCTCCTTTTAGCCTTCAATTTGTGAAGAATATAGTTGGGGATATATTTGGGCAAATTTGTTAGCTGTTTGTTTAGGATGGAATATAGGGTCTCCTTTGCTATCATGTAATTTAATTACTTTCCTGTCCAATCTTCTTTTGTGAAAAATCACCAGTAAATAATTTTACCTGTTGTATTTGCATGTTCAACCTATTTACTGAGTTTCTAAATAAAGTAGAAAGAACCTTATGGGCACTAGTTTAATGGGCGCTAGGTATGTTTGTGCAGGTCCGACAAAAATGTGTAGTTTGGACTAAAATCTATGGGTATTATTAGGGTAATTAAGAAAAATAAAAAAGGATAGTAAATATTCCATCTTAATAGAACCTTTATTCATAATGGCGACTTCTTTAGTGCTCTAGATTATCCATGGACTCCACAGTCCTATCAAGAGGTAGAGTTTTTGGACCATTTGAAGAAATCATGCTTATCAATTGTTTTCTTATTGAGCATGGGAAACTGGAAAAAGATTGGATCTCTTGGTTTTTTTCTTTTTCTCATAGGAAGTCTAAGAGAGGGATTGCTATTCTTTTAGCCAAAAGCACTTCCTTTGTCTTTCATAAAATCATTTCAGATCCAGAGCGTAGATACATTATTTTGATTGGGAGCTAATAATGTTTTGGTTACCTTGACAACTATCTAAATGCACCCAACTGAAAATATGTCTTTTTTATAAGGAATGTATTTCAATCTTCAAGCTTAATGCCAAGGGCTCTATTGATCTGAGTGGGGATTTTTAATTGTGTCTTATCTCCTTTGGATAGATCGGAATTCAAGAGCTCTAATCCAAGGGCATCTAATATGTTGAAATGTTTTCTACAAGAACTTCAACTTTTAGATGTTTGGATGGGAAATCATTTATTTGATAGAGAATATTCATTTTATTCCAGTTCTCATAATTCCTTCTCTTGGATTGGTTCCTACCCATTAATCATGGCTTCATGGCTTCAGAATGGACAATTGGAAGTATATACAGTATATCTGATCATGGCCCAATATTTATATCCAAGAATGGATAACATAGGCATTCTCACTTGCCATCCATTCGCTCACTTCAGGCTCATACACCCATCTAACACTGAAATAACACTCCTTTGGAGAGGTACTGGGCAAAACATTGGCTGCAGCTTTAATTAAGCATCCAACTACTCAACAATAACATCACAGCAATTGACAAACAATTTTTTCCACAGGGTCGGGTTAGACAGTGTTGTCCTAGCCCCCTTTCTTCATATTTCTGTACTCTCCTTCCTCGCTGACACCCCCCCCCCCACTCCCCATCCTGCAGTAATGCCAGACTGAGGCGTGCTTCTACCCATAGAAGATTCCATGTCACTGGGACCCAACATGGTGGTGACGGCCATGCTGCAGGAAGCCCTCAGTGTTCCAATCCCTGCTCCCCTCCCCGCCCTTCCGAGGGGTCAGGAGAGTAAAGAATTATCCCAGGGGGGAAGGTCAGCCACTTCTAAATTCTACCCCCGCAAGCTGTGACAAGAACCCCCCCCCCTACCACCCCCAACCCCCACCCACTTGATTAGGCACCTCCTTTAAAGCTTCCATGGAGGGTCAGGTGGGAGGCTGTACCAGCCAGCCCTTTCCTGTCCACCACTGCCTGGTGCGCCAAACACCGAACTGTGAGTCTGCACACCAGGCCTGCTCTGCTCCACCTCTACTTTTCCAGCCTGCTCACTCTCCTTGCCCTCCCCCCTTCCAGGCGAATGGATGGCTAGCAGGCTCAGCCATGTTATTTGTCCTGCTCCCCATTCGCCTGGAAGGCGGGAGCCAGGGGTACTTAGATATTTTTCATGACTTAGGTGTACTGAAAAATCTTCTCAAGATAAACTTGCTGTCCAGATACTGGTTGGATTTTACGTGGCTTGATGAGATAATAGATTTTACTTAATTTTCTTTTTAAGCTTGCATGAGAACTGTTTGAGCAGTGACTTTGGATTAGATTATCTGGGAGTCCTCTCTTAACTTGCCTTAGTCTCCTCTAATAACAGCCAGATAAAGGGCATCCTTCTTTCTGTATTATTTGTATTCATTGTAATAACTGCTTTTAAGATATTGCAGATGGTTGAGTCATTTTTACCTCTATTTATGTGAGATTGGTCTATACGACATTTGAATCACTGATGTTCAATTAGATGTAAGTTATGTATGGTAATGTAACCATCTTATGCTGTAGTATTAGCAAAATTTTGCAGAACTTTCTCACCCTCTGAGAATATCATTCCCTATATGTCTGATCTCACAAGCAATCCTATGTCTATCTTCTCATCAGCAATGGATTCTCCATTTACTCAAGATGATATGACTGAGTTACTAAGTCAAATCAATTTGGTTTGACTTGATATTAACAAAGCTCTCACAGAGTTGAAAGCAGAAATAAAATTACTGGTTGACAGTATTTCCCAGAATAACATAAATGTGGAATTCCAATTCTACTCGGGGTACGTCCGGGCCATCCGGAAGTCCAAAATCTGGATGGCCTAGATCTGGCTCTGATTCTGCATCTGCAGTAGCTCCTGCAGGAGCAGAATCGAGGCCCAGGACCCATATGTCCTGGAAGTGCCCTGATTCAGGCCTGCTGCATGGCTATCCACCTCCCCGGCTAGCCCAGCCAAGGCTCCTGCATCACCATGGCACCAGGATGCCATGCAGGAACCCTGATCGGCAGCACAGTTTAAATGTCTTGGTTTACCGCCGCCTGACCCCCAATCAGGCCTTCCGAGGCCAGGATCGTGCTGCGGGAAACCCCCTGCCCACTTCTTCGGTGGGACCCCGCCGCGATGGCCGCCGACATTAGGGGGGGAGTTATTACACCTCGAAGCCCGGACCTACAGGGCCATCACTGGAATAGGTCCTGTACATCTGGGGTCAGAGTGCTGCCTCCGCTCTGCCCAGACTCCTCCTCTGGTCGTCCCCGTCCCGTCCCATCAGAGCTCCCCGCACATCTCTGCTATCCGTGCTTTGGAATCAGAATCGGAGTTGGGCGCTTAGTAGGGGATATATGTCCAACCCAGACGTATATCACCATTAAACGCTGCATGGAATAGACCTCTAAGACAAACCAATTGTGCATGGGGAGGATATTCAAAGCCATTAGCCTGGATAGCTCAACTGCCCTATTGGTGATTTTGACAGCCAGCACATGACAAATGCTCGCTTGCTAGCTACCCACTGTCGCCATGCCTTCTTCTCACCCTAATCCTGCCTCTCCCCTTATCTAACATGCAAAATTTAGATAGCATGGAAAATCACTGTGCAATCTGCATTTTACCTGTGTTTGCTGTCAGCTTAGCATGATAGCATTGGCTATCTGCAGTGTAACACTTTTTAGTAAACAGAGCCCTAAATATCTAGTTCTTCAACCTTTGAAGAAGGTCTATTTCTCATACCAATTTAATTTGAATTTTTATCCTCTTTCTAGATTGATTCCCAGTGTCTCCTCCTTACCTCATAAGACCTGAAAATCTGTTGTTTTAATATTATTATTTTTTTTACATATAGCTCTTCTCCGCCTCCCCTTCTCTCGTCCCTGTCCTGCCTGAATAGATTATAGCTGGGGATAACTGTATCCCAGTTATGGTTCTCCTTGCATCACATCTCTGAGATTGCCACTAAATCCAAGTCATCCCCTTCCATCACATCCTTTAGAACCACAGCTTTATTTTCCATACTGTGGGCATTAGCCCACACAGCTTTCCAGCGCACATCAGCTTTTCATCACCTATTGTAAACCACTGCTGAAGCTTTCTGCACCTCAAGTGGATGACTCTGCACTTTTTGACATTAAATTTTAACTGCCAAGTAAGTGAGCATTCCTCAAGATTTTTTTTTAGATAATTTTTCATTCTGCCTACTCCCTAGGGTATCCACTCTCTTCCAGATCTTTGTGTCAACCACAAAAAAGGCAAATTTTTCCCTCCAACCTCTCACTTTATCACTCATAAAAATATTAAATATTATTAGCAGGACCAATCCCTGAGGTATTCCACTAATTTCCTTTCCCTCCTCAGAGTTAATTCCATTTATCACTACACTATATCATCTGTCGCTCAGCCATGATAAGAATGAACTTTGGTCATGATTTATGATTGAAACAATATGTCCCATTATGATTGATCCACATAACAGTATTGGTTTGATCTAAAGAGTTTAAAGTAGGGTAACCTTAAAGCTACATGTCTGTAGGTAGTGAATGATTCCGTCCTGGGTTTATTTGCACTGTATGCATGAACTTCCAGTTCCTACTTCTGTACTAGAGAAAGACTCAGGTCAATATTTAAACACCATAGGCAACATTTTGTTTTTGTTTAAACACTATCCAATATAGGTATTCAGTCTTGTAATCTGGATAGTGAGCAGGACTGAATATTAGCAATGGGAGTTAGCTTTGTACAAATTGAAACAAATCGATGAAAAGTACAGCTTTCGGTTTGTTCCGCAGTCAACTAACCATTAGCACATTTTTATGAAAATTAACCGATCGCGATTTGTTAACTTAATTTTCATCATGAACACAAGCATTTCCAGACACACTGGAGCCAATATGGGGGGGGGGGGGCAGGGAGAAGGTCAAAGAGGAGTCACCAGTAGCCAGCAGAAGGCACGTAAGCCAATCGTGACACAAATCCTTGACAGGTAGCCAAAGAAATGTATCTCTGATTTGTTCTGCAAATCCCATGGGTAATGAGGTCATAGCAGGACTGCAAGACACAGCTCAGCCCAAGCCCCAGGGAATCATTTTGTGCTTGACTTCCAGACAGCAAGGAAGAAAGGGTTGCTGGGAATTGGAATTGCAAAAGAGAACAAAAGGAATGAAAAAACTCAGTAGCTTCAAGTATGTCTTTGAGGGAGCGGGAAAGAGCTCCTTGGGGGCTTAGGACTTTAAGGCAGAAAACAGAGAGCTTCTAATCTGACTTTGAACTAGTGAAGAAGGAGTGGTAGGGCTTGCTACTTGAAAGCACAAAAATAACAAGGACTGAAAAGAAACCAGGTTGAAGTGAGCAGTGTGGTCTTGCCTCGCTTAGTACATCTGTATCTTCTTGCTTTTACAACTACTGGGCTACCTCCTCCTATCTGCTCCTAAAGGGGGTGGGGGGGGGGGGGGAGAAGATCTGGAAAGTCAGAGAGAGGCTAGAAAAATTCTGCTTTTATAGTTTCCCAATTGGCAATTGCTTACTGTCCTAAGCATTGCAAGAAGGTGTGCACTTTATTCATATACCACAATAGGAAATGAGAGGTTATTGTACAGTATCTAATCTATTTCATTGCCTAAGCAGAAGATCTAGTGAAATAAATGTTTTGTAAAATACTTGTTTCATGTATTGGCTTTAACAGCAGCTGTGGGGCTGGGAGGGAACTATACTGTATCTATCTATTCCATCATATAAGAAAGTGTATGCCATTGAGTCAATACTGACTCCTGGTGACCAGGCAGCTCTTGGGTTTTCTTGGCAAGGTGTGACCAGAGGTAGGTTGCCAGGCCTTTCTTCTAAGGCAATAGAGGGTAAAGTGACTTGCCCAAGGCCAAAAGGAGTAGAATGGAACACTGGTCGTTTGCTTACCAGGCCACTGCTCTAACCACTAGGCTATTCCTTCATCATATAATACAGTTAAATAATGCTAAAAGTTAAATAAACCCCATAAACAAAATAGAGTTGACAAAAACCTAATGAGTTTAAGCTTGCGTGTGTGAAAGATATTTTTGTCGGAAGATCAGCCGTGAGATTGAAACAGCCTCTTGAAGCTACCCTTCCATTTTACTCAATAATAATTTTTTAAATTGAGCCCACTACGGAGCCACACAATATAGGTAAAATCACCACATATATAATCAAAGGCAAATGATTATATTAAAAAAAAACCATAGAAGAAACAAAAAGACAGACGCTTATCTGTATTAAAGTTCGTTTGGATCTTCTGCGACATCAAAGGGTATAGAGAACTCATTAATACCGTTCTTCTCATAAATCTTGTAGCACCATGACTAAATCTACTGCAGTTATAAAACAGACACAGCACTGCGTTTCGGGCAAAGAACAAATTAATGCCCTGTCTCAACACTTGAAAAACTGTGATGAAAGTGAAGTCAAACTCCTCCAAATTCACAAGATGCCAGCGCATGCTCATTGGCAATCTGAACCTACACCATCAAAGGTTTAGTTTAAATGACCCAAGCCAACCAATCGCAAATGGCCATTTGATAGTAACATGCTCAATGAAGCTGTTGCTACAAATGAAAAAAAAATCAGAGAACACTGACCCAATCTAAATCTTTATTTAGCCCCAATGGTTCCACCGTTGACCAAGTAAATATCCAACGCTGTTCCAATGTTTGAAGAAATCTTTCATGATCACCACCTCGCGGGTTGTCAAGCACCCAATCGAGCACTCTCCAAAACAAATCCTCAAAAGTATGACTGAAGTCCAAACAATGTTGAACAATCGGGACAGTGTTGCAGTTCTGATCCGTGATGCATGTTCCCCCAAACGAACTTTGATGGGTCGGATAGTCCTGGCAATGTACAAAAGACGGCAAGGACAAATTAAAATCACTGGATGTTTTGGTGTTTAAAAGACACAATACTCTTCAAACAACATTATTTTGAAAGCCAGTTCAACGTAACACTTTATTGACCTTTTCTAGTTTTCATCCTATGTCTGTAAAGAAGGGTCTCCCATTTGGACAGTTTCTTCGAATCCGAGGGATTTGTTCTGATTTTACAGATTTTTTTAAAACATGCACATGAATTATCGATCCGGTTAGCCCAGAGAGGTTATCCCAAGAGAGTCATCAAGCAAGCTTTTTTGAGGGCTAAATACACCCATCGGGAATGGTTGTTCCCTTCAACCTCTACGGGTCAAACACAATCAGGTTTTGGGGTTTCATCTGACACGTTTGTGGGAGTATTGCTGTATACGACACACACAAACCACATCAGGAAGATTTTGGCCCGACATTGGCATATTTTACAGCTGCACCCATGTTTTCAAAGGAGATTGCAGATAGCACATTCTAGAGGCCCTAATCTTCAGGATTTTGTGGGTGTCACTTTATCCCCCTTGGACAGATTTGTCCCCAGAGGAGCCTCTGCATTGGGTCATGTTGCTTGTACTTCTTGTAATTACTGTTCGCGTTCTATTACGGGTATAGAATGGCGGGTGCCAAATAAGGACCTTATTCATAAAGCCAGATGGTTGACAACTTGCTCCACGTCTTTTGTGGTATATGTTTTAATTTGTCCTTGCCGTCTTTTGTACATTGGCAGGACTATCTGACCCATCAAAGTTCGTTTGGGGGAACATGCATCACGGATCAGAACTGCAACACTGTCTGCCCCGATTGTTCAGCATTGTTTGGACTCCGGTCATACTTTTGAGGATTTGTTTTGGAGAGTGCTCGATTGGGTGCCTGACAACCCGCGAGGTGGTGATCGTGAAAGATTTCTCCAAAGATTGGAACAACGTTGGATATTTACTTGGTCAACGGTGGAACCATTGGGGCTAAATAAAGATTTAGATTGGATCAGTGTTCTCTGATTTTTCCTTTTATTTGTAGCAAAAGCTTCATTGAGCATGTTACTATCAAATGGCCATTTGTGATTGGTTGGCTTGGGTCATTTAAACTAGACCTTTGACGGTGTAGGTTCAGATTGCCAATGAGCATGCGCTGGCGTCTTGTGAATTTGGAGGAGTTTGACTTCACTTTCATCGCAGTTTTACAAGTGTTGAGACAGGGCATTAATTTGTTCTTTGCCCGAAACGCAGTGCTGTGTCTGTTTTATAACTGCAGTAGATTTAGTCATGGTGCTACAAGATTTATGAGAAGAACGGTATTAATGAGTTCTCTATACCCTTTGATGTCGCAGAAGATCCAAACAAATTTTAATACAGATAAAAGTCTTTTTGTTTCTTCTATGGGCTTTTTTTGATATAATCATTTGCCTTTGGTTATATATGTAGGTGGCACTATTTCTTAGTGATTTTACCTATATTGTGTGGCTCAGTAGTGGGCTCAATTAAAAAATTTATTATTGAGTAAAATGGAAGGGTAGCTTCAAGAGTCTGTTTCAACTTCATGGCTGATCTTCTGACAAAAATATCTTTCACACTCGCAAGCTTAAACTCATTAGGTTTTTGTCAACTCTATTTTGTTTATGGGATTTTTTGATATAGAGTGTTAGTTATTTTGTTATTAAACGTTAAATAAAAGCTAAAAGACAAGTAGAAACTGAGCACTGCAGAGTCTACACCAGGCCAGGTGGGGGACCCTGAGACTAGAATTTGAGGCAGTACACTTGAGGTGATGGTATTCCAGGGTCACAAAGGTCTGCAGGTTGGTGCAGAGCACTAAAAGACAAGCAGTCCCTGCTCTCAAGAGCTAGGAACCCAATTTGATCATATCAAAATGCTTGGGAAGAGTACATTTCGAAATTTAAATCATCACAGAAAGAAAGAAGGGATGAAAGACAAGAGCAATACTGGAACAAGTGCACAGATAGACAGGTCATTTTCCGGGTTTGCTTGTGGGTTCCTCTAGTCTGCTGACAAAGCTAAAAAGAGATGTCTTTATAAGGAAAGTAGGAAGAGCTGCAGCTTCTGGTGCAGCTGTGAAATAACAGGTGTTTGGTGTCATCTCCACAGAGGAGCAAAGGGAGGTTGACATGGCGCAGGTTTGGGGGACACAAGAGAAGCAGTAGGTGACAGCGACTAAACAAAGTTGCAGGCACACCATATTCTATGCTGAAAAATGTGCGAAGTTGGTTTTGGCAGATACAAAATATGAGGGATCCCCATGGGTGGGATTTATAGCTGAAGCATCAGATATTGAATATTTCTGACTAAAAAGAGCTGTTGAAGAGATTGCTGTTAGTGCATTAATTGCTGAGGAAGTAGAAGGACAGCTTTTAATAAGCAGATGAGCCCCAGTCCAAGAGTGCATAGTTCAGAAGGATATATCCTTGAAGGATACTAGCAAAAGAGGGAAGTTCCAGTAAAGATAAAAGTAACCCAGATGCCTTTAAGTAAAGAGTAGACTGAGCTGAAAGATCCTAAATTACCCTTGTCAACTGATATGAATAAAACACAACCTCTAAAATGCATGTATACAAATGGCAGAAATCTAAAAGATAAAATGGGAGAGCTAGAATACATAGCACTAAATGAAAGATTAGATATAATTGGCAGCTCAGAGACCTGGTGGAAGGAGGATAACCAATGGGATACTGGGATACCTGGGATATAAACTATATCACAACGGTAGGGTAGATCACACAGGTGGAGGGGTGGCATTATATGCTAGAGAGGGCATTGAGTCAAACAGGATACAGGTTTTGCAGGAAAGAAAACACACTGTATAATCTATATGGATTGAAATTCCAAGTAAAAAGGGGAAGGCAATAGCAGTAGCGGAGTACTACTAGCCACCTGGCCAGAATAAACAGAAATCGGGGAAGCTAATAAAAGTTATAACACAGTAATAATGGGTGATTTCAATTACCCTAGCATCGACTGGGTTAATGTCACAGCAGGACATGCTAGGGAGATAAAGTTTCTAGATGAAATGAATGACTGCTTCTTGGAGCAGCTGGTCCATGAACCAACAAGCGAGAAAGCTATTTTGAACCTAGTCCTTAGTTGAACACAGGATCTGGTGCAAGAGGTAAGGGTGTTAGGGCTACTTGGCAATAGTGATCATAGCATGATTACATTTGTTTTAATAAATGGAGGGAAGGTGTCAAGGAAATCCACAGTACTACCTTTTAACTTTTAAAATAAAGATTATGATAAAATGAGGAAAAAAAGCAGCTGCAAAGGTTAAAGATTTACATTAAGCATGGATAATGTCTGAAAATACTATCTTTGAAGCCCAGACCAGATGTATTCTACGCTTTAAGAAAAAGAAAACTGTCAGCATGGTTTAAAGGTGAGGTCAGAGAGGCTCTTGTAGCTAAAAGAGCATCTTTCAGGAAATGGAAAAAGGAGCCGAATGACAAAAACGGAAAACATCATAAGCACTCGTAACCAAACTCCACCTTAAGAATACATTGTTAATGTCATCAATACTGCATCAAAATTATTGTAAAAAGAAAGGAATACCAAATTATCAATATATATGTGGTATTCAAGCCCTCACTGAGTGGGTCCTCATAGGTTCTGTGCAGACACTTGCATTTTATCTCTGGAAACACAAGGCATATTGTGATTCTGGAATAACGGGTGATGTACAGCAGACTACTGTGTTCAATGATCAGTTGACACTGTGGATGGAGCATATATTGTATGAAAATTTGCCTGATTCATTCCTGCCTGTATGTGCATAGTGTGCGTGGAGCAAAGAGTCCCCCAGTTTGCACCTTATGATTGCAGCATAGGACAAGAGCAATGTGCATGCAGGTACATCGCAGACTCTTTGCGGTGTCACCAAATGAGTGACTGAAATGGACAGTCACAGAGGCCAGCCCACCATTAGAACCTAAATCCCTGTATGCTGCAGCTGCACCAAGAGGCTTGATAGTGTTGCCACGGATACAGCTATTATGGCAGTTGGCAGTAATCGGCAAGTCGGTGTGTCATGAGGCCTAGAGGCTCTGTTGAAGATGACAGTTGCTACACATACACATCTGTCTCCCCAGCTCACTACAGTCAAACCAGCAGTGTCAGGTTGTGAGATAAGTGTAGGTGAATGTTGAGGGGATGGGATATGGCAATGATATGACTAGGAATGCATTACAGTGTCAAAGCTGTGGAGACATGTGGACATGCAGAGCTGGTCATCCAGTGACTCCCAAAGGTTGCAACTACTTACTGATAACTCACCTTCTGCTTGTAAATAGTATCTAGAACAGTGTGTAGATTTGCTGTATAGCTGGTGTGTGATGTGTATGGGTACCATTTCTTGGGCTTGGCCACACATTCTGTCACAATGTATCAATAAACATATAAAATTAATATCATTTTAAAACATTACTATTCAAAATACATAAATAGCATTAACTGAAATGACACATTTTGCTTTGAATCAGAAGCTCAGGAAAAAAATGATCAACTCAAGGGAGGGAGACCCAAAAGGAACAGAAGAGAAGAGCAGAGAGGCTGATGGAACCTTGCAAAACATATGAAAATTCTATGGGGTATGTTTACTAAAACCCCTTTAGGTGCGCGCTGCACTAGTGTGTGGGATGCCATATAAGGAGTGGGCGTTTCAGTCTGAAAAAGCAAACCGGGATTAATCATGCGCTAATGTGCGCTGTGCGCTCATGTGCGCCGCGCACATTAGCGCATGACAAACTTGCGCGAGAAGCATAAGTGGCGCGCTGATGTGCAAGCACAGGAACAGAGCCACAGTACAATGGTGAATGGATGGTGCAGGGATTATGGGTTCAATCCCCCACTGTGCCCAATGAAGAAGGCTGGCTGAGGCATTACCTGTTAAAGGTAATATTGCAGTCTGAGGCATATTAATTTCATTTTAATTACTGCTACTAGCAAACGCACTCTGAAAGCACTGTAACATAAGGCGCCCCATAAGGTACCCCAGAGGGCACATTTTAGAGTGCACTGTCCGCCAAGGCACCCTAGAATGTTGCTTATAGGGCACTTTATAGGGTGCCGTATGAGGTACCGCAAGGTCACAGCACTGTTTGTGATGGCAGCACTGTGCAGTTTAAGGAATGAAAATCATAAGTAGGTGCACTGACATACAAGGAGGAGCAGCAGTGTAGCACAATGGTTAAGACACTGACCAATGATGCAGGAATCATAGATTCAATCCCCCACTGTGCCTAATGAAAAAGGCTGGCTAAGGCATTACCTGTTATAGTTTATATTGCTTTAGGAGGCATTTTATTTTAATTTTAATTAGTGCTGCCAGCAAACACACCCTCAAAGTATTGTAACATAAGGTGCTGCATAAGGCGCCTCATAGGGTACCCCAGAGGGCACATTTTAAAGTGCACTGTCCGCCACGGCACCCTACAATGTTGCTGAAAGGGTGGCCTATAGGGCGCCATATAGGGTGCCCTATGAGGCACAGCAAGGTCATAGCACTGTGTTTGATGGCAGCACTGTGCATTTAAACGCAGGGAAATCTGAAGTAGGCGCGCTGACATGTAAGGAGGAGCAGCAGTGAAGCACAATGGTTAAGGCACTGACTGCTGAAACAGGGGTCATGAGTTTGATCCCCAGAGTGCCTAATAGGTAAGGCTGGCTGAAACATCAGCTTTTACATGTACGTATTGTTTCCTGCAGCACTTTATTTGTATTTTATTAATTGCTGCCAGCAAACGTGCCTTCACGTTCCGTAACTGAAGGTGCCGCATAAGGCACCCTATAAGGCACTCCATCCCTCACTTGGTTTGCAGCTTGTGAGGGCTTGTGTGCATCAGTGATGCTGAGAGCTAAACTATTGGTAGTTTAACTACTGGCAGGGTCTCCCAAGATGGACAGGTCTCAGCTGAGATGCCAGACCAAGACAAACCACCCATCTGGGCAGCAGCAGAATTGGATAGTGTTGACGGCGGAGGATCACATTTCTGTGACAACGGCAACAACACCAAACTTAAACTGCGCGGAAGAAAGGCCCGGCAATCTACTTCTGTATCTTGCCATGAAAACCCAATGATAGTTACAACAAAACAAATTGTGCTGTAGTGCTGGAAGATGAGACCCCCAGGTTGGAAGGCACTCAACTAGCTACTGGGGAAGAGCTGAAGACTTTTCAGAGTAAAGCCAGCATTTATGATGTGGTTGGATCAAAGCCCTCGGGACGTCTGACTGCTGATGTAGCTGCACATGAAATGAGAGTCAGAAGCTGTAAAGATGTCTTACACATTGGAGCATGGAACGTACGAAGCATGAACCAAGGGAAGTTGGAGGTGGTCAAGAATGAAATGGAACGTGTACAACTTGATCTGTTGGGTGTCAACGAACTGAAATGGACTGGCATCGGGCACTTTGCATCAGATGATCACATGGTCTACTATGCTGGAAATGAAAGACAAAGAAGAAATGGTGTTGCATTTATAATAAAGAAGAAACTTGCAAGAACTGTAATGAAATACAATGCAGTCACCGAACGCTTAATCTCTATTCGTCTACGAGGAATGCCTATCAACACAACTATAATTCAAGTATATGCCCCAACAACAGCTGCAGAAGAGAATGAAATTGAAGAGTTCTATGAACAAGTACAAGCTGAAAGTGACAGAACATGCAAACAGGATATCCTGATAGTCATGGGTGATTGGAACGCAAAGGTTGGCAACAAAGAAGAAGACAAAGTAGTTGGAAAATATGGACTTGGCAACAGAAATGAAGCTGGAGAAAGACCGATAGAATTCTGCAAGACCAACGATCTATTCATCTCGAACACCTTCTTCCAGCAACACAAGCGGTGACTGTACACATGGACTTCACCCAATGGATTGTATAAAAATCAAACTGACTACATCTGTGGAAGTCAACGATGGAAAATCTCTATAAAATCAACAAAGACAAAACCTGGAGCTGACTGTGGTACAGATCATCAACTACTAGTATGCAAACTCAAGCTAAAGCTGAAAAAGAGCAAACCACTCATGAATGCAGCAAAATATGACCTTGAGAATATACCACTGGAATTTAAAGACTGCCTGCAAAATTGATTTGCTGCTTTAGATACAAATGATAGAGTTCCAGAAGAGTTATGGAATGACATCAAGAAGGTTGTGTTGGAAGAAAGCGAGAAGTCTCTACAAAAGGTAAAAAAGCAAAAACGGCCAAAATGGATGATGGAAGAAACTCTGAAAGTTGCCCAGAAATGCAGAGAAGCTAAAGCCAGAGGAGAAAGAAAGACAATCACAGAACTCAACAGAGATTTCCAACGTGCAGCAAGACAGGACAAGGAAAAGTACTACAATGACGCATGAAAGGAAATAGAAGCAGAAACTATTAGAGGAAGAATAAGATCAGCTTTCCTAAAGCTACAAGAGTTAAAGAAAAAGTTCCAGCCTCGAATTGGAATGTTACAAGATGCTCAAGGTTCTATGTTGAATGATGCTGAGAAGATCAAGAAAAGATGGAAGAAATATACAGAGTTTTTATATGATAAAAATCAAGTGGACCAACAGCCGTTTCAACCTGTACCTTATGACCTGGAACCATTGGTGATGAAAGAAGAAGTTGAAGCAGCATTGAAAGCCTTATCAAAGAACAAAGCACCAGGCATTGATTGCATTCCCATAGAAGTATTACAGCAATCTGATGCAGCTGTTACCATACTTACAAGGCTCTGCCAAGAAATATGGAAGACAGCATCATGGCCAACTGACTGGAAAATATCTGTGTTTATACCAATCCTAAAGAAAGGTGATCCAACTGACTGTGGAAATTATCGCACAATCGCTCTGATCCCACATGCCAGCAAGATTCTACTGAAGATTATTCAAAAGAGACTACAATCATATCTGGAACAAGAACTACCTGAAGTGCAAGCAGGGTTCAGAAAAGGGCGAGGAACGAGAGACCTCATTGCGGATGTGAGATGGATCCTTGAAAAGACTAAAGAATACCAAAAGGATATCTATTTGTGCTTTATCGACTATAGCAAAGCTTTTGACTGTGTAAACCATGAGAAAATCTGGGCCACATTAAGAAGCATGGGTATACCAGAACACCTGATCGTTCTCTTGCAAAATCTGTACATTGATCAAGAAGCAACAGTTCGAACAGAACAAGGAGAAACAGAATGGTTTAAAATAAGCAACGGTGTAAGACAAGGTTGCATACTTTCCCCCTACCTGTTTAATGTATATGCAGAACAAACCATCAGAGAAGCAGGATTGTATGGAGACAACAGAGGTGTGAAGATTGGTGGAAGACTCATCAACAACCTTCGCTATGCTGATGATACCACATTACTGGCGGAAAGTGAAGATGATCTGAAACATTTGCTTCTCACAATCAAAGAACATAGTCTCAAAATGATCCTGCACCTTAATGTAAAGAAGACAAAGATCATGACAGCTGGCATAATCAACAGGTTCATCGTCGAAGGAGAAGAAATTGAAATTGTGAATAACTTTAACCTACTTGGATCAACTATCAATAAAGAAGCAACAAGCAGTCAAGAAATCAGACGACGCATTGCTCTTGGCAGAATGGCTATGAAAGACCTAGATAAGATTCTCAAGAGCAGAGATGTCTCTCTCCATACAAAGATTTGACTTGTTCAAGCCATGGTATTTTCAATAACATCATATGGGTGTGAAAGCTGGACAGTGAAAAAGATAGACAGGAAGAAAATTGATGCCTTTGAATTATGGTGCTGGCGGCGAATACTGTGTATACCATGGACTGCCCGAAGAACAAACCAATCTGTAGTAGAGGAGATCAAACCTAAGCTTTCTTTAGAAGCTCAGATGACAAGACTTCGACTTTCATACTTTGGACACATCATGCGGAGAGAGAGATCATTAGAGAAAGACATCATGCTTGGCAAGATAGAAGGTCAACGCAAAAGAGGAAGGCCAGCAATGAGATAGATCGATACAATAACAGCAGCTACGGGTACCAGTCTGTCAACAATAAGCCGCCTGACTGAAGACAAACACAATTTAGGATAGCTATCCAGAGGGTCGCCATGTTGTCCGCCACGGCACCCTATAATGTCCCCTATAGGGCACCCTATAAGTCGCTCCACAGGATAACGTATAGTGCACCTTATATGGACGGTAACCATAAGGTGCCCTATAGGGCGCCCTATGAGGCACTTTATGGGTACAGTACGCTGAGGGTGTTTTTGCTGGCAGCAATAATGTACATTAAAAATCGATAATGCTTTGGGCAGCCCTATCAAATAACCCCACTGTGGGTTTGAACCCATGACCTCTGGCTCTACAAGCAGTGAAGTAAACAGTGGGCTATAGCTCTATAGCTATTAGCAAGCTCCTGGCTGGCTGCAGAGGGAGTGCACGTCACCACACAGACAGTCTGCTGTGGTCACCAGGATAGGGTTAGCCCACCCATACCCATGATGCACTGCACATGCAAATCAGCTGTCTACAGATGAACACAAGATGGGGTATGCACCCCCACATCACCTCGGCCTGGTAGGGGGAACTGACCATGTGTGTTACTGGCACAGAGTAGCTACACACCATCACGTTGTGCGTGTACTGTGCTCACCCTCAGTGTGCGGTGGGGAGCCCAGCACCAGGTCCACAGCACCTTCCATGGCAGAAATAGGCCATGCTGCAGGTCCCCAGCAGTGCTAATGTGTGAGATAGGTATTTTCTGCAGAAACACCTTGGATATATCTGTCTGTTTCAGTCAGGTGTAGCCCCTATGAACCCCTAGGAGGATTAATGTACCACCACCCTCCTCATCCAGGGCTGAGAGTGGCAAACAGGGTCTCCCATCAACAGATCCACATTCTGTTTCCCTGCAATGGTGGCAGTAGAGGGGACCATCAACCCCAGTCCTGCTGGGGAACAGACACCTACAGGGCAGTCAATGCAGCTCTGTACACATCCATAACACAATAGCAGACAGACATTAGGCCTGGATATGCTAAGCTGCACCCCACAACTATCCGATAGTCTCCTACAGCAAGCCTTCAGCCACTGCACCCTACAAGGCACTCCATCAAAACACATACCAGCTGCAAACAGTCTGCTAGCTAGTCTACAGTGCATGTTCCTGGTGGAAATGCATGCACCCAGAACTGGGATGTCAGCATACACAACAAGCAGATAAGTCAGTGACTGGGCCCCAAAAGGAAACCCATAAATATCACATGAGAGAAATACTATATAGCACTATGGGGGTGCCTAGCCATGCCGTGGTCACTGCACAGTCAGGGTGAGAGTGATCTCCCAGCAGGACATGCTGTGGCCACCCTGTCTGTGTAGGTGGTGGCCGGGCACTACAATGTCCCAGCCATTGCCCTATGTCCTGTGCAGATGCATCCTGGCCAGGCCACCCTGTCCGGGCTATACCCATGGTACCTTGCTCCTCAATATGCACATTGGCAGGCCAATACTGGCAACAGTGCTGGCAGTGTGGGCTGTGGAGGGTGTTGGCAGCCACCACACACTGGATAGACAGACACACACTCCCACACCTATGCCAGCATTGTGCTACTATAGAGGAGTTTTGCAGCCCTGGCCACCACACCAGTCCTGGGCACAGTACAGGCATGGGTATGGTACGCAATACTGTTGGGGGTCACTCCCCAGGGTGGTAAACACTGTCAGAGACCAGACCTGAAGCACACACCACAGACATCAGAAAGATTGTTATGATGGAGCTCAATCAGCAAACTGTGCTTAACGTAGGAATTGCTATCTGCCAGTAATCATAGCAAACGTTTGATAGCTGTGTACCGTACACCCAGGTGTATGGTGGCATTGCTAAGGTATGCAAGTGCTGGTAGTGGGAGATGCACGCAGGGCCCAATGTCCTGCCTCTCCAGGAGGTATTGGCTAATGGGGCCTGCGGGTGTGGGTGTGGGTGTGTCTGCCCCGTTGGCTGCTGCTTTACGGCAGAGGTTCCCAACTCCAGTCCTGGTGTGCCAAACACTGTTCGGGTTTTCATGCTGTCCCTCATGAATATGCATGAGATACATCTGCATACCATGGGGGTGGTGCATAGATATGCAGCACTGGCATCTTTATTAGAGGCAGCATGGAACCTGAATGGTGTTTGGCCCTCCAGGACTGCATTTGGGAGACTCTGCTCTAGGTAATGTGCCTGTTTATGGTGTCTGTGCTCGGTGGGGTAAAATATAGGCGTATTTACCATGCGTATGTTCTCTGCAATAAAGGTTTGTCCTTACTATCATGGTTTAGTTGTGGGAAAAAAATGTGGACTGGATTGGCAGGAGCCCCAGCTGGGGCTTGAACCTGTGACCTTCTGTTCTTACACACACTGTCTGTGTGCACTGCACCACTGTGTTGCCACAGATGTGCTGCATTCCCTGGGGAGTCCATGACTGTACATCTGACAGGGCCTGTTTGTTGCAGTGCACGGCACCCACCTGGACAGGGCTTGGCCATAGTCTGCTGTGGCCACCAGCTGCTGCCACCTTCACCACCAGTACCACTCCATCCTTAGATTGGAGACAGCATAAACCCTGAAGGATTTGTGGCCCTCCGGGACTGCATTTGGGGGAATCTGCTCTAGGTAATGTGCATGTTTCTGGTGTCTGTGCTCTGTAGGGTAAAATAGAGGTGTTTGAGCCATGCTTATGTTCTCTGCAATAAAGGTTCGTCTTTACTATCACTAGTTAGTTGTGGGTAAAATATGTGGATTGGATTGGCAGGAGCCCCAGCTGGGGCTTGAACCTGTGACCTTCTGTCTCCAAACACTCTGGTTGTGTGCACTGCACCACCGTGATGCCACAGAGACAGTGCATTCCCTGATGATACCATGACTGTTTGTCCGGCAGGGCCTGTCTGTTGCAGTGCATTGCACCCACCTACACAGGGCTAGGCCATGGTCTGCTCTGGGCAGCTGCCACTGCCCCCCTCCACCTCCAGTACCACTGTGCCACCCTGCTGACATGCCCTTCTGCTGGTGGTGCTGGTGGTATGCAGTCTCAGGCCATCCTGTGTGCGGGTAGGCGGCTGCCTATGGTGCGGGTTCTGGGGTAGGGGTGCCTGCAAATTTGTCCGCACGTCCCCCAATCACCGCCTGCCAATGTTCTGTGCCCTTGGGGGTACCTGCTGGGTACTATCCCCTGTGACACTGTGATAAACACTCTCATGCCCATGTTGGGCCCTCATCAGTTGCTGTCTGGCTGCTGTTCAGTTTCAGCATTCCTAGGTGCCATCTAGGCATCTGCCTAGTCCGCACTGTGCCCCAGCTGCACCACAGCATGTGCCGCCTGCAGCCCTCTGTATCCCCTTTCCCAACATCTGTCCAGTTGCCCATTCCAACCTGCCCGCCCTGCTGTTGTGGAACATGTGCATGCCATAGGTAACCTGTCCAATGGAGAGGGAAACCCTGATCAGTGCTATTTCACTGTGCGATCATTCACCTTGTATGGGGACGGAGCGTAGAACCTTCTAAAATTCATATTTATTTTTTGGGGCTTTCTTGGGAGTGTTTTTTGATGTTTCCCATTACTATCACTATTGCCCAGCTTGATTATAATTTTATTTTATTTTGTTGGGGTCATTTTCAATGTTTATTTGCACTTTTGTTCCGTGCACATGTATCACACTTATCACTGTTTTGTAGGTTTCCCTGGTTTTGCTGTACATTGCTGACAGAAATGGTTTCTCTTCCCTTTAAATCGGCTCTACCGTGAGGTTTTCACTCGCGGTATTTTTTGCCTTGAATTTCAGCCCCGCTCGTGTGCGGGGAGCCTCTCCCCTCCCACTCTCCACCCATTGACCCCTTCTCTCCGCCCCTGGGGAGCCTTCCTCCGCCCTCCGGGAGCCTTTCCACGCCTTTATCGCACAGTAGCGTGCCACGCACATGAGCGTGCACTTTAGTGCACCGCGCACCTGTGTGGGGCACATTTCTGCCCTGTAACATGATATTACTGTGCGCCAAGGTACCTTAGTGCACGCTTAATGTGTGCCGCGCACATTTGTGAGGCCGCGGGCAGGGTCCCGGCGGCCGGTTTTAACCGGGCGCGCGGCCCAGCGTGGGGACCCTGCACGCGGCCGGGTCGGGCGCGCAAGTGCATCATTTAAATTGATTGGATCCCGTCGGTCGCGGCCGTACGGGAGCCAATCATTGAGGCTATTGTTGGGAGGTGGGGGGGAGAATACCGTCCGGCAGCCTCCGCGTGTCCAGTTGGTGCGGAGGCTGCGTTCCGGGTGCCGGCGTCCCTCCCTCCCTCCCTGTCTTTGGACGGTGGGGGTATGGGGTGTTGCAGCTTGGGGGGGTGCGGGATCCTGGAGGTTTCCGGGGTCCGGAGCAGCAGGCTACATTTGGGCGGGGGCGGGGTGCCCCTGACCCGGTCAAACCTCGGCCGACTTTTGCTAATAGCATGGCGAAGTCGGGGAGAGGGGCATGGCAACTTGCCGGGTGGCAAGTTATGGCATTAGCGGTGGCAGGCACTTTGCTAAGGTACGGCTGGTGCAGCCGGGTGCCGCTAATGGGGGCTAGGAAGTTTGATGTTGGTTTGTTCTAATTGTTGATGGTTAATAAAAGCTGCGACCAGTTGTGTTCCATGAAGTTATGGTGTGATGTCTTTTGTTGGGGGGGTTGGGTGGGGGGTTGGATGGGTCGGCGGGGGGGGGGGGGAAGGATGGGGCCCGAAGCGCCGGGTCCGCCTGCCTCGGTTATAGCACAGTTTAGTAAACATACCCCTATGTGTGCTTTTGTAATTGCATGATAATATTATACAAAAACATTTCATGTGAAGACACTCACTTATAGATTGACAAAACGACTCCACCAAAGGAAAAGATGCACCGATAACCAACTTGGAAAAAGAAGAAGAAACTAATAGGAATTGTCCTTGTTCTAAAGCTAGAATAAAGATATCAAAAAGTATTTAAAGTCTATATTTAACCACAGTCTTGTCTCATCAAACAAAGAAGAAGCAGAACATTGGCAATGAAATAGAAATTGCCGTGATTAGATCAATTCTATTTGAAGTTTAGAACCAAAAACAAATAAGTGTGGATGGAATCGACTATGTAGATTGACTTAGTAATCCACTGGAGGTCTTTGTCAAAATCTTTTGACAAGCTAATTAAAAGCAGACAGACAGCATAGAGTGTTTATTTAGACAAAATGAACGAAGTCCTCTTCTTGCCTTCCAGTCTCTCTCTCTCTCATACTTTTACATTAACTTTACTTGGCAGCATTAATAAACTCATCCTGATCATGCTAGCTTCTGTGCAACACACCGTTTAGCTATGACAGCTTTTCCCTGGATGGATTTTAGAGAAGGTTACAAATAGGCAAAGAAGCAATTCATATCTGCACTGCTTCTTTACAATTCTATATGCAATTTATACTCTTCAGGAAATTAAGAAGGCCATTATAAAGAGTTATGTTCATTTGCATAAAACCAACCTAAATATGGAAGTAGCTATTCTAGCGAAGCCACTGCTCATAAGTGTATGCCTGCGGCATGTACAGTTTTGAAGGGAGGTTGTTTTGTGCATGGTTTTGGCAGACCCGAAAACTACCAGTGTATTTCCTGTTTTGCAAAGGAAATAAATGTATACCTCTAAAAATGTCTACTTGGGCATTTACATGCCTGCTCCCAGACATGGAGTGGAGGAGTAGCCTAGTGGTTGGAATGCTGGTTTAGTATCAAAGAGACCAATGTTTGATTTCTACTAGCGTTCCTTGTGGCCTTGGGCAAGTCACTTGACCCTCCATTACCTTGGAAGAAAAGCCTGGCAATCAGCTTCTGATTTCACTGCCAAATAAAGCCAGGAGTCAGCATTGACTTGAAGGCATGCATTGCATTGCCCCCAGTACTACTCATTTGGTGTGGTGATAAGAGGAATGACTGAGGGGACAGTTTTGCTTACCTCTCTGGCATTTACTTGGCTCCTCTTGGATTTGCAGATTTGTAAAATCCACTCTGCTTTATGTGTTGCCAAATAAATGTCTATTCTCCATGACCTTATAGGCATTTTAGAAAAGGCTCCACATTCAGCCGACTTACTTGTAAAATGCTCTGCAAAATGTGAACATCCAGGCTTGGATGTCTCTTTTCCTACCTAGATGACTCATGCAAAATTCGACATTAAATGAAACATCTAGGGAGGTGCATTTATGTTTTCTGATATCTTGGCATTCCAGACGCTCATCCACTTCTTTGCTTCCAATAATCCTTGTTTGCCTTTTTGTGTTGGGTGACATTAGAACTTATTTGAGCAATGTTAGTTCTCGTTTTGCTCTTGTCTAGTATTCAAGACTTGGGAATCCTCGTCGAATAGCCACCGAACCCTTGGCTAAGGATGCCATCATTCCAAAATACTAAACCCCTATTTATACTAAACCAAGCTAATCAAATTAAACATTGTTTGCCTTATGAAATGCCTCTAACTGGGTTGAATTAAAAAACACGTATCTAGCAGAGTTATGGCCATTTATTTCCTCCAAGCTTAACCCAAATGTCTCTCTCTTCCCCCTATGGAATGTGAGTGCATGTGGAAGTGGGGGCTAGATCAAGGGGAAGGTTTGAATATGCAGGCCAAGCTAGGGTCTGCTTTTTTTTAAATAAATAGACAAATAATTAAGCAGATAGACCTAAAAAACCCATGCTGTAAATTCTGTTAAATATATCCTGAGGTGATACATGCCATCTGGTAGAGGTTGGCAGCATGGCTTAATTAGTTGATGCAGCCTGAGGCATTGTGAAATCGCACTAAATTCACAATAACTATTTTATGATGGCAGCTTGATTTCCTCTGGCAGTTTTGCTAACCTAACCATGGATGCAAATCTTTGTTTATCGGTCAGAGATGTAGGTTTTACTGTTGCCCTTCTTTTTCTCCTGAGTGGCATTGCTTTCCTTAGATTCAACATTGTATATAAGTTCACTTAAATCTTTGAGTGTATAACTGTATGATTGGAAAGGGATGATGCATCAATGGTAACATACAGGGCATCATTGTGGTAGACAATTTCATAATACCGGTTACCAAAAGCAGCCAATCTGCAAAAGCGTTCCAAGCTTTTTTTTTAAAATAAGGAAAAGTGCTTTAATGGAGCTGTCAAATGCATAGTCCTTAAATATTCTGAACTTTCCATGACTTTCAAATTCACTTTACCCCTCCATTGCATCAGGTACAACTTAACTTGTGGGCCTACTTGGACAGGGAAATACTTTGAGTACCTGATTGGAATGTGATTTGGAGTTTGCAAAAGGGGAATACTGCAATAAATCTAAAACCCAAATCCAAACCTGAAACATACTCTTCAGCATATTTTATGCACTGATAACGATACTTTTTCAATTCATAGTGAGACCTCATTTATGAGATTTTTCATGCCTTATTTAGATCAGTTCTGTAGGCCTTTCCTCTGAAAGAATAAAGACAAAATGGAGATGGTCCAGACAGAGTGTACCATATTGATCTATTGATCTGTGTGTAGAGATTGGGAAGATATGATAGGGACATTCAAATACCTAAAATTCATATTGATAATATACAAAATGAAAGCCTGTTTCAAGGAAAATAAAGGTCTAGAACCATGGACATGTGCTGGATTCCAAGGTTGGAGACTAAGGAGCAAAATAGGATTTTTTCCACACAAAGGGCATTTATATGTGGGATAACTTCCTAGGGCGGAGGTTCAAACAGTAATGGAATTTAAAAGGGTGTGGGATAAGCACAGACGATCCTTAGATGCTAAGAGCGAAGAAATAGTTGAACTCATGACTGTGGGCCGGCACCCATACTAGGCGGCTGCCTAGTGGGGGCGGCGGGCCATATTAACTTGTGTCTTGCTTCAGCTTGGTAGCTGAGGCCCTTAATTGTGTAGTTGTGGGGCAATAAAGCAGTCCAAGTGGAAATAGGCTAACACAGGAAAATTTATTTTAAAATTTTATTTTAATCGTCAAGTTTGCAATTGGACCTTGGCAGAAGGCTCCAAACCATGAACAGAAAGTGAGGATATTTTCTCCAACAAAAAGCTTCTTTATAAAGGTATTTCAGCAGTGCTATGACAAAGCAGTTTCCTTCAGTATTTGCAACAAAAATAAGTTTCCTTTTCATCCAAACAGAACACAGTTGAAAATCACTGTTATAAGCAAAGTCCAGCTAACCCTGTTAGCTTCTTCCAGCTATTTCAGGTAAGCTTAAAACATTCTCTGCCTCTCAGCATAGGAACTAAACTGCTGTTTAAAACACTTTCATAGCAGAAATACTATTGCAGCTTTAAAAGATGAGACTTCTGTCTTTCCAGCACTTCTCAGTAGCAATTACTCAGAATAACTACTTCTTGGGCTTTCTTCACAATATCTAATAAGTGCTTTCCTAATCACTTCTCATGCATAATGAACATTCCATTGAGACCTCTGTGGAATCCGAATCCCCTTTATAGAATTCCACTTCCATCTCTTCCTCTGTACTGCAAGACTCAGGGACCTGGATACGTTCAGGGATTTCTAGTTTCACTTTTCTTAAAAGTTTAAAAGGTTTCTCCCAGTGAACATCCCTTCTTCCCCCTGGAATAATGTCAGTGCTCCTAGACTTCCTTCCCTATAGTGAGGCACTTAAAGGTACTGTCTGTTTTACCTTGTTTGTAGAAACCTTCTTCCTGTCAGGCTTTCTAAAAGGCTCTGTTTCTTGCTCAGAGTCTGAGCTGCTTGCTTCTGAATTGGAACCATAATCCTTTAACTCTCTCAAGCGTCTTCCTGCTCCTCTCTGGCCCTGCCACTCGTTCTGGCAGTTCTGTCTGCTTCTCCCGGTTTCCCCAGTTCTCTCAGCTCTTCTTGTTCTGTTGTTGAATTCCCCAACAACTACTCTGGCTTTTCCTCTGGCTCTGCCATTCCATCTGGCTCTGCCACTCCTCCAGCCAGTTCCTTCAGCTTCCCCCTCACTTGCTGACTGACTGTGTTTAAATGTTTGCCAGCGTGCTTCCCTTTCTGGCCCCACCCTCTCTCTCCTTGCTGTTGCCATGGAGTCCGGGCGTGGCTTCAAGCTAGCCTTGCAAGTGTGTGTTTCTCTATAACTTTCATTTTGGGACCTGTGCTTAGGTGAGCCCATCCCCCTCTTAGAAGGAAAACTTTCTTTTTTTTCTCTTTCCCAGGTCTGTGCTGCACATGCCTTACCACATGACTTAGAGACAGACGTTTAAATAGTTATACTGTTGTACCACATTGACTCAACAATGAGTGTTCGTTCAGTTTGCAAGAATGAATGACAAGGCAGTTGATGCATGGAGTGTGAGTCCTAGTAGAAATGCAAGCAGCCACGTAGATGAGTTTGACAGACTATGTCAGAGATTTCAAAGGTGGCCCATCCCAAAGAATGAGATTTATTTCACCCAATGAGTGAGATTGAAGGCCACTGAGTGAAATTTTCCCAGCAGAATTTCAGCAGTATAAATCTATGTAGACCCCCTTCCCCCAAACAATTCCTTCTCTTTGGTCTAAGACAAGGTGGCCTGCATCTTCTCTCTCTTCTCAACTTCCCAAGTGTCCAGTATTCCCCTTCTCCTCCTCTTCTCCTCTGCCCTGTGTCTAGCATCTCTCCCACATCTTCCTTGTCCCTTACAGGACTTGAGCTTGCAGCTCGTGGCCTGCTCTTCCCTCTCCCCTCCTCTACTGCTGCCATCATCATACAGTACCTCTTTCCAGGAACCCTGAAACATTGTGAAGTATCTGTAGGTGTTGCAAGTCCTCTGAGTGCAGACACATACTTGAGATCTTCTGACTCCCACCCCCTCCATTGCAAACTTCCTACCAGAAGGAGTCGGACCCAGAAGAGCTTGAGTGTACTTCCGGGTTTTTAGGTCCCATGCAGTCCACAGCTGCTTTGCAATAGTTCAAGAAACATGGGCAGATGTAGGGTGGCAGCATCACAACCTAATACCCTGAATAAAATGTATTAAAAATATTTTTATGTCAGACTCTCATAGTAATATAGTATATGATGGCAGATAAAGACCAGTATGGTCCATCTAGTCTGCCCAGCAAGGCAACAAGAGTAGGTGCACCTACTACTCCATGTAGTTCGCCCCTCCCCATGCTTTTGTTTAGGGGTATACCCACTGCTCTGAGTAAGTCACACCAATTTGTTGAGATATAAGAGATAGTTAAGTTTATTTAAATTTTATCCTGTTGCTATAAAGGGATCCTCTGTGTCTGTCCCATGCCATTTTGAATTCTTTCACTGTGTTTGCCCCCACTACTTCCATCGGGAGGGCATTCCAAGCATTCACCATCCTTTCAGTGACCAAGTATTTCATGACTTTGCCTTTCAGTTTGCCCTCTTGCAGTTTCATGTTATGCCCTCTAGTTTTAAAGCTTCCCCATCTTTGGAAGAGGTTTGTTTGTACTTTAATACTCTTTAAGTATTTAAAGGTCTGAATCATATCTCCCCTGTCCCTCCCTGACCACTCTTTCAATGGTCTCCCTCTATAACTTGTCTCCTTTTTATTATATAACTATATGCTCTTAAAATACCTTAATAAGGATCATAGTTCATAATAGACAAGCCAAAGTTTTCATCAAAACTCAATGTAGTTTTTTTTTTCCTTTTTTAATAATGGAGTTGGTTCCTTTAATAGGGCGATGGTGGCAGTAATGGAGAAGCAAGGCACAGGTGATATCTGGTCACCAGCATCTGAAAGCCTTAGAGGCGGTGGTCTTTGATTATGTGCATGAGATCCGATCTAATAACAAGTGTCACATGTATAATGCATGAAACCAGGGCCAACCCAATCATTAGCAAAGACTGGCTGATCACCTTCTTAGGGGGGGGGGGGGGGGAGGGGCAATAAATAGTAGCCATACTGAAAGCAAAACTGATTCCGACAGCTACACAAACTCAAAGAGTCATCAGCACATTATTTTACCTGCAGGAAGAGTAGGCACACACACACTGTATATACATAGCAAAGTTTAAGAGTGGAGGAGTAGCCTAGTGGTTAGAGTACTGGCTTGCAAACCAAAAAAACAAGATTCAGTTCCCACTAAAACAACTTGGGCAAATCACTTAACCCTCCATTGTCTCAGAAAAATCCAAGTTATCAACGCCCCTGTTTAATGTACATTACCAAGTTTAAGTTATGATGTAAACTGCTTTGATAAAGCCATATAAAAAAACCTGGGAGGGGCAAATCAGGCCCTCCAGGGATGATTCAGAAGCTGCCATGCAAGAAGAGCAGAGTCCAGAATCTGAGGATGAGGCACCTTTGCTTACCCTCAAACTTCTCTATGTCAGTTCTTCCTTTATCTGACCATCACCTGCTAAGCTTCACCGTATCAACCTCATCCTGTCTCCTCCAACCTCTTTAGAAATCTTCATGCTATTGACACTTTGGTTCTCTCCTCCACTGTTTCATCATCTCTTTTCTCCACTATGTCATCTGAGTCTGTTGATAAGGCAGTAGCTTCCTATAATGCTGCACTCTCCTCTGCTCTGGATGTTCTTGCTCTACCCATGCCACGTCCTGTGGGGCATACTGCACCCCAGCCCTGGCTTTCATCCACTACCCACTATCTATGTTCCTGTGCCCTTTCAGCTGAGTGTGCTTAGCTCAAATCCTGCTCCCTTGAAGACTTTCTACACTTCAAATTCATGTGTATCTCTTTCCAGCCAGCCATAGCACCCACCAAACAAGACTATTATGTCCATTTATTTATTTATTTATTATTTATTTATTTAATTTTCTTATATACCGCGCTATTTGTCATCAGTGCGGTTTACATTGAAACAATACAACAATTGGTCAGATATAACAGACCTATTACAAGTAACAGGAAAATTAACATGGAAGTAAACAGGAAAATCATTTATATTTCCATCTGACTAAAATCTCTTGCCTCCGACCCTTGCCATCTCTTTACTAAGTTCTCTCCTCAAGGTGCCTCCACCTCCAACCCCTCCCTCCCTTTCTGTTCAGACCCTGGCTATTTCCATGATAAAATCCATAAGATCACCCTCCAATTCCCCACAAAGTCAGCTAATTCCCCTTCTTCCCCTCTTCCCTCCCAACGTTCCCCCTTTAACTCCGCTACCCTCTCTTCCTTTCCTGTGATCTCTGAGGAGGAAACTGCACACTTTCTTTCCTCCTCCAAACTCACTACCTGCTCCTCTGATCCTATTCTTACCCATCAGAGTGGAGGAGTGGCCTAGTGGTTGGGGCAAGGTACTTCAGGCCAGAAGGTCAGGGGTTCAAATCCCACTAGAAGACAGCAACCTTGTGCCAGAAAGACTTGGGTTTCTAGCCTCACAGGTGCTCCTTGTGGTCTTGGGCAAGCCACTTAACCCTCCATAGCCCATGTTCCCTGTCAAATAGTTATCTCCAAGTTATAATGCCCTGTTCAATGTAATTTCAGTTTGTTCAATGTAAACCACACTGATGCAGTATATAAGAAAATGTAAATAAATAAATCACCTAAGCCACATTTCCTCCATTGTTGTCCCTTCCATCTCTCATATTCTCAACCTATTGCTCCCCACTGCAACTGTCCCTGCAGCCTTCAAGCATGCTGTAGTTACATCTCTCCTCAAAAAAACCCTCGCTAGATCCTACCTGTCCTTCCAGTTATCGACCCATCTCCCTCCTCTCCTTCATTTCCAAACTACTTGAATGTGCAGTTCACTGCCGTTGCCTTGACTTTTTCTTCTCTTAAGCCCTCCTGGATCCTTTACAATCTGGCTTTCATCCTTTGCATTCTACTGAAATGGCTCTTACCAAAGTCTCCAGTGATTTGTTCCTAGCAAAATCCAAGGGCCTTTACTCAGTCCTCATCCTTCTTGACCTCTCTGCTGCTTTTGACACTGTTGACCACAACCTTTTCTTTGATACCCTGTCCTTGCTTGGTTTTAAGGGCTCTGTACTCTCCTGGTTCTCCTTGTATCTCTCCCATCATTCTGTATGGAAGGACAGACTAGATGGGCCTTGTGGTCTTTTTCTGTCATCATGTTTCTATGTTTCTATTGGACTGTTGTAGTTGTTGTTATGGAAGGACAGACTAGATGGGCCTTGTGGTCTTTTTCTGTCATCATGTTTCTATGTTTCTATGTTTCTTTCAGTGTTCATTCTGGTGGATCTTCCTCTGCTGTTATCTCGATCTCAGTTAGTATTTTATTTATTTATATTCTCTTATATACCGTGTTATTCTGCATCAGTGCGGTTTACATTGAACAAACTGAAATTACATTGAACAGGGCATATAACTTGGAAATAACTATTTTACAGGGAACATGGGCTATGGAGGGTTAAGTGGCTTGCCCAAGACCACAAGGAGCACCTGTGGGACTAGAAACCCCAGTCCTTCTGGTCCAAGGTTGCTGTCCTCTAGTGGGATTTAAACCACCGACCTTCTGGCCTGAAGTACCTTGCCCCAACCACTAGGCCACTCCTCCACTCCAGTATACCCCAAGGATCTGTCTTGGATCCACTCCTTTTCTCTCTATATATACCCAGTCCCTTGGTGCGCTCATCTCTTCCCAGGGCTTTCAATATCATCTTTATGCTTATGACTCCCAGATCTACCTCTCTACAGCTGAAATCTCTTTGGCAATCCAGACCCGGATCTCTGCCTGCCTTTCTGACATTGCTGTTTGGATGTCTCACCGCCATTTGAAACTTAACATAGTCAAAATCAAGCATCTCATTTTTCCCCCTAAAACCACCTCTCCTTTCCTCCTTTTACAGTCGCTGTGGACAACTCTCTACTCCTTCCTGTTTCCTTAGTTCGCAACCTTGGGGCTGTCTTTGACTCATCTCTCTCCTTCTCCACACACATCCATCTGATAACTAAGACCTGCTGTTTCTTTCTCTATAACATCAATAAAATCCACCCATTTATTCTGAACACACTACTGAGATACTTATCCACTCCTTAATCACCTCCCATCTTGTCTATTAAAACCTACTCCTTCCTCGTCTCCCTTTGAATCATCTCTATCCCCTTCAATCTGTTCAACAATCTACTGTGCAGCTAATCTTCCACCAGCCTCATAAGAACATAAGATATGCCATACTGAGTCAGACCAAGGTCCATCAAGCCCAGTATCCGGTTTACAACAGTGGCCAATCTAGGTCATACGTACCTAGCAGTTTCCCCAAAAGACACAGGTTCCACAATGCTTGTATTGGGTCAAGCATTGATATTCTGGGTCCCTTCTTAATAATGGTTTATGGACCTTTCCTCCAGGAACTTGTCCAAACCTTTTTTAAACCCAGCTACACTAACAGCCTTTACTACATCCTCCGGTAACAAATTCCAGAGTTTGATTACACGTTGAGTGAAAAATATTTTCTTTTATTCGTGTTAAATAGTTTACCCTGTAGCTTTATTGCATGTCCCCTAGTCTTTCTATATTCTGATAATGTAAACAATCAATCTACGTTTACTCGTTCCACTCCGTTCATTGATTTATAGACTTCTATCATATCTCCCCTCAGCCGTCTCTTTCCCAGGTTAAAGAGCCCTAACCATTTTAGCCTCTTTATAGGGGTATCCTTCCATCCCCTTTACCATTTTGGTGGCTCTTCTCTGAACCTTTTCTAATAATGCTATATCCTTTTTAAGATATGGCGACCAGAATTGCACACAATATTCAAGGTGCGATCTCAAAATGGAACGATATAGAGGCATTATAATATTTTGTTTTATTTTCCATTCCTTTCCTTATGATACCTAGCATTCTATTTGCTCTCTTGGCCGCCGCTGCACACTGTGCAGAGGGTTTTAACATGTTATCCACAATGACACCTAAATCTTTTTCCTGGTTGGTGGTTCCTAATGTGGAATATTGCATCATGTAACCATAGTTTGGGTTGTTCTTCCCTAGGTGCATAACTTTGCACTTGTTCACATTAAATTTCATCTGCTATTTGGAAGCCCATTCTTCAAATTTATCAAGATCCTCTTGCAATTTTCCACAATCCTCTTGGGTTTTAACAACTTTAAATAGTTTTGTGTCATCTGCAGATTTGATAACCTCACTCGCTATTCCCTTTTCCAGGTCATTTATGAATATGTCAAAAAGCAGCAGACCCAGCACAGATCCCTGGGGTACACCACTATTCACCTTTCTCCACTGGGAAAATTGGCCATTTAGCCCTACCCTCTGCTTTCTATCATGCTCATATTACCCCTCTTCTAAAGTCACTCCATTGGCTCCCTATTCATTTCTGCATCCAGTTCAAACTTCTCCTGCTGACAGGTTCATTCAGTCTGCAGCTCCTTACTACCTTTTCTCTCTTATCTCTCCCTACACCCCCCTCGGGAACTCCACTCTTCAGGTAAATCACTTCTATCTGTGCCCCTCTCTTCTGTTCCTAACTCCAGACTTCGTTCCTTTCACCTTGCTGCACCTTACACCAAACAAGGTTTCCTTGAAGATGATATAGAGAGTTAGGCAAATATCACAAAAGCATGTGTTAAGGCTGCGGTGGCCTGAGGATGTTCATTAACTGCACTTTTATGCCACATGCATAAACATCGGGTTCTAGAGAAGTAGTTTGCATTGGAGATGCTTGCGCAGAACATGCATAGGACTGCGTGACCACCAGGTGCACAATAGGTAAAAATGCTATTAACAAGTGCAGAAAATGGTAGGAAACCCCCACACCACGCCAGCAGTCATCAGCAGTCCACCCTGAAATGCATCTCAGGAAGATAGAATTGAGAGCACCAGAAAGAAGATCCATGCTGGGCTCATCTCTATTACCCTAGAATTTTGTTACTGGCTGGCTGTGCAGTACTGTGTTTCAAGTGGCTGGCAGCAGATCCCTCTGAGAGCCTTCTGCAATCTTTGGGAGACAGTAGGGGGCAGGGGACGAGGGATGGGATGCTGTGGATGTGTGAGGCTTCTGCACTCTTCCAAATCCTTCCAATTTTGTGGCTGTTGAACAGGCTGTTAACATGATAACAGCGCGGAGCTGAACCAATTTTCCCTTCTCTTATGGCTACCAAAAAGTCTGCAGTCTAGTGGAGCCTCCCATGCCACGCTCAAGTGAGAGATTCACCTTTGTTTCTCAAGGTGATTGTTCACGAGCGTATAATCAATCTTTTCCTCTCACTCCTCAGATTTTCTTCAGAGAGGAGAAAATCCATCTACCATCTGCTGGAGACAAAGAAATACTGAAGGGACCTCTGGTGACTGAGGCGAATAGAGGCATAGGAGTGATGTCATTGAAACCTGGACTTTTCATTAGTGGAGTGGAGGAGTGGCCTAGTGGTTGCGGCAAGGTACTTCAGGCTGGAAGGTCAGGGGTTCAAATCCCACTAGAAGACAGTAACCTTGGGCCAGAAGGCACTGGGGTTTCTAGTCCCACAGGTGCTCCTTGTGGTCTTGTGCAAGCCACTTAACCCTCCATAGCCCATGTTCCCTGTAAAATAGTTATCTCCAAGTTATAATGTCCTGTTCAATGTAATTTCAATGTAAACCACACTGATGTAGAATAGCACAGTATATAAGAGAATGTAAATAAATTAGTTCTTTGTCTCCACCTATCTGTTGGTAGGGGAACACAACCCACTTGTCTGGAATGGTCTAGCAGGACGATATGGAAGTTTGCTTTGTTTCCAATAATCTTAAGTCATTGTAGAAAAACAGATGCTCACATAGTCAAATGTGTCTCAGGAGACTTACTAGTGATTGATTCTATTTATATCAGGTCATAATTGTTCAATCAAACTAGCATCTGAGTCTATTTTGCAGGGTTCACTTACTGTAATAACAACACCTGGTATAGATGCAGGCACTCAATCTATCTGGCAAGCCACACAGAGGGCTGTAATAGTGAATGATCATGCTAGCGTTGCTGGCTGTTCAATGTTTTATCAGCTGGCCACAAAAGGGAAGAGACTTTTTACAGAAGTATAATTTCAAGACAGCAATCTTATCAGCCTCTGATCCAAAAGTGACCAGCAGAGTCACCCTCGCAGAGACAATGTCCTGAGAGATCTCAAGAAAAGCGGTTAAATCAAGACCATCTGGAGAGGTGATGGAATCCAACCCCAATCCTTTGGCCACTTCTACCCAAGTCCCCTTGGAAACATAAAATAACTTAGAAATAAATAACACACTAAACAACAGAATTTCTTTCAAATACTTTTTCAGCAGCCCGAGGGGGGACAGAAGCCACATCACAGGAAAATTCAGGAATCAAAAATTCCTTGCCCTTAATTTTTTTATTTAGCAATGCTTAATTGATTCTCCTTTGCCCTTTGTTTTGATATTAACCAAAATATCCTTAACTACTACCCCCCTACAGATCACAGTGAGGGCTGAGAGCCCTCAATTTTCATTACATGAGACTCTAAGGAAGAAATTAAAAAAAATCCTGCTGTTTAAATTTGTCCATAGACTCCTCGGAAAACTTGCACAGTTGATCCATAGTTCTAGTCAATATCGATTCCACTCTCAACAGCTTTGCCCAAACATCCCTCAAGGAAACCTCAGTGGAGGGGCCTAATGGCTCAACCAAACTTGAAGATGGTGTTGCAAAAGAAACTGCCTTGGGATGCCAAACACCAGCCGGGTGACCTGAGTTGGAGGGGTATTGTGGATAGTGCTTGCTTGCAAGTGGAGAACAAATGGCCCTCTGAGAACCGCTACTAGTGTCCAGAGCAGACAAACCTATTAAAGAAGATGGATGGGGTGGAGGTGCAGGGCAACAGGAACTCAAGAAAGTTTCAATATCCAAAGTATTACTCACGGTTGTAGAAGGAAGCAAAGCACATGGAGGTCCATAGGCCCCTTGACCAGTGCCTTGTTCTTCGCCTTCTGCTTACCCATAACAATTCAGAGCTTCTTCCAGTGCTCTTTCATGCAAAGAAGGGGCTACAAAGGGGCAGATTGCGTTTCTTTGGTCACATCCCCTTCACTCATGTGTCCGTGGTCATGTGCCCATGGCCATATCCCATGGGAAAACTGAGCTTTTACCTCTGTCGCTGATCACAGGGGGGTGGAGTAATTTTACAGCTGGTCTCCACAGAGGTACAATTGCTAGAGATGGCAAAGCAGCAAGCGCACACAATCTCTCTCCATACAACTCTCTGAATAGTGGCGTCATTTCTAATGACAGGTCCCAAACAAAAGTTTTCTGAGGGCCTCCCACTGTTGCAGCAGCACCCATCCTCATGTGCTGGCGTGGCAGCAGCAACAATGACAAACATACTTAATATTCTTTGACACATTGCCTTCGCTCGTCTAAGTTTGCCTTATGCCGGGCACCTGTTCCCCACCAGACCAAAGTCTCGTGGTGCAGCTGTTACCACGAGATTTCGGCCCTGCAGGGAAAAGCTGCTGGGCATGAGGCAAACTTAGAAGAGTGAAAGCAATGTGGCAAAGAATGGGCCATTTAGGGACTTGTTTAGTAAGTGGAGCTAATTATTAATGCATGTTTGTGCATGCATTAACTGGCATGTGCTGAGCTGTGCTAACAGCGCGAACACAAAACAGACAGCGTAGCGTTAAACCTGCACTGCCTGGAGTGCGATGGGGAGGTAAATGGACCCTATAAGTGCAGAGAGTGTGTGCATGCCAGCTGATAACAGCATGAGGTATGTTGACGTGCACTAGTGTTAAGCCCTCTGATAGCGCAGCCACTGTCTCTCCCCTGGAGGCCACACACCAGCAATAGTAGCAAGCACCACCGACAGATATCAGGCCTGCCCACCATCATATCCTGTAAAGTCCCCTTAGCAGAGTACAATAAACTATTAAACATACAAATAAATCAGTGATAGAAATTAACAAATGACTAGATATTAAATAGATCATATAAACTAGATAATGAAGACTAAATATACCATTATCACCTTTAATTGGAGCAAAATAGCTCACTGTCTGTACTCGCTGTCATTGTATATTTTTATGTAAAAGTTAGGGCTTTTTTTGAGGGGGACATGGTAGAGAACCAGCACCTTTTTCATTGCCTACTAAAACTGACCCATGGTCTTCATGGATGAATGAAAAACCCTTACATATGAATTTGGAAAAGGTGAATAAGAAACCTAAAACCCAAATCCATACTGATACATTAGCATATTTTATGCATTGATAAATATACTTTTTCAATTCATAGTGAGACCTCATTTATGAGATTTTGCATGCCTTATTTAGATCAGTTCTGCAGGCCTTTCCTATAGAGGGCAGGCAGAACCAAAAACAGCCATGCCAAGAAGGGGATATTACTGCGAACTGGCTTACATCTACTGCTAAGGCTAGAAATGGAAGGGTCCTGTACACAAAGCATATGGGAATGGTAAGGGTCCTGAAGGGTATTCTTATTCATGTACAATCCTGCAGGATATGTGTTAAATATCTAAGGGGATAGTTAGTAAGGTGCACAATGCTTAATGTGCAATACATTATCAAAATATGCATTATTGTACCACAGGTTCCATGTTATTCAATTAGATCTAGTTACTAATAACACATTAATGCTATTATTGTGTGATAAACCAGTAACATACCTCAGCAATCACAACCCTAAGTGCTGTTTAAATATTGACAATAAAAATCCTAGTGGACTGGGTAGCCCTTACCAAACCCCAAAATTTAAAAATTATATGGTCCGTTTCATGTGTCATTACCAATCCATCATCTAAACTTGCTAAATTTGTGTGCCAAATACATAGAAACATAGAAACATAGAAACATGATGACAGAAAAAGACCACAAGGCCCATCTAGTCTGTCCTTCCATAACAACAACTACAACAGTCCACTTTTTACCTTTAGAGATCCTCTGTGTTGGTCCCATGCTTTTTTGAACTCAGTCACTGTCCTCATCTCCACCACCTCCACTGGGAGACTATTCCACGGATCCACTACTCTTTCCGTAAATAAATATTTCCGCATATCACTCCTGAATCTATCTCCCTTCACCCTCATCCCATGTCCCCTCATAGCAGAACTTGCTTTCAATTGAAAGAGGCTCTCTCCCTGAACATTTATGCCACGGAGGTATTTAAACATCTCAATCATATCACCTCTATCCCGCCTTTCCTCTAAGGTGTACATATTAAGATCCTTAAGTCTGTCCTCATATGCTTTATAATGAAGCCCACTAATCATTTTAGTAGCAACCCTCTGCACCGACTCCATCCTGTTCACATCCTTTTAAAGGTGCGGTCTCCAGAATTGCACACCATACTCCAAATGAGGTCGCACCAAAGACTTATACAGAGGCATTATCACCTCCTTTTTTCTGCTAGCCATTCCTCTCCGTATGCACCCAAGCATCCTTCTAGCTTTTGCCGTCGCCTTTTCTACCTGTTTAGCTACTTTAAGATCATCAGACACAACCACGCCTAGGTCCCGCTCTTCTTTAGTGGACAAAAGTACTTCAACTCCTATACTGTATTGCTCCCTTGGATTGCTGCAGCCCAAATGCATGACCTTACATTTTTTAACATTAAATCCCAGCTGCCAAATTCTAGACCATTCTTCAAGCTTAGCTAGATCCCTCCTCATGTTATCTACACCTTCCTGGGTGTCTACTCTATTACAGATTTTGGTATCATCCGCAAAGAGGCAAACCTTACCTGACAGCCCTTCCGCTATATCACTAACAAAGATGTTAAAAAGAATCGGACCAAGGACAGATCCCTGGGGCACACCACTGGTAACATCCTTCTCCTCAGAGTGAGCTCCATTTACTTGTACTCTTTGTCGCCTCCCACCCAACCAATTTCTAACCCAAGCAGTAACTTTAGGGTCCATCCCTAGGGTGCTCAGTTTGTTTATAAGTCGCCTGTGAGGAACAGTGTCAAAGGCTTTACTGAAATCTAAATACACCACATCTAGAGCTCTCCCTCGGTCCAACTCCCTGGCCACCCAGTCAAAGAAATCGATCAGATTTGTCTGACAAGACCTGCCTCTGGTGAATCCATGCTGCCTCGGATCCTGTAATCAGCCGGACTCCAGAAACCTCACTATTTTCTCTTTCAGCAGCGTTTCCAATAATTTACTCACCACTGAAGTTAAACTAACCGGCCTGTAGTTTTCAACCAAATCCTTACTTCCGCTTTTGTGTAAAGGCACCACATGAGCCTCTCTCCAGTCCTTTGGCACCACTCCCGACTCCAACGAGGCATTGAAAAGGTCAGTCAGTGGAGCTGCTAGAACGTCCCCAAGTTCCCTCAGTATTCTAGGGTGTATCCCATCCGGTCCCATCGCTTTGTCTACTTTAAGTTGAGCTAGTTTCTCACGAACACAGTCTTCTGAAAATTGTTCAAGATGTCCCTCGCTTCTGTTCTTATTTGTGGGTGTTTTCTGAGGTCCTGAGGTTCTGAGGTTCTCCATCCATATCTACAAACCCCTGAATACCCAAACTCCAGAATCCACCATAGAGCACACTTGAAGATGGAAAGAAGCTTACCTTCTCACAGTGGGCTGAATTCTAAGTGTCGTTATAGTAGTCAGTTGTAGGGGAACTTCATATTCAGTGAATGGTCCAATGTCTATTAAGTATTCAATACTGAATGGGGTCTGGCTTATGGAAGGACATTACATAATATATGGAAACTCTAAACACTGGTGCCTATCCCGTCCCGTTGAGATGTCCATCTCTGCTATTCGCCCCTTGTCATCTCAATCAAAAGACTCCCTGTATGAACAAGGAGCATGTATGGGGAGGCTTAGATGGGGTTGGGAGGGGGCATTCTGGAGGCGGAAAGAGGGTGGGGCAAGAGTGGTCTGCAACCCTGGACATACAGGGCCAATTCTGAAGTCAGCCCGGTACATCCAGGGTCAGCAAACTGGACTTTGGTGGACGGCAGGCTCATGCAGCATCAGAAAGCTGAGGGGCTGCATGGGATTCCCTGAAGCCCGACTCTGTCCATGGAAGGCCAGATCAGGGGTTGGGCTGCAGGGAAAGAAGATTGTGGTTGGCAGCCAGAGATTGTGGCTCTTGAATGAAGTCGCAATGCCATAGGAATAGGATGCCAAAGCACCGCGGCTCCATTCAGGAACTTCACTGAGGTAGCGGGCAGGTGGCTGTGCATGCAAGCCAATTGGAATCAGGTCTTTGCCTGCATGTACAGGCCCTACTCCCAATTTTGATCCTGTGGGGCACGTCTAGCCCCTGCGGGATGCCCTCTAGGCATCACAATGGAAAGTACCTCACTACAACATAATTGTGCCTGAAAAGCACTGGGATCATAACCCTAAAAGACTTGCCAAAAATGAAGAGGTTATGATCACCTGGGATACTCTCATTTTAATTGATAAAAAGCTGGATGCAAGGAAGCCAGATACAGTGGTAAAGGAGAAGAATACCAGAATGGCATTGATTATAGAGGTGTCAGTTCCAAGTGACGACTCTGTGAATCACATTGAGAGGGAGAAAATCTTCAAGTACTGAGAAATATAGATGGAGACCAAGAAGATGTGGCAGAAAGATGCCAAGCTATTTCCCAGTGTTGGGTGCCATAGGCTTGATTAAGAAGAATTTCCAGGTGGTTACAAGATGGCTGCAGGAGTGTGATTCCCGTTCTCTTGATGTTTAAATGTAAAGGAAAGGCAAAGACTTACCCTTTGGAGTCCCAGCCTGTGATTGTGGGTCCTATCGATTGTTATGTTGAGTTCTCCGGAGTTACGATGCAGGCAGGCTTGTCTGCAGCTGGTTAGGAGGAACCTCTGTAGTCTTCTGACTTGGATACATCATTATCTCCTGAAGCACAGATGCCACCACCATGCCTGGGTGACCTCCTTCCTCCAACTATTGACTCGATGCTGTGTTGGGCTCGAGTCAAAGGGATTCGTTGGTGCAAAAGCAGGAGGATGACTCCAGTATCACTGGGAACTCCCCAGAAGAAATGTCTGCAGTAAGTAAACCAACAGCTAGTGGCCCTATTGTTAGTGAACAGGCTCCTGGATCTCTCTCAGCTGTGTCATCCACCCCCTTTTTCTGGTCTCTCCCTTGGCCTAAGAAGATAACATTAGAGGCTAATTTGTCGGACACTATTTCTCGTATCAAGTGGTCAATTGTAGAACGCCAAAACTCACTGCTGGATACAATTGCGCTCAATATAACAAAGGTAAGATAATAATATCAATATTTCAACAGAAGTGATGCTTATAATGTCTTAACTAATAGTTATAGTGAACCCTGGGAGGTCTCAGACTTATGGTAGCACCTATCCCTGTGGCTAAAATGCCAGATTAAGGGAAACGTTTGCTAGTTAGCATCAACGACCTCCACAGTGGTATGTGGTGATAGTAAAGAAGGCAGCTGGTTATATTTTATCTAAAATCTTCAACATATTGATCTTATAAAGCAAAAAATGCAATCATTCAGTTGTCTTCGTTAAGATAACTTTGCCGCTCATAAACTATAGTTGATTCAAGTGTTCAAGTCAGCCCCATTCCCGACGACTCCCCTCAGCGCTTCTGAACGTTTCTCCTAATGCGGTTCTTCAGGGGGACTCTCACTCTGACTGAGCAGTGATCATGTATCAAATGGTCAATTGTAGAACGCCAAAACTCACTGCTGGATACAATTGCACTCAATATAACAAAAGTAAGATAATAATATCAATATTTCAACAGAAGTGATGCTTATAATGTCTTAACTAATAGTTATAGTGAACCCTGGGAGGTCTCAGACTTATGGTAGCACCTATCCCTGTGGCTAAAATGCCAGATTAAGGGAAACGTTTGCTAGTTAGCATCAACGATCTCCACAGTGGTATGCGGTGATAGTAAAGAAGGCAGCTGGTTATATTTTATCTAAAATCTTCAACATATTGATCTTATAAAGCAAAAAATGCAATAATTCAGTTGTCTTCGTTAAGATAACTTTGCCGCTCATAAACTATAGTTGAATCAACTATAAAGATCAAGTGGACCAACAGCCGTTTCAACCTGTACCTTATGATCGGGAACCATTGGTGATGAAAGAAGAAGTTGAAGCAGCATTGAAAGCCTTATCAAAGAACAAAGCACCAGGCATTGATAGCATTCCCATAGAAGTATTGCAGCAATCTGATGCAGCTGTTACCGTACTCACAAGGCTCTGCCAAGAAATATGGAAGACAACATCATGGCCAACTGACTGGAAAAGATCTGGGTTTATACCAATACTAAAGAAAGGTGATTCAACTGACTGTGGAAATTATCGCACAATCGTTCTGATCCCACATGCCAGCAAGATTCTACTGAAGATTATTCAAAAGAGACTACAACCATACCTGGAACAAGAACTACCTGAAGTGCAAGCAGGGTTCAGGAAAGGGCGAGGAACGAGAGACATCATTGCAGATGTGAGATGGATCCTTGAAAAGACTAAAGAATACCAAAAGGATATCTATTTGTGCTTTATCGACTATAGCAAGGCTTTTGACTGTGTAAACCATGAGAAACTCTGGGCCACATTAAGAAGCATGGGTATACCAGAACACCTGATCGTTCTCTTGCGCAATCTGTACATTGATCAAGAAGCAACAGTTCGAACGGAACAAGGAGAAACAGAATGGTTTAAAATAAGCAAAGGTGTAAGACAAGGCTGCATACTTTCCCCCTACCTGTTTAATTTATATGCAGAACAAATCATCAGAGAAGCAGGATTGTATGAAGACAACAGAGGTGTGAAGACTGGTGGAAGACTCATCAACAACCTTCGCTATGCTGATGATACCACATTACTGGCTGAAAGTGAAGATGATCTGAAACATTTGCTTCTCACAATCAAAGAACATAGTCTCAAAATGGGCCTGCACCTTAATGTAAAGAAGACAAAGATCATGACAACTGGCATAATCAACAGGTTCATCATTGAAGGAGAAGAAATTGAAATTGTGAACAACTTTAACCTACTTGGATCAACTATCAATAAAGAAGCAACAAGTAGTCAAGAAATCAGACGACACATTGCTCTTGGCAGAATGGCTATGAAAGACCTAGATAAGATTCTTAAGAGCAGAGATGTCTCTCTCCATACAAAGATTTGACTTGTTCAAGCCAAGGTATTTTCAATAACATCATATGGATGTGAAAGCTGGACAGTGAAAAAGACAGATAGGAAGAAAATGGATGCCTTTGAATTATGGTGCTGGCGGCGAAAACTGTGTATACCATGGACTGCCCAAAGAACAAACCAGTCGGTACTAGAGGAGATCAAACCTAAGCTTTCTTTAGAAGCTCAGATGACAAGACTTTGACTTTCATACTTTGGACACATCATGCGAAGAGAAAGATCATTAGAGAAAGACATTATGCTTGGCAAGATAGAAGGTCAACGCAAAAGAGGAAGGCCAGCAATGAGATGGATCGATACAATAACAGCAGCTACAGGTACCAGTCTGTCAACAATGAGCCGCCTGACTGAAGACCGAACACAATTTAGGATAGCTATCCAGAGGGTCGCCATGAGTCGACTCCAACTCGACGGCACTTAACAACAACATTATCTGGCAGGTATAGATGTTCTACTTTCAGAATTTGCTAAGAAAAATGACAATTATACATTATGGTGACAGACCTTAATCGCAATTGTGTACATAGAAAAACCACTCTCCTATGCTAGCTCATGAGAAGAGCCACCAAAATGGTAAAGGGGATGGAAGGATACTCCTATGAAGAAAGGCTAAAAAGGTTAGGGCTCTTTAACCTGGAAAAGAGACGGCTGAGGGGAGATATGATAGAAGTCTATAAATTAATGAACGGAGTGGAACGGGTAAACGTAGATCGATTGTTTACCTTATCAGAATATAGAAAGACTAGGGAAATGCAGTGAAGCTACAGGGTAAACTATTTAAGACTAATAAAAGAAAATATTTTTTCACTCAACGTGTAATCAAACTCTGGAATTTGTTACCGGAGGATGTAGTAAAGGCTGTTAGTGTAGCTGGGTTTAAAAAAGGTTTGGACAAGTGCCTGGAGGAAAGTTCCATAAACCATTATTAAGAAGTGACTGAAGATATCAATGCTTGGAGTGGAGGAGTGGCCTAGTGGTTGGGGCAAGGTACTTCGGGCCAGAAGGTTGGGGGTTCAAATCCCACTAGAGGACAGCAACCTTGGGCCGGAAGGACTGGGGTTTCTAGTCCCACAGGTGCTCCTTGTGGTCTTGGGCAAGCCACTTAACCCTCCACAGCCCATGTTCTCTGTAAAATAGTTATTTCCAAGTTATAAAGCCCTGTTCAATGTAATTTCAGTTTGTTCAATGTAAACTGCACTGATGCAGAATAGCGCAGTATATAAGAGAATGTAAATAAAATAAATAAATAAATAAAATAAATAAATGCTTGACCCAGTACAAGCATTGTGGAACTTGTGTCTCTTGGGGAAACTGCTAGGTACATATGACCTAGATTGGCCACTGTTGGAAACAGAATACTGGGCTTGATGGACCTTGGTCTGACCCAGTATGGCATATCTTATGTTCTTATGTGCCGATGATCATACCTTATTGTCTCTGCTTCTCACACTCCTTCTTGTGATCAAAGACTCTCAAAAAACACCGCGCATGCGGGTCTGCTTCTCTTGAGATTTTATGGGCAGTGTGCTTACAAACGTCACCGATGACATAGAAGATTGTTTCGTGAATAACCTCCAGTGCGATTCACATAGAAACATCATAGTGTCTTAGGGATAGTCACTCGATTTCTAAGTTGGCTATGAAATAAATCCCTACCTAAATGATGAAAACAGAGTATAGGTTCGTGCAAACCAAACATGGACATATTCAGATGCAGCCTCCCCATTCAATCATATTGTTTAAACCTCCCGGGCATACTGTGTTCAATTTATAGATCCAACGTTGTTCAGTAATGAACAAAGTCTGTTGTCATGATTTTCCCCCTTTTCCTGATTCAACTCTTTCCAGACAAAAGCATCTCAGATCTTCAAATATATGCTGTTGCTGCAGACAATGTGCTACCAATGGGGCTTCGATAACTTTACAATGTAATCTACTTCGATGTTCAATCATTCTAGTGCGAAACATTCGGGTAGTCTGGCCTATGTAGCGCAAACCACAGGGTCAGGTAATGCTATATACTACAGAACTGGAGATACATGATGTGGAATGCCGAAGTTTATAAGTAATTCCATGATGTTCAAAAGTCGTTCTTTCTTCTGTAATGGAACATATGGTACAATTCCCACACATTCTATGACCGGGCTCCACAGTCTCAGAAGGGTCTACAATTGGTCGCAATTGTGCTGGACTCAAGCGCTCCTTCAAATTGCGTTGTCGCGTCCACACGCAACGTATTTTATGTTGTTGTAATCCAGGAATCACAGCTAAAATGTTACTATTACCACTATATGGTGAAAATGGTGTAACCAAATTGATCATCATGTCATCCCCACCTTTATCAGGGTTAGATTGTAGTAATAATGCTCTGTTCATATACAAAGCTCTTCTATAAGCTGTTTTGACAATCTGTTTTGGGTATCCTCTTTGTATAAAACTCTGTGTTAATTGTTGAGATTGACGCAGAAAATCCCTCTGGTCCGAACAGTTCCTTTGAAATCTAATAAATTGAGATAGAGGGAGACTATCCCTCAACTGTTTAGGATGACTACTACCGTAGTGCAAAAAGGTGTTCCTATCGGTTGATTTTCTATGAACCGACGTAAGCCAGCCATCATAGCTTTTCTGAACTAACACGTCTAGAAACACTATGCGTTCCTCATGGTATGTATGTATAAATTTAATATTAGGGTCTAAAGTATTGACCCAACCAAAAAATCTTTCTAAGGACCTTTTTGATCCATTCCAAAGTAGGAATATATCGTCAATGTATCTTCGCCAAAGGATTATCTGTTCCCGATAAGGGGAAGTGGCTATCCACATTTTGTCATAATTAGCCATAAATAAATTGGCCACAGAAGGCGCACAGGTGGCTCCCATGGCCACTCCTTTGAGTTGTTGGTAAATAGTTTGTTCAAATTGAAAATAATTCTGAAAGAGCAATATTTCAGTGATTTGGTCCATAAATTCCAGTTGTCGAAGAGTTAAATCTCCTCTTTCTTGAAGGGACTTCATAACCACTTCCTTCGCAGCCAATTGAGGGATGTTAGTATATAATGACGTGACGTCTAATGTTACAAATAATGTGTTTTTATGTGTAGCCCATTGTTCATATTCTTTTAATATTTGTAAAAAATGTGTTGTGTCCCTAAGGTAGGCAGGAATGTCAGACAATAATGGTCTCAAGAAGGAATCCACATACATCGAAAGTGGTTCTAAAAGACTTCCCCTGGTTGAGACTATGGGTCTCCCCGGGGGGTTCCGCAAATCTTTGTGAATCTTTGGCACAAGATATAACGTAGCGAGACCTGGGTCCTCTCGGTTCAGGAACCTCCATTCCTTTTTATTGATTAATTTATTCTCTAGAGCTCGATTCGTTGTCTCCTTAATCAATTGTTTCAAACTAGGGGTGGGATCTTCTGTTAATGGTTTATAAATCTCAACTTGTGCTAATTTACTGAGTGCTTCCCGCAGATATTGTGCTCTGTTCAAAACAACAATAGCGCCACCCTTGTCCGCTCTGCGGATGACGATGTCTGTACGTTCTTGCAGACTTCTTAATGCTGTATTTTCTTCTTTCGTCAATGCCCGAAACGTTTTACGTTGGGTGGTTTCCAGCTGTTTAACATCCTGAAGTACCAATTCTTTAAAGACATTCAAAGCAGGATGGGGAGGCCCCGGGGGTACCCAGGAAGATTTTAAGGGCAATCACACCCGTCGGGTAGCCATTATGTCAGATGACTCAATATTTGAAGAGTGCGACGCAAAAAACACTTTTAAGTGGATCTTCCGTAGTAAATTCTCCAAATCTATTCTGAAATTAAAACTATCAAAATAAAGATCAGGGACAAAAGAAAGGCCCCTATTTAACACTTGCAATTGTTGGATAGATAATCGCACGTCAGATAAATTTATTACCAATGAATTCATTGTTGTATTTTGTAAATCAATTTGCTTCTCTTGTTGTTCCTTCTTGGAAAAATTATTTAATTTTTCTGTTTGTTCCGTGATTTTCCTCGAGTTCCATTTTTCTTCTTGGTCCTTCCATCTGTATCGTCCGAAAAATCCTCCTTGGACTTCTTGCTAGAATCTGTTGTGCTAGTATCTTCCGATATCGTATCAAATTCAACATGTTTCCTAACCCTCTTTGCATTCAGTTTCCTCTTCATATTCATCCACGGGTATACATACCCAGATGTATAATCTCCGTGATCTCGCTTTAGTTTTTTTGTTTTTATTTTACGCACTTCTTCCTGCACTGTTGCAACCTGCTTGGTAATTTCCATTGATTTTTCTTCAAATTTCTCAGCTTTCTCTCCCTCCTTAAGATTCATAAGCATCAACTCCATATCCGCATTTAATACTTCCAAACTAGTGGCCGCAGTATCAACTATCAACACCATTAAGTCTAGGGAACACTTATTGAGGATACCATTCCATTTATCAATGAAATCTGTGTTAGTGATAAACATTTGGGGTTCTTTGTACATTCTGAGACCCCGTGGGATCTGTTGTCGACGTATATATTCAATGAATGACATCCGATGAAGTTCCAATCGTGTAATCCTCTTCCATAGTTTTAACAGCTCCTCCCAAATCGCTGTATATCACATTTCATCTGCTCCTTCTTCAACAGTGAAGGGTGTAGGATCTTTGCACAAGCTAGCAATATGGCTTTCCTTAAAGCTGAAAATCTCCTTCCAAGACTGCTGACTTTCCATAGCTGTGTACTAGCACTGGCTCTACGCGTCAGTTTATAGAGGGTGAACAAACTGAAGATAAAAGTAGATAATCCCTCCAATTGTCTAAGGCTGTGTTCTCAACTACTGTCCGATTTTCCAACACTAAAATAACATTACTTCAGCGCATTCAACAGTGTACTGTATTGTTAAATAAATTTTCACTTTTCGTTATCAAAGACTCTTAGTACTAAGTGTTGAATGACTTATTTATAGATTAATAAGGGGTACATAGGTCTCAGACTTCTCCTGGCACCGATTGAGGGGGCCAAGCTCCACCTTGACTCTGCTCCAATCTCTGCCCTACATCTGCCCCTAGCATCCCGTGACCTTCCCCTCATGTTCAGTTCATGGGGATCCCATCTCTCTCAGGCAGAAAAGAAGGGAATGGCTGTGATTGCAGTAGACTCCTTCTGTTGCAGCAGCCTTCCCCTCCTGCCTGCAGGAGATAAAATCCCCATGGGCAGAAGAGAAAAGCTGCCATGATTGCAGAGGTAGTCTTTGCTGCAATCACAGTGGCCTTCTTCCCTGCCCGCTGGGATCCAATCTCCCGCAGGCAGACAGAAGGAGTCTGCCACAATCATGGCTTCTCTCTGTGGATGGTGAACAAAATTTGGTGTGACCAGGGCCCATGTGGCTCATCCTGTTCTGTCTCCTATGGTTTGAAGTAAAGGGAGAGTTGTGATAATTAGAAAGATGATAGAAGAAATCTGGGAGTATTGTGGACAGGGAGGGTTGAAGAAAGAAAGCTAATGAATATCATAGATTAATTCAAAAAGAGCATGTGATAGCCACTGGGATAGATCAAAGGAATTGTTTCAGGTAGCCAAACAGCTGCTGGGATGGAATAATAAGGGTGAGGGGGTGAGGAGGGGGATAGATGTAGAAAAGTGGCAGATTATTTTGTGGGAAAGGTGGAGAAAATGCAGATTGGAGGAAAGGGGTGGAAGGGGAGGGAGGGTGACAAGGTGAGATTAGGGAGGGGGTTAGGTGTGATGTGTTTAGGAAAGTAACTCGGGAGTCTGAAGGGAATAATTCTAGTGAGGAAGTGAACTCTTCCCAAATGCCAGAGGAACTGTGGATGGCTTTACCGGAGTCTTCATAAACTTGCAGAAGAGTGATAGTGAATACTTGGCAGGCTTATAGGGCTTGCTGGAAGAAATCCACCATTCTGAGATAATTTGATGATGAGTTTCATGGTATATACTAAAGTGGTGGGCATATTCACTGGTTTGGGGTGAGTGTCGCATTTGTCAGCAATCCTCATGAGTTTGGGGACTTTCTGGTAAGGAAATTGGTGCTTTATTGTGCATTATTGAGGAGCCAACATCGGCAAAATCCACCACTGAGATCACTGGTCTGCTGTGAGAGGACATTTGGATAGAGAAGTTTGAAATGTAGTAACATAGTAACATAGTAAATGATGGCAGATAAAGACCATTATGGTCCATCTAGTCTGCCCAGTAAGATGGCAAGAGTAGGTGCACCTGCCACTCCGTGCAGGTCAACCTTTCACATGTCTTTGTTTAGGGGTGAGCCCACCGCTCCGTGTAGGACACCCTTGTTTGTTTAGAAATTAGATAGTTACGTTTGTTTTTTTTTATCCTGTAGCTGTAAAGGGATCCACTGTGTCTGTCCCATGCTATTTTGAATTCTGTCACTGTATTTGCCCCCACCACTTCCATCGGGAGGGCATTCCAAGCATCCACCACCCTTTCAGTGAAAAAGTATTTCCTGACATTGCCTTTCAATTTACCCCCTTGCAGCTTCATGTTATGCCCTCTAGTTTTACAGCTTCCCCATCTTCAGAAGAGGTTTGTTTGTTCATTAATTCTCCTTAAGTATTCAAAGGTCTGAATCATATCTCACTCCTCTCCTCCAGAGTGTACATATTTAGGTCTTCAAGTCTCTTCTCATAAGGCTTATGATGCAGGCTCTAAATCATTTTGGTCATCTTCCTCTGAACCTTTTCCACTCTTTTTACATCCTTTGTGAGATATGGTCTCCAAAACTGAACACAGTATAACAAGTGAGGCCTCACCAGTGACTTTTACAAAGGCATTAGTACCTCTTCCTTTCTGCTGGTAATTCCTCTTTGTATGCAACCCAACATCCTCCTGGCTTTTGCCACTACCTTGTCGTACTGTTTTGCCACCTTGAGATCCTCAGAAATAATCACACCAAAGTCCTTCTTCTGGTCCTTGCACACCAACCTCTCGCCCCCTATCACGTACATTTCCCTTGGATTTCTGCTTCCCAAGTGCATGGCACTGCACTTCTTTGCATTAAATCTTAACTACCAAGCATTAGACCATTCTTCCAGCTTTTGAAGATCTTTCCTCATGTTATCCACTCCCTCAGGGGAGTCCATTCTGTTGCAAATTTTCGTGTCATCTGCAAAAAGACAGACTTTCCCATTCAGTCCTTCAGCAAAATCACTCACAAATACATTGAACAGTGCTGGGCCCGGACTGAACCCTGGGGCACCCGCTAATCATCCTCATTTCATCTGAGTGAGCTCCATTTACCATCTCCTTCTGTCGTCTGTCAGTCAACCAATTTCTGATCCAGTTCACCACCTTTAGACCCATCCCCAAACTACTGAGTTTATTGATAACAGTATCAAACGCTTTGCTGAAATCCAGATAGATGACATCTATCGCATGCCCCTGATCTAGTTCTTTGATCACCTAGTCAAAGAACTCAATCAGATTTGTTTGTCAAGATCGTCCTTCAGTAAAACCATGTTGCCTCGGATCATGCAACCTGTTGGTTTTGAGAAAGTCCACCATACGCTCTTTCAGGAGCGCCTCCATTACATTTCCCGCCACCGAGGTAAGGCTCATGGGCCTGTAGTTTGTCACTTCTTCCCTGTCACCACTTTTTTGAAGAGGTACCACATCAGCCATTCTCCAGTCCTGAGGAACTTCTCCTGTTTCCAAGGATCTGTTGAAAACATATTTTAACGGCCTTGCAAGAAGCTCTCTGAGCTCTTACGGTATCCTGGGATGTATCCCATCCAGTTCCATGGCCTTGTCCATTTTCAGTTTTGCAAGTTGTTCTAACACATCATCTTTATCTACTTCATTCCCATTTTTATATTTGGGAGTCACAGGTGGTCCTTTTCCAGGATTTTCTTTAGTAAAAACAGAACAGAAGTATTTGTTTAGCAATTTCGCTTTTTCAATGTCACTTTCCACGAGTCCATTTCCAGCACTTCTGTCCTGCAATTCCACCTCTGATTTTCCTCCTCTCCCGAATATACCTGAAGAAAGTTTTGTTGCCACACTTCACATCTTTAGCCATCTTTTCCTTTGCCTTTGATTTAGCTTTCCTTATTTCTCTTTTTGTCTCTTTTAGTTTGATCCTGTATTCCTTTCTGTGTTCCTCTGTTTGCAAGCTTTTGAATTTTGTGAAAGCTGTGTTTTTTGCCTTTATTTCAGCAGCCACTTCTTTGGAGAACCAAATAGGTTTTCTTCTCCTCTTGTTTTTATTTACTTTCCTTACATATTTATCTGTTTCCCCTTTTATTGCCACCTTTAGTTTAGCCTATTGCAATTCGACTTCCCTTATCCCATCCCACCCTGCCAACTCCTCCTTCAGGTACTTGGCCATTTTACTGAAGTCAGTGTTTTTGAAGTTTAGGACTTTGAGCTTGCTATGATTGGACTGCACCTTGGCTTTTATCTCAGACCACACCGAGTGATGATTGCTGCTGCGCACAGGGGCACCCACCCGGACATTCGACACGCTCTCACCGTTGGTGAGCACTAAATCCAGCATTGAGCTTTCCTTGGTTGGTTCTATCACCATTTGTCTAAGTAACGCATCTTGGAAAGCATCCACAACTTTTTTACTTCTTTCCAGATTTGCAGAAGGAGTAGTCCAATCCACATCAGGTAGATTAAAGTCACCCAATATGATTGCTTCCCCCTTTGTGGCTATCTTGGCAATATCTATAATCAATTTGTTAACTCTCTCTTCAATTTGAGTCGGAGGTCTGTAGATTACAGCAATATGGATGACAGTGCCATCTCCTCTTTCCAACACAATCCAGAGTGCTTCTTCTTTACCCCATGCCTCCTGCATTTCAGTGGCTTTAATATTGCTTTTTACATATAAGGCTACTCCTCTTCCTTTTCCACTTTCTCTGTCTCTTCTGAATAGATTATAGTCAGCTATGGCTATATCCCATTCATGCAATTAATTAAACCATGTTTCTGTAATGGCCACAATGTCCAAGTCCATTTCCACCATTAGGGCTTCCAGGTCCGGAACTTTGTTGGCTAAGCTTCAAGCATATGTGGTCATTGCCTTCCAGCATTTAACTGGCTTGCATGTATTTTGCATTGATTTTGTTCTGCCCACTTCTTCCCACTTGTCATTGATGTGTGGTTTAAAATTGTGGCTGTTTCTGATGTTATTCTGTTTTTGCCGGCAGTGACGTCCTGAACTTGTCCTTCCCCATCCGTCACCCCCTTTTTCTAGTATAAATGCATATCCACTTTTTCACTTAGGATTGATTTCCCTGCGACAGAGAGGTGTAGTCCATCAGCACAGAATAGTCTCTTGTTGGTCGATCTGTTTCCCCAGTCAACTAGAAATCTGAATCCTTCTTTTTTTGCACTAGGTCTGATTCAAGAAGCATCATGTGGAAGGGGTACATGAATGGTTTTGAGGAGATCTCTCAGCCTGGTTACTTATTCAGTATGCTGTATGAGGAAGTTTTTGTGCAAACAGCTGTACTGTCTCCACCACATATATGATAGCCCTCTGAATAAAATTTAATTTGCTGTGATGCTAAGAAGAGTTTAGTGAATGCTGGGTTGGATCCCAGCATTATAGTCCACTTATTCCATATCGGTGCAGCCTTCTTTGCCACAGAGCATGGAGCTTCACTGGCATTTGTTTATTTTATTTATTTAACATTTCTTTTATAACTCCTTTCAGAATATCAAGGTGATTTACATAGAACAATAAACTCGGTTTTACATGGAACGATGTTGAGTATAAAAGCTAAGTTGTACAAGCAGCGGTGATTATAGGGTGGGGTACAAAAACTGTCATATGTGGGGTGACTGGGGTCAGAGGAGGGGTTAAGGACAGGGTAGAACTATGTACATAGGTGGGTATGGCTATGTACACTGTTGTGGATATGGTTATTTACAGAGGTGGCCAGGGGGAAGGAGGCATTTGCGTTAGGTTACTGGACTGAAGAATATCAGAAGAGAAGAGTCTTCAGTTTTTTACAGAAGTCATTGGAGTCCTTGGTATCTCTTAGGGGTATGTTTACTAAAGTGCGTTAGTGTGATTCGCGTTAGGAGCCGCGTTAGTGGAAGAAATGCCAAAAAACGACATGGGCGGTACATTGTTAGTGATAACGCGTGTTATAACGCGCCCCGCAGCAACAATCGTTACAGGGCGCGTTAAAGCACGTTAAGCGTAAGAAGGCGCGCAGACATCCAAATACAGAAACAGAGCTGCAGCACAATGGTTACTACACAGACTGATGGTACAAGGGTCATGGGTTCAATTCCCCAGTGTGCCTAATGAATAATGCTGGCTGAGGTATAATGTGAAAGCCTACTATAATATTTTAATCCACATTCTGCAGCCGGGTTAATGTTTGCATATGTCAGGAAAATTGTACCCGTCTTATTCAATATGTTCCAATAGTGACGTTCCCTCTGCCATGGTCATGTATTATATACCATTTGATAGGAATATTTAGGCAGATGTGTGGATCCCGAAAGTTTTGGGCTTGGCCTGGAAAGGGTTACGTATTGGGCTGTGAGGAAGTTTAGTTGTACTTTAATAGTGCTGCCAGCAAACACACCCTCACAGTGGTGTAACCTAAGGTGCCACATAAGGCACCCTAGAAGGCACTCCATAGGGCACATTATAAAGTGTGCTGTCTGCCAAGGCACCCTATAATGTCCCCCATAGAACACCATATAAGGCACCTTATAAGGTGCTTTATAGGGCGCCGTATAAGGTGCCCTATAGGACGCCCTATGAGCCACCCTAAGGTGACAGTACCCTGAGGGTGGTTCTGCTGGCAGCACTAATATACAATAAAATAGACAATGCCTAAGACAGCCCTATCGATGGACCCCACTGTGGGTTTTGAACCCATGACCTCTGGCTCCATGGGCAGTGAAGTAACCAGTGGGCTGGAGCTACTAACAAACACCTGGCTAGCTACAGGAGAACTGCACAGCACCACACCCACATTCTGCTGTGGTTACCAGGATAGGGTCAACCCATCCGTACCCAGCACAGCACATGTAAATCAGAAGTCTACAGATGATCACAAGATGGGGTATGCACCCCACAGCACCTCAGCCTGGTAGGGGGTGCCGACGGTGTGTGTTAGTGGCACAGAGTAGCTACAGACCGTCACAGTGTGCGGGTCCTGTGCTCACCCTGAGGGAGAGGTATGGTGCCCAGCACCATTCTCACAGCATCTGGTCCCCATCAGTGCCAATGAGTGATAGGTAGCCCTTGCAAACACCCCTAGGATATGCCTGTGTTCATCTGTATGTCACATTTAGCCCTTGTGGACTATGATGCACCCAGAAAAGTGCATACCCTGTGTGGGTGCCATGGTCACATGATGTAAGTGAATGGGGGTGCTGGAACCCACAGGGAGATTACATACCACCACCCAATGCACCCTCTGGGGCTCAGGGTGGGGGACAGGATCTCCCACCAACAGATCCACTTCATACACCCCTGCAATGGTGGCAGTAGAGGGGACCATCACCCCAGTCCTGCTAGGGATCGAACACCCTACAGGGCAGGCAATGCAGAGCAGCACACATCCATAACGCAATAGCAGACAGACAGCTGGTCTAGAAATGTTCAGCTGCCCCCCACCATTATCTGACATTCTCCAGCAGCAGGCCTCCAGCCGCTGCACCCTGCAAGGTGTTCCAGCAAGACACATACTAGCTGCAGACAGTCCGCCAGCTAGTCCATAGTGCATGGTCCTGGAGAAGATGCATGTACCCAGAATGGGGATATCAGCACACACACCAAGCAGATAAGTCAGTGATTGGGCCCCAAAATAAAACCCATAAATATCACATGAAAGAAACGCTATATAGCACTATTGGGGAACCTAGCCATGCCATGGTCACTGCTCAGTCAGGGTGAGAGTGACCTCCCAGCAGGAAATGCTATGGCCACCCTGTCCGTGCAGGTGGTACCGGGCACTACAATGTCCGAGCCATTGCCCTCCCTATCCAGGCCAGGCCACCCTATCCAGGCTATTCCCACGATAGCTTGCTCCTCATTATGCACATTGGCAGGCCAATACTGGCAACAGTGCTAGCAGTGTGGGCTGTGGAGGGTGTTGGCAGCCACAACACACTGGATAGACAGACACACACTCCCCACACCTATGCCAGCATTGTGCAACTATAGAGGTGTTGGGCAGCCCAGGCCACCACACCAGTCCTGGGCACAGTGCAGGCATGGCTATGGTATGCAATACTGTAGGAGTCACTCCCCAGGTTGGTAAACACTGTCAGACACAAGACCTGTAGAACACTCCACAGACAGCAGAAAGGTTGCTATGCTGCAACTCACTCAGAAAATTGTACTTAACCTAGGAATTGCTATCTGCCAGTAATCATAGCAACCTTTTGATAGATGTGTAACATACTCCCAGGTTTAGGGTGGCATTACTAAGGTATGCAAGTGCTAGTATTGGGAGATGCACGCAGAGCCCAAAGTCCTGCCTCTCCAGGAGGCTTTGGATAATGGGGCCTGTGGGTGTGAGAGTGTCTGCCCCTGTTGGCTGCTGCTTAACGGCAGAGGTTCCCAACTCCAGTCCTGCAGTGCCAGACACTGTTCGGGTTTTCATGCTGTCCCTCATGAATATGCATGAGATACATCTGCATACCATGGGGGTGGCGCATAGAAATGCAGCACAGGCATCTTTATCAGAGGCAGCATGGAATGGTGTTTGGCCCTCCAGAACTGCATTTGGGAGGCTCTGCTCTAGGTAATGTGCATGTTTATGGTGTCTGTGTTCTGTAGGGTAAAATGTAGGTGTTTTGGGCATGTTTACGTCATCTGCAAGAAAGGTTCTGTCTGTATTAGCACGTTTGTAGTAGTGGGTAAAATAGGGGGACTGGGTTGGCGAGAACCACAGCTGGGACTTGAACCTATGACCCTATGCTTCTGAATACACTGGTTTTGTGCACTGCACCACCTTGCTGTCACAGAGTCGGTACATTCCTTGGTGATACCATGACTGTTCGTCAGACAGGGCCCATCTGTTGCAGTACACAGCACCCACCTATACAGGGCTAGGCCACGGTCTGCTCTGGGCAGCTGCCACTGCCCCCTCCACCACCAGTATCCCTCAGCCACCATGCTGACATGCCCTTCTGCTGGTGGTGCACAGTCTCAGGCCATCCAGTGTGCAGGTAGGCGGCTGCCTATGGTGCCGGTTCTGGGGTAGGGGTGCCTGCATAGGTGTCCACGCTTCCCCTCAGCACCGCCTGCCAATGTTCCGTGCCCTTGGGGGTAGCTGCTGGGTACTATCCCCTGTGACACTGTGGGAAACGCAGTCGTGCCCATGTTGGGCCTTCAGCAGTTGCTGTCTGGCTGCTCTGCTGCTTCAGCATTCGTATGGGCCACCTAGGCATCTCCCTAGTCCGCACTGTGGCCCTTCTGCACCACAGCATGTGCCGCCTGCGGCCCTCTGTATCCCCTTCTCCGGCATATGTCCAGTTGCCATTCCATCATGCCCGCCCTGATGTTGCGGGACATGTGCACGCCATAGGAACCCTGTCCGATGGTGGGGAAAACCCTTTGCAACGCTATTTCACTGTGGGCTCATTCACCTTGTATGGGGACGGATTATAGACCCTTCCATGATTTATCTGTGAAGCTTACTCGGGGGGGGGGGAGGGGTTGATGTTTCTCATTGATACCGCTATTGGCCAGCTTGATTATGTTTTTTTTACAGTTTGTTGGGGTCATTTTCAGTGTTTCTGTGCCCTTTTGTTCTGTGCACATGTATCACACTTATCACTTTTTTTAGGTTTCCCTGCCTGAGCTGTACATTGCTGACACTTAAATGGTTTCTCTCCCCTGTAATGTGCATTTAACAGCAGGTTTTCTTTTTTTTTTTTTTTTTTGTAATCATGTTTTTATTGGTTTTTAATACAGGTACAAATAATAAGATGAAAACGTGAACATACAGTATTCGTAGCCACTAAAATGTCTCAACATAGGTAACACATAACAACTTGATATCTTATAGATACATAGAACCTATATACACAAAGTCCAGTCTCACCTTCACCCGGATATCCTGTTCGCAAGGCGCGCAGAATCGAGTGAAGCTTGCCTTGATTAACACCAAGCACCCAGAAAAGGGGGGTGCCTTGATAAGCGGGAGGGCCCCTACGTGAGTCTCCCAGTCCGCTCGATGTATGCATTGAGAGGTTCCCACTTCAAACCCAATTTGATGGAGGATGGGTATTTGGATAAGTAGGTTTCTTCGTGAAGTTTATGCTGGCATAACAATGCCCACCATCCGTCACTATGAACCTTCGCATTGTCCTTCCAGCAGGTCAGGATTAACTTCAGCGCAATGCTGATCATGAGGTTGAACAGACGGCTCTCTTGCTTGTTAAGAAGGATACCATCAGCTGCTGCCTTATACACCACTATTTGATAGGATAGAGGTATGCGTACGGGCAAGATGGCAGTTATCTGATGCCACACACTTTTCCAAAACACCTGGAGATGCGAGCAATGATATGTCATGTGGGAGAATGTTCCTGTCTCTAGCTGGCAGGACCAGCATTGAGCGTTCCCCTGCGGCGTCCATTTCGCTAGCCGCGCCGGGGTCAAGTATGCATGATGGGCAAAGAAATACATGGACTGAGTTAACGATGCTGCCCTCGTCAGTCGAGTTGGTTGGATCCAGAAATCGTCCCAAGTGTCCAGCGGTGTCCGCTCCCCTGCGTCCCTTTCCCAAGCCGACTGTGTCTTTGTACATTGTTTAGTTGATATGTTTCGGAAGAGCTCCAGTGATTTCAATATGATTCGGGTTCCGTTTTGAAAGTCTATAAGCGTGATCAACAATGGCCATTCTGCGCATAGTGCCAAAGGAACCACCTTCGCTTGACTTAGGCAGTGCCGGAGCTGACACCATTGAAAGTAGGAACCGCTTGGCAAGCCGAATTCCTTCTGCAACATTTCAAAAGTTTTGTATGTCTTGTCATGAATCAAGTGCCCTAGGGTGGTTATTCCACGATCAACCCATGGTTTCCAGTAGATCGGACGGCCACCGATAGTGAATCTAGAGTTGAGCCAGATCGGTGTAGTGGTGGCATAATCAGTTCCTCCTTTGATGGCGGAGGCCGCTAGTTTACATGCGTGCTGCGTTGTTGCGATAATCGGATCTCGTCGACCCCTTAGAGATGAAGACAAGCCGATTAACTGGTATCGGGGAAGGGGAGCGATGATCCTACTCTCCACCTGTAGCCACCTTGGGGATTCGGAAGCTTCTTCTTCTCCAGTCCACTGGGTCCCCTGCTTAAGAAGTGAGGCTAAGTGCAGGTGTTCTATGTCCGGGAAATGTATCCCTCCTTTTGCCTTGGGCAGTCTTAACTTCCATGCCGCAATTCTCAGTACTTTCTTGTTCCAGAGGAAGGTGATTAGGTGGTTATTCATTTTCTTGTACCAGCATGACGGGAATAACACCGGTATCATACTCAGTATATACCCAATTTTCGGGGCAAGGACCATCTTCACAGCCTCTAAGCGGCCCCACCATGTCAGGTGAAGCGGCGACCATTTCAAAACGTATTCCTTCACCATTTCCTCACACTGTTTCGCATTAGTAGTCACCGTCTCTTCGAGAGATCGTCCATATTCCACCCCTAGATAGTGAAATGAGGTGTGCGCTACTTGGAAGCCGTACGATGTGAGCTGGCCTTCCCTCACTGCAGTATTGAGGGGTATAATCGTAGTTTTGGATAAGTTGACCTTGTATCCAGAGATAGAGGAGTATTGATCCAATAAGTTCATGGTGGAAGGCAACGATCGAGGTGTCAGAAACAGCAGAAGATCGTCCGCGTAGGCAGATATCTTGCATTGTCCATCCGCTAAGACCACTCCATCGATATCATCCCTCTGCCTGATGGCTAGCAACAATGGCTCTAGAGCTAAGTTGAAGAGGAGTGGAGAGAGCGGGCATCCTTGTCGGGTACCTCTTTGGAGCGTAAAGGAGGCTGACTTCTCGGAGTTGGCGACTATCCGTGCGGTGGGATTTACATATAACAGCGCTATCATCCTGACAAAGCTCTCACTCATCCCATACCATCTCAGAGTCCGAAACAGGAAGGGCCATTCCAGTCTATCGAATGCTTTTTCAGCGTCTAGCGCCAGTCCAACTACCGGCTCGGAGTCCGTCGAGACTTTAGCCAGAATACGAGATAACAGACGCCCGTTGTCTGCAGAGGATCTTCCAGGGATGAAGCCACACTGATCTGTCTGGATCAAGAAGGGTATGACCTTGTTCAAACGATTAGCTAGAATTTTCACGTAGATCTTGTAATCCGCATTCAGGAGGGAGATGGGTCGGTAGTTCTCAATCTTCTGCGGGTCGCGTCCCGGTTTGGGGTGTATCACTATTGATGCTTCGGCCAACGCACCCACAGCTGGGCTTTCCGCTGCCAGACCACTGTAATACGTCTGGAGCATTATACTGAGCTCGCCCTGATATTTTGAGTAGAACTCTAAGGGAAGTCCATCCGGGCCGGCCGCCTTTCCCCCTGCAGATTGTTGGATGGCCTGTCGTATCTCCGTTACTGTGATCTCTTGTTCCAACTCTCGCCATTGTTCAGCCATTATGGATGGACCTGAAATGCCCGATACAAAGGTTTGGAATTCGCTATCTCCGCATTTTACCTCTGAACTGTATAGTTTTCCATAGAACTCCCTACAGCACTCCAATATTTGTCTGTTTTGGAGTTGAAGATCCCCATTTTCGTTTTGAAGGGACGTGATGGGGGCCACGTTCTTTCTAGCTTTAAGCAGTTTGGACAACAAGGAGCCTGCACGATTACTCTCCAGGTAATATGTGCTTTGTTGTAGGCGAGTAATTGACTGTACTTGGCTATGAAGAAGGCTGTTATACTGTTGCCTCAATTTCCGTAAGCGGATCAACACCAAAGGGTCCGCCTTTTTCGCCAACAGCCGCTCTCCCGCTTTGATTTGCTTCTCAAGATCATCCTGGGTACATCTCCGCTGTTTGTTCCTCTGTATCGTGAAAGTTGTAATATGTGCACGCAAGGTCACTTTAAAGCCTTCCCACCAGCCCCAAGAAGATGTCTCAGTGCGGAGGTTGTTTTCATTGTAGGTCGCTATGACCATGGAGATGTAGGTCACAAAGGAACTGTCGGATAGGAGAGCCTTATCAAAGGTCCATCGGGGAGTACGTGTGGGTGCTATCTTCCGCTCTATGGTCAGGGAGACAGCGGAATGATCCGACACAGTGCCAGCATGTATAGCCGAGGCAGTCAACCGTTGGACTACTCCGGGGGTAATCAGGAAGAAATCTAATCTGGTTTGAGTATCATGGGGAATGGAATAGAAGGTGAATTCCTTGTCTACCGGATGTAAGAGGCGCCAAGCGTCACTCAAGTGCAACTCGACTATCATACTGCTGAGGACCCCATGCGACTTAGCTTTGTCTGTTGCCCGAAATGGAAGTCAATCTAAAAGCGGATCGAGGACTAGGTTGAAATCTCCACCAAGAATCAACTCCGTGGTCGCCACAGCCATTAATTCCGTTGTCACCTTTCGGAAGAAGACAGGGTCATCTATGTTGGGAGCGTAGATGTTCATGAAGGTGTACAATTCCTGGTCCAGTTGCAAGGTCACTTTTGCCCATCGACCACTTGGATCTGCCGAGGCCTCCTGCACCGTGGCGGGGATGATTCTACGGAGCAAGGTAAGCACACCGCCTTTCTTGTGATAAGCGGGGGATATAGCCACCACTTGATAGGTTTTGGAGCAAACTTTCCGGGATTCCGCTTCCGTCAGGTGTGTCTCCTGAAGATACACCACATCTGCCTTCTTTTGTTGACAGTATGACAAGATCTTCTTTCGTTTCATGGGGTTTAGTATTCCTTTAACATTAAGCGTTAATACTAATAGTGTGTCAGCCATCTGAGACAGTAAGTATGGGCCGGAACCAGGCGTAAACTGCTTCCCTCGTCTCTGCGTTCCCTGTCCGTGGAAGGTGAGCTGGACTAAAATGAATAACATTCCTACACATTATTAATACAAGTCTAGTTATCCTTTGGCGGATTACCATCAGCAACTGACACCTGGCCTTATAGTTGACATCCCTCTCCCTCACCTAGATTACCGAGATCAAACATTCTGTATCCCGTTATAGAACAATTGTAACATTGACATCCCCACTCCCCGCTTAACCCACAACATCTTAGTAGCCTGGCTAGTTCCAGTAGAACCCTTCATGGTTTTATACAGCAAGGTAAGATCAACATTCATGAAATTACAACAGTGTACTACAGGCATCTTATGAAACAAAGTTAGAGCCCCAGCCCATCTCCCACTCTCTATCTTTATACATACAGCATTCAACTCTCCATAGAACTGGATTCTTGCAAGAACACTTTTAAGCTATCAGCATCTGTGAAATTCCTGGTAATATTATGTAAAGTAACCCGCATAGTGCCCGGATAATACAAGCCATACCGTGCCTGCAGCATTTGCATGAGAGGCCGACAGGCCAGCAGGGCCTTGCGCCGGTCCGTTGTCTGCTTGCTGAGATCAGGGTAGAACGATACGTTTTGTCCTTGCACCTTCAATGTTGCACTCTTTCTGGCAGCCTGAAGAATGAGCAGAACTTGCTGGTATCGCAGCACTTTGAATACAATCGGGCGGGGAAGCCGGGTAGTAGCAGTTGTCTGTGTGGGTACCCGATGCGCCCGGTCCAATTCAAAGGGCTGCAGGAAGGATATCTGCAGGAGCTCCGGTACCAGTTTCTCTAGGAAAGCAATTATGTTCGCTCCTTCTGCCCCTTCGGGGACTCCCACCAGGCGCACGTTGTTTTGTCGGGCCCTGTTATTTTGGTCTTCCATCTGGGCCTCAATTTTCCTGCAGCGTGCTGTGAGTGCCCCCATCTGTACAAGCATGGCGTCATGCCTTTTGACCTGGCCCTCCAGCGTCTCCACTCATCCGCAGATCTCCTGCATGCTGCTTTTAAGCACATTGAGGTCGGCCTGAATGTTACCCAGCGAAGATGAGTTGGATACAATCAACTCCTTCACTCCTTTCAGCTCCGCAAGTATTTCCTGCATGCCTGCGGCGTTCGCTTCTTTCCCCTCCGCCGCCATTTTCTGCGGGGAGCCCACGTCCTGCTTCGTCCTTTTTGGCGCGGGGATAGAGCCGGACTGGAACTCAAGGCGCGCAGGTTTTAACGCCGTCATGTTGGGGAGCACGGAGAGCTCGGTAAGGTTACCCGGGGATGAACGGGGTCTTCGCTATCGGGCAGGATTCTAAGTAGGCGACGGGAGCTTAGCGCTTATGCGGCCAGTCTGTTTCGCTGTTGGCTCCGCCCCCCCCTAACAGCAGGTTTTCATTTGCATTGGAATTCAGCTCTGAAAATCAGTGCGTTAGCCTCTCCCCGCCCACTCTCCGCCCATTGACCCCTTCTCTCCGCCCTCTCTTCACCTTCTGCGGTGTTTTACCGCGCTGCGGGAGTTTACGATTGTTAACTACGATTAACGCGCGTTACATGACATTAACGATCGTAAGCACATCAAAACGCGCGTTATGATTGGCTTACGATCGTTAATGTTACATAACGCGCGTTATTCACGATTACCGCAGTTTAATAAACATACCCCTTAGTGTACTTGGGAGTAAGTTCCTGAGTGTGGGACCATATATTGAGAAGGATCTCTGGCATGTTACTTGGGTACTTGATGTCTTGAATGTTGGGATATTGAGTACGTTTTGGTTGTGTTGTCTTCTTTGTCTTGTGTTGGGTGGTTTCTAGATGAGACTGCGGAGGCAATCAGTAGCTTGGTCATGGGTGGCTTTGTATTTGAGCATAATAATAATTTGAGCAAATGCCCCATAATGTATATAGTCTAAATACAATGTATCAGATGTTATGTACATAGTTGCTAAGCTCTGTGCAAAAGTTGCTATGCACTTAGTAGTTAGACCAATGGTAATAGTTAATAGTTCTAGTTCAATGTATTAAGGCCTATACCCACTGTATAAAGTTCTTTGATGTTTCATGTAAGAAGAACAGGTTTTATAATTGTACACTGATTCTTTACATTGTTCTTTGTAAACTGCACCTGATCCATGAGAAGGTGCGGTATATAAGTGTTTGTTAAATAATAATAATAATAGCTTATCTCTTGATATCTTCTTTAATACAGTACCAGATTTATTGGAGGCCTATTATGGTGTCAGAAGGCTGCAGCTGGGGTCACGGGAGAGGGGGAAGGTGGGGGGGGGGGGCTGGCTGACAGTGGGGACTCTCAGTGGTTGGAGGGTCCTGGTTTTAATCCCAGAATCAGCTAGAGATGGAGAGAGCAGGGCTAATAGGAAGGGAAGCAAAGAATGAAGGCTAGCAGGTAACACTACTGCAAACCTCTGGGACGTGGCTAGTATCACTGCAGGCTATGTAGGGTAGACTGGACAGAGTCCTTAGGAACCTTGCCATGGTTAGATCAGCACTGGATAGTTGAGTGGTCGAGTGCAGTTGTGGAAGTAGGACAATAGCAGATATTGTACAAAGGGAAGGGTATGAGATAAAGTGAAGAATACAATCTGGGAAATGTGTATGTGTGTCTTGTGGTGGTGGGGGATGCCTTTTATTGTTATTAATGTTAAAGGTTGAGATAGGTTTGGAAAAAGGTTATGCCATTGCTATCATTTTATTGTTGGTAGGTTTGTTATGCAGTCTGATTCGAGGAAGCTGTGTGAGTGCCTATAAACTGTTATGAGAAATATTAGTTGGCATTCAAAACTTGCTAAAATGCCAACTTCTTTCTCATGGAGCCCTGCGGGCAGTATTTTTCTTATGGTTAATAGTTTGTATGTTAAAGTGTAATAATTATCTTTGGGATAACATTAACAAATACTGCAGCAAGCTTTCTGCGGCAGCGCGTCTGCTTCCAGTGTCAGAATGCAGCATGCTCCTCTCCTGAAAGTAGAAATGGAAGACCGTTTCGCAGAGGTGGGAATTATTTGTGTGCTTAGTAAACATTGCTTTGCTTGCCCCATTTTGTTTCTCATTCAATATGTTCTCAAGTTTGCACAGCCAAGAACTATAAAATGATTAAGATCAACGGAACGTTTATAAAGTTTACTGAGCAGAAGTTTCTCAGCTGTGGAAGATTCCAGGTTGCTGCAATGACCCAGATTGCATTGTGGTTAAAATGAATACATAACAGAACCGAACAGTCATTCATCTTTCTTTTCTTTGCTGCCTCCCCTGAAATATGATAGAATAAGGTCAGTAAAATTGAACACAAGACTATTATTGCATAGACACGTGTAAAATGACAGCTTTCTGTTGTGTGATAGCTTGAGAACAAAGTAGGACTGACACAAGAAAAACTGAAAACCGGTCATTTACGGTATAATGGAAGTTCTGTTTTTCAATGAGGATCACTGCAAATGCTTTTGTTGTGGGAGGCAATATAAAATTGTTCGTCAGCATGTTTCCGTGAGTTCATACAGCATTTCTAGACCTCTGGGCTTGTATTGAACGCTCACTATAAAACTATGCCCAGCAGGAAGCCAAAAACATACCAGAAGAAGACTTGTAAACTTTGTCATAACTAAAGTTTATTAATGGGCCAGCAGAAGATATTATTGGTGCATGGATGATTTTTCAAGACTTGTTTGACAATGAATATTTTCTATTACATATATAATGGGCTATAATTTTCAGTTGATTTAATTCAACAATGCAGGGGGGTCATTTTATAAGGGCGACAGCATTTTGCAAGCTTGAGTAGGCCCTTATAAAATTGCCAGGGAGTATGCCTGAGTAAAAAGTAGGAGCCCAGATACATATTCAAAGCATTTAAAGATTCACTGGCTGCCAGCCTATACATATAGGTCTTGATATTCAGCACATAGCCATGCCCACCGACCCCTATCCCCAGATATTCAATGCCAGGGTCATATTTTTTATTTTTATTTATTTATTTGCAAATCTCTTATATACCGCCACTTCCCAAGATCAGTGGCGGTTTACATTAAACAACAAATACATAAAACATTGCTATGGTAAGCAGTTACATCGAACAGTATTTAAACTATATACAGGTATATTGAACAGTGTTCAAAACTATATACAGGTAGTTAATATCAAGTACAAAGAACAGAAATCAGTACTATATATAGATAGATTTGATCAATATTTGAAACTATTTACATATATATATTGAGGTTTTATCAATGGGTTTCTATTGGAAGTAGTTTTGCGAGTATTAGGGCGAGCATATGTGGGCCTAGCATTGGATATCCATAGTTTTCTGCACATGCCGGAAGCTGCATTAGCTAACTGGGCAGCAGTGATATTGCATGCTGCCCAGTTAGCTCCTGCACCTTAAAGATAAGTGAGAGTTTTCGTGATGCTAAGCAGTTAGCATTGGGGCGTGTAAGGGAGATAATCGTGGATATTCAGCGGCACTAACCGCGATAGTGCCATTGAATATTCTCTCATAGGCAGTTACATGGTTTACAGGACCATAAACCGTGTAACTGCCCTTCGAATATCGGGCCCATAGTTTCCAAAATTAGAGAGTGACAGTTACATAAGGAGCTTTAATTCACATATACTAGTATACACACCCCAAATGCCTCGTAAAAATTACCCTCTCAACCCCCCCCTCATGTACAAGTATGTGCTATATCAATTAGCAAATATTTGTACACAAGCTGGTAGTATGTGTGTTTCAGAAAGGGATTTGGGAAGATTCCAGATAGAGTTGTAAAGCACATGTATAGATTACAAACTCCTCACCTAGAAGTGTACATCAGCCACATTTTAAAACTTAAGCATGCCAAGAGGACCAGCCTAGCACCAAGACTGGCTATGAGGCCCTACATTATGCTAAGAGAAGAGCACCAAAGTGAACTCCAAATGCTTCGAAACTGGGTCAAATTGAATTCAGAGATACCCTAAAAACCCAGCAAATAGCAAACCACATGAAAAAAGTTTTTTTTGTCGGATTGACCAACACAGTACACAGGATCAATGCCCGTTACCGCAGCGGTCCTTCCTTTTTAATCGTTTATATGACAATTTAAAACAGCTCCTGTTAGTAACAGCTGGTACTTAGCTTTGTGCAGTTAGGCTGTGAAGATAGATAGGCAGTGATGGCTGATGTTTCTCACTTCAATTCAGAGGTCTGACCTGAAGCAGGGGGTGGATGAGTGTACCCCCGAAACGTGGCACGTCGTAGTGACAAGACCTGCTGAATCAGGCACTGAACTTTCACTGCCTATCTATCTTCACAGCCTAACTGCACAAAGCTAAGTACCAGCTGTTACTAACAGGAGCTGTTTTAAATTGTCATATAAACGATTAAAAAGGAAGGACCGCTGCGGTAACGGGCATTGATCCTGTGTACTGTGTTGGTCAATCAGACAAAAAAAACTTTTTTCATGTGGTTTGCTATTTGCTGGGTTTTTAGGGTATCTCTGAAGAGAAGAGCACCAGCATTACATCTTGATCACCTATGAGGCCCTAAAACATGTCACAGGCTCCAGCATGGCACAGCAAAAGATTAGCTGGAAGGTCCTAAATTTTATCAGAAGAACCAACACAGCAACCAGATTAGCTACAAAGCCTTAAATTATGTTGGACCACCACTGCACTCATATTGTTTGCAAGGCCCTAAATTATGCCAAGGAGACCACCACAGAACCCAGATTGGCTACAAGGACCAGAAACACTTGAGGAGAGTCAACATAATAATAGAAGAGGTGAGACCAACCCAAGCTGCAAGAGTGGATAAATTCAATGAAGCTGTGAGCCCACAAGTTAGAGTCCTGGCACTGAAAACTTGGTCCTAGCATAAGTATCTTGAGTATAGAAGAAGATCCCCTTGGGGTAGAAGAAGCATTTATGGACTGCTTAGATGATGTGCTGAAAAGCCCAAAATGCAGTGGGAGTGGAGCTGCTGCACAGGCAGTGACAACCCAGATGAGCTGACCAATGCAGCAGCAAGATAGACTAAAGCCCCATAATAAAAGATTAATACTTGTGGCAGAAGACCAATAGTCAACAAGTACACTAATGGAGGATGGTGAATGTCACTCCATCATAGCTATGGTTGATTGGGCTATCAGGCTGGCTTGATGGGTGTTTCCCTCCTCCATCAGAGCTCCATGCTCATTCCTCCTGATAGAAATGCGACTCTAAGGGTCAAGGATATACTACTACTACTTATCATTTGTAAAGCTCTACAAGGCATATGCAGCGCTGTATGGCTGATATAGTGTTAGCTGTGCTCCTGTGCGAGAACCTCCAAGAAAATACTGTAATGGAAATAAGAACTTTGAAGAGAGACTTGTTAACCCTGGTAAGCTGGTAGTGTTACCCCACCAGTTTCTCCTTGACTTGGGTTGCTAGGAACTGCGAGCCAAAGTGAATAACAGAACTCCCAAAGAGGTGTATCATGACAAGCCTAAGGCACCCACAAAAATGCAATGCTGGATGAGGATGATGGATCGCCCAGAAAAAGTCAAAGCCCATTAGTCACAGAGCCACACAGCTGAAAGGGTGGCATGAAGCAGCTAAATCAACAGGAGATGGATGATGAGCAGCGGCAAGGTAGGTGAGCTGTGAGAGTGCCAACAGAGTGACACAGGCAGTAAAGGAAGAGAGAGGCAAACTGAAGGGAGGTCTTTATTTTTTGCTGTTGTTTATATTCTTTTATTTGGGAGAGAAACTTAAACCCATTGTCAACACTATAGAATTCTCAGAAGTTCTACCTGTTCATGCTAAGGAGGAAGAGAGGCTGCCCCATAACCAACTTTAATATGTGGCTCCAAACCTGGTGCAAACAAGAAGGATTCAGATATATTGGCAACTGGGGAAATAGATGGAACAACAAGAGGCTATACTGTGTTGATAGACTGCATCTCTGTAGCAGGGAAAAAGATCCTAAGAGAAAAATTCAGTCAATATGGAGACAATCATTTAAACTAGGGAAAGGGAGTGACAGATGGAAAAGAAGAAGTTCAGGATGTCACTCCCCGCAAAAACATAATAATATTGAAAACAATCATCATATTAACACACACATCAGCGGCAAGTGCGGAGTGTAGAATAAAATCCATGCAAAATACAAGCAAGCCAATCAATAACTGCTGGAAGGCAATGAACACAAATGCTTGAAGCCTAGCCAACAAAGTTCCTGTCCTGGAAGCCCTATACCTGGCTATACTGTAATTCATTTAGAAGAAATAGAGAGGGTAGAAAAGGAGGAGGAATAGCCTTATATGTCAAAAGCAATATTAAAGCAGCTGAAATGTAGGGGATGTGGGGAAATGAAGCGTTATTGATTGTGTTGGAAAGAGGAGATGACACTATACAGACCTCCAACTCAACCAGAAGAAATGGATAGAAACTTGATCGTTGACATTGCAAAGGTAGCCATGAAGACAGAAGTGATTACATTGAGTGACTTTAACCTACCCGATGTAGACTGGAGTTTTCCTTTTGCAAAGCTGGAAAGAAATAAAAAGATTTTGGATGCCTTCCAAGAAGCATTGCTCAGACAAATGGTGATTGGACCCACCAGGGAAAGTTTGTTGCTGGATTTAGTACTCACCAATAGAGATAGCATGTCAAATGTCTGGGTGGGAGCCCATTTGAGCAGCAGTGATTGATCATCACACAGTGTGGTTTGAGGTAAAAGACAAGGCAGACTCCAATCACAACAAACTCGGAATTCTAGACTTCAAAAACGCTGACTTCAGTAATATGGGAAAGTATCTGAAGGAGTAGTTGGCAGGATGGGAGGAGATGAGGGAAGTGGAATTGTAATGGGCTAAACTAAAAGAGGCAATAAAAGGGGCAATGGATATATATGTAAGGAAAATAAACAAAAACAAGAGGAAAAGGTGAAATATATATGGTTCTCCAAAGAAGTGACTACACAAAGACAAAAAAACATAGCTTTCACAAAATTCAGAAGATCACAAACAGAGGAACACAGAAAAGAATACAAGATAAAGCTAAAAGATGCAAAGACAGAAATAAGGATAGCAAAAGCAAAGGCAGAAGAAATGATGACTAAAGATGTGAAGCATGCAGACAAACTTTTTTCGGGTATATCTGGGAGAAGAGGAAGATTTGAGGTGGAATTGCAAGACTCAAAAGTGCCGAGGGCAGATTCATGGAAAGTGCATTGAAAAAGTGAAAATGTTAAACAAATGCTTTTGTTCTGTATTCACTAAAGAAAATCCTGGAGAAGAACCATGTATGACTGACAAATGTACAAAAGGGAATGGAGAAGATACCATATCAATCAAAGAAGAGGATGTATTTGAGCAACTTGAAAAACTGAAAGTGGACATGGCCATGGGACCAGATGGAATACATCCCAGGATACTGAAAGAGCTCAGAGATGTCCTGGCAGGGCCTTTAGAGGATGTTTTTAATAGATCCTTGGAGAGGTTCCACAGGACTGGCGAAGGGCTGATGTGGTACCTCTCCACAAAAGTGGTAATAGGGAAAAGGTGACAAACTATCGACTGGTAAGCCTTATCTCGGTGGCATGAAAAATAATGGAGGTGCTCTTGAAAGAGAGAACAGTGGACTTTCTAGAAACCAATAGATTGCCTGATCTGAGGCAACATGATTTTATCAAAGGACAGCCATGCCAAACAATTTGAGTTCTTCAGCTGGGTGACCAGAGAACTAGATCAAAGGCATGCGAAGGATGTGATATACCTAGAATTCAGCAAAGCCCTTGATACTGTTCCTCATAGGAGGCTGATCAATAAAATGAGCAGCATGGGGAACGGTCACAAGGTGGTGAACTGAATCAGAAATTGGTTGACTGACAGAGCACAGAAGGTGATGGTAAACGGAACTCACGTGGAAGAAAGGAAGGTGAGTAGTGGTGTGCCCCAGGGATAGTCTGGGACCAGCAATACTCAATGTATTTGTGAGTGATATTGCTGAAGGATTGAAAGGAAAGTCTGCCTTTTTGCCAATGACACAAAAATTTGCAAGAGTGAACTCCTCTGAGATAGTGGACAACATGAGGAAACATCTACAAATCCTGGAAGAATATTCTAATGCATGGAAGTTAAGATTAAATGTGAAGAAGTGCAGAGGCATGCACTTAGAAAGCAGAAATCCAAGGGAATTGTATGTGATAGGGGGAGAGAGATTGGTGTGCATGGACCAGGAGAAGGACCTCAGAGTGATTGTTTCTGAGGATCTCAAGGTGGCAAAACAATACGACAAGGTGGTGGCCAGAGCCAGAAGGATGCTGGGTTGCATACAGAGAGGAATTACCAGCAGAAAGGAAGAGGTAGTGATGCCCCTGTACAAGTTGCTCATGAGGCCTCACTTGCAGTATTGTGTTCAGTTTTGTAGAGCACATCTCACAAAGGATATAAAAAGACTTGAAACGGTTCAGAGGAAGGCAACCAAAATGATTTGGATCCTGCACCAGAAGAAATATGAGAAGAGACTTGAAGACCTAAATATGTATACGCTAGAGGAGAGGAGGGACAGGGGAGCAGGGCCGGCCTGTCCATTGAGCGAGAATGTTTTTTGCACAGGCCCCCGCGTTTCAGGGGGCCCCGCGCAAAAAACATTCTGATCCAAAAGTAAAATGAAAAAAAAATTTAAAAAAGCTGTCTGCTGCCGCTTCCGGGGCCGCCGCGGCAGAATTGAGTGTGCCGCAGGGCCCCCCCCTGTGCCCGGCAGAGCCTGCCCTCCCCTGTATGAGCTCTCTCTTTCCAGCAGCAGTCACACGCGCCGGCTTTCAGAGCGCGAGGGGAGAGTTTCTCCCTCGCTGCTCTGTTAAGCCCCCGCGGGCTTAACAGAGCCACGAAAGGGAAACTAGTCCCTTCGCGCTCTGAAAGCCGGCGCATGTGACTGCCGCTGGAAAGAGAGAGCTGATACAGGGGAGGGCAGGCTCTGCCGGGCACAGGGGGGGCCCCGTGGCACACTTGATTCTGCCGCGGCGGCCCCGGAAGCGGCAGCAGACAGCTTTTTTTAATTTTAAATTTTCCCTGGGCTGGGCTGGGCTGGTGGGGGGGGGGTGTTAGGAGTGGTGATGGGTGCTGGGGGGGTTAGGAGTGGTGATGGGCACTGGGGGGGGGCTTAAACTAAAAAGTGGGTGATGGGGGATTAGGACTGGAAATGGGCTGGTGGGATTAGGACTGGAAGTGGGTTGATGGGGGGTTAGGAGTGGTAATGGGCTATGGGGGGGCTTAAACTAAAAGTTGGGTGATGGGGGATTAGGACTGGAAATGGGCTGGTGGGATTAGGACTGGGAGTGGGCTGATGGGGAGTTTAGGACTGGTAATGGGCTATGGGGGGTCTTAAACTAAAAATTGGGTGATGCGGGATTAGGACTGGAAATGGGCTGGTGGGATTAGGACTGGGAGTGGTCTGATGGTGAGGTTAGGACTGGTAATGGACTATGGGGGGCTTAAACTGAAAATTGGGTGATGCGGGATTAGGACTGGAAATGGGCTGGTGGGATTAGGACTGGGAGTGGGCTGATGGGGAGGTTAGGACTGGTAATGGGCTATGGGGGGCTTAAACTGAAAATTGGGTGATGGGGGATTAGGACTGGAAATAGGCTGGTGGGATTAGGACTTGGAGTGGGCTATGGGGTGCTAGGACTGGTAATGGGTTGGGGGGGTTGCTAGGACTGGAAATGGGCTGAGTGGAAGTGGGCTTGAACTGCAAATAGCTGATGGGGACGGGGCTTGGAATGGAAATGGGCTGAGGGGAAGTGGGGGGCTTGAACTGCAAATAGCTGATGGGGAGGGGGACTTGGAATGGAAATGGGCTGAGTGGAAGGGGGCTTGAACTGCAAATAGCTGATGGGAAGGGGGGCTTGGAATGGGCTCTTAGGGGAGGGAGCTAGGACTGGAAATGGGCTGATGGAGGGGCTAGGATAGGACTGGGAATTGGGTGTTGGGAGGAGCTAAGATTGGAAATGGGCTGTGGTGGGGGCTTGGATTGAAATGGACTCATAGAGGGGCTAGAACTGGAAGTAGGCTCATGGGGGGCTTGGATTAGAAATGGGCTGAGTGGAGAGGAGCTAGGATTTAACATGGGCTGATGGTGGGGGTAGGAAAGGACTAGAAATGGGCTGATGGGAGGCTGGTATTGGAAATGAGCTGATGAAGAGACTCGGATAGGACTGGAAATGGATGGGGGAGCTAGGACTGGAAATGGACTGATGGGTGGCCAGGACTGGAAATGGGCTGATGTGGGGACTAGAAGGGAGCAGATACTGGGTGGGGCTGGAACTAAAAGGGAGCTGATGTTGGGGGAGATTAGAAGGGGATGGGGCTGGGAGGGTGAAATGGAGAGGGGAAAAATATTTTGTGTGGGAGGGAAGAAAAATGTACAATTGGCCGGGTATTGGGAGACTAAGTGGGGATTGAGGATGGAGGGGTAAAATTTGAGTGGATGAAATAGGAATGAGGAAAGAGCAAAAGGAGAAACATTATTATGTTAAAGCAGATGTAGAGAGAGAATGGAAAAAAACTAGAAGAGAAGAAAGGACAAATGGACAGCAGACGATGGAGAGATAGCAGAAGACACAAATAAACCAGAAGAAAGTGGCTGGAACAATTGCAACTGAAAAAAAATGCACAAAAGGTAAAAAGATATCTCTTTATTTTGAATTTATTAACTGGAATATGTCAGCTCTGGGAAATGTGCATCATTAACGTCTGTGCTTTGTTTAGTACAAGAGGAAATTCATTTATAGTTTTATTTCTACATTGTTGTTGTACATTCCAAGTTTGGCTTTTAGGGTTCCCAGTTTAATTATTGTCTTCCTGTTTTTAAATTGTGATTCCTTGTTTGGTGATGGTCTATGTTCTGCATGTGTAACTGAGCTGAGGTATTCTGTTTATGTAATTCCTATTTGACATTGTCACTTGTCCTCTTTCCCCAGTAGGTCATGTATTGTTACTCTCTGAAATGTATTGGTTTAATATTTGCAGTGTTGCCTTTTGATAGGTAGGGTATGGTGCTTTATGAGTCCTGGTAGTGCTGTTAGGATACGGTGGGTTTGCTATGGGTTCTAAATGGGCAGTGTTTGTAGTAGTTCCTAATGTGCCTGGCGGTTGGCACTGGATTATAGTAATGTAGAAATCTTTGTCTTTCTTTATCCATACACTCATGAAGAGGCATGTTTACTAAAAGTTAGTGTATGGTAACATTATGCAAATATTTATGCAAATGAGGCCCCTTATGCAAATGAGACCCCGCACCGAGTCTCCGCACATGGCCCTGCACCCCCCTTGGGCCGCCCCTGCAGGGGAGATATGATACAGACATTTAAATACTTAAAGGGTATTAATGAACAAACAAACCTTTTTCAAAGGAAGGGTAGTTATAAAACTAGAGGGCAGAAAATGAAGCTGCAAAGAGGTAAACTTAAAAGTAACGTCAGGAAATACTTTTTCACTGAAAGGGTGGTGGATGCTTAGAATGCCCCCCTGATGGAGGAGGTGGGACAAATACATTGACAGAATTCAAAATGGCATGGGACAGACACAGTGGATCCCTTTCTAGCAACAGGATAAAATCAAAATAAACTTAACTATTTATTATACCTTAACAAAGCGAGAAGGGTAACCTGCATGGAGCGGCGAGTACACCTACTCTAGAAACCTTACTGGGCAGACTAGATGGACCATACTGGTCTTTATCTGCCGCCATATACTATGTTACTATATTGTTGTGTGAATGAAAATCGGGTCCTATGTGTGTAGATGATAAAATATTATGATTTTATGTGCATACTTGCAAAATATAGACACAGACATTTAGCTCAACCCTCGAGCAGGTGTAAACATCCACACCTCAATTTAGGGTATGATTTCTGCCATATTGCTATTATTTTATAAAGTCAAGTAAACACCTACTTGTTTCATGCTTAAAGTTGGTGCCTCATTATAAAATCACTCTCAAAATGTCAACTACAAGATAAAGGACAAAATGAAGAAGACATTTTCACTCGTATTAAACTGTCATGTATCACTTTGAAAGACCAGGTTGCAAGGGAATGTTCTTGAAATTATGCTTTTAAGTCACAGATCTGTCTTATTAAACATTCATAGAGTAAGGGAAAAATAAACTTTCAACTCTTTTTTTCTAAAAGAAATCCTTCTGTTTAATAAAAAAAAGTACAGTTGACGGGTACAGAATTTAAAAGAGAGATAGAGAGAGAACGATATAAAAACTGTTTTCATTTTCTGTAACCAAATTATTGCCAATTAAATTTCTCTGTATGTATGTATTGACTGGTAATTATGAGCTAAAATTCAACTTTGTTCTACCTTTTTTGACTGTAATGTCCCTAATCTATTATATTGTTCTGCTTGTTTTGATCTTTTCTTATAACCAAACTCCAAGGGCTAGCTGTCTACTTTGATAATGATTCTATACCGAGGGAGTTTGTTTAGTCTGAGGGCAGCAAAACTGTATTGCAACAGGGTGGCCTGCACATCAAGAATGTTGGGGTTTCACCATTATTGAGACACAGTGATAGGTATTTTGCCAAGTTACAGGTGTCCAGCTTAGATTTCTAAAGGCAGTAGAAAGCATTTCCCATTTCTTGCCAGAAACAAGAAATGCTTGATATTGCTTTTAGAAAAGCCGCAGTGCAGCAGATTTTAAGGAAGCACAACTGCAAGAGCAAAGGAAAATGGTCCCACGGCTGTTTAAAGTGATTGCAAAAGGTGATCAACACTGGGGAGAGAGAGGAGGCAGGCTGGGACTGTAGCTAATGAGGTAAGATGAGGTGAGGGAGGGGAAAGGACTGGAAAGGAGACAACACCGAGGATGGGACTGGAAGAGGGCTTGGCAGTGGGGGAAGGACTGGGACTGAAGGGAGATGACACTGGGGATGGGATTGGAAGGGGGAGGGGCTAGACACTTGGAAGGAATAGAACTATAAGGTGCCTGGTAAGGCGCCTTGTATGGTGACTATAAGGTGCCTTGTAAGGTGCCCAGTAAAATGCCTAATAAGGTGCCTTATAAGGTGCCTAGTAAGGTGCCTTGTATGGTGCCTAGTAAGGTGCCTTATAAGGTGCCTAGTATAGCGCCCTGTATGGTGCCTTATAAGGTGCCCAGTAAAATGCCTTATAAGGTGCCTTATAAGGTGCCTAGTAAGGCGCCTTGTATGGTGCCTAGTAAGGTGCCCAGTAAAATGCCTTATAAGATACCTTATAAGGTGCCTAGTAAAGTGCCTTGTATGGTGCCTTATATGGTGCCCAATAAGGTGCCCTATAAGGTGCCTAGTAAAGTGCCTTGTATGGGGCCCTGTAAGGTGCCTTGCAAGGCGCCTTATAAGGTGCCTAGTAAGGCACCCTGTATGGTGCATTATAAGGTGCCTTATAAGGTGCCCAGTAAAATGTCTTATAAGGTGCCTAGTAAGGTGCCTTGTATGGTGCCTAGTAAGGTGCCTTATGAGGTGCCTTGTATGGTGCCTACTATGGTGCCTTGTAAGGTGCCTTGTAAGGTGCCCAGTAAAATGCCTTATAAGGTGCCTAATAAAGTTCCTTGTATGGTGCTTTATAAGGTGCCATGTAAGGTGCCTAGTAAGGAGCCATGTAAGGTGCCTATTAAGGTGCCGTGTAAGGAGCCTAGTAAGTCGCCTTGTATGGTGTCTTATAAGTTGCCTTGTAAGGCGCCTTATAAGGTGCCTAGTAAGGCACCCTGTATGGTGCCTTATATGGTGCCCAGTAAAATGCCTTATAAGGTGCATAATAAGGCGGCTTCTATGGTGCCTAGTAAGGTGTCTTATAAGGTGCCTAGTAAGGTGCCCTGTAAGGTGTCTCATAAGGTTCCCAGTAATTTGCCTAGTAAGGTGCCTTTCTAAGGTGCCTTATAAGGTGCCTAGTAAGGAGCCCTGTAAGGTGCCTCATAAGGTGCCCAGTTATGTGCCTAGTAAGTTGCCCTGTAAGGTGCCTCATAAGTTGCCCAGTAAGTTGCCTAGTAAGATATGTTGTAGGGTGCCTTATAAGGTGCCTTGTAAGGTGCCTAGTAAAGTGCCTTGTAAGGCGCACTATAAGGTGCCTAGTAAGGGGCCTTGTATGGTGCCTAGTAACATGCCTTTTAAGGTGCCCAGTAAGGTACCTAGCAAGGTGTCTTGTATGGTGCCTTATATGGTGCCCAGTAAAATGCCATATAAGGTGCATAGTAAGGAGCCTTCTATGGTGCCTAGTAAGGTGCCTTATAAGGTGCCTAGTATAGTGCCTTGTAAGGCACCCTATAAGGTTCCTAGTAAGGTGCCTTGCATAGTGCCTAGTAAGGTGTCTTATAAGGTGCCTAGTAAAATGCCTTATAAGGTGTCTTGTAAGGTGCCTAGTAAAATGCCTTGTATGGTGCCTTATAAGGTGCCATGTAAGGTGCCTAGTAAGGAGCCGTGTAAGGTACGTAGTAAGGTGCCATGTAAGGTGCCTAGTAAGGCACCTTGTATGGTGCCTTATAAGTTGCCCTGTACGGCGCCTTATAAGGTGTCCTGTATGGTGCCTTATAAGGTGCCCAGTAAAATGCCTTATAAGGTTCCTTATAAATGCCTAGTATGGCGCCTTCTATGGTGCCTTATAAGGTGCCCAGTAAAGTGCCCAGTAAAGTGCCTTATATGGTGCCCTATAAGGTGCCTAGTAAAGTGCCTTGTAAAGCGCTCCATAAAGCACCCTATAGGGCCTCTTAGGCTAAGTGCCTTATTAGGCACCCCTGGACAAGGCACTGAAGAAGGCACCCTGGGCTATGGAACCAAAGGTTTTGGTGGCCTAACAAGGTTATGGTGCCCTAGGTTAGTGTGCCCTAGGGGCTGCAAGGTGCCTCAGGATGACATGCATGACCTGTGTGGAATAGAGACAAATGTAGCCCTTAATCTAGATAGAGCACTCAGGAAAGGCAATGAACAGGTGAGTGAAGGAGGGAGAGCTGGGAGCCGCTGTACCTGCCATATCTGCGGGCATCCCATCTGGCTGCCAGTACTGATGACAAACATGGTGGGAGCTGCTGTTCCACAGCACAGGGTGTTGGCAATGCAAAGTACTGGTGGAAGACGATGGGAATACGTGTCCCACAGTGGGGGCAGAGGTGGCAGGATAATTACAATGATGGGTGGAAAGAGGAGTGGTGTTGCCATGCAGATCAGGGACAGGCAAGGCAAACATGAAGAGGGGCAATGCAGGAAAAGGTAGCAGTGCAGGACAAGGGATGGCAGCCTGCACAGGCAGACAGGACTTTACACAGCTGACAGACGCAGATAGACAGACAGAAGGATTGTTGGCAACTGTAATGAGGGTAATATGTGCTGGCAGCACATATCAGCAGGGATATGACTGTTACAGGGATGACAGGTACCGGTGTAGGAAAGGCATAAAAAAAGGAGAAAAAAGAGGGAGTGAACCCATGACCAGTGGGCTGAAAAAGCACTGCACAAACCAATAGGCCACACCACCACTGTGAGGTCCACAGCAATGGCTTCATACAAGAACACTGCAGGGCGCCACATAAAACACCTGCTGTGTGCCAGGAGATGCCAACCCAGACAGTCACCATGATGCAATGCACATGTACAACAGGCGTCCACAGCTCATATCACAGTCTGAAAGTGGGACGGGAGCCACATAGAAGCACATGCACACACACCATGAGATTTAGTGCAGTCTACACAGCATGCAAAAGAGCATGGGAATGATAGACGAAGGGTGTCAGGGGCCGGCTGAAGGGACAGCTAAGTGTATGGCCCATGGACCAGCACAATGTAATGAAAAAAGAGCATGTGTGAATCCAACCTGCACAGTGATGTGGCACAGACCAGCCAACAACAGCAGAACCAATCCACCAAGCAGACTGGTCACATGGACACTACAAAGAAATAGCCATTTGTAACACACAATATGTGACAGATAGGCTGCAGAAAGGGCACACTGTAGTGCACATTGCAGAGATGGAGAGGTGATGAGGCTGCAGCCATTGCATGGGCAGGTTAGCAGAACACAGGAAAGGAACATGTGGGAATCAAACCAGCAACCTTTGGACTGCCAATGGGTGTCTGTGACCACTATCCCAAAGAACCCCCACAAGCACAATGCAAACAAGTTACCACAAAAGGCACACACTGGAGCACAGCAGACATCGTTTCCCTCACCCTGATGCACCGTCAGCCTCAGATAAACCCACGGGGTCTGTGTGCCAGGCCCCCCCGCAAACACACATCCAATCTATGCTGAGGGCCCACCTACCCGCTGCTGCCTGTGGACTCTAACTAACCTGACCCCCCTCCACCAATGCCTCTCCTACCCCTGCTCCCACATTCCTTCACTTATCACAACTAAAATGTAAGTGTGGTGAGTAGGGTGTCTGCTCGACATGTCTGTGCAGCACTGTGTACAAGGGGCAGTGACATACATAAGTACTGAGTTATCTCTGTAAGTAACCAGTTGTCTATCCCGCCTACCCATCAAATGAAGCAGTGGCCAATGGAGGGCCATGTGGCGTGCCCAAGGCCATAAGGAATGGCAAAAAGACTAGAATCCCCAGTCCCAACATTGCTGTCCCCAGGTGGGATGTGAACCCATGGCCCACTGGTCTGAGGTACCATGTCCTAACCAACAGGCCATGTTTCCCACTGTTCAGGTGCAGTAGGTGTGGTAGTAATGAAAGTAGTGAATAAAACCTTGTGCTGTAACTATACCCATGCACGGTACACAGTAACAATACCTGCACACCGACCCCCTCCCCCACAACCCCGCACCCGGATGGTGTACCCCAAGGATCTGGCATGGATACCCCCTACCCCCTCCATACACAGTTCCCCAGTGTGGCCATCAGCACCCATGGCTGGCTGTACCAGCTACATACTGATGACTCACAGAGCCACCTACTCTCACCTGAACCCTCCCCGGCTAACCAAACCCTGATTCACGCCTGTCGTGATGACATTGCTGCCTGGATGTCTCACCATGGCCTTAAAGTGAACATGACCACAACCGTACCTCCCATCCATCATCGTAACACCTCCATGCCCCCCCCCCATTGTTGTCGGTGTCTGTGGATAACTCTGTACCTCACCTAGTATCCCCAGGCCGCAATCTGGGTCCATCCCTGTCCCTTCACCCCATCCACGACACACAGCCATCTGATAGCTAACACCTGCCCCCCTTCCCCCACAACAGCAGTGATACCCACCCCATCCGCCCTGAACACACCACCAATATGGCCATGCACTGCCCAATCGCATCCCATGAGTATCTCAGTAGTCTGTCCCCTGCATCCAACCATGTGCCAGGTCAGTCATGGCCACACCACCCACCTTGTCTGGTCATGTCAAAGCCTCCCTAACCTTTACCATACCCGTGTCAAACCCTCTCCTGCTGAGGCCAAGATGCAGAGACTCTGTGACTACCCACCACCCCCCGTCTCCCATCTTTCCATACAAAAACCCCTGAAAACATTTGGCCCAAGCAGTTACCCATCACTTGTGCAGTACACCCCTACTGGCAGCCCCACACTCTACCCCTTTCTCCGTGATGCCATGTACGCCGTGAGCCAACCTCCACTGTCCGTAAAGCAGGCACCATCTCCACCCCCCCCACAGATCCAGGATGAAACCACACATCCGAGCTGCAGTCATAGAAGCATGATCCCCCAGACACACCTCCACTGTCCCTAGCGGTATCCCTCCCACCCCATCTGTGTTCGTGCTGACACGATAGTAATCACTGATGTGCAGAACATGTCACCCACTTGTCGGCACTGCGCCACAATCACCATGTAGCACTATGCAAATGCTCCGTAGTGGTAGAAGTACATGTCTACACCATCACAGCCACAGTACCAGAACAGACAGCTGACAGGTGGCATGTATCATGCAGGCACACCAGGCTGACAACACCAGGCTGACAACATGCAGGCACACCAGGCTGACAACACAAGGCAAGAAGGTCTGAAGGGAAGATACAGAGATGTAATGTGATGCAGCCACACAGTGAAGTATATACACAGTGCACAGGCAAATGCACAGACATGCCAATGATGTCATGTCCCAAAGGCCCAGCAACACCCATCAGATGCGTAGACCCGTTGTATGGGTGTCAGTGGGTCATACAGCAGTGTAGATATCCCTAGAACAGCATGTGATGTGCTGAGAAAGGCCAGACGTCAGGTAATTGTGTAAAAAAATGCCTTTAATGCACACATGGCATCAACAACAGTGACACAATGCAACATGAGGACACGGTATCAGGATGAGAGTCACATGTGGGCAAACAGCAAAGAAGATGGGCTCCCACTAGCATACAGAGGTAGCACTATGTGGAAGTCACACCGCAATGGGTGCCATGGAAACAGGAGCAGTCACAATATGGCAATGTACAGGGACTGCACAAATGGAGCCTGGAAATGGACACACCCACCACCACAGTGCAAAGGTACTGGCACAATGTGAGTGGAGCATTGTCATGTCAGAAAGAGGACTGCGCACACATGCAAACATTAGCCAGCAAACCAATGTACATTGCCACATCTGTCCAGTAAACACACACAATAACATGTACGTAGAGCTACAAAGAGACACCCACAATGGTGCACGTACCCACAGAAACCCCACCCCGTCACATGCACCAGTGTAAGAGATGAGTCCGGCACATGTGCATTCACCGTGTATGTTTAAACACCACAGAGTGCTGCCCCATATCCACTGTTACACCCCCTGCGATGTTTAAATAGCAATCAGAGATGGTGGCATGCACCACAGTGTTCTGTAGGAAAATAGTGTGTCAAGTACAAGTGGATGTTAGCCACACAAATAAGCAAGACCTACAGAATGTACCTCCTGTGCCTACATATGTGGCTGCATGTGCCTGTGTACCCAAATATTGGTGCAATGCTTGTGATGCGAGCCCCACACATTGCCCACACACAGCTATACAATGTCAGATGGATGTACAACATATAGCGCGCATGTGAGTTCCTTCTGTAGATGTACGGACAAGTGTCCACAGTGCAAATGCCACCTGTGACCCTACAAGTCTGCCTATGACCATGCCAGATTACATGGCCATGCAAAGTCACAAGTGACGTCTCAATGTTCCACAACAATGCAAAGCTGATGTTTCTCTGCTGCAATCCACACAACACCCAGACAGAGCACGGCAGTGATGGTGTGTCATTACCCCCGGTGATGTCCAAAGTAGTAGGCCAACAATGATGTCCAACATAGGCATGTGTCCGACTCGCATAGGTCCATCTCCCACTGGCACCATCACTCAGGGACCGTTGCATGGAGGAGTCCTGTCCAACCACATCTGGGCATTGGGGACTCCAGATGCAGCGTAGTATATGTGCTGTGTGTGTTGCCTGTGTTTAAAGGAGTAGGGAAAAGGTAAAGGTATACCACACTCACCATCATGTCACAATGCAGACAGTGACAGCACATTATGTGCATAATGAATGCCCAGATATTAAAACATGGCACGGCCACACCACACAGCACAGTGCATGTTGACCACAGCAGGAGATGGCACTGAGGATCAGGTTACCATCTCAACATAGTCATGTCAATGCCCATGTCACACAGGCATCCCAGAGGTCCACAGCATGTCCAACAGTGGTGGTGCACAGAGATCCCACAGAAAGGCACAATGATACAAACAGCCAAAATGAAACATCTACATGTGGATGTTAGACACATAAGATCCTAGGTGCAACCTACCATAATTGTACAGCAGGTGTCTGATGGGGACTGTCGGAGCCAGGCAAAAGGGCACAAGGGGCACAAGGGTAGAGGCTGTGGATGTCGCAGAACTGCATCCATCACCAGGTCATCATGGTCAGCCATCAGTGGCACAGGTCTAAGGAATGGTGAGTTGCATGTAACCCAAACTTTGATGTGTAGTGTCCTGTCAGCAAACATGAGATACGTCAGGGAACAATACATGACACATGTGCACAATGTACAGAAGGGCAAAAGGAGAAGGTCACAGAGAGACGGGTGAACACCACCGCACAGGTGGCCAGACACATCCCTGCACCAGACAATGGCAGGGGGAAGCAGAAGGTGCCATCACCTAGACATGCCCAAAAGACACAGAGACATACACCATGAGACAAGGTGAGCATGCCACAAGTTGCATATGGCAGGTCCTCGCACAATCAGGGACCAGTGGAGACAAGCATCAAAGTGCATGCAAGGATACACTGATGCTGTGTAATGCCACAATGGCAGGGAAGGCTGTATGTGTTATCCACCTACCCCACACCCTGTGCCTGGAGACACACACAGCCCGGTAACACGTGCCCTAGGTACAGTGTGTAAACACCCTAAATGTGCACAGGCCAATGGCCACATGCGTGTCAATCAGAACATATGGGGGATGGATCTGCAGGCCAAACACATGTACAACAACAGACGTGCAGTGGAGAGGTAAACACAGATATGTGTAATGCTGTACTGCCACCATAGAACATTTACCTGTATGTCCACCCACCCCACTCACCTGAAGGTCATAATGACGTACACACAGTTCCCACATGAACCACAGCACCGGGCAGGATTGGCAGCCTATCCTGGGGAGTCAAAAGCACAAGTGACATATATATATATATATGTCATGGTAGAGCCGTGAAACACACAGGTCACCACAAACATGGAGACACATATACACATCCCTACATATGCAGAACTTACAGGAGAACAGCTCATCGATCAGATGTTGCCTGGCTGCCATCCCCTCATCTGTGTCACCACGGCCATGTGCAGGAGGGCACACAGGATCCTTCTCAAGATCCTCATTAATTTTGACTGGGACATTGTGCCTGAGAGCAATGTTGTGCAGGATGCAACAGGCCAGAATGATATGTGCCACAGTCATGGGTCTGCACTATAAGGCACCACCGGTCCTATCCAGACACCTGAAGCAACTCTTCAAAACACCAAAGGTGTGCTCAATGAGAGAACGGCTGGAGGCATGGACCTCATTGTACCTCATCTCTGCACCTGGCCATGGGAGACGCACAGGGGTCAGCAACCAGGCACGACATCCATATCCTGCATCACCTGCAGAAATAAATGTGGTAAGTCAATCGGGAGATGATGGACACACAACAGCACTGAAGTAGCAACGTTAAACCGGACAGCAGATAAACAGGGACACAAACATATGACATCATAGAATGACACATGATGGCACTGCACCAGCGTCTGAAGCTGGGAGACCCAGAACCTCAGGGAAGGCTACTTAGGGTAACACACATCAACTGTTTCTAGATAAAAAGCACTGTCATAAACCGGTGTCAAAACGGCAGCAGTGGCAGGTGTGAAGGCATCTGGACGACAGTGGCAAAGCATACTGGAGAGAGCAGAGATGCGCATGTGTGCAATTATGTGACACCCATGACACAGTGCACACAAAGCAGGTCACCAGAACACATACCCCAGGGTCCAGGTCGGAATGGCAATAGAGACAAGATAACATGGGCAGACATACAGCATACATGTGTGCTACCAAGTGTGACCACAGCTCCACCCACATATTGACACCCACATGGACAACGGAGAAAAGGCCCCACACATACCGTACAGCATGAGGATGGGTCTGTGCACATAACCACCCCCCCTCCTGGATGGCACACACTCACACACATTGGATATGGGGTCCACGAGGGACATACCACAAAGGCATACACATGTACATATGCGTGTGTTGTCTGTCTGAGGCCATGTGCGGGAGCCATGGTCTGACCAGAGATGTCGCACCCAGCCACAAAAGGGATACCCCATATGTGCTCAGAGTGTCCCTGTACATAAGACCTGTGCAACTGAACAGAAGTAGCAGATAACAGTCACAACCGCATGTGTGCTGAAACACCCAGATGAACAATAAAAACACATGGTATATATAGAGACATTTAGCAGCACACAGAGGTACGTGACCACGACCCCGGTGACAGGGTGTGACGTTGTACAAAGGCCCATAACAAGGCAGTGCCCCACAACCACAATGCAAGGAAAGGCCCACAACGACAACGCAAGGAAAGGCATGCAGAGGACACAGGTGGCAATGGGACCCACGATATCATACACTGTACGCGCATGTTAGATATGGTGAATACCCACCCAGCAGGACACAGTCCCCATATTGTCCGGCCTCAAATTGGCCGAACAGTGCCGAGTGCTGCAAGATATAGGAGTCATGGGCTGACCCTGGGAACCGTGGAACCACATTCAGAATACGCATATTTGAATCAGACAGGGATGACTTCATCAATAACGCTCTTCCAGCACTCTGCCAACCAGCTCAGAACCTCGACGATATGATCAACAGATGGAATACCACTCTGATCGCTTGCTCACAGCTACCTTCCTCAAAGAAATCACCAGCATCCATCAAACCACCAAGAAACAGAAAACCAGCCCCTTGGTTCTCTGCTGAATTAAGGTCATCCCTTCAGCTTCTAAGAAAGCAAGAAAGAAAATGGCGTTGATCCCGTTCCACAACTGACCAAATGACTTACGAAAACACCCTAAAGCAGCAACGTGAGAAAATAGCTGAAAAATGAGAGAACACCACACGGATCTCCTCCTACGCTCATTAAATAAATCACGTGACCTCTTTAGCATTGCTAAATCCTTAACCAAGGCACCTTCCTCCAATCATACGGTATCAATTCAGCCTCAGCCCTACGTCGAATACCTGCAATCTAAAATCATTAAAACAAATACGGCACCAAGTTCCTCACCCAGTTACACTCCCCGGATACAGCAACCGTTAACAAGCTTCACCCCTCCAGCAGAGAAATACATCGCTGACCTTATTGCTACTATTAACACCACTACAGCTCCAAATGATCCTTGTCCTGCTTACTGGATCAGAACGATGCGGGCAGAAATCAGCCCAACTCTAGCCTACATAATGAAGCTCTCCTTCGCAGCAGTAACATTCCCTGCAACTCTTAAACAAACGTCCATATGCCCTCTCCTGAAAAATAACAAACTCGACCCGACAAGGACGGACTCATATCGCCCAATCTCGAGCATACCCCTTCTAGCCAAACTTATCGAGAAGGTGGTTCAAATGCAACTGCAGCAACACATCGACATATCAGCCCCTCTTGATCCCTGCCAGCATGGGTTCCGAGAATCTCATGGTGTAGAGACTCTACTCACCTTACTTATCAACACTTTATCCAGAGGTATCGACAAAATTGAAAATGGGTTTGTACTCATCTTCCTCGATATTGCTGCTGCATTTGATTCTGTTAACTATGTGCAACTCCTCGCTCGCCTTCAGGAAAAGGGAATTCAGGGCCTGGTCTGGGAATGGTGTAAATCCTATCTAGCTAACCATTGGCAACATATACGGATAGGATCCTCAACATCTGAACTATTTCATCAACAACAGGGAGTACCCCAAGGATCCTCCCTATCTGCCCTACTTTTCAACATATATATGAAACCTATTTGTGATATCATCCGCTCCTTCAATATTTCTAGCCTTATCAATGTGGATGATGTATTGATATTCGCCCCAATCAAAATAATGCACCCCGATCTCTCCCCTATAACAGAGTGCTTCAACACAATCACTGATTGGCTCTTGTCTCAGAATCTATGCATAAACTTTAAGAAAACTGAGGTCCTATTCATAACCAAGAACAAGAACTTCTCTCCCCCCCACCTCATTGAAAGTACGAGATGCAGAGCTTCCATGTAAATCAGTGATTGTCACAATATATCAACAGCTCAACTTCAAAGAACACATAAGGAATACCACCAAGTCCATCTACAATAAAATATGGACACTAAGACACCTAAGAACACTACTAGCCCCAGACGACTTCAGAACAATATTCCAGACACTCGTTATGCCACACTTCGACTATGCCAAAACATCATCCTACATGGCCTCCCTAAGAGCACTCTCAATCCACAGCAGATGGCGATGAATGCAGCTGCCCGCATTCTCTGCGGCATTTCCAGAATGGATCATATCACACCCATACTTATGGAACTACACTGGCTACCGTTACAATGTAGGATCACCTACAAGGCACTACTTCTATCGTTTAAAGCAATTAACCCGGCTATCCCCTTCATCCCTCTCTGCACTCCTGACCATCACCTCTACAAACAGGCTAAGAAGGTCAATAGCTGCCAATACGCTGAATATACCACCTGAGTCTACTAAATGTACTCAAACAACCAGAAACAGAGCCTTTACATTCTATGCTCCTAGGTGCTGGAACAATCTCCCACCTCATATCCGATCAATTGGTGACCTCTCACATTTCAGAAAAGCCCTTAAACACCACCTATTCTGCCTCCACTTCGTCCACCCAAACCTAACACAATCACTTCCGGCACCTCAACTACCCCACACAGCCTCCGACATTCCAACAACATAACTCTTGACGATGTACAAAATAGACCCACAACAAGCATAGATTACAAGTCTCTTGCATTATGATTCCAACGTATAATATATACTGTAAATAGTTTTGACAACAACCACTGTTGCTGATTTAACCATGTAACCATGTCTCATGGCGTACAACTTGTATCCCCCACAGGTGTACGGCATGTGCTTCGTGCAGTCCTCCATGAGCAGCAATGGCAGTGGCATGAGGAACACCGCATGCGCCACGCTGTGGAGGGGATCCTTGGAGAGATGCGGGGCCTGACTGCATCAGCACGGGCCATAGCTGCCAGCACTGAGTTATTGGCAGCTGGCCGGGGGACCCCCTCGGGACAACAATGCCCACCACCAGCAAACAGCAGCAGCAGCCGTGGCACCAGTGCCACGGGGTGGGAGGGGCCACGCAAGGCACAGCCATGCACTTGGAAAATAAATGGCCGCACATGCGGCATTGCCCGAAGTCATGTGCCATGTGTCTAATGTGGGAGCCAATGCATACCCTGCCCCACCCATTACCGCCCAAGGAACAAACTCATGCCACCACTGTGGCCAGCCTGTGTCGCCACCCCTAGCCAGAGTTACCATGGGTCGTGCCAGCTGCCATGCCACCCCCACCCACACACTGGCCCACAGCAGCCCTGCTGCCCCCTGTCCCTGCCAAGGTCTGTAGCCCCCCCTGCTCCCCTGTCCCTTTGTCCCCTCCCCGTCACCTGTCCCCACTGGTACCTGCTTAGAGCATGTTGGTGTGGCGCCGGATACGTCTCAGCACAGTGCTGTCCACATCTTATTAGTTGGACATCGTACCCTGTACATCCATTGATATGCCCACACTGTCTGTCCCGCTCACACATCCATCTCTGGTAGCACACTGGTAGCACATTGCTGCTGTCCCATAGCCTGCCCTGCCCTGTTCAGTGTGATGCGTGCCGTGGAGGTGCCCCCCCCCCTTGCGGGAGCATCCCCTGGGACACACAGAAAATACTGCTGTATGTAGGCAGATGTATGCTGCGCGGCCTGACCACATCGACCCCATCCCATAGGGCCTGCAACGGTTCACAGGCATTCGATGGGTGCACTGTGGATCCCCCATGGTTAATCACATGGCACGCCGCCCCTGCAACACGACCCACCCCAGGGCCCATGTACATCCCCGCCCCCTCCCCGTACACATGTGTCCAGCCACACTGTTTCGGGTTAGGCCCCACCCCCTTGACCCCATGTGCGCTGCCCATCCCTCTTCCCCTTCATCCGTGGTCCCAGTCTCTGGGGCCACACCTGGCCAGGCTCCCTGCTTGCCCCTGTGTACACCATACCTACATCTACGTGCATTGCGGCATCTGCCCTGTTTCATACCCATCGCCACTGATGGCCATACCCGTGCACATCCCACCACAACGCTCCATGCCATCCCTGTCCTGTGTGTGCTTGTGTCTGTCTATGGTGCTACCTCATGCGTTGCCCATAGTCACCCCTGGCTCATGGGTACGGTACCATCTATGGGTCCGTTGTCATGCGCACAGCCACACATGTAGATGCTCACACCTGTCATTCGCACACCATTGACATGTAGCAATAAGAGACAGCTGACCATTGTGGGTATTTCAAACATATTTACAATTTATTTATTTAACATTTCTTATATACTGCCTTTCATGATAACAAAGGACTAATACAAAGGAATCACTTCAACAAAAGGCCTCTGTAATCAACAATGATAACTAAATATGTCAAATTTTTTTTGTCGGAGCTGAGCCGTAGGAAGGACGTGAGTGATCACGTCCCCCACCAGACTGCCAGCTTCTTTTATTTTATTATAGGTCCTCCTTAATACAACAAACCAAATTTTTTCTTAAAATCGAAATTTATCACTTATCTCAATTCCTTCTTTGAAAAGTCAAAATTTGTCGCTCTTCCATAAATATAGCAGCACGACGTGCACGTTTCGGGAGATGGTACCCTGTATCAAGTGCTTCTCGAACTTCATGGATATGGGCAACAAAATACAAAACGCCGTCCTTGTGGCAAAGGCATCCACGTTTGAAGGGCCGTTACAATTTTACTCGCTTTTGTAAGAGGGACCAGCCAATGAGAGCAGGGGTTTTCCCACATCTAAGGGAATCCCTGTCCTGATTGGTCATGGAGACAGTCAGGTCATAGAACGCTTCGCCAATCGATCTCCTGGTTCAATCCGTTAGGTTCCACAGAGGACAGTCGAAAGATCCACTGTTGTTCTAATCTTTGTAACTTTTTCTCTCGATCCCCTCCACGGGGATCTTCAGGAATCCGATCTATGACTGTCCAGTGCAGATCAGCAAAACAATGGCCCTTGTCAAGGCAGTGTTGAACTATCGGAGCTGTAAGTATCTTCTGACGCAATCGAGAGGCATGCTCAGAAAGGCAAACCTTCACCGGACGAATAGTCCGGCCAATGTATAGTAAAGCACAGGGGCAGAGTAACATATATACTACGTAAGTGGACCGACATGAAGTATCCCAAAACCGCTTGTAAGACTGAGAAGTCTGCGGATGATGCCATTCTACTCCCGATAATGTGGTAGTGCAAAAAAGACAAGATCCGCATGGGGAATGACCTGTGGTCACCGGCAAGCGGTCAGACCGATCAATGGCTAAAGAGGTCTTCATCAGTATGTCTCCCAGGTTGCGTCCCCGCGAGAAGGCAACACGTAGGGGTTTATTAAAGCAATCCAGCAGCCGTAATATAGACCAATGGCTGCGCAAAATGTGTAACACCGCCAAACTTCTTTCCATAAAGGGGAGAATGCCTGTAATGAAATCTTCTGGAACTGAGGCAGTTTACATTGAACAAACTGAAATTGCATTGAACAGGGCATTATAACTTGGAGATAACGATTTTACAGGGAACATGGGCTATGGAGGGTTAAGTGGCTTGCCCAAGACCACAAGGAGCACCTGTGGGACTAGAAACACCAGTCCTTCTGGCCCAAGGTTGCTGTCCTCTAGTGGGATTTGAACCCCCAACCTTCCGGCCTGAAGTACCTTGCCCCAACCACTAGGCCACTGCTCCACTCATTTACAATGTTTATTTGGGGTGGGGACACAGCTGTGGGACCCTGTGTGGGAGGGGCCCTACCACCCCAGGCCCCGGCAGTGGTGCCAGAGCCATAGCATGGGCTGGCACAGGGTGGGTGTGACATGTGGAGTGCCCACACTTATACCCCCTGGGATCTCCCTTTGCCGGGTGGCTGGCCAGTTGCGCCTGCTGGGCGTATGTTCTCCAGCCTGCTCAGCCGGTCAGCCACCATGACCATGGTCTCCAGCCGCAGCCAGGTGTAGGCCGCACATGCAGCCACACAGACACACCCCGTGTGTCTGTGTGCCTGCATGTATGGAGCATCTGTCTGCAGCTATGTGGGGCAGGCCCGCGCCCAGATGGGGTACATCGCCGGCCCCGTGGGGCAGGTAGCTGGGGTCCCTGGTGCCCTGTAGCGGTCTGTGCCATTCTGGACTGGTCCTACCCTCACCCTCCTCCTCCCCCTTCACCCCGTACCTCCCCCCTCATTCCCCTACTCCCCCTGCACCTCCCCCACCCCACCCCCTCTTCCCCAAACCCCCACCTCCCCCCTTGCTCCTCCTCGCCCCCTCCTCCCCCCACCCCCCACACCTCCCCCCTTGCCCCCTCCACCCCCACACCTCCCCCACCCCACCCCCTCCTCCCCCTCCTCCCCTCCTCCTCCTCCCCCTCTCTGCATCCAGTGCCCCCCTCCACCTCGGACCCCCCACCATCTGCTGCCGTCATGGCCTCCGGGGTGTCTTCGGCCGGCACTGTCTGCCCGGCTACTGTATCCAGCCCTGCTGGGCCCTCATCTGCACGTGTATCCATTGTGGGAAAGAGGTATGAAGATTACCGCCATGGTCACACATCAGGCACAGCATTCACATGCGTCCTGTGGCCTTGCAGGCCATTGCCCCACAGGGCCATGCCACATCACTCACCATCATGGTGGGCCAGCCGTTCCCGCTGCACCTGTTCCACGAAGCGGGGGTACCTGACCCACATCTCACGGGCCTTCTTGCGCAGGTCCTCGACCTGTAGGGGAGGCAATGTGTGGGGACATTAGTGGACTGACACCCATCACCAGCTGGGGCTGCACCACATAGATACCTGTATGCAACAGCTGCTGCCCCTATTGTGTGCTACGTGCCGGCTCCTAGCTTTTGCCCCTGCCACGCACATGTGTGCATTGCGGCTGCACATGTCCAGGTTGGCCCCTACGTGCCCTGTGTGTGGGCCCCCTGGCACCCATTGCCACACGGGTGGCCTATCCTTGTTTGGGCCTATGACACCGACCATATGTGCCCTTGCCGTAGTGTTGGTCACGGAAGCCATGCATGGGGGCTGCATGGTGTCGGCATACATGCACAGTGTGCCAGAGGGGGAGGCGGGCGGCCATATGCCACATCCCGTACATATGCACCACTATGTCAGTACATCTGCGGGACCCATCGGTTTGCCTCCAGCCCTTGTCCAACATATGCACAGACTGCATAGCCATGTGCCACTGTGCACACTTACATGGGCATGGTCATGTGTCTCACCTGTGGCCCTTGCACACATCAGCAGCCACACCTGGGTGTGCCATGGGGACATACCATTATGTGCCCTGCAGACTCCAGACTCAACATGGTGGTATGAGTGGCCTTCACACATCTGCCAGTGCACCTACCATAACACCAGAATAAATATTGGGCCACTGTAGTGAGGAATGCAGCATCCTGGGGATATAGCAGACCTGTGCAACATAACCAGGAGCAGGTGCCATAACACCAGGATGAATAGTGGGCCACTGTAGTGAGGCCTGCGGCATCCTGGGGATATAGCAGACCTGTGTAACCTACACAGGGGCAGTTACCATAATACCAGGATGGATAATAGACCTCTGCAGTGGGGCCTGAAGCATCCTGGGGATATAGCAGACATTTATAACCTACACAGGGGCAGGTACCATAACACCAGGATGAATAGTGGGCCACTGTAGTAAGGCCGGCAGCATCCTGGGGATGTAGCAGACCTGTGCAACGTAACCAGGAACAGGTAATATAACACCTGGATGAATAGTGGGCCACTGTAGTGAGGCCGGCAGCATCCTGAGGATATAGAAGACCTGTGCAATGTAACCAGGAGCAGGTACCATAACACCAGGATGAATAGTGGGCCACTGTAGCATCCTGGGGATATAGCAGACCTGTGTAACCTACACAGGGGTGGGTACCATAATACCAGATTGGATAATAGGCCTCTGCAGTGGGGCCTGCAGCATCCTGGGGATATAGCAGACCTGTGCAACATAACCAGGGGCAGGTACCATAACACAAGGATGAATAGGGGGCCTCAGTAGTGGGCATGGGGCATCCTGGGGATAGGGCACATCAGTGACACTGCAACAGGTCCAAATACCATAGCATTGTGATGGATAAGACATCTCTGTAATGGATTCTGTGACCCCCTGGGAAAAGGGTGGATGTGTTAACATCGAGGGGGGGAAACATTAATCCCATTTGGACACACTGCCACCTGCCTTTCCCTTGCTATGCATGTCTGATTTGTATTTTGGTTACCATGATTTCTCTTTTTACGTCCTAGGTTTGGGTGCCTGTCCCCATGTACTTACCTCACGTGGGTAGTCTGAGCCTCTAATGTATTGCCTGGTGAGGCGCACCCAGGCCCTCCTGACTCTGCTTAGGTCCTGCCTATGAGAGGAGCCAGGAAAGAGGCTCTCCTGGCGGAGGCAGATTAATTCTGCTAGAAGATACAGGTCTGCATTGGTAAATGCAGGCTTTCTTGACCTGGCAGCCATCTTTTCTGCTGTATGTGGTCAGATCTGATATGACGCAGTAAACTTGCGCCTGCGCAGTGCGCGCTTCTCACTGTGTGTATGCACGCACGTACCCACGCGCGCACCCTCCCTTTGCAGCGTGTGTTGGTCTGTTTTGTCGGTCTCTTTGTTTATGTTAAAACTATCTTTTTCTATATCTGAGTACAACTAATGTTTCTATTTCAGACATGCCCTATCCCCATCTCTTTCCCATTCTGGTATCCCCTTCTTGGTTTTGAACCCGCAAGACATTGTACTCTGATATATTGCTGAACCACTGCGCTACACATACCACGTTATATTGCTCTGATGGGCCACCCTCTTGTGGGCATTGGGGCCTGACGTTACAGAGTGTCAGGCTTTCAGCTGTCTGGGCCTCAGGCATGTGTTGGGCTAAGGTTCCTTACAGCGCCCTGCTGCACGCCTTACGCAACGCTATGCTGGCAACATGTCCTGGGGCTTCCCAGCCATAATAGCACATTGTACGTTGCCCAGTGCCATGCCTCAGAACATGGCGCGTTAGTTGGTTTGTACTATGGTATATTGTACTATGGCGTTACTGGGCGCCTTATTGTATGGTGCCGTATAGATTGCTCATCATGTGCCCTGTGCGGCACCCTCTGCGTCACCATCTCAGGATCCCTTGGCAGCGCACCGCACTGGACACACCTGGACAGGTCATCCTTGTGGGCTCCCTGGGATATTTTGCCATAGTTCATAGTGGCATAACAATGTGACATTGCCCTAGGTTATATTGTCCTACGGCCTGCAAGGTGCCTCAGGTTGGCATGCATTACGTATGTCCAGAGCTACTAACACTTTCAACCTAACACTGGATTAGGAGGGGGAAAGCAAGCTCAGAGTAAGGAACCCTTACGTCACTGACTTTCTAAATTACTCAGCTGCCAAGAGGCAGACTGATTTACAACACCTGAGAGGAGAAAGGGCAGGGTTAGAGCCTGAGAGGTTTAAAGCTAGGACAGAATATTCAGGAAGAGGGAGGAGAAGGAGTAGGAATGCCTACTGGAGGAGAAATGGAGCTGAAGCCCTGAGAACCAAGAGCCCATGCTGGAGGACAAGACAGGGAAGCTCAGATACATGCTGGCCAGAATATGAGGGAGGAACCACTGAACCAAGCCTTGACCCAGGTATGAGTTTTGGAAGCCTGTCTGATGGGGAGCATTACAGATTTGCTGGAGACAGCGCTTGTCCTGATGGGAGGCAGTCAGCTAAGCCCTCTCAGCCAGAAGTAGAACCCATGCAGCTAGGAGAACAGGAATTAGTTCTGGAAGAGGATGATTCTGACATGGACTCTTCTTTATGCCAAACTGCCAAGCACAAAGAAGTCCTGAGAGGGAATACATCATAAGGGAACCTTCCAGAGTCCAGTACCCTAGAGAGCCTGTATGTGAAGTGAAAACGTTCTTTGAAAAGGAAAATACTTGTGCTGAGAATGTCTGCAGCTGCTTAATTGTTTGTTCTTTGACCAGCTGAAGTCAGTGCAGTGCAGAGCTTATGCCGTACTCACGGTGGATTTAAGAAGTTTCTTTTGGAACAGAAAAGAGAGCTGTTTATGTGAAGCTGATATTTTTGTTTTTGTTTTAAACAGCACTGCTAGGCACGTTTTCTAGCAGTGGCTGTGGAAAGGACTTTCTGCTTTGCATTGAAAGACATTACAAGCTGTTTGTGCTTAAGTTCAGTTATATCCTGTTGTACTAAATATTATCCTGGAGAAGAAATCCAATAGGTGACAATTTGTGAACCTTATTTGCGTTTACCTCATAAATAAATTCTGTCAATGCCTTAACCCTCGACCAACTACAAAAGAGTGTTTTTCTGCCTAAAAGTCAATTGTAACCTGACTGGACTACCTTTCCCATGGTGCACTTCAAAGTCAGTCAGTCAGGCACATTGCTGAAGTGGTGGAATCTGCTATAACAAGCATGCCCCTCCATACTGCTGTAAGGGGATATGGGTGTGACAGTGGCGTAGTTGTTGGATACTTGTGCACTGAAGGATACCAGGAAAGTTCAATAAAGCCACACAGCCACAAGATTTTCAAGCCACGCAAGGTGAAAGTGGAATTTTCCCTGACGGAGGAGCAGAAGGGGTGATCCAGGAGCAGTTCCTGATGAAAGAATGCTGTATAAGCGAGAGGCCACACTAGTATAAGGTAAAAAGTACCTAGTCATGACCAGTGCTGGATAGAAAAGGTTTGTGCAGAGGCATTTAAAAAAAAAAAAGGAAAGAAAAGAAAGGAGGCTGTTTATGGGGTGCCGCCCTTTGTGGTTTTCTTTTTTATCTCTTGCAGGTGTTATTATGGATCCTAAGGAGCTGGTAAGCTGGATGGCGGCCCAATTCGCACGTCAGCAGGAGATGGTGCAGCAGGCCCAGGAAGGTGCAATCACCGCCTTGCGAGAACAGCAGAAACCAGTTATTGACTTGGTCAAAGCCTTGATTGCACTTCGGAGCCAAGGAGAAGGAGCGGTATCAGCTGCACCAATACCGGTTAATCCACATATGGACAATGTAGGACCGTTTCAGGGTGTTGGGGCTTTTAGTTTTGGGAAACTCACCCCTGAAGATAACGTAGATGATGTTCTTGAGTCGTTTGAGAGAGTGGCACTAGCTCTAGGTTGGCCGGAGACACAGTGGGCAGTAAGGTTGGCTACAGCATTAACTGGGGTGGCGCTTGCCGCCTATAGAGACATGCCAGCGGCCCAAGCTCTAAATTATAAAGCTGTTAAATGTGCAATTAAGGACTGGTTAGCGCTAACTCCTACTGTATATAGGCGCATGTTTAGGGCCACAGTATTGAGAGTGGGCAAAATGCCTAAAGCTCTGAGTCAGAGGATTAGGGGACTAGCTCTAAAATGGCTAGCTCCTGAGGAAAAATCTGTTGAGATGATTTTGGACACTATTATGCTAGAACAATTTATGTTAGCTGTGCCAAAAGATTTACAATCTTTTCTCATCAAGCAGAATTGCCAAAGCATGGGATAGGCAACCCTGTTATCTGAACGCTTTATGGAAGCTGAGTTGGCTTATCAGAAAATGGGTAGCTCTCTGAAAACAGGTGCTGAGGTAAGCTTTGCTGTATCAGAAAAGAAGGATGGAAAAGATACTGTGTTTGGAAGTGATGCTGTGCCTACACAAGATATGAAGTGGGCTAGAAAAAAATGTTCCCAGTGTGGAAAGTGGGGACATTTGCAAAAAGGTTGCGAGTCCCGCATTAATTTAATGGGTACCAGTTTAAAGCGGACCGGAGAAGGTTTCCTTTTGATGATTGAGATACAGGGAATTGCTATCAGTGCTCTTTTGGATTCCGGAGCAGACCAAAGTATGTTATCCAAAAGACTTTGGAAAAAAATAGAGGCCCAAGATAATTGTGTGCCTAGAAAGCCTGAAAGTAATGTACGCATTAAATGCATTCATGGGGCTGCCTCATTTTATCCCACCTATAAGCTAACGGTTAAGTGTTTGGGAGTCCAGAAAGAAATTCCAATAGCAGTAGTGCCAAAACTCCCATATGATTTGATTTTGGGTAGGGACTGGCCTCAGTTTAAACAGGGTTTAGCAGAAGGACTAGAACAGAAGAGTGGCCTTGTATCAACCCCATCACAGAATAGAGCCAATACCCGGGAAGATGGGAGACAGGCAGTAGTGGTTCCCGGGCCCCTTTTTGAGAATCTTCAGAAGCCCATTGAGAAAGTAGAAAAAAAAACCCCGGAAGTCAAACCTCTTGGTAAGCAGGTTTTCACCTTAAGGTTCTGCAGGGTCATGAAGAAGGCCCAGACCCCCAAGCGAGCAACCCCTCAAGCTGCAGGGTTTGATTTATGTAGTGTGGAGTGTGTGACAGTACCTAGCCGAGGAAAAGCCCTCGTGGACACCGGACTCCAAGTGGAGATACCAATAGGCTATTACGGCCGAATAGCCCCTCGATCGGGGTTAGCTCTTAAACATTTCTTAGATGTTGGAGCCGTAGTTATTGATCCCGATTATAGGGGAAATGTAAAAGTGCTGTTATTTAATTTTGGACCGGAAGATTTTCTCGTAAAGGCAGGGGATCAGATCGCCCAGCTGATCTGTGAAAGAGTGGGTTTTCCCCCGCTGGAGGACGTTACAAACTTGTCCGACACCGAACGGGGAACCAGGGGATTCGGCTCAACTGAGGCGGTGAGGATGAAAAGCCTTGCTGCCACTTGCGATGGAGTTCCCCATTTCTTGCGTGATTTGAGAGCACATTTAAATAGAGCCTCACAGGTTGCGGAAAGAAACTTGCAGGACAGTCAGGTACGCCAGAAGGGGTGGTATGACCGAAAGGCCAAGCCTCGCCAGTTGACTCTGGGCGAGAAAGTTTTGGTACAAGTAGCAGGTAACACCCCAAAATTTGAAGTACAGTGGAAAGGGCCCTGGAAGGTAGTCAAACAGGTGAGCCCGGTATCCTATGTGGTAGAAAATTCTAAGGGTCGCAGGCAGACGTACCACATAAATGTCCTTAGATCTTGGCAACAGAGATCTACAACGGACAATATCCCAAATACAAATCAGGCTGCAGATAAGCCGTCAAAAGGTAATAGAGCCCTCACTGGAATTATGGACTGCTTGGAGGGACCTTTGCAACCTCCGCCAGCCCGTAATAACTTAAGCAGGGGGATATGTGATAAGGAAGCTTATCAGGGCCCAGGAAACAAGGATAGAGAGGGGGAATTTACCCTTATCAAAGGACCTGTATTGCCAGGTCAGAGATACAAAACCTCAGTTGTACCTAGAAACCAGATTGTACCAGGCTGCAATAGGTTGCAGAGTGTCCCTAGTGGTGAGAAGGAGGGGGAAAGCAAGCTCAGAGTAAGGAACCCTTACGTCACTGACTTTCCAAATTACTCAGCTGCCAAGAGGCAGACTGATTTACAACACCTGAGAGGAGAAAGGGCAAGGTTAGATCCTGGGAGGTTTAAAGCTAGGTCAGAATATTCAGGAAGAGGGAGGAGAAGGAGTAGGAATGCCTACTGGAGGAGAAATGGAGCTGAAGCCCTGAGAACCAAGAGCCCATGCTAGAGGACAAGACAGGGAAGCTCAGATACATGCTGGCCAGAATATGAGGGAGGAACCACTGAACCAAGCCTTGACCCAGGTATGAGTTTTGGAAGCCTGTCTGATGGGGAGCATTACAGATTTGCTGGAGACAGCGCTTGTCCTGATGGGAGGCAGTCAGCTAAGCCCTCTCAGCCAGAAGTAGAACCCATTAGAATTAGTTCTGGAAGAGGATGATTCTGACATGGACTCTTCTTTATGCCAAACTGCCAAGCACAAAGAAGTCCTGAGAGGGAATACATCATAAGGGAACCTTCCAGAGTCCAGTACCCTAGAGAGCCTGTATGTGAAGTGAAAACGTTCTTTGAAAAGGAAAATACTTGTGCTGAGAATGTCTGCAGCTGCTTAATTGTTTGCTCTTTGACCAGCTGAAATCAGTGCAGTCCAGAGCTTATGCCGAAATCACGGTGGATTTAAGAAGTTTCTTTTGGAACAGAAAAGAGAGCTGTTTATGTGAAGCTGATATTTTTGGTTTTGTTTTAAACAGCACTGTTAGGCACGTTTGCTAGAAGTGGCTGTGGAAAGGACTTTCTGCTTTGCATTGAAAGACATTACAAGTTTTGTGCTTAAGTTCAGTTATATCCTGTTGTACTAAATATTATCCTGGAGAAGAAATCCAATAGGTGACAATTTGTGAACCTTATTTGCGTTTACCTCATAAATAAATTCTGTCAATGCCTTAACCCTCAACCAACTACAAAAGAGTGTTTTTCTGCCTAAAAGTCAAGTGTAATCTGACTGGACTACCTTTCCCATGGTGCACTTCAAAGTCAGTCAGTCAGGCACATTGCTGAAGTGGTGGAATCTGCTATAACAAGCATGCCCCTCCACACTGCTGTAACACCATGCACAGACTAAGTGAGGACATGCCACAAGCCAGTCTGTTGTACATGGTCAGTGTGAAAAAACACAAAAAAACCACACACACACACACACACATACACACACACACACACACACACACACAATGCAATGGTAGGGGTGTTTGCCAACCTCAGCTGCCACACTGCCAACATTTCTGGACTGAGCAGGAGATAGCAGAGGTGCTGTGATATTACCTGCAAATCCATTCTGGAGCCAGCAGCCTGCCTGTACAGCATGATTTGCATGGTGGAGCCTGTGTGAGTGTGTGTTTCTACTCCTGTTGGCCACTGCTATGGGGATTGCATGGTTTGATGTTGTATATGCTTCATAGGGTAAAATGTTGGGATGTGTTCTGCAGGTTCCAGAAGCTGGGACCTGACCCTGTGACCCTCTGCTCTGAATCACACTGGCTGTGTGTACTGCACCACAGTGGGTCCACAGCCCTCCCTGGGCCATACCTTGACGTCTCCTCAGCCAAACATTTCCTTTTTTTATCCTGCTTGTCTGTTATATCTACGTAGCAGGGCAAATGTTTGTGAGGTGTTCTGCAGGGTCTGTAGCTGGGACCTGAACCTGTGACCCTCTGCTCTGAATCACACTGGCTGTGTATACTGCACCACAGTGGGGCCACAGCTGCACAGCCCTCTCTGGGCCATACCTTGACGTCTCCTTTTAAAGGCTTTTTCTGTTGCACTGCACACCACATACTGGTACAGGGCATGGCCTGGGTCCACTGCAGACAGGTGTCACTGCCCCTCCAGCATGGACCCCCCCCCCCCATGCTGTGCTAACATAACCATATGCTGGTGGTGCTTCTTGTGCGCCATCTTAGGTCATCCACTGTTCAGGTAGGCAAGTGCCTATGGTGCAGCATCTAGGGTGGGGAGGCATACATGGACTTTCCCCACCCCCATCCTCCATCAGCGCCTAACAACATTCTGTACCTTCAACGTGGCAATGGGATGGATGCGGGGGCATCCTGTCTCTGCCCTGGCAACTATTGCCTAATGTGGACAGGTTACTTGTATCTTGTGTTTGGCCTTTGTCAGATGCTGTCTTTCACACTTCCAGTTTCTATGTTCCTATGTGCCACCTCGGCGCCCGCCTTGTCCACCCTGTGCCCCAGCTGCCCCGCTACATGTCCCGCCTGCAGCCCCCTATGCCCCATTTGCACCATCACCATAGTGGTCTTTCATACTGGGCAGTGGCGTAGCGTGAGTTGTCAGCACCCGGGGCAAGGCAAGTAATTTGCGCCCCCTAACCCGTGGATTTTAGCCGCCGGGGAGCTTCTTTGCGTGGGGGAGCCGACCGTGATCCTACCCCGGGAGGGAGCGATCGTCAGCACTGACCTCGCTGAGCCGGAGTCCAGGGAAACAAACAGCACAGCAGCAAGAGCCCGACAAGCATGGTTAAACGCCCAACAGCAGGGAAGAGGAGGAGATCCGGAACCAGAAACTCGCGATGCTGCCCTGCAGCTCCGCCTTCTCGAGCGCACAGGGCGATCCGACCCCAACCCCAGCTTTACATTGAGATCGAGGGGCGACGACGCGATAAACAGTCCCCCTCCCACCCCGCCCTGGCAGCTTGTGTGAAATAGCTACCTAGAGGGGGTCAATCGCATCGCCTGCGCTTTGTTGCCGAGGGTTTGCCAAGAACAATGCGACTCCCAGGACTGCGGGCTCGAGGGCTATAGCACAAACCTCTTTGCAGTGCCACCACCAGATGGCGTACGTGCCAACATGTATCATAGGGACCTGCCTTTCCCCCTCATCGGCAACAGAGAGCTGCGAGTGCGAGCGCGCCCCCCCATTTTGCGCCCGGTGCGGCCGGCCCCCCCTGCACCCCCCACGCTACGCCTCTGATACTGGGGCACTATGCTGTTGCTGGGAATGGAGCACTACTATCACGTTTCTTGGGCTCCCTGGCTATGCTGTACATTGCTGACACTTAAATGGTTTCTCTCTCCTGCAAATGTGCATCTAACGGCAGGTTTTCATTCGCGTTAGGATTCAGCCCTTCAGTTCAGCGTGTTAGTGTGGAGGGAGCCTCTCCCCGCCCACTCCCCGCCCATTGACTCCTTCTCTCCGCCCTCTCTCCACCCTTCGCGGTGTTTACCGCGGCCAGGTACATTAACGATCATTATGTAACGTTAACGCACTTTAACGTTACATAACACATGTTAACGTTACCTAACGATCATTAACATTACCTACCGCCCGTTAACGTTACCTACCGCGCGGTCTGTAATGTTACCACAGTTTAGTAAACATACCCCTATAGTCTACTTTGCATCCTCATTGATGTACCATCAACTTTCATGTGTAGTTTGCATCAGCACAACACTGTCAGTGAACACAGCAGCTTAGGAAATGCACGTTTTACCGAGGAGGCGTGGCCGTTTGCATGTATATAGCAGAGAAGGGCAGGAGAGACAATGTGCATCTTTACAGAATACAGTGGGCGCGGGGTTGTACACAGCCGTTTGTTGCATATCCCCATCTCTCATACTCCATAGTGCTTTGTTTGTATCATGCTGAAAACGTTTATGTCCCCAATTCCGGAACTGCGGATGCAGAATCGCATTTCCATGGGGCATGTTTCAATTTGGACGTGCCCGCAGGCCTCGGGTGCATGCTCTGGGATTGTCCTCTATATGAACAGCGTATTTATGCAATATTTGTGATTGAATGAAATGAAAGGGAACACTGTTGCAGTGGACACAACGGAAGTGTTTTAAACTTTAAGGAATATATAAAAATAAACAAAAAAGTAAACAAGCAAAACTAAAGTAAACAAGCAAAAGTAAACAAGCTGTTTTGGTTGCATCTGGGTGTGAAAAGAAACTGATAATTGATAACAGAAGCAAGTTTGCAAGGTAAATATAATAACCTGCATGGTTCCACTCCGTTGGTTCCGCACACCTCTTCAACATGTTTTCATCTACACAAGCGTATGTGAGCATGGCGAATATCTGCACGGGGAGTCCATATGTATAAAAATATAAATCTTTTTCTACAGAAAGATTTTTTTGCAGATCCTAGTGGTGTTTTGCTTCAGAAGTCAGAGTTTATTTGAATTATTATGGCAAAGAATATATGGCACATCTATAGTTACTACTACTAATAATAATTATCATTTGTATAATGATACAAGGCACAGTGCTGCTCATCAGAGCACAGTGCTGAGACAAAGTCCCTGCTCATCAGAGCTTCCAATCTAATCAAGACCAAGAACATCACAAGACGAGGGATTAAAGTAGGGTAAGATAAACATCAGTAACGAACAAGAAAGGGAGATTTATCATGATCCAAAAGCACTTCAGTACTGCCCAAAACTTAGATCTCTTTCTGTCACATTTTATGTTTCAAAATTTCAATGCTACTTTCCTACAACGTTATTTGTTACCAGGATCGTGAGGGTTTCTGGAGATGCTTTTTCTCTATGTAGATTTGCTAGATATGTGAAGGCACATTTTAGATAGGAACGGGAGATCAGAATTGAGATATTGAGGTCACCATGTTCACAAAATGTCCTGAGATTTTAGAAACTGTTCTTCTGAAGGCAAAATCATTTCAAAATATGAATAAAGCGGTGCAGGGATGAAGAGGGGATGTATATATCCATATGAAGTGGAAAGAATCACTTCAGAAATATCCACATGGAAAAATCAGTGAAGGAAACGCTGCAAGTTACACGTGTGCGTCTGTACGTACCGTCGCTTGTGCGCACAGCTCAGCCATTTCGCAATCCTACCTGAGCAGATGCTCTTCACTGACCACAAAAAACTCTGTCTTGACCTCATTTCGGTTTTGAGGGGGAAATAAACATTGAGGGACTACGTGGGATAGCAGTGGGGCGAGGGGGTTCCTAGCAAAAGAGGGACCGGTCTTCATATGCAGGACTCTCATTAATACATGAGGACCATGGATCGGTTTTCACAGGCAACGAAAAAGCTGCCGGCACTCGATACCACTGAGTACCCTCTCAAAACAAAAAAGCCCTGCACTTAATACTTCCTGTACAAGGAGGGTTAAAGGAGCATTTTTTTAAACACCTATTTGTGTCGAAGAGTAGCTGTAATTTTGATGTGGACAATTTTGGGCTTCCACATGCTTTCCCTATATGGGGATTTAATGTGCAGGTTTTTGTCCCACCAAGGACATGACGCCATGCAACTTTGACTTGGTATGGACATATGTAAGTTAGTCCCTTTCTAAAAAGGGCGTTTTTATACATGGATGCAATTTACTCATGAATATGTCTTATTATGCATATGTAAATTACAAATAAGGCTTCTAAACAAATCTCCGTAGGTGGCTTTAGTTTATTATAGTTCTATGTTAAACTGCAAGAACAAATACATTTGAATTGCATGGAAGGTTGTTGGAATACCTCTGTTTCTTTCCAAGATGGCATGGTTCATTGCCCTCCCAATGTCTTAATTATCCTCTTGTAATTGCACAGCTAAAGAGGTATTGATTTTCTTAATATTCAAATGATAGCTTTTAACTGCAGTGATTACAGTAATCAGAATTTAGTTTTTATCATTAAAAAAACGTTTTAAATGATAGCATCAAGTATTATACATTTAAAGCCGCGTTATTTGAATTCCCCATGGGGGTTATTTACTACTCAATTACTGTATGTGGTTGATATTAACTTAAAAGTGCTACATTTTCTCATGCTTATTACTTGGTTCACGGTTGAATAATGCAGCTTTCGTCAATTAGTATTTCATTTGAAGAGACTGTTTATTCTAATGAGACTGCCTAAAATGTATAATTTCAAAAGAAGGAGTATAATTTAAGCAAGTATAATATTCAGTAATAAATCAGCATGGAACGTTGAACACCGCATTTCCATCAGTGATCCACTCTGCTGCTAGGTGCAATATTCTTAGCTGTCCTGTGATTGAGTCACTTTGTCAGGCTGTCACAAGGACTCACATTCACAAATGGATAAGGCTGTGGGCATTTGCTTATCAAATGAGGCTGATCACAACCAATACATCTTATCAATTTGAGTAGGGTGTCTTAGGAGTCTAAATCATGGCCAGATACCCTGCACATTGAAGAATCCATGAAGAAGCCTTTTAAGAGAGAATACGCATTTAAAATTCATGCTCTTTTAATGCTATATGTAATGAATATCTCCATAAAAATGAGAACTGCATTGTCATATATGCATGTGATAGTTGTCTTATAAAAGATGTGGGCACACGGTCAAGTTTTCCTTTAATAATGGAGTCATTTAAAAAATTATCTGAAAGTTAACTGTACATTCCTAATGCAAATTCATATGCCAAACTCAATGCGGTATTAGATCAGACTGAGAAAAACACTGTACGTGAAGTAGCAGGGTCCTATTTAGAAGTAGTGGATGACTAGGGAAAGGAGGATTGCCTTCAGATAAAAGCGATGGCAGAGGAGATATTTTAAATATAGGTGGATATTTGTTTTCTTTTTCTTTAAACATCCTCATCATACCGTTCCTGACATTCTCTCTGCTTCTTCAAAGGCTCCACCTCCCACACGTTGACTCTTTTCCGGCCCTGGTCCCTGGGATCTTTGTTCAAGGCCTCCCTCCATCCCCCACCCAGGCTACTACACTTCACATAAGAAGTGAAACAAGGAGAAGAGTAGGTATCCGCAGAAAACAGGGTGAGGCAAACCAGAAGCGGAACCTAAGGACCAGGCCTACACTTCACATCACTAGGAGTAAGGTGGGAAAAACTGCAAGACCTAGTTCTGGATGTGGCAGTTAGGACCGTACCAAGCTAGAAAGGTGCCCTGTGCGACTAATGAATCTGGTGTCCCTCCACCACTCAGCCACATGCAGTAGCTCACTCTTTTTGAGCTTTCTGGAAGCCCAGTGATGATATCAGTGCCCCTTTCATATTTATGCCCTGAGCGGCTGCACCACTTGCCCAGTCTTGAGTACGGACCTGGTGGCAGTAGCCACAAGTTGTGAGTGAGCAAGGGGACTGTGATAACTTGCTAACATATGTTTAAATGAATGACCTAGTAGTTAGAGTAGTGGGTTCAGAACCAGGAAATATAGGCAAGTCATTTTCAATTTTTCACTCTTTATTGCCTCTTAGTACAAACCAGAGACAAGAGGAGTGGACTGACCTAAAGTGAACTTTATGGTTGATGTGTCTGATGTATAAAATTAGAAAGTTTAAAATGTCAAAACAATTGACAAATGAAAGCAGCAGGAGAGGGCGGCTACTAAAATTGTTGATGGGCCTCGTCATAAGGCATATGGGGACAGACTTAAAGATCTCAATATGTATACTTTGGAAGAAAGACATTAGAGGATATGATAGCAAAATAAAAAATGCAATGTGTGTCTTCAAGTCAGTACTGATTCTTGGTGCCCCCCAGCTCCTTGGCAGTAGATTGTCAGGCCTTTCTTCCAAGGCCACAAGGAATGCTAGTGGGAATTGAACACTGGTCTCTTGGTTACCAGGCCGCTAGGCTACTCCTCCACATAGATATGATAGAGATGTGAGGACTGTATCTGAATTCATGAAAGGAAAAAAAAAAGAACCTGCAAAGTTTAGCAATTGGTATGGAAGGACAGACTGGATAAGCCATATGGTCTTTATTTGCTATCATGTTTCTATGTTTCTCTAAGAAAATATTTTTTTTCTTTGGTGCTCTCCACTCTAGATGCCCATTAGTGACTTACTAGATGCCCATTAGTGTGGTTTCTAGTGAAACCATAGCATTGAAACCTTGCCCATCTCTGTTCTGAATACTCTTAGATTGTATTTAGATCAGGGTATTTAGACCTTAATGAGAATGTTTGCTGCAGCAACAACATTTGATATAGTAGACCATAAATTGATGTTTCTTCATTTAAGAAAGGTTGACATATTAGGACAGGTACTTTAATGGTGTCAGTCTTTTTTTTTTTTACAAGACAGAGAGTGTAAAGTAGTGAGTGAGTAGGTTGAGTCAGATAGAAGTCATTAAAGAGTATCCCAGGGATGGGCCTTTCCTCTAAACTTGTGGAGGCAAATTCAGGTTTGTTCGTCCCCAGGCCATCCATAGGTCTAGACATCTGGATGGCCAGGGGATGCACCAAATGCTGCACCCGCAGGGAGCTAGACGTCCTCGTGGGAGCAGAATTGCATGACATGAGGGAGCCACAATCACCAGCGGCATCAGTTGTAGGCCTGTTACCCACAGCATAACCCTCGATCAGGCCTGCCATGGCCAGGGTCGAACTGCGGGGAACCACTTGCAACACCTCACCTCAAGCTTGGCTCTCTGTGCCACCGTCCCCGATGTCCAGGGAGACGTATTCCACCTCCAAGGTGGAATAAGTCCCCCGTCTAACTGTGTGACCCCAGACGTACTGGGCCGAACTCAGAATCAGCCTGTATGTCTAGGGTTGCATCCCCGCCTACCCCCTCCTGCCTTCGTTCCTCCCCTGGCTCACCCCCTCCTGTCCACAAACAGATCTCTGCACAAGTGGCCTATATGTGCGGGGATCTCTGTGGCCGTAGGAGAGGTCCAGCTATTTAGATCCACTAAACGGAGATCAGAATGACCCCTTTAGCATTTATCTTCTGCTAATTTAGAAATCTAGGTGTGGGTATTTACAGCTCTCGGGTTGGTGTAAGTGATGACATATTAAATTAATGTGTGTTTTCCACCACATATGCTAGTATTTTACAAAAAAGAGTAGGCACAAACGTTTCTTTATAAAACAGCAGCTAATTAGGTGCTTGCTTATAAAATTACCTTCCACTTGTCTGTGGATGGGTACAAACTAGCATTACGCTTAGCAAAGACTGAATTGTTGTGGATAAAATCTCAGTAATAGCCACACCACGATAATGCGTAGTCTTTTGTAAAAATAACTTTAAAGATGCAGGCAAATAGAGTGTGCTGGCTAAAAATGTTCATTTTGTTTCATTTCTAGGGGTGTGCAGACAAAAGAAATCATTTTGTTTCATTCCTATTTTGTGTGTAGGTTTTTTCTGTTTGTTTTTCTAATGTTTTATTTTTTTTTCTAGAAAGTTTCATTTCATGGCAATTTTGCTAATTGTGACTACTGCTCCTGCCCTGAGTCTTTAGCTGGGAGAGTCAAGTGGCTTTGGATTAGAGGCAGCGTGGCAAGCCACCCGGTGCTACTGTAAGGTAAGTTTGCTGCATTGGCATCGAAGTGTGAGCCTGGCAGGGGTGCACCCACTACCCTTGCCCTTGGTACACCAATGCTTCCGGGTATATCCTACTCCTCTTTTAATGCCTTCATTATTTTTGTTTCCACCATCTGGAGTGGAGGAGTAGCCTAGTGGTTAGAGCACTGTCTTGGGCACCCAGGGTTCAATTCCCACTAGCACTCCTTGTGGCCTTGGGTAAGATACTTAACCCTCCATTGCTCAGAAAAATCCAACTTATCAATGTCCCTGTTTGTAATGTAATGTGTGCCTTTGAGTCAGTCCTAACTCCTGTATGTTTTTTTTTTTTAAACTTTTATTTTCATTTTGCAACAAACAAAAGAAATAACACACCAAAGGAGACAAAACAAGTATACAATAAGGAAAAGTAAACCCAATTACCCCCCACCCCCACGCGTCTTCTCTAGCTGATTATGTCAGCATGTGAGCGCTTCCAAACAACAGTGATTATACATCAAAAAAATAAAAAGAGTATAAACGATACATAATAATCCATGGACAAAGATATACAATTTAGACAGTCAGATGAGAGCATTTAGCAGAATGTACATAGTCATTGAGCATCTTCCATTTAGACCGATGATGAGGAGTCTGAATGGGGGAAGCAAACATACGAGGTATTTGTTCATATTTACTGTAGAGACAGAACATGATCATCCACCATTCATTTGGGGCTCAGATGGGAGCTATTCTTCCAGTATTCGGAATTAGGGAAATAGCAATGCCAAGCATAAAGTCTAAAAGGATAGTAAAAGCCGTTTTTGGAAGAGAGGGGATCCCTCGCAGCTGAGCGAAGTCCCACTATCCTCCAAGAAAGGGGCTCTTGAAAGTGTAAAATAGGACTGGATACGACCCCAGACCCGACGCCAGTAATACTGTAACGCGGGACATTCATACATAACATGAGGTAGTGAACCAATGGCCGCAGACATGTCCAACAACTATTGCCCTGAGTAGTGTTCCATTTGGCTAATCTGTCAGGAGTTATAAAAACAACCCCACCGGTGGGCTAGAAAGAAGAGTGTCTGAGTGAGTGAGGCGGATAAGGAGACCCGTGTCACTCTACTCCATGACAAGGCTCCATTGCTCCGGGGTTAAAGTCACATGCAATTCTCTCTCCCATGCTTTGTGCTATAGGGTATCTCTAGTTATAGCATTACATTAAGGTTTTGTAAAAAATTGGATGCTACACCGATGAACTACCTGATAGACGGATAGTCTCCGACCAACCTTGTGTACGGGAGGCCGATGGCGGGGAGCACCTTAGCACTCCGAAGGGCAATGCTGAAGTTGCACCAACTGAAAGTAGTGTTTCGCTGGGAGAGACCAAATTCAATTTGCAATTCAATAAGAGTTTTCCAGCGACCTTCATGGAACAACTGACTAGGGATCCAAATGCCCCTAGTGTACCAGGGGCTCACGCCATCGGCTTATTTTGTATTCGAAATCGAGTATTGTACCAAAGTGGGAGCTTTGTCTAACGGACAGAGTCGGGAGTCTAAAAAATTGCATAAGAGTATTAAAGGCACCTAAGGTGTCCCAAAAGCATTGGTGGATAGTGGGAGTCTGATGGGAGGAGTCATACCAGGGAGAAAAGAAAGAGGAATCGGATTGCAAAGGTCCTCTTCTATGCTTAACACACAGGTCTACTCGGTACTGGATCTGTCCAGCCAACGAGAGCCTTGTTTGAGAAGAAAAGATTGATGATAATTCAGGAAATCAGGGGAATCTGACACCCCCATTTTCCTTATCTGCTTGCAGCTTATGTTTCGCTATCCTAGGTGTCTTGTTTTGCCACAAGTATCTAGTCAGAAGGACCCTCTATATCTTTATATATACGTCGAGGTAAGAGACAGGGCAACATTTCTAAAATATAATTCACTTTCGGAACAATCATCATTTTTATAGTTTCTAATCGACCCCACCAGGTAAGTGTTAAAGAGTCCAACGGTGAGTAAGCGCCCCGGACTTTAGAGGTTTAAGTCCTTGGCATTGAAGTGAGATAGTATCTTCCAAAGGAGAACAATAGTGAACCCCAAGGTATTTGACCATGCGAGGTTGCCATAAAAGGGGGAAGGGTTTGCATATCGGCCTTGATGAAGCAAAGGATTTAATGGAAAGGCTACCGACTTGGTCCAATTTATCTTAATAGCCGGACAGTTGTGAGTATTTATCAATTTGCTCTAGAAACAGCCAGGTACTGAGTCTATAGAGACAAAAAGCATAAGGTCATCAGCATACGCTGAAATTTGATTTCCCTATGGGTGAAGGGACTCCATGAATCTCCGCCGATTGCCGGATTAGTAAAGCCAAGGGTTCAAGTGCAAGATCGAAAAGAAGTGGAGACAGTGGGCATCCCTGGCGAGGGCCGCGTTGAAGGGGAAAAGGCTGAGACTTTAAAGATTGGCACATATACTGGCTGTAGGCTGTGGTACATGGTGTGCGAAGACAACGGAGAAAAACCTTCCCCGAATCCGTACCAGCGGAAGGACTTGCAAACAGGAAGGGCCACTCTTAAAAACGATCAAAGGCCTTCTCGGCATCAAGTGAGAGGCCAACAAATGGGCGATCAAGATTAACTGCGTATAGGTCAGTACATGGCATCATAGATCCGAGCATTGTCAGCAGTTGATCTAACCAGGAATGAACCGCATGATCTGGGTTGTATTAAGGTAGACATCCTATCAGAGAGCCGGGTGGAGAGAATGGTGGCAAATATTTTATAGTCCGCGTTTAGGCAGGGAAATGGGGTACGATAATTAGCTGTTAGTTGTGGGTCTCTCCCCTCTTTCTCAAAAACTACTACATTTGCCATGAAAAGGACCCAGAAGGAGAACCCTCCTCGGCCAGAGCAGAAAATAAAGTTTCAAAACTGAGCTAAGTCAGCGTGAAAGGTTTGTAGAATTCAGCAGGGAGACCGTCTGGGCCTGCGGCTCGACCTGAGGCACATTTCTTGATAGCCCGAATGAATTTCTGAGACAGTACATGGTGTGTCCATGGCCACTCTATCTTCGTCAGATAGGGTTTCGGTCTTTGTACCCCTTAAATTAAACGTTAAAATACTTCTGGCTCAAAATCACATTAAGATTTATAAAGCCGTTTTTAAAAATCACGAAATAGTTATAATTTTTCTTTTTCTTTTGTGACCACGCCCCCCCCCCCCCCGACGGATTACGGAGGGCGGTGACACGCTTGGCTCTTTTTGACCTTTTAGGGCATTGCTAATAAGTTTGCCAGCACGGTTATTTTCCCGATAATATACCTTGTTGTGATTCAATATTTTAACAGCAGCAGTGTACAAAAAGCTGATTGTATTGAAAACGCAAGCGTTGTAAACGGAGTAAAAAATACTGGGTCAGTACGGGACGTGAGGAGACGCTCCCCAGTTGTATCTGCTGCTCTAGAGTCAGCACACAATGCTGCTTTCTTTGTTTCCCCTGCCGAATTTGATAGCTAGTTATAGTTGCGCGGATAGATGCTTTAAAACCCTCCCACCAAGCCCAGCTCGCTGTGTCATGGGGTAAGTTTAAAATGAAAATAATCTTGGATAGCGGCCCTTTATATCAACCTGAAAATCCTTCTGACCCAGTAGGGATCTATCAAAAAACCAAGCTCGGGGCGAAATCATCCCGCGCAGTGACATTTAATGATAAGGATATGGCAGCATGATCTGAAATCTGAAGAGGATGAGTCCCTAGCCGTGTCCACTTGAGAAATCAGTGCTTTGGAAATGAGAAAGAAATCTATTCTAGATTGGGAGTGATGGAGGGCAGAAAAGAAGTAAACTCTAGGTCGGAGGGGGTGTAGCAGCCTCCATATATCTACCAGCGCAAGATCTTGCATCAGAGCTGTAAGGGTAGCAAGACTCTTGGTGGACTACTCGTTATAGGCGGCTGTCTATCTATCAAAGTGTCTAACAATTGATTAAAATCTCCACCAATTATTAATTGAGTATAGGCAGAGGCAAGTGCCAACTGAGAAATACTTGCATAGTAAGCAGGGTTGTCCAACATTCGGGGCATAAATGCAAATACACGTGAATTCACTATCTCCAACCTTAAGGTGCACACGGGCCCATCTACCCTCCTTGTCAGCGCTAGTATCAATTACAGTAGCTTGCAATGATTTCTTAACCAGAATGGCTACCCCGCACCGTTTGGAAAACGGCGGGAGAATAGGCAGCCACCATGTAAGGTTTTAGCATTGAGTGTTCAGAGTGTTTCAGCAGAGTTGTTAAGTGCGTTCCTGAAGAAAGAAACGCTAAATCAGCATGCTCATTGGCTAAGATAGCTAAGGATTTCTTTCTTTCTTTGATTGGATATTAATGCCTTTTTACGTTGAGTGATAAGATTTTACATATGCCATTCAGAAAGTTAAAAATTCTGAGCATGATAGCGCACATAATTTCACAATGTCCCCCATAGTGACTGTAGCTGGCTGTACACATAGCAGAAAGAAAAAATAAGCTTATATAATACAATGAAGCGCCCCACATTAAAAAAGAAAAAACCGCTGCGCGGTAGAGAAGAAGCAGAACCCCAAAAATTACTGGCGACCATGTGTCTGCGGGGAGAAGCCCCAGAGAAGGCCGAAATTGAAATAACACATAACCTGTAGGACTGTGCGTGCGTCCGAATCCGACCGAGGGCACACAACATGGAGGGATAGGAGACCAAAAACAAAAAAGTCATAGAAAGAAAGAAAGAAAGTCCAGGTAGTCTCTCTGTGCTGACTATGACCGCCGCATCGGGCCCTTCAAAATGGCGGACAGAGCCGGCAAATAAAAGTCCCAAGTCTTTGGATTAGCGCATCTGCTCTGCTTCTTTGGAGTCTAAAAATGTTGATAGTAGGTCAGGATCTTCGAATGTCCTGGTTTTTGGTTATGGAGAGTCACTCGGAGCTTCGCTGGATACAACAGGCCAAAGCGAGCCTGCAGCTGTTGAAGTCGAGGGCGGAAAAAGCAAGGAGTTTTCTTCCGACGGTCCACGGTAGGCTTTGCCAAATCAGGGAAGAAGGAGACTTTGTGACCTTCCATATTCCAAATGATGGTTCGCCCGGGCAGCATTTAAAATTTGTTCAACTTGTTGAATATCGTAGCAAGCGAAGATAATAGGCCGGGGGGGTCGTCGTTTGAGCGCCATGTGGGTAGGAACACGGTTGTGCACGATTGATTTCCAGTTCTCTATGAAAAGTGATCTTCAGCAAGGTGGGAAGAAGTTTTGAGCAGGAATTCTCTCATTCTCCCGCTTCCACCCCTCGGTATTCCAATGAGCCTCACATTGTTGCGACGGGCTCGATTATTGCTATCTTCTAACTCCTTTGAAGATTCTGTATCTGGCGCTCAGCCTGGTCCAGTGTGCCAAGCGCACCGCGTGCGAGTCGAGGACACCCCGCCATATTGTCCTGCTGCGTAATGAGAGACTTTCAAGTCGGTCCTGGAGCACTCCAAAGTCTTCTCGCATGGCTCGAAGCGCTTCTCCATGGACTTGCACCAATTCCTTCACGCCGCGTATTTCCTCTAAAATCTCCAGGTGCATTTCGGGTTTTCACGAAATGGAGCCATCTTCTGTGGGGAGGACAACCTCTGTTTTGGAGCGTTTTCCGTGAGAAAGAAGAAGGAGACCCGAAGTCCAAGCACGCTGGTTTATGGGCCGCCATCCCCCCCGATGTACCCCGGTCAGCCCGGAGCGAAATAGTAAGTTTGTATAGGTATTAAGTCAGGATTCTAAGTAGGCCTCTCGGGAGCTTCAACGCGAAGCGTCTTACCCGCTGGACATCAGGCTCCGCCCCCCCCTAACTCCTGTATGTTTAAGTTACAATGTAAACCACTTTGATTGAAATGATAAAGTGGTATAGAAAAGCTGTTAAATAAATCTTCTCTGTAGAGGTTCCAGGCATCCATTACCCTTTCCATATCAAAAACTGTTCCCTGGTGTTGAACCTAGTTTTACAGCTTCTTTTTCAGTGGAAAATGTTTTTGTCTGGTGCATAAGTATTTAAAAGTCTAGAAGAGCATCTCTTCCTGCCCCCCTCTTCTTATATGTCTTCTGGAGAGAAGAGATTTGAGAATGAAAATATGTAAATCTTAGTGCAGTCTCTCACAACACTGTCCTGGAGGTACACTTAAACCATTAGGTTTTTAGAATATGCACAATGAATATGCATGAAATCGATTTAGATACCTGGAGTAAGAAACATTCCTCTCAAATTTTCAAGATTCCTTTAATTTTTACACCACATCTTGTATGGTTATCATCTGATAGACCAACATTGTTTTGCTCTGATGCTTCTGCTGTACCACTAAAGGAAAGATATTGAGAACTGGCCCTAGCACAGAGGCTAGGGATACCCTACTGGTAACTTTACCTTCACCAGAGTGATCGCTATTGAAAACTAATCTTTGAACCCTGCCCCTGAATCTGTCCCTCACCCATGTCACAACTTTCTGTCCCAACCTCTTACAGTCCAGACTGCTTAGCACTCTTCTAGATGAAACAGTGTGAAAAGCCTTATTGAAGGCAAGATAAGAGCATCCATTGTACCTCCCTGATTGAACTAGTTTTGTCACCTCATTAAAGAACTCAATTAAGTTTGTCTGACAGAATCTTCCCTTTGTGAAAGCATGAACAAGTGTCCAGCTCAAATGAAAAGAATACTCATTAAAATAAGCTTCTAATTATAACACAAGACCCCGATTGAGTGATCAAACAGCCTGCAGAACTGTAAAGCAGATTTTCTCTATCACCTTGCTCTTCAAGAGAAATGAACGGAGTCAGAACCAGTTATAGCTACAGCAGAAGATTCCAGAACATATGGAAAGAATAGCCCCTAGAATAAACAAATTTAATGATAACCCTTGATTAAGCGATCAGACAGCCCAATCAACAATTTTTTTCACTTTAAATTTGTATTCCAATAAACACAAAGAACATTATTTACAACATTATCTTATTACCCTCCTTCCCTCCCTCCCTCCCCCTCCCCCCCTTCCTATGGAGCTCTTACTCCCCCCACTCCCAAATGATCAGACACAGCATGCTATGTCCCAATCAACAATGTTAAAAACGTTTTTAGAGTCTCGAAAGTCTTCTTCTTTGAATGCCTGCAAATACTCTGATTTATTGAATAGAAATAATTAAGGGACAATTATCCTGCTCTCTTGCTGTGGAAAGTTCTTCAGTTTCTGATCACTTTATGGAGGTACATGGGGGCAGGTTTTGGTTGCATTATGTGAACCTGAAGTTTGATGTTTGATCTGTATGGCAGTCTCAAAATGAAAAAAATCATTCTCATTTCCTTCATCTTCATTCATTGCATATGTGGGAAGGTGTTGCATACTGAGATATTGGGGTCCTTCCACTAACATGTGCAATGGTTTTGCACTTAACGTGCCAATAGTGCAAAATCGAGGCATATTAAGGGCAAAGCCACTGCATTAACTATTGGGGGCGTGGATAGCATTTTCCTGGCAGTTCACACATGGTATAGTAATGTGGGATTATATTAATATGCAAGGACAGTAACCGGGTGCTGGCCCAGGGTTGCGGGGTCCTGATGCTTAAGGACTTTAGTTGGGGGGATGGGATATCGAAGGTCCTAGACTTAGTGGCAACTCTCCCGAGGATATTTGGCAGTCGGCCGTTTGTTTTAGGAGGGGTAGGGAGTTGGTTAGTGAGAGGGGGTCCATTTCAAATCCCGCACCATTCAGGTGTGGATTTGATTGGGTCCCTTGGTTGTGGTGGGAAGAGGGAGGGAGAGGCCAGGTGGGTATTGCTCAGTGGCGGGGCCCCTCCCTCATTCCTCTTCTGACAACCAGACATCAGAAGAGGTTTTTTTTTTGTCCAGCGCTTTAGTCCTTACCTACATTGTCTGCCTCCTGCCAAAGTTGTGAGCATGGGACCAGCATGCCGCCCAAACACAAAGCAAAGCCTGCTGGGACTACATTGGGGACTGCGAGGGCTGAGTGACCAAATGTGCATGTGGGGGAGCCAGGGATTTGTTGGAGGGTGAATCTGGTGTACTTACGGCATCAGAGTTGCTCCTGCTGTGGGTCAGGAAATCATGAGGGGTGGCATTGGGAGGCATGGCTTTCTCCACTTTGGCCAAAAGGCCGTGTGTGCTGTCAGAAGCAGCTCCAGTATAGGCTCTTGTGTCTCATGGACTTCTGCTGCCTTCGTGGGGCTGCAGCTGCAGCCTGTGAAGCTGTGGAAAGGAGGTGAGTAACATGCAGGGGGTAGAGGGCCGGATCTGGGAGTATTTTTCATTCCTCTCCCTTGGCTAGGCCTCCTGGGCTCGGGGAGGTGGGGCATGGTGCTGGCTCCAGGCTGGGTGTGGAGGATGCCAGTCTGATTCTGCTCGATGGTGTTGGGGGATGGAGCTCATCTGCTGGAGGAGAAGGAGCTGAAGTTGAGGACATTGGTGGCTATGGTAGGATCTGCTAAGGAAGTCACCCTTAAACAAATACAGTCCTTGGTTGGGTCACTCAATTTTGCTTGTCAGGTCATGTGTTTTTCCCTGGCATTTGACACATTCCATGTCTGGGGTATTGCAGCCACATCATTTTATTTGAGTCTCCAGGGGGATACAGGAGGACTTGAGGGTCTGGGATGCTTTTTTGGAGGAGTTTAATGGAAGGTCAGTACTGCAGGTTGATGAAGTCTCCAATGTGGACTTGCAACTTTTCTCTGATGCAGCGGGGGGGTGTTGGTTTTGGTGTTTATTTCCAAAGGGGTGGTGTGCAGAGAGGTGGTTGAACAATTGGCGGGAATCTGGCATAAGGCGTAACCTGACGTTTTTGGAGTTTTTTCCTATAGTAGTGGCATTGGTGATTTGGCCGCAGCGTGTCCTATAGTAGTGGCATTGGTGATTTCGGGACCAGCGTGTCCTTTTTTGGTTAAAGTTATCAACTGGCATTCTTCGTGCTGTCTGTGCGTGTCTGCCTTAATGTGTGCCTTTGAATTGTCATGCTTGTGCTTAAATACTACTGCTTATGTTCAGCATGTACCTGGTTGTATTAGCAGAATTACAGACTCTCCTTCCCGATTTAAGTGGTCCCTCTTTAAGACGCTGGTGACAGAAGCTGATGCAGAGGGTGCTTCAGTCCTAGCTTACTTATTGCAACTTAGTCACCTGAGATGATGAGTCTGCTCCATGGGTCCATTAATCCTTCCACATGGGCTTCTTACTGCAGGGGATTTCACATTGTGGAATGGTTTCTGGGGGCTCTGGGTTAGAAAGGAGGAAGGGTGCATGAGAGCCTTTTCGACCAGTATATCGCTTGGGCAAAAGGCAGAGGATTTTGGCATGGCTTTTCCTTCTTTGCAAAGACTGCTAGTTGGGCTAGCCCATTGCCCCTTTACTTGGAGCACAGGATGTTGCTTGGTTGGGAGCGGGCGGTCCCAACAGCACCTAACCCTCGTCAGCCAATCTCCCATGATTTGTTGGTAAGGTAGTGTGAAGTGTTGCCTGCAGTAGAGTAATCCTCCTTTGAGGCAGTCCTGTTTCATTCTGCCTTTTGCCTGGCTTTTTTGGGGGCATTTAGGGTCAGCAAACTTGTGCCTTGTTCCACTCGGACAGTGCCAGCTCATGCCTATTGCTAGAGCATGTCTGGAGGAGCAGGGCCAGTTGCAGATCCTGATTCTCCGATTTAAGACGGATCACTTGGAATGAAGGTTATCGGTGATCCTGCAGAAAGTTGAGAGTCTGGTGACTTGTCAAGTCGCTAGTCTATATGCTTATCTGAGTGTATGGCCCATGGGGAGGGTGGCTATTTTTGCATGCAGACTCATATCCGCTGTTTCCTTTCCAGTTTGTGGCAGTTTTGTGGAAAGTCTTGAGGCATTTTGAGTGTGAATCAAATCAGTTTGCATTGCATTCCTTTCACATCGGGGCGGAAACTAGTGCTGCTGCAGCTAGATTGGATGGTCTGGTCATTCAGCGGATCTGGTGATGGCGGTCTGGGGCCTTCACCGGTTACATTGCTTGTAGATGTTATTGATGTGGTGCTGGCCTAACTCTGTTCTCTCTTCCTGATCCCTGACGGTGCTCTCAGCATTGGTGTCTGGTTGGACATTCCTTTGTCTTTTGGACTGCATGGTGGGCTGCTGGGCAACCGTTGGCATCTCACCTGGGCTTGGCCTTGAGGGGGGACTCACTGACCTGGCTTGGAGAGCATGGAATACATTGAAGCCAGATGATCCCTCTACTGCAGCACTACCCTCGGCTATGGATGCGTCCAGCTGGGATACTTATTCATTTAGGGGGCAATGAGATATCTGCATGGACCTCCAAGAAGTTGATCCTGGCTGCGAAGAGAGACTTTGTGATCTTGGTAGATATGTTTCCTGGGGTGGTGGTGGTGTGCTTGGACATTATCCCAAGGCCTATTTGCATGTCTCAGAGGCAAAGGTGAACCGCCAGGTTTGGTAGTGGATGATTGAGTATGGAGGTGGTCTGCATGGGCCTTTACAGCTCTGACAGGGTCCATCTTTCCTCGGTGGGTCAATACGTGCTTCTCAATGACAGGAAGGAGGCCTTGGAGTATATGGTGTTAGGTTACTGACTAGTAGCAGCTTTTCCTTTTGGGTGGGGGCAGCAGTGCCTTCCCAGAGCCAGTGGTGTTTACCCGGGACAGTTGGGTAGCTGGAAGTATATGGTTCCTTGCTGTTGGGCACTGATCAGCAGATCTGAGCCTGAAAATGCTGTAGGGGTGAAACCCCAGGGTGGGATTTCCTCTGGTGATGCTAGCCTTTGCTAATATGGTGAGGCCGGCGGTTGGGGGGGGGGGAGTTAGGTTGGCTGCTGGAATGCCCAGCGGCAGGAGGTGGATGAAGGTGCTGCTTTGCTATTAACATGGCTGGTGGCACCCTTGTCTGGTTTTGAGGTAATGTTTAAACTGTTCCTTTGAGACTTTTTTTGTTATTTGCAGCAAGAATTCTTCTTAAGAGGTTTGAATAAAGATGCAACCAGTGTTTTCCTTTCAGTGACTGTGGTGTAGTGTTTCTTTTGTGCAGGGATCAACTATTTATTTATTTACATTCTCTTATATACTGCACTATTCTGCATCAGTGTGGTTTACATTGAACAAGGCATTATAACTCGGAGATAACTATTTTACAGGGAACATGGGCTATGGAGAGTTAAGTGGCTTTCCCAAGACCACAAGGAGCACCTGTGGGACTAGAAACCCCAGTCCTTCCAGCTCAAGGTTGCTGTTCTCTAGTGGGATTTGAACCCATGACCTTCCAGCCTGCAGTACCTTGCCCCAACCACTAGACCACTCCTCCACTCCAATTGGGGATAAGGGAGTGGAGGAGAATGGGGGAAAGGGTGGGGCAGTGGGCTCAGAAGGCCCTTACATGGGTCCAGCTCGCCTGGTTACTGCAAGTGCACGTAACTTCACCTATTGAGGTGGAGGTAATTGCACCTGTAGGAACTGTAAGAGTCACAGTTAGCGTGCTTTTTATCCCTGTGCTGTCCACTCTTCTCTCTAACCTGCTCATTTACCTCTAATTGTTCGATTCACAGTTAGTGTGGAAATCGGCCCGTCTGCCGGCAACATTCCTGCCGGGGGGGGTGTGTGTGTGCAGTGCAATCGATCGCTCCACCCCTCCCCCCACCGGCAGGATAGCCAGCGGAGGATGTGGCGCAGATTAAAGTGAACATTGCGAGGGAGCTGCGGCATACGGCATGTGCTAGATTCTGTGTCTAGCACACGCCACAGCACCCTCGCAACGTTCACTTTAGTCTGAGCTGGGTCCTCCGCCAGCATTCCCGCCAGTAGGGGGAGGGGCGGAGCAATCGATCGCACTGCACCCCCCCGCCAGCAGGAATGTTGCCAGCGGACCCAGCGCAGCTTAGAAGGAACATTGGTGCTAACTGTGATAGCCCAGTGCTAACATTACTGTGGGCTACAGAGTGTGGTTACCACACAAGGAAACCCACACTAACAGCACAGCACACTTTAGTAAAAGGGCCCCATAATGATTTGTTTGTGAAACACAGTCAAGGATTTTCCTTGCCTATCTTTCAGGCGCAGGGGCTAAGCAGGTAGCATCGAAAATTGGTGCTACTCGGCTAGCCCCTGCGGCATCCAGGATGTGCGGCGAGACACGGATTTTCAATGCCAGGGCCGGATATGACCCCAGCATTGAAAATCCAGGTTAGATGGATGGCGGGCGGGCAATGCACTGACGCGGCGCATAGCACCTCCCAGATGAAAATGGAGCCCTGAAAATATATTTCTGTAGCTGTCAAAACTCATTAGAAAACTAGGTTAGAGCAGACGACTGAGAACAGGCAAAACTAGGATCTATATCCCATTCTCCCACTGATGTTCCTTGTGATCTTTAGCAAATCACGTCACCCCCCATTCCCTCAAATACAAAGTTAGAGCTAGATTTCCTAAAACATGTTAATGTATGTTAAAGTAATTGCATGCACATTATTTAACATTATCCCTGTAACTGTCAATGGGGCTTGTTTATTAATAAACATAAGAAATGGCATAAGAAATTAAAGGTTTATCAAGTCCAGCATCCTGTTTTCAATAGCAGCTAATTCAGTTCACAAATACTACAAATATCATGCCAGTTACTAGGGCTGTGCAGGCAAAAATATTTTATTTTGTTTAGATTTCCAAAATTTAAAATGTTCATATTGTGTTGTTTCTTTGAGGGGTTTTTTGTCATTCTCAATGCTTTGTTAATAGTGTGCACTATTGAGCAATAGTGCACTCTATAGGCAAATAATGTACACTATTGAGCCATAGGAAGTTATTTAAAATCAATTAGATGTGATTTGGATGTCCGAAAACATGGAGATGTCTCGAGGCCATTTCAGAAATGGGGTTTTTAAACATTTCTGCACCAGGAACATCCAAATAGGCAGGTAGTATGATGGAGGCATGTCTGGGATACAGCTATGGACATTCTGTAGATGCCCCTGATCTACCTCAGAACCCGGGGTACATCTGCGCCTGCGTCCAAACTTACACCTGCTCCAGGTACGAATAGACATTGGGAAAATGCTAATTTCAGCACACAAATCTATGGAATGTGTTAAGAAGTTGGCACTACACCATCCTCAATACCTTCCACACTCACAATGCTATGTTGTGTGAGTTTGTGAAACTTATTTTGGGTTTGCATCATCGCTACATGCCTAGTGGACGTCTCAGTATTAAATACTATACCGGGAATGTCTATGTAGATGTCCCTACAGACATCCCTATCAGTCATCTCCACATTTCTGAAACCGTGCCTAAACTTGGATGCGCTTGTCATTTTTAGGGACGTTCTGGTTTGGATGTCCAGGACTGCACTGGACATCATTTGTAAAACCTGCTGTATTGTGTGCTATTTGGGCATGAGCGCTTAGCACAAACTATTGCTTGATAGGTCCCACTATGGTTTAATAGTGTGCACTATTGATGTCAAATTGGCCTGTGTCATTTTCATTCATAAACAATACAAAATGAAAGGAGAAATATCAGTGATATTTCCCATTTCTTTCTGAGCCAACACACATCCTTCTACTTATATCCCTAGATAAGTGGTTGCTTTCCCCAAGGCTGCCTTTCTAATGGTTTATGGACTTCTTCCTCAGCAACTACTATAGTAAACCGAGCTAGGCTAGCTGCTTTTATCATATCCTCGGGCAGTAAATTACAGAACTTACTTATGGGTTGAATGAAAAACCACTTTTTCTAATTTGTTTCTAATGTACTACTTGTAACTTAATGGCATGTCCCTTAGTCTTTGTACTTTTTACAATATTAAACCACTGATGTGTGTTTTACCCATTCCAGTTCATTCATGAACGGTATGAGGTGCCCTAGGAAAACTATTATTCCTGTCGCCACCCCCTCCCCTGCTCCCACCCCCATTCCCTCTGTTGCCGCTGCCATCTCTCTCTGGGACTGGCAATGACATTGAAACACAACACTTATCCAAAGCCTCCGATGCTGCGTTTTGACCAGCTGCTTCCAGCCTCCTGCTGGTTAGACCAGCTACTTCTGCTCTTATGCAAATAGGAAGTCTGTGTTAGAGGGACTGGAAGTGGTTGGTCAAAGTGCACCATCGGAAGCCTTGGGTAAGTGCTGCGTTTTAATATCATTACCGCCACAGCAGATCCTGAAGGGAGGGCGATAGCGGCAGCAATGGGATGCCCTCAAAACATTGGCACTCTAGGCGACCATGTAGTTTGTCTCATGCTAATAACCGCCCTGTTCATAAACCTATATCATATCTCCTTTTAGGCACTTTTTGTCTAAGCTAATGCGTTCTAACCTCTTTATTCTTTCCTCAGAGGGGAGTCATTTTATCTCCTTTATCATTTGGTCACCCTTCGCTTTACCTTTTCTGATTTTGCTATATCTTTTGTGAGAAGCAGCGAGCACCACACCATGGAACAATGCACAGGCCTTATGACAGTCTCTGTGCTATTCTCCATTCTTTTACTAAGAATTTATAGCATTCTGTTTTCTTTTTTTGGCTGCATTCATCCATTAAGAAAACACTTCCAACACATTGTCCACTATGAAGCCTAGATCCATTTCCTGCGTGGTGACTCCGAGAGGGTGCTGTTGTAAAGCCGTGCTTAGGTAATGTGTTTCACATGCATATTTTGCACCTACTGTATATTCTAAAATTAACTGACGTTATAAAATGCCAGCAAGTTGCAGAGAACATGATCATTTTCCCCAGCCCTAGAGCTAATCTATGAGCTCAGCTGAGCTAACAACGGGTCGCTACTAATGAATCTGAAGTTAAAGCTAAAAAAGCCGCCTTTGAAACCATGCTGAGCATCCAAAGTCATTGTTTAGTCTATGGAGGTGACCATGACAATAGAAATTAATTTAAGAATTTTTCAGATGCTTATGCCAGCATACACACATGAAAGGCCTCTACAGTATAAAATTGCACACACGTAAAAACATGCACGATGCAAATAGGCATCTATTTTATGTGACTTTAGAATAGGCTGGAGGGGGGGGGGGCAGTTGACAGACCTGCATCACGGCGTTCTGTAGGCAGAGCGGAGGTGGTACCCAGTGATAAATGGGCACCAGCGATATTGAGCCATTGCCTGGTTATTATTAAGCCGCAAAAGTTTGGCACCTGAAAGAGTGGCCTAACTTTTGCCACAGAAGCTGAATATCACCGCTAACCGGTTAGCTTCCATCTTCTCCGGCTAACTCGGATATTCGGTGCTGGTGGACAGATATGGCTCCGGCATTGACTATCCGGATGTTAGTTGCAGCCACGGTAGGCATATATATTATGTGCTAATATTTGCCCTTGCTTCAGTTGAGCTGCTGTTCTTCAGGATTTGGGCTAGCATTTTATAAAGACACAGGAGCCTTTTTACGAAAAGCCATTAGGATTTTCCACTTCACTCGCATTTAGCATGTGCAAAGCTTCTGTGATAACCTCTCAATAGCATGGCACAATTAACGTGATGCCAAAGCCATCCAACCACACTAATCGTCATATTAACTTTAGTGCATGGCAACTGCCCCTCTGTTACTTGCAATGTGCTCTCCGTGCTGTCGCTCTGCCCCAAGCACTCATCCCATTGTGCAATATGCAGTTACTATGGGAATTAGTGTGCGGTAACTATTACGCCCCCACGGTTACAGTTACCATGAGCCACTATTGCACATTAAGGGACATGCTTACTAATGTGACGTAACCATTAGCATGAAGTTTGGGTGGATTGTGGTGGTGTAGATATGGAAGATGCTTTGCAGTTAGATCAGGCATTTTGGATGCATGCTAACTGTGAAAGTAACAGGCGTGCCCCTAATGCCAACTCAGTGGGTGCTGTTTAGTGCACCTGCAGCTCTAATTAGCATAGTGCCATGCACTAACATCAGGGAGATGGACGCACATGTCCCAAAATCCCCACGGTGCACTAGCAGCATGTTTATTAGTAAACATGCCCCTAAAATGCACGTTAACTGCTTAGCAGGCTTTAGTAAAAGAGCCCGTAGTCATCTCTGTGTCTTTGTAAAATAGGTGCCTGTGTTGCTTTCACAGACAGGCAATCAGTTATAACAGTACAGCTATAGTCTACAGCTTTGAAGTTTCTTAGCTCTCAGGCAAAATAAAAGTAATTTTTGCGTTACCTCCAAATAGCAAACAACCTTATTAAGCCTATTGATAAATTTTGTGTAGCAAATGATTCTTCATTTCATTAAAAAAGGATCTGTGTTGCTGATGTCTTCTTCATTTTATTACCTAGAAAAAAGAGGACAGCATGGAAGTCTGCTTATAGGTATATACAATGCTTCCAGCTGGGGAGCGTTCCAAGACGCTGTGATCGCCTGGGCAGGATTTACCAGGAGGACATCTTGTGCTTCTGGGTATTACAAATCTTGCTTGAATCAGCTATTTCACTGATATCCTTTGAGCTACTTTCTGTGTCTAAGCAAAGCATATTAGCACTGATGTACTTCTTGTAGGAAGAGAACATTGCAGATCTTAAGTGCTGTGTGCTTTTGCTACAGAGATAAGCTCCAGCAACACATCGATACAAAATGCTATTTATAATGAGACAGTCACTAGCAATTATAAACCTAATTAAGTAGCAATTGATTGGTCAGAGACCCCAGAGCTAAACCTTTTCCTGATATATCTAGTAGAGAGAGGGGGTTTTTTTTTCCCCCCTTTAAAAAGCTAAAAGTTGCATATGTCACGTTAAAGACAGAAAAGTTTAAGGTGGCAATTGACAGGAAGACCAAGTTGAAAAGTACACAAGAATAATGTGACAATAGCATCTTTTCCCTTGCGTGCATGGGCGTGCCTATGTGGGAGATTTGGATGAAGCGGTCATGGTACAGTGTGACTCAGTAAGGCAGCAGGCGATGTATAGATGCATAGACATATAGACTGATGATGTATATGAGATGCACATGTGCGTGATTCAGTGGTATGATGTGCATATCTATTTCCATGGGGAGAGTTCAGCTGTATATCAATGGAGATGTAGGGCTGGGATGTCAGGGTGTGTGTATGTGTGTATTTGGAATGTGGAGGTATGTGTCCTGGGGGATGGGGTAGGGTAGGGGTGGTTATCAATGCAGGAGTATGTTTGTCGAGGGGGTGGGGTGTGTGCATATGTGTAGGAGTGGCCCAAGGATGTTGCAGGGCCATGTATGGAGACTCATTGCAGGGCCTCATTTGCATATATGTATGCATATCCACTGGGCCTCATCTCTACAGTATACGCTGCCCATCTAAAACGTTAAGTGGCTTTCAGAGGAGTCCTTCACAGGCCTCTTTTTTGTCCTAACAATGACTTAAGGGCATGTATACCAAACAATAATGTGTGTTAAGTGCCACTATGCCCATGTGCATTTAGCACACATTCAAATTTGTGAATGTAAATTAACCTTTAGTAAATATGTCTCTTAATGAGTGTCTAAAAAACATTTGCACGTACAGTGAGGATAAAGAAAGGCTGCCATATTTCTGCATTGCTATCCTCCAGTGCCAACTGCCAGGTGCATTACTACAAAACCCTGCTCATTTAGAATCCATCAACAAAAAGAACCCCCAAAAAATGTGTATTTGTGATGACACTTCAAAAATCCAAAATAAAAGTCAAAACAAATAGTAACCTGGATAAATTGCTTAATTCAACCCTCCAAAAAGCACAATTATACCAAAATATCATTTCTGTCGGAATCCGCCGCCCTGAGTTGGAGTTTTCCTCTCTCCAACTCAGGGCGGTGGATTCCGACAGAAATGATATTTTGGTATAATTGTGCTTTTTGGAGGGTTGAATTAAGCAATTTATCCAGGTTACTATTTGAGCAGGGTTTTGTCCAGGTTACTAAATGTGCAGGGTTTTGTAGTAATATATCTCCTCCATCCAGCATATCCCATCTCTCTTTTTCTCCCTTGCTGTCCTCTCCCCTTGGAAAAAATATCCTGCGCACCCATCTCTGCCTTCTTTCTTTTTCTGAGCCAGCGGCAGAAAGATATAACACCAGCCCAGCTTTATGCTTCTTTCTCTGACCAGCATGCAGCAGCCAGAGCTGCCAGCAGCATTCACTTCCAGGGAATGGTCCCACGTACTAGAAGTGAATGCTATGGGTGGCACTGGCTGCTGCTGACTCAGAGAGATAGATGAAGCCGGGGATGGTACTGCATGATGGAGCCGCATGCACAGTGAGTTGTGCCAGCTCGTGGGCCCACCATCTGAGTCCCCACTTATTCTCCCCATACCAGCCCAATCATAGATTCTGTCTTCTTTTCTCCCACCCAATTTTAAAGTCTCCAGCTAAGTCCCAGGCCCTGCTTTTCCCAATCTCCCTGACCCCAGTACCACTTCTTACATCCCTTCTGCACACCCATCTAGATACTTTATTTTATGATATTCATTAACCTTGCCTATCCTCCTTCTTACCCCAGCATTCATTCTTATGCCCCTCCCTCTCAACTGTTCCCTTTATATGACTGTTTTTTCCCTCCCACACAAAATAACTGTCCCTCTCTCCATCCTCACACCCCCAGCTTTTTTTCTCCCCCAGACCCAGCCCCAGGCCTTTCCAGTCCTCCTCCAGCATCATCTCCCTTCCAGTCTCAGTTCCCCATCCACAAACATCAGCCCATTTCCAGTCCTAACCCCCAAAAGTATCAGTCCCCCTCCAGTCCCAGTTCCTTTCAGCATCATCTCCCATTCAATTCCAGGATACCCATCCCCAAGCATCAGCCCATTTCCAGTCTTAGTCCCCCAGTATCAGTCTTCCTCCATTTCCAGTCCCTTCCAGCATCAGCTCCCTTCCAGTCCCTCCATCTCCCAGCATCAGCCCTTTTCCAGTCCTGGCCCCCTAGTATCAGACCCCTCCAGTCCCAGTCCCTCCCAGCATTATCTCCCTTTCAAATGCAGTCTCCTCAACCTCCAATATTCACCCATTTAGCATTCTAGTCCCAAATAGCAGTCCTTTTCCATTTCCAGAGGCTCCCCCCTGCCACATACACACATGGCACCTCACCACAAGGGGCCCTGTGTGTGCCAGAATGACTCCAGAGGGAGCCGGTGAGGCCCAAATCCCAACTCCATGGCTCACCTCTGCACAGCCACAGGAGCATTTTCCTTTACTCCCACAGCTGTGCTAAGTCTCAGCTGCCAGCGCCGCTGAATTCGTGTTGACAGGAAGTGCCCCTGTTTAACCTCTATAAACTCAGCGGCACCAATGGCTGCAATTAAGCACAATCACGGAGTTAAGGAAAATGCTCCCACAGCTGTGCAGAGGTAAGCCAGAGAGCTTAAGCCAGTCAGGCATGTGTGGGGCCTCTCGTGGTGCAGGGCCATGTGCGGACAACATGCCCGCACATGCCTAGGGACAGCCCTGCATATGGGCTGCGTGCGTTTGTGTGTGTTTTCAGGGCTGCATCTGTGTGTGCGTAGGGAACTACATGTGTATATGTGTTGCACATGGGTGTATTGAGGGTTGCTGTGCATATGTGTATGTGTGTAGGGTGGGGCTGCATGTGTGTGTGCATCTCTGTATGTATGCATGTGTGTGTATTAGGGGGCTGCACACATGTGTGTGCACATGTTGAAGGCTTAATGGATGTGGGGGTGGGGTTTCAGGAAGCTGTGTGTCTGCATGTCGGGGAATCTGCATGTGTGTGGTTGTGGCATTATTATCCCCCAACCCTTCAATACCCTCCCTCCTGCACTCTCCCTCCTTCCCTTCCATCCACTTGTAATATGTCTCTCCCTTCCCTGCCTTTCATGTCTTCCCTTCCACCCTCTCTTTCACTTCTCCTTCAATTCTACCTCTCACCTTATGCTCCACCCCTTCTTTCATCCTCCACTTCTGCCCTCTCCCTTATTCTCTGCCCCTCCTCTTCTCTAGCCGCACTCCTTCCATCAAGCTTTGCCTACTTACCCTCCTTTCTAACCACACCTCTTACCTTGATGGCCCACCCTTCTCTCTTTTTTAGCCATCCACTCTTATTGTGGCCTTAAAATGATGACAGGATTCTGGGGCTCCCACTGACATTTTAAAGTTACAGATCCCATCTACTCATCTGTGGGATCCTGTCGGTTGAGAACCCCCATTTTTGGCACAGCAGAAGCCTTGAGTCCTTCATTTCACCAGCAGGAGTGGGGTCTTCGCAGACGAACACTGCACTATTTGGCCGCTGCAGTTGTCTTGGATCCTTCTTTCTGATGGTGATGGAGGGGTCCCTGCATGCCAGCACAAACAAAACTATGAATACAGACAGTCAACTACACCTACAGATTACACTCTCGACAGCAAAGCTTGCCTAAAAATGAAATATTTCAAATTAGTTCACATAAGAAAACTTCTTATTTAAAATGAATGATAGTAGCATAGTAAATAATGGCATATTGAGGCCAATTAGCCCATCCAGTATGCCTAGCTGAGATTTTTCTCTCCTGTTCTCTTCTCCTCTAGGCAAATGAGCAAACAAATCTCCATACTCACACCTCTTTTACCTTGCCTTTCAGTCTTGTTCTTATAGCTGCTCTCCATTGCTTCTCCTGCACATCTATTTTCTGTTATAGAGCTGGCCTCCATCATTTAGACTGATAGGCTATTTTGGCTTTCCTGTTTCCTCTTTGAATGCCTAGACCCCTTTTAATGTCTTATCACCAAGTTTTGACGGTTATCCTAAACATCTGGTCCTCTCATGTCCATTCATGCTTTGGTTTTAGCTATAGTTGCTCTATACTGGTTGCCTATGCCTTCACGGAAGAGCAGTACAGCTGTACCACTGTTTTACTATTTGATGGATGTATTTTAAGGTACTTTACAAGTTAGCATTATGCATTGGTACTATTAACTACAAATTGGATATATGAGAATAATTCCATATTCTTGCTTAAAGGTTTAACAGGAGAATGCCACATTGTTGCATCTATAACAGGGATCCATTGGGCTGCTGAATAGTGGGACACAGAGAGGCAGGGATATCCAAGCTGGGAGAGAAATAAACATAAAAAGAAACAATGTCACACTGAATCACAGCAGTATCTGAGAAATCTTAAAAAATGTGGGGGACTGAGAGGAGAATAGGAGGGCAAAAGTAAAGTAAACCTGGGAGTCAGAGAGGACATGCAGAACAACAGAGGGACCCTGAGGCTGACATATGAGGCCAGCAGTAGGATTGTCATACCTTGCTCCATGGTCAGCAAGAAAATGGGAAAGAAGGCAAATTATGTGGCTCCCCCTCTTTTGAACCCTTACCTGCAAACTGGCCTCCACCTGGTGCTTACAGTGTGTATATAAAAGGCACAATTAAAAGCAGGGGTAGCAGACGGCCTTTTTCTTTGGGGGAGGACCAAACCCTGCCCCAACTCCACCCTGCAGGCTGATACCCTTCCTGTTCTGCCCACAGGGATCCAGTCTCCCACAGGCAGAGAGGAAGGGTCTTTGTGCGATCACAGTTTCTCTTCTTCTGCCCTTGGGGGATGGGATCCCCATGGGTAGCCTGCTTCCTGCCATACTGTGATTTTAGATGGGGCCAGGGCCTGTGTGGCCCACCCCTTTCTGATGCCTATAATTAAAAGGAAAATTTTTCCATTAACATAAGAAAATAAGATATGCCATACTAGGTCAGACCAAGGTCCATCAAGCACAGTATCCTGTTTCCAACAGTGGCCAATCTAGGTCGCAAGTACCTATCAGTTCCCCCAAAAGACAAATGTTTCACAATGCTTGTATTGCGGCAAGCAGTGGATTTTCCGGGTCCCCTTTAATATTGGTTTATGGACCTTTTCGCCAGGAACTTGTCCTAACCTCTTTTAAACCCAGCTACACTAACAGCTTTTACTACATTCTCCGGTAACGAATTCCAGAGTTTGACTACAGGTTGAGTGAAAAAATATTTTCTCTTATTAGTCTTAAATAGGTTACACTGTAGCTTCATTGCTTCACTGTAGCCTTTCTTTATTTTTATGGCGTAAGCAATCTATCTATGTTTACCCGTTCCACTATATTCATTAATTTGTAGACTTCTATCATATCTCCCTTCAGCTGTCTCTTTTCCAGGTTGAAGAGCCCTAACCTTTTTAGCCTCTCTTCATAGTAATATCTTTCCATCCCCTTTACCATTTTGGTGGCTCTTCTCTGTACCTTTTCTAATAACACTATATCCTTTTAAAGATACGGCGACCAGAATTGCACACAATATTCAATATGTGGCCACACCATGGAATGATACAGAGGCATTATAAAATCCTTTGTTTTATTCTCCATTCCTTTACTTATGATTCCAAGTATTCTATTGGCTTTCTTGGCTGCCGCTGCACACCGGGCGGAGGGTTTCAACATGTTATCCATGATGATGCCTAAATCTTTTTCCTGTGTGGTGGTTCCTAATGTGGAACCTTGCATCGTGTAACCATAGTTTGAGTTATTCTTTCCTAGGTGAATAACTTTGCACTTGTCCACATTAAATTTCATCTGCCATTTGGATGCAGAGTCTTCCAAATTATCAAGGTCCTCTTGCAATTTTTCACAATCCTCTTGAGTTTTAACAACTTTGAATAATTTTGTGTCATCTGCAAATTTAATTACCTCACTCGTTATTCCCATTTCCAGGTCATTTACGAATATATGTTAAAAAGCAGCGGACCCAGCACAGATCCCTGGGGCACTCCACTATTCACCTTTCTCCATTGGGAAAATTGGCCATTTAGCCCTACCCTCTGCTTTCTATCTTTTAACCAGTTTCTGATCCACAGTAGTATACTGCCTCCTATCCCATGACTATTTAATTTTGCCAAGAGTCTCTCATGAGGGTCCTTGTCAAAAGCTTTCTGAAAATCCAGATTCACTATATCAATCGAGTCGCCTTTGTCTACCTGTTAATTCACACCTTCAAACAAATATAACAGATTGGTAAGACAAGACCTTCCTTGGTTAAAGCCATGTTGGCTGTCTCTCATTAAGCCATGACTATCTACATGTTCAGTAATTTTGTTCTTTATAATGGTTTCTACCATTTTTCCCAGATCACCCAATTTACATCCTCCAATATTCAGGTATTACAGATGATTTTAATGATAGTTCACAGATTACTAATAATAGCTCTGCAATCTCATATTTCAGTTCTTTCAACACCCTTGGCTGTATACCATCCGGTCCAAGTGATTTGCTACTCTTCAGTTTATCAAACTTTTCTAATACAACTTCCTGGTATATCAATATTTCAATTCTTCTGTGGCATCACATAGTAACATAGTAAATGATGGCAGATAAAGACCAGTATGGTCCATCTAGTCTGCCCAGCAATATGACAGGAGTAAGTGTACTCCTTCCCATGTCTTTTAGGGAGTAGGTGCACCCCTACCCATGTCTTTGCTTAGTGGTGCACCCAGCAGGAGCAGGTGCGTCCATGTCTTCCCTCCTCCCCATATCTTTGTTTCTTTGTTTGTTTAGGGGTGAACACATCGCTCTTCCCCCCCATCGCTCCATGTAGGACACCCCTATTTGTTGAGAAATTAGATGGTTTAGTTTATTTTGATTTAATCTTGTTGCTGTAAAGTGATCCACAGTGTCTGTCCCAGGCCACTTTGAATTCCGTCACTGTGTTTGTCCCCACCGCCTCCATCGGGAGGGCATTCCAAGCATCCACTACCCTTTCAGTAAAAAAGTATTTCCTGACATTGCCTTTCAATTTACCACCTTGCAGCTTCATGTTATGCCCTCTAGTTTTACAGCTTCCCCGTCTCTGGAAGAGGTTTGCTTGTTCATTATTTCTCTTTAAATATTTAAAGGTCTGAATCATATCTCCCCTATCCCTCCTCTCCTCTCCTCCAAAGTGTATGTATTTAGGTCTTCAAGTCTCTCCTCATAAGGCTTCTGACGCAGGCTCCAAATCATTTTGATCACCTTCCTCTGAACAGCTTCCATTCTTTTTACATCCTTTGCAAGATATGGTCGCCAAAACTGAACACAGTATTCCAAGTGAGGCCTCACCAGAGACTTATACAGTAGTACTAGTACCCCTTCCTTTCTGCTGGTAATTCCTCTTTGAATGTAGCCCAACATCCTCCTGGCTTTTGCCACAACCTTGTTGTACTGTTTTGACACCTTGAGATCTACAGAAATAATCACATCGAGGTCTTTCTTCTGCTCTGTGCACACCAACCTCTTTCCCCCTATCGTGTACATTTCCCTTGGATTTCTGATACCCAAGAGCAAGACACTGCACGTCTTTGCATTAAATCTTAATTGCCAAGCATCAGACCATTCCTCCAGCTTTTGCAGATCCCTCCTCATGTTAAGCACTCCCTCGGGAGAGTCCACTCTATTGCAAATTGTTGTGTCATCTGTAAAAAGACAGAATTTTCCATTCAGTCCTTCAGCAATATGAGAGTCCACTCTATTGCAAATTTTTGTGTCATCTGTAAAAAGACAGACTTTTCCATTCAGTCCTTCAGCAATATCAATCACAGATACATTGGACAGTGCCGGGCCTAGGACCGAACCCTGAGGCACCCCGCTAATCACCTTCCTTTCATCCGAGTGAGCTCCATTTATCATCACCTTCTGTCGTCTGTCAGTCAACCAATTTCTGATCCAGTTTACCACCTTGGGACCCATCCCCAAACTACTGAGTTTATTGATAAGCCTCCTATGAGGGACAGTATCAAAGGCTTTGCTGAAATCCAGGTAGATGACATCCATCGCGTGTCCTTGATCCAGTTCTCTGGTCACCGAGTCAAAGAACTCAATGAGATTTGTCTGGTCAGATCATCCCTCGGTAAAACCATGTTGCCTCGGATCCTGTAACGCGCTGGTTTTGAGAAAGTTCACTATTCGGTCTTTCAGGAGCATCTCTATTACTTTTCCCGCCACCGAGGTAAGGCTCACGGGCCTGTAGTTTGACACTTCTTCCCTGTCACCACTTTTATGTAGAGGTACGACCATTTCAGTCATGGGTAATATCCCTACATCTTCCTCAGTAAAGACTGAATCAAAGAATTCCCCTCTTAGTGCCTCTTTTACCCCTCTGTCTTCCAATGGTTCAACTGACTCTCTCACAGGTTGTTTTGCTATGGATAGACTTAAAAAAGTATTTATTATGCATGTTTGCTTCCACAGCAAACTTCTTCTTAAATTCTCTCTTTGCTTGCCTTATCAATGCCTTGCATCTCACTTGCCAGTGCTTATGCTGTTTCCAGCTTGGCCTGTTCTCTAGTACAGTATTACCACAATACCCTTCATAATGAGTATCATATGCAAAATTTACCACACTGTTTTCTGATTCAGAAAATGTCTCTGCATCATTTTCTTGCACTGTCAACAGCATACAAAGACAGTGTGCATATTTTAAAGAGGGAGGAGTGTCCTAGTGGTTGAGGCAAGTTGCCTCACGTTAGAAGGGGTTTAAAATCCAGAAAGACTGGGGATCCTAGTCCCACAGATGTCTTTGGGCAAACTACTTAATTCTCAGTTGCCTCAGGTGCAAAGCATAGATTGTGAGCCCTTCCAGACGAGGGGAATATCTACCATACCTGAATGTGCACCACTTTGACATGGTGCTTGAATAATCCTCATCTTTATTAAATCCAGAATTGCTCAGGAACAAAGGTGCATACATTTATCCCATTTCACCATCATAATGTGGATGATTTTACCCCATTGCTTCTCCAGATCCAGAATGACACTGTCTTTGTGCTGTCAGTCCATTTCTTTTACAGCAAACGTACTTTTACCGCATTTTGCCATCACCCCGTGCATGCTATTACCTCATATCACTGGCACAGCAATCATGCTTTCACCCATTTACCTCACAGACTGACAGCAAATGCCCCAGATAGCAAACCTCCAGTTTTTGTAGGTTTCTCCTTGAGAAGCAATTCTGGGTGAGGGATGGGAAGAAAGTTGAAGCAACCACAATCAATCACTGCTTAAATGGATGCCAAATATGTTTTTTCGAGGGTGGAATGCACAACACTTACATATGGTATCTGGTTACTTATATATTACAGACAATTTTAAAAAAATAAGCTTAAAAATGTACTTTAGTGTGCAATATTTTTGAGTCTTTGACTCTTCTCTCTACATTATTGACCTGAAATCTGCAGGTTCTTTTTTTCTGGGTTCTGTAGAATACATGGGATATTATATTTTGCCTTCATGACTATAATCAGTAGTGAGCAATGCTGATTTGAAAAAACACAGGAACAAAGCTCAAGTAAGTTTGGACAGCTGACAATACATTGAGACGAGACTACAGCTTTCATGCTAAATTAGGAGTTGCTAAGTACTATTTTTAGGACCATACTAAATTATGTCTTAATGAAGAGGATACTTTATTTTCATTAATATTTGGTTGCACAACACTTGGCAGTGATGACAGTCTTCAAATGTTTTTTGTAACCATTGTCAGACGGCTGCCTGGGTGAGAATCTTCACAGTCTTGGCAAATTTTATACTGTTCAATTCCATCGTGTTATAGGTCTTTTACGTTATGCATTTGACCTATTTCATGTTTATATTTCATGTATATAGTTCATGTATATAGTTCAACCCCCTGTTATCCAAGTTTATACCCCTGTTCGATGTAAAACCAAACAGAAGTGTGTTTTGGTCATTTTGTTATACTGTGAACCGCGCTGATGCCGAATAGTGCGGTATATAAGCAACTGTAATAAATAAAATAATAAAATAAATAAAGTGCATATATCTATATGATTTGCAAGGGATTGTGGGCAATGCAGTTCATTCACACCAGACACAGCTGCTCACAATAATTAGTTGTGCTTTTGGGTAAAGCCAATAAGATATTTATTTATGGGGTTATTTCTCCCAACACAGATATGCTTGGTAGCACATAAATCAGGTTACTTGCTTTCAGTGTTAAACTTGGAAAAAACAAAATAAAAATCAGGAAAACAACATTCAAACTTGTCAGGCATTAGCTAATGTTTTCTTAGCATATATCAAACAATAAACGAAAAGCCACAAAGAAAGAAAAAAACTGTTCTTTTCAGGTTAACTTCTGATAACTTCCCACATAGATTCAGAAGTGATTCTCTCCTAGCTCACAAGCAATTAGGTAAGGCTCAATTGCTAGCAGTTATCCAGCTGAAACCCCTTAGCTGGCTTGCTTTCTACTGTGTGGGTCAAATCCTGCTTCAGGAGCTTTTCTGAGTAGATTAAAGAACAAGTTTGTATTTCTTTGTGATGGTTGCTGTACTTTATAACAGAAAATCACCAAAGGAGTTTGGACAGAGAGCAGTCCATATAAACACATTCTTCATCTGCAATCATTCCCCTTCTTCAACAAGCATGGGTTCAATATCATGGATTGGCACAGATGAATCTCTCAATGGAGCACTTTCAGGAGAATACTTGTTTCCCTGCTGTCTTTCAAGGTTATAGCTAGGGCATAGATCAGTGTTCATACCTGAGCTTCCATTGCTGTTAGAGTTCCTCTCTATATAGCCTGGCCAGTATGTAGTCCAGTTCTTATGTCCAGCCTTCCAATCCAGATCCCTGGACACTGGATCTCTCTTCACATACCTTCTGGCACAGGTCTTAGGGTCCCTTCCACGTGCAGCTGTCCTCCCTCACAGGTAGCGTCTGGAGTTTCCTAGCTCTGCAGCACCATTCCTCTGGCTTTCCCCAGTCCAATGGTGTATGCTGGCCCTTGAAATGCCTCTCAGTATACGTACTGCTCTGGACTCTTCTAGACCTCTCAAAGGCTTTTCTCTTCCTTCTTCCAAAGGGTTTCTTTCCTTCTCTGTCTGTCCGGTTTGGCTTCTGCTTCTGATGATCCTTCAGATGAAACTGATGATCAAGCTCAAGCTGATTCTCAGGATAATGAGGATAATGATCTGTAGAATAAACTCTACCCTTATTCTGCCTTGATGAGTGCTCCTCCCTAACACAGCGCAGCTGTGCTGAATCAGGCCCTGCCCTTTGAGATGAGTGCTTAGGGATTACCTCATAGCCCTCCTGATTGAACACACGTTTCCCCACTTCAGCTCCTCTAATGGCTGTTGGAAACCTGGTGCATTCTGGGACTGGTAGTCTTTTATGGGAAAATTCTGTTTTCTTATTTCTACCAGAACTGACAGGTTGCTTGTTCAGAGTCACTTCACCTTTTCTATAGCTCCTTCCTGAGCTATGATAAACTTCCTTATCACATACCCCCCTGCTTAAGTTATTACGGACTGGTTTAACTGGTGAAACTTCTTTCCTACAGTCCGTAATACCTACGAGAGTGTTCTCTTTTTGAAGCTCACTTACTTCCTGACTGGCTTCAGAGTCATTATTATTTACAGGCCTCTCCTTCCAAGACTCAAGTATGTTAATATGGTAGGTCTGCCTACGCCCTCTTGCATTTTCTACCATATAAGACACTGGGCTCACTTGTTTAACAACCTTCCATGGCCCTTTCCACTGTACTTCAAATTTTGAGGCAGTTCCTGCTACTTGAACCAAAACCTTTTCACCAATGCTTAATTGGCGGCTCTGGCCTTCCTATCATACCACCCTTTCTGGCGCACTTGACTGTCCTGCAGGTTCCTCTCAGCAACCTGCGAGGTCCTTTTTAAACGTGCCCTCAGGTTACGTAGAAACTGTGGCACCTCCTGACTTCCTGGTTCAGGATCAATCCATTGTTCCCTCAAAATATCTAACAAACCCCGTGGAGCCCTACCATACATAAATTCATATGGAGTTACACCTAGGGACACCTGAATTCTTTCCCTGCAGGCATATAAGGCAAAGGGCAATAACATATCCCATTCTTTTACCTCTCCTGCTAACCCCCTTCTCAACATTTGTTTGAGAGTTTGATTGAATCTCTCCACCAAACCGTTTGATTGTGGATGGTAGGCTGAGGTTTTCACGTGATGAATGCCAAAGGCATCCCAGACCTGGGCCAAATATTTGGATACAAAATTGGACCCGCGGTCAGTCAACACCTCTCTTGGGAATCCCACTTCACAAATCAATTTTACTAGCTCTAAAGCTATTGTTTTTGCAGAAACATTCCTTAATGGTATGGCCCAGGGAAACCTTGTTGCCTGATCTACCATAACTAGGATGTATTGGAAACCTCGGGGCGTTTTGACTAATGGGCCTACAATATCCATGGCAATGCGACCAATTGGGTCTGTGATAATTGGCATGGGAATCAAAGGCACCACCGGTGGGTGAGCCGCTGTAACTCGCTGACACGCTGGACATGCAGCACAAAACTGGGCAGTTTCTTTGAAAATACCTGGCCAGTAAAAACGCATAAGTATTTGATCCAGCGTTCCTTGCATCCCTTTATGACCTCCCACTGGATGATCATGTGCTAATCTAAGTACTAGCCCTTTGAAAGTTGTGGGCACCACCAATTGTTTACGTATGGTCCCATTTCTGGAGTCCTGACTATCTCTATATAATATTTCATTATCTAGTCTGAATCTGGGCAATTCCTCCCTGACCTCCTGAGCATACTTAAAAGCTCGGGTGAGAGCTTGATCAGCTCGCTGCTCTTGTGGAAAGTTAGGAAACTTTGCCACTAACTCAGCTGGTACCCAGGGTAAACTTTGACCAGCTAACATCTCAGCTCTACCCTGTGCTCTGCAAAGTCTCTCACGCCTCTTTTGTGCTTTCAACTTTCTTACTTTACCAGATGATGGAGTTATTAAATCATCATGAGAGTGTAAGTCTCCTAATAACTCTGCCTGCTCCCCCTCCTCCTTCTGCTGGCTCTCTACCTTAGCCTGCGAGCGGGTGGATACAAGGCCCCTCTTATTACCCATAGTTTGGCCTTCTGGAAGCTTAACCATCTTTTTAGCTAGGGACTGAGGACTTCCAAAGAAAGGCCCGGGAGCTATTTCCATTATTCCTTCTCCCTCCTTCTTTCCTAGCCCTTCCACTAGACCCTGCTTAAATCTTGGCCAGTCTCTTCCTAGAACCAAATCAAAGGGTAGCCTAGGCACCACTGCTAACAGGACTTCCTCTTGCTCCCCCAGGCACTTAACCTTTAGCCTATAGGTGGGATATGATGTTGCAGCACCATGAATGCATCTGATGTGAACTTGGCTTTCAGGGGTTCTAGGCACAAATCCTTCTTGGGCCTCTATCCTCTTCCAAAGCCTTTTTGACATCATACTCTGGTCTGCCCCCAGAGTCTAACAAAGCATTTGTGGTAATTCCTTGCACATCAACCATCAAAAGAAATCCTTCTTTGGGCTGTTTTAAATCCACACCCACTAAGCTAGTGTGTGTCTGACATCCCTTTTCTAAATGTCCCCATTTTCCACATTTCTTTCTATTCCACTGTGTCACCTGGTGTGATACAGTACATTCATTTTCAGAAACATTTTTAATTATTTTCTTTTCTGATACAGCACATCTTGCCTCAGCACCAATCTTCAGAGGGCCACCCATTCTATGGCAAGCCTGCGTGGCTTCCAAGAATCTCTCTGCTAGCATGGTTGCCTCTCCAAGATTTTGGCAATTTTGCTGTATAAGGAAAGTGTGCAAATCTTTAGGGACCGCAGACATAAATTGTTCAAGCATTATAATGTCTAATAACATTTCTACCGTCTTTTGCTCAGGCTCCAACCATTTTACAGCTAAACCTCTGATTCTCTGACTCAGAGCCCTGGGTGTTTCACCCACTCTTAATGTAACAGCTCTAAACATTCGCCTATACTCTGAAATAGACAGCCCTAGGCGATCTCTAATAGCAGCCTTTACATCCTTATAATTCAAAGCCTGGGCTGCTGGCATTGCTCTGTAAGCTGCAAGCGCCTCTCCAGTTAATGAGGCTGCCAGCCTTACTGCCCACTGGGTCTCTGGCCATGCTAATTCTTGTTTCACTCTTTCAAAAGACTCTAGAAAATCATCAACATTATCATCTGGAGTTAGCTTCCCAAAACTAAATGCCCCAATCCCTTGATTGAGTCCCACACTGTCCACATGTGGTGTACCAGTATTTACTGCTGGTCTTGCATCTGTTCCACTTTGGTTCTGCAGCTGAACTAGGGCTTGCACCAGATCAAGCACTGGCTTCTGCTGTTCTATTAAGGCTTTCATAGCAGTGTCCTGAGCCTGCTGTGCTAGCTCCTGTTGCCTGCTAAACTGGGCTGCCATCCAGCTAGCCATCTCCCTCGGATCCATCTTGATCCCTGCAAGAAACAAAAAAAAACCAAAGTGCACCACCCTCCAAACAGGTGTGTTTTTTTTTTACTTTTTTTTTTCAATTACCCCTGTGCCTTACTCCCATCCACCACTAGACATGCCCAGGTACTTATTACCTTGTGTCAGTGTTGAATCCAGCTCTGCACAGGGTCTTTTCCTCCTGGGACAGGTTCCTGGAACATCCACTTCTCCTCCAAAGTGCAGTTGAGGGAAAATCTTTTTTTCCAGCTTTAAACTTGAACTTTAGTTGTAATCCTCAGCAAGTAAATCCCCTTTGTGCAAAAGCAATCCGAAAAACTACACCACTTGTCAGACGGCTGCCTGGGTGAGAATCTTCTCAGTCTTGGCAAGTGCATATATCTATATGATTTGCAAGGGATGGTGGGCAATGCAGTTCATTCACACCAGACACAGCTGCTCACAATAATTAGTTGTGCTTTTGGGTAAAGCCAATAAGATATTTATTTATGGGGTTATTTCTCCCAACACAGATATGCTTGGTAGCACATAAATCAGGTTACTTGCTTTCAGTGTTAAACTTGGAAAAAAACAAAATAAAAATCAGGAAAACAACATTCAAACTTGTCAGGCATTAGCTAATGTTTTCTTAGCATATATCAAACAACAAACGAAAAGCCACAAAGAAAGAAAAAAAACTGTTCTTTTCAGGTTAACTTCTGATAACTTCCCACATAGATTCAGAAGTGATTCTCTCCTAGCTCCCAAGCAATTAGGTAAGGCTCAATTGCTAGCAGTTATCCAGCTGAAACCCCTTAGCTGGCTTGCTTTCTACTGTGTGGGTCAAATCCTGCTTCAGGAGCTTTTTCTGAGTAGATTAAAGAACAAGTTTGTATTTCTTTGTGATGGTTGCTGTACTTTATAACAGAAAATCACCAAAGGAGTTTGGACAGAGAGCAGTCCATATAAACACATTCTTCATCTGCAATCATTCCCCCTTCTTCAACAAGCATGGGTTCAATATCATGGATTGGCACAGATGAATCTCTCAATGGAGCACTTTCAGGAGAATACTTGTTTCCCTGCTGTCTTTCAAGATTATAGCTAGGGCATAGATCAGTGTTCATACCTGAGCTTCCATTGCTGTTAGAGTTCCTCTCTATATAGCCTGGCCAGTATGTAGTCCAGTTCTTATGTCCAGCCTTCCAATCCAGATCCCTGGACACTGGATCTCTCTTCACATACCTTCTGGCACAGGTCTTAGGGTCCCTTCCACGTGCAGCTGTCTCCCTCACAGGTAGCGTCTGGAGTTTCCACGTGCAGCCGTCTCCCTCACAGGTAGCGTCTGCAGCACCATTCCTCTGGCTTTCCCCAGTCCAATGGTGTATGCTGGCCCTTGAAATGCCTCCCAGTATACGTACTGCTCTGGACTCTTCTAGACCTCTCAAAGGCTTTTCTCTTCCTTCTTCCAAAGGGTTTCTTTCCTTCTCTGTCCATCCGGTTTGGCTTCTGCTTCTGATGATCCTTCAGATGAAACTTATGATCAAGCTCAAGCTGATTCTCAGGATAATGAGGATAATGATCTGTAGAATAAACTCTACCCTTATTCTGCCTTGATGAGTGCTCCTCCCTAACACAGCGCAGCTGTGCTGAATCAGGCCCTGCCCTTTGAGATGAGTGCTTAGGGATTACCTCATAGCCCTCCTGATTGAACACACGTTTCCCCACTTCAGCTCCTCTAATGGCTGTTGGAAACCTGGTGCATTCTGGGACTGGTAGTCTTTTATGGGAAAATTCTGTTTTCTTATTTCTACCAGAACTGACAGGTTGCTTGTTCAGAGTCACTTCACCTTTTCTATAGCTCCTTCCTGAGCTATGATAAGCTTCCTTATCACACCATCTATAAGTTTCTTACATCTGTCTGCTGGTAGTTTCTCCCACTCTTCAATTGCAGTTTGTTCCAGCTACCGAATGTTTCCATGATTCCTCTTACCAATGGCAGAGTTCAGTTCTTTCCAAAGATTCTCAATTGGATTAAGATCAGGCCTCATTGCTGGTCAGTTTAAGACATTCCATTTATTTCTTTTTAATTGTTCTTTTGTACTTTTGGATGTATGTTTTGAGTCATTGTCCTGCTGGAGGACCCATGCCCTTCCATTCAGGCCTAGCTTTCTGACACTAGATAGCACATTTTGCTCCAAAATACCTTGGTAGTCCTCTGACTTCATGATTCCTTTAATACCTTCTAGACTTCTAGTTCCTGAGGCAGCAAAACGCCCCCATAACATTATAGAACTTGTAACATATTTAACTGTAGGAAAGGTGCTTTTTAACTTATAAGCTTCATTTCTTTGTCTGTAAATGTATCACTGTCTGCATTGCCAAAGATCTCAAGTTTGGCTTCATCTGTCCACAGAACATTTTCCCAGAAAGATTGTGGTTTCTCAAGTTTGGTTTTGGGCCTTTTTATGTCTGTTTTTTAGCAGTGAGACCCTCCTTGGCCTTTACACATGAAGTCCTTCTGTGTTTAGTACGTGGCATATAGTGTGGGTTGAAATCACCACCATATGCCTTCATCTCATCGGATGTCGTACTAACCTTCAAAGACATTTTGGATTAATTGTCCCTCTTCCCATCACATCCTGGGAGGTTCCTATTTAAAACTGTGCAAGTACTTTAGAAAAGTTCCAGTGAGCACTGAGGCTTTTTTTAATATATCTATTTACTTTATTTATCGATCTAAAATAATTTTTCCTCATCAAACCTCCAGTCCACTCCAGTTGTGTGGGTTTATTTGTCCCACCAGCAGATGAAAGTAGCACAAAGCCTGATTATTTCAAAGTGCCAAAGGATAATTTTTTATTTTTTTGGACTAATCACTTAAAGCAGCTTCACAGAAAGCCAGTCACCAATTACAGTCCATTATAATCTTTAGTCAAGATCCGAAAACGACATCGAAGAGGTGAGTTTTTAGCCTGGATTTGAAAAGGCACCTGACGTACAGACTCAGGTAGTTTGTTCCAGAAGCAAGGTGCAGCAAGGTGAAAAGAGCAAAGTCTGTAGTTAGGAACAGAAGAGAAGGGCACAGATAAAAGCAATATGCTAGAAATGTAAGGCCGCGGGACCCCGTTCCCGTGGCCGCTTCTAACCGGGGGGGCGGCAGTCCGATCGCACCCCCCGCGTTCCGGTGGCGCGCGGGATGGGGTGATTGCCTCGTGGTCCGGCGGCCTCATTGACTCCCTTGGCATTTTGAAATGCGCGGGAGCCAATGAGAAGGCTGGGTCCTTGGGCAGCGAGGGGGGGTGGTGCGGGGACTCGGCGCTGCTCCGGCCTTGGCAGTGTGAAGCTGGAGGCGCCGGACGTGTTTTGAGGGAGCTGGCTGGTGAATCCTACCTCGTAGTGCGGCGGGAGGAAGAAGGACGTTTTCGGGCAGTGTGTCCGCAGCGGAAGAGTTGGATAGCAGCGTTTTCGGTGGCGGCGGTTTTTCTAGGCTGACGGCTGTGGCCCGGGCTGAGTGGCAGGAGTTACTCCTGCAGGCAAGTGGTTCTCGTTATTCTCAAACTTCTCTATATATATGTATTTATTTAACACCTATGGTTTGCAGTAGGCTGGGTCGTGCAGGGTAATTAAGGATATAAAAAAAAATAAAAAAAAGATAAATATATAATTAAATTAGCACGAATTTAAAAGGTGCCTCCAGTTGTTATGACTGCCATGTCGGGCAGAGGAAAAAAGGGGGGCCCCAGACAGATTAAAGGGTCTGTTGAGGGCAGCATGGGACATACTGGGGCAGGTGGGGCAGCTTCCTTGGGGCCTGACGGGCGACGGGATCAGGTGGGCAGAGGGGTGTCTGGGTATAGTGGTGGGCCCCATGGGCCAGCCGTTCACGGCACCAGAGGGTGGGGGGGGGGGTGTTAGGGGCAGAGCTCCTAGCCGTACCGGGGCGTCCATACGGGGCGCTAGCTCTGTAGAAGGTTGGGGCAGGGGCGGAGGGGGGTGTCGGCTGACCCTGTAGCTCGGGGTAGACGAGGCAGGTCTAGGGGGCCGGCCAGAGGTGCTTTGGGTCTTAGAGTGGCTCACGGGTCCTTTGGGGGCCAGGGTGTTGCCCCGATCCCTACGGTGAGTGGTGAGGGTGCAAACCTGCAGGGGGGCAGTACAGGTTTTGAGGCGGCAAGTCTAGGGGGTTTATCGGCTGCTGCGGGGGTAGGTTCCTCGCCAGCTTGGGCACATTGGCAGGGTGGGGGTCAAGGCTCTTCCCTGGCAGAATGGCTAGGTGCATGGCAGTCACCATGGGCTATGGCAGGTGTCCCTTCGCCTTTTCCTGTTTTTTCTCCACATGTTTCTACTGGAAGGCACTACTTGGGACATCCTTTGATGGCTGCTGCCGGACAGACGGACAGCGTGATGGCGAGCACAGGCGGAGGCCGCTTGCCTGACGGAACCGGGAGAGGAACTGAAGCTGTGGCGTCGATGCGACAGGAGTCAGGCGTGGCTACCGAGGTGGCGTCAACTAATGCAGGTGAGTTGGATGCTGGTGCTGCGGTGCGGGGTGACGGCGCTGCGGGGAGAGGTGGTACTCGGTCGGCCGATAAGGGCAAGAGGCGAGTGACTAAGAGGAGGCGGCATTCTTGTCATCGGCGTAGGCGTTCGGGATCCTCCTCTTCTTCCACCTCTGAGTCTTCGTCCGGTTCGGTTTTGGATGAATTGGGCAGGGGTCGCGAGGCTAGCGGAGAGGCGGGACGTGCCGGACAGGTTGGAGCGGTGCCAACAGTGGTGGCTTTCTCTGAGTTATGGGAGGGAATACCGAAGAATCTTCGGAAGAAGATTATGAAGCGTCGATACTTAGATATTTTCCGTTTACTTGAAGGTCGAAAACGGTTTGGTGATAGTCGGAAGAAGCGCAAGGAGGATGATAAGGCTGGTAGGGTTAAGAGAGTAACGCGGAATGTTGTTAATTGGACTCGCGCCTTCATGCGCCTTGCTAGTGTCTGGGGGCATTCGCATCTGGAGCAGTATGGTATGCTTCTGGCTTACGTGGATTCCATCCTGGAGGCATCACAGGCTCATGAAGGTTGGGCTTGGCAACTATGATGAGAAATTCCGTGATAAGATGGAAGAGAATCAACTGCTTTCATGGGGAACGCAAGACATTAATCTTTGGCTGACGCAGATGGCGATCAGACCGGTAGGCGGAATTTTGAGCGGGCCAAAAGGTGGAACGTCTGCTACCGCAACGGCGGAATGGCCCTTTTGATTGGGCGTGTCCCCTGCTTTGCAGAGAGCTCCAGGGGGAGGGGAGCTGGGGATTTGTGCTGGCGGTTCAACAGGTCTTCATGCCCCTTTCCGGATTGCAAATTCCGGCACGCTTGCTCCATCTGTAATGGGGGCCACTCTGCACTCAAATGTGTCAAAAAGAGTGTCGGGGGAGCCGTGGTTCCCCCCACAAGTAGTGGAGGCTTGTGGAGTTTGGCCCCCACTCCTGTTGCGATTGATGTTTTAGGTCCATGGCTTAAGAGATATCCGAAGAGACTGGTAAGTTGCATTTTAGAGAATGGGTTTAAGGAGGGGTTTCCTATACCGGTTGTAGGTTGCGTAGGGGCGAACAAGGCCCGGAATTTGCCTTCCGTTCGGCTTTTGGCGCAGGGGGTCCGGGATAAGTTGGCAACCGAGATTGAGTTAGGTAGGGTAGCGGGCCCTTTCGGAGAACAGCCTTTCGCTGATTCTGTGATATCTCCGTTGGGAATTCCTTCCAAAGACGGAGCCGGGAAAGTATCGCTTAATACCTAATCTTTCCTTTCCCATTGATTCCTCGGTCAATTATCACATTCCTCGGGAATTGTGCGCAGTACGTTACGCCTCCGTTGATGAGGCTATCGAGCTCGTGCGAGCATGTGGGCCTGGGTGCTTGCTGGCGAAAGTGGATATGGAATCCGCCTTCCGTTTATTGCCGGTGCACTCGTCGACCTTTCGTTTGTTGGGGTTTTTGTTTCAAAGGACAATTTTACTTTGCTAAGAGCATGCCTATGGGTTGTTCGATTTCCTGTGCTTATTTCGAACAGTTTCGCTCGTTTTTTACATTGGGCGTTTGTGGACTGGGTGGGGTGTGGCACTGTGGTGCATTACTTAGGTGACCTTCTCTTTGTTGGACCTGCGCATACGGGGCAGTGCAAGGCATTGTTGTACGGTTTTGTCTGATTAGCCCAGGTGTGGGGTGTTCCCTTGGCTTTGGGTAAGACTGAGGGTCCGGCGACTACTCTTACCTTTTTGGTAGTGAGTTGGATTCCGTGACAATGGTAGCTCGCCTGCTGGAAGAGAAAGTTATGCGGCTGCGGGTGTTGGTTGCCAATGCGCTGTTTTCCAGCAAGTTGACGTTACTAGAGATGCAGTCCTTAGTGGGTTCACTTAATTTTGCTTGCAGAGTTATCCCGATGGGGAGAGTATTCTTGTGTCGGCTGGCGGCTGCTACTGCAGGTGTTATTAAGCCTTATCATCGGATAATGATGTCATGCAGCCTGTGGGCGGACTTGAGGATCTGGGACGATTTCCTAAGTAACTTCAATGGTACCACGGTTCAGAGAGGCCGGGAGGTGACGTCTGCGGATCTGCAGTTGTATACTGCCGCGGCTGGGGGTTTGGGCTTGGGGATTTAATTTGGGGGGCTCTTGGTGCGCGGAGGGCTGGCTGCAGTCCTGGAGGGACGTAGGGCTTACGAAGAATATTACCTTCCTTGAGTTGTTCCCCATTTTGGTGGTCAGACAGACTCAGGAATTGTAAAGTTCTTTGGTGGTGCGACAATGAAGCTGTGGTGTCAGTGCTCCATAATTATTTCCCAAGATGCAAGATGCAGGCCTGTAGCCGACCTGATGCGGCAGATGGTTTTCGCTTGTTTACAGTTGAATCTAGTGATTAAGGCTCGTTATATTCCGGGGACTCATAACACGCTGCCGATGCTCTTTCCCGTTTTATGTGGGAGCTGTTTCGGACCTTGGCGCCAGATGCGGATGAAGAGGGCACATCGGTCCCGGAGCATTTCTGGCGGATTGGCCTCCTGCCATGTTGGAGCAGTGTGGTCTCCTTCTTGGTGCTTCACGGATGGCTGGAAGGTCCAGCTTCGGATCAGCTGGGTCAGTAGGTGTCGGCAGCGAAGGCTGCGGGACTGTCGCTGACTACTGTCCGGAGAATTTGGCAGGCTTCTCCTTTTTGCGCGGGCCCTAGGATGGGGGGGCGGGCGGGGGCTTTTTAACGCATACGCTTTTGCGTGGTTGGGAGCGGTCCTGCCCTTCTTCGGGTGATTGGCGGCGCCCCATTGCCCGTTCTAAGACGGATCAGGCGGGAAGAGGTATGTGGGTGGAATTGACAGCTGTGCGGGGCTCTCCCTCGTGTCCTCTGATTTTACTGCAGGCGCACTTACGCCTGCATCCGGATACCGGCGGTAGCCTTGTTATACATCAGGATGCGCAGGTTCTTACGCGTTTTCAGTTTGCGGCGGTGCTGTGGCTGTCCTTACGGCTGATTGGTGAGGATCCTGGTGCGTTCGCTCCTCACTCCTTCCGGATTGGGTCAGCGACTAGTACAGCAGCTGCTGGACTGCCAGAACAGGAGATACATCGGATAGGGAGATGGCGGTCGCGGGCCTTCCACAGCTACGTGCGTTTGTGGGGGGGGGGGTACTAACTCTTCTATGCTTTCTGTTGCAGAGGCAGGGCCAGGACCGTGTTGTTGGTTGATTGGCCACTCCTTTGTGTGCTGGGATGGCCGGAGAGCAGCGATGCGCCCGATGGGGCCGAATTTGGGACTTCCAGAGCGTGCGGTGACCGTCACATGGCTGGGGAGTGTGGACTCCGGTGGATCCAGCTCTTGCCTTTGCTTCGGCACCACCAGTGTTCAAGTGGCTCGCCAGACATCTTGCTGCTCCACTTAGGTGGCAACAATATGGTTTCCTGGACTTGCCGACAGCTGATTCGGGCATTTATAAAGGACTTTGGGGTGGTGTTGGGGATGTTTCCAGGCGTCATATTGGTTTGGTCTGATATCATTCCAAGGCAGGCCTGTTGGGCTCAGCGACGGTGGTCACGGGGTGTGATGAAGATTAACCGTCAAATTGGCAGATGGGTGGGGGAGCAGGGAGGCTGTTAAATTCTGCACCCTTGGGTGGACGTTCAGTGCTCTGGCCTCTACAGGTCAGATGGCGTGCACTTGTCCCCGGTGGGGTTAGATTTACTTCTTAACGATTGGCAGGAGGCCTTGGAAGGTATTAGGTTGGGGGCAAGGGCTGGTCGCAGCTTACCTTTTGGGGGGCGGCTCTGGTCGTGGCTGACCTGAGCCGGTGGCGGGATCCCGGAGGTTTCCGGGGCCCGGAGCCGGTGGCAAGCTTGAGGGCGGGGGTGGGGTACCCCCAACCCGGTTAATCCCTCAGGTTTTTGCTAATAATATGGCGAAGCCGGAAGAGGGAGGGCGTTTAAAATTGTCGGGCTTCTACCCGGCGGAAGCGGATGCGGCGTCACCTTGCTAATAACATGGCTGGTGAGGGTTCGCTCTGCTTGGGGGGGGGGGGGAGTTATAATGTGTTGATTTGTATTGGTTGGTTTGTTAAAAAGGTTATTAAAGCTGCGACCAGTTTAAGTCCAAGATTATTGTTATGTGTTTTCTTTGAATTTAGTGGTTTTGGGGGGAAATTAGTGGGGGTGGCTGAGAAGGGCGAGAGGCGACGTGTCCGCCTTACCCGGTTAATGTAAGGCCGCGGGCCCCCGTTCCCGTGGCCGCTTCTAACCGTGGGGGGCGGCAGTCCGATCGCGCCCCCCGCGTTACGGCGGCGCGTGGGACGGGGTGATTGCCTCGTGGTCCGGCGGCCTCATTGGCTCCCTTGGCGTTTTGAAATGCGCGGGAGCCAATGAGAGGGCTGGGTCCTTGGGCAGCGAGGGGGGGTGGTGCGGGGACTCGGCGCTGCTCCGGCCTTGGCAGTGTGAAGCTGGAGGCGCCGGACATCCCACCCGCCCGCCCTTTGCTGGGGGATGCTCGATCTACGGGGGTAGTGGGTTGGTGCAGCTTGGGGGGTGTGGGGGTTTTGGCAGGATCCCGGAGGTTTCCGGGGTCCGGAGCCGGTGGCAAGCTTGAGGGCGGGGGTGGGGTACCCCCGACCCGGTTAATCCCTCAGGTTTTTGCTAATAATATGGCGAAGCCGGAAGAGGGAGGGCATGGAAAATTGTCGGGCTTCTACCCGGCGGAAGCGGATTCGGCGTCACCTTGCTAATAACATGGCTGGTGAGGGTTCTCTCTGCGGTGGGGGGGGGAGTTATAATGTGTTGATTTGTATTGGTTGGTTTGTTAAAAAGGTTATTAAAGCTGCGACCAGTTTAAGTCCAAGATTATTGTCATGTGTTTTCTTTGACTTTAGTGGTTTTGCGGGGAAATTAGTGGGGGTGGCTGAGAAGGGCGAGAGGCGACATGTCCGCCTTTCCCGGTTAGAGCGGAGTTCCTGAGGAAGGGGTTGAACTGCAAGGGTGCCAATAATGTTGACCACAACAGTTTCAGAGTTGTCATGTTACCCAGTTCCAGTAATGCGACTTTTTGCCAGTTCTGGTTTTAAATTTGTAATGCAATGCAGTATGATATATGCCATCCCTGATTTTACCCTTTGGAATCAGTGCTATGGGTCCCATAATGCATCAGGATGAGAATATCAGACATGCAGGATTGGCTCAAAATCTCAGTCCTGGAACTGGGTAACTTGACAACTGTTACATATGTGCCACAACTTGCATTTATAAGCAGCAGATTTAAGAACTGTGCACATCTGTGGGGCACTGATTAAGAGGGCATCCTTGAAATTGAACTTCTGGCAATTTGAGATGGTTTTTGAATACCAGAGAGGTAACCTCCCATCCAAACCCCTCGCCTAATGGTTAGGCATGAATAGAAGCAGTTGTAAATACTGACAGAGGTATTTTCTGAGGCAGATGTGTTACTGTTGATCTAAAATACCAAATTGATGGATGCCTTGAAAGATCATCACTCTGTATGACATGTAAATAGCACCATTTCTTAAAATACTGGATACCCAAACGTTAATTTTCATCTACAAATACACTTTTTACATGTGCAAATGACACATAACTCTTCTAATATCACCTCTATAGCTGAAAGAAATATTCAGAACATCTCCAGAACACGTCTCTTAAATCACAGTGTGTGCTCATATATAACTAGTGCCTTTTTTCAAGTCACTCTTTCTGCACTTATGCTAGCTTGCGCATATAAAACCACTTTTCCTATGTGCCAATGGTGCCTAACTTTTCTAAAATATACTTGAACACCCTGCAAAGACAATTTGCTTGAAAAGTTGTGAACTAATTCTGTTGTTTTTTTCTTTCAAAGGTGTTCATTTCCCAGAACTTCACAAAGCAAAAAGAAGAAAAAGTCCATAGAAAAAGATTAAAAGATTCCACAAGCAACACCTTCTGTAGTCAAGTGCTGTGATGATTTTACCTGACTGCTAAATGTAAGAACCGGCCAAATGTCCAACAGTGCGTTTTTACAGATGTATGCTATATATGAGCTTTTCCTGTGGAGAGATTTTTTGCCTTTTAAATATTGAAGGAAATTGAATGCTTGAGAAGAAAGAATGATTTGAAAAGTGCATAAGTAAGGTGGCCGCTAGGATTTTTACAGTTTTTTATGGTTCTTTTTATGCCATAAAGATAAATCTGTCACTTAATATGTTGGAAACGTTTCCCCCCAAAATTCCCAATCACCTATATTTTGTTCTTTCCTAAAGTTCTTATCTTAATGTACATCTAATAGCTCTATCAATTTCACTTTTATCTGCCAACTTATGAATTTAAGGTGTTTTATTTCTGGCGCCAATTTTTGAACCATATGGGGAACTTGCAGGTCATTTTCAATGAGAAATTCCCTATGGAAAATCTGGGGCCAGCCAGTGTACTATACTCAAAGATCTCTACATATATTGTGTCTTCTTCCCCCCTAAGGCCCATTCCTATGCCCTACAGTGAAAAGTGTACATGCTTTTAACCACTCAGGAGAAGGTAATACCCAGCCTAGGGAACGTACTGTTTTTTAGGCTAACACCTTTGAAACTTGTTCTGAAAAATCTTTGCTGCTTGTCATTATTCTTCCCTTTTTACTGAAAATAAATGCTTTATTAATATTATTCTTCACTTTTGTTGCTAGGGATGTGCATTCATTTGAAATAACATGAGAAATAAACATGACATTTCCCATATCATTTCATGTTGTTTTAACCTGTAACGACAGAAAATAAAGATGACATTTAATGTTTTTTTCCCATGTCATCAATAGTGTGCATCTCTAATGTTTTTGTATTTTGCTTAATATGAGAGGAAATGCTGTAGTACAGTCTAGCTTAATGAGGTTTCTAATATCTATTTCTATTTTTTTTTTGTCCCTTGTTCTGTATTTGGTGGGTGGGTATCCGAATTACATATGTGTGGATGAATTGAGTGATTCTGCTAGCATATAATTTCTGTGTAGGAATCTGTAATAGTCCTGTTTGGGTTTTTTCCCAGTAGGAGATGAATTGATATTCTAGATCCTGGTACAATATTTGCAGTGCTGCCTTTTCATAGATAGGAATTGTTCTATTTGAGTCTTGACAGTGCTGTTACGATATGGCAGGTTTATTATAGGCTCTGAATGGTCTTTTCTAAGCTTTGTATTACTCCATAATGTACCAGGCAGTTGGCACTTGGGGAAAGTGGTGTGGCTGTTACTGAGGTGACACCGAAATTTCATATTAAACTTTAAATGAACGTTGTCAGAGTATGATGTCCAATTATGTGTTTTTTGCAAGAACATTCTTGGAGGGGTTAGGATCATGATTATTGTTTCAATAATCAAAATATTGGGCGGGGGTTCTGTGAGCTTTGGTTCTGATTCTTTTAAGTACCTATTCATCTTATGTTTTTAAACATTGGCCTCTGGGCTCTGGAAACCAATAGCATGCTACTGATATGATCACATGGCTTCTTCTCAGTCAGCGATTTGGCAGCTGAATTTTGTACTAGCTATAATTGTCTAACCTTTTTGGGGATGTCCTACTTTCAAACACTTACAGCAATCTTGTTGATTGGTAGGCATCATAGTGGTAAAATCAGACCAAGGTCCATGAAGTCCAGTATCCTGTTTCCAGTACCTGGCAGGTTCCCACAAAGGCACACATGTTCCACAGTGCTTGTCCCAGGGCAAGCAGTGGATTTCCTGGGTCCTCTTTAATAATGGTTTATGGACATTTCCTCCAGGAACTTGTCCAAACCTCTTTTAAACCCAGCTACACTGATAGCTTTTACTATATCCTCTGGTAACGAATTCCAGAGTTTGATTACACATTGAGTGAAAAAATATTTTCTCTTATTAGTCTTAAACGGGTTACTTTGCACAGACATTCTAATATCCTTGGTTCCATTCTCCATTCCTTTCCTTAAGATTCCTAGCATTCTATTTGCTTTTAGCAAACATAATCTAGCAAAGCAGTTTTGAACAGCAGTTGAAATGTGCATATCAAGACATACAGTAAAGCAGAATCCAAACAGAATCCCAAATTTGAACAACAGTATTCATCTTCAATGAAACACTAACATCCAGTCTTTCTGACTAATCCAGATACACTGATTTAGCAGGATTCAGGAATCATTTATTTGAAGCTTCCAAGCAAACATAAATATTTTTTAGTCCATCAGCAGAGTCATCATCACGATGAATCACAGTATGAATATCATCTGTGAATAAGTGACACTTGCATATAAATGTCTTTACTTCAAGAACCCCCCCCCCCCCACCTCCCCAGTGCTAAATAATAAAGGAGAAAGTTTTCTCTGGACTACAATCTACCAAGTAGGAGGCCAACCATGTAAGTACCACACCTTCTAAAATTACAGTGTGCAGTCTCTGGATCAAACAAAAATGGCTAATTGTGTCAAAAGCTGATATGAAGTTAAGGGGAAAATGAATGGTGGCCCCCATCAAACAGATATCTGAATATCACCCACAATAAAAGTTAATACAGTATAGAAGAACATAAGAAGTTCCATACTGTGTTAGACCAAGGTCCATCAAGCCCAGAATCCTGTTTCCAACAGTAGCCAATCCAGGTCACAAGTACCTAGCAGTTTCCCAAAAAGATACACAGGTTCCATAAAGCTTTTATTGGGGCAAGCAATGGATTACCCGGGTCCTATTTAATGATGGTTTCCTTCAGGAATTTGTCCAATCCTTTTTTAAACCAGCTACACTAACAACTTTTACTACATCCTCTAATAACGAATTCCAGAGTTGGATTACGCATTGATTGAAAAAATATTTTCTCTTATTAGTCTTAAACAGGTTACACTGTAGCTTCATTGCATGTCCCCTAGTCTTTCTACTTTTTGATGGCATAAAGAATCATAGAAACATGATGACAGAAAAAGACTACATGGCCTACCTAGTCTGCCCTTCCATATCAACCACTACAACAGTCCCTTTTTTTTCCCTTTAGAGATCCTCTGTGTTTGTCCCATGCTTTCTTTGAATTCAGATACTGTTCTCATCTCTACCACTTCTACTGGGAGACAATTTCTACAGATTCACCACTCTTTCTGTAAAGAAATATTTCTGAACATCACTCCTGAATCTATCTCCCTTCACCCTCATCCCATAACCCCTCATAGCTCAAAAGAGGCTCTCCTCCTGTGCATTTATGCCATGGAGCTATTTAAACGTCTCAATCATATCACCTCTATCCCACCTTTCCTCTAATGTAAGATCATTCCACTCAAAATACAAAAATACAATTTTATATAAAAAATAAATAATAAAAGGAACTACCAACCCATATAAATAACTTAATGTATATATAAAATCATATGAATAAATAATTAAATTAGTGACCAAACATGGACAAAACCATATAATATATATATTTAAAAGGGAAATAAAGCAATCATAACCATGAGAAACCAAAAAAGAGGGGAGAAAAAGACTGAAGGAATAATGGAGGAACAACGGATCATTGGAATACCTGAAACTTAATGATATCCAAGAAACACTGCAGTGGTATCAGTTGTTGGTTTTGCTATAAAAAAAAAAATATGAGTACACCCGCAGTGTGGAGAACAGAACCCATAATATATGTATTATGGCGATCCCACAGGGAGAACATTAGTAGTTAAAATTATTGCAAAATCTTTGAAATATTAGATCTACATCGAGTATGTGGGAGAGAAAGGCTGAGAAAAGCAAACATATAGAAGAAATGATAACATCTTAGAATAATATCACTCAAAAAATGTATGAATTTAATATTGAAAACCTGATGTTTAATAAAAAAGTGCATACTTGTTCTGTCTGTTCTGACAAAAACTCAAAAATGAAAAAAGCAGCTTGTAGACTTAAAAAGAGACTCCCTCCATTGTGTTTGTATAAAACAATAAAAAAGTACATACATACGCTGTCAATTCTGACAATCCTAAGAAGTGAGAGGAACTGGCGTGTCAAGACCAGCTAATAACTGGATGGGAATTTCCTGCCAAGAAAAAAAGGTCAAAGGTCACAGAAAATAAATACCTCATAGTATACTTTCCTATACTACACAGTATAAACAATGTGCACGTCTGTATATGGGACTGTTTTTGACAAAATAAAAATTGTATATATATATATATATAATTGTGTGTATCCACATTAAGCCACATGATGTTGTAATCAGCAGAACCACAAAATGCCACCTGTAATGTGTGAGGATATGGGTGCCTATCAAACTCTAAAAAAACACTTATAAGCCACCTTAGGCAAGAACGCGATTCTGTGAGAACTCCAGGGAAAAATGAAAAGGCAATTATATCACTGATGTTATGCTCAGCGAAGCCACAAACCGCCATCTCTAATGAGTGTGGAAATAGATCTTTCTGAGGCAATGGAGGGTTAAGTGAATTGTCCAAGGCCACAAGAAGTTCATTGTGGGAACAGAACCCTGGTCTCTTGAATCCCAAGCCACAGCTCTAACTACTAGGCTACTTCTCCATGCAGCACATCATGTAGACTTTTAAATACTTAAAGGGTATTAATGAACAACAACATGATCCAAGTCACTGATTATTGACCCAAAACAATTTTATTTTATTTATTTATTTATTTGTTTGTTTATTTATTTATTTATTTATTCTTTTTTTCTATACTGCCCTTTCCAGTGATCAAGGGTGGTTTACAGAGAACAGTTAAATGATTTTATATAGTTTTACATGGAACAGTAGTTGTAACTATATACAGGTAAACATTGTATGCAACTGTGTCAAAAACTATTTACAAAGAACTATAAACATATATTACAATGAACAATAAACAAACCTATCTTACAATCAATCTTGTGTACGTTCTGGAAATTATTTTCTTTTCTTACGTAATACATACTGGGGGGGGTTAATAGCGGTGGTTCTGTCGGGGTTAGTCGTTTGCGGGTTCAGGAGGTTGGTGGGATTGTTTCTGTGACTGCTGGGGTGTGGCTCTTGGGAGGTAGGGGATTTCAAAATGCTCGGTGAAGAGGTGAGTTTTGAGTTCTTTTCTGAATAGATGAAGGTCCTTCATCATGCGAAGGGTTATTGGGAGTTCATTCCAGAGGGTGGGGGCAGCAAATGAGAAGGCTCTGGAGCTTGTAGTTTTCTTTGTTTTTCTGAAGGTTTTGTGCATGTTTTGTGCAAAACAATGTACTAATAAACATAACATATGATGCATAAAATTGTAAATAGGTCTTATATCCTCATGACCATATACATAGTTCTCACACTACCAAATCCACAATCCGATACCTTGGAGTCACACTAGACCAACGCCTGAACATGAAGGCGCATATCAGTAACACAGTAAAAGCAGTCTACCACAAGATCCGAACACTCCGGCACTTGCGCTCCCTGCTAGAGCCGGATGACTTCCGGACAATCTATCAAGCGTTGATTCTCCCGCACTTTGACTACGCCAATGCAATTCTACAAGGGCTCCCGCAACCCACCCTGAATCCACTCCAGCTCGCAATGAACGCCACGGCTAGAGTTCTACACGGAGCTTCCAGGAGCGACCACGTGACACCCATCCTGAAACATCTCCACTGGCTCCCTATCCACGGTAGACTCGCTTTTAAAATCCTACTACTAACTTTCAAGGCTATCAATGGACTCTCCTCCGCCTCACTCACAGAGCTAATCCACACCTCCCCCCCCCAACAGAGCCATAAGATCTGCAGCAGTCAACACACTGATAATCCCGAAGGCAATAACCCAATGCACCCAGGCAACAGCAAACAAAACCTTCAGATTCTATGCGCCCAGATGCTGGAACGCCCTACCACCTAACATCCGGGCAATCCCTGACCTATCCCAGTTTAGGAGGACTTTGAAGCACCACCTCTTCCTCAAGCACTACCCAGATGTCAGCACACCTACAGCCACCCCCCTCCTCTAGTACCAACACACCAGCACACCCAGCAAGCCACCCTCAACTATGCTTACACCATGATATGACTTGAAGTGATGCCTATATGTAAATAGTCACCCTAGTTATCCAAGTTCTAATACCTGTTCTTTGTAACACAGAGCAGCTTGTTGCACTGTATAAGTTTTCTGTTTCATGTAAACCGCACTGATGTTGAATAGCGCGGTATAAAAAGACTATAACTAAATAAATAAAATAAATACCTTGCCCCTATATAAGATCCAATTGTTCTTTGTAGAATGTAATATAATACTGTTTACTGTTCAACTGTTCTATGAAAAATGTTTGTTATAATGTAAACCGCTCTGATTGAAGGACAAAGCGGTATACAAAAATGTTTAAATAAATAAATAAAAGCAGGAGCAGGAGGAAACTTCCACATCAAATAAAATAAAAAATAGTATCTTGCTTTCATTTGAGAAACTTCAAAATTTAATCCAAACGTGCTGTGCTCCTGCAGGTACCGGCTTCAGGAGGACCTTCAGGCAGTGGTGTGTTTCTGTCTATCAAAAATAATAAAAAAAAAAATCCTAAAAAAGCCAATACCCTGTGCTAAATGATTTCCTACTAAAACATCCATCAGACGGCAAACATTTATACTCACCTAACAGTGAAAAATCTTGACAGTCTTGTAAATGAAGTGAATAAAGATGCCATAGATCTTTTATAAATGATAAAGAAAACCATGAATTTTTGGGCTTTTAGTTCAGGGGAAAGGCAGCATGGGTCCAGGGAGAGAATAGGAGAGATGTAAGAGCATTAGGCTGGAGATAAATGGCGTAGAAAGACTACAGGTATATGGCTAAAAAAATATCCAACACAGAGAATTTAAAAGATAAGGCTGTAATTTTTGGAAAAGGAATAGATTTGGAATGCAGGTCAGAAAAAAGAAGATGGAAAGGCTGTGATTGGTGCCTGAGAACACTGTGAAACGAAGAGGAAGGGCCGGATTTTGAGCAGGGACTGCTCCAGTGTTGGGTCGAGGTACTGGCGCCCTAGGCAAACCTTAAGCTGTATGCCTCTCCTGGCTGTTAGAATCTATTGTTTAGTTTTGAATGCCTTAGGTGACCACCAGGTTTGCCTAATGGTTGAGCCACCCTGATTCTGAGCCAGCATGGTGACAGTATTAAATGCCAGCATTGGTGCTTAAATTAATGTCTATTCAATACTGATAACTGTACGGGCAGCAGCGTTGCATAAATAGTGTAGTCACTGTGCCATTCAGACTGATTTCCAGCCCCATATTATCGGTAAAATATTTGAAAACATATTGATGTGTTAATGGCTTGAAAGCAGCATTTTAGAAGCAAGATATCAAGGTCGGGTATGGGCACGATAGCAAGACATTTCAGAAATGTGGACATTCCCTAAATGCATGGTCACAGAAACGGGTACTTGGACGTGCTCACTGGGATATTTCATAATGTGGGTGTGTGTTTTGATACATGCACGTTCCAGTTGGCCATTTTAGATCAGCTGAAGTGTGGCGGTGGGGTAGTAAAATGATTGGACTGTTAGTTTACGTGCAGGGTTTTTTTGGCTCAGCAACATTCACTGTGGCAGTGAGAACACATTTCACTGTTCTCCCTGCCATGAAATGAGCCCTTTTAGTACTTTATTCATGGTCTGGAGTAGGTATAGCCTTAGACACGTCAACAGTTGAGGCCAGCCCAGGTCATGCCTTCACCACATCCCCAGGCTACATGGATGTATTAATTCCTAGAACAGCAATATCCCCGGCTTTCTAAAGTGGTCTGGGAACATATCTATGATTTCTATGTCTGAATGCCCATTTTCAGACACCCAAATCATGAATAGAGCTTCTAACATGAACCCATGAATGTGTATTATTAGTAAGTACGTCTCATTGCATAAAGTAGGAACTATGATGCATGTTCTTATGTTAATGCTTGTTAGCATGTGGTAAATTAGTAGTACCTTTTAACAAATCTAGCCCTAAGTTTCATAGATGTATTAGTTCATTAGTTATCTTTGATTGCTTATGCGATACAGGGTAGCCTACTGTCACTCTAAAGAGGTGAGAGTAAAGTTGATGGCTGATGCTACCTTAAAGTCAGAATATGTATATGACTGGAATAAAATATAATTGCTGATCCTTGTTGACTGCTCCCATCAAAATATTTTTCCTTAGATATTGCAGTTTTTCGGACACTCCAAAAGGACTCTTTTACTGAAGTGCATATTTTAGCATGTTGTAACTGTTACAGCTCTGGCATGACAGCGTGGACTGATTCATGCATTAACTGCTTAACTCACTAGGGGACAGAGACTTGATGGGTTACGGTGGATGCTGGACATGGATAGCACAGGGAACTTAAGGCAAATACCGTGAGGCACATTCCAACATGTGTGCCCAGGCCTCTGTGTGCCCGATCGGAATTGAGACGCATAGAGGTAGACCCGCTCCATGCAGGTCACCCCTCCCCATGCCTTTATTTAGGGGTGTACCCACCGCTCTGTGTAGGTCACCCATATTTGGATGTAGGTTACCGCGAGAGCTGGGTTCAATTATTAATGTGGATTGAGGAAATCCACTTTGTACCCCTGAGATAAGCATCATGGAATTAATTTAATTTAATTTAATTTACAGATTTTTTATATACCGCTCCTTCCATTGATCAGGTGCGGTTTACATGGAACAACAATAAAACAATAAAAATGTCTACCTTTTGGGGACTGACAGGTACTAGTGACCTAGATTGGCCACTGTTGGAGACAGGATGCTGGGTTTCATGGACCTTTGAGTTGGCCCAGTATTGCAAATCTTATGTTCTTATGTTCTTAATTTATTCTGGATTCAATATTAAAAAAGAAATAAAGATGGTTCTAAAGTGGAGTTAAGAGCAGGTCAAGAGATGGATGATGAATTACAAAGAGAGCAGTTAACATAAATGGTGGGAACACTCAGCACCTAACACATGAAGGACACTTTAGAAAGGACATATAGGGTTATCTGAGCTGTCCAGACCAAAATTTCACCAAAAATGGCAGACACATTTAGGTTCAGAGGTGATTTCATAAATGAGGGTTTCTCCAATATAAATGTAATCGGGGGTATCTACATAGATGTTCCACAACTGTATCAGAGACTGGAGCAATTCCTCAGCCTGCCATTCAAATAGTGCAGACGCTGTGCAGCTCAATAGCCACACAACTGGAACTGTATCACGTATTCCTATTGATTCTTTTTACTACTGCGGACACCCTCCAACAACGTTTTAGGGAAAACAAGCACTTTTCCGATGCCTATTTATGTCCTGTAGCAGGTACAGACTTGGACCGGGGCAGAGATGCACCAGACATTTCTGAAATCAGGCATTCACATCAAAGGTCTCCAGAATGCCCCAGGCATGCCCCCCACCGTGCCCCTGTGCAGGACAGACATCTCCAGTGTGGGAACATCTTTGGAGACCTTTTATAAAATCGCTCCAGGGACATCTCTGTGATTTGGACATCTGCATACTCATTCTAAAATGACCCTCAAAGATTTTGCTACAGTGTGGTAACTATGTGAAATCTTATTACATTTTAATAAATACTAGCCAAAATTGTAAGTGCAGCATTCCAGTGGTAAATATTCCACCAAAATAAATAATGACACAATGATGTTTTCTGAGGTAACAATTAAAATATGATTCAGCAAAGTGTGCAATGGTGTTACTGCATATTAATACTGTATGGGCCTGAATTTCAATTGGGTGGTGCTATGTGCCCCGTTGGCACATAGCCCGCCATCTATCGCCTAACCCAGACTTTCCATGCCGGGGTCATATGTGGCCCCAGCATGAAAAATCTGGGTGTCGCTGCACAGCCAAATAGCCACAGGAGCTACCTGTGTAGCACCGGTTTTTGATGCTACATGGATAGCCCCAGCGCCTTAAAGATAGGTGAGGTTTTCCCACGCCTATTTTAAGGCACAGAGCACTAACTGTGTAGTATCAAATATCGGTGCAACGCGGGTAGCACCATGGTCTGCCTCTGTCCTGGAATGTCCCCAACATTGTAACATCCAATCGAGCTTGTTGTTATTGTATATACCATTAAAGTTAATCTGTACATAGTTCCCCCGGTTGTCCCATTGTTGGAGTTCCCTGTTCAATGTAAAACTCAATGTTGCCTGTATGCATTGTAGTATGTTATTGTTCTATGTACACCGCACTGATTTTAATAGCGCGGTATAAAAGAATTGTTAAATAAATAAATAAATAAAATAAATAAATGCTATGCAGATAGCATTTGAGCGTGTTATAGACATATCCGGGATTTTCGAAGGGCACTACCTGTGTAGGTGCCCTTCAAAAATCCCGGATAAGGCCTTTACATAGGTAACTATTTATTTATTTATTTACATTTTTTTATATACCGCGCTATTCCCCATCAATGCGGTTCACATGGAACAATTAAACTACGCATTTCACAAGGATGATCTGTGTTTACAATTGACAGGTGATAGAACTTGGGTCAAGAACATTGGTAACTATATACATCTGTACAATAGTGATAAGGAGTCCCATTTGTACTACGATGATCAGCTCGATATTGTGGTTCTTGTGGAGTCAACATCAGGGTAATACAGTAGGAAGAGGTGATGTTTCAGAGCCTTCCTAAACTGTGTTAGCTCAGTGCTTGAACGGATGCTGTCGACCTTCTAGCTCTATTAGGGGGATGCACTGTATGAGTTCAGTTAGGGATAAAGGGGAGAGGCCATTCATGATTTTGAAAGTGAGTATTAAGATTTTGAAAGTGAGTCTGCCTTGTATGGGGAGCCAGTGGAGCCGTTTCAGGATAGGAGTCAAGTGATCCCGGCTGACTGCTCCTTGGAGAACTCTTGATGCTGAGTTCATAGCCAATTGTAGCCTGAAGTATGGCATTTGCATAGTCAAAGTGTGGGATGATTAAAGCTTGATAAACTGTCCGGAAGTCATCTGGATCAAGTAGGGGGCGAAGGTGTCTGAGAGTTCGGATTTTATAGTATACTGCTCTTGCTATATTACTTATATGTGTCTTCATGTCTAGTCGCTGGTCCAAGGTGACTCCCAGGTATCTGATCGAGGATTTGGTAGTGAGTTCTGCTTCCTTAATCTTCAAGTATGGTGGTGTGATGAAGCTTGGATTCCTAGTGATGAATAGGACCTCCGTTTTCTTATGCTGGATTCGTAGATTCTGTGTTAGTAGCCAGTTTGATACTGCGTTGAAACAGTCAGTTAGTGGGGAGAAGTCGGGGCTCTCTGTGGAGAAGGGCATGTACAGGAGAACATCATCAGCATATAACAGGCAGCTCACTTTGAAAGACCGAATGATGTCGCAGATAGGCTGCATGTAGATGTTAAACATCAGGGCGGAGAGAGAGGGTCCCTGCGGGACTCCGTGGTTCTGGTGGAATGGCTCTGATGTAGACCCCCCTGATTGTACATGCTGCCATCTATCCGAAAGATACGACTTGCACCACTCTAGCGCTGTGTCTTGTATCCCTTTCCCCTTGAGACGTTGTAGGAGGAGCTCGCGGGAGACTGAGTCAAAAGCAGCTGCTATGTCCATGAAAATGAAACAGTTCGTAAGGGCGCGTAGTGGAGTGTAAATATCAATGTAATGCAAAAGCTCACCCCAATTCCAACAAAATTTGTTTCTTAATGGCAAAACCACACAAAAATGGTTGTTTCAAAACATTAAAGTTCAAATAGAATAGCGGAATGACTCCAAAGTGGCCAGCAAGGTCTCAGCATTTCATGGGCAATGGCAAATGTTATCAAGACAAAAGTCCAGAAACTGCCACTCAACTGAAGCCCAATAACATCAACGACCCGCTGCCACCACCTTCCACTATATTAAAAACTTTTCACCAAAATGAACAGTGAACAATAAACAAGCGACCATAGCAGCCCCCAAACAAACTTAGCTTTTAAACTGCAAAAGACAGGAGTTGAAGACCGGCCGCTGCCCCGCTGCATCAGGGGAAAATGCTGAAAAAATAAGAAACAAACATTAACCGAACCATACATTACTAAAAAGCCAAAACAAAAAAGCACCCATTCCCAACATACAACCAAAACTGCGAGAAGATAACTTACTTCCAAACAGCAGCCAAACTAGCACCTCAACAGTGCTGCAAAAGACGCCGCGCATGCTCATACCACCAAACACACTACCCTACACATAAATAACAACTCATGACGTCAACAGGGATCCCCCGGCGAAATGCTCCACCCCCTCTTTTTCATTTGGAGAAAGTTAGTTAAAGGCAGACCACCCAATCGATACGGAGATTTAGACCCCCCGGCACAACGGTCTGGAGCTTAAAAATCCATTTCTGTTCACACATTAAAAGGGACTGCTCCCTACTCTTGCCATCCCTTCCAGCCAAAACTTGATCCAAACAAAAGCATCGTAACTCCAAAAACTGCTGATTAAATTCGACACAATGAGGAACCAAAGGTGCCTCGCGGACAGAACATTTAAGCCTGCTTCTATGTTCGATGATACGTTTCCGAAACGTCCTACAAGTACTACCCACATATAGCAGACCGCAAGGACACATGACCCCGTACACTACAAACACAGAATCACAAGAGGTCTGATGTCTAAACTTACACTGTACCCCGTGATATACTAGCTGGGAGATCTCACTGGACACCCCACAAATAGAACAACGGCCACACGGATGATGACCCCGCACTTGAACTGCCATGTCAGCAACCGAATGCAAACTCGAGGGACTCAAAATCTCCCTCAAATTGCGTTGGCACTGCCAAACACACCGCACGGTCTTATTCGCCAAACACGGCACCGTGTGTAGTATCCCCATGTGTCTCCGTACGATCCGCTGAATAGAAAAACTGAAAGGGGAATATTTAGAAATTAAATTAATACAATCCCCATCAGCCAAAGGATCACTTCTAGGCTTGGGCACCAAAAGTAAAGACCGATTGTTATATAACGCCCTCCGATAGGCATCCCGTACCACCCCGCGGGGATAACCCCTGGCCAAAAAACCACCAGCTAGAGATCTAGAATGCAATTTGAAATCAGCAACAGTAGAACAATTCCGACGATAGTGGATAAACTGAGAGAAAGGCAAACTATTGCGTAAACTCACCGGATGGGCACTGCCATAATGCAACAAAGTGTTCCTGTCCGTGGTCTTCCGATGCACACTCGTAACCCAACCAGCCACGTTCCTCCCTACAACCACATCCAGAAACACAATCTGCTCAAAACTGCATGTACTAGTAAATTGAATGTTACTTTCACAACTATTAAGCCACTGAACAAACTCTTGAAATTCACTCGCTGCCCCCTGCCATAAGACGAAAACGTCGTCAATGTACCAGCACCATAACCGCAGATGCTCAGCGAAAGGAGAGGTGTACACCCAATTGGCCTCATACTTCGCCATATACAAATTGGCAACTGACGGGGTACAGGTGGCCCCCATGGCCACCCCAGAAATTTGATGGTAATGAAGCCCCTCAAACAGAAAATAATTTTCAAAAATGGCCAATCGCGCCAAACTCTTCACAAATGCTATCATCTCCGCAGTTAAATCACCACTACCACGTAAACAGTCCTCAATCACCTCCAAAGCGGCCTCCTGAGGAATCGATGTATATAAAGAAGCAACATCCAAGGTGGCCAACAATATCTCGGGGGAACCTGCCAAAACTGAATGATCTTCCAAAATATTTAAAAAGTGCATAGTGTCCCTGATATAAGCTGGAATTTCCAATAATAATGGCCTTAAAAAAGAATCTGTGAACGTGGAAAGGGGCTCAAGCACCATCCCACCCGTGGACACGATGGGGCGGCCAGGCAGATGGTGCAAATTTTTATGAATTTTAGGCAGCAAGTAAAATCTAGCTGTAAAAGGACTACGAACATTCAAAAAAATGAACTCTTTCTTGGAGATCAATCTGCACTCCAATGCTTCAGAGGTGATAGTTTTAATCAAACATTGCAGTCGGGCAGTGGGATCTTGAGATAAAACTTTATACGTGGTCAGATCAGTCAATTGGCGTAAAGCCTCCTGCAAATAATCATCCCGGGGCCAAACCACAATGGGGCGGAGCATTTCGCCGGGGGATCCCTGTTGACGTCATGAGTTGCTATTTATGTGTAGGGTAGTGTGTTTGGTGGTATGAGCATGCGCGGCGTCTTTTGCAGCACCGTTGAGGTGCTAGTTTGGCTGCTGTTTGGAAGTAAGTTATCTTCTCGCAGTTTTGATTGTGTGTTGGGAATGGGTGCTTTTTTGTTTTGGCTTTGTAGTAATGTATGGTTCGGTTAATGTTTGTTTCTTATTTTTTCAGCATTTTCCCCTGATGCAGCAGGGCAGCGGCCGGTCTTCAACTCCTGTCTTTTGCAGTTTAAAAGCTAAGTTTGTTTGGGGGCTGCTATGGTCGCTTGTTTATTGTTCACTGTTCATTTTGGTGAAAAGTTTTTAATATAGTGGAAGGTGGTGGCAGCGGGTCATTGATGTTATCGGGCTTTAGTTGAGTGGCAGTTTCTGGACTTTTGTCTTGATAACATTTGCCATTGCCCATGAAATGCTGAGACCTTGCTGGCCACTTTGGAGTCATTCCGCTATTCTATTTGAACTTTAATGTTTTGAAACAACCATTTTTGTGTGGTTTTGCCATTAAGAAACAAATTTTGTTGGAATTGGGGTGAGATTTTGCATTACATTGATGTCCATGAAAATGAGCACATATCCTTGATGGATGTTATCGTTTCCCGCTATTATGGTGCTAAAGAGACTGGTGAGGATTGTTTCAACACCGTGCGCCTCTCTAAAGCCATGTTGACAAGGATCAAGCGGAGCAGAAGAGTCAATGTGATCTTGAATTTGTCTTTGTACATCTTTTTCAATGATTTTGGCCAAAAGCGGTATACTTGATATCGGTCTGTATAAGTCTGTCTTCTTGGGGTCCAGCTTGCTGTTTTCAGCAGTGGCCTGATGGAGGTGCGTTTTAGAGATTGGGGGAATGTGCCTGTCATAAAGGAGCAGTCCATTAGCCTAGATATGAATGGGCTGACGGTCGATCGTAACTCCTTTATCGAGAACACCGGGCAAGGGTCCGTTTGTGCAGTAGTTGTGTTGATCACTGGGAAGTTACCTATGTAAAAGCCTTTGAAAATTGGTCCCTGTGGCTCCCATTGATTCAAATGTATTTATTTATTTAGCTAATCTTATAAACCATCATATCTGCAAGTAAGAGAGGTTTACAGATTGAACAACAATGAGCTCAAAGTGGCAGTATTGAACACAACTGCAACTAGATAAAACATAGCTATAACCTATAACATAACATAGGGTGAAGATAGAAAAGCAAAGTTGTGGATGGTTGTAATGAGGTGTATCAGATTCATGTGGTTCCTAAAGGGTATAAGGTTAGTTTTTGTTACTTAAGTGCTCCATAAAGAGATGGGTTTTTGGTTTTCTTCTAAAGTCAGTTAAGTCAGATATAGCTTGTAAGTTCTCTGGAAGTGCATTCCATAAGGTTGGGGCATGGAGCATAAAGGTCCTATTGGACATGGTTTTGTTGCTCTTCATATTTATGACAGGTATTATGAACATGTTTAGGGAGTTTGTCTTTCTACTTCTGTTACTGGGGGTTTCTTGCAGTAATAATTGTAGGTACATTGACAAAATGCAGTTGTATTTTAGTCGTTGTATGATGGGCCACCAGTATAACTGCTTGATAGTGGAACTCCCTCCCAATGGGCCTGAGGGCCTTGAACAACATCAAAGACTTCTGCAAGGCCCTCAAAGCCCTGCTCTTCACGGAAACCTATGAGCTAACAGACAGCCAATAGTCTCCACCCGAACGGTAATGCAACTACCTCCACCACTCGACACCCACAATAACCACAATACCCACCAACCCAACTAGACATATGAGTTCAATGTATAATGTTGTTAAGATCCCTCTTGCTAAATGTAACCCTCCAATTGTGATGTGACCACTTTGATTGAAGATTAAGGTGGTATACAAATCTAAATTAATCTAAATTAATTAATTAATCTAAATCTAAATCTAAATAATTTCAGTTTGTTCAATGTAAATCGCACTGATGAAGAATAGCGCGGTATATAAGAGAATGTAAATAAATAAAATAAATAAAATAAATAAATAAATAAATAAATAAATACTGGGGATACGTATATCGTCAGTTTTGGCAGCACTACAGAGGATACAGGCAGCCATATTTTGAGCCAGTGGTAGGGGGTGGAGGGCATATTTAGGTAGACCCTGGAAGAGGAGATGACAATAGTCAAAGTGTGGGAATATTATTGCCTGAAATACTATCCCGAAATCTTGTGTGTTCAGTAGTGGTCGGAGGTGTTGTACTGTCTTTATTTTGTGGTATATCATCCTTATGATACTATTAATATGTGGGAGGAAGGTCAGCTGCTCATCTGGGTTATGCCAAAGTAACACACTTTGGGCTTTACTTCTATATGTGCTCTTGCAACAGTTAGTGAGGTGGGTGGATATTTAGGGGTGAACCCACCGCTCCATGTAGGACACCCCTATTTGTTGAGAAATTAGATAGTTAAGTTTAGATTGATTTCATCCCGTTGTTGTAAAGGGATCCACTGTGTCTGTCCCATGCCATTTTGAATTCTGTCACTGTATTTTCCCCCACCACTTCCATCGGGAGGGCATTCCAAGCATCCATCACCCTTTCAGTGAAAAAGTATTGCCTGACATTGCCTTTGAATTTACCCCCTTGCAGCTTCATGTTGGGAGTGGATGAGTAGCCTAATGGTTAGAGCAACTGTCTAGTACCCAAAAGATCAAGAGTTTGATTCCCACTGACACTCCTTGTGACTTTGGGCAAGTCACTTTACTCTCCATTGCCTCAGAAAAAAAGGCTGGCAATCTATTTCCAATGATACATTGCCAAGAAGACCCAGAGGTAGATGGTTGCTATGAGTCAACAGTGACTTGATGGCATACAAAAAAAGCTCCATGTTATGCCTTCTAGTTTTACAGCTTCCCCGTCTTTGGAAGAGGTTTGTTTGTTCATTATTTCTCTTTAAGTATTTAAAGGTCTGAATCATACTCAAAGAGAAATAATGAACAAACAAACCTCTTAAAGCATCTTACCAGGGAGATATCTTCTTGTTTTGCTGTGGAGAATGGAGGAAGATAGAGCATTGCATTGTCCATATAAATTTATTTATTTATTTATTTATCCATTCTTATATACCGCGCTATTCAAAGTCAGTGCAGTTTACATATAACAATAACATTTGTATTACATCAGAACAATGATATCAATGCTTACATTGTAACAGGAAAATAAACTTGGACTGAACGGGGAAGAGGAAACTAATAAGCTAATAACAGAGTTAAATTGTGAACTATTTACAGATTTACAGGTTAGAAATTAAAAGTGAATCATGTATAAGAATGTGGGGACTGTGAAATGTACCTGATGTGGTGGTCAGGTATAGTCTTAGTTATGGATCAGGTTGTGGGGATTAAAGGTTTGGATGAAGGAATATTAGTGTGGTGGGGGGTTATCAAGGTGCGAAAAATGGAGGAGGAATAGATGGTGCTTTAGAGCTTTTCTGAATTGAAGAAGGTCACTAATTGCTCGGAGGTGTGGGGGGAGGCTGTTCCAGATTCTTGGGGCGTAAAATGCAAAGGACCTGTTCCTGGTTAGTTGATTACATTTTATGGATTCGCGGGGAATACTGAGAGTGTTGGCGGTTGCTGATCTTCTCAGTCTGCTGTTTGGGGTGATTGTAAGGAGTGCTGAGATAGAAGAAGGAGACAGTCGGTTAATGGCCTTGAAGGTTATGAGTAGAGCTTTGTAAGTGAGTCTGCTGTGTAGCGGTAGCCAGTGAAGTTCCATAAGTATGGGCGTAATGTGATCACTTCTGGCTATGCCGCTGAGAATGCGTGCTGCTGCATTCATGGCCATTTGGAGAGGGTTAAGGGTGCTCTTAGGGAGACCGTGGAGGATTATATTTGCATAATCAAAATGAGGAATTACTAGTGCTTGGAAGATAGTTCTGAAGTCATGTGGGGCTAGTAAAGGTTTAAGGTGCCTTAATATTAAAATTTTGTTGTAGACGGATTTGGTCATGTTCTTTATATGCTCTTTGAAGTTAAATTGGTTATCTAGTGTGACCCCCAGATACCGTATGGCATATTTGCATGGGAGTTCTGCATCTCGTACCTTCAAGGTGGCGGGGGGGGGGGGAGAAGTTCTTGTTCCTGGAGATAAATAAGACCTCCGTCTTCTTGAAGTTTAACCTCAAATTCTGAGATAGGAGCTAGTCAGTAATTGCGTTGAAGCAGTCAACTAGCTTAGAGACATCAGGATGCATAATTTTGACCGGGGTGAAAAGCAGAACATCGTCTGCGTAGATTAGGCTGAAGATGTCATAGGAGCGGATAATGTAGGGGGGAGGGAGGGGGGAGGAATGAAGGGGAGGGTTAATGGGGATAAAATGTTCAAAAACCACTCCACTTGCTTTTTGTTTGTATTGTACTCCTGTGGGGGGGAGAAGAGTACACCCCCCCTGGAGATGTTATTGATTTGTTATTGCTGTTGGTTGGTGCTTTATAAACTAAAGAAATATAAAAAAAAAGATATGCCAAAAGTAGGGCAGACAGGGAAGAACCTTGAGGGATTCCCTGCTGTTGCTGGAAAGGCTCCGATGTTGATGATCCTATCCGGACATATTGCAGACGGTTGGATAGATAAGATTTGCACCATTCCCAGGCCAGTTCGTGAATTCCTTTTTCTTGGAGTCTGAAAAGGAGTAGATCATGGTTGACGGAGTCAAAAGCCGCGGCTATATCGAGAAATATTAGAATGAACCCATCCTCAATGTTATCTATGCCTCTGGATAATGTGTTGGTGAGTATGGTAAGTAATGATTCTACACCGTGCGCCTCACGGAATCCGTGTTGATAAGGGTCAAGAGGGGCTGTTGTATCGAATGGAAATGGAAATGGAAAAAAGAGCCAAATGAAAAAAAGAGCCAAAAGAGCCATTTCCAAATGGAAATGGAAAAAAGAGCCAAACGACGAAACCTGGAAACAGCACACGCACTGGCAAGTCAAATGCAAGGCATTGATAAGGCAGGCAAAGGGAGAATTTGAGAAGAAGCTTGCTGCAGAAGCAAAAACGCGAAGTAAAGACCTTTTCAAGTACATTCGTAGCAAAAAACCTGTGAGAGAGTCAGTTGGTCCATTAGATGATAAAGGGGTTAAAGGAGCACTAAGAGGCGACAAGGCGATAGCGGAGAGACTGAACAAATTCTTTGTTTCAGTCTTTACTGAGGAAGATGTAGGGATGTTACCCATGACTGAAGTGGTATTTAAAGGTGCAGAAGAATTGAAGGAAATATCAATACATCGAGAAGATGTATTACAACTATTAGATAAGCTGAAGAGTAGCAAATCACCTGGGCCGGATGGTATACATCCAAGGGTATTGAAAGAACTGAAATATGAGATTGCAGACCTGCTATTAGTAATCTGTGAACTATCATTAAAATCATCTCTAATACCTGAAGATTGGAGGATTGCCAATGTAACACCAATTTTTATAAAGAGTTCCAGGGGTGATCCGGGAAACTACAGACCGGTGAGCCTGACATCAATACCAGGAAAAATGATAGAAACCATCATAAAGAATAAAATTATTCAGCATGTAGATAGTCATGAACTAATGAGAGACAGCCAACATGGCTTTAGACAAGGAAGATCTTGTCTTACTAATCTGTTATGTTTTTTTGAAGGAGTGAATAATCAGGTGGACAAAGCTGAGTCGGTTGATATTGTATATCTGGACTTTCAGAAAGCCTTTGACAAGGTCCCTCATGAGAGACTTTTGGCAAAACTAAAGAGTCATGGGATAGGAGGCAGTGTACTATTGTGGATCAGGAACTGGTTAAAAGATAGAAAGCAGAGGGTAGGGCTAAATGGTCAATTTTCCCAATGGAGAGAAAGGTGAATAGTGGTGTACCCCAGGGATCTGTGCTGGGTCCGCTGCTTTTTGACATATTCATAAATGACCTGGAAAGTGGAATAACGAGTGAGGTTATCAAATTTGCAGATGACACAAAACTATTTAAAGTTGTTAAAACCCAAGAGGATTGTGGAAAATTGCAAGAGGATCTTGATAAATTGGAAGACTGGGCATCAAAATGGCAGATGAAATTTAATGTGGACAAGTGCAAGGTTATGCACCTAGGGAAGAACAACCCAAACTATGGTTACACGATGCAAGTTTCCACATTAGGAACCACCACCCAGGAAAAAGATTTAGGCGTCATTGTTGATACTATGTTAAAACCCTCGGCCCAGTGTGCAGCGGCGGCCAAGAGAGCAAATAGAATGCTAGGTATCATAAGGAAAGGAATGGAAAATAAAACAAAGGATATTATAATGCCTCTATATCGTTCCATGGTGAGACCGCACCTTGAATATTGTGTGCAATTCTGGTCGCCGTATCTTAAAAAGGATATAGAGTTATTAGAAAAGGTTCAGAGAAGAGCCACCAAAATGGTAAAGGGGATGGAAGGATACTCCTATGAAGAAAGGCTAAAAAGGTTAGGGCTCTTTAACCTGGAAAAGAGACGGCTGAGGGGAGATATGATAGAAGTCTATAAATTAATGAGCGGAGTGGAACGGGTAAACGTAGATCGATTGTTTACCTTATCAGAATATAGAAAGACTAGGGGACATGCAATGAAGCTACAGGGTAAACTACTTAAGACTAATAAAAGAAAATATTTTTTCACTCAATGTATAATCAAACTCTGGAATTTGTTACCGGAGGATGTAGTAAAGGCTGTTAGTGTAGCTGGGTTAAAAAAGGTTTGGACAAGTTCCTGGAGGAAAGATCCATAAGCCATTATTAAGAAGGGACCCAGGATATCAATGCTTGAACCAATACAAGCATTGTGGACCCTGTGTCCCTTGGGGAAACTGCTAGGTACATATGACCTAGATTGGCCACTGTTGGAAACAGAATACTGGGCTTGATGGACCTTGGTCTGACCCAGTATGGCATATCTTATGTTCTTATGATATGTTGTTGCATCTGTATTTGGACCACTTTCTCTATGAGTTTAGATAGTAGAGGTATGCTTGAAATCGGGCGATATGATTCGGTCTTGGATGGGTCCAGTCAATTGTTTTTCAGGAGAGGACGGATGGAGGTTTGTTTAAGCGAGGTAGGGAAAACTCCAGATGCAAATGAAAGCTTCATGATGTGAGCTAGGGTAGGACTAAGTTTTTTGCGCAGCGTCCTGATCCAGTGGGCTGGACATGGATCGTTAGGTGCTGTGGTAGTATTGATTGATGAAATAAGGTCAGAGATGTATTTCTCTGCTGGGGGGATGAATTCTATAGGAGGGAGGAGTGGCTCAGTGGTTGGGACAGGTTACCTCAGGCCAGAGGGCTGGGGGTTCAATTCCCACATGGGGACAAGTAACCTCAGGCCGGAGGGACTGAGGTCTCTAGTCCCATGGCTGCTCCTTGTGGCCTTGGGCAAGCCACTTAATCCTCCATTGCCTCAGGTACACTTAGATTGTGAGCCCTTCGGGGACAAGGGAATAAAAAAGTACCTGTTAGTATATACATGTAAACCGCTCTGATGCATACGTAAAGGGCAGTATATCAAGTGCCTAACCATAACCATAACCATATAAGAGGAGACTGCACCATAGGGAAGTGGCTAGGCATGGGGCTCATGACAGCATTTGTTGTAAGGGTTTTGGACTGAAGGTAACTGGCATATAATTGCAGATGAATTGAAGTCATCTGAGGTGCAGGTGTAGTTTTGGTAAGGGATTTGACTATGCTGAAGAGGTCACGTGGTTTGTTAATCGAGTGGAGGAGAAGTTCAGTGTGGTATTCTCTCCTCTTTTCAGATATAAGCTCCCGGTGCTGCTTCAGGTGGTTATTGTAAGATGCTTGATCTTCTGGAGAGCGGGAGCAGCGCCATTTTCTTTCATGCTTCCTTAGGAGTAGAAGGGATGATTTTAGCTCAGCGGAATACCATGGAGCTTGTTTTCTGGTCTTCGGTGGACAGTTGGGGGTAGGAGTCATACTTGAGGGGGGAGGTTGTGAGCATGATTTTAGAGTGTTGTTCCATAAGTCACTCATGTCATCCAGATTTAATGTGGGCTGTTGGAGTGTTGGGAGGACCCTATTGACAAACTCTTCTATGTTCAGGGGTTTGGAGTGGAAAGCCTTATTTATAGGAGCTGTTTCTGTGGAGGTAGATGGCGCACAAGGTTGTAGTGAAGGAAGTTGGAAGGTGATGAGATTGTGGTCTGACCACGGCACCGGAGTGAGTGTGAGCTTGAGATTCTAGTTTGCTTCGGACTTGGGGGCGAAGATGAGGTCGAGAGTATTACCCTTAAGATGGGTAGGGGCGTCAATCAACTGTATGTAGTTAAGATCGGCCATGGCCTCTAGGAAGGTGTTAGAGTGGGTGGGTTGAAGGGACGATAGGTTAAAGTCACCGATTAACCAATTGGGCTTCAGTGGACTCGCAGGGTTGCAGGCCATGTCTATTATGCTAGTGAGGTCTTCTGCAGGAGATGAGGGGGCTCTATATATGAGATTAATGGTGATGTGCTTGTTAGATATGGCCACTATATCTATGTGCTTAAAACTCCTGGAGGATAGAAGCTGGAATTGGAGAGAAGTTCTTGTTAAGATAAATACTCCTCCTCCTTTCCGGTCAGCTCTATGACATAAGTGTATGGAGAAGTCTGGTGGAATAAGCTGATTGATGACAACCGCGTCTGTGTCAGAGAGCCATGATTCAGTGACCATTAGGATGTCAAGCTTGAGATTTGCAACTAGATCTACTAACACTGGCCATTTTTTACGAGCTGATCATGAATTGATAAGAACGCATCTCAGACTACTCTGTTTTGGTGTAGAATTAGATTTGCTGTTGATAGGGTAACTAATAGATACATAGAGTAGATGAGAGTGTCTAATTCGGTGTGGGAGCGGAGGAGAATGGTATGAACTGGTGTGATTTCTTCTACCTATGCTGTGTAAAATAGGAATGAAGTTATGATTGTGGAAATGTGAGAAGGCAGATGTGTCCTGGAAAATATTGGATAGCAGGTACAAACTAGAAATGGTGAGCAGGGAGATGGCCATGTTAGGGTCTGGGAATTCATAGGAGAGTGCTTATATGAATATAATAGTAAGGCTTGGAGGATCTGGTAGCAGTATGAGCAGTTGAATAATAGATTTGCTATACTAACTGCAATGATATCTAGAGCTGGTGACAGTAGATTTGAAATGCAGGTAACAATTATAGCAGAAGTTGGTAACAGTAGATTTTCTAAACTATTAACAAGTGTAGAGAATGCTGGAAACATTTGCTAACAGTGTTGGTAACAGTAGACTTTTCTAAAACTGTCAACAAGTATAGAGAATGCTGGTAACAGTAAACTTACTCTACTAGCAACAATTATGAGGGATTCTGGCAACGGTGCTTGAAATGTATATACTACACAATATACTGGCGACACAGACTGGCTGCTGACAATAGTACTATAGCTTAACGGATATCCGAGCTTTCAAGGACATAAGATCGAGGTGCAAGTTAATACTAGAGGAGCGGTAACAAGTACTAGCGACCTGGAGGTGTCGGGGAGCTTGCAAGTAAGATTACAGAGCTCTATAAATGTGACTGCTGGATCCTAAGCGCAGTGGTATAGAGATGACAATACTTGCGGCTTGTAGAGGAGAGGGAGCCTGTCCGGTTGCTGGTGCGAGGTAGCTGCTTGCTGACGCTGAGTCATTCGATGGGAGAAGATTCGAATTGGGCTTATGAGGTTTGGCATGCGACCTTGACCGTGAGGGAGCTCAAGCTGCTAGAGGTTTGTGTGATGTATCCTCAGAGTAGATGTGTTGAGATTCAAATTGCTGCAATGAATGGACTCTGTTTTGGGCCACCAGCCTAAGGGCCACGCCAAAGGCCGTGCCTGCTGGCACGCTGCTTTTAACGCTGAAGCCCTGCCCTGATTGGGCAGCGGCGTGGCTGGGACATCCGGCTGGACGATCGCTGCTGCACACTCCCTCCTGGGAGCTGTGTGGGGACGAAGAGGGCAGGAGATGCTGGCACGCTGCTTTTAACGCTGAAGCCCTTGCCCCGATTGGGCAGTGGCGTGTCTGGGACGTCCGGCTGGATGACCGCTGTTGCACACTCCCTCCTGGGAGCTGTGTGGGGATGAAGAGGGAAGGAGGTGCTGGCACGCTGCTTTTAACGCTGAAGCCCTGCCCCGATTGGGCAGCGGCGTGGCTGGGACGTCCGGCTGGAAGATCACTGCTGCACACTCCCTCCTGGGAGCTGTGTGGGGACGAAGAGGGAAAGAGATGCTGGCACGCTGCTTTTAACGCTGAAGCCCTGCCCCAATTGGGCAGCGGCGTGGCTGGGACGTCCGGCTGGATGATCGCTGCTGCACACTCCCTCCTGGGAGCTGTGTGGGGACGAAGAGGGCAGGAGATGCTGGCACGCTGCTTTTAACGCTGAAGCCCTGCCCCGATTGGGCAGCGGCGTGGCTGAGATGTCCGGCTGGACGATCGCTGCTGCACACTCCCTCCTAGGAGCTGTATGGGGACGAAGAGGGCAGGAGATGCTGGCATGCTGCTTTTAACACTGAAGCCCTGCCCCGATTGGGCAGCGGCGTGGCTGGGACGTCCGGCTGGATGATCGCTGCTGCACACTCCCTCCTGGGAGCTGTGTGGGGATGAAGAGGGCAGGAGATGCTGGCACGCTGCTTTTAACACTGAAGCCCTGCCCCGATTGGGCAGCGGCGTGGCTGGGATGTCCGGCTGGATGATCGCTGCTGCACACTCCCTCCTGGGAGCTGTGTGGGGACGAATAGGGCAGGAGATGCTGGCACGCTGCTTTTAACGCTGAAGCCCTGCACCAATTGGGCAGCGGCATGGCTGGGACGTCCAGCTGGATGATCGCTGCTGCACACTCCCTCCTGGGAGCTGTGTGAGGACGAATAGGGCAGGAGATGCTGGCACGCTGCTTTTAACGCTGAAGCCCTGCCCCGATTGGGCAGCGGCGTGGCTGGGACGTCCGGCTGGACGATCGCTGCTGCACACTCCCTCCTGGGAGCTGTGTGGGGACGAAGAGGGCAGGAGATGCTGGCACGCTGCTTTTAACGCTGAAGCCCTGCCCCGATTGGGCAGCGGTGTAGCTGCGACGTCCGGCTGGAAGATCGCTGCTGCACACTCCCTCCTGGGAGCTGTGTTGGGACGAAGAGGGCAGGAGATGCGGCACGCTGCTTTTAATGCTGAAGCCCTGCCCCGATTGGGCAGCGGCATGGCTGGGACGTCCAGCTGGACGATCTCTGCTGCACACTCCCTCCTGGGAGCTGTGTGGGGATGAAGAGGGCAGGAGATTCTGGCACGCTGCTTTTAACGCTGAAGCCCTGCCCCGATTGGGCAGCGGCGTGGCTGGGATGTCCGGCTGGAGATATCTTCTGGTTTTGCTGTGGAGAATGGAGGAAGATAGAGCATTACATTGTCCATATAAATGTGATAAAGTTATGGGCTTCAATGATTGTGCAGAATGGCTGTAGAAATATATTGAACAGAAGTGAAGAGAGGGCAAATCCTTGTGAGACTCCTTGGTGTTGAGTGTACAGTGTTGACTTCTATTTTCCTATCTTGACTTGTAGTTGACATTCCGTTAGAAAAGATTTAAACCATTTTAATGTTGTGCCACCCAGTCCTAGCAATTGTAACCAGAGGAATAGCATATTGTGAGGAACTGAGTCAAAAGCTTCTTTGATAACTAGAAGTATCAGGATAAAACCTTGGTGTGGTTTTTCAATGCCCCTTACAAGTCTGTCGTGGGCTGTTAATAGCATTTCTGACTTAATTGTGGTTGAGTCGTAAACCAGTCTGTTTGCATACAACATTTGTCCTGTGTTAATGTAGAAGCTGCCTTTAGTGAATCAGCCTGATAGGATTTTGGAACTCCGTACCCAAGCATTAAAATGTCAACAATTTCAGTCTTTCAGCAATCTGCAGTTATTTTAGGTCAATCTAAAAATATTGCTTCAATGCCCAAATTCTTCTTTTTCTCTGTGTTCTACAGCTTTGTTTCCTTCTTCAAACTCTGCCAAACTTGTCTTACAAATGCATAGTACAGCAGGAGGCAATAGTGAGGCACAAAGGATTCCACTCCCACATTTGCATTGTTCAGGACTTTCCCTTCTGTATGACAAAATTGGTTTGTTTTTCAAACTTAACATGAAGTGCTAAGTTCACCCAACTTCAGAACTTCAAAAAAGCTTTCAGTACAGTTATTTGTTGAGTATATAGAATAAAAATAATCACATTCTGTGACTGAATTCCAGAAAGCATGGCACCAATACAGAGAATCTCTGGGAGAGGAAGAGATTGAAGAATCTAATTATTTTTTTTTCTGATTGGGCAGACTGGATAGACCATATGGTCAATATCTGCCCACTACTCTAACCACTAGGCTATTAGACATCTTGGTTTTGAAATACTCTTCCAGGGACGTCTATTTAGATATCCTCATAGATGTCCAAATGGGATGTCCAACTCATGCCTGAACTTCGATGCGCCTGCTTTTTTTTCAGATGTTCTACCTTGGCCATCCTAGATTACACGTTGACATCCTTTTTAAATTGTGCCTTCACATAAAGCAGGGTGGAAGAGTAGCCTAGTGGTGAAGCAGTGGCCTTATAACCAAACAATCAGGGCTTGATTCCCACAGGTGCTTCTTGTGGCTTTGGACAAGTCACTTTACATTCCATTGCTTTAGAAGAAGCCTTCAAACCTACTTGCCAAAAATCAGAAATGACACGTTTTCATGTTTAAGCTTTGTAAATAAACAAAAGACACAATGAACCCTGTCTTAACTGCTAGTGTACTTTAGTAGACATTCCCATTAGTGACTTAAATAAGCTTTTATAAATACTTAATACATAACCTACTAAAAAAATGTATGTGCAATTGAATTGTGTACATTGAAAGTTCCAATGCACTTAAACATTTCTTTTAGAAAAACAAATGTATGAAACAAAAAAAAATCAGAGAATTGCACCAAATTGCATTAAATAGTTCTTACATGTACACCCCTAATAATTTATAAAATACACATATATTTGAGAAAGGAAAACTGGGAAATGTGTTTGTGCCAAGCTGATGGTGTAAATTTAGGCTTGGAGTAAATTTCAAAGCTTGATTTCATTTTAACCATTTGTCAGTTCCAGTACAAGGGAAAATATGTGTTTGCTATATACACATGTAAGGCTTAGTTTTTGGTTAGCCTGATGACTCAAGTGACGAGGGCTGTGAATAGTCATGTGAAAGTTCCCCAATTTAATCCTTCAGTCCAGTCTTCTGCTACCCAGATCCTCTGCGGCTGAAAGCATTGCAGAGGCCCTAATTAGGGTCTCTATTTCAAGGTCTTAAAAGAAGCCTTAGGTGAGCAATTCCCTTGGCTCTGAGCCATCACTGTAATGACAGATGATGTTAGGAATGCAACGATATAAAATATGGGAAAATTCCTTGAGCTGGTGCAAATAAAGGCTCATTTCCCAGTCCTATTTAGCACTGAACTAGAGGTACAAAAGTAACAGCCAAAAATCCTCTTCACTGAGAAAAGATATTTGTTTGTTTAGTAGTATATAGATGTTTAGAGGGCTGATGTAAGAAACTTTGTTAAGCCTAGTACATTGGTTTATTTCCAGTTTAGCACTGATTTCTTTTGTGTGCTAAGATTATTTCCCAAAAAGCAAGGGTATGAATGCACAAAATGTCAGTGCTAACTGGGAAGTAATATAATACTAGCCTTTTTTCCTAATAAGTTGTATACAGAACTACTTCTAATACAGCAATCTTCACTATGCCCAATAGCATTAAAAAAATCCACCACCAAAGATTGTTGTTGTTGTTAAGTGCCATCGAGTCACTATTGACTCATGGCGACCCTCTGGATAGTTGTCCTAAATTGTGTTCGGTCTTCAGTAAGGCAACTCATTATTGACAGACTGGCACCCGTAACTGCTGTTATTGTATCGGTCCATCTCATTGCTGGCCATCCTCTTTTGCGTTGACCTTCTACCTTGCCAAGCATGATTTTTCTCTCTAATTCTCTCTTCGCATGATGTGTCCAAAGTATGAAAGTCGAAGTCTTGTCATTTGAGCTTCTAAAGAAAGCTTAGGTTTGATCTCTAGTACTGACTGGTTTGTTCTTTGGGCAGTCCATGGTATACACAGTATTCGTCGCCAGCACCATAATTCAAAGGCATCAGTTTTCTTCCTGTCTATCTTTTTCACTGTCCAACTTTCACATCCATATGATGTTATTGAAAATTCCATGGCTTGAATAAGTCAAATCTTTGTATGGAGAGAGACATCTGTGCTCTTCAGAATCTTGCCTAGGTCTTCATAGCCATTCTACCAAGAGCAAAGCATTGTCGGATTTCTTGACTGCTTGTTGCTTCTTTATTGATAGTTGATCCAAGTAGGTTAAAGTTGTCCATTATTTCAATTTCTTCTCCATCAACGATGAACTTATTGATTTTGCCAGTTCTCATGATCTTTCTCTTCTTTACATTAAGGCACAGGCTCATTTTAAGACTATGTTCCTTGATCGTGAGAAGCAAATGTTTCAGATCTTTCATAAATAACATTACATTTGTTATATTTTACACTAATTAAAGTACAAAATTTGCTTTTAGGGAGGAAAAGTGCCTCATGGCAAGACAACAAAATCTGTGAACTATGTTTTTGTAGTAATTTGTTACAATACGCTTAAACCTGTTATATGCTTTGAGTATGCTTGGAGTGGAGAAGTAGCCTAGTGGTTGGGGCAAGGTACTTCAGGCTGGAAGGTCAGGGGTTCAAATCCCACTAGAGAACAGCAACCTTGGGCTGGAAGGACTGGGGTTTCTAGTCCCACAGGTGCTCCTTGTGGTCAGGGCAAGCCACTTAACCCTCCATAGCCCATGTTCCCTGTAAAATAGTTAGCTCCAAGTTATAATGCCCTGTTCAATGTAATTTTAGTTTGTTCAATGTAAACCGCACTGATGCAGAATAGCACGGTATATAAGAGAATGTAAATAAATTACTCCAAATGTTTAATATCAATGCTTGACCCAGTACAAGCATTGTGGAACTTGTGTCTCTTGGGAAAAACTCCTAGGTAAATATGACCTAGATTGATCACCGTTGGAAACAGAATACTGGGCTTGATGGACCTTGGTCTGACCCAGTATGGCATATTTTATGTTAATAAATGATTTTATGTTTAAGAAAAAGTATTGCCATCAATTTTGATTTTGTATGTGGAAGGAGTACAAGGTTAACCTACTTTGGTAGGCTAGGGTACACATTAACCCCATGATATTGTTAATAGCTATGTTCTTTTTATGTCAGTAAGTAACTCAAAGAATACCGTTGGTAGCATTTTGTCCTTGTAGGACATCCTATCTGGCAATCCAGTGTACTCTAATCCCAAAGATCATCCACTTATGAACAGCTTTCTCCCTGTCAATGAAAAACTACTTGTTTTTGTAGAATGACAAATAATTCCTAAGGGATTTTCCCATACTTAATTAAGCTGACTCAGGTTATTAATAATATCAGTTTGTTCTCACAGGACAATGTCAATGGCTCCTGCAAAATATCCCCACAAATCATATTTCTTTCCATGGATGAACAACTACTTGTTATTTCAGGCAGGAATGGTGGGGTAGCTAGTTACTTCATGATAGCACACTGAAACAAGTGGAGCCTGATCCCAGATGGGGCACATCCGGGCCATTTGGATGGCCCCCAAACAGGACGGGCCCATCAGCACCCTATTTTACACTGCAGGAGCAAGACATTCCCATGGGTGCAGGATCGGGCACTGAGAGATGGCCTGGCATGCCCTGGCATTGCTGAGGGGACGTACTCCCCACAGAACATCCAGACCACTGCTGTGGAGATCCCAGTTTCCCCATCATCTGACACCAATAGGAGCAACCAGGGCCTGGATCAGGTGGCAGGGACTTACCTGGCTTGCCACTGTCACTGCTGGGGGACTGGCCGGCCAATCCAGAGGGACGGCCAGTGCTTATTTTATCTCTGAGGTGGAATAAGCTAGCCATCCTCCCAGAGCTCCCTGGATGTACAGGGCCATGACCTGAATCAACCCTGTACATCTGGGTGCCGGTCCCACCCATGCTTCACCCACTCTCTGCCCCCATGCCGTTCCGTCCCCCTCAGCACGCACAGTAGCTCTGTGCATGCAGGGGGGCTAGGAGGCATATAGTGCAGGCGGTTAGCGCTGCTGGATGTCCCACTTGGAGGTACAGCCCTGCTATCCACCTTACAGACTCGAGTCCTTAATGTATATGGTACTTTAGCATGGGTGCACTTACCACCAATTGAGGTGGCAGCAATTGCACTCACGCTAATTAGCCACGTTGAAGCTTGCATGTGAGTACTGACTGCAAGGCACTCTCTGCCACAAACTCAGCCGTTTGTTCGTCTAACGCATCATGGACATTTAGCGCAGACATCTGGCCGCTTTGCCATTGCCCCGCACTAGCTGTCAATGTGTGTTCCAGTGTACCTTGAGTGTATGACAGAACATGTGCTAATGGCTAGTGCCCTTTAGTAAAATCCTCCCTATGTATCTCTGCCATGTTCTCTTAGTGCTTTTATTAAAAGTTTCTTTGCATATATGCTGGCCTACCTCATTGACCTGTAGAAACTTTGAGATTGACTTTTTGAGACGTTTTGTCAGAGTGTTCTGCATTCACTTTCTAGATGTGTAAATAATATCCCTTGAAGTTAATAAAAACTATCTAAACAGTTTTTAATTGTTCATATTTAATTCATGGGTCAGATAACTTATCCATGGATTCATTTTCCAAAGCACAAAAGCTTATGCTAATATTATTCATTATCCAGCTGCTGTATTTATCATGCCCTACAGAATGAGTCAAAGTCAAAAGAACTAATATTTTAAAGTATCTCTCTCACCATAACAGACTCAGGGGGTCATTTTAAAAGTTTTAGTTGTGATTTGGATGTGCAAAGATGTGCACATCAATGACAAAATCACAACGACATCTCTGGAACAATTTTACAGATGGCATTTACAGATGTCTCCAGTGCAGGGACGTTCAAGTAGAAAGGGGTGTGGTGCAGGCATGTCTGGGCAGTTTCAGGGGAGTGGTCTGGGGAGGTGCAATGAACTTAAACGTCCCCGTTTGATTTTAGAAACTTCAGGGATGTCTGCAGGCACATCTAGATCTGCTCCAGGCATAAACAGTTATTGGGAAACTGCTTGTTGTGGCCTTAAAACATCCAAAGGGTATAGAAAAGATGCAGAATTTAGTGTCTGGCCTAAGATCAAAGGTGCACACTGGAATTTCAACCCTGGCCACCCTGCTTCTAATCCACTACTTTAACCATTGAACTATTAGACATCCTTGTTATAAAATGCTATTCTGGGTTGTCTTTGTAGACATCTCCGTAGACATCCGTATCGAGTACGTCCATGTTTTTGAAATTGTGCCCGAACTTGCACGTGTCTGCTTTTTTTTCAGACATTCTAGCTTTGATGCCCCAGATTGCACTTGAATGTCCTTTGTAAAATGTGCCTTTCAGGCTCCAGAAACGTGGTATTTGTCTGTTGGGATCAGTAGTGTACATATGTACCAACTCCTGGACACGTACACCATGTAACTTCAGTGAGTATGCAGGCTGGACAGAGATCTTAAGTGGACAAAGCCAACAGGCAATGTGAGTTTGGGAAAGGAGATCATGTAGACTTCTAGGAGGCGTGCCACGATCAGGGGTAGTGGGAAAATATAAGCTGGGTGACAGTTCATATTAAATACTTTTATCTTGTCTGATGCGTTCTAGTGATTCATACCTTTTTGTCCTACTCCCAGTTTCTTGTGGAACCAAAAGAGAGGCAAAGGGTACAAATAGAGGCATGAAGATGAAGAAGAACACATCGACAACCATGCACAACTGGACATCAACCAACACGGTTTCTGCCCCAACCACGGAGTCGAAACACTCCTGCTATACCTATTTAACGACATACTACACCTCATAGACAACAGAAAGAAAGGAATGCTCATGATCTTCATTGACATTTCATCAGCATTCGACACAGTGGACCACAGAACTCTACTAGCAAGACTACAGAACGTGGGATTACACGGAGCCACACTGAGGTGGTTCCACTCCTACTTAACAAACAGACAGATACAGGACAAGATCGGTCCCAACACATCCCGACCCATAAAGGTCATGCAAGGCGTACCTCAAGGATCCGCCCTATCAGCACTATTATTTAACCTCTACATCCAGCCAATATGCAGCATCATAAAAGAACACAGGATAAAATACACAATCTATGCAGGCGACATAATGATATACACACCAATCACCCTCAACAACCCAGACTACACCAAGATAACAGAATGTCTCATGCACATGACAGTTGGTTTCAAGACAACAACCTGAACATAAACTACAGCAAGATCGAGGCTCTATTCATCACACGAAACTCCGACTTCATCCCTCCTCGAAACATCAGGATAGACAACACAACCATACCCATACAACCAGAAGTGAAATACCTCGGAGTGACCCTGGATAAAGAACTGAACCTTCAGTCCCACATCAGCAGAACCACCAAAAATGCATACCACAGGATGAGACTAGCCTGACGCCTCAAACCCCTCCTCTCTCAGGAACACTTCTGCACAGTCTGTCAGGCACTAATAACCCCAATCCTAGACTTCCTCAACCCAATATATCTTGGTCTAACAAAACAGACACTCAGGCCACTACAACTGGTGCAAAACACAGCAGCACGCATAATAAATGGCACCACAAGACAAGAACACATCACACCTACCCTAAAAGATCTCCACTGGCTACCAATCAGCTCCCGCATCAGATACAAGACAATCATAAACATATTCAAAATCAAGCAACAGTCGTGAGCTTTCAGCCTACACCCACTCATACAACTAGACAGCAGCACAAGACGGAGGAGGAGAGGCACATCCAACTGTGTTAACACACCTAAAGACATCAACAAGGTACGCAAGAACACTGAAAAATGAGCCTTATCAAAGGTGGCACCAACAATCTGGAATGCCCTCCCTGATGAACTACGGTCAACAGCAGACATTAAGGACTTTAGGAAACTGCTAAAGACAACCCTCTTCATAGAGCACTCCGGTGACGTCACTTAAAATGTGCAATAGGCAATACCCAAACATAACACCCCACCCTAGCGACACAATTATAGTATTAAAGTAAAATCCTGATGTACATAGTATTGTAAATAGCACACGCTGTAAATAGCTCACCAAGAATCAATGTCCATCTACACACACATGCACTCACTGCTCAAAGCATGCACACACTAGACACTGTAACTTGTTGATTGTTTGCTGTGTAGACCGCCTTGATTGTAGGAAAAGGTGGTATAGAAATCTGTTTAAATAAATAAATAAATAAATGAAGATGCCAAGCCACTTAGAAAGGGTCAAAGTGGAATAAAGACTTCAAGGCACAAGGAAAGGGGTAAAGTGGCATTAAAATTTGCATGAAACCAAGGAACCAAGGTCATGGTAATGGAGTACTTAACACTTGGAAAAGAGTAAGGAAATACTAAGAGGGGCATGGGGCCTCCAAGGCACTAGGAAAGTGATGAAGCACCAACATTGGCAGGAACAACCTAAAGCCTGAGAAAGGGTTAAAATAGTACCAACACTGACATAGAGATGCAAGGCAGTGGGAGAAAGCAACAAGAATATTGCAGGAATATCCTAAAGCACTAGGAGATGGGTAAAACAGAACACCCCAAAGCAATGAGGGCAAAAAGGTTTAGCTTTCAAGCAGTCATTTTTTTCCTCTGATAGTCCATTATGAGTTTTCTAATCAGCTGTCCTTATGCTAGAGTGGAGGAGTAGCCTAGTGGTTAGAACACTGGTTTGGTAACCAAGCAACTAGGGCTTGATTCCCATTAGTACTCCTTGTGTTCTTGGGCAAGTCACTTAACTTTCTATTGCCTTGGAAGAAGGGTCTGGCAATCTACTGCCAAGAAAACCCAGGAGCTTCTGGGTCACCAGGAGTCAGCATTGACTTGAAGGTACGCATTTCATTGTCCTTAAGCTAAGTGCACAGCATCACCTCATGCTTGGAACATGTTGTTGTGGCTTCATAAGATGTTGGGGATGCTTGACCCTCTTTTTGATCTGCTCATCAAGTAATTGCTTTCCAAGCTTGCCTAAAAGAAGAAACAACTTTTCAAATAAATATAGAAATATAGAAACAAGATGGCAGAAAAAGACCACATGGCTTATCTTGTCTGTCCTTCCATATCAACTACAATAGTCCCCTTTTTCCTTCAGAGATCTTCTGTATTTGTCCCATGTTTTTTTTAATTCAGATACTGTCCTCATCTCGACTATCTCCACTGGGAGACTATTCCGATCTTTCTATAAAGAAATATTTCTGCATTTTACTCTTGAGTCGATCCTCTTTAGCCCTCATCCTATATCCCCTCTTAGTGAAGCTTGCTTTCAATTGAAAGAGGCTCTCCTCCTGTGCATTTATGCCATGGAGGTACTTAAACATCTCTATCATATCTCCTCTATCCTATAAATAGATGCAGTGTTGCCTATCCAGGGGGAGGGGTCTGGAGGAGGTGCCCATTTGGGATAGTTGGCCCTTTAAATATGGCCTGCTGTTACTGTGTGAAGAGGTCAGGGTTTCTTTGGACAGCACTTGAGCTTTTGAGCTGAACTTTTTCTGTGAAAAAAGACCAACAAAGCCTTTTTTGTGCAATCGTTTTTGCATTTCTGTTGCATTAATGAGCTGTTCTGCATCACTTTGTATTGCGGCAGCTCATGAATACAAAATTTACATACATTTTCATGCAAAGTATATTTCATGCCAATCACTCTCTCAAGGAACCATGCCCAATGCCCTAAAGCTCTCCTCGATCCGTCCCATAATAAAAAACAATAAACTAGACCCAAAAGACCCCAACTCCTACAGGCCAATAGCTAGCATACCACTAATTGCCAAAATAATAGAAAAGACCATACAACTCCAACTACAAGACTACATTGATGAACAAAAACTCCTTGATGAGCATCAATTTGGCTTCCGACCCTTCCACGGAGTTGAAACTCTCCTAATCGCCCTAACAGATCTACTCATCAGAGGCACCAATGACAACAACAAAGGCTTCCTTCTCCTCTTCATAGATCTATCTGCTGCATTCGATAGCATCAATCATAATACCCTCATTAACAGACTAGAATACCTAAAAATAGGAGGGACAGTCCTTGAATGGTTCAAATCATACATCTCAAACAGGTTAATACGGATACAATTAGGTAACGACACATCCGAAACTTTCCCACAAGGTCAAGGCATCCCCCAAGGATCAGCCCTCTCAGCCCTCCTCTTCAATTTATACCTCCAGCCCATTACAAACATATTTAAGAAGCACAAAATTAACCATTTCATATACGCAGATGATATCATGCTTGCCACCCCCATAAACCCTAACAATCCCAAATATGATAGCCTACTCCAATGTATGAACGAGACTACTAAATGGCTTGAAGACAACCACCTAAGCATTAACCTCAAAAAAACAGAGGCAATGTTCATAACGAGGAAATCAGACACTGAATACATAGCCCCCAATACAATCACAATAAATAATACACCTATACCTGTTAAAAAGGAGGTAAAATACCTTGGAATAATCTTAGATCACTCACTCTCCATGATTCCACACATAAAACACACAGTAAAAAACCATATTTTATAAACTCAAGACAATACAACATCTGAGACCCCTACTCAACACCGATGACTTTAGATCTGTAGTCAATACTCTCATCACCCCCCACTTCGACTATTGTAATAGTCTCCTAAATGGACTTCCATTAAAAAGCATATACTATCTCCAAAGAGCCCAAAACATATGCGCCAAGATGGTCACTAAAGCTAATCTAACAGACCACGTGACCCCAATTCTCCTAGACTTACACTGGCTCCCTATAAACAGCCGAATAAAATATAAAATCCTCCTAACTACTTTCAAAATCGTCAACAACATCTCCCCAACACAACTATCCACCCTAATACACCCTCCACCAGATACTAGATCACGCAGACAGAACGCAACCCACTCCCTCAACATAAAAACAAATTTTAGAAAAAACCAAAGCGACAACAAGTGACAGGGCATTCTCCTTCGCTGCCCCCACCCTCTGGAATGAAATACCATTAACACTCCGCATGATAAAAGACCTTCACCAATTCAAAAAAGAATTAAAAACCTACCTCTTTACAATACACTTTGAAATCCCCTACCAACAAAGAACTTCGCCAATACAATCACAGAAACACATACACTGTACCCAAGACAGAACAAATGACTAACACAGGAAAATTCACTAACCCCACTAACCCCACACAACCCGCTAATGAACCACTCAAACAGTGACTATTTTCACCACTGTAACTGTAACTAACTAAGATGCGCTCCATGTATATAACTTGTAAATAGTTTGAAAAGCTCTGTTATAGTTAATGTTCAAAATATGTTCAAAATGTTGTTCAAAATATGTTCCCTGTAAGTACACCTGTACATAGTTAAAGCATAATGTTCCCTGTAAATGTATACAGAAGTATACAATTGTTCTGTTTAATGTTCAATGTAAACCGCCCCTGATCTCTGGAAGGGGCGGTATAGAAAAGACTGTTAAATAAATAAATAAATAAATAAATAAAAGTTACTAACATGAAGTATTCTTTGCAAAGTGACTTCACAAGAGTGCACTTCGTGCAAAAGTGAGCACAACGCGGCTCATTTTTTAACAGGGCACCTAGATTGAGGCCAAGTAGTCACCTACTTGAGTGCTATTTTATAAAGAAATATAGGTGCCTATGTGTCTTTATAAAATACTAGCATAAGTTGCAGAAATTGTGCCTGAAATGTAGGTACAGACATTTATACCTGTTTGCAAGTACATTCATTGAATGAATATTTTAGGACATGCACACTTGCAAACCCTGCTTGCGCTCTACCCAGATTGCACCCTATTCACCAAGTACACACGTTTGTGTCAAGGTGGTACATTTAATGCAAGCGGCATTTTATAAAAGGCCTTTTATGTGCATGTGTGACTGCATACAGGTGAAAAGGATTTTGTAAAATGAACCCCCAACACCTGCACTTTGGTGCTCTTGCACGTTTCCAAGTGTTGTGCATAATATTTGGCATGAGATCCCCTTATGCTAAGTCACTTCACATTTTTAGTACATAGAGCCCTTGGTGATATAACTCAAAGGAATAGCTTTGAATTCATATGTCCTAATAAAACACTGACACGCCACAGCACTTGTTTTTCAGCTGAAAACTTAATATGACTTCATATGGGCATTTCTTACCCTTATCACATCCTTTGTGTCCTAACTCCAAGATTATTGTCTCCATAATCTTGTTTTCACTTATTGTCACTGATGTCCTAGTGTACAGTACCTCCACATTTCAGCCATTTACAGATACAATAAACACCTTTCTGTGTGGATGAAATGGCCAGGGTTGCAATAGCTCTAAGCAAAATGGACCGCATTCAATTAACTTCTGCTTGTCGAAAGAGTCTTAGGGCGACTAGCTGCAGGTGCAAAACAGGTGGTCAATGGCTTTTTTAACAACATGTCTGAATTTGCTGAAATTGCCAGCTATATTGTTTGCGAGTACAAGGTTTGTTTGAAAAAAAAAACAAACCTCTTTCAGGCAAACTTGACAAGTAATTACTTGATGGGCAAATGAAATAGAAGAGTCATACATCTCCAACATTTTACAAAGCCACAGCAAAATGTTCCAGTATCATCATCCTCTTACTGGTTATAAATACCTCCTTTGTTAGGACAGAGGTGACTGCATCCTCCTTTTAGTAGACTATTCTAAAAATAGTCTTAAAGTTAGCTAAATTAGTGGCCTCAGCATTCAGAAACATCATCCAGAAGCAATTTTTCCAAATGGGTTAGTATTGCACACACCATGGCAATCATGAACCTCACTTCTAAGCCAGGGTATGTGGAGTATGATCTCAATCTCTCCAATTTAGTTTTAATACTTGGCATAGTACCTGCAACTTGCCAAAGAGAGCATCCTTCTGCAGTTCGTATGTATATGTAATTTATCAAGCCTGTGGCATACAACACAATGGGAAATAACTCAGTATCTTTCTGCCACATTTTCTGGGTCGCTGACCACTTTTCTTGGTACTTCAAGATCGTCTCCCTCTCAATGCGATTCACAGAATAGTTGCTTGGGACTGACACTTCTATAATCGATGCCGTTTTAGTATTCTTCTACTTTACCACTATGTCCGGCTTCCTCACATTCAGCTTTTTATCGGTTGGAATGGGAGTATCCCAGGTGATCATAACCTCTTCATTCTCTGTAGTTCTTAGGGTTATGGATTCTAGTGCTTTTTAGGCACAGTGATGTAGTGTTTACAGAGTTTCCAATGGATGAGGCCTGCTACTTTGTTGTGCCTTTCTGTATAGAAATTTTCTCCAAACAGAACTTCACAGGTGAGCCACTGTTTCCAGCTCTTACAGAATGAACATATGTTTGTTTAGCCAGTCTTTTCAGTGTTCGCTGCAAATCATCTCATCCGTAATCTGCTGTCCTGATCTGCAACTATCACTCTCTCATCCTTCAGTGAGGCTACCCTGGAAATGTCTATTATAGGAGATTTATCAGTTACTTGTAATTAAATCCATTCATACATTTTTATACCATTTACAGATGTATGATAAATATCAGATAATTTTTCCAGACTGTCAAAAGCATACAGAAGGCATATATCATGATTGATATAAAAAAAATCAGGGGTAAGATTATACTTTTTTCTTCTGTCTACAGTTTTTGAAGTTACTCATGTACCTATTAGGTCCTTACCATCTGAACTGTGTGCCAACCTTAATGCCTATTTTTTTTTTAGTTGCCATTGAGTAAGTACTGACTCCTAGTGACCCAGCTGCCTCTGGGTTTTCTTGGCAATGTATCACCAGAAGTAGATTGCCAGGACTTTTCTTTCAAGGCAATGGAGGGAAAAGTGACTTGCCTAAGGTCACAAGGAGTGCTAGTGGGAATCAAACCCTTGATTTTCAGGGTATGAGGCATGTGCTCTAAAGCAAACCCTTTCCAGTCTATTAGAAATATTCATTGGAAACCCATTATAAGAGCCAGCAGGTTGCGAACTTCATCCAAAAAAATCTTATACAAATTCATTCTACAGTGTCAAGACCAAGAGATGCGAGTACCAGCCAGGCACCAAAAATAAGTTCAAATAAGCTTGTACACTCTCCATTGTAATCCAACTCCCCTCTTAAGCTCCATCTGTGAGGCTTTCTATTACAGTACCTCACTCTACCACTGGGTCAACTTCTCTAGTATTGCCATGCTTCGGTGCAGTTTTTCATCACAGTCACAGCTTTTGTCTTATTTTTCTTCCCCATCAGCTGTCTGTACAAAGAAATCACTATTCCTGCACACAAAAATAAAGAGAAACAACCCCCCCCCCCAAAAAAAAAATAAACCCCTCTTCTTCGCATTAAGCTTCCCGTGGAATCTTAACCTCATTTCGGGAATGTCTGGTTATCTTAAGATGTGTCATCTGTTCATAATTATTGAATGTTTGATCAGATTTAAGTAATTTATTTACAGTATGTTATGTTAGTTTTAACGTTTTAATGATGTTTATTTAGATGTGATTTTGCTTTTTGTTTAGTTAAATTTTTACAATGGAGAATGTATTTTAGCTCACTCCTTTCTCAGATATTCAAAGCAAGTTACATTAGGTACAGTAGGTATTTTCCTTTCCCCAGAGATCTTACAATATAAGGAGCCTTATTACTAAAGTGTGTTAGTTTGAGCACTGAATGCATGTTACATGCAAAAACCCAAACTTTTGGTAATTCCAAAGCCTCCGCAGTGCAGGACCGGAAAACTGCATAAAGCCCAGCGGCATTGACCAATTAGTATCAATGACTATCCCTACAGACCAACTTGGCAGAATTCAGTTAATGCTGGGGCAGTCCATGGGTGAAACCGGGGTAGTCCCGGTACCTATCCAGTCAGCAGTGATTCAGATTGGAACCCGCATAAAGTTAAGAGAGGTCAAGGGCTGTCCTAATTTTATGTCATTTTTGCTATCTGGTTAGTGGCTGAATATCACTGCTAATTGGATAGCAAAATGTATGAGCAGTGAAAATGGACTTTAGCACCGGATGCTGGATAGGCTCTGGCATTAACTATATGGTTTTATTTCGCCCATGGTGATCAGACGTTTTAGCAACACCAACTGCTGCGGGCTGAATATTTACTACTTTAACTCACTAATCTCTCATGTAAACCAAGGAATTGGGGGTTGGGGGGGGGGGGTTAGTAATAGGCCCTTTTAGCAAAGGGAAACCAAATCTAGGATGTTGAAAGTCACCTGATTTCATGTATTAACCATTTCCTGTAGTTTTCAAATAACAAATAAATCTGTTTATGCTAGAGACCTTCAATTTTAATTTTGAGCTTATATTCTAGCTTTTCATGCTTCAGAATCTAAAACATGGATTACAAAGTCTTATACTATAATAAAAGCTATTTTCTTTTGTGCCATCAAGTCACTGTTGACTCATAGTGACCCAGCTACCTATGGGTTTTCTTGGCAATGTATCACCTGATGTAGATTGCCAGCCTTTTCTTCTGAGGCACTGGAGGGTAAAGTGACTTGCCCAAGGTCACAAATAGTGCCAGTGGGAATTGAACCTCTTCTAGGATACAAACTGGACAAAGTCCACTACCGCTCCCACAAAGAATCAAACACCCCAGGAGCAAATGGATCACAGTGGGTTCTGGAAGATTACGACTTGTAACGAAAATTCAGACCATTCAATGCAGCTAACTTCCTAGAGCAAATTACTCCTTCACTTGACCAAACGACAAAATTCTCAACCAAAATTCTACCATCTCTACTTGGAATCAAACACTATCCTTAGCATCCCTACATCCACCTAAGCATCTCTCTCACAAACATCACAGAAGATCCCCCTGGTTCTCTACAAACCTGAGAAACCTCAAAAGAGAGCTTAGACGTCTTGAACGCAAATGGAGACATACACAAGACCCAGATGTACATAATGCTTATACAGCTAAACTTCAATCCTACTGCGCAGAAACCACTAAACATAAAAGAGAATACAATGAAAATATAATCCAGCGTGCCCTCAACAAACCAAGGGAGCTCTTCTCCATCGCCAAATCTCCAATAAAAGACCCCCTCCCACATGACCAATCATCTAAAATATCCGCTCAAGCTATAGTCGACCAACTGGCCTCCAAATTCCTCCCCCTCTCCCCCCTTCCCCTCTAACAAGCAACCCCCAACCAGCTGAAGACTATAGTACTCTACTACTAGAGAACTCATGGCATGAACTTCACACCATCACATCAGAAACTATATCTAATGTCATAAATAGTTTGAATGCATCAACATCTGCCCTCGACCCATGCCCTGCCCCTGGATCAAATCCACCAGAACATCCCTCAGCCCCTACATCCTGACCATTGTACAATCCTCCCTCCAGTCTGGTTCTGTACCACCCCTGCTTAAGTGTGCCTCTATCCGCCCTATCCTGAAAGGATCCAAACTTGACCTCACCTCCCCTTCCTCCTATAGACCCATCTCCAGTATACCCTTCCTTGCAAAGATTACTGAGAAAATTTTCCAAGCCCAACTACAGGATTACATTGATGACCACTCCCCCCTTGACCTATACCAACATGGATTTAAAAAGAATCACGGAGTTGAAACCCTACTAACCTCCCTTCTAGATTCATTGTACTTACACACCCATAACCCTACCCAAGGATGCTTACTTGTATTCCTTGACCTATCCGCTGCCTTTGACTCTCTTCCCCACAATCAACTCCTAACCAGACTTCATGAAATAGGTCTGAGAGGCACAACACTAAAATGGTTTCATTCCTACCTAGACTCCAGAACACAACAGGTCCGTATTGGAAGTGATACCTCCCTCCCATTTACGCTAAAGCAAGGTTTCCCCCAAGGCTCTAGACTCTCTGCCTTACTTTTTAATATCTTCCTCCAACCTGCCTGCAAAATTTTCCAAAACCAGTGAAATACCTCGGAATAACCCTTGACAGAGAGCTCAACCTTCAATCACACATAAGAAAAACCGCCAGAAACGCATACTACAAAATGAAAATAATCAGACGCCTCAAGCCTCTACTCTCCCACGAACACTTCCACACAGTCTGCCAAGCGCTCATAACCCCCATACTGGATTTCTGCAACCCAGTCTACAACGGAATACCAAAACAATCACTCAAACCACTCCAATTGGCTCAAAACACAGCATCCAGGATAATCACCGGTTCCACAACCCAAACCCACATCACCCCCATCCTCAAAGACCTCCACTGGCTCCCAATCAGTCACCGCATCAAATACAAGATGATCTTAAACATATTCAGAATCAGACACAAGAGCTCCACACTCAGCCTCCAAGCCCTCATACTCCCTAACACCAGCAACAGACCAAGAAGAAAAACCACAGCAGACACACTCAGCACCCCAAGCAACTACACAAAAGCATGCAAATCCACTTCACAAAGAGCACTCTCCTTGGCGGCCCCATCAATATGGAACTCACTCCCTGCCGACCTATGATCAACTGAGGATCTGAAGGACTTCCGAAAGCACCTAAAGACTGTACTCTTCACAGAGCACTACGGCTCAAACGATTAACCAGAATCCACAAACCGGATTCAACCTGGACTCAATGACAGCGACCCCAACCAAAACGGACTCAAAGAACCCATGTATATACTGTACATAGAGCACACTGTAAATAGCCCACCCTAATCAGCACATTCGCACACACGCACCCACCCTGTACATACTCTCACCAACACACACAACACTACTAATGATCGTTTGCTGTGTTCACCGCCTTGATTGAAGGATAAGGCGGGATAGAAATACCCTTAAATAAATAAAAAATAAATAAAACTACGGCATTCAGTACCAATTATACGCAGATGATATGATGTGCTTCACCCCATTTAGCCTCTCTAACCCCGACTTTACTAAAATAAATAAATGTCTAACCAATCTCAAATCCTGGCTTTCCCAACACAATCTACTTATTAACCAATCCAAAACTGAGATTCTTCAAGTATTCTCCAACCCCTCATATACCCCTCACCCAACACTCACCATTGGCGATCTCACTCTCACCATAAAAAAACAAGTGAAATATCTTGGAATCATCCTTGACCAGAACCTCTCCTTTATTGATCACATAAAGAAAACTACCAATACAATTTACGCAAAGTTGCGAACCCTCCGGAACCTCAAGCCCCTTTTAAGCCCCAACTCCTTCCGTACTGTTTGTCAGGCCCTCACAACCCCTTCACTTGACTATTGTAACCTTATCTATCATGGCCTCTCTAAGACCACCATCCAACCTCTCCAACTTGCCCAGAATACACTGGCACGATTAATAACTAACAACCCTAGATGATCCCATATTACTCCTGTCCTCTATGACTTACACTGGCTCCCAATCCAACTCCAATCCAAATTTAAAGTGCTTACCCTTATTCATAAGATCATCTCAAAAGAATCAGCTCCATGCCTTTCCCCACTCCTGGCCTTCCCTAACATCACAAGAACACGCCGCTCCTCAACCAAAAACCTTCTAACCATTCCTACATCCAAATTACACTTTAAACAATCTACTAGTAACAGGGCCTTCTCTCTCTACGCCCCATCCCTATGGAATACCCTTCCCCATGACCTATGCAACAGTGTGAGCCATGTAGAATTCCGAAAGAGATTAAAAACCCACCTCTTCCTCGAACACTTTTCCCTACCACCCTAGTTCCTCCCCCCTTCTCCTACCCTCTTCACTTTCCCTCCAATTATCCTAGTGACCCACAGTTACTTCTTATGTAAACAAATGATCCATATTATTGTAAATAATTTATTGTAAATAGTTTATTAGCTCATTAGTTCCCTAGTTCTTATGTTACCTATGTATCCTGTTACCTTGTTCTATGTAAACAGTTTTTTTATTTTATTTATTTATGCTTTTCTTCTATACCGCTTTTTCCCAAGATCAAAGGCGGTTTACAATTAACATAATGAACGGTTTACAATTAACATAATGAACATGGTTTTACATGGAACATCGTATTTCTTCAAACTATGTACAATTAACTTTTCATGAACAATAACATGGAACATGTAATTATACAACTGCTTTAACTATTTACATCAGTCAAATATTTACATTAGTCAATTATTAATTGTGGTTTTAAGGGTTGTTTTTTTCCTAAGTGTGTTGAGGTTTGAGGCTTTTTTGATCTGTGGTTAGGGAGGATTTTTATGGAGGTGTGGTGAGGGGGATGAGGGGGGTTCATTAGGATTTATAAAGTGTTCTTTAAACAGATATGTTTTTAGTTCTTTCCGGAATGTCTTGAGATCCTTTATTTTGCGGAGGCTTAGTGGGAGTTTATTCCATAGGGTGGGGGCTGCATATGAGAATGCTCTTGAGCTTGTGGTTTTTTTTGTTTTTCGAATTGATTTTTTTATGTCTAGTGAGTGGGTTGCGTTTTGTCTGCGGGTTCTATGTTCTTTTGGAGCATGTAGTAGAGTGGTTAGATGTGAGGGTGATATGCCGTTGATAAGTTTAAATGTGGTTAAGAGTATTTTGTATGATATTCTACTATTTATGGGAAGCCAGTGTAGTTCGGCGAGGATGGGAGTTATGTGGTCAGTGAGGCGGGCTTTTGCTGTTACTCGAGCACAGATGTTTTGAGCTCGTTGGAGTAAGTTGGTATTTGTGAGAGGGAGGCCGATAAGTAGACTATTACAATAGTCAAAGTGTGGAGTGATGAGTGAGCTGATAACAGATCTGAAGTCATGTGTGTCTAGTATAGGTCGTAGGTGTTGAATGGTCTTAAGTTTATAGAATATAGTTTTCACGGTTTGTTTTATGTGAGGGAGCATACTAAGGGGCATGTTTACTAACAGGCCGGTAAAGTGCGGGTCGCGGTAGAGTGAGTGTGCCGTATAAGGAGTGGGCGTTCCGTCGTGAAGAACAGAAGCTGTGATTGACAGATGCGCTAAGGTGCGCGGCGCCCGTGTGGTTAGTGCCCTGTGACATTACGGAGTTTGATCTGTGCACATGGTTCACACTGCTCACGGTTTTTGGGCTTCCACTATTGTGCTGCACATTGCTGACGGAAACGGTTTCTTTTCCCGGCACAGCACCTCTAACGCGAGTGTTTCACTGGCGTTATATTTCTTTGCAGATTCGGGCACGCTCCTGTGCGGCGAGTCTCTCCCCTCCCACATTCCGCCCACTGACCCCGTCTCTCCGCCCCTAGGGGGCCTTCCTCCGCCCTCATTTCGCCTTTGCACGCCTCTTTCGCACATTACCGCCCCGCAAATGTGCGCGTTGTCGGCGCACGCTTGCGGGACCCGTTAATGTGCCGCGCACTCGTATGGGGCGCTTAAGAGCACTTAAATACATCTTTTAGAGCGCTCATGTGCGCCCCGTACAAGTGCGCCGTTTAGTAAACAGACCCCTAAGTGTGTGGTCTATTATGATGCCTAGGTATTTTACTTCTTTTTTGATTGGGATTATTGTGTCGTTAATTGTTATTGTTTCAGGGAGAGTAGAATCTGGTTTTCTTGTTACGAACATTGCTTCAGTCTTTTTTAGGTTGATGCTGAGGTTATTATTTTCTAGCCAAGTTACTTCTTATGTAAACAAATGATCCATATTATTGTAAATAATTTATTGTAAATAGTTTATTAGCTCATTAGTTCCCTAGTTCTTATGTTACCTATGTATCCTGTTACTTTGTTCTATGTAAACAGTTGTACAATACTGTCAGTTACGTTCCATGTAAACCGTCTTGAATTGTAGAAAGACGGTATATAAAAACTGTTAAATAAATAAATAACACAGAGACATCCTATACATCAAGAGATATCCCTGCATAATGCCTTCTCTGCCTTGGCTAATGAGGATGCTCAATCCAAAGAAACTGAAGGGCCCATAAATGAGTCAGACAATGCGCAATCTCCTGCTAAAGCACCAAATATGAAGAAAACCTCACTAAACAGAAAACTACTACTATTTGGAGATTCCATCATCAGAGGCACCAACTTGGAAACACAGTTCAAAGGAGAGAAGATAGTCATGTGCCTACCAGGCTTGAAAGCCAGCAGGAATACAAACCAAGTTGTTGAAGTACTTAGCACAAAAAGTGAACACTCCAAACTTGATGTTGTTATCCAATTGGGCACAAATGACCTGGCTAGAAACAGTGCCTCTACAGTCCAAAAGGACTTCCAATCTCTGGGAGAGAAACTCAAGCCCATTGTTAACACTGTTGCATTCTCAGAGATTCTGCCTGTTCTTGGTAAGGGGACAAAAAGGCTGCATCACATTAACAGCTTTAATACATGGCTCCAGATCTGTTGCAAACAAGTAGGATTCAGATTTATTGGCGACTGGGGAAACGGACCAACAAGAGACTATACTGTGCTGATGGACTACATCTCTCTATCACAGGGAAAAGAATCTTAAGTGAAAAATTCAGGCAGTACGTGGATATGTATTTAAACTAGGAAAGGGGGTGACGGATGTGGAAGGTCAAGACCTGCATGCCACCCCCTGCAAAAGAAGAATAACATCAGAAACAGCCACACTTTTAAACCACACATCAAAAACAAGTGGGAAGATGTGGGCAGAACAAAATCAATGCAACATACACACAAGTCAGGTAAATGCTGGAAAGCGATGAGCACAAATGCTCGAAGCTTAGCCAACAAAGTTCCGGACCTGGAAGCCCTAATGGTGGAAATGGATTTGGACATTGGGGCCATTACAGAAACATGGTTTAATGAATCGCATGATTGGGATATAGCCATAGCTGGCTATAATCTATTCAGAAGAGACAGAGAAAATGGAAAAGGAGGAGGAGTAGCCTTGTATGTCAAAAGCAATATTAAAGCTACTGAAATGCAGGGGACATGGGGAAAAGAAGAAGCGCTCTGGATTGCGTTGGAAAGAGGAGATGGCACTGTCATCCATACTGCTGTAGTCTACAGACCTCCGACTCAAATTGAGAGATATATAACAAATTGATTATAGATATTGCCAAGATAGTCACAAAGGGGGAAGCAATCATTTTGGGTGACTTTAATCTTCCTGATGTGGATTGAATTACTCGTTCTGCACATCTGAAAAGAAGCAAAAAAAATTGTAGATGCTCTCCAAGATGACAAATGGTCATGGAACCAACCAGGGAAAGCTCAACGCTGGATTTAGTGCTCACCAACGGTGATAGTGTGTCGAATGTCTGCGTGAGTGCCCCTGTGAGCAATAGCGATCATCACACGGTGTGGTTTGAGATAAAAGCCAAGGTACAGGCCAAACATAACAAGCTCAAAGTCCTAAATTTCAAAAACACTGACTTCAAAAAAATGGCCGAGTACCTAAAGGAGGAGATGACAGAGTGGAAGGAGATAAGGGAAGTGGAATTACAATGGGCTAAACTAAAGGTGGCAATAAAAGGGGCAACAGATAAAAAAGTAAAAAAAGTAAATAAAAACAAGAGGAGAAGGAAGCCTATTTGGTATTCTAAAGAAGTAGCTGCTCAAATAAAGGTAAAAAACACAGCTTTCGCAAAATTCAAAAGCTTGCAAACAGAAGAACATAGAAATGAATATAGGATCAAACTCAAAGAGTCAAAAAGAGAAATAAGGATAACTAAATCAAAGGCAGAGGAAAAGATGGCTAAAGATGTTAAGGGTGGCGACAAAACTTTCTTCAGGTATATTCGGGGAAAGGAAGAAGATCAGAGTTGGAATTGCAGGACTCAGAAGTGCTGGAAAAGGACTCATGGAAAGTGACATAGAAAAAGCAAAATTGCTAAACAAATACTTCTGCTCTGCTTTTACTAAAGAAAATCCTGGAGATGGACCAGCTGTGACTTCCAAATATAAAAATGGGAATGAAGTAGATACCACACCATTCACAGAAGATGAGGTGTTGGAACAACTTGCTAAACTGAAAGTGGACAAAGCCATGGGACCGGATGGGATACATCAAATGATACTGAAAGAGCTCAGAGAGGTTCTTGCAGGGCCGTTAAAGGATGTATTCAACAGATCCTTGGAAACAGGAGAGGTTCCTCAGGACTGGAGAAGGGCTGATGTCGTACCTCTACACAAAAGTGGTGACAGGGAAGAAGTGTCAAACTACAGACCTGTGAGCCTTACCTCGGTGTCGGGGAAAGTAATGGAGGCGCTCCTGAGAGAGCTAATAGTGAACTTTCTCAAAAACAACAGGTTGCAAGATCCGAGGCAACATGGTTTTACTGAAAGATGGTCTTGCCAAACAAATCTGATTATTTGACTGGGTGACCAAGGAACTAGATCAGGGGCATGCGATGGATGTCATCTACCTGGATTTCAGCAAAGCCTTTGATACTGTTCCTCATAGGAGGCTTGTCAACAAACTCAGTAGCTTGGAGATGGGTCCCAAGATGGTAAACTGCATCAGAAATTGGTTGACTGACAGACAACAGAAGGTGATGGTACATGGAGCTCACTCGAATGAAAGGAAGGTGATTAGCGGGGTGCACCAGAGTTCGGTCCTGGGCCCGGCACTGTTCAATGTATTTGTGAGTGATATTGCTGAAGGACTGAATGGAAAAGTCTGTCTTTTTGCAGATGACACAAAACTTTGCAACAGAGTGGACTCCCCTGAGGGAATGGATAACATGAGGAAAGATCTACAAAAGCTGGAAGAATGGTCTAATGCTTGGCAAGTACGATTTAATGCGAAAAAGTGCAGTGTCATGCACTTAGGCAGCAGAAATCCAAGGGAAATGTACGCAATAGGGGGCGAGAGGTTGGTGTGCATGGTTCAGGAGAAAGACCTTGGTGTGATTATCTCTGATGATCTCAAGGTGGCAAAACAGTGCGACAAGGTGGTGGCAAAAGCCAGGAGGATGTTGGGCTGCATACAAAGAGGGATTACTAGCAGAAAGGAAGCGGTACTTATGCCACTGTACAGGTCGCTGGTGAGGCCTCACTTGGAATACTGTGTTCAGTTTTGGAGACCATATCTTGCAAAAGATGTAAAAAGACTGGAAACTGTTCAGAGGAAGGCGACCACAATGATTTGGAGCCTGCGTAAGAAACCTTATGAGAAGAGACTTAAAGACCTAAATACATGCACTTTGGAGGAGAGGAGGAATAGAAACATAGAAACATAGAAATATGATGACAGAAAAAGACCACATGGCCTATCTAGTCTGTCCTTCCATATCAACAACTACAACAGTCCCCTTTTTACCTTTAGAGATCCTCTGTGTTTGTCCCATGCTTTTTTGAATTCAGTTACTGTCCTCATCTCTACCACCTCCACTGGGAGACTATTCCATGGATCCACTACTCTTTCCGTAAAGAAATATTTCCGCATATCACTCCTGAATCTATCTCCCTTCACCCTCATCCCATGTCCCCTCGTAGCAGAACTTGCTTTCAATTGAAAGAGGCTCTCTCCCTGAACATTTATGCCACAGAGGTATTTAAACATCTCAATCATATCACCTCTATCCCGCCTTTCCTCTAAGGTGTACATATTAAGATCCTTCAGTCTGTTCTCATATGCTTTATAATGAAGACCACTAATCATTTTAGTAGCCACCCTCTGCACCGACTCCATCCTGTTCACATCCTTTTGAAGGTGCGGTCTCCAGAATTGCACACTACACTCCAAATGAGGTCACACCAAAGACTTATACAGAGGCATTATCACCTCCTTTTTTCTGCTAGCCATTCCCCTCCGTATGCACCCAAGCATCTCTCTAGCTTTTGCCATCGCTTTTTCTACCTGTTTAGCTATTTTAAGACCATCAGACACAACCACGCCTAGGTCCCGCTCTTCTTTTGTGGACAAAAAAACTTCACCCCTTATACTATATTGCTCCCTTGGATTGCTGCAGCCCAAATTCATGAATAGGGGAGATATTATTCAGACCTTTAAATACTTAAAGAGGAACGATGAACAAACAAACCTCTTCCAAAGACGGGGAGCTACAAAGCTAGAGGGCATAACATGAAGCTGCAAGGTGGAAAATTGAAAGGCAATGTCAGGAAATATTTTTTCACTGAAAGGGTGGTGGATGCTTGGAATGCTCTCCCGATGGAAGTGGTGGGGGCAAACACGGTGACAGAATTCAAAACAGCATGAGAGAAGCACAGTGGATCACTTTATAGCAACAGGATAAAAACAAAATAAACTGAACCATCTAACGTCTCAACAAATAGGGGTGTCCTACATGGAGTGGTGGGTCCACCCCTAAACAAAGCATGGGGAGGGGTGGCCTGCACAGAACGACAGGTGCACCTACTCTTGCCATATTGCTGGGCAGACTGGATGGACCATGCTGGTCTTTATCTGCTGTCATTTACTATGTTACTATGTAACCCTTGACTGTCTGGGTATTAGGCAGTTGCTCTAACCACTAGGCTACTCCTCCACTCCTATAGGCATCTGATAATCATTAAAAGAAAATAAAGATAAAAGATAAAAAAAACATCACATGCAGTCATCATAAGAAAACAGGAAGAAACAAAAAAGCCACAATGAAAATAACCACAATAATAAATAAAAATGAAAAATAAACCTTTCACCTAACTTGATTTACCACTCAAGACTGAAAGGACTTTGTACCATTGATAATACAACAACTATGAAAAATGATCTGACCATGGAATAGGATTTTCACTTATATGTTCAATCACATTGACGTCTGTGGAAGTCTCTCAATGAAAATCCATGCAAAGGTTATGGCCAGAAGTATGAGTCAACAGTTAATTAACTAAATGAACCCCAGAATTGTGATGGCAGTCAGAAATGCTTCAACCTGCGGCATTGGTGGTTCATCAATCTATAGGCTGAGGTTGCCTAAAAGCAACAGATTTTGGGTTTCTAATTTTAATGGCAAATACCCAATGCATGAGTACTACTGGACTAGTGCTGGTATACCCAGGGCTGGTATATCTAAAATATTCCACATATTTATTTATTTATTTTTTAGCAATAGACCCCTATATCTGTGGTGGATGCAAGTAGGCATCCGCATTTTTCAGTAGGTCTGAGTAATGCAAGGTCAGTGAAATGGTAAGTTTCTATTGTATTTAATGTATTTGTTCATGCTATTTTGTATGTTTTTATTTATTCTTTTGAAAATATTAGTGAGCCCATCATTTTCGTCATCTTGGCTTCTATGGACATATTTAGTGGTGTTCAAATCCCTGCTGAGTTTTCCTAGGAACATCAGCCAAAGCCTGGAGAAAATAATGAAGGGGTTGTCTTAACTGTGTTCAAATTAATATGTAATTGAACAATTAAGACCAGGCCTCCATTATTTTCTCCAGTCTTTGGCTGATGTTCCTAGGAAAACTATATACAGTATCAAGTCTTCCTCGATGTGTTTGATCCACATTTCCTTCAGTGCTCCTCACTGAACCCTCCAATGGACAGATGTCCCTAAGGCAGTATTTGAAGGATAATCTGCAAGCAGCATGGGGAGAACTGCAACATAGGCACCTAGATGTGCTGGAAATTTCTGAAATCAGGTGTGCATGTCTAAATTTGGGGAGACCACCCCAGACATGCTCCCACCATGCCCACCACTGATTTTAAACGTGCATATGCAGGGGGCATCTTTAGACCCATACCTTAAAATGGCTCGGTGGATTTCTCCATGATTTGGACATCCATATGTGCATGTCCAAACTGTGAATAAGGCTTCTAAAATGACCACATAGCTTATGTGCTGAATATCAGCATCGCTATGTATAACTTAGCAAGAACAGTCCCCAGTTGCTCCTGCTCATGCCAGCCCCAGGTTTCAAATAGTTTCCTCAGCTCGCAATCTTGAGTCATCTTTGGCTCCTCTCTCTCTTCCTCTGCACATATCCAACAGATAGCTAAAATTTGGCATTTCTTTCTCTATATCAGTAAAATATGTCCCTTCCTTTCTGAACATTCTACCAAGAAAGACCCTTATCTACTCTCTAGTCACCTCCTGCTTAGACGACTACAACCTGCCCTCTGGTCTCCCACTGATTCATCTCTCTTCTCCTCAGTCCATTCAAACTTCAGCAGTCAGTGTCACTATGCCCACATACAGTATAAAATCACAGCAGACTCAAGGGTACCACAGCAAAAAGAATAGAGCAAAACTGTTCCAGGGGCAGGCCCTGGAATGGTCTGACAGGACTCAAGGAAAGGACATAAAATGGTAAGCAAAATGTTACCTTCCAAATCATCCTGCTAGACCTTGCTAGAAACAGTGCCTCTGCAGTTCAAAGGGACTTCCAGACTCTGGGAGAGAAATTCAACCCCTTTGTTAACACTGTAGCATTCTCAGAAGTTCTACCTGTTTATGGTGAGGGGGCAGAAAGGCTGCATCACACAAACCACTTTAATACATGGCCCCAAACCTGGTGCAAACAAGAAGGATTTAGATATATAAGCGATTGGGAAAACAGATGAATGAACAGGAGACTATACTGTGCTGATACACTACATCTTTCCGTCGCCGGGGAAAGGATCCTAAGTGAAAAATTCAGGCAGTATGTGGACAGGCATTTAAACTAAGGAAAAGGAGTGACAAATGGAGAAGAACAAGTTTAGGACATCACTCCCAGCAAAAGCAAATGACATTGGAAACAGCTACACTTTTAAACTACACATCAATGGCAAGGGGGAAGGGGCATGTAGAACAAAATCAATGCAAAATACAGACAAACCAGTCAACAAATGCTGGAAAGCAATGAGCACAAATGCAAGGAGCCTAGCCAAGAAAGTTCCTGATCTGGAAGCCTAATGATGGAAATAGACATGGACATTGCTGCCATTACAGAAATATGGTTTAACAAGTCACATGAATGGGATATAGCTATAGCTGGCTAGAATCTATTTAAAAGAGACAGAGAGGGTAGAAAAGGAGGAGGAGTAGCACTATATGTCAAAAACAATTTTAAAGCTGCCGAAATGCAGATGTGGGGAAAAGAAGCAGAGCTGTGGATTGTGTTGGAAAGAGGAGATGACACTGTCATCCATACTGGTGTAGTCTACAGGCCTCCAACTTAAACTGAAGAAATGGATAGCGAATTGATTGCTGATATTGCAAAGATACCCATGAAGGAGGAAGTGATCATATTGGGTGACTTTAATCTGTCTAATGTGAATTGGCTTATTCCTTCTGCAAATTTGGAAAGAAGTAAAAAAAATTGTGGATGTCTTCCAAGATGTATTACTTAGACAAATGGTGATGGAACTGACCAAGGAGAGCTGGCTGCTGGATTTAGTAGAGAGAGAGAAAGCATGTCAAATATCTGGATGGGTGCCTATGTGAGCAGCAGAGATCATCGCACGGTGTGGTTTGAGATAAAAGCCAAGGTAGAATCCAATCACAACAAGCTCAAAGTCCTAGACTTCAAAAACACTGACTTGAGTAAAATGGCCAAGTACCCGAAGGCGAAGTTGGCAGGGTGGGAGGGGATAAGGGAAGTGGAATTGCAGTGGGCTAAACTAAAAGAGGCAATAAAAGGGAAAACAGATACGTATGGAAGGAAAAGAACAACAGGAAAAGGAAACCTATTTGGTTCTCCAAAGATGTGCCTGCTCAAATAAAAGCAAAAAACACAGCTTTCACAAAATTCAAAAGTTTGCAAACAGAGGAACACAGAAAAGGATACAGGATCAAACTAAAAGAGAAAAAAAGAGAAATAAGGATAGCAAAATCAAAGGAAGAAGAAAGGATGGCTAAAGATGTGAAGTGTGGCGACAAAACGTTTTTCAGGTATATTCGGGAGAGGAAGAAAATCAGAGATGGGAACGGATTTCTGGAAAGTGACATTGAAAAAGCGAAAATGCTAAACAAATACTTCTCTGTTTTCACTAGAGAAAATCCTGGAGAAGGACCACTTGTGATTGACAACTATACAAATGGGAATGGAGTATGTTTATTTATGTTTATAGATATGTTTATAGAGTAGATACCTCACCATTCACAGAATATGATGTGTTAGAAAGCTTGTGAAACTGAAAGTGGCCAAGACCATGGGACCAGATGGGCTACATCCTAGGATACTGAAAAAGCTCAGACAGGTAGTTGTAGGGCCACAGGACTCATAAAGGACTGATGTCTTCACAAAAGTGGCAGTAGGGAAGAAGTGAAAAACTACAGGCAAACTCAGTGACGGGAAAAGTAATGGAGGCGCTCCTGAAAGATCGAATAGTGGACTTCCTCGAATCCAACAGGTTGCATGATCCAAGGCAACATGGTTTTACCAAAGGACGATCTTGCCAAACAAATCTGATTGAGTTCTTCAATTGGGTAACCAGAGAACTAGATCAAGGGCATGCAATGTATGTGATCTACTTAGATTTCAGCGAAGCCTTTGATACTGTTCTTCATCAGAGGCTTATCCATAAACTCAACAGCTTGTGGATGGGTTCCAAGCTGGTGAACTGGATCAGAAATTGGTTGACTGACAGACGACAGAAGGTGATGGTAAACAGAACTCACTCGGTTGAAAGGAAGGTGTATTTGTTCAATATATTTGTGAGTGATATTGCTGAAGGACTGAATGGAAAAGTCTGTCTTTTTGCAGATGACATGACCATTTGCAACAGTGGACTCCTCTGAGGGTGTGGATAACATGAGGAAAGCTCTACAAAAGCTGGAAGAGTGGTCTAATGCTTGTCAGTTAAGATTTAATGTGAAGAAGCGCAGTGTCATGCACTTGGGAAGCAGAAATACAAGAGAATTGTAGGCAATAGGGGCAAGAGATTGGTGTCCACGGACCAAGAGAAGGATCTCGGAGTGATTGTTTCTGAGGATCTCAAGGTGGCAAAACAGTGTGACAATGTAGTGGAAAAAGCCAGAAGGATGCTGGGTTAGATACAGAGAGAAATTACCAGCAGAAAAGGAAGAGTTACCAATGTCACTGTACAGGTCGCTGGTGAGGCCTCACTTCGAATATTGTATTCAGTTTTAGAGACCATATCTCAAAAAGGACATAAAAATGCTGGAAACGGTTCAGAGGAAGGAGACCAAAATGATTTGGAGCCTGCATCAGAAGAGACTTGAAAACCTAAATATGCACACTCTGGAGGAGAAGAGGGACAGGGGAGATATGATTCAGATCTTTAAATACTTAGAGTATTTATGAACAAGCAAACCTCTTCTAAAGATGGGGAAGATGTAAAACTAGAGGGCATAGCATCAAGGTGCAAGGGGGTAAACTGAAAGGCAATGTCAGGAAATACTTTTTCACTGAAAGGGTGGTGGATGCTTGGAATGCCCTCCCGATGGAAGTGTTCCATGCAAAGTGGAGACCACTGCTAGAGAATAAGCTTTATGCACTAGCCATCTCCTTTCAAGAGCTAAGCCTTAAGAGAGAAGAGAACCAAGTTCTCCAGGACAATCAGTCTCTATTGCAATAGGCCCTGAGATGGAGGCAACCAAAGAGGAGGAGCCTGCAGGAGCTGCATCATGTCTCTAAACCATGCTCTCCTCGGCCATTCCAGTGACACCATAACAATCCTGCTTGAGTTGAACTCTATACACCGAATCAAACACCCCACCAGGGGCCACAGAGGAAACACATACAGCAGGCTGGGTCAGGATGTTGACACCCTCATACCCCATCTCCATCACCCTCATACCCCATCTCTTTTTCAGTGTGGTAACTGAAAAAGTGGAAAGCTTTGGCACTGGAGTGGGTCACCATCAAATCTATTTCAGGGTAACCTCAGGGGCATAGGATCAACTAAAATGCCTCCTGACTCAACTCCCACTTTTCAGTATCCAGAGAGTGCCATCTGAGGAAGTCTGTTTCCACACTGTACACCCCAGCAATGTGCTGAGCCAACAAGACTAGGAGGTTCTTCTGCACCCAAGCAAGCAGGACATCCATCTCCAGAGCTACCCCATCACTCCTCATGCTGTCTTGCTGATTGATATAAATCACCACCATAGTGTTTTCTGAAAACACTCAAACCACTCAGCCCTTGACCAAGGGTAGGAAATGCAGAAGAGCCAACCTGATGGCCCTCACCTTGAGATGGTTGATGGACCACACCACTTCCTTGTGATTCCAATGGCCTTGAGCTGTTTGGTCTTGGAAATGGGTCCCCCAACCTTAGAGACTGGCATCCATCATCATCAGGATTCAGGAGAAATCATCCAGGGCTGCTGCCACCACTGCAGGCTGGACTTCACCATAAATTGGAGCAGGAGTCTGCACTCGAACTCCTGAGAACTTGGGGGCCACCAAGACAGCAAGGACCGTTGGAGAGGTCGCATGTGGGCATGCACCCATGGCACTATCTCTATGGCCACTGCCATCGATCTGAGGTCCTGAAGATAATCCCAGACTCTGGAAGTCTGCTGCACACAGAACAATACCAGGCAATCCAACAGTCTTTTGACATTGTCCTCTGGCAGGATATCTCTGCCCACTTGAGAGTTGAAAACTGTTCCCAGGAACTCCAGGGACCTTGAGGACAACAGCTGGCACTTTCCCTGATTGATTATCCAGTCAAGGCTTTCCAAAAGGGACACCACTTGGGATGTCACCCGAGATGCCTCTGAAAGGGAACTGGCCTGGATGAGCCAGTCATCCATATATGGATGGACACAGATCCCTTGGCACCTCAGTGCCACAGCTGCCACAACCATGACCTCGGAGAAGGTCCTCAAGGCAGTTGATAGCCTGAAAGGGAGGGCAGCCTGAAAGGGAGGACTTAAAAAGGAAAAAGATATGTGCTTATCTTAAATGTACCCTGGTACATTTAAGATAAGCACATATCCTTTTCCTTTTTAAGTTATAAGCCAATTAATGTCAGCAACGTTATTGGTCATTGATGCAAAATAGAGCATTTGGTCGATGTCATATGAAGACCATAGCTCTTGGAAGTCTGAGACCCGTTGCTTTAAATGTTACAGATTAAACAGATGAAACTGAGTATTTACTGTATGGGAACGTGTAATAAATTAAAGTTCTAGAGAAAATATTGGAGCAATATCCTATATTGGCAGCTCAACAGTTATTTTGCTCTATTGAAGTGACCATTGTTTCGTTTTGTGGACAACAAGTTAAATTTAATACATATGGTTAAAAGTATGATAATTAAGATGAACAAGGCCATACCCTATCTAAAGGGACCATTTATTGATATCACCAAACTAAATCAAATGCAATATTGCGCAGCTAAAATTATTACGGCAAGAATACTACCAAATAGCATGCACAATAGATCATGTGATGTGTGAGTAAGGTGAAGATGAGCTCCTGGGCTCTCCCCCCCTATTTGGTTGGAATTATGCACCTTGGTCCCTGGTAGCAGCCAACTGCCAGTCCCTGCCTAACGTGAGAGTTGTACAATGTTGGAGTGAATGGTCCATGGATCTATGGCCACTAGAGTGGTGAAAAGGACAGGGATCGCTCGAAAGCAAGTGAGTCTAAGATGGTGGCAGTGGACCACATGGGCTCACACTCCCCAGCACTTCCTGTGGACGATGCGATGGAGGAGTGCTGTCATGGGTCCCTTGGACGTGAAGTCTGAGTGACTTTACAACAAGCTGGAGAAGGTCTCTACCACTTTGAGACACCTTTCAATGACAACTTACTGATCTGGAACAGTCAGTGGAATCGGTGGCCAAGCAGCAGGATATGGCAGTCAACAACTTATGGGAGGCCCTGGACCAATGTGTTGTGAAGCTAGAGGACCTGTAAAACAGATTCCAGAGGAATAATCTGCACTTCATCTGGCATCGGTGACCAACCATGAATCGAGAGGCTTCCTGGAAACCAGATTATCTACCACCCTGGTTCTGGATAAAACCCTGGACCCCCTGGATATTAAGCGGGTGCACCACATAGAGCCACAAAACATCCAGTCATCCAGACCTTGCCTGATTATTGCTTGTTTCCTGAATTTCTTACACAAAGAGGAGGTACTTCGTGCAGCACGCCAGGAACGGGCACTAGCACACCAGGGCAGCAAATTTCTGGTATTTCAGGACTATTCCGCAGCGGTTGCTCAGAAGCAGAGACTTTTCTCTACTCTGCTCCTGGCTGTTTGCTCAACATGTGTGATTTGTTCTATCTTAGCCCGCTCACCTATGACTTACCAATAATGGAGTTTCTCATGTCTTCGATTCTCCAGTGGATGCAAAGAAATTTTGTATGGAATGAAAAATCAGCACGGATGTGGGACCATCTTTGCAGTTGCTAATTTTCTTTATTACAGACTACTGGACATGATCCTGATCTACCATGCTCTGTGGGCTCTGAACATCTGAGATGGCACCTCTGCCTGCCCATTCTCCTTTTCTCTCTTGTGGAGTTTGTGGACTCTACTGGATTGGTTGACCTTTGTTCTGGAAAGGCCTGCTGGAACTCCTCAGTGTTGCCCTACTCGCGGACTGGGGGCACCCTATTCCTTCTTTCTTTGAACCATGCCTTTGGATTTACTATTTTTAATGTGGTGGGGACCAGTGGGGGGGATAATCTGTGATGGTGTGGTAGCATGAGGCCCACAGGGGCCTTCTGGGCCTTCTGCTTCCTGCCCTGATCATTACTCTATTGCTCTGGGGAGACCCTATCCTGTGTTTCCTTTCAGTCCTGTCTTTTTCTTTTCTCTCTCTTTTCTTTCTTTCCTTTTTCCCCATGTTTTTTTTTCCTATGAGTTGCAGGTGCTTTGGCTAGGGGTCTGGGCAGAGCAAACTTGGAGTGGTCCTTCTCTGTGCCATGGTGCTCATCTTTTATCTTGTTATGTGTTATTGTTGGCTATTGAATTGTTTCTGTGCCTGGGAAGATCTGAGTAGGGGGGTTGGAAGGGATCTGTGAGTTCCCCTTAATCCTGTGTGGGTTGGTTAAGTCCATATGGAGGGAATCTCGAGTCTTGAGGCTAGGGGGACTGGCATGGTGTATAGCATTGGGTGGGATCAGCTGTTCTGTGTGTATGGGGCTTATGGTTGGGCAATGGATGATTTGATTGTGTGGAGAAGAGGGGGCTTTTGAGGTTGATTGGTGGGGTACAACAGAGGGGTAAGGGGGACGGGATACATCTGAAGTAATCTCAATGCAGGTACTTAGGCATTGGGGTTTGGGGAGGTAAGGGAGGGAGAAGACATTTGGGGGGACAGGGAGGGTTGGGCCATATGGCTGCATGCATCTCTGTGCTTGGGTATCGGGGCAGTCCTAGGTTGAGGGGATGTCCTAGTAAGGGTGTATTGTCTTTGAATTTGGGATCATCTCTAGACTCACTGGGCTGAGCCCTCAGGATAAGCAAAGTGTGCAGATGATAACATGGGACCAGGAGCCCGATAAAGAAGCATAAAATCCTTCTGTCCTTGCAAGGTCAGGGGGCTGATATCACCGTCCTCCAAGAGACTCATAAGACAGAGGTGGAACATCTCAAGCTCCAGAGATAGTGGGTAGGGGTTGCTATGGGGTGTCTTCTGGGGAGAAGAGGGCAGGAGTCATCATTTTATTTAAGAAGGTCCTGGGCTTCCAGCTCAACTCTATCCAGAGGGATCCAAAGGGTCATTATGTTTTCATGGTAGGGAAGCTCTGTGGAAACCCAGTCTTGTTGGGTAGTGTACAACCCCAATACCTTCTCGCAGCACTTCTTTGATGGTTTGGTACAGGGCCTGAACTCGGTGGGAGACCATACGATTATATTGAGGGATGACTATAATTGCGTGCTTGATGTCAACTTGGGTCATTCCTCTGGCTGGAGGGATGGAGATAGCAAAGAGTGGTGCCACTTCTTAGTCTGTGTGAAAGTTGGAACAATGGCTGAATATTGCCACTGCCTGGTTAGCGTCCTGCCAATCTGGGCAACCCGGATCTTCAATGCGGGGGCCGGATATGACCCCAAGATTTAATATCCGTGTTTAAGTTTCAGTGGCGGTGGCTGGGTGTATTAGAATGGCTTTCAGCCACCAATGAATCCCCCCCCCCCCCCCACACACACAATGCTTTTGAAAATTCAGGCATATGAAGGTAAATTAATGCAGAAAAATTTTGCATACAGAAAGGGAAGATATAAGTTCAAGGGCAAGAAGTTTTGCTTTGACCTTCTGGCTAAGTCCACACAGAGATAATTATGTGCATATGTTTCCCCAGACATGAAATTACAATTGCCCTGATAATACCAACAATCTCACTACTGATTAGAATTTTATTCCAGAGCGTCAGCAATTATGAAAATAAATGAAATTTACACAAGGTTTCAGGAGATGAAAGGTAATTGACTTTTCATTCTGTGATCAATATGTTATTGATAGATATAGGGCTAGATGACAAAACAAAGTGCTAGAATCAATGGCTGAAATGCAAAGATCAGATCAATGTCTGAAACCCTCATTAATGCTCAGAATGACAGTTTTACTCAATTTGACAGAAAAAGTGCAGCCTTTATCAGCCTTGAAGTCCTCTTTTGTTGAGCATGGGCGACCAAAGGTCAAATATGCATAATGAATGAGAATCTACAATTCTTGTAGATCAAAAAAGTCCTTGAAGTTCAGAAATTCATTTTGAAGCAGATATATTATCCCTAGAGTGAAGTCCAGCAGCTACCATTAGAAATTATGTATGATCACTCACCGCTGTTAAGGACTGCAGATCTGCTTCCGAATACCAATTTGTCAAGCCTATGTTGAATCACAAAATGATATTGAATATTCTCTGGTCTGCATAATTCAGATAGTGACTTTTACTTTGTACTCTCTTTGGTAAGCCTTCTATTCTTAAGAATAGCATCATCTCTGATTAGACTATTCTGTTCTTTCTAGAAATCATGCCACAACTTTTAAAACAGCTAATCTAAACTGATTACATTAAAACTGTGTATATGCATCTTGATTATGAAGCATAGGTTAATTTTCAATGGGACGGTGAGCCTGGTAATTAAATTCTGACCATGGCATTTAATAAAAGAGTAGAGTGGAGGAGTGGCCTAGTGGATGGGGCAAGGTACCTCACGCTGGAAGGTTGGGGGTTCAAATCCCACTAGAAGACAAGCAACCTTGGGCCAGTGCTCCTTGTGGTCTTGGGCAAGCCACTTAACCCTCCATAGCCCATGTTCCCTGTAAAATAGTTATCTTCAAGTTATAATGCCCTATTCAATGTAATTTCAGTTTGTTCAAAGTAAGCCACCTTGATATCATGAAAGGTGGTATATAAGAAATGTTAAATGTTAAATGTTAAAATGTTCAGCCATCTTCCCCCTGCTCAGGAGCCTCCAGTCCAATCGGGACTGTGGGAGGCGGAGCCGAACAGCAAAAAGCAAGCCGCCGACAAGAGCAGCTTCCCTTCGCCCTCCAGCCAGCTCCGTGCTCCCCGATCGGGGTTGAGCACACCTGAGCAGGGTTCAGCCATCTTCCCCCTGCTCAGGAGCCTCCAGTCCAATCGGGACTGTGGGAGGCGGAGCCGAACAGCAAAAAGCAAGCCGCCGACAAGAGCAGCTTCCCTTCGCCCTCCAGCCAGCTCCGTGCTCCCCGATCGGGGTTGAGCACACCTGAGCAGGGTTCAGCCATCTTCCCCCTGCTCAGGAGCCTCCAGTCCAATCGGGACTGTGGGAGGCGGAGCCGAACAGCAAAAAGCAAGCCGCCGACAAGAGCAGCTTCCCTTCGCCCTCCAGCCAGCTCCGTGCTCCCCGATCGGGGTTGAGCACACCTGAGCAGGGTTCAGCCATCTTCCCCCTGCTCAGGAGCCTCCAGTCCAATCGGGACTGTGGGAGGCGGAGCCGAACAGCAAAAAGCAAGCCGCCGACAAGAGCAGCTTCCCTTCGCCCTCCAGCCAGCTCCGTGCTCCCCGATCGGGGTTGAGCACACCTGAGCAGGGTTCAGCCATCTTCCCCCTGCTCAGGAGCCTCCAGTCCAATCGGGACTGTGGGAGGCGGAGCCGAACAGCAAAAAGCAAGCCGCCGACAAGAGCAGCTTCCCTTCGCCCTCCAGCCAGCTCCGTGCTCCCCGATCGGGGTTGAGCACACCTGAGCAGGGTTCAGCCATCTTCCCCCTGCTCAGGAGCCTCCAGTCCAATCGGGACTGTGGGAGGCGGAGCCGAACAGCAAAAAGCAAGCCGCCGACAAGAGCAGCTTCCCTTCGCCCTCCAGCCAGCTCCGTGCTCCCCGATCGGGGTTGAGCACACCTGAGCAGGGTTCAGCCATCTTCCCCCTGCTCAGGAGCCTCCAGTCCAATCGGGACTGTGGGAGGCGGAGCCGAACAGCAAAAAGCAAGCCGCCGACAAGAGCAGCTTCCCTTCGCCCTCCAGCCAGCTCCGTGCTCCCCGATCGGGGTTGAACACACCTGAGCAGGGTTCAGCCATCTTCCCCCTGCTCAGGAGCCTCCAGTCCAATCGGGACTGTGGGAGGCGGAGCCGAACAGCAAAAAGCAAGCCGCCGACAGGCGGGCCCGCGCCTGTCGGGCCCGCGCCTGAGGGCCCTTTGGCTCGGCCCTTAAGCAAAGGCCCTTCCAATGACCCAGGAATCGTCCCAGGAATCGTCCAAGAAGCTCACAGCTCCACGCACATCCCGCAATCAGTGATACCCTGAGGCTACATTCATCAGCACATACTCGGTCTAAATGCACAGCAAGTATTTAATATCTGTAAAGTTAATCTAACCTCTGTTCTAGCTCAATATCACCGCCGTCAGTGCCACTGATAGCACACTCTCCTGCTGCTCTGTGCCTACTCTATAGCCTTTCATACAGTTTGTTACAGTTTGTTACAGTTGCCTGTATTACCTGAGTTGTTACAGTAACCTGCTTTGTATTATAACTGCCACCTGATACACTTGCCTTAATAACCTATATTCTCCATTCCTACAGTTGTTACAAATCTACAATTGCTTGCATTGTATTACAACATCCTCTACCCGTACCTTCATCAATAATATCCCTACCTGATATAATATACAGCTCACATAGACATCTACATCTCATCAACAAAATCCAAAATGTATCCTCACCTCATCACTCTTCTTTCTGTGTACCTTCTCTCTGACTGGATCGAGACCTCCGCTGCCTACTCTTCTTCCACCAGTCAAATCCCTATCCTCAAAAACCACGGAAAAAAATGGTTCAATAATTCTTACCATTATCCAGCTAAGGAAGCTCGCATACAGCACTCCCACCTGATTCACATCACATTACTCCAAAACAGTAACCCTAAGCAACAAGACTCCTCATCTTCCCAAAGCATAAAATGTGCTCTTGTAAATGCCCGCTCGATTAGAAAAAAATGGCCTGTAATCCAAGATTTAGTCACCCATAACAATCTTGACGCACTCTTGATCACTGAAACCTGGCTATCAAAAGAAGATAATGTCCTCATAAACCAACTCATTCCACCTAATTTCTCCATACACACAACTCACAGAGAAAACAAGAAGGGAGGAGGAGCACTCATACTCACTAAATCTGATCTCCTCTTCAATACAGTTAACTCCTACAGCTCAGACAATCTGGAAATTATCACCATAACGAACAAGCAATGCTCCATCAACTTGATTTACAGAACCCCGTCAAGCTCCCAGAACGACCTGCCTACAATACTTGACATTGCAGCCAATACCAGCAACTTCAACACTCCAAACTGGATAATGGGAGATTTCAATCTCCCATCACTGCAGCAACATCAGTCCTCTTCATTCCTCCACGCCATCGAAAGTCTTGGATATAATCAACTAATCATGGAGCCCACACATCAAAGGAAACATCCTTGACATGGTTTTCGCCCCACAATCGGTTGCTACACAAAACAGCAATGTGATAAAATCTATCACTAATGTACCATGGTCAGACCACAAACTCATAATCCTACAAATTCCCTTGGACAACACTCATCACCAAAACAACAGAAATCTTGACAACACACCAAGAGCCCCATCAAAAGGCTTTCGGCCCTTCAATAAGGATTTTATAATGACAAATACCCAATCACTCCTCTACAATACAACACTCAACCTGGAAGAAGCAATTGAAGACTGGAATAGCAGACTCAATGCCATTTCTATCCAACCACACAAAAATAACACCTCAAAGAAAAGAACCTCTGCCCCTTGGTTCTCTCCTGATCTGCGAGACTCTCTTAAGCACCTGAGAAGACTCGAAAAACGCTGGCGCCGATCACTTGCTGCTGATGATCACACAGCTTACAATCTCTATTTAGAGACTCACCGTGAAGCAATCACAACCAAGAGGAAGCAGTATCACACTGAGATGCTCAAAAGATCAATAAATAAACCCCGTGATCTTTTCAGCCTAGTAAAATCGCTATCAAATGAACCATCATCAGAACAAAAACAAGATATGCAACCACAAGAATTTGCTGACTATTTGCAATCTAAACTTCTACAGACGGATGAGCTACAAAAAGTAGATATCCAAGAATCAACTTGCCAGATCACCTTGACATCTCTGTCCGCACCTTCAGCTAAACAAGTTGAAGACACAATCTCCTCACTCAATACCTCCACCGCTCAAACCGATCCTTGCCCAGCCTTCTGGATCAAGGACCTTAGAAGTGTCTTCAGTCCATTCATTGCAAGAATCATGAACCTCTCTTTCACAACTGGATCTTTCCCATCTGAACTAAAGCTCACATCCATCAGACCACTTTTAAAAAACCCCAAACTAGACCCTAAAAGAGCGGACTCATACAGGCCTATTGCTAGCATTCCCCTCCTAGCAAAAATCTTTGAAAAAGAGGTGCAACGCCAAATTCAAGACCACATTGACGCAACAGCCCCTCTCGACTACTGTCAACATGGATTCAGGGAACATCATGGAGTTGAAACACTCCTCACCACTCTCCTCAACAACTTACTCACCAGCATAGACAACATCCGCCAAGGCGTTGTGCTAATCTTCTTAGATATAGCAGCAGCCTTTGACTCGGTAAATCACGAGATACTCATTACACGTTTGAAGGAAAAAGGCATTGGTAGTTCAGCTCTGGAATGGTGTAAATCATACCTAGACACCAGAATGCAATATGTAAAATCTGCAACGGGGGAATCAAATCTCTTCCATCAAAAACAAGGGGTACCACAAGGGTCATCTCTCTCATCTCTCATGTTTAACATCTACATGCAGCCTATCTGCAATATCATCAGATCATTCAACGTGAAATGTATGATTTACGCAGATGATATCCTACTTTATATGCCATTTTCTACAAGGCAATTAGACCTACTGCCCATAATAAACTGCTTTAATGCAGTATCGGAATGGCTTCTCTCACAGAACCTCCGCATCCAACACAAGAAAACTGAGGTTCTCTTTGTTACGCGAGACCCCAACTTCATTCCACCATCACATATAAGTGTGAAAGGAGCGGATCTAGCCACAAAAGAAACAATAAGATACCTTGGAGTCACGCTGGACCAACGTCTCAATTTGAAAACACATGTAAACAATATTACAAAAGCTGTATACTTCAAAATACGCACACTCAGGCATCTTCGCTCATTACTTGACCCAGATGATTTTAGAACCATCTTCCAAGCACTCATTTTGCCGCATTTTGATTTCGCCAACTCAATTCTACAAGGTCTCCCACAATCCACCCTAAGCTCTCTTCAACTTGCCATGAATACTGCTGCAAGGATTCTACAAGGAGCTGCCAGGAGTGATCATGTAACACCAATCCTCAAACAGCTTCACTGGCTCCCGATACAAGGCAGACTCGAATTCAAAACCCTAGTCCTAACATACAAGGCCATCCACGGTGTATCTGCAAATGCAATAATTGATCTCACACAAACTCTACCACCAACAAGATCCAGAAGACATATAGCAATAAACACCCTAATAACACCGAAGGCCATAACAACGTGTAGCCGATCAACAGCGAACAGAGCCTTCATGTTCTGTGCCCCAAAACACTGGAACTCCCTACCACCCGAAATTCGTGCCATAACTAACATATGCCAATTCAGAAAGGCCCTCAAGCATAACTTATTCATCAAATACTACCCTACATAAAGCTTCCCCTCAAGCAACACCTCATAAATCCCTTTAATGTTATCAAAATTAACAGACCAACTTTCTATGTATATAGTTTTACCCCCATATTATTCAAGTTTATCGAATCCAAGTTTATCGTCCTGTTTTATGTAAAACCGAGCAGCCTGTTGTTCTGGTCTTTGTTTATCTGTGAACCGCGCTGATTGTAAATAGCGCGGTATATAAAAAACTGTAATAAATAAATAATAAATAAATAAAAAATAAATAAATAAATAAAAGACATGTGAAGAGTGTGTAAGCCACCTTGAAATGTACAGATATAAACATCCAAGGCACACCCATTCAGGAATGTGGACGTGGTCTCTGATGAAAGAACAGATGTCTGTGCAGGTAAAAATAGTCAGGCTAGAGAAATAGCTGCAAATGGGCTGTGGTGATCTTGAAGTGGACAGGCTTAGGCTGGCCCTTACATGTGGTAGAGCAAAGGAGTGGCTCTAGTTCCTGGTAAAGATGGTAGATAGCTGCTTTATCAAAGTGGAACCTGGTGAGGCACTGCTCACCTGTGAGGACCATGAACTGTGCTCTGGGTCAATACTGTAGAGTAGACCTTCTGATATGAATGTCTCCTTGCAGCCCTCTTGCACTACTGGTGGGCCTTGTGCAGCATTGCCAGCACAATGTGTTCATTTCCTCCATGGCTGCTAACTCAGTGCCCTGTGTAACCCACCACCATCACCCTAGTGTATCCCACTACCACTACACTAGTGACCCCACCACACAGACGACTAACACCTCAACTCACTTTCACCTCCAGAGGCACCTACCCATCCACACACAGGCACAAACACTATGGGACTTACAGCAGAGCACAGCACAAATACAGATCTGGGCGCCTCAGAGACACAAGCACTGTGGGACAGTACAACACAGAGGACACCTGAGCACAGAGACAACAAATACAGCAAGGGAGAGAGTGGGGTACACGGGGAGTGTGGGATTCAGAAGACTTGGAGGGTTTGGGATACAGTCAGGCACTGGATAGGACAAGGCACAGAGAAGGTTGCTAACAGGACACCTACATGTATAGATATGACAGTCAAGCCAAGGATTCAGATGCCATTCTCCTCTAGTCACCAATAACATAGCTAATCCATACAGACAACAAAGTCTTCTACCCTGCATGTATCTGGGCACTTCTGAAATATTCCCTGGTAGTGCAGCCAGATACGACACTCACCACCCCACCCATACATGATTAGTGATGTTTGGCTGCTGATATGCCTGCACCTAAACCATGCAGTGCACAGCCTTTCTAAAATGACACTTTGGATGTACCTGCAACTTGCATGGATTTATGGGGTCACTAGCATATTCCTATCATGTTTAGCTCTTCTAAATTGTGTATCTTCAGTGCCACTATATGGATAGGTGGTGACACTGAATATACACATAAAGTAGTCACTGTTGCCAGCTACACAGTATTCAGTATTCAGCCAGTATTAGCAGGGCTGGCCCACCCACTAGGAGAGGTAGGCGGATGCCTAGTGCGGTCGGTCCAAGTGGGTGGTAATGGTGGCACACATAGGCAACCGCACTGCTCCCTCAGCTGTCACCAATTCTGTTTGGGGGAGGGAGGTTGCGGACAGCAGCAGTATTTCCAAAAGTGATGGCAAAAAGCCACCACTTTTGGAAATACTGCCACTGCCGCCTTCCTCTCCCGAGACTGAATAGGCATCAGCTGGGGGGGGGGGATATTGGTGGCAGTGTCAGCTGGGGAGGTAGGGTCTGCTACGGGGTGCAGGGTCAGCTGGAGGGGGCGGCAAGGCCAGGGTTTTTGCCTTAGATGGCAGACCCCCTTGGGTAGGCCCTGAATATTAGGGCTGTATGAAGGTCAATATTTTTGTTTTCTTTAGTTTTCCAAGTTGGGACTTTTAATTTTATTTTGCTCTTTTAATTTTTGTTTTCATTTCAGAGGCAATTTTGTCAGTAATGTTCCCCATTGCTCAAACTCTGTGCCTGGTTCCTCAAAATGTGCACCCTATTGTTCAATTTTTTTCGAGAGCTGTTTTGGTTATTCCATGTAATCTTTATGTTTTTTGGTATGCTGAATCCGAAAATGACTGCCATTTTGTCATAGGACATCACGTTTCCTGACAATTTAGTTAACTATGTTAAATAAGGCAATACCTCAAAATAAATGGAAATAGACTTATAAAATTAAAGTTTTATTACAATATTTTCATGAAAATCCTTTTTTGAACTGAAATGTGCTCACCTACACACACTAAACTCGATTCTTCTTCCTTGTGAGGCTCTTCTTGGTGCATTTACGCTTGTGAGTAGCATCTGGAATGTCTCTCTGAAGCATCCAACAGTAGTCTGCCATCATTGTAATGCTCCATTTTCCCTGGTATCTCCTTTCCATCTCCTTAATGTCTTGGTGGAATCGTTCACCTTGTTCCTCACTCACAGCTCCCAAATTTTCAGGAAAGTAGTCAAGGTGGGACTGGAGGAAATGCACTTTCAAACTCATCAGGCAACCTAAAGCTTGAAATGCTTTCAGCATTCGTCCGACGATCTTTTTTGTAGTGAGGATCTTTGTTATTGCCTAAAAATTTCTGTACGACTTCTTTAAATGCAATCCACCCTTCTTTTTGAGGATCCATCATGGTACTGACAAACTCTTGATCAACTATAAGCCTTCTAATGTCTGGTCCGACGAACACTACTTCCTTCAATTTTGCCTCCGACAGGCCTGGAAACTTGGTGACCAAGTATTTGAAGCATTCTCCATCTCTTGGAAATGATTTTACGAATTGCTTCATCAACCCCAATTTTATATGGAGAGGTGGTAGAAGAACTTTATGGGAAGGTACAAAAGTTTCTCGGAGGACATTTTTTTCACTGACTGTTAGCACCCTCGGCTACCAACTCTTCTTGGTCCAGTGATTTTGTCGGTCTCGACTGTCCCATAGACACAGAAAACAAGGATATTTGGTATACCCAGCTTGTTGCCCTAGCAGCATGCACAAGACCTTCAAGTCCCCACACACTTGCCAACCATGGTCTTCATATTTAAGTTTACGAAGAACCAATTCCAAGTTCTCGTAGGTTTCCTTCAAGTGTATGGAATGACCTACAGGTATGCAAGCGTAAAAACCGTTGTGGAGTAAAACTGCTTTGAGACTTCTTTTTGAAGAATCTATAAAAAGGCGCCATTGCTCTGAATCATATTGGATTTTAAATTGACCCATCAGACCTTCGTCATCGATGCAATAAACCAACTTGTTTTCCTGGGCGAAGTAAGGAACGAACTCCTTTTCACGGTCTGAACCATGAAGATGACACTCCTGGCAACAATAAATTCCTGCTTTTCAGCCTTGATCCAAGTAACTCAGCGGCATCTTTGTGAAGATTCAAGTCTCTTACCAAATCATTCATCTCCTCCTGAGAAAACAATTTTGGTCTTGTATCATCTTCAAAGTCAGAACTTGATTCGTCATCTGGTTCAGGTATGACTTCACCTTCATTGGAGCTAGGTATCTCTTCCAAGGTAGCAGGGGGCTTGGGTACTAGTATATCTGTGCCATGGGGGATGGGACGAATTGCCGAGTGAAGATTGGGGTATGAAATGGAATGCTTCCATTTGGAATTAAACCCTTTCACATCGCATGAACAAAAGTAACAATTGTCACTATGGTTCTTTTGCTCTCGCCATACCATAGGAATCCCATAACGGAAAGATTTTTTCTTACCCTTGAACCAGTTTCGGAGGTCCTTAACACACCGTTTGCACACTTTATGAGGCACCCAGACTTTATCTTGATCTCCAATTTTTAGTCCAAAGTATGCAAAGTATACTTTTTTCACAAAGTCTGTAATATTCTGCTGTTGCTTCAACACTGTATATTCACCACAGATGAAACAGAAACTGTCTGGCGAATTAATACACTTTCGCGGAGCCATAACATAACGGTTGAAGAATGACAAGCTAACACGAATTGCGATGAAAAAGTGTGAACAGCCTAGAACCAAGAACCTGATGATTATTCATGCACAAGTGTGGCATGCAGGAGAGAGCAGCTCTGTGTCTGTACACGAGACGTCACAGTGCTGGCCACGCCCCCCTGCACTGACCGGAGCTGCTGCTATCTGCCCTGTGTCTCCCTCCCACTGGATTCTTCAGGAAAGATTAACCCCTTCTACCATTAGAAGCACGGACTTAAAACTTGCTTAGCTTATGTATATATTGCTGACCATCAGATTTACAGTACTATATATTTTTTTACATAACTCGGACAACCCCTTTAAGGTTTTTTTGGCATTTTATATCTTAAATGCACTTATGTGAATTAATTAATAGTAATTTGAATTAATTAATAGTAATTTGAAAAAATTTGACAAATTTGAAGACAATTTTGCATGTTGTGGCAAATCATGACGTCTAGGAGTTTTTTCAATATTTTATTTGTTTTCAGCACACCAAAATACATGGAAATTAGATGAAAATAACAAACAGCTTTTTAGTCGCAGACCTGTGTAATATGTCCAATTACTCGGTAATGCATGCTATTGCAGAATAGTTTCTACTATTCTTCAATAGTGCACCTATTGAGAAATAGTACACATTATTGAGCAATAGGGAACACTATTAATCACAGAAAAAAATCCAAAATGTTGCTCTTTTTCGTGTCATTTCAAGTTAAAAATGCATCAACGAGATGGGAAATACCATTGACATTTCCCACATAGTTTCAAACAAATGCAAATGTCTAGCCACTATAGAGATGATTTAGAAAGGGGGTACATACATTTAAAGGCACAATTTACAAATGACGTTCAAGTGCAATCTGCGAAGTCCAAGCAAGAATGTCCCAAAAAAAGTGAGTCACGTCCAAGTTCTGGCACAATTTCATAGACATGGATGCTCCCAATATGAACATCTGCAGGGCCATCTACAGAGATGTCCCTGGAATAGTGTTCAAGACTGGGGATGTCTAAGAGACATTCAGAAATGGTTTAAACACAAAACAAGTTTCCCAATTACACAAAAAATGTGGTGAAATTAGGCCTTACCTGCTAATTTTCTGTCCTGTCGTCCCTCCAGTCCAGATGCATGGGTTATGCTCATCCACCAGTAGGGAGCGATTTACAACAGCAAGCTAAACATTTTTCTTTTAAGTAGCCTGTCCTTCCCTGCAGAGCCATTATGAACATCAAAAAGCAGCAGAATGGAGTCCCAGAACTGCAGCAGCTTCACCAGCCCTGCAACAAATCGTGCACCAGAACAGCATGCACACTTGGTCATCAAGTATCGCAGCTTGTCTTAAAGAAATTATTATTGTTTTTTTTCATCAAAACAAACACCCTCTCCCCAAAGGAGCAAAGTCCCCAATGGGGAGAGCAAGCAGTTCAACAGCACAGCAGTACCCTCTAGAACCACAACAAAATGAAGTGAGAACCACCACAACCAAATGGCCTGGAAATCACCTGTTCCAGCTAACAACATCTTTAGGAGAGGCACCAGACCAAAAAGAGAGTTTGAGAGGGTCCTGGACTGGACTGGAGGGACTCAAGGAAAGAAAATTAGTAGGTAAGGTCTAATTTCATCTTCCAGTTCATCCCTTCAGTCCAGTCCAGACGTGTGGGATGTAACAAAGCAGAACTATTGTGGAGTGGGTAAAGAAACTCCGGCCTGTAACACTCGAGCCCCAAAATTTGCATCCTGATGGGCGTGCACAACCAGTTGGTAATGATGTGAAAAGGAATGGTGTTGCTGCCCTGCAAATATCCTATGGTGGAAAAAGGCTGAACTCTGCCCAAGAGTCTGCTTGGACTCTGGTAGAATGGGCCCGGAGCACTGACGTGACCAGGCACCCCTTCAGCAAGTACGCGGATTCAATAGTATTGCAAATCCAATGGGAAATAAACACCTTGGCCATCACCTCGTATGGCCCTCCAAAGAGCACAAAGAGACGCCTTGAATACCGAAAGGCCTCCATCACCTTAAAGTACCGCTTAAGCACCCTGTGGACGTCAAGTAAGCAAAAATCCCTAGACTCAGTTGGGTCCAGAGAACCGGTAAAGGCCAGCAAAGTCATCATCTGATTAAGGTGGGACACTGAAACTATCTTTGGCAAGAAGGAAGGAATCGGATGAAGGATCACCCTTCCCTTTGCGATCACAAAATAAGACTCCCTGCTCAAGAGAGCCTGCAGCTCTGAGATGTGATGTACCAAGCAAATAATATACTAACTTGAGGGACAAATCCTTCAAGGAGGATCAACAGGGGTTCAAACGGGGCTCCCATGAGTGCAGAACAAAACAAGTTAAGGACCCAGGGAGGAACAGGGAGACAGCAAGGTGGTCTCAAGTATTTGACTCCCTGAAGAAAACAGACTATAACCTGGTGAGAGGAAAGAGACACACACTGTACCCGGTCCCAGAAACAAGCCAGAGCCGCTACCTGCACCTTGAAGGAGTTCAAAGCCAGACTGTTTGAGGCCATCCTGCAGGAAAGCCAAAATATCCAGGAGAGCAGCTTCTAAGAATATAATATATGTCATACTGGGTCAGACCAAGATCCATCAAGCCCAGTATCCTGTTTCCATCAGTGGCCAATCTAGGTCACAAGTACCTAGCAGTTTCCTCAAAAGACACAGGTTGCACAATGCTTGTATTGGGGCAAGCAGTAGATTTGCTGGGTCCCCATTAATAATGGTTTATGGACTTTTCCTTCAGGAACTTGTCCAAACCTTTTTTAAATCCGGTTACACTAACAGTTTTTACTACATCCTCTGGTAACGAATTCCAGAGTTTGATTACACATTGAGTGAACAAATATTATCTCTTATTAGTCTTAAATACATTACAATGTAGCTTTATTACATGTCCCCTAGTCTTTCTATATTTTGATGACATAAACAATCGATCTACATTTACCCATTCCACTCCATTCATTAATTTATGGACCTCTATCATATCTCCCCTCAGCTGTCTCTTTTCCAGGTTGAAGAGCCATAACCTTTTTAACCTCTCTTCATAGGTATATCCTTCCATCCCCTTTACCATTTTGGGGGCTGTTCTCTGTACCTTTTCTAATAATGCTATATCTTTTTTAAGATACGGCGAGCAGAATTGCACACAATATTCAAGGTGTGGTCGCACCATGGAATGATACAGAGACATTATAATATCCTTTGTTTTATTCTCCATTCCTTTCCTTATGATTCCTAGCATTACATTTGCTTTCTTGGCCGCGGCTGCACACTGGGCAGAGGGTTTCAACATGTTATCAATGATGACACCTAAATCTTTTTCCTGGGTGGTGGTTCCTAATGTGGAATCTTGCATCATGTAACCATAGTTTGAGTTGTTCTTTCCTAGATGCATAACTTTGCACTTGTCCACATTAAATTTCATCTGCCATTTGGATGCCCAGTCTTCCAATTTATCAAGGTCCTCTTGCAATTTTTCACAATCCTCATGGGTTTCACAACTTTGAATAATTTTGTGTCATCTGCAAATTTGATTACCTCACTCATTATTCCCATTTCCAAGTCATTTATGAATATGTTAAAAAGCAGCGGACCCAGCAAAGAGCCCTGAAGTACTCCACTATTCACTTTTCTCCACTGGGAAAATTGGCCCTTTAGCCCTACTTTCTGCTTTCTGTCTTTTAACCATTTCCTGATCCACAATAGTACACTGCCTCCTATCCCATAACTTTTTAATTTTGCCAACAGTGTCTCATGAGGGACCTTGTCAAATGCTTTCTGAAAATCCAGATACACTATATCAACCGACTCACCTTTGCCTGCCTGTTTATTCAAATCTTCAAAAAAACATTACAGTTTAGTAAGACAAGACCTTCCTTGGCTAAAGCCATGTTGGCTGTCTCCCATTAAGCCATGACTATCTACATGTTCAGCAATTTTGTTCTTTATAATGGTTTCTACCATTTTTCCCGATACTGACATCAGACTCACCAGTTTGTAGTTTCCCGGGTTTGTAGTTTACCGGATCACCCATGGAACCCTTTTTAAAAAATGGTGTTACATTGGCCATCCTCCAGCCTTCAGCTATTATAGATGATTTTAATGATAGTTCACAGATTACTAATAGTAGGTCTGCAATCTCATATTTCAGTTCTTTCTACACCCTTGGAGGTATACCATCCAGTCCAGGTGATTTACTACTCTTCAGTTTATCAAATAGTTGTAATACATCTTCCCGGTGAATCAATATTTCTTTCCATTCTTCTGCAGCATCACCTTTAAATACCATTTAAGACATGTGTAACATCCCTAGATTTTCCTCAGTAAAGACTGAAGCAAAGACTTTAAAGACACACATCTCTCTCTTAGCACCAAGCCTCAAAAACGTGCCAGCACGCACATAGGCCAGGGAAGAAGAATGCTTTAGCGCCTTCAGCAAGGTATTAACCATCTTGGGGCATATCCTTTATGACTCAAGCACATCCTTTCCAGAGTCAGGCTGTAAATGAGAACTGATCCATGTCTGGCATCTGGACAGGGCCCTGCTTCAGAAGGCCCTCCTCTCAAGGAGGGGATTAGAGGCTCCACCACCTTGAGCCATACCAGGACTGCATGCCACAGCTGCTGGGGTCAATCCAGGGTCACCAACACCATGTGACCCATGTGGGCCTCGACCCTCTTCAGGAAGCACCAATCAGTAGCCATGGAGAGAACACATAGAGAAGCCTGCCTCTGATCCTTCATGCACTCCCTGCTGCTGCTGAAGAATCTGGGAGCCTTGGCATTCGCTATCATCACCATCGTGTATCATGGGAACACCCCAGTGCACCACTATCAGTTGGAATGCTGTTTCAGACAGGGAACATTTTCCCGGGTCCAAGAGATGACAGCTCAAGTAATCCGCCTGGACATTGTCTGTCCCAGCTATATGTGACACTGACATTGAAAGCAGATGGACCTCTGCAGGAAAATAACCACCTCTACTGACACCAGTGAGCTCCCAGTTCCCCTCTGCTGGTTGTTGTAAGCCACGGTTGTGGAATTGTCAGTTAGCATCCTCATGGCTCACCCCCGAACTGTGGAAAAGAAAAACTCCAGGGCCCAAATGAATTGCTCTGATCTCCAGGCGATCGATAGGCCATAGGCTTTCCTCCAGAGATCACTGTCCCTGGCCCACATGACCTTGGCAATGAGCCCCCCAATCAAAGACTGGAAATCTGCCAATAACACCACTCAGTCTGGGATCTCGAGGGACATCCCAGTCGCAAGGTGGATAGAGTCGAGCCATCAGTTCAAACTCTCCCAGGCTCACCCTGGTAGAGAAGGGCAAATGGCCATTGACTGCATCTGCCTAGAGGAGTCACCTGTGGAGTTGAGCCCAGGGCACTAACTCCAGGGAGGATGCTATTGAGCCGAGTACATACAGGTAGTCCCAAGCCCTCGGGTGGGGAATCACCTGCAACCTCTGTACCTGCTTCACTCTCCTGCCCTCCAGAAGAAATACCATCCTCTGCTGTGTGTTGAAGTGTGCACCCAGATACTCTAGGGACTGCACAGGGGACAGCTGAGTCTTGGCAAAATTCACAACCCAATCGAGTTCCTGCAGCTGGCGAATCACGTAGGCCATTGCCTCCTGACTCTCCTGCAAGGATTTAGCTCCAATCAACCAATTGTCCAGATATTTTTATTTTATTATTTATTATTTATTACAAATTCTTATATACCACGCTATTTAGAATCAGTGTGGTTTACATTGTAACAACATTTGCATTAGAACAAGATCTTTTGCTCACATTATAACAGGGATTGTAACTTGGAGGTAACAGGGTGCACCAGAATGCCCTGCTTCCACAGGACCTCTGCCACCACCACCATCACCTTGGTAAAAATATGAGGGGCGGTGGCCAGCCTGAAGGGGAAGGCTGGAAACTGAAAATGCCCCCGAGGAACCGTAAAACACAAAAAGCACTGTGCTTCAGATGAATGGGAATATGCAGATACACCTTGGAAAGATCCAGGGACATTATTCCGATTTCCAAGTCATTTAGGAATATGTTAAAAAGCAGCAGGTCAAATACAGATCCCTGGGGTACTCCACTATTCACCTTTCTACTTTCTACTTTGAAAAGCTCAAGGTCCTAAACTTCAAAAACACAGACTTCAATAAAATGGCCGAGTACCTAAAGGAGGAACTGACAGGGTGGAAGGAGATAAGGGAAGTGGAATTGCAATGGGCTAAACTAAAGGTGGCAATAAAAGGGGCAACAGATAAATATGTAAGAAAAGTAAGAAAAAACAAGAGGAGAAGAAAACCTATTTGGTTTTTAAAAGAAGTGGCTTTCTCAAATAAAGGCAAAAAACACAGCTTTCGCAAAATTCAAAAGCTTGCAAACAGAGGAACACAGAAATGAATACAGGATCAAACTCAAAGAGACAAAGAGAGAAATAAGGATAGCAAAATCAAAGGCAGAGGAAAAGATGGCTAAAGATGTGAAGTGTGGCGACAAAACTTTCTTCAGGAATATTGGGGAAAGGAGGAGGATCAGAGGTGGAATTGCAGGACTCAGAAGTATTGGGAACACACTCGTGGAAAGTGACATTGAAAAAGTCAAGTTGCTAAACAAATACGTCTGTTCTGTTTTTTACTAAGGAAAGTCCTGGAGAAGGACCACCTGTGACTCCCAAATATAAAACTGGGAATGAAGTAGATACCACACCATTCACAGAAGATGATATGTTAGAACAACTTGCAAAACTGAAAGTGGACAAGGCCATGGGACTGGATGAGATACATCCCAGGATACTGAAAGAGCTCAGGGAGGTTCTTGCAGGGCCGTTAAAGGATGTTTTCAATAGATCTTTGGAAACAAGAGAGGTTCCTCAGGACTGGAGAATGGCTGATGTTGTACCTCTACACAAAAGTGGTGACAGGGAAGAAGTGACAAACTACAGGTCTGTGAGCCTTACCTCGGTAGCAGGAAAAGTAATGGAGGCACTCCTGAAAGAGCAAATTGTGAACTTTCTCAAAGCCAACAGGTTGCAAGATCCAAGGCAACATGGTTTTACCGAGGGACGATCTTGCCAAACAAATCTGATTGAGTTCTTTGACTGGGTGACCAGGGATCTAGATCAAGGGCATGCGATAGATGTCATCTACCTGGACTTCAGCAAAGCCTTTGATACTGTTCCTCATAGGAGGCTTATCAACAAACTCCATAGCTTATGGATAGATCCCAAGATGGTAAATTGGATCAGAAATTGGTTGACTGACAGACGACAAGGAGCTCACTTGGATGAAAGGAAGGTGATTAGTGGGGTGCCCCAGGGCCCGGCACTGTTCAATGTATTTGTGAGTGATATTGCTGAAGGACTGCATGGAAAAGTCTGTCTTTTTGCAGATGACACAAAAATTTGCAACACAGTGGACTCCCCCGAGGGAGTGGTTAACATGAAGAATGATCTACAAAAGCTGGAAGAATGGTCTAATGCTTGGCAATTAAGATTTAATGTGAAGAAGTGCAGAGTCATGCACTTAGGAAGCATAAATCCAAGGGAAATGTATGCGATAGGGGGCGAGAGATTGGTGTGTACGGATCAGGAGAAAGACCTTGGAGTGATTATTTCTGAAGATCTCAAGGTGGCAAAACAGTGCAACAAGGTGGTGGCAAAAGCCAGGAAGATGCTGGGCTGCATATGAAGAGGAATTACCATCAGAAAGTAAGAGGTACTTATGCCACTGTACAAGTCACTGTGAGGCCTCACTTGGAATACTGTGTTCAGTTTTGGAGATCATATCTTGCAAAGGATGTAAAAAGACTAGAAGCTGTTCAGAGAAAGGCGACCAAAATGATTTGGAGCCTGCGTCAGAAGCCTTTTGAGAAGAGACTTGAAGACCTAAACATGTACACTTTGGAGGAGAGGAGGGACAGGGGAGATATGATTCAGACCTTTAAATACTTAAAGAGAAATAATGAACAAACAAACCTCTTCCAAAGATGGAGAAGCTGGAAAACTAGAGGGCATACATGACGTTACAAGGTGGTAAATTGAAAGGCAATGTCAGGAAATACTTTTTCACTGAAAAGGTAGTGGATGCTTGGAATGCCCTCCCGATGGAAGTGGTGGGGGTAAATACAGTGATGGAGTTCAAAAGGGCATGGGACAGACACAGTGGATCCCTTTACAGCAACAAGAAAATATCAAAATAATCTGAACCATCTAATTCCTTAACATATAGGGGTATCCTACATGGAGTGGCGGGATCACCGCTGGACAAAGACATGGAGAGGGGGGGCCTGCACGGAGCAGCAGGTGTACCTACTCTTGGCATTGTACTGGGCAGACTAGATGGACCATACTGGTCTTTATCTGCCGTCATTTACTATGTTACTATGAAAAAACTGGCCGTTTAGCCCTACCCTCTGCTTTCTATCTTTTAACCAGTTCCTGATTCACAATAGTACACCTGCTCCTATCCCATGACTTTTAAATTTTGCTAAAGATTCTCTCATAAGGGACCTTGTCAAAGGATTTCTGAAAATCCAGATCACCTCGTCCATTTCCTATTTTCCTTCTCCCTCCCCCTGGTTCTTTTGTTTTCTGTCTTATCTTGCTATTCTCTCTCTGTCCTATAAGCTCTGGCGTTCTTTACTAACTTTATTTTCTGTAGTTGCCATTTTGTTATTGTACACCGCCCTGATGCTTCGGCCTGGGCGGTTAATCAAGAGACTCAATAAAGATAAAGATAAAGATAAAAGATACACTATATTGACTGGCTCACCTTTGTCTACCTGGTTATTCACACCTTCAAAAAATATAACAGATTAGTAAGACAAGACTTTGCTTGGCTAAATCCATGTTGACTTTCCCCCTATTAAATTATAGCTATCTACATGTTCAGTAATTTTGGGCCCAATATTGAGTTGTGCAGCGCATAGCCTGTCAGTCAACCTCCTTAACCTGGATTTTCACTTCTGCGCCGGGGGAAGTGAAAATCCGGGTTAGCCTGCACACCCCGGAAGCACAGAGGCTACATGGGTAGCAGCGATTTTAGATGCTACCTGCATAGCTCTCTGTGCCTTAAAGATAAACAAGGAAAAACCTTGCTTATCTTTTAGGCACAGAGGGCTATGCGGGTAGCATTGAAAATCGCTGCTACCCATGTAGCCACTTTCTCTACCCCTGCTCCACCTCGGAATGCCCCTAACATGCCCCAGTGCTATGCAGATAACATCTGGGCACTTCAGGACTTAGCCGGGATATTCGAAGGGCACTACATGTGTAGGTGTTATTATTTATTTATTTAATGTCTCTTCTATACCGCGCTATTCCCATCAGTGCGGTTTACTTTTAACAGAACCTTATACAATGCAGTCGGACTACATTGTATTTCCAGTAAAACAGGAGTTAGAACTTGGACCTAACTGGGATAACTTTCTACAAAATTATTTACACTAATGAATATTGTACATACTGATATTTACAAGGAGTTGCACCTAAGAGGCTAGCTGCTCTATAGCATGGTGGGTGTGGTGTTAGAGAAGTCTTGGTGATTGGGGTGGCTGTTTGTGAGCTGTCCCTTGAGTAGTACCTTCTTGGTGATTGGGGTGGCTATTTGCGAGCTGTCGTCTGCGTAGTGTCTTATGAATAGGTGGTGCTTCAGCGCCTTCCTGAATTGTGCCAGGTCGGTGATTGCTTGAATGGCTGTAGGGAGGGCATTCCAGCATCTGGGCGCATAGAGCATGAATGCCCTATTAGATGTTGCCCGGGTGCATTTCGTTGTTTCCTTTGGATTTAGCAGAGTATTGAGAGCTGTGGCTCTTCTGGATCTGTTCAGGGGAGGGGGGAGGGTGGATTAGCTCGGTAATGGAGGTGGAGGAGTTGGTTGTTTATGGCCTTGAAGGTCATTTCTAGTATCTTGAAAGATAGTCTGCTGTGGATTTGTAACCAGTGAAAATTTTTTAGGATTGGTGTAATGTGGTCCGTTCTTGAGGCTCCGTATAGAATTCTGGCGGCTGCATTCATTGCAAGCTGGAGTGGATTCAGTGATGCTTGCAGGAGCCCATGTAGGATTACATTGGCATAGTCGAAATGTGGGATTACGAGGGCTTGATAGACTGTTCGGAAGTCATTTGGGTCCAGTAGAGGTCGTAGATGCCATAGTGTCTGTATTTTATAGTATATTGCCTTGACTGTGTTTCCTATGTGGGTTTTCATGTCCAGCCGTTGGTCCAAGGTGACCCCTAGGTAGCGAATTGTGGGTTTGGCTATCAGCTCGGTGTCCCTCACCTTTAAGTCAGCTGGAGGGATGAAAACGTAGTTACTCGGGATGAAGAGGATGTCTGTCTTGTTGTGGTTTATTCGGAGGTCCTGAGTATGGAGCCAGTCGGCAACAGAGTCGAAGCAGCTTGTTAGTTGAGAGAAATCTGGCTGGTCAGTTGCAAATGGCATGTAGAGTAGTACATTATCTGCATATACCAGGCAGGTGAAGTTAAATGAGCGAATCAGGGTGCAGATGGGCTGCATGTATATGTTGAACATCAGTGCAGACAGTGAGGATCCCTGAGGCACACCTTGTTTTTGCTGGAACGGTTCCGAGGTTGCAGTGCCGGTTCTAATGTGCTGCCATCTGTTAGTCAGGTAGGATTTGCACCAGCTTAGAGCTGTATCCTGTATTCCTTTTTCTTTGAGCCGTCCCAAGAGGACCTCATGGCTAACGGAGTCAAAAGCTGCTGCGATATCCATGAAGATAAGGGCATACCCTTGTCGGATGTCATCAACTTCCGAGATTATGGTATTGAAGAGGGTGGTGAGGAGAGTTTCCACGCTGTGGGCCTCCCTGAAACCGTGCTGACATGGGTCCAGAGAGGCGGCAGTCTCGCTATGCTGTTGAATTTGTGGTTGGACTACCTTTTTGATTATCTTGGCAAGAAGTGGGATGCTTGATATTGGTCTAAAGGATTCGACCTTCAGGGGGTCCAGTTTGCTGTTTTTCAGCAACGGCCTGATGGAGGTGTGTTTCAGCCTCTGTGGGAATAATCCGGTTGAGAATGACTGCTCCATGAGCTTAGTCAGGAACTGGCTGAGCTCACAGCGCAGTTCTTTTATCAAGAATGCTGGACAAGGGTCGTTTGGTGCGGTAGTGGTGTTGATGGAGGCAATGGTGTCTTCTATGTTTCTCTTTCATAGGGTAGAGAATTTGGTCAGTGGTGTTATATGGAGAGGCTTGTTCACAGGAGTGGGGCAGGTGCTCTTCGAATATCCCAGATAACAGCCCTTACATGGATAACTTCCTTAGTTACCCATGTAAGGGCCTTCAAATATTGGGCCCTTTATACTTTATAATAGTTTCTACCATTTTGCCCTGTATTGATGTGAGGCTCACTGGTCTGTAGTTTCCTGGATCACTCCTGGAACCTTTTTTAAAAATTGGAGTTACATTGGCCACTCTGTAGTTCTCAGGTACTACAGATGATTTTAATGACAGTTCACAGATTACTAATATTCTTTATAATTGTTTCTACCATTTTGCCTTCTAATGATGTCAGGCTCACTTGCCTGTAGTTTCCCAGATCACCCCTGTAACCCTTTTTAAAAATTGGTGTTACATTGGCCATCCTCCAATCTTCAGGTACTACAGATAATTTTAATGATAGTTCACAGATTGCTAATAGTAGGTCTGCAATCTCATATTTCAGTTCTTTCAACACCCTCGGATGTATACCATCCAGTCTAGGTGATCTGCAATTCTTCATTTTATCAAATAGCTATAATACATATTCCTGGTTTATTAATATTTTGTTCAATTCTTCTGATACATCACCTTTAAATACCATTTATGGCATGGGTAACTTCTCTACGTCTTCTTCAGTAAAGACAGAAGCAAAATATTTATTCAGTCTCTCCACTATGGCCTTGTCCTTGCCTTGGCCAGGGTATTTAGCAGCACTAACACGGTTTGTGCTGCTGAATATCCGCAGTGCTGACCTGCTAGCATTGTGATGTTCCTGGGGTATTCCAGGGGCAGCACCCAGTAATGTGGGCAGCAGTGATACTGGGCTGCTGCCCGGTTTTAGCTATATAGTGAAAGTCAGGTGCAGTAAGAACTCGCATAGGTTTCACACCAAAGCTAACCAGGCAGCGGCTCAATATCACTGCTGCCTGATTTGCTTTGCTACTATCCATCTGACCCATATATTTAATGCTGGTGGCCGAATATTGCCCTGGTACCCTGGCATTGAATATCCTGGTCTCAGTTTCAGCAGAGACGGCTAGCCAATTTAGATCGGCTAGCCACCGTCACTGAATATAGGGCCCTTGGTATTTAAAAAAAATTCTGGCGATGATTGCCTACATTTAGGCAAAACCAGAATGAGAGAAAGAAGATTGTTTTCCATTGCTGGACATCTAATTCAAGTGAGGTGATGGCAGGCCTAAGGGAACCTAGAGTTAAAGTTAGGAACCTATATTGAAAAAAAACAACTGACATCTAAAAAAACAATAGATTATCTAAAGGTAGATGTTTGTTGAGGCAGCTTGTTCCTAGGAAAGGGCGCTGCCAAGAGAAAAGAAAATCCTGGTGGTCGGTAAGCATACACCGAGGTAGAATCTGTAAATGTTTCTCTACTTGTGAATGCAAAGTTTAAGCAGTAATATAATTTTGAATTCTAGATTTTAAATATGCTGGCTGAAGCTTTTGAATGAAATTGAATATACTAACAAGAACTTTAGACTCAATTCATCTACTCACTGGAGTGGAAGTTAGGCAGGATTAAAGAAATATTGGGTGGGGGGGGAGGAAGGATATTCAAAGCATTTTAGTCAATTAGCAGACTTGCTAACCAGCTACATGTTCATCCCAATTTTCAGCAGCACTAACCAGTTAGTGTAGTTGAATATCTCCATAAACCATATAAAAAACTAGTTAAAACTAGGGTGATCTGTGCGTGGATCAGGGGTAGTGATGGTCACTATCGAGTTAACTGTGATATTTAGCTGCTAAGTGGATAGCTAAACCGGTTAGTTAGGTCATATGAATAACTGTCCTAACTTTAACTGCTTTTTTTCTATCTGGTTAGCAGCAAATATCACCACTAACTAACTGGGAAACTTGAATATTCAGTGCCGGAAACCAGATAAATTCCAGCGTTGAATATCCAGGTTTAATTAAAGGGGCGATAGCTAGGTGCTTTAAATATCCTAGCTGCCATTGCTGAATATGACACCCCTATATTTTTGGCAGTCCCTCTCTACTGTAGAAACTACTTGGATGCTGCACAGTAGCGCCATCCAGTATTCTTACTAAATATTATAAGAAGTAGAGTCAAGTTTGACATTTTCCAAAATAGGGGAGGTTCTTGCTGCCAGTTATTATATTTCATACTGAGAGGAGATTTCTCTGAGAGGGGAAATCCCACTTTGTATATAAACCACTCCCAAAGATAGAACTCTGACTTTGGCAGCCAACCATTGCATCAGGAGGAAGGAGTAGAGCTTCTGCCCTTAAGGGACAGATTTCTATGGCACTGAGTCCTAGCACTAGATGAAAAAATGAGGTTTTTTTGCACCGGCTGCTCATTTTTTCCAGAGTGTGCAGCAGACTTAGAGTATCTGTATAGGGCAAGAGAGCAGAGGATTGATGCAAGGAGAGCAGCTGAGCCCGTAAAAGAGGTTCTAAGAATTGTACCAGCAAACAAGTCTTCTAGATCATCGGAAAGATCCAGGGACATTATTCCGATTTCCAAGTCATTTAGGAATATGTTAAAAAGCAACGGGTCAAGCACAGATCCCTGGAGTACTCCACTAGGTCTGCAGAAGCTGCCAGCTCTCGAGAAAGAACCCAAACACTCATCATACACCAATGATACCAGATCCAAAAGTGACACCCAGCATAGCATCATTGAACTGTGTCTGCATCACATACAGATTAAGGCACTATGGGACAACATACTAGAAAGAGGAAAGAGGGATTTCCGCTCAGGAAAATCAGACTAACTACTAGACCTGCATACATAAAATTAAGTAATTGGCGTTCAAGAGTAGTAAAGACTGCTCAGCTTAAGATAAAGTGTAATTGAAGGAAAGGAAGTAAACTTCCAAACTGAGAAGAATAATTTGCAGCTATTTTATACTTAAAGGAGAGTTAAATACCTGTAAAATAGCTCATGTTTATTGCTCCTGCCAATAGCTATTGTTGTTGATGTTGTTTTTTCAGTGACCCTAATGTTTAAGTAAACCCTTAGTTCAGAACATAATTTCTGGCCTTGTCTCGGTTATTTGAGAAGGAAAAAGCCTCCTGATTTATGCCAGTCCCCACCAAGAGAATCCTGGTACTAAAAATACATTAGTTCCAGAATAAACACTGAGAAAAAAGTTTATAGAATTGGTGTGCTCTCTTGTCTGCCAAGCAGTTAGTGAGGTAACTGTCAGGACCACACAGAAAGGGGGTGACGCTGCTAACAGTCAAGCTGCTGTGTTCTGGATCAGAAGGCACCATTTAATCCCCTTGCCTATTCTTCTGTGCAATCCTCTTCCCTTGAGCAGTACCAGTGTTCCCAACTTGCATCCCCTGATGGTCTTATCTCCAGGCCTGCTGGCCACCAATGAATAGAGATGTTGACATTGACTGTGTTGTGCCATTGATCTCAGTCTGGAAGTTGCCCATGTGGCCACGTGGATCAGCACCCAGGAAGCCTCTGCTGCTAGGCTATTAGGGGAAGGCCTCCCTCAAAGAGTCCCCATGGTGGATCTGCCCACATGTCTCATTACAGAAGTTGCTACTGACCTCCAATGACAGGTCCGGTAGGGTAAGATGTCGGGGTCACTGTGGGACACCCTTTTGGTAAGACATTTAACATGACAAAATCAAAGGAGAGAAACCACAGGTTGAAAACCACAGAGAAATAGAGTGGGGACAGCCTCAGGAATTGCAGTCATAAGCTGAATTATATGAAATGCTTTATTAAAACAAACAGCTGTTTTTTTATAAGGTTCCATATAATTCAGTTTAAGATAAAATTAAACATGACATCTTTCTGCAAATTGTAATGCATAATCACTATTTATTTACATTTATTTTACATATTGAGAATAAAAAAAACCCTGTGAATATGGCAGGTGCAGAAGTTTGTGCAGCAACACTTCCTTTGCCAGAAATAACTTGCAAACATTTCCTATGCGTCTATGAGTCTTCTATTCTTGTTTTGCAATTTTTTTCTAGCCAATTCATTTTGTTTATTCCATTTGATTACATGTCTTAATGTAAATTCACTGCAAGTGTGGTACAAAGTCAATAAAAACAAAATACAATAAAACCATAAATCCAAAATCCCTTCCAACCTCCCCTCTCTAAAATTGTGCCCCATCTTCACTACTTATAGTATCCTACCTATACTGGGAAGGGCCAGGGCTTAATTTGTTTGCAAAATTTCAAATATATTCAGTGACAGCGGCCAGTGTGATTAAAGTGGCTGGCCATTGTCATTTTAACTAGTGTTCAGATCAGTGCCAGGGCTACTGTGTATTCGGTCAGTGGCACTAAGCCGCTGGCTGGATAGCTAAACCGGCTAGAGTTAGGACAGCTGTTTCTCTTCTTAACTTTAGCCAATATTCCTTCAAATGGCTAACTTTGGGTTGTCTCCTACTCCACCCCTGCAATGTTCGGATGCTAAGCAATTAGTGTCGGGGTGTAAAAATAGCTTAAGAGTGAACATGGGAGGAGTGGCCTAGTGGTTGGGGCAAGGTACCTCAGGCCAGAAGGTTGGAGACTCAAATCCCACCAGAGGACAGCAACCTTGGGCCAGAAGGACCAGGGCCACCAGCCCCACAGGCACCCCCATGGCCCTGGGCAAGCCACCCAAACCTCCATTGCCCATGCACCCCATAAAATAGTTATCTCCAAGTTATAATGCCCTGTTCAATGTAATTTCAGCTTTTTCAATGTAAACCACCTTAATATCATGAAAGGCAGCATATAAGAAATGATAAATTGTACACACTATACCCTTTATCGTATTGACTGTTTGCTGTTCAGACCGCCTTGATTGCAGGATAAGGCGGTATAGAAATACGTTTAAATAAATAAATAAATAAATAAATATGCAGGGGCACAAACTGGATATTGGCTCCCTATCTATTTCTGCATCTATTTCAAACTTCTCCTGTTGACCTATAAGTGCATTCACTCTGCAGCTCCTCACTATCTTTCTTCTTTTATTTCTCCTTATACCCCTCCTTGGGAACTCCGCTCTTCTGGCAAATTGCTTCTATCTGTGCCCTTCTCTTCTATTACTAACTCCAGACTTCGCTCCTTTCACCTTGCTGCACTTTACGCCTGGAACAAACTACCTGTGTCTGTACACCAGGCACCTTCTCTGACCCTTTTCATACCCAGGATGAAAACTCACCTCTTCACTGCTGCTTTTGGATCTTGACTCACCTGATCTCCTGGTTTGTTTATCTTTCCCCCATGCTTTATCCCTGTCTACACTTTCTGTGTTGTCTGTCTTGACTAGATTGTAAACTCTGATGAGCAGGGACTGTCTCTTAGATGTCTGTACAGCACTGCGTACCTCTTGTAGCATTACACAAATGCTCAGTAGTAGTAGATATGTGCTGCTGAATTGCAGGTCTGCAAACTGCATTGATCCCCTTTAGTTTTGAAGAAAATATTTAAAGGCAATGAATTCCACACTTCTGATCTAAAATAGGCAAACGCTCCCTGACGTAAATGCGAAACAATCAATAGCAATGACTGTTGAGCTAAATGAAGGGATTTGCAAGCAACATGTGATTTTATAAAGCTCCATCAGATAGCAGGGCATAGGGCTTTAACCTTTATTGGACAGTCAATTGGTCGTCACTATAAATATCACGAAATTGGTGACATACGGTCATATGACTTTGTTCCCCATCAACAGCCTTGCACCTGTATTTTGCATCAACTGAAGGTATTTCATAGGCCCATATACAAACAATTGCATTAGCCCAAAGAGCCCCATATTGAAAAGAAGCCGATGTCCTCAATTTGGGATTCAAAACCAGATTCCTAAATTTGTGCCTATTTTCAGCCAAATGTAGAAGATGAAAATTCATCTTAATTTAGGAACTTAAAAGCTATGAGCCTGATATTCAAAGGAATTTACTGTACACGGTTTAAAAACCTGTAAACCGCGTAAACCATGGTTAGTGCTGCCGAATATCCACTGGTTACGCCGCTACACACCCTGATCCTATCCGTGTAGAATCGAAGTATGTCGTAGTCATTCCAGGGCAGAGTGGAGGTGACACCCATTGCTAAGTGGGCAGCGGTGATATTGAACTCTGCCAGGCTAGCGACCCGCAGGTAAAGATAGGTGTGGGAGAAACTGGCCTCTCTTTACCCATGGAAGCTAACGGGCAATGTCTCAATATCACTGCTGCCTGGTTAGCTTCTGTGCCATGTAGCACATTGCAGCAGACCCAGCACTGAATATCCTGGGGTTAAGTTTCAGCAGCGATGGCTATGCGCTTTAGAGGCACATGGCTGTCACTACTGAATATCTGTCCCTATGTTTAAAAATTTAGGCTTGTCACTTATTTGGCTAATTTATGAGCCTAGTGCTGAAAATCCATGCTAAGCTCTTAACTTCTTTTCTCGCCCATAATCTTTACCTTTTGCTACTCACATTTTATGTTCCTAAATTTAGTTTTGTGAAATTTTGAATACAAATTTAGACCCTCAACTCTAGTAAATTTTCCAAGAGGCCAAGGTAGGGGCACAACTCTCAAAGTTAGGAGCATAAACTCGTTCTAAGTATATCAGCCTCTAATCTTCTAGTGATCAGAGCATGCACCAAGACAGCAAGATCATTTTATCAGATATAGATATAACTCCTTATCAAGATTAGATTGTGTTGTTAAGTGCCATTGAGTCAGTGTCAACTCATGGCGACCCGCTGGATAGTTATCCTAAATTGTGTATGGTCTTCAGTCTGGCGGCTCATTTTTGACAGACTGGCACTTGTTCCTGCTGTTATTGTATTGATCCATCTCATTGCTGACCTTCCTCTTTTGCATTGACCTTCTACCTTATTAAGCATGATGTCTTTTTCCTAATGATCTCTCTCTTCGCACGACATGTCCAGAATATCAAAGTCAAATTCTTGTCATCTGAGCTTCTAAAGAAAGCTTAGATTTGATTTCCTCTAGTACTGACTGGTTTGTTCTTCAGACAGTCCATAGCATACACAATATTCGTCGCCAGCACCATAATTCAAAGGCATCAATTTTCTTCCTGTCTATCTTTTTCACTGTCCAACTTTCGCATCCATATGACATTATTGAAAATACCATAGCTTGAACAAGTTGAATGTTTGTATGGGGAGAAATATCTCTGCTCTTGAGAATCTTTTCTAGATCCTTCAAAGCCATTCTGCCAAGAGCAATACATCACTGGATTTCTTGACTGCTTGTTGCTTCTTAATTGATAGTTGATCCAAGTAGGTTAAAGTTGTCCACTATTTCAATTTCTTCTCCATCAACAATGAAGTATTGATTTGCCAGTTGTCATGATCTTTGTCTTCTTTATGTTAAGGGACAGGCCCATTTTAAGATTATGTTCCTTGATCTTGATAAGCAAATGTTTCAGATCGTCTTCACTTTCAGCCAGTAATGTGGTATCATCAGCATAGCAAAGGTTGTTGATGAGGCTTCCACCAATCTTCACACCTCTATTGTCTTCATACAATCCTGTCTCTGATGATTTGTTCTGCATATAAATTAAATAGGTTCCATTCAAATCGTTGCTTCTTGATCAATGTAAAGGTTGTGCAAGAGAACAATTGGGTGTTCTGGTATACCCATGCTTCTTAATGTGGTCCTGAGTTTCTCATGGTTTACACAGTCATAAGCTTTGCTATAGTCGATAAAGCACAAATAGATATCCTTTTGGCATTCTTTAGTCTTTTTAAGGATCCATCTCACATCCACTATAATATCTCTTGTTCCTTTCCCTTTCCTGAACCCTGCTTAAACTTCAGGCAGTTCTCGTTCCAGGTATGGTTATAGTCTCTGTTGAATAATCTTCAGTAGAATCCTGCTGGCATGTGGGATCAGAGTGATTGTACGATAATTTCCACAGTCAGTTGGATCACTGGACTCTCTCTCCATATCAAACAGGCACATAACCATCTGTCTCATATGCAGATCCCCTACCACCACAACTAACAACCTCTCAAAATACTTGAACTAGCTCTATAAAACACCAAACTAATAAGGATCTCCTCCTTCTAGATGGCTTCAACCTCCCCTCTGTCCCATCAAAATAGTTATCCTCATTCCTAAAAGCTATGACTTCTATGGACCTCTCCCAACTCATTAATATGTCAAAACACAAAAAAGGCAACATACTTGACCTCATGTTCACTAACAAAAAAACACTACACATTGCAACCCCTTCTCTACCTCAACCATCACCAATCCCCAGGTTAGATCACACCCTTATTAACTTTCAACTCTCTTACAACTTTATAGGAAATCCCATAAACCAACACCAGGCATCCAGACACTTCAAACCATTTGATAAAAATGCATTCCTTGATGAAGTACTCCCTTTTCTGGATATTGATACAAAAAAAAATTGACTCCCTCATATCCACTGGAACCAGATCATTGGAGAAGCAGCTACAATGGCCACAGTCTCACAGCACTCCAAAAAACACTAATACTCCATGGTACACATCAAACCTCAGAGATCTCAAGAAGCTACTTCGGAAACAAGAACACAAATGGAGATGATAAAGATAAAAGAACATAAGAACATAAGATATGCCATACTGGGTCAGACCAAGGTCCATCAAGCCCAGTATCCTATATCCAACAGTGGCCAATCTAGGTCATACGTACCTAGCAGTTTCCCCAAAAGACATAGGTTCCATAATGCTTTTATTGGGTCAAGCATTGATATCCTGGGTCCCTTTTTAAAAATGGTTTATAGACCTTTCCTCCAGGAACTTGTCCAAACATTTTCTAAACCCATAAGAACATAAGATAAGATATGCCATACTGGGTCAGACCAAGGTCTGTCGAGCCCAGTATCCTGTTTCCAACAGTGGCCAATCTAGGTCATATGTACCTAGCAGTTTCCCCAAACGTCAAAGGTTCCACAGTGCTTGTACTGGGTCACGCAGTGATATCCTGGGTCCCTTTTTAATAATGGTTTATGGACCTTTCCTCCAAGAATTTGTCCAAAAAAATGTTTAAACCCAGCTACACTACAGCTTTTACTTCATCCTCCGGTAACAAATTGCACAGTTTGATTACACATTGAGTAAAAAACATTTTCTCTTATTAGTCTTAAATAGTTTACCCAGTAGCTTCATTGCATGTCCCCTAGTCTAACTATATTCTGATAACGTAAACAATGGATCTACATTTACCCGTTCTACTCCGTTCATTATTTATAGACTTCTACCAAATCTCCCCTCAGCCATCTCTTTTCCAGGTTAAAGAACCCTAACCTTTTTAGCCTTTCTGAAAAGGGGTATGCTTCCATCCCCTTTACCATTTTGGTGGCTCTTCTCTGAACCTTTTCTAATAATGCTATATCCTTTTTAAGATACGGCGACCAGAATTGCACACAATATTCAAGGTGTGGTCGCACCATGGAACAATACAGAGGCATTATAATATCCTTTGTTTTATTTTCCATTTCTTCCCTTATGATAGCTAGCATTTTATTTGCTCTCTTGGCTGCCACTGCACACTGGGCAGAGGGTTTTAACATGTTATCCACAATGACGCCTAAATCATTTTCCTGGGTGGTAGTTCCTAATGGGGAACCATGCATTGTTGTTCTTCCCTAGGTGCATAACTTTGCACTTGTCCACATTTAATTTCATCTGCCATTTCGATGCCAAGTATTCCAATTTAACAGGATCCTCTTGTAAATTTCCACAATCCTCATGGGCTTTAACAACTTTAAATTGTTCTGTGTCATCTGCAAATTTGATAACCTCACTCATTATTCCCTTTTCCAGGTCATTTATGAATATGTCAAAAAGCAGCAGACCCAGCACAGATCCCTGGGGTATACTACTATTGAACTTTCTCCATTGTGAAAATTGGCCATTTAGCCCTACCCTCTGCTTTCTATCTTTTAACCAGTTCCTGATCCACAATAGTACACTGCCTCCTATCCCATGACTCTTTAGTTTTGCCAAAAGTCTCTGATGAGGGACTTTGTTAAAGGCTTTCTGAAAGTCCAAATACACTATATCAACTGACTCACCTTTGTCCACCTGTTTATTCACACCTTCAAAAAAACATAACAGATTAGTAAGACAAGATCTTCCTTGTCTAAAGCCATGTTGGATGTCTCCCATTAGGCCATGACTATCTACATGCTGAGTAATTGTGTTCTTTAAGATGGTTTCTACCATTTTTCCTGGTACTGACATCAGGCTCACCGGTGTGTAGTTTCCCGGATCACCCCAGAAACCCTTTTTAAAAATTGGCGTTACAATTGCGATCCTCCATTCTTCAGGTATTACAGATGATTTTAACACAGAGACATCCTATACATCAAGAGATATCCCTGCACAATGCCTTCTCTGCCTTGGCTAATGAGGATGCCCAATCCAAAGAAACTGAAGAGCCCTTAAATGAGTCAGACAATGCCCAATCCCCTGCTAAAGCACTAAATATGAAGAAAACCTCACCAAACAGAAAACTACTACTACTTGGGAACACAGTTCAAAGGAGAGAAGATAGTCATGTGCCTACCAGGCTCTTCAGCCAGCAGGAATACAAACCAAGTTGTTGAATTATTTAACGCAAAAAGTGAACACTCCAAACTTGATGTTATTATCCACTTAGGCACAAACGACCTGGCTAGAAACAGTGCCTCTACAGCCCAAAAGAACTTCCAATCTATGGGAGAGAAACTCAAGCACGTTATTAACACTGTTGCATTCTCAGAAGTTCTATCTGTTCTTGGTAAGGGGACAAAAAGACTGCATCACATTAACAGCTTTAATACATGGCTCCAGACCTTGTGTAGACAAGAAGGATTCAGATTTATTGGCAACTGGGACAACAGATCGACCAACAAGAGACTATACTGTGCTGATGGACTACATCTCTCTGCCACAGGGAAAAGAATCCTAAGTGAAAAATTCAGGCAGTATGTGGATATGCATTTAAACTAGGAAAAGGGGGTGACTGATGTGGAAGGTCACCATCTGCCTGCCACCCCCAGCAAAAGCAGAACAACATCAGAAACAGCCACACTTTTAAACCACACATCAAAAACATGTGGGAAGAAGTGGGCAGAACAAAATCAATGAAAAATACACACAAGCCAGGAAAATGCTGGAAAGCAATGAGCACAAATGCTCGAAGCTTAGCCAACAAAATTCCAGACCTGGAAGCCCTAATGGTGGAAACGGATTTGGACATTGTGGCCATTACAGAAACATGGTTTAATGAATCACATGATTGGGATATAGCCATAGCTGGCTATAATCTATTCAGAAGAGACAGAGAAAGTGGAAAAGGAAGAGGAGTAGCCTTGTATGTCAAAAGCAATATTAAAGCTACTGAAATGCAGGGGACATGGGGAAAAGAAGAAGCGCTCTGGATTGCGTTGGAAAGAGGAGATGGTACTGTCATGCATATTGCTGTAGTCTACAGACCTCCGACTCAAATTGAAGAGAGAGACAATGAATTGATTATAGATATTGCCAAGGTAGCAACAAAGGGGGAAGCAATCATATTGGGTGACTTTAATCTACCTGATGTGGATTGGATTACTCCTTCTGCACATCTGGAAAGAAGCAAAAAAATTATGGATGCTCTCCAAGATGCATTATTTAGACAAATGGTGATGGAACCAACCAGGGAAAGCTCAACACTGGATGTAGTGCTCACCAGCGGTGATAGTGTGTCAAATGTCTGCGTGAGTGCCCCTGTGAGCAACAGCGACCATCACATGGTGTGGTTTGAGATAAACGCCATGGTACAGGCCAATCATAGCAAGCTCAAAGTCCTAAACTTCAAATACACTGACTTCAATAAAATGGCAGAGTACTTAAAGGAGGAGATGATGGGGTGGAAGGAGATAAAGGGAGTAGAATTGCAATGGGCTAAACTAAAGGAGGCAATAAAAGGGGCAACAGATAAATATGTAAGAAAAGTAAATAAAAACAAGAGGAGAAGGAAATCTATTTGGTTTTCCAAAGAGGTGGCTCCTCAAATAAAGGCAAAAAACACAACTTTTGCAAAATTCAAAAGCTTGCAAACAGAAGAACACAGAAATGAATACAGGATCCAACTCAAAGGCAGAGGAAAAGATGGCTAAAGATGTTAAGGGTGGCAACAAAAATTTCTTCAGGTATATTCAGGAATGGAAGAAGATCAGAGTTGGAATTGCAGGACTCAGAAGTGCTGGAAAAGGACTCGTGGAAAGTGACATTGAAAAAGTGAAATTGCTAAACAAATACATCTGCTCTGTTTTTACTAAAGAAGATCCTGGAGATGACCAGCTGTGACTCCCAAATATAAAAATGGGAATGAAGTAGATACCACACCATTCACAGAAGACGAGGTGTTAGAACAACTTGCTAAACTGAAAGTGGACAAAGCCATGGGACAGGATGGGATACATCCCAGGATACTGAAAGAGATCAGAGAGGTTCTTGCAGGACCGTTAAAGGATGTCTTCAACAGATCCTTGGAAACAGGAGAGGTTCCTCAGGACTGGAGAATGGCTGATGTCGTACCTCTACACAAAAGTGGTGAAAGGGAAGAAGTGTCAAAATACAGGCCCGTGAGCCTTACCTCGGTGGCGGGATAAATTAATGGAGACACTCCTGAAAGAGCGAATAGTGAACTTTCTCAAAACCAACAGGATGCAAGATCCGAGGCAACATGGTTTTACCGAAGGACGGTCTTGCCAAACAAATCTGATTGAGTTCTTTGGGTGACCAAGGAACTAGATCAGGGGCATGCGATGGATGTCATCTACCTGGATTTCAGAAAAGCCTTTGATACTGTTCCTCATAGGAGGCTTGTCAACAAACTCAGTAGCTTGGGGATGGGTCCCAAGATGTTAAACTGAATTAGAAATTGGTTGACTGACAGACGACAGAAGGTGATTGTACATGGAGCTCACTCGGATGAGAGGAAGGTGATTAGCAGGGTGCCCCAGGGTTTGGTCCTGGGCCCGGCATTGTTCAATGTATTTGTGAGTGATATTGCTGAAAGACTGAATGGAAAAGTCTGTCTTTTTGCAGACGACACAAAAAATTGCAACAGAGTGGACTCCCCCGAGGGAGTGGTTAACATGAGGAAAGATCTACAAAAGCTGGAAGACTGGTCTAATACTTGGCAGCTACGATTTATGCACGGTATGCATGGTTCAGGAGAAAGACCTTGGTGTGATTATCTCTGATGATCTCAAGGTGGCAAAACAGTGCGACAAGGCGGTGGCAAAAGCCAGGAGGATGTTGGGCTGCATACAAAGAGGGATTACCAGCAGAAAGGAAGAGGTACTTATGCCACTGCATAAGTCACTGGTGAGGCCTCACTTGGAATACTGTGTTCAGTTTTGGAGACCATATCTTGCAAAAGATGTAAAAAGACTGGAAACTGTTCAGAGGAAGGTGACCAAAATGATTTGGAGCCTGCGTCAGAAGCCTTATGAGAAGAGACTTGAAGACCTAAATATGTACACTTTGGAGGAGAGGAGGGACAGGGGAGATATGATTCAGATCTTTAAATACTTAAAGAGAAATGATGTACAAGCAAACCTCTTCCAAAGACCGGGAAGCTGTAAAACTAGAGGGCATAACATGAAGCTGCAAGGGGGTAAATTGAAAGGCAATGTCAGGAAATATTTTTTCACTGAAAGGGTGGTGGATGCTTGGAATGCCCTCCCGATGGAAGTGGTTGGGGCAAACACGGTGACGGAATTCAAAAAGGCATGGGACAAACACAGAGGATCCCTTTACAGCAATAGGATAAAAACAAAATAAACGGTACCATCTAACTTCTGAACCATATAACGTCTCAACAAATAGGGGTGTCCTACATGGAGTGGTGGGTTTACTCCTAAACAAAGACATGGGGAGGGGTGGCCTGCACAGAGCGACAGGTGTACCTACTCTTGCCATCTTGCTGGGCAGACTAGATGGACTATGCTGGTCTTTATCTGCCGTCATTTACTATGTTACTATGTTACTATGTTACTAATAGCAGGTCTGCAATCTCATATTTCAGTTCTTTCAACACCCTTGGATGTACACCATCCGGTCCAGGTAATTTGCTGCTCTTCAATTTATCAAATAGTTGTAATATATCTTCCTTGTGTAGTGATATTTCTTTCAGTTCTTCTGCATTATCACCTTTAAATACCAATTCAGTCATAGGTAAGATTCCTACATCTTCCTCAGTAAAGAACGAAGCAAATAATTCATTCAGTGTCTCCGCTATAGCCTTGTCCCCTCTTACTGCCCCTTTTACCCCTCTATCATCTAATGGACCAACTGACTCTCTCACAGGTTTTTTGCTATGAATGCACTTCAAAAAATCTTTATTATGCGTTTTTGCTTTCAGAGCAAGTTTCTTCTCAAATTCTCCCTTTGCCTGCCTTATCAATGCCTTGCATTTAACTTGCCAGTGCCTGTGCTGTTTCCAGTTTTTGTCATTTGGTTCTTTTTTCCATTTCCTAAAAGTTGCTTTTTTGGCAACAACAGCCTCTCTGACCTCACCTTTAAACCATGCTGGCAGTTTTTTGGACTTCCTTCCACTTTTCTTAAAGCATGGAATTCAGCCGGTCTGGGTTTCCAAGATAGTACTTTTTAAACAACACCCAAGCTTGATGTAAGTCTTTAACGTTTGCAGCTGCTTTTAATTTTTTCTTAACTATTTTCCTCATTTTATCATAGTCTCCCTTTCGAAAGTTAAAATATAGTATTGCGGATTTTCTTGCCATCCCTCCTCCATTAATTAAATTGAACGCTATCATGCTATGATCACTGTTGCCAAGTCGCCCTGACAGCCTTATCTCTTGCACCAGATCTGGTGTTCCACTAAGGACTAGGTCCAATATGGCTTCCCCTCTGGTCGGGTCATGAACCAGTTGCTCCAAGAAGCAGTCATTTATTTCATCTATGAACTTTATCTCCCTAGCACGTCCTGCCATGACACTGACCCAGTCAATACCAGGGTAATTGAAATCACCCATTATCATTACTGTGCTGTAACGTTTGTTAGCTTCCTTGATTTCTTTGAGCATTTCATCATCCATTTGTTCATTCTGGCCAGGTGGTCGATAGTACATTCCCACCGCCATCGCCTTGCCCTTTTTACATGGAATTTCAATCCATAGAGATTCTACAGGAAATTTTGTTTCCTGCAAAACTTGAATCCTTTCTGACTCAATGTCCTCTCTAACATAGAGCGCAACCCCTCCACCAATTTGATCAGCTCTATCATTATGATATAGTTTGTACCCAGGTATCACAGTGTCCCACTGGTTGTCCTCCTTCCACCATTTCTCTTAGATTCCAATCATATCTAACCTCTCATTTAGTGCTATATATTCTAACCCTCCTTTCTTATTTTTTTAGACTTCTATCATTTGCATACAAGCATTTTAGGGACCGTAATTTATTCATATTAATCTGGCTATTGGTAAGCATGGGTAATTTGTAATTTTTAAGCTCTGTCTGCTCCATACTCAAGGGCATTTGGGTATTTTAGACACAAAGAGAGCAGGATGCTCTTGCTATTCCTCCAGGAACAGAGTGAGGCAAGAGATATGGATGAGCACAAGTGCCTTTATTGGATCCCCTACGCGTTTCGGCCGAGGCCTTCCTCAGGGGGATACAAAGGCACAGCTGGAAAAGAGTCAAGTATTGTTCAAAATAGCCTGTAGATTCGTCACTGTACTTGACCAAATTGCTGTATGAGAAACGCTCAAAAAGAGAGAGAAGAAAAATGCTCTCCCTGGACCAAAGTGTTGCCACAAATTCAAAAGGCAACACTTTGGAATTGTGGCAACACTTTGGTCCAGGGAGAGCGTTACGAACACATGCCTGGTATGAACTCAAACGCTAAAAAATGTCGCCTTAATTTCACATGAAGATCACAGTAGCCTACAAATGAAATAGCTTAGCAATGCCAAATTAACAATAATAACTTCAACATAAACCTTAAACAGGAATTCTGACAACACTGGTTTCACTAAACTGGGGCCAGTTTGACCCCATGTGTGTATAATAGGTATATACACCATAAAAATGTTAACAAAAAATTACTATTCGGATTAAATGATAACACTCTACGGGAAATTCAATGGCTGTCAATATCGAGAAGCTACTGGAAGTTTTAAGTCATGGCTGAAATAAATAAGTAAGTAATTTGACATAACAAAAGGCTTGGGGTCAAAATGACCCCACGTGTGTGGTGAAGGGTTAAGGTTAAAAAAATCTGACCAGACTCAGATGATTGAGTCATCAGGCCTAACAGCGTTTTGGAGAATTTTGGAGAGGAGAAATGTGATCTAACTACTTTGGTAATGACTTTGGTCCTTGATTCTGATTGTGACTTTCTCCTGTAGTTCTGTGAGGATGTTTCCTAATGTTTCTAAGATGACATAACAGAAAAGGCAGCATTTCCTCTTAAGGTGCCCTATGGTGTTACAGTTAGGCACCTTATTCTGGCCTAATTTTCCTTGCAGTTGAGTTATAAAATTCCAAAAAGTGAAATATGTCTTTTTTTGATCCTCCATGACTGACACAATTCTTAGCTGACTGAGGGGCTGATGCCCCATCGGCAACTTCTACTCCCCTCAAAGAGTAGGATTAGAAGTCTGCTCCAAGATATAGTAGGGTGGTTTGTCTTTTTCTTCATTTAGTTTAGGGGGCTGTTTTTCAGCTCTTCTTTTGTTAGTTCCTATTGATAATGGGCTCTGCCTTCAGAATTATTGTGGATTTTCTGTTTGTACTATGTATGAGTATTGCCCTTTATTTCCTCTTTATTATTATATCCCATTTTTTTTTTGAAAAGGTGTAATGTACCCATTATGGTAACTTCAATTTCTGTACAAGAGTTTTTCTTGTGATTTGTAGTAATTTACTTTAAAAATAATAATAATGAAAAAAGGATCCAAACCAATTTAGTGCTACCTCTTCTATAGATATTTTGTTAAGCACTGTCAGCTTTATGTGACCCATGGCAATAGTTATCCTAAACTGTGTTCGGTGTTTAGTCAGGCAGATAATTGTTCATAGGATGGCATCCATAGTGCTGTTATTGTATCGATCCATTACATGACTCGTCCTTCTCTTTCGCGTTGACTTTGAACCTTGACAAGCATGATGTCTTTCTTTAATCTTTCTCTTCACATGTGAAGTGGCATTTTAGAAAAGACATCCAAGTCAAATCGGAGGTGTCCAGGGAAGAATGTGTGGAGAAATGCCAGGGACGTTTATGTCTCTGCCCAGTTTTAGCAACTTAGACATCCCCAGCATGTATGTCTGTGTCGGTGGCCACATCGACATCCTCCTTAGGAAAGTATGGGACAGGGACATCTATGTCATGCAAGCTAGCTTAATGGGACATCCAGCGACATAGCAAAATGAACACATGATCCCTAATTCCCTGTCAGTGTTTACCCCCTGCTTCACAACCCGATATGTCTGACTGACAAAAGAAGCACTTTTTCTACCTATTCATACCTGGAGCAGGTATAAGCATGGATGCAGCTCAGGATGTTCTGGACGCTTCTGAACTCAGGCAAGAATCTCCAAGTTCTGGGAATGCCCCAGATTCACCTCCTTTTCCCTGGGGATACCCACAGAGCCCGCTTTTCAAATGGCTCTAGGGACATCTCCATTTTTTTGCATGTCTCCATGCCTGTTTCCAGATGACCAATGCATGACTAGGGCTTCTAAAGTACCCTGCAATATGTCCAAAGTGTGACAGTCAAAGTCTTATCATTTGAGCTTCTAAAGAAAGCTTAGGTTTGATCTCCTCTAGTACCAATTGATTTGTTCTTTGGGCGGTCCAAGGTATACACAGTATTCTTCCCCAGCATCATAATTTGAAAACATCGGTTTCTTCCTGTCTTTCTTCTTCACTGTCCAACTTTTTCATCCATATGACTATTGAAATAACATGGAATGGACAAGTCAAATCTTTATACATAGAGATACATCTCTGCACTTGAAAATCTTATCCAGGTCCTTCATAGTGAGTCTGCCAAGAGCAATGCATTATTTCTTGACTGCTTGCCATTTCATTATTAATTATTAATCCAGTCAGGATAAAGTTGTCTACTATTTTATGTCTTTTCAATCAAGCATGAAATTATTGATCTTTACATTTGTTAAAATGTTTATCTTTTTCACATTAAGCTGCAGGCCCATTTTGCAACTATTTTCCTTGATCTTGACAGCAGATGTCTTAGATTGTTTTCACTTTCAGCCAGTAACTTGGTATCATCAGCATAGCAAAGGTTGTTGATGAGTCTTCCACCAATCTTCACACCTCAGGAGGGGCAGCCCAAGGGTGCCCAAGGGTGACGTGAGAGAAATGTGTGGAGATTCACTGTGGGGCCTCATTTGTATAAATATTTGCAGATGCACTGGGTTTCATTTGCATACATTTTATTTTATTTTAAAATATAGATGTTGCCCATCTTAAATTTTAAGCAGCTTTCAAAGGACCCCTTCACAAGCCTCTTTTTTTGTCCCAGCAATGACTTAAGGGCATGTTTATTAAACATTAATGTGCGTTAACTGCCACTGCACCCATAGAAATTAATGGGTGCTGCTTCACTTAACACACATTAACATTTCTGAATGCACATTAACATTTAGTAAAAATGTCTCTTAATGAGTGTCTAAATACTATTTGAACGTACAGACTACCAGATTTCTATATTACTATAATCCAATGCCAACCGCCAGGTACATTAGGAAGTACTACAAAACTATGTTAATCTAGAACCCATAGCAAACCTGACATATCATAACAGAACTACCAAGGCTCACACTATGCTATATCCTACTTATCAAAAGGTAGCATTGCAAATATTAAACCAGTACATTTCCTACTAGGAAAAGATAACAGGTGGTATTGTTACACAGAAATTATACAAACAGAATACCACAATTTGGTCACACATGCAAAACATAGGCAGACCATCCCCAAATACAGAACAATGGATCACAATTTAGAAATATGAAGACAATAATTAAATTGGGACCCCCAAAAGGCAAACTTGGAATGTACAATAACACAGGAGAAATAAAAGTATAAATTAATTTCTTCTTGTACTGAACAAAGCACAAAGATATCAGTGTTGCACATTTCCTGGGGCAGACATATTACAGCTAATAAATTCAAAATAAAGTAGTTTTTTTTTCCTACTTTTTGTTGTTTGGGCATTTTATTTTCCAGTTGCAATTGCTCTAGACATTTTCTTCTTCTGTCTTTGTGACTTCTGCTGTCCATTTGTCATTTCTTTTCTCTTCTCCTATTTTTTCCATTCTCTCTCTACATCTGCCTCTAACATTTTGATCTTTTCCCTGTTGCTCTTTCCTCCATTTCTTTCTTTAATCCTTTTTCATCCACTCATATTTCGTCCCTCCATCCTTAATCCCCTTTTGACTTATCAACTTTCCATCTTCTCTTCTAACCTCCAGCCCATCCCATCTCCCCAGTTATCCCATTTCCCATCTCACTCCTTCGCTAGCCTCTTATTCCCTTCTGTCTTTCACTCACTCACCATGAGCGCTTTCTCCTCCTCACTCATCTCCTTACCTCCTTCCCAGGGCCTCTTTCACATAGTTCTACCATGACCACTATCTCCCCTCTCTCTCACCACTCCAATTCAATAGCTCCCAATCTCCTCACCTTTCCCCTTTAGCCCCAAAGTCCAGCATCTCTCTCATTCTCTTTCACCTCCCCAACCATTTTTTCCCTTTCCCCAAACCACAGACCAACAGTTTTCAATCCCCTTCTCCTTCTCCATTCTCTCTGCCTCCAATAGTCTGACATTTCTCCTATCTCCTATCCTAGCTCAGCATCTTCTCTCCTCCCCAAAACCCAGTCCACTATATCCTCCTCTTATAACCCCAAATATCCCTCTCTTTCTCCCTATCCCCCTCCAATCCAGCATATCCCTCTCTTTCACTGTCCCTCCTTCAACCCCATAGCAAGAATATTGTGCGGCACTATCTCTGATATCTTCTTTTTTTTCTCCAAGTCAGAAAGCTCGCACAGCACTGTCCCCATCTTCATCTTTCTTTCTCTGAGTCAGCATGCAGTAGCCAGTGCTGCCTTTAGCATCCACTTCCTGAATTGTTTGGAGGTATACGTTGTCATGTTCTAACATATGTTTTATTGCTTTCTATACATTTTATATTTTGTCATCTTACATGGATTGGTTTTAATGACTTGTTTGACTGATGTTCATGGTAGAGCTTACATTGTTTATTTTCAGTCCTGCATATTTTAATTTCATATTGATATGAAGAACTGATTATGTTCATCAGTTATTATCTAGTTCTTTTCCATATACTTCATTTACAGTTTGAGGTTTTGCTGGATTATTAGATGGTTTGGCCACAATATGGCTTTCTAGTAAGACTTTATTGACATTTTATCTGGAGCTTCTATAAGAGATCATATAACACCAATACTGATCGATCTGCACTGGCTTCCGATAAACTGCAGAATAACATACAAAACCCTCCTCATCACATTCAAAGCTATTAATAAATTATCTCCTGCATCGATCTCAAATCTCATCACCCTGACACCAAACAACAGACCCAGGAGACTAGTAGCAGAAAACACACTAGTTACTCCTAGTATCTCCACAAAATGGACACAACAAACTACTAACAGAGCTTTTGTGTCCTATGCTCCCAAGTGCTGGAACAATCTACCTCCAAACATCAGATCAATCAGGGATATCACCCAATTTAGAAAGTCCATCAAGCACTATTTATTCACTTTGCACTTCAGGCTACCATACACACAATAGAACCGGCTATCGCCCACTCAGATAACTCCTACACATAACAGCAATCCAGAACAAAGGATCAAAATGTGAAAACACTGTATTCTTGTATTCTGTATTCTTGTCAAATTCGAATCTTGATGTAACCTATTCAATGTATATATAATTATGCATAATTATGTAGATAGTTATCCCCAGTTCACACCCAGTTTATCTTCCCTGTTATCTGTAAACCTAGATCAGTTATGTATTGGCAGGTATGTTGTTGTTTCAATGTAAACCGCACTGATGATGAATAGTGCGGTATATAAAAAATGTTAAATAAAATAAAATAAATAAATAATTTTTAATAAAAATCTAACACTAAGGGGTATGTTTACTAATCAGTGGTAACATTTTGGTTGAATTTGGTGTGATTTGGTTTGAAGACTACCATCATAAGAGTAGCAATGGCAGTGGTATTGGATACACACACTACAGCTGGTTTGGAGACTCCAATGGGGCTGCTTCTCTGATATCGCACGAATGTCACTACTGCTGATTAGTAAACATACTCCTAAGTCCAATTGGTGCTTAAAGTTACTCATTAATTGGGATTGATCAGCTTCCTTGACTAAATTTACACTTTAAAAAAAATGTTTAAAGGTTGGCGTACAATTCTGTCTCTATGCCTTTTGAGTCTGATTGTTGCCATAAGTCAAGGTCAAACAAAAAAGACTAAAAGTCCAAACAACAGAATATCAAATACCAAAAAATCAGACCAAATAAAATTAAACCAAACCCGTTATCTATAATAGCCGTCACAAACTGAAATAATTATATAGTTTTTTTTGTCGGATCGTTTATCATGAACAGTAACCTTTCTCGTGAACAAACCTTCCAGTTTTCTCTATTTAAAAGGCATAAAGAACCCAATCCCCAAAGCAGCATGTGAATAATGTAACATGCGAAACCCACATCCTTCACTTATCTTGTTCAAGGAGTTCTGAATATCGCCGCCCCAATCATTTAGTGGACCATTGCTACTCTTGTGATGGGAGTCTCTGAACCAGTTGTAGCATGTGTATGCAAGTCAATGTCATCAATACAGTCCAAGACCACCACCATTGCTACTCTTATGATGTTAGACTCTGAACCAAATCACGCCAAATTCAACCAAAATGTTGCCAGGTTGAAGATCCATACATCCATGCCAGAAGAACATAAAGATATGGCATACTGGGTCAGACCAAGGTCTATCAAGCCCAGTATCCTGTTTCCAACAGTGGCCAATCTAGGTCATAAGTACCCAGCAGTCTCCTCAAAAGACACAGGTTCCACAATGCTTGTATTGGGTCAAGCAGCGATATCCCAGGTCCCTTTTAATAATGGTTTATGGACCTTTCCTCCAGGAACTTGTCCAAACCTTTTTTTAAACCCAGCTACACTAACAGCTTTTACTACATCCTCCAGTAAGAAATTTCAGAGTTTGATTACACGTTGAGTGAAAAAATATTTTCTCTTATTAGTATTAAATAGTTTACCTTGTACCGTCATTGCATGTCCCTTAGTCTTTCTATATTCTGATGATGTAAACAATCGATCTATGTTTACCCATTCCACTCCATTCATTAGTTTATAGACCTCTATCATATCTCCCCTCAGCAGTCTCTTTTCCAGATTGAATAGCCCTAACCTTTTTAGCCTCTCTTCATAAGGTTATCCTTCCATCCCCTTTACCATTTTGGTGGCACTTCTCTGAACCTTTTCTAATAACGCTATATCCTTTTTAATATACGGTGACCAGAATTGCACACAATACTCAAGGTGTGGTCACACCATGGAACGATACAGAGATATTATAATATCCTTTGTTTTATTTTACATTCCTTTCCTTATGATACCTAGCATTCTATTTGCTCTCTTAGCCGCCGCTGCACACTGGGCGAAAGGTTTTAACATGTTATCCACGATGACACATAAATCTTTTTCCAGGGTGGTGGTTCCTAATGTGGAACTTTGCATCGTGTAACCATAGCTTGGGTTTTTCTTTCCTAGGTGCATAACTTTGCACTTGTCCACATTAAATTTAATCTGCCATTTGGATGCCCAGTCTTCCAATTTATCAAGATCCTCTTGCAATTTTCCACAATCCTCATGGGTTTTAACAACTTTAAATAGTTTTGTGCCATCTACAAATTTGATAACCTCACTCGTTATTCCGTTTTCCAGGTAATGTATGAATATGTCAAAAAGCAGCGAACCCAGCACAGATCCCTGGAGTACTCCATTATTCATCTTTCTCCATTGGGAAAATTGGCCATTTAGCCCTACCCTCTGCTTTCTATCTTTTAACCAGTTCCTGATCCACAGTAGTACACTGCCTACTATGCCATGACTTTTTAGATTTGTCAAAAGTCTCTCATGACACAGCACCATGTTTCGAGCCCTTGAAGATTCAAGGCCCTTCCTCAAGCATAATGAAGTAAACTTTTAAGTTTTAGATATTATAGGGTAGTGCGTATGTGCATCATGCCATATTACACCCCCCCCCCCCTTCGCAATGTATAGTGATGGTTGCTCTCTTTATTCAATGTGCCATTTCTATGGGCATTATCTTCCCAAATTCTTCTTAATATCGGCTTCTTGAGTGTGGTTCCAGTGTCCACTTTTAAGAACAATTATTGTCCAGTTTTACATACTACACACTTGAGTTTTATTTTTTTTTTTATTATGATTAGTTGTGAGTTATATCCAGGCATGTTTATGATCAAAGTTCCTTGTTCAGACCAATTGCCGGTATAATTATTATTACTCTTGTCCCCCTTTAATTGGTTGGAACATTGAACTGTGTTACTACATATTTTTGTTTAACCCTTATTTCTTTAATATAAATATATAAGCAATAAGAAATCAGACGACGCATTGCTCTTGGCAGAATGACTATGAAAGACCTAGATAAGATTCTCAAGAGCAGAGATGTCTCTCTCCATACAAAGATTTGACTTGTTCAAGCCATGGTATTTTCAATAACATCATATGGATGTGAAAGCTGGACAGTGAAAAAGATAGACAGGAAGAAAACTAATGTCTTTGAATTATGGTGCTGGCGGCAAATACTGTGTATACCATGGACAGGAAGGAGTGGCCTAATGGTTGGGGCAAGGTACCACAGGCTGGAAGGTCAGTGGTTCAAATCCCACTAGAGGACAGCAACCTTGGACTGGAAGGACTGGGGTTTCTAGTCCCACAGGTGCTCCTTGTGGTCTTGGGCAAGCCCCTTAACCCTCCATTGCCCATGTTCCCTGTAAGTATTAGTGTATGTGTCTAACATCCCCTTGTGTTAAATGTATCCCCCAACCACTTTGACCTGGTGAAAAGCAGGATAAATGCAGTTAAATAAACTGCCCAAAGAACAAACCAGTTGGTACTAGAGGAGATCAAACATAAGCTTTCTTTAGAAGCTCAGATGACAAGACTTCAACTTTCATACTTTGGACACATCATGCGAAGAGAGAGATCATTAGAGAAAGATATCATGCTTGGCAAGATAGAAGGTCAACGCAAAAGAGGGAGGTCAGCAATGAGATGGATCGATACAATAACAGTAGCTACGGGTACCAGTCTAGCAACAATGAGCCGCCTGACTGAAGACCGAACACAATTTAGGATAGCTATCCAGAGGGTTGCCATGAGTCGACTCTGACTCAACGGCACTTAACAACAACAACAAGGTGCAATATGTTCTATTATATACGTTTTCATATTTTTTTTATTGTTATTTCTTATGGAATATATGATGTTTTATTTGGTCCAACATGGTAGTTCTCAGGGATATTCTGTCATATTTTCTCTTTTTTTCCTTTGATATTAGCTTTTTCCTTTTGATATTAGTTTTTTCTCATGTGCTCATGTTTATTGTTAATTTTTAAGTACTATGATGGTTCTGTATCATCGTTTTTGCTTATTTTTGTCCATTTTACATACTTTATTTTATTTCATTTTTAACATGGGTCTTTTTGTGATTGGCCACCCTCCATTTCATATATACATACATGTATAGTCTATACAAATATTGTTTTTAATATTCATTTTGTATCTTTTATATTTTTATTGTACATAACAGTAGTGAGTCACGGTCACTGTATCTATTATTCAACATTGAGTCTTAAAGCCAGTCCTTACTAACTAAAAGTAAGCTCTGTGGTTCTCTTACCCCCTCTCTCCTCCTTGTGTGCATACCTTTGGTAGTGGTTTTTTTTTATTATTATGTCTGATGTATAGCACATACCTATCTGCTTTGTCATTTTGTTTGGGCCCCTTTTTTATCATGATGTAATATAATTGTTGATTATAGCTGTTTATTCTTTTATATTTGTCATTCATGACATTTAGTTATCATGATAATTTATAAGTTCTATGGACCCCAGCTTTATTTGTTGGTCTTTCATATCGTCTCAAGACCACAAGGAGCACCTGGCCGTGTAGGGGTCTCAGTTAATAAGGGACTGTTTTTTACTTTCTCACTTTATTGTGTTTCTTATAAACTTGTGCACCTTTTCTGATTTTAAATCATTCTATTCCTCCTTGTTGACTTCAAACTGTTTTATGAGGTTGTACATGAGAACTATCAGGTGTTCTGGTATACTGTACCTATGCTTCTTAATGTGGTCCAGAATTTTTCATGGCTTACACAATCAAAATCCTTGCTGTAGTCAATAAAGCACATATATATATCCTGTTGGTATTCTTTTGTCTTTTAACTTTCCATCTTACTTCCGCAATGCTATCTCTTGTTCCTCACCCTTTCCTGAACCCTGCTTGCACTTCCAGGTATGGTTGTAGTCAGATCAACTGTGCAATAATTTCCACACTCAAGTGACTCATTTTTCTTCAGTATTGGTATGAACACAAACCTTTTCCTGTCAGTTGATCAGGATGTTGGCTTCCAAATTTCCTGGCAGGACCTTGTAAGTATTGTAACAACTGCATCTGTGCTCTAATACTTTAATGGGAATTTCATCAATGCCTGGTTCTTTGATAACAAATATACGTTCCTGGTCCAGAGGTATTAATACATATGCAAAATAAATTAATAACCCTGGAATATAGGCCTTTTTCTTCACTATTGTCTTGATCAATCAAACTAAAAACGTTTAAAGAATATGTTTATTTTTATTCAATTTCTTGATATACCGCCCAGGCTGAAGGGCATCAGAGCGGTTTACAATCACTACAAGCAGATACTGGATGCGTTCCCTCGTCCCCAAAGGGCTCACAATCTATGTGTACCTGAGGCAATGGAGAGTTAAGTGGCTTGCCCAAGGCCACAAGGAGTGCCCATAGGACTAGAAACCCCAGTCCCTCCAGCCTGAGATTGCTGTCCCCAGGTGGGAATTAAACCTCCAGCTCTCAACAAGAGATCTGATTCTATGCTCAACTTTGTCCCGTAAGTTTCATCATAGGTCCTAGTTCTAATGTCCATTTTTATAATATATTTTCAAAATGCTTCAGAAAAATCCACTTTTTACTATGCTATCTTTAAAAATATCTTAAAAAAAAAAATCAAATCCAACATTTCCAATAGAAGATTAAATTCATCCAACATGAATTCATGTTTCAAAAGGTAAAATATATATCATAACCTCTCTGCTTCAATAACATATCAGTTCTTTGTAGGACTTTCTTTCTACAGATGCAGTATTTATAATTTTTAAGAAAGTGTTAAAATATAATAAAAAATTAAAATGGACCAGATGGGACTGGCTGTATCTGGGTTGGTTTGATATTAAAGCTCCAACAAAAATAAAATGATGCAGTGTCTTCTGGCAATTTGATTTAATTCAGGATTAGAGTATATTTGGTGTACAGTATATTCAAGCAAAAGTAAATTATCCCCATCTCTTAAAAAGTTGAAAGGTCACACAATCAACAACGAACTTAATGTGCAACATATCTGAGCTCAAATAGATAAAATTGCTTTCGGCTAGAAGAATCAACTTCTTGGTGTACACATTTAGATTTTTTTTTCCTTAGGATTCACATCATTATAGGGAGATTGACAATTCAATCTGAACTTATTTGCAGAGTTAAAAAATGCTGCAAGCTATAATAGATAGATTGACCATTAGGAAAATATGATAGAACATTTATACGTCTGCATTTTTCCATGCTGCAGTGTTATGTTTCACCCAAAGAAGTGAAATTATTTATTTAACAGATGTTTTTATACTGCTTTATCATTTTAGTCAAAGTGGTTTATGCTATACCTTAAACTTAGCAATGTACATTGAACAGGGATGATGATAACTTGGATTCTTATGAAACAATGGAGGATTAAGTGATTTGCCCAAGAACACGAGGAACATTAGTAGATTTTGAAGCCTAGTCTTTTGGTTCCCAAGCCAGTGCTCTAACCACTAAGCTACTTCTCCATTTTGCACATTTGCTTTTTGAGATATTCTGGATCCCAAGGATGGGAAATTGTTACCCAATCAATCAGCAGGCATAATGCCAAGGATCGCATGCGCTATTATCACCTAGGGTTCCTGCAGTGGCTGGTGGCAGATGGAAACTAGGAGCTGCAATACTGGTCTATGGTCGGAAGTCAGGGTAGACTGGTAGCTTTTTTTTCCTGACATGATGACTTTTCCAAGAAGCACATCGGGATCAGAGAAAAGGAGAAGTGGGAGATGCCATGTATTCTTGATTTATCAGACAGCTGTCTACTGGCATCAGGCTGAAAAGACTCTGCCTTGCAGTCTGAGTTTGTTTGCTTGCTGCTAAGCTCTTCCCCCTACAACCAAAGAGCCATTTTTAAGGAATGAACAGAGGCAGAAAATATGCTTTCTTAATATTTCTGGATCTGTACTTCTTATGTTGTTTCTTTTGATGTAATTTGTGTTTTATTCTCTTATTTATGATTTCATTGTAATCTGCTTTGATCTTATATTTTATTGCGTAGGCAGAATATAAATTCTCTGTAAACATTAAATAAATATGTCTGTAAAACCTATGATTTATTTATCAGATGCAGATTGATTGGACGTGTGATCTTTCATCACTAAAGTCACTATGTTTTCTCCCTCAGTTTACGCATGCATGGGCCAAGAGTCAGTCATGCAATTGTAGACCCTCTTGGTATGCTTAATCCTCCATTACCTCAGAAAAAATCCAAGTTATTAATGTCCCTGTTTAATATACATTAAACTGCTTTGATTGAAATGATAAAGCGGTCTACACAACCTGTTAAATAAATAAATAAATAAATAAACCTTGGGCCAGAAGGACTGGGGTTTCTAGTCCCACAGGTGCTCCTTGTGGTCTTGGGCAAGCCACTTAACCCTCCATAGCCCATGTTCCCTGTAAAATAGTTATCTCCAAGTTATAATGCCCTGTTCAATGTAATTTCAGTTTGTTCAATGTAAACCGCACTGATGCAGAATAACGCGGTTTATAAGAGAATGCAAATAAATAAATAAATAAATAGTCTTGAAGGAGTCCCAAGAGGGACTGCTACTGTTGTGAAGAAATCTTAACGTCAAGTGACAGATCAAAGAGGGAATTTGAAAGGCTCCCTCTATCAAACCAAGGGCAGAGCGAATCTCCCAGGAAATTAAGAGAAATTGTCTTAGAAGCACTAGTATAAATAGGTCAACCAGAACTCTGTGATTTTCAGTCTTTAAGGACTACCAAGAGGGACTGCTACTGCTGGGAAGAAATCTACACTTGTATTTATCTGCTGGAAATTTTTCTAAATCTTGAGGAACAGGGAATTATTTGGGTTAAAGTTGATAGAATTTGTGTATTTTAAATTCAGTATTTTTGTTAGGTCAGTTAGTGCAAACTGAAACAACCCAGCTTTCATTTAAATTAAAGGAAGTTAGGACTTACTATAAAAGCCAGCTTTCAGTTAGGGTTTCTTTCCCTCCTACCCCACCCTGCTGTCACCCACCCTAGGCATAGTCCTTGATTTATAGTCTCCTAAACCAGTTAAGAGGAAGGGAATGATCTTGTTCACTTTCAGGTTTAACTCATATATTAATAATGTTATCCAAGTTGGTACACCTGTTCTCTGTAAAACCGAACAGCCTGTTGTTCTGGTCCTTCTGTTTTTAATGTAAACCGCACTGATGTCGAATAGTGTGGTATATAAGAAATTGTAATAAATAAATAAATAAAATAAAATAAAGTTATAATAGTATTGGATCAAGTATCCCTATTCCCCTAGCAACTTTAAACAACTGAACAACTTTAAATAGATAAAATAAATCTTTAAATCTTATGATGCAGACAGCAGTCCAGGAGAGAGATGAGGGCTATCCAGTGTTTTGCACTGAGTGTTACATGTATGATTTTTTACCAGTTGATGAAAGGACTTACTGTATGTGAGCACTAGGTTCAAAGAGCTTTTTACTCTCAGGGAAAAAGTCTGATCTCTGGAGGCTGGAGTAGCAGACTTGAAGCAGCTGAGGCAGACAGAGAAGTATAGAGATGAGATCTACAAGGATACAATAGAGAAGTCACACCTGCAGTCTGGCAGCCTTTCTTCTTTCATGGAGAAGAGAGGTCACGTGGAAGGAGAACATTACTTTGGTATGGCGGGAAGCAATCCTGTAGCTAGGACCTTTACCCCAAGTAATGTAATACCCTCTCACACAAAATATGTGTCTCCAGAGCCAAATGCCCATGAGGGAAGGGTTAGAATGGCCATTATAGTTTACATCAGGCTTGAGCATTATTTTTAATATACTGTATTGATAGTCCAGACCAGATGTATTCCACGCTTTAAGAAAGGTGGAAGGAAGGCCTAAGAACAGCCAGCATAGCTTAAAGGTGAGGCCAAAGAGGCTGTTATAGCTAAGATAAAATTCTTCAGAAAATGCAAACAAGAGCCAAACAATAAAAACAAGAAACAACATTAAGTACTGGCAACTTAAATGCAAGGCATTGATAAGGAGAAAAAGAGAGAATTTGAAAAGAAGTTTGCCATGGAAGCAAAAGTACATTTGTAGCATAACAGCTGTAAGAGAATCTGTAAAAGAACCAGATTGAGGGGTAAAAGGGGCACTGTGAGGGGTCAAGAGCGTAATGGAGAGACTAAATTAATTATTTGTTTCAGTCTTTACTGAAGAAGTTGTAGGAAACTTACCCATGCCAGAAATGATATTCAGAGGTTATGTATCAGAGGAATTGAAAAAAAAATCTCAAAAATCAAGAAAATGTAATACAGCTATTCAATACACTAAAGAGCAGCAGATGACCTGGATTGGATGGCATACATCCCAAGGTGCTGAAAGAACTGAAATATGAGATTGCAGACTTACTTTTAGTAATCTGTGAACTATCCTTAAAAATCATTTGCACTACCTGAGGACTGGAGAGTGGCCAATGCAATGACAGTTTTTAAAGTGTTCCAGGGGAGATCTGGAAAACTACAAACTGATGAGGTTGACGCCAGTGCAAGGCAAAATGGTAGAATCCATTATAAAGAACAAAATTACTGAACATATGGATAGTCATGGCTTAATGGGAGACTGCCAACATGGATTTAGCCAAAGAAAGTATAGTTTTACTAATCAATGCCTCGTTGGAGTCGGGAGTGGTGCCAAAGGACTAGAGAAAGGCACATGTTGTCCCTTTACACAAAAGCAGAAGTAAGGATGTGGTTGAAAACTACAGGCCAGTTAGTTTAACTTTTGTGGTGAGTAAATTATTGGAAAAGCTGCTGAAAAAGAAAATAGTGTAGTTTCTGAAGTCCAGCGGATGACTGGATCAGAGGCAGCATGGATTCACCAGAGGCAGGTCTTGTCAGACAAATCTAATTGATTTCTTTGACTGGGTGACCAGGGAGTTGGACAGAGGGAGAGCCCTAGATGTGGTGTATTTGGATTTCAGTAAAGCCTTTGACACCATTCTGCACAGGCAACTTATAAACCAACTGAGCACCCTAGGGATGGACCCTAAAGTTACTGCTTGGGTTAGAAATTGGTTGAGTGGAAGTCGACAAAGGTAAATGGTAGGTAGGTGGGTGTAAATGTAAATGGAGCTGAAGGAGAAATCCGGAAAACCTGAGGACTATCCATATTTGCCAATACTAGTAAATCAAATCCACCAAACATTACTGCAAATGCCCAGGCCAAGGACTACAAGAGCAACCCCAAACTGAAGGGGAGGAGGTTCTATTAGAAACACTGGGATTGGGTGCCCCAAAGACACTGGGAAAGGAATGCAGGAATTGTATTTATTTATTTATTTAAGCATCTTATATACTGCCCTATCGCGGAATCAGAGCGGTTTACAATATAAACAATATTGCATTATAACATGGTGAGAAAACAGATAACAGGTATAAACTTGATAATTTAAAGGTAATTTACATGATTGCATGACAATCATTTTCATCTAAATTATTTGCATAAGTTATTTACATATTCACATGCCACAGTATGTTAGTTAGACATTCAGAAATATTTTTTTTTCCTCCAATTGGGTATGCGGAGCTATCAATTTACCATATGGTGCGGTATACTGGTAGAGTGTGTCGTAGTAAAGTTTTTTGCATATGCAGGAGTATGAATTTGGAATAGGGCCAGATAGGGATGTGCCTTTGTGAGTGCACCTAAAAGTTTAAAGTGCAAATAAACTTCCTGTGCCATATATCTATGAATAAAGGTATCTATAATTCTAGCTCACACTCAATGAACACCTAAAAATGAATATGTGAAATGAACATGAAAAAGTGCCCCAAAATGAGGAAAAAATTCATTTTAATCGACCACAGACTGAACATTTTTTGGCTGTGCACACACCCCTTGAGCCAGAGAAACACAAGAGCCCCAGAAGCCTTGATGCAATGATAGCACACATCACCTCCAATATGCAGGAATGACATGCAGCAGGGATGCAGATTTGTTAGTGCCTATTTGGTTCATTAACACATCTTAAAACTTCAGTGCTCACAAAATCAATTTAACCTATGTAAACCTACAAATTTGCAGGTGTTAAAGTTCCAGTGAAGATTCATCTTTTTATTAACACAAATCAATTTAACATATGTAAACCTACATATTTCCAGGTGTTAAGGTTCTAGCATAGATTAATCTTTCTTTATTAACACAAATGTGTGAAAAGAATTGTGAAAAAAATTAATATTGGGCAAAAGGTCAAATGAACTGAAAATGATCTGAAAATATTTTTCCCTGTGCAAATCCCTAGCATGCAGAGAACTGAGCAATGGAAAATAATTTTTTTGGCAGTCCTCCAGTAAACAAGCATCAAGTGAGAGGATGAGCTGCAGGAAACAGTCAGTGCTGGAAAGCAGCCAGGATAGCAGGCCAGCAAAATACTCTTTGTCTTTCTGAATAAAATGTGAATTGTCATAAAGCCCATAAGTCTGTCTCGATTCTGCCAGACCTAAGCAGCAACCTTGCCAGTGAGATCCTGTTAATATTTGACATGAATGCAATTCATGGATGGAATTCAAAATGGTTTGTGAAACCCGTGTTCTCACCTTGCATTGCAGAAAGAATTCACAAGAGATTGGCTTCCAAATATATTGTGGTGCATCAAAGATTTCAATGGCAACAAGAGGATAATCCTCTAAAGAGAGATATAGATAATGCATAATCTTATGCATGTGAATGGTGCCTGTTCTATAAACTCAATTCCTTCCAGATTTGATTCTACAGAATACTAGTATAAGTGGCCTCAAACATGCATGAACATAAACCACAATCACCTACACTAGCTCTAGAGAGGGTGTGAATGACAGCTCTTCTTTTACATGCATATGCCCAGATTTTATAAACATATAAATAGGCACGCCACCCATACTACCCAAGCTATGCCCCTGTGCACATCCATGGTGAAAGTACACATTGGGGGTATGTTTACTAAACTGCGGTAATGTCACTTGCGTTAGGTTCCGCGGTAAAGGTACAGATGCCCATATAAAGGCGTGGGTGGTGCATCGTTACAGCAAGCCGTATCAGCTAATGCACGTTACAAGGTGCCTTATACTAACGCGCATTACAAGGCACCTTGTAAGGTGCCTTGTAAGGTGCCTCATAAGCTGCCCTATAGGGCTCCTTAGGCTAAGCGCTGTATTAGACACCCCTGGACAAGGCACCCTGGGCTATGGAACCATAGGTTAAGGTGGCCTAACAAGGTTACGGTGCCCTAGGTTAGTCTTCCCTAAGGGCTGCAAGGTGTCTCAGGATGACATGCATGACCTGTGAGGAACAGAGACAAAAGTAGCCCTAACACTAGATAGAGCATTGAGGAAAGGCAATGAACAGGTGAGTGAAGGAGGGAGAGCTGGGAGCCGCTGGACCTGCCATATCTGCGTGCATCCCATGTGGCTGCCAGTACTAATGACAAATGTGGTGGGTGCAACTATACCACAGCACAGGGTGTTGGCAATGTAAAGTACTGGAAAGACAGTTGGTGGCAGACAATGGGAATACGTGTCCCCCAGCGGAGGCGGAGGTGGCAGGATAGTTACAATGATGGGTGGACAGAGGAGTGGTGGTGCCATGCAGATCAGGCACAGGCGAGGCAAGCATGAAGAGGCACAATGCAGGAAAGGGTAGCAGTGCAGGACATGGAGTGACAGCCTGCACAGGCAGACAGGACTCCACACAGCTGGCAGATGCAGATAGACGGACCGAGGGAATGTTGGCAATTGTGGTGAGGGTATTATGGGCTGGCAGCACAAATCTGCCTGTTACAGACATGCACACTATTTGAGTAGGACAGGCATGAGAGGAGGGAACAATGAGGAATTTAACCCATGAACACTGCCGAGAATGGCATTGTATTAACCAGTAGGCTATACCTCCGTGGGGTACGAGTGTCACAGCAATGGCTGGGTACAGAAGGACTGAAGGTCACTGCACAAACTGTCTGCTCTGAGTGCCAGGATAGTGTAACCCCAACAGTACCCATGATGCAATGCACATGCTGAATAGCTGTCTACAGCTGATCACCAAATTTATTTATTTATGTATTTATTAATCTCCAGGAACAAGCAGGAATGCGTCTTCACATATGGGTTTCGTCAGTACCGACGGAGCCTGCGCAGGAACGCTCCCCAGCGTCCAAAAGGAAAGCTTTTGGGAGCATCCCACAGCGCCTGCGCACTGCCTTCCCTTCTTTCCTAACCGCCTCTCTCCAGTTCTTCTTTTCCGCGGAGCCAGCAGGTCGTGTTCCTGTCACCGCTGAAGAATTTCTTTATTTTATTTTATTTCTTTAGTCGCGCATCTGCCTTCTCGACGCTAGACCGGTACTGCCGTTTTTTTCTTTCTTTATTCTAAAAAAAAAATAAAACCTTCTGTTTTTTTCACTTCAGTGCATTTTCTTCTTTGGCCTTAGGCCTAAGAAATTTTTCCTCATGGAAAAGCCCGCCTCTGGGTTTAAAAAATCCACGAAGTGCAGCGGCACTATTTCTGTCACCGACACCCATGAATGGTGTCTAAAATGTTTAGGTCCTGACCACTCCATTACAGATTGTGAGTCCTGTTCTATGATGTCTAAAAGAGGTCTACAAAATCAAGCAGCCAATCTCAGTACCCTGTTTCCCTCTGATACAGCTTCGGTTGCATCGACGTCTTGCAGGGCTTCTACTTCCTCACATGGATCTCAGTAACCAAACTTAAGTCCAGCCGGTCCTCGAAGGGTAAATCTCCCTCGAAGTATCGAGATGCCTCCGGGCTTGCCCTCAAGGAATCCACACCGGCAAAATTACCCCGGCGGGAGGCTCTGACTTCCAAAGCTTTATCTATGGGGTCACAGGTTGACATCGATGGCACGGCCTCGACCAATCACCTGTTGCCATGTTCTGGGGTACCGGTGGTTCCCACTGGTACCGACATCCAGACATTGGTTGCGTCGATGGATCAGAATATCCTGACCATGCAGTGTGCCATCACGGCATTATACAAGCTGCGACGCCTTCGGTACCGCAACAAACTCCGTTGCCAGTACCGACTTCGGTGTCGACTGCAGCGGTACACTGTTCTGTGATGCCCATCGGTACCGAATCGGTACCGATCACTCCCGATGTCGATACCACCCGGTACGCGTATCGGGCTCTGCAGGAGCATCCAGACAGATGATACTTCGATTCCTCTGAAGACTCTGATGAATCAGAAGTTTCTGTCGAAGCATCGGTGATCCATCCTCAGGAGACCTCTTCTCCAAAAAGGAGAATGTCTCCTCCAGAAGACTTGTCTTTTCAAGACTTCATTAGGGAAGTGGCCAGGGGCCTTTTCATCTCAGTGGCCCCTGAACCAGAGCCTAAAGCCAGAAAATTAGATATTTTACAATATCCTAAGGCCCCTAAAAAGACAGCCACTTTACCAATACATGAGATTCTTTATGATCACATGTTGGGCATATGGGAGACTCCTCTCACCACTTCTCCTCATTCTCGCAGGTTGGACACCATGTATCGTGTTCCTCCTTGCCCTGGCTTCCATAAGACTCAGCTTTCCCACCACTCCATTGTGGTGGAGTCTGCTATGAAGAAGATAAAGAGTACAAAAAGGCACTCTTCTGCTGCTCCTGGAAGGGAATGCAGAACTTTAGATGTCTTTGGCAGGAGAATTTTCCAGGACAGTATGCTTGTTGCCAGAATCAACTCCTATAGTCTCTATATGGGGATGTTTCTAAAAGAAGTTACAGATCATCTGCAAACTTTATCTCCTTTTATTTCAGAAGAAAAAAGGGAAGAGTTCTTCACCTGGCTCAAACATGCCCAGGATATTTCCAAGTTTTCCAACCGTGCAGCCTTTGACTCTTTTGAAGGTGCCAGCAGAGCCTCGGCTATTGCCATAGGTGCACGCAGAGTTGCTTGGTTACAAGCTTCTGATTTGGAACCCTGGGTTCAAGATGGTCTAGGAAACCTTCCTTCTACAGGTGAAAACCTTTTTGGCAAGGATTGGCAAGCAAAGGCCACCCAGATGGATGCTGAAAATTCTGCTCTAGATAGACTTTCAAAGTCTACTTCTGCTCCTTTTAAGAAAAGGTTGTTCAAAAAGGGTTTTTTTCCCCAAAAAGGGGAAATATTATTCTGCTTATGGTCAGCAGTCATCTTCTTCAGGTCGTTTTGCTACAAAGAGACAGTAACAACCAAAACAGGCCAAGCCTAAGACTGCTAGAACTGCTACGGCCCAACAGCCTCAGCCTCCTCAGGGCCTTTGACTTACAACTAGAGAACTTAGCCTTTCTGGCTCTAGAACATCCAGAGCCTCTCACCATTCCAGTAAGGTTAGCTCACTTTGCTCCCAGATGGGAGCAAATCCCAGCAGAGCAATGGACCCTCTCCATCATAAGGGACGGGTACAAGCTTCATTTCTTAAACCTTCCCCCTCACACCATAGTGAGACAGTTCAATTCTCCAACATCTCTCCTCGACCTTCTGGGTCAGGAGATTGCTACCCTTCTTGCCCAAGGGGCAATAGAAGAAGTACCCCTTCTCAAACAGGGTTCATGGTTCTACTCCCCCTATTTTCTCATCCCAAAGGAAACAGGGGGCTTGTTGTTGTTGTTGTTAAGTGCCATCGAGTCGGAGTTGACTCATGGCGACCCTCTGGATAGCTATCCTAAATTGTGTTCGGTCTCCAGTCAGGCGGCTCATTGTTGACAGACTGGTACCCGTAGCTGCTGTTATTGTATCGATCCATCTCATTGCTGGCCTTCCTCTTTTGCATTGACCTTCTATCTTGCCAAGCATAATGTCTTTCTCTAATGATCTCTCTCTTCGCATGATGTGTCCAAAGTATGAAAGTCGAAGTCTTGTCATCTGAGCTTCTAAAGAAAGCTTAGGTTTGATCTCCTCTAGTACCGACTGGTTAGTTCTTCTGGCAGTCCATGGTATACACAGTATTCGCCGCCAGCACCATAATTCAAAGACATCAATTTTCTTCCTGTCTGTCTTTTTCACTGTCCAGCTTTCACATCCATATGATGTTATTGAAAATACCATGGCCTGAACAAGTTGAATCTTTGTATGGAGAGAGACATCTCTGCTCTTGAGAATCTTATCTAGGTCTTTCATAGCCATTCTGCCAAGAGCAATGCGTTGTCTGATTTCTTGACTGCTTGTTGCTTCTTTATTGATAGTTGATCCAAGTAGGTTAAAGTTGTTCACAATTTCAATTTCTTCTCCTTCAACGGTGAACCTGTTGATTATGCCAGTTGTCATGATCTTTGTCTTCTTTACATTAAGGTGCAGGCCCATTTTGAGACTATGTTCTTTGATTGTGAGAAGCAAATGTTTCAGATCATCTTCACTTTCAGCCAGTAATGTGGTATCATCAGCATAGCGAAGGTTGTTGATGACTCTTCCACCAATCTTCACACCTCTGTTGTCTTCATACAATCCTGCTTCTCTGATGATTTGTTCTGCATACAAACTAAACAGGTAGGGGGAAAGTATGCAGCCTTGTCTTACACCTTTGCTTATTTTAAACCATTCTGTTTCTCCTTGGTCCGTTCGAACTGTTGCTTCTTGATCAATGTACAGATTGCGCAAGAGAACGATCAGGTGTTCTGGTATACCCATGCTTCTTAATGTGGCCCAGAGTTTCTCATGGTTTACACAGTCAAAAGCCTTGCTAGAGTCGATAAAGCACAAATAGATATCCTTTTGGTATTCTTTAGTCTTTTCAAGGATCCATCTCGTTCCTCGCCCTTTCCTGAACCCTGCTAGCACTTCAGGTAGTTCTTGTTCCAGGTATGGTTGTAATCTCTTTTGAATAATCTTCAGCAGAATCTTGCTGGCATGTGGGATCAGAGCGATTGTGCGATAATTTCCACAGTCAGTTGGATCACCTTTCTTTAGTATTGGTATAAACACAGATCTTTTCCAGTCAGTTGGCCATGATGTTGTCTTCCATATTTCTTGGCAGAGTCTTGTGAGTACGGTAACAGCTGCATCAGATTGCTGCAATACATCTATGGGAATGCTATCAATGCCTGGTGCTTTGTTCTTTGATAAGGCTTTCAATGCTGCTTCAACTTCTTCTTTCATCACCAATGGTTCCCGATCATAAGGTACAGGTTGAAACGGCTGTTGGTCCACTTGATCTTTATCATATAAAAACTCTGTATATTCCTTCCACCTTTTCTTGATCTTCTCAGCATCATTCAACATAGAACCTTGAGCATCTTGTAACATTCCAATTTGAGGCTGGAACTTTTTCTTTAACTCTCGTAGCTTTAGGAAAGCCGATCTTGTTCTTCCTCTAATAGTTTCTGCTTCTATTTCCTTGTAAGTGTCATTGTAGTACTTTTCCTTGTCCTGTCTTGCTGCACGTTGGAAATCTCTGTTGAGTTCTGTGATTGTCTTTCTTTGTCCTCTGGCTTTAGCTTCTCTGCGTTTCTGGGCAATTTTCAGAGTTTCTTCCGTCATCCATTTTGGCCGTTTTTGCTTTTTCACCTTTTGTAGAGACTTCTCGCTTTCTTCCAACACAACCTTCTTGATGTCATTCCATAACTCTTCCGGAGCTCTGTCATTTGTATCTAAAGCAGCAAATCGATTTTGCAGGCAGTCTTTAAATTCCAGTGGTATATTCTCAAGGTCATATTTTTCTGCATCCATGAGTGGTTTGCTCTTTTTCAACTTTAGCTTGAGTTTGCATACTAGTAGTTGATGATCGGTACCACAGTCAGCTCCAGGTTTTGTCTTTGTTGATGTTACAGAGCTTTTCCATCATTGACTTCCACATATGTAGTAAATTTGATTTTTATATAATCCATTCGGTGAAGTCCATGTGTACAGTCGCCGCTTGTGTTGCTGGAAGAAAGTGTTTGAGATGAATAGATCATTGGTCTTGCAGAATTCTATCATTCTTTCTCCAGCTTCATTTCTATTGCCAAGTCCATATTTTCCAACTACTTTGCCTTCTTCTTTGTTGCCAACTTTTGCGTTCCAGTCACCCATGACTATCAGGATATCCTGTTTGCATGTTCTGTCAATTTCAGCTTGTACTTATTCATAGAACTCTTCAATTTCATTCTCTTCTGCAGCTGTTGTTGGGGCATATACTTGAATTATAGTTGTGTTGATAGGCAATCCTCGTAGACGAATAGAGATTAAGCGTTCGCTGACTGCATTGTATTTCATTACAGTTCTTGCAAGTTTCTTCTTTATTATAAATGCAACACCATTTCTTCTTTGTCTTTCATTTCCAGCATAGTAGACCATGTGATCATCTGATGCAAAGTGCCCCATGCCAGTCCATTTCAGTTCGCTGACACCCAACAGATCAAGTTGTACACGTTCCATTTCATTCTTGACCACCTCCAACTTCCCTTGGTTCATGCTTCGTACGTTCCATGTTCCAATGTGTAAGACATCTTTACAGCTTCTGACTCTCATTTCATGTGCAGCTACATCAGCAGTCAGACTTCCCGAGGGCTTTGATCCAACTACATCATAAATGCTGGCTTTACTCTGAAAAGTCTTCAGCTCTTCCCCAGTAGCTAGTTGAGTGCCTTCTGACCTGGAGGTCTCATCTTCCAGCAGCATAGCACAATTTGTTTTGTTGTAACTATCCATTGGGTTTTCATGGCAAGATACAGAAGTAGATTGCCGGGCCTTTCTTCCGCGCAGTTTAAGTTTGGTGTTGGTGTTGTTGCCGTTGTCACAAAAATGTGATCCTCCGCCGTCAACACTGTCCCATTCTGCTGCTGCCCAGATGGGTGGTTTGTCTTGGTCTGGCACCTCAGCTGAGACCTGACCATCTTGGGAGACCCTGCCAGTAGTTAAACTACCGATAGTTTAGCTCTCAGCATCACTGATGCACGCAAGTCCTCACAGCATGACAAGCTGCAAACCAAGTGAGAGAACAGGGGGCTACAGACATTAGATCAGGGGGCTACAGACATTAGATCTCAGAGAATTGAACAAGTTTCTATACAAGGAGAAATTCAAGATGACTTCTCTCGGTACTCTCCTTCCATACCTCCAGAGTCAGGACTGGCTTTGTTCTCTAGATCTCAAGGATGCGTACACCCATGTTCTCATCCATCCAACACACAGAAGGTTCCTTCGGTTCCTTTTCCAAGGAAAGCACTATCAATACAGAGTGCTTCCCTTCGGTCTGGCCTCTGCTCCAAGGGTGTTCACAAAATGCATGGCAGTAGTAGCTGCATTTCTACGCATTCTAGGAATATTTGTATTCCCATATCTGGACGACTGGCTCATCCGAGCTCCATCCCAGTAAGAGGCCCAGACTTCCCTGGCCTGCACAAGGCATATTCTTCAGTATCTGGGACTTGTAATAAACATTCCAAAATCCCATCTCACCCCTACTCAATCTCTAGAGTTCATAGGTGAAAGCATGTTCGTTTGTACGGGGTAGTGTAGACTATTAGACTGACTAAACCTGAGAAGGAGTTAATTCTGTTCAGAACCTTGCTTAGAAATAAACTTCATATATTTGCTTACTAAGTAGGTGAAGAGGCACATGTTCTGTAAACAAGAAAGGGCAGCTTGTACTCTAGCCTCTCTGTCTCAGGGTTATTAGCTAAAGTACTCAGGGTTATTAGATATCAAGCAGTCAGCAGTAAACAGTTATGTCTTGGAATATGTGTATGTCTCCTCATACCAAGCAATCAGCAGTAAATAGTTATGTCTTGGACCCTATGTATGTCTCCTCATACTGACCCACACTGATTAAAATTGACCTACGATATTATAAATACGTCATATCTGACGTGTAATAATAAAGTGAAATTATGCTGTATCCTCCAAAAAAGCCTTATAAATAAAGTGAACCATGGCTATTAGTTAGAGTAAACAAGGAGAACTTTGGTTCTGTTTGTTTCTCTCCACAAAGCTTTGATGTATTTCTATAGAATTGTGTTGTATTTTATTACTGTTTTTTATAACCTTCCCATTATTTTGAATGTAGTTTTCTGTAGCTTCAAGAGCCCAGTAGGTTGCTGGTGAGGAGGGGGCTAGTAAGCTCTTCTGTTGGTGCCGTGTCCGTTCTACAGATTTCAACATTCCTGGCAAGGGCGGAAGGTGTTTGTGAGTATTATATGGTGCCAGCAATGAGCAATCTGTTAGGTAAACAAGAGTTGTCTCAATTGTGTGAATGGCATGTTAAGGCTATGGTTTTAGCTCTTCAGAAAGGTAGCCCTTCTTATTGTATGCGTGAGAAGTATGGAGTACAGCTACTAATTATATTGTGCACTGGTATGCAGTGACTAATAATAATGTGCTTTTGCAGTTTCCTTTGGAGGGAACATTTTCTATAGATAAGCTTCGTTATCTGAAATGTGCTTTGAAGGCTAAACACAGAGTATGTGATGCCCGTGAAGGGCTGGTGTTTCGTTGGTGGCAGCGGATGGCACATAATTTGAAGAATGAATTGTTTGGATTAGTGAATGCTAGTAAAACGGGTGAACCACAGGAGAAAGAGATTGATAATGTCTGGGCAGGGAAGGTCCCAGTCATTTTTTCTCCAGAGTATGATGCAGAGGTGGCTGCAATTGGAGCTGGACGAGATCCAGGTGTATTCCCGACGTCTCCCCTTGTTTGTTCTGAGAATTATGTAGTTTCTGAGAGGGGGATGGTCACCTGTGCAGCGAAATTAAGATATGAGATAAGAGATAAGCAAAGAATATTGGGGAATGCACAAATTGAGAATTTTGGTACTTGCAATGTTTCTCAGCTCAGAGAAATGAATGACCTTCTTAGTCGTGAAATAGAATGTACTGTACATATCATAGATTCCTTAAAGGGAACAGTAAGAAATGATATTTCTGCTACAAAGGAATTAGGAATTTCTAGTAAACTTGTTGATGATATTGAAAAGGGTCTGAATAAGCCTTTCATGACCTATAGAGAGAAATGTATTCAATTACATGGTGCTATAAGTTTTCTTCAAACTATTTTACGTCAGTATAATAGTTCATGTTCTACTTGGGCTGCTTTAGATAATTTGCTTAGAACTGCATTTTATAACCCAGCTGATTTTTTATCCAGTTTGTGACATACCCTGTGATAAATTTCCAAGAGAAAACTCAAAGAGATAATTTTGTTTTAGTGGTTAATAAAAGAAAAAAAAAGATGATTTTCTGCTAAAATCACTTATAGTAGTGGTAGTACACTTACAGCAAACCTGTGAAAAGGATTGGTTGAGATTAACATCTTTAAGGCAGGATTCACTAGTTGTTTTTGTAAATGATTTAATCCCGTGAGTAAAAGGTATTTAAAAAAAAAAAAAGCTTCAATGACAGATTGGCCGGCTAGAACAGCTGATGTAAGTCTGAAAAGTGCTTATGTAAGTCTGAAAAGTGCTTATGTAAGTCTGAAAAGTGCCTGGTACAGTGAGCCAACATTAGATGTGAAATGACTGAATTGCTCAATCTGACGATTGCTTCTATGTAACCTCCCAGGAGCAGAGGAGGGTAGGATCGGAGCAAGAGAAGGTCATAGGAATCTTCAGTGAGACAGTTCAGATAAGCCTTTTATTGAGCATTTGCAAGTGAGACTGTCTCCGGAATCAGAGTCTTGATAGTCAGAGAACTCCGGAAGCTGCTGATTGCACTCTATCCTGGCTGAGTGTGAAGACCAGCTGTATTTTATCTGAAGTGCCGTGTTCTGCAAATCTCCAGAAATCATTCATCCTGGAGAGCTGTCTTCTTCTTTATGGACAATGCTGGGATCAGACATCGGATGCCTTTCTATCCCGCTGTGCGGATCGTCGTGAAACCTGGAGTTCAGTTTCCTAGACTCACGCTGTGTTCACTGCCAGCAGCCGCTGGTGAAGAAAGTTGTTTTGTGCTTGAAGATCTCCAGACACAAAGTGTCACTTCATTATGTAAGACTTCAATTCTTCCTGTGCTAAAGGTGAGACTGTCTGCGGAAGGCTGACTGTAAGACTTATAGATTTGTGCAGAACCTGTGCACAGTAAATAATGTGTTTTTGCCAATTTCTCCCTGGACTTTTGTTGTAGCTTTGCGACCTGCTTATTCTCAGTATGATTTGGCAAGCAACTTTGTTCTTTTGTTCTCTTTTTGAAGGTTAGTCTTGCATATTTGCACCGGCCCTAGGAACTGCATTATTTGATGTAAGACTCAACCATTCCTCTTTAGTTTATTATGTGAATGATTTGTTTTTAATGTAGACTAGATTAAGTATGTTATTGGTCAGATTTCTTGTCCTTTATTAGCTTATATTGCTCAGTTAGGTTTAAGGGTTAAATCTGTCTTAACTGCACTTTGTTTCCCAAAATGTTGTTATTGCATTGCTTCTACATTATCGCAGTGGGAGGTTTGTTTTAAATGTAGGAATGTACTGGGAAGAGTGCCATGGTTATTGTAAACTATTCAAATTGTGGCTATTTCTGATGTCTCTGTTATCTGTGTGAGCTTTCCTGATTGGTTGAAGACCAGAGCGAATTGATGACATAACTTTGGGACTCTCGCAATGTCTACATAGTTTAATAGCAGTGTTTTTTGTTTTTTTTTTACAAATGAAACTTCCTGGTTGTCTGGTTCTACAGCAAACGTATTTGCAAAAGGACAACCGTTTTGCAGACGAATGAAAAGAAAAAAGAAAGCACGGCAAGTTGTTTTTCAAGCAACAGTGTTACTGACATTGCAGTATTTAGCACTGGTTAAGATGACTTTATTTTCTCTTTTATCTCCTTTTGAAGATACTTCTTTTGAAAATTAGTTTTGGACTTTATGATGTTCCGGGCTGCTGGAAAGCGAATCATCTGTTTATTTACCCTGATCGTCTTTTGTTTCTACTTGCCTTGTTCTTATAGCAGAAGTTTTATCACCGTGGTTATGCATTTTGTCTTTTGTTATTGTTTTATTTGGTACAATCTGTTTAAACTGTTTCAAGATTGGCATTGTAGGGTTAGTTTAGGGACAGTATACATGTGCCTGCCTACTGAATTCATTTTCTTATGATTTTGCAACCTGTTTTGTTGATCTGCCCTGTATCAGAGGAGGGAGGGGGTCATGTCAGCACTCTGATACAGCCTCCGATTGAATAAAAGCTTTTCCCTTTGCCCTTATGGCAGTGTGTATTTCCTCTAGCCTGACACCATTTGAAATAGTTAATGGATGTCTAGCTCCTTCTCCATATGTCTTGGCAGTTATCCCAGACCCCAGGTGTTGCGCAGCGATATCTTAACTTATTGTGCACGGTTGCACTCAGTCCTGTTTTGTTTTCCTTGTATTGCAAGTGACTCCTTAACGAGATGACAAGTTCTTTAAATATCCGGGATCCACAGAATTATTTCATCAGAAGTGAAGTCACCAGATTGGGTCCTGATTAAGTCTGCATCCAAAGACACTCCCAGCTCCCAAGCTCCTGGTCCATGTCGTGTGTTCCTGGTGGGATACTCAGCTTGTAAAGTGAAAAGACATTTTCGTTGGATGCATCTTATACAGTGGCCCCCTCACAAGCCCAGAAGGTGGCTTCCTGTGTGGTAAATCAAGAGTTTGCAACGCAGAGACTTATTGGACAACAGTGATATTGAAGAAAAGGACTTTTATGATTTAAAGTATTTTCTGAAAGAACAACAATGACATTACAGAGAGATTATTGTATCAAGTAAATTCCAAATGGACTATTCATGTAAAATGCTTTTATTTAGCATTTATAGTAAGGCTTAGAGGGATGAGGTTAGTTTAGATTAGCATTTTCCTGATATATATGTAATTACCTTTAGGTACTTAACCTCTACTTAATAAAGTAATTGAGAATTAGAGGGCCAGTATAGCTATAGTATATCTCCTCATCATCTTAAGAAAAGTATTAAGAAGAGTAGGTATATCTTTAGTTTGTTTTAGAATATTTTTGTTGCTATGCATATTGGCTATGCATATTTCCTAATCTGGTCCTAGATGTGCTGTGGCATATTATTAATGTAACAGTATTGCATTCAGAATTATGGGGATATTAGATGGAATATCCAAATATTTTTGAGGCACATTTACACTTGATGAAAAAAAAACCAAAACAAAACATTCCAATGTTTGCCTTCCAACAGTGACAGCTACTCAGCATGGATTTCTACCAAGAGTTAGGCCTAAGATCTTTGAAGAGTTTTGTGACATATGGTCGAATACAAACACAAATACAAACACAGAACCTAGAATAATTAAAGACATAGGTATGAAGATCCCATGTGCAAGTTCCTATATTTTAGTATTTTACAATCAATGCCAGTTAAAGGGAACCAAGTGTGTAGTTCTGGCTACCCTTTTGGATGCCTCTAGTTCTGACTTAGGCATACCTAACCAGAGTTAAAGTGGTTTTGAGTAATTGTATACAGAATATATCTTGTCCTCAGAATTTGACAATCTGAGCAAAGAGCTTAGTGGTTTTAGAAGGAAATTATTTTGTGTGTGTGGTACTTTTGTAGTGCAGAGCTTCCCAGTGGTTGGTCAGGTGCTTGCTATATAGCCCTGGTGGATACCCCATAGTGAATTGAACTATTAATTTGTTATCAATCCTGAACAAATCTTTAAGAAGAAAAAGGGATGTATCCCCTCAGGATGAAGTCATAGTGGCTGCTCTGCTTTTTACTGAGGCAATTAGTGTGTATTGCAAGGTCCAGTAAACATAGTGTCAGCTTATGCAGCCCAGAACCGAATGGTTTTAGATTTTCTCCTAGCAGAGGAAAATGGTGTGTGTGGAATAATAGTTGATTTTTGTTGTAGTATGCTTGATAATAATAGAAAAATAGTGAAAGGCCTATTAGATAAAGTTAGCAACCGTACTTTTCTTTCAAGTGAGAGTTATGTAAATTCCTTTTTAGCTCTCACTGATTCTGTTCCTTCATTTTGGAATTCAGTATTCAGGCCTTTGCAAGGCATGTTAGCATCTTTGCTTAGTATTTTGGGAATTCTCATTCTAGAAGTATTACTCCTCTATGTACTGACAGCTGTTTCTCTATGTCAGTACTGGTTTCTTTCCACCTCTTCACCTTTCACAGCTTTCTGTAAGAAATCAGTAGAATCACTGACCCCTACATTGATGTTACGGATTGACCCAGAATCTAGTTTTAATTCTTTTTAATGGCAATATATGAGTTTCCTTATTTTAGAAATGATTCTTTACAGAATCAGAGGAGGGACTGAAAGCATGTTCGTTTGTACGGGGTAGTGTAGACTATTAGACTGACTAAACCTGAGAAGGAGTTAATTCTGTTCAGAACCTTGCTTAGAAATAAACTTCATATATTTGCTTACTAAGTAGGTGAAGAGGCAAATGTTCTGTAAACAAGAAAGGGCAGCTTGTACTCTAACCTCTCTGTCTCAGGGTTATTAGCTAAAGTACTCAGGGTTATTAGATATCAAACAGTCAGCAGTAAACAGTTATGTCTTGGAATATGTGTATGTCTCCTCATACCAAGCAATCAGCAGTAAATAGTTATGTCTTGGACCCCATGTATGTCTCCTCATACTGACCCACACTGATTAAAATTGACCTACGATATGATAAATACGTCATATCTGACGTGTAATAATAAAGTGAAATTATGCTGTATCCTCCAAAAAAGCCTTATAAATAAAGTGAACCATGGCTATTAGTTAGAGTAAACAAGGAGAACTTTGGTTCTGTTTGTTTCTCTCCACAAAGCTTTGGTGTATTTCTATAGAATTGTGTTGTATTTTATTACTGTTTTTTGATAACCTTCCCATTGTTTTGAATGTAGTTTTCTGTAGCTTCAAGAGCCCAGTAGGTTGCTGGTGAGGAGGGGGCTAGTAAGCTCTTCAATAGGGGCCTTACTGGATACCACCACTGCAAGGGCCTATCTTCCCCAGGCCCGTTGCCTACGCTTGGTGCAGTTGGCCTCCCAGATTCAGTTAAAGTCCCATTTAACTGCTCGAGAGATGTTACAACTGTTAGGCCACATGGCATCAACCGTGCATGTGGTCCCCTATGCTCGCCTTCACATTAGGGCAGCTCAATGGACTTTGTCCACCCAATGGACCCAGGCATCAGGGTGCCTGTCAGACAAAATAGCAACCTCCAGTCGCCTTTTCTGCTCTCTCCAGTGGTGGAGGTCCACCCAAAATCTGTTGCTGGGGTCCCCCTTTCAACAGGTGTTACCTCAAGCAACCCTTACAACAGATGCCTCCCCAAAGGGTTGGGGGGCTCATCTACAAGATCTCTCCACCCAAGGCATCTGGTCTCCACAGGAGACATCTCTACATATCAACCTCTTAGAGCTCAGAGCAATTTTCCTAGCTCTCAGAGTCTTCCACACCCTGCTCAGCTACAAGACAGTCCTCATCCACACGGACAACCAAGTAGCCATGTTCTACGTGAACAAGCAGGGCGGGACTGGCTCTCTGTCGCTTTGCAACGAAGCTCTGAGATTGTGGGCCTTCGCCAGAGAGCATCAAATTCATCTCATGGCAGTGTATCTTCCAGGGGTTCAAAACTATTGGGCAGACAGACTCAGTCGAGTTCTGCTTCCACACGAATGGTCTCTCCATGGGGACCAGATAGCCAGGATCTTTCAAATTTGGGGAACCCCGGACATAGACCTGTTTGCAAGTCCGTGGAATGCCAAACTTCCCCGGTTCTGTTCCAGGATTCCCTGTCAGGGAGTTCAGGCCAGGGATGCCTTCCTCCTTCATTGGGGGCAAGACTTCCTCTATGCCTTCCCACCCATTCCCCTAATTCACAAGACACTGTTCAAGCTTCAGAGAGACAGAGGGTCTATGATCCTCATAGCACCACGTTGGCCATGCCAAGTGTGGTACCCTCTTCTTCTGCATCTCTCTCAAGCTCCCTCCCTGGACTTGGGATCTGCTCCAGACCTCCTGTCCCAGGAGCAGGGAACGTTGTGGCACCCAAATCCCCAGTCTCTTCACCTCAGGGCCTGGTTGCTGAAGGCCTAGACCTTCAGGATTTGCATCTTTCTCAGCAAGTGAAGGATATCCTTCATGCTTCCAGAAAGCCTTCCACCAGACGTTCCTATGCTTTTAAATGGAAGAGGTTTACCATTTGGTGTGCAGAGAAGGGTCTTAACCCTCTGGCAATACCTCTGAATTCTTTGCTGGAGTATTTGCTGCATTTCTCCCATGCAGGCCGTAAAACGAATTCAGTAAGAGTCCATTTGAGTGCTATTGCAGCATCCCTTAATCCTCTCAATGGACAGCCTATTTCTTCTCATCCTCTTATAGCAAGATTCATGAGAGGCCTTCTTTTGACTAGACCCCCCATTAGACCACCTCCAGTGGCATGGGAATTGAATCTGGTTCTTGGCCAGCTTATGAAGCCACCCTTTGAACCCTTAGCCACTACCTCCTTGAAATTTCTTTCCTGGAAGGTTAGAACATAAGAACATAAGAATATAAGATATGCCATAATGGGTCCATCAAGCCCAGTATTCTGTTTCCAACAGTGGCCAATCTAGGTCATATGTACCTAGCAGTTTCCCCAAGGGACACAGGTTCCACAATGCTTGTATTGGTTCAAGCATTGATATCCTGGGTCCCTTCTTAATAATGGTTTATGGACCTTTCCTCCAGGAACTTGTCCAAATCTTTTTTAAACCCAGCTACACTAAGAGCCTTTACTACATCCTCCGGTAACAAATTCCAGAGTTTGATTACACGTTGAGTGAAAAAATATTTTCTTTTATTAGTCTTAAATAGTTTACCCTGTAGCTTCATTGCATGTCCCCTAGTCTTTCTATATTCTGATAAGGTAAACAATCGATCTACGTTTACCCGTTCCACTCCGTTCATTAATTTGTAGACTTCTATCATATCTCCCCTCAGCCGTCTCTTTTCCAGGTTAAAGAGCCCCAACCTTTTTAGCCTTTCTTCATAGGAGTATCCTTCCATCCCCTTTACCATTTTGGTGGCTCTTCCCTGAACCTTTTCTAAAATCGCTATATCCTTTTTAAGATACGGCGACCAGAATTGCACACAATATTCAAGGTGCGGTCTCACCATGGAACGATATAGAGGCATTATAATATCTTTTGTTTTATTTTCCATTCCTTTCCTTATCATACCTAGCATTCTATTTGCTCTCTTGGCCGCTGCTGCACACTGAGCCGAGGGTTTTAACATGGTATCCACAATGACGCCTAAATCTTTTTCCTGGGTGGTGGTTCCTAATGTGGAACCTTGCATCGTGTAACCATAGTTTGGGTTGTTCTTTCCTAGGTGCATAACCTTGCACTTGTCCACATTAAATTTCATCTGCCATTTTGATGCCCAGTCTTCTAATTTATCAAGATCCTCTTGCAATTTTCCACAATCCTCTTGGGTTTTAACAACTTTAAATAGTTTTGTGTCATCTGCAAATTTGATAACCTCACTCATTATTCCACTTTCCAGGTCATTTATGAATATGTCAAAAAGCAGCGGACCCAGCACAGATCCCAGAGGTACACCACTATTCACCTTTCTCCATTGGGAAAATGGGCCATTTAGCCCTACCCTCTGCTTTCTATCTTTTAACCAGTTCCTGATCCACAATAGTACACTGCCTCCTATCCCATGACTCTTTAGTTTTGCGAAAAGTCTCTGATGAGGGACCTTGTCAAAGGCTTTCTGAAAGTCCAGATACACAATATCAACCGACTCACCTTTGTCCACCTGATTATTCACTCCTTCAAAGAAACATAATAGATTAGTAAGACAAGATCTTCCTTGTCTAAAGCCATGTTGGCTGTCTCCCATTAGGTCATGACTATCTACATGCTGAGTAATTTTATTCTTTATGATGGTTTCTACCATTTTTCCCGGTACTGATGTCAGGCTCACCGGTCTGTAGTTTCCCGGATCACCCCTGGAACCCTTTTTAAAAATTGGTGTTACATTGGCGATCCTCCAATCTTCAGGTATTAGAGATGATTTTAATGATAGTTCACAGATTACTAATAGCAGGTCTGCAATCTCGTATTTCAGTTCTTTCAACACCCTTGGATGTATACCATCCGGCCCAGGTGATTTGCTACTCTTTAGTTTATCTAATAGTTGTAATACATCTTCCCGATGTATCGATATTTCCTTCAATTCTTCCGCACCTTTAAATACCACTTCTGTCATGGGTAACATCCCTACATCTTCCTCAGTAAAGACTGAAGCAAAGAATTCATTCAATCTCTCCGCTATCGCCTTGTCGCCTCTTAGTGCTCCTTTAACCCCTTTATCATCTAATGGACCAACTGACTCTCTCACAGGTTTTTTGCTACAAATGTACTTGAAAAGGTTATTTTTCTCATTGCAGTCACTTCAGCTCGCAGCATCAGTGAGCTGCAAGCCTTGGTGGCTAATCCTCCTTATACAAGGTTCCATCATGACAAGGTAGTCCTCAGGACTAATCCACACTTTATGCCTAAAGTGGTCTCACCTTTTCATCTGAACCAGGAGGTTTATTTACCTGTCTTTTTTCCAGGACCTCATGCTTCAAATGCAGAGAGGAATCTTCATACCCTGGATTGTAAAAGAGCTCTTGCTTTTTACTTACAAAGAACACAGCAACATAGAAAGTCCTCTCAACTCTTTGTTGCTTTTGATCCCTCTCATTTAGGACTTCCAGTCTCTAAGAGGACTCTGTCCGCTTGGATTGCTCAGTGTATTTCTTTCGCCTACCAGAGTAAGAACCTTTCTCTGGAAGGCCATGTCACAGCTCACAATGTGAGGGCCATGGCAGCCTCTATGGCTCATCTAAATTCTGTGTCCATCGACCAAATCTGTCTAGCGGCCACCTGGGCCTCGGTTCATACCTTCACAGCCCATTACTGCTTGGACAAGGACTCCCGCCGGGATGCCTTGTTTGGTCAGGCTGTTCTCAAACACCTGTTCCATATCTAACGAACTCCTACCCTCCATCCCTGGCTGGATGCCTGAGATTCATGGGTGGAGGTAGAGCCCTTCCCAGGGACTCATAACCTGGGTGATCTCCCAGGCTTCTCTAGCTGGGGAGTCCCCATATGTGAAGACTCATTCCTGCTTGTTCCTGGAGATAGCACAGTTACTTACCTGTAACAGGTGATCTCTGGGAACAGCAGGAATAAGTCTGCACAACCCACTCACCTCCCCTAGGAGTTGTATCTCTCTATCTTTCTTTTCTTTCCTCACTCTCTCTTTGTCTCAGCTTTAAAACTCGAACTGGAGAGAGGCGGTTAGGAAAGGCGGGAAGGCAGCGCGCAGGTGCTGTGGGATGCTCCCAAAAGCTTTCCTTTTGGACGTTGGGGAGTGTTCCCGCGCAGGCTCCGTCGGTACCGACGAGACCCATATGTGAAGACTTATTCCTGCTGTTCCCAGAGATCACCTGTTACAGGTAAGTAACTGTGCTTTCTTATATACCGCGCAATTCAGCATCAGCGCGGTTTACATGTAACAATAACTGTGCAGTGAAGACAATCTACACTGAACTTACAATATAACAGAAATGTACAGTTTTAACAGGATAACTAACATTACAAATAACATATGTTAAAGAGTAACTAACTATTTACATGTTGGTTTATCTGAGATTTGGAGTCGGTTAGGGTGGGGTTAATGCTATTTGTCAGGTGGGGCAGGGTCTGGTGTGTTCGGTTTCAAACCTGTATGGGTGTCTGCTTCTCTCCGGTACCTCAGCTTGGAAAGACAAACTGACAGTGTATGATACTGGCACAGAGTAGCTACAGACCATGCCATTGTGCAGGTTCTGTGTTCACCCTGAGGGATGGGTGCCCAGCACTAGGTCTGCAGTACATGTGGTGCTAGATATAGGCCCTGCTGTACATCCCCATTACTACCAGTGTGTGATAGGTGTTCCTTGCAGTACAGCTGAAGGTAATTCGGTGTCCATCTGTACCCTGCAGTCACATGTGGCCCTCTTGGACCAGACACCACCCAGATTAGTGTGTGCCCCGTGTTAGGGTCTGGCTGATATGGGCACCTGTTATCAGGGAAGAGGGGTTTCCAGACTTGCATGAGGTCTGTTTAGCCGTGCCTTTATAGGGCAAAGTGGTATATACTACATACCCCAAAGGGCTCACATCACCCTTTTTGTAGATAAGGGACAGGTGCCCCAGCTACCGTGAAGCAACCTCCATCCTGCTGGTATAAGACAGCCCTCCAGGGCTGGTGGGGCACAGCCATACCTGTGACTGGGGCAGACCAGCAGCAATGCTGGGGTTAGGTCTGGAAAACCCCAACTACCTCACACCACTGTCTGCCACTCACCAGCAGACAGCACATTCAGACTGCACCTTATAGGTGTTCCAACCATGCACAGTCTAACTGCAAACAGTCCACTAGCCAATCCATAGTGCATGCTCACAGAGGAACTATGTGCACCAAGCAGGCATCTCAGTGATTGGGGCCCCAGCACTAGGATCACAAAAGTATCACTGGAAGCAGATAGTGTGGAGCGCTATGTGGGAACCTAGACATGCCATGGTCACTGCTCGGTTAGAGTGAGTGCCCTCCCAGCATGACATGCTGTGGCCACCCTGTCCATGCAGGCAGTGGTTGGGCACTACAGTGTCCCAGCCATTGCCCCACACCCTGTGAAGATGCATCCTGGCCAATCCGCCCTGTCCAGGCCATACCCACAACACCTTGCTCCTCATTATGCACATATTTATTTATTTATTTATTTATTTTTATTTATTTAACTGAATTTATATACCATCTTTCTACAAATCAAAACGGTTTACATAAAACATTAAAGGCAGTATGTTTCAACTATTTACATGGAACAAAGTAACAGAGATATATACAGGTAACATGAGAACTAATTACAAGAACAGTGAGCAACTATTTACAACAGTAAAATACCGGGATATCACGTGGCTGTATGATAGGTTTTTGATAGGGCAGGAGCGGGGAGGAGGATGAAAGGTAAGGTACTAAGGTGGTAGGGAAAAATGTTCAAGGAAAAGAAGAGTTTTTAGCTTCTTTCGGAACTCAGAGTGGGTTGGACAGTTCCGCAGCTCGTAAGGAAGGGAGTTCCATAGGGATGGAGCATAGAGGGAGAAGGCCCTGTTACTGGTAGATTGTTTGCAATATCTTTTAGTTGTAGGGACAGTCAGAAGGTTTTTGGTAATTGAGAGGCGGGTTCTTGTGTTAATAGGGAAGGGAAGTAGTGGGGAGAGGCATGGAGCTGACTCATTGGAAATGATTTTATGTGTGAGGGTAAGCACTTTGAATTTAATCCTGTATTGAATGGGGAGCCAGTGGAGATCATATAGGACTGGTGTGATGTGTGAACATCTGGGGTGGTTAGTTATAAGCTGTGCAATCGTGTTCTGGGCTAATTGGAGTGGTTGTAAGGTGTTCTTGGGGAGGCCATGATATATGAGGTTACAATAATCAAGAGATGGGGTTGTGAGGGCCTGACAGACAGAACAAAATGAGTTAGGGCTTAAGAGGGGTTTGAGGTTCCGGAGGGTACGTAGCTTTGCATATATTGTGTTAGTAGTTCTCTTGATTTGATTAGTGAAGGAGAGGTTCTGATCAAGGATGACACCAAGATATTTCACTTGTTTTTTTATAGTAAGATTGAGGTCTCCAATATTAATGGTTGGAGGTGGGGTGTATGAGGTATTAGAAAACACCTGTAGGACTTCAGTCTTGGATTGGTTAATTAGGAGGTTGTGCTGGGTTAGCCAAGATTTTAGAGTAGTTAGGCAATCGCTTAGTTTAATAAAGTCCGGGTTAGTAAGATTAAATGGGGTGAAGCACATCATGTCGTTCTCATATAATTGGTACTGAATATCATAGTTTTGGAAGATGTTGCAGACAGGTTGAAGGAAAATATTGAATAGGAGAGCGGACAGACTAGATCCTTGGGGGACACCTTGTTTTAGGGTAAATGGGAGGGAGGTATCGTTTCCAATGCAGACCTGTTGTGTTCTGTCATCTAAGTAGGATCGGAACCAGTTTAGGGTTGTTCCTCTGAGTCCTATTTCGTGGAGTCTGTTTAAAAGTTGATGGTGAGGAAGGGAGTCAAAAGCTGCGAATAAATCAAGGAATATGAGTAAGCATCCCTGGGTAGGATTCTGAGTGTGCAGGTACAGGGTGTCTAGTAGGGAGGTAAGGAGGGTTTCAACTCCATGGTTCTTTTTGAAACCATGTTGGAATAAGTCAAGGGGAGAGTGGTCATCGATATAGTTCTGGAGTTGGGTTTGAACTAGTTTCTCGGTTATTTTTGCAAGAAAAGGGATGCTAGAAATGGGTCTGTAGGAGGTCGGGGAAGTAGGGTCAAGCTTTGTTCCTTTTAGAATTGGCTGGATAGTGGCACACTTAAGTGGAGGTGGTACGTAACCAGTTTGGAGGGAGGTTTGAACAATAGATAGGATGTAGGGGCTGAGAGAACCTCTAGTAGATTTGATCCAAGGGACAGGGCAAGGGTCAAGGGCAGAGATAGAGGCATTTAAGTCTTTTATAACATTAGAAACATTTTCTAGGGTGAGGGGGTCAAATTCATTCCAAGAGTTTGGGAGGGTAGGTTCAAGAGGTTGGGTGCTGAAGTCAGGGGTGGATTGGGAGTTATTGGTTGAGGAGGGCAGGAGGAATTTGGAGATAAGGTGGTTGGCTATAGCCTGTGCAGTTATTTTTGGTGGCTGGTCCTGCGGTGAAGGTTCATTTATTAAGGATTTGGCAATGGAGAAAAGTTCTCTTGGTTTGTTAAGTGACCGTTGGATCATGTTTTCATTATATTCCTTTTTATGGTTGAGGGTCTCAGAGCAGTAGGTTTGGAGTTTATTTGTGTAAGTAGTATGTGCATTAGGGTCATGTGAGCGTCTCCAGATACATTCAAGACGCCTGAGTTCTTTTTTGAGGTTTCTTAGCTTTGTCGAGAACCAGGGTGCTTTATTGTGGTGCTTTTGAGGGAATTGTTTAGGTGGGGTTAGAGAGGCTGCAGATAGGATTTAGTTCCATTTAGAGATGTGTGACTCTTGGTTCAGTTTCAAATCATTCAGTAGGTTAAGAGATGGGATTGTTTGCTCTAGAAAGTTGGCTACATTGAATTGTTTAAATTTTCGGGTATGTTGAGGATGGGTAGGAGGTTGGGTTTTGTGGATAGAGTAAGGAAAGGAGAAGAGGATGAGAGCATGATCAGACCAAGGTATGGGTTGAATAGTATGTATGACTTGATCAGCGAAAAGAGCTACTTGTGGGATAAATATTAGGTCAAGGATGTTCCCTTTGGAGTGTGTAGGGTGATTTAGGATTTGAGTGAAGTGGAGGGCATTCATAGCTTGGAGGAAGGTTGAGGATTGAGTTGGTGTTGTGGAGTGTAAATTTAGATCACCCAAGGTTATAAGGGGGCGTAAGGCCGGTCAGGGGGAGCAGACTGTGTCTAGGATCATAGAGAGATCAGTTGAGTCAGTCTGGGGTGCTCGGTATAAGAGGTGCAAGGATAGAGTTGAGTTGGAGACTGTAATGGAATCCATGCCTGAGGTACAGATAGATTCAATAGTTAAGATTTGTAGGTTGGATCTGGCAATAATAGCTACACCTCCTCCTCTGCCATATGTTCTATTACATATATTAATTGAGTATGACTTGGGGCATAGTTGGTTTATTAGGACCATGTCAGAGTCTTGGAACCAAGTTTCAGTGAGGCAAAGTATATCAAGATCGTAATCAGTTATAAGGTCAGCAAGTAAGGGGATTTTATTTCTGGCTGAGTGAACATTGAATAGGGCGCATTTGAGGGGGGATGGGGGATGTCAGAGGGAGAGTTGGGCTTGGGGCTGGGAATTATGTTAATAGGTTTGAGTTTGCATGTGCAGTAGTAGGGGTTATGATGAGAGTGAGATAGATGTTGTGGGGTGTATAGGTGTCTGGGAGAGAGGATTATTGGAACAGGGGCACTATGGGTCAGAGTTAGCGCATAAGGGAAGGTAAGCATGGAGATGAATAGAATGATGAGGGCAACCCTCAGGGTGAATGAATAGGATTTAGGAGGGGCCATTCTGGGGTAGGTAGGAGTATGGTGATAACAGGAAATGGACAAGGATAATGTGTGTGAGGCAGAGGATGGCAGGGACAGAAGACTGGCTGGGACAGAAGACAGAAGACTGGCTGGGACAGAAGACATATTCAGGCTAATGCTGGTAACAGTGGGACATTTTGGGCCCAGAGAAGGGTGGGCAGCCACAGAACAATGGATAGACATAAACACACACACACACCTATTGCAGCATTGTGCAAAGATAGGAGTGGTTGGCAACCTTGCCAGCCACACTGGTCCTGATCACAGTGCCAACATTGCTAAACTGTGCAGGAGATAGTAGTAGTACTCTGGTGATAACTGCAGCTCAATGCTGGGGCCAACAGCCTGACTCTCCATGCATCTTTGGATTGTGGAGCCTGTGTGAGTGGGTGTTTGTACCCCTGTTCACCGCTGCTTTGGGCTTTGCACATTTTGCTGTTGTATCTGCATTGTAGGGTAAAATATAGGGACATGCTCTGCAGGAACCACAGCTGGGACTTGAACCTGTGACCCTCTGCTTCTGGACACAGTGGCTGGATGTACTGCACAACACTTTTGCCACAGATGCATGTTAGCCCCTGGGACTACCTGTACTTTCCCTCAGCCAGACCTTTTATGTTGCACTGCACACCACATACTGGTACAGGCCATGACCTAGATCCACTGCAGGCAGGTGCCACTGCCCCCTCCAGCACGGGCACATACTCCCCTGCCATGCTGACATGACCATATGCTGTTGGTGCTGGTAGTACGCAGTCCCAGGCCATCCACTGTGTGGGTAGGTGGTCGCCTAGGGAGCGGGGTCTGGGGCAGGGGGCATACGTGAGCATCCTCACATCCCCCCCATCACCGCCTACCTATAGTATGTCCCTTCCGCTTGGGGGAGGGTTGGCTGGGGGAATGTTAGGTCAGTGCCCTGGCAAATGTTAGCTCGGGTAGACCAGGTAGATGTTAGGTGGATTGTGTTTGGCCTTTGTCAGCTGCTGTCATGCTGATTTGGAGTTTCTATTTTCCTATGTGCCACCTAGGCGCCCGCCTAGTCCACCTTGTGTCCCAGCTGCCCCCGCTACATGTCCTGCCTGCAGCCCCCTATGCCCCATTTGCAACATCATGAGCTAATGTGTAAAAGTATATTAATGTTGGAAGACTAGCCGTGAGAATTCCAACACTCTCTCATGGCTTTACTTCGGTTTTTCTCAATGAGTCAAGGCCCCCACTGGAACTCTAAAACGTAGGTAAAAACACCATATAATAGTGTGCCCTACACATGACCTATCAAAAAATGAAGTGCTTCCAACATATTCAAAAGTACCCAAAAATGTTACTTATCTGTTGTGAATATTGAGTACGGTCCCAGATAAATATTCAAAACTTTCATGAGACGTCAATCTCTACCAATATCACCAATTTTTGTTCTCAATCCAGGGTCTCCAATGTCCGCAGTTTATTTCAAACAATGTCCGCAGTTTATTTCAAACAGGAACACAGTACTGCGTTTCGGGCAAGCCTAACCTAATGCCCTGTTTCAACGCTTCTCCAACTGCAAACTCAATCTTTTGGCTTGCCTGAGTATTCAGGACACCAGCGCATGCTCATTAATGATCTAAAGCCACAAAAACAAAGCCAAAAATTTAAAGCTCAATTCAAACCAACTGACCGCGCATTAACGTTACCTAACGATCGTTAATATTACCTAACGCATGGTCTGTAACGTTACCGCAGTTTAGTAAACATACCCCATCATGAGCTTCACATACGTTCTTACAGAAGTGCACCCTTGTAATCTGCAAGCATACGTGCTCACTTAGGCTCATAAATCAATCAATTACCATGATTAATTACATGTGAATGCCATGTAAATATAAGTGGCTCTTTACAGCTTTACCTTCCACATGGTTTCTCACAATTATGCAAACTGAAACAGGATAGCTCAAACCAAAGCAATCAAAACAAATTATACGTGTGCATAATTATCATACCACTTGGACAATATGGGAACAATTTTATAATAGGTCACCTAGACCTAGAGGTCAAGCAGACATCTATGCAAAGCCTATTTTATCAAGTCACTTAGGCGCCTACAGTATATGTCTATAAAATTGCAGAAATCATGGCTAGAAGGAAGCTTTGGAGCTGACATAAATATATGTGTATGCATTAGGCACAAATATATATATTTTATTAAGATCACATGCAAATTGTGAATCTACACATGCTCTATCCAAGACTCACAAAGATGCCTACATGTGAGTTGCATACAAGCACATGTGTTCTGTCACCACACATACATGTGATAATTTGTTGTCACATGTTACGCACAGATACTGACATATACATACAAAAAAATCATTTACAAAATAACTCCCAAGAAAAAGAAGGGTTCATATCACTTGGAATTTATAGCTGCGCACGCTAAATCAGCATTGCTTCTGTCAACCAACACTAATGACACATTCGAGCATAAAGGTAGTTTTGAAGGCTTGGAGAGTCTCCTGGGAATGTTGCACCTCTAAATAGATTTATTCAGGCTATGCAACATCTGCTGAGTTGGATCACTTTAGAAATGAAAGAACACATATTGAAAGCTGTAAAACTAATGGAATAAGACTGTATCCTTACCAAGGTGACAAGGCCCATAGAATGGATAGGAAGAATGGCAACCATAATGAAACTAGTCGTGTGCCACAGCTATACGGACCCAAGCAATTCAAACAGCTTGGAGGACTAACCTAGTGGTTAGAGCAGCATGCTGGGTGCCATGAAGATCAGGGTTTGAATTTCACTGGCTTTCCTTGTGGCCTTGGGCAAGTCACTAAATCTTCTATCACCACAAGCTTATGGTTGCAAGACCTTCAGGGAAAGGGAAGTACTTACTGTGCCTGAATGTAACACAATTGGCCAGTTCCAGGAGTGATATTTTAAGCCAGTCCTGGGTTTCTGGCAATCTCATTCTGATGCATTATATGACATTCAGCATTGATTCCAATGGGTAAATTCAGGGACTGCACTGCAATGCAAATTTAAGACTTGAACTGGTTAAAAAATCTCACTCCTGGAACTGAGTAACTTGGCAGCTCAGATCGAATTTGCCCTGAACTACTGGAAATGTGTGAGTTAAATGCCCTCAAAAATAAGGTATTGCTCAGGGCTCATCACCAGATGCTCACAGTAGCCATAGTTATTTTCAGTTGTGCATCCTAAAGAATTATGGCTGCAATGCAATGTGGGCCTTCACGTCAATACTGACTCCAGGCAGCCCAGCAGCTATTAGGTTTTACCAAGGTAATGGAGGGTTAAGTAGCATACCCAAGGGTCACGAGGAGTGGTAGTGGGAATTGAACCCTGGTTGCTTGGTTACAAAACCAGTGCACTAATCACTAGATGGCTACTCAACTTCTCCTGCAGCAGTTACAGGCAATTCAGAACACTAACGTACAACAGTATCTGCCTTTGCATGCTAAAATGTATGTTAATCTGCAGTCATGAGATGGGGGATGGGGCAGGGAATGGGCAGAGAGTGGCACAGCGAGCCCATTACCACTAATGCCAAAGCAATTGCTGCATGCTCGGGGGCAACATGGCTCTTAATGTAGGTTCCCATAACAACGCCTCTATAGGACTCGTTAAGTGAACTCAACATAGTGTAGCGCAAGCAAGGGAATCTCTTCAAGCATTTGCTGCCACAGACATACTGAACACGCCCAAACAGCTATCGTGTGGACTTTGCCATTAATTCAAGTGAGATTGGTATGTTAATGGCACATCCTTAGGGGGTTTTAGTAAAAGGGGCCCTATGTCAACTTTGAAAATATGCATTTCTTATAGTGTGTTGCATCTAAAATGAAATGCATTTCTGTTTCTTTTACTGTGAGATGTAGACCACTGTAGAGCCTGTGGGTTTTGCTTTTTGGTTTGGGGTCCATTTCCTAAGAATTTCTAATCTCAGTTTTTACTAGGTGATGGTCTGTATTTTGCATGTATAACAGTGCTGAGGGATTCTATTGGCATATAGTACTACTACTACTACTAGTAAACATTTGTATAACGCTAAAAGACGCACGCAGCACTGCACAGACACATGTAAAAGAGGGTCCCTGCTCATCAGAGCTTATAATCAGGGGCGGCCCAAGGGGGGTGCGGGGCCACGTGCGGAGACTCGGTGCGGGGCCTCATTTGCATAAGTGGCCTTATTTGCATAAATATTTGCATAATGTTACCATACACTAACTTTTAGTAAACATGTCTCTTAATGAGTGTATGGATAAAGAAAGACTAAAAGATTTCTACATTACTATAATCCAGTGCCAACCGCCAGGCACATTAGGAACTACTACAAACGCTGCCCATTTAGAACCCATAGCAAACCCGCTGTATCCTGACAGCATTACCAGGACTCACAAAGCACCAGTCCCTACCTATCAAAAGGAAACACTGCAAATATTAAACCAGTACATTTCAGAGAATACTGGGGAAAGAGAACAAGTGGCAATGTCAAATAGGAATTACATAAACAGAATACCTCAGCTCAGTTACACATGCAGAACATAGACCATCACCAACAAGGAATCACAATTTAGAAACAGGAAGGCAATAATTTAAACTGGGAACCCCAAAAGCCAAACTTGGAATGTACAACAACACTGTAGAAATAAAACTATAAATCAATTTCCTCTTGTACCAAACAAAGCGCAGACGTTAATGATGCACATTTCCCAGAACTTTCATATTCCAGTTAATAAATTCAAAATAAAGAGATATATTTCTACCTTTTGTGCATTTTTTTTCAGTTGCAATTGCTCCAGCCACTTTCTTCTGGTTTCTTCATGTTTTCTGCTAACTCTCCATCGTCTGCTGTCCATTTGTCCTTTCTTCTCTCTTCTAGTTTTCTTTCCATCCTCTCTCTCTACATCTGCTTTAACATACTAATCTTTATCCTTTTGCTCTTTCCTCATTCTTATTTCATCCACACAAATTTTACCCCTCCATCCTCAATCCCCACTTACTCTCCCAATACCCGGCCAATTGTAGATTTTTCATCCCTCCCACACAAAATATTTTTCCCCTCTCCATTTTACTCTCCCAGCCCCATCCCATTCTAATCCTCCCCCAACATCAGCTCCCTTCTAGTTCCAGTCTCACCCAGCATCCATTCCCTTCTAGTCCCTGCATCAGCCCATTTCCAGTCCTAGCCCCCCATCAACCCATTTCCAGTCCTAGCTCCCCCATCCATTTTCATTCTGAGTCCCTTCATCAGCTCATTTCCAATCCTAGCCCCCCATCAGCCCATTTCTAGTCATTTCCTAGCCCCACCATCAGCCCATGTCAAATCCTAGCTCCCCTCCACTCAGCCCAATTCCAGTCCAAGCCCCCCCATGAGCCTACTGACAGTTCTAGCCCCTCCATGAGTCCATTTCAATTCAAGCCCCCACCACAGCCCATTTCCAATCTTAGCTCCCCCCAACAGCCCATTTCCAGTCCTATCCTAGCTGCTCCATCAGCCCATTTTCAGTTCTAGCTCCCTTCCCTCACAGCCCATTTCCATTCCAAGCTCCCTCCCCATCAGCTATTTGCAGTTCAAGCCTCCCCGTCCACTCAGTCCATTTCCAGTCATAGCAATCCCCCAACCCATTACCAGTCCTAGCCCCCCAGCGACCCATTTTCAGTTTAAGCCCCCCCCCATAAACCCATTACCAGTCCTAACCCCCCATCAGCCCACTTCCAGTCTTAACCCCATCAGCCCATTTCCAGTCAGCCCCCCATAGCCCATTGCCAGTCCTAACCCCCCCCCATCAGCCCACAGCCCATTACTAGTCCTAACCACATCAGCCCACCTCAAGTCCTAACCCCTCCCCATCAGCCCTTTTCCTGTCCTAGCGCCCCCATAGCCCATTAGCAGTCCTAACCCCCCCCCATAGCCCATTAGCAATCCTAACCCCCATCACCCTATTTCCAGACAGCCCCCATCAGCCCACAGCCCATTATCAGTCTTAACCCCCCCCCAGCCCATTTCCATTCCTAACCCCCCATCACCACATTTCCAGTCAGCCTCCATCCACCCACAGCCCATTACCAGTATTAACCCCCCCAGCCCATTACCAGTCTTAACCCCCCCAGCCCATTTCCAGTCAGCCTCCATCAGCCCCAGCCCATTAGCAGTCTTAACCCCCCCAGCCCATTTCCAGTCCTAAACCCCTCCCCAGCCCATTTCCAGTCAGCCTCCATCAGCCCCAGCCCATTTCCAGTCCTAACCCCCCCTCCAGCCCATTTCCAGTCAGCCTCCATCAGTCCCAGCCCATTTCCAGTCCTAACCACCCCCTTGCACATTTCCAGTCCTAACCCCCACCCTTGCAAATTTCCAGTCCTAACCCCCCATCACCCCATTTCCAGACAGCCTCCATCAGCCCCCCCCCTTCCCTTCCCTTCCCTTCCCTTCCCTTCTGGCAAATTTAAAAACAAAAACCTGGCTCTAGCTGCTGCCGCGTCCGTCGCAGCAGCGGCAGAATGGCGTGTCCCGCGGGGCCCCCTCTCCACGTCGAGCCCTCTGCAAGGGCTTTCAGATTCGCGAAGGGAGAGTGCTCCCTCGCGTCTCTGTAAAGCCCGCAGGGGCTAATGGGAAATTTCCCATCAGCCCCTCGCGTCTAAAGGGGCTGATGGGAAATTTCCCATTAGCCCCTGCGGGCTTTACAGAGACGCGAGGGAGCACAACTCTCCCTTCGCGAATCTGAAAGCCCTTGCAGAGGGCTCGAAGAGGAGAAGGGGCCCCGCGGGACACGCCATTCTGCCGCTGCTGCGACGGACGCGGCAGCGGCAGCAGCTAGAGCCAGGTTTTTGTTTTTAAATGTAATAAAAAAAAAAAGCAGAATGTTCTTTGCGCGGGGCCCCCTGAAACGCGGGGCCCTGTGCAAAAAACATTCTTGCTCAATGGACGGGCCGGCCCTGCAGGGGTGGCTCCAGACCCATGCTGATCAATGGGAGTGTGCACAGCATGTCTCCATTCAGTTAACGGGCTTCCAGGACTACCCTCCATGCTAAGCTGCCTGCCATGGTTACAACAAGTGCAGTTACTACCACCCATTTGAGCTGGCATTAAGTGCACCCATGCTAACTGCGACCTTGACAATGAGCACTCACCATACTAACCATACTAACCATGGAGCACAGTCACCATCCACACTCCGCCCCATCCTGTCCAGCCTCCACCCCAATCTATGCTAAACAGCATGGGATTTGCATCACGGACAGATTTTTGGTTTGCGTTAATGGCTACCACGGTGGGCTTGACGTGCAGAACACTCCATGTTAGCCATGAGCACAGTTCAGTAAACATGTCCCGTTAGTTTCATGTTATTACTTGCCTGAAGGGAGGTGAAATGCAGCGTCCCAAAAAGGTGCGGATTCCAGACTTATCTTTGCACGTAATCATCAACTCATTTTTAACATTCTCTGAATAAATGTATGATGAAGATCATATATTCCATGATAGGATGGAATGAAGTGGCATTTTTGTTTTATTTAGAACTCGTATTTCTATTGCCCCTCAACAGAAGTTATGTGTAGAGTTCAGTATAATAAAAAACACATTCAAAACAGTGAAAAGCAAAGCAACAATAAATAAAACAAACAACTGAGGATATGATGTCTGGGGTTTTTTTTTTTTTGGGGGGGGGGGATTTGGCCTGTATCTTCTTATTGATTTCTCTAATTACTTGATGTTCAGTGAGCATATTTCTTGCTTTGGATGTTTTCTTTAAGAATAACCCCATAATGAGGGGTTCTCAATCACATAATGAGGTGTTCATAACATGGCTGAGCCTTCCTCTACCCCTTATAGCTCAGTTGATTTTGGATTGTGCGAGGGAATAGAAGGTGGGTTGGGAAAAGGGGATAATGGTGTAGTGGGAGGAAGAGATAAAGGCAGGATGAGGTAAGGGGCGGAGCAAAGAGCCTTACCTAACTAATAGCTTTGAGAAGGCTCAATCATCTGCCAAGTGGACTGTGATTGGGCAGGTTTTGTTTCCCATCCACTCATCTGCTTTTGTATTGCTTATATTGACTGTGGATATGTACAGGGGGGTGTGGAGGATGATGTCACAGCTTTGAGTGGTGTTTAGTGAAGATACATTATCACCATATTCCTCAGGATCCCAGTTTGGCTTGCTGGGTGGGGGATGGAGATAGGACATATTTTGGAGACTCCTTGAGTTCAGTATTCATCAGTCTGGCGGCACTGCAGGCTGGGAATTGAGAACTATGACTGATAGTGAGCTAATGACTAGGATGACACCATTTAGTCAAATACTTCTACAGATGGTTACACATTTATAATAAGTTGTATTTCTTGTATGCTGAATGTTTAAGAGTCAATAAAACTGTGGCCAAAGATTTGCACTAACTTTGTGTGCATATTGTGTTTACGGGGAGAGCGACATACGCAGACGGGGTGTAAATTTTGTTAATATTGCCAATAAAAATAAAGATAAACCAAAAACAACCAAAACTGAAAAATAACACAAACAATAATATTAAAAATTAAAAGGATATGTTAAGATTGATTTGTCATTGCTGTATACTTTGGTAGCTCAGTTTTCAAAGAGAATTAAAGAAAATATTACACTTCCTAAAGAAAATGGTTTAGACTCATGTGAGATATGAAGAAAAAATGGACTGACTTGTTAAGTTTTGCCTGAGCTGAGTAAACAGGACTGAGAATACTGGCAGCCCCATAGAAACTCCCCTCAAGACTTGTTTGTTAAAGTAAAAATGCAACCAGGTTTATGGTTTCTGACTACTGATTCCTCCCAAAAGTGTTGATAGACATAACTGGAATCAATGAGCTCTTGTTCAAAAAATCTACCAACTTCTTCCAGATGCTGTGATAGTCTTTACTTTTTAATCATTCAAGAGTCATTTCATAACTAAAGGACCCTTTTACTAAAGTGCTCCGTGTGGTTCATGTGCAATTTGGCATGTGTTAACTGCATGCTCGAGACCCCCGATAACAGTTACCAATGGGGGCATAACAATTAATGCACAGTGATTTTTGTGCTAATTGCCAAATGCACATGATGTTGCTGAATGGTTGGGTTAAGGGTGAAGAGTGGGGGTGGTAAGCACATTGCAGTTAGTGCAGGGGGGGTGATATATTGTGTGCTGTCAATGTCGCACTTAGCATGGGTGCATTCACCTCCACCTTGATAAGTGGACCATGCATTATGGTACACATCTGTTGGTAACTGTCAAAAACATGCTGGTCAAACTTCCAACAATGGCTGCAGAGGTTTTGCACTGAACGCACTTTAGTTTTCACATGAAATGTGCGTTAATTGCAAAAATGTAATGAGCTTTAGTAAAAGGGCCCCTAAATCTACACGTCAAAAGCATTCACATGCATTTTATTGTGTGGCATTTAATGATTTTTCAAAATGAAAGTGTGTGCTTACTTCTACTTTATTTACATATTTAAAGTATGTTATATTTATAGTCTGCCTGTGTCAAAGTCAGATTCTTTACAGAAATGAAAGCCTGTGAAAATTACTCCAGGGAATTTATGTCCTTCCATTTATACCGATTCTTTCCACATGCACAAAGTGGATAAATTCACATATGTATGGCTGAATTTTCTTAAGTATGCTGTCAAATGAAAATTGCTCAACCCCCACCATCCGGAGATGCCTTCACTTAGGCTGGATATGCAGAGAACCTTATGAGCATATCAGGTGTAAAATTCTTTACAACTCTACTTTTGCACGTGGAAGGTAATTTTATAACAGGCCACCTTTGTATGAAGGCCAAGCAGGAACCTTTGTTAAGCCTATTTTATAAAGACACATATGTGTCTATGTGTCTTTGTAAAATATTAAAGCAAAAGTCACAAAAATCATGCCTAGACTGAAGCAACAAACATTTACACCTGCTTGGTAGCTAGGGTTGCCAACTGGCCAGTTTTCAGCTAGCCTGCTCAGTTTTTATATGGCCAGGCCAGCTGCGGCAGATAACCAAACCTGGCCATGCAAAGGCTGTTTTTTTTAGGGAGTCAGCAGAGCAAGGCAGCTACCCAGTACGCAAAACAAATGCCCCAGAAACAGCCAAGCCGTGGCTGCTTCACTTTGCCTTGAACTGTTGCTGCTGCCATTGCCATCGCCACTTATATCAGTTCTGCACGCAGCAGCATAAATCACCCCCTCCCCCCCCCCCAGATGACTTCAAGCAGCAGCAGCAGCTTAGTGAAAGCACAAGGTCCTGATTCCAGTCTATGCCAGTCCTGCCCCCTTCTGACAAGGAAAAATTCATCGGAAGGGAGTGGGGCCAGCAGAGACAAGCGCACTGAATCAGGACCCCGTGCTTTTGCTTGTATTTTTTATTTCCTTTTTTAAGCTGCCGCTGCCTCTCTCAATATCAGTAGCAGAGGCGGCTTAAAACAGGAATAAAATAAAGAAACATAAGCAAACGCACAGGGTCCTGATTCAGTGCGCTTGTCTCTGCCAATCCTGCCCCCTTCCGGTGCATACTTCGTGTCAGAAGGTGGAGACTTACAAGCATGCTGGAATCGGGACCCCGTGCATTTACTAAGTCACTGCTGTTGCTGTTGTCAGCTGGAGGGGGGGTGACGTCTGTCGATATGCACAGACTCAGTAGAAGCAGCGGTGATGACATCGGCAGCAGGTCAAGGGAAAGTTGCTGGGCATGGGGTGGAGGAGGGCAGATGATGGCTGGTGGGGGAGGAGGTGGAGGGCAGATGCTGGCCATGGGAAGAGGAGGCAGTAGGCAGAAGGTTGCTATAGGAAGGATGGAGAGCAGATGTTAGGCATGGGGGTATTGGGGGAAAAGTACAGATGGTGGGCTTGAAGGGGGCATGGGGAGACAGGATGGATGCTGGATATGGGAGCATGGAGGGCAGATGCTGGGCATTGAAGGAACAGGGGTAAAAGGGTAATAGTGGGGAAAGGGGCAGATACTAGGCATGATGGGGACATTGGGGGAAAGGGTGGATGCTAGACATTGGGGGATACAGGGGGAAAGAACAGATATCAGGCATGATGAGGGGCATAGGGGAGAAAAAGCAGATACAGAACATGGGGTATGGAGGGCAGATGTTGGGATTGGGGGAGATTGGGAGAAAGGGCAAATGTTGGGCAAGGGGGAGAGATAGGAGAGAAAGGGCAAATGTTGGACGGGGGGAAGATGTTGGGCATGGGGGAGATTGGGAGAAAGAGCAGTTGTTGGGCTGGGGGAGATATAGGAGAGAAAGGGCAAATGTTGGACGGGGGGGAAGATGTTGGGCATGGGGGGAGATTGGGAGAAAGGGCAGATATTGGACAAGGGCAAGAGATAGGAGAGAACAGGCAAATGCTGGACAGGGGGGAAGATGCTGGGCATTAGGGAATAGGGGAGAAAGGGCGGATGCTGAGCATGGGGAGTGCTGGTAAGTGGCACACTGAGGAGAGATGCTGGATGTGGGGAGGAGATAGGGAGATAGAGAGGAGATTTTGGACAGGGGAAAGATAGGACCATAGAGGGGAAGTGCTTGATATTAGTAAAGAAAAAGGAATAATTTGGTGGCCAGGCCTGCTTTAGGTAATAGCGGGCTTCTGACGTCTTCAGCCATATTTAAGAAAACCAAAGAATTTGCAGTTTATATATTTGAAACAGGTCATGAATGAGAGCACACTTGTTTTAAAGGACTTTGAGCCCGATTTTCAAAGGCAGTTACATGGGTAACAGGCCATATTTTCTGTGTAAATGCCTTAATCAGGATTTTCCAAAGGCACCTACATGGGTAGTACCTTTGGAAAATACAAGTTAAATTCCTAACGTGCCCAGATGCTATCCGCGTAGTGTTTGGGACATTCTGGGGCAGACTGGAGGCGAGGAATGGCACTAAGCAGGTAGTATCGATTTTTGAAGCTGCCCACTTAGCGCTCTGTGCCTTAAAGATAGGTAAGGAAAACCCTTGCCTATCTTTAAGGCACTGGGGCCAAAAGGGCAGCATTGAAAATCACTGCTACCCGCTTAGCCTCAGCGGCTGCCGGCCTGTGCGGCGTGACCTGGATTTTCATTTCCGTTGCCATGGAAATGAAAATCCAGGTTAAGGGGTTCAGTGGGTAAGGCTATGTGCCAACACGACGCATGGCCTGCCTAAATGAAAATCGGGCCCCTTATGTTCATAAGACCTATCTTTAGGGAAGCTCTAGATAAACATAAGTGACTTTCACTGAGTAACTGTCTCAGATATTTGGGACTGAGGTCCATAAGACTTTGCTGGAAAGAAGTAGCAGAGGCATCTCTTGGGCCTCAAAGCACCAGGATATCTGCAGAATCACACATACTTTCCAGCCGAGTACCCCCTACAACAACGGGGTCTGAGAAAGATGCAAAGAAAGTTAAAATGAATAAGTTAAGCAGGCATCTTAATGTTCTTTCTTCTGTCTCTTATATGCTATTAGAATGCTTTTTTTCTCTCTCTGTACTAGATCCCTGCCCTCCATCACTGTCCTTAATTCCACTAAGATATAGACTGAGGTATGGCTATCATTCATCATCTGGGTGTGCTGCACAGCCCACTTGTTTCACCTCTTGTCAAAAAGTTTCAATATGATTGATGAGAGGTGTTGCACTACTTCATTCTTCCCCTCCCAAATTAGCTCTACCATGTCTGGCCTCATGTGCCACATTGTTGCTGAAGACAATTTTAATTGTACACTGTGATGATAATGTAAATTGTTGAATAGGATAGAACAAATTTTTATTAATAAATACATGAATCTGAGGACCTCACTTAAATAGAGGATCCAGCCCCTGTGTATCTTTAAAACTTGACTGATAAAGAGGCCCCTCCCCCCCTTCAGAGGTTTCTGCCTTTAAGAATACCAGTCCTGGCATGGATGCCTGTTACAGGTTTTTGGAATTACAAACCTTTGCATACAGACTGCTAAGAGCAAACCCCAAAGTGGATTACGAGAAGCAAACTTTAAATTGCCAGAAAGTGCCAGACTAACTTTTTAGTCAGCAAGAGCGAGGTTGGCTCTTGCTTCAGATTGCAGCCTTCTATGACTGGTTGAAACCTATTGATGTCTTTTGAAATGAGGGAATTGGTTGCTGGCCAGTTTCTAGCTAAGAAGCATCAAGATGCTGTTCCTAGCTTTGTAACCGACAAGCCTGTGAATTAGCTTTCAATTCTCCTCCAGAGTTCCAAGCCTTGGACTCAGATTAAAAAAAACAAACCAGTAAAATAGCAAGGATTTATTCTACTCCAGCTCTGGGTCAGTGTTCAGAAGGAAAAGATTCTGCATTTCCTGACATCTCTGCAACTTCGAGATTCCCTTAGGAACAGATTGAGCCCTACAACTGCCATAGCCCAATTTTCACTACCATCCAAATGGTGAGATAACCATAAATAAAAGCTGGACTTTTTCCTAACAGGAAAGGGTACCAATAATTTGGATGGGGCTGGGCTTGTAGCTGAATCCAAAAAGAATTTATAGAACTTGTGCAATATTCTCAAAAACCATGGTATTCCAATACTAAATACACAATTTTAACAGGATTAATACAACTGCCTTGATTTCTGTTGTCAGTCAGCAGTGCATACTTTTAATTTACATATTTTACCAGCTTACCTTAATTGCTGATTTATTTTGAAAATTGTTGTTATTTAATGATTCTATTTGTGTCTTTGGTTTACTTTGGTAAATATCTGTATTGTTTTTTCTTTGTGAGCTGTTTGATATTCACGAGAGTAAAAGAAAAAGCTTGGTTCAAATAGTTTTCTGTCTACATTTATTCTGAACACAGTACATTACACAAGAGGGCTCAGTACCTTCTCTTTCACTTAGAGTTAACCAGTCTCACTGCAACAGATACAAGTCCTTTGAATCCTGTACATTTTCTAGGGGTGGGAGTACATATCTAAAAAGAAAAAATCTCCGTCCTCCTGAAGGAGTTTCAGGGTCTGTCTCGTGTTATTTCTAAGCAACTGCAGAGCAGAAAAGGTAGCCCCAGTTTATATAAACAAATGGAACAAATAAGAATTTGACTTATTTGGAGGTCATGATCATTCAACATTAAATAGCCTCATTTGCCACTTTTTAACATGAGTACAAGATAAAATTAGAGGATCTAAACATATCAATTTTAGAGGAGAAGAGGGATGGAGAGATGATACCCATGAAACACACCCATTCCAAAGGAAAGGGAACTAGAATTAGGGGGTGTGATCTCAAGCTGCAAGGAGGTAGACTCAGGAGCAACATCAGAAAGTATTTTTTTCATCAAAATGGAGGGTGGATGCTCAAAATGCTCTCCTGGATGAGGTGGAAGGAATTTGAAAAGTTATGGGATAAACACAGAGGATCCCTTAAAGGCAGAAGGATGGAAATCAAGCATTATGCTTAAAACAACAGTGAGAGGAAGTCCAATAAAACATCAGAAGTTTGGAAACATTTCAAAGTGCTTAATATAGAATGCATATACTGTCAAAGGCACTTACTATAGGAAAGCTAATGGGCCATATTTTGAAAAGTGGCCTGCTGTATGATTTGCAGCAACATCATTGTGAGCTAGGGACAGCGAGGGCACTGATTGCAGAAACGAGGTAAGCCATATACCAGACTGAAAACCCAGCCTCTTCTCTTTGTGAGGTGGCAGGTGAGAAGACCTGATGCCACAATGGAAGAGATGGAGTAAGCAACACTGAAGGTGATAACACATCAGGAAAATGATTGCTTTGGATGACTACTACCACTACTACTAATACTCATTATTTGTATAGCACTACAAAGCATACGCAGCACTGTACAGACACATGCAAAAGATGATCCCTGCTCACCAGAGCTTACAATCTAGTCAAGACAGACAGCATGACTGCTGAGGACAACGATACATCTAGGGGAATGGTAAGGAAACACATAGGAGATTAAGTGGATCAGGATCCAAAAGCAGCTTTGAAGAGGTACGTTTTCAGCCTGGATTTGAAAAGAGCCAGAAATGAAGCCTGATGCAGACTTGGGTAGTTGTTCCAGGCATAAGGAGCAGCAAGGTGAAAGGATCAAAGTCTGGAGTTAGCAGTAGAAGAGAAGGGCACAGATAGAAGGGATCTGCCAGAAGAGTGGAGTTCCCGAGGAGGGGTGTAGGGAGAGATAAGAGAGGAAAGCTAGTGAGGAGCAGCAGAATGAGTGCACTTATAGATCAGTAGGAGAAGTTTGAACTGGATATGGAAATGAATAGGGAGCCAATGAAGCGACTTGAGAGGCTATATGAGCATATTGAGGCTGGTGGAAGATTAGCCGCACAGCTGAGTTTTGAACAGATTGAAGGTAAGAGAGATGATTTAGATGGAGACTAACAAGGAGGAGGTTGCAATAGTCCAGATGGGAGATGACTAAAGAGTAGATAAGTGTCTTAGTGGTGTGTTCAGAAAGGAAGGGGTGAATTTTACTGAAGTTATAGACAATGAGGGTGACCCTCCCCGGCAGGTTCTTGAGAACATGGGGTTTAAGAGGCTACTGCAGCTCTTAACTCCCAATTACCAAATGCCATCAAAGACAATTGTTAGAAGTAGTGGGTAATCCTTGCCTTGTATAATCAGTGCTGTCCCCAGTTTCAAACACAGTTGGACAAGACAGAGAGCAGTAGTATGCATTGCTCTAGTGATAGCTTGAGTAGTTAGAATGTTACATGTCTGTCTTTCTCTGAGAGCACACTGATGACAGCTGAATGAGGCAGGGTTAGACTGTAAGTGTAGTGGAGGTGTACCAGCAGCAGACTACAGGTGGGCTGTGTTTCACACAGATGATGGATGATAACCATACCTCAACCTATATTTTACCAGATATAAAAATCCCTTCAGGATCCTCACTAGCCCAATATTCTCCTGGCAACTGGACCATACCATCGTAGTATAGTGAGAAGTGCAAACAATTTTTCTACAGCATCGCCTATTGGAAAGACTGCAATGGTTCTGTATAACCTTACAGCATGTTAGCCTGAAACCACTTAGAATGATGCTGAGAAGATCAAGAAAAGTTGGAAAGAATATACAGAGTTTTTATATGATAAAGATCAAGTACACCAACAGCCATTTCAACCTGTACCTTATGATATGGAATCATTGGTGATGAAAGAAGAAGTTGAAGCACCATTGAAAGCCTTATCAAAGAACAAAGCACAGGCATTGATGGCATTCCCATAGATAGAAACATAGAAACATAGAAACATAGAACATGATGACAGAAAAAGACCACATGGCCTATCTAGTCTGTCCTTCCATATCAACAACTACAACAGTCCACTTTTTACCTTTAGAGATCCTCTGTATTAGTCCCATGCTTTTTTGAATTCAGTTACTGTCCTCATCTCTACCACCTCCACTGGGAGACTATTCCATGGATCCACTACTCTTTCCATAAAGAAATATTTCCGCATATCACTCCTAAATCTATCTCCCTTCACCCTCATCCCATGTCCCCTCGTAGCAGAACTTGCTTTCAATTGAAAGAGGCTCTCTCCCTGAACATTTATGCCAAGGAGGTATTTAAACATCTCAATCATATCACCTCTATCCCGCCTTTCCTCTAAGGTGTACATATTAAGATCCTTAAGTCTGTCCTCATATTCATTATAATGAAGCCCACTAAACATTTTAGTAGCCACCCTCTGCACCGACTCCATCCTGTTCACATCCTTTTGAAGGTGCGGTCTCCAGAATTGCACACTATACTCCAAATGAGGTCACACCAAAGACTTATACAGAGGCATTATCACTTCCTTTTTTCTGCTAGCCATTCCTCTCCGTATGCACCCAAGCATCCTTCTAGCTTTTGCCGTCATCTTTTCTACCTGTTTAGCTACTTTAAGATCATCAGACACAACCACGCCTAGATCCCGCTCTTCTTTAGTGGACAAAAGTACTTCACCTCCTATACTGTATTGCTCCCTTGGATTGCTGCAGCCCAAATGCATGACCTTACATTTTTTAACATTAAATACCAGCTGCCAAATTCTAGACCATTCTTCAAGCTTAGCTAGATCCCTCCTCATGTTATCTACACCTTCCTGGGTGTCTACTCTATTGCAGATTTTGGTATCATCTGCAAAGAGGCAAACCTTACCCGACAGCCCTTCCGCTATATCACTAACAAAGATGTTAAAAAGAATCGGACCAAGGACAGATCCCTGGGGCACACCACTGGTAACATCCTTCTCCTCAGAGTGAGCTCCATTTACTTGTACTCTTTGTCGCCTCCCACCCAACCAATTTCTAACCCAAGCAGTAACTTTAGGGTCCATCCCTAGGGTGCTCAGTTTGTTTATAAGTCACCTGTGAGGAACAGTGTCAAAAGCTTTACTGAAATCTAAATACACCACATCTAGAGCTCTCCCTTGGTACAACTCCCTGGTCACCCAGTCAAAGAAATCAATCAGATTTTTCTGACAAGACCTACCTCTGGTGAATCCATGCTGCCTCGGATCCTGTAATCCGCTGGACTCCAGAAACCTCACCATTTTCTCTTTCAGCAGCGTTTCAAATAATTTACTCACCACCGAAGTTGAACTAACCGACCTGTAGTTTTCAACCACATCCTTACTTCCGCTTTTGTGTAAAGGCACCACATGAGCCTCTCTCCAGTCCTTTGGCACCACCGCACCTTGAATATTGTGTGCAATTCTGGTCGCCGTATCTTAAAAAGGATATAGCGATTTTAGAAAAGGTTCAGAGAAGAGCCACCAAAATGGTAAAGGGGATGGAAGGCTACTCCTATGAAGAAAGGCTAAAAAGGTTGGGGCTCTTAAGCCTGGAGAAGAGACGGCTGAGGGGAGATATGATAGAAGTCTATAAATTAATGAACGGAGTGGAACGGGTAAACGTAGATCGATTGTTTACCTTATCAGAATATGGAAAGACTAGGGGACATGCAATGAAGCTACAGGGTAAACTATTTAAGACTAATAAAAGAAAATATTTTTTCACTCAACGTGTAACACTTCCGCCATCTCCATGAAACCTGCCAAAAGCTCTCGGCAGCCAGGACTGACTGTGCTGCCCCAACAAACAGAAAATTGTCCAGATAATGCACCACCTCTGGTTGCCCCTCCTTCTGCACCACCACCCAATGCAAGAAAGAACTAAACTTCTCGAAATACGCACACGCAACTGCACAACCCATCGGCATACACTTGTCAAAATAAAACTCCCCTTCAAATTGAAACTCTAACAAATGAAACGACGAAGGATGGACTGGGAGCAAATGAAATGCAGATTCAATATCCACTTTCGCCATCCATGCCCCCCGACCAGCCTCCCAGAGTAACTCCACCACCCTATCAAACGAGACGTTCTTCACCGTACACCACTCACGCGGTATGAAATCATTCACTGATGCCCCAACTGGACTCGACAAACAAAATTTTCCAGGTTTTTTCTTAGGTATGAGCCACAGAGGAGATACCACAAAGTGCGAAAAAGGTGGTTACTGAACCTCAACTCACCCGCCAACTTTTCCCGTGCTATTGACGCCCAATGCCGCACCGACGCAGAGTTTCGCGCTGTCCCACCCAAAACCCTACCCCGAACGGGGATAACAAAACCAAACTGAAATCCTAACTGCAATTCAGTCCTATCCTTCCTCTTCGGGTATTGCCGAAGCCACATCCTTAGCACCTCTACCCTTATTGGGGAGAGGGCCAGACCGAATCCCGACTCACAACTTGGATGCCGAACCAGGAGGAATCCCCGCTCCTTTCTTAACACATTTCATTGCCAAGTGCCCTCCCCCACACAGCTCAAACAGACATGCCGGAACTTACAGTCTGTGAAGGGACAAACAGACTTATTAAACCGCCAGCACACATCCCCGCCTCCACTTCCTGCTGGCTTAGTCTGCAAGGTGGCCCCTCCGCTCCGAAAGGAATGACCCGCCCCTGCAGTGGGCACTGCCCCCCCTTTTCCCCCACTCCCATTACCAGTCCCTGTTCTGGCCGACATCTGCATCAGCCACAAATTGATATCCTGCATACCCCACGTTAAGCCTTTGTGCTCTTCCATTTTGTCTCAAAAATTTTCATCATAATTGAGCCACGACCATCATTCGTGGGACTGCAAGGCCTCAAGAATCAAATCCGCATAGCAATATACCATACTGGTCCGGACGATGATGGCCCCAGACACTCGCCAACAGCAAAAACGCCCTCACCCAATTTACCACCGTCTGAGAAACTTTTCTTGCTCTCGCCCTTCTCGATCCTGTACCTCTACCCTGGTGCTTTTCTCACCCGATGACACCTCCGACGAGCCCAATGACGATGAGGAAGAGGATTTAGAACTGTGCCGACGACAGCAGGCGTGCTTCCTTTCCTTGTTCACCTTTCCTGAATGCTCCCTCCGTGTACCACCCACTTCCTGATCAACCACCTCCTCCCCCCGCAACTCACCCGTCTCCGCTCCCTCAGTCGCGCTCCTCGCTGACTGGCGCAGCCTTTTCTGTCGAGAGTCCTCGCTCCCCTGTTGCATGCTATCTCCTCGTGCTGCTGACCACTCTTATTCAACTCTCTGCGCCACCCTGGCCGCCGTGTCCCTCGACATCATTCTCAAAGGCTCCTCCGCGCCAGGCACGAATCCAGGCAATGCCACTAAAGGGACCTGTGAAGAGACAAATGGAAATCCAGGAGGAGGAAACCCTGGGGCCCATGCTGGTTGCCAAGCTCCTAACCTCGAAGAGCCTTGCCCACCACTCGCCCAGTGATCAGTTGGAGTCTGATATCCAGCGAGCCCCTAACCGGTCGGCATCGTCGCGCCACCACCCTACCACAGGTACTGTACTCTGGCATGTCTAACCCCACAGAACCCCCCCACCTCCAAAACTGGGGCTGGTCTCCATCCCCCGCCCAGTATCCGTACACCCACCTCTGCCCATATCTGTTAATGCCCCAACAAAGGTCCCTTCCTGGCTACCTCCACCTCTGTCCGCAGCAGATTCCTGGGCCGACCCCCTCCCGACTTGTGGCCGAGTCCCACGTCCCCTAACTCTACTGCCCCTTCTGGACACTACAGGGGACTCCCGTCACCCTCGGACTGGCAGCCGTGCCACCCTTCCACCCCCTTGCGCCACTCGGGACCCCATCGCACCCCGCGGACACTGTTCAGCCCCCGACCCCTTTTTCCACCCTTAGATCTATCCACCCCCCCAGCCCGGCTCCCCCGACCTCTGCTCTGTTGGGCCCTCTTGGGAGCCATGCCACTTCCCTCCACCTGTCTTATCACTCAAGTTCACCCCTCTCTGTCCTTTGTTTTTTTTAATTATTGCCCACCCTAGCACCAAATCAGGCCTCACCCACAGGTCAACTTTGGTTCCAGGCCAACCAGCCCCCCAACCACTCGACTGCACAACCGGAGCTTGCACGCTGTCTCCTGCCGCTCCAACGTCCAACCCGGCAGCCTCTCACACCCCCAAAAGTAGCCCCGTCGCTCCACTCCACTGCCGCCAAAGCCTCCGGCCTACCATGCGCTGAAAAATGCTGCTCTCAACACCCGCGACCATGATGCTCCCAGGATCCGCTGCATGTGCCCAGCAAAACTGCTGCCTGCTGAGCACATGCCTGTCCAAACCCCCTGATTGGCTCCCGAACGCCCAGCCATGCGCGGGGAGCCAATCAATTCAAAAGATGCTCAGCCTCCCCCCCTCTTCCTTTACCTGAGCGTGCGCAGGGTCCCGCGCTGGGCCCAGCACCCGGTTAAGCTCGCTCGCCGGGACCCTGACCGCACCCTCTCCCTTATCGCACAATGACTCTGATTCCACATATCAGCAAGATTCTACTGAAGATTATTCAACAGAGACTACAACCATACCTGGAACAAGAACTACCTGAACTACCAGGGTTCAGGAAAGGGTGAGGAATGAGAGACATCATCACAGATGTGAGATGGATCCTTGAAAAGACTAAAGAATACCAAAAGGATATCTATATGTGCTTTATCGACTATAGCAAGGCTTTTGACTGTGTAAACCATGAGAAACTCTGGGCCACATTAAGAAGCATGGGTATACCAGAACACCTGATCATTCTCTTGCACAATCTGTACATTGATCAAGAAGCAACAGTTCGGGGGGCGGAGCCTGATGTCCAGCGGGTAAGACGCTTCGCGCTGAAGCTCCCGAGAGGCCTACTTAGAATCCTGACTTAATACCTATACAAACTTACTATTTCGCTCCGGGCTGACCGGGGTACCTCGGGGGGGATGGCGGCCCATAAACCAGCGCGCTTGGACTTCGGGTCTCCTTCTTCTTCTCACGGAAAACGCTCCAAAACAGAGGTGTCCTCCCCACAGAAGATGGTTCCATTTCGGGAAAACCCCGAAATGCACCTGGAGATTTTAGAGGAAATACGCGGCGTGAAGGAATTGGTGCAGTCCAATGTTGAAGCGCTTAGAGCCATGCGAGAAGACTTTGGAGTGCTCCAGGACCGACTTGAAAGTCTTTCATTACGGCAGGACAATATGGCGGGGGTCTTCGACTCGCACGCGGTGCGCTTGGGCACACTGGACAAGGCTGAGCGCCAGATACAGAATCTTCAAAAGGAGTTAGAAGATAGCAATAATCGAGCCCGTCGCAACAATGTGAGGCTCATTGGAATACCGGAGGGGGTAGAAGCGGGAGATATGAGAGAATTCCTGCTCAAAACTCTTCCCTCCTTGCTGAAGATCACCTTTCATAAAGAACTGGAAATCGATCGTGCACACCGTGTTCCTACCCACATGGCGCTCAACCGAACGACCCCCCGGCCTATTATCTTTCGCTTGCTACGATATCAACAAGTGGAACAAATTTTAAATGCTGCCCGGGCGAACCATCATTTGGAATTTGAAGGTCACAAAGTCTCCTTCTTCCCTGATTTGGCAAAGCCTACCGTTGACCGACGGAAGAAACTCCTTGCTTTTCGCCCTCGACTTCAACAGCTACAGGCTCGCTTTGGCCTGTTGTATCCCGCGAAGCTCCGAGTGACTCTCCACAACCAAACCAGGACATTCGAAGATCCTGATCTACTATCAACATTTTTAGACTCCAAAGAAGCAGAGCAGATGCGCTAATCCAACGACTTGGACTTTTATTTGCCGGCTCTGTCCGCCATTTTGAAGGGCCCGATGCGGCGGTCATAGTCAAGCACAGAGACTACCTGGACTTTCTTTCTTTCTTTCTATGACTTTTTTGTTTTTTGGTCTCTTATCCCTCCATGATGTGTGCCTCGGTCGGATTCGGAGCACGCACAGTCCTACAGGTTATGTGTTTTTTCAATTTCGGCCTTCTCTGGGGCTTCTCCCCGCAGACACATGGTCGCCAGTAATTTTTGGGGTTCTGCTTCTTCTCTACCGCGCTGCGGTTTTTCTTTTTTAATGTGGGGCGCTTCATTGTATTATCTAAGCTTATTTTCTTTTATGCCATATGTACAGCCAGATACAGTCAATATGAGGGACATTGTGAAATTATGTGCGCTATCATGCTCAGAATTTTTAACTTGTCTGAATGGCCTTATGTAAAATCTTATCACTCAATGTAAAGGGCATTAATAGTCCAATCAAAAGAAAGAAAATCCTTAGCTATCTTAGCCATGAGCATGCTGATTTAGCGTTTCTTCAGGAAACGCACTTAAACTCTGCTGAAACACTGAAACTCAACGTTAAGCCTTACATGGTGGCTGCCTATTCTCCCGCCGTTTCCAAACGGTGCGGGGTAGCCATTCTGGTTAAGAAATCTTTGCAGGCTACTGTAATTGATACTAGCGCTGACAAGGAGGGTAGATGGGCCCGAGTACATCTTAAGGTTGGAGATAGTGAATTTACATGTATTTGCATTTATGCCCCGAATGTGGACAACCCTGCTTACTATGCAAGTATTGCGCAGTTGGCACAGGCCTCTGCCAATACTCCATTAATACTTGGTGGTGATTTTAATCAAGTGTTAGACCCTCTGATAGATAGACAGCCGCCTAGAACGAGTAGTCCACCCAAGAGTCTTGCTACCCTTACAGCTCTGATGCAAGATCTTGCGCTGGTAGATATATGGAGGCTGCTTCACCCCTCCGACTTAGAGTTCACTTTCTTTTCTGCCCCCCATCACTCCCAATCTAGAATAGATTTCTTTCTCATTTCCAAAGCACTGATTTCTCAAGTAGACACGACTAGGACTCATCCTCTCCATATTTCAGATCATGCAGCCATATCTTTATCATTACATGTCACTGCGCGGGACGATTCTCCCCGAGCTTGGTTTTTTGATAGATCCTTACTGGGTCAAAAAGATTTTCAGGTTGATATAAAGGCCGCTATCCAAGATTATTTTCATTTTAACTCACCCCATGACACAGCGAGCTGGGCTTGGTGGGAGGGTTTTAAAGCATCTATCCGCGCAACTATAACTAGCTATCAAATTCGGCAGGGGAAACAAAGAAAGCAGCATTTACTGATTCTAGAGCAGCAGATACAAGCTGGGGAGCGTCTCCTCACGTCCCGTACTGACCCATGTATTTTACTCCGTTTACAACGCTTGCGTTTTCAATACAATCAGCTTTTGTACACTGCTGCTGTTAAAAATATTGAATCACAACAAGGGCTATATTATCGGGAAAATAATCGTGCTGGCAAATTATTAGCAAATGCCCTAAAAGGTCAAAAAGAAGCCAAGCGTGTTACCGCCCTCCGTAATCCGTCGGGGGGGGGGCTTGATCACTAAAGATACCGAAATCTTAGAACTCTTTCGTGATTTTTATACTCGGCTTTATCAATCTGAATGTGATTTTGAGCCAGATGTATTTGAACGCTTACTTTCAGGGGTACAAAGATCATGACAACTGGCAAAATCAACAAGTTCATCATTGAAGGAGAAGAAATTGAAATTTTGGACAACTTTAACCTACTTGGATCAACTATCAACAAAGAAGCAACAAGCAGTAAAGAAATCCGATAATGCATTGCTCTAGGCAGAATGGCTATGAAAGACCTAGACAAGATTCTTAAGAGCAGAGATGTCTCTCTCCATACAAAGATTTGACTTATTCAAGTCATGGTATTTTCAATAACATCATATGGATGAGAAAGCTGGACAGCGAAAAAGCTAGACAGGAAGAAAACTGATGCCCTTGAATTATGGTGCTGGCGGCAAATACCGCGTATATCATGGACTGCCGAAGAACAAACCAGTCAGTAACAGAGGAGATCAAACCTAAGCTTTCTTTAGAAGCTCAGATGACAAGACTTCGACTTTCATGCTTTGGACACATCATGCGAAGAGAGAGATCATTAGAGAAAGACATCATGCTTTGCAAGATAGAAGGTCAACGCAAAAGAGGATGGCCAGCAATGAGATTGATCAATACAATAACAGTTGCTACAGTACCAGACTGTCAACAATGAGCCGCCTGACTGACGACTGAACACAATTTAGGACAACTATACAGAGGGTCGCCATGAGTCGACACAGACTCTACGTCACTTAACAACAACAAAGACCAACATATTCCATCCAGTCTGCCCAGTAAGGTGACTAGAGTTGTAGAATTGCACCTGCTGCTCTCTGCAGGTTACTCCCCCTCTATGCCTTTGCTTAAGGTTGTACCTGCCACTCCACACAGGTTACCTCTATTTGTTCTTGAAGTTATATATGTTACTTTGATTCCATACTCTTGCCATATAGTGATTCCTAGTGTCCTTCCTCCGTCCTCTTGAATTCCATCATTGTTTTCACTCCCACTATCTCCTTTTAGAGGGAATTCCAGGCATCCATCTTGATGTGGATTTGTGGTTCTTTGCTTTGTGAAGCAGGGTCTTTTGTTTTGGGCTCAGTCTTTTGGGCCTAGATAGTGAATGATATATGTGAAGTCTCTCTTGAGTTAAGTTACTGTCTTTCCTGAAGTGTACGTATAGTCAGATGTTTTACTAACCCCTCTATCTGACTGAAAACCCAAGGAGTTAACTCAGAAGTTTAGGTTCCAAACATATAGACAAGGAGAAGAGAGGGAACATCCATTCAAAGCATGACTGCAGGAGAACAGGCCATTTGGAGGGAAAAGTGATATTCTGGAAGGGCTGTCAGGTAAAGTTTGTCTCTTTGCAATAGACTAAACACCCAGGAAGAAGTAAATAACATGAGGAGGGATCTAGCAAAGTTTGGAGAATGATCGAGAATTTAGCAGCTGAAATTTAACACAAAAATACAGTGTCATGCATTTACATAGTAACATAGTATATGACAGCAGATAAAGATCAGTATGGTCCATCTAGCCTGCTCAGCTTTTGTTTAACTCCGTGCAGGTCACCCCTATTTGTTGAGATATAAGATATAGTTATGTTTATTTTGATTGTATCCTGTTGCTATAAAGGGATCCACAGTGTCTGTCCCATGCCATTTTGAATTCTGTCACTGTGTTTGCCCCCACCACTTCCATCGGGAGGGCATTCCAAGCATCCACCACCCTTTCAGTGAAATGTATTTCCTGAAATTGCCTTCCAGTTTACCCCCTTGCAGCTTCATGTTATGCCCTCTTCTTTGATAGCTTCCCCATCTTCAGAAGAGGTTTGTTCATTAATACTCTTTAAGTATTTAAAGAATCAAATCATATCTCCCCTGTACCTCTTCTCTTCCAGAGTGTATTCGAGTCTCTTCTCATAAGTCTTCTGATGCAGGCTCCAAATCATTTTGGACGCCTTCCTCTGAATCGTTTCCAAGCTTTTTATACCCTTTGAGAGATATGGTCTCCAAAACTGAACACAATATTCCAAGTGAGGCCTCGCCAGTGACTTGCATAGTGGTGTTAGCACCTCCTTCTTTCTGCTGGTAATTGCTCTATCTATATAACCCAGCATCCTTCTGGCTTTTGCCACCACCTTGTCACACTGTTTCGCCACCTTGAGATCCTCAGAAACAATCACTCTGTGGTCCTCCTCCAGGTCCATGCACAACAACCTCTTGCCCCCTATCGCATACAGTTCCCTTGGATTTATGCTTCCCACTGCACTTTTTCAGATTAAATCTTAACTGACAAGCATTAGACCATTCTTCCAGGATTTGTAGATCTTTCCTCATGTTATCCACTCCCTCAGGGGAGTCCACTCTATTGCAAATTTTCATGTCATCTGAAAAAAAGCAGACTTTTCCATTCGGTCCTTCAGCAATATTACTCACAAGTATATTGAACAGTACCGGTCCCAGGACCAAACCCTTGGTCACACCGCTAATCCTTACATCTTAGTGAGTTCCATTTATCATCACCTTCTGTCGTCTGTCAGTCAGCCAATTTCTGATCCAGTTCACCACCTTGGGACCCATCCCCAAGTGGTTGAGTTTATTGAGCTGAAAAAATCCAAGGCAATGGTACAGTATAAGGTGTGCCCATGAAAGAAGGGCAGAACCTGGGCGTGATTGTTTCTGATAATCTTAAGGTTTCTAAACAGGTAGCAAAGGTGATAGAAAAATAGAAACATTGGAACATGATGACAGAAAAAGACTGTTTGGCCTATATAGTCTGTTCTTCCATATCAACCCCTACAACAGTCCCCTTTTTTCCTTTAGAGATCCTCTGTGTTTGTCGCATGCTTCTTTGAATTGCATGCTTTAGATACAAATGACAGAGCTCTGGAAGAGTTATGGAATGACATCAAGAAGGTTGTGTTGGAAGAAAGCGAGAAGTCTCTACAAAAGGTGAAAAAGCAAAAACGGCCACAATGGATGACGGAAGAAACTCTGAAAATTGCCCAGAAACGCAGAGAAGCTAAAGCCAGAGGAGAAAGAAAGACAGTCGCAGAACTTAACAGAGATTTCCAACGTGCAGCAAGACAGGACAAGGAAAAGTACTACAATGACACTTGCAAGGAAATAGAAGCAGAAACTATTAGAGGAAGAACAAGATCGGCTTTCCTAAAGCTACGAGAGTTAAAGAAAAAGTTCCAGCCTCGAATTGGAATGTTACAAGATGCTCAAGGTTCTATGTTGAATGATGCTGAGATGAACAAGAAAAGGTGGAAGGGATATACAGAGTTTTTATATGATAAAGATCAAGTGGACCAACAGCCGTTTCAACCTGTACCTTATGATCGGGAACCATTGGTGATGAAAGAAGAAGTTGAAGCAGCACTGAAAGCCTTATCAAAGAACAAAGCACAAGGCATTGATAGATTCCCATAGAAGTATGGCAGCAATCTGATGCAGCTGTTATCGTACTCACAATGCTCTGCCAAGAAATATGGAAGACAACATCATGGCCAACTGACTGGAAAAGATCTGTGTTTATACCAATACTAAAGAAAGGTGATTCAACTGACTGTAGAAATTATCGCACAATCGCTCTGATCCCACATGCCAGCAAGATTTGACTGAAGATTATTCAAAAGAGACTACAACCATACCTGGAACAAGAACTACCTGAAGTGCAAGCAGGGTTCAGGAAAGGGCGAGGAATGAGAGACATCATTGCAGATGTGAGATGGATCCTTGAAAAGACTAAAGAATACCAAAAGGATATCTATTTGTGCTTTATCGACTATAGCAAGGCTTTTGACTGTGTAAACCATGAGAAACTCTGGGCCACATTAAGAAGCATGGGTATACCAGAACACCTGATCGTTCTCTTGCACAATCTGTACATTGATCAAGAAGCAACAGTTCGAACGGAACAAGGAGAAACAGATTGGTTTAAAATAAGCAAAGGTGTAAGACAAGGCTGCATACTTTCCCCCTACCTGTTTTAATTTATATGCAGAACAAATCATCAGAGAAGCAGGATTGTATGAAGACAACAGAGGTGTGAAGATTAGTGGAAGACTCATCAACAACCTTCGCTATGCTGATGATACCACATTACTGGCTGAAAGTGAAGATGATCTGAAACATTTGCTTCTCACAATCAAAGTTGAAAGATGCGTTCAATCACAACAGCATAATTGGTAATTTCCTTAATCATTCATTCTGTGGACTTCACAAAATATATTTTGTGAAGTCCACAGAATGAATGATTAAGGAAATTACCAAATATGCTGTTGTGATTGAACGCATCTTTCAACTTAATAGTTTCACGTTCAGTAAGAGACCTTGTATTTGTTAGTAGTTCTCACAATCAAAGAACATAGTCTCAAAATGGGCCTGCACCTTAATGTAAAGAAGACAAAGATCATGACAACTGGCATAATCAATAGGTTCATCATTGAAGGAGAAGAAATTGAAATTGTGAACAACTTTAACCTACTTGGATCAACTATCAATAAAGAAGCAACAAGCAGTCAAGAAATCAGACGACGCATTGCTCTTGGCAGAATGGCTATGAAAGACCTAGATAAGATTCTCAAGAGCAGAGATGTCTCTCTCCATACAAAGATTCAACTTGTTCAGGCCATGGTATTTTCAATAACATCATATGGATGTGAAAGCTGGACAGCGAAAAAGATAGATAGGAAGAAAATTGATGCCTTTGAATTATGGTGCTGGCGGCGAATACTGTGTATACCATGGACTGCCCGAAGAACAAACCAGTCGGTACTAGAGGAGATCAAACCTAAGCTTTCTTTAGAAGCTCAGATGACAAGACTTCAACTTTCATACTTTAGACACATCATGCGAAGAGAAAGATCATTAGAGAAAGACATTATGCTTGTCAAGATAGAAGGTCAACGCAAAAGAGGAAGGCCAGCAATGAGATGGATCGATACAATAACAGCAGCTACAGGTACCAGTCTGTCAACAATGAGACGCCTGACTGAAGACCAAACACAATTTAGGATAGCTATCCAGAGGGTCGCCATGAGTCGACTCCGACTGGACGGCACTTAACAACAACAACAACTGTTCTCATATCTACCACCTCCACTGGGAGACTATTCCATGGATCCACCACTCTTTCCATAAAGAAATATTTCTGCATATCACTCCCTAATCTATCCCCTTCACCCTCATCCCACGTCCCCTCATAGCAAAGCTTGCTTTCAATCAAAAGAGGCTCTCCTCCTGTGCTCTCCTCCTGTGCATTTAAACGTCTCAGTCATATCACCTCTATCCCACTTTTCCTCTAAAGTCTGTCCTCATATGCTTTATAATGAAGACCACTAAACATTTTAGTAGCCAGCCTCTGTACCGACTTCAGCCTGTTTATATCCTTATGAAGGTGTGGTCTCCAGAACTGCACACAGTACTCCAAATGAAGTTGCACCAAAGACTTATACAGAGGCACTATCACCTCCTTTTTTCTGCTGGCCATTCCTCTCCCTATGCACCCAAACATCTTATAGCTTTTGCCATCACCTTTTCTACCTGATTAGCTACTTTAAGATCATCAGACAGAATCACATCTAGGTCCCGCTCTTCTTTAGTGGATAAAAGTAATTCACCTCCTATACTATATTGCTCCCTTGGATTGCTGCATCCCAAATGTTTGACCTTGCATTTTTAACATTAAATCTCAGCTGCCAAATTCTAGACCATTCTTCAAGCTTAACCAAATCCCTCCTCATGTTATCTATACCTTCCAGGGTGTCTATTGCAGATTTTTGTATCATCTGCAAAAAGGTAAAGCCAGAAGGATGCTTGGGTATATAGGGAGATGAATGGCCAGAAGGAAGAAGAAGGTGATAGTGCCTCTTTGTAAGCTCCATTTGCAGTATTGTGTGCAATTCAGGAGACCATGCCTTCAAAAGGATATAAACAGGATGTAGGCGGTACAGAGGGTGGCTACCAAAATGGTCAATGGGCATCGTCATAAGGCATACAGTTTAAGAACAGACTTAAAGATCTCAATTTATATACTTTGGAGGAAAGGTAGGAGAAGGAATATATGATTGAGATGTTAATACCTCTGTGGCATAAATGCACAGGAGGAGAGCCTCTTTCAACTGACAGAAAGCTCTGCAATGAGGGGACATAGGATGAGGGAGAAAGGGTATAAACTCATGAGTAATATGCAGAAATATTTCTTTGTGGACAGAGTAGTAGATGCATAAAATAGTCTCATATTGGAGGTAGTAGAGACAAGAACTCTATCTGAATTCAAGAAGGCATGGGACAAACACAGATCTCGAAAGGAAAAAAGGGACTAGAGTACTTGGTATGGAAGGGAAGATGGGATAGGCCATATGGTCTTTTTCTGCTGTCATGTTATGTGTAATTTAAGGTAATTATGTGTTTGATGGTAGATACATAATTACCTTAAAGGTCGGCCTGATAAAGTATAATTTTAATTTGTATTTTGCTTACACCTTTGCTGTAGTAGTTCAAGGTGAGTTATATTTAGGTATGGTAAGTAGTGTATCTCTATAACTGCAGAGAGCTTACAATCTAAGGGGCCCTTTTACTAAAGTATAACAGTTCTTTTGCCCCTAACAAACATTTTGAATCAAAATCAACATGTGTTAAGTGCAGTCGCACTGCAATAGCTTGGGGGGTATATGCCTGACAGTTATAGGGTTATTCTGTCCCACAAATAGCGGGGATGGACATCCCAATAAATGGACGTCCATCCCCGCTATTCATGTCCCTCCCCGTCGGCATCTAATTTCCTTGTCAGTTGTATAGGGAAGTTAGATGGGGGTGGGGAGGGGCGGATCGTGGACGAAGTTAGAGTTGGCTATGGGTGGTCGCCAGCCCTGTATGTCCAGGGCCAGCGACTTGTACAGGGAAGTTATTCTACCTCCGAGGTGGAATAACTTCCCTGGACATAGTGGATAGGCGGATCCGGGGCGCGGATGGTTCAGGGGAGGGCAGAGGACATTCCCCACAGCCCGATCCTGGCCGTAGATGGCCAGATCAGTGGTCAGGCTGCAGGGAATTAGCTGAAGGAGCCAGTGACTGGGATTGTGGCTTTCTCTGTACATAATTATACTTAAACCAGCTGTTGCTGATTTAAGTTAATTCGTCCCTTTTCCCCTTTCACTCCCTGTTAAGATGTTACATATATTTTTTTTGTTCAATGCAATTTTCAATCCTTGCGTTTTCTGTAAACCGCTTTGATTCACGAAAAGCGGTAAATAAGCACTAATAAATAAATAAATGGAGTCACAGTGCCATGGCACCACAGCTCTATTTAAAAGCCCTGACTGAGTTAGTTGGGCAGTGCCTGTACATGCAGGCCAGGCTGAATCACAGTCCCAGCCTGCACATGCAAGTCTGATCACGATTCTGATCCCACAGGGTTAGATGTGCCACACGGGATCATAATCACGATGCCCACTGTATGTCCGGTTCATAAGAACATAAGATATGCAATACTGGGTCAGACCAAGGTCCATCAAGCCCAGTATCCTGTTTCCAACAGTGGCCAATCTAGGTCATACGTACCTAGCAGTTTCCCCAAAAGAGACAGGTTCCACAATGCTTGTACTGGGTCAAGCATTAATATCCTGGGTCCCTTCTTAATAATGGTTTATGGACCTTTCCTCCAGGAACTTGTCCAAACCTTTTTTAAACCCAGCTACACTAACAGCCTTTACTACATCCTCCGGTAACAAATTCCAGAGTTTGATTACACGTTGAGTGAAAAAAAAAATTATTTTATTAGTCTTAAATAGTTTACCCTGTAGCTTCATTGCATGTCCCCTAGTCTTTCTATATTCTGATAACCTAAACAATCAATGTACGTTTACCTGTTCCACTCCATTCATTAATTTATAGACTCTATCATATCTCCCCTCAGCCGTCTCTTTTCCAGGTTGAAGAGCCCTAACCTTCTAAGCCTTTCTTCATAGGAGTATTCTTCCATCCCCTTTACCATTATGGTGGCTCTTCTCTGAACCTTTTCTAAAATCGCTATATCCTTTTTAAGATACGGCGACCAGAATTGCACACAATATTCAAGGTGCAGTCTCACCATGGAACGATATAGAGGCATTATAATATCTTTTGTTTTATTTTCCATTTTTTTCCTTATGATACCTAGCATTCTATTTTCTCTCTTGGCCGCCGCTGCACACTGGTCCGATGGTTTTAACATGTTATCCACAATGACGCCTAAATCTTTTTCCTGGGTGGCGGTTCCTAATGTGGAACCTTGCATCGTGTAACCATAGTTTGGGTTGTTCTTCCCTTGGTGCATAACTTTGCACTTGTCCACATTAAATTTCATCTGCCATTTTGATGCCCAGTCTTCCAGTTTATCAAGATCCTCTTGCAATTTTCCACAATCCTCTTGGGTTTTAACAACTTTGAATAGTTTTGTGTCATCTGCAAATTTGATAACCTCACTCGTTATTCCCCTTTCCAGGTCATTTATGAATATGTCAATGTGCTCTCATCTCTTCCCATGGCTTTCAATATCATTTTTATGCTGATGACTCAAGATCTATCTATTTGCACCTGATATTTCTCTTACACTCCAAGCTTGTATATCTGCCTGCCTATCTGAAATCGCTGCATGGATGTCTCACTGCCATTTGAAACTGAGCAAAATCCAAGGGCCTTTACTCAATCCTCATTCTTCTTGAACTTTTTGCTGCCTTCGACACTATTGACCACAACCTTCTTGATATCTTGCCCTCACTTGGTTTTAAGGGCTCTGTGCTATCCTGGTTCTCTTCTTATCTCTCCTATCACTCTTTCAGCATTTGTTTTGGTGGATTTTCCTCTACTGTTATCCCACTCTCAGTTGGTGTACCCCAAGGAACAAAGGGGAGGAGGGAGATTGGTCAACAGTGCACTGTCTACACCATTAACTAAATTTGCCCCTTCCCATGGAGAGAAGCAAGTCAGTTTATGAGGAGGGGTGTAGGGCGAGAAAAGAGAGGAAAGGTAGTGAAGAGCAATAGAAAGAAAGCACACATAGGTCATGAAGAGACATTTGTATTGGATATAGAAATGGAAGGGAAGCCAATGAAGTGATTTGAGAAGAGGGGTTAGATAAGTATATTAGGGCTGGTGGAAGATTAGCCATGCAGCAGAGTTTTGAACAGAGTCAACAGTGCAATTCCCCATGAGGTCAACTACTTCTCCTCTTCCCCCTCTTCACTCCTAACTTTCCTCCCCTACCTTTGCTACCCTTTCTTCCATTGCTATGCTCTATGAGAAGGAAGCCACTCACCTTCTTTCCTCATCCAAACTCTCTACCTGCTCCTCTGATCCTATACCCACCCATCTCCATAGCTCCATCTTCTCCACTTTAGCTCTTTCCATCTCTCATATTCTCAACCTATCACTCTCCACTGCAACTTTCCCTGCAGCCTTCAAACATACTGTGTTCACTCCTCTCTTCAAGAAACCCTCATTAGACCATACCTGTCTTTCTCACTGTTGACCAATCTCCCTCCTCCCCTTTGTTTCTAAACTACTTAAATGTGTGGTTCACCGCCATTGCCTCAACTTTCTCTCCTCTCAAGCCCTTCTGGATCCTCTACAACCCGGCTTTCGTCCTTTACATCCTACCAAAATGGCTCGTCCCAAAGTCCCTAGTGACCTGTTCCTGGCAAAATCCAAGGGCCTTTACTCAATCCTCATCCTTCTTGGCCTTTTTGCTGCCTTCGACACTATTGAACACAACCTTCTTGATATCTTGCCCTCACTTGGTTTTAAGGGCTCTGTGCTATCCTGGTTCTCTTCTTATCTCTCCTATCACTCTTTCAGCATTTGTTCTGGTGGATTTTCCTCTACTGTTATCCCACTCTCAGTTGGTGTACCCCAAGGAACTGTCTTGGGTTCACTCCTTTTCTCTCTCTATACCCAGTTCCTTGGTGCACTCATCTCTTCCCATGGATTTCAGTACCATCTTTACAGTGATGACGTCCTGATCTACCTCTCTACACCTGAACTCTCTCCAGCAATCCAGGCTAGGATATCTTTCTGACATTACTGCTTGGATGTCTCACCACCATTTGAATTAAACATGGCCAAAACTGAGCTTCTTATTTTTCCCCTAAACCCTTCTCTCGCTTTTCTCCTTTCTCAGTCTCTGTGGATAACTCTGTACTCCTTCATGTCTCCTCAGCTCGCATCCTTGGGGTTGTCTTTAACTCCTCTTTCTCCTTCTACACACACATCCAACTGATAGCTAAAACCTGCCATTTCTTTCTCTACAACATCAACAAAATTTGCCCATTCCTTCCTGAACACACTACTAAGACACTTATCCACTCTTTAGTCACCTCCCGTTAGGGCCGTACCAAGACAGAATTGTGCCTTGTGTGACTTGCACATCGGGCACGCACTCCCCCCTCCTCCACATACCTCCGTCCAGCCGCTGCCTGCTCCTGCCCTGATGCTGCCACCCTCTGTTTTCTCTAAAGCAGTGTCAGCAGCAGGGAAAGAGCAGAAAGCGCTGGATGGAGGTGGGGGGAGGACGCACAACTGATGTGCAAGTCACCGGCACTTAAAGCAGATCGGTCCCTCCCTGCTCTGATGTCATGTCAAAGGAAGGAGGGACCGACCTGCTTAAAGTGCCACAAAAAAGGCTTAGGGGGTCACATTTTTGCTGCCTGCTGCTTCCCTGCTGTCACTGAGAGAAGAAAAAGTGGTGGCAGCAGGGCAACAGCAAGCAGCCAAAATGTGCCCCCTAAGCCTTTGTGCCCTGTGCGGCCGCACCACTCGCACAGGGCTTGGTACAGTATTGCCTTCCATCTAGACAATTGTAACCTACTCCTTTATGGTCTCCCTCTAAATCATTTCTCTCCCCTTCAATCTGCTCAACACTCTGCTGTACAGTTCATTTTCTTCCAGCCTCGTCATGCTCATATTACCCCTTTTTTGTAGTCATTCCATTGGATCCTTATCCATTTCCACTTCCAGTTCAAACTTCTCCTGCTGACCTATAAGTGCATTCACTCTGCAGCTCTTCACTACTTTTCTTCTCTTATCTCTCCCTATACTCCTCTTCGTGAAGTCCGCTTTTCTGGCAAATAGCTTCTATCTGTGCCCTTCTCTTCTATTGCTAACTCCAGACTTTGCTCCTTTCACCTTGCTGTTCCTTATGCCTGGAACAAACTATCTGAGTCTGTACGTCAGGCGCCTTCTCTGACCCTTTGCAAATCCAGGCTGAAAACTCATCTCTTCACTGCCGCTTTCAAATCTTGACTCACCTGATCTCCTTATTTATCTATTTTATTTATTTATTTATTTTCTATACTGCGCTATTCAATATCAGTGCGGTGTACATCCAACTGAAACTTATACAATGCAGCCGTGGCTGCATGGTATTTACAATAAAACAGGAAATTATAACTTGGCTAGAACTGGGGTAAACTATCTAAACTTATTTACATTATATACAATAGTGATTGTGCTGTGCAAAGAACCTGTTTACTCGAGGTTGCAGCATTGGGGATGGCTGCTCTCTGGTGTGTTAGGTGTGCTGTTGTGGGGGTCTTGGTGCATGGTGGACATGTTTTCTAGCTAACCTATGGGGCTGTTGTCTGGGTAATATCATGTGAATAGGTGGTGCTTGAGTACCTTCCTGAATTGGGTCAGTTTGGTGATTGTTCGGGTGGTCGTAGGGAGGGCATTCCAGCATCTAGGTGCATAGAACATAAAAGTTCTATTAGATGTCATTTGAACATAAGAACATAAGATATGCCATACTGGGTCAGACCAAGGTCCATCAAGCCCAGTATCCTGTTTCCAACAGTGGCCAATCCAGGTCATATGTGGGTGCATTTCGTTGTCTCCTTAGGAATAATCAGTGTGTTGATAGCTATGGATCTTCTGGACCTGTTAGGAGGTGTGAGATGGATTAACTCAGTGATGGAAGTAGAGGGTTGATAGTTTATGGCTTTGAAGGCAATTACTAATATCTTAAAACATAGGGGGATGTTTACTAAAGTGCAGTAATCGTGATTAACATGCGTAAAGTACGTTTAACGATTGTTAGCACTTCAGAACGCGCGTTCGAATGTACTAACGATCGTTAAACGTACTTTACGCGCGTTAACCACAGTTAACGATCGTAAACCTCCGTGGCGCGTTAAAACAGCGCAGAAGGTGGAGAGTGGGCGGAGAGAAGGGGTCAATGGGCGGAGAGTGGGCGGGGAGAGGCTCCCCTCATACTAACGCGCTGAATTTCTGAGCTCAATTCCAACGCGAATGAAAACCTGTCGTTAAAGGCATTTAAAGGGAAGAGAAACCATTTCCGTCAGCAATGTACAGCAAAACCGGGGAAACCCACAAAACGTGAGCAGTGTGATACATGTGCACAGAACAAAATTTCACATAAAACGTTAAAAATGACCACAAGAAACATTTTAAAAAGCATAATTCAGCTGGGCAACAGTGATAGCAATGGGCAACAAGGAACAACACTCCCTGTAAAGCACCAAAAGAAAATGAAATGATGTGTGGAAGGGTCTACGCTCCGCAGACCCTTTCAAAGATCATTTCATTGTAATGGAGCTGTCCTGGGAGTGTTGTGTAATGTTGCCCAATGATATCATTGTTGCCCAGCTTGGTTATGGGTGTGTGCCCCTTTTTTGTGGTCTGTTCTGAGGTTTATGTGCACCTTTTCCGCCATACAAGGTAAATGAGGCCACAGTAAACCTGTTGCAGAGCAGGGTTTCTGACTCATCAGGCCGGTTTAACTAATTCCAGGGACTGCACTGTCTCTGTGGCCACAATGTGGTGCAACAGACACAGCCAGTGCCTGTAAGACCAGAGGATCACAGGTTCAAATCCCAGCTGGGGCTCCTGCCAACCCACTCCCCATAGTTTTACCCACCACTAAACAGTGATAGTAAAGACACTCCTTTATTGCAGAGAACATACGCATGGCCTATATTTTACCACACCAAACACAGACACCAGAAACAGGCACCTTACCTAAAGCAGAGTCCCGCAAATGCAGTCCTGGAGGGTCCCACGCCATTCCGGCTTCATGCTGCCTCTAATAAAGATGCCTGTGCTGCATAGCTATGCACCACCCCCATGGTATGCAGATGTAGCTCATGCATATTTATGAGGGACAGCATGAAAACCCGAACCGTGTTTGGAACACCAGGACTGGAGTTGGGGAACTCTGCCGTAAAGCAGCAGCCAACAGGGCCACACACACCCACAGGCCCCATTGGCCAATGCCTCCTGGAGGCAAGACATTGGGCCCTGCCTGTATCTCCCAATACTAGCAGTTGCGTACCTTAGCAATGCCACCCTACACCTGGGTATATGGTACACAGCTATCAAACGTTCCCTATGAGAACTGGCAGATATCATTTCCTACGTTAAGCACAGTTTGCTCATTGAGCTCCACCATAACAATCATTCTGATGTCTGCGGTGTTTGCTGCAGGTCTGGTCTCAGACAGTGTTCACCACCCTGGGGAGTGACCCCCCCAACAGCCTTGTGTACCATATCCATGCCTGTACTATGCCCATGACTGGTGTGGTGGGTATGGCTGCTGACCACCTCTATAGTAGCACAATGCTGGCATAGGTGTGGGGGTGGCTGTCTGTCTATCCAGTGTGTGGTGGCTGCAAACACCTTCCACAGCCCACACTGCCAGCAATGTTGCCAGTATTGGGCTGCCAATGTGCATAATGAGGAGCAAGGTACCATGGGTATAGGCCGGACAGGGTGGCCTGGCCAGGGTGCATCTGCACAGGGAATAGGGCAGTGACAGGCACATTGTAGTGCCTGGCCACCACCTACACAGACAGGGTGACCTCAGTATATCCTGCTGAGAGATCACTCTCACCCTGACTGTGCAGTGACCACAGCATGGCTAGGCACTCCCATAGTGCTATCTAGCATTTCTCTCATGTGTTAAATATGGGTTTCTTTTTGGGGCCCAGTCATTGATGTATCTGCTTGCTGTGTATGCTGACATCCCAGTTCTGGGTGCAGGAGTCTCCACTGGGCACTAGCAGGCTGTTTGCAGCTGGTAGGTGTTGTGATGCAGTGGCTGATGGCTTGTACCAGGAGAATATCAGATAGTGGTGGGGTGCAGCATACCATATCCAGGCCTAATGTCTGTCTGCTATTGTGTTATGGCTGTGTACAGAGCTGCAATGACTGCCCTGTGGGGTGTCTGTTCCTCAGTAGGACTAGGGTTAATGTTCCCCTCTACTGCCACCTTTGCAGGGAGGTAGACTGTGGATCTTTTGATGGGAGACCCTGTTTGCTGCCTGGGGGCTACACCTGACTGAAACAGACAGAGACGTCCAAGGTGTTCCTGCAGAAACTACCTATCTCACACAGTAACACTGCTTTTGGACCTGCGCCATGGCCTCTTTCAGCCATGGACGGTGCTGTGGACCTAGTGCTGGGCGCCTCACTGCACCCTCAGGGTGAGCACAGTACCCGCACAATGTGACAGTGTGTAGCTACTCTGTGCCAGTACAACACACGGTCGGTACCCCCTACCAGGCCGTGGTGCTGTGGGGGTGCACATGGTCAGTTCCCCCTACCAGGCCGAGGTGCTGTGGGGGTGCATTCCCCATGGTGTGTATCTGTGGACAGCTGATTTGCATGTGCAGTGCATCATGGGTGTGACTGGCACAATCCAACCCTGTGAAACTCCAGAACCTGCTCACAGGCTCTGATAAACCATAGGCCATCACACGTACATCTGTTAGCATAATGTATAGGTGCAGGACACCCTACAGAGTCTGTAATATAAGATGCCCACACTGGTAAAAACACAAGTACCCACGCACGTAAACAAACACGTACCCACGCACGTAGAAACGCACGTAGAAACACACGTACCCACGCACGATTGTACGCGCGCAGCTACGCACGGGGCTACGCACGTACCAATGCACGCAACCTCGCACGCACCAACGTACGTGGCTTGGCACACTCCGAGGGTGTTTTTCTGACACCAATACTCAGCGTAACAAAAAACATGCCTCCTCTTTCCCTCTGTAATGTACAGGGTGATGCCTGCGACAGCCTTCTGCGTTAAGCACACTGGGGACTCGAACCCATGCTGCCTGTAAGAGCGGTCAGTACCGTAACCATTGTGCTACAGCTCTGTTTCAGTGCTTTGTGTCTGTACGTCTTCTTATGTTTAACGCGCAGTGACGCGCCACGGCGCCCGGTAACACTCGTTAATTTTTTTAACGCGCGTTAGTGGTGACGCTGTACCGCCCATGTCCTTATTTGGGGTTTTTGTCACTACCGCGGCTCCTAACGTGAATTGCACTAACGCAGTTTAGTAAACATACCCCATAGTCTGCCTTGGACTGGTAGCCAGTGGAGTTTCTTTAGGATTGGCGTGATGTGGTCCGTTCTTGAGACTCCGTATAAAGTCCTGGCAGCCGCATTCATCGCCAGCTGAAGGGAGTTCAGTGATGCTTGAGGGAGGCCATGCAGTATTGCATTGGCATAATCAAAATGTGGGATCACTAGTGCTTGATAGATTGTTCGTAAGTCTTTGGGGTCTAACAGGGGCCGTAGGTGTCGTAATGTCTGTACTTTGTGGTATATTTTCTTTACTGTGTTTTTTATGCGGGTTTTCATGTCCAGCCGTTGGTCTAGAGTGACTCCTAGATATCGGATTGTGGGGTTTGTGTTTCCTTACCATCCCCCCTAGATGTATCCCTTTCTACACCTATTGTATTGTCTGTCTTGACTAGATTATAAGCAGGGCCGGCCCGTCCATTGAGCAAGAATGTTTTTTGCACAGGGCCCCGCGTTTCAGGGGGCCCCGCGCAAAGAACATTCTGCTTTTTTTTTTATTACATTTAAAAACAAAAACCTGGCTCTAGCTGCTGCCGCTGCCGCGTCCGTCGCAGCAGCGGCAGAATGGCGCGTCCCGCGGGGCCCCTTCTCCTCTTCGAGCCCTCTGCAAGGGCTTTCAGATTCGCGAAGGGAGAGTTTGTGCTCCCTCGCGTCTCTGTAAAGCCCGCAGGGGCTAATGGGAAATTTCCCATCAGCCCCTTTAGACGCGAGGGGCTGATGGGAAATTTCCCATTAGCCCCTGCGGGCTTTACAGAGACGCGAGGGAGCACTCTCCCTTCGCGAATCTGAAAGCCCTTGCAGAGGGCTCGACGTGGAGAGGGGGCCCCGCGGGACACGCCATTCTGCCGCTGCTGCGACGGACGCGGCAGCAGCTAGAGCCAGGTTTTTGTTTTTAAATTTGCCGGAAGGGAAGGGAAGGGAAGGGAAGGGGGGGGGGCTGATGGAGGCTGTCTGGAAATGGGGTGATGGGGGGTTAGGACTGGAAATTTGCAAGGGGGGGGGGGTTAGGACGGGAAATGTGCAAGGGGGGGGGGGTTAGGACTGGAAATGTGCAAGGGGGGGGGGTTAGGACTGGAAATGGGCTGGGACTGATGGAGGCTGACTTGAAATGGGCTGGGGGGGGGGTTAGGACAGGAAATGGGCTGGGGGGGGGGTTAGGACTGGAAATGAGCTGGGGCTGATGGAGGCTGACTGGAAATGGGCTGGGGAGGGGTTAGGACTGGAAATGGGCTGGGGGGGGTTAAGACTGCTAATGGGCTGGGGCTGATGGAGGCTGACTGGAAATGGGCTGGGGGGGTTAAGACTGGTAATGGGCTGGGGGGGTTAAGACTGGTAATGGGCTGGGGGTTGATGGAGGCTGACTGGAAATGGGGTGATGGGGGGTTAGGACTGGAAATGGGCTGGGGGGGGGGTTAAGACTGGTAATGGGCTGTGGGCTGATGGGGGCTGTCTGGAAATAGGGTGATGGGGGTTAGGATTGCTAATGGGCTATGGGGGGGGTAGGACTGCTAATGGGCTATGGGGGCGCTAGGACAGGAAAAGGGCTGATGGGGAGGGGTTAGGACTTGAGGTGGGCTGATGTGGTTAGGACTAGTAATGGGCTGTGGGCTGATGGGGGGGGGTTAGGACTGGCAATGGGCTATGGGGGGCTGACTGGAAATGGGCTGATGGGGTTAAGACTGGAAGTGGGCTGATGGGGGGTTAGGACTGGTAATGGGTTATAGGGGGGGGGCTTAAACTGAAAATGGGTTGATGGGGGGCTAGGACTGGTAATGGGTTGGGGGATTGCTATGACTGGAAATGGACTGAGTGGACGGGGAGGCTTGAACTGCAAATAGCTGATGGGGAGGGAGCTTGGAATGGAAATGGGCTGTGAGGGAAGGGAGCTAGAACTGAAAATGGGCTGATGGAGCAGCTAGGATAGGACTGGAAATGGGCTGTTGGGGGGAGCTAAGATTGGAAATGGGCTGTGGTGGGTGCTTGAATTGAAATGGACTCATGGAGGGGCTAGAACTGGAAGTAGGCTCATGGGGGGGCTTGGACTGGAATTGGGCTGAGTGGAGGGGAGCTAGGATTTGACATGGGCTGATGGTGGGGCTAGGAAATGACTAGAAATGGGCTGATGGGGGGCTAGGATTGGAAATGAGCTGATGAAGGGACTCAGACTGAAAATGGATGGGGGAGCTAGGACTGGAAATGGGTTGATGGGGGGCTAGGACTGGAAATGGGCTGATGCAGGGACTAGAAGGGAATGGATGCTGGGTGAGACTGGAACTAGAAGGGAGCTGATGTTGGGGGAGGATTAGAATGGGATGGGGCTGGGAGAGTAAAATGGAGAGGGGAAAAATATTTTGTGTGGGAGGGATGAAAAATCTACAATTGGCCGGGTATTGGGAGAGTAAGTGGGGATTGAGGATGGAGGGGTAAAATTTGTGTGGATGAAATAAGAATGAGGAAAGAGCAAAAGGATAAAGATTAGTATGTTAAAGCAGATGTAGAGAGAGAGGATGGAAAGAAAACTAGAAGAGAGAAGAAAGGACAAATGGACAGCAGACGATGGAGAGTTAGCAGAAAACATGAAGAAACCAGAAGAAAGTGGCTGGAGCAATTGCAACTGAAAAAAAATGCACAAAAGGTAGAAATATATCTCTTTATTTTGAATTTATTAACTGGAATATGAAAGTTCTGGGAAATGTGCATCATTAACGTCTGCGCTTTGTTTGGTACAAGAGGAAATTGATTTATAGTTTTATTTCTACAGTGTTGTTGTACATTCCAAGTTTGGCTTTTGGGGTTCCCAGTTTAAATTATTGCCTTCCTGTTTCTAAATTGCGATTCCTTGTTTGGTGATGGTCTATGTTCTGCATGTGTAACTGAGCTGAGGTATTCTGTTTATGTAATTCCTATTTGACATTGCCACTTGTTCTCTTTCCCCAGTATTCTCTGAAATGTACTGGTTTAATATTTGCAGTGTTTCCTTTTGATAGGTAGGGACTGGTGCTTTGTGAGTCCTGGTAATGCTGTCAGGATACAGCGGGTTTGCTATGGGTTCTAAATGGGCAGCGTTTGTAGTAGTTCCTAATGTGCCTGGCGGTTGGCACTGGATTATAGTAATGTAGAAATCTTTTAGTCTTTCTTTATCCATACACTCATTAAGAGACATGTTTACTAAAAGTTAGTGTATGGTAACATTATGCAAATATTTATGCAAATAAGGCCACTTATGCAAATGAGGCCCCGCACCGAGTCTCCGCACATGGCCCCGCACCCCCCTTGGGCCGCCCCTGCACCCCTGTGCTAGGTTTCGGGGCTGAATACGTAGGTACAGGTTTTTTTAGTAAACACGTCCCTATATGGAATGCCTTTTTTTTTTAAATTCAGAAAATCTTGCATTTTGGTTCAGAATTTCAAAAATCCATGCTGTGCCTGATTAATGTTTAAAACGTGCTCTTCTAGCATCTGGATTTATAGGGATTTTTCAGGCTTCTGTGCCAAGACAAAGGAAAAATCCTGCCAAGCTTTGGTTTACTCATATATTGGATGCACATGTCTTGCCACCATGCGCCTTTTACATAAACAAATATTGAAATACAGAAAGAATGATACAGCATATCAAATGTGTTGTTCCTTACTCTATATAATCATACAATACAGTCAACAAGAATGTGAGTATGCCAGGTGTTCGCAGTGATAGATTTTCTGCTCAGCTTCTTGCAATCGAAATTTGTGTTGGATTGTATGCCGTGTGATAATTTATGTGGACCTGAATTGTACATCAGTACAATACAATAACACATAAGAAACCAATTAAAGCAAAATTACTGCATGAGGAAAGAGACATAATACAGATGTTAAAGGAAGCATTGCTGTCGAGAACTGACACTATCCCAGGAGATATAGTAGTAGAGACATTCCAAATGAGAGATATTTTTTTAAGACATATTCCTGTTATATTTGGCATGTTCCAGTAGTGAAAGATGTAAGCACTATCTTCCTGATCTACATTTCAGATAAAAAAAAAAAAAAGATCAACTAAGAGAGGACAATCTGAGTATCTCAGAAGAAGCCGGCTCATCTCAGATTTTTGTTTTCTTTATGAGCCAGGCCACCTCATCTTGGCTCTGACCTAAGTCGGTTTTACTTTCCTCACATGAATAATAAGCTTTTGTCGTTTCTCTCCGATGCTTCCATTTTTAACGCTAGTCATTTTGAGGGGAGAATTCAAAGTGGTTGTCTGACTAATCTTTGAAGTTAGCTGGACAATCCCTGATAGTTATATCCCCCAACCATCCCAGGCAGAGGCTAAATTTTGTCCTCTGTTTGAGTTACAATTCCAGATGACAAAAATCAAGAAAGAAAAATTGAAGCCATTTAGGGCAGACTTCAGATGCTGCATTTTATATAAAAACATGTCAGCAAATAAATACCATTCGGACTATCTGGTCTGCCTTTCCATACCAACTACTGCAGTCGTTTGTTTTTCCTTTAGAGATCTTTTGAGTTTGTGCCATGCTTTCCTGAATTCGGATACAGTCTTTGTCTCTACTGCCTCCACTGGGAAACTATTCCATGCATCTACCATTCTTTCCATAAAGAAATATTTTTGCAAATTACTCTTGAGCCTATATCCTTTCACCTTCATCCTATATTGATTCCTAGGAATGAAGGGCCAAAGATTTAGGGGCATGTTTGCTGCATTTGTAATGCACCTGTGGGCCGCATTACTAGCATGGACCCTGATGCCCCTCACTCTCTTATGTATATTTTACCATCCTCTAGTCCCCAATTTTATGATGTTCTTTGTCATCATTAGAATGTAAGCTCTGATGAGCAGGGACGGTTTCTTACATCTATATGTATAGCGCTGCATGTGCCCTGTAGCGCTATACAGATGATAACTAGTAGTAGTAGTAATAGTATCTCCCTGCATTTACCATGCCTCACCATGGTAAAAGATCCACAGGATCAACTAACACCATCCACTGAGGTAGCATTATTTGCTCCCATGGTACCTGTGCTGAGGCAGGTAGTATGGGCTACAAAAGCCCTCATTAGCTGCACTGTGGTGGCAATGTCGCCACCCTGATGTGTTCTGCAAGAGTCACATGGGGTTTTCAGCATGGGGCCCCTATGCTGCTTTCTAGTGTTGCACTGAAACCACATGCTAACCCCATGCTAACCGCACATTACCCGTTAGTAAACATGCCACATCGTTTTATTGCAATACACTTCTACAAGGTTCACGATTCTGCATATGAAATAATAATGGGGCAATATATAACAAACAGACCACTAATCAATTGACTTAAAGCAATAAAAAGCCTTCGTTTTTGTTTTTTTGTTTTTCCAGAAATCCATGAAATTGTTTATAGAGCTGATATCTGATGGTAACTGGTTTCAGGTCATAGGGCCAGAATATGATATCTTTCTTTTCATAATCTCAGACCCACTGGAGTGCACATTAAACAAGCACCTTGAGACTGTAAATGGCATGGACAGTCATAGAAAGGGAAAAACACATGTAGTCACAGTGATTTAAATAGCAGCACAATCACCTTGAACTGGGCATGCCATTCTCTTGGTAACTAATGCAATTTATGTAAAACTGAATAAATATTCTCCTGCATCTTTGTTCCAATTAACGGCCAGGCAGCAGATCTCTAGACAATTAATAAAAAAACATAGCACATGCAGCAGGTGTGCACAAATACAACAAATGAGGGTAGTCTAATGGTGGTAATGGAGTGGAGGAGTAGCCTAGTGGTTAGCACTAACAGCCTAACATCCAGGAGATTGGGGGGTGATTCCCACTGGTCTCCCTTGTGGCCTTGGGCAAGTCACTTAACCTCCATTGCTTGGAAGAAAAGGCCTGGCAATCTATTTCTGGTCATACCTTACCAAGAAAACCCAGGGGCTACTGGGTTGCCAGGATTGACTTGCAATATTGTTCTAAAATCATAAGGACTTAAAAATATTTCAATCTCCTCAATAATCTTAACTTTTAAAAAACAACTTTCTAACAAGGGGGCATGTTTACTAAGGTGTGGTAGCTGTCAGGACAGGCTCCAGGGTACGCTGTTCAGAATGCACCGACCCACACGGACAATTACCACAGTTGCTAAGCAAACTGGGCTTAAATCCCTGTTGTCTGTCTAGCCACAAGATGGGATCAGGGTGGAGAGAGGGAGTGGCAGCCGGTGACAGCCAGCATGTGGTGGTCTTTAGTGCAACCACACTATTGGCAGCCTGATAGTATGGTTGCTGCCAAAAGGATTCAAGTGATGGCCACTCCCCTCAATCCCCCCAAAATCAATCACCCCCAGCTGGTCACCCCCAGCCTATTATGCCCTCACCCACCCTCATATTTGATCCAGCACTCCCTTCAGATACTGTCCCCCACCTGCATAGTTTAGTACAGGGACTGCCCAAGGGTAATGTGTGGCCATGTGTGGAAACTCATTGAGAGGCTTCATTTGCATGAAACCCGATTGTGATCGGGGCATGTGTCGGAGCTGTCTAGAAGTCCAAAAATTTGATGGCCCTGATTTGTACCCGATTCTGCACCCGCGGGAGCTAGACGTTCCTTTTGGGTGCAGAATCGGGCACTAAGATGGGCTGGACATGCTCCAGTTCTGCCACACTGAACATTCAAATATCTCCCTGGCTAGCCCTCCCTATGCTGGCTCCTGCTGGAGCCCCAGTGCATTGGTGTCTCATCGCCATGGCACTGGGATGCCATGCAGGAGTGCCAAAAGGCACAACACCATCCTGATCCTCGTCACCAGCCACCCGGCCCTCGGGGGCAGTCAGGGCTTGGAATCGGACAGCAGGGACTTACCTCTTGCTGCCCTGCCACTTCTGCGGCCCCCTCGTGCACCACACCCTGCCAGGCATGGGACTTGTTCCACCTCCAAGGTGAAATAACCCAAACGTCCATCCTGTCATCACTGCATGTACAGGGCCATGACCTGAATCGTCCATAAACTTCCAGGTTGTGCATCACACCCCCACTCTGTCCACCTCTGCCCCATCCAGAGCTCCCCACATGAAGGCCTTGTATGTGCAGGGAGCTTTAGATATAGAATCAGGTCCCTGCAAATAGCGGTGTTTGTACGTGCAAGCCGGATATACATCCCTGCTATTCGCAGTTCAGAATGACCCCCATAGCCACTGGACCTCATTTGCATAAATTTAATTTTTTTAAATTTAAAATGTATGTTGCCTATCTAAAATTTTAGGTGACTTTCAAAGGAGCACTTCACAAGCCTCTTTTTTGTCCTGGCAATGACTTAGGGGCGTATTTACTAAATATCAATGTGCGCCAATAGAAATAAATGGGTGTTCCTGCATTTAGTGTACATTAACATTTGTGAATATGCATTAACTTTTAGTACGCATGCGTCTTAATGAGTGTCTCAATACCTTTTGCATGGGCAGTGAGGATAAAGAGACTACCTGATTTTTACATTAATACCCCCAGGCACATTAGGAAGTACTATAAGAACAAAAGAACATAAGATATGCCATACTGGATCAGACCAAGGTCCATCAAGCCCAGTATCCTGTTTCCAGTAGTGGCCAATATAGGTCATACGTACCTAGCAGTTTCCCCAAAAGACACAGGTTCCACAGTGCTTGTACTGGGTCAAGCATTGATATCCTGGATCCCTTCTTAATAATGGTTTATGGACCTTTCCTACAGGAACTTGTCCAAACCTTTTTTAAACCCAGCTATACTAACAGCCTTTACTACATCCTCCGGTAACAAATTCCAGAGTTTGATTACACATTGAGTGAAAAAATATTTTCTTTTATTAGTTTTAAATAGTTTACCCTGTAGCTTCATTGCATGTCCCCTAGTCTTTCTATATTCTGATAACGTAAACAATCGATCTACGTTTACTCGTTCCACTCCGTTCATTAATTTATAGACTTCTATCATATCTCTCTTCAAGCGTCTCTTTTCCAGGTTAAAGAGACCTAACCTTTTTAGCCTTTCTTCATAGGAGTATCCTTCCATCCCCTTTACCATTTTGGTTGCTTTTCTCTGAACCTTTTCTAATAACGCTATATCCTTTTTAAGATACGGCAACCAGAATTGCACACAATATTCAAGGTGCGGTCTCACCATGGAACGATATAGAGGCATTATAATATCTTTTGTTTTATTTTCCATTCCTTTCCTTATCATACCTAGCATTCTATTTGCTCTCTTGGCCGCCGCTGCACACTGGGCCGATGGTTTTAACATGTTATCCACAATGATGCCTAAATCTTTTTCCTGGGTGGTGGTGGTTCCTAATGTGGAACCTTGCATCGTGTAACCATAGTTTGGGTGGTTCTTCACTAGGTTCATAACTTTGCATGTGTCCACATTAAATTTCATCTGCCTTTGGATGCCCAGTCTTCCAATTTAACAAGATCCTCTTGCAATTTTCCACAATCCTCTTGGGTTTTAACAACTTTAAATAGTTTTGTGTCATCTGCAAATTTGATAACCTCACTCGTTATTCCCCTATCCAAGTCATTTATAAATATGTCCAAAAAGCAGCGGACCCAGCACAGATCCCTGGGATACACCACTATTCACCTTTCTCCACTGGGAAAATTGGCCATTTAGCCCTACCCTCTGCTTTCTATCTTTTAACCAGTTCCTGATCAACAATAGTACACTGCCTCCTATCCCATGACTCTTTAGTTTTGCCAAAAGTCTCTGATGAGGGACCTTGTCAAAGGCTTTATGAAAGTCCAGATACACTATATCAACCGACTCACCTTTGTCCACCTGTTTAATCGCACCTTCAAAAAAAACATAACAGAATAGTAAGACAAGATCTTCCTAGCTAAAGCCATGTTGGCTGTCTCCCATTAGGCCATGACAATCTACATGCTGAGTAAGTTGTTCTTTATGATGGTTTCTACTATTTTTCCCGGTACTGACGTCAGGCTCACCGGTCTGTAGTTTTCCGTGATCATCCCTGGAACCCTTTCTAAAAATTGGCGTTACATTGGTGATCCTCCAATCTTCAGGTATTACAGATGATTTTAATGAAAATTCACAGATTACTAATAGCAGGTCTGCAATCTCATATTTCAGGTCTTTCAACACCCTTGGATGTATACCATCCAGCCCAGGTGATTTGCTACTCTTCAGTTTATCTAATAGTTATAATACATCTTCCTGATGTATCGATATTTCCTTCAATTCTTCCGCACCTTTATATACCACGTCAGTCATGGGTAACATCCCTACATCTTCCTCAGTAAAGACCGAAGCAAAGAATTCATTCAGTCTCTCCGCTATCGCCTTGTCGCCTCTTAGTGCTCCTTTAACCCCTCTATCATCTAATGGACCAACAGACTCTCTCACAGGTTTTGTGCTACGAATGTACTTGAAAAAGTCTTTATTTCACGTTTGTGCTTCTGCAGCAAGCTTCTTCTCAAATTCTCCCTTTGCCTGCCTAATCAATGCCTTGCATTTGACTTACCAGTGCTTATGCTGTTTCCAAGTTTTATAGTTTGGCTATTTTATCCATCTCCTGAAAGTTGGTTTTTGGCAAGAACAGCCTCTCTGACCTCACCTTTAAAATATGCTGGCAGTTTTTTGGACTTCCTTCCACTTTTCTTAAAGCGTGGAATACAGCTGGTCTGGGCTTCCAAGATAGAATTTTTCAACAACACCCAAGCTTGATGTAAGTCTTTAACCTTTGCAACTGCTCCTTTTAGTTTTTTCTTAACTATTTTCCTCATTTTATCATAGTCTCCCTTTCGAAAGTTAAACGGTAGTACTGTGGATTTCCTTACTATCCCTCCTCCACTAATTAAATCAAACGTGATCATGCTATGATCACTATTGCCAAGTGGCCCCAACACCCTTATCTCTTGCACTAGATCTGGTGTTCCACTTAGGATTAGGTTCAATATGACTTCCCCTCTGGTCAGTTCATGAACCAGCTGCTCCAAGAAGCAGTCATTTATTTCATCTAGGAACTTTATCACCCTAGCATGTCCTGCTGTGACACTGACCCAGTCGATACCGGGGTAATTGAACTCACCCATTATTATTACTGCGCTGTAACTTTTGTTAGCTTCCTTGATTTCTTTGAGCATTTCATCATCCATTTGTTCATTCTGGCCAGACGGTCGATAGTACACCCCCACTGCCATCGCCTTGCCCTTTTTACATGGAATTTCAATCCATAGAGATTCTACAGCAAATTTTGTTTCCTGCAAAACTTTAATCCTTTCTGACTCAATGCCCTCTCTAACATAGAGTGCAACCCCTCCACCAATTTGATCAGCTCTATCATTACGATACAGTTTGTACCCAGGTACAATATACCCTGCTCACTTAGAATCCATAACAAACCCCTTCAAAAATCCTCAATACTGAAAATACTCGTGTTAGAATTAATGTTGGACTATTTCCTTGAGGAAACATCCTCCTGAAGGAAATCTTCCTTTTTATTCTTTTTATACTGTGAACCCACTGCTCAGAACTTATAGGTCGTATCCTTATTTAACCAAGGGAAAATGACATTTATTTATTTAGCTGTATTTATATCCTGCTTTTCACCGGGTCAAAGTGGTCAATTGGGGGATACATTTAACATGAGGGGATATGAGACACATACACTAATACTTACAGGGAACATGGACAATGGAGGGTTAAGTGGCTTGCCCAAGACCACAATGAGTGCCTATAGGACTAGAAATCCCAGTCCCTCCAGTCTGAGATTGCTGTCCCCTGGTGGGACTTGAACCCTCGGCCCTCCGGCCTGAAGTACCTTGTCCTAACCACTAGACCACTCCTCCCTACAAATCTTACCAATCCCTCGGAAAAACATGGAAAAATAATGACAAAGAACTAATTCTCAATTGAATGAAGAAAAAACGCCAACTTAGCTTTCATTCGAAACTCCAATCACCATTGTAATGAAGTTAGTAGTTATGGCACATCTTCATCGTCACAATCTTCAAATATTCCAGGCAACTAAAATTATTTTTTCTATCTTTATTGTCTGGCCATTTTATTTTTCTAACTGAGCTGGCTATACTCTCTCTACCACTTGTCTGTCTTCTTAGTGACTCCTTTCCATTTCTTCTTTCTCCTCTTGTCTTCTTCTCTTCCTTCTCTACATGTCTTTGATGCTGATCCTTCTTTTTATCTCTTTTTTCCATCTCTTTCCACTGCCTTTCTATCCACTAATAACTAGATTTTACCCCTCACTCTCCTTTTCTCTCACCCTTCAGTCTCCCATGTTTTACCTACATAGTAACATAGTAGCATAGTATATGATGGCAGATAAAGACCAGTATGGTCCATCTAGTCTGCCCAGCAAGGCGGAAAGAGTTAGTGCACCTGCCGCTCCGTGCAAGTCACCTCTCCCCATGCCTTTGTTTAGGGGTGTACCCACTGCTCCATGTAGGTCATCCCTATTTGCTCAAATATAAGAGATAGTTATGTTTATTTTAAATTCATCCTGTTGCTATAAAGGGATCCACTGTGTCTGTCCCATGCCATTTTGAATTCTGTCACTGTATTTGCCCCCACCACTTCCATCAGGAGGACATTCCAAGCATCCACCACCCTTTCAGTAAGAAAGAATTTCCTGACATTGCCTTTCAGTTTACCCCCTTGCAATTTCATGTTATGCCATCGAGCTTTACAGCTTCACCATCTTTGAAAGAGGTTTGTTTATCTATCTACCACCTTTCAATCTCCATTCTTGTCTCCTCTCTAGAGCCCCCATAGCCCCTGTAGTCTCTCTCTTTCCTCTGTTCCTATACTCACTCCTTAGTTCACTATTTCTACCATCCTCTGCCTCTCATTCCTTCATCAGCCATAGCACATTCCCTGTCATTCACTCCATCACTGGCCCCCAACTCATTCTTCAGTTTCTCACTTCCTACCTAACCTCCTATTATCTACTTTAACTATCTCTCCAGTCACATTTCTATTCTCTCTCTCTCCCCTTCAAAGATCCATCCATTTTCACATTTCTCATCTTCTCTATAATCCTCTAGAACATTCACATCAGATCTCAACCTCTCCCAACCTTCCTTCCCTATTCTCTTACCCCCACGCAACATCCTCCCTCTTATCTATCAATTACTAGATACTGTCTTTTCTAAATTCCTGCTCAGTTTTGAATCCCCAACACCTCTTTTCTCTGGTTCCTTACTCTGTCCATCTTCCTTACCCTAATCTATAAGAGAATGTATAAGTCATCCCCTAAGACGCTAACCATGTGTGCTGTGACCCCAGTTCTTTGTACATACCACCACCCCCCCCCCCCCAGTCTTGATTGACAATCCCCGAACATGAATCAAACCGCTGCTGATCGCTGGAAGTAGCGGTATATAAGTGTGCAGTAAATAAAAAATAAAAAAATAATAATCTACCCCTCCCAAGCATCCAGTATCTCCGCTTCCATTCCCAACCCTTTTCACCAGGTATCTGTCATCTCCCCAGGATGTGCAGTGGGGCCATTAGGTGGTACATGCATGATTGGGGACAGGGTGGGTGGAAGCAAATCTCACACTGCCTGCAGTAGTGGTGCTATTTGTGGATCCTCCTTGGACCCCCTTTCCATTTTTCACCTCCTCTCCCCAGTTTTGGCTCACTTGTGTCTGTGTGGATGGGACATTGAGGTACTGGCATTGGAAGCAGTTCCAGGCTGCTTCTGAGGCTTTTGGCAGCCAATGCTGGAGGTGGTGACCATTTGGGTTGGTGGCAGTACTCAGGAGTCACCTGGACAGCCTGGAAAGCACAGTAAGTCATGGTGACCATTGCTGCGTATGTGGGGGAGGGGCACATTAAACTGGCAAGATGCTTTGCGGTTGGGAGCCAGGTGCAATGGAGTCCTCTTTCTGGAGTTACTGGAGGTGTGTGACAGCTTATCTCAGAGTGTTATATGCCAACAGAGCTTCTTCTCCAACAACCGCAATCTACAGTGAACAAACAGATTTGTGTTGCACACTATTTGGGGGGGCTCTTCACATCTAGTATGCAGCATATATCAACATTGGCACATTCTGGTGCTGCACTCTTTGTTTCGTAGTGACCCCTGCATAGCATATACATGGGGCAGAAATATCAGAGACTGTGGTCAGAGCAGATTTAAGTGTTTTATTTTCTAGGATATTGACAACTCCTGGCCTTTCTCCTTGTGGCAATTGCAGTACATGTGATTTCAGCAAAGCCTTTGATACTGTTCCTCATAGGAGGCTTATCAATAAACTCAATAGTTTGGGGATGGCTTCCAAGGTGGTGAACTGGATCAGAAATTGTTTGTTTGACTGACAGACAATAGAAGATGATGGTAAATGGAGCTCACTTGGATGAAAGGAGGTTGATTAGCGGGGTGCCCCAGGGTTCGGTCCTGGGCCCGACACTATTCAATGTATTTGTGAGTGATATTGCTGAAGGACTGAATGGAAAAGTCTGTCTTTCTGCAGATGACACGAAAATGTGCAACAGAGTGGACTCCCCTGAGGGAATGGGTAACATGAGGAAAGATCTACAAAAGCTGGAAGAATGGTCTAATGCTTGGCAGTTAAGATTTAATGTGAAGAAGTGCAGTGTCATGCACTTGGGAAGCAGAAATCCAAGGGAACTGTATGTAATAGGGGGCGAGAGGTTGATCTGCATGGACCAGGAGAAGGACCTTGGAGTGATTATTTCTGAAGATCTCAAGGTAGCAAAACAGTGTGACAAGGCAGTGGCAAAAGCCAGGAGGATGTTGGGTTGCATACAAAGAGGAATTACCAGCAGAAAGGAAGAGGTAGTAATGCCACTGTATAAGTCACTGGTGAGGCCTCACGTGGAGTACTGTGTTCAGTTTTGGAGACCATATCTTGCAAAGGATATAAAAAGACTGGAAACTGTTCAAAGGAAGGCAACCAAAATGATTTGGAGCCTGTGTCAGAAACCTTATAAGAAGAGACTTGAAGACCTAAATATGTACACTTTGGAGGAGAGGAGGGATAGGGGAGTTTTAATTCAGACCTTTAAAGAGAAATAATGAACAAACACACCTCTTCCAAAGACGGGGAAGCTTTAAAACTAGAGGGCATAACATGAAGCTGCAAGGGGGTAAATTGAAAGGCAATGTCAGGAAATACTTTTTCTCTGAAAGGGTGGTGGATGCTTGGAATGCCCTCCCGATGGAAGTGGTGGGGAAAATACAGTGACAGAATTCAAAATGGCATGGAACAGACACAGTGGATCCCTTTACAATGACAGGATAAAATCAAAATAAACGTATCTATCTTACTGGGCAGACTAGATGGACCATACTGACCTTTATCTGCCATCATTTACTATATTACTATGTTACTGCAGATACTGTGGAGAATTGGTCTGATCCTGTCTCAGGTAAAAATGATCATCTTCAACATGTTACTAACTGCTGCACAAAGTGGGTTATATATGCAGTTCTATGTCCTTGCAAAAAACTGTTTGTGGGATGTATGTTAGAATGGTTAAAATCAGAGTTATTGAGCACAAATCTCATTTATTCACTAGGAGGCTGATTCTGAGTTGGATGTGCCAGCCCTCTGTGTGCCTGGTCGCAACTGGATGCACAGAGTGAGCCCGGATTCTGATCCTGTGGGACATGTCTAGCCCTGTGGGATCAGAATCGCGTTGAAGCCTGTACGTGCAAGCCGGAACCCCGATTCTAGTCAGCCTGTACGTACAGGCGTTCCCCGGTTAACTCAGTCAGGGATCTTGAATGGTGCCGCAGCACCATGGCATCCGTTTGCCATAGCACTATGGCTCCGTTCAAGAGCCGCGATCCCCAGCCACCAGACCAAAATCTTCATTCCCTGCAGCCCGACCCCCGATCTAGCCTCCCAAGGCCAGGGTCGGGTTGCGGGGATTTTTCTCTGCCCTTTCCTGCATTTACTGTGCCCCGAGCCTGCCAGATCCACCCGACTAAGGGAACTTATTCCACTTCAGAGACAAAATTCAAATGCCTTTAAGTACAGAGCAGACAGAACTTAAAGATTCCAAATTACCCCTGCCTACCAGTAACCAGATTAATATGAATAAAATACAACCTCTAAAATGCTTGTATGCAAATGCTAGGAGTCTAAAAAATAAGATAGGAGAGTTAGAATATCTAGCACTAAATGAGAAGTTAGATAGGATTGGTATCTCAGAGACATGGTGGAAGGAGGACAACCAGTGGGAAACTGTGATACCTGAGTACATATTATATCGCAATGATAGAGAAGATCAAATTGGTGGAGGGATTGTGTACTATGTTAGCGAGTGCATTGAGTCACACAGGATTAAAGTTTTGCAGGAAACAAAATATACTGTAGAATCTCTATGGACTGAAATTCCATGTAAATATGGGAAGGCTCTTCCGAAGGGATGGGCTTCACCTTAACCGGGATGGAACCAGGCTGCTGGCATTAACTTTTAAAAAGGAGATAGAGCAGCTTTTAAACTAGATAATAGGGGAAAGCCGACAGTCGCCCAAGAGCAGATAGTTCAGAAGAATGTATCCTTGAAGGATAATACCAAAAGCAGAGAGGTTCCAAAAAAGAGCAAAGTAGCCCAAATGCCCTCAAGTATGGAGCAGACAGAGCTTAAAGATCCCAAATTACCCATGTCTACCAATAGTCAAATTAATATGAATAAAATACAGTCTCTAAAATGCTTGTATGCAAATGCTAGAAGTCTAAAAAATAAGATGGGAGAGTTAGAATATATAGCACTAAATGAGAGGTTAGATATGATTGGAATATCAGAGACATGGTGGAACGAGGACAACCAGTGGGACACTGTGATACCTGGGTACAAACTATATCGTAATGATAGAGCTGATCAAATTGGTGGAGGGCTTGCGCTCTATGTTAGGAGGGCATTGAGTCAGAAAGGATTAAAGTTTTGCAGGAAACAAAATTTGCTGTAGAATCTCTATGGATTGAAATTCTATGTAAAAAGGGGAAGGCGATGGCAGTGGGGGTGTACTATCGACCACCGGGCCAGAATGAACAAATGGATGATGAAATGCTCAAAGAAATCAAGGAAGCTAACAAAAGTTACAGCGCAGTAATAATAATGGGTGATTTCAATTACCCCGGTATTGACTGGGTCAGTGTCACGGCAGGACATGCTAGGGAGACAAAGTTCCTAGATGAAATAAATGACTGCTTCTTGGAGCAGCTGGTTCATGAACCGACCAGAGGGTAAGCCATATTAGACCTGGTCCTTAGTGGAACACCAGATCTAGTGCAAGAGATAAGGGTGTTGGGGCCACTTGGCAATAGTGATCATAGCATGATCGCCTTTGATTTAATTAGTGGAGGAGGGATAGTACGGAAATCCAAAGTACTACCTTTTAACTTTCGAAAGGGAGACTATGATAAAATGAGGAAAATAGTTAAGAAAAAACTAAAAGGAGCAGTTGCAAAGGTTAAAGACTTAAATCAAGTTGGGTGTTGTTGAAAAATACTATCTTGGCAGCTCAGACCAGCTATATTCCACGCTTTAAGAAAAGTGGAAGGAAGTCCAAAAAACTGCCAGCATGGTTTAAAGGTGAGGTCAGAGAGGCTGCTGTTGCCAAAAAAGCATCTTTCAGGAAATGAAAAAAAGAGCCAAACGACGAAACCTGGAAGTAGCACAAGCACTGGCAAATCAAATGCAAGGCATTGATAAAGCAGGCAAAGAGAGAATTTGAGAAGAAGCTTGCTGTGGAAGCAAAAACGCGAAATAAAGATTTTTTCAGGTACATTTGCATCAAAAAACCTGTGAGAGAGTAAGTTGGTCTATTAGATGATAGAGGAGTTAAAGGGGCACTAAGAGGCGACAAGGCGATAGCAGAGACACTGAATGAATTCTTTGCTTCAGTCTTTACTGAGGAAGATGTAGGGATGTTACCCATGACTGAAGTGGTATTTAAAGGTACGGAAGAATTGAAGGAAATATCGATACATCGGGAAGATGTATTACAACTATTAGATAAACTGAAGAGTAGAAAATCACTTGGGCCAGATGGTATACATCCAAGGGTGTTGAAAGAACTGAAATATGAGATTGCAGACCTGCTATTAGTAATCTGTGAACTATCATTAAAATCATCTCTAATACCTGAAGATTGGAGGAGCGCCAATGTAACACCAATTTTTAAAAAGGGTTCCAGGGGTGATCCGGGAAACTACAGACCGGTAAGCTTCACATCAGTACTGGGAAAAATGGTAGAAACCATCATAAAGAATAAAATTACTCAGCATGTAGATAGTCATGGCCTAATGGGAGACAGCCAACATGGCTTTAGACAAGGAAGATCTTGTCTTACTAATCTGTTATGTTTTTTTGAAAGTGTGAATAAAAAGGTGGACAAAGGTGAGTCGGTTGATATAGTGTATCTGGACTTTCAGAAAGCCTTTGACAAGGTCCCTCATCAGATCCTTTTAGCAAAACTAAAGAGTCATGGAATAGGAGGCAGTGTACTACTGTGGATCAATAACTGGTTAAGAGATAGATAGCAGAGGTTTGGGCTAAATGGCCAATTTTCCCAATGGAGAAAGGTGAATAGTGGTATACCCCAGGGATCTGTGCTGGGTCCGCTGCTTTTTGACATATTCATAAATGACCTGGAAAGTGGAATATAACGAGTGAGGTTATCAAATTTGCAGATGATACAAAACTATTTAAAGTTGTTAAAACCCAAGAGGATTGTGGAAAATTGCAAGAGGATCGTGATAAATTAGAAGACTGGGCATCAAAATGGCAGATGAAATTTAGTGTGGACAAGTGCAAAGTTATGCACCTAGGGAAGAACAACCCAAACTATGGTTATACAATGCAAGGTTCCACATTAGGAACCACCACCGAGGAAAAAGATTTAGGCGTCATTGTGGATAACATGTTAAAACCCTCGGCCCAGTGTGCAGCGGCAGCCAAGAGAGCAAATAGAATGCTAGGTATCATAAGGAAAGGAATGGAAAATAAAACAAAAGATATTATAATGCCTCTATATCGTTCCATGGTGAGACCGCACCTTGAATATTGTGTGCAATTCTGGTCACCGTATCTTAAAAAGGATACAGAGTTATTAGAAAAGGTTCAGAGAAGAGCCACCAAAATGGTAAAGGGGATGGAAGGATACTCCTATGAAGAAATGCTAAAAAGGTTAGGGCTCTTTAACCTGGAAAAGAGACGGCTAAGGGGAGATATGATAGAAGTCTATAAATTAATGAACAGAGTGGAACGGGTAAACGTAGATCGATTGTTTACGTTATCAGAATATAGAAAGACTAGGGGACATGCAATGAAGCTACAGGGTAAACTATTTAAGACTAATAAAAGAAAATATTTTTTCACTCAACCTGTAATCAAACTCTGGAATTTGTTACCAGAGGGTGTAGTAAAGGCTGTTAGTATAGCTGGGTTTAAAAAAGGTTTGGACAAGTTCCTGGAGGAAAGGTCCATAAATCTTTATTAAGAAGGGACCCAGGATATCAATGCTTGACCCTGTACAAGCATTGCAGAACCTGTGTCTTTTGGGGAAACTGCTAGGTACGTATGACCTAGATTGGCCACTGTTGGAAACAGGATACTGGGCTTGATGGACCTTGGTCTGACCCAGTATGGCATATCTTATGATCTTATGTTCTTATGTTATGTTCTTATGAAGCACTGTTTGTGACAAAGGACCAATTATTTGTTCCCCCCCCCCCCATCCCTCAAACTAAGAACAGCTAAAATAGCAGTACAACCACACGTAAAATATCTGGGAATCATCCTTGACAAGACACTATCATTTAAACAACAGGTTGCAAAAACCACAAGATCTGTCTACTTTAAATCAAAGATGGTACAGAAACTCAGAACGCTCATCGACCCACAAGACCTCCGTACAGTTATGACGGCAATGGCACTACCACACTTAGGGGTATGTTTACTAAACTGCGTTAGTGTGATTCGCGTTAGGAGCCGCATTAGTAGAAGAAATGCCAAAAAAGGACATGGGCTGTACATCGTTACCAATAACGCACAATAACGAGTGTTGTAAGGTGCCACACAGCAACGATCGTTACAGGGCGCGTTGCTGCACGTTAAGCGTAAGAAGGCGCGCAGAAACCCAGATACAGAAACAGAGCTGTAGCACAATGGTTACTACACAGACCAATGGTGCAAGTGTGATGGGTTCGATTCCCCAGTGTGCCTAATGAAGAAGGCTGGCTGAGGCGTCATGTGTAACTCTTTGAAAGCCTATTATAATATTTTAATCCACATTCTGCAGCCGGGTTTATGTTTGCATATGGCAGGAAAATTGCACCCGTCTTATTCAATATGTTCCAATAGTGACGTACCCTCTGCCATAGTCATGTCTGATATACCATGTGATAGGAATATTTAGGCAGATGTTAGGATCACGAAAGTTATGGGCTTGGCCTGGAAAGGGTTAAGTATTGGGCTGTGAGGAAGTTTAGTAGTACGTTAATAGTGCTGCCAGCAAACACACCCTCACAGTGTGTAACCTAAGGTGCCACATAAGGCACCCTAGAAGGCACTCCATAGGGCAAATTATAAAGTGCCAAGGCACCCTATAATGTCCCCCATAGGACACCATATAAGGCACCTTATAAGGCACTATATAGGCATCCAGAACTGTAGCACAATGGCCAATACACTGACAAATGGTGCAAGAGAAGTGAGTTTAATCCCCCCTTGAACTCAATGAGTAAAGCTCGTAAAGACATCACCTTTTACTCAAAATCAGTGCTATATGAAGCAGTTTGTCTGTTAAGATTAATTAGTGCTGCCAGCAAACATACCCTCACAGGGCCGCAACCGAAGGTGCTGCAGAAGGCACCCTATAAGGCACCCCAGAGGGCACATTATAAAGTGCACTGTCCGCCAAGGCACCCTAGAATGTTCCCTATGGGTCACCCCACAGGGCGCAGTACAGGGTCCTGCAGTGGGCACTGTATAGGGCGCCTGATGAGGCACTGTAAGGAGACAGCACTATGAGGGTCCCATGCTGGCAGCACCAATTGAACTTAAAAAAACAAAATGACACGGACAGCGCTAACAAATATCCCCACTGTGGGATCAAACCCATGACACCTGGCCACACAGGCAGTGAAGTAACCGGTGGGCCACATTGCTAGTGCTATGAACAAATTCATGGCTGGCAGATGAAGGTTGTCAGATCACCACACAAACTGTCGGCTGTGGTGGCCAGGAGCAGGGTCAACCCACTCATACCCATGGTGCACTGCACATGCAGATCAGCAGTCCATAGATGAACACAAGACGGGGTATGCACCCCCACAGCACCTCGGCCTGGTTGAGGGAACTGACCGTGTGTCCCACTGGCACAGAGCACCTACAGACAGTAATCCAACAGGGAGTCCTATACAGTGCATGAAAAGGTGACTAGCAAGGCATCCAGAGCTACAGCACAATGGTTAATACACTGACCAATGTCGAAGTGGTCGTGAGTTCAATACCTCTGTGGGTCGAATAAGAAAAGCTGGCGGAAACAGCACTGTGTACCTTCTAGCAGTGCTGAGAGAAGCATTTATTATGTTAACCATAAGTAATGCTGCCAGCAAACACACTCTCACGGGGCCGTAACCTAAGGTGACGCAGAAGGCACCCAATAATGTACCCCAGAGGATGCATCATAAGGTGCATTGCCCACCAAGGCACCCTAGAATGCCCCCTATGGGCCACCCCACAGGGTGCATCAAAGGGTGCTGCACATGGCACGTGAAAGGGTGCCTGATGAGGTACCATAAGGAGACAGCACTGTGAAGGTGAGGTAGCTGGCAGCACCACTGCAAATAACAAAAAGAATATGCCTCACACAGTCCCACCAAGTAACTCCACTGTGGGTTCGAACCCATGACATCTGGCCACACAGGCAGTGAAGTAACATGTGGGCAATATTGCCAGTGTGACCAACAATGTCCTAATAATGATGTGGCCAACCTATGGAGTATAAATGACAGATGGACAAAGGTCCTACACCAGAGCAAAAACAGGTTAGCTACGAACAAACCAGAAATGCCTGCAAAGCAAACAAACCAAGGTCTCAGCAAACAAGGGCATATGGCAAACACGATCAAGACCAAGGTCAAGACCATTACCAAAAACAACATGCCCAATAACATCACTGACCTTGTCAAATACGGACAGCTACTGTCAAAATCCAAAGAAACACCCAAACTACGATGAATACATGGAGACAGACTAGCCAGATGCCTGATCCCCCAGCTCTAACAAATCACTGCCTGGCAGATGAAGGATGTCAGGTCACCACACAAACTGTCTGCTGTGGTGTCCAGGATCTGGGTTAACCCACGCATACCCACAGTGCACTGCACATGCAGATCTGCAGTCCATAGATGAACACAATATGGGGTATGCACCCACACATCACCTCGGCCTGGTAGAGGGAACAGACCGTGTTTCTCACTGGCACAGAGAACCTACAGACAGTAATCCAACAGGGCGTCCCATACAGTGCATGAAAAGGTGACTAGCAAGGCATCCAGAGCTACAGCACAATGGTGACTACATCGAATAATGGCGCAGGGGTCGTGAGCTCAATACCCCTGTGGGTTGAATGAGTAAAGTTGGCGGAGACATCCCCAGTTATCCTAAAGCAGTGATGACAGAACCATCATTTTGTTAACCTTAAGTAGTGCTGGCAGCAAACACACCCTCATTGGGCCGTAACCTAAGGAGGTGCATAAGGCATTGCAGAGGGCACATAATAAAGTGCACCATCTGTCAAGGCACCACATAATGTCCCATATGGGAGACCCCATAGGGCGCATGGAAGGATGACTCATAGGGCATGGTATAGGACGCCAGAGGAGGCACCCTAAGGAGACAGCAAAGTTGCCATCACACATCAGAGCCATGCTGCAAGGCGCCCTACCTGGTGCTGTCCGTGGACCCCAACCACCCTGCCTCCCACCCCAGCGTTGTCACCCTAACCCCTGTCCCCCAGTCTGCCACCTGTCCAAACCATACTGTACGATGTGGTGAGGAGGGTGGCAGCACGACATGTCCCCACAGTGCCCACCCCCACCGTATGCACATCAGTTACCATCCCCAACCCCCCACATACCCATGTTGAGGCATGCAGAGTAAACAGAGACCATGCAACATCCCCAGTGACATGTCAGTGTCCCACAACAATGCACAAGTGATCTCCCCAGCTGCAAACAATAAAACACCAAGACACGTCATGTCAGTGACGGTGTGTCAGATAGCCGCGTGACAGTCAACAAAGTAGGCCAACATGAAGGACCAAAAAAGACTGTGTCCAATATGCAGAGGTACATCTAATAGTGGCAAAAACAGGCACGGACAATTTCACACAGGTGCTGCGTCCAAACAAATATGGAAGATGGGGCTCCGGAGGAAGTGTAGTAGATGTGCCATGTCTGTGGGCTGTGTCCTGTGTGAAAAGGGGTAGAAAGAAGGTAAGGGAAGGGCACACCCACCATCAGGTCAGAAACAACATGCTGACAGCAGAATATGTGCATCAGGAATGCTGAAACACCACAACATGACATGATCATAACAGACAGCATAGTGCACATGGACCACAGTATGAGATGGCCCTGCAGACCATGACACAATCCCAACATGGTCATGTGAATGCCCATGGCACACAGGCATCCCAGAGGTCAAAAGCATGTCCAGCATTGGTGGTGCACCGAGATACCACAGAAATGCACGTTGCAACGAACAGGCCAAATGCAGCATCACCATGTGGCCTATGACCCAGCGGAGGGAAGGTAAAGCTTACCTGAAAGGTACAGCATTGGACTGATGGGGAAAGCCAGAGTCAGGCAAGGGCACAAGGGGCCCCTGGAGAGGCTGCCGACATCGATGAACTGTGTCCATCACCATGACCTCATGATCTGCTGTCAGTGGATCATGGCCTAGGAACGCTGTGTTGCGGGAAAACATACTGGTTACGTGAAGTGTCCTGCCAACAAACATGGGACATGTCAGGGAAGATAATATGACACATGCACACAATGTACAGAAGGGCAGAAACAGAAGGGCATTGGAAGATGGATGAACATCGCCTGACAGGTGGGAAGACACACACGTCCCAAAGACACAGAGACACACACCGTGAGACAAGGTAAGCATGCCGCAAGCTGTAGTTGGCTGGACTGCAGACAATCAGGGACAGGTGGAGACCTGGGTGCACCTAGGCTGTATAATGCAGCAATGGCAGTGAGGTCTCTACGTGTACCTAAGCTTTGCAATTGCCTGTGTCCAGAGACACACTCAGCCTGGTAACATGTGCACAGGCAAATTATGTAGACCCCCTAGATGTGCACAGGCAATGGTCACATGTGTGTCAAACGGAACATATTGCGGATGGAGTGTGAGGCCAAAGACATGTGCAACACCAGAGGAATGGTGGAGAGGGAAACACATATGTGTCAAGTGGTGCTGCCACCATAGCACACCTAGCTGTATGTCCACCTAGCCCAGCCACCTTAATGCCGCTGTGACATACACACACTCCTCACATGAACCACAGCAGTGGGAAGTATCGGCAGCCCATCCCTGGGAGGCAGGAACACATCAGCCAATCCTGGTGAGCCAAAACACAAGAGACAAATAGAGATATGTCAGTACAGTGCTGTGAAACACACATACCATCTCACACATGGCGAACCATAAGCACATCCCCCCACATGCAGAATTTACAGGAGAAGAGTTCCTCGATCAGATGTTGCCTGGCCACCATCCCCTCACATGTGTCACCATGGCCATGTGCAGGAGGGCACACAGGATCCTCCCCGAGATCCTCATTAATATCGACTGGGACATTGTGCCTGAGAGCAATGTTGTGGAGGATGCAACAGGCCAGAATGATCTTGGCCACAGTCAGGGGTCCGTACTGTAAGGCACCGCCGGTCCTATCCAGACACCTGAAGTGACTCTTGAGAATGCCAAAGGTGCGCTCAATGACTGAGCGGCTGGAGGCATGGGCCTCATTGTACCACATCTCTGCACCTGGCTGAGGGAGATGCACAGGGGTCAGCAGCCAGACACAACACCCATATCCTGCATCACCTGCAAACAGAGATGGCATAAGGTCACACGTGAGATGATGGACCTATGGAATCATTGATGTAGCAATGCCCAACTGGACAGCAGAGAAGCATGGACACACACATCTGACGTCACAGCATTGCACACGATGGGAGTGCACCAGAGTCTGATGCTGGGAGTCCAAGAGCATACTTGGAGGGGCAGAGATGTGCAGTTGTGCAAGTCGGGGACCGTCATGATACATTGCACACAGGGCAGTCAACGGAACACATCCCCGGGGGGGGCAAGGTGGGAGTGTCAGTGCAGACAGGCCAAAGTGAACAGTCATGCAGCATACATGTGTGATAGCAGGTTTGCCCACAGCCCAAGACACATGTCATCCCCTACATGGCGAATGAGGAGGCCCCATACACACTGTACACCACGTGTATGGTTCTGTGCCCCCAATCCTCCCCCTTCCCCCCTTGGATGGCACATGCACAAACCTGTGGCACATGGGGTGGGAAAGGGACACACCCCACAGGCAGACATATGTACAACTGCCCATGCATTATGGCCTAGGCAAGGTGCAGGAGCCACATCCATGGAGGGGACACACCATGCATGTCCAGAGTGCCCCTGTACACAGGAGCTTGTTAAGTGAACAGCAGAGGCAGGGTACAGCCCACACCACATGTGTGCGGGGACACCCAGATGAGCAAGAACACACACATGGTAGGCAGAGAGACGTGTGGTAGTGCACAGAGGTATGTGACCACATTCCAGGTGACAGGGTGTGATGTAGTGTCAGGCCCAGAATAGGCTGCACCAGGAAACAACACCACAATGTCAGGCATGCAGAGGACACAGGTGACAATGGTGCCCCCGCAAATCATATATGGTAGGTGCACGTAAGATGTGGGGAATACCTACCCAGCAGGACATAGTCCTCATATTGTCCGGCCTCAAACTGGCCGAACAGTGCCGAGTTCTGCAGGATATAGGAGTCATGGGCTGACCCTGGGAACTGTGGAATCACATTCAGAATCTGCATACTTGCATCACAAACCACCTGCATATTCAGGGAAGTGTTTGCGGTTGAGGTACACAACCTCCCTGTCGCGGGGTGGGACCAGGGCAACATGTGTGCAATTTATTGCTCCCATCACGTGTGGTATCCCTGCAATCTGCTGGAATGCCTGTCCCAGGGCCACCCAATGTTGCCTACTGTTGGGAATGGCAATGTAATTCCCAACCCGGCTGACCATGGCCCGCAGTACCTGGTGGAGGCAGCAAGAGAACGTTGGCCTACTCATCCCACCCACTGCGGCCACTGAGGATTGGAAACAGCCAGAGGCAAAGAAATGTATGGCAGCCAGGAGCTTGGCCAATCCCAGTATTGCATGTGACCGGGCAGTCAGGGGCTGGAGGTCAGGTCGTAGATCCTCATAGAGCTCCCTAATAGCCCCTGTGTCCAGCCGGTAGAGGGAGATTACCTGGTCCTCCCTGATGTTTTGGAGCATGGCCCTGGGCCTGTAGAGGCGTTGCAGGCGGGGCCATGCCTCAGCACGCCTACGGCACCGTTGTTCCCTCCCACTCGCCTGTGGACCCCCCACAGCTGCAGGCCTGAGTTGCAGCGGGATAGCACCCATGCCCATTGCCGCAGCCCCAGGAACATCATCTCCCTCTTCCTGAAAGCGCAGCCCAGCTAGCTCCAGCAATGCAAGTACTGCATCACCTGCATTCACAGTCTGAGCAATGATAGACACAGGATGGAGGACAGGTGGTTGGGAAATAGAGTGCGGGGCGGGCACAGAAATCACAATAATGATACACACCTGGTCAACCAGGAACATCCATCACAGCCAACACCCTGTACGCATCCACATAGCGTGCGCAGGAGGAGCGTTCCCCGCATTGCATCCGACAAAAGCCATCGACGTGTGTCCCTGTGACGCAGCAGGGTGTAAAGCTACTGCGAAGTATACCCCTTTCCAAATATTGAAAATGCCAAGATGGTACAGGGACGCTAAACGCATTCGCATGTGTGTACACGCAACACACGTCTCATGTAATATGCGTCACGGAAATGTAACCATCACCCAACACACGTGGTAGCGCGCAGACAAAAAAAAGATACGATTACTATCCCATAGAACATTTGATTCACTTACCAGCACAAAACTGGATTGTAGGAGGTGGGCGCGTGTAGTGTGTATACCCAGGGCTGATTTGGAGGAATACTAGAACGCTGCAATCCATGCACAGAAAGGCACGTAGGGTACATAACCACGGCACATCCATGCATGCGCAGGGGGGAACGCGCGTCGCTGGGTGCGGCACTCGGCACGTACGCAACGCGCATAGAGCCACACCCAAAATATACCTATATATATATTGTGAGCACAAAATGGCACGCACCTCAGCACACATCTGGTATGGAGTCCACCAACCAGGGACGTGAGCATGCTAGACTGGAGCAAACACCACTGCCAAACCCAGTTGGAGATGATGAGAGGCCAGGCCCATCTGGGCAACAGCAGCACCCATGTGAGCAGGCCACTGGCACACTGGGGCAAAGGCGGCGCAGGCCCACACTGCCAGAGGAGGTCCGTAAGAGGGCAGTGCGGTTCAGCCAGGAGGAGAATGATCTCCTCCTGGCAAGCATACTAGAACACTAAGAGCTACTTTTTGGACGCCTCAGCTCTACAACAACAATTGCCACACGCGCCAGGGCATGGGCAGAGGTGCAGGCAGCGGTGGAAACTGCTGATGGCCCACATCGGGACATAGAGAGTCTACGTAAGAGATACTGTGATATCAAGAGGAACATCTGTAATGAGCTCGCCAGGGAGAGGCGAGGGGCACAAGGCAATGGAGGGGGCCCAGCACAGGTCGCCAACCTAACTGAACTGGAGTGGCGCCTGGCTGACTGACTGGGGCCTATGTATATTCATGGCCTGCCCCCTGTGTTGGACACAGCGCACCCAAGTGCCGGTAAGTGTGAGAGTGAGCTGCACCAGTGTGAGACAGCAAACGCACATGTGTAGGGGTGGACCAAGGGTGGGGTGGGGTGTGGGTGGCATGACGTGGCTGTTTGGGAACCAGGGGGCGCCACAGGCATATGGGCAGCTTCTGGCCCATGGCCCATGGGGGGGACGTGTCCATGGTGGGCAGGGGGAGGCACAGCACAGTGGATGGGTGTGGTGGCAAGGAGGACAGGCCCGCAGTACCAGCAGAGGCTGCCAATGTGTTGCAGGGGATACGGTGCAGAGTTGGCGGAGGCAGCACGGCCACACGGGTAGTAACGTGGCCAACGGGACAGCACAATGCACCTGTGACAAACATAGTCTGTGGTTGCAGGGCTGAAGGCGGTGATGGGGCTGCATGGGGTGTGTGGCAGCATGCAAGGGGGGGAGGGGACAGTGGCACTTGCAGGGCGCAGGGCCCACCGGCATGGATAAAGAAGGAACATGGGGGGAGGAAGGGGCCCTGGCCCAGACCCATGTGGCTCACCCACACACATGTGCCCTTAGGGGAGTGGGACGGGTGTAGACAGGCAGTCATGCCTCATATTACCTATGTAACATTGTGGCCTACAGGTGACATTTGCTCCATTGATGCAACAGAGGAGGCGCCAGGGGACAACGATCCAGGGCCGTGCACCCTCATGGACCCTGTGCCAGAGGTGGGCCAGGTGGAAGCAGGTGGTCCATCCCCACCCCCGGAGGAGGACAGCAGGCAAGGCACACAGCCTGCAGTTGACGGAGCACCACCTACCAATGCAGCCACGGGGGAGGTGGCTGCTGAAGCCGAACAGCGCACCAGGCAAGAGGTGCTGTCTGCTGTGTCGGAGGTCATCTTGCAGATGCAGGCGCACTCAGCAGTGGCACAGAGGGATGCAGAGGGTGAGTGTCAAACTGTGTTTGGGTGGCAATGCCTCTGCACAGGTGGTGGATGTTTCCCTGTCTTACAATGCACTACCTGCTGTCCCCACAGGAATACGGCATTTATTGAGAGCGGGGATGAGGGAACAGCGCCGCCAACGCCGTGCGCAACAGCGCCTTCAGCGCACAATGTCAGGGGTCCTGGCGGGGCTTCAGGACCTGGCTGCATCTGCACAAAGCATGGCTGCCAGCCTGGAGCGTATTGCAGCACACATGAGGCCGACGCCACCACCACCGATGCCACCACCACCACCACCAGCGGCAGCAGCATTAGCGGTGGCGGCAGGCGCACCACCATCAACACAGGGTGGGAGGGGCCGCGCAAGTCATGGCAGGGACAGGGGGAGGGGGAAATAAACTGCCACACAAGCGGCTGTAGCTGATGTCATGTGTCCTGTTTTGCTTGTGGGGGGCCATATTATGCACAGCCCACCCATGTCCGCACCAGGGGCCAGCCCCATGCAAATTATTCAGCCAGCCGGTGTACCCACCGACCCTGCTGTGGTCAGCATGGGATGCCCCACCTGCTGTTGTACGCACACCCGCAGGCACACACTACCCAGCAGCTGCAGTCGGCATCTGTTTTCCTTATACGTTCCCCGTTAGCTGGGTGGGGGGGTTCGGACTGGTAATGGGCTATAGAGGGGGCTAGGGCATGACATGAGGTGGGCTGTGGGTGATGGGGGGGGTGAGTCAGACTGGTAATGGGCTGTGGGCTGATTGGGGGGGGGTAGGGCTGGCAATGGGCTATTGGGGGGCTGACCGGAAATGGGCTGATGGGGTTAGGACTGGAATTGGGCAGTTTGGGGTAGCTTGGATTGGAAATGTGTCGTGGTGGGGTTTGGAATACAGTGGACCCATCGAGGTGCTGGAACGATACAGGGGCTTATGGGGGGGGCTGGACTGGTATCTTGCTGAGTGGAGGGGAGCTAGGATATGGCATGGGCCGAAGGTGGTTCCAGGAAATGACTAGATATGGCCTGATGGGGGCCTGGGAACAAAAATGAGCTGGTGAAGGCACTCGGACAGGAATGGGATGGCTATGCCCTTTTTACTTTGGTATGCCTTCTTTTATTTGAAAAGGATAGGACTGCACAAATCCAGGTTTCTGCCAACTCCAACGAAATCAAAGCACATCAGCTACACTTACCCGAACTGCTACCATAGCTTTGCAATAATGGCTGCATACCCACAGTCATAGAAAGGCACTACTGAGTGTACAAGCTGCCCTCTGATGGCCATAGACCATAGCACAGGCACGTCTTGGTTGACAGTCTAACTGCCAGTCTATTCTTTTATATATCCTAAGGTTTCCTAAACCTATCCCTGTGATTTCTGGGCAACCCTCACTATAGAATACATGAAAGCACACGTCTAGGCTTTCCCACCTGCCAACTACAGGTTAGGCTCTTCCCTTGAACCTAAAAGATGGCAATTTGCATAATATCCTGGGCCTTAAGAGATGCCCCTCAAAGACATGATTGGGAGGGAATGACCATGTGGTATCAGGGATCAGTGACAAAAATGCTGTCCTGTGTTATGTTTATTCTTATTTATTCTATAAAGAGGATTGAGAACAGTCTCCCTTAATGCTGAGGAACCCCCTGAGCCTCAAAAATATACACCTCCAAACAAATGAAATAAACAAACACTAGGCCAAATAAAAAACCCATCCTGTGTCCCCCTGCGGCCATGGCCACTCGGTCCACCCCTAGCCCTGTGCACTGGCCGGCTCTGTGTCCATTAGCCCCCTTGCTGTGTCCATGCCAGCGTCCACCCTGGTCTGTGCCCATCGCCACTGCTGCACATAGCCTTGCATGGTCTACCACAGCTGACCCCTAGCCACTGTTTAACGTGTGTGGGTTTGGCCATGTGTGGCACTGCCCCATGTGATGCCCCTAATATCGCCCCACCCCTGACATGGGTACAGTACCCTGCATCCTCCCGTTGTATCTCACACAGACACGCATGTGGGTGCCCACATGTGTCAATCACACAACACTGACACATAGCAATGAGGGACATCTGGCTACCACAGTTGTATGGAACCACTGTTAAACTTTATTTACATTCGCCACTTGACAGCACATTCGCCATGGCTACTCATGCCAACATTTTTGTCTGCCAACCCTACTGTCCCTGGTGAGTGTGGCAGGCCATGGCATGGCTGTCACAGGGCGGGTGTGCCATGCGCATCCGCACGCTACACACCCCGGGGACCCCCGTCACATGGTGGCTGGCCAGGCACGCCACCGGCTACACGCTCCTCCAGCAAGCGCAGCCGGTCAGCCACCATGGTCAGGGTCGCCAGGACCTGCCCCATGATGAGTGCGTGCTGCCTCTTGGCATGTGCCTGCGCATGCACAGCCACAGCCACGCGCAGCCCGCACATGCAGCCGCACAGACACAGATCTCCCCATGTCTGTGTGGCTGCATGCAAGGTATGCCTGTCAGCGGCTATGTGTGGCAAGCCGACGTCCAGGGGGGGACGCATCGCCAGCACCATGGAGCAGATGGCTGGCACCCCCGTAGCCCTGTGGCAGCCCATGCCGATGTGCACATGCCACATCCGGCAAACCCATCCCCATCCCCTCCCCCACCCCATCCACCTCCAGCTCCGGCCCACCCATCCCTTCCCCCTCCTGCCCCTGGCCCCCCACCACAGAGCCCCTCCCCTCCCCCTCTGCCTGCACCAGCCACTCCACCCCCTGCCCTCCCACAACCTCCTCCGCCTCCCCCTCCCCCATCTCCTCCCCCGCTCCAACCACCCCAACCACCTCCCCCTCCTCCCCCCGTCCCCCTCCTCCCCCTCGGTGTCAGCTGGAGCATCCTCAGCATCTTCTGCCCCGCCATTGTCTGCCTCCATGGGCACCGGGGTGTCCTCCACCTCCTGGCCACTGTCGCCATGCAGCTCCTCCGGCCCCGCTGCAGCATCTGGCCCCACAGGCTCCTCGACAACACGTGCATCCGCTGTGGGAGGGGAAACACGTGTCATCTCCATGGTCTCACATCAGCCACGGCAGTCACATGCATCCTGTGGTTCTGACAGCCATTGCCCCACAGGGCCATGTTACATCACTCACCATTTCTTTGGGTCATCCGCTCCCTCTGTACCCTTGCTACAAAGCGGGGGTATCGTGCCCGTAGCTCCCGCGCCTTCTTACGGAGATCCTCCACCTATTTGAGTGACAACACATATTGACATTAGCGGAGAGACACTCTTTAGGGGCCTCTGCCGCAACACATATATATCTCAGTGTGCAATATAGTTCTCCCTTGTGAACACAAAAAGGGGCATTCCCAATAGCACCAGGATGGGGGGTAGGGCTCTCAGGTGAGGCCTGCTGCATCCTGGGGATATAGTTCGCCCTTGTGATCACAAACAGGGGCATTCCCCATAGTACCAGGATGGTGGGTAGAGCTCTCAGGTGAGGCCTGCTGCATCCTGGGGATATAGTTCGCCCTTGTGATCACAAACAGGGGCATTCCCCATAGCATCAAGATGGTGGGTAGGGCTCTGAGATGAGGCCTGCTGCATCCTGGGGATATAGTTCGCCCGTGTGATCACAAACAGGGGCATTCCCCATAGTACCAGGATGGTGGGTAGGGCTCTCAGGTGAGGCCTGCTGCATCCTGGGGATATAGTTTGCCCTTGTGATCACAAACAGGGGCATTCCCCATAGCACCAGGATGGTGGGTAGGGCTCTGAGGTGAGGCCTGCTGCATCCTGGGGATATAGTTCATCCTTGTGATCACAAACAGGGGCATTCCCCATAGCACCAGGATGGTGGGTAGGGCTCTCAGGTGAGGCCTGCTGCATCCTGAGGATATAGTTCGCCCTTGTGATCACAAACAGGGGCATTCCCCATAGCACCAGGATGGGGGGTAGGGCTCTGAGGTGAGGCCTGCTGCATCCTGGGGATATAGTTAGCCCCACAGCACCTCGGCATGGTAGGGGGAACAGACCATGTGTGGCGCTGCCACAGAGTAGCCACAGGCAGTCACATTGTGTGGTTACTGTGCCCACCCTGAGGTTGAGGTGGGGCGCCCAGCACCAGGTCCACAGCACCTTTCATGGCTGAGATATGCCATGCTGCAGGTCCCCATCAGTGTGTTGTAGGTAGTTCCGTTAGACACACCTAGGATACATCTGTGTCCTGCTGTAGGTCTCGGTCATGTCTAGTCCCTATGGGCGATGATGCACCCAGAATAGTGCACATCCGGTGTTGGTGCCATGTTTACCTACTGTAGGTGAAAGGGGGAGGGGGAGTTTGGGGTAGCTTGGATTGGAAATGTGTCGTGGTGGGGTTTGGAATACAGTGGACCCATCGAGGTGCTGGAACGATACAGGGGCTTATGGGGGGGGGCTGGACTGGTATCTTGCTGAGTGGAGGGGAGCTAGGATATGGCATGGGCCGAAGGTGGTTCCAGGAAATGACTAGATATGGCCTGATGGGGGCCTGGGAACAAAAATGAGCTGGTGAAGGCACTCGGACAGGAATGGGATGGCTATGCCCTTTTTACTTTGGTATGCCTTCTTTTATTTGAAAAGGATAGGACTGCACAAATCCAGGTTTCTGCCAACTCCAACGAAATCAAAGCACATGAGCTACACTTACTCGAACTGCTACCATAGCTTTGCAATAATGGCTGCATACCCACAGTCATAGAAAGGCACTACTGAGTGTACAAGCTGCCCTCTGATGGCCATAGACTGTAGCACAGGCACATCTTGGTTGACAGTCTAACTGCCAGTCTATTCTTTTATATATCCTAAGGTTTCCTAAACCTATCCCTGTGATTTCTGGGCAACCCTCACTATAGAATACATGAAAGCACACGTCTAGGCTTTCCCACCTGCCAACTACAGGTTAGGGGGAGGGGGAGGGGGGGTGGGGGAGGGGGTGCGGGGGAGGAGGAGGATTATGGACCCGTAGTCAGATTATGTACCACTACACAACCCACCCTCTGGGGCTCAGTATGCAGAACAGGAGCACCCACCAATAGATCCACAGTCTACCTCCCTGCAATGGTAGTAGTAGAGGGGACCATCATCCCCAGTCCTGTTGGGGAACAGACAGAGCGCTACACATCCATAATGCAATGCCAGACAGAAGGCAGGCCTGGAAACACACAGCTGCCCCCAACATTATCTGACATTATCCAGCAGCACGCCTCCAGCCACTGCACCCTGCAAGGTGCTCCAGCAAGACACATACTAGCTGCAGACAGTCCACCAGCTAGTCCATTGTGCATGGTCCTGGAGGAGAAGCAGGCACCCTGAACAGGGATGTCAGCATACACACCAAGCAGATGAGTCAGTGATTGGGCCCCAAAAGGAAACCCAAAGATATCACATGGGAGAAATTCTATATAGCAATATGGGGGAACCTAGCCATGCAATGGTCACTGCTCAGTCAGGGTGAGAGTGACCTCTCAGCAGGACATGCTATGGCCACCCTGTCTGTGCAGGTGGTGGCCGGGCACTATAATGTCCGAGCCATTGCCCTATACCTTGTGCAGATGCAGCCAGGTCAGGCCACCCTATCCAGGCTATTCCCATGGTACCTTGCTCCTCATTATGCATATTGGCAGGCCAATAATGGAAGAAGTGCTAGCACTGAGGGCTGTGGAGGGTGTTGGCATCCACCACGCACTTGATAGACTGACACACACTCCCCACACCTATGCCAGCATTGAGCAACTATAGAGGTGTTGGGCAGCCCTGGACAACACACCAAACCTGGGCACAGTGCATGCATGGCTATGGTACGCAATACTGTTGGTGTCACTCCCCAGGTTGGTAAACACTGTCAGACACAGGACCTGTAGCACACTCCAGAGACATCAGAAAGGTTGCTATGATGCGGCTCACTCAGAGATTTTATTTAACCTAGGAATTTCTATCTGTCAGTAATCATAGCAACCTTTTGATAGATGTGTACCATATTCCCAGATTTAGGTGGCATTACTAGGGTATGCAGGTGCTCGTATTGAGAGATGCACGCAGAGCACGCGGTCCTGCCTTTCCAGGAGGCTTTGGATCATGGGGCCTGTGGGTGCGGGTGTATCTGCCCCTGTTGGCTGCTGCTTTATGTCAGAGGTTCCCAAATCCAGTCCTGCGGTGCCAAACACTGTTCGGGTTTTCATGCTGTCCCTCATGAATATGCATGAGCTATATCTGCATACCATGGGGGTGGCGCATACAAATGCAGCACAGGCATCTTTATCAGAGACAGCATGGAACCAGAATGGTGTTTTGACCTCCAGGACTGCGTTTGGGAGGCTCTGCTCTAGGTAATGTGCATGTTTATGGTGTCTGTGCTTTGTAGGGTAAAATAGAGATGTTTGTGCCATGCTTATGTTCTCTGCAATGAAGGTTCATCTTTACTGTCACGGTTTAGTTGTGGGTAACATATGGGGACTGGATTGGCAGGAGCCCCATCTGGGACTTGAACCTGTGACCTTCTGCTCTTGCACACACTGTCTGTGTGCACTGCACCACCGTGTTGCCACAGGTAGGCTGCATTCCCTGGGGAGTCCATGACTGTACATCCGACAGGGCCTGTTTGTTGCAGTGCACGGCACCCACCTGGACAGGGCTAGGCCATGGTCTGATGTGGGCACCAGCCGCTGCCACCTCCACCACCAGTACCGCTCCATCCTTCGATTGGAGACAGCATAAACCCTGAATGATTTGTGGCCCTCCAGGACTGCATTTGGGGGACTCAGCTGTAGGTAATGCGCATGTTTCTGGTGTCTGTGCTCTGTAGTGTAAAATAGAGGTGTTAGCGCCATGCTTATGTTCTCTGCAATAAAGGTTCGTCTTTACTATCACGTTTTAGTTGTGGGTAAAATATGGGGACTGGATTGGCAGGAGCCCCAGCTGGGGCTTGAACCTGTGACCTTCTGCCTCCAAACACACTTGTTGTGTGCACTGCACCACCGTTTTGCCACAGTGACAGTACATTCCCTGGTGATACTGTGTCTGTTCGTCCAGCAGGGCCTGTCTGTTGCAGTGCATGGCACCCACCTACACAGGGCTAGGCCATGGTCTGCTCTGGGCAGCTGCCACTGCCCCCTCCACCACCAGTATCCCTCAGACACCATGCTGACATGCCGTTCTGGAGGTGGAGCTGGTGGTGCACAGTCTCAGACCATCCAGTGTGCAGGTAGGCGGGTGACTATGGTGCAGGTTCTGGGGTAAGGGGTGCCTGCATAGACGTCCACGCTCCCTCACAGCTCCGCCTGCCAATGTTCCATGCCCTTGGGGGTAGCTGTTGGGTACTATCCCCTGTGACTCTTTGGGTAACACACTCGTGCCCATGTTGGGCCTTCAGCAGTTGCTGTCTGGCTGCTCCACTGTTTCAGCATTCATATGGGCCACCTAGGCATCGCCCAAGTCCACACTGTGGCCCAGCTGCACCACAGCATGTGTCGCCTGCAGCCCTCTGTATCCCCTTCTCCGGCATCTGTCCAGTTGCTGTTCCGACATGCCCGCCCTGCTGTTGCGGCACATGTGCACACCATAGGGACCCTGTCCGATTGTGGGGAAAAACCTGAGCGGCACTATATCACTGTGGCCTCATTCACCTTGTATGGGGATGGAGTATAGACCCTTCCACGATTTATATCTGTTCTATGGAGCTTACTTGTGGGGGGAGGGGTTGATGTTTCTCATTGATACCACTATTGGCCAGTTTGGTTATAGTTTTTTTCCAGTTTGTTGGGGTCATTTTCAGTGTTTCTGTGCCCTTTTGTTCCATGCACATATATCACACTTATCACTTTTTTTTAGTTTCCCTGTCTGGGCTGTACATTGCTGACATTTACATGGTTTCTCTCCCCTTTAATAAGCCTTTAACGGCAGGTTTTCATTCGCGTTGGCATTCAGCTCTGAAAATCAGCGCGTTAGTGTGAAGGGAGCCTCTCCCCGCCCACTCTCCACCCATTGACCCCTTCTCTCCGCCCTCTCTCCACCTTCTGCGGTGTTTTACCGTGCCGCGGGAGTTTACGATCGTTAACTACAGTTAACGCGCGTAGTGAAGCGTTAACGATCGTTCGCATGTCATAACACGCGTTATGACGTGAGAACGATCGTTAATGTTTCATTACGCTCGTTGTTCGCGATTACCGCAGTTTAGTAAATATACCCCTTAGACTACTGCAATACAATATACCAAGGACTCACCAACGCCACCATCAATCCACTACGGACTGCCTTTAACACCACAGCACAGATCAAACAAAGGACAAAGAAACACGAGCACATAACCCCCTGGTCCTAAGAGAGCTGCACATCCTTCCACTAGAAGCACGCATAAAATATAAAGCACTGACCCTCATACATAAAGCAATCCACCAACTGCCTTCATCTCACCTGCAAACCCTGCTATCCCTGATGAACTCTGGAAGGCCTACTCGGCAGACCTCAAACAATACTCTCATTGTTTCTCATGACAGAACAAAATTTAATACTCAAACCTGTAACCATGCATTCGAACTTTATGCACCCTCACTACGGAACACCCTCCCAAACCTAATTTGCAACAAGGATCTTCCTGCATTTAGAAAGCAGATAAAAACTCTCCTCTTCAGGGAGTATCTTGGGACAAAACAGAACAAAACTACACAGAACAGGCTGAGATAACGGAGAGAACCTGAAATGTAAATACCGTATATACTCGAGTATAAGCCGAGTTTTTCAGCACATTTTTTGTGCTGAAAAACGGCCCCCTCGGCTTATACTCGAGTCAACGTCTGCAGGACGTCTGCAAAATTCTACAGGTGCCGCAGATTGGTTGGCGCCGGCCAATGGCGCCGCAGGGGGGAGGAGCCCGGAGCCGTGATGCCACCGGCCAGGTGGGTGCCTGCGCCGAATAACCATCGGCGCCGACGGAGGAGAAGCCCCTCCTTTCTGGGGAAGCCTCTGCCTGGGAACCCCATGGCGCTGAGAGAGGGGAGGGTCCGAGAAGTCCTCTGTGCCTGGATCTGCGCCGACCAATGGCGCGGAGGGGGGGAGGAGCCTCGCCCGTAGTGACACCAGGAAATGAATCTGCGGCGGAGAGGTGGAGCCAGGTGCTGCGCCGGGTCCAATCCGGCAGAGGGGGCGCGGCTTCATGCAAGAGGAGCATGAAAATGGCGGCCCCCATGGTTCACCCACGTGCGAGGGGGCCCGACAGGATGCTCCGGCAGCCGTAGGGGTTCTCAACCGGGGGAGCTGCTCCTGGTTCAATCGCGCTTGGCGATCCAAGCATGCTGCGGGTTGGAAGCCACCAGGCACAACCCGAGCGGCGGCCGAGCTTGCGGACCAAGCCTGCGGCTGGGGTGGAGGCCCGAAGGCGCACCCGGAGCGGCGGCAGAGCTGGCGGACCAAGCCTGCGGCTGGGGTGGAGGCCCGAAGGCGCACCCGGAGCGGCGGCAGAGCTGGCGGACCGAGCCTGCGGCTGGGGTGGAGGCCCGGAGGCGCACCCAGAGCGGCGGCAGAGCTATCCCAGAAGGTCCGCGAGCAGCGAACTGCACCAGGCCATCCGTGAACGGGATTGCTGCACGGAAATGCTGCGGTGGCTGAAACTTTGAAAACTGAGACTGGAAGTGCAAGTAAGTTTAACAGCAATAATAGAAACAGAACGCAAGATGAAAACTGATCAACGGAGGGAAATTCTCCCAGAGTCTGGGAGCACATGGCCCGCGGAGGTCCCGCTGGCCAGCGGATAGGAACATCAAAGTAGTAAAACATCAGACAAGTAAAAACTGCTATATACATACGATTAGGAGGATTAGAGTTCTAAAAGTAAATTTTTTGGTGGAGAGTAGAAAGTTCGTCTTGCTGGCAAGGCGGAAGACTAAATACTTTTTGTCGGAAGATCGGCCGTGAGGATTACAAGCCTCTCGAAGTATATACGGTAGGTGCCTCATTTCCCACCCTCGGCTTATACTCGAGTCAATAGTTTTGCCCAGTTTTTTGTGGTAAAATTAGGTACCTCGGCTTATATTCGGGTCAGCTTATACTCGAGTATATACGGTAGTACTGAAATGCAAATTTGACTGAAGAGGACAGTAATTGCCAAAGAATGTAAATAATATCATTGTAAATATGCTATAACCCCCCCCCCCCCATTATGGGTAATGGTATCCCCCCTCACTTGTATCTGTTCAATGTGTTCTCCACATGACCTGGCGAAAAGTGGTATATAAAAATGGCTAAATAAATAAATGGGGGCAAATACAGTGACAGAATTCAAAATGGCATGGGACAGACACAGTGAATCTTTTTATAGCAACAGGATAAAATAAAAATTAGCATAACTATCTCTTATATCTGAACAAATAGGGGTGACCTACATGGAGCAGTGGGTACACTCCTAAACAAAGGCATGGGGAGAGGTGACCTGCACGGAGCAGCAGGTGCACCTACTCTTGCCGCCTTGCTGGGCAGACTGGACGGACCATACTGGTCTTTATCTGCTGTCATATACAATGTTACTATGTTACTATGAAAGGGACAGAGAATAAAAAGAAGGATATTAATGCCTCTTGAATATTGTTTGCAGTTCTGATCGCTATATCTTAAGAAGCATATAGCAAAATTTGAAAAGGTAGAGAGAAGAGCAACAAAAATAGTAGAGGGAATAGAAGGAGATCCCTACTAGGAAAGGCTTTAAAGGTTAGGACTCTTTAGCTTGAAAAAGAGATCGCTGAGGCGAGGTATGATAAAGGTATATAAAATAATGAATGGAGTGGAACGGGTAAACACAGATCGATTTTTGTATTCTTTCAAGAAGTTGAAAGAGTAAGGGACACACAATGAAGCTACAATGTAGCAAATTTAAGACTAATTGTAGAAAATATTTTTTTTTCACTCAACACATAATCAAACTCTGGAGTTCATTACCAGAGGATCTATTAAAAGTTGTTTGTGTAGTTGGATTTAAAAGAGGTTTGGACAAGCACTTGGAGGAAAGTCCATAAACCATTATTAAAGAGAACCGGGTAAATCTACCGCTTACCCCTGGGACATGCATCATAGAATACCTTTTGGGAACCTGAGAGGTACTTGTGACCTGGATTGGCCACTGCTGGAAATAGGATTCTGGGCTTGATGGACCCTTGGTTTGACCCAGCATAGCTTATTTTATGTTCTTATTTTCTTAACTATTCTGAGATCATCCTGTCCTTAGTTTCTTTTACTCTTCACAAATATTAGTAAGGTGAACTATTCAACTTTTCTGCTTTCTTTCCACACCCTATCCTGCATTTTCCAATGACTTCTCTATATTTTGAATCCTCCCCATCCATCATCAAGTATATGTACCATGTTCTATACTGCCCTTCATAACATCTGATGAAATGGTTGCTTGCCTCAAAAGCTTTATTTGGCAACTTGACCCCTAGCATAGTAACTTGAGACTACCACTAGAGATCAACTGGTGCAATTGTTCCACCCCAATGCAAAAGGAAATGAAATCGGAGGGAGGTGTAAGCACGAATGTCACTGCAGAGCGGAAGATAACCCCAGTGCTTTGGTGCCACGCCATTTTAAAAGTATTGCTGCAACTGCATGGCCTATAGAGGACATTCCCTGGATGGCTGAAGTTCTAGGTGACAGCCTAGCTCACCTAATGGTAGTGTGACATTGTTGACAGCAGATAGAACACAATTTTGCTATTAAACACACATTTGGCAAAAGTTGTACACTATTACCATAATGCAAGTTAGCAACGACCCCCTTAAATGGCCAAATCTGTGTTTACATTTTAGAAGTCTTTTTTTTTTTTTAATAAAAACATTCATAAAGTCAGCACTGCCACCAGTCACATAAGTGCTTTGGACTACCAACCTCATGATCACCCCCCTTCAAACAATAGCTTTATAAAATTCCATAGCAACATCAGCAGCAACAAACTAAAAAAATGTCAAAAAATAAGTTCCTCTTTCATTGCAACGTTCATAACTGGAGTTATAGAATCATGTCACTTGTTTATTGCTGGTTAGCCTGCCCAAAATCCTCTGTTCTCTTAATCAAATCAATTGATCTTCTACTGCGTTTGAGGGAGATTTGAAAGCTGAAGTTTTGAAGCCCGTTAAAATACCCCATGCCCAGGGATTTTTAGGCATCGGAGAAGAACTGAAAGGGACCTCACAGCAAAACTGTTTATTTCAATGGCAATGCAGAAATAGCTGCAAGACATCTTGCTGGCTGAATCCTCTTTCATAGCTAGCAGAAAGTGAGAAGGTGAATGAGTTTTCCAGCTACCTAACCCACAGCATTTCTTTCTTATTCCCAGCTGTGCTGCTGAATGCTAAATTGAGCAAATCTGCTCTTTTTCTCTCTTGCTAACTCAATGCTCTGAAATTGAGCAGGCCACTTGCTGGAGCAGTGGCACGTCTATCAAGACCATGCACGTACTTATGGTATATTATATACTCAAAGAGCTACGTACATTAATAACATGAAACACGGATCTTAAAAGTAAACGTGCAGCTGGCCAAGGCAAAGTATGCAATGAATTCTTGGGCTGTTCGGAACATAGAGGCCTGTAAGAATTTAGGAGCTGAAGCCTTCCAGACAATAAAGTGTTTATAAATATGGGTCCGATATTTAAAGGATTTATGCTCCTAACTTTGAGAGTTATGCTTGTATATTGGCCTCTTAGAAAATTTACTAGGCTGAGTGCCTAAACATTTTCTTAAAAGTTCATTAAACTCCTAAATTTAGGAGCAAGAAAAGTAAGTAGCAACGGGGTAGATTTAGGACTGGGAAAAACAAAGTTGGGTGCTTAGCTCCGATTTTCAGCACCGGGTATCTAAATTCAGCTCATAAATTTATGCAAATGAATGGCGGGCCTAAATTTAAGAACATCAATTTTAAGGGGCCAATATTCAGCGGTGTTGACTAGCCGTTTCCACTCAACACTAAACCCGGATATTCAATGCTGGGGCCATTAATGTGCCTAACGTTTGCCACCGAGAGACAACCAAGCAAAGGCTGAATATCGCTGCTGAGCGTTATCCCTGGTGCCGCCCATAGAATGTCCGATGCTCGACAGCACCAGCAGATATTCAGCGGCACTAAATCCCACTTAGCGGCATTTGCACTGCTTGCAGGTTTGCTCGCATGAAAATGCCTCCAAACACCTGAAAGTTGACTTGTTTGTGAGTTTCTAGGCTTTTTATGCTATTTTTCATGCAAAGCACATAATTGCAAATCACTTCACATTTTAGTACACGAGGACCTTTATTTGAATGCTTGACTTTTCTATATTCTCAAGTTCTTCTTAGAACCATCAAAATTCAGAATATGAGGTCAGATGAGGACTGTAAGACACATCTGATCTGTCTAGTTCATTTCCTGGTGCTATATCCCAGATAATAGTTTATTGCTTTCTTGACTTCCATTATCTTCTCTGCTATCACCACCTTCATTGGTAGGTCATTCCATAACTCCACCACTGTTATTGTGAAAAATGTTTTTCTAGATCTCTTATTGTTCAAAGTAAATTTATTTTCTATTTTGCTTGTATTTGTTTGGAATAAAATATGTATAACCTTTGAATGGGGGGGGGGGGTCCACCTCAGACTTAAAAAAATATCCTATCAGACTGCAAAAATGTGAGGGGGGGGGCACTTATAGCCACTGAGAAAACCTGCCAATGTGAATAAGTACTGTATTCTGTGCTGTTAGCATTATCTGTGGCAAATAGTGGTGCTTGGGACTGACAACCTTGACACCTCACAGCAGCTTTAAAAAGCAAGAACATACCCCAGAGATGTGAGAGAAGACACCTACCTGTGAGAACATGAGAGAAAGCATTTATAGCCACCAGGAAAACCTGCCAGTGTGAAGAAGTGGTCTGGGCTGTCAGCACCATCCACAGCAACAGTGGTGATTGCAGCTGATATCCTCAAAGTCCAATGGAAGCCCTTAAAAGCATAAAAATACCTTAGAATGTGACTGCAGGCATGTGACCATGGGCCATGAGCCTCTTTATAAGAAATGCCGTACTGGATCAGACCAAGATCCATCAAGCCCAGTATCCTGTTTCCAACAGTGGCCAATCCAGGCAACATGCACCTGTCAGGTTCCCAAAGAGGCACACAGGTTCCACAATGCTTGTCCTTGGGCAAGTAGTGGATTTCCTGGGTCCTCTTTAACAATGGTTTATGGACCTTTCCTCCAGGAGCTTGTCCAAACCTTTTTTAAACCCAGCTACACTAACAGCTTTTACTATGCATTGAGTAAAAAAAATATTTTCTCTTATTAATCTTAAATGGATTGCATCGTAGTTTCATTGCATGTCCACTAGTCTTTCTACTTTTTTGATGGCATAAACAACCAATCTACTGTACCTGTTCCACTGCACTCATTAATTTATAGACCTCTATCATATCCCCCCTCAGCCGTCTCTTTTTCAAATTGAAGAGCCCCAACCTTTTAAGCGTCTCCTCATAGGGTTTATTTATTTATTTATTTAATGCATTTATTTAACATGGTTTTATATACCGCCCCTTACAGAGATCAGGGGCAGTTTACATAGAATAATTGAGAACACTTTACATTGAACATGATAACTTATGTACAGTCAACGTATGGGAACTATCATACAGAAACTATGTACAATGTTGGAGTAACTATATACAATCATGCTGTAAGGGTTAGCATTCTTAATGAACCAGAGAAGCTAAGTGTGTCTATGTATCTGGAGTCTGGGCTGTATTATGGCAGCTTCCATAATTCTCAAAGGAAGCTGCCATATCCTTCCATTCTCTTTAACATTTTTGTCACTCTTCTTTATACCTTTTATAATTCAGCTGTATCCTTTTTAAGATATGGTGACCAGAATTGCACACAATATTCAAGGTGTGGTCGCACCATGGAATGATTGAAGCATTCTAATATCCTTTGTTTTGTTCTCCATTCCTTTCCTTATGATTCCCAGCATTGTATCTGCTTTCTTGGCCACCGCTGCACACTGGTTGGAGGGTTCCAACGTATTATGCATGATAATGCCTAAATCCTCTTCCTGGCTGGTGGTTTCTAAGGAGGTACCTTGCATCGTGTAAAGAAATAAGGGATACAGACTCATAAAACTACATTGAAAACAAAAATGGAACAAGGAGAATATAAAGAGGAAAGCAGTAAAACTGCCCAGTCCACCCCCAACTACAGCCCACAATAAGTGAGGAAGACAAGTGCAAATCATATAAACAACAAAGTATGTGAAGAAACAAGCAGATGTCAAAACAGCCAAGCATTGTTCCTATTACAGAGGGGACTGGTCCATCGCAGCAGAGTGATGAGAACTCAAAAAGGACAGCAGCTGGGACATCTCAAAGAAAATATAAGAAGTAAAATGTAACTTAATCATGCATTTGCATGGAAATTTTAGAAAAAATTGAACTCCCAGCTGCTGGACCCCGGGATGGAACAGTAGAAACTCTTTCCTTCTCCTTTGAGTTTTCTGTGATTAATTGTGAAAAATATGTACAGCTAAACGTTTAAACATCATATTACTTTTCCAAAAATACAATCTTGGAAACCAGTCACAATCAGAAATGAGTACAAACATTACAAATAGCATGGAAGATGACACAGATTCAGACAAAGAGGACGCTAAAATAGCTGAGAGATCTGAAGAATCAGTCTGCTGGTTACCAGGTATCAACCCACCACCTTGAACTTTCTTAGCGAAAGGTAAATAATTCAACTTAGTCATTGGTGGGTGAGATTCCACTGGCACCCCAAGAATATCAGATAAATAAGATTTAAACATCACTTTAGCACTAATAACAGATGACTTGGGTGAAATTTATAAGATGCAAATGTTGATAGCAGAATGCGTTCTCAAGCATTTTAATCCTTGCTTTTAATGCCATAGCATCCTTCTTAAAAGATGTACCAACATCTTCCACCTGAACCACCTATGAGACTGAGACTGCACAGCCAAAGCACTAACTTGAGGAGCCAACATCTCCCCAAGCTTAACAATGGCAGACCATGTGGTTTCTAATGTAAAGAGCTCTGACCACTCAAAGGAAAAAGCTACCAGGGTTCCCTCCACTCCAATACCAGCTTCCAATGCCCGCCGCTCCATTGCTGGACTCACAGAGATGGTTGTAATCTCAGCCACCCCACTAACACACCTCTGAGGTGATAGACTGCTGAAACACTGACCCAGTAGGGTTTGAAGCTCACCTCCACTCTGTCCTGAAGTCGACCCTCCAACTGGAGCAGACTTACCTGCTTGGAAAGACAGCAAATCTGTCAACCTCTCTGGACTCTGTGCCACCAAAGCCAACTTTGGAGGATGCCATTGCTCTGGGGGAGAAATTTCAGGCCCCGAGCTACCCCCTGAGCCACCCAGCTCCGATGGAATGCCAATAGGGCTTTGCTCCACTGCTTCTCCTGGCAGCCGCTGAGGATGAAGCAAAAAGGAATCCAGTAGACCACATGCCTGCTCTCTTCCAGGTAATGGTTAAGAAGCCACCTGGGTAGAGAAAGATTTCCTAACCCCCTTCCATTTTCCCAGCGCAGTGCATGACACCCACTAAGCCACCATCTTCCTGAGCTAACTCCGCATTAAATTTCATCTGCAATTTGGATGGCCAGTCTTCCAATTTTTCAAGGTCCTCTTGCACTTTTTCACAATCCTCTCGTGTTTTAACAACTTCTAATAATTTTGTGTCATCTGCAAATTTGATCACCTTACTTGCTATTCCCATGTCCAGGTCATTTATGAATATGTTAAAAAGTAGTGGATCCAGCACAGATCCCTGAGGTACTCCACTGAGAAAATTGGCCATTTTGCTCTACTCTCTGCTTTCTATCCTTTAACCAGTTCCTGATTCACAATATTATACTGCCTCCAATCTCATAACTTTTTAATTTGGCCAATAGTCTCTCATGAGGGACCTCATCAAAGGCTTTCTGAACATTCAGATACACTGTATTAATCAGCTCACCTTTGTCTACCTGTTTATTCACACCTCCAGTACTGATGTCATGATCACCGGTCTGTAGTTTCCAGGATCACCCCGGAACCCTTTTTAAAAATTGCATTACATTGTCCATTCTCCATTCTTCAGGTACTGCAGATAATTTTAATGATAGTTCACAGATTACTAATATTAGGTCTGTAATCTTATATTTTACTTCCTTCAATGTCCTTGGGTGCATACCATCTGGTCCAGGTGATTTGCTACTCTTTAGTTTATCAAATGGCTGTAATATATCCTACCAGTTTATTGATATTTCTTTTAATTCTTCCACTACATCACCTTTATATACCATTTCAGGCATGGGTAACTTCCATATATCTTCTTCAGTAAAGACTGAAACAAAGAATTCATTCAGTCTCTCCACTATGGAGGCATTCCTAACAGGGGCTATACAGTTCAAACAACGGTAAGAATTTGAGGGTGTCTATTCTATTGCAGATTTTGGTATCAACCGCAAAGAGACAAACCTTACCCAACAGCCCTTCCCCAGGTAAATGGAGCTCACTCTGAGGAGAAGGATGTTACCAGTGGTGTGCCCCAGGGATCTGTCCTCGGTCTGATTCTTTTTAACATCTTTGTTAGTGATATAGCAGAAGGGCTGTTGGGTAAGGTTTGCCTCTTTGCAGATGATACCAAAATCTGCAATAGAATAGACACCCAGGAAGGTATAGATAACATGAGGAGGGATCTAGCTAAACTTGAAGAATGGTCTAGAATTTGGCAGTTGGGATTTAATGTTAAAAAATGTAAGGTCATGCATTTGGGTTGCAGCAATCCAAGGGAGCAATATAGCATAGGGGTTGAAGTACTTTTGTCCACTAAAGAAGAGCGGGACCTAGGCGTGGTTGTGTCTGATGATTTTAAAGTAGCTAAACATGTAGAAAAGGTGACGGCAAAAGCTAGAAGGATGCTTGGGTGCATATGGAGAGGAATGGCTAGCAGAAAAAAGGAGGTGATAGTGCCTCTGTATAAGTCTTGGTGCGACCTCATTTGGAGTATAGTGTGTAATTCTGGAGAAAGCACCTTCAAAAGGATGTGAACAGGATGGAGTCGGTGCAGAGGGTGGCTACTAAAATTGTTAATGGTCTTCATTATAAAGCATATGAGGAGAGACTTAAGGATCTTAATATGTACACCTTAGAGGAAAGGCACGATAGAGGTGATATGATTGAGATTCTTAAATACCTCCATGGCATAAATGTACAGGGGGAGAGCCTCTTTCAATTGAAAACAAGTTCTGCTACAGGGGGACATGGGATGAGGGTGAAAGGGGATAGATTCAGGAGTGATATGCAGCAATATTTCTTTATGGAAAGAGTAGTGGATCCGTGGAATAGTCTCCCAGTGGAGGTGGTAGAGATGAGGACAGTAACTGAATTCAAAAAAGCATGGGAGAAACACAGAGGATCTCTAAAGGTAAAAAGGGGACTGTTATAGTTGTTGATATGGAAGGACAGACTAGATAGGCCATGTGGTCTTTTTCTGTCGTCATATTTCTATGTTTCTATGTTGTCCTTCCTCAGCGCTCCATTTTACCCCTCTATCATCCAGTAGTTCACTTGACTCTCTCACAGTTGTTTTTTGCTATGAAAGTACCAGTATGCCATTTCTTGTTCTTATGTTCTAGTCTGATATCTGGTGATGGGAAAAAGGAAGCTAAGAGGAAGAGCTCTGGGAAAACTGGAATGGATGTAATACAGGGTTCTATAGAACAGTATATAAGGTGGTAGTTTCCAAGGACAGCCCTTTCCAGACAATCAGTATGACCTCCCTGCATGAAGCTTCTCTAAGTTCGGACAAACAGGCCCTGCCCCCTCCACTACTGCTAATATTAGAGATGGAAGTTGCCTATTTTCCCCAAGTTGTTTTCCCCATCTTTCTTTACTGCTATCCTAAAGCAACTATACATATGGGAAGTGGATAGAATATATATGTATCCTCTCTTATTTCTCCCTAGCAAATGGAGGAGTAGCCTAGTGCTTAAAACTGTGGCCTTGTACCCAAGAGATCTGTGTTCAGTTCCCACTGACAGATGTTGAGCAAGTCACATTGCCTCCGAACAAAAGGCCTGGCTATCTATTTTCAGTCATACTTTGCCAAGAAAATCCAGGTGGTGCTGGATCACCATGAGTTAGCATTTACTTGACTGCACTTAAAAAAAATCTCTCCCTACACCCCTCCTCTGCTCTTCTGGCAGATCCTTTCTATCTGTGCCCTTCTCTTCCGCTGCCAACTCCAGACTTCAATTTTTCTACCTTGCTCCTCCTTATACCTGGAACAAACTACCTGAGTCAGTACACCAGGATTCATCTGTGACCCTGTTCAAATCCAAGCTAAAAACTCACTTGATCCCCTGAGTCTTCAGTTCACCTCCTATCTGTTTCTTTGCCATTCCTCTAGATATATACTAGTCCCCAGTTGTACTGTCTGTCATGTTAAGTAAACCTATATACAATAGCAATAATGGACCCTAAAGTTACTGCTTGGTTTAGAAATTGGTTGAGTGGGAGGCGACAAAGGGTACAGGTAAATACAGCTCACTCAGAGGAGAAGGAGGTTACCAGTGGCATGCCCCAGGGATCTTGGTCCAATTCTTTTTGTTAGTGATATTGTGGAAGGGCTGTCAGGTAAGGTTTGCCTCTTTGTGGTTGATACCAAAATCTGCAATAGAGTAGACACTGAGGAAGATGTAGATAACATGAGGAGGGATCTAACTAAGCTTAAATGGTCTAGAATTTGGCTGCTGAGATTCAATACTAAAAAATGCATTTGGGCTACAGCAATCTAAGGGAGCGATATAGTAAAGGAGGTGAAGTACTTCTGTCCACAAAAGAAGAGCGGGACCTAGTCGTGATTGCATCTGATGATCTTAAAGTAGCTAAACAAGTAGAAAAGGTGATGGCAAAAACTAGAAGGATGCTTGGGTGCATAAGGAGAGGAAGGGCCAGCAGAAGAAAAGAGGTGATAGTGCCTCTGCATAGATCTTTGGTGCTACCTCATTTGGAGTATTGTGTGCAATTCTGGAGACCACACCTTCAAAAGGATATATACATGTTGAATTTGGTACAGAAGGTGGCTACTAAAATAGTTAGTGGTCTTCATTATAAAGCATATGAGGACAAACTTAAAGATCTTAATTTGTACACATTAGAGGAAAGGTGGGATAGAGGTGATATGATTGAGATGTTTAAATACCTCCATGACATAAATGCACAGGGGGAGAGCCTCTTTTGATTGAAAGTAAGTTCTGCTACAAAGGAACATAGGATGAGGGTGAAAAGGGATAGACTCAGGAGTAATATACAGAAACATTTCTTTATGGAAAGAGTGGTAGATGCGTGGAATAGTCTCCCAGTGGAAGTGGTAGAGATGAGGACAGTATCTGAATTCAAATAAGCATGGGACTAACACAGAGGATCTCTAAAGGAAAAAAGGGGACTGTTGTAGTGGTTGATATGGAAGAACAGACTAGATAGGCCATGTGGTCTTTTTCTGCCATCATGTTTCTATGTTTCTATGAGTCTGCAACCAGCCATTGAGAGTAAATGATCACAAGGCACTGCTGTTGCAAGACTGCATAAATAGGGCAGGGCATGTAGAAGTCTGATTTTTTTTCCGGTCCAAAACATTAGTTTCTCCATACAAGACTGCTTCTGACTTGTGTGTAATTTTGGCTTTATCATCTGAGTTGGATGGTAGATTAAGCCCACAAATTTTCTTCGGTGCTTGTTCTTCTGGTGAGCATTCCCATTACAGTACGGATACATTTACAGTGGACAGTAACTTTGTAATTTTTATCCCTGTCATCCCACATTCAGTATGATTCAAAAATGTTAATTTCTTAAACCAGAAGCCCAAAGTCGACGCAACTGATAGCCATTCCAAGTTGAAAATGACTTTTTATGCAATCATGTTCTTCCTTGAATTATGAAATTTATGTTGGATAATCCTCTGAGACTGCAAATTCTTGCAGTAGATGTGAAATCATTGGCAGAACAACAGAGCATGATACATAGTTTTTACAGGCAAGCAGATTTGTTGGTTTGTTACTTTCTCTGGCTTTTTTCAATCAGTGGCAGATGAAATAGTAAGGCTATGTTTTTGTTCAGATAGCACCACTTTAAAAGTCATTGAGGTATATCGTAGGTGAGGTTCCAGTAAGTGGGGACATCCTGAATTTAATTTTCTTCTGACAATTTTTGGTGTCTATTTCATAAATGTTATTACCAGGACTGTATTTAAAGTGGCCTACTATCTTCCTGCACTTGGTAAGAGAAATCTCTATGTTGGATTCTTTGTATTGTTCACTGAAAATTGAGTATGTGTAATGCACGGAATACAGTACATTGCAAAAGTATTCATCCCCTGTGTGTTTGTCCTGTTTTGTCACATTACAACCTGAAATTTAAAAAGGAGTTTTGGGAGTTAGCACCATGTTATATACACAACATGCCTACGACTTTGAAGGTGCAAAATATCCTTTATTGTGACACAAATAATAATTAAGACAAAAAAGAAAAATGAAAGCAGGAGTGTGCATTTATATTCACCCCCCCCCCCCCAAAGTCAATGCGCTGTGGAGCCATCTTTTGCTACAATTACAACTGCAAGTCTCATCAGGTTATGTCTCTATTAGCTTAGCACATCTAGCCACTGGGATTTTCACCCATTCTTTAAGGCAAAACTGCTCTAACTCCTTCAAGTTAGATGGGTTGCGTTGGTGTACAGCAATCTTCAAGTACTGCCACAGATTCTCAATTGGATTGAGGTCTGGGCTTTGACTAGCCTATTCCAAGACATTTAAATGTTTTTCTTTAAACCAGCTTTAGCAGTATGTTTAGGGACATTGTCCTGCTGGAAGGTGAACCTTCATCCCAGTCTCAAATCTCTGGCAGACTGAAACAGGTTTTCCTCAGAATTGCCCTGTATTTAGTGCCATCCATAGTTCCTTCAATCCTGACCAGTTTTCCTGTCCCTGCCAATGAAAAACTTCCCCACAGCATGATGCTGCCACCACCATGTTTCACTGTGGGAATGGTATTCTCGGGGTGATGGGAAGTGTTGGGTTTGTGTAACACCTAGCATTTCCCATGATGTCCAAAAAATTCAATTTTCTTCTCATCTGACCAGAGAACCTTCTTCCATTTGTTTGGGGGTCTGCCACTTGCTGTTGTGTGTTTGGGGGTCTGCCACTTGCAATCTCCAAACATGTTTTCTTATTTCTTTCTGTAAGCAATGGCTTTTTTCTGGACACTTTTCCATAAAGCCCTATTCTGTGGAGTGTTTGGCTTAAAGTGGTCCTATGGACAGATACTGCCATCTCCACTGTGGATCTTTGCAGCTCCTTCAGTGTTATCCTTGGTGTCTTTGTAGCATCTCTGATTAATGCCCTCCTTGCCCGGTTTGTGAGTTTTGGTGGGCAGCCTTCTCTTTTCAGGTTTGTAGTGGTGCCATAGTCTTTCTATTTTGTTATAATGGATTTAATGGTGTTCCGTGGGATATTCAGAATTTGGGATATTTTTTTAATAACGCAACCCTGATCTTTATTTCTTCACAACTTTGTCTCTGACCTGTTTGGAGTGCTCCTTGGTCTTTATGTTGCTTGCTTAGTGGTACTACAGAGTCAAGGGGCCTTTCAGAACAGGTATATTTATATAGGCATCTTTTGACAGATCATGTGACACTGAATGCACACAGGTGGACCCTAATCAACTAATTATGTGACTTCTGAGGTTAATTGGTTGGACCAAATCTTATTTAAGGGTTTCATAGCAAAAGGGATGAATACATATACACTCACAACTTTTCCATTTTTACTTGGGTTTTTTTTTTATAACTACAAGGTATTTTATTGTCATTTCACTTCAACACTTTAGCCCATATTGTTAGGTCCATTACCTAACACAAATGAACCTCCATTTTCATGCCAGGTTGCATGCAATGTGACAAAACAGGACATTAACCAAGGGATGAATACTTTCACAAGGCACTTTATAGTCATAAGGAAACAATGATATAGCTTTATCCATGTTCTGGGTATTATCTAAGTATTACCACAGTAATATTTTTAGTCTGGTTCTATTTCTTCAGCACATAATCAATGTACTATTCTATATTTTCTGCAATATGATCAGAAAAATTAAATATTCCTATTGGAAACAACTTATGACTCCATTCTTTATCAAATGGGAGTAGACTACTACTACTATTGAGCATTTATAAAGCACTACCAGACGCACGCAGCGCTGTACAGAAAAAGACAAAAATAGACAGTCCCTGCCCAATAGAGCTTACAGTCTAAAAAAGACAAAACAAAGAAGGCGAAGGACGAGGAAAGAACAAAGGCAACGGAAGGATAAGAGGAGAAACAAGACAAAGGAAAAAGGTAAGAACAAGGGAAAAGGACCAGGTGAAAACAAGACAAGGGAAGAGGAGGAGAACAGGTAAGTCATGAACCAAAGGCAGAAGCAAAGAGGTGAGCTTTCAACCTGGATTTGAAGAGGGTTAGAGAAGATGCCTGACGTATAGACAGAGGAAGTCTATTCCAGGCGTAGGGTGCTGCAAGGTGAAAAGAGCGAAGCCTGGAGTTGGCAACAGACGAGAAAGGCCTAGCAAGAAGCAGTTGGCTAGAAGAGCGGAATTCACGAGGGGGGATATAAGGATAAATGAGAGAAGAAAGGTAAAGAGGAGCTGCAGAATGAATGCATTTATAGGTCGTAGGAGAAGCTTGAACTGGATGCGGAAACGGATAGGGAGCCAGTGAAGAGGCCTGAGGAGAGGAGTGATATGGGCAAAACGAGGTTGGCTGAAGATCAAACGAGCAGCAGAATGCTGAATAGACTGAAGGGGTGAAAGATGACTCAATGGAAGACCAGCAAGGATCAGATTACAGTAATCAAGGTGAGAGGTGATAAGTGAATGGGTGAGTGTTTTAGTAGTATGTTCTGAAAGAAAAGGGCTGATTTTGCCAATATTAAAGAGAAAGAAGTGGCAGGTCTTGGCAACAAGGTGAATATGTGTGGAGAATGAGAGCAAAGAGTCAAAAATAACCCCTAAATTGTGAGCTGAGGGAACAGGATAGAGAAGAGAGTCATTCACAGAGATTGAAAAAGGAGGAAGAGGAAGGGAAATTTTAGGGGAAAAGATGAGAAGTTCGGTCTTGGCCATGTTTAATTTCAAGCGGCGATGGAACGTCCAATCAGCAAGAGCAGAAAGACAATTAGAGATCCGGGTCTGGATTGAAGAAGAGAGATCAGGAGTAGAGAGGTAGATCTGGGAATCATCAGCATAGAGATGGTACTGAAAACCATGGGAGGAAATGAGCGCACCAAGGGACCGGGTATAGAGAGAGAAGAGGAGCGGACCCAAGACAGAACCCTGAGGTACACCAACAGGGAGCGGAGTAGCAGAGGAGAAGGAGCCATCAGAATGCACACTGAATGAGTGATGGGAGAGATAGGAGGAAAACCAGGAAAGAACAGAGTCCCTAAAGCCAAGCGAGAACAAAGTGTCAAGGAGAAGATCATGATCAACAGTGTCAAAAGCAGCAGAGAGGTCAAGAAGAATAAGGACCGAGTAAAGGCCTTTAGATTTTGCCAGGAACAAGTCACTCGAGACTTTGACAAGGGCCGTTTCAGTAGAGTACAAAGGACAAAAGCCAGACTGTAAGGGATCCAGGAGGGCATGAGAGGAAAGGAAGTCAAGGCAGCGGTGGTGAACCGCACCCTCTAACAGTTTAGAAATAAAGAGAAGGAGGGAGATGGGACAATAATTAGAAGGACCGGAGGGATCAAGTGAGGGTTTCTTAAGGGGAGGTGTGACCACAGCATGCTTGAAGTCAACAGGGACAATAGCAGTGGAGAGTGAGAGGTTGAGGATATGGGAGATGGAGGGGACAAGGGTAGCAGAGATGGGTGAGAGGAGACGGGTGGGGATAGGATCAGAGGAGCAGGTGGTAAGTTTGGAGGATGAGAGAAGGTGAGCAATTTCCTCCTCAGAAATCGAAGGAAAGGAAGAGAGGATAGTATGGGAAGAGGGGGGAGTGGAAGAGGGAAAGGGGAGGAGGGGAATTAGCAGATTTAGTGGGGAATTGGAGGATGATCTTGTGGATTTTATCATGGAAATAATCAGCCAGGGTTTGGGCAAGAAGGGAGGGAGGGACTAGAGGTGGAGGCACTTTAAGGAGAGAATTGAGAGCAGTGAAGAAACGGCGAGGATCAGAGGCAAGAGAATTAGTAAGGTGGACATAAAAGTCCTGCTTGGCAAGAGCTAAGGTAGACTGGAAGGAGAAAAGCATAAATTTGAAATAAAGGAAATCTTCAAAGGAGCGGGATTTGAGCCAGGCACGTTCAGCAGAGCGGGCAGAGGAGTGAAGATAGCGAATGGAGGGTGAGAGCCAAGGCTGTGGTACAGAACGTCTCACAGGACGAGGGGTAGGTGGATCGAGAACATCCAGAGCCGATGAGAGAGCAGCACTATAGGACAATACAGCCTCATCAACAGACCTGGATGACAAAGTAGAAGAGAGATGGAGAAATGGTGGAAGAGAGAGCCAGGGGATCAATGGCAAGAAGGTTCCTAAATAGGGTGGAAGAGATAGGATGAGGCTGAGGCAGAAGGAGTTGAAGATTAAAGCTAAGAAGGTGATGATCAGATAGAGGATGAACTGAGCTATGAAAGTTAGAGGGTAAGGAGCAAGAGAAAAATATCAGATCAAGACAATGGTCACACTAGTGAGACTCCTAAAAAACTTGTTTGCCACGCATGTCCAGGCATGTCCAGCAGGTAGATCACGATCTACCTGTAGATCGCGGAGGGGTCAGAGGTAGATTGCCAGCCCCACTTTGCTCCATCTCTCCAGCAGCTTGCCCCATCGCTAGGAGAGAGCTCGTGCCGGCAGGTCATCTGCCGAGGGCTTGCCACCGCTGCTGATCCTTTGCCTGTCTTTTTCCCTGCCTGCAGGAATCTTGCCTGTGGGTGTATTGGGAGTGCTTGTTGTTTTCATGCCAATAGTTTGTGGATACCCCAGGGGGCCGCCGCCTGTGCCCTGCGACGAGACGCCACAGGCCTGGCATCATACCTGGTCTCCTGCCTCTCAGAATCACCCATTCCTGCCCCCGCCCCAACACCCCTTAGAAGTGTGTTATATATCGGGCGATATCCATTCGCCCAGGATTTACCTGAATACACTTACCGTATTAGTTGTGACATGTGCTGGTCGTTGGTCGCTTTATAGTTCGCTTTCATTAAATGTTTTCGGACAGACACAACAAAGTGTCAAGAATTTGGTGATTTTGGCGGGCTTTTCCAATTTTGTTCTAACTTTCCAATGCCTTGCCTTACAATTGGTTCAAACCACTGTGACTTTTGCTTGCCTCTGCAATTTTATTATGCCTAGCCTTTGCGTTGATTCTACACTGCAATTTTATTTCGCCTTGCCTTTGCGTTGATTCTTCACTGTGTGCAGAATTTATTAAATCGCATGTGATGGTATTTGAACTTGTTTGGCGGTATTTGATTTTGTTTGGTTTGCTGGACCGGTTTTTTTGTTTTTTTGATGATTGTTTGGTGGTATTTGATTATTGGTGCCAGTATGATGAATTCTTATTTTTACTTTTAGAACTGCATGTGTGGTTTTGGCATCTCCAGTCTTTGTATTGCACATCATCCAGAGGTCTTCAGTTCCTGTTGATCTTTAATACTTTGGGACAGTGACAGTTTTGGACCAGATTCAGCCAGTGTTTATACTAACTTAGCAGATTTGGCCTTCTTACATCCAGCAACCACAGTATAACGAAGATGAGTGTTCCAAAGAAGATCAAAACCTACCACTTTCATGATGAATGGGAAATGGACTACTTTTCATCATGGTGAAAGACAAGTGTTGTCTAATTTGTAACGCCCCAGTATCCTTGCCCAAAAAGGGTAATCTGGAACATCATTATAAGGTTCTGAATAGCAATAAGTTTGATACTGATTTTCCACCCAAAAGTGAAATTTGTAAACTGAAGCTCAAAGAACTTAAATCAAAATTGCCTACTCAGCAACAGTTGATGGTGAAGCCAAGGTCACATTCGGTCAATGCAACCATAGCATTCTTCAATGTCAGCAACCTGATTGCAAAGAAATGCAAACCTTTCGATGAAGGGGAATTTGTAAAAGATTGTTTTCTTGAAGCAGCTGACAATCTTTTTGAAAGATTTAAAAATAAGAAAGAGATCATAGCTGCTATTCAAGATGTACAATTGTCAAGAAACACCATTGTTGCAGCGAATAGAAAAGATGTGTGGAGACACAACTGAACAATTGTTGGAGGATGTTTTAAATTGTGTTGCTTTCTCACTCCAACTGGATGAATCTACAGACATAAGGGACATAGCACAGTTACTAGTCTTTATCCGGATGGATTTTGAAGACTTCAGTGTTAAAGAAGAACTACTTGGAATGATTTCTTTAAAAGGGAGAACTACTGGTCAGGAAATATTCAATTCTTTCAGTTTTTTTGTGACAAAGTGTAATCTTCCATTGCATAGACTTGTTTCCATCACTACTGATGGAGCAAGAGCAATGACAGGTGAGGTTAAGGGTTTCATAGCCTTCTGTAGACAGCATGATGACTTCCCAGATTTCCTTTCTTACCACTGCATCATTCACCAGCAAGTTTTCGCAAGCAAGAGACTCATTTCAAAGACTGACATGGACATCACTTTCAAAATTGTAAATTCAGTTCATGGAAGATCACTTCAAAGATGGCTTTTCAATCTTACTCTTGATGAAGGGGCAGCGGAAATCATTTTGCACACAGATGTAAGGTGGCTATGTAGGCACAAATTTCTGCAAAGATTTTGTGATTTGCTGAATGAAATAAGAAGTTTTTTGAAGGAGAGGGGAGATGACCAAGAAGAGTTGGAAGATGAGGAGTGGTTATGTGATCTGGCATTTCTCGCTGACTTTACAGGCGAACTAAGTAATATGAATCTTGAACTACAAGGTAAAAACAAATGCATTGGCGAGATGATGAGTACAGTATCATCCTACAAGAGCAAATTTGAGCTAATGATGACTGATCTTGCAAACAACACTTTTGATCATTTTCCTAATACGCAGGACCATTTGAGACAATATCCAAATTCTGTTTTTCAGAATGAGAAGTATGTGACAGAAATCTGTTCTGTTATCCAAGAATTCAAAAATAGATTCTGTGACTTCCAAAAAATTGGAACAGTTATGGAATACTTGTCATACCCATTCAAAGTAGATGTGGACATTAAAGAAACTGCAGCTGCTATCAGTAAAAATTCCTCATTGAACAAGCCATCTCTTGAAAACAAAATATTAACCCTTAAAAATGACATTTTTCTCAAGACCCGTGCTGAGCAAGAATTGTTTTGGAAGCTAGTGCCTAGAGACAAATTTCCCAACTTTAGAAGATGCAGTGAAGCTGTACACTCCTGTTTTGGTTCAACTTATTTGTGTGAATCTGCATTTTCCCATCTGAAAATGACAAAGAGAACACAACATTCCAACATGACAGATGAACATCTCCAGGATTCCCTGAGACTGGCCCTCACGCAATATTCACCAAACTTCAAAAAGCTGGTGGATGAAATGCAGGCTCAGACGTCTCACTAATGAGCAAGAGCGAAATATTAAAGATTGTGCAAGATCAGCCTGGATCAATACTCAACCTAAATTTAACACAAATTACTCAATAAAATTAACAAAAGTTATTAAGACAGTTAAAGAAAGTTATTACTCAATAAACCTTTAAGAAAAAATGTACTTTCCATTTCCCCTTGCAGTTCTTCCTGGATCTTCGTCTCTCTGTTTTGTTTTTGCTTAATTTGCTTAACAGCTGATCACATCCAAGTAAATGACAGAAGGTTCATTAAAAATGGTGGGGGGGGGGGGGAATCCTCAAACTTTATTGGGTTAAAATTTAATTTGAAACTAATTTGAAACTTAATTTTCATGGTGGTAGATCACCGGCACTTTTGGCCGGAAAAAGTAGATCACGACCTGTTTGAAGTTGGACATGCCTGATCTACAGTTATTACTGCATGAGTTACATCTGACAACCTCACTAGTTTGCTTTCCTTTTTAATATAATTCTATTCATTTTCTAGAAATTGTTCATCTTGAAGGCATATCATCGGTGGTGTCCGACGCTGTTGTTTTTTGTAAGTTTTGCAAACCTGTGTCTGTAACAATATTATACAGCTTGTAGTCCATGGTGAACCAGTGCATAATGGCATCCCTTATTGCCTTACTTTGGGCTTTGGTGAAAGGCTTGGAGTTAGTATTGACGTCCAACATCATTGACTGGGTAGCAGCTGCAGTTGAAAATAAACGTTCAGTGGTATTAGCTGAAGGAAGGGTGAATGCTGTATATGCCTAGATCTAAGATGGTAGTGCAGCATTGTGAGACTGTGATAGTATTTGAAATCTTTCTTACTGTACTTGCTCCTTGCTGTGGTATTGTTTTTCATCAGAAACTGCCCATCCAACAAAAATCTTTTGGCCAGTTATCAGTCTGAACAGAAGAGGCAAAGAAAGGCTAAATGTACTGAGATGCAAACAGACAGGGTCCTGCAAAAACAAAGGGATTTTGAAACTATAGTTGTCTTTCCTGGTTTTAAATTAAAATCACTCCTCTCTCCCCTCTGCACCTCAGCCCCTCTGCTTCAGTGTTTTAGCTGTAGGGTTTGTAAATTGCTCTCCCTCTCTTCCTGTTCCTGATGAGGCAGTGTATGATGGAAGGGTTTCTTTAAAAAATTGCTCATCATGGCTATGTTTATTTTAATTTACTAATTTGGCCATCGTGTAGCCTCTTTTCCTGCACACTCCCCACCCCCCCAACAAAAAAGGCTCTGTGATTTGCTCTGGACCCTGGCCCCTGGCCCCAAAAACCAAACATGACTTAGTCTCCCTGTACCCCTTGACAGAAAAGGTGTTCAGACTTGCACTAGCCCCCAGTCTCACAAACAAACGCGGCTTGCTCTTCCTGCAAATCTTAAAAGAATTTGTTCCTGCATTCCTTAACTCCTTGAGCTGAGATCAGCATTGAGGAGACGAGGAAACTGCATAAAACCTAAGGGAGTGATTTAAAGATCTGTCATCGCTAGGCAACCTCATGATGGACAGGAAGGCTGACCTTTCAATCACTTCTGCTTACCTCCCTTGGGTTTGAACAGTTTTACTGGTTCCTGACACAGGAGCAAGAGAGAACTCTTTTGTTATTTGGTAAATGGAAAAGGTAAGGTGTGGGCCCAGGGTGTTAAAGCTTGGTGGGCATGTCAAAATATTGACTGCAATTAAAAAAAAATTGATCACATTGTAGGAGCTCAAATTTTTACTTTGTATTGCTCACCCTATACACAGGTCTGTAAACTGTATACATGCCTTTGAATATCGAGCCCATATAGCCCATGGTCAATAATACATTTTTCTAGATGTGTTGGATCCAAAAATATATAATTTCTGGTCACACCTTGCCAAGAAAACCCAGGGGCTACTTGGTCACCAGGAGTCAGTAATGATGTCACTTTAAAAAAAAATCCATAACACATATGACCTTCCAGCTATCTGAAGTCACTTAACATTTCTCGCGCTACCTTTTCCCATGCCTTTATTCCTCATCCCCCCCCCCCTGCCCCCCTTTGGAATGATTGTAGCTATCTTTCCTATCATAAGAATTGTATTTCTTTTCTTTTTTTCTCTCAGTTTGAGTTGTATTGTGAAGCACCCTGCTGCTACTATGAAGGGTAGCATATCACATTTTAATGAACATAAACAAACATAAACAGGCCAAATTCTGTGGACCATTGAAAAATGTGGGAGATGGGGGAATCTACGCAAATGCTGCATTGCACAGTTGTACAGAATTCCCCAGGAGCGGAAGATGGATATGTGTGTGTGTGTGCATGTGTATGTGTGTGTGTGTGGGGGGGGGGGGGGAGTGTCAGTGGCTGTGGGATGGTTTGTGTGTTTCATGGGAAATATCAGGGCTGAGTGTGCATCTGTCTCTCATGAACCCCCATACTTCCCACTATCTCTCTCTCATGATTTCCCCTAAGGCTTCACCCAGTGTCTCTCTCTCTCTCTCACAACCCCCCTCCAAGCCATCTATCTAGACCAATGTACAGTTTACTCCAACAACACCCTCAATGCCAAGCGCGAATACCACAACAATATCCTCCTATGCTTCATAAATAAATCAATAGAACATAAGATATGTCATACTGGGTCAGACCAAGGTCCATCAAGCCCAGTATTCTGTTTCCAACAGTGGCCAATCTAGGTCATACGTACCTAGCAGTTTCCCCAAGGGACACAGGTTCCACAATGCTTGTATTGGTTCAAGCATTGATATCCTGGGTCCCTTCTTAATAATGGTTTATGGACCTTTCCTCCAGGAACTTGTCCAAACCTTTTTTAAACCCAGCTACACTAATAACTTTTCAACCTCATCAGAACCCTCACAAGCGACCCATTGCAGCCTCATCACAATGACATCATCCACCCTCAAGTAATAGCAGACTTCCTAATATCTAAACACAAACTTCCTGGCTCTTGCACTCTCATCATACCACCCTCCACTATCTTAGCTTCTTACATCACACAACATTCAGAGATAAAATCGTGGAAAAGGCAGTGCAAAGGCAACTTCAGGACCATATTGACATAAATGCCCCACTGGACATCCATCAGCATGGATTTAAGCCCCAACACGGCGTGGAAACACTACTCACCTCCCTCTTCGACAATCTCCTAAGAGGCATAGACAACACAAAAAACGGCTTCCTGCTATTGTTCATGGACATCTCGGCAGCCTTCGACACTGTGTCCCACACCAAGCTACTGCAACGCTTACAACAGATAGGACCATGCAAGAATACCCTGAACTGGTTTACATCATACTTGGAAGGGCAAACGCAACAAGTCAAATGAGACCAAAAGAAATCAATACAATTCCCCCTCACGCAGGAAATATCCCAAGGCTCAGCCCTATCATCAATGTTCTTTAACATCTACATACAGCCCATATGCAACATCATCAAGAACCACAAACTTCACTATCACATTTATGCTGATGACATCATAGTGTACGCTCCAATCAACTTACTGGCACTAAACACCACACCAATAACAAAATACCTCGAAGACATGAATGACTGGCTCATATCCAACAACTTAACCATCAATTACGATAAAACTGAGGCAATGTTTGTCACCAGGAACACCGCCTTCATACCTTCACAAACCATCAACATCCTAGACAAACACATAGTAGTCAAAGAAGAAGCTAAGTATCTGGGCATCACACTAGACAGAGCCCTGAACCTGAAATCCCACATCACCAAAACTGTAAACAAGGCCTATCAACAATTGAGGACAATCAGACAAATCAAACCAATGCTCCATCAGGACCACTTCCGCACAGTGTGCCAAGCACTCATTACACCACTGCTTGATTACGGAAACTCACTATATCAAGGCCTTCCTCAGCAGACACTCCACCCACTACAGATGGTACAAAACACCACAGCACACATCATTACAGACACTCCAAGGACTAAGCACATCACTCCCTTTCTACAACAACTACACTGGCTCCCAATAATGGCAAGAGCTAAATATAAAACAATCATGATCATCTTCAAAATCATTCACCATCTCTCAGCAGACGTACTCCAAAACGTTATAACAAGGGATAACAGCAATAGACCAGGAAGAAGCAATAACAACAACATAATTGTCACACCTGCAGGATATCACAAAACCAAACAAACAACTTCAAAAAGAGCACCATCACTACTGGCATCCACACTATAGAACTCCCTCCCAACGAGCCTGAGGGAATTAGATGACCTTACAGACTTCCGCAAAGACCTCAAAACATTCTTATTTATAGAAACATATGAGCATTCAGGCAGCATCCCCTACCTAAACAGATACACTACTTCCTCCGCCAACTAAGCACACACTCATCCCATCCATACACAGAAGTTTATCATACCAAGTTATTAAATACTCTCCTGTTAAATGTTAACCCGCAATTGTACTACCTAAATACTGTTAAGTGTACTGTCTAAATGTTTGCTGTTAAGTGTCCAAATGTTTACACGTACCCTAATGTTAAATGTAACCCTCCAATTGTGATGTGATGTGACCACTTTGACTGAAAGATAAGGTGGCATACAAATCCGTCTAAATAAATAAATCTGCCCTGAAGAGCTTCTAAACATAATCACCCATATTAACGCCGCCACCTCTCCACTGGACCCCTGCCCAGTAACTTGGATCAAGTTGACGAAGACTATGATGCTACCATTCATCTCCACCATCCTTCATGCATCACTCGCCCAAGCCTACCTCCCACAGGCTCTTAAACAAGCCTCTGTGAAACCCCTACTGAAGAAATTCAACCTCAGCCCTAACTCTCCTTCATCATACAGACTCATAGCCAGCATGCCCTTCCTCTCCAAAATTATAGAAAACACAGTTCAAATTCAACTTTCCAAGTATGTCAACAGACTTGCCCCAATTGACCACAGTCAACATGGCTTTTGTCCCTACCACGTTGCTGAAACCTTACCTCCTGACTACACTCATCACTGGAACTGAAAAACCCCTCTCTGGTTTCATACTATTTCTTGACATCTCTGCAGCATTTAACACTGTATACCACCAGATTCTACTCAACCAACTCAACACTATTGGTGTTCAGGGTGCCCCACTCAAATGGATCTGCTCCTACCTTTCCCAGTGAACCCAAATGGTTAGGCTCGGCAACCAATCCTCAGCGCCTTACATTGTTCCCCAAGGAGTCCCACAGGGTTCTGCCCCCTCCTCCCTCCTATTCAACATTTACATTAGACCCCTACACTACATCATTCAGAGATTCAAAGTCAGATACCAACTCTATGCCGATGACATAATGATCTTCGCTTCATTCCATACTTCCTCCTCCGACTATTCCATTCTTACCGACTGCTTCAAAGAAATTGCCCTATGACCACAGCATCACAACCTCACAATCAATTTCAACAAAACAGAGATCCTTCATGTTTCCAGAGACATCAATTTCACACCTCCACCAAGCATTAAACTTGGAGATACAGATATGCAAGTCAAATCTCAGATCAAATACCTCAGCGTTATCCTGGACCAACATCTAAACTTCCAACCTCACATTATGAATGTCACCAAAAACATCTACTTCAAACTTCAGATTCTTTGTAACCTATGCCTCCTCCTATCACCTATAAATTGTATAAACCCAAACGGTGATCAATATAATGAGATGAGAAAAATTAGATCCCGTGAATCCCTCAACAAATTTACAATTTTTTTGTCGGACATAAATCGTGTAGGGCAGGCATTGCAAACCCTTACCCCAATACACAATACATATCCCTTTTATTCAAACCAATAGGTTATTCAATAAAACTTCTCAGAAGACCAAATCCAAATGAAAACGGCACTTATCTGGATGACCATGCGCGACGTGCACGTTTCGGGGGATAAACCCCTGTATCAAGCGCTCTCTGATCCACTTGTATAAACTTGTCCAAGCCACCTTTCAACTGGCAAAAAACGCCGACATGCTGGCTGATGAAATTGAGGATACTAATCTGAGATTGGCTATTCCAAACGCCTATCAAGAATTTCACCAATCACAGAAAGGGAATCCCCACAAAAGAAAGGGGTTCCCTATCATGAAAGGTAAACGTCACCCCGCTCCCAGCCAATCGATGGCACTGTTAAGTCCAGCAGGGGCTACTGTTTGTAGCTTGAATATCCAACGCTGCTCAAGCATACGTAATTTAGAAAGACGGTCACCCCGACGAGGGTCCTCAGGCACATGGTCAATCACTGTCCATTTCAGTTGATGAAAATCATGTTCTTGTTGTAAACTGAAATGTTGAACTGAAATGGACAGTGATTGACCATGTGCCTGAGGACCCTCGTCGGGGTGACCGTCTTTCTAAATTACGTATGCTTGAGCAGCGTTGGATATTCAAGCTACAAACAGTAGCCCCTGCTGGACTTAACAGTGCCATCGATTGGCTGGGAGCGGGGTGACGTTTACCTTTCATGATAGGGAACCCCTTTCTTTTGTGGGGATTCCCTTTCTGTGATTGGTGAAATTCTTGATAGGCGTTTGGAATAGCCAATCTCAGATTAGTATCCTCAATTTCATCAGCCAGCATGTCGGCGTTTTTTGCCAGTTGAAAGGTGGCTTGGACAAGTTTATACAAGTGGATCAGAGAGCGCTTGATACAGGGGTTTATCCCCCGAAACGTGCACGTCGCGCATGGTTATCCAGATAAGTGCCGTTTTCATTTGGATTTGGTCTTCTGAGAAGTTTTATTGAATAACCTATTGGTTTGAATAAAAGGGATATGTATTGTGTATTGGGGTAAGGGTTTGCAATGCCTGCCCTACACGATTTATGTCCGACAAAAAAATTGTAAATTTGTTGAGGGATTCACGGGATCTAATTTTTCTCATCCTCCTATCACCTGACAGCTTTTGTACAATCTGCCAAGCCTCCATCACACCACTACTTGACTACTGTAACTCCATCCTCCATGGACTTCCCAAGGCCACCATTGCCCCTCTACAGCTTGCCCAAAACACTACTGCATGCATTATAGCTGGAGTCCCCAGACACTCTCACATCACCCCTACTCTAAAATCTCTTCATTGGCTCCCCATTGTATCTCAAATCAAGTTCAAGATACTCGCCATCACCCACAGAGCTTTCTGCAACACCTCTGCTGAGCAGCTACAATCTTTAATCAGACGTCCTGACAGAAACAGACTCCATCGACAGAATGCATCAAATCTCCTCCCTCCAACGCAGATCTGAAAGAAATCTCAACGAACATGCAACAGAGCCATTTAATTCTATGTTCCCACCACGTGGAACCAACTACCCCCCACAATATGCTGCATTCAATCCTGCACCCTTTTCAAAAAGCACCTCAAAACGCTCCTCTTTGAAGAACACTATGGTGCATTCACTACAATTTACCCCCAGCTAGAGCATCTTCCACTCCCATATATCATTCTCTTTACTCCCCCCCATAACCCAGTCCCCATTTTTCACATACTAGACATATTGTAAGCATTCATTCACCCCCACCTCAACACCTCGCCTGCCCATTCCCCACCCTTCCCACCCTCCATTTCCTCACTATTTCATTGTATTCTGTAATATAGGTTTCTACTTCATCCCTCCCCATTATCGCCTTCCCTCCCCTTGTCAAATGCTGTTTATAGTTATTTGTTATTGTTTAAAATTGCCTATATACATTCTCAATTTGATCTTTTAAACCATTTTGTTTTGTTCCATGTAAACCATTTTGCCTTGTAGAAAAACAGCATATTAAAACCAGTTAAATAAATAAATAGTCTATATTACCTGTATAAGGGTCAATCACCCTTGGTTTCACTTGGGTTTAGCCCTGACAAGATGCCAGTTAAGGAAGACAGAGAGATCCTAGTGAAAAAAATGCTTGTCATCTAATTTGATGGCATACAAAAATCTCCATACATACATTGCTCCCAAGTGATAAAATAAAAAAGAGCCTCCTTCTCCATCCTCATTTCTACAACAGCTTGTTAATCAAAAGGGCTTTTCTCAGCAGTATCTAAATTAGCCTGTTGAAACACCCTGTCAACTATAGACCTGGGGAGGTCCATCATTAGAGGCACTGGCCACTCATTTCTTCATCTTCAATTGCCTCTTTCGGATCCATTTTTGCTCCCTCAGTCCTCATGCACACTCCCCGCAGTGCCAGCTCACATTTGGTCTCATTTTGCACCAGTTACTGATTGTGTATTAAGGAAGGCTTTTTCTTCTACCTGGAAAAAAAAACCTTGTACTTTAGATCCAATCTTATCTTCATGGGTTGGAGAAAACTCTTCAGGTCTTCTCCCCGTTGCACATACATCCTTCTAGTTGACAGCAAGCCTTGATAAGGCCTGCATTAAAACAGCAGAAACTTAACCTTCAGAATCCCACTAATTACCAGACCATTTCCAATGTTCCATTCCTTTCAAAGCTAGCAGAACGACTTGTCTTCAACCAACTTTCTAGTCATATTAGCACACTCATACTCTGCACTCGAGGCAATCAGGTTTCCAAATAGGTCACCTCACCAAGACCATCATCAAGGCCCTTTTAAGCAACATTTACAGTACTATTGATTCAGGTAATTTGGCCTTAGCTATCTCCCTATATCTTTCAGGTGCCTTTGACCTTGTCAACTATAATCTTCTGCTATCATGTCTTTACTTCATTGGTATCCACGGGAAAGAGCATCAGTGGTTTCAGTCTTTTCTGTCAGACTACTTGTTCACCATTCAAGTCACAGACAAATCCTCACAGTCTCTCCCCCTTAAGTGTGGGGTTCCCCAAGGCTCAGTTCTTGCCTCTACTCTCTCCAACATTTTTATGAGCCCTCTACTTATTCTGATACAAAGCACTAGGGGCACTATTTACATATAGGCAGATGGCATCCTCCTTGTTTCATTATTGACAGTATTACCCCTAATCTGTCTGTACTTAGTCTTGGATTGGTTACAAGAAAACTGTATACAGTTAAATCCCTGGAAAATTCACAGCCACATAGATAACAGGGGGTTTCCCAACCCTGGAGATGCCTCCAATAATCCAGGAGCAACTGATTACATCGGCCTCATCATTCAGATATTTAGGCATCTTTTTGGATTTGGATTTCTCATTTGCACAACACATTAGCCACGTAATCATATCCTCCTTCAACTCAATTTGTCATTTTGAGGCAATTTGTCATTTCCAGGCAATTTATCCTTTTCTTGAGGTGTCATTGAAAACTACTATTGTTCTCAGTACAGTAATCTCTAAACTAGATTCCTGTAATTCTAGTTTACAGGTGAGCCTTCTTTAGGGCTCAAAAGACTCCAAATGATACAAAATACTGCTATTCATATACTTATTCCAGCCCAGAAATACAATCATGTAACCCTATTACTCATCCAACCTCATTGATTTTCTGTGAAATTCCACATTCAGTATAACATTCTCAATCTAACCTATAAAGCCCTGCATCAGATAGATCCAGATTACTTATCACCTTCAGCAGGGCCGGCACAAGAAGATGAACTGCTCGAGGCAAACCTTATCCCCTGCGTCTCCCACTCTCCCCTCCGATGCACATTGCCGCCACTGTTGCCCCTCTTCGGTACGTGAAGCAGCAGCAATGAGCACAAAGAGCCAGGCAGTGCTTACCTTTAAGTTTCAGCACCATGGGGCTGTTTTCTCCTATCCCTTTCTGACACCCAATGCTGACTTCCTGTTTGCCACAGGAAATCAGCATCGGGCATCAGAGGGGCAGAAGTAAACAGCCCCATGGCACCGCTTGGCTGTTTGAGCCCATTTCTGCTGCTGCACGTCCTGAGAGTGGTAATGGAGGCAGCAATGGGCTCCCCAGGGGGCCAGCACTGTAGGGGATCACCTAGTTTGCCTACTGGTAGCGCTGGCCCTGATCTTTGGTTATACCATACTACTCAGCACACTCTCTTCAGTTGATGCATGGAATTAGACTATGCTTGCCTTCACCAGCCTGAGTCCAGTACGAAGTCACAAGACATTCCATCTTTTTCTTCAGAGCTTCCTCATTATGGAATGCCCTGCACACTAAGCTTCATCTTAAACCTTCCCTTAAATGCTTTAAGGTAGAACTTAAAATGCATTTATTCATAGAAGCATTTGAACTTCTAGGATAGGCTAGACCAAACAGGAGCTATCCCCACCAAGAAGACTGGGGCCACTTGGCAATACTTATTTTATTGTATTTATTTATTTACATTTCTTCTATACCGCGCTATTCAACATCAGTGCGGTTTACATGGAACATAACACATACACAATGCCTTTACAGGACTGTGTTTACAATGAACAGGTATGAGAACTTGGATAACTTGGGAAACTATTTACATTTTACATTTTTAACAGTTTTACATTTTTCTTCATGGAAGGGGTATTTCGCTAGTCATATTTGTTGGTGTTTTGTATGGGCGGAATCAAATGTGTGGCCTAGTCTACCTGGTAGTACTTGCAGAATAGGTGGTGCTTTACCGCCTTTCTAAACTGGGTCATGTCAGGGATTGTGTGTATGTTTGGTGGTAGGGTGCATCTAGGTGCATAGAATTTAAAGGCTCTGTTTGCTGTTGCCTGGGTACATTGGGTTATTTCTTTAGGGACTATTAGTGTGTTGATCGCTACTGATCTTATGGACCTATTGGGTGGTGTGCTTTGGGTAAGATATGTTAGTGATGCAGAGGTGAGGCCATTGATAGCTTTGAAGGTAAGCAGTAGGGTTTTGAATGTAAGTCTGGCATGTATGGGAAGCCAGTGGAGGTGTTTCAAGATGGGTGTGATGTGATCTTTCTTAGAGGCTCCAAGTAGTATTCTCGCTGAAGCGTTCATCGCGAGCTGTAGAGGGTTCAACGTAGATTGGGGGAGACACTGAAGAATTGAATTGGCATAGTCAAACTGTGGTATGATTAGCGCTTGGTAAATTGTCTGGAAGTCATCTGCTTCTAGCAGGAAACGGAGGTGTCTGAGGGTACGGATCTTGTGGTATACTGCTCTAACTACATTGCTTATGTGCACCTTCATGTCCAGGCGCTGGTCCAAGGTGAATCCCAGGTACTGGATCGTGGGTTTTGTCTGTAGTTCAGCCTCATTGACTTTTAGGTGGGGCAGTGTGGTGAAGTTTGGATTCCTCATGATGAATAGGACCTCTGTTTTTTTGTGCTTAATTCTGAGGTTCTGGGATTGCAGCCAATTGGATATCGCATTGAAGCAATCTGTCAGAGGGGATAGGTCCAGGTTCTCTGTCGATAAGGGCATGTAAAGTAGCACATCGTCTGCATATATCAAGCAGCTAACACTGTAGGACCGGATAAGGTTACAGATGGGCTGCATGTATATGTTGAATAACAGGGCGGAAAGGGAGGATCCTTGTGGGACGCCTTGCTTCTGGTGGAATGGTTCGGATGTTGAGGTCCCTGATCGTACGTGCTGCCATCTGTCCGAGAGGTAGGACTTGCACCAGTCTGTTGCTGTTTCACAGATACCCTTCTCCTTGAGGCGTTCTAGGAGAAGCTTGTGGCTTACTGAGTCAAAGGCAGCTGCTATGTCCAAGAAGATGAGGACAAACCCATGACGGATGTTATCGATTCCAGCAGCTATGTTATTGATGAGGGTGGTGAGGAGTGTTTCAACGCCGTGATATTCTCTAAATCCATATTGACAGTGGTCCAATAGGGATCATAGCATGATTACATTTGATTTCATATATGGAGGAAGGACGGCAATGAAATCCACAGTACTAGCTTTTAACTTTCAAAAGGGATACTATGATAAAATGAGGAAAATAGTTAAGAAAAACCTAAAAAGAACAGCTGCAAAGGTTAAAGATTTACCTTCAAGCATGGGCGTTGTTTAAAAAAACTATCTTGGAAGACCAGACCAACTGTATTCCACACTTTAAGAAAGGTGAATGGAAGTCAAAAAAAATTGCCAGCATGGTTTAAAGGTGAGGTCAGAGCAGCTGTTGTAGCCAAAAATCATCTTTCAAGAAATGGAAAAAAGAGCCAAATGACGAAAACTGGAAACAACATAAACACTGGCAAGTTAGATGCAAGGCATTGATAAGACAGGTAAAGAGAAAACAACAACACTGCGGATGTGCTACAGGAACTCATCAGAAAAGATCTTAACACCCGGACGACAAGGACCATCAACAGGAATAGAATACTAACTCCCAGCACCTACACGAAGTCCAAGGACGTCACAACCATGAGAGTGTTCTCACTTGCAGCCACCGTCACTATGGAACACACTACCAGAGGAGTTAAAATCCACATAGGACTTAAAAGACTTTGGGAAAAAGTTAAAAATTCACCTTTTTAAAGAGCACTTTGGAAATGTCACAAAGCACCCACAGCAACCTGCACATAATGTTATACTGAACACATGAACAACCCCCCTTGTAAATAGTTCTATCATGAGTTAAATTACTCCAACTCTTAAGTATTCTGTATCTAAATGTCTAACATGTTAATACTGTTACACACTGTTAACCTGTAAAATAATAATCCTGTTTAATATAAAATGTTGAGTTTTAATGTAAACCGCTTCGATTTAAGGATGATGTGGTATATAAAACCTGTTAAATAAATAAATTTGAGAAGAAGCTTGCTATGGAAGCAAAAACACACCATAAAGACTTTTTCAAGTACATTTGTAGCAAAAAAACTGTAAGAGAGTCAGTTGGACCATTAGATGATAGAGGGATAAAGGGGCACTAAGAGAGCAGCTCAGGACATCAAAGACTTTAGAAAACAACTGAAAACAGTTTTGTTTACGGAGCACTACGGTCATGCAATCAACTAATTAATTTTTAAGAAAGCAATTATTTATATATACATTGTACAATAGCTCACTTTATAGTATAGCTCACAATATATATAGTGCACCTTTTCCCAAGACATTTAATCATATATTTACAAACTATGTATATATTATCACAGATTTTTTCACTATTACTAATTTTCTCTTTTGTTAAACCGCTTTGATTGTATGATAAGGCGGTATAAAAATCCAATTAAATAAATAAATTAAATAAATAAATAAATAGTGGAGAGATTGAATGAATTCTTTGCTTCAGCCTTTACTGAAAAAGATGTAGGGAAGTTACCCATGACTGAAATGGTATTTAAAGGTGATGCATCAGAAGAATTGAAAGAAACATCGATAAACCGGGAAGATGTATTACAACTATTTGATAAACTAACAGTAACAAATCACCTGGACCGAATGGTATACACCAGAGGGTGTTGAAAGAACTGAAATATGAGATTGCAGACCTACTATTATTATTAATCTGTGAACTATAATTAAAATCAGCTGTAGTACCTGAAGATTGGAGGATGGCCAATTTTTAAAAAGGGTTCCAGGGATGATTCGGGAAACTAAAGACCAGTGAGCCTGACATCAGTACTGGGCAAAATGGTAGAAACCATTATAAAGAACAATATTACTGAACATGTAGATAGTCATGGTTTAATAGGAGAAAGTCAACATGGCTTTAGCCAAGGAAGGTCTTGTCTTACTATTCTGTTATATTTTTGTTAAGCTGTGAATAAAAAGGTAGACAAAGGTGAGCCGGTCAATATAGTGTATCTAGATTTTAAGAAAGTTAAAAAGTCACAGGATAGGAGGCAGTATACTATTATGGATCAGGAACTGGTTAAAAGATAGAAAGCAGAGGGTAGGGCTGAATGGCCAGTTTTCCCAATGGAGAAAGGTGAATAGTGGAGTAACCCAGGGATCTGTGCAGGGTCTGCTGCTTTTTAACATATTTGTAAATGACCCAGAAATGGGAATAATGAGTGAGGTAGTCCAATTTGCAGATGACACAAAATTATTCAAAGTTGTTAAAACCCAAGGGGGACTGTGAAACATTGCAAGAGGACCTTGACTGGACATTCAAATGGCAGATGAAATTTAATGTGGACAAATGCAAAGTTATACACCTAGGAAGGAACAACCCAAACTATAGTTACATGATGCAAAGTTCCACATTAGGAACCATCACCCAGGAAAAAGACTTAGGCATCATCGTGGATAACACGTTGAAACCCTCTGCTCAATGTGCAGCAGCGGTCAAGAAGGCAAATAAAATGCTAGGAATTATAAGGAATGGGATGGAGAATTAAACAAAGGATATTACAAGACTTCTGTATCGTTCCATGGTGTGACTGTATCTTGAATATTGTATGCAGTTCTGGTCTCCGTATCTTAAAAAGGATATAGCAAAATTAGAAAAGGTACAGAGAAGAGCCACCAAAATGGTAACGGGGATGAAAGGATACCCCTATGAGGAGAGGCTTAAACGTTTAGGGCTTTTCAACCTGGAAAAGAGATGGCTGAGAGGAGATATGAAGAGTTCTATAAATTAATGAATGGAGTGAAACGGGTATACCTCGTACTTAGATTGATTCTTTACACCATCAAAAAGTGGAAAGACTAGAGGACATGCAATGAAGCTACAGTGTAACCCATTTAAGACTAATTAGAGAAAATATTTTTTCACTCAATGCGTAATCAAACTCTGGAATTCATTACCGGAGGATGTAATAAAAGCTATTAGTGTAGCTGGGTTTAAAAAAGGTTCGGATAAGTTCCTGGAGGAAAGGTCTATAAAGCATTATTAAAAAGGACCCAGGTAATCCACTGCTTGCCCCAAAACAAGCATTATGGAACCTGTGTGTGTTTTTTTTAGAACTGCTAGGTACTTATGACCTAGATTGGTCACTGTTGGAAACAGGATACTGGGCTTGATGGACTTTGATCTAACCTAGTATGACATTTCTTATGTTCTTATGTTTGACTCTCTAGAGTGAGTGTTCTTTCTGCCGTTTGAAATCGCTGCATATTTTTTTCTCTTTTCCTTGTTTCTTTCTTCTGCTGTTCTGTCAATTGATTGGAGTTACTTTTACCCTCTCAATTACTTTTACATTAAATTTGTAAACCGCTTTGTATACTTGGGAAAAGGTGGTATAGTAAGTTGAATAAACCATAAATAAAAAGCAAAAGCCCAAGGCACTGAGAGTCTTCTATTTTCCTATGTGGTCCAAAGGGGTATGTCCAAAGAAGCCCCACTTGCATGCCCCTTTGGATAGGTGCTCATAGCCATGCAATATGGTACATCCACAGTTTTAAAGGCTGCAACTGGTACGTCCTGATGTCGTCAACTGAATGCGTCCCATTGGCAGTCCTTGCACTTGTAGATGATCTTCTGGGATACAAAATTCTCTTTGCCTCAGTAGGGTTACAGGTACTAATCTGTCCATTAATTAAAAAAAAAGAAGTACTCTACATCTCAAGGAACCCAAATTTCACTCCCCCACAAACATTCAAAATACTTAATACAATCCTCCCTGTTAAAAAATAAGTAAGGTATCTTGGCGTTATACTGAATCAAGCTCTCACCCTGTCTGCACACATAAAAACAATTAAATAAATCTATTTACTTCAAATTAAGAACAATATAACACCTTAGACCCCTTCTTGACACGCATGATTTCAGGTCAGTGGTTCATGCTCTGATCACCCCCACTTTGATTTTTGTAACAGCCTCCTCTACAGTATTCCCAAAAAGTACCTCAAGCAACTTCAAACTGCACAAAATATAACCGCAAGAATCCTATGCAAAGCCTGACTTTCTGACCATATAACACCTCTATTATACAACCTCCACTGGTTACCAATAACTAGCAGAATTAAATATAAAACAATAATGACAATTTAAGATTGCTAATAATATTGCTCCATCCTACCTCTCAACATTAATTACCCAATCCACTAATACAAGATCGAGAAGGGAACACTCACAGAACACCCTTGCAATCCCTCCCACCTATTGCAAAACAAACACCCATGTAACCGGGTAGCTGGACCCGGTGCTCCACCTCTCTCTTAACTCACCCTTTCCCCTTGCAAGCCCTCCCCACATTCCCACAAACCGCACACACAACGGTTATTGGAAGTAACAGGTTGCAGATTTATTGCCAATTAACATATAAAACATTCTGAACATACAATCATCAAACCAATCCAAGCAGAGCAATACCCCACCCGCCATGCTATTAGCAAGGTGACCTCGCCCCGCACCTGCCATGGTCAAACCACCATCAAAATGACTACCACCCCTGCCCGACCCCGCACCCCGCGCCCGCCCCAAGTAGCCTAAGGCTCCGGACCTCGGAAACCTCCGGGATCCTGTCCCCCGCTGCGACAACCCAATCCCTCCATTGCACACTGATATCACGGGTGGGAGCGGTGGGAAGCCAGCTGCAAGCCACCACACATGTGCTCGGGCCACTGCCGCCAGCGCCAGCGCCAGCGCCTGAGCACAAGCCTATCGCATCTTGATTGGCTCCCTCCACGCGCGTCCCCGTGGACAGAGCCAATCAATTTAAATGATGCCACCGGCATCCCTGCTCCCCACGCACTCCTCCCCCACTTCACGCCCAACACGAGCAGGGTGCCGCACTGGGCTGCGCACCCGGTTACTCGCGGGCGCTGGGACCCTGCCCGCTTCCTTACTTTAACCGCGTAGCTGGACCCGGTGCTCCACCTCTCTCTTTACTCACTCTTTCCCCTTGCAAGCCCTCCCCACATTCCCACAAACCTCACACACAACGGTTATTGGAAGTAACAGGTCGCAGCTTTATTGCCAATTAACATATAGAACATTCTGAACATACAATCATCAAACCAACCCAAGCAGAGCGATACCCCACCCACCATGCTATTAGCAAGGTGACCTCGCCCCGCACCTGCCATGGTCAAACCACCGTCAAAATGACTACCACCCCTGCCTGACTTTGCCATATCAATAGCAAAAATCTGCTAGGGGCTGTCTGGGTCGGGGGCACCCCACCCCCGCCCCAAGTAGCCTAAGGCTTTGGACCCCGGAAACCTCCGGGATCCTGCCACTGGCACAGGTCCCTTGATGCGCCTGTGCCACCCCCACCGAACTCAAGCTGTGACCTGTTATTGTCATCCCGCACCACCCATTCCAATGCTTCCTGCCAGTCGTTCAAAAGTAAATCTACCCCCACTGGGGATAAATGTATCCCGTCACGCCTATACAAGCCAGCACATGCCACCTCCACCCATGCATGCTGTATCTGATACCCGCCGTGCTCACATACCCATTTCCCAATCTGCCGATTAATCTTCGTCATCCCACGAGACCAATGCCGCTGCCCCCAACACGCTGGCCTGAGAATAATGTCTGATCATAGCAAAACAACCCTAGGGAACATCTGAAGAACCACAGCAAAATGCTTCTTTGCCGCATTGATCAACTGCTTACATGTCCATGAAGCTAAATCATTGCCCCCTAAATGCAGCAGCAGCAATGACGGCGGTTTCCTTAAGCGCTCATGATGTCGTAGCAAAGGCAGCAGCTGCATCCACTGTAGACCTCGCTCGCCCAGCCATGAAATCGACACCACAGCAGGATACATACCCAAGTGTAGTCCGATCGGCCGCACTGCTGCTCACTGGCTAGCCCAGAACACAAAGGAATGCCCCAGCATCCAACATCCCTGCACACACCTTCCCCCATCTGCAAAAGAAAAGAACAGTTAAATATCACCGTAACCTGCAGGCTTGCCCAACTCATAATTGCACATATCCCAAAAAGGCCCTGGACCTCCATCTACCTATCATTTGAATCTGTACACCCGACAGCCCCGCCCCCGCTGCACTAATTGCTGCACCAATGCAAAAAGAATGTGCCGAAAAAAGGCTCGAGTCTTCACCCATTCTAGACAACACCCTCCTCAACACCACCGACACCTGGAAGTGGGTCAACACCCTCGCATCCCTGTGGACAAATAGCCCACCCTTCGCCAGAGGGTGAACGCGTAAGTAGTCACGCATTGTGGCCACCGGGCACGTTAGGCCCCCGATCTCCTGCAGTACCACCCATAAGCCCCTTCCTTGCTGGTCCGTTTTGGATTTTTGTAGGAGTACCCGTAACTGCCTACTGTCTAATTGCACATGCCGGAACCGCACACTTCCCCATACCCAACTTCCTAGAATGTGCCACCAATTCCCCCACCCGAAATGCACCAAAGAAGGCCAAAGTGAATACGGCCCTGAAGCGTGTGGCTTCGTATTGTGACTCCGCGACCCCCGCTAAGCCCTCACATAATCGGTAGAGTAAGTCATGCGTAATTGGCCGCTGCTGATCTCGCGGTGTCAGCCGCAAGCACTCCCACCCTTGCAGCAACCTACGCACCAGGAACCCTCCCCCCCCTGAGGAACCCCATCCCACTGCTCTTGCGAAAAAGCAAAGCCCGCCAAATGCGCATGCACCAATGACCTTGACACCCCTTGCCCCTTCCCCTTAATTACATACTGCCCCAACACGTGATCAGACACTGCCCCATGCCACCCCCACGCTCGCAAGAATTCCACCACTCTCTCACAACCTCTGCAATATGCGTCCCATGTCTGCTCTGCCCCCAAGCTCCGCAGCAGATTCTTCATTTCCACAGGCCACAGCTCCATAATCTCCAAGGGACCCAGTGCCCCTCCGCCTCCGCCTCTGGTGACAACTTGCAAAATCGGTCCCACTGTAAACAGGAAAGATCATCAGCAATGGAATTAGTATGTCCGGGAATATGGCGAGCTTTCAAAGCAACATTTAAACTCAAAAAGGACAATACCACATCTCTCATCAATGATGCTACTTGCACACATCATGGATTGTAATGTTTGATTACGCTCACTACCGCTTCATTATCACACCACCATACTACCCTCCAATTGCTCAACCTGTCAGGCCACAACTCAAGTGCCACCAAGATAGGAAACAGTTCCAAGAAAGTGATATTACTTAACAATCCCGCGTCCTGCCATGCCTGTGGCTAGCTATCCGCACACCAAGCCCCTCCAAAGTAGATACCCAGACCCACACCTCCTGCTGCATCTGTGTAAAGCTGCAATTCCTCGATCACCACCTCAGCTTCCATTAACACTGATGTCCCATTAAAATCTCTCAAAAATACGTCCCACACCCGCAAGTCCTCACGGATAGACTTCGAAATCCGAATGCGGTGATGCGGCTTACATACCCCCGCAGTCGCTGTCACTAGTCTTCGAATGAATACTCACCCCATTGGAATCACTCAGCATGCAAAGTTCAATGACCCTATCAACACCTGAATTTCAGCCAATGTCAACTTAGCGGAGACCAACACATTCGCCACTAAAACCTGCAACTTCACCACCTTCTCACTTGGCAAGCGAGCTACCATGACCTCAAAATCCAACTCCACTCCTAAGAAGGTGATCCTTGTTGTCAGGCCCTCAGTCTTCCCTTCTGCCAATGGCACCCCCAGCTCCGTGGCCAAAGTCACAAAACCGTCCAACAGCGCCCTACACTGCCTATCCTGCGCAGCGCCCACGAACAAAAAAATCATCCAGATAATGTACCACATTCTGGCAACCTACTCTCAGCTCGACTGCCCACTGCAGAAAGGTACTGAATTTCTCAAAGTAAGCGCATGACACCGCACAACCCATGGGCATGCATTTATCAAAATAAAACACCCCCGCAAATTAAAAACCCAACAAACGAAAGGCCGAGGGGTGCACTGGCAACAATCGAAACGCAGATTCAATATCCACTTTGGCCATCAACGCCCCTCGACCTGATTTCATGACTAATTCCACCACCTTGTCAAACACGGCGTACCGCACCGTACAACACTCGCGCGGGATGTGGTCATTAACTGATGCCCATAATGGGAAGGACAGATTATGTATCAGCCGATATTTCCCCAGCTCTTTCTTTGGTATGATGCCCAACAGGGACACCACAAAATCCTTGAATGGTGGCTTCGCAAATGGATCCGCTATCCTCCCCATCATCAACTCGACTGTCAACTTCTCCCACACTACCAACTCAAAGCGCCGCACCGATGGAGAGTTCCTTGCCGTCTCGCCCGCTACAATGCCCTGAACCAGAATAACAAAACCCGCCTGGAACTCCCGCTGCAAAACGTCCCTATCCCCTGTCCTTGGGTAGAGGCGCAGCCACCTGCTTAACACCCCCATCTGGATCGGCATGAGTGCCAAGCCCCATGCCACCCTACTGCTTGGGGGCTGACACAGAGGGGGGGGCAACTGGACCCCTTTTTTAAGACATTTTGCTGCCTAGTGCACTCCTCCACAGGCTCAACAAACGTGCCGAAACTTGCGGTCCAGGAACAGGTAGGAGGACCTGTTGAACCTCAAGCACACGTCCCCAATCCCACCTGCCACCTGCTTTGGCTGTACTGATACCCCTCCCCCACAAAAGGAATGGTTTCCCCCCCACATTGGCCGCCGCCCCAGCCTTCTCTCCTCCCCCCCCTCCGCCCCCGGCATTCTCTCTTGCCGACATCTGCGTGAGCCACAAATTAATATCCTGTACGCCCCACATCAATAACTTCTTCCCTTCCATTTTGTCACAAAATGTTTTGTCATAATTCAGCCACGATCACCCTTCATGGGTCTGTGACTCTTCCAGAATTGAGTCCGCATATGCCAGCATCATTCCCTGCTGCTCCAGATAGCGCTGACCCCAAACACTCACCAAACACAAGAACGCTCGCACCCAATTCACCACATTCCTAGAGACCTTTCTAAGCCTACCAGCCTTCTCATCCTTCTTGCGCTTCCTCCTACTTTCCCCGGAACGCTTTCGACCTTCCAGCAAGCGGAAGATATTGATGTATCTCCGCTTCCAAATTTTCCATCGGAACTTCTTCGGCACCCCCTCCCACAACTCCGATGAAGTTGTAAATGAGGGCGTCCCGCCCCCCGACCTGCCCTCTGGCACTGACCTGCCCTGCACCCCCTCCCTCCCCTTTCTGTCCATTGTGGATGCCGCTGATGAACTCAAGGATGAGGAGGACGATGACTCTGAACTACACCTTCGCCGGCAAGCATGCTTCCTCGTCCGGCTCACCTTCCCTGGCCGTTCGGCACTTGTGCCTTGCCCTTCTCCCCCCCACACACTTGCTCCCCTGGTAACTCACCCACCTATGCCAGGGCCGCAGTCCACATCGCTGTCGTGCAAAGCACCTCCTCGGGCAGATCCCCCACCAACTGTTGTGCACTAGCTCCTTGCTCCGACGAGCCTTCAACCACCACCCGTCGTGTAGCCGTGGATACCTGGTCCCTATTCGCTGCCAACAAGTGCTCTTGCATCCCGTGCACTGCTCCTGGTGACGTCCGATATAGAACCTGTGGAGACACAAAAGGAAAAAATGGGGGGGGGGGGGAACCGAAGACCATGCCGGTTGCCACGCCCCCGCCCACTCGGCCCTAGATGGGCCTTGTCCACCCCCGATCCACTGCTCCCAAGTCGACGTATGTCCACCAGGCCCATAACTCAACACCGACCCACCCCCCCGGGAAAAATGCTCCCGTACTCCCCTCACCCATGACACCATATCTGGCATGATACCTGCCCACCAAGTCCCAGCCACTCGGCCGAGCTCTTCCCCCACCAAATTTGCCCCCCCCCCATATAAACCCCCACCCCCCCTGCACACGACCAACCCAGCCGCAAGCCACCTCACATGTGCTCGGGCCACTGCCGCCAGCGCCCGAGCACACGCCTGCCACATCTTGATTGACTCCCTCTGCGCGCATCCCCGTGGGTGGATCCAGTCAATTTAAATGATGCCACTGGCGTCCCCACTCCCCACATGTTCCCCCCCCTCATCCCACCCAACACGAGCAGGGTCCCACACTGGTCCGCGCACCCCGGTTACTCATGGGCGCCAGGACCCTGCCCGCTTCCTTACTTTTATGGAATGACCTCCCGGACTTCCTACGTGCAATCAAAGATATAAAAATGTTTATGAAAGAATTAAAAACCTTCCTACTTACTGAACATTTTGGAGAACATAATGGAGGTAATGGTTCGTCCCTCGAATCACCCCAAACTCAACCCATTCAATGATACTCAATTGTAAATAATCCCAGTTACTATCCCTTGTACATAGTTCTGACTGTTAGAATTTTAGAATGTTAAAATTTGTTCTATGTAGTAATGTTGTCCTTTGTACACTGCTCATGATCTCAGGAAGGAGCAGTATAACAGTAACAAGTAAATAAATAAATATATGTCTTTCTCCACAGTCTAAGTTTATACCTGAGGCGATGGAGAGTTAAGTCATTTCCCAAGATCATAAGGAGGATTGTTTGGGATTTGAACCTTGACTTTCTTGCTTCTCAGCCCATTGTTGTGACCATTAAGGTACTTCTCTTAATTTTACATCAGGGCACTTAGGTGTGGTGATGGAGAAGGTGCCATTTTTGACCCATTTTATAAAATCCATTTAGGACCCCTTTGTTGTGCTAAAATAATTCAACAAACTTAGAAAATGTGGAAGTTTTAAAAATGATTCTAAAAATCTGACATGGCTGAAAGATATGAGGATGCCAGGCTAGCTGGACCTTTGTTCGTGCAGTTTGTCAAGTCTTGTGTTCCTTTGTTTGGTGTTTTTCTTTCACAATTTTTCTCCCAATGTACGTTTTGTAGAAGCAAATAGGCAATCCATATTAGGTATGGTGAGTGATGAAACATAGCATTCCAAACAGTAAAATATTTGGACCAAGAGTTACCCGTCTTAAACTAGGCATGTGCTTCTATTTGCAATGAAAGTGGAAATCTGGCTGAAACACAAAATGACATTTAGATCGTTTTCCGGTCATCGTCAATAGTGCACACTATTAGAAACATAGAAAAAGACCACATGGCCTATCTAGTCTGCCCTTCCATATCAACCACTGCAACAGCCCCCTTTTCTCCTTTATTTATTTTATTTATTTATTTAACAGTATTTCTAAACCGCCTTATCTTAATAATCAAGGTGGTATCACGGCAAACAATCAGGTCAGGTGAGTGTGTTATACATGCAGTGGGGGGAAATTGAGTGTGTGTCGTGTTGTGCGTTAGATTGGTATGAGCTATTTACAGAGTGGGCTATATACAGAAGTGCAAAAACAAATTCCATGCATACATTGGTTAGGCGGGATCATGCGCTGTTGTAGAGATCAATAGTGCACACTCTTCTAAACGTGCATTCTTTTGAGCAATAGTTCTGCACTATTATACACTAACATGCACCTTTTGCACATGTATGAATAGTTCATGCTATTCTGAAAGAATGCCTACTGTTGTTCAATAGTGCATGCCCTTGTACAAAAGTGGGCAGCATTGAGGGAACACGATACAAGGTGGAAATAAACGAAAACTGAAAACGAAGCGAAAGGAAACAAAAGTTTGACCTGCACATCCCCAGTGTTAAACTGGAAGGTACTGAGACAGAAAATGTGAGACTGTCTACCTGCTATACTGAAGATACCCTGTAAGCCGAGAGTTGGGTGTTAGGACAAAGAACTCGGAATTTGACTGAAACTCACAGGCTTATCCTTCTGCTACTGAAAGTTGGTGAATGCTGCATAATTGAAGAATGTCAGAAAAATGACTCCATAATTGACTGGGAGAACCTTAATACCGTTTGTTTTAACCAGCTGCAGACTTGAGTACCCTTGATGTGCAAGCTGCAGAACCCAGATGTTCCAAATCGTTCCGTTACATCATTTCTTTATGCAGTTTCAACACAATGTAAGTAATTTAGCTCCAAACCATCGTTGAAGTATAGAGGGAGTTTTTAATATTTAGGATAGGATTTCATTTGTCAATGAAGACAGTGCCACCTGATCCTAATTTCTACCAGCAAATGGCACTAATGCAAGACAGAAGAAAACAGGCATTTCAAAATTAATAGCATCAATATGCTTCCACGCATATATCTATTTCGCTTTTGCTTTCGCTAGCTCACAGCACTGTGTTGATCTGTCTTTTTTTATCTAAGCAGGACAAGTTTTGACAGGTCTTTCGACACCTTTGAAAAGAATTTGAGATCTCACTTTGCTTTCCTTGCAATGTCGGAAACCATTCCAGTAATTATATGCCATCTGCTGTTTTCCATGTTTCCATCACTTGAGCCCCTTGTAGTAAATTACCGTAACACATATAAATAAAACTGGAGTTTATTAATGTAGTGCTGAATGACCATTTGAGGGTGGCCTCAGCTGAACAAGTGTTCAGATACTGCTTTTAGATAATGGGACGAGACTGCCCCGGCTCTAATTCATTCCGAAAGGAATCTATATTGTAAATTAAAAGGCTTGGATTAGCAACTGAGCCTCATTAAAAGACAGTCCAATGGATTCCACGATAAAAATCCGATAAACGGCTTAGATTTACACTTAAGTTCAGGAATGATATTTAAGTCTGTCATTCCTGACACATTCCATACTGTGACCTAGCTAATTATCTCCAAAGATAGGCTCTAGCAGAGAATCTATGCCACGCTTTTCTGCAGTATTTCCTTTTCATGTATATATTAAATTCCACCTCCCCTTTAGCTGGAAGGCAGAAAGAGCGGATCCGCTATTGCAGTTCCTCTGTGGCTGTCAGCTGGCTGCGCCCGGCTTCAGATGCAGATGGCTGCATGGGCTGTCACAGCCATTTCCTTTACATCTTAATTTGCAAATGCAGAACTGAATTTTCTTCGGGCTCGTGTTTGCACACAGCTCTTCCACATGAAAGGCAAACTCTGTCAGCGTTGGCTATTTTGTTTATTCCTAGTATGCCTTCTCAGGGAGTACGTGGCCTATTTAGAGTTAGAAAAAAAAATCGAGCAAACTGTTTTTAACTTAGTGGGATGAATGGTCTCAAAACCATACAGTACATCTAATTGTATTTTATTCAAGTAGCTAATGTTTGGTTTATTTTAAAAAATGCTGCATTAGGTAACTACTTAAGGTAATGCTCCTGAAATGCATTGTTCTGATATTTGTACATAATCTGTGAATGAAGAGGCCAGGGTTTGATTCCCACTAGTACTCCTTGTGGCCTTGGGCAAGTCACTTAACCCTCCATTGCCTCAGAAAAAGTCCAAGTTATCATTGTCCCTATTTAATGCACATTATTACCAAGTTGAAGTTAAAATGTAAACTGATTTGACTGAAATGAGAAAGCGGCAAAACAATATGTTGAATAAAATTTAAAATTAAATAACATACCATACTGGATCATAACATACCATACAGGATACTGGTCCATCAAGCCCAGTATCCTGTTTCCAACAGTGGCCAATCCAGATCACAATTACCTAGCAGGTTCCCAAAAAGGTTCATAGGTTCTACAATGTTTGTCTTAGGGTAAGCAGTGGAGTTCCAGGTCCTCATTAATAATGGTTTATGGACCTTTCCTCCAGGAAGTTGTCCAAACCTTTTTTAAACCCAGCTACACTAGCAGCTTTTGCTATATTCTCCAGTAACGAATTTCAGAGTTTGATTACACGTTGAGTGAAAAAAATATTTTTTCTTGTTAGTCGTAAATTGGTTACATTGCAGCTTCATTGTGTGTCCCCTAGTCTATCCACTATTTTGATGGAGTAACCAACCGATATACATTTACCCAGTCTACTCCATTCATTAATTTATAGACTGCAATCATATTTCATCTCAGCCGTCTATTTTCCAATTTGAAAAGCTCTAACCTTTAAAGCCTTTCCTCATAGGGGTATCCTATCATCCCCTTAACCATTTTGGTGACTCTTCTCTGTACCTTTTCTAATTTCGCTATATCCTTTTTAAGACATGGTGACCAGAACTGCACACAATATTCAAGGTGTGGTCTCTATTCCATTCCATATGATTCTTAGCATTCTATTTGCTTTCTTGGCCGCTGCTGCACACTGGGCAAAGGGTTTCAATGTATTATCCATGATGATGCCTACATCCTTTTCCTGGGTGGTGATTCCTAATGTGGAACCTTGCTTCATGTAACTGTAGCTTGGGTTGTTCTTTCCAAGGTGCATAACTTTGCACTTGCCAACATTAAATTTCATCTGCCACTTGGATGTCCAGTCTTCCAATTTATCAAGGTCTTCTTGCAATTTTTCAATAATTTTCTGTGATCTAACAATTTGATCATCTTACTCATTATTCCCATTTCCAGGTCATTTATGAATATGTTAAAAAGCAGTGGGCTCAGCCCAGATCCACTATACACCTTTCTCCATTGAGAAAATTAGCCATTTAGCCTTACTCTCTTGCTTTCTATCTTTTAATCAGTTCCTGATCCAGAATACTACACTGCCTTCAATCCCATGACTTTTAAATTTCACCAAGAATCTTTCATGAGGGATCTTGTCAAAGGCTTTCTGAAAATCCAGATACATGCAGTCCGATTCCAGAAGAGGGCCGTTTGTATTTCCCTGCTGAAGACGTGGCCTCAAGGACCCAATTTTGGTCGGCAGGAATGTCGGGAACAAAATGTTCCTACAGGAGCCAGAACTGGGACCAAGGACGGCCTAGCATGCCCCCTCTGCCTATGGGGATGTCTTCCCCACAGGTGCCCCATAGAAGTGAGGTTCTGGCCCACAAGATCCTTGCCATCTAATGGCTGATGGCTGATCTCCTGCAGCCTTGATCAGGTGGCGGAAACCCTCCCACATCCGGCCCTGGTCCCGATGGTGGCTCCCTGGGCCCGATCAGGCAAAAAGTACAGTTTAAATCAATTCTGAGATTATTTAAACTGCACGTCCCAGCAGGCCTGGCAGCATGTACAGGGCCATGATCAGAATCAGCCCTGTACGTGCTGCCAGACAGCCCACCCCCGCTCCGCCCCCAATCCCACCCTCTTTTGGCTCTCCTAGTCCTGAAGCATAGGAGGTAAAGGGAGAGCTGGTGCCAGAAGAGCGTTAGCACAGATTGTGTGGCTGCACATTTATTTATTTATTTATTTATTTGCATTTCTTATATACCGCACTATTTGCGATCAGCGCGGTTTACATAGAACAAACAGTATCCGACAATATACAAAAGTCAGGTCATTACATTGAACAGGAACAAGTAACTTGGACAACAGGGTAAACTATATACATCTGCGATACGTTGAGTATCTGCGATATGTTGAGTAAAGTAAATTATATACATGTACAAATGAAATTATTAGGTATTGGTTATAATTGGGGGTGCCCTAATAATGATGGCTAGGGTTCAGGGGAGTCAGTGAGGTATTTAATAAAGAGAAAGTGTTTCAAGGCCTTCCTGAACTGGCTCAAGTTGGGGATTGTCCTGATGTATGGTGGTAGGGAGTTCCAGAGACTTGGGGCGCATAGTCTGAAGGCTCTATTCGATGTTGCTTTGGTGCATTTTGTCATGTCTCTCGGTATAACTAGGATGTTGGCTGCTGAGGATCTCCTTAGCCTGTTAGGTCTGGGTGGATGGATGATGTCACTTAGTGAAGAGGAGGAGAGCCCCTTGGTGGCCTTGAAAGTCATCACTAAGATCTTGTAACTGATCCTGGCTTGAATGGGGAGCCAGTGAAGCTGCTTTAGGAGGGGTGTGATATGCTCTCTTCTCGGAGCTCCAAACAGAATCCGCGCAGCACTATTCATGGCATGTTGTAGGGGGTTCAAGGTGGCCTGAGGGAGTCCTTGTAGGATGGCGTTTGCATAATCAAAGTGTGGAATAGTGAGGGCCTGATAGATGGTGCGGAAGTCGCTTGGTTCAAGTAATGGGCGTAGGTGTCTAAGGGATCTGATCTTGAAGTAGATCGCTCTGACGGTGTTGGCTATGTGTTGCTTCATGTTGAGATTCTGATCCAGTGTGACTCCGAGATAGCGTATAGCTGATTTTACTTGCAACTCGGCGTTGTTCATTTTCATTCCAGCGGGATGTACAGCCCTACAACCCGCGTTTTAGAATTAGGGCCACTATATCAACCAGCCCACCTTTGTCTACCTGTTTATTCAGTCCTGAAGCGGTGCAAATGAAAATGAGAAAGAGCATCAGTGATCTCATCAAATTCACCCGGTACATGGCTAGCTGTGATGAAAGCATTCAACTATAGACTCAGTAACACCATCCTCCTATGCAGCCTCATGACTCTTCCCACCTTGGCTAACTTTTTATTTATTGAGTATATCACAGTAGCATTGTCCGACCAGAAGATTATTTTCTTATCAGCGAAGTCGAGCTTCCAAAAAGCCAGAGCTACCACTAACAGGAACATCTCAAGAAATGTGATAGCCTTACAGTAGTTACCCCCTGCCTGTACCACCCCTCTGGCCATTTTTCATAGCACCACCGCCCCTTGAAATAGATCTCAAAACCAGTGCTGCCTGCAGCATCCATGAATAATTCCATCTCCCTGTTACTGGTGGGCTTCTTTCTCCAGATGTTCCTTCCATTATTCGTTACCAAGAACTCCCACCATATGCCCCCTGATGGTAATGATGACCCTGATGAAGTGTTAGCTCCTCCACATCCCACTAACCGTGTTATGAATGCCCTACCCATAAGCATCAATCTGCATGCAAAGTTCAAGTGCTTGATCAAGGACTGCATTTGTCTAAGAGTGACTTTCTTACTGATCTTATCACCTGTACAGCTTCCTTCAGGGCCAATACCTTTTAGGATGGGAGTCGTGTCACCATTTCAAGTGTGTCTGTTTCAATCCCCAAGAAAGACAAACACTGGGAGGGTCCCTCTGCCTTTTTCTGTGCTAGTGGGACGTCCAACTCCATGGCCTTGCACTAGAAAACCCCTAAATCCCTCCAGCAGGCCTGTGATCAGCAAGAAATTATACAGACAATGTATCATTTTACTTTTGCCAATTTCCCTTTCACTATCCGTTGTATGGTTGTGGTAGCTCCTCAAAGTATGTGCACAACAATGAGCATCCCATCGGGACATTTTTGTTGAAATAATAGTGGCCCCCAAATTGGAAACCAAGCAGATGGAAGCTATCCAGATGTATCAACTTTAGCCAGAAGGCTGCCTCAATATCCATCTTCACCAGCCATGTTCTTTTTCCCCGGGCCCTTACCAGGTCTAAGGCCTGATCTACTGAGATGTATTTAAATGAGCACAATTAATTGACTGAATTTCCATCTGGGTAAGACAAGCTATGGATGAGTCAGTATTACCTTGGCTCCTTCTTTGGAACCAGGCCCAGTGGCAAAATTATCAGGTTAGGTATAGCTCTGCCACACGTCTCAGTACCCACTCTTTGTCAATTTTATCCCTCGCCAGCTCCCTCCTTTTTAATGAGGCTTTTAAGTTGCCCATCACCTGTGGCCCTGTGAGGCCATTATATGGCATGTAGAAACTGAATGCAAAACCTCAAACTAGCCAATTAGCCTTCTGTCTGTCATAACCCACCAGATTCTGCAGTAATGCCTCAATCTTTATTGGCATAGCAGCCCACCGGAAAACATCTTTCTCATCACAGATGTTGGAGCTCCCCTCCCTGACTCTTCCTGACTCTTCCTGGTTTGTGGGTGCCCATCACCGCATATAGAGCAGTCATGTCTATACTTGCAGCTATTGTTAAATCTGCAGGAGCCACCATTGAATAGTCGCCAAACTCCCCTTTGAGCATTCTGAGTTGGCAATGGTGTCTTGCTGTTGTCTCAGCTGCTGTACCTATTCTCTCCCTGAAAGGGCTCAGGCGCTCTGTGCTTTTGACAGGCCACTGCATCTGAATGGCTATGCCTGCTCTGTTCTCCCTTTGGCCTGAGTCATCAACCTAATATATACGTCAATGTCCTTCCTGAACCAACTAAACCCTTTGTTCCCTGCCATGTTCCTGCAAAACTGCTCATTGTAGTCCAGTCATGCGGTCCTCCCATACACTCGGTATGTCTTGCATTTACTGTCCTGGTATTTGAAGAGGCCACGACACTGCTCGAGGTGCTTCTTGCCAAATATGCTTGCTAAGATACGGAAGGCGGCACATCAGTTCACTGTGGTTCTTGGTATGCTACCGCTTTTTTGATAGCCAACATGCATTTGCTCTTGCAATTCATGGAATCACAGTTATTGTCATTCAATTTAACCAGTAAGGAGAATATGTCTACATACTGTCCCTTCTAGACCTTCTCCTTTTGGGCCATGGGTACATAGCTATCCAATGCGCTAGAAGGTAGATATATTCCGCTGGCTTCACCTCGGACACCAAAACCCTGACCCCTTCTTGCGTACTTGCTGCCTTGTTCCTGTCTGCCCCTAGCGTTACATCCCCAGAATAATTGCTGTGACTCTGCTAAGATCGCCCTTTGTGGGGTCGCTGTGCTGGCCCTCAGGCAGGCCCATCTTTTCCTGCACTATGCCCTTTGTTGCATTGCTTTTTGATACCAAGTAAATCATCTTCTGCAACAGGCTCACAATAACCATCTGCTCCTGCCCACCCCCTCCTCCACAGTTCTCCTGCCCCCCCCCCCATACCTGTGTCGCTGCTGCAACCCCTTTTCTGTACCTGAATCCACTCCCTTTTGGGATGCCGTATCCTGTCTCTCAGCTGCACTTTCAATTCCCTCCATTTCCCCATCTTTTTCCCCTTTTGTACCCACCTGCAGTGCCTTCCCCAAAAAGCCCTCTAGTGCTAACCACCTCTACATGCAGCCCTACAGTGCCCGCATGCCACAAGTGAATATTTTATACTCACCTCTCTATCCATGAGGTGACACAGTGGGGTTGCCTCCTGCGTCCCTGGGCATCTGGAATGCTGCTGTCCTCTCCTGCTCATGCAAGGGGCCTCATGGTTCTTCAAGGGAACTAATAAGAGTCTGCACGCATCCTGCTTTGTGGATCATGGCCATGGCTCTCACTTTGGTCACCAGGCCTGAATCCACGATTCCCCTTGAGTTTCACTGCCAGCCCACGGCCCTGCCTCCTGCACTTCAAGGCTGCTCACATAGTTGCCTACAATGCCGAAATCTGGTCCTTTGCACCTATGCGCTGCTCTTCCATTGTGACGTCTGCTCCTTTTGTCAGTCTCCATTACCATGTGACAGTTCCCAACATTGTTCTTCACCTTTTCCTGCTGTGTTGTGATTCCAAAACATTGTCCTCTTGTTTCCTCGTTCCACTGTGCCCGTCTTTGGCTGTTTCTTTTTCGTGGCATTTTGAGTTTCTCCTTTGCAGTTCTTTTGCTTTCTCTTGCTGGCAAGTGCTTGTCTTCGATTCTCTTTACCAGACTGTCCCAATGCCATGCTGCTACTGTTCCTTTAAGGCTCTGCTCAGACTTATTGCTCACTGAAGCTCTGCCCCCTGCAGTGATGCAGTCAGAAGAGAAGACCAGAGATAGCTGCTGTGCAGGGGCCCTCTGTCTTCATGCTGTAGCTGCTGTTCCCTTTGATGTCTCTCAGGTTTTCTCTCCACCCGGACCGCAGATATGCTCGAGGCCCTGACATGCTTCTTGGGGCAGCAATGGCGATCTTCTGTGCCACCGATTGCGCTGCTGAGGAGGAGAGGAGTAGGTGGGGAGACAAAAGCATTTTGTGATTAACAGCATCCCGTTCCTGTGCACGGCTGCAGCACTCCTTCCTTGGGCCCCCAAAGAAAACGCAGCCGCGGCAGTTCTTGTCTGCAGTTCGACTTCCTGGGCAGGCCATGCTGGCTCTTCTGTCTCATGGTTCCCCCCCTCCCCCCCCATTTCTAGCCGCTGCCGGTAGGCCGCCCTGTCCCCTCTTACCCACAATTGTTCCAGGCAGCGCTGCCATTCCTCTACTGGTTACCTCATGGTCCCGTTTCTTGTTTTTTTAAATTTATGTGTGGCTGCCTTCGCTGTTGTCTTGTGGCCTCTGCTGGTTTTCTCTTGCAGCTGGTTTCTCTGTTGTCCCTCGGCCTCGGCTGCTTTTCTCTCATGGCTGCTTCACTTTCTTTCTCATGATGTTTCTATGTTTCTAAACTTGCCTAGCCAGTCCGCTTGGGGGGCCCCCTGAACCTCCCCACCCAAACCCCTGACTTTCAATCTCTGGTAGTCTGTTGCTGAATGGGAGCAGAAGCGATCCTCTTCGTGCCTGCCCCTGTCATTGGGCCTTGCCAAAATGATCGCAGTCATGTGGTGCTGCCCTCTATCCTCCAGATAGGGGTCAGCCCTGTGAGATTACTGAGTACTACTAAGGAAGGCAGGGGCAAAGGACTGCTCCTGCTCCCATTTAATATTTTATTTGTTGTCATTTTGTGGACTTATTGCAGAAATTAAAAAATTGTTTTCAAGATATGTGCAGATGATACTTTATTACTGATGCCTTTCCAAATTAGTAGTGGTTTCTCATTGCTTAATATTCTTAAGAATTTTTCTGAGATAAATGCATGGCTTCTTAATCATGGATTGAATATTACTTTTGCAAAATGAGAAACTATGATATTATGTAAAGATAAATCTAGAAATTGGTCTACACAGATTACTTTAGGGGGCCGAATGTTGTAATACTGGCTGAGTCCGTTACTTAGGGCTTTGTTTATATCCCTGACTATCCTTTGATATTCGGGTGAAGAAAACAGTGCAATGCAGGACACATTGTTGTAAAAAATTGCCCCGGTTATCCAAGTTATTGTCCCTGTTATATGTAAAACCAGATAAATGTAACTTGTCTGAAGTTTTCTTGTTCTTTGTAAACCGCGCTGATAATGAATAGTGCGGTATATAAAAGATGTTAATAAATAAAATAATAAATAAATCAATTTTGGAAGCATTTAGGATCATGATCTAGGCATTGATATTGCATTTTTAGACCATTGCAATGTTGTCTACTTGGGTTTGCCTAAGTGGCTGCATTCTTTAAAAATGTCAAAGAATGCTGCGGCTCGATTGATTTGCGGTCTCCGTAAATATAGCCATGCATCTTCCGTGTCGAGGCGGTTACATCGGTTGCCAATTCAACAGTGCTTTTATTTTAAATGTCTTATGCTAAAGTTCAAAACTAAGGGGCATGTTTACTAACAGGCCGGTAAAGTGCGGGTCGCGGTAGAGTGAGTGTGCCGTATAAGGAGTGGGCGTTCCGTCCTGAAGAAGAAAAGCCGTGATTGACAGATGCGCTAAGGTGCGCGGCGCCCGTGTGCGCTCCGCACCTTACCGCAAATGAGAGCCGAACGGGAGGCATATGTGTCGCGCTGATCAAACAGAAGGACAGAGCCACAGCACAATGGTTGAAGCACTGACCAATGGTGTAGGGAGCAGGGGTTCGAAACCACACAATGCACAATGGCTTGCTGAGGTGTTAGTTTATGAGGCAGAGGAATACTGGGCCAAATAAAGCAGCCCGCTGAGTTTTGTTTTGGCTCACATCAAAACTGGATGGGATAAGGAGGCGCGCTGATGTCTTTATGCGACATTTGAATACTGGGCGGCATAAAGCGTCGCGCTGATGTTATCTGGCGGCATATTACTACTGGGCGGCATAAGGCGGTGCGCCGGTTACGGCGGCAATCGCATAATGGAAGGTATAAGTGGGGCGCTGATGTGCAAACAGAAACCCAGAGCCACAGCACAATGGTTAAGGCAGTTACCAATGGTGCAGGGATCAGGGTCCGATCCCCCACAGTGCACAATGTAGACAGCTGCCTGAGGTATGTTTATTATAGGAGGCATAGAAATAATGGACATCATAACGCGGCACGCAGTTGTTTGTGACGCAAGGTAATACTGGCTTGCATAAGTGGCGCATGGATGTTAAATTAGAAGAGCAGAGCCACAGCACAATGGTTATAGCTCCCACCAATGCTGCAGGGATCAGGGGTTCAATCCCCACAGTGACTAATGCAGACTGCTGTTTGCTGTGTAATGTTAGGAGGCTGATATATAATGGGTGGCATAAGGCGGTGGTATGCTGGGCAGAGAGCGTTGCGCCACTGTTTTCTGAGTCATGTCAATACTGAAAGGCATAAGTGACGTGCTGATGTGCAAATCAGAGAGCAAAGCTGCAGCACAATGGTTACCACACCAACCAATGCTGCAGGGATCAGGGGTACGATACCCAACAGTGCAAAATGAAGATAGCTGGCTGAGGCAGTAGCTGTTAGGGGTAATATTGTTTTAGGAGTACCTTATTGTATATTTGTAGAATCATAACTGATAGCAAATACACTCTCAAAGCAGTGTAACAGAACGTCGCCCATAGGTTAATGCAGAGGGCACATGTGAAAATGCAATGTCCGCCATGGCACCCTACAATGTTGGTGAAAGTGTAGCCAAGTGTGCTATATGAGGCAGGGTAAGGTGAGAGCACTGTCCCAGATGGCAGCAGTGTGCATTGTAACGTATGGGAAATGTAAGTCGGTGTGTTGACCAAGGTCTGCCATACCTGATTTGGCAGGGAGGGGCTGCAGACAGGGGCAGGCGACTGATATGAACAGGGGAGTAGAGTGTATCTTATCTTGTAAACTGCCCTATTCCCGTTGGAGTACTACAGCTCCATTAAGCTCATGCTCTGGGGAAGAAGCCAATACTCCTCTGTTGTGAATGCTGACAACTTGTGCAGATAGTGAATGATGGAGGGGTGTGTATGGTTTGAATGTTCCAGTGAATAAGGTTGGCAGAGGTATGTCAACTGTCTGTGTGCAACTGTACAGCAATCTGTGATGCTGTCTCAAAAGAACTACCCCCTTGTGCCAGATATTAATGCACCTTTTATGGTGTTTCAGAAGGCACACACGTTGCTAGGAAATGAAAACCTCATTCTCCACAAAGGCCATGTGGAAAGGCTGTCAACTCCCAAGACACTATTGTATGTAACTCATAAGCTGTGTCAATCAAAGGCATGGCAAAAGATGCCCCAAGGATGTAGAGATGAACCCAGAAACGTAACCAACTAGCACTAACATCCCTCAGTTGGAATGGCAAAGGAGGTATGTGGCAAACCCACACGTAACACAAGCACTGCACAGAGCTAAAAACACAACAACAATACAAAATTAAAAGAGGGATGAAGATCAGTTGCTGAACTGCAGAAATCATCCCCATCCCATGTGGCACCCATTAAAATGGACAAACATATTCTGGCTAAGTACAGTCATGCACAGAGTGATGTTAATGTACCGTGCTATAATGACTGTGTGTGAAAGAGGATGGTAAGATGTGGCCAGCAGAGGAGGCTCAAATGGCAGAATAGGTGACATATCAGGATGACTGTGGAGTAAAAGTGCTATGCAGAGCACACACAGGAGAGGCAATCAGGGACAGCTGCAATGCTGGAATGTGTAGGAGGCCAGGATGTGGGTTATCAGCATGCACATCAGGGTAGGATGGCACACAGTTGCCATTACAGAACATTGTATGGAAGGATGGGTAACAACCCAGTTGAGGGTACAATATGCTCACAGCACACATCAGTACATATATGACCCTCAAACAAATGTTAAACACCTTTTATGGAAAAGCATACAAATATAAGACAACACAGAGGAAGCACACTAATGACCACTACCACAAATCACAATGGCTAAACCGGCATGCCACACCAACAATGTGAGCTCCTTAGCAAAGACTGCAGAAAGAAAGAGTGCAGTCCATGAAACAAACCGCCTGCTGACTGTCAGGACAAGCAAACACCAAAAAGTAAGCATGATGAAATGCACATGCAGAGCTGCTAATTACTCATACAATTGCAGTCTGTATTTGTGATGTGGTGCACATGTGCACACACAATGAAATGTTCTGCAGTGGATACAGCATGCAAAAGAGGGGAAAAATATACCACAAGGGCAACAGAGGACGGTATGTGGATCATGTTAATAATTTGGATCAGGACATGAGAAAGTTCCACATGTAATCAGGTGTAACACACAACACCTGAATCACAGAAAACCAAAACCCCCTGCTGTGTTGCCATGTAAACACCCTAAAGTGGGACACCTCTGAAAAAAAAATAATATGTGATGGCTAAGCAGCACACAGGATGCACCTTGACTTACAGTGAGGAGAGAGAAGGGTGTATGTAGAGGTGAGGAACCTGCTGTTACCTCATGGTACAGTCAGCAGATTAGAAAACAAAGGATATAGCACATGTGCTAATCAAAACAAAAAACTACAGAGTATAAACACATGACTGTAGCCACTCCCAGAAACAGTACACTGAGTACACAGTAACACACTGAGCACACTGAGCCAAGCATACTAAGCACACTGTGTGGCAACCGTGAATACCCAGTGAGGTTACATGTGTCTGCCAGATACACAGCTGTCACTGTACAAGGATGCGAGCACAGGTGGCACATGTACATGTGTGGCAAATGGCCCCAGACAAGTGTTAATGTGATCAAAGAGAGAAGGACTAACCTACTGTTAACAAAATGGCCTTGGACCCAAGCAAACACTGATCAATTCCCACTAGCACCCCATGTGGCCTAGGTCAAGTCATGTAACCCCTCATTACCGTGGAACAAAGACCAGTTAATCCTCATCCAATGATATTGACAAAATAAACAATGCAGTCCCTGGGTCACAAAGACGCAGGACTGATAAACAGGCAATGCAATGTGTGCCTTTGTATCACCCTGCTCAATCACCAAAAGAGCCACATGTATGTGGAATAAATATCTTTATTTGGTTTACACATCACAAATAGTGTAGTCAGTGCCATCATAATATGAAGGTGAGTGCATCTCTGATGGAATATTGAAACCCCTCTAATAGGGCATAAATCTAACTCACACAGAAAAGTTAATTCATCCACCACAAATGAAGAGCATGAGATATAATGTGCAGCCACTGCATACAATGCACTGGGCAGCAGGCCCCAGCCCCTACCTGATGCTGCATGCTGCAAAGGTGTAATGCACATATGAGTGCATGTAGAGAGTTGGCGCTGCATATTGAGGACACAACACACATCATGTGTCCCTCAAACCATATCCATCTTGCAACACAGGAGACAACCAAACCAAACAAGCCTATGTTGAGAAAAGTTTTTATTGTGAAAATCACGCTGGGAAAGTAATGTGTGAGGTCTCACATAATGTCTGAGCTAGGAATCAAAGCTGCAACAATGTAGACACAAACGCTCCTCAAAATCACAATGAGTATATGCAACAGGTAGGACAGGCACATGAACACAAACACAATACAAACTCAACTACCTTCCCATACCTATACATATACCACCATGAAGGAGGTGGCCCTGCAACCTTTTCAGAGTATACAGTGTTTGGCCACATATAACATAATACATGGAATGCACAATTGACGAAGTGCAACGGTGACCCACATTGCCACACTGCAAACATCATGTCGCAATGTGAGTGTCCCTACCACAGGGCATAGCCTGGACTGTGCACATGGGAAATGCAAGGTGTTGACATACATGCAGACTGTCACGTCTGCACATCCAACAAACACAATAAGCAGCATCTGAACAAGGAAATGAGGGCCAAACATCCTATACGGAGCCACAAAGAAGTCTGAGGTCCACATGTTTTGTCTCACAAACATAGTCCGTCATATGCAAAAGCACCATCCACAGTGCAACATGAGACAGTGATGCCACACATGCACGTAAACACCCTTGTCACATTGACCACATTAATTAAAGATGGTCGTGTGTCCAAAATCATTGTTGAGGTAACACTTGTAGCATGTGCATGTGGAAAGCAGGTGGACATACACAATAGGAGTGCTCCATCGTTGGCTGTATGGCGCAAACATGGGTGTATGCTTGATTAGGAAGAAAAAGATGAGGGTATCCTGGGTGGCATGTCACACCCAGGGCCAAAACTTAACAATACTAAAACTGTGTTCGAATGGATCAGCTGCACTATCCATGTCATTTGCTGCTGCACACGGGGGGAACACTGCCAAAAGTAGTATAGTATATGTATAACAGAGACCTGGCTCTCTGACACGGATACAGTCCTCCTAAATCAACTTGATAATTCAAACTACGATATCGCCCACTCACATAGAACCAACAAAAAAGGAGGTGGTGTACTAATTATCACAAATAAAACTCTAAAAGCTAAAAAGATTGAAGCCAACTCAAACAACAATAGTGACACTCTCATAATAAAAATAGATCAAATAAGCATCTGTCTAATATATAGACCCCCCAACCAAAATGCAGATAGCCTCCACTCACTAATTGAACTCCTCAACTCTTCCTCTGAACAAAACCCACTAATTATTTTAGGCGATTTCAACCTCCCTTCACTACCAATAACGGAATCCAACCTTTTTCTTGAAACCATATCTGACTTAGACTACCATCAAATAATAAAACATACCTACACATACCAAAGGTGGCACTCTGGATCTTGTCCTACTACCCAACCCGATCTTCAAACTGTTTAAACACGACTCTTTAGAATGCGTTCAAATACCTTGGTCTGATCACCACCTCATCAAATTAAACATTAACTACAATATCAACTGTACCATAAAACACACAAGTAATGGCCAGACTACAAAATTTAAGAAATTTAATGAGACTGAGTTCCTAGATTCTACAATCCCTTACCTTACACTATCCCCAACAAACTTAGATGAAGCGGTCAAAAACTGGCATACCACCATAAACAACGCAGCCATAATAAATCACACTAATAAAAAACCAACCTATTCAAAATCTAACTGTACACCATGGTTTAATAGCACATTAAAACAAATGAAAAGAGAACTAAGAAATTTAGAACGTAAATGGCGCAAAACTAAATCCACCATTGAGAAAGAACTATACTACAACCATCTCACAATCTATAAAGACGCAATAGATAACTCAAAGAAAAATTACTATGCTACAATCCTATCAAAAGCATATAATAGACCAAGAGAACTATTTTCCATTGTTAGTAATCTAACTACAATTCCCAAGACTCTAGCAAGGAAATCAATGATATATCAGCACAAACCTTAGCCAACTATTATCAAAACAAAACAAAACACTCACCAATGACCCTAGAATCAATCTACACACCTCATACACTAAACGAATGGCCAGAATTTCACCCGATATCTAAAACATCATTAAAAAATATCATTCTCAATCTCAACACAACAACTTCTTATCTCGACCCCTGCCCAGTATCCTGGATAAAAAACACACTCCCAACTCTTCTATCCTTCATACTCCCTATAGTCAACCTTTCACTACTCCAAGGTCACCTCCCACCTACACTTAAACATGTACAAATCAGACCAATTCTAAAGAATAACACGCTTGACAAAACCTCCCCAAAATCTTACAGACCGATCTCAAGTATACCATTCTTAGCAAAAGTCATAGAAAAAACTGTACAAATACAGACACAAGAATTCCTAGACTCATCCTATCCGCTTGACGACCAACAATATGGATTTCGCCCCAAGCATGGAGTTGAAACACTCCTGACCGTACTAACTGACACACTTTTAAGAGGAATTGACAACCACAAAAAAGCCTTCATCCTATTATTTATGGACATATCAGCAGCTTTTGATAGTGTTCACCATTCAATAATGCTTAACAACTTAAGACATATAGGAATATATTCTACAGTTCATAAATGGTTCACATCCTATCTGAGCAATAGAACCCAAAATGTTAGAATAGGCAACCATATGTCTGAATCATATAAATTTGAAACAGGTTTACCTCAAGGCTCAGCACTTTCAGCTCTCCTATTTAACATATACATAAAACCAGTCTGCAATATTTTTAAAAAATATGGTGTACTCTATCATCTGTATGCAGATGATATTATGATGTACATCCCATTCACAATCCCTAACATACCTTTGCAACTCCTATCAGATTGCTTCAATGATATAACTTTATGGCTAAACGCCCACAATCTCCAAATAAATCACTCAAAAACAGAAGTGCTAATCGTCACTAAAAACCAAGACTATACCCCACCAACACATATAACACTACAAAACCAGGAAATCAAAATAAAAAACGAAATCAGATACTTAGGAGTAATTATAGATAAACATTTAACATTAGACACCCATATCAGAAACACTACAAAGAAAATTTATTTCAAGCTTAAAATACTTAAACAACTTAGACCCCTTGTATACATACATGATTTCATCAGCATAATTCAAGCCACCATAACCCCCCACTTTGACTTTGCTAATTTAATATTATTAGGCGCAACAAAACAAAACATTAAAAGGCTTCAAATTGCACAAAACTCAGCAGCTAGGATAATAACGAAAACACATTCTCATCAACATATAACACCAATACTAGAGTCCCTTCACTGGCTGCCAATTCAAAGTAGGATAATATACAAAACATTAATAACTACATTTAAAACACTATTCGATATGGCACCACATACATTAAGTAAATTAATTAATAAAGAACACTCAAAACCTTCTCAAAGAAAAGGTCATTCAAATAAACTAAAACCCCCCAAAGACTTCATAAAAACAAATAAATCAACAAACAACAAAGCGTTCTCTCATGCAGCCCCAATAGCCTGGAATTCCCTCCCAGAAGAACTAAGAATGCTAACAGAGATTAAAGAATTCAGCAAAAATTGAAAACCCATCTATTCACAATACACTACAATAGTAAAGACATCCACTCAAAAGAATTAGATAAAGGCTAACCATTCTTTGTCTGACATCTCACTACAACTTAAAAAGAAAACTCTCCCTATCATATTCTAAACTTCTCTCCATGATTATACCCCCATAATGTCTATATGTAAATAATGTATATAAGTTGCACAGTTCTGTGCCATTCAGTTTAATATTACTCTGTTTATTTTATATTGCTTATAGATATCTGATGTTATATGTAAAACAAACTATGCTTTGTTGAATGTTGTTATCTGTAAACCGCAGCTGAACTACGGAAGCAGCGGTATATAAGTTCTTGTTAAATAAATAAATAAATAAAAATAAATAAATAAATAAAAGTAACAATACTATGTGCAATCCAACAGGTGAGGTTAATAGTGTTCCACCAAATATGGCTAGGAATAGTCAAGCGTGACATGTCAACATTCCACTGTCTTTGAAAGTTCATGTGTGTTCTCAACAATGAGCAGGACTCCCTGCAGAAACATCACACAAACAGTGCAGAGAACACCTCTGTAATGGAGAATTAAGTAGCTTAATAGTAATACTGTCCATCGCAGTCATATGTCGCACTCGCAGAGGTAAAACATCCAATGGGCCACTTTCTGGTGTAAAATGTCTATGGTGTTGTTTCTTCAAAAGGTGGGTGATGGTGACACCAGATGCACTGTAATAGATGTGTCCGGTATGTACTCAGCCCTGTGTCATGAGAGGATACGTATGTTCTTGTTAGCCACCTATGAAAAACACCACACAATGCACACCGTTACACCTTTGCAAATGCACAAGAAAGGTATGTGAAACCACACAGTACATTACTCAACAAAACATTGGTGATGACATCATTAATCCTAAACACACACATGGGTAAAACATGGGTATGGTCATGTCCATGCTCCTGTCACACAGGTGTGTCACAGCTACACACGACATGCATCTGTTTATGTGCACATAGAGGAAACATTATATGCATATAAGACAATTATGAATCATCAACAGGTAAACATAGATACAAATCTGCAATTAACAAATGTGCAACTTACCTTGTGTGTGCATCAGGTGTATGTCAGCAATCCCATGAACCACTACACAGCAATAAGAGGTGACAGTGAAGGCAGAGAATCTCAGCAGTCCGTGTACAAACAAAAGGTCAAGCCGCTGCTGATGCATGTCCACATTATGGTCATATCTGAAAATAAATAAAGGTGAACATCAGTGGTGACTCAGAACACAAGACACATTTTGTCGCACACCACACAACACATGTTGATAATACGCATAAGGTAAACAGCACTACGGAACACATACCACAGTCACAACTGCCCCCCAGGTGCACAGTCCCCTCACAGTACATGATAATGTACTATGCCTGAAGAGTGTCTCATCACACAGGCAACCTGTAATCACCCACACACAAAGTATGCATATTTCTGCATTCCAGCTGCAACACATGGCCTGTATGTGTCCAAGTGGACCTTTAGACATATAAAGGCCCCGTGAACCGGCAATAATACCCTGTTGTTGGCTTATGGTACAATGTTGGGGTAGGGAGCAAGTGGAGGCAAACCAAATACAAACCTTAAATACACACACATGCAGATATGCTGTAACTGTCACATATACAGTGTGGCACAGGACATGCTGAACACAAACACATGGGGATATGTGTGACAACAGCAAGGGATGGGTGATGGAGCCTGAAGTGAAACACAAAACAACACACCATCTGCCCAATATGATGGAGCAATGAAGATATGTTTTCCACATGACCCCAGGCACACACAATCTCCCTGTACATCCACCTACCCCAACGCAAAGCATATTGGGTGATGTTCAGTCACATGCCAATCCAACACATCAACAGCATCTGAATAAACTATGTCCTGTGCATTGGGAAACACAACAGTAACAAACATATGTCATGTTCTACAAGAGTATCACACACTGCACCTTCCTGTCCACAACTCTCATACCCCACACCATCACCTAATGTCTGACTGCTCCCTATCACAATGTATAGATCACTCACATGTGAGAGGCAGCACAGAGTTGTAGGAGGCTATCCTCAGGTGTCCATAATCAATCCTGTCCCCATCGTACCTCTGTGTTGTTGTACAGAAAGATCAACAGACATGTCAGAAACCACCATGTTTGCATCTCACCACAAAGTACAGACGAGTCACACAGATCCACTATATTGGCAACAATGCCCCCTATCTTTGTGTAGGGGTGTGTCAATGTTGAATGCTAAGTCGCTTACAATTCTGGAAACACATATGGAATATGCACGAGTGTCTCATGTATGCAGGGACCAAATACATATCCTGGTGTGTAGATGTCATACCTTGAATCATAGTGACAGCTATTTGCTGATGATCTCCACAGATAGCTGTCAATGTGTGCGTCATGTCATTAAAACACCAATGGCATGTATATTTTTTACGCAAACCATGATGGCTGCATGCCATCACACTGTGTGTCATTGAGAATGTCAACGCATGGATAGCCAATATGTGTACCTCAGAGAAACAACTCTCACATATGTCTGGTTTTCCTTGCCAACATAATCCTCCCCTTCCCTGTCCGACTATCTATGCAATCTATGTAATGTGGACTGTACTATCCTACACTACTCACATACCCAGCCTGTAGCTGAGGCATGATGGCATATGTTGAGAATTTATCAGCAAGATATGCCATGTACTCCCTGAGAATCCTGCACAACCATAAGCCACCAACACATTCTGTGCTCATCCTGCCCACTGTAACGCACCCCTTGCTGATATGGGGTAGGTTATCCTCTGTATCTGTGTACATATGTAGCACTGTACGTAAGGTCAATTCGCCTACATGTAAATGTGGCAATACTACCTCTCTGGCTGGACAATGCTCAGATCCCCATCCTATAACATGTCCATGTCATGGCTTTCTGGTGCAGTATACATTCCAACACACTGTAGGGTGACATTAACACCCTACACATAGATACCCTAATATCCGCAGAAACCACTACTAAGCATCTGTCCTGTGATATGTATGTCCTGATACGGCCATAATAACAAAGCATCACTTAGCCAGCTGACAGGAGTGTAAGAACCAAATGTACACCCCAAAGGTGAAACATATAAATTCAACCCACTGGACTAATGTCCCCAAACGTGGACTGGTCTCACACTGTGAACATCTCACCATATGGCTAACACTGTTCTCCACCCATATCATCACAAAACATCATTTGTGCTCAACAACAACAGGTGCTAACACAGGCAGCCACTAACTGTAAATTAACCTTAAAAATCACACACAGCCGTATGAGCAACCACCCACATCATCTGGCACCAAATGCTGTTGTGTACTGGCCACATTGTTTGTGCCTCACACATGCCTATATGTGAGTTGTGAATTAGCACTAAAATACTAATGTGTTGTTGCATACAAATCATATCCTGACATAAACTGTAACTGCTGTAAGCATAACACACATAGGATTAAAAAGCTGTGTGGGTAGGTAATACGCACATGAGAAGATCTCTCCAATCAACCTCCGTCTGACTGCTGTGCCATCCTGTGTGTCACCACTGGCACGTACAGGGGGGCACATTGGATCTTGCTCCAGATCCTCATTAATCTCTGCAGGGATATTGTGCCTGAGAGCAATGTTGTGCAGGATGCAACAGGCTATGATTATCTCTGCAACAGTCCTTGGCTTATATTGTAAGGCCCCGCCTGACCTATCCAGACACCTGAAGCGACTTTTCAACACGCCAAAGGTACGCTCGATGACTGAGCGGCTGGAGGCATGGGCCTCATTGTACCTCCGCTCTGCACGTGTCCGTGGCTGACGTACAGGGGTCAGCAGCCAGGGGCGACACCCATATCCTGCATCACCTTGGAAATAAAAAGAAATGTGCGTGTCAATATTCAACAGAACTGACATATGTTAAGATGTAGTAACCCTACACAAAACAAATCCTGACATCAACATATAACTGAACAATTAATGAGCTTTAAAAAACACATATGCTGTTAGAAAAGGAACACATAGCCTAGAAAGTAAGTACACTCATGGGAAATACCCCAACAGTTCCATCTATACTGTAACATATTGTGTGTGTGTGTGCGCGACATGGGTATTGTAATGCATGTACTGTCCACATTGGCACCCCTGCCAATGAGAGACGATAGTAACGATTCACGTGTCACATGTTCATATTGTATGTCTGAACAGTAACCTAGGTAAATATGCTGGCATGAGAGGGTGGGAAAAAAACAGAACATGTATGCCATGGAGGCTGGTGATAATGTGAACCATATCACCTAGATGCATCCTGTCCTGTACGGGCAACATATCTAGATCTCATACTCTGTGTCCTTATGCTGTATATTGCTAAACAGAAATTGTTTAAATACCAATCCTGTGCACTGTGTCTATACTGGGAACATCCCACTGAAGGTGGGGTCTGCAAACCTGCACACTGTACTACTCATGTCCTAATCTCATAGAGATACACATCGGTACATTACCGTCATGTGTAGCTGAAAACAATACAACTCTGTATGCACACACATAGCCCACAGCTTTAGGCATCCCCTTTCCAATATGTTAAACTACATGAGGATCACTGGCCAATATGTGGCTAAATCATGATCATCTACAGTAGGCCAAGGTACTAGCACCAAATATACTTCGTTACACCCCTGCTGTGACATAGGCCAAATGCGTGACCATACATATCCACACGAGTGGTGCTAGCTGGAAAGGGCAAAAGCATACATCAGATATTCCCAAACACCACCTCATATTATATAGTGGCTCCTGGGTAGCAACAACAGTCCAGAGTGTTTGTGTGAACCCAACACACACATGTGAAGGGTTACCTGTATGGATGAGCAATTAGCACAAGGTTAAATGACATACAAGCATTATTTGGCAATGACCCATCATGATACGTGCATATGAGGGCCAACCCCCCCCCCCCCCCTCAGAATGTGTGCAGTTGATATTACCACACACTATGAGGTATTGTGCAACAGCCTAGCCACATGCACAGGGGTGTTGTCACCTGCACACCCTGTGAATGTCAGGATCATATAATGCTAGGAGTCTGATGGTCTATGTTTGTTTGTAGCTGCTGCATGTGTACGTCTATACCCCTGTAATAATCTAAACATACAACAGTCCCCAAACAAACATTGCTCATATGTTGATCTAAGTTTATGGTTTTAAACGAGTTTGCTAGCTATGTGAGTAGACATAAAGAAAGTTACAAACACATACATACATTACGACACATGACATACTCACCCAGCAAAATACAGTCCCCATAACGTCCGCCCTCAAATTGTGTGAAGATTGTCGAGTGATGCAGGATATAGGAGTCATGGGTGGACCCTGGAAACCTAGGGACCACATTCAGAATATGCAGATTAGCATCACATACAACCTGAACATTCAGGGAATGGTAGTGTTTGCGGTTGCGAAACGCCACCCTCCCTGTCTCTAGGCGGGACCAGGGCAACATGTGTGCAATCAATAGCTCCCATCACGTGTGGTATCCCTGCTAATGTCTCAAAGGCCTGGTTCAGGGTCCCCCATTGTTGCCTAGTGTGGGGAATGGCTATGTAATTCCCCACCCGGCTGACCATGGCACGCAGTACTTGGTGGAGACATCGTGAGAAGGATGGGCGGCTCATGCCACCCACTGCAGCCACAGATGACTGGAAACAGCCAGAGGCAAAAAAATGTAAAGCAGCAAGGAGCTTGACTAAACCTGGTATTGCATGGGACCGATCAGTCAGGGGCTCGAGGTCAGGTCTTAAATCCTCATAAAGCTCCCTAATAGCCCTTGTGCTCAGTCGGTACAGGGAGATGACCTGGTCCTCACGCATGCCCTGGAGCTGTGCCCTGGGCCTGTAGAGGCGTGGCTGCCGAGCCTGCACCTCGGCACGCCTTCTGTGCCGTGAACGCACAGCACATGGCTGGACCACCTCCACAGCTGCAGGTCTGAGTTGCTGCGGGACTACACCCATGCCCTGTGCTGCAGCCCCGTGGACACCATCTCCCCTGTCCGGCAACCGCAGCATCTGCCCACCACTCAGGACACTTGCATAAGCATATATTGCTGCCATAAACTCCTCCCGTCCCACTACCGAAACACACTCTAACAACCACACAAACTCTAACAAACACACAAACACACTATACAGTATCCAAAAGTAAAAACAACAACTGACAATACACACACAACACAATATAATAGGCAATACAAACACCAATACAATCCGCTAGTACAACTGCTTAGACTTTCGTTCTTCTCCACACCAACCACACTCCTCCTGCTCTTCCTCTACAACCCTCAACGTGGGTAATGTTGTGCTGGTAATATATGTTATTATGGGGTGTGTGGTTTGCGCACACTGCGCATGCGCAGTTGATCGCATGCGATGCCCGTTGGTGGCACGCGTGCGCCACTCTACGCATGGGCGTCGGTCAGTGCGTGCCCACACGTATGTGCGCCGGCGTGAACATGCGCACAAAACACAGACACCCATGCGGTAGTCGTTGTAGTGCGCATGCGTACTGCGACACATGCGCAGTACAGTGTCTCAGGGAGCATGTGCGTTTGTCCGCGTACGGCCACCCATGCGTTGGCGAGCACGCGCCCAACGCACGAGCGTCACGCCCGCCCAATTGCGCATGTGCAATGGAAGAAACATGGAAATACACTATAAATAGGCATGCTCACGTGCATCACGTTGAGGGTTGATAAAGGAGTCACAGTTAGAGAGAGAGAGGGTGTCATAGATAAAGTCTGAAACAGAGACAGTGGATGGACTACTGCACAGGAAAGAAGCACAGATATGGATAACAAAATCTATAGGTAGAGAGGCTTTGGTGGGAGTAGTCCAGAGGAAGGAGTGAGAGAGTCAGTCCAGGAGTACGGCAGCGGAGAGAGGCAGAGAAAGATAGTCAGGAGCAGAGTAGATTCCTCACCTTGTGCTAAGATAATATTTCTGTTCCCTTTGTTATTGTGTCCTTTACTGTGTCCTGTACTGTAACATTTTGTAAGTCTGTATTGCATGCTGTGTATTGTTCTGTTTTGTTTAAGTGAGTGCTGCTCTGTTGAAAGGAGCATTTAAAACATACAGAGATGGAGAGAGAGAGGGAGAGAGACGGTGAGGGTGAGGGTGAGGGTGTGGAGGATGTGTCCCAACCTGTGGTGGGTGATACACCGACGCTACAGACTGCACATCCTAGGGAGGGACATGCAGGACCATCTTTTGGGCCACAGCCTGCACAATATGTCCAAACTGGGAAGAGAAAAAGGGTACCTGTGCCTGGTCCACAGCGAAAAAGAGCTCTACGCTTCAGTGATAGAGAGAACTATATCCTACTCTCGCATGTAATTGAAAACTATGACCTCCTATTTGGCAGGCTCAGCAGTCGCACAACAGTGGCCACCCGAATGGCAGTATGGGAGGAGGTGCGTGCTGCAATGTCAGAGGCAGGGGGCCCCACAAGGGATGTTGAAAGCCTCAAAAAGAGGTACTCGGATATAAAAAGAGGGGTGCGCGAGCACATGGTGGCTGAAAGACAACATGCGCATGGCACAGGTGGTGGGGGCCCTTTTATCCCATCACTCACACCATTGGAACAAGAGCTGGCAAACACGTTTGGGCCACATCTATCTCCGTGGACTGCCGGAGGCCCTTGACACGGCACATCCTGACGCAGGTATTTATAGTAATTGCCAGGTTCACAATGTCCCTTCAGTACACATCATTCAGCTGCACAGACACTCCCATACCTGTGACCCCAATCCACACCATGTTTAAAAAGTGGTGTCACATGTGTGTGTTATGGCCATGCACAAACTGTGTTGTTGCCATGCCCTGTCACAATATTACATATGTGTCCCTCGAAAACAGCAACCTCCCCATCTGTTTCCAAAACTACACACAACAATTCCTATCCAACCTGCACATCTGTGATTGCAAAGCACCATATGATTTTGTGGCACACTAATCAGGTAACGTGTGTGTGACATACTATTTGCACAGTGCTACATGTGCTTCTCAGTGGGCCACAGTTGCTGGCTACTTGGGATCCACGGCACAATGGGTCACAGCCAAACATATCCAACAATGAGCATATAGTATGTCTAGAGACAATATTTCAAAGTCATAATTAAACATAAACAGGCAATGTATGGTCAAAACAAGTGTAAGGGTGATGTATTCTCACACATGTGTGTACATATGTTGTACAGATAGGGGTAGGGATGTGATGGGGGACACATGTGGCATGGCACTCCAAATATACACATGGAAAATATGCAACATGTGCATGGCCACACGACACACATGTGCCCCAGAAACAGCTGAATGACGTCGACAAACATGTATGGGAGGGTGTCATGGGTCGGGTATGCAGCACACACGCACATACCCACCCCATCATCTCTGTGGTGTCTGTGCCACACATATATAGATATGATTATGATGAAACATATGTGTTTTCTTTGTTATTGTTCAATATGCAGGTGACTACAGTAAAATGGGAGAGGAAGAGGAGGAGGAGGAGGAGGAGGAGGAGGAGGAGGAGGAGGCGGAGGAAGAGGGTGACGTTGACATCACAGTGCCAATGAGTGTGTTGGAGGATGAACCTGCTGTCTCAGGGGGCAGCACAAGTGCTGTTGATGAGCCCATAGAGCCACCTGTACCCAGTATATCACCACTAGGGGCAGCATCAAGGGAGAACATCCAAGGACCCAGGCCGCAAGTATACACCGAGAGCCCTGACCCTCAGGTGATGATGGCGGAGTTAAGGTCCCATGGCGTATCTGCACGTCGCGATGCTGAAGGTGGTGACATACGACAGTCATAATTCCAAAATAAACACCAATAGTCACTAGTTGGTGTATGTGTGGTGAATGTTGCAACATAACCACCACATATATCACATGTATGGCTCATGTTGTTGGGATATTGTTTTGTGAAAGAATGGTGTGGGGTATAATATATGCTGTTACTATGACGCAAAACAGAATCACCGAAGGTCAGTTGACACCCACAGATGCAGGCCTAAATGGAATGTTGTATAAGGGTCACCATGTTGTTGTCATGAGAAAGATCAACACTTGCCCTTGCAACAGTCTACCTCATTGCAGACACCCAGATGTCTGGTACACCACAGCATGACATCTGAATGATAGTTAAAGAAACAAACATACCATATATAGAGCAATGCAACCCTCCTCTGTGATGTAACAGCACAAAGACCGCATTCCCCACAGTCTGCATCTGCAGGTGTCAAATTACATAGCATATGGAGAGAGGTGCGAAAATATGTCAGGTCAACCATAGATACGGATCTACAGAGGGGTCTCAAACGTACAGTATGAACCTGATGGCTTGTTTGGAGAGAACATTCCTCAATTTCCTCTGTGCAGAAAGACATAACATAGACTGTAATCCAGACAGAAAAGGAAAACACCATGTCCCCTTACTGTAAGGCCAACAATCCCTCAACAGATTGCATAGGCTGTGAGCATGTGTGTCGCAGTTAAATTGTGGGCCTATGTCCCCATACCGTGTGATGGTCCCCAGTATCATAAGTGTCATACCTGCAATATGTGTTGTATGCAGCCATACAGTAATGAGTATGACGCATGTCTATTTCTCAACAAATGGTTAAACAAGGACCAAAACCGTAAACAATTACTGTGCTGCAAAACAAACCTAAACACATATGACTAACTACAACAAAAGCTTGCCATGTTGAGACCATATCATACACCACGTATCCACACAACATTACCAGAATTGGCACATCACCCTACCCCTCCTTTCCGAATGCAAACATTACAGCATTACACAAAGACCTCACATAACATACTGGTGGATGATAGCAATTGTCAAGCCCAATGAGAAATAACATAAACTGAATACCTCATCTCCTTAACAAAATAACCAGATACATCATCATAGAGCAAGCAACCAAAGAAAAACATTACCTAGTCGAAAAGTGTTATTGGAGCCACAAAAGGCAACTAGGGAATTTGACACAACACTGTATAGGTACTGGCCAGTGGGTAGATAGAGATATCTGACCAATCTGTAAAGTGATACATACATTATCCCTTACAGCAAGGTAAAATATAAACATACTGAAGCTCAGCCTGTAAGGATCCATATGCTATGTCAAATGAGAAAGCGGAAAACATATGTTGTCTAGTTGTTATGACTGTTTTCCATGTCCTATTTGCTGCATCCACGTTCACAATGCCTGTGCAAGAGTTCTGCTCACTCACCATAGTCTGATGTTTATGTGTCCAGACAGCTCTATTGTACTGTGTTTATCCACTCTACATTGTCACATTTGCTTTAACATAACCATTTTTTCCGTGTAGTAGGTCTCTGACATCCCACACTATCAATGACGTATTCAGAATGCCAATGTCTATCCTCAACTACACTCACATAAGCAGCTATGTTCATAAGGTATCACCCACTCCCACACAACACGTAAATGCTTCACGGGATTAACGTATGTCAGCACCATCACATTCTAGTCATTCCCCGACATCAGCTCACGTACATTTTGTACACCACCAAGCATACATATCAGTTTAGTCCTTGCACCAGGCAATTCCAAGGACCAGCACATACGGATAATGTGTACATCCCCACATCCAGCCCTTATACTGACAATGTAACCCATCAGACCATACATTGTCATGTCATAAAACAATCATTAGGGCAGGCCAAACCTGATTTGCCGTCACACAGTCTGACACAAATATATGGCATCCCATGAGGCTACATCCAGTACAAACATCTCATGGAGAATAGCAAATTCCATACACACAGAACACACAGTTCCTGTCATGACATGCCCCAACAGCTCATGTGCATCTCTATGCCACATATAGCAAAACCCTGGACCCATACATGACCTGTGCAGACATTCCCAAACACACCTCGGTACAACAATGCTTCTGGCCATCTGAGGTGTTTATGGCTGCTGCATGCTGCACCTGACCTGAATAATGGATATGAGATGACTGTCCTTGCCCAATTCTGTTGCCACGTCAGTAGTATGTGGGTGTGTATGCAGAAGCTATTGTATGACTGTTGTGTGTTGTCCCTCCCACATCCTCTTCCTGTATAGTGTTCTCTGTGTTTCTATTAGATGTAGAACACTGCGATATATGTGTTATACCCCAAACCATGTTCCCATATGACTCTGCACTATCACATTAGCATTAGTGTGGTATGTGTATGACAAGTTGCGTTATGACGGTGTTTTCGTGGAGAGGTAGTTCATTGACCACCCTGTGTCCCATTCACAGCCAATCGACGTGTTCTGGAGCGGATTCGCTGTGCTGTGGAGCAGAACACCAGGGATGTTTGTGCTGAGCTCCGGACATTACATGAGGGGGTCGTAGCCATGCCACTAACTCGCATGTGTGAGGCCCTTGAGGGCATACGTGATGTTCTGATCCGAGCTGCACCTGCACCACCAATGTATCCGGAGGAGGATATAGCCTTGCCAGGGAGAGGGGCCCGACGTGGCAGGCGTGGCCGACCCCGCCGTCAGTAACCTATGATAATATAGAAATGTACAGCACGAAACCAAAGGTTTCTCTTTGTTGCACTGTTCATATTTAGCAACTATGTACATAGTATTTTCTGTTATTGCGGCTTGGTTTGGGTTATATGTGAAAGTAGACATATGTGATTAGTATGTTGTGTTTGTGTTATGTAATTGGCTTGGGGGGATCTTTGATATGTCTTACACACATGTTTGTAACAATAGTTTTATATGAGAGAATTGCTGTGATAATAAACAGCTGTCCAAATATAGATACATTGTCTCTTTCCAAAGAGTGTCCATTTGGTCCCATGTGTATCTCTGAGAGGGGGGTGGGAGGACCATAGGATCTGCAACCATGTCTACTGCATAAGCTACTTTGCCACACACATATACCATTACCATGATCCACACATATGTAATGTTTCACTATCACAATGTGTCACCACAGCCTCTGAGCTGCAGCGGCACAGTGTGCACAGACATCCATGTACGACATGGGTGTGGAACCGTGATCCTGTGGAGCCGCAGACCAGTCAGGTTCTGAGCATATCCCAATGTATATGCTGGCGATATATATCTCACCATTACAATTATCATGACCACCTTACTGGTTTGTGTCCCTCCAAGACTGGATTTTGAGAGCGCTGCCTTACACCTCTGTCATGTACGAGTTAGTTTGTGCTGGGTGCAGATGTCACAGACATCGATGGTTATTTGGAATGTGTAACATTGCTCCCTGTTTCTCCCAAGCAGTAACGGGTGGTGGCAATGGCAATATGTTGGTGGTGGGGAGAGGTGAGGAGGAATATGACCCACTCAAGGTAACATGTTTGATGTCGGGGACATCTGCGCCTTGCCCACTCACACTCCAAAATGGCAGAGGTGTAATCCAGGTCTCTCAAAAGCGAGCCCTGGAGGGCCAAACAATCAGTCACGCTGACAGGATATCTCCAATTCATATATATCTCTGCCACACTCATTAGGAATATTTCCAACACCTGACTGCCCTGCGGCTCTACAGAACCACGCTTCACCACCCTTGATGTGGACACAGGGGTACTGTGTTATAAATGGCCTGTTTATGTTCCATACACATCACCATCTGCAAACCCGTCATACACGACACATTGGTGCCATATGTGTGACCTGTGCCCTCACCTATATTAGTGGTCACATGCACCCCAACCCACCATAGGGATGCATGTGACAGGGGCAGACATTTCTGTGCCGCATATTGTGCCGGCTCATATATGTGAGAACATGTGGGTCATGTATATACATCCCTGTGGCAAGTACGTCTGTGGGGCAGCCACTACATGGTAACATGTAATGCAGCACCCTGCTATCACACACCTACACACATGAGTTTCCCGACACACTGCATGTGGTGCCATTGAGGTATCACACGCATGTTTACCCGTCAGGAATGTATGTGGCTGCACACATATGACATGCTGGCATCTATAGTCATATGCTACGTGAGGACACGTGACCATTACAGGGTTCAGAAAAAATACTTTAATATGTACATACAAAAATAAAACTATATACATATCTAGGGTAGGGGGAAAATGCCATCACCCCACCCCACCAAACAAACCCACCCCACCCCCCCACACACACCCGCAATAAACACACTCCCACACACTAACCCCGAACCCCCACATGACCCCACCCTCCCTCAGCCTGCCCCGTGATGGCGGACAGGGCAGCACAGGGCACCTGTGTGGACGTCACAGGCACCATCAATGATGCCTGTGACGCCCATCAGGGGGTGGCTGCCGACATGGCAGATGCTCAATGTCAGCAACCACCCTCTCCATGGCTCCCGCCATCCATTCCTGCAGGTGCCCCCACCGGTGCACCCGCTGCTCCAGTGCATCCAGAGCCTCACACAGATGTACAACACCTCTGCCACCACACACACCCCTGGGTCCTGGGGTGTGTGTGGTGGCATCTGCATGCACTGTGGGTGGGGCCCTGGCTGTTGGAGCCACCTGCCCTTGATGGCGGGAGCCAACAGTGCCCTGTGCTGCACTGTCCTCTCTGTCACTCTCCCAGACACCCTGCGGCCACTCTTCCCCCCCTGACTCCTCCCCAACCCCCCCCCCCACCTCCCCCCCACCCACCTCACCTGACGCCCTCACCCCCCTTGTGACCCTGGCACCCACACCTTCCGTCCAGCATCCCCCATGACCCCCTCCGCTGTGTCTTCCGCAGGACCCTCTGCCTCCTCCCCACTGGTGTCCAGGACTACCACCTCCACGGCAGCGCGGGAGGTGGGCCTTCGGAGGTCAAATGCAGAGGTACGTGGGTCTTCGTCACTGTCATCATGATCTGTGGAAGATGACAGTCATCAGCACACGTATATGTGTGTGACACATCACATGTACCCATGCAGGTACCATGCACACTGATGGGCCACTGTGACCTCTGATGGTGGGCAGCCATGTCATCAATACGCACCATCACCATGTGATGATTCAGCATTCCTCACGCGCTCAAGGTATGCGCCATGGTGCAGGCGCAGCTCCCTCCCTTTTCTTTCTCAGATCCTCGACCTGTGTGTGTGAGAAGATATGGGTGGGAGCATGAGTGAGCACTTACGTCTGGTGGGTGGGCAACAGAAACATAGAACAGTGTGTCCTGGGTCTGGACACTTCAGCTACACTGATGTGTGTTTCATGTATAGCATAGTTCAACACCTGTCAAAGGGGATCATCATGGGCACATGGAATGTGTTATCACATGTGGACAACACCATTACCAATTGAGCCTACTCACCAATGTTGGTCATCGTCACATATGTCAGTCTCTGGAGCCATGCCATGGTGGCTTGCGTGATGCTACTTGCGGTCCAATATTTGCATCTCTTGTTGTGTATGTTTTGCACACCAGGAGCGGGTGAAGGGATACATTGGAGCAGTTGTTGAATGCGACACAACCCAAGGGGGACAGGGATGTTTGTTAATTTGTGCATCCTGCTGTGTCTGGCGACCACCTGTTACAGGCAATGAACTATGCTATCAGCAGCTAACAACATGGCTAAGTCACACATGTGGGAAACAGTGGGATGAGGAGGGCAGGAAAGGGTTACAAACACTGATCATGTGCTGTGGAGGGTCTGTACCTCCACCCATGTTGGCTGGCCATCCTGTGTGAGAGTCAGGTTGGGGTGTAGTATGTATGGGGTATGTTTGGTAGAGCAGCCTAAACAAACATACAACAACTGCAGGTGCCCTTATCTGAGCTTACCGTGCCCATGTAGGCTGGCCTATATCTTGTAGAAATGGCACTATGACCTATGACCTGTATGATGACAGCAGGTGTATTTTGATAAACCATGGACAGACACCAAAAAACACACTATGCAATTGCCACCTGTGCTCATGTGGCTGCTTGTGTCTGTGGTGTCCAACCACAAGAGGTGACTGTAGCTTTCCTACAACATCTGTTCTGTTACACCTGCTACAAGGTAAGTGGATTTGTAGGACGGTGTGAGGGATGGGAGGTAAAAAAAACCTAAACTATGCATAAAGTGAGGGGAATATGGCTCATGTTACAGCCCCTTTGGGAAATATCTTTGTCCTAGGTGTCATGGAGATGTTGTACCTATTACAACACATCAACATGTGGCACAATAGCTTTTCATCGTGATACAATCACAGACATGTGTGATGAGATAGTGACCTCACAGACTATGTGAGAGGGGCATCTTACCTGTCATAAACTACCACACACCATTGTGACTGTCTATACCCACCAATTCAAGTGTGGCGTACGGGCCCCATGGGGGTTGCGTGTTTGTGCCACACCCACTCATCAGCTGCATGATCCCATTGCAGTGGGATCATAGGACCAAGTGACCATTGACCACAGGTCATAGGACTCCTGGAGAATAGGGGAGATGTATGTTTGAAACTGGTTAGGCCCACACCACAACCAAAACCTATCAACAGGACAGGGGCGTGATAGACCACTGTGGATGGCCTCACTTAACTCCTGGGAAGGAAAGGGCATGATCTATATTCAACTCTGTATTCAACACAAACCATATCAACAGGGTACGTGATTGCCAAGGTGGTGGCTTCACTTAACTCCTGGGGAACGGGAGGATCTATTTAACTCTTTATTCACACACAACCATATCACCAGGGTAACGTGATAGCCGACTGTGATGGCCTCACTTAAACTCCTGGGAAACGGGATGCTCTATTAAACTCTTTATGCACACACAACCATCATCAACAGGGGTACGTGATTGCCAGTGTGGTGGCTTTACTTAACTTCCTGGGGAACGGGGAGGATCTATTTAATCTTTATTTCCCACACAAACCAAGCATCACCAGGGTTACGTGATAGCCGACTGTGATTGGCTCTCAATTAACTCCTGGGGAAAGGGAAGGATCTATTACACTCTTTGTGCACACACAACCATATCTCCAGGGATGAGAGTGAAAAGGCCCACTGGGATGGGCCTTTCAGGGCTCCTGGAAATAGGGAAGATGTAATGAACTGGTGTTCAGCACACAGAACCAATCTCCAAAGGATACATTGAAAGGCCACTGGGATGGCCGCTTTCAGGACTCCTGCAACTAGGGGAGATGTTTAAAACTGTTTAAGCACACAGAACCATATCTCCAAGGATACATGAAAGGCCACTGGGATGGCCTTTCAGGAACTCCTGGAAATAGCGCGGAAGATGTTTTAAACTGTTTCAGCAGCACACCGAACCATATCTCCAGGATACATTGAAAGGCCACTGGGGATGGCCTTTTCAGGAATCCTGGGAAATAGGGAGGATGTTGTAAGGAAACTGTTCAGCACACAGAACCATAGCTCAGGATACATGAAAGGCCAACTGGGATGGCCTTTCAGGACTCCTGGAAATAGGGGAGAGGTTGTTTTTAAAAAACTGTTTCCAGCCACACAGAACCATAGCTCCAGGATACATGACAGGCCACTGGGATGGCCTTTCAGGACTCCTGGAACTAGGGGAGATGTTTTAAAACTTTTTTCACAGCACACAGTACCATATCTTCCAGGATCACATGAAAGGCCACTGGGGATGGCCTTTCAGGACTCCTCGGAAATAGGGAGAAGATGTTTTAAAACTGTTTTCAAAGCACACAGAACCATATCTCCAGGATACATGAAAGGCCACTGGATGGCCTTTTACAGGAATCCTGGAAATAGGGAGGATGTAATGAACTTGTTTTCAGCACACAGAACCATAGCTCCAGGGATACCAGGATGAAAGGCCACTGGGATGGCCTTTCAGGACTCCTGGAACTAGGGGGAGATGTTTTAACTGTTTCAGCACCACAGTACCATATCTCCAGGATACATGACAAGGCCACTGGATGGCCTTTCAGGACTCCTGGAAATGGGAAGATGTTAATGAACTGTTTCAGCACACAGCAACCATAGCCTCCAGGATACATGAAAGGCCACTGGGATGGCCTTTTTCAGGCACTCCTGGAAATAGGGAGGATGGAATGAAATGTTTCCAGCACACAGAACCCATATTCTCCAGGATACATGGAAAGGCCACTGGGATGGCCTTTCAGGAACTCCTGGAACATAGGGAGGATGGAATGAACTGTTTCATTCAGCACACAGAACCATAGCTCCAGGATACATGAAAGGGCCACTGGGATGCCTTTCAGGACTCCGGGAACTAGGGGAAGATGTTTTTAAACTGTTTCAGCACACAGTACCATATCTCCAGGATACATGAAAGGCCACCTGCGATGGCCTTCAGGACTCCTGGAAATAGGGAGGATGTAATGAACTGTTTCAGCACCACAGAACCATAGCTCCAGGATACATGAAAGGCCACTGGGATGGCCTTTCAGGAAACTCCTGGAAATAGGGAAGGATGTAATGAACTGTTTCAGCACACCCGAGAAAACACATACTCCAGGATACATGAAAGGCCACTGGGATGGCCTTTCAAGGGACTCCTGGAAATAGGGGAGATGTAATGAACTGTTTCAGCACACAGAACCATAGCTTCCAGGATACAATGTGAAAGGCCACTGGGATGGCCTTTCAGGACTCCTGGGGGGGGGGGGAACTAGGGGAGATGTTTTTAAAACTGTTTTCAGCACACAGTACCATATCTCCAGGATATACATTGAAAGGCCACGGGGATGGCCCTTTCAGGACTCCATGGAGGAAATAGGGAGGCATGTAATGAACTGTTTCAGCACACAGAACCATAGCTCCAGGCATACATGAAAGGCACTGACTGGGATGGCTCTTTCAGGACTCCTGGAACTAGGGGGAGATGTTTTTAAACTGTTTCAGCACACAGTACCATATCTCCAGGATACAATGAAAGGCCATCTTGGGATGGCCTTTCAGGACTCCTGAGAAAATAGGGAATATGTTAATGAACTGTTTGTGCAGCACACAGAACCTAGCTCCAGGATACATGTAAAGGCCACGTGGGATGGCCTTTCAGGACTCCTGGAAATAGGGATAGATGTAAATGAACTGTTTCAGCACACAGAAACCATAGGCCTACCAGGATACATGAAAGGCCACTGGGATGGCCTTTCATGGACTCCTGGAACTAGGGGGAGATGTTTTAAAACTGTTTTCAGCACACAGAAACCATAGCGATACCAGGATACATAGAAAGGCCACTGGGATGGCCTTCCAGGACTCCTGGAAATAGGGGGGAGATGTAATGAACTGTTTCAGCACACTAAACCATATCGCCAGGATTACATGACAGGCAC